>OV702290.1:115065837-117565837 GCA_916181665.1 Avena sativa | reverse complement strand
GCACAACACGTATGCTCTAAGCACCTGAGAAGCATCGCTTAAGTCTAACAGTAACGATAGCACAAGTACTACATTTGCCTGTCGATCTTCTCGATACAAATGTAGAAATGCATCTGCTTGTTCGGTCCAACACCAACAAGGTACTGAGATGGCACGCATAGGATCAACCTTAGGTCCACATACTCAACCTCCCGCGGTGTCGGGCAGCTCGGCGCCTCGGCTAGCACAAGAATGCTATCCAACGATGGAGGTTGGGCGTTCGCCCACATGCGCACCGTGTATACGGGCCAGGCACACGAGACCGACCTGATGCATATGGCACCCATGACGGTGGGCCCGACTCTGGTTCCCGGAACACCGGCGGTGATGGTCAGGACGAAAACAGAGCCGCCCCCCTGGAAAATTAGCAGGCGGCATGCTGAGTCAGTGAACGGCACCTGCTCTTGGAGAAGTTGGGCTTGCCCGTACGATATCCTAATCACTTCGATCAAGTGCCCCTCTGCAAGGTGGACGACGAGCTCTGCCGGCGGGCCGGTGTAGTTGCAGCCATGCTCCGTGCAGTAGCACGCGCCGTGCGGGCACACGAGCTCGTGGAACAGGAGCTCGTGGTAGGAGTAACGTCGAAAGCATCCTGGGTGGGAGCACACGAGCGGGAACGCCGCTGCGAAGTTGCGCGCGAGGATCTCCAAATTCTTGGGCTGCAACATCTGCCACATCTGAAGTTCGTCGAGAAATCGGAAAAAATATCAGCAGTTAGATTGGCGAATAGCAAGAATATGTAGGATAAGTTCAAAAGCTTGTAAAATGATTTCTTACCATGAAGGTAGTGACCGGATAATTGCCGGATGTTGTCGGCTTGCGGCTACGGCAGGATGGAAGTGAAGTGGGGAAAGTGGCTTCGAGGGGAAGGAAGAGAAGTACGGGGAGGAAGAGAAGTAACGGGGAGGTGACACTAGGATATGGCCCACAGAACTCGTGAGTCGTAACACTCACAACATGCCAGTTTGTCCAGAGCAAGCATGGCCAATCATGCCGCAAAATAGCCTACTCGAGGATCTCGCGAAGACCATCCCAATCGTCCAAGCGCCCCAATGGAACGGTATGTAACAATCGTCAAGATGAACAACTGTTTTATGGCGTGCCTTCTAGAAGACTCGGTCTAACGGTGGATCCATTGGGGGGCAGTGCTAGTTTTAGTATAAGAACAAGCATGAAATGACTCAAATAGATCCATATGTTGTTTGTGGAAATAACACACATGCAATGACACTGGTTGATCCATGTGTGGTTTGTGGAAAGAACACGCATGCAATGACTCTAATGGTTGATCCATGTGTGGTTTGTGGAAAGAACACACATGAAAGGACACTAGTGGATCCATAGGTGGATTGTGAAAAGAGCACACATGCAATGACACCGGTGGATCCATATGTGGTATGTGAAAAGAACACACATGCAATGACTCTACTGGTTGATCCATGTGTGGTTTGTGGAAATAACACACAGGCAATGACTCTAATGGATCCATAAGTGGTTTGTGGAAAAGAACAAACGTGCAATGACCACTGGTTGATCCATATGTGGTTTTTGGAAAAGAACACACATGCAGTGAACACTGGTGGATCCATAAGTGGTTTGTGGAAAGAATACACATGCAATGACACTGGTTGATCCATATGTGGTGTGTGGAAATAACACATGTGCAATGACTCTAGTCCTAGTTTTACTATAAGAACACACATACAATGACTCTAGTGGGTCCACATGTAGTTTGTGAAAAGAACACACATGCAATGACCACTGGTTGATCCATAAGTTGTTTGTGGAAAAGAACATACATGCAATGACTCTAGTTGTTGATCCATAAGTGGTTTGTGGAAATAACACACATGCAATGGCCACTGGTTGATCCATAAGTGGTTTGTGGAAAGAACACACATGCAATGGCCACTGGTTGATCCACAAGTGGTTTGTGGAAAGAACACACATGCAATGAGTCTAGTGGATCCATGTGTGGTTTGTGTAAAAGAACACACATGCAATGAGTCCAGTGCTGGTTTTAGTATAATAACACACATGCAATGACTCTAGTGGGGCCACATGTGGTTTGTGGAAAGAACACACATGCAATGACTCTGGTTGTAATTAGTAACAAGAACACAAATGCAATGATACTGGTGGATTCATGTGTGGTCTCGGAAGAGAACACACATTTCAATGACTCTGGTTATTGTTAGTAAAAAGAACACACATGCAATGACACTGGTGGATCCATGTGTGGTCTCTAAAGAGAACACACATGCACTGACTCTGGTTGTTGTTAGTAAAAAGAGCCCACATGCAATGACACAGGTGGATCCATATGTGGTATGTGAAAATAACACACATGCAATGACTCTGGTTGTTGTTAGTAAAAGAACACACATGCAATGACACTAGTGGATACATAGGTGGATTGTGAAAAGAGCACACATGCAATGATTCTGGTTCTTCCATATGTGGTATGTGAAAAGAACACACATGCAATGACTCCAGTTGTTGTTAGTAAAAAGAACACACATGCAATGACATTGGTGGATCCATGTGTGGTCTCTGAAGAGAACACACATTTCAATGACACTGGTGGATCCATATGTGGTATGTGAAAAGAACAGTCATGAAATGAGTCTAGTTGTTGTTCGTAAAAAGAACACACATGCAATGACACTGGTGGATACATAGGTGGATTGTGAAAAGAACACACATGCAATGACACTGGTGGATCCATATGCGGTATGTAAAAAGAACGCATATGCAATGACTCTGGTTGTTGTTAGTAACAAGAACACACATGCAATGACACTGGTATATCCATGTGTGGTCTCTAAAGAGAACACACATTTCAATGACTTTAGTGGGTCCACATGTGGTTTGTGAAAAGAACACACATGCAATGACCACTGGTAGATCCATATGTGGTTTGTGGAAAGAACACACATGCAATGGCTACTGGTTGATCCATAAGTGGTTTGTGGAAAGAACACACATGCAGTGACCACTGGTGGATCCATATGTTGTTTGTGAAAAGAACACACATGCAATGAACACTGGTGGATCCATAAGTGGTTTGTGGAAAGAACACACATGTAGTGACTCTAGTGCTAGTTTTAGTACAAGAACAAACATGCAAGGACTCAAATGGATCCATATGTGGTTTGTGGAAAGAACACACATGCAATGACACTGGTTTATCCATGTGTGGTTTGTGGAAAGAACACACATGCAATGACTCTAGTGGTTGATCCATGTGTGGTTTGTGGAAATAACACACATCCAATGACTCTAGTGTTGGTTTTAGTATAAGAACACACATGTAATGACTCTAGTGGGTTCACATGTGGTTTGTGAAAAGAACACACATGCAATGACCACTGGTTGATCCATATGTGGTTTGTGAAAAGAACACACATGCAATGAACACTGCTGGATCCATAAGTAGTTTGTGGAAAGAACACACATGCAATGACACTGGTTGATCCATATGTGGTTTGTGGAAAGAACACACGTGCAATGACTCTAGTGCTAGTTTTAGTATAAGAACACACATACAATGACTCTAGTGGGTCCACATGTAGTTTGTGAAAAGAACACACATGCAATGACCACTGTTGATCCATAAGTTGTTTGTGGAAAAGAACACACATGCAATGATTCTAGTGGTTGATCCATAAGTGGTTTGTGGAAATAACACACATGGAGTGGCCACTGGTTGATCCATAAGTGGTTTGTGGAAAGAACACACATGCAATGGCCACTGGTTGATCCATAAGTGGTTTGTGGAAAGAACACACATGCAATGAGTCTAGTGGATCCATGTGTGGTTTGTGGAAAAGAACACACATGCAATGAGTCTAGTGCTATTTTTAGTATAAGAACACACATGCAATGACTCTAGTGGGTCCACATGTGGTTTGTGGAAACAACACACATGCAATGACTCTGGTTGTAATTAGTAACAAGAACACACATGCAATGACACTAGCGGATCCATGTGTGGTCTCTGAAGAGAACACACATTTCAATGACTCTGGTTGTTGTTAGTAAAAAGAACACACATGCAATGACACTGGTGGATCCATGTGTGGTCTCTGAAGAGAACACACATGCAATGACTCTGGTTGTTGTTAGTAAAAAGAGCATACATGCAATGACACTGGTGGATCCATATGTGGTATGTGAAAATAACACACATGCAATGACTCTGGTTGTTGTTAGTAAAAGAACACACATGTAATGACTCTGGTGGATCCATAGGTGGATTGTGAAAAGAGCATACATGCAATGACTATGGTTGTTCCATATGTGGTATGTGAAAAGAACACACACGCAATGACTCCAGTTGTTGTTAGTAAGAAGAACACACATGCAATGACACTGGTGGATCCATGTGTGGTCTCTGAAGAGAACAGACATTTAAATGACACTGGTGGATCCATATGTGGTATGTGAAAAGAATAGTCATGAAATGACTCCAGTTGTTGTTAGTAAAAAGAACACACATGCAATAACACTAGTGGATCCATAGGTGGATTGTGAAAAGAACACACATGCAATGACATTGGTTGATCCATATGTGGTATGTAAAAAGAACACACATGCAATGACTCTGGTTGTTGTTAGTAACAAGAACACACATGCAATGACACTGGTGGATCCATGTGTGGTCTCTAAAGAGAACACACCTTTCAATGACTCTAGTGGGTCCACATGTGGTTTGTGAGAAGAACACACATGCAATGACCACTGGTTGATCCATATGTGGTTTGTGGAAAGAACACATATGCAATGGCACTTGGTTGATCCATAAGTGGTTTGTGGAAAGAACACACATGCAGTGACCACTGGTGGATCCATATGTTGTTTGTGAAAAGAACACACATGCAATGAACACTGGTGGATCCATAAGTGGTTTGTGGAAAGAACACACATGCAATTACTCTATTGATATTTTTAGTATAAGAACAAACATGCAATGACTGAAATGGATCCATATGTGGTTGGTGGAAAGAACGCACATGCAATGACACTGGTTGATCCATGTTTGGTTTGTGTCAAGAACACACATGCAATGACTCTAGTGGTTGATCCATGTGTGGTTTGTGGAAATAACACACATGCAAAGACTCTAGTGTTGGTTTTAGTATAAGAACACACATGCAATGACTCTAGTGGGTTCACATGTGGTTTGTGAAAAGAACACGCATGCAATGACCACTGGTTGATCCATATGTGGTTTGTGAAAAGAACACACATGCAATGGCCACTGGTTGATCCATAAGTGGTTTGTGGAAAGAACACACATGCAATGAGTCTAGTGGATCCATGTGTGGTTTGTGGAAAAGAACACACATGCAATGAGTCTAGTTCTAGTTTTAGTATAAGAACACACATGCAATGACTCTAGTGGGTCCACATGTGGTTTTTGGAAAAAACACACATGCAATGACTCTGGTTATAATTAGTAACAAGAACACACATGCAATGACACTGGCGGATCCATGTGTGGTCTCTGAAGAGAACACACATTTCAATGACTCTGGTTGTTGTTAGTAAAAAGAACACACATGCAATGACACTGGTGGATCCATGTGTGGTCTCTGAAAAGAAGACACATGCAATGACTCTAGTTGTTGTTAGTAAAAAGAGCATACATGCAATGACACTGGTGGATCCATATGTGGTATGTGAAAACAACACACATGCAATGACTGTGGTTGTTGTTAGTAAAAGAACACACATGTAATGACACTGGTGGATCCATAGGTGGATTGTGAAAAGAGCATACATGCAATGACTATGGTTGTTCCATATGTGGTATGTGAAAAGAACACACATGCAATGACTCCAGTTGTTGTTAGTAAGAAGAACACACATGCAATGACACTGGTGGATCCATGTGTGGTCTCTGAAGAGAACACACATTTCAATGACACTCATGGATCCATATGTGGTATGTGAAGAGAACAATCATGAAATGACTCTAGTTGTTGTTAGTAAAAAGAACACACATGCAATGACACTGGTGGATCCGTAGGTGGATTGTGAAAAGAACACACATGCAATGACACTGGTGGATCCATGTGTGGTCTCTGAAAAGAACACACATGCAATGACTCTAGTTGTTGTTAGTAAAAAGAGCATACATGCAATGACACTGGTGGATCCATATGTGGTATGTGAAAATAACACACATGCAATGACTGTGGTTGTTGTTAGTAAAAGAACACACATGTAATGACACTGGTGGATCCATAGGTGGATTGTGAAAAGAGCATACATGCAATGACTATGGTTGTTCCATATGTGGTATGTGAAAAGAACACACATGCAATGACTCCAGTTATTGTTAGTAAGAAGAACGCACATGCAATGACACTGGTGGATCCATGTGTGGTCTCTGAAGAGAACACACATTTCAATGACACTCATGGATCCATATGTGGTATGTGAAGAGTACAGTCATGAAATGACTCTAGTTGTTGTTAGTAAAAAGAACACACATGCAATGACACTGGTGGATCCGTAGGTGGATTGTGAAAAGAACACACATGCAATGACACTGGTGGATCCATATGTGGTATGTAAAAAGAACACACATGCAATGACTCAGGTTGTTGTTAGTAACAAGAACACACATGCAATGATACTGGTGGATCCATGTGTGGTCTCTAAAGAGAACACACATTTCAATGACTCTAGTGGGTCCACATGTGGTTTGTGAAAAGAACACACATGCAATGACCACTGGTTGATCCATATGTGGTTTGTGGAAAGAACATACATGCAATGGCTACTGGTTGATCCATAAGTGGTTTGTGGAAAGAACACACATGAAGTGACCACTGGTGGATCCATATGTTGTTTGTGAAAAGAACACACATGCAATGAACACTGGTGGATCCATAAGTGGTTTGTGGAAAGAACACACATGCAATGACTCTAGTGATAGTTTTAGTATAAGAACAAACATGCAATGACTCAAATGGATCCATATGTGGTTTGTGGAAAGAACACACATGCAATGACACTAGTGGATCCATGTGTGGTTTGTGGAAAGAACACACATGCAATGACTCTAGTGCCTGATCCATGTGTGGTTTGTGGAAATAACACACATGTAATGACTCTAGTGTTGCTTTTAGTATAAGAACACACATGCAATGACTTTAGTGGGTTCACATGTGGTTTGTGAAAAGAACACACATGCAATGACCACTGGTTGACCCATATGTGGTTTGTGAAAAGAACACACATGCAATGACCACTGGTTGATCCATATGTGGTTTATGGAAAGAACACACATGCAATGACACTGCTTGATCCATGTGTAGTTTGTGGAAAAGAACACACATGCAATGACTCTAGTGCTAGTTTTAGTATAAGAACACACATACAATGACTCTAGTGGGTCCACATGTAGTTTGTGAAAAGAACACAAATGCAATGACCACTGGTTGATCCATATGTGGTTTGTGGAAGAGAACACACATGCAATGAGTCTAGTGGATCCATGTGTGGTTTGTTGAAAAGAACACACATGCAATGAGTCTAGTGCTAGTTTTAGTATAAGAACACACATGCAATGACTCTAGTGGGTCCACATGTGGTTTGTGAAAAGAACACACAAGCAATGACCACTGGTTGATCCATATGTGGTTTTTGGAAAAGAACACACATGCAATGAACACTGGTGGATCCATGTGTGATTTGTGGAAAGAACACACATGCAATGACTCTAGTGCTGGTTTTAGTATAAGAACACACAAGCAATGAGTCTAGTGGGTCCATATGTGATTTGTGGAAAGAACACAGATGCAATGACACTATTTGATCCATGTGTGGTTGGTGGTAAGAAGACACATGCAATGACTCTAGTGGTTGATCCATGTGTGGTTTGTGGAAATAACACACATGCAATGACTCTAATGGATCCATCAGTGGTTTATGGAAAAGAACACATGTGCAATGACCACTGGTGGATCCATATGTGGTTTTTGGAAAAGAACACACATGCAATGAACACTTGTGGATCCATAAGTGGTTTGTGGAAAGAACACACATGCAATGACACTGGTTGATCCATATGTGGTTTGTGGAAAGAACACACGTGCAATGACTCTAGTGTTGGGTTTAGTATGAGAACACACATACAATGACTTTAGTGGGTCCACATGTAGTTTGTGAAAAGAACACACATGCAATGACCGCTGGTTGATCCATACGTTGTTTGTGGAAAAGAACACATATGCAATGAACACTGGTGGATCCATGTGTGGTTTGTGGAAAAGAACACACATGCAATGAGTCTAGTGATGGTTTTAGTATAAGAACACACATGCAATGGATCTAGTGGGTCCACATGTGGTTTGTGAAAAGAACACACATGCAATGACCATTGCTTGATCCATATGTGGTTTGTGGAAAAGAACACAAATGCAATGAACACTAGTGGATCCATAAGTCGTTTGTGGAAAGAACACACATGCAGTGACTCTAATGCTGGTTTTAGTTTAAGAACACATATGGATCCATATGTGGTTTGTGGAAAAGAACACACATGCAATGACCACTGATTGATCCATAAGTGGTTTGTGGAAAGAACACACATGCAGTGAACACTGGTTGATCCATGTGTGGTTTGTGAAAAGAAGACACATGCAATGCCATTGGTTGATCCATATGTGGTTTGTGGAAAGAACACACATGCAATGACACTGGTTGATCCAAATGTGGTTCATGACAGGAACACACATGCAATAACTCTTGTGGATACATATGTGGTTTGTGGAAAGAACACACATGGAATGAACTCTAGTGGATCTATCTTGGCATAATTTGATGTATGACACGATGCATTTAGTTGTAAAAGACACCCACTTTCCATTTTTATACTACTTAGCTTTGCCCTTGGTTTTTTGATACTACCTAGTTTTACCGCCCCTCTATCTCTCTCTTTCGTAGAAGCCCAAACCTGTGCCGACTATGTCTACTACGCCCTGATTGGTTGTCACAGTTGTCACGCGGATCGTGCGCACCAACCGTTGATGCCGTGTGATCCAACGAGGCTCGTTGCACATGTCGTGCCCTTCACAGGACAACACGAGACAGTACGGATGTCTCCCTTAACGAGACTTCTACAAGAAGGAACATGATGTCGTCCATGGACCACCGGCTATACCATTTTTAATCTAGTCGTCGAGTGGTCATGTCATGTTTAATCTAGGCTGCAAAGGCTACAAGTCTACTACACGGCAACTGGTCATCCACGGACCACCGGCTATACCATTTTTACTATGCAACACGCCTGCACTCTCACTTCCGTCAGGCCCCCACCACACGAACCTTCCACGCGGCAGCCGCAGCCAGAAGAGCTGCCAACCGGGGCCCTCGAGGAGGCCTAAACTTCCCTGCATTAAAAACCCAGCCTACTGTGTCCTCCATTCGCACTCACCCACTACTCTCTCTTCCCTATCCAGCAAAATCCCACAATCTTGAACGTACTTGCACGAACCTTCTCCATGAAACCAGTGTGTGGGGGTGAGTGACTGGGCATTGCCGTCGGGGTGGTGCTTCACGCGGCAGATCTGGAGGAGCATCACGCAGCACAGGCTGAGGAGGACGTGCAATTCAATCCCTTGGGGGACCATGTGCACACTGGTGCTGACGACTTCGGAGGCGCCGATGAGGGCATGGAGTTCGACGAACACGCTCCGCTCGTGTACCCGGAGGTACATCTATTTCTACATGTTTCATATTTTCTGCTCAAGCTTAATCTATCCTGGCGTCATAAAAAAATCTAGTCCTAATGATTAGATGCAACGTACGAACCAGTACATGGAGAGATCTAGTCTGTTCTGAATGAATCCACATTATTTATTTATTAATAAGTTACCAAGAACACAAACCACATTAATTTAGGAGCGAGCTGGGGAGACGGTCGTAATGAACTGCTGAACCTATATAGACATGTTATTGCATCGAAAGTAACTTGGAATGGTGGAAGCAATATATATTTATTATTTTGCTCATTTTGGTTTGTATTCTATACATTACAGGTGTATTCAAGTGAGATGGACTCTGACAAGGAGACCAGGGACAACAAGAGCTGCCATGTCATGAAGAAGCTCAAGAGTGGGATAATCCCTTTCCGCACTCGACTTGGGGAGCTCAGGTGCCCTTTCTGTAAGAAAGGAGTAAACCCGAGGATTGCCACCTTGATTCCGCATGCGGTTGGCATCGGTAAAAGCCCGGCTAGAAAATACAAGTCAGCAACCAAGGCTAAGAACGCTGCTTATGGCAAGTTCCTGAGGGAGTATATCAAGACCGGCCTAGTGTCCCCTTACTTAGGAATCAGCAACTTCTAGCCAACCAACCCTGTCATTGTGCTGGCCCGGCCACTAATAATATTTAGTTCTCTTACCGTATCTAGACCCTTAAACTATGGGGATTTCTATTTTCGTACCCTTCAAAATATATTCAAGTTCATCTGTTTATGTTGTTAAAGTTCCGGAGGCATACTCGTTATTTTGCATGGATAGAGGGGTGTCCCTGATAGATATAAATGTTATCCTGTCAGCTAGATCACAGAGGATCAACGGTTGGTGGGCAAAACTGAGTACAACTGAATCGCCATGGTTAGACATGAGGGAAAAAATGTGACTCACGGTACGCGTGTGCAATGCACTGGGCGGTAGCGGACACGTGTGGCCGTGCACAGTGCATTAGCGTACGCGGTGCACGGTAGTGCAATGAAACGTCGCTTCCCTTCTCCTTTAATAGAGGCCTCCCCACTCCCACTCATCACGCACTCGCTCACTCAACCGTCTCCACTGTCCCAAAACCTTCTGCAAACTCCCAACAAAACCCCAACCACGCCGGTGATGGAGAAGATCGGCGCGTTGGCCATCGGCGCCTCCAAGGCCGCCGGCGAGGAGCCTCCCATCCCCATCCCCGCATCCGCCATAGCCACCGGCGAGGAGGCCCTCGCCGGTCTCGGATAGATCCCGCTCGGTTGGGACCCCTACGAGGAGTTTGTCTACATAAGGCCGGAGAACCCCTACGACACCAGCATCGCCGACCCGTGGTCTGAGGTAACCAGGGTTTTCTCCCCTTCCCTTGTTCTTCCCCTGTTCCCATCATTGGATGCTAGATCGTATGTTATTAGGGCTCGGTTGTTCATATTTTTTACAGTAGCTAATCCTATTGTGTTAGATCTCGATTGTCGATGAATCCCCTTGTTCGTAGTTGGGATCAGTATTCGATTTGGTTTGAGATTTGGGGAATAATCGGGAGATCTCATTCGGTTAATTTATGCAAAAAATTAATCCCGATAATCAAAGTATCTCAATCATGTCCTTATTTCACTCTACTGTTTTTTCCAACAAGAGGATAGCAGCGACCTCTGCAGTGACGACGAGGCCAAGGTCACCAAGACTCGTCATGTGATGAGGAGGCTAAAGTCCGGTCAGTACAACAATTTCTTCGCTGGCGACGTGTACAATTGCCCCTTCTGCCCCACAAGGAGGCTCCGCGGCACAGACTTCAACTCCCTCGTGAAGCATGCCGATGACGTGAGGACCTGCGGCGAGTCCATGAACTTCCACGGCTTCAGGGCCAAGCACCAGGCGCTCGGTCTTCACCTCCGCAACCTCCAGAAGGTTGCTATCAAGGAGGGTCGCATGCCCCCGATCAGACCCAAGGTGCCCAAGGTCAAGGGGCTTGGCAGCAAGAAGTGGAGGAGGCGCCAGAGGGAGGAGGCGGATGCCCTCCTGGCAGAGGCCGCGAGGGGCCACTGATCAGCTACTGCTGCTGCTGTAAAGCAGCTTCTTTTGTCTTGTCTGTGTTGAAGCAGTCCGCTGCTGCTGCTCCTGAGCAGCCTAATTGTTGAACCTCGTTAAGTACCGTATTATATAACCTATATTAGCTACTTTATCTACATCTGCTCTGTTTACTGAATTTATTTATGGTGCTGGTTTGTTTTGCTACTCTAGATTTGCTACCAGATTGTGGAAAAACGATCGCAAAAGGAACAATGAATGAAGAGAGAAGATGCTCTAGATTCCCTACCTTTTTGGGCAAAAAAACACAACTGTTAGAGAGAGAGGGGAAAATTCCCTCTTAAAAAGGCCAAATAACAAAAAAAAACTTCCACTTTAGTCGTCATGGCGCACGTAACGGCCAAGCCTTTGACCAGACGGCACCCCCCTCCGAGCGCATGTGAGGGCTTCGGAATATCGAGAGGGCAAAAGTGAGGACAAATGAGACACAATGTTGCTATAGCTAAATCTAACAAAAAGCTGAATTTGGCTTTACCATGCAATTTGGCTAGAGCTTCACAATATAGGTATTCTAAATCCCTAAACTCTGTGGTGCATTGAAACCTAATGCTTTTCCACCGACACGTGTGTTGCAAAGTTGCTTGATCGTGCATGCTTACACAAGTGGCCTATAGAGAAACTTATAGAAGCATGGGCAAACGAGCTTCATTTTGGCAAATTCGGGACAAGCTTTGCGCAATCGGCAGGCCTGATCGGCTGGGCGGCTGCCCCGGGGTGCAGGGATGCTTGGTCCATGTATATGCTTACACTTCTTAAGGAATTAATAATAACTGTACACTTCCTTCTGTCCTATCACATTACGTCGTGTCAGCACCACGCACCTGCTGCGGATCGGCAATGGGACAGTGGTCTACGTGACCAGTCTCTGCCATGCCAAAGCCACGTCGCACACCCGTCCCATCGCCTACCAGGATAGACGTCGAATTTAATCGCTATGATTGGAAACTATCGGTGCTCGCCCGGTCAAACTTGCTTCCACATGGGTATGACCGGAATATTGGTAAACGGAATTTAAGCATCGCCTTCCGTCTCCTCAGCACATCACTGTGCAAAAATCCCCAACTCATTCCTTCCGTCGGCGCCGCCATAGCACATCACTGTGCAAAAATCCCCAACTCATTCCTTCCGTCGACGCCTCCTCCTGGCCATACCACCGCAACAGATCACTCCACCTCCACGCCCAGTCCTAGCCACCGCTACCGACCCTAGGCGTCCGCCGCCGCATTAGCTGCTGCCATGGATGTAGAGTACGACGTGTTCGGCGACGGGAGCGACTACACCGACGAGTACACAGTCACCGCCCATGGCACCACCAAGCTGACGGTCATCCACACAAATGCGTCAGTGGAGGTGGCCAAGGTCATCGCAATGTACGAGTGGTGGCTACAGGAGCCGATGGACAGGTATAGGATCGTCGGCCTTGACCTCGAGTATACCAGAGATAGGAAGATGATGGCGCTTTTGCAGCTATCCATGCGCAACCACTGCCTACTATATCACGTATGTAGGGCCAAATCTGTATGCCCGGAGCTTCGCGAGTTCCTACACAGGAGGGAGATCTACTTCGCCAGCGTCGACATCAAGAATGACACTCCGAAGCTAGAACGGGATCTCCTTGTTCATGTCGTCAATCACGTCGATCTCCAACGATTGTGGAGGTACCCAGATGGCAGTACAGGGAAAGCTGGCATGGCTAGACTCGCTTTTGACATCATCCACCTCGAGTACGTCGGCATGAAAATCGAGTTCCCGAAGCACCTCCACGAGCGATGGGAGTGGAGGCACCTGGATTACGATGCGATCAAGTACGCAGCCAGGGACACGTATGTCTGCTACAAGATGCTCAACAGGATCTGGCGAGTGGGTGAGTGTGTTGTTTAACACTACTAGTTTCGTATTTCGTTCCTAGTTTTATCTCGCATGTATTTTATCTCGCACGTATTTTCTAAGCATTCTATGTGTAAGAACCAAGCTCGTATGATCCCTGTGCTATTAGCTACTTAACCTGTATGAATTACATTCCCCCTTTTGTATGCTCAACATTCATTCTTACAAATTTTGTCTGTGCCATTTGCATGCGGCAGAATCCAGGACTGACATGCATAAGGCAGGCCGCACATTTCCCTTTTATGATTTATTTTTTCACTTCCTCTAGACGGTTCCGGTGCCCGCCCTCAATAATTACGTCCCCCTTCTTGTCTTCCACGCGGACGAGAACCGGTGGCGGAGGCGGTTCCTTGCAGATTCACTCCCCACTCGAAAAACTGCCCCCATCCCTGATTCCACCCCCTCTTGAATCCATCCGCCTCCTTATCATAATGCCTCCATTAATTTACCGGATTCCAGACTCCATTGGCCGCTATGGGTAGAGCTTGGGGTAGCAGCTGGCTGAAGCGAAAGGCATGCGACGATGATGCGGATGGCCAGGGTGACCGCTACCGCGAGGATTGGGGATGGCCGAACCTCAGCGCCGCGAACGTGCACAGGATCGCCTCGGAGTTGGACATCATCTCAGCCGGCCACCTCGCTCGCTGCATCCCTGGCTACCGCGTGACGATGCGGAACATGGACGAACAACCGTTCGGCATGCTAGGCCTTCTTTACCTCGATAATAGCAAATGGCCAGACGACCATGATGGCCACGTAAGTTCCAGTATCTAGCTTATTCGTTGAGTCATATCGTTGATTCATATGTGCTAAACTATCATCGGAATCCTATGTTCCTTTCATCGAACGTGTTGTGTGCACGTGCGCTTTGAACAAATCGAACCATTTAAGACTATTCTGTACAGTGGAAGCTCTGCTTGTATCTGATATTCTGGTATTTTCATAGTGACACAATCTTACTTTAGGTGATAGACGAGTTGTCAATTTTGATTTTGCAATGGAATGCCTGCTAGGTGATATTATGTTTCCCAAATAAAACCAAGAAGATTAGACGATTTAAGGTTGTTATGCCCCAAGCTATTTAATTATGATCATCGTCAGGGGTTTGTTCTGGGGCTCTGCTACTACTCCATATATTAAGTATCTTCGTAGTGACACAGGCACAATTTAGGCGATATCTGAGGAGACACTCATATTTAGGCGATATTTTGTGTACTTTAATCTGAAGGCCCAATTGTCAAATTGTATCTGCAATGGAATCCATGCTAGTTTATTGTACCAACTGACAACAAACTCTGCAGAATATTCATGCAAAACTGATGCTGCTGGATAAGTGGTCTGAATCAGTAGTGGTGAATATCAAGGAAGAAGAAGAGACGGAAATGGAAGATGACCAGAACTGGGTGGGTGGCAACGGCGAGTGGCTGGTCCTTTTATCACAGGATGGCAGTACTTGGACTCTAAAAAATGGCTACAGATCGATGAGACTTGTAGTGCCATCTTTGAATGGTGTCGGCATTACTGCATTCAACAGCGGGTGGCCGCCACCCATTTCCGAATTTGCTTACAGGTTCAACATGGCAGAACTTGACCTCGTGAAGGTACAGCTCCCACATAGACCGCGGGAGGGGGCATGGAAGAACAGGGAGTACGACCTCTTAGCGGTGTTCGACCAGGCGATCACATTCATTAGATGCCCAGAAGACAAGGAATGGACAGTCTTGCACGACGACTTCCTGCGGCCGGAGAAGTATGTCAACGCCGTCTTCACCTACGGCTACTCTTCGTAAAGACCGCAACACATTTGTGCAGTCACTGAACCTAGCGACGACGTGCGTGTTTGGGAGCCGTCCATTTGGGGTGAGTCATGGTGCCATATAGCATGTAAAATCCCATTCAAAATTCTGCTTACTGACTGTTAGTAACACGCAGGTACCCACGCAACCCCACGCATCATTCTAGCTCCGGTCATCGAAGATGCAGTAGCAGATGCTGAACTTGGAACACGGCGCTGGTTCTTGGCACCTCTCGGAGACAACACGGAACAGGATGATGAACTCTTATGGATTCATATCAGGGGAGCACTAAACAGCGTTGGTGATACAATAGAACATATGGGGACATAACTTTCTTCATACCCATCGCTGCAGTGTCACGTTTTCTCGAGGTCCGCATGCCCATCCGAGGACCCAGTACAGCAAGTTGGGAGCAGAGTCAACAATCTGAAGGGACAATCTGTGTTTCTTGGGATTAACTACCCTTTCTTTGTCGGAGCCCCTGGAGCTGTTGAACCTATAATTGCTCAGGCAGCCCTGGCCCCTGATGCTGCTGCTGGTGGTGGTGGTGGTGGTGTTGGTGGTGGTGGAGCTGACGAAGAACTAGCTACTGCTGCTCCTAGTGAAGATGACGAAATACTTGGTGATGCTGCTGCTGGTGAAGCTGATGAAATACTTGCTAATGTTGCTGCTGGTGAAGCTGACGAAATACCTGCTGAGGCTGCTGCCGGAGTCCAGGAAGAACATGCTGGTGTTGTTGCTGAGGTGTCAGCACTTCTACTGTTGATAGCAGACTGTGTGTTTGCTGCATACTCACGCGCCTATCATGTTGACACTCTAGATCCGACCTGGAGCCGAATCCACGTCAGGGGAGGGGGCCTACAATTGGCTCATCAGTGGGGTCGTACTATTTGAAGGAGAATGAAAGACGGCCAAACGCACCATTCTGGTTCGTTCCAACGATACCACCAGCTCCAGGGACCTAGCGCTCATACTGGCAGATCCGATGAACCATTTTTCTTTATCTTTATCATTAGTTACGCTTATGTGTGTAAAGACTAAGTTGTGCTTATTTGTGTAAGGCTAAGTTAGGCCTAACTGTGTAATATTCAGTGAAGCCTAGCTTTTCTTTCCATGCCCAGAACAACAGAATTGCAGCATAGAACATACAAATGTAATGTGCATACCAGGCATTTTTGCTCAGGGTAACAACCACTTCAAGCAAATGATACATCGTGTACGCATTTGAACGCATCACTAGAATGTGCCACCTATTGATGATTGATGACATGGATCTAGCTTTTCTGCGCTTATTTGCATTGAATCGCTCATTGATTTGTTCAGATATTTTTTGGCAATGGCTGATGAAGTCCACTCTCTTGGTAACTTGCTTCGTTAGCGAGCACTTGTTGATGCAATGCAAAGTACAGAACATGGTCGTCATCGTCATTCCATTTAGGTTCTCTATGTTTCATCATCACAGAGCTACTAATTTCAAATGAAAATCTAGTAAACAATATATGTGTACATTGTTAGAGTATGCTACAGCCACGGTACATACATGTTTTTCTACAATCACAAGAACAAAACTTGATGCATTTTCACCTTGTTGGCATTGTGCCAAACTGGGTGGATGTGGCTTTGGGGTTCGGAGAGGAAGGCGCCGTGGCTGGTGCGTGTGGGACCACGGCGACGGCAAGCTCGGATTCTAGAGCAAACCAACAGGACTGAGCATGGTCAGCATGGTGACAGATCTCACCCGGGAATGAATTCCCGTCCCCACGCTGTGCCAATGGTGCGGTCATGGTGAGGGCGAGCTCCGATTCGGGATGGGGAGGAGAACGGGACGAGCAGGTTTGTCCAAGTCCTAGCTCCATGCCATGGTCACGACCACAGATTGCCGCCCCGGAGGAAGAAGAAGACGCGTAAAGGATGCATGCACCAACACTGCAAGCCTACATGGCAGCGATGACGGCAGCAGCAATAACGGCGAAAGCTGACAGGGGGGCCCAACTTGACGGTCGTTAGCCTGATTTTTTGTATTGAAACGTAAAGTTGAATTCGTGCCGAAAAAGACCCTCTGAGTATTTGGCACGCCAACTATAGTGATCGCAGCTGATATCAGGGAACTCGGGTACCGCGTTGCCTGGCCACCCCAACTTTCGGGTCGCAAAATGATATTCTCCTAGATGCGCGCCTATCAGGACCGCAAAGAGGTCAACATGGTCGCAGCCGGCTAGGCCGATAAGCGTGACGATGGCAACCGCAATAGCACATAATGTAGCAGCAGCTACCATGATAGCAGCAAAACAACACAAGTGTGACAGCACCGCGCCCGTGATGACGCACCCAGCCCCATGGAGAGGTTGTCGGGACCTTGCAACGTCCAGTTCTACATTGACAACAAGGAAGGCAAGAAAAAATCCAGCCACCTCCTCAAAGACTACCGCGAGTTCCAGAAGCTTGAACAAGCGTACACCCAACTGCTTTGTGATGCGATGAACCAGGGGTACGGAACCGCACCAGGCTCCATAGCATACGGGGCACCACCACCTGGAGGACCCGCGTAGCCTACGGCTATGCCGACACCGAACAACAGGGTAGAGAAGTACCCACGCCCGCTAGGGAACATGAGCATGATCCAGAAAGGGCGCCCCTCTAACAAGATGTACAAAAAGATCACTCACCAAGTCAACTTGGAAATCACCACTCCACTTGCCATCCCTGAGTACCTCGGTGGGCTGGAGTCCTGCATCACCTTCGACAGAAACCGACTACCTGAGTCAGGTCCCTCAACTAAACCATTCTGCCTTGATGGTCGAGGCGTATATCAGCGACTTCGAGCTGAGCAAATTCCTCATGGATGGAGGCAGCAACATCAACCTCATGTTCACTAGCACCCTGCACGCCATGCGATTCCCCATCTCTAGCCTGGAAGCATCCGAGACAACCTTCTGTGGCATCGTACCAGGGAAAGGAAACGGGAAAAATCTGGTTGGATGTCATATTCGACACACCCAAAAACTTCTGATGTGAGTGCCTTGAGTTCGAAGTGGTCGACTGGCTAACTCAGTACCATGCCCTCCTCCGACGTGTGAAATTTGCAAGATTCCTGGTAGTGTCGCACTACACATACCTCCTAATGAAGATGCTGGGACCGAATGACGTTATCAGCATCCAGGGGAGCATCACCATATCTGACAACTGCGACATGGAATTCAATAGAATCTCCCAGTCCTTCTGCATGCAAGAGGAGATGGAAAGGCTCAAGGAGTCGATAGACAACAATCTTCCTCCTTTGAGCAGGCAGAACACACCCGACCAGTTGTTCGACTTGATGCCAACACCAAGGCGGTCTAGGTTCACTTGATGGACCCAACGAAGATGACCCTCATTATCAACAACCTAAGTTCCGCATAGGAACTCGCACACATCGAATTCGTCTGTTAGTGATGAGAAATCTTCGTATGGTGTCCTACGGACTTATGGCTCAGTGTTGATGTAGAGCTCATTGGGAACCCCAAGAGGAAGTTATGATGAGCACAGCAGCAAGTTTCCCTCAGCTATGAAACCAAGATTTAATCGAACCAGTAGGAGCAAGGAAACACCCCAAAGGTGTTGCTAGATGAGCCTTGGCAGGGCGCACTACCAGTACTAGTAGCAACATGGAGACCTGCACAACACAACCACAGAACTTTGTCCCCAACTTGCGATGAGGTTCTCAATCTCACAGTGTTTTGCTGAAAACAAATGATTAAACGTATCGAATGGAAGGAAGTAATAGTTTGCAGAAAGTAAACACAAAGCAGTAAACAGTTTGTAGATTGTATGTAAAAGAAAAGGACCGGGATCCATAGTTCACTAGAGGTGGCTCTCCTTAGATAGATAACATGCTGGGTGAACAAATTACAGCGGGGCAATTGAAAAACATCGAGAAAGCAATACATGCATATACTAATCATCTTGACTCCTCTGAGACTTGTTTGGGCATTACAACATTATACATAGACCGCCGTCCAACTGCATCTATGACTAATAATCCACCTTCAGGTTATCATCCGAACCCCCTGCAGTATTAAGTTGCAAGCAACAGATTATTGCTTTATGAATTGCGTGTAAAGTAAACAATACGATTGTTCTATGAACAATGGATTGTCGTTTTCTCCCTAGTAGCAACAACACATCTAGTACCTTAGAGATTTCTATCACTTCCCTAGATTACCAGAGGCATGAACCCACTATCGAGCATAAATACTAAGTCTTGGAGTTGCTAGCATCTACTTGGCCAAGATAGCTACTAACAACGGAAAGCATGCAAGATCACAAATAACAAAGACATGATAGAATCAATAATCAATCTGAAACAGCATCTCAATATCCATCGAATCCCCGCAAACACAACATGTAGAATTACAAATAGATGATCTTGATCATGAACGGAGCTCACAAGATCTAAACATGAAAGCACAAAGGAGGAGAACCAGCCATCTAGCTACTACATGGATCTGTAGTCCAAGGATGAACTACTCACGCATCACACTGGAGGCTTGCATGGTGATGAAGAAGGCCTCCAGGGTGAATTCCCCTCTCCGACAGGGTGCCGGGAACAGCTTTAGATCCCTCCCGATCTAGGGATGGAGATGATAGCGGTTACAGACTCTTTCATGGATTTTTGATTGGATACTTAGGGTTTTCGTCTCGAGGGAATCTTATAGGCGGAAGGAGAGGCCGAGGGGGTGCCTGGGCTGGCCACACCACCCCCTAGCACGGCCAGGTGGTGTGGTGGCCCCCTGGCTCCTCTCTGTCTTGTATTGAGGCATTTGATGACTTCCGGAAAAATAGGCACTTTGGCTTTTGTCCCGTCCAATTCCGAGAATATTCATTTTCTGGCTTTCCTAGAACCAAAAACAGCAAAAAACAGGCAGCTGGTACTGTGGCTCTTGTTAATAGGTTAGTCCAAGAAATCATGTGAAAAGTACTCCAAAGTGTGGACAAAACACAAGAAAGTGGATAAAACCAAGCATGGAACATCAAAAATTATAGATACATTTGCAATGTATCAACATCCCCAAGCTTAACTCTTGCTCGTCCTCGAGTAGGTAAGTGATAAAAAGAAAGAATAATTTTTGAGGTGACATGTACCATCAATGACTTGATCAAGGTATTTGTAAAACATTCAAAGCTGGGATCATAGTACTTCAATCATAACATGAAAGACAAAGTTCTAGCAATAAGACAAAGAAACTATGACGCAACATGAAAAGGCACAAACAAAAGATTCATGAATAACAATGCTTTGCAAGACGTATGTTTGTTTCACATAAAGAAAACATAGCATAATAGTATTCAGCTTGTCCCTCATAGAATAGCAAATGCATAGGACACCTTCAAAGTTCATAAGAGTGACTAGATACAAATAGTTCAAAACAAGCAATATCAAGTTATGCATCAATCAACTAGTCTTGGGACAATGCACATAGAACTAAGAATGGCCACTATGCTCTCAAAGTAGGTGCATAAAGTTAGAAGGTGGAGACTCAATATAATGGTGGAAGAAAGGTATTTATAAAAGGAAGTAGGGATTCAAGTCTCATAAAGAGCTTCCAAAAATTATGGTACTTATAGCTTTCAGCTCTCATTGCCCCTATCATAAGCATCTTGAAGGTGATTAAGGTTAAAGTGACACAACTAAGAGGATATGCTTGACAAGTTATAAACCAAAATCTCATGCCCCTTACTTACGAAGACCGATCCTCATGCTACTCAACTTTAGTCACAAGTAAGTTCTTGTCATTGTAAGTACATATGTATCATAAAGAACCACCAACGGGGTACCCCTTGCACATGATACAGGAGCTATCCCATAATCAAAATGACAAGGCAAGCAGACAATGAGCATCTCAGCGATCTTTTTATTTGCTATTTGCATATGTTTTTATTGAGGATGCTTCATAGAGTGCTCATTATGGTGTGCTGCAAGTTTCCACCATGATTAAGCATGTCTTAGGCTAGCGGCCCAGGCGTTTCTCTAACACACATACAAACTCCATGATCTGACAAGTTCCACTTTTATTTCACACCGCCGGGATCCGTAAGCAAAAGAACATGATATCAACGGGGTACAAAGTACAAGTGCAATGTTGAAAGCGTTCCCCATGATACATGGTTCTGCTAATTTCAACTTATAAAGCGCAAGCATATACGAAACAAATAAGGACCCAATGGTTCAAGTTTATTAGATGCAAAAAAGTAAAGTGTGCCATGAAGTTCGTGAGAGCTTTAATCACTAGTTTTCTCATAACAAGTTTAATTTGGAAGGTAAACAAAAGCATGAATATACTTGGAATAGCATGTGCTAGTAGGTAGGTATGGTGGAATCTTTGGAATAACTTGGTTTAAGGAGTTGGATGCATGAGTGGAACTCATACTTTGTTGTGGAGGCTAGCAAAAGACTGGGAGCGACAAACTAAGAGAGCAATAATGGCCATAATCATGCAGAGCGACAAAACATCATTGATCAAAGCATAAAGTGATACTACAAGTTGAAAACTAAAGGATCATAAAGGCTACTGTGACTTTAGATAGTCATACATGGTCTGAGCATGCGCCCAGTCAACCCAAATAAAGCATCAAAGGAGAATACCACTATACTATGCTAAAACAACGCATGATTCATCCAAGGCACATTAAGCAATATCAATTGTTTATAACAAGTCATGCTACAGCAAAGAATACTAAGCATAAAGCCAAAACAATATCAAGCATGGCATGATAGAGCATAGGCCACAGTCAAAACGAGCTCTTTTTACCACATAAGCATGAACTTTCCTACTCTTTTCCAAACCAAACCAAACTATTTGCAAACCAATGTATGAAAGAGGGGGTCCAACCAATTTATTCAGAAAACTAAGCAAACCAAAACAAACGAAAAAACCAAAACAAAAACAAAAAAGGAGACGCTCCAAGAACAACACAACTGTGCATGAAACAATAAAAATGAAGCGTTTGGAAGAAACCTGGGATTTTTATTGATGAAGAGGGGGATGCCTTGGGCATCCCCAAGCTTTGATGCTTGTACTTCTTGGATATTTCTTGGCGTGACACGTGTGGCATCCCCAAGCTTGATCTTTATTCCATCCTTCATCTCATTACTCATTCCTTCCATACACCTGAAATTTTTCCTTCATACAAAACTTCACACAATCTTTATTAGCAACATTAGTGCACTCAAGATAAATAAGTCTTAAGGTTCAGTTCTAACACCAATAAACTTCCATTAGAACACTAGATACTGTAGCACTTCCCTCAAAAATCTCAATTCCCCAAAAGAACTCAAAGAGGAACCAACAAGAAGCAAATGCAGAAAATGGCAGAAATCTGTCAAAACAGACCAGCAGGTAAAGACGAATTATTTCGAAGACCTTCTGTTGCTCAAATCAAAAAGTGTGGAACTAACGAAAGTTAGATAACAACCTGTGGCAGAAGCACAAAAATTCACGCCTCAAAAAGACGTTTAGAGATTTTACACGAATTTTTACGGTGAAGCACAGAAATCTGTTTCGGGACAGCAACTTTCCCAATCATTACTTCTCTCTCCTTAGAGGTTACTCTTGGCACAAAAAGCAAATAAAAAGGAACTTCCAAGACTCATCTAAAACTTTTGGGTTATTTCCGAATAAGTATTTTCTTTAACGCCTTTAAGTTAGGCATAAGAAGCAAGAAAGAATCAAGTGTTCTCAAATGAAGAAGCATTAAGACCAAATTTTGTTTTCATAGGAGAAGAAAAATAAATCTTCTCTCTCTTCTTAGGGAAGTGTTCCATACCTTTCTTGAGTGGGAGTTGATATTTAATGGTGCCTTCTTTCATATCAATAATGGCACCAACAGTTCTAAGAAAAGGTCTTCCCAAAGTAATAGGACAAGAAGCATTGTATTTAACATCCAAAACATAGAAATCAACGGGGACATAGGTATTGTTAACCATAATAAGAACATCATTAATATTCCCCATGAGTTTCTTCTTAGCATTATCATCAAGTGGGACATTCAAATAACAATCTTCAAGTGGAGGCAAATCAAGCATATCATAAATCCTTCTAGGCATAATAGAAACACTACTATCAAGATCACATAAAGCTTTGAAATCAAAGTCATTCACTTTCATATTAATGATGGGTTCCCAACCATCTTCTTGTTTTATAGGAATAGAAGATTTATGTTTCATCTTTTCTTCTTTAATCTTTATGAGAGCATCAGTAATGTGTTTTGTAAAGGCCATGTTCATAGCACTAGCATTAGGACTTTTAGCAAGCTTTTGTAGGAACTTAATAACTTCAGAGATGTTGTAACCATCAAGATCAAAATCAAATTTATCATCTAGAGTAGTAGAACTATTACTAGCCTCAACACTAGTGGTGGTGATAGTAGAAACACTAATGTTTCTAGCAATTTCGTCTTATCTTTCCCACTTAGCATGTAATTCAGCTAATAGTCTAACATTTTCATCAATTCTTACTTGTATAGCATTAGTAGATGCAAAGGGATTATCATTAGTTTCAGGTTTAGCAGCCATTTTATTCAAAGAAGATTGAGCTTCAACCAAAGATGCTATATTTCTTTCAGCATTAGAGAGTTTTTCCTCAATTGTTTTATTGAAAGCAGTTTGTTTACTAATAAAGTCTTTAAGCATAACTTCAAGTTCAGAGGGTGCACTCCTATTATTGTTGTAGGAACTTCCATCAGAATTACCATTGTTGGGAGGATATGGGTTATAATTGTTGTTGCCAAAATTACTCCTATAAGCATTATTGCCAAAATTATTATTTATTATGAAGTTCACATCAACTTGCTCTTCTTGAGCAACCAAAGAGGCTAAAGGAACATTATTTGGATCAATATGGGCTTTCCCATTAACAAGCATAGACATAATAATATCAATCTTATCACTCAATGAGGAGGTTTCCTCAACAGAATTTACCTTCCTACCTTGTGGAGCTCTCTCAGTATGCCATTCAGAATAATAAACCATCGTATTGTCCAGAAGTTTCATTGCGGCACCCAAAGTAATGGTCATAAAGGTACCTCCAGTAGCAGAATCCAATAGGTTCCTTGAAGAATAGTTCAATCCTGCATAAAAAGTTTGGATGATCATCCAAGCAGTCAGTCCATGAGTGGGACAATTCTTTACCAAAGATTTCATTCCTTCCCAAGCTTTAGCAACATGTTCATTATCAGATTGTTTAAACTTCGTTATTTCACTTCTCATAGAGATAATCTTAGGAGGTGGATAGTATTTTCCAATGAAAGCATCTTTGCATTTAGTCCAAGAATCAATACTATTCCTAGTTAGGGAATTCAACCATTCTTTAGCTTTTCCTCTCAAAGAGAAAAGAAACAATTTCAGCTTAATAATATCACCATCTATATCCCTATGCTTTTGCATCTCACAAAGTTCAACAAAGTTATTTAGATGGGCAGCAGCATCTTCATTACCAATACTAGAAAATTGTTTTCTCATAACAAGATTGAGCAAAGCAGGTTTTATCTCAAAGAAAGTATCTTCAGGCACAGGTGGAGCAATAGGTGTGCTCATAAAATCATTGTTGTTGGTGCTAGTGAAGTCACACAACTTAGTGTTTTCAAGAGTAGTCATTTTTTTGTGTTTTTGATAAAGAAAGCAAACCTGTAAAACAATTTTTTGTGTGTTTTTGATAACAAAACTCACAAACAAAGCAAAAAGAAACTAAGCAAAACAAAAATAACAAAGTAGAGAGATTGGTTATGAGGGACTCCCCTTGTGAAGATGTCCTTGACTCCCTGGCAACGAAGCCAGAAAAATTCTTGATGGCTCGGTGTTGATGTAGATCTCGTTTGGAACCCCAAGAGGATGGTATGATGAGCATAGCAGCAAGTTTCCCTCAGTTATGAAACCAAGGTTTAATCGAACCAGTAGGAGCAAGGAAACACCCCAAAGGTGTTGCTAGTTGAGCCTTGGCAGGGCGCACTACCGGTACTAGTAGCAATGTGGAGACCTGCACAACACAACCATAGAACTTTGTCCCCAACTTGTGATGAGGTTGTCAATCTCACCGTGTTTTGCTGAAAACAAAGGATTAAACGTATCGAATGGAATGAAGTAATAGTTTGAAGAAAGTAAACACAAAGCAGTAAACAATTTATAGATTGTATGTAAAATAAAAGGACCGGGATCCATAGTTCACTAGAGGTGGCTCTTCTTAGATAGATAACATGCTGGGTGAACAAATTACAGCGGGGCAATTGACAAACATCGAGAAAGCAATACATGCATATACTAATCATCTTGACTCCTTTGAGACTTGATTGGGCATTACAACATTATACATAGAACGCCATCCAACTGCATCTATGACTAATAATCCACCTTCAGGTTATCATCTGAACCCCCTCCAGTATTAAGTTGCAAGCAACAGATTATTGTTTTACGAATTGCGTGTAAAGTAAACAATACGATTGTTCTATGAAAAAAGGATTATTGTTTTCTCCCTAGTAGCAACAACACATCTAGTACCTTAGAGATTTCTGTCACTTCCCCAGATTACCAGAGGCATGAACCCACTATCGAGCATAAATACTAACTCTTGGAGTTGCTAGCATCTACTTGGCCAAGATAGCTACTAACAACGGAAAGCATACAAGATCACAAATAACAAAGACATGATAGAATCAATAATCAATCTGAAATAGCATCTCAATATCCATCGGATCCCCGCAAACACAACATGTAGAATTACAAATAGATGATCTTGATCATGAACGGAGCTCACAAGATCTAAACATGAAAGCACAAAGGGGAGAACCAGCCATCTAGCTACTACATGGATCCGTAGTCCAAGGATGAACTACTCACGCATCACACCGGAGGCTTGCATGGTGAAGAAGGCCTCCAGGGTGAATTCCCCTCTCCAACATGGTGCCGAGAAGAGCTTCAGATCCCTCCCAGTCTAGGGATGGAGATGACGGCGGCTACAGACTCTTTTGTGGATTTTTGATCGGGTACTTAGGGTTTTCATCCTGAGGGCATCTTATAGGTGGAAGGAGAGGCCGAGGGGGTGCTAGGCCTGGCCCGCACGGCCTGGTGGTGTGGTGGCCCCTGGATCCTCTCCGAATCATATTTTGGCATCTGATGACTTCCGAAAAAATAGGCACTTTGGCTTTTGTCCCGTCCAATTCCGAGAATATTCATTTTTTGGCTTTCCTGGAACCAAAAACAGCAGAAAACAGGCAGCTGGCACTGTGGCTCTTGTTAATAGGTTAGTCCAAGAAATCACATGAAAAGTACTCCAAAGTGTGGACAAAACACAAGAAAGTGGATAAAACCAAGCATGGAACATCAAAAATTATAGATACATTTGCAATGTATCACGGACATGCCAGAAGTTCCTAGGGAATTCTCCGAGCACGCACTTGGATAGGCATGGAAGTCAACGAACTCCTCGAGGCACGACCAATCAAGCAGTCGCTACGGCGGCTGTCAGAAGAAAAAGGCAAAGTTATAGGCATGGAAGTCAACAAACTCCTCGACGCCGATATCCTCCGTGAGATCATGGAAATTACCTGGGTACCTAACCCCGTGCTGGTTCCAAAGAAGGACATGGACATCCTGTAGATGTGTGTGGACTTCACCTGCCTCAATAAGCATTTCCCGAAGGACCACTTCTAGTCACCGCAGATCGATCAAATCATTGAGTCCACCGCGGGATGCGAGCACCTCTCCTTTCTTGACACCTACTCAGGCTATCACTAGATCCGGATGAAAGTGAAAGACCAAGAAAAACAGCCTTCATCACACCATTTGTAGTCTACTGCTACAACATGCCCTTTGGGCTGAAGAACGCAGGTGCCACCTATCAACGGGGCATGTAGGCCTACTTGAAGAATCAGCTTGTCCGCAACGTCTAGGTCTATGTCGACGACATCGTAGTCAAGACAAATGAGGAAGCTACACTCATCAACAATCTCCACGAGACCTTCAACAACCTTTGACCTCTACAAGATCAAGCTGAATCCGGAGAAGTGCGCCTTCAGCGTGCCATCCAGGAAACTACTCGGGTACCTCATCACCACAAGGGGAATGGAAGCTGTCATGGGAATGACCATGGCAGTCGCTACCAGGGGTAGCGATTGGAAGGTTTTTGGGCAAGAGTGGGCAGCCATCTTCGGAGCGAGATGAGGGCAAAGATACAGGGTTTACCCAGGTTCGCCCCCTAGAGGGTAAAGACCTACTCCTGCTAGATTGTATTATCAAGTGAGTTCAATGGTGGCGAGCTCGGCGGATAGGCAACGAGTCGATGCAGTGTATGATGGATCGTAAGTACAGAGAGTACCCTAAGGAGGTTTATATAGGGGGTACCTCGCTAGGGTTTACAGATATACATCCAAGTCAGTTAATGACTTGGAGGATTTGACCTAATCCGAGTGGGCTTCTGCTATGCTTATGGGCCTCCAGCTTCTAGTCTCCAGGCTTCTTCTCAGTCGCCTTCCAGTCGCCGTCCTGCAGGCCCACTCGCAGAGGCCTTGGCCCACTCGAAACGTCCTTCTAGGCATACCCCATTCGGCATATCCCCATAAGTAGTCCCTGAGGGCAATGTTGGTTTGGCATAGGTGTTCATTTCGTAGTCGGAGTAGGCGAGTCCAATTTGGACGCCCAGTCAAATCAACGATGGACTCCCTCAATGAAGGAAGAAGTCTCCTTAGTATGTCTTCAGTTGCAGCTTTGGCAAAAGGAATTAGGCTCAAGTCGCCATACCCTGTTGAGTAGAAGGGCTGGTTATCGGCGAGTCGAGTGAGTGAATTTGGAACGTCAAGTAGGTCAAACTAGCTGTTGGGTAATCCAACGGTAACTTTGGCATAATTACCGCGAGGTAACGGCTAGCCCGAGATTGGTGGGTAGCGCCCCCCCTTATAATAAGAATGGCAGAGGGAGAAATGAATCTACGCATTTCTCCATCCCTGTGCACTCCCAGTCTCCAGATCTGCTCCTGATCCAAAATCTCCGGATACAGCGACTTCCTTCCTCCACCCATGGCGCCTCCAAAATATCTCTAGGGTAGATCTAAGTGCACCAAAACTGTATTGAAGTCTTTCGAAGACGCAGGCATTCTCTGCAAGGGGAATTGGCGGATCCCCCCATCCAGCGAGATGGAGCCCAGGCCTCGCCCTAGGGAATTCATCTGCTTCCGGAGACACCTGGAGAGGGGCCTAGGATTCCCCACTTCTATCATATTCTAGTGATTCTGCGCGTACTACGCAATCAAGCCATCGGACCTGGGACCGCACAGCGTGGAGCAGCTCATGATTTTTGTCTCCTTCTGCGAGAGCTACCTTGGGTGCCGCCCTGATGGCTATGAAATACCACCTCTTTTAGCCATATAAAATGTGTCATTTATCTCTGAGATCATGTTTTTTACAGCTATAGCTATGCCTTATATGCATGAATTCTACTTCTCATTTACTTTCATATGAGCTTTGCACATTTAGTAGTTTAGGTAGAATTTTATCACTTTCCTTATCTATCGCATGTGTGTAGGTGTTGGTGAACATTATGGATAAAAAGGAACAAAGAGAGCATAGTATGGAGGAGCTGCAGGGACTAGACTTAGCCATTTGAGAGGTTGGAAAATTGAATTTTCTAACTTCTCAAAATAAATATTCAAGACCATGAGGTTGTATCCCTCGATGAAACGAACTCAACGAGTCCAAGAACACCCAAAATTGAGTTTGTATGAAGAAATGGCGACCAAAATACTAAAGGATCTGCAAGTTCAACGACCAACTATATAGCCGGAACTAAAACTTCCCGCCGTATAGTTTGGCTGTATAGTTGGTCAAAAGGTCGCCACGACGGGATTTCTCCATAGAGAAGCTCCATAACCTTCCCTAAATCATATGACGGTATTGGGGAACCCTAGGGCACCCCCAAGGCCTATATAAAGGAGGGAGGACCCAAGAAAGAGCCACCACACCATAGCCCTTCAGGGGCGGAGCCCTGCTACCGCCGCCACCCATCTGATATCCACGGCGGCGGATCTCTAACTCAACCGCACCTCTGAGATCTAGATGTCCCTCAACACCATCACCATCAAGGCATCCAAGCAAGAAGAAGAGGAGGAGAAGGAAGACATCACAACCACCATGCATCGATCTCCATCTCCATCATCATCTCCATCTCCCTCTCTCTCTTGTGTTTGGTAATTGTAAGATTGAATATGGTTGTAACATCACTATATTTTTATATATAGTGATCTACCATGATCTAGAGAAGCCGAGCATTTGTAAGCAATAAAATTCTACATCAGAAACCTCCTAGACTGTAATTCTCTACTTTCCATTTATCGGTGGGGTAAATGAACTATGTTTGTATACCAAACCGATGAATTTTATTTTGTGTGTTATTTTTGTAGGGACTTGAACCTTGTGTGACGACGTGTACGGTAGTTCCAATCGTCCAAACACTCGCATGATCCACTTGGTTGCTTCAATTCAATGCTTCGACAATCAGTGTCTGGTAAAACCTTCCAACTCGAAACTCTTTTAGTAAGCGCATAGGGGTTGCACACTCGTGTCTCGTATCATGTTTTTCTAGCACTTCATCACAATCTAGGAGAGGCATATTCTAGAACTATTTGTTGACTTAAGCGCGGTGCTTAGGTGGACGAACTGACTCAGTGGAACTTGTATTTTTATCACTTTGAGCTAATCCTCGTGCCTTCAAAAACACAAAGTGTTTTATTTTCTTCTTAGTTTCCAAGCAGGTTCACAAGGAAAGCAACCACCAGGCTCTATCAAGAAGTATATGTTAAAGCAAAGGTTCTTTGTCCATCAAAATAGAGGTTACTTGTACCTCAACGGTAAAGTGTGTCACCCTTGTTTTCAACTAAGCTTGGGGAGGTAACCACTTATCACACTCTCTTTTGGAAACTATATTTTCTCTTTTATTTTGGTGATATAATCAAGTTTGTTTCTTGCAAAGTTCTAAGGTTGGGGAGGTTACTTCTGCATGTGTAGAGTCTGGTGCAATGTTTGTATTTGATGAAGGTTTAATGCAATCATGTATCCTGCTATTTTTGAATGCTTGTTTAAGTGAGTGTAATGTTGTATTAATATGGGGATACACTTGCTCATGATAGGAACCAGAGGAGTTGACTTAAAGCTTGTATGCATATTTCCAAATTGTTTATCAAGCTTGTGACACTATTCGTGATCCTCTAGAAAACATTGCCATAATATCTACACTTGGAAAGAATGAATACTTGATCAAGATATTTTGAAATTTGTTGGTCGTCACTAAATAGCTTTGTCTTAAATAAATATGTTATGCTAGACCCCATAATGTCAAAACTGGTGGATCCATAGGTGGATTGTGAAAAGAACACACATGCAATGACACTGGTGGATCCATATATGGTATGTAAAAAGAACACAGATGCAATGACTCTGGTTGTTGTTAGTAACAAGAACACACATGCAATGACACTAGTGGATCCATGTGTGGTCTCTGAAGAGAACACACATTTCAATGACTCTAGTGGGTCCACATGTGGTTTGTGAAAAGAACACACATGCAATGACCACTAGTTGATCCATATGTGGTTCGTGGAAAGAACACACATGCGATGGGTACTGGTTGATCCATAAGTGGTTTGTGGAAAAAACACACATGTAGTGACCACTGGTGGATCCATATGTTGTTTGTGAAAACAAAAACACATGCAATGAACACTAGTGGATCCATAAGTGGTTTGTGGAAAGAACACACATGCAATGACTCTAGTGCTAGTTTTAGCATAAGAACAAACATGCAATGACTCAAATGGATCCATATGTGGTTTGTGGAAAGAACACACATGCAATGACACTGGTTGATCCATGTGTGGTTTGTGGAAAGAACACACATGCAATGACTCTAGTGGCTGATCAATGTGTGGTTTGTGGAAATAACACACATGCAATGACTCTAGTGTTGGTTTTAGTATAAGAACACACATGCAACGACTCTAGTGGGTTCACATGTGGTTTGTGAAAAGAACACACATGCAATGACCACTGGTTGATCCATATGTGGTTTGTGAAAAGAACACACATGCAATGACCACTGGTTGATACATATGTGGTTTGTGGAAAGAACACACATGGAATGACACTACTTGATCCATGTGTGGTTTGTGGAAAAGAACACACATGCAATGAATCTAGTGCTAGTTTTTGTATAAGAACACACATACAATGACTCTAGTGGGTCCACATGTAGTTTGTGAAAAGAACACACATGCAATGACCACTAGTTGATCCATATGTGGTTTGTGGAAAAGAACACACATGCAATGAGTCTAGTGCTGGTTTTAGTATAAGAACACACATGCAATGACTCTAGTGGGTCCACATGTGGTTTGTGAAAAGAACACACATGCAATGACCACTGGTTGATCCATATATGCTTTTTGGAAAAGAACACACATGCAATGAACACTCGTGGATCCATGTGCGGTTTGTGGAAAGAACACACATGCAATGACTCTAGTGCTGGTTTTAGTATAAGAACAAACAAGCAATGACTCTAGTGGGTCCATATGTGATTTGTGGAAAGAACACACATGCAGTGACACTGTTTGATCCATGTGTGGTTTGTGGAAAGAACACACATGCAATAACTCTAGTGGTTTATCCATGTGTGGTTTGTGGAAATAACACACATGCAATGAGTCTAATGTATCCATAAGTAGTTTGTGGAAAAGAACACATGTGCAATGACCACTGGTTGATCCATATGTGGTTTTTGGAAAAGAACATACATGCAATGAACACTGGTGGATCCATAAGTGGTTTGTGGAAAGAACACACATGCAATAACACTGGTTGATCCATATGTGGTTTGTGGAAAGAACACACATGCAATGACTCTAGTGCTGGTTTTAGTATAAGAACACACATACAATGACTCTAGTGGGTCCACGTGTAGTTTTTGAAAAGAACACACATGCAATGACCACTAGTTGATCCATAAGTTGTTTGTGGAAAAGAACACACATGCAATGAACACTGGTGGATCCATGTGTGGTTTGTGGAAAAGAACACACATGAAATGAGTCCAGTGCTGGTTTTAGTGTAAGAACACACATGCAATGGCTCTGGTGGGTCCAGATGTGGTTTGTGAAATGAACACACATGCAATGACCACTGGTTGATCCATATGTGGTTTGTGGAAAAGAACACACATGCAATGAACACTGGTGGATCCATAAGTGGTTTGTGGAAAGAACACACATGCAGTGACTCTAATGCTGGTTTTAGTTTAAGAACACATATGGATCCATATGTGGTTTGTGGAAAAGAACACACATGCAATGACCACTGATTGATCCATAAGTGGTTTGTGGAAAGAACACACATGCAGTGAACACTGGTTAATCCATGTGTGGTTTGTGAAAAGAACACACATGCAATGCCATTAGTTGATCCATATGTGGTTTGTTGAAAGAACACACATGCAATGACACTGGTTGATTCAAATGTGGTTCATGACAGGAACACACATGCAATAACTCTTGTGGATACATATGTGGTTTGTGGAAAGAACACACATGCAATGAACTCTAGTGGATCTATCTTGGCATAATTTGATGTATGCCACGATGCATTTCATTGTAAAAGACAGCCACTTTCCATTTTTATACTACTCAGCTTTGCCCTTGGTTTTTTGATACTACCCAGTTTCCCCCCTCTCTCTCTCTCTTTCGTAGAAGCCCAAACCCGTGCCCACTCTGTCTGCTATGCCATGATTGGTTGCCACAGTTGTCACGCGGATCGTGCGCACCAACCGTTGATCCCGTGTGATCCAACGAGGCTCGTTGCACACGTTGTGCCCTTCATAGGACAGCGTGAGACAGCATAGACGTCTCCCTCAACGAGACTTCTATAAGAAGGAACACGATGCCGTCCATGGAAAAAGTCGTCGAGTGGTCATGTCATGTTTAATCTAGTCTGCAAAGGCTACAAGTCTACTACACGACAACTGGTCATCCACGGACCACCAGCTATACCATTTTTACTATGCAGCGCGCCTGCACTCTCACTTCTGTCAGGCCCCCACCACACAAAGCTTCCATGCGGCAGCCGCAGCCAGAAGAGCTGCCAACTAGGGCCCTCGAGGAGGCCTAAACGTCCCCGCATTAAAAACCCAGCCTATCGGGTCCTCCATTGGCACTCATCCACTACTCTCTCTTCCTTATCCAGCAAAACCCCATAATCTTGAACGTACTTGCACGAACCTTCTCCATGAAACCAGTGCGTGGGGGTGAGTGTCCGGGCATCGCCGCCGGGGTGGTGCTTCACGCGGCAGATCTGGAGGAGCATCACACAGCACAGGCCGAGGGGGACGTGTAGTTCAACCCCTTGGGGGACCATGTGCACGCCGGTGCTGACGACTTCGGAGGCGCCGATGAGGGCATGGAGTTCGACGAACATGCTCCGCTCGTGTACCTGGAGGTACATCTATTTCTACATGTTTCATATTTTCTGCTCGAGCTTAATCTATCCTAGCGTCATAAAAAAATCTAGTCCTAATGATTAGATGCAACGTATGAACCGGTACATGGAGAGATCTAGTCTGTTCTGAATGAATCCACATTATTTATTTATTAATAAGTTACCAAGAACACAAACCACATTAATTTAGGAGCGAGCTGGGGAGACAGCCGTAATGAACTGCTGAACCTATATAGACATGTTATTGCATCGAAAGTAACTTGGAATGGTGGAAGGAATATATATTTATTATTTTGCTCATTTCGGTTTATATTCCATACATTACAAGTGTATTCAAGTGAGATGGACTCTGACAAGGAGACCAGGGACAACAAGAGTCGCCATGTCATGAAGAAGGTCAAGAGCGGGATAATCCCTTTCCGCACTCGACTTGGGGAGCTCAGGTGCCCTCTGTGTACGAAAGGAGTCAACCTGAGGATTGCTAGCTTGATTCCGCATGTGGTTGGCATCGGTAAAAGCCCACCTAGTAAACACAAGTCAGCGACCAAGGCTAAGCACGCTGCTTATGGCAAGTTCCTAAGGGAGTATGTCAAGACCGGCCTGGTGTCCCCTTACTTAGGAATCAGCAACTTCTAGCCAACCAACCCCGTCACTGTGCTGGCCCGGCCACTAATAATATTTAGTTCTCTTACCGTATCTAGACCCTTAAACTATGGGAATTTCTATTTTCGTACCCTTCAAAATATATTCAAGTTCATCTATTTATGTTGTTAAAGTTCCGGTGGCATACTCGTTATTTTGCATGGATAGAGGGGTGCCCCCGACAGATATAAGGGTTATCCTGTCCGCTAGATCATAGAGGATCAATGGTTGGTGGGCAAAACTGAGTACAACTGAATCGCCATGGTTAGACACGAGGGAAAAAACATGACTCACGGTACCCGTGTCCAGTGCACGGGGCGGTAGCGGACACGTGTGGTCGTGCACAGTGCATTAGCGTAGGCGATGCACGGTAGTGCAACGAAACGTCGCTTCCCTTCTTCTTTAATAGAGGCCTCCCCACTCCAACTCATCACGCACTCGCTCACTCTACCATCTCCACTGCCCCATCACCTTCTGCAAATGCCCAACAAAACCCCAACCACGCCGGCGATGGAGAAGATCGGCACGGTGGCCATCGGCGCCTCCAAGGCCGCCAGCGAGGAGCCCCCCGTCCCTGTATCCGCCGTAGCCACCGGCGAGGAGGCCCCCGCCGGTCTCGGACAGATCCCGCTCGGTTGGGACCCCTACGAGGAGGTTGTCTACATAAGGCCGGAGAACCCCTATGAGACCAGCATCGCCGACCCATGGTCTGAGGTAACCAGGGTTTTCTCCCCTTCCCTTGTTCTTCCCCCGTTCCCATTGTTGGATGCTAGATCGTATGTTATTAGGGCTCGGCTGTTCGTATTTTTTACAGTAGCTAATCCTATTGTGTTAGATCTCGATTTTCGATGAATCCCCTTGTTCGTAGTTCGGATCAGTATTCGATTTGGTTTGAGATTTGGGGAATAATCGGGAGATCTCATTCGGTTAATTTATGCAAAAAATTAATCCCGATAATCAAAGTATCTCAATCATGTCCTTATTTCACTCTACTGTTTTTTCTAACAGGAGGATAGTAGCGACCTCCGCAGCGACGACGAGGCCAAGGTCACCAAGACTCGTCATGTGCTGAGGAGGCTAAAGTCCAGTCAGTATAACAACTTCTTCGCCGGCGACGTGTACAGGTGCCCCTTCTGCCCCACCAGGAGGCTCTGCGGCACGGACTTCAACTCCCTCATGAAGCATGCCGAGGATGTGAGGACCTGCGGCGAGTCTGTGAACGTCCACAGCTTCAGGGCCAAGCACCAAGCGCTTGGTCTTCACCTCCACAACCTCTAGAAGGTGGCTATCGAGGAGGGTTGCATGCCCCCAATCAGACCCAAGGTGCCCAAGGTCAAGGGGCTGGGCAGTAAGAAGTGGAGGAGGCGCCAGAGGAAGGAGGCGGATGCCCTCTTGTCAGAGGCCACGAGGGGCCGCTGATCAGCTACAGCTGCTGCTGCTGCTGCTGTAAAGCAGCTTCTTTTGTCTTGTCTGTGTTGAAGCAGTCTGCTGCTGCTGTTGAGCAGCCTAATTGTCGAACCTCGTTAAGTACCGTACTATATAACCTATATTAGCTGCTTTATCTACATCTGCTCTGTTTACTGAATTTATTTATGGTGCTGGTTTGTTTTGCTGCTCTAGATTTGCTACTAGATTGGGGAAAAACGATCGCAAAAGGAACAATGAATGAAGAGAGAAGCTGCTCTAGATTCCCTACCTTTTTGGGCAAAAAAACACAATTGTTAGAGAGAGAGGGGAAAAGGCGCTCTTAAAAAGGCCAAATAACAAAAACAACTTCCACTTTAGGCCTTTGACCAGACGACACCCCCCTCCGAGCGCATGTGAGGGCTTCGGAATATCGGGAGGGAAAAAGTGAGGACAAACGAGACACAATGTTGCTATAGGTAAATCTGACAAAAATCTGAATTTGGCTTTACCATGCAATTTGGCTAGAGCTCCACAATGTAGCTATTCTAAATCCCTAAACTATGTGGGGCGTTGAAACCTAATGCTTTTCCACCGACACGTGTGTTGCAAATTTGCTTGATCGTGCATGCTTACACAAGTGGCCTACAGAGAAACTTATAGAAGCATGGGCAAACGAGCTTCATTTTGGCAAATTCAGGACAAGCTTTGTGCAATCGGCAGGCCTGATCGGCTGGGCGGCTGCCCCGGGGTGTAGGGATGCTAGGTCCATCTCTATGCTTACACTTCTTAAGGAATTAATAATAACTATACACTTCCTTCTGTCCTGTCACGTTACGTCGTGTCAGCACCGCGCACCCGCTGCGGATCGGCAATGAGACGGTGGTCTACGTGACCGGTCTCTGCCACGCCAAAGCCACGTCGCACACCCGTCCCATCGCCTATTGGGACGGATGCCGAATTTAATCGCTAGGATTGGAAACCATCGGTGCTCGCCCGGTCAAACTTGCTTCTGCATGGGTATGACGGGAATATTGGTAAACGGAATTTAAGCATCGCCTTCCGTCTCCTCAGCACATCACTGTGCAAAAATCCCCAACTCATTCCTTCCGCCGACGCCTCCGCCTGGCCATACCACCGCAACATATCACTCCACCTCCACGCCTAGTCCCAGCCACCGCTACCGACCCTAGGCCACCGCCGCCGCATTAGCTGCTACCATGGATGAAGAGTACGGCGTGTTCGGCGACGGGAGCGACTACACCGACGAGTACACCGTCACCGCCCATGGCACCACCAATATGACGGTCGTCCATACGAATGCGTCAGCGGAGGTGGCCAAGGTCATCGCAATGTACGAGCGGTGGCTATAGGAGCCGATGGACAGGTACAAGATCGTCGGCCTTGACCTCGAGTATACCAGAGATAGGAAGAGGACAGCGCTTTTGCAGCTGTCCATGCGCAACCACTGCCTACTATATCACATATGTAGGGCCAAATCTGTATGCCCGGAGCTTTGCGAGTTCCTATACAGGAGGGATATCTACTTCGCCAACGTCGACATCAAGAACGACACTCCGAAGCTAGAACGGGATCTCCTCGTTCATGTCGTGAATCACGTTGATCTCCAATGTTTGTGGAGGTACCCGGATGGCGGTACGGGGAAAGCCGGCATGGCTTGACTCGCTTCCGACATCATCGACCGCCAGTACGCCGGCATGAAAATCGAGTTCCCGAAGCACCTGCACGAGCGATGGGAGTGGAGGCACCTAGATTACGATGCGATCAAGTACGCAACCAGGGACACGTATGTGTCTTCTACGAGATGCTCAATAGGATCTAGCGGGTGGGTGAGTGTGCTGTTTACCACTACTAGTTTCGCATTTTGTTCCTAGTTTTATCTCGCCTGTATTTTATCTCGCATGTATTTTCTAAGCATTCGGTGTGTAAGAACCAAGCACGAATGATCCATGTGCTATTACCTACTTAACCTGTATGAATTACATTCCCCCTTTAGTATGCTCAACATTCATTCTTACAAATTCTGTCTGTGCCATTTGTATGCGGCAGAATCCAGGACTGACATGCATAAGGTGTGATACAGTCATAAGTCATAACCAAACCCAGATTATAGAGAAGGATACAGTCATAAACCAAATTATAGTTTGACAAAGGTAATACACAGCAGTTCGTAATTGCTCACATAGTGTACTTATGAAATAACATGTTTTCATAAACACAACAATCATGCACTAATAGTCTACATCCCAGCCTGTTGGAGAAGGCAACCGATCCCAGGATGCCTTCGGTTGCTTGCCCCGGTTTGTAGATTCATCTACACTCCGGCATCTGGGACAAACAACCTGCCTTGGTGGTAGTTCAATGATGCGATGCCTGGAACAAGATTTTACAATCTGGCGGTACAACTCGTGGCTAACATACCGGTCAATTGCAGCGTACTTCAGATTAGGTTCAGAAAGTGGCTTATCCTCCCAGTAATCGTGCCCTAAACGCATCCACGAACATCTCGGCAATATGTCCTTCATGTCAGCGTACCACGGGTCGATGAGTTCAGAGGCAAGAGCGGCCATCCCGGTCTTGCTGCCATTCATCCCTGGGATCTAGTAAATTTCCTGGATGTCCACTCTACACTCCTTTGGGATTCTAATGTTGACAGTTGGGATTTCAAGCAGTTTACTATCATTTGTGATGTCAACACTGGTAATTGTTATGTGCTGGTTCACGAGAAAGTCATGAAACAGATCCCTAATGGTTTCGCCCCACTTGCATGAAAATGAATTCAGCCAAATAATATAGCAATAACTTTTGCAAACAGACGGTTCAGGAACAGAAAGACAACAAAGTCTACTAGATCCCGTCAGCCCCCTTCTCGCGAAAAGGCTGGTATACGAGGATGTGCCCCTTCATGGAGAGTTGCACCATGGCGATCCTACGGTGATCGTGGCTGTACTCGAGGTCGAGACCTACGAACCTGTTTTCTTCGAACTACAGCCAACTCATGTAATTATTCAGAGTGTTCCTCACCGTCCGAGGGTCGGTGGTGTAGATGACATCGATCTTCTTCCCGCCATGTACTTCGACGTCAAAGTGCGCAATTTCTTGCCTGCCATCGTTTTGGACATCCGGAGCATCCATGACTACAGGCAAGAGGGAAAGGATACGGAGGAAGAGGGTGATGCAGTCGTGGAGGAAATGGATGAGGCTGTGGAGGAGAAAGACGATGAGGCCGTGGAGGAGGAAATGAGATGGAGAAGTGAAAGATTGGAACCGCCCTTACCAATATCTGGAATGGTGCACGACCGTTCGTAGTAGGGTGAAGGTGGCGAAAAACGGCGGTTTTACACGTCGACGCTAGCACTTCCTAAAATTTGTTCTGTGCTACTTGCATGCGGTGGAATCAATTCAAACGTAGGCACGTTTGCGCGTGCCGACCTTCACTCACTGACAGGCGGGCCACACATTTCCCTTTTACGATTTATTTTTTCACTTCCTCTAGACGCTTCCGGTGCCCGCCCTCAATAATTACGCCCCCCCTTCTTGTCTTCCACGCGGACAAGAACCGGCGGCGGCGGCGGTTCCTTGCAGATTCACTCCCCACTCGAACAACTGCCCCCATCCCTGATTCCATCCCCTCTTGAATCCATCCGCCTCCTTATCACAACGCCTCCATTAATCTACCGGATTCTAGACTCCATTTGCCGCTATGGGTAGAGCTTGGGGTAGCAGCAGGCTGAAGCGAAAGGTATGCGACGACGACACGGATGGCCAGGGCGACCGCTACCGCGAGGATTAGGGATGGCCGAACTTTAGTGCCGCGAACGTGCATAGGATCGCCTAGGAGTTGGACATCATCTCAGCCGGCCGCCTCGCTCGCTGCATCCCTGGCTACCGCGTGACGATGCGGAACATGGACAAACAACCGTTCGGCACGTCAGGCCTTCTTTACCCCAATAACAGCAAATGGCCAGACGACCGGGATGGCCATGTAAGTTCCAGTATCTAGCTTATTCGTTCAGTCATATCATTGATTCATATGTGCTGAACTCTCATCGGAATCATATGTTCCTTTCGTCGAATGTGTTGTGTGCACGCGCGGTTTGAACAAATCGAACCATTTAAGACTATTCTATACAGCGGAAGCTCTGCTCGTACCTGATATTCTACTATTTTCATAGTGACACAGTCTTACTTTAGGTGATAGACGAGTTGTCAATTTCGATTTTGCAATGGAATGCTTGCTAGGTGATATTCTGTTTCCTAAAATAAAAACAAGCAGATTAGACGATTTAAGGCTGTTATGCCCTGAGCTGTTTAATTATGATCATCGTCAGGAGTTTGTTCTGGGGGCTCTGCTACTACTCCATATATTGAGTATCTTCATAGTGACACAGGCACAATTTAGGCGATATCTAAGGGGACACTCGTATTTAGGCGATATTTTGTGTACTTTAATCTGAAGGCCCAATTGTCAAATTGTATCTGCAATGGAATCCATGCTAGTTTATTGTACCAATTGACAACAAACTCTGCAGAATATTCATGCAAAACTGATGCTGCTGGATAAGTGGTCCGAATCAGTAGTGGTGAATATCAAGGAAGAAGAGACGAAAATGGAAGATGACCAGAACTGGGTGGATGGCAACGACGAGTGGCTGGTCCATTTATCACAGGATGGCAGTACTTGGACTCTAAAAAATGGCTACAGATCGGTGAGACTTGTAGTGCCATCTTTAAAGGGTGTCAGCATTATTGCATTCCACAACGGGTGGCCGCCGCCCATTTCCGAATTCGCTTACAGGTTCAACATGGCAGAACTTGACCTCGTGAAGGTACAACTCCCAAATAGACCGCGGGAGGGGGCGTGGAAGAACTGGGAGTACGACCTCTTAGAGGTGTTCGACAAGGCGATCACATCCATTAGATGCCAGAAGACAAGGAATGGACAGTCTTGCGCGACGACTTCCTGCGGCCGGAGAAGTATGTCGACGCTGTTTTCACCTACGGCTACTCTTCGTAAAGACTGCAACACATTTATGCGGTCACTGAACCTAGCGGCGATGTGCGTGTTTGGGAGCCGTCCATTTGGGGTGAGTCATGGTATCATATAGCATGTAAAATCCCATTCAAAATTCTTCTTACTGACTGTTAGTAACACGCAGGTACCCACGCAGCCCCGCGCATCATTCCAGCTCCGTTCATCGAAGATGCAGTAGAAGATGCTGAACTTGGGACACGGCGCTGGTTCCTGGCACCTCTCGGGGACAACACGGAACATGATGATGAACTCTTGTGAATTCATATCAGGGGAGCACTAAAAGCGTTGGTGATACAATAGAACATATGGGGACACAACTTTCTTCATACCCATCGCTGCGGCGTCACGTTTTCTCGAGTTCCGCATGCCTATCCGAAGACCCAGTAGAGCAAGTCTTGGAGTAGAGTCAACAATCTAAAGGGACAATCTATGTTTCTTGGGATCAACTACCCTTTATTTTTCGGAGCCCCTGGAGCTGTTGAACCTGTAATTTCTCAGGCAGCCCTGGCCCCTGATACTATTGCTGCTGGTGTTGGTGGTGGTGGAGCTGACGAAGAACTAGGTGCTGCTGCTCCTGGTGAAGCTAAAGAATTACTTGGTGATGCTGCTGCTGGTGAAGATGACAAAATACTTGCTAATGCTGCTGCTGGTGAAGCTGACGAAATACCTGCTGAGGCTGCTGCCAGAGTCCAGGAAGAACATGTTGGTGTTGTTGCTGAGGTGCCAGCACTTCTAGTGTTGATAGGAGACTGTGTGTTTGCTGCACACTCACGCGCCTATCATGTTGACACTCTAGATCCGACCTGGAGCCGAATCCACGTCGGGGGAGGGGGCCTACAATTGGCTCATCAGTGGGGTCGTACTATTTGAAGGAGAATGAAAGACGGCCAAACACAGCATTCTAGTTCGTTTCGACGATACCACTAGCTCCAGGGACCTAGTGCTCATATTGGCAGATCTGATGAACCATTTTTCTTTATCTTTATCATTAGTTACGCTTATGTGTGTAAAGACTAAGCTGTGCTTATTTGTGTAAGACTAAGTTATGCCTAATTGCGTAATATTCAGTGAATCCTAGCTTTTCTTTCTACGCCCATAACAACAGAATTGCAGCATAGAACATACAAATGTAATGTGCATACCAGGCATTTTTGCTCGGGATAACAACCACTTCAAGCAAATGATACATCGTGTGCGCATTTGAACGCATCACTAGAATGTGCCACCTATTGATTATTGATGACACGGATCTAGCTTTCTACGCTTATTTGCATTGAATCGCTCATTGATTTGTTTACTTATTTTTTGGCAATGGCTGATGAACTCCACTCTCTTGGTAACTTGCTTCGTCAGCGAGCACTTGTTGATGCAATGCAAAGTACAGAACATGGTCGTCATCGTCATTCCATTTAGGTTCTCTATGTTGCGTCATCACGGAGCTACTAATTTCAAATGAAAATCTAGTAAACAATATATGTGTACATTGTTAGAGTATGCTACGGCCATGGTACATACATGTTTTTCTACAATCACAAGAAGAAAACTTGATGCATTTTCACCTTGTTGGCATTGTGCCGAACTGGGTGGATGTGGCTTTGGGGTTCGGAGAGGAAGGCATCATGGCTTGTGCATGTGCGACCACGGCGACGGCGAGCTCAGATTCTGGAGCAGACCAACAGGACCGAGCATGGTCGGCATGGTGACAGATCTCACCCGGGAATGAATTCCCGTCCCTGCGCCATGCCAATGGTGCGGTCATGGTGAGGGCGAGTTCCGATTCGGGATGGGGAGGAGAACGGGCCAAGCAGGTTTGTCCAAGTCCTAGCTCCATGCCATGGCCGCGACCACAGATTACCGCCCCGGAGGAAGAAGAAGACGCGTAAAGGATGCATGCGCCAACGCTCCAAGCCTACATGGCAGCAACGATGGCAGCAACATAACGGCGAAAGATGACAGGGGGGCCCAACTTGACGACCGTTAGCCTGATTTTTTCTATTGAAATGTAAAGTTGAATTCGTGCCGAAAAAGACCCTCTGAGTATTTGGCATGCCAACTATAGTCATCGCGGCTGATATCAGGGAACTCGGGTACCGCGTTGCCTGGCCACCCCAACTTTTGGGCCACAAAATGATATTCTCCCAGATGTGGGCCTATGAGGACCGCAAAGAGGTCAACATGGTCGCAGCCGGCTAGGCCGATAAGTGTGATGACGGCAACCGCAATAGCACATAATGTAGCAGCAGCTACCACGATAGCAGCAAAACAACGCAAGTGTGACAGCACCGCGCCCGAGATGACGCACCCAGTGCCATGGAGAGGTTGTCGGGACCTTGCAACGTCCAGTTTTACATTGACAACAAGGAAGGCAAGAAAAAATCCAGCCACCTCCTCAAAGACTTCCGCGAGTTCCAGAAGCTTGAACAAGCATACACCCAACTGCATCGTGATGTGATGAACCAGGGGTACGGAACCGGACCAGGCTCCATAGCATACGGGGCACCACCACCTAGAGGACCCGCGTAGCTGGCGGCTACGCCGACACCGAACAACGGTGTATAGAAGTACCCACGCCCACTAGGGAACATGAGCATGATCCAGAAAGGGCGCCCCTCCAACAAGACGTACAAAAAGATCACTCGCCAAGTCAACTTGGAAGTCACCACTCCACTTGCCATCCCTGAGTACCTCAGTGGGCTGGAGTCCTGCATCACCTTCGATAGAAACCGACCACCTGAGTCAGGTCCCTCACCTAAACCATTCTGCCCTAATGGTCGAGGCGTAGATCAGTGTCTTCGAGCTGAGCAAATTTCTCATGGATGGAGGCAGCAACATCAACCTCATGTTCACCAGCACCCTGCACGACATGCGATTCCCCATCTCTAGCCTGGAAGCATCCGAGACAACCTTCCGTGGCATCGTACCAGGGAAAGGAAACAGGAAAAACTGGTTAGATGTCATATTCGACAGACCCGAAAACTTCTGACGTGAGCACCTTGAGTTCGAGGTGGTCGACTAGCTAACTCAGTACCATGCCATCCTCGGACGTGTGGAATTTGCAAGATTCCTAGTAGTGCCGCACTACACATACCTCCTGATGAAGATGCTGGGACCGAATGACGTTATTAGCATCCAGGGGAGCTTCACAATATCTGACAACTACGACAGGGAATTCGATTGAATCTCCCAGTCCTTCTGCATGCAAGAGGAAATGGAAAGGCTCAAGGAGTAGACAGACAACAATCTTCCTAAATTGAGCAGGCGGAACACACCCGACCAGTTGTTCTAATTGATGGCCAACACCAAGGCGGTCCAGGTTCACCTGACGGACCCAACGAAGACGACCCTCATTGTCAACAACCTGAGTTCTGCATAGGAACTCGCGCACGTCGAATTACTCTGTGAGTGATGAGAAATTTCCGTATGGTGTCCTGTGGACTGATGGCTCGGTGTTGATGTAGAGCTCATTGGGAACCCCAAGAGGAAGGTATGATGAGCACAGCAACAAGTTTCCTTCAGTTATGAAACCAAGGTTTAATCGAACCAGTAGGAGCAAGGAAACACCCCAAAGGTGTTGCTAGCTGAGCCTTGGCAGGGCGCACTACCAGTACTAGTAGCATCGTGGAGACCTGCACAACACAACCACATAACTTTGTCCCCAACTTGCGATGAGGTTGTCAATCTCACCATGTTTTGCTGAAAAAAAAGGATTAAACGTATCGAATGGAAGGAAGTAATAGTTTGCAGAAAGTAAACACAAAGCAGTAAACAGTTTATAGATTGTATGCAAAAGAAAAGGACCGGGATCCATAGTTCACTAGAGGTGGCTCTGCTTAGATAGATAACATGCTGGGTGAACGAATTACAGCGGGGCAATTGACAAACATCGAGAAAGCAATACATGCATATACTAATCATCTTGACTCCGTTGAGACTTGATTGGGCATTACAACATTATACATAGACCGCCATCCAACTGCATCTATGACTAATAATCCACCTTCAGGTTATCATCCGAACCCCCTCCAGTATTAAGTTGCAAGCAACAGATTATTGCTTTACGAACTGCGTGTAAAGTAAACAATACGATTGTTCTATGAACAAAGGATTGTTGTTTTCTCCCTAGTAGCAACAGCACATCTAGTACCTTAGAGATTTCTGTCACTTCCCCAGATTACCAGAGGCATGAACCCACTATCGAGCATAAATACTAACTCTTGGAGTTGCTAGCATCTACTTGGCCAAGATAGCTACTAACAATGGAAAGCATGCAAGATCACAAATAATAAAGACATGATAGAATCAATAATCAATCTGAAATAGCATCTCAATATACATTGGATCCCAGCAAACACAACATGTAGAATTACAAATAGATGATCTTGATCATGAACGGAGCTCACAAGATCTAAACATGAAAGCACAAAGGAGGAGAACTAGCCATCTAGCTACTACATGGATCCGTAGTCCAAGGATGAACTACTCAGGCATCACACCGGAGGCTTGCATGGTGATGAAGAAGGCCTCCAGGGTGAATTCCCCTCTCCGGCAGGGTGCCGAGAAGAGCTTCAGATCCCTCCTGGTCTAGGGATGGAGATGACAGTGGCTACAGACTTTTTCGTGGATTTTTGATCAGGTACTTAGGGTTTTCGTCCAGAGGGCATCTTATAGGCGGAAGGAGAGGCCCAGGGGGTGCCAGGCCTGGCCCGCGCGGCCAGGTGGTGTGGTGGCCCCTGGCTCCTCTCTGTCTCGTATTCTGGCATCTGATGACTTCCGGAAAAATAGGCACTTTGGCTTGTGTCCCGTCCAATTCCGACAATATTCATTTTCTGGCTTTCCTGGAACCAAAAACAGCAGAAACAGGCAGCTGGCACTGTGGCTCTTGTTAATAGGTTAGTCCAAGAAATCATATGAAAAGTACTCCAAATTGTGGACAAAACACAAGAAAGTGGATAAAACCAAGCATGGAACGTCAAAAATTATAGATACATTTGCAATGTATCACGGACATGCCAGAAGTTCCTATGGAATTCTTCGAGCATGCACTCAACGTGTACCCCAAGGCACGACCAATCAAGCAGTCCCTACGGTGGCCGTCAGAGGAAAAAGGCAAAGTTGTAGGCATGGAAGTCAACAAAATCCTCGACGTCGATTTCCTCCGCGAGATCAAGGAAATTACCTGGGTACCTAACCCCGTGCTGGTTCCAAAGAAGGACATGGACATCCTGCAGATGTGTGTGGACTTCACCTGCCTCAACAAGCATTTCCTGAAGGACCACTTCTAGTTACCGCAGATCGATCAAATCATTGAGTCCACCGCGGGATGCGAGCACCTCTCCTTTCTTGACGCCTACTCAGGCTATCACTAGATCCGCATGAAAGTGTAAGACCAAGAAAAACAGCCTTCATCACACCATTTGGAGTCTACTGCTACAACATGCCCTTTGGGCTGAAGAACGCAGGTGCCACCTATCAACGGTGCATGCAGGCCTGCTTGAAGAATTAGCTTGTCCGCAACGTCTAGGTCTATGTCGACGACATCGTAGTCAAGACAAACAAGGAAGCTACACTGATCAACAATCTCCACGAGACCTTCAACAACCTTTGACCGCTACAAGAACAAGCTAAATCCGGAGAAGTGTGCCTTCGGTGTGCCATCCAGGAAACTACTCGGGTACCTCATCACCGCAAGGGGAATGGAAGCTGTCATGGGAATGACCATGGCAGTCGCTACTAGGGGTAGCGATTGGATAGTTTTGGGGCAAGAGTGGGCAGCCATCTTCGGAGCGAGATGAGGGTGAAGATATAGGGTTTACCCAGGTTCGCCCCCTAGAGGGTAAAGACCTACTCCTGCTAGATTGTATTATCAAGTGAGGACAATGGTGGCGAGCTTGGCGGATAGGCAATCAGTCGATGCGGTGTATGATGGATCGTAAGTACAGAGAGTACCCTAAGGAGGTTTATATAGGGGGTATCTCGCCAGGGTTTACAGATATACATCCGAGTCAGTTAATGACTCGGAGGATTTGATCTAATCTGAGTGGGCTTCTGCTACGCTTATGGGCCTCCAGCTTCTAGTCTCTAGGCTTCTTCTCAGTCGCCTTCCAGTCGCCGTCCTGCGGGCCCACTCACAGAGGCCTTGGCCCACTCAAAACGTCCTGCTGGGCATACCCCATTCGGCATATCCCCATAAGTAGTCCCTGAGGCCAACGTTGGTTTGGCACAGGTGTTCATTTGGTATTCGGAGTAGGCGAGTCCAATTTGGACGCCCAGTTGAATCAACGATGGACTCCCTCAATGAAGGAAGAAATCTCCTCAGTATGTCTTCAGTTGCAGCTTTGGCGAATGGAATTAGACTAAAGTCGCCACACCCAGTTCAGTAGAAGGGATGGTTATCGGCGAGTCGAGTGAGTGAATTTGGACCGTCAAGTAGTTCAAACTAGCTGTTGGGAAATCCAACGGTAACTTTGGCATAATTACCGCGAGGTAACGGCTAGCCTGAGATTGGTGGGTAGCGCCCTCCCTTATAATAAGAATGGCAGAGGGAGAAATGAATCTATGCATTTCTCCATCCTTGTGCACTCCCAGTCTCCAGATCTGCTCCTGATCCAAAATATCCGGATACAGCGACTTCCTTCCTCCACCCATGGCGGCTCCAAAAGATCTCTAGGGTAGATCTAAGTGCACCAACACTGTATTGAAGTCTTTCGAAGACGCAGGCATTCTCTGCAAGGGGAATTGGCGGATCCCCGCATCTAGCGAGATGGAGCCCAGGCCTCTCCTTAGGGAATTCATCTGCTTCCGGAGACACCTGGAGAGGGGCCTAGTATTCCCCACTTCTATCATCTTCCGGTGATTCTGTGCGTACTATGCAATCAAGCCATCGGACCTGGGACCGCACAGCGTGGAGCAGCTCATGATCTTTGTCGCCTTCTGCGAGAGCTACCTTGGGTGCCTCCCTGATGGCTATGAAATACCACCTCTTTTAGCCATATAAAATGTGTCATTTATCTCTCAGATCATGTTTTTTCCAGCTATAGCTATGCCTTATATGCATGACTTCTACTTCTCATGTACTTTCATATGAGCTTTGCACATTTGGTAGTTTAGGTAGAATTTTATCACTTTCCTTATCTATCACATGTGTTTAGGTGTTGGTGAACATTATGGATAAAAAGGAACAAAGGGAGCATAGTATGGAGGAGCTGCAGGGACTAGACTTAGCCATTTGAGAGGTTGGAAAATTGAATTTTCCAACTTCTCAAAATAAATATTCAAGACCATGAGGTTGTATCCCTCGACGAAATGAACTCAACGAGTCCAAGAACACCCAAAATTGAGTTTGTATGAAGAAATGGCGACCAAAATACTAAAGGATCTACAAGTTCAACGACCAACTATACAGCCAGAACTAAAAGTTCCCGCCGTATAGTTTGGTTGTATAGTTGGTCAAAGGTCGCCACAATGGGATTTCTCCACAGAGAAGCTCCATAACATTCCCTAAATCATATGATGGTATTGGGGAACCCTAGGGCACCCCCAAGGCCTATATAAAGGAGGGAGGACCCAAGAAAGAGCCACCACACCATAGCCCTTCAGGGGTGGAGCCCTGCTGCCGCCACCCATCTGATCTCCACGGCGGTGGATCTCTACCTCAACCGCACCTCCGAGATCTAGATCTCCCTCAACACCATCACCATCAAGGCATCCAAGCAAGAAGAAGAGGAGGAGAAGGAAGACATCACAACCACCATGCATCTATCTCCATCTCCATCATCCTCTCCATGTCCCTCTCTCTCTTGTGTTTGGTAATTGTAAGAATGAATACGGTTGTGACATCACTATATTTTTATATATGTTTTTCTGCTCATCCATGTGTGAGTGATTGATTCAATTCTAGGTTGAGGTATGATCTAGTGCGCAAAGTTAGAATTTATTGTGATCTAAGATGAGTTTATGTGATCCTTTGGTCTGGAAGTGCTTTTTGCCTTGCCGTGACGCGCGAGAATCATGCATAGTGCACATAGAGTGACATCCGGTAATCAAATGGGTAACATTTATTTGTCTGAGAAATCTCTTATAGATCACACATATATTTTCCCATCTAGTACTAGTGAGACCGAAGCCTAGAAGCCCTCTCTCACTCCATTCAATCCTACAACTACAATCTCTTTAATTCAATTCATATTCCTATTTACTTTCCGTCTTAGTTTATTTTGTTCTTGTTAAAAGTTCTTTGTTATTAGATATTTTAAACCTCTCTCAATTATCACTGTTCTAGTAACTTATAGAATAGGCTATTTACAAACCATGGTTTGGGTGCGAAACGTGGCCACATTGACAACGTGGCTGCGGGGTCGTGTTGTTTCTATTCGTCGATCTCCCATCTAGACAAACTCTTAAATATTTGCTGCTACAAGTACTGCAATAACCCTATTGTTGTTGCAGGAATCCAGTCATCAAATTGGCGCCGTTGCCGAGGAGCTAAGCATCCGGTTATTACCTTCCTACTTCCACATAGTTTATTTTCGTTTGTTGCCATTTATCTTACTGCTTTTGATTATTTGAAAAGAAAAAATTAGTTTACCTTTTGTTAGTAGTCTTGTTATTTATTTTAGTTATAGTAAATTTAAAAACATAGGAACTATGGAAAGTAAAAGTCTTGCGGAGTATGGTGGTCCGAGTGTTGATCATTTACATGCTCTTATTCTTCAGTCCGCTATTGATGTTGTTGGATATGAGATTAATCCTATGTGAATAAATATGATCATGAAAATAGCTTTTGCAGGAGATTCGGACAATGATCCATATGAGCATATTGATAAATTTACTTCATTGTGTCCTACGGTGAAGGCAAATGGATGGACAAATGATAAACTGAAGTTATATCTGTTCCGATTCTTGCTGAAAGGAAAAGATAAAGATTGGCTAAAATCGCATCCCGTGGGACACTTTAATTCATGGAAAGGTATCTCCGACGATTTTCTTGGTAAGTATTTCTCACAAAAGAAAACTTATGAGCGTAGGCTTAATATCTTGAGTTTCAAGCAAAGCAACACTGAGGATTTAATACAAGCTTATAGTAGGTTCTCACAATTGATGCATGATTATCCACATCATAATTTACCTGATTGGTTATTGTTCAATCATTTTAATGGAGGCTTAAATCACTCTTCCAAGGATAAGCTAGATATGATGTGTGATGGTGCATTCCTTAGTAAAACTTTGAAAGAATCTTGTCAACTCTTAAGATATATACATAATAATTTTCATCAATGGCAATGTGAAATTGTGCATGAAGAAAAACCTCTCCCTACTGATCTAGAGAACTTGGCCAATGAGTTTCTTAAAGATGAAAATAGAAGAGGAAAAATTTCTTATGATGATACCTTAGTTAGATATGTTCTTTCTAAAGCAATGCCTTTCATAGCTGATTATTTTAATCATATTAGAACTGCTGCTACTAACGATGGAGAATAGCCCTCTACTGTTACTCTCATATCTTCCACTTGTTGCATCATTGAAGCAGGAAAGAAGGGTAAATCCATGAAGCCTAAAACCAGGAAAAATAAAAATAAGAAGCCTCGTGTTGAATATCCCACACATCTAACATCTGCAGATGAAGTGAAATAACTTTATGAAGAGTATTGGAGAAATAAAAGACGCATCAAGAAGAACGAAGAAAAAGAAATCAAGGGATGGAATAAATTGAAAGCCGCTCTCAAACCTGATCCCCCACCTATTCCTGATGTTTATTATTCTTTTGAGTTTAGTGATGATGAGGACTTAAATTATTCTAGAATCCCTGATAATTGCCCTAAAGAAGTTTTTGATGATTCTAGTAGTGTTTGTTTAAATACTCTTTTCGGGGAAATCAATTATGATGAGCCAAAGAAGGAACCCCTGTGTGTCTCCCATATCTATTTGCTATGACTTTTGTTTTACTAATGAGGTGCAAGAAAGTCCGGTGGCAAAGACCAAGCTACTGGATCCAAAAGGACATTATGAGCTATACCCTCAAAATAGTAATCAAGGTAAAGATTCAAAGTTTGATAATAAATCTTTAACACCCTCTATGCAGGAAGGAAAGAATACATATTTACCGTGCTTGGTGCATCCATTCTCACGTGGCAACGAGAACACTTACAAGATACCGATGCACCACAAGCGGGTACGTCTTATAGCAAACTATGATATAAATCCTACAAACACTCGTTGGAGATATGCAAAATAACTCCTATAGCTTCCTCCATTGCTGAATAAATGTGGAGTATAAAAGCCTAGCTACTTGGTTATAAGAAAGCGCTTCCCGGGAGGCAACTCGGAAGTCATTAGTCGTCTTTATTAGTTTTGTGTGTTGAGTCTATTTGCATTCATGTTGCATTGGCACTTTTATTCTTTGCATGTCTTGCTATTAGAGTTTTCTTGTTGCAGTTTTTAAAAGGTAGAATTTATTGTTACTATGTGTTGCATAACTCGGTTGTACTCAAATCCCGTTTTATACATGCTAATGTTGGTCTAAAATTAAAGTTGTTATTTTACTATCAAAACAAGGTGTTTTGCTAAGTTTAGGGATAAGAAAGAATTCTTGAAGAAATAGAATTTTTTTGATGTCTATACAAGGTTTAATGACCAACTATACTACGGGAATAAAAATTCCAGTCGTATAGATATCGATGCCTTCATCAAAATTCTTTTCCACGATAGAGTAAGTTTAACGACCAACTATACGACGGGACCTTTTTGGCCTGGCCGTATAGTTGCGCCCATATAGATGGGAATCCCCTCAAACGCCAACTAGAAGGTAACCATTGCTCAAAATTTTATTCTTTCTTCTTCTAAAGACCTCGAAACAGCACCTAGGTACTTCTCCCATGATCTAGAGAAGCCGAGCATATGTAAGCAATAAAATTCTACCTCAAAAACCTCCTAGATTGTAATTCTCTACTTTCCTTTTATCGGTGGGGTAAATGAACTATGTTTGTATACCAAACCGATGCATTTTATTTTGTGTGTTATTTTTGTAGGGACTTGAACCTTGTGTGACGATGTGTACGATAGTTCCAACCATCCAAACACTAGCATGATCCACTTGGTTGCTTCAATTCAATGCTTCAACAATCAGTGTTTGGTAAAACCTTCCAACTCGAAACTCTTTTAGTAAGCGCATAGGGGCTGCACACTCGTGTCTCGTATCCTGTTTTTCTAGCACTTCATCACAATCTAGGAGAGGCATCTTCTAGAACTAGTTTGTTGACTTAAGCGTGGTGCTTAGGTGGATGAACCGACTCAGTGGAACTTGTATTTTTATCACTTTGAGTTAATCCTCGTGCCTTCAAAAACACAAAGTGTTTTATTTTCTTCTTAGTTTCCAAGCAGGTTCACAAAGAAGGCAACCACCAGGCTATATCAAGAAGTATATGTTAAAGAAAAGGTTCTTTGTCCATCAAAATATAGGTTACTTTTACCTCAACGGTAAAGTGTGTCACCCTTGTTTTCAACTAAGCTTGGGGAGGTAACCACTTATCACACTCTCTTTTGGAAACTATATTTTCTCTTTTCTTTTGGTGATATAATCAAGTTTGTTTCTTGCAAAGTTCTAAGCTTGGGGAGGTTACTTCTGCATGTGTAGAGTCTTGTGCTATGTTCATATTCGATGAAGGTTTAATGCAATCATGTATCCCGTTGTTTTTGAATGCTTGTTTAAGTGAGTATAGTTCTGTATTAATATGGGGATACACTTGCTCATGATAGGAACCAGATGAGTTGACTTGAAGCTTGTATGCATATTTCCAAAAAATTTATCAAGCTTGTGACACTATTCGTGATCCTCTAGAAAACATTGCCATAATATCTACACTTGGAAAGAATGAATACTTGATCAAGATCTTTTGAAATTTGTTGGTCATCACTAAATAGCTTTGTCTTATATAAATATGTTATGCTCGACACCATAATGTCAAAACAATAGACTTGATAGTTTGCTTACGGAAGGAGTTGTCAATTGGAAATGATATTTCGAAGTTTTGAGTTCTATGCTAAATAAGGTGTTGTTTAATTGTCTTAAGAGTTTAGCCTTAAAGATCCTCAACACCATAGATGTGATGACCGACTTGATAATACTCTTTGAAAGGATTTGTTTGAAGAAACTAATATTTAGCGGTAATTGAGATGCATGCCAAATCTTGACATGTTGATTAAAGTATGATATTTCTTTATCCGTGTATGCACCACTGTCGCACAACATGGGATGCTAACAACTCCACTGTCCTTTGAACAATCCAAAAAGAGGAAACTCTTGGAGTTTGTCTATGAGTTCATATGTAGCAGAAATGCTATATTTGGGTATGCGTTGGTATTCTCATGGGCCTGCGTTCAAAGCAAAAGAGGGAATACTCCTCTGACCGTTATGAGAAATCATTATACCGAAAAGGTAAACCTTGGTAATGGTCACGAGTATCCATTCTTAGCCTTCACAGTCTAATTAAACACACTAAGTTTTGGCATGATCTCATTACTGATGAACTAAAGTTTTAGAAAGACAAAGAATATAAAATGAGTGTTTGATAGCCATGATTTATTGATGTGGATGACCAAAAGAGACACTCTAATTCTATGCTTCTTTTGTCATGTTCTCGCATTTCCTTTTGGCATAAATCTCGTTACTAAGAGATAAACTTTCTGAAACTCAATAACTGATGTTTGCACTTGACAGCCTTAACTAGATGACATGATTAGGTAGAATTGATAAACTTTATTCCTATTTATGCTTGACATCTATTTGTGACTAAGTTTTGCCTCATAAAAAATAATGATATGAAAAGTTATACAAAAGGTGCAATAAGAGGATCACAAGTTTGTCTGCAAGTTAGATTCACTGTTGACATGGAGCATATAAGTTTTGATGAATCTTTAGTGGTCTTTATAACTGAGCTTGTGTTGCCTTGTATGAATACATGTTTTCTCTCTTCAAGGTTGTGGAAGAAATAAGGATGCAAGGCATTGATTTCCAATGATAAGCTATTTCACAACCATTAATTTATTATTGACCCTTCTTGCTCGAGGACGAGCATGGTCTAGCTTGGGGAAGTTGATGGCTGTGAAATACCACCTCTTTTAGCCATATAAAATGTGTCATTTATCTCTCATATCATGTTTTTTCATCTATAGCTATGCCTTATATGCATGACTTCTAGTTCTCATTTATTTAATATGAGCTTTGCACATTTAGTAGTTTATGTAGAATTTTATCACTTTCATTGTCTATGACATGTGTGTAGGTGTTGGTGAAGATTATGGATAAAAAGGAACAAAGAGAGCATAGTATGGAGCTGCAGGGACTAGACTTAGCCATTTGAGAGGTTAGAAAAGTGTTTTTTTCCAACTTTTCACAAAAAATATCCAAGACCATGGGGTTGTAGCCCATGTTGAGACAAACTCAATGAGTCCAATAACACCCGAAACAGAGTTCGTATGAAGAAATAGCAACCAAAATACTAAAGGATCTGCAAGTTCAACGACCAACTATACGGCCAGAACTAAAAGCTCCCGCTGTATAGTTGGTAAAAAGGTCACAAACAATCGGATTTCGCCTCAGAGAAGCTCTAGAACTTTCCCAAAATCATATGACGATATTGGGGGAACCCTAGGGCACCCCCAAGGCCTATATAAAGGAGGGAGGAACCAAGAGAGAGCCACCACACCATAGCCCTTCAAGGGCGGATCCCTGCCACCGCCACCCATCCGAGCTCCACGCTGGCAGAGCTCTGCGTCAACCACACCTCCGAGATCTAGATCTCTCTCAACACCATCACCATCAAGGCATCCAAGAAAGAAGAAGAGGAGGCGAAGGAAGACATCACCACCACCACGCATTGATCTCCATCTCCATCATCATCTACATCTCCCTCTCTCTCTCTTGTGTTTGGTAATTGTAAGATTGAACACGGTTGTGACATAACTATATATTTATATATGTTTTGCTGCTCATCCATGTGTGATTAATTGATTCAATTCTAGGTTAAGGTATGATCTACTACGCTAAGTTAGAATTTATTGTGATCTAAGATGAGTTTATGTGATTCTTTGGTCCGAAAGTGCCTTTTGCCTTGCGGTGACGTGCAAGAATCATGCATAGTGCACACAAAGTGACAGCCCGGTAATTAAATGGGGAACGTTTATTTGTCTGAGAAATCTCTTATAGATCACACATATATTTGCCCATCTAGTACTAGTGAGACTGAAGCCTAGAAGCCCTTTCTCATTCCATTCAATCCTACAACTACAATCTCTTTAATTCAGTTCATATTTCTATTTACTTTTAGTCTTAGTTTATTTTGTTATTGTTAAAAGTTCTTTGTTATTAGATATTTTAAACCTCTCTCAATTATCGTTGTTCTAGTAACTTATAGAATAGGCTATTTCCAAACCACAGTTTGGGTGCGAAACGTGGCCGCATTGACAACATGGTTGTGGGGTCGTGTTGTTTCCGTTTGTCGATCTCCCATCGGGACAAACTCTTAAATATTTGTTGCTACAAGTACTGCAATAACCCTGTTGTTGGTGCAGGAATCTAGTCATCACGCCCCTAGTTCCCCTTGTGGCTGGAGATGTTCCACGGCCACGCCAGCTGCGAGGGAGTCGGCGGTCCCATTCTAGCAGCGTGCGGCATCACGTTTCAGTTGAAGCCCAAGGTCACCTTCCTAAAGCTTCTTCTGCCGAAGAAGGCGGCCAGCGAGTGGAAGAAGAGTTGGTTCTATATAAAAGAATCCACTCCCGATGGTGAGGTGGCGCTGCCAACGTATACCGCCGAAAGGAGCGAGCCACGTCGGCCATTGGCGACCAAAGGATGGTCGTCGACAAAATGCTAACGCGGATCAAGGAGCTGAAGAAGGAGAGTCTTGAGGCCATCAACCTGTACAACTGCTGGCTCGGGCGGCGGTTGGTTCCACTGGCCACATGAGCCCATTGGATGTACCACTACAGCGGCAAGGAAGATGCCAAGAAGGCGAGCAAGGAGGTCTGGGAGGTCGACGATTACATCGCTACGCTGAAGAAGATCATGGACGCGGAGTATGCCGACCCGAAGGCCGGGCTCGCTCCATATACCGCGACCAGGAAGTGTTAGGCCCCTAAAGAAAGCTTTCTTTCCTATCTTTGGCAGTTGCAATTTTCAGAGTCGCAGTTTTTGCTTGTTCTGATCACCTCTCTATCTCTTGTTAGTTGTTTCAGGTACTGGAAAATTGGCTTCCTCCTTCTAACGAGGAGGTTCCTTCGGAACTTGAAGAAGGGGCAGTGGAGTCCTTCGACGATGAAGACGAGGTAGTAGAGGTCGTCGCACCCATGCCCGTGGCTCTCAAGACCCGTGGGCAAAAGAAACACGAGATCGAGGCGAGTCGCAGCCTCGAAGAACACGACAGTGACAAGGGTATGGTGCAGGAGCACAGCTCACGGCGCGTGGCAACACTGGCGAAGTCCGTGTCGAAGGCGAAGTCACCTGTGGAGAAGCTGCTGACAAAGCGGACATCACCACCTCGGTCGGTGGTGGCATTCGAATCGTCGGATGAGGAGTCTGACAATGAAGAGGGTGATCCCACGACCAAGATACCAGAGGACACCGCTCCGATGAAGGAATCAAGGGCGGCAGACACGATGGTGGAATAGGCGGTTCCGCTCGCCGTGATCATGCCTACTGCCTCGGCGACCCCGGAACCAGGGGCTACTGAGGATATGGGGTCGAAGCCCCCGCCACCGGAGGGGGAACCCGTCTCACCCGGGCCAGAGGTTCCTATAGCCGCGAACTCGATGTCGAAGAATCCCGCGGTGTCGTGGGCCACGAGCGTTTTTGAGAAGGGGCTCTCACGCAAGTTGGGGCCGGAGCTAGAGAAGCCTGCCCATGTTAGCACCAGGCTACGCTCTCTCCCCATCGCCAAGTAAGTTTGTTGTTTTCTTTCTCGTGTTTTGATGCTTTCTTGTATAATCGGTTCGCTGACCATGGCGATTTTGCAGGTCCGGCCTCAAGAAGATTGGCTGCCCCTCGGTGGCCATGGTTCCACAAATTGACACCGAAGGGGGAGTTAACCCTTCCATGAAGAGGAAGGCCGTCATGGTGGAGGCGCCAAGCGAAGGCGTGAAGAAGAAGAAGGAGGGCGACTCCGCTACCACGGAAGAAGGAGACGTGGGGAAGGGCGATTCTGCCGTTCCCGTTGAAGGTGAAGTGGCCGCCAGCTCGGAGCCAAGCAAACCAACTAAGCCAGCGGAGGTGCCGATGCCTGCGGCCAGCGCTCCGGTAGCGATGACCGCATCATTCCCTCTCTTTATAGCGAGGGCCTCTGCCGCAGCGACTGGAACACAGTCGCCGCAGGTTCTTGAGGCTATTGATGGCGACGCGGGACAATGTCGCAGGCATACCTCATTCGTGATTGCATCGACGGATGCCATCGAGCTTCACGGCATGTTAGGTGCTACTATAAAGGTATGTCCAGTCCCCGAGAGTCTAGTCGCTGAATTTCAGCGGCTAGACACTTAGAATCTTTAGTCCTCCAGTCCCCGAGGGTCTAGTCGCTGAATTTCAGTGGCTAGACATTTAGAATCTTTAGTTGTCCAGTCCCCGAGGGTCTAGTCGCTGAATTTCAGCGGCTTGACACTTAGAGGTTTTAGTCGTCCAACCCCTTACTGTTTGTTGTCTTCATGGCCTACAGTAGGAGTCGGCCGACCGGCTGGCCGCGAAGGAACACTTGGAACATGATCTGCGGGAGACACAGGAGGCCAATCAGCGACTCCAGGCGTCTGCTGGTAAGTTGTATTTCCTTTAGTAATTTTATTTCTTGATGTTATGGTGATACTGAAATATGATATTCTTTCTTTCAGTTGATTATTATGATGCAATTGCCAAATCCGTGAGGTCTAGAATCCAGTCGCCGAGCTGGAGACTGCGAAGGCTGCTTTGGCGACGGCGGAGGAGCGATCGTCTTGTTGACGAAAGAGCTGGAGGCAGCAAAGGCCTCGATAGTCTCGTCTGAAGAGAGGGCCAAGGTTGCGGTCGCCGCGGTGGTGGAGTAGCGGAAGGCCTCCGACTCGGTCATCCTTGGGTTACAGGGCAACCTTGGGACGCTTGATAATCATGTGACGGATAGCTGTCGCAAACTCCTTGGTCACTATCTTTTTCTTTTGCTCCTTCTTTTCTGGTATACGACGAGTTCCCGAGTGGGTGAGTCCACGAGCAGGTGAGTCCGCTAGGTCAAAGTGATATTGATTTTCTGACGTTGCAAATGTGATAGGTCAAAATGATCCGGTGGGGCAGACCTTTGATACCTCGCAATGTGTGACGGCGGTGGCAAATGCGGCCACCGCCTCGGCACTTTGTGTCCAGGCCGTTCTTCAAGGGATCTCTCCCACCGAGGTGATTCCTGGTGGGCTAACAGAGGTGTGGTGCTACCTCGAGTGGATGGCGCGGTTGGCCTTCCGGTGAGGAGCCACCACGGTGCTCAGTCTCGGGCTCGCGCATTTCCCTAATGACTTCGACCTCAACGACGTCACCAGTGGGTATCCCTTGGCGATTGGCTCGGTGGAGATCGAGGAGGTGCTGAGGTTGACCGCCAAGGCTACTCTGTTAATAGAGTAGGTGTTGGCGATGGGAGATCTCCTGCCGTATCAGGAGACGGTGGTGGCGCCAGGTGACCCCAAGCCAGAGCACCGTGACCTGAAGTCGGAGCAGCCCTTCCGGTCGTTGTTGGCAAAGCAGCTCTCGACGTACCCGTCGAACCCTTGGGAGCCATTTGTCCGGTTCAAGGGCGATGGCGGTGCTTCTTCTTCGAGTCTTGCAAAGTGAGGAAATTTCCCTGGGAATTGTGTTAGTCACGGCGACTAGCACCGTTTGTAATGAACAGTGTATTTTGTTGTTTGAAGTGGGAAAAGTCAATCGACTCGTATTGCTGTGTGATTTTGTTTGTTTTGTATTTTTGGTTGAGCAAGTCCCTGAGCGCATCCACCCTTTAGTGGGGTTAACTTCGCGTATAGGTATGTTTGTTTGTGTTAGGCAGTTAGTTTAACCCGAGTCGACTCACCGTGGCTCGAAAATCCAGTCGCTTGGCGACCCCAAGGGGTGCTCTATACTTGGCCGTTTTCCTAGACGCGATCAGGGTCGGTTGGGCGAGTACCCGAGCATGGTACTTGGTTGTTCTATTCACATCCCCAAGGTAGGTGAGGATGTTATGTGTTGTTTGTAATTTGTCAACCCCCTTCCTTGGAAAAGCAGTCTCGTGGCGAGCCCGAGGCAGGCTCTCATACTTAGTGCATTCTCGAGCCACGTGAGGGACATTTGTAGTGAGTTCTCGAGCGTGGCACTTGACCTTTCGAGTCGCCGTGCATGGGGGTGTGGAGTACGGTTTCGCTGTGAGAAGCGTGTTCGGTTGTCTTGGCCCGGCAGGCCAGTCGAGCGAGGTGACTCCGATGGTGGCTCGGGGGTGACGTTTTCATGGACGATGCAAGGCCCGAATATTTTCGGTGCCCTTGAGCCGCACTACTTGGTCGTGCCGGTTGCTCGACCAAGGGTTGACTTACAGAGGTAGCGTATTGCTAGATGTACGAGTGCGATTAGCCCAGGGCAATGGCGAGTAGACACAATTTGTGCGATCCGATTTTATTTCATCATATAGCATGTGAGTACATTTTTTAGTTCTATGTATAGAACTTTCGGAGGAGGTTTACATTCCATGCCCGTCTGACTTCGAGCTAGCCATCGCCTCGTATGTTGATGAGGTAGTAGGCATCATTGCCGAGGACTCTTCCTATGGCGAACGGCCCCTCCCATGGGGGGGGGAAAGCTTGTGCATGCCCTTCTTGTCCTAGATGAGTCGCAGGACCAGGTCCCCCTCCTAGAAGGTGTGGGTCCGGACTCAGAGGTTGTGGTAGCGGTGGAGTCCCTGATGGTAGATGGTGGTGCGAGAGTGAGCGAGGTCGCGTGCTTCATCGGGCTGGTTAATTTCTTCCTGGCGGGCGATCTCCTTGTCCTCCTCTGCGGAGTTGAAAACCCGAGGTGAGTCATGTTCCAGGTCGGTTGGCATGACGGCCTCGGCACCGTACACCATGAAGAAGGGTGTGAACCCCGTGGAGCGGTTAAGGGAGGTGCGAATGCCCCATATCATGGAGGGGAGCTCTTTGACCCAGCATCCGGGGGTTCGCTCAATGGGAACCTGTAGTCGTGGCTTATGTCTATGGAGGACACTTTGGTTGGCGCACTCTGCTTGGCCGTTCGACTCCAGGTGGGCGACTGAGGCGAGGTCGAGTCGTATGCCGTGCTCTTCATAGAACTCAGCCATGGCACCCTTGGCAAATTTGGTGCCATTGTTCGTAATGATGCTATGTGGGTAGCCATACCGGTAAAGGAGCTCACGGAGGAACTTGGTAGTGGTCTTGCCGTCGCACTTCTTGATCGGCTTGGCCTCCACGCATTTGGTGGAATTGTCGACTGTGACCAGGAGGTGGGTGAAGCCAGATGGGGCCTTTTTGAATGGGCCCACCATGTCGATGCCCCATATGGAGAATGGCCAGGTGATGGGGATGGTCTTGAGGGCCAAACCAGGTATGTGCGTCTGGTTGGCATACTTCTGGCACCTGACGTACCGTTGGACGATATTGGTGGCGTCAGCGTGTGCTGTGAGCCAGTAGAAACCATGTCGCATGGCTTTGGTGACTAGCGACTAGTCCCCGACATGGTAGCCGCAGTCGCCGGAGTGGATGTCCTGGAGGATCTTGCGCCCTTCTTCTGGTTGTACGCAGCGCTAGAATACGCTAGTCACGCTACGTTTGTGGAGCTCGCCGTTGATGATGATGAAGGATTTGCAGCGGCGCACGATCATTCGCTCCTCTGTCTCGTCGGTGGGCAGGACCTTGTGCTCGAGGAAAGCGATGTGTGATGCGGTCCAGTCGCTGGTCTCCGTGATCATGGCGACCAGGGCAGGCTCAGGCTGCAGAGGTATCCCGATGTCGATCTCCTTTAGCGGTGGGACTGATGGCTTGTGGATGATATCGAGGAAGACGCCTGTAGGTGGTGTTTGGCGGGCCGATCCGATGCGGGAGAGCGCGTCAGCCTCCTTGTTCTTGCGCCTATGAATCCACTCGACGGAGTAGCCGGTGAAGTGCCCCCCAGTTGGTCCACCACTTGGCAGTATGCTATGATGGTGGGGGAGATGGTGTCGCAGGTCCCAGCGACTTGTGCGGCGACTAGGTCGGAGTCGCCGTAGCACCGTAGGCGATTGATGTTCATCTCCTTAGCAGCTCGCATGCTGTGAAGGAGGGCCTCGTACTCGGCCATGTTTTTGGTGCAGGGCGTGAATTCGAGATGTAGCACATAGCGGAGCTTGTCGCCTTTGGGGGAGGTGAGTACAATCCCCGCCCCCGTGCCGTCCGTGTTTTTGGACCCGTCGAAGTGGACCAACCAGTAATGGAGATAGGGCAGCTTCTCCGGATGTTGTGATTCTTCCCAGTCGGTGAGGAAATCAGCCAAGGCTTGCGACTTGATCGCTTTGCATGGATCGTACTTGATGTTGTGGACATTGATTTTGACAACCCAATTAGCGACTCACCCAGTCACCTCGCCATTTTGGATGATGTCCTGTAGCGGCACAGAGGAGACGACTGTGATGGGGTGCTCCTGGAAGTAGTGCAGGAGTCATCGTTAGGGTCTGAAGACCGCATACACCAGTTTCTGGTACTGCGGGTAGTGCTTCCTTGAGTCCATTAGGACCTCGCTGATGTAGTAGATCAAGCGTTGTACGGGGCGCTCCTTGCCCTCTTCTAGTCGCTCGACGACCATCACGGTTCTGACGACTCAAGTGGGGGCCACGATGTAGACGAGCATTGTCTCTTTGTCGACTGGGGCATCGAGCAGTGGTGCCACGAGCAGCACTTCTTTGAGCACTTTGAGCGCATTGTCCACTTCTTCGTCACACTGGAACGTGGGGTTCTTGCGCATCAGGTGGTAGAGGGGCATCGCCTTCTCGCCAAGCCGAGGGATGAAGTTACTGAGAGTCGCAACTCTCCCGGCCAGCTTCTGGACGTCACGCAGGCACTTGGGTTTCCTTAGCCGCACGATGTTGTCAATCTTGGTGGGTTTGCCTCAATGCCTCGCTTGGGGACCACGTACCCCAGTAGTTGTCCGGTGGGCACTTCGAAGGTGCACTTTCCTATATTGAGCTTGATCTTGCACCTCCACAAATTCGTGAAGGTCTCTGCCAGGTCGGTGAGCAGGTCGTTCTGGCGGGTAGATTTTACCACCATGTCGTTGATGTAGACATGGATGTTGCGGCCAATTTGACTCGCAAGGCACTCCTACATGCACTGTTGATAGGTTGCGTCGGTGTTCTTGAGGTTGAATGTCATGGCGGTCTAGCAGAAGGCGCCGAATGGCGTGATGAACACCATTTTCTCTTCATCCTCGATCGCCATCTTGATATGGTTGTACCCAGAGTACGCATCAAGGAAGCATAGCAACTCCGAGCCTGCAGTCGAGTCGATGATCTGGTTGATGCGGGAAAGGACGAATCCTCCTTTGGGCAGGCGTTGTTCAGGTTGGTGTAGTCGATGCACATTCTCCAAGTGTTGTTCTTCTTTAGAACTAGGACTGAGTTTGCCAGCCAATTGGAGTACTTGATTGGCCGGATGAAGCCTGCAGCGAGTAGATGCTGCACTTCTTCGGTGATTGCTCGGTGGCGCTCTTCACTGAAGGGCCGCAGCAACTGTTTCACCGATTGCACTTTAGGGTCGGCGTTCATTTTGTGCTCAGCGAGTTCCCTCGGGACACCAGGCATGTCAGATGGTTCCCATGCGAAGATGTCACGATTCTCACGCAGGAACCCGATGAGCGCGCTTTCCTATGCGGGACTCATGTTCATCCCGATGGTGACCATCTGGCTGGAGTCGCCCAGGACAAGCTCAATGGTGCGAGTGTGCGTGGCCGCCTCGAAAGTTGTTCCCCCTGGAGTTCTCTGAGGTCGGCTTCTTCAGAATGGTGGGGTCATCCTTATCGATGTTGCTCGCGTATTTCGCAAGATCATCCGCATGGTTGGTTTCCGCGGCGATGATGGTGTCGGCGAGCTCGACGCCTTTGTCCTCGCACTCCACAGCCATGTCGGGGTCATCATGGATGGTGATGATGCCTCTTGGCCCGGGGACCTTCATCATGTTGTAGGCATAGTGTGGAGTCGCCATGAATTTGGCGAACGCCTAGCACCCCATGACGCAGTGGTAGGGGCTGCAGAAGTTCACCAGCTCGAAGAAGGTCTGCTCGGTGCAGAAGTTCACTGGTGTGTCGAAGGTGACTGGCAGCGTCACCTTCCCGATCGGGTACACTGTCCAACCGGGGATGATGTTGTGGAAGGTGGTGAGGGTCGACTCGATCATTAAATCCGGGAGGTGTAGCCTCTTGAACATGTCCAAATATAGGATGTTGATGGAGCTTCCGTCATCCATCAACGTCTTGGGTAGCTAGTAGTCGGCCACTTTGGGCCTGACCACCAGGGCGACTCGCCCTGAATATTCGATCCTTAGTGTGTGGTCTTGGCGACTCTAGGTGATGCTTTGCTCGGACCAGTGGAGTAAGTGGGGAATGTCGACCTAGGTCACCGCTTTAATGGCGACTGGACGGGCGAGCACATTCTTCTCGTGTTTGGTGCCGAGCCTAGTGAAGGTGTGCAGCGAGCCGGCGGTGTTGCCATTGTCCCTTGGCGGGTTGTTGTTGGGGTCCTCTCTTGCTCTCCTTGCCTTCTCAATCTCCTTCAGAGAATGGCAGTCTACGGTGGTGTGAGTGGCAGTCTTCCCTTCCTACTATGGTAGACATAGGGCGGGTTGAGGAGGGCAGCAAGGTCAAATTTCGGCCTTGCCGCGTTGTTGGCGTGGTAATTTCTGCTATCGCAGTAGTTTCCTCCGTCGTGGCGGAAGTTTTTTGGGTCACATTGCCCATAGCTAGCATTGGCGACAAAGTCGACTCGCCCGTAACCACGGCGCTTGCCGGTGAGGCAAGTGTTGCTATAGCGCATGTTGTGTTGTCGCCCGTTGTCGTTGACGCTAGTGCGTCATCTTTCCCCCGACTCGTCGTCTGAGTCTTGGTTGGGGTCCTCCTCCGTGTAGCGCTTGCAATCTCGAGGAGATCAAGGATGTTGTCGAGCGTCCGGTAGACCCTCTTGATCTTGGCGACCAGAGTTGCGTACCGGCACGGTTCTTGAAGCAGTGGATTGATGTGTCTAGGTGAATGCTAAAGGCGTTGATCCATAGGTCTTGCCATTGCTAGACCCAGTGGTGGGTCGATTCACGCTGTCCCTGGATGCAGCGCTCCAGGTCCTCTATGGTGGTGGCGTGGGTGTAGGAGCCCTCGAAGTGCCTTATGAAGGCGTCGCGCATTTCCTCCCACGAGTCGATGTTGTCCGCGGGGAGGGTGTTGATCCACTGTCGTGTCGCCCCCTCCATCATTAGGGGGAGGTAGAGGGCGGCGAGTAGGTTGGTGTGACCGGCGATCCCCATCGCCATGAGGTATGTGTCAAGCCACAGCGCTGGGTCGTACGTCTGGTTGTACTTCTCAATATCCTCCGACGCCATGAAGTTCGCCGGGTATTTTTCGCCTCAGATCATTGGTCCGAATCACTGCGGGCCAATTTGGCTGATTGAGCCCCTTGGCTCTGCCTCGCGATGGTTGATGAGGGTGTGCTGCAGATTTTGCGGCTGGCGGGCTCGCCAGGCCTGGTTGTTGACGATGTGGGTCCGTGTGTTGATGGGATGGCCGTTGGTGGCGACCGTGTTGTTCACAGGTCGTGGCTCGTTGGTGGAGAGCGCAGGGTTGGCGGCCCGTGGTTGGAGATGCAGAGGATCGGGCGGTGGGCAGTTGAGTGTGTTGGCGACAGTTGGACGGCCGCTTGAAGCCGCCCTACTTCTCGATGAGAAGGAGTACATCCGCCCTCGCGGGTCGACTTCCGCGGCTTGCTTCTCGACGGCCCTGGCGAGTAGGGCCTTCGCATACTGGACCTGCAGCGTGCCCTCTCCCTGGATGTCGAGGTTGGCGACTATGGCGTGTCCCGCGATGACGTTGCCCATCAGGGTGGGGTATAGCGGGAGCCCATTGGCATCGTGGGCTTGCTGCGAGATGATCATCCACGGCTGGTCCGGTGGAGGCGCGCGACCTATGGATGGCGGTGGGGCTCTAGTCATGGGTGCCCTAGGTGGTGGGCGATTGCTGCCGCCGGGCGGCGCATTCTCGCAAAACTCACGCTCGGCCGCGCGGGCGGGGTTGTTCTCATCGTTGAAGTTCAGGACACGGCCCTGGATGCTGGAGTGTAGGCGGGTCCTGATGTGGCATTGATGGTAGAGCGACAACTCCTGTGCTATTTCCCGCTCGAGGCGAAACTTCTCGCGCTCAGCTTGCTCCTCTAGTCACAGGCGGGCTTCTTTGACCTCCGTTTCCGTTGCGGTCAGCAGGATCGACGTGGAGAAATGATCTGGCGGGGCGCTCGCGCTGCCTTCCATGTAGATCGTGTTGAAGCGATTGGATCTAGCACGGAAGTCCTCGAGGGACTCCGATCCAGAGTCAAAGTCGAAGATCCCGAGGATGGAGGGGTCCTTGAATTCCTCAGGGTTGGAGACTCACATGATGGAGTCCTCGTGTCATGCGGCGGTGATGGATCCGGCGACCGAGGCAGGGGTCGCTGAATCAGCATCGTCATGGAGAGCCGCGTCGTTTGTATCAGCGTTAGTCCCGACCGCGTTGCTGGGAGCCGAGTCGTACTCGGAGGCGAGGCGGTTGATGGAGCGGATCTGGCCCTCCGAGAGCAGTTCGCGGCGTGGTGGTGATCCACCGATGATCACCGTTCCTGCCAGGTCGATGGCGTCCGTGAAGCCAACAAACAGGTTGATGGTGCCAACCGGTATCACCGTGCTGTGCATGATCGGGCGCAACATCGGGATGTAGCTGCTGGGCAGGATCTGGAGGATCCCGCCTCTAGCAATCATACAGCTAGTGGCGATCAGCTGATCGATTGGCGAATAGGGTCTCGCCGCAGAACTCAGGCCAGACCGGCCATGCCCCAGGGTGGGCGCCATTGTCGTGAGAATGACCATGGAAGTCGGTACTAGGGGTAGCGATTGGAAGGTTTTGGGGCAAGAGCGGTTAGCCATCTGCGGAGAGAGATGAGGGCGAAGACACGGGGTTTACCCAGGTTCGGCCCCCGGAGGGTAAATACATACTCCTGTTAGATTGTATTATCAAGTGAGTACAATGGTGGTGAGCTCGGCGGCTAGGCAGCGAGTCGATGGGGTGTACGATGGATCGTAAGTACAGAGAGTACCCTATGGAGGTTTATATAGGGGTTACCTCGCTAGGGTTTACAAATATACAACCGAGCCAGTTAAGGACACGGAGGATTTGACCTAATCAGACTAGGATTTTGCTACGCTTTTAGGCCTCTAGCTTCTAGTCGCCAGGCTTCTTCTTAGTCCCATTGTAGTCGCCGTCCTGCAGGCCCACTCGCAAAGGCCTTGGCCCACTCGGAACGTCCTATTAGGCATACCCCATTGGGCATATCCCCATCAGAAGCAAACCTAAAAAAGATAAAGGCCATGCTGGCCATGGAAAAGCTGAAGGACATCAAGCACGTCCAATAGCTGGCTACACGAATCGCAACACACAGTCGATTCATCAGTCGAATGGGTGAGAAGGCGCTGCTATTCTACTAACTCCTCCACAATACTGACTAGTTTGAGTGGATGAGCGAAGCGCAAGAAGCATTCAAAGATCTCAATCACCTGCTCTCAACCTCGCCCATCCTGGTGACCCCCAAGGAAAAGGAGCCAATGCTGCTATACATAGCGGCCACTCACCAGGTGGTCAGTACCGCACTTGTGGTTGATTGAGCCAAAGAAGGAAAAATCCATGGGGTGCAATGTCTGGTGTACTACCTCAGTGAGGTGCTCAAACCCACCAGGAAGTGGTACACGCATTAGCAAAAGCTAGCTTATGATGTCTTCATGACTGCACGATAACTACACTTCTAGTTCCAGGAGCACCCGATGATAGTGGTAAATGATGCCCCGCTAAATCACATCCTTAATAACCCCGATACAATGGGGCGGGTCACCCTATGGGGCCTCGAATTGTCTCCATGAGACATCACCTATGAGAAGCGAATGACGATCAAGTCGCAAGTTCTACTGTACTTCATCATCCACTGGATGGATCTCTAGCTACCAGATACACCAGACATGTCAAGTCTATGGACAATGCATTTCAACGGGTCTAAACGCCAAGAAGGAGAGGGTGTCGGTGTCATATTAACATCTCCACAGGACGACAAGATGCAGTACATACTGCGGATGAAGTTCCATGCATCCAACAATGAAGCGGAGTTCGAGGCCCTGCTCCATGGGATGCGGATGGCCAAAGCTTGCGACGCCACTCAACTCGTCATCTACGGCGACTCTAACCTCGTGGTGCAGTAGACAATGAACAAGTGTGACAGCATCAGCGACAACATGATCGCCTACCGTGAGCTGTACAATGCACTCGAAGGAGACTTTGATGACTACGAACTATGACACGTCATCTCCACATGCACCCCGGTGCCACCAGGGGTATTCTTGGAAAAAATATGCGAATGCTCCATCAAGCGCAAGCCATTCAAAGGCCCACCAGAATAAGCCATGCACTCGTGGGATACACCACCCGATGAGGCCGGAGCATCCACTGTTGCAGGACAAGAACCTTCACCCAAAGGACCCATGGAGGTCATGCTCATCGAGCCTTCCTGGACTCTGCCATAGATCACGTACCTTCTCACCAAGAAGCTGACGGACGATCCGAATGACGCACGCCACATCGCCTGGCGCTCCAAGGCCTTCACCATCATCAACAGTGAGTTGTACAAGTGAAGCATCATTGTTGGCCTTCAGCAGTGTGTCAGTAATGGCGATGGCATGATCATCCTCCTCGATATCCATGAAGGCACCTGTGGACATCATGTCGGCAGTCGCGCCCTCGTCACCAAGGTACTACGGGCTGGTATCTACTAGCCAACCACGATGCGTGATGCCAAGAGCATTGTCGAGAGGTGCAACGCCTATCATAGATTCGTGGATAAGCCGCACGCACCAGGCGCGGAGCTTCGGCCAATACCCTTGGCCTGACCCTTTGTGCAATGGGGATTTGACATGGTCGGTAAACTGCAAAAGTCGTCACCAGGAGGATACAGCTTCCTCCTTATCGCAGTCGATAAATTCACGAAGTGGATAAAGGCTACACCCATCGACACCACTGCCATCAAGTTCTTTGAGTCCATCGTCTTCAGATTTGGGGTGCCACTGAAGGGAATATGCCCTGGGAGGCAAACATAAATTTGTTATTATCGTATTCCAAGTATATGATAGATGTTTATTTTCCATGCTATAATTGTATTAATTGAAAACGTTAATACATGTGTGTTTAATAAACAAATAAAGGTTTCCTAGTTATGCCTCTCTTATAAACTAGCTCATTGATTAACAAGATGATCAAAGTTTCCTGATCATGGACATTGGATGTTGTTAATAACGAGGTCACAACATTGGTGGAATGATGTGATGAACATTCATCCGAAGAATAGCATTACGATCAAAGTGATTGTGTTTATATTGCTATAAGATCATATGAAGTAATCTTAGTCCTTGGACCATGAGATCATATCAATCGCTAACACAACAAGAGTAACTTGATAACATCAAACGTCACACCGTAACAGGGTGACTATAAAGGTGGGTTCAGATACTCCGAAGATGTTATGTTGAGGCTCATGGATCAAGAGTGGGATTTGTCCATCCTGATGACGGATAGATATACGCTGGGCCCTCTCGATGATATCACATTGAGATAGCTTGCAAGCAAGTGATGTGATCACTAGAATGTTATATCACGAGAACGAGAAACGTGCATGTCGGTAACGAGATCAAACTAGGTATTGAGATACCGATGATCAAATCTCGGACATGTAATATATCATGAGACAAAGGGATTTAGTTACTAGCGTTAAAGGTTCTCATGATCACAGAAGTCATCGTTGAATGTGTGGGAGTCAGTATGAATCTCCAGGTCCTGCTACTGATTATTCATCGGAGAAGGGTCTCGATCATGTCTGCATTATTCGCAAACAGTCGAGTGACACAATTAATGGATACTAACACCATTTGGAGCAAATGTGTTCCAGAGAAAAGATTTACAAAGCGCTGGAATTATTTCAATGGACACCGAAATTGTTTTGAGTGAAATCGCTGAAATTGGTTATGCATGTGATATTGAAATATTGCAGGGGGTTTTAAGTGAATGTTTGTTATTTAAAGTAATTAACAAAATTCTGAATAAAAAAAATAAAAAAAATTTATTAAATGAGAGTTGCATTACATTTGATGGAAATTTAATGCATGTGAGTGGAATTTTGAGTGGAGGCATGTTTATGTGAGTGGAGCTTCCACCTTCATGAATGAGACGGGGTGGAGGGGATCCTCCATGGCTGCTGGCCATGGGAGGGGATGCCTCCTCCCCTATAAACAGCCTCCCTCTCCTCCCTCACAAAGAAAAACTCCTCATGAAGGATGTCTCTACCCCTCTAGAATTATTCCCGCATGGTCTCGAATTAGCGAGTACATGTTCCCGGTGGCTTTTTGTCTAGAAGGAGTTGCTGCTTCCACTGCATCGCTAGAGTGATGTGGCGGAGGTTATTAGTTGGACCATACGTGTGTGCGAGCATGGATGGGCTGCTGATTTGCGGCGCTAGGACTTCCTCTCGATCTTGAGATCACCAAGCGATCAACTACATCATCCACAAGTCAAATCTCATTACGCTTTATCGGTCTTCAAGGGAATGATCTCTATGGATGTATATCCACCTGTTGCTTGTACCTAGTAGATAGATCTTGGTCCTTAGTGGTTCACATTGTAGGAAACATTTGTTTTCTATGCTGCGAACCCAAAAGTGGTATCAGAGCCTGATCTATGCATAGATGCTTTGCACGGGTAGAACAGATAAGGGTATGTGGGCAATGATGATCATGTTATTGCATCTTATATCTATTTTGGATATTGGTGGCATAGTGGGATGAAGCGGCCCGGACTAGCTTTACATGTCCTCGCACGTGAGACATGTTCCATGCTTGACATGCAACAAGTTTTGCATAAGTGGCTAGCGGGTATCTGTCTCTCGTACTATAGTCGATATCTGATTTACAACGAGTTGCTAATAATTTGGTTATCATTGTTGTGGTTCCTTGTTTGTAGGTAAGACCAGTTCTATCTTCAAAATCCCTAAGCCACATAAAACTTGCAATTGATAAATTAGAGGCATCTAGTTTAGATTGTTGTTGGGCTAGTGTCATGATATGGTAATGTTATAACTTGAAGTATAGTTGATACTCTTGGAAATTATAGCATGCCTAATGTGTAAGCTCCATAGACCTTCGCCTTACACACAAAGGAATAATAAAGATCATACCACGATGCACATGATAGTGATCAAGTGCAAGAGCCATATAATTTTACTTTATGCATATCATGTTTGCATCTTATATTGCTTGTTTGGCGTTTTAGTAGCATTATAAGATGATCCCTCATTTAGATATCAAGATAAAAATGTGTTCTACTTAGTATGCACCGTTCTTTGGATCGTTGTTTCAAGGCATAACATGATGATCGGGTGTTTTTGATTCTATGCTTTCATACAGTGGGTGTGAGACAGTTTTACACACGCAAGTACTAAGGTTCTTACTTGGCGAGCCTGGCATGTACAAACATGGCCTAAAAACATGGACCGAAAGGTTAAGCATGAGTCGTATAGTTGATATGATGCCCATATAGATGCTCGCCTTTGAAACTACACCGACTCACGTGATGATCGGACTTGGTGTAGTGGATTTGGTTCATGTAACCACCAAAAAGACACGAGGGATGTTGTTTTTGAGTGGGAGTTCATTCGTAATTTGGATTATTAGAACTCGATCTATCATAAACTTAGTCTAAATAAACTTTACAAATTCTATTGTAGATGGCACCGCCTGCTTTTAATTTCAATGTGTTCATGGAGAAAGAGAAAGTTGCGGTGAATGGTAGCAACTTTACCAACTAGGCCATGAATTTGAGGATTCTCCTCACTGCTACACAAAAGCAATATGTGCTAGAAGCGCCGCTAGGCCCCCACCGGCTCCTAATGCCCTTGAAGAAGAAATGAATGACTATTTGACTCGTCTGGAGGACCACAACTTAGTTCATTGCGGCATACCATGGGTGAATTGAAAATGATTTTTGATACCCATGCTACCATAGAGAGTTATAATGCTTCTGAAAAGTTCTTTAGCTACATGATGGAAGAGAACAGCTTCGATAGTGATCACATACTCAAAATGTGTGGGTAAGCCAATAAGCTTGTGTCCTTGGGAATAACGGTTCTCATTGACCTACGCATACATCGTGTTCTCCAATCTCTGCCACCTAGCTACAAGAGCTTCATGATGAACTATAACATGTAGGGCATGAAGAAGTCTCCCCCCGAGCTTTTGTCAATGCTTAAGACTGCAGAAGTGGAGATCAAGAAAGAACATTAATTGTTGATGATCAATAAGACCACCGGTTTCAAGAACGACAAGAATGGTAAATAGAAGGGAAAGAAGGGCGGAAAATCTGTTGCTGCACCTGAAAATAAATCCCAAGCTAGCCCTAAGTCTGATACCGAGTTCTACTATTGCAAGGGGACTGGCCATTGGAAGCACAACTACCCCAAGTATTTGGCGGACAAGAAGGCCGGCAAGGTAAACAAAGGTATATGTGATATACATATTATTGATGTGTACTTGACTAGTACTCACAGTAGCACCTGGGTATTTGATACTGGATCGGTTTCTAATATATGTAACTCGAATCAGGGCCTGTAGAACAAGTGACAGCTAGCAAGAGATGAGGTCACGACGCGTGTCAGCGATGGATCAAGAGTTGATGTGATCGCCGTCGGGACACTACCTCTCCATATGTCGTCGGGATTAATAATAAATCTAAATAATTGTTATTTGGTGCCTGCACTGAGCATGAACATTGTATCCAGATCATGTTTATTGCAAAGTGGTTATTCGTTTAAATCAGAAAACAATGGTTGTTCAATTTATATGGTCAATATATTTTATGGTCATGCACCTGTGATGAATGGTTTATTTCTATTGAATCTCGATATTCATAATGTTGATGCTAAAAGGATTAAACTTGATCATGATATATCTGCATATATGTGGCACTTCTTTCTAGGTCAAATTGGTGTTAAACGCATGAATAAACTTCATTCTGATGGACTTTTGTAATCACTTGATTTTTAATTATTTGATACATGTGAGCCATGCCTTATGGTAAAGATGACTAGAACCCCGTTTTCAGGTACAATGGAACGGGCGACAGATTTACTGGAAATCATACATACTGATGTATGTGGTCTAATGAGTGTGTAGGCGTGAGGTGGATATTGTTATTTTGTTAGTTTCACTGATGATTTGAGTAGATATGGATATATATATTTGATGAAACACAAGTCTAAAACCTTTGAAAAGTTCAAGGAATTTCAGAGTGCAATGGAAAATCATCATAATAGAAAGATTAAATTTCTACGGTCCGACCGTGGAGGTGAATATATAAGTTACGAGTTTAGCGCACACATGAGAGGGTGTGGAATAGATTCACAACTCACGCCTGTCGGAACACCACAATGTAATGGTGTTTCAGAACATCGTAATCGTACTTTATTGGATATGGTTTGATCTATGATGTCTCTTACTGACTTGCCACTATAATTTTGGGGTTATGCACTAGAAACCGCTGCATTCACTTTAAATCGGGCACCATCTAAATCCGTTGAAATGACATCGTATGAATTGTGGTTTGGAAACAAACCTATGGTGTCATTTCTTAAAGTTTGGGGATGTGATGTTTATGTGAAGAAACTTCAGCCTTATAAACTCCAACCCAAAGAGGAAAAATGCGTCTTCATAGGATACCCTGAAGAAATAATTGGGTATTCCTTCTATCAAAGATCTGAGGGCAAGGTTTTCATTGCCAAAAATGGGTCCTTTCTAGAGAAATAATTTCTTGCAAAAGGTGTGTGTAGTCGGAAGGTAGAACTCAAAGAGGTTATTGAACCTTCTCTTCATGAAACAGCGAGTGGCACAGCACCGGAAATTGTTCCGGATTTGACTTCACCAAATGAAGAAGGAACTAATCATAATGATCATGAAACTCCGAAAGAGGATAATATCGAACCTTGCAGGTCAAGCAGGACACGTGCACTTCCTGAACTATATGGAAATCATGTCGTGAATTTCATGGTAGATAGAATTGATGACCCTGCAACATATGAAGAAGCGATGATGAGCTCGGTTCCAACAAATGGCTAGAATCCATGAAATCCGATATGGAATCCATGTACGAAAACCAGGTTTGAACCTTGGTGGACTTACCTCACGGCTGAAAGGGCATTGAGAATAAATGGATTTTCAAAAGAAAAATTAATGCTAATGGTAATGTGACCATCTATAAAGCTCGACTTATCGCAAAGGGGTTTCAGCAAATTCAAGGAGTTGACTATGTGAGCCATTCTCTCACCTAGTGATGCTAAAGTCGGTTAGGATTATGTTAGCAATTGCTGCATATTTTGATTATGAAATATGGCAGATGGATGTCAAAACTGCGTTCCTCGATGGTAATATTGAAGAAGAGTTGTATATGATACAACCTAAGGGTTTTGTCGATCCTAAGGATGCTGATAAGGTATGCAATCTTCAGCAATCCATCTATGGACCTAAGCAAGCATCCCGGAGTTGGAATCTCCACTTTGATGAGGCGATCAAAGAGTTTGGATTTGTCCAAACTTATGGAGAGGCATGTATTTACAAGAAAGTGAGTGAGAGCAATGTGGCAGTTCTGATATTATATGTGGATGACATATTATTGATTGGAAATGATATAGATCTTTTAAACAGTGTTAAAAGTTATCTAAACAACAAATTTTTGATGAAGGACCCTGGTGAAGCATCATAAATATTAGGCATTAAGATCTATAGAGATAGATCAAAATGCCTAATTGGGCTATCACAAAGTACATACCTTGGTAAGATATTAAAGAAGTTTAATATGGATGGAAGTAAGAAGGGTTCTTACCTATGTTGCAAGGAAAGATATTGAGTAAGACTCAAAGTCCGGCTACGATGGAAGAAAGAGAAGTAATGGATAAGATCCCTTAGGCTTCAATAATAGGCTCTATAATGTACAAGACCGGATCTGGCACATGATATTAGTTTGACTAGTAGGTACCAATCTGATCCAGGTTCGGAACATTGGATAGCAGTCAAGAATATCCTTAAGTACTTAAGAAGAACTAAGGAAACGTTTCTTGTATACGGAGGTGAAGAAGAGTTGGTCGCTAAGTTTTATGTTGACGCTAGCTTTGACACTGATCTAGATGACTCTAAGTCTCAATTCGGATATGTATTTCTCTTGAACGGAGCAACTGTTAGTTGGGGGAGCTACAAACAACATGTGGTGGCTAGATCAACAATGGAGGCGGAATATGTTGCTGCTTCAAAAGCGGTGCGAGAAGCAGTTTGGATGAAGGAGTTCATAACTGAACTAGGTGTGCTTCCTAGTGCGTTGGACCCAATGGTGATCTATTGTGACAACAATGGAGCCATAGCCAACGCCAAGTAACCAAGGTCTCACAAGAATTCCAAGCATATTAAGCGCCGGTTTCACACCATCCACGAGCATGTCAAGGATGGAGATATAAAGATTTGTAAAGTACACACATACCTGAATGAAGTAGATCCGTTGACTAAAGTTCTCCCTAGGGAAAAACATGATCAACACTAGAACTCCATGGGTGTTTGATTAATCACTATGTAAACTAGACTATTGTCTCTAGTGCAAGTGGGAGACTGAAGGGAATATGCCCTGAGCGGCAATAATAAAGTTGTTATTATCGTATTCGAAGTATATGATAGATGTTTATTTTGCATGATATAATTGTATTAATTTGAAATGTTAATACATGTGTGTTTAATAAACAAATAAAGGGTTCCTAGTTATGCCTCTCTTATAAACTAGCTTGTTGATTAACAAGATGATCAAGTTGTCCTGATCATGGACATTGGATGTTGTTAATCACGAGGTCACAACATTGGTGGAATGATGTAATGAACATTCATCCAAAGTATAGTATTATGATCAAAGTCATTGTGTTTATATTGCTGTAACATCATACGAAGTAATCTTAGTCCTTAGACCATGAGATCATGTCAATCACTAACACTACAAGAGTAACTTGATAACATCAAACGTCACACCATAACAGGATGACTATAAAAGTGGGTTCAGATACTCCAAAGGTGTTATGTTGAGGCTCATGGATCAAGAGTGGTATTTGTACATCCCGATGACGAATAGATATACTCTGGGCCCTATGATATCACATTGAGATTACTTGCAAGCAAGTGATGTGATCACTAGATTGTTACATCACGGCAACAAGAAAAGAGTGCATCTTGGTAACGAGATCAAACTAGGTATTGAGATACCGATGATCGAATCACGGAAATTTAATATATCGCGAGACAAAGGGATTTAGTTACTAGTGTTAAAGGTTCGCACGATCACAGAAGTCATCGTTGAATGTGTGGGAGTCAGTATGGATCTCCAGGTCCCACTACTGATTATTGATCGGAGAAGGGTCTGGATCATGTCTGCATTATTCACGAACCATAGGGTGACATACTTAAGGGATACTGATACCATTTGGAGCAAATGTGTTCTAGACAAAAGATTTAGAAAGCGCTGGAATTATTTCAATGGACACCGTAATTGTTTTGGGTGAAATTACTGAAATTGGTTCTACATGTGATATTGAAATATTGCAAGGGGTTTTATGTGAATGTTTGTAAATTAAAGTACTTAAAAAATTCTAAATAATATAAATAAAATAGTTTTATTAAATGAGAGTTGCATTAAATTTGGTGGAAATTTAATGCATGTGAGTGGAATTTTGAGTGGAGACATGTTTATGTGAGTGCAGCTTCCACCCACATGAATGAGAGGAGGTGTTATTTCTACGCACTTCTATTCTTGTAGACAGTTGTTGGGCCTCCAAGTGCAGAGGTTTGTAGAACAGCAGCAAGTTTTCTCTTAAGTGGATCACCCAAGGTTTATTGAACTCAGGGAGGAAGTGGTCAAAGGTATCCCCTCTCAAGAAACCCTGCAATCAAGATACAAGAAGTCTCTTGTGTCCCCAACACACCCAATACGCTTGTCAGGTGTATAGGTGCACTACTTCAGCGAAGAGATAGTGAAATACGAGTGGTATAGATAATTATAAGTGGTAACGGTGATAGAAAATAACTTGATGGCATGGAAAAGACTAAAGGCAAACTGAAATAAAGAAGGAAGTAAGCAAACATGTAACAGATCTAATAGCAAACGGTGTTTCAGTGCATAGAAACAAGGCCTAGGGATCATACTTTCACTAGTGAACACTCTCATATAAATATATTATCTTCATGATACTACTCTTAACTACTCTCCGACTGGACACTCTAATCAACGGTAGGGCTATAACAGCACACCTCAAAGTTCATCTTTCCCATCTAGAAAACCCCACACTGTCACCTTGACTACTAGATGAGTCCAACAAACACCACAATTTCATAAAGACATCCAACTCCAAATATAACTCATAACAAGTATTTGCAATCTCTAGCCTAAGTGCCACCATGGTGAGCACGCTGTCACTTTCACACACATGGGGAGAGCAGAGATCTATTAAAACACTTGAGCAGCAAGGTAGATCTATAGATTACAAGCTCATGATCACAATATGATCATGCATAGAGAGAGATGAACACATAGCTACCGGTAGAACCCTTAGCCTCGAGAGAGAACTACTACCTCCTCATCATGGGAATCAGCAATGGTGATGGAGATGGCGGTGGAGATCGATGGAGATGGCTCCGGGGGCACTTCCCCATCCCGGTAGGGTGCTAGAACAGAGACTTTCTGTCCCCCGAATCTCCCCTTCGGTGGCGGTGGCGCAGCGGAACTTTTCGTGGATTTCTGATTGATCCTCTAGGGTTTTGGTATCAGGAGGCTCTTATAGGTGAAGGAGGCAAGGTCGATGGCCGGCCAGGGGGCCCACACCATGCCCTGGCGCGGCCTAGGTGGACCCGCGCCATGGGGTGGTGTGGCCACCCTGTGGCCCCACTCCGACTCTCCTTCTGGCTCCCTGAGTCTTCCGGTAAAATAGGAACTTTGGCTTTTGTCCCGTCCAATTCCTAGAATATTCATTTTCTGACTTCCTGGAACCAAAAACAGCAGAAAACAGGCAACTAGCACTGTGGCATCTTGTTAATAGGTTAGTCCAAGAAATCATATGAAAAGTACTCCAAAGTGTGGACAAAACACAAGAAAGTAGATAAAACCAAGCATGGAACATCAAAAATTATAGATACATTTGCAATGTATCAACATCCCCAAGCTTAACTCCTGCTCGTCCTCGAGTAGGTAAGTGATAAAAAGAAAGAATAATTTTTGAGGTGACATGCACCATCATAAACTTGATAAAAGTATTTGTAAAACATTCAAATCTGGGATCATAGTACTTCAATCATAACATGAAAGATAAAGTTCTAGCAATAAGACAAAGAAACTATGTTGCAACATGAAAAGTCACAAACAAAAAATTCATGAATAACAATGGTTTGCAAGACATTTGTTTGTTTCACATAAAGAAAACATAGCATAATAGTATTCAGCTTGTCCCTCAATAGAGTAGCAAATATAAATGCATAGGACACCTTCAAAGTTCATAAGAGTGACTAGATACAATAGTTTAAAACAAGAAATATCAAGTTATGCATCAATCTACTAGTCTTGGGACAGTGCACATAGAACTAAGAATGGCCACTATGCTCTCAAAGTAGGTGCATAAAGATAGAAGGTGGAGACTCAATATAATGGTGGAAGAAAGACCTTTACAAGGAAGTAGGGATTCAAGTCTCATAAAGAGCTTCCAAAAATGAAGGTACTTATAGCTTTCAGCTCTCATTGACCCTATCATAAGCATCTTTAAGGTGATTAAGGTTAAAGTGACACAACTAAGAGGATATGCTTGACAAGTTATAAACCGAAATCTCATGCCCCTTACTTACGAAGACCGATCCTCATGCTACTCAACTTCAGTCATGAGTAAGCTCTTGTCATTGTAAGTACATGTGTATCATTAAGAACTGCCAACGGGGTACCCCTTGCACATGATACGGGAGCTTTCCCATAATCAAAATGACAAGGCAAGCAGACAATGAGCATCTCAGAGATTTTTTTATTTGCTATTTGCATAGGTTTTTATTGAGGATGCTTCATAGAGTGCTCATTATGGTGATGCTGCAAGTTTCCACCATGATTAGGCATGGATTAGGCTAGCGGCCTAGGCGTTTCTCTAACACACATACAAACTCCATGATCTTACAAGTTCCACTTTATTTCACACCGCCGGGATCCGTAAGCAAAATAACATGATATCAACGGGGTACAAAGTACAAGTGCAATGTTGAAAGCGTTCCCCATGAAACATGGTTCTGCTAATTTCAACTTATAAAGTGCAAGCATATACGCAACAAAGAAGGACCGAATGGTTCAAGTTTATTAGATGCAAAAAGTAAAGTGTGCCATCAAGTTCGTGAGAGCTTTAATCACTAGTTTTCTCATAACAAGTTTAATTTGGAAGGTAAACAAAAGCATGAATATACTTGGAACAGCATAATCTAGTAGGTAGGTATGGTGGACTCTTTGGAATAACTTGGTTTAGGGAGTTGGATGCATGAGTGGAACTCATACTTTGTTGTGGAGGCTAGCAAAAGACTGGGGGCGACAAACTAAGAGAGCAATAATGGCCATAATCATGCAGAGCGACAAAACATCATTGATCAAAGCATAAAGTGATACTACAAGTTGAAAACTAAAGGATCATAAAGGCTATGGTGACTTGAGATAGTCATAACATGGTGTGAGCATGCGCCAAGTCAACCCAAATAAAGCATCAAAGGAGAATACCACTATACTATGCTTTAATATGCTAAATCAACGCATGATTCATCCAAGGCACATTAAGCAATCTCAATTGTTTATAACAATTCATGCTACATCAAAGAATACTAAGCATAAAGCCAAAACAATATCAAGCATGGCATGACAAAGCATAGGCCACAGTCCGAAATAAGCTCTTTTTACGACATAAGCATGAACTTTCCTACTCTTTTCCAAACCAAACCAAACTATTTGCAAACCAATGTATGAAAGAGGGGGTCCAACAAATTTATTCACCAAACTAAGCAAACAAAAGCGAACGAAAAACCAAAATGAAAACTAAAAAGAAGACGCTCCAAGAACAACATAACTGTGCATGAAACAATAAAAATGAAGCGTTTGGAAGAAACCTGGGATTTTTATTGATGAAGAAGGGGATGCCTTGGGCATCCCCAAGCTTTGACGCTTGTACTTCTTGGATATTTCTTGGCGTGACATGAGTGGCATCCCCAAGATTTAGCTTTAGTCCATGCTTCATCTCATTACTCATTCCTTCCATACACCTGAAATTTTTCCTTCATACAAAACTTCACACAATCTTTATTAGCAACATTAGTGCACTCAAGATAAATAAGTCTTAAGATTTAGTTCTAACACCAAATAAACTTCCATTAGAACACTAGCTACTGTATCACTTCTCTCAAAAAGCTCAATTCCCCAAAAGAACTCAAAAAGGAACCAACAAGAAGCAAATGCAAATAATGGCAGAAATCTGTCAAATCAGATCAGCAGGTAAAGACGAATTTTTTCGAAGACCTTATGTTGCTCAAATCAAAAAGTGTTGAACTAACGAAAGTTAGATAACAACCTGGGGCAGAAGCAGAAAAATTCACGCCTCAAAAAGACGTTCAGAGATTTTACACGAATTTTTACGGTGAAGCACATAAATCTGTTTCGGGATAGGAACTTTCCCAATCATTACTTCTCTCTCATTAGAGGTTACTCTTGCCACAAAAAGCAAATAAAAAGGATAAGGAGCGATTATTACTGAAGTAATAACTTCCGAGACTTATCTAAAACTTTTGGGTTATCTCCCAATAAGTACTTTTCTTTAACGCATTTAAGTTAGGCATGATAGTTTGAGAAGATGCTCACACAAGAAATATGAATTTAGAGTAAAAGAGAGTATCAAGAAGAAAATTCAAAACACATTTAAGTCTAACCCACTTCCTATGCATAGGAATCTTGTGAAGAAACAAGTCATGAACGCACAAAGCAACAAGCATAGGAAAGCAAAACATGTGCAACTTCAAGACTTTCAACATAAAGAGGGGAAACTTAATATTATTGAGATGCATAAAACCATGTTTCCCTCTCTCATAATAACTTTCAGTAGAATCATGAATGAAATTAACAATATAACAATCACATGAAACATTCTTATCATGAGCCACATGCATAAAAGAATTAATACTCCCCACATAAACATAGTCATTCTTATTGATTGTAGTGGGAGAAAATTCAACAAAATAGCTATCATTATTATTTTCATCACCATAATCATCAAATATAGGAGGCATATTGTAACCATAATTACTTTCCTCCTCAATAGTACGTGGACTGAAAATATCATAATCATCATTGCAATCATCATAAATTGGAGGTGTAGTATCATCATAAGCAATAGAATAATTATCTTCCAAAGTGTGTTCATTTGTAAATATATCATCATTGGAAGGATCATGGATAGCACTAATAGTACAACAATTATTAATATCATCATTTTCAGAATTGGTACCAAAGAGATTTTCAATATCAAAAGAAGTGTGCTTTTCCCAATCATGATCACTACTATAGATAACAGGCATAGGAACATCATCGAGTTCAGACTCATCAAAAATGATAATAGGAGCAACATGCTTAGGGGAAAATACCATTTCCTCTCTCCTTTTACTCCTACTCTTCTTCTTCTTCTTATCTTTAGGAGGGAGATGCTTGAAAGGAAGCTTCTCCATATACCCTGGTTCATTGTTAGAGACAATAGAAGAAAGTTTGGAGGATTCCTTCTTTTCATTGATAAGATCAAAACACATATTAGTCCTATCATATTTTGGTAAAATCTCATCTTCTATAATATTTTGTATGTAAGTATTTGTGTGGCAATTATCAACACAATAAAGATGACAACCATGCAGGACATTATTCATATCAAAACCACTCATATCTACCAAAGAGGTTTTTCTTGATAACTCTTCACATCCCAAAAATAATGTAAGTTCATCATGATGATTAGGAGTGATCATGTAATCACAATACAAACTTGCAGTACTCATTGTATTAGAAGGGCTATTATTATGGCCCGAGCATTGAAAATTGAAATGACCCACTTCAAAGCAAAGCTCACAAATAAAAGGATAAGGGGCACAAACTTTTTACCAAGATCATTTAAAGCCCTATACCACGTTCTAGTTTTTTCATTCCTGTGGGTGATACAGTATTCTTCTTCAATTTGATTATTCTCACAGGGCCTATGTATTCCACAAAAATTAACATTCTTATAAGAAGTAGTACTTTCAGAGGTTTGAGCATGTTTATTGCTATCATTAATAACAATTTCATTTTCCATGCAAGTGTCTTTATAAGGCTCATGATACATGTCCCAATTTTCTTTAGGAGCATTAATATGAGAAGCAAAGGTTTTAAAACAATCAATAAGAATTTTAGGATCAAGACCATATTTAGCACTAAGCTCTTGAAAATCAGCAGTTTCAGCGAAAGACTTAATGCACTCATACTCATAGTTTATACCTGGTTCTTTACCTTTGTTGTTATCCCAATCTTCAGTATTGCTTTGAATTGTTTTAAGAAGATCCCACTTAGCTTTGACATCCTTACTCGTGAAGGATCCCTCTAAACAAGTATCTAGATAGTCCTTGTAATGTCCTGAAAGCCTTGGATAGAAATTATTGATAACAATATTCTTGGGGAGCTCATGAATGGGACATTTGAGCATTACTGACTTCAATCTCCCCCATGCTTGGGCAATACTTTCTCCATCATGAGGATGAAAATTATAAATATAATTCCTATATTTATGAATTTCATGAGGAGGATAAAATTTAGAGTAAAAGAGAGATTCAAGTTCCTTCCACTCCAAATGATGAGGATCATCCAGTAGCTCATACCACTCCCTTGCTTTGGCCTTAAGTGATAAAGAGAATAACTTCTTCTTGACATGATCTATTGTAATACCTACACACTTGAACAACCCGCATAATTTGTGTATAAAGAGTAAATGATCACCGGGATGGACAGTTCCATCTCCAAAATAGTAGTTATCCATAACACGATCAATAATTCTTCTAGGTATCTTAAAATTATCATTAGAATTACCACATATGGGAGATAAAGTATTATCAGAGCAAATTTTCTTCCTTAAAACTGGGGAACTAAAGAGATCATTTTCATAAGAACCAACTTCCCCAAGCTTAGACGTTTACATAGCATTAGTAACAAAGGTGTTCAAAAGATTCATACTAATAACATTGCTATTAGCATGCAAAGAAAGTTCCATGGGTTTTTTAATTTTCTTTTCATACAATTCATGTTCTAAATTAGGAAAAATACTAAAAAGCTCTCTAATTTTGTTGTTGTTTTCCATTAAGCCTAACTAATGAAAACAAGAAACAAAAAGACAAAATTGCAGAATCTAAAGGAAATAACTTCGAGCACTCACACCGGAGGATGTGAGTACCTTTTACCTTACCTCCCCGGCAACGGTGCCAGAAAATGGCTTGATGTCTATGCACTTCTATTCTTCTAGACAGTTGTTGGGCCTCTAAGTGCAGAGGTTTGTAGAATAGCAGCAAGTTTTCCCTTAAGTGGATCACCCAAGGTTTATCAAACTCAGGGAGGAAGTGGTCAAAGGTATCCCCTCTCAAGCAACCCTTCAATCAAGATACAAGAAGTCTTGTGTCCCCAACACACCCAATACACTTGCCAGGTGTATAGGTGCACTAGTTCGGTGAAGAGATAGTGAAATACGAGTGGTATGGATAATTGTAAGTGGTAGCGGTGATAGAAAATAACTTGATGGCATGGAAAAGACTAAAGGCAAACTGAAATAAAGAAGGAAGCAAGCAAACATGTAATAGATCTAATAGCAAACGGTGTTTCAATGCTTAGAAACAAGGCCTAGGGATCATACTTTCACTAGTGAACACTCTCATATAAATATATTATCTTCATGATACTACTCTTAACTACTCTCCGGTTGGACACTCTAATCAACGGTAGGGCTATAACAGCACACCTCAAAGTTCATCTTTCCCATCTAGAAAACCCCACACTGTCACCTTGACTACTAGATGAGTCCAACAAACACCACAATTTCATAAAGACATCCAACTCCAAATATAACTCATAACAAGTATTTGCAATCTCTAGCCTAAGTGCCACCATGGTGAGCACGCTGTCACTTTCACACACATGGGGAGAGCAGAGATCTATTAAAGCACTTGAGTAGCAAGGTAGATCTATAGATTACAAGCTCATGATCACAATATGATCATGCATAGAGACAGATATGAACACATAGCTACCGGTATAACCCTTAGCCTCGAGAGAGAACTACTCCCTCATCATCATGGGAATCAGCAATGGTGATGGAAATGGCGGTGGAGATCGATGGAGATGGCTCCGGGGGCACTTCCCCATCCCGGTAGGGTGCCGAAATAAAGACTTTCTGTCCCCCGAATCTCCCCTTCGGTAGCGGCGGCGCAGCAGAACTTTTCGTGGATTTCTGATTGATCCTCTAGGGTTTTGGTATCGGGAGGCTCTTATAGGCGAAGGAGGCAAGGTCAGTGGCCGGCTAGGGGGCCCACACCATGCCCTAGCGCGGCCTAGGTGGACCCACATCATGGGTTGGTGTGGCCACCCTATGGCCCCTCTCGGACTCTCCTTCTGGCTCCGTGAGTCTTCCGGTAAAATAGGAACTTTGGCTTTTGTCCCGTCCAATTCCGAGAATATTCATTTTCTGACTTCCTGGAACCAAAAACAGCAGAAAACAGGCAACTGGCACTATGGCATCTTGTTAATAGGTTAGTCCAAGAAATCATATGAAAAGTACTCCAAAGTGTGGACAAAACACAAGAAAGTAGATAAAACCAAGCATGGAACATCAAAAATTATAGATACATTTGCAATGTATCAAGGCGGAGGGGATCCTCCATGGCCACCGGCCATGGGAGGGGATGCCCCCTCCCCTGTAAAAGGCCTCCCTCTCCTCCCTCACAAAGCACACCTCCTCGTGAAGGATCTCTCTCCACTTTTAGATTTATTCCCCCATGGTCTCGGATTAGAAAAATACATGTTTCCGGTGGCTTTTCGTCTTGAAGGAGTTGCTGCTTCTGCTACATCGCTGGAGCGAGGAGGCGGAGGTTGTTCGGTGGACCTAACGTGTGTGAGAGCATGAATGTGCTGCTGATTTGCAGTGCTAGGACTTCCTCTCAATCTTGACATCGGCAAGCGATCGACTACATCATCCACGAGTCTAATCTTGCTACACTTTGTCGGCCTTCAAAGGTATGATCTCTATGTATGTATATCCACCCATTGCTTGTATCTAGTAGATAGATCTTGGTGCTTAGTAGTTCACATCGTAGGAAATTTTTTGTTTTCTTTGTTGCGAACCCAACAGCCACACAACATCATCACCGACAACGGGACAAAGTTCACCTCGAAGGAGTTCTAGGACTTCTGTGAGAATTTGGGCATCAACGTCAGCTACGCTTCTGTGACTCATTTTGCCTCTGGAGCAAGCGGCCGGAGCATGGGCAGACGAGCTGCCCTCTGTACTATGGAGGCTCCGCACAACTCCAAACAGCGCCACCAGCTACACACCCTTCTCCCTAGTGCACGGCGCTGAGGTAGTGTTACCAGCTGAGGTACGATACAAGGCCCCGTGGGTCGTCGCCTACAGTGAAGCCGAATCTACGACGCACTTGAAGAATCTGTCGACCTCTTAGACGAGGCGCGTGAAATCACCTCCGCACGGTCAATGGTGTATCAGCAAAGCCTCCGCAACTACAATAGCCGATGGCTACACCGAAGGTGACCTTGTCCTGCCATTGAGGCAAAAAGGGCACCTTAAGCTTGAATATCCATGGGAAGGACCCTACGCGGTCATAGAGGTGATCCCAGGTGGCGCCTATCGCCTCAAGGACATAGACACTAGAGTCACATACTCTAACCCATGGAACATCGTGCAGTTGTGACGATTCTATCCTTAGATGTTTTTACTTTTTAATAAGGCTACTCGGCCAAGCTACTTAGCCAAACAATGTACCTCCTGCTATTCTTAAATAAATAAAGCTAAGTTCCTCAACCATGAGTTTTGTTATGTTTTACTTTATACATACTACACTTGGGGGCTGCCCTCCTTGACGACCTCGTCGTAAATACAACCAACTCACCATCATGATGGCCTGAGTACCTGACTCTACTTACAATAGAACCCTTGAAAACTCCAACCCAGTTGCATCCCAACTAATAGGTTGGCAAGATGCCGAGATTTATAGGCGTGAGGCTAATGAAATGGCATCGCATAATCACACTTGAGCACATACAAACTAAAAAGTTTATGTAAATTACAAGGGTTACAATGCCAAATGAAAACTATACACGCTTTACATCACTTTTATGTCCTATGCATGCTAAAACTATGCTACTGCCACTGAAATAAGACGTTGGTGCGCTCATCAAACAACCGGATAATATCCTCCGCAGGCTAGGCAACCTCCTGGTATTGTGGCTGCATATTCCACGTCATACTATCCCGTGGTGCCGGTGGCCCTTCAGCGACAACCTCCAGGTCCACATATGGATGACACAAATGCCAAAGCAGCCTTTGCACCCGCTGTTTTGACTCCATCTTGTAGCGCTCAAGGGCCTCGACTGCATCCTTCCTCTTGGTCTCCGCCGTGCTGAGTTTATTTTTGGGAGAGGCTAGCCGACGAAGAACTTGATTATTCTCCTCTGACACAAGAAAAAATGCATCAGTCAGAAATTGACCCCATACTCGGATGAATCACGCAACATGACAAAGGAGTTTACCTTGGAGTTACCGGAAGTCAGCATCCTGCTCCACGTGTTGTTGACCCAGTCGAACCATGTCCTTCAGGAAGGGCTAGAGTAGCACTTCAGGTCAACCAAGAAAGGGACTCGGGGGCTCCCTCGTATGAACAAAACACACTTACATGATCACCCAAAGACTCTGAAAGTTCCTTTCTAGAAATCCAGGCAAGAACCCTGTGTCACCCCAACTTGGAGGAGCTCGAGGAGCTATCGTCGTAGGTGGCCACCGCCTTCTGGCAGGGCTCGTCCATCTCCATGCCTTTGCCCTTGGAGTCCATGACACCCTCATATTCCACGTCCTTGCTGCTTTCGGACGGTGATGACTCTGTGTCACTTCAATAGTACAAAGAACATCCATCTAAGAAAAGCAACGAGCAATGTACTCAAAAAAGTACAAGATTGCAGAGGCTCGCCCGCTGAAATCGGCAAGGTCGAAAAACTCCTACTATTTTTGTGTAACATCCTAATTTCAACAACCCTGATTAGTTGTCCAGAATGCAAAAATCAGGGGGAACAAAAACTTTTTCTTGTTTAATGCTGAAGTGTTTGCTTGTTGTTTGGATATGCTTATGCACATGAATGTGTATTAGATGATATACTCCTTACCTTAACCCAGTTGGCAAAAGCTACTTCTCAAAACAGTCTTGGATTAATGTCCATATTCTCAAATGTTCTGGCATTTCAAAACCTGAGCCAAGAAGCCTTTCTAAACCAACTATTTTAGTAGCTTCTGTGTCTCTAAACTATGGAGAGCAACCTATTATAATCTCCTTATGTTTTATAGATAGATCCTTCAACCATTCTTATCTCTAGGTTTCCCAAAACCACTTTTTAAGCTTTTGAATTATACTCTTGGTAGAAATACTAAGGACTCTCACCTTATTCAAATCCAACACTTCAAAATACCCATACTAACCTCAAGCTAGGCTTGATGGTAACCCCAGTAGTAGGTTTGCTTAGTTTATAAGATGAGTTGCCATGATCTGCTATGTGATGAAGTGCCTTGATCTGCTGCTTGATTTGTCTGCTTAGGAGATAGTATGAGCTACTCTAGGACCTCATCACTAGGATCAAGAGGTTTCCAAATCACCACACCCTAAGCAAGAACACAAAGGAGGATCTAATCTCTATATACTAGGTGATCATCTAAAACCCTTAACCAGATCAATTCTGAAGATATCCCTTCTAGAAGCTTCCAAGTCAATGAAGACCAATATCAAGCATGGATCCCTTCCACCCAATCTACTCTTCAACCTCATCCACTTGATGATGCTTTGGTGTCTTGCTATCCATCAAAAACCTCCCCTCTCATAATCTAGTCAAAAACCCTAAATCTGCCAAATTTGGCTAAGTCTGGAATCTGTTTCAACATCACCTTTTTGAATGTCTCCTTTTCTCAACCCTTGTGCATTTTTGGTAATACACTTGAACCATCTTGTTAACAATCCTAAGGAATACCAACGCCCACTCTGTTCCATGGTTAGATCATCCTCCAACCCACTTGTTCTTGATGCTTTTGGCAGGCAAGAAAATAAATTTTCCTGCAAATCTAGTCAACATGCCTACTTTGACAGAAGCTCACACCACCATCCCACCTTCTAGGGACCAACTCCTTGAATGGTTGTGTTCTACTCATATAGGTCTATCAATATCTACTTCACTTGTTCCAAGTAGATCTTTGTGCTTCTTAAACCCACATGGTTTATAAGGCATCATGACCTATCTGGTATGGCAGCCTTATTTTCAACAAAGTTTGCCATCACTTCCAGACCACCTCAAATATAACAAATCCAAACTCCTTCTGCCATGATCATCTAGATGACTTGGTCTAACTATCCATCTAGCCCTTGCATCAAGGTGAGCTCTAAGCTCCAAGATCCAACAAGGTTTTGGTGGTATAAAAACAACATCACCCTAGATCCACAACTCCTTGTTTTCCATCTAATTCAAGTTGGATTTCCATTTCCCAAGGTTGCAAATGCTTGCTACACCTTGTCTACCTCAGCTACCTTGATCATCAAGATTTATCAAATATGATCCATAATTATTATGGCTCCAAACCTAATTAATTTCTTTAATAGACCAAATCTCCAAAACTTCTTCCATAAAGGAAAGTTTGGTTTTTGCCAAACACTTCCCAAACTTTTGGCTCAATTGAGGTACACATATCGTACCCCATCTTCCCACTTCAAAAATAAATATTTTTGAAGAGCTTTATTTTTTGCCCATTTTCTTAAATGGCTGAATTGGAATAATAATTGTTTTAAATACTTTTATCTTCCAATAAATCTTGGGAAAATTCCCCTAAGTGTGTATTCACATTTGGAACCACCTCACATCAAAATCCAACAAGGTCCAATGTAAAAATATCAAATGAGCTCCAATACTTCACTTCTGCAGTTTTTGAATAAATGGATTTAAGTGGGCTTCTAATCTTCTAAAAAATTCCAAATAAATCCTAGAGATGCATCCTAACCATACCCATCTACCAGTACCATATTGCCACATTTCCGAATGCAAATTATTCAATTTCCTTCACAAGAACCTTTCTGATCAAATGGTGCAAACTCAAAACATGATCCAAAGCCTTCTCCAAGTCCCTCCAAACCTACAAAGCAATGCACCACAGCAAACACAAATCTCTCTGGTCGTGCTACACTGTAGCTCACCCCTCTCTTGTCCCATGTGCTTGTATGAGAGAAGGAGAGGCATATCTTGCAAAATATCTTGTATATTAAAAGCAACAGCCACCTCCACTCCCCTCTCTCTCTGGTCGAGCACCAGGCCCACACTGCCGCCTAGCACCACCCAGCTCGACCAACTAGTGACCAGCTCCCTCCCCATCCTCTCCTTGGACCAAATCCACCATGAATCGATCCATCTTGAGTTAAATAGGCCAGAGACCACCCCGCGCCTCCCTCTGCCCCTCATTTGCCTCCTCTCACCCCCACTCACCTCCCATGTCCACCACTCCCTCTCCCCTGCTCTGTGCAACTGGAGATAGGGAAGAAGAGAAGCTTCGGCCTCCTCCCTCTCCTCGACCTAAGCTCCCTCTCCCATGCTCCCCCTCCTCTGCATGTCACTCTGCTGGACTCCCCATGACAGTGTGCATCTAACCCTGCTTGTTTCTGTGCTCAGGAACCCCCGGAACAATGTCGACGGGAACCTCCAAGCCACCCGCCGGTCGTCCTCACGCGCGAGCGTCTTCCCAAGGAAGAAAACCCCACTGTCGCCCCTCGCCGGGCTCGTCGCAGACTACCGCGTCACCCTAGAGCCTCCCCAGTGCCCCTCCGCACCTCAGGTGAGCTCCCCGCTGCCGCCCGACGCGTCTAGGGTTTGCCCCGTCGCAGGCGGTGTCTCAGCGGGGGAGACGACCCAGGGTTGTGGATCGCCTCTTGATCCAACGGCCCAGGAGGCCCCGTACCCCTTCGGCCACCGCGGTCGCTGACCGGCGGGATTCGAATCCTCCTCCCGCGTGTGCGCCGCCTAGGTGGCCGAATTCCCCGGTGTAGCCCAACTCCCTACTGGATCCGGCCTGGCCTCCCTTCTCAGTTTTATTCTTTTCCAGATCTGCTAGTATATGGCTGCTAGGTTTAAATCGAAATAAAAATGAAAACTACACTCTTCGCCCAGATCACCGTTTCTAACAAGTACCTTAGTGTTCTATGCAACATGCAGAACTGGCCACTTGCCAAAAATAATTTTTATTATTTACTGGCATTAAATCCACTAAATTGTATCTTGTTCACTAAATAATTTCCACAGTGATTTGTACATACCCAAATGGTATGATCCAAAGTCCATATGGTGGGTAGTTGATGCACCTAGATCATGGACTTAGCCTCATGCCAAGTGGAGCCTTTGTTTTCCTGTAGTAAAAATAACAAGAACAATCCTTTTTCTGTCCTTAGGATTTTCCCTAGGCCGAAATATAATTTTTTTTGACCTGAGTACAATTCCCAGGGAAGTGGTACATCAGGTTATGTCAAAATCCAGGAGCTAAATAATAATTGATATTCTGATATTTTCTCGTGAATTAAATATTTCTGTATGTACTATTATCACTAGAAAAATCACTACAGTTCCTCTGCAACTCCAAAAAGGTTGATTCCAATTTCTACAGAAAAGTATTCTACATATCTACAATGTGTATTTGGAATCAAATCAAAAGCTTATGTAGATTTAATCTGGTTAAAAAGACAAAAAAAATCTACAGAACTGCCTTTGGGAATTTCCTGAGGGCATTCTATTAATTATTTTGACTTGATTCCAACTCTCAGCTATTCAGTACATCAAACCCTACAGAATCAACCAAGGAAATAATATTTGGAGATCCATAACTTTTTTGGTGAATTATTTCCTAAAACTAGAACTTTTATCACTAGATTATTCATAAGAAATTAAAGAAAAGTGATAAAATAGTGAAACCACTTTTGTTGGTCTTGTTTTTTCAAAATCTATCTGATGGTGTCATCTTTGCATAATGATATCATACAGACCCAAGCCTAGGTCTAAATCCCCTTAACAGGTGGTATTTGTACAAATACATCATAAAACAAAGACCACAAGGGCAATTAAAGTAATTCCAATTACAACCCACTCAATCGATCAAAACCTACTGAATTGAGTAATGTGTGGTATGTTTGTTTGCTATAGTGTAATGATGATTGTAGGCCTTGTGTTGATTGTGGTTTGGTTTGCTTGCATGTGCTATCTTGACGACGATAGTTGTGGTGAAATCGGAGATCAGAAGATGGTTCTCATTATTGGTATTATTGGGTATTCTAAGAAGAAGTCTAGGGACAATTATGCCATATTGCTGATCTCAGGCAAGCCACCCTCTTGCTCATAAGCCTTGTCCTACTGTTTTACTCATGCATGTTTTATCTACTGTTTATTTAAAACTGCATTGTTTTACTATATGATGATGTATATATGGTAGTGGTTTGGCTCCTCTGAACTATTACACTTTTGTACTATTAAGTACACCCCCCCTTGATGACACCTACTTGTCCCTAGTGTGGTAGATGGTGTAATACATCATACCCTTTGGAGACCCCGATTTAGCCAAAGCAAAGCTATAGGATGGGAAGACCCTGACAAAGTTTTACCAAATGTTTTATGATAAAACCTTGGTGAGGTGGGACCTCCACTACTAGGAAAATGGCTATAGGTAATCTGCACATCCGTGGCGCACGTGCTAGTGGTGCCCCACGGCTAAAATAGGCGTGGCGCACTGGCCACATGCCCTACGGCTATCTACCGTAATAGTGGCGCACGTGCGGGTGGTGCGCCACGGTCGTGTGTGGGCCAGGACACTATGGGCCATAGACCACATAGCCGTAGCGCACCCCTGTGAAGTGCGCTACAGGTGTGGCCGGTAGTCGTGGCACACATGACCTCCATGCTCTACAGGCAAGATCGGGCCACCCTACTGTGTAACTGGGAAAACACGTCTGTGGCGCACTACCGGTATGTGCGCCACGGATGTTCTTTACTCCTGTGGTGCACCCCACCATGTGCGCCACGGATGTGCGTTCTGCTACTAATTTTTGGTAGATACCTTTGCACATCTGACTAGATCTCACCATCTCACACTTCACTTTCCCCTCCTTCTTCCTCCTTGGATCTCGCCCCCTCCTCCTTCCACCTCAATCTCTCCTGGGAAAGCTCTCCTTTCGGCCACCATCCTCTCGGTCTCTTACCTCTCCTTCGAGATCTTCTTGGTCTTTCATCTCGGTAAGTTGTCTATGTAAGAGGATGTGTTTATGTGTATGGATGATATGGTCACATATCTATGGAGAGGATCGATGCTCTCATGTGTTTGGAGAGCATGCATTGTATGCTCTTTCATATATTGGCATTGTTTTGCCAAAATGTTGATTCATTTCCATTTTGGCAAGACTTTGGCATTTCGCAAAGGTCCTAATTTTAGGATAGGTCATGCTGAAATTTTCCATCGACCATTGCATGCATGCATTGGTTCTGTGGTTGTAATAAACTTCTAATTCTACCTTGTACACCGCGCAGGCAACCATGGTCCACATAATGAGCGAAGGCGTTGTGGCTAGATTTTTGAAATGCGTGACCGCCGACATGATACGAAATAACATGACGGAGATAAGATGTCCGTGCAGAAGATGCAAACTCAATTGGTTGGTTGACCCAGATTCCGGAAATCTGCAGGCGCACCTGCTCCGCCATGGTTTCATGGATGGCTACACTCGGTGGATAAGTGATGACAAAGACGATGAGGCCGTAAATGGGGCGGCAGAAAATGAGGAAGGCGGGCAACATGATCATGATCACGACAAGGACGGGCGAGATGAAGAAGAGTCTCCTGGAGCTAGTGAAGGTGCGGAAGCAGACTAGGATGATGATGATCTAGATGCCAGAGCAGACGATGGAACAACGTCAGGGCTAGGTGCGGGACCCTTATGTTCAAGAACTACTTCTCAAGCAGACGAGTAACGCTAGGGCTGCTGCTAGAGAGAAAGCCAAGCTTGCGCAACTTGAGAAAGACGCGGTTACTCCATTGTATGAAGGATGCAAGCCCGATGATACCCGGTTGCATGTAACGCTCAAGGCTATGGAGATGAAGGCAAAACCCAAATGGACCGACGCAAGCTTCGACGATATGACGCCATTCTGGCACGATCGTCTCCCGGAGGGGAACACGTGTCCAACTAGTATCGAGGACGCCAAGAAAATCGTGTGTCCTCTTGATCTACCGCACATTAGATACCACGTCTGCATCAACAATTGCATCATTTATCGGGGCGCGGATGCGGAGAAAACCACATGCCCGGTGTGCGGCGTTAGTCGATTTAAGAAAGGGAAGAAAGCTCCTCGAAAAGTGGTATGGTACTTTCCTATCACTCCTCGTCTGCAGCGCTATTTCGCAGACCCTAAGGAAGCAAATCTCATGCGCTGGCATGCGGAAAGAAAGAAGCCAGCAGATGACGATGACCCTGAAAAGGACAAGCTGCTGACGCACCCTTCAGATGGTAGCCAGTGTAAAGCATTAGACCTCGAATTCCTAGAATTCGGTGGAGATTCGAGAAACATCAGGCTAGGTTCAAGCACCAATGGACTCAATCCGTTCGGTAGCCAGAGCGGCACGCACAGCACTTGGCCCGTGTTTGTATGGATGTACAACCTCCCTCCCTGGTTGTGCATGAAAAAGAAGTACATACAAATGAGTATGCTAATTCAAGGGCCAAAAAAACCTGGTACCGGAGCCAATATCTCAGGTTGTTGAAAGAGGAGCTAGCCATGTTATGGGAATCCGGAGCCAATACGTATGACGTTGTCGCACAATATTATTTCACTATGAGAGCCGCGTTGGTCACTATGGTGCAAGACTATCTAGGTTGCGGATATTTCTCGGGGCAGGTTATCCAAGGATTCTACGCATGCGTTAGGTGCATGGATAACACGACCTATCTCCAACTAGAGAAAGATCCAGGGTCTTCGAAAACCGTGTTCATGGGGCACCGAAGGTGGCTTGGAAAGAATGATGCATGGAGAAAACGTGGAGATCTGTTCAATGGAAAATCCGAGACCCGAGGAATCCCAGAGCGGAGGAGCAGTGAAGAAGTGGATGAATTGCTGAAAAACTGGAAAGAGTGGCCTAAACCGGGAAAGAGGCGAAAGAGGCAGCAAGACAAGCCGTTGATGAAGCTATGGAAAACAAGGTCTGTTTTCTGGGAGTTGCCATACTGGAAGTTCCTCCGCACGCCTCATAGCCTTGACATCATGCATATCACGAAGAACGTGTGCGAGAGTCTAGTCGCCACCCTAATCCACATGCCATATAGGACGAAAGATGGTCCTAAAGCAAGGAATGACTTGATATTCATGGGCATCCGGAAGGATCTTCACGGAGGACGCCCTACTCCTGATGATCAGGAGGATGAGGATGATCATCAATCGGAGGTGACACAAGGTCATCGAAAGGGTAAAAAGGTCAAGAAGAACGAATATTACTGCCCCCCTTCGTGCTTCACACTAAGCCAGGATGAGATCAAACAGTTTTTCAAGTGCCTTCTAGGAGTCAAATTTCCTTACGGCTACGCGGGCAAGATAAGAAGGTACCTAGATGAGGCTAAGCAGAGGTTTAGTGGGATGAAGTCTCACGACTGTGTCGTGCTAATGACGCAGATACTTCCGGTTGCACTACGAGGTATAATGGACGAGCATGTTCGAGAAACATTGTTTGGGCTCTGCAAGTTTTTCGACGTCGTCTCTCGAAAGTCAATTGGCGTGAAACAGATCGGGAGGCTACAAGAGGAGATCGTGGTGATACGATGTGAGCCCGAGATCTACTTCCCGCCCGCATTCTTCGACATTATGGTGCATCTGCTGGTCCATATCGTGGAGGATATCATCCAACTCGGGCTGATGTTCCTCCGCAGCATGATGTCGTTCGAAAGGATGAACGGACACATCAAAGGATACATTCGCAACAGGTCCCGTCCAGATGGAAGCATAGCCAACGGCTTTCTGGCCGAAGAGTGCATCTCTTTCTGCATGAATTATCCAGGCATTGAGAACCCTGTCGGTCTTCCCGTCAATAGGCACCTTGGCAAGCTCGATGGATCGGGTCACCGAGAGGGTCGTCGCGTACTGCATGTAAACTACGATTGTCGACGCGCAGACTTTGATAGAGCAAACCTAGTCGTGCTACAACATTTAGAACTGGTCGATCCTTGGGTACAAAAGCACAAAAGGTCAATCAAGAAGAAGTATAGTGACCAGGGCATACAGAGGACATAGGGAGAAATAATCAAAGAGCACAACTCAGATTTCACGCGTTGGTTTAGGCAGACGCTCCTAGATAATCCCCCGCAATCGCATTCTATGGAGGAAAACATCATATTCACCTTGTCGCAGGGACCCATGCACAACCTGGTGACCTATCAAGCGTATGATATCAACGGCTACACATTGTACATGGAGGAAAAGGACAACAAGTGTGACTATCAGAACTCAGGCATAACATCGGAATTCTACACCGATGACAACGTGAAGGAAAGATTTTACGGAAGGATCGAGGAGATCTGAGAGCTCGACTACTGTGGAGAAAAGGTGCCGATGTTCCGTGTCAAATGGGCCAAGAGTGTCGAAAGAGAAGACCAGTATTTCACAACCATGTTAATACCCGAAGCAGCCAAATCCAAGGCCGCCGGTGCGCACATCGCCGCGAAAAATGAACCGTGGGTACTGGCTAGCAAAGTGGACCAATGTTTTTTTATTACAGACCCGACAAAGCCTAGCCGTGTTGTCGTGAGGAGAGGAAAAAGAAACATCATCAGAATGGATGGAGTCACCAACGAGCAAGACTTCGACCAGTACGGTGATCCAAAGATTGAAGATGACGACGACTATGATGAAGAAACATACATCACAAGAAGAAAAAGGACAACCTTACCCAAAAAAGGTAGCCCATTCGAGCGAAGAAACATAAATGTGCCAGGGCTAAATTATTCAACCGCGATAAAGAAGGGAAAAAAGATTGTAAAACGCTAGCTCAAAAAAGATTGTATTGATGCATATGGATGGCATATTATTAATGGACACATTATTATTTAATTTCTTTCTACTTTGAATCACTTTTGTACCACTTTTGATGATATATATGTACCATTTTTGTCATATAAAACATATAACATATATTTTATATAGTTTTCATAATTTTGGGGATATTTTTTAACATTTTAAAGTAGTTTTAAAATAAAAACAAAAAATAGGGGCACCAGGGTTCGAACCTGGGTGCTCCAGGTTTAGTGAGCGTACATAGCTAGGGCGAAACCAGTGGGATATGCAAGTGTTAGTGTCAACTAACGAGGCGGCAACCTTTTGTTTGACTTGACACGACACTTAGTCATAGCGTACCCTTACCTAGTGCGCTACGGTTGCCCGTAGCGCACTAGGTAAGGGTGCGCTACGGCTAAGTGTCGTGACAAGTTGTCTGTGCTGTGCCCGGTCATCTCCCATCTCCCATCTATCCTCTGCCGCTCGATATGCCGCCTCCGCCGCTTGATCTACCGCCTCCGCCGCTCGCCCACTGCCTGCCAAGGAGGAGGAGAGGAGGCCGCCGCGTCCGTGGAGGAGGAGAGGAGCCGCCACGTCCGAGGAGGAGGAGAGGAGGCCACCGCATCCGTGGAGGAGGAGAGGAGGCCGCCGCGCGTCCATGGAGGAGCTCCGTCCGCCCTCTTCGTCATCGTCCACGTGCTCTTCGTCGTCGTCGTCTTTGAGGTGAGCGTCCCCTCTCCCCTCTCTCCCTCTCTCCCCTCTCTAGGGTTTCCTCCTCCGAGCACATGAACTCGTGGTGGGGCTCGACGACGTCTCCCTTGAGCTCGACTCCAAGCTCCCTGTCAAGCATGTCGTCCCCCTCTTCAACTTGAAAATACTACTCATTGATTTGATAGGCTACAGTAAATTGATTGTTTTGTTTCTGCCGTGTACTTCATTTTTCTTCGGGATCTATGAAAGGGTCATGTGGCATATACTAGTATGCTCGTCGGATTCTATTTAGTGTGATGCTAAGCTTATCTTGATTTGATAAGCTGTTGTATATTGATTGTTTTGTTTGATGATGTGTTTAAACATGGGTGTTGGATTCGCAATGATGGCCAAGTTGTTCTATCTAGTGATTGCAAGATTTCATGGGCATTCTCTCTCCTGAATTGGGATAAGCACTCTGGATCAAATAAAATTCAGCTTAGCAGTCTATTTATCTTAGTAAGTCAGGGTATAAATGTAACAACTTCTGATGATGGGAACTGAATCTCTTTACACCCACATTTGTAATGTAGTCAAGTAGTGCGCTACACTATTAAGTAGTCACGTATCAAAACAAAGTTCTATTTGTATGATCATATAATGCAGTATTATATATCATATCATCAAAAGCTATATTAGTGATACTTCTAGAACAAGCAAGTGTGCAAGTTAGACTTCCTGTAACTGCAAAAAGGTAGAACATGATACTAATTACTACTTCAAACCAGGTTGATATAGTGGATGATCAATAAAGGTTTACTATAAAGGGGAGAATTGCAAAACAATTTCCATCTCTGAATAGAGCAATGAAGTGCTTTAGGATTATATATAATCTAACTATAACATGATGAGGGCATTATTTTTCTTTATGCATGACAATATACAAGTTCTTTTTGGCAGATTGTAATATAATATTAATTGCACTCACAGTTAAGTTAGTTTGTTCACAAATCTAACCTCATTTATCATTTGACAGCCTCACATATTTAACTATAATGTTAATGTCTCGCTCACTATATACCCTGTAGGCACCCCAATTAGTAGCAACAAGGACACACATACTAGTAGCAATCTTAGCATCAGTTACAATTGATGTACAGTAGCTGTGCTGATCTATTATTTTTAAGACAATTTATACTGATTCATATTCTGTTACAATTGTTGTATAGTAGCTCTACTGTAGTTTGCTGAATCTAGATGGAACATGCGTTGCATCTTTCTTTTTTCTTTCAGTAGAACATGCATCTCTCAGTGCTGCATTGCATCCGCTAATTCAAGTCTATGTGGAACTATGTTTCTTCTTTTGAGTGAAACATGAAGGAAAAGGCAAGTGTAAATTCTAAATGTGCATATTTATCTGTTCTAAATGTGCATATTTACAGTGATTCTTGTTAAAAGAAAACATAATCTGTCAATATCTTTTTGTTCATGGTCAGGTTCCTGAATAAAGTACTCCTAAAATTCATACTACTACAAGTTCTATTCTTCTCATTGGGTCCCTGACTAGCATACTAGACTTCTGATCCTAAATGAAATACAGCTTTGAAGCTTACTATATCTGATAACAAATGTAGGTCATTTTAGTATTTTACCAATCAAACATTACTATATTTGACCCTTTATAACAAAAGAAATAATGCATTATTTTGTGTAGCTCCAGGTCTGACCTGCTGTTAGGCTTATATGCAGGTGCTCCAGGTCTGCTGTTAGGCTTATATACAGGAAAATACCCTGCCTAGTTGTATTCGTATGCAGGTGCTTGTATGAAATGAGTCCCGATTTTCGCCGAAATGTTGATTAACTTCCGTTTCAGCAGAAATCAGGCACTCCTAGTTTAACAAAAATGAGCAATGGTCATGCCGGATTTTTCCGCGCACTTTACTAACCATTATTTGCCTTTTATTAGTGCAAACATGTGTGATAACGACGAGGCTGGATCTTCTCAGCGTATCAATGCTGAAGGAGAAGTGAGACCTCAAAACAGACCCTTGTCATTCTGTGAGGAGGTCGAGCGGCTAGAAAGAATGACAGAGGGTGATGAAGAATACAACCCTTCCGAGAGCGACACCGATGAGATGGAAGACACGGAGGAAGAAGAAGCGGCCGAAGGAACAGCAGATGATGAAACCACTGATGGCGGCGAGGACACAACAAGTGGTAGTAATCCACCTAAGAAGAAGAAGGAAAGGCGCCCGAACACGGTCGGCACCGTCAGAGAGGAAATTACCGAAGTGAGCCCAATAGGGGTTCCTTTGGCGCCCGACCATGTGGTCAAAGGGTACGGTGGGCAAGTGGCGGCTATCACCCGGACCACCATCTCGATCAACACCGAGAATCTCCGGCATAAAGATAATGGCCATTTGCGCACACTCCTCTTCGAGAAGCTGCACGCAAGATACAAGTTCCCCCTTCAGTATCAGAACACAGATTATCATGGGAATTAAGTAAATAAATCCGCCCTCACGAGGATGAGCACCGCCCTGGCCAGCTGGAGAACCTGGATAAAGAAGAAGATATTTAAAGAAGAGAAAAGTCTTGAGGGGATCCAGAAGATTGACCCGCAGATCACCGAAGATCAATTCTAGGAGTTCAAGGCCAAGTGCACCTCCGAAGTAGCCAAGGCCTCGAGTAAGTGGGGAAAGGAATTGCAGGAGATGAATATAGGTCACCACCATCTCGGATCTGGTGGCTACAGAGCTGCGGAGCCCAAATGGGATAAGGAGGACGACGAGTATAGAGCTAAGGGGATACCTAACCCCTTTTCGAAATTCGAAAACAAGCAGCTTCGAAACTTCATCAGGGCTCGTTACCATGTGGACCCCAAAACCAAAGAACTCACCGCGGAAACTAAGGTGAAGGACTTCGAGGTTCTTGCGGTAAGTAATTTAATTACCGCGGATCAAGTCGATTACATTCTAATCGATCAAGTCGAATTTCTAAACGGTTCACGTTACTTCTTCTACAGGAGCAGGAAATTGCTAGTCAGGGATCCCATGGTTCCTCATCCCACAGGTCGGCGGCGGCCACCCGGTGGGATAACCCTTATAACATGGCGATGAACCGGGCCAAGAAAATCACGCCGGTTATAAAGAAGCCATCGTCGGCTGGCCATCTGGCCGGCTTCGGGACTAAGAATTGGGTGGATCATTTTGGTCCACCCCCGAGGACGCGTGTGGAGGGAAGGAGCGACGAGGAAAACCACGAGGTTCAGGAACTTAAGGAACAAGTGGCGCGGATCCCACAGATCGTCCAAGACAACCTGGCAATCACCCTCACCTCCATCCTGCCTACCTTGGTGGAGTCAATAGCGAACTGGAGTGCGGGTGGTCGACAAGGGTCGTGCCCGATTCCAAGCATGGTCAGTAGCCACTCAAACAATGCGGAGCCGGCGATCCCGGTGAATTATGTGTTTGTGACTCCGCCCACTAGCACGGCAGCGCCGGAAGCATTGGTGACTCCGCCCGCTAGCACGGCGGTGCCGGAAGCATTGGTGACTCCCCCTGCCATCACCGCGGCACCGGAGCTTAATGCAACCGATAGGGAGAATACATCGGCGGCCGGCACCGTGCCATCAAGCATCCCCTCCGTCTCTTGCACGCCCGTCGTCGTATGCGGTGCCTCGACATTAGCCGAGCTCGACGCCATCACGGTAAACCAAATACTTTACCTTGTTGCCATTTATTACTCTTATGGCATCTTTTTAATGCCATACATGTTTTTCGCAGACGGATGTTCCATGCACTCTCTTAAGCTTCGTGAACAAAAAGTTGAGGGATGTTGCCAAGGGTACCATCATTCAACCCTTGCACTGCACGTTCCACTCAAAGCCGATGCCAGATAGCGTGCATAGGGTTAAAATTATCCGGGTGCTAAGGGGCTGCGATGACCTGGAACCTCCCATTCAACCCCCAAGAGCGGATGAAGAAGAGCCGGATGTCCTCAGAAGTTGCTTCGGCTTATTCCTTCTATGGCCAAAGAGCATGATTCGTTTGGGGACGGCCAAGGCCATCACCCCACAGACAACAACATTGTCTGTCATGCCAGCGCCAAGCCATGGCAAGACCCCCACGCCGTCACCTCCACGCGATTGTTCGGCTGGTCATATTGACATGACCATGGCGCAAGATCCGAATGAGGATGACGAAGATTACTTCGATGATTTCATCAACACTAATCTTTTCCCCGGCGACCTACACGAAGACCCAGCTGGTGGCCCCGCAGAGAAAGCCACTTGCAACAAACGTCTCTTTGGTTCTCAAGAGACGCCTCCAGCTTGCACCTTCACCGAGCCAGCGGATACATCCAACCGGCCCTTTGTTCTAAGCCCTAACACACTACATAGGGCGATCGATGCTCACACTGTGGTGCCTACCCACTTCCCAAAAGGCAAGAAGACCAGGAAAAGAAAATCTCGCAGCTCGAGCAAGCCGGTGGCGTCAACTGCGAATCCGATCAGGATTCAGGACGGGCCACCAAGACCAAAGGGTATTATGTGGAGGATGCATGTGGCGGGTGAGCCCATGCTAACTAAGAAATTGCTCAGGCTCGCCACTTCAGAAATGAGGAGTGTGCATGACGGGTTGCTGACGATAGAGAGACGCCTTCTTGCGGAGAAAGATCCCTCGCACCCGGTATTCGTGGTTAAGGTGCCACAAGGCTTGGGCTTTGTTGATAATGTCCCCGCGGATCTGTTGTTCCTGCGGTTTGACGACATCTTCAATACTTTCCACCTGTATCCGCTGCACTATACCATGGTATGCATGTTTTCTCTCAGCCTGGCCATTCAGATCATTAGAGAGAACACCCCGGGCATCGCTATAGTGGACCCCTACTACATGCGTGATGGCTGCTTGGGAAGCGCCATTGAACAGCAATTTGTGGCCTCGTACCTCCAAGGCATCTTGGTGGCGAACAAGACAAAGGAATACATTCTCGTGCCTTCCTTTCCCGAGTAAGTCATTATTCACTCGCCGCCATAACATGCTTTATTAGATTTTCATCATTCTTTTTCCAACACATTTCGTTTGAATTGTTTTGCACAGAGATCAACACTGCACACTCATCTGCTTGTCGCCGAAACATTCACAAGCCACGTATTTCGACTCAGGGAGTCAAGAAAAGAAGAAAAACTATGACAAGATCAAGGAAGTTCTGGATGATGCTCTCACCGGCTATGCCTCAGCGGAAGGCGCCACCTTCGTGCGTAAGAAGCTCAAGTTTGGCAGGCACGTCTTCACCCATGTGACGGACTTCCCCTGCGTGAAGCAGCCGGCAGGCAGTCAGAAGGAAGCCTACTATGCACTCCATCACATGAGGGTGTTCCTACTAGAGCAACAGAATTCTACGCTGCCAGATCATCTCAAATGGTGGGCCGAAGTCAAGGCCAGGATCAATGATTTAGACATTAGACAAGAGATGTATCGCATCCAACAACAGTTTGGGGCAATCATCAGCCGTGATGTCATGACTTCAGGGGGGTCTTCTACGGAGGCAATCCCCCAAATAACCGTGACATAGTAGATCGCCTAAGGATGCAGGGTGACTATAGGGCGTTCATGACAAAACAAGGCGTCCTCCCGTTTCCTAAGCCGAGCCAGAAGTCTTGATGTGTTGGTCTAGTTGTTGTTCTTTATCCCCACGTGTACTTGTGTGTGTCGACATGTACATGCTACTACTTGGTATTTTTTGCTTACTTTGTTACCTTATTTGATAAGTATATCTTTATATGCGACTTTTACTTGTTTTTTCACCACCATTTAATTATTATTGCCAACTTTTAGATGACGTGGTACGTCGTGTACAAGGGACGGGTTCCTGGAGTCTATGATGATTGGGAAGACTGTCGGAGACAGGTGCACCGTTTCAGCGGCAATAGCTAGAAAGGTTACAATACTATGGCGGAGGCGGAAGCTAGATACGCGCGCTATCTAGCGGAAGTTAGGACGAGGAACCGGATGAAGACCTATACCTCTGTCATGGTGATGGTTATCGTCCTTGGTTGTCTGTCATGCATGTTCCTACTTTAGATGTTTAGGCAAGCTTCCGCGAGCTCTAACTTGGTTGAGACATGTATTCATGTCATCACTAGCTACTTTGTAACTTGATCGAAATAATATAACTTATACTGTGTATTTATGTATGTGACTTATCTATATGTATTTGTTTCTATTTTGTATGTGTATTTATTTCTGTATTGTATATCTGTGTATTTATTTCTGTACTGTATATCTGTGTATTTATTTATGTACTGTATATCTGTGTATATCAGCTGTATTGTATATAATATGTATTGAATATCATCTGTATTGAGTATTTTTTTTGTTTTTTGAAAAGCTAAGCCGTGGCCCACATATACGTGGTTAGTGGCGCACCACGTTGGTGGCGCACCTGGTCAAGTACTAGTAGCGCACTACGTCATGCGCCACAGGAACAACCGTAGTGGCGCACCTGCCAGTGCGCTACTACTAACTAGATACTAGTAACGCACTGCTCATGCGCCACAGGAAAACCAGTGCTAGCGCACTGTGTTGTGTGCCACTACTAACTCGAGATACCTATAGCGCACCTGGCAATGCGCTACAGGCACTTTTTAGCCGTAGCGCAGAAGTCGTGCTGCACCCCTAGTGCGCCACGGAAGGGGAAAGTAGGTGCGCCACAGACGTGCGTTTTCCTAGTAGTGCTCCCAAGAGATGTTGAGAAAGAAAAAATTTTGTTTTACAAAATGCTGAAGGAAAGATGGAGGAAAAAGGTTTACAAAAACGCACCCGGTTCTTTGCAGTTTTGCTAGAACAATTAACCCTGTGTAACCACATTACTCTGGAATGGGACAAGGCTGGATTTCATGTTTGTCTATTTTGGTATAAGCTTCCTCGCAACAACTACAGGGTATAAAAATCCTTGGAGGGTGGGCCTTCTCACAGAAGGTTCCATGTGGGACATCGACCTGGAGAAGGAACGAAGGGACTGCGAGCCTCCACGCATTACTATGAGCCCCTCATTGAAAGCGCACACTCGTGCAGTGGAAAAAGCACTCCGGTTGGTCCTCGGTACCTGACGTCCCAGTGTTGAGGGGAACAACACTCATAGGGTAGGCACTTATATTGGAGTGTGCATTCGGAGAGTCTTGATCGGTTACTCGACCCACGATCGGTGTAGATCAGGGTAGTGTACCCGGATGGTGTGGGTAAAGTGTGCAACCTCTGCGGAGTGTAAATCTATTCGAATAGCCGTGTCCGTGGTCATGGACGGTTGGGAAGGTTGCTTTAGAGCGGTGCGGGTTTTGTTCTCAAAAAGGATTTCAGAAAAGAAATGGCTTTGGAAATGTTTTGACCATGGGATGGTCGTAAAGGAGAATGGTTTTGACCATGGGATGGTCGGAAGGAGGATAAAGGAGTTTGGTCGTGGGACGACCTGAACACGGGAACAATTGGGTGACCCAGTCCTATTGTTTTCCTAAACTTTTCAAAAAGGTTTCCAGAAATGATTTACAAGAGTTTTCAACAAAGATTTGTAGATACTCTATCTACAAGAGAAACTAATTGAGAAAAGAACCTCTCTTGGTGCCCTCCTACTACCATAGCCATAATGCACATCCTCTTGTTATTATTCTTATCTTAAGGTGGTTTCCGAGTACATTCAAAGTACTCACTGGCATTGTCCCTGGCTATTAACTTAGTCAGATATCGAGAAGAAGGTGAAGTGGACGACTATGCGAGTTAGGACGTTCTCCTAGTCAGTTGCCTATAGGTTAAGGAATGGCTCGGGCTCTACGCTTGATGAAGTTCTACTAATGTTGATCGATGTAGCCATAATGGAAAATAAGGTATGATAGGTATTCATTATGTATTGGATGTTTACTTTGATACTTGTCGGTTATGTGCCATGACTAACTGATCATGGGATCGTGGTTGTATGCATAATAGGTATTCTCGGAGGATTAATACGGGGGCCCCACAGACTTGGTATTAGAGCCATCCTGACTGTAGGAGAACCTTAGTTAGCATGGTCGCTAGACAGGAACCTTATTTTGAAAACCCCGGCTTTCGAAAACTAGTTTCCCAATGAGTTTCAAAAAGTTCTACTTCTTCGCTTACTCTAAGTAAAAGCTTTCGAAAATGGTTTCCTCTAACTCTCGTCCGAACTTCAAACCTACGGATTTTAAATAACTAGGATCTAGACCCGGTGAAGACAATGAGAACAAAATGAAGACAAGCAACTACCAGCAAACACAAGGAGACTACAATATCGCTCTACCAGCGGAATCCTCACAATCAGAAGACATCGGGTGTTGCACTATAAAGAAGCGTCCAAGATACGGCGAAGGCTTCATCTGCAAGATAGTGACTCCGACTCGAAGAAAGACGATTATCTAGGGTCAATAGTCCTAAGAATAGGATCCCCTTACATCGCGAGTAGTTAACTCCTTGGTCCCTAGCGTTGACCGTTTTTGCTTGCCTAAGTGCATCATGTGTTGCTTGATGTGTGTTGTTTGCCGAGGACATTGCGAGCCCCTCGCTCTGTTCGCCTTGTTTGTATGCTCTGGTTTGCTTTGACCTCCTTAAAAATGTGACTCGAGGAGCGATAACTCACTTAGTAACTCAAGAAAACCCAGTGTTAGATGTCGGTATGAGACCCAGGCTAACCTCGAGAGTATATGAGAGGAAAAGCATCGCAAGAACCAGGAGTTCGACATCGTCAAGTCAGAATCAACTCGAAGATTTCACCTCAACAGGACGGCATACCTCGTCAAACTCACCTCGCAGGACTCGTCAATAGCACCACACCCCCTTGTTCCTCAGTCTACTACAGCAAGAATCCCGTTGAAGCCGGAAGTCGATCACCGATGGATCCTCAATATCCACAAGAAACCACCCGATAAGTCAACCAAGACAAGAAGTGAAGACCTAATCACACTAACCCTTAGTGTATTAGAGCTTCCGACCGCCTCAGGAGACTACCTATTATAGTCGAACCTACCCAAACCGACGGGAAGTTCCTCCCTAGAAGGTCAGAACTACCACTGAAGTCAGATGATTAGGAAGTGTGGAGACAACGAGTCCCCTCCGCCTTCAAGCAAAAGCAATGCAAGAAATGCCAATGAAGACATCTTACCCGACGTTGATTGCTTCAACCCTGACTAACTACTAGCAAAAAGAGACGTAAACCGCTAACTTGTGCTGAGCTAACTCCCTAAAGCTTTATGAAGAAACCACCCCCGACCTGGTTTAAGCGATAGGGTGTCGCTCAAAGACCTCAGCTCAAGATTCAGGGAGGATACAGCCTTCCGCTAACATCGGGTCAGCACTCCCAGACAGAAGATTCGCACCACTCCTAAAGCAACTTAATGAAGCTCCAAAGTGGAAAGACTGCGTCTTCCCACTCGATCTTCAGAAGACTATCTACCCAAGAATACGTCAGAAAGACCGCCAGATTTGACGCTTTCTCACCAAACAACAACCCATGAGACATCAGAAGCGAAACTAACTGAAGATTCTACGAAATCCATTCGCTTCTTCAGCTGAAGACATACCTGAAGGACCCCAAGATCGCCAACCGTTCAGTTCCAATCGATTAGAGGACGTGAGACTCCAACGACTCCCATAGGCCAAGTACGAATATGAGTAATATATATAAGCCCCGTAAGACATAGCTTCGTGGACACCATCTAAAGATTCTACGACTCCAAGAAGAAAGGAATGTGTTATCCTTGAGTTGTCCTAGTCTAATCCTAAGGGGGAAAGACTATGTCTTTCCCACAAAAATAGAATAACTCTTCGCCAGAAGCAAACTCAAGAGTTTCGACCCCAACGTCGCTAAAGGACACGCTATGATCCTAAGGAAGAGTTGTGGACCCTTAGAGCGAGGTACTCCCAACCGTAGATTCTATCCTCCAACGAGTACCCCGTGAAGTTCAGCGTCAAGATAGTCCGCCCAGTCTAAGCCCTCGAGATATAGAGTCCGGAAGGAAAAGAAGGCCATCCCTTGTAATCGGGACTAGACTCTTCTCAACTCTCCGCGCATCCCCGAAGACTGAAGCTCTACTTCATTGACAGAGTAGTCACTTTCAAAGACGGAGTCCGTAAGATAGCACGCTTGAAACCAGTAGCGCTAACCTTGACTCTAAATCCCCTAACCCTACTCTCCTGAATCTCGGGACGAGATTCTTTTAAGGGGGAAAGGTCTATAACATCCCAATTTCAGCAACCCTGATTAGTTGTCAAGAAGGCAAAAATCAAGGGGAATATAAACTTTTTCTTGTTTAATGCTGGAGTGTTTGCTTGTTGTTTGGATATGCTTATGCATATGAATGTGTATTAGATGATATACTCCTTACCTTAACCCCAGTTGACAAAAGCTACTTCTCAAAACAGTCTTGGCTTAATGTCCTTTTTCTCAAATGTTCTGGCATTTCAAAACCTGAGCCAAGAATCCTTTGTAAACCAACTATTTTAGTAGCTTTTGTGTCCCTAAACTATGGAGAGCAACCTATTATAATCTCCTTATGTTTTATAGACAGATCCTTCAACCATTCTTATCTCTAGGTTTCCCAAAACCTCTTTTTAAGCTTTTGAATTCTACTCTTGGTAGAAATACCAGGGACTCTCACCTTATTCAAATCCAACACTTCAAAATACCCATACTCACCTCAAGCTAGGCTTGATGGTAACCCCAGTAGTAGGTTTTCAAAGTTTATAAGATGAGTTGCCTTGATCTGTTGTCTGATGAAGTGCCTTGATCTGCTGCTTGATTTGTCTGCTTAGGAGATAGTATGAGCTACTCTAGGAGCTCATCACTAGGATCAAGAGGTTTCCAAATCACCACACTCTAAGCAAGAACACAAAGCAGGATCTAATCTCTAGATACTAGGTGATCATCTAAAACCCTTAACCAGATCAATTCTGAAGATATCCCTTCTAGAAGCTTCCAAGTCAATGAAGACCAATATGAAGCATGGATACCTTCCACTCAGTCTACTCTTAAAACTCATCCACTTGATGATGCTTTGGTATCTTCCTATCCATCAAAAACCTCCCCTCTCATAATCTAGTCAAAAACCCTAAATCTGCCAAATTTGGCTGTCTAGAATATGTTTCAACATCGCCTTTTTGAATGTCTCCTTTTCTCAACGCTTGTGCATTTTTGGTAATGCACTTGAACCATCTTGTTAACAATCCTAAGGACTACCAAGGCCCACTCTGGCCCATGGTTAGATCATCCTCCAACCCACTTGTTCTTGATGGTTTTGGCAGGCAAGAAAATAACTTTTCCTGCAAATCTAGTCAACATGCCTACTTTGACAGAAGCTCACACCACCATCCCACCTTATATGGACCAACTCCTTGCATGGTTGTGTTCTACTCATATAGGTCTATCAACATCTACTTCACTTGTTCCATGTAGATCTTTGTACTTCTTAAACCCACATGATTTATAAGGCATCATGACCCATCTGGTATGGCAGCCTTATTTTCAACAAAGTTTGCCATCACTTCCAGACCACCTCAAATATAACCAATCTAAACTCCTTCTGCCATGATCATCTAGATGACTTGGTCTAACTATCCATCTAGCCCTTGCATCAAGGTGAGCTCTAAGCTCCAAGATCCAACAAGGTTTTGGTGGTATAAAAATAACATCACCCTATATCCACAACTCCTTGTTTTCCATCTAATTCAAGTTGGATTTCCATTTCCTAAGGTTGCAAATGCTTGTTACACCTTGTCTACCTCAGCTACCTTGATCATAAAGATTTATCAAATATGATCCATAATTATTATGGCTCCAAACCTAATTAATCTCTTTAATAGACCAAATCTCCAAAACTTCTTCCATAAAGGAAAGTTTGGTTTTTGCCAAAACACTTCCCCAAATTTTGGCTCAATTTAGGTCCACATATCATACCCCATATTCCCACTTCAAAAATAAATATTTTTGAAGAGCTTTATTATTTCTTTTTGCCCATTTTCTTAAATGGCTAAATTGGAATAATAATTGTTTTAAATGCTTTTATCTTCCAATAAATATTGGGAAAATTCCCCTAAGTGTGTATTCACATTTAGAACCACCTCACATCAAAATCCAAAAAAGTCCAATGTAAAAATATCAAATGAGCTCCAATACTTCACTTCTGCAGTTTTTGAATAAATGGATTTAAGTGGGATTCTAATCTTCTAAAAAATCCCAAATAAATCCTAGAGATGCATCCTAACCATACCCATCTACCAGTACCATATTCCCACATTTCCCATGCAAATTATTCAACTTCCTTCACAAGAACCATTCTGATCAAATGGTGCAAACTCAAAACATGATCCAAAGCCTTCTCCAAGTCCCTCCAAACCTGCAAAGCAATGCACCACAGCAAACACAAATCTCTCTGGTCGTGCTACACTGTAGCTCACCCCTCTCTTGTCCCATGTGCTTGTATGAGAGAAGGAGAGGCATATCTTGCAAAATATCTTGTATATTAAAAGCAACAGCCACCTCCACTCCCCTCTCTCTCTGGTCGAGCACCAGGCCCACACTGCCTCCCAGCACCACCCATCTCGACCAACCAGTGACTAGCTCCCTCCCCATCCTCTCCTTGGACCAAATCCACCATCAACCGATCCATCTTGAGTTAAATAGGCCAGAGACCACCCCGCACGTCCCTCTGCCCCTCATTTGCCTCCTCTCACCCCCCACTCACCTCCCCTGTCCACCACTCCCTCTCCCTGCTCTGTGCAACCCAAGAGAGGAAAGAAGAGAAGCTTCGGCCTCCTCCCTCTCCTCGAGCTAAGCTCCCTCTCCCGTGCTCCCCCTCCTCTACTTGTCACTCCGCTGGACTCCCCGTGACAGTGTGCATCTAACCCTTATTGTTTCTCTGCTCAGGAACCCCCAGAACAACATCGCCGGGAACCTCCGAGCCACCCGCCGGTCGTCCTCACGCGCGAGCATCTTCCCGAGGAAGAAGACCCCGCTGCCATCCCTCGTCGGGCTCGTCGCGGACTACCGCGTCAGCCTAGAGCCTCCCCAGCGCCCCTCCACACCTCGGATGGCAGGTGGGCCGAATTCCCCGGCGCGACCCAACTCCCTGCTGGATCCGGCCTGGCCTCCCTTCTCAGTTTTATTCTTTTCCAGATCTGCTGGTATATGGCTGCTAGGTTTAAATCAAAATAAAAATGAAAACTACACAATTCGCCTAGATCACCATTTCTAACAAGTACCTTACTGGTCTATGCAACATGCAGAACTGGCCACTTGCCAAAAATAATTATTATTATTACTGGTATTAAATCCACTAAACTGTATCTTGTTCAATAAATAATTTCCACAGTGAGTTGTACATACCCAAATGGTATGATCCAAAGTCCATAAGGTGGGTAGTTGGTGCACCTAGATCATGGACTTAGCCTCATGCCAAGTGGAGCCTTTGTTTTCCTGTAGTAAAAATAATAAGAACAATCCTTTTTCCGTCCTTAGGATTTTACCTAGGCCAAACTATAATTTTTTTTGACCTGAGTCCAATTCCCAGGGAAGTGGTACATCAGGTTGTGTCAAAATCCAGGAGGTGATGAATTATTGAGATTCTAAGATTTTCTAGTGAATTAAATATTGATGTATGTAGTATTATCACTAGATAAATCACTATAGTAGCTCTAAAACTCGAGAAAGTTTTATTACAATTTCTACAGAAAAGTATTCTAAATACCTACAATGTGTCTTTAGAAGCAAATCAAAAGCTTCTGTAGATTTAATCTGGGTAAAAAGACAAAAACGCCACAGAACTGCCTTTGGGAATTTCCTAAGGGCATTCTGGTAATTATTTTGACTTGATTCCAACTCTCAGTTATTCAGTACATCAAACCCTACAGAATCATCCAAGGAAATAATTTTTGGAGCTCCATAACTTTTCTGGTGAATTATTTCCTAAAACTAGAGCTTTTATCACTAGATTATTCATAAGAAATTAAAGAAAAGTGATAAAATAGTGAAACCACTTTCGTTGGTCTTGTTTTATCAAAATCTATCTAATGGTGTCATCTTTGCATAATGATATCATACAGACCCAAGCCTAGGTCTAAATCCCCTTAACAGGTGGTATTTGGACAAATACATCATAAAACAAAGACCACAAGGGCAATTAAAGTAATTCCAATTACAACCCACTCAATCGATCAAAACCTACTGAATTGAGTAATGTGTGGTATGTTTGTTTGCTGTAGTGTAATGATGCTTGTAGGCCTTGTGTTGATTGTGGTTTGTTTGCTTGCATGTGTTATCTTGACGACGATAGTTGCGGTGAAATCGGAGATCAGAAGATGGTTCTTATTATTGGTATTATTGGGTATTCTAAGAAGAAGTCTAGGGACAATTATGCAATATTGTTGATCTCAGGCAAGCCACCCCTTGCTTATAAGCCTTGTCCTACTGTTTTACTCATGCATGTTTTATCTACTTTTTATTTAAAACTGCATTGTTTTAGTATATGATGATGTATATATGGTAGTGGTTTGGCTCCTCCGAACTATTACACTTTTGTACTATTAAGTACAACCCCCCCCCCCCTTGATGACACCTACTTTTCCCTAGTGTGGTAGATGGTGTAATACACCATACCCTTTGGAGACCCCGATTTAGCCGAAGCAAAGCTATAGATGGGAAGACCCCAACAAAGTTTTACCAAATGTTTTATGATAAAACCTTGGTGAGGTGGGACCTCCCAAGAGATGTTGAGAAAGAAAAAGGTTTTGTTTTACAAAATGCTGAAGGAATGATGGAGAAAAAGGTTTACAAAAACGCACCCGGTTCTTTGCAGTTTTGCTAGAACAATTAACCCTGTGCAACCACATTACTCTGGAATGGGACAGGGCTGGATTTGATGTTTGTCTATTCTGGTATAAGCTGCCTCGCAACAACTACAGGGGATAAAAATCCTTGGAGGGTGGGCCTTCTCATAGAAGGGTCCATGTGGGACATCGACCTGGAGAAGGAACAAAGGGCATGCGAGCCTCCACGTGTTTCTATGAGCCCCTCATTGAAAAAGCACACTCATGAGTGGAAAAAGCGCTCCAGTTGGTCCTCGGTACCCGACATCCCGGTGTTGAGGGGAACAACACTCATAGGGTAGGCACTTATATTGGAGTGTGCATCCGAAGAGTCTTGATCGGTTACTCGACCCACGATCAGTGTAGATCAGGGTAGTGTACCCGGATGGTGTGGGCAAAGTGTGCAACCTCTACAGAGTGTAAATCTATTCGAATAGCCGTGTCCGCGGTCATGGACGGTTGGGAAGGTTGCTGTAGAGCGGTGCTGGTTTTGTTCTCAAAAAGGATTTCAGAAAAGAAATGGCTTTGGAAATGTTTTGACCATGGGATGGTCGTAAAGGATAATGGTTTTGACCATGGGATGGTTGGAAGGAGGAGAAAGGAGTTTGGTCATGGGACGACCTGAAGACGGGAACAATTGGGTGACCCGGTCCTAATGTTTTCCTAAACTTTTCAAAAAGGTTTCCAAAAAATTTTTACAAGAGTTTTCAACAAAGATTTGTAGATACTCTATGTACAAGAGAAACTAATTGAGAAAAGAACCTCTCTTGGAGCTCTCCTACTACCACAGCCATAATGCATATCCTCTTGTTATTATCGTTATCTTAAGGTAGTTTGCGAGTACATTCAAAGTACTCACTGGCATTGTCCCTGGCTATTAACTTGGTCAGATATCAAGAAGAAGGTGAAATGGACGACTATGCGAGCTAGGACGTTCTCCCAGTCAGTTGCCTGTAGGTTAAGGCATGGATCGGGCTCTGCGCTTGATGAAGTTCCGCTGATGTTGATTGATGTAGCCATAATGGCAAATAAGGTATGATAGGTATTCGTTATGTATTGGATGTTTACTTTGATACTTGTCAGTTATGTGCCATGACTAACTGATCATGGGATTGTGGTTGTATACATAACAGGGATTGTCGGAGGATTAATCCGGGGGCCTCACATTTTGCTTCTTATATTGAGGCTCGAGACACATGGTACGAAGGTGTACCGTAGGAAATGGATCAGCAGCACCCGCTCTAGGAGCAGGATCTTTCGGTGTCCCTGTTGTGGAGGCGTCCAAATCTTCGCTCTACCCCCGCTTGCGAGCCCCGTCCTCGCTGGACTCGGGGGCTCCATGTAACTCTTTAGCGGTAACAGTCGAGTCCGACTCATCCAGTCCTCTAGCCTTAGGAGGAAGCAAGCCCGCAGGTTGGGGAGGCATCGAACCTCCAACTTTTCACTCCTACAGCAAAAGATGATAACATTATCAGGTCTATTAAAATTATCCTAAGGGCAAGGAAAACATACGATAGAACATTACCATCGGCATTGGATTGGTGGCATGGAATGGCTCGATCGTCGATTTCGCAGGGAGAGGCTCATCCGGAGTGAGCTTGGTCAACGACCTAGACTTCCTTTCAAGCTCCATGGATGACAGGTCTTCATCAAAAACACGTGTTGGATCTGACCGGCCAGACCATAGGAACCTTGGGTAGCTTATGATGTGCAGTGGATGCACACGACACCACAGGAAGGTTCGGATGAGGTCTATACCAGAGACCTCCTTGCCATGGATGAGCTGAAGATCTTGCACCCGCTAGTACAAGGTTTCAACTTTGTCTGCTTCACCCATCATGACTATGTTCGTCCAGGATCGTTTCCTCTTTCGCTCAGTCTTCGAGTCGAATGGAGCTATGCCAAACTTCTGCTCTCCTACCTTGTGATCTCGGATGTAGAACCGTTTGTCCCTCCATCCTTGGGCAGAATCGACAAAGTGGCAGCTAAAGTACTAAAAATTGGGGCTTACGGATATACCACACCCACCAATGTCATACACTATAGACTTCGAACCAGATTGCCTCTTCAAACTAAAAAGCTTTTTGAAAAGACCGAAGTGTGGCTCGATGTTGAGCCAACACTCACACAGGGTGATGAAGCAAGCGATGTGGAAAATGGAGTTGGGAATCAGCTGGTGAAGCGGAATCCCATAGGAACAAAGTAAGGCACAAAAAAATCATGGAGGGGAAGAGAAAGCCCACAGAAAAGGAAATCGAGGAACATAACTCAGAACACGGCGGGAGGATCGGGGATAAGGCTGGCTTGGCAAAGAGGCCGTAGTTTGGAAGCCCTCAGCGTGGAGCGCTGCCATGAGCCATTGGTGATGCGAGTTCCGGTACCCTTCATCTTGGGGGCGGCGGCGCTCGATCCAGTATAGGCGACCTTCTTACTCTCCCCCATCCTTCTCCTACAGTCAGATTGCAAGAGGGAACTAGGAAATGATCTGAGTATGTCCAGCACAAGGAGCTGGGCCAAGAACAATGGTGTGGGGCAGAGAGGCGAAGGCAGTGATGCAAGGAGGAAGATGAGGCAGAGTACTAAAATTACTACCACAAACTGCTACTTAAGTAGAGAAGAGATGTAATCCAGCAGCTCAAATTTCACCCTCTGACGCGCGGCAAGCATCGGTGTAGACGCGTGGCAGCACGCAAAATGAACCGTAATTGCATGATCACCACTTCGTGCGGAAATTGAGGAGACGCAGTTACAAGACCCCAATTTATGCGTGACTGGTCAAATCTCGATCAAACCTTTGGGCCTGCATCTGTCCAGTCCCATCAGCACAGCTCACACCGGTGGCTGATCTCACTAGTCGTCAGCACTGACGTCACCAGCGTTCACACTATCAACACAAGATGGGAGTCTGCAACCGTATTTTTTCTTCAACTCACTAAAGGTTTTGCTCGATTCTACAATTCGACCAAATCCCCGGGGGCTACTCCTAACAGGAGTACTGGTCGCGCACCCAAGGATTTTCCGGGTCCAGTGTTACCCCATCAATTGCAGACGCAAGGGTAGTATGCCTCAATTCCTTCTTTGAAACCACGATTTGATTATGGACTTGGGGGCTACTCCCATAGGGAGCGTTGGAATCATAATTGACAACTTACGGCCATTGAGAGCAGTCGTAGAAGTTCAAAGTCCCCACTCGAGTCTACAATATGAATAGGAACTCGGGGGCTATTCCCATAGGGAGTGATGGTCGTGCACCCTATAAATAGAAGGAAATGCAGTATAATCCTCAGAAAACTATGTCGACTACATCCGCATCATAGCGTCGGAAGCAATCGAAGCTTTCAGCGACTACAAAACATTCGGATGTCGTGTTTACGATGTGAAGATAAGACCTACGGATACAATCTAAAGGCCTAGCAACGCACCTGCTGCGCTCTGCTAGAAACATGTCGTGCCTACAAGCGCGATGAAAAAGCCTCGACGGATGCATTGAGTGCACAAATAGAACACTAGAATTCGGCTCTATAAGGCCTCCATGACATGAGTCTAATTGCACCAGCAACTTTCCGAATTCGAGTCCGGCGACTCGAGTTTGAGTAGATAGAGTTGTTTTGCCCAAAGGCAGTTAACTGATCCCATTCCGTCAGAAGAATTAAGCACGCATATCAACTATCCCTATGACCAGAGTTATAAGACCCGATAAAACTTTCTGATGACAAAAGAAACACTTCTACGCACTCGAAGGCTTCATAGTCTCCATCCGAATCTACGATTTAGATGGACACTCGGAGGCTAGGTATGCCCTATGGGTACCCATGATTATCCTATGTGGTCTGGCCCAAGAGGAGCCTACGGTGTAAACAAAGCCCATGAAGACTCAGGTGGCCCAAGGCCGTGGAGGCACAATTCCTTGGAGGACACGACAAAGAATAGATAGGAAGTTTAAAGGGTAAAACCCTAAGATGTAACCGACTCAGTTTGCTATCCTGAGACCTGACCTCCCCATATAAAGGCTAGGAGGGAGCAGCGAGGAGGACATTGCAAGACCCTAGTTCATACACCGCCAGATTACATCTGTGCACCGCCGCCATCAAGGCGCCCTGTAAACCTTCGGTTCCTTCAACAATAAAGAGCAGACAAGTAGGAGTAGGGTTTCCCTCCGGGGGCCTGAACCTGGGTAAACTTTGTGTCCCTGATTTGCTTGCCTGTTAGCCGAATGAAGCTTCCAGCACTCCCCTCTTCCTCAAAGCCAAGTCCATCAACCATGGGCATTGATGTGTTAACACCACGTCAGTACCACCGCTCCGTCGACTACTCAGAAGAAAGGTACAACAATGAAGAAAGTCAAGGCGGCTCCTCTTAAGTTACCTTATGAAATGACTAATGTGGAAACCGCTGCGGTCGTGGATGCCGATGTGAAACGCTAGTTAGCACCAAAACGACCCAACCCAAAGGAGTCGATAGATTCGAAAGTCAAGAAGCACTTTAAGGGTTTTCTTGCGCAACCACCGCAACATGTGTTAAATAGGCCAAATGACTATGACCGCTGTATTGCGAAGACATATGACCAAAATAAGCGGACGGGGAAAACAATTCCCCGACTCGGACAATAGGAAGTACAATCGATCCCCCGCTCAAGGTGTTACCCGAACAACAAATAGATACGGAAGAAGTTGAGAACTTAGCTAAGCAATGTGATATGACTATTGAAGAAATTCTAGGCGGCATAGATATCCTCAAGGCTGATGTAGCACCGAAATATGTCCTCAGGAATCCTCTGGTCAGTCCTGAGCAGCTCCGGCATCTACCAACACAAATGCGAAGATTGCACGACTGGTACTTGAAAGTCGCAAAGGACGAAGATCGAGAAAGGCTCATGGTGGTCGTTATACATGAGCATTAGTTCCGTGAAAACCAGATATCTATTGATCTTGAAGAATTTTTTTAGTTATACAATCAAGACGCCATCGAAAAATCTCTCGTTGGTTGCTATTGTCCATAAATGATTAATTTATTTCTGTAATTAAGTCTCTAGTTCATCTTGTTCATTGTCCGTAATTATCCTCACTATATTCTTCTGTACACTATTATGCAGAATGAAGATTCTCGAATATAAAAACGGGGAATCTTTGACGTTGGGTTCGCTGACCCATATATCGTTAATTTTCGTACAGTAGAATGGCTCGCCAAGAACACAAAGGCTAACTTGCTATTGTTTGAAAAGAGAAAACATTTCAGAAAGGAAATACTATTTTCTTACAACTTCGAGTGAGTGTTACTATCTTGTGCACATTCTATTTTGCATACTCGATGTTAAGTATAATTGATGAGTGATGTATGACTAAGTATATAAACGTGCGCAGCTTCCACTGATATCATAGACTCATTAGATAAATACCCTAACAAGTACGAGAGCCTTATGACAATGCTTCAGAATTAAGTTCAATCATTATCGCAGTATACCGGCCCCTTTAGTTCATTTCCTAATATCAAGTAATTAATAACATTTTTATTTATTTCTTTATCGGGAAGAGTTTGGAAACGGTTCATCAAGACCCAAAGGGGTCAATGGGAAAAGGAGATGACTTTTCATCGGCTCAAGGTAAGTAGTACTAGCTAGGTTTGCTCATCTCTTTAATTCTAGTTTCAATACCATTATCATGGCTTATTATTATTTGATTGGATTCTATTTCTCATAAAGTGTCCGAGGCAGCCACCGGAGACTAATTTATGTGGATAGTACGTCTGTGAGTTTATCATGAAATCGGTCATTGAGCGGCACATAAATATAAGGATCCATGATATGCGGGAGAAGCTCGTACCAACGTACCTCCTACAAGCAATTCAAGAGAAATTAACGGAATTTTTTCTTGATGAGGTCATAGATATAGATAAAGATGAAGAACACTATTCTCGCTCTACGTAATTTAATGATCTCCATGTTAAATAGGATATATATATATGCTCGTAATCGAAATTGTATATATATTATCTCTCGGCACGTCACTTATACCAAACCTCTCCCTCCTCTACCGATCCTCCAGCCGCGGCAGAAATCCGCCCGGAAACACTATCGCGGCATAGCTCCTTTAGTCCCGGTTCGTGAAGGTCATCCATCCCCCGCTCTCGATCGCGGCCACGTGGAGTGTCTTTAGTCCCGGTTATTTAGCAGTCCCGATAGAGAAACCGGGACTAGAGGCCATCCCAAACCGGGATAAAGGCCAGTTTTCTACTAGTCGATGTTGGGGCTTACCTCCGGCCATGGCCTTGCTCCGGCCGAGTTTTCCACCGGTGTTGCAAAAAACGACGGAAGGCTTTGCTACTTTAGGTGGACGACGTTGCTGGTGGGTTTTGCTGCTACCATGGGTGTACATCGTTGCCACTTACAGCTTTGCTATATTGGGTTTACTAAGTTGCTACTTGCTTTTGCTACCATGGGCGTATGGTGTTACTAACTCAAGCGATGTTTCCGGCGTTTTCTCTGGCGAAGTTGGTTTTCGCTATACTAATACAGATTTTTCACTACATTTGTCTTCGGTTTTGCTACGTTAGCGCAACATGTTTGCTAGGAGGTCTTCCGGCGAAAGTCCAGTGAGTTTCTGGCAAAGTCGGGTTTTCTACATTAGCACAATTTTTTTGCTACAATGTCTCCGACGAAGTGTTTGGCGAGAAAGTTTTTATTCTGTTTTTAGAGTAAACCGTTTTCCAAAATAGCAAAAGTGGGGCATTTTTTAGCAAAACCAGGCCGTTTGTAGTAAAACAGGATTCAGGCCTTTTTTTGACACCTGACGGCCTAGGGACCCGGGAGATCGGCCTGGGACGCCTAGCGCTACCCTTCTCAATAGCGTGTGTCTTATATGTTTGTTCTGTTCTATGGTCACGGCGTTAGACAGTGTAACCGTGCTGCGCGCATCTATGGTCAGGCTTCTGTCGTATAGACCCCACTAAGTCACGCCGCCGTTGACGCGGTAGATGAAATACGCTCCACCAGCAGATCCATCGAGACATTACATGCTCCAAAACAATGTCCACCAGAGGGAGAACGACATCGAATTACGGAAATTCAATTTGGCTCACGTGTGATAATGAACCATTGTTAGAAAGCACATTTCGGAATGTCAAACAATTTAGAAACAAATATATGCATGTATATCTAGACATTATATGTTTGTATACAATTTTTCAGCAAAAAAACATTTGTTGTCCCCACGAAAAAAAAATTGGTGCTACAACATGACTATTTACGGATTTTTTTGTCTTTTTTACATAAGCCACATAAAATATTTATTTATTTTAATAAAAAAAACTTGTATATCAACATAGAATGTTCAGATGTACATGCAAAATTTTTATTCAATTTTTTTAAATATTTTAAATTTTGTTTTTTATGCATTTTTTATAATAGTTACACCCGTGAGTAACACCTCTATCGAAATGCCACTATCGTCCGATCCGGAAGGAGCGGATCTAATGTTTCCCTCAGAGCATCTACGAAACTGAAATTACCTCTCGGTTTCCAACGCACTTCTATGCAAATGAAATTCCAAGATCTAATACGTATAAACCATATCCATTACTATCCCAGTTAGGCAAGTGCTTCCATTACCGATCAACATAGTTAATCAATCTGCTAGAACCGTTCGCTCAGACCAAAAAGGGCTACACTAGTAGAAAAGATGCTTTTGGTTCAGTCCCTAAAACCATTTATTCCGGTTCGAATAACAAATCGGGACAAATGACAGGTATCGGTCCCGGTTCATCTCGGGGTATTGGTCCCGGTTCATGGCATGAACCGGGACAAATTGTCAGCGAAGCATTGGTCTCGGTTTATGCCACGAACCGAGACCAAAAGGTCTCTCTTTAGTCTCGATTCGGGACATAAACCGGAATAAAAAAAAATTGTAAGAAAACGTTATTAAAACTTTCGCCATTTGTGCATACGATGTCGGAAAAAATCGTATAATATATTAAAATTATCGGCAAAAAATTACGATACCAATGCCAACCGCCTTCAGCCATTTGCAATTTTTTTAGATTTTTGACATGTCAAAAATTTAAAAAAATTGCAAATGGCTGAAGGCGGTTGCCATTGGTATCGTAATTTTTTGCCGATAATTTTAATATATTATACGATTTTTCTAAATTTTTTAATTTATTAAAAAAAATTCAAAAAAATAAAAAAATGACATATTTGGATTCCTCACATTTTTTGATAATAATGGACATATTATTTATGAAATTTCGATTTATGGATTTAAAGATATGAATTATGCCATATTAAATGAATTAATGCAAAAATAATAATAAAACATATTTTATTTATATATTTATTCAATATTAGTATTACTCAGTCATTTTTGTATATTAAAATCATGTTTATAACTTAAATTATAAGAATTTATGACTCACAAGATGAACGGGTTAATATCATTAATAGCATAATATAGATAATGTTACAAGTGGTACATAGGAAGAGGGATATGAAGAAACCAAGATATTAAGCGTGGTAGTGGTGGAGTAGTGTTTAGGATGGGTGACCGATCGGGAAGTTAACCAAAAATCGGAATTTAATCAAAAACTAAGTGCGATTGAGAAGCTTCGGGTGAGAGATTAACCAGTCCAAATATTCATATATTAAAAAAATGAAAAAAAAATATTTTTTGAAAAAAAATAGAAAAGACCTCCGGTCCCGGTTCATGCCACGAATCGGTACCAAAGGTCCTACTATGGCGGGCCACATGGAGACCCATTGGTCCCGATTCATGCCAGAACCGGGACCAGCATTAATCCCGAGTGATTGGTCTCCGGTTTAAAATCCGAGACCAATGACCCTTATGAACCAGGACCAAAGGTGGCTTTTCTACTAGTGCTACTCACGCGACATAGTCAGTTTTGATCTGAGGATAATGTTACGCCAGGGGACAAGGAGAAAACATCGCTAAAATGGGCACATTTATTGGAAAGCGTCCTAAACCTCTCGAGATATAAGCATTCCTGAATTTTATTTGAACTGTAATGTCACATGAGCCTGCTACCAGTTAGCTAGCAATGCGCATAGAGCACCTACGAGTCCCCTCTCAAATGTTTAGTTCAAATATTTGTTGGATGACACAACTCTTAGCTCGGAAAGTCCGTTTGAAGCTCAACGAAAAAAAATTAAGGGCATTTCTGATTCAACACAAGAATAGAAAAAAGTATAGGAATAAAAAAAACAGGATTAGAGTGTCTATGTCTAGTTGAATATTATAGGATTTAAAACCTACCTGTTTTTTTTAAGTAGTGTTTGGAAAATTTTCTATAAAACATAGTGCAATGCATCCTAAGAAATTTTTTCCTAAGAATCTAATCCTATGAATCAAACGATGCCCATAAAAAAACTCCAATAGATCAAAATCTTCCAAAAAAAATATTCCCTCTGACCCATGTTAGTTGACTTGGATTTATCTAGATTCGAATGTATCTAGTACTAAAACATGTCTAGATACATTCGAATCTAGACAAATTCGAGTCAACTAATATGGGTCGGAGGGAGTATGAGATTCCATTAAATCAAACATCATAATATACTTAGAAGCATGGAGTACATGACAGTAGGTTCTTGTGTAATAATGTTTAGAAGGATCTTGGGGGGCCGTTTGGTTGGGCTTATACCAACGTCTAACAATATCAAATCAAAAGCTAAAATGCAAAAACCAAAATCAAAAACACATATTCAGCTACTTTTACAGCTTCTAAGCAAAAGTTTAAAAGCTAAAAATAAGTCTAACCGAACAACCCGCGGACCTCTCTCGCTCACACACACGCGCCCAGATTTTGCGTAACAGGGAATGCATAAACATGGTGCACGCTGTGCACTGTAGTGAACAGTGAACACCTACCAAGCTATATAGTCATAGAAAACTAAACTATAGGCACTAAACCCTATCTTCTAGCTTTAGAGTTTTGTACAGACTTGGAGGAAATGGCCGATAAATATGGTACCACTAAGCTTTCGCCCACAGCAGATGAGGCGACAGCCCCGATTACTGGGCGCTTTCCTGTACATCTTTACTGAAAAAGTTTGATGACACTTCTGTTGCGATACCACTTCTGCCAAAATAAAAAAGAAAACCTCGCTTTTACCTTGACGGCTGGGGAATGGGGCTGTGTTGTTAAGATCATCTCCAATATTTTGTTACAGTAGTTAATTTGAAAGTAAATATGTCTATGTCATCGATCAAGATTATAATCATGCAACTACTTCAATGAATGAATGTTTTAGGAAGCTAAAAGAATATAAGAGCTTGATTACTCTTTCATACTGAATTATTTTAAACAAGACAAAAGACTTGTCATTTTTATTAATTTAGAACGAGTTATAGAGAAGTCTCACAAACCGGCTCTTGGCCAACAGACCAAGAGCACAAACACAAAATCCAACCAAACAAATGGACCACTCTCGCGGTATTAAAATTACTTAGAGCTTTAGCATCGGCAAGTCTCCACGTAGCCGTCGCCACCTTGATTTTCAGATGATCATAGTGGCGGTAGAGTATTGGTTTCGAAACACATGTCCATTGCGAGCTCCTTCCAAATCTCTCAATACATGGCGAGCGACGCCAATGCCCTTCTCGAATCTCACTTCTTATTTGTGGCAAAGTTCCACCACTTGTTGACGCTTTGAAGGTCATGCCAATCTCTAGGTTCAAAATAAAAAAGCCCAAACCAATCATTTAAACTTGTCCAAACTCTAGTAGTGAAACGGTATTTGAAGAAAGATGGGCGGCCAACTCTTGAACTTGATTTTGATAAAAGGAACATGTTAATATTGCGAAAATACCAATTACGCTCAGCCTCTGCAACAATATAGTGCACTGAAGGCACTATGAATGCACGCAGCCCTAAAAACAGAAATGAGTTATAAAATAGATGCATAACTCCTCTTGCCACACACACATATGAGCTGCCACCAATCTGGGCCAAATCATATATGGGGTTCCACACAAATGGGATTTGACATTTAGGGAAAATCTGAAATATCACAATAGGCAAATGGATTTACCCCATATTTCTAACAATCTCCCACCAGATCTTAAATGCCCATTTGAAGATTTACCAATCCTCGCTACTTGTTTATATACCAGTGTTTCGGCAGAGACTGTTAAGCTGAACTTTCGCTTAGAATCTTGAGCTACGTCTATCAGCAACTTGAACAATGGATAAACCTTGAATTGCAAGTTTGGTGCCAACAGATTTCACTCAAAATCATAACTAGTACCTGGCTACCAGTAGACTACCCTGCGGGTTCGGGCATATGTGTCATACTCTCTGGTCTCTTCATGAGTTCACTAGAGAATATCCAAGTCTCATAGACCGCGACGTTTACAGTCAAGCTCATATAGATGTATTCTTTCAAGAATGCCCGTAGGACGGCACTTTGGTAGTTATGGCCAACATAAACACATTAAGACATGTTGCTAACCTGCCTTATAGATTTTGAGAGTTATGCATCTTCACATAGAGAGGGTTATAAAATACTCTCCTCAGTCAAACCACCAGTTTGTTCTTCATAGGTCCTAATTCACAAGATCTCTGATCACGTAGGATGGGTTACCAATATGGTGTGACATCCATGGGTCTCAACCTCATCCCTCTTGATGCATTTTCTATCACATTTCGTGATAGTCCCTTTGTAAAGGAATCTGCCAGGTTTTTGTCTGTTTGAATATACGTAATAGTTATTACTCCAGAGTTTCTTAATTTTCTGATAGATTTTTAACGTCTCTTTATATGTCTTAATGACTTCACGTTATCCTTAGAATTGTTTATTTTGACAATAGCAGTTTGGTTGTCACAATTCAAAAGGATTGCCAGCACATGTTTTCAACCACGGGCTAGTCCATCATGAGCTCACGCATCCATTCTAACTCAACCGTGGCTGTGTCTAAAGCATTAATTTCTGCTTTCACGATTGACCTCATCAATATGGTCTGTCTACGAGACCTCCATGACATTGCGCCAGCTCCAAGGGTAAATACATACCCTCTTGTGGCGTAGAGTTTATCAACATCAGAGATCCAGTTCGAATCACTATATCCTTCAAGCAGTAGGGTTTCCTGAATAGTGAATCCCATAGCTCATTGTACCACATAGATAGAGCATGACCCTTCAAGTGCATGGAAATGATCAATACCTGGCTGACAAGGGGTTAACTCATCAATGTCCATCATTGATGAACTTAGGTTTGAGGAAGTGGGGAGTGCTAGAGGCATCGATCGGTTAGCAAACAAGCACATAAGGGGACACGACGTTTTACTCAGGTTCAGGCCTCAAAGAGAACCCTACTCCTGCTTTTCTTCTCTTGATTACTAGGGAGTCAAACGTTACAAGGAGTGTGCAGATGCAATCTTGCGAGGTGTATGCGGAGGTTGTGGATTGTCCTCCTCGCTGCCCCCTCCTAGCCTTTATATAGGGAGGCTAGTGTTGGAGATATGCCCAAGAGGCAATAATAAAGTGGTTATTATCATATCTTCACACTTATGATAAATGTTTACATACCATGCTATAATTGTATTAACTGGAAACATTAATACTTGTGTGATTTGTAAACTAAAATAAGAGTCCCTAGTATAGCCTCTTGTTAAACTAGCTTGTTGGTTAATATATGATCATGGTTTCCTGATCATGAACATAGAGATGTTATTAACAACAGGATCATATCATTAGGAGAATGATGTGATGGACATACTCCTATAGATAAGCGTAGCATAAAGATCAAGTCATTTCAATAGTTCAATTGCTATATGCTTTCTGATACATAGTAACCTAATTCCTTCGACCATGAGATCATGCATATCACCTTTGCCGGATGGATGCTTTGATGACATCAAACACCACACCGTAACAGGGTGGCTATAAAGGTGGCATTGAGTGTTCGGAAAGTATTGGTTGAAACACATGGATCAAGAGTGGGATTTGTCCATCCATATGACGGATAGATATACTCTGGGCCCTCTCGGTGGAATGTCATCCAAATAGCTTGCAAGCATGTGACTTGGTCACAAGGGATCACATATCACGGGAACGAGAAAAGAGTACTTATCAGTAACGAGGTTGAACTAGGTATGCAGAGATACCGACGATCATAACCTCGGATAAGTAACATATCGTGAGACAAAGGGAAATTGGTATCGTATGTAAGTGGTTCATTCGATCGCAAAGTAATCGTAGAAATATGTGGGAGCCATATGAATTTCCAGATTCCTCTATTGGTTATTGTTCGAAGAAGTGTCTCGATCATGTCCGCATAATTCACGAACCGTAGGGAGACACACTTAAGGATTCGACGTTGTTTGAGTAGTTATGGTATTATGAGAAAGAGACCGAATGTTGTTCGGAGTCTCAGATGGGATTCGGGATATCACGAGGTGATCCGGAATGGTCCGGAGAATAAGATTCGTATAAGGAAAGTCCCGTTTCGGAGTTCGGGAATGATTCCGGTGTTTTCATCGGGGATATTCTAGAAGGTTCCGGATTGTCCGGCACTCCGGGGGGGGAAGGGGTACATGAATGTGTCATTACATATTGGAATGATTGCATCATGTACTAAGTGTTCTCGCTGTCCAAAATAAAGGGTTTATTTAAATCCTAAATTGAAAAGTCAAACGGCTAGTTTGAAAGTCAAACGGCAAGTTTTTGGAAAGTGGAAAGAGGAGGAAAAGAGGGAAACCGAGTTGGAGAGGGAGACCTCCTCCAACCGGCGGCCAACTCCAATACCGAGTTGGGGAGGGACTCCACTCCCTCCCCCTGGCGCGCCAGCCCCCTCCCACCTATATAAGGAGGGGCAGGGCTCCCCTCCTTACACACACAAGTTCCTATCCTCTAATCTAAACCCTAGACCTAAACCCCGGTTTAGAGCTATTTCGGTTTAGAGCCTTCTAATTGGTTTAGAGCCTTCTAATTGGTGTGTCTAATTACTAGACCACTAATAGCCTCTCTCATAAGCTCCACCATACTCGCACCGGCTTAAGGCGAAGCCCTGCGGGATTTCCCCTCTACTTCCGGTACCACGCCGTTGTGCTGCCGGAATCGCGAGGAGAGTACTACAACCTCCGCTGCCTGCTGGAACAAGGTAGAGGAAGGTCTTCGTCGAGTACCGAACGTGTGACCGACTGCGGGAGCGCTGCGGGAACGCGGCGCCGGAAGGATCGTCTACGCGATCTTGAGATCGGAAAGAGTACGACTACATCACCCACGAGAATCTGCTCTCGTTAAACACTTTGGAATCTTCGAGGGTGAGTTATTCCATCGACTCGTTGCTACAATCTAGTAGATAGATCTTGGCTTGTTTGTTTGTATGCGATAGAAAATTTTTGTTTTCCATGCTACGAACCCCTACAGTGGTATCAGAGCTGTGTCTATATGTAGATCTGTTGCACGAGTAGAACACAATGGTCATTGTGGGCGTTGATGCTTTTATTGTAGATTGCTTTTTGTGTACTTTGCATCTTGCGGTATGTTGGGATGAAGCGGCCCGGGCTAACCTTACATGACATCGTTCATGAGACTTGCTCCACGCTTAACATGCAACTTGTATTGCATAAGTGGCTCTGCGGGTGCCTGTTTCTCCTAGCATAGTTAAGATCCAATTTACAACGGGTAATCAACAATGCTAGTATCAATGTTGTGGTTCTTGTTCGTAAGTTAGAACGACACTTATTGAAAGCCCCAAACCACGTAAAATATGCAAAGAAAGTAGAGGCGTCTAACTTTGTTTTGCAGGGGTGTGCAGTGATGTGATATGGCCATGATTGTGATTATATTTGATGTATGCAATGTTCCTTATTGTAAGTTGGCAACCGGCAGGAGCCTTATGGTTGTCTTTAATTTTGTTAAGACCTGCGTGTCTATTCAAAGTAGTTGTAATAGTTGAAGCTGGTGGACGACAACCATGAAGTAGCGTCATTGACCTTGATGCTATGCCGGTGATGATGGAGATCATGTTCGTGCTTGAAGATGGAGATCGAAAGCACAAAGAAGAAAGGCCATATCATATCACATATTATGAATTGCATGTGATGTTAATCCTTTATGCATCTTGTATTGCTTAGTAGACGACGGTAGCATTATAAGATGATCCCTTATACACATAAATTTCAAGTTCTAAAGTGTTCACCCTTAGTATGCACCGTTGCCAAAGCTTGCTGCTTCGAAGCACCACGTGATGATCGGGTGTCTTTGATTCCGCGGGTGAATACAACGTAAGCAAGCCAGATTTGCTTATGCGGTAGCTAAGGTTTGATCTTGACGAGCCTAGCATGTACAGACATGGCCTCAGGAACACGGATTACCAAAAGGTAGAGCATGAGTCATATAAGTAGATATGATGAACATGTTGATTGTTCGCCATTGAAACTATATCAACTCTCGTGATGATCGGTTTTGATGTGGTGGATTTGGTTCATGTGATCACTAAAACAATGTGAGGGATATTGTTTTGAGTGGGAGTTCACCTAGATTAATTTAATTATTAATTAGAACTCAATTTATCATAAACTAAATCAAAGTGAATTTGCATAGTTGTTGTAGTCATTGGCATCCGTTTACCACCTTGCGCTTAGTTATAATTGAGATGATAGAACTATAGAATTCTGGTTAGATACTTTACGAACTGGTATCGTATTGTTTTAAGTGTTAATCTAAAGTTTAAAAGTCCTATTGCAAACTTTCAGTAAGTTCCGGTTACTCCATGAAGTTTAATAAATAGTATTAAATCAAGAGTAACAATTCCAAGTGTTAGTATATAAGTATCATGTTTGTATCCATGATTCTTGATATTCAAAGGATTCCCTTAATATCAAGGTTATCTAGGATCTGAAAGAGTTGTTTCAGAAACCATGATGTGTGGAAGATATTGTGATATCTGAAACGAAGTTATGGTTGCAACATGATAGAGTATAATATGGCAAAAGTCATGTTCTCATATTTGATGAGAATTTGCAAAAGGTTGGAGACACTTGTTGTCCTAATCCACCAATAGGATTTGGAGAGCAACATTATACTCATGATTCACCGTTATAAGCTAAAAGTAGCTTGATCATGGATAAATCCATGATGAGGGTGAATATTTGATGTAGGTAAAATGTTTACTACACCAAGAGATTACTAAAGAAAGGAATTTGAAAGAACACCAAATATTTGATGATGGTGATCTACTTCAAAGTGCAAATCCAAAGACATTGGTATTTAATTATACACGCTTTGGACTATATGTCATATGTATGACTCCACTATTGATATTGATAGATTCTTTCAAATAGAAAAGGAAATATTGAAAGAGAATCTCATAAATATATGGCAGAAAAGAAAAGACTAGAATCGTTCAGTTTAAGTATATAGATGATATACATGTTATGGCTATATTCTTTGCTTGTTAAACAATGTGGTTCTCAAGTATTTGATACTGAATTTGTTGGTGTGAATCGTCATACGAAACAACACAATTCATGAACTACAATGGCCTAAGTAACTAGCAAAAGAATATGTGATGATGTTCATCGAGAACAAATAAAGGGTTATTGTATTGCTCGTTAAACATCAAAGCTTGCCTTCAAAGATTTGTTTTATCAGGTATTATGAGAACAAAAGGTTTGTTCAAATAATTGCCGTAATCCATAAAAGATGGATGATTCGCAAATCTCGTTGGAGACATCACATCCATAAAACTAGTGCTAAAAATGTCGAAAGACAAATTGATTGAAAGATCACTTAGGAAGTGACATCGCCGTTTAAATTATATTGGAAAGAAAACATGAAGAAAATCCATATGGATGGAATTTTGGAGTCTATTTGATTTTGATCAAATGACGCTTGTGAAACTTTCCTAGAGATAATTAAAACTTCGTTCATAGGCCAAAAGGGAACGAATGACTAGCTTATTGGAACTTGTACATATTGTTGTATGAAATCCATTATGTGTAGTCAAAAGCGATGGATTTCAACTTCATATGCTTTCTCCAAAAATTTGAGTGAATATATGAATATTTACTTAATAAGGATAAAGTATGAAACACTTGAAAAGTTCAAAGACTTTCAAGATGAAGTGCAAAATCATTGTAACAAGAATATAAATAGTTTATGATAAGATCATAAAGGAAGATATTTGAGTTACAAGTTTAGCATAATACCTAAGATTTAAGGAATCGTTCCGTGGATTTGCATTTTCCCGAAACACCATAAGAGTATGGAGCGTTCGAGATATGTAATTAAACCTTGTTTGACATGGTAAGATCGAAGGTGTAATTTCATAAAACTGCCATTATATTTTTAAGATTAAAAGCTTTAGAGATTACCGTTTTTCCACTGAAAAGAGCTCCATCATAATCCGCTGAAATGACACCATATAAGGTTATGGTTTGGGATAAAACCCAAGTTGTCCTTTCTTAAACATTGGTATGCTATGCATAAGAAAGATGTTTGCAACCAAAGTCGGATGAACCTGTCTTTGTATGACTATTAAGTATTCCTCCATAAACACCGGAGACAAAAGTGTTTGTTGCTTAGAACGTCAAGTTTCTTTTGGAAGGAATTTTTTCGTGAAAAGTTAAGTGGGAGGACAATAGAACTTTGATAAGGTTAAAAGAACCTTAGCTGTATGTGCAAAGTTGCGCAGCGCCGAAAAGTGTTCTGGAGGCGGCAACAATGCTCATGGCTCACGTGCCTCAAATGTTGTGGTCACGGAGATCTAAGTTCCTATTGAAACAAGTAGATCGGATGAACAATCAAATACCAAGATTTGAGGGTTGAATCATTATCTGAGAATAATGAACCGACTACATGCAAAGAAGCGATGATGGGCCCTGACTCCGTCAAATGGCTTGAAGCCATAAAATCCGTGATAGTTCCATACACGAGAAATCAAGTTTTGAACTTGAAGGACCCTCGAGAAAGGTGTAAGACCTTACAGTTGTGTCTGGATCTATAAAGAAATAGACATGGATGTTTTACATCTATGAAATAGTCGACATGTTGGGAAAGAGTTCACAACAATGTTCAAAGGTTGACTATGACAAGATTTGATCTTTCATAGTGATATTTAGTCTAGACGGATTAATGTAGCAACCACTACATATAATTTGTTATATGGTAGTTGAATAAACAAAACAAGTTCTTCTAATAGAATCGTTACCTAGGACATGTGCATAACACGGTCCATAGGGTTTTGTTAATTCAAAGGATGCTAAAAGCATATGCAAACTTCAATGGTTGAAGTAAGCATAGGGGAGTTGAAATCTTCACTATGATGAAACTGTTAAAAGAGTTTAATTTCATCGGAGACAATGAAGATGCTTGCATTTGCAAGAAATTAAGTGGGAGCGCTAAGACATGTTTCTAATACATTATATGGAAGACATATTGTTGATTGGAAATAATGTATCTTTTATTAACACATATTAAGAATTTCATCCCGATGAAAGACTTAGGCAAAACCCAAATATTTGGCATCAATAGACGCTAAATTGGTTGTGCCAGAAGTACATAGACAAGATATTGAATGAGTTCAATATAGAAACTACAAGAGAGGTTCTTGTCACACAGAATGGATTGAATAAGTTCAATGTTGATGATATATTCAAGTGTATTGACATTTGGTAAAGTGAAACAAATAATCAAGTATAGATTGATACTTGATGTATGAAATCACAAAGAGTATTTATATCAATCATACTGTGATATGTACAAATCCAGATATGTCCTATGCTCTAAATGTTGTGAGCATATACCAGAATGATTCGTAAGATGATCATTGGACAATAGTAAGGATATTCTTATGATCTTTTGAAGAACTAAGAGTATATTATTTGTAGAAGTGACAAATAGATGGTTAGTTCATTGTAAAAGTACTACATTGATACTAGTTTTGTCACAAAGTACAAATTAGGTTTATCTCAATCTAAACTTAGGGTGGCACAATATAATGGAAAGTGAGTTCCATAATGGATTTGGATGATTTCCAAAGTTAAGACATTGTGACAGATACTACAACAAAAGGCTAAGTATATGACTGCTATTATAGCAGCAAAATAGGGCATTTGTGTCAAGTAGTTTGTTATCAAACTAGGTGTAGTTCACAGTGGGATAATACTATGAAGATATATTGTGCGACAATATTATCAACATGTTTTAACCCCAAAGAACTAAAGGTCACACCGAAAGACCAAGTTTATACAAAGCCATCTCATTAGAGAATGAGTGATGCGTAGAGACGCAAAGACATGCAATTACACACGGACCTGGAAGTGTCAGATCCGGAGATCAGTTAACCACTAGCAATCATGTACATACAACACCGTAAAGCCATAGGTGTTGAATACACAAAGGTTTCAAACTAGATTATTGACTCTAGTGCAAGTGGGAGACTGTTGGAGATATGCCCAAGAGGCAATAATAAAGTGGTTATTATCATATCTTCACACTTATGATAAATGTTTACATACCATGCTATAATTGTATTAACTGGAAACATTAATACTTGTGTGATTTGTAAACTAAAATAAGAGTCCCTAGTATAGCCTCTTGTTAAACTAGCTTGTTGGTTAATATATGATCATGGTTTCCTGATCATGAACATAGAGATGTTATTAACAACAGGATCATATCATTAGGAGAATGATGTGATGGACATACTCCTATAGATAAGCGTAGCATAAAGATCAAGTCATTTCAATAGTTCAATTGCTATATGCTTTCTGATACATAGTAACCTAATTCCTTTGACCATGAGATCATGCATATCACCTTTGCCGGATGGATGCTTTGATGACATCAAACACCACACCGTAACAGGGTGGCTATAAAGGTGGCATTGAGTGTTCGGAAAGTATTGGTTGAAACACATGGATCAAGAGTGGGATTTGTCCATCCATATGACGGATAGATATACTCTGGGCCCTCTCGGTGGAATGTCATCCAATTAGCTTGCAAGCATGTGACTTGGTCACAAGGGATCACATATCACGGGAACGAGAAAAGAGTACTTATCAGTAACGAGGTTGAACTAGGTATGCAGAGATACCGACGATCATAACCTCGGATAAGTAACATATCGTGAGACAAAGGGAAATTGGTATCGTATGTAAGTGGTTCATTCGATCGCAAAGTAATCGTAGAAATATGTGGGAGCCATATGAATTTCCAGATTCCTCTATTGGTTATTGTTCGAAGAAGTGTCTCGATCATGTCCGCATAATTCACGAACCGTAGGGAGACACACTTAAGGATTCGACGTTGTTTGAGTAGTTATGGTATTATGAGAAAGAGACCGAATGTTGTTCGGAGTCTCGGATGGGATTCGGGATATCACGAGGTGATCCGGAATGGTCCGGAGAATAAGATTCGTATAAGGAAAGTCCCGTTTCGGAGTTCGGGAATGATTCCGGTGTTTTCATCGGGGATATTCTAGAAGGTTCCGGATTGTCCGGCACTCCGGGGGGGGAAGGGGTACATGAATGTGTCATTACATATTGGAATGATTGCATCATGTACTAAGTGTTCTCGCTGTCCAAAATAAAGGGTTTATTTAAATCCTAAATTGAAAAGTCAAACGGCTAGTTTGAAAGTCAAACGGCAAGTTTTTGGAAAGTGGAAAGAGGAGGAAAAGAGGGAAACCGAGTTGGAGAGGGAGACCTCCTCCAACCGGCGGCCAACTCCAATACCGAGTTGGGGAGGGACTCCACTCCCTCCCCCTGGCGCGCCAGCCCCCTCCCACCTATATAAGGAGGGGCAGGGCTCCCCTCCTTACACACACAAGTTCCTATCCTCTAATCTAAACCCTAGACCTAAACCCCGGTTTAGAGCTATTTCGGTTTAGAGCCTTCTAATTGGTTTAGAGCCTTCTAATTGGTGTGTCTAATTACTAGACCACTAATAGCCTCTCTCATAAGCTCCACCATACTCGCACCGGCTTAAGGCGAAGCCCTGCGGGATTTCCCCTCTACTTCCGGTACCACGCCGTTGTGCTGCCGGAATCGCGAGGAGAGTACTACAACCTCCGCTGCCTGCTGGAACAAGGGAGAGGAAGGTCTTCGTCGAGTACCGAACGTGTGACCGACTGCGGGAGCGCTGCGGGAACGCGGCGCCGGAAGGATCGTCTACGCGATCTTGAGATCGGAAAGAGTACGACTACATCACCCACGAGAATCTGCTCTCGTTAAACACTTTGGAATCTTCGAGGGTGAGTTATTCCATCGACTCGTTGCTACAATCTAGTAGATAGATCTTGGCTTGTTTGTTTGTATGCGATAGAAAATTTTTGTTTTCCATGCTACGAACCCCTACAGCTAGGTCTCGGGATAGCAGGCCGAGTTGGTTACAGATTAGGGTTTTTCCTTCAAGTTTCTATCTACTCTTTGTTGTGTTCTTCAAGAAGCCGTGCTCCTATGGGCCACCCGAATCCTTATTGGGCTTCATTTACACCGTGGACTCCTCTTGAGCTAGACCGTATAGGCTAACCTCGAGTACCTATAAGGTATACCCATGTCCGTAGCCCCCAAGTGTCCGGCCAAATCGTAGATTTGGGTGGAGATTATAAGTTTTCAAGTGTATGGGATATAGGCTCATCCGAAGTTCTTTCGGGTGCCTCAGGTTGTGTCATAGGGATTGTCGATATGTGTGCCCGATTCATCCGACGGATCAGGATTAGTTAACTGCCTTAGGGCAAAACAACGCTATCTACTCAAACTCGAGTCCCGGGACTCGAATTGAGAACATTGCTGGCGTAATTCAACTCCTGCCACGGAGTTCTTACATTGTATAATTCTAGTTTTTTGATGTGAGCACTCAACACGTCTGTCAAGGTCTTTTCATCGTGCCTGCAGGCACATATTATTTATGGTAGAGCGCATCAGGTGCGTTGCCAGGCCTTTTACAGGTCTTATCTTCATGTTGTAAACGCGGCATCCGAAAGTTTATTCACCGCAGAGGTGATTCGGGTGACCCAGAAGACGTTGTCTCTTTGTAGGGTATGTTCATCGATTCTGAGGTGGAGTCCACAAATGCTTCGAATGCCCATGGTGCAGATGTGGTTGACGCTTTTTGCCATGTACAAATATCTTTTCTTTTCCTAGGGTGTGCGACCAGTGCTCCCTATGGGAGTAGCCCCCGAGTGCCTACTCGAGTCGCAGACTCGAGTGGGGACTTTGAACATTTGTCGACTACTGTCGTTTTTATCTTTGTCGATTGTGGTTTTAGCGCTCCGTATGGGAGGAGCCCCCCAATTTCGCAATCGAATCATTGATTCGAAAGAGGAGGTTGAGATGTAGATGTCTTTGTATGTTTACCAAGGCAATTCTATGGCCCTTTAAAATTTATGGTGCGCGGCCAGTGCTCCTATTAGGAGTAGCCCCCGAGTGTTTGGTCGAGTTTTAGAGTCGACCAAAGACTAGATCAGTCGAAGAGAAGTCCTGTTGGAGTGCACATCTTGATGAAGTCAGTGACGATGATCCGCTGAGATCAGTTGCCTGCATAAGCGGTGCTGATGGGGCATGACAGAGGTGGGTCCCAAAGTCTGACTATGATTTGACCAGTCACACATAAATTACAATTTTTACCGCGGCTCCTTGATTCTCGCGCGTAGTAAGGAACCTGCAGCGACGGTTCGTTGTTTCCTCTTCCACGCATCTTTGTTGATGTGCGCCACTCGTATAGGTGAAGGTCTGTGAGCCGTTGGATGGCATTCCCTAGTACATAAGGTGGGTTCCGTGTGTGGTAATTTTTGCAGTAATCTTCTTCCTCCTTTGCACACTTCTACCATTGCCATTCTCCTCTGCTTCATCACACCCATTGTCCGTGCTGCACTGGACATTCTCAAAGCTTTTCTATGCTACTTCCTCCGATCCCTCCGCCACCGGAAGATGGGTAAGAAGAAGGGTGGTGCCGCCGCTGGATCTGCAGCTGCCATCGCTATGGCGAAGAAGAAGGGCACCGTCGCCACTAGGTCCGGCACCGACGCCGCCACCAAGAAGAAGGGTGAAGGGACCCGCGTGACCAACGGTGCGGGGACCCGCGTGACCAACGGGTCATGGCGACCCTCCTCCTTGAAGGATCATGAGCTCTAGACGCATCGCCAAGACGGTTTGCTTCCTGCCAACAAAGCAAATTGCAAAATGCCTGGACCAGAGGTAATCCTCGATCCTGCCGTTGGATTTCGGGTGATGTTTCTGGCGTTTATCCTCTAGGGTCTCTCTCCCCTCCACAAGTTTGTGCGAGGGTTGCTTTGTTTCTAGGGATTTATATTTTCGTGCCCTCGGTTTGTTAGTTGTACTCAGTTTTCCCCGGCCGCTTAAATTATCCTCCCTTTGCCCATATCCTTCTACGAAACTCTCACACAGTCTAAAAACTCGTTGTCCGCCAGTCTTGCTGTTACGTGATGACAAGTGGGTCCATGTTCAGTCAGGTCCCGTAGTGGACCCTCGCCATTACGTGCTGACAAATAGGGTCGTGTTCTGTTGGGTCCCGTAGTGGACCCTTGTTATTACATGCTGACAAGTGGGGTTGTGTTCAGTCGATTCCCGTAGTGGACACCTCTCTCCACTTATCCAGATCAGCATCGGACCCATAGCTTATCCACGTGAGTGCTAGACCCACAGCTTACCTAGGTTGGCATTGCAATATGGGACCCCGAGCTAGCCCCGCGCCCGTGCCGTTGTCTCCCCTTTCTTCTTCTTCTCTGGCAACGGTGGCCCTTTGTCTAGCTTCATTTTCATATAGTGAAATGTAATGCATAAACTTGCATATATGAAAATTATACACCGTTGAACTCTTTGAAATCGCACTTAGGACATGCTAATGTTGTGCTAATAAAACCCTCATCATTTATCGTTTCCATGGAGTGAAATATAATGCATAAACTTGCATATACGAAAATTATAAACCTCTCGAACACTGTGAAATCGCATTGAATACGTGATAATGGTGTGCTAGCAAAATTTTGAGAGATTATCATTTTCTCCCCCATTTTCATATAGTGGAATGTAATGCATAAACTTGCATATACTAAAATTATACACATTTGAACTCTTTGAAATCGCACTTAATACGTGATAATGTTGTGCTAAGAAAATCTTGAGAGATTATCATTTTCATAGAGTGGAATGTAATACACAAACTTGCATATGCGAAAATTATAAACCTTTGAACACTGTGAAATCTCACTTAATACGTGATAATGATGTGCTAACAAAATTTTGAGAGATTATCACCCCCCCAATTTTTATAGAGTGGAATGTAATGCATAACCTTGCATATACAAAAATTATACACATTTGAACTCTTTGAAATCGCACTTAATATGTGATAATGTTGTGCTAAGAAAATCTTGAGATATTATCATTTTCATATAGTGGAATGTAATGCATAAACTTGCATATACGAAAATTATACACCTTTGAAATCACACTTAGGACATGATAATGTTGTGCTAATAAAATCCTAATCATTTATCATTTCCATGGAGTGAAATATAATGCATAAACTTACGTATACAAAAATTATAAACCTTTGAATATTGTGAAATCGCACTTAATACGTGATAATGATGTGCTAGCAAAATTTTGAGAGATTATCATTTTCTCCCCCATTTTCATAGAGTGGAATGTAATGTATAAATTTGCATATACGAAAATTATACACATTTGAACTCTTTGAAATCGCACTTAATACGTGATAATATTGTGCTAATAAAATCTTGCAAGATTATCATTTTCATAGAGTGGAATGTAATGCACAAATTATACACCTTTAAACACTTTCCCTTTAAATTATATTCAAAATCATTTGTTTATGGAGTTAAAGTACCGGTGGAAAACTTGTTATTTTGCATGGATAGAGGTGTGCCTCCCGACAGATATAGGGGTTATCCTATCCGCTAGATCATAGAGGATCAATGGTTGGTGGGCATGATCTGCGTGACAAATGTGTCAACCAATCAGAGCGTAACAGCCAATATGAGCACAAGTGTGAGAGATTGTGACTAAGAAAGAGGGGGAAACTGAGTAGAACTTAAGAACCAAGGGCAAAACTGAGTAGAACTTAAAAACCAAGGGCAAGACTTACAAAGGGATTCAAATATAAAATATAAAGAGCTTTAAAAAATGGAAAATGCGTCTTTTATACAATAAAATACATCTTGGCATACATCAAACTATTTGCAATTCAAATATATACCAGTTTGACAATTATTGCCTCATTCAGACAAACTATGTTTTGGGAAGAGGCTTGAGTAGGTGATTTGAGAAGTGGTGATTTAGGTTAAAACTTGATTTATATACATTTCTTATGGTGGCAGGTCACATAATAAGACTCCCTAAGTAGATGCCACTATGTTTTGATCTTTTTGAATTTGTTGTGCATAAAATGACTCAATTAGCTAGCTAAAGACCATTAATTGATTCTCTGTTAACCAGCCACTGGAGGGTAAAACTGAGTATATTGCACACGGTAGTGTTAGGATTGGAGGGAAAAAATGAGTACAACCAAACTGCCAGTGTTACACTCGAGGGTATAACTGAGCACAACTAAGTCACCAGGGTTAGACACGAGGGAAAAACGTGACTCATGGAACACGTGTCGTGGTGCATGGGGCGGTAGCGGACACGTGTGGCTGTGCACGATGCAGTAGCGTACGCAGTTACGCGGTGCACGATGGTGCAACAAAACATCCCTTCCCTTCTCCTTTATAGAGTCATCTTCACTCTCACTAATCACTCACTTTCCCACTCAACCGTCTCCACTGTCCCATCACCTTCTGCAAACCCCCAAGAAAACCACAACCACGCTGGCGATGGACAAGAATGGAACGGTGGCCATCATCGCCTCCAAGGCCGCCGGCGAGGAGGCCCTTGTCCCCCATACAGGCCCCCGTCGAGTCATCGAAGGCAGCCACGGTCCCTGTCCCCGCTTCCACCATAGCCGCCGTTGAGGAGGCCCCCACCAGTATTGGGCAGATCCCCCTTGGCTGGGACCCCTGCGAGAAGGATGATTACATTAGGCCATAGAACCCCTACGACACTAGCATCGCTAACCCATGGTCGGAGGTAACTAGGATTTTCTCCCCTTCCCTTGTTTTGCCCCCATTCCCATCGTTGGATGCTAGATCGTATGTTATTAGGGTTGGGCTGTTCGTATTTTTATAGTAGTTAATCCTCTTGTGTTAGATCTTTTATTTTGATGAATCCCCCTATTCGTATTTCGATGAATCCCCATGTTTGTATTTCGATGAATCCCCCTATTCGTATTTGAATCCCCCTGTTTGTAGTTGGGATCAGTATTCGATTTGGTATCTCCATCATGTCCTTATTGCACTCTACTATTTTTTCCAATAGGAGGATAGAAGCGACGTTTGTAGCAACGACGAGTCCAAGGACACCAAGGCTTGTTAGGTGCTGAGGAGGTTGAAGTCTGGCCAATACGACAACTTCTTTGCTGCCGACGTTTACATGTGCCCCTTCTATACCACCAGGAGGCTCCGTGCCACCAACTTAAAATCCCTCGTGAAGCATGCCGAGGACGTGTGGACCTGCGGTGAGTACATGAACGTCCACGGCTTTAGAGCCAAGCACCAGGCGCTCGGCCTTCACCTCCACAACCTCTAGAAGGTGGCCATCGAGGAGGTTTGCATGCCCCCGATCAAGCCCAAGGCGCCCAAGGTCAAGGGACTAGGCAGCAAGAAGTGGAGGAGGTGCCAGAGAGAAGAGGCGGAGGCCATGAGGGGCCACTGATATTGTGTTGCTGCTATTGTAAAGCGGCTTCTTTTGTATTGTCTGTGTTCAACTTGTCCGCTGCTGCTGCTGAGCAGCCTAATTGTCCAACCTCGTTAAGTACCATACTATATATATCCTATATTAGCTGCTTTATCTACATATCCTATGTTTACTGAATGTATTTATGGTGCTGGTTAGATTTGCTGCTCTAGATTTGCTACAGATTGGAAAAAACGAAGGCCAAAAGGAACAATGAATGAAGAGAAAATATTCTCTAGATTCGCTACCTTTTTGGTCAAACAAAACACAATTGTTAGAAAGAGAGAGGGGAAAAGGTGCTCTTAAAAAGGCCAATCATAAAAATAACAAAAAGAAAACTTCTAATTTAGGCGACAAGTCCCACACCACGTCCCCCATAACGTGTTCCCAACAAACCGGCCCCACGCAGTCCCACATGGCATGGCCCCATACGTCAGCATAACGCGTTCCTGACCAAATGACCCCATGTGGTCCTACACCACGTGACCCCACACATCATCCAATGGTTAACCTGACGGTAGCTGTCGTTCGAGCTCTTTGATGGGTTTCTGAGGAGGAGAGGGGCAAAAGTGAGGAAAAGTTAAGCGGCCGGGGAAAAAGGAGTACAACTAATAAAAATCCCTTGTGTCTATGGGATTCAGCTGCATCAGCTAACCCCAAAATCCATCTTGCACATCGCATGCTACATTACCCTCTACGAGTACTGGCTCGGAATCGAGCCACACTTTGGGCTCTTCAAAAAGCTTTTCCAGCTGAAAAGGCAATCAGGGTCCAGCTATGTAGTATATGATATCGGCAGCTGCGGTATCTATGTTGACCCCAATGTCCAGTACTTTAGCCTCAGTATTGTCGAGTACGTCCAAGGATAGAGGGGAAATGATTCTACATCCGGGACCAGCATGTTGACAGCGAAATATTTGGACTTGATCCTTTTGATTTGAAGGTTGAGCTAAAAAGAAGGTCCTAGAAGAATGTTGTGATGCTGGACGAAGCAGAGGAAGTCGAAGTCTTGTACAATCGTGTTTGTGACCTTCAGCTTGTCCGAGGCTAAGAAGTCACCTGTGTCAACCTCATCCGCACATTTTTGCAGCGTCGGGTGCAACCTCTACAGGCCAGGGCACACCCAATGTCGTGCTAGACCAGCGTGGCTGACCCCACTCGCATTTCTCCTGAGGATTTGTCATCGGTGGAGGTGGACAGAAAAGTTGGGGCACTGACCAAGTTTACCGCGAAGGATGTCCTTCCTAGAGATTTAGCCACACTGCCTTCCGTGCAAGTAACTCTCCTCCTAAGGTAAATTTTCCATCAATTCCTCTTATTCTTTCATGTCCATAGTACTATCTTGTGATTGTATTTGATGTTTACACCAGGATTGGAAAGTTGCGAGTGTGTTGCCGCCTCAGCCGGAGGGGATACTGCCTCCAGAGGCTAAAGAAGAAGAAGAATCAGGGTCGACTGTGCCCATGTTGGTGTGCAGGAAATCCATGATTCTAGCGAAGATGACACTCGCAAGCGCTCCCAGACGAAGACTCGGATGCATCCACGCTAGAGACGCCGAGGGGTCATTCGGCTAAGCGGGCACTTCTAATCAAATTTTGGCGGTGTCTGTCCGTGGTATGGCCCCGCCACCACTGAAGAAGCCGACGAGGCTAAAGGAGTAGTTGGACAAGGACGTTGACCTCGAAAACTTTGATAGGTAAGTCTTCTCTGCTTGAAGTTAAAGTTTTCTTGACTTGCAATTTTCTCTATGCTGAATGCCTTTGTGATCTTGCTGCAGTAGGAGTGCATCATCGTCGTATGGCGATTGCCGCCTCCTGGAGGACACCTGAGTCATAAACACCAAAAATAAGGGCACAGAGGATTCCTCGCCTTCCCAAAGATAGTGGCCACCTCCAGCACAAATTCCTCGAGTTTTCCCAACGTGGGAGAGCACCTGGTTATTTCCCGGACGTCTATTCAGAAGGAATCTTTGGAGTCTTTGGGTGACCATGATTCATGAGCTCTTCACTAGAAATATTTGTACGGTATCAAACTTTGGGTGATATATGTTGTCTTTTGTAACCCATCCTGCAGGAGTCTGTTTGTCTTAGCGAGCAGATCACAACCTTGGGCCGACAGCATGCTCGGCTAGATACTGACAACCGCCAGCTGCAAAGTAAGCTTGTCGACTTGTACTATACTGCTGAGTATTTGTTTTGATTGTACTTGATGTATTCCCATTGTGCTTTAGAGGATAATAATGACCTTCTTTGCCGAGTGAACTCCCTTTAAAAGGGTCTTAGCATGGCGGAGACCAAGCGGGATGAGGCACTCGAAGCCCTCGAGCGCCTCAAACAGGAGTCGAGGAAGCGCGAGGAGGACTTGATAGCTGCTGCAGCCGATAGAGAAAAAGGGTTCGCGGAACAACTTTTCTCTTTTGCCCAAGCACTCTCTGGTATTTTGTTTGTCTGATATTTTGCTTTGCTCGTGTTTCTTCTTTTGGTCGTGCTTTCAGATTTGCGGGAGTTTAATCCCATATGCTGCTGGTGTTGACTTCGACCGCCAGGTTCTGGACCATGAGGATGCTTTGGCTGGTGCTGTGGCATCGATCGAAGATCGTGACGTTTCCACCCAGAACGCCCTCAGGAAGGCCAAAACTGTTCTGGGACGCCTTCGTGAAGAGATGCTCCACAAGGCCAAGATAGTTGAAGATATTGATGGCCTAGTAGAGACCTTCACGGGTGGTGTTCCTATGGACTTCATGAACGCACAGAAAGGAGCTGGTGCATCTTTTGGGTTGGCGATCGCATAGACCTGCGGTGCCAATCTGGACGTCAGCCGGATTACTTCGAAGATGTAGATGACCATGGAGGGCCAAGAGGTACATTTCTCCCCTTTTGCCACTCATTGTCATAAATATGGCCTCGGCTCATAGAGACACTCGTGAAGTACTCTGCAGAGTGAAAACGGCTGAACGCGGCAAAGGCCACGGCATCAAGAGCTGCAGTTGTGAAGGCCACGATGTCGGAGGCTGCCATGGAGTCGACGGAGCCCGCGAGTGCTGACGCGCTGGTCTAGGTGTCTTCCTGTTTGATTATATGGTGGTGCCAAAACTTTTGTAGTCCCGTAGTAATTCCGCTGGTGTGCTATTTTGATCTAAACCTGCTCTTTTTAGTGCGATGCACCAGTGTTGGTTGTTTTGATGCCTTTCTTTTTCTTCTTCAAACTCGTGCTCATCGAGCTATGCCTCTTATTATGTGATTGCTTCCTTGGCTAGGGCTCTTTGAGCGACGCACCGAGCATGGCTTATCTGGATGTGCCACTGGCACCACCGCGCTCGAAGTTGAAAGAACTATCGCTTCTATCTCGACTATGTGATCGTGTGAAGCACTTGGAGCGACACACGTTGATCATCCGCGGTGCTTCCTGATGAGTGCATATTTGCATCATGTTTTACATTATTATTTTGCATTGTAGATGTAGGATCTTGGTATTTTAGGTGTTCGCGTGCATATTTTATGTCTGTTTTCACCAGGATTAGGACAGATGATGGATCTAATGGATACAATTCTTGGAGCAGTTGTACTATGGAGAAAAGGAGTAAAAAAAACGTAAATCGCTTATTTGGGAAATATTAATAATACCAGAAGAAAACCAGAAGCGAACAAAGGAGGCAGAGAGCGCAACGACCAACTATACGGGCGGATCAATTTTCCCCGCCGTATAGCTCCGGCCGTATAGCCGGCGCCGCCTCCGCCTCATCAAATAGTTTCACCCTGTGCAACTAGTTCGAGAGACGACATATGGAACACCAGAAATCATAGAAACCTCACCTCTAGAAGGCATCTGGAGGGGGAACTCATCCACCGGGGATCCATCTTCGCCTTCATAGATCTGGGAGGCTAAGGCATCAATCTTCATCGTCCACCGCTGCATCACCACCATCTCCAACCATCCCATCTACATCTTGTCTAGATATTGTTATAATTCCTATACTCGTTGTGGATTTATACAAGTACTATTCATCTATGATTGTTTCCATTACCATTGCCATGATGTTGATTGCCTCCATGTCTGAGTAGATCTTTAGTTCTTGGGAGATGGAGAAACCCTAGTATGAGATTGAAATAAGATAAAGTATATTATGATATTCATTGTTGTGACCATGTGTTAGATTTTCTACATCTTGATATTGAGAGAAGTCGACCTCTCAATATTAGCCTCTTGTGGGGACTTGATGGAGGAAACTACTTGTTGGTATACGGAGGCGTGCTAACACTGACAGTGACTATAAAGTTGTTGGCACCCCTTGCGTATCAACTTGGGAAACCGAGAAAACTCACGGAACGCTATCCATGCCATGGGATACATCCTACGGGATTACGTCCCTAAATAGCACAGTAATTCGATTAATGTCGATTGCTAACTACTGTGGTTATGAGGATGATGTGAGTAGCGGTTGTTGCCTATTCGTCCAAATAAGGAGTTCCTCCCACACATACATAGTTGAGAATGTTCATGATGATAATATTTATCTTAGATCTTTACAATACTAGTGGTGTATCCGCTATTCCCTGAGAACGCCTTTTTACCAACTGCAGTTCAAATCTCTCTTACATACGCGATACTTACTTTCTATACTCAGTTGTTTTACTTTACATTATTGTTCTTATACCCAAAACCCAAAAACACCTTTTTACACAATACTCGCATTTTATCTTGTCACTTAGAACTTTATCTAGCATTTCTATCGCAATATTTATTTCAAGAGTTATTAGACTTCATACTCCTGCTCCCTATGGGATTGATATATTTATTTTGAAACTAGCTACAAACGATCTGTGGTCTTGCAGTCATCAAGCTATTTTTTAGCACCGTTCCCGGGGAGCTAAGCGCTGTAGGTATTTTAGTTTTTGCTTATTTATTTTTGTCTTGCTAAATTTTGTTTTAGTTACATGTATCCACCAACATGATGAAGTTTGAGCATATGACTAGTGCTAACCCACTCAACCATTTTGGGAAGCCCTATGATATTTATAAAAGAGACAACTCCAATGAGAAGACAAGGGTGTTTGAAATAAATCCTCTACTACTTAGTATTCTACATAAGAAGCAATTTACTGGAGATGAAGAAGATCCTGATCCATATGAGCATATTGCATGTTTTATAGATATACATGGCACTTTTCTATTGACAGGATATACCACCGATGAGGTAAGGGTTAAACTTTTTGGTCAAATTTTGACAAGTACAGCTCTCTCATGGTATAGATCTCTACCCCCTGAAGCCACTACTACTTGGGGTAATCTAGCTTGTGAATTTCTATCAAAATATTATCCACTATCAAAATCTTTTGGAATCAGGCATGTTATAATGACTTGGAAGAATCGCGCTAATGAAGGACTAGTAAGAGCTTATATTAGATTTAAAGATTTACTACGACTATGTCCTCATCATGATTTTCCTGAATGGTATTTACTACATATCTTTTATGGTGGTTTAATTGAACCCAATAAAATTGAACTAGACTCTTTCGCTGAAGGAGCCTTTACTTAAAGCTTGGGCTTTACTTAATAGAATTCGTGATCATAGAGTTTCATGGAATTTTTGTCTAGGAGCTAAAGGAGGTGTAGAAATAGAGCATGATTGTATTCATGACTATAATAAAAAAAGGCCATGTTAAAGAACTATCCAAAGAACTTTATTTAGATTCATATCTTGTGTTGCAAGTTGTTAAAGCTTTTACAGAACATATTAAAGCTCCAAAGGAGGGTCCAGTCAAGTATGATGCACCACCCGAACCAGAAAATAAAAGAGAAGATGAAGCAACACTGGCCTCCGTAGAACCAATTTATGAGGTGCCTTTCCCTAACACTGCACAAAAGCATATTCTTGAATATGAGCAGGTCAAGGAGGTACAGGAAAATAGGGAAGAGGAAAGCATGCCAGAAGTCGTGGAACATATGGAAGAAAGCAAAGATGAAGAGGTAACTAAGGAAGCAATTATGGCTATGTACTCACACTGTAACATAGTTGAACTTGATGAAGAGACTTCCATATTGGTTGAAGGTAAAACAAAGGTAAAGATGTGGGTAAGCTTATTCTTCCTTGCATATTTAAAGAAACCTCTCATTATGGTTTATGTGATCTTGGCACCGAAGTTAATGTTATATCTTATGACTTCTATTTAGAAATAAAAGAAGAAATAGAACCGGCTACAATTGAAAATACTGATGTAACAATTATGTTAGCCAATAAAAACCTTAGAATTCCAATGGGAGTAGTTGATAATGCAATCATCACAATTGGCAACAAAGATTTTCCTATTGATTTTGTAGTTGTCCATATGCCAGCTGACACTCTTTGCCCAATTATATTTGGAAGGAACTTTTTGGGTGATATAGGTGCCTATGTTAACTTCAATAAGGAGATTATTTCTCTTAAGCTTGGGGGAACGGAAAACAAATTCCATTTCTCCAAATTTAAAGACAGGCCTCCACCAAATACAAGAGGAAGAGAGATCTATTGAGGAAATGGCAGCTCTTTTCTTAGGTAATCAAGAAGAAGAAATAGATGAAGATCCAAATTATGAAGAAATAATCATGGAAGACAAGTCCCTAGGAGAACTAGAAAATGAGTTTGATTCACTACCCAATTTGGGACCTCCAATTGACGAGGCTTTTGAAGAGCCAGAAAAGAGAGGGGATGAAGAATTATCACCCCCATAATTGAATACTCTACCATAAAATCTTAAATACAGGTTTTTAGATGATACTAATAAATTCCATGTTATTATTAATGCTAAACTTTTAGGAGAAGAAGAAGAACTCACGAGGATACTTAAGGAGCATCGTCGGACCTTTGGGTACTCAATGGATGACTTGAAGGTCATTAGTCCTATGATAGCCGTCCATCGAATATTCATGGAGGAAGGTGCTAAACCAGTTGCAGAATTCAATAGAAGACTGAAGCCTGAAATGAAAGAAGTGGTAAGAAAAGAAATTGTACGCCTATTGGACGCAAGTATAATCTATCTTGTTAAAGAAAGTGAACGGGTAAGTCCTGTTCACTGTGTTCCTAAGAAGGGCGGTTTACTGTTGTTCCTAATGAAAACAATGAATTGATACCTACTAGAACTGTTGTTGGGCATAGGACGTGTATAGACTTCAGGAAATTAAACAAAGAAACTAGGAAAGATTACTATCCATTACCATTCATAAATCAAACTTTAGAAAGGTTAGCAAACCATACTCATTTTTGTTACTTGGACAGATACATACTCTGGTTTCTCTCAAATAGCTGTTCATCTGGATGACCAACTTAAAACAACTTGCATAAGTCCTTATGGTTTACATGCTTACCGACGTATGCCCTTTGGTTGATGTAATGCTCCAACTACTTTTCAAAGATGCATGACTGCTATTTTGCTAATTTTATAGAAATTATAATGGAAGTGTTTATGGGTGACTTTTCTATCTATGGAACTTCGTTTACTAGTTGTTTGGATAATCTCAAAAGAGTTTTGCAGTGTTGTGAAGAAACTAATCTCGTTCTAAACTGGGAGAAGTGCCATTTTATGGTCATAGAAGGTATAGTCCTAGGACACCATGTATCAGTTAAGGGAATTTAAGTTGATAGAGCTAAGGTTGAAGCAATAGAGAGAATGCCACCACCTAGGGATATTAAAGGTATAAGAAGTTTTCTTGGTCATGTGGATTTTTATAGATGGTTCATTAGAAATTTCTCTGGAATATCTAAACCTTTGACAAACCTCTTGCAAAAGGGAATTAGATTTAATTTTGATGATAAGTGTCTTGAAGCCTTTCATAAACTCAAAAATTCTTTATCTCGCGCTCCTATTATTAAACCACCCATCTGGGATACAACCTTTCATTTAATATGCGAGGCTAGAAATAATGTTGGAGGAGTAACTCTAGGAAAACATATTGGTCGTAGATTTAATATTATACATCATGTTAGTAGAACTCTCAATGGTGCTTAGAAGAACTACCCTACGGAAGAAACGGAACATTTTGCTGTATTTTTCTCTTGTGATAAATTTCATTCCTATATAGTTGATGCAAAGGTAAGAGTTCACACGGATCATGATGGCATAAAAGAACTCCTTGAAAGGAAAGACCATAAGCCAAGGCTGATCCATTGGATTCTTTCACTTCAAGAATTTGAGCTATAGATTATGCAGAGGCAAGAAATAAAGATGCTAGATGCAGTGTCCATGTTTGCCCCGCAAGACACCAATCTTATTGAGAGGAACTTTAGTCCTGGTGACTTTCGTTTACGAGAATTATTCAATGAACTAAGGTCAATTCCTCCAAAAGAGAAGAAGTCTTTGTCATGGGAGAAATTTTCCATTCCTGAATAAACAATGGTAAGTGCAAGGTAAGTGCTCTTACCCAAATAAGTGATTTATTTTCACAATTCTTACTCTTAATAATTCTGCCTTTGAATTTCTTGTATTTTTCTGAAGTTTTAGAGGGGTTTTCCCAACTATACGGGTAGAGCTATACGACTGGAGAGGTAGCTCCCGCCGTATAGTTGGTCGTTAAAGTCTCTGTATCATCTTCGTGAATTTTTTTTTGCTATCTGAGCCTATACGGTCGCAACTATACGACCGGAAGCAAAAATTCTGGTTGTATAGTTGGTTGTTAAACTCTCAGACACTTTTGGTTTTGATGTCTGTATCTATATGGTCGCAACTATACGACTGGAGCAAAACTTCCGACCGTATAGTTGGTCATTAAACTCTCATGCACTTTTGGTTTTGATGTCTGTATCTATACGGTCGCAACTATACAACCAGAACTAAAAATTCTGGCTGTATAGTTGGTCGTTAAACTCTCAGACACTTTTTCGTTCGATCTTTTGTTTCCATTAAAAATGTTATTGTCGGTTCTGAGTCGTGATTTAATCGACCTGGACTCGAGATATTTGGAAATATCTACCTGGAACCAACTATACGACCGGAGCTATACGAGCCGTGCCCGTATAGTTGGTCGTTGCGCAGCAGGACACTTCCAAATCCGTGATTTCTTTTCCTGTTTTGTTCGGATTCTTTTCTTGGGTGAAAATTTGGTGTTTCTCGCGAGTTATACCGACCTCTAACCCCCCTTATATACTGCCATTGTCTCTCTCTATAATCATAATCTCCAGAAACAGATCTACTTCTTATTCACACAGAAGGAATCTCAACCAAGGGATAAAGGTCAAGAAGAAAGGATCCCATGGAGACCGGGAGCAATAGCAAACAAGGGAAGGAGATCAAGGCCAACCCTATAGAGTTCCTCAATGCTGGCCATGGGTGCCGGAAGAGGGATTTGAAGGCTCTAGAGTTGAGGATCGAAGAGTTGGACAAGGAGAAGCCAGGGACACGCAAACACCTCCGATTGCTGCGACTTTATCTTGATAAACTAGAAGAAGATATCAAGCGGACAACCGAAGTAAGTTTTTCTATGAGCCTTAAGGTGCTACAAACACTTCTGAATAACAATGGGTTCATTAAGGAACAAGTGAAGGTCCTGGAGAGGAACAATCTTTTCTACAAGTTGCATGTTAAAGAATTAGAAGATGTCAATCAATCCCTCCACCTCAGGCTGGCCCGCGAGGAGAAGATACCATGTGCCATGGCGCCACAGTGATCTACAACAATCATGGTATCGAATAATCGCAAGGGATTATTTGATCCTACCTGGCTTGATTCCAAGCTTGGGGAGATCTTTAAGACCATGTAATCTATCTTTAAGATCTTTAAGACAAAAGTGTGAGCATATTGATGCACTCGACTTTCAACGTAGAGCTCGTTGGGAACCCCAAGAGGAAGGTATGATGAGCACAGCAGTAAGTTTTCCCTTAGTTATGAAACCAAGGTTTAATCGAACCAGTAGGAGCAAGGAAACACCCCAAAGGTGTTACTAGCTGAGCTTTGGCAGGGCGCACTACCGGTGCTAGTAGCAACGTGGAGACCTGCACAACACAACCACAAAACTTTATCCCCAACTTGCGATGAGGTTGTCAATCTCACCGTGTTTTGTGGAAAACAAAGGATTAAACATATCGAATGGAAAGAAGTAAAAGTTTGCAGAAAGTGAACACAAAGCAGTAAAAGATTGTAGATTGTATATAAAAGACAAGGACCGGGATCCATAGTTCACTAGAGGTGGCTCTCCTTAGATAGATAACATGCTGGGTGAACAAATTACAGCGGGGCAATTGACAAACACCGAGAAAGCAATACATGCATATACTAATCATCTTGACTCCTTTGAGACTTGATTGGGCATTACAACATAATACATAGACCGCCATCCAACTGCATCTATGACTAATAATCCACCTTCAGGTTATCATCCGAACCCCCTCCAGTATTAAGTTGCAAGCAATAGATTATTGCTTTAAGAACTGCGTGTAAAGTAAACAATACAATTGTTCTATGAACAAAGGATCGTGTTTTCTCCCTAGTAGCAACACCACATCTAGTACCTTAGATATTTCTGTCACTTCCCCAGATTACCAGAGGCATGAACCCACTATCGAGCATAAATACTAACTCTTGGAGTTGCTAGCATCTACTTGGCCAAGATAGCTACTAACAACGGAAAGCATGCAAGATCTCAAATAACAAAGACATGATAGAATCAATAATCAATCTGAAATAGCATCTCAATATCCATCGGATCCCCACAAACACAACATGTATGAATTACAAATAGATGATCTTGATCATGAACGGAGCTCACAAGATCTAAACATGAAAGCACGAAGGAGGAGAAACCAGCCATCTAGCTACTACATGGATCCGTAATCCAAGGATGAACTACTCACGCATCACACCGGAGGCTTGCATGGTGATGAAGAAGGCCTCCAGGGTGAACTCCCCTCTCCGGCAGGGTGCCGGGAAGAGCTTCAGATCCCTCTCGATCTAGGGATGGAGATGACGGCGGCTATAGACTATTTCGTGGATTTTTGATCGGGTACCTAGGGTTTTCGTCTCGAGGGCAACTTATAGGCGGAAGGAGAGGCCGAGGGGGTGCTGGGGTCGGCCAGACCACCCCCTGGCACGGGCCAAGCCTGGCCGCGCGACCAGGTGGTGTGGACGGATCCTGGCCCCTCTCCGTCTCATATTCTGGCACTTGATCCCTTCCAGAAAAATAGGCACTTTGGCTTTTGTCCCATCCAATTCCGAGAATATTCATTTTCTGACTTTTGTGGAACCAAAAACAGCAGAAAATAGGCAGCTGGCACTGTGGCTCTTGTTAATAGGTTAGTCCAAGAAATCATATGAAAAGTACTCCAAAGTTGGAACAAAACACAAGAAAGTGGATAAAACCAAGCATGGAACATCAAAAATTATAGATACATTTGCAATGTATCAACATCCTCAAGCTTAACTCCTGCTCGTCCTCGAGTAGGTAAGTGATAAAAAGAAATAATGTTTGAGGTGACATGCACCATCAAAGACTTGATCAAAGTATTTGCAAAACATCAAAGCTGGGATCAAAGTACTTCAATCATAACATGAAACACAAAGTTCTAGCAATAAGCAAAGAGACTATGATGCAACATGAAAAGGCACAAACAAAAGATTCATGAATAATAATGCTTTGCAAGACGTTTGTTTGTTTCACATAAAGAAAACATAGCATAAAAGTATTCAGCTTGTCCCTCAATAGAGTAGCAAATATAAATGCATAGGACACCTTCAAAGTTCATAAGAGTGACTAGATACAATAGTTTAAAACAAGCAATAACAAGTTATGCATCAATCAACTAGTCTTGGGACAATGCACATAGAACTAAGAATGGCCACTATGCTCTCAAAGTAGGTGCATAAAGTTAGAAGGTGGAGACTCAATATAATGGTGGAAGAAAAAGCCTTTTGTAAAAGGAAGTAGGGATTCAAGTCTCATAAAGAGCTTCCAAAAATTATGGTACTTATAGCTTCCAGCTCTCATTGCCCCTATCATAAGCATCTTTAAGTGATTAAGGTTAAAGTGACACAACTAAGAGGATATGCTTGACAAGTTATAAACCGAAATCTCATGCCCCTTACTTACGAAGACCGATCCTCATGCTACTCAACTTCAGTCACGAGTAAGCTCTTGTCATTGTAAGTATATGTGTATCATTAAGAACTGCCAACAGGGTGCCCCTTGCACATGATACGGGAGCTTTCCCATAATCAAAATGACAAGGCAAGCAGACAATGAGTATCTCAGCGTTCTTTTTATTTGCTATTTTCATAGGTTTTTATTGAGGATGCTTCATAGAGTGCTCATTATGGTGATGCTGCAAGTTTCCACCATGATTAGGCATGGCTTAGGCTAGCGGCCCAAGTGTTTCTCTAACACACATACAAGCACCATGATCTTACAAGTTCCACTTTTATTTCACACCGCCGGGATCCGTAAGCAAAAGAACATGATATCAACGGGGTACAAAGTACAAGTGCAATGTTGAAAGCGTTCCCCATGTAACATGGTTCTGCTAATTTCAACTTATAAAGCGCAAGCATATACGCAACAAAGAAGGACCCAATGGTTCAAGTTTATTATAGGCAATAAAGTAAAGTGTGCCATCAAGTTCGTGAGAGCTTTAATCACTAGTTTTCTCATAACAAGTGGAAGGTAAACAAAAGCATGAATGTACTTGGAATAGCATAAGCTAGTAGGTAGGTATGGTGGACTCTTTGGAATAACTTGGTTTAGGGAGTTGGATGCATGAGTGGAACTCATACTTTGTTGTGGAGGCTAGCAAAAGACTGGGAGCGACAAACTAAGAGAGCAATAATGGCCATAATCATGCAGACCGACAAAACATCAGTGCTCAAAGCATAAAGTGATACTACAAGTTGAAAACTAAAGGATCATAAAGGCTATGGTGACTTGAGATAGTCATAACATGGTGTAAGCATGTGCCAAGTCAACCCAAATAAAGCATCAAAGGAGAATACCACTATACTATGCTTTAATATGCTAAAACAACGCACGATTCATCCAAGGCACATTAAGAAATCTCAATTGTTTACAACAAGTCATGCTACAGAAAAGAATACTAAGCATAAAACCAAAACAATATCAAGCATGGCATGACAAAGCATAGGCCACAGTCAAAAACAAGCTCTTTTTACCACATAAGCATGAGCTTTCCTACTCTTTTCCAAACCAAACGAAACTATTTGCAAACCAATGTATGAAAGAGGGGGTACAACCAACTTATTCAGAAAACTTAAGAAAACCAAGAAAACTAAAACCAAAACAAAAACAAAAAAGAAGACGCTCCAAGAAAAACACAACTGTGCATGAAACAATAAAAATGAAGCGTTTGGAGGAAACCTGGGATTTTTATTGATGAAGAAGGGGATGCCTTGGGCATCCCCAAGCTTTGACGCTTGCACTTCTTGGATATTTCTTGGGGTGACACGCGTGGCATCCCCAAGCTTGAGATTTAGTCCATCCTTCATCTCATTACTCATTCCTTCCATACACCTGAAAATTTTCCTTCATACAAAACTTCACACAATCTCATTAGCAACATTAGTGCACTTAAGATAAATAAGTATCAAGGTTCAGTTCTAACACCAAATAAACTTCCATTAGAACACTAGCTACTGTCACACTTCCGTTAAAAAGCTCAATTCCCCAAAGGAACTCAAGAAGGAACTAACAAGAAGCAAATGCAGAAAATGGCAGAAATCTGTCAAAACAGACCAGCAGGTAAATACGAATTTTTTCGAAGACCTTATGTTGCTCAAATCAAAAAGTGTTGAACTAAGTGAAGTTATATAACAACCTGGGGCATAAGCACAAAAAATTACAGCTCAATCCGACATACAGAACTCTCTCAGAAATTTTTACGATGAAGCACAGAAATCTGTTTCGGGACAGCAACTTTCCCAATCATTACTTCACTCTCATTAGAGGTTACTCTTGGCTCAAAAAGCAAATAAAAAGGATAACGAGAGGTTATTACAGAGGTAATAACTTCCAAGACTCATCTAAAACTCTTGGGTTATCTCCCAATAAGTACTTTTCTTTAACGCCTTTAAGTTAGGCATAAGAAGCAAAGAAAGAATCAAGTGTTCTCAAATGAAGAAGCATTAAGACCAAATTTTGTTTTCATAGGAGAAGCAAAAGAAATATTTTCTCTCTTTTTAGGGAAGTGTTCTATACCTTTCTTGAGTGGGAGTTGATATTTAATGGTGCCTTCTTTCATATCAATGATGGCACCAACAGTTCTAAGAAAATGTCTTCCCAAAGTAATAGGACAAGAAGCATTGTATTCAACATCCAAAACATAGAAATCAACGGGGACATAGGAATCATTAACCATAATAAGAACATCATTAAGACTCCCCATGAGTTTCTTTTTAGCATTAGCATCAAGTGGAACATTCAAATAGCAATCTTCAAGAGGAGGCAAATCAAGCATATCATCTAAAGTAGTAGAACTATTAGTAGCCTCAACACTAGTGGTGGTAATAGTAGAAACACTAATGTTTCTAGCAATTTCATCTTCTCTTTCCCACTTAGCATGTAATTCAGCTAATAGTCTAACTTTTTTTATCAATTCTTACTTGTATGGCATTAGTAGCTGCAAAGGGATTCTCATTAGTTTCAGGTTTAGCAGCCATTTTATTCAAAGTAGATTGAGCTTCAGCCAAAGATGCTATATTTCTTTCAGCATTAGAGAGTTTTTCCTCAATAGTTTTATTGAAAGCAGTTTGTTTACTAATAAACTCTTTAAGAATAACTTCAAGTTTAGGGGGGGCACTCTTATTATTGTTGTAAGAATTTCCATAAGCATTACCATTGTTGGGAGGATAAGGTTTATAATTTTTGTCACCAAAATTGTTCCTATAAGCATTATTACCATAAGCATTGTTGCCAAAGTTGTTATTTCTTATGAAGTTCACATCAACTTGCTCTTCTTGAGCAACCAAGGAGGCTAAAGGAACATCATTTGGATCAATATGGGCTTTCCCATTAACAAGCATAGACATAATAATATCAATCTTATCACTCAAGGAGGAGGTTTCTTCAACAGAATTTACCTTTTTACCTTGTGGAGCTCTCTCAGTATGCCATTCAGAATAATTAACCATCATATTATCCAATAGTTTTGTTGTAGCACCCAAAGTGATGGTCATAAAGGTACCTCCAGCAGCTGAATCCAATAGGTTCCTTGAAGAATAGTTCAATCCTGCATAAAAAGTTTGGATGATCATCCAAGCAGTTAGTCCATGAGTGGGACAATTCTTTACCAAAGATTTCATTCTTTCCCAAGCTTGAGCAACATGCTCATTATCAAGTTGTTTAAACTTCATTATTTCACTTCTCATGGATATAATCTTAGCAGGAGGATAGTATTTTCCAATAAAAGCATCTTTGCACTTAGTCCAAGAATCAATACTATTCCTAGTTAAGGAATTCAACCATTCTTTAGCTTTTCCTCTCAAAGAGAAAGGAAACAATTTCAGTTTAATAATATCACCATCTATATCCCTATGCTTTTGCATCTCACAAAGTTCAACAAAGTTATTTAGATGGGAAGTAGCATCTTCATTACCAATACCAGAAAATTGTTCTCTCATAACAAGATTGAGCAAGGCAAGTTTTATCTCAAAGAAACTATTTTCAGCCACAGGTGGAGCAATAGGAGTGCTTATAAAATAATTGTTGTTGGTTCTAGTGAAGTCACACAACTTAGTGTTTTCAAGAGTAGTCATTTTTTTGGGTTTTCAAATAAGAAAGCAAAACAAGTAAAACTAATTTTTTTGTGTTTTTGAAGAACAAAATAAGCAAGCAAAGCAAAAAAGAAAGTAAGCAAAACAAAAACAACAAAGTAAAGAGATTGGTTATGAGGGACTCCCCTTGTGAAGATGTCCTTGACTCCCCGGCAACGGCGCCAGAAAAGATCTTGATGCACTCGACTTTCAACGTAGAGCTCGTTGGGAACCCCAAGAGGAAGGTATGATGAGCACAGTAGTAAGTTTTCCCTTAGTTATGAAACCAAGGTTTAATCGAACCAGTAGGAGCAAGGAAACACCCCAAAGGTGTTACTAGCTGAGCTTTGGCAGGGCGCACTACCGGTGCTAGTAGCAACATGGAGACCTTCACAACACAACCACAGAACTTTGTCCCCAACTTGCGATGAGGTTGTCAATCTCACCGTGTTTTGTGGAAAACAAAGGATTAAACGTATCGAATGGAAAGAAGTAAAAGTTTGCAGAAAGTAAACACAAAGCAGTAAAAGATTGTAGATTGTATATAAAAGACAAGGACCAGGATCCATAGTTCACTAGAGGTGTCTCTCCTTAGATAGATAACATGCTGGCTGAACAAATTACAGTGGGGCAATTGACAAACACCGAGAAAGCAATACATGCATATACTAATCATCTTGACTCATTTGAGACTTGATTGGGCATTACAACATAATACATAGACCGCCATCCAACTGCATCTATGACTAATAATCCACCTTCAGGTTATCATCCGAACCCCCTCCAGTATTAAGTTGCAAGCAATAGATTATTGCTTTACAAACTGCGTGTAAAGTAAACAATACAATTGTTCTATGAACAAAGGATCGTTGTTTTCTCCCTAGTAGCAACAGCACATCTAGTACCTTAGAGATTTCTGTCACTTCCCCAGATTACCAGAGGCATGAACCCACTATCGAGCATAAATACTAACTCTTGGAGTTGGTAGCATCTACTTGGCCAGGATAGCTAGTAACAACGGAAAGCATGCAAGATCTCAAATAACAAAGACATGATAGAATCAATAATCAATCTGAAATAGCATCTCAATCCATCGGATCCCCGCAAACACAACATGTATGAATTACAAATAGATGATCTTGATCATGAACAGAGCTCACAAGATCTAAACATGAAAGCACGAAGGAGGAGAAACCAGCCATCTAGCTACTACATGGATCCGTAGTCCAAGGATGAACTACTCATGCATCACACCGGAGGCTTGCATGGTGATGAAGAAGGCCTCCGGGGTCAATTCCCCTCTCCGACAGGGTGCCGGGAAGAGCTTCAGATCCCTCCCGATCTGGGGATGGAGATGACGGAGGCTACAGACTCTTTCGTGGATTTTTGATCGGGTACCTAGGGTTTTCATCCCGAGGGCAACTTATAGGCGGAAGGAGAGGCCGAGGGGGTGCTGGGGTCGGCCAGACCACCCCTTGGCACGAGCCAAGCCTGGCCGCGCGGCCAGGTGGTGTGGCCGGCCCCTGGCCCCTCTCCGTCTCGTATGCTGGCACTTGATCCCTTCCGGAAAAATAGGCACTTTGGCTTTTGTCCCGTCCAATTCCGAGAATATTCAATTTTTGACTTTCCTGGAACCAAAAACAGCAGAAAACAGGCAGCTGGCACTGTGGCTCTTGTTAATAGGTTAGTCCAAGAAATCATATGAAAAGTACTCCAAAGTTGGAACAAAACACAAGAAAGTGGATAAAACCAAGCATGGAACATGAAAAATTATAGATACATTTGCAATGTATCACATATATATATACAAAATAAAATAAAAAGAAGAATAAAAAGAGTGAATGTGCAAAGAGCAAGTAGGCATATACCACTGAGTTGTAGTATGACAAAGAAACACTTTTGAGATTCTAAATCCCAAGTGAATACGCTAATCCTAAAACACTTGGGACTACCTCGTTAACGCATTCGGTTGAACCAGATTCTTTTACATTATGTTGATATTAATCTTTTATGAACTATTGATTACTAAGGTGTGGAAGCCTCTAATACTATTCCGATGGTTCGAGTAAGGTACTATTCATGAACTTATTCTTAATTATCGTACATGCTAAACACATGATGCAATTGCCTCATTTATTTTATCGACATAGCTTCATGAATATGAAGATCATATCCATTAAGCTAGAGCTTGCTCAGGACGAGCAAGAGTCTAAGCTTGGGGAAGTTGATGAGTGCATATTTGCATCATGTTTTACATTATTATTTTGCATTCTAGATGTAGGATCTTGGTATTTTACGGCGTTCGCGCGCACATTTTATGTTTGTTTTCACTAGGATTAGGATAGATGATGGATCCAATGGATACAATTCTTCGAGCAGTTGTACTATGGAGAAAAGGAGTCAAAAACAACATAAATTGCTTATTTGGGAAATATTAATAATACCAGAAGAAAACCAGAAACAAACAAAGGAGGCAGAGAGCGCAACGACCAACTATACGGGTGGAGCAATTTTCCTGCTATATAGCTCCGGCCGTATAGCTGGCGCCGCCTCTGCCTCGTCAAATAGATTCACCCCGTGCAATTGGTTCAAGGAGACGACATACAGAACACCAGAAATCGCAGAAACCTCACCTCCGGAAGGCATCTGGAGGGGGAACTCATCCACCAGGGATCCATCTTCGCCCTACGCAGATCCGGGAGGCTAAGGCATCAACCTTCATTGTCCACCGCTGCATCACCACCATCTCCATCCATCCCATCTACATCTTGTCTAGATCTTGTTGTAATTCATAGACTCATTGTGGATTTTACAAGTATTATTCATCTATGATTGTTTCCATTACCATTGCCATGATGTTGATTGCCTCCATGTCTGAGTAGATCTTTAGTTCTTGGGGAGATGGAGAAACCCTAGTATGACATTGAAATAAGATAAAGTCTATTATGATATTCGTCGTTGTGACCATGTGTTAGATTTTCTACATCCTGATGTTGAGAGAAGTCGATCTCTCAATATTTGCCTCTTGTGGGGACTTGATGGGGAAACTGCTTGTTGGTAGACGGAGGCGTGCTAGTACTTACAATGACTATAAAGCTGTTGGCACCTGATACGTCCATTTTGCATCACTATTCTATATCATAATTTACTTATTCATTGATATATTTCATATTAAGAGATGATACTTATGTTATTTCATCTGTTTTTGCATGGTTGATGACTTTTGGAGCATGGACCGTTGTAGTTAGGATTCTGAAGGAAAAGGTGTTGTTTGGAGGCAAAATTCACGAAGATTAGAAAATTCGGGAAAATATATGGAAAATCCTATTTTTCCAGAAGACGAAGGAAGCCAGAAGGAGGAGTGGAGATGGGCCATAGGGGGGCCACACCACCCCCTGGCACGGGTCACCCTAGTGGTGGCGTGGCCGCCCTGGCCCACCTCCAGCTCTCCCCTATGGCGTATATAATCCTCCCAAAACCCTAATACTTGGAGAGCGACCATAGAAAGATTCCACCGCCTCTGCGGGGCAGAAAACATAGAGAGAGAAAGATCTCTCCGGCAGACAGATTTCTGCCGGGGAATTCCTTCCCGGAGAGGGGAGATCAACACCATCAACACCACCATCAAGCTAGACTTCATCGGGATCATCATCATCACCACCACCATCATCATCATCAACACCCTCATCACTATCTCCATATTGCTATAACAATTGGGTTGAATCTTGCATAGTTCTTAGGGGAAACTTTCCCGGTGTTGATTACTCTTTGTAGTTGATGCTATTGAGTGAACCATTGAAGTATTGTTTATGTTCAGATTGTTATACATCATTATTCCATCTCTGATCATGATCCATATGATGTCTTGTGAGTAGTTCGTTTTGTTCTTAAGGACATGGGAGAAGTCATGTTGTTAGTAGTGGAATTGTGCTCAGAAAGATTCAATAGTTTGATATTTAAGTTGTGGTGTACTTCTTCTAGTGGTGTCGTGTGAACATCGACTACATGACACTTCACCTATATGGGCCTAGGGGAATGCATTGTGTATTTGGCTACTAATCGTAGGGGTTGCCGGAGTGACAGAAACCTAAACCCCCGTTAGGAAACCATTCACAAGGGACGTCAGGGTCTTAGAGTTTAAAGCTATGGTTAGGTTTCTACCTTAATTACTTTCTTGTACTAACGGATGTTTGCAAGGGGTATAATCACAAGTATGTATTAGTCCTATGAAGGTCGGTACATTAGCACAGGTTCAACCACACAACACTTAGCAAGCTAAAGAAGATTAATCAAATATATGAAGCGAAAGCACTTGACAGTCTTCCCATGTGTCCTCGAGAACGTTTGATCATCTTAAGTAATACAACCGGCTTGTCCTTTACTGCATAAAGGATTGGACCACTTGCTACATTTATTCCTACTGTCTTTTATTTACTCGTACTTTATTTACTTGCTTTATCAAAAACCCCTAAAATCCATTTGCTAAGTATTTGCAGAGAATTCCTGATCCATACCGCTAGCCAGCACCTTCTGCTCCTCGGTGGGTTCGGCACTCTTACTTATCGAAAATACTGCGATACACCCCCTATACTTGTGGGTCATCAAGACTATTTTCTGGCACCTTTGCCGGGGAGTGAAGCGCTATTGGAGAGTGGAACTGGTAAAGGAAACTTCTACTGTGAGTATTGTTTACTTCTGTTAGTTGCTTTATTTTCATTATGGATAATTCGCTGAGTTTCTTGTTTCGTAATGCTACAACCACTACTAAGGTAGTAGATGAGCCACCACCTGCTGAGAATGATACTTTTAAAATACCTACGAGAATTATTGATCGTGTTATCGATAACTACTATGTTGGGGATGGAACTGTCCATCCCGGTGATCATTTGCTCTTTATACACGAATTATGCGGGTTGTTCAAATGTGCAGGTATTACTACAGATCAAGTTAAGAAGAAGTTATTCTCATTATCACTAAAAGGAAGAGCTGAGGAATGGTATAAGCTGTTGAAGAATGGTCAAGCTCTTGAATGGGAGGAAATAGTGCCTCTCTTTTATTGAAAGTTTTATCCTCCTATTGAGATTCATAAAGATCGGAATCAAATATATAACTTTGGCCCGTTGATGGAGAGAGTACACCTCAAGCTTGGGGGAGATTGAAGTTACTAATGCTCAAATGTCCCATTCATGAGCTCCCCAACAATATTATTATCAATAACTTTTATGCAAGGCTTTCTCTTCATGATAAGGACTTATTGGATGCTTCTTGCTGGATCATTCACTCGCATGGAAGAAGAAGCTAAATGGGATCTTCTGGACCGTATTCAAGACAATGCTGAAGCATGGGAAGAATGACAAAGGTAGAAAGTCAGGTATAAATTATGATTGTGGATGCATTGAATCTTCTATGGGAACTGATGACTTTCAAAATATTAATAATGCTTATGGTGTTGATTTACATGTTATTACAAATTGTTTTAAGGTTTTGCTTCTTATATTGAAATCCCAACAAAGGGATGGAGCAAATACCATGCACCTTATAAAGATATTGTTGATTGTGTACCTGTTGGGAGTACTGAGTATTGCAATATTGATCATGTTTTACCTGAACCTTACATTGAGAAGATACCCTTCCCAGATAAGGTAAAGGACCATCCTATGATAACTAGTGTAATCACTAAAAGTGAAAAGAGAACTGTCAAACCTGATGAACAAATAAGCATTGAACCTGTTGTAGCAATTGTTAAAGATCTTGTCACTAAAAGTATAGAAGATGGGCACATAGTCTTTTGTGAGGACGCTTCTAATATTGTCTCACATCCTAATAGAACTAAAAAGGTTAGTGTCCATGTGCTTTCTGTTAGAATTGGTGATCATTGCTATTATGGTTTGTGTGATATTGGTGCAAGTTCAAGTGATATTCCTTATGAGCTTTATAAAGAAATTATGCATGAAATCAGTCCCTGCGAGTTGGAAGAGATTGATGTGGTTATTCACCTTGCTAATAGAGAAACCATCTCTCCAATTGGTATTGTGCGGGATGTAGAAGTTCTTTGTGGTAAGATTAAATATCCTGCTGATTTTCTAGTACTTGGTTCAGCTGCTAATAAAACTTAACCTATCATTTTTGGTAGACCTTTCTTGAGTACTTGTGGAGCTATTATAGATTGCAAGAGGGAGAAAATCTTGACTAAGTTTGATGGGGAATCTTATGACTTTAACTTTTCGAAATTTACTAAAGAACCTTGTGAAAATGAAACCCATAATGAGGATTTTCGAGTTGAACAACTTGCGTCTATTTCTTTTGCTCCTAACAATGCTTTGCAGCAATTTATGGAAGACCACGAAAGTGAGATCTTCATGGAAGAAAGGAATGAGATTGACGAGATTCTCTGTCGTCAACCCAAGATGCTTAAGCATAACTTGCCTGTAGAAGACTTGGGTACCACGTTGCCACCTAAAAAGGATCCGGTCTTCGATCTAAAACCTCTCCCTGACGATCTTAAATATGCTTACATTGATGATAAAAAGATATATCATGTTATTATTAGCTCTAAACTTTCAAGGAAGGAACAGGAAAGGTTATTGGAGGTTTTGAAGAAACACCGAGGGGCTATGGGCTATACTCTGGATGATTTAAAAGGGATTTCACCTACTATATGTCAGCATGCTATCAATATAGAACCAGATGCAAATCCAGTAGTAGAGCACCAACGGCGTTTAAATCCTAAGATGAAGGAAGTGGTAAGAAATGAGGTATTGAAACTCCTTGATGCTGGTATTATTTAACCTATTGCTGGTAGTGAATGGGTTAGTCATGTTCATTGTGTTCCTAAAAAAGGAGGAATTACTGTTGTTCCTAATGATAATGATGAGCTTATTCCCCAAAGAATAGTAGTGGGTTATAGGATGTGCATTGATTTTAGGAAATTTAACAAAGTTACAAAGAAAGATCATTACCCGCTTCCTTTTATTGATCAAATGTTAGAAAGGTGGTCTAAAAAGACCCATTTTTGTTTTCTTGATGGATATTCTGGTTTCTCTCAAATTGCTGTTAAACAACAAGATCAAGAAAAAACTACTTTTACATGCCCTTACGGAACCTATGCTTATAGACGTATGCCTTTTGGTTTATGTAATGCTCCTGCTACTTTTCAAAGATGCATGTTTGCTATCTTTCATGGTTTTTGTGAGGAAATTGTGGAGGTGTTCATGGATGACTTCTCCGTCTATGGAACTTCTTTTTATAATTGTCTGCACAACCTTGATAAAGTTCTGTAGAGGTGTGAAGAAACTAATCTTGTTCTTAATTGGGAGAAATGCCACTTCATGGTTAATGAAGGGATTGTCCTTGGGCATAAGGTTTCCGAAAGAGGCATAGAAGTGGATAGAGCTAAAGTTGAGGCAATTGAGAAAATGCCCTGCCCAAGAGACATCAAAGGTATTCGTAGTATCCTTGGTCATGCTGGTTTTTATAGAAGGTTTATTCAAGATTTTTCTAGGATATCAAAACCCCTCACTAATTTTCTTCAAAAAGATGTACCCTTTGTTTTTGATGATGATTGTAAGGAAGCTTTTGAAACTCTTAAGAAGGCTTTAACTACAGCTCCTATTGTTCAGCCACCTGATTGGAGCTTACCCTTTGAAATAATGTGTGATGCTAGTGATTTTTTGTTGTAGGTGTTGTCCTTGGGAAATGAATTGATAAAAAGTTAAACGTTATTCATTATGCTAGTAAGACTCTTGACACTGCTCAAAGGAATTATGCTACTACTGAAAAAGAATTTCTAGCAGTCGTTTTTGCTTGTGACAAGTTTAGACCTTATATTGTGGACTCAAAAGTCACCATTCATACTGATCATGCTGCTATTAAGTACCTTATGACGAAGAAGGATGCTAAGCCTAGGCTTATTAGATGGGTGCTGCTCTTACAAGAGTTTGATCTACATATTGTAGATAGGAAAGGTGCTGAAAATCATGTAGCTGATAATTTATCTCGTTTGGAAAACATCTCTTTTGATTCTATGCCCGTTAATGATAGCTTCCCAAATGAACAGTTGGCTGTAGTAGGGGTGAGCTCGCGAGGGAGCCCTTGGTATGCTGATTATGCTAACTTTATTGTCTCCAAGTATTTGCCTCCAACTTTCACAGCTCAACAAAGGAGGAAGTTCTTTTACAATTTAAGGCATTATTTTTGGGATGACCCACATTTATATAAAGAAGGAGTGGATGGTGTTATGCGAAGATCTGTTCCCGAATATGAACAAAAGGAGATATTGCGTAAATGTCATGGTAGTGCTTATGGAGGACATCATGCAGGAGATAGAACCGCGCAAAAGGTGCTACAATCATGTTTCTACTGGCCTACCCTTTTTAAATATGCAAGAAAATTTGTTTTATCTTGTGATGAGTGTTAGCGTGTTGTTAATATTTCTAGACGCAATGAAATGCCTATGAACTACTCTCTAGTGATTGAACCCTTTGATTGCTGGGGATTTGACTTTACGGGTCCTTTTCCTCCCTCGAAAGGTTATACTCATATTCTTGTTGCCGTTGATTATGTTACTAAGTGGGTAGAAGACATCCCTAAGATGAGTGCTGACGGGGAGACCTCTCTAAAAATGCTTAAGGATGTTATCTTTCCTAGGTTTGGAGTGCCTAGGTATCTCATGACTACTGGAGGTTCTCATTTCATTCATGGTGATTTTAGAAAGACCCTTGCTAAATATGATGTTAATCATAGAATTGCTTCATCTTATCACCCCCAAACTAGTGGGCAAGTAGAGTTGTCAAATAGAGAAATTAAATCCATCTTGCAAAAGACTATTAATAGATCTAGAAAAAACTGGGCTAAAAAGTTGAATGATGCTTTATGGGCTTATAGGACTGCCTACAAAAACCCTATGGGGATGTCTCCTTATAAAATGGTTTATGGGAAAGCTTGTCACCTACCTTTAGAATTAGAACACAAAGCTTATTGGGTAGTTCAAGAACTCAATAGAGATTGTAAGCTTGCTGGTGAAAAAAGATTATTTGACTTAAGTTCTTTAGATGAATGGAGGAGTGAAGCATATGAGAATGCTAGGCTCTTCAAGGAAAAAGTTAAAAGATGGCATGACAAGCGAATACTTAAGAGAGAATTTCATGTTGGTGAGAAAGTTCTATTTATCGTCGGATTGATGACAAGTACGCCATGAGGGGGTCCTCGAGGCGTGTGGAAGAGAGGGGTGTGAGACGTACGGTGTTTCGGGACGGTGAGCACACAAGTTTACCCAGGTTCAAATCCGCCGGCTTTGGACGGACCCTACTCCTGCTAGCAATCTAGTAATACGGCAGAGCCGGAATATGGGTTACAAGGGTTTCGCCTGTGCAAATTGAGATTGTAGACTATTGTGGTGTGCCCTAAAGGCTCTCCCTAGGACGGCTTATATAGATATCCGGCCTAGGGTTTAGAGGAGAGATCTATCCGGCTATGACTAAGAGTCGATTACAGAGTACATCTTGAACTACAAGTAACACTACGGGCCTAAGTCGGTAAGTCTTCTGGGCCTTCCCTTAGCCGTATTGGACTCTGTCTTTCTCCCTGACTGGGACGCCCGTGAAGCAAAGCTCTAACCCGAAGTGGGCCACCCTGGTCAGTGAGTAACTGTGAGGATACCCAGAAAGTATAGCCCCAATAGAAGCCCCCGGAGGCCTTCAAGATCCAAAGTCGGATTCATCATCGTCTAGATTGATCTTCAGCTTGCAGAATCTTGAAGGGTTCCTGAAACTTCACAACAAAAAATATGATCCAGGTCTTAAAAATAAGTCGGACCTATCAACAGGTTACTCGGATTTTCTAGCTTGATTTCAAACTAAGACGGAATTTGGTCTCTAACGCCACCTGACACAAGTCATGGTCAAGTCTCGTCACCTGACAGACATCCTATCAGCACGACCATTGTTGGGTCCGTAGTTCGTGGAACCGAGGCACCGTTTCAATGCATACATGGAGATCGAGGCGACGTAATCATCGCGTTGGTCCTTCCCAGTTCCTTCCACGACGCGTGGCGGTTACACTGTAGCATTTTCACGAATCTTGGCGTGGTTAGGTGGATATAAGGGGTGAGGATTCTTCTCCTCTTCTCTTCACCTGTTCTTTGCCTTTTCCTCTCCTCCAAATCTTCCCCGCGCACACAGAGCTCCTCTGCTTTCCCCCAAAAAACTCCCAGCGCCTCCCATCCTAGGTCAACTGCTCGCCGGAGAAATGGCTTCTTCTTCCTCTTCCGGCTTGGCGGCAGTGGCGGCAATGGCAGCGACGGAAGCGGCATCAGAGAAGGAAAGCTTCCACGGGGTCTGGATCCCCTGCGTACTCGACGATGAGAAGCTCCAGAACATGGAGACAGAAGGGCTCCTCCGTGCCGGCGACTGGCGGAGCGGTTTCAAGGAAACCGTCCCCAACCCGCGCGCCGGCGAGCGGGTCCACTTCGGCACCCACCTCGACAGAGGTTTGTCATTCCCTCCCTCGGAGTTCTTCTCCGAGGTGATTGACCATTTTGGTGTCCAACTCCACCATCTTCCTCCCAACTCTCTACTATAGATGAGCGCTTATGCTTCTTTGTGTGAGGGCTTTCTCGGCATTAGGCCGAGTTTGACCTTATTCCGGTACTATTTTCATGTCCGGAGAAACTCTATCACTGCCGGTGTTCCTTACATCACCGGTACTATTAGTTTTTCACTTAGACGCGAGCGCGCATATCCCAAAATCCTAGCTAGTGACTCGGTCAAACAATGGCCAGCCACATTCTTTTATCATAAGGATGCCGGCTTTCATCGACGGAGCTGCCACGGCCCAACCGTCTTGGGACGAGGCTCCTCCGACTCTCACTAACGATCTGATCCTCGCTAAGAGGCGGATCGAATACTTGGTCAAACACAAAGCACTGAAGGGATCCGACTTGGTCCAATGTTGGGTGTCACGTCGGATCCAGCCCCTTCAGTACCACGGAAATCGACTGATGCACTCCATCATTTCATCCAAGAAAGACTCACTCCGCAACAGCCCCAAAGCCTACACCACACAGGGCTATATAAGCCAGATCAAGTGGCTGATCAGGGAGCGGATCGAGAGGAGGATCCTGGAGGTTTCTCTGGATATGCATACGGCGGAAAACCCCGTAGTGCCGATAAACTTCTATCAGTACACCTTTTCATGTGTTTCAATCTTTGAGTTACATTGCAATACTGATATGTTTTCTTGTTTTCAGCTTGCTGACCTCCCCGAGTCGGAATTCGCTCCGCTCGAAGGATATCCTCCAGAGTTTTCTCAGGAGACAGAAGTGGTTCCATTGTCGGATGCTGCGCTCAAGAAGCGCAAAGCTCCGAAAGTGGTTGTTGGCACAGGAGGTGCCCGTCGTGAAGAGGTAACTTTCAATCACAACTTCCGCCTTTGTACTTTATTCAAATTATCTTCTGAGATGTAATGTTTCCGACTTTATCACACTCTCAGAGCTAAACAGCTCATCAAGGGCAAGGGGAAGGGAACTTCTTCGAAGCCCCTTTGACAGGCGAAGCTTACCATAGCTTCTCCTGCCGCGGCTCCTCGGACTCCTTCCGCTCAACCTTCCGCAATGCCGGTGATCATCCCTTCTCCGGCCGTCGCAAAAGATCCGGCTCCTTCAACGGAGCCTGCGATCCTTGAATTGCAAACTGACGTCACCATGTGTGAGTCAGATTTAGATAAGGGTGAACCCTCTTTGGGTAATGATCCCTCGGCAGAAACTTTTGCCGAAAACATTATCAGTAATCCGGGACTTGCCAAGTTTGGCCTATCCCGGAAACCTGTTGAAGAGATCCAACGGCTGGCCAGGCAATGCCTGGAGAAAAGAAACTTATCTACCGAAGAAGAAGCACAAGAGGAAGAGGACATCAAGCACTCTGAATTTCTTGAACAAGCGCGTCTTCGCAACGAGAGGATACGGACCGGTGAGCTTCCAACAGCTCCAATGACCCCCCTGACTTTCGCTGAGAAGGTTGCTGCTGAAGTGAATGCGAGTTTGGATAAACTGACTCGCGAACAATATGTAAGTTGGAATTCTAACTCCTGTTTTTCCTTTATTTCATATCATATCCTCTAGCCCCCAAGCATGAAGTAGGATAAATAATCTGAATTTATTCTTCCTTAGGATGCCAAAGAACGAACTAGTGTAGCCCCCAAGGCTCGTGCTGATATTACCAAAAATATTAGCCCGAGTCTTTAGTAGCTTTCTGACTTTGGGTATTCTGACTTACAGAAAGTATATTCCTATAACCAGGATTTGTTGAAGAATGTCTGTGATAAGAGGAGAGAGATCAAAGCTCTCTGACTTAAAAATGTTGAACTTAAAGTTGCCAAGGATGAGGCCGAAGGTAAACATTCCGAGACTCAAACTTTGTCTTTGCGTTTTCATAGTCGAATTTTTTCGCTGAACTGTTGTTCTTTTTGACTTATAGCACTGGTGAAACAATCCTGTGCCATGATTGAAGAGGCCGAGAACCTCAAGACTTTGGTGGTGGAGAACAAGGAGCTTCGCCAAGAGCTGGATCAGCTCAAGGCGGATCATGAAAAAAGCATCGCTCAAATCCTTGAATCCTCCTCCATGGCTACTGATGAGCGTGATCGCAAGATCGCTGCTCAAGATCAAAAAATCTTGGACCTCAATAATGAGCTTAGCAGAGAGAGGGACCTTTCCGAGGCGCTCCGGGCTGAACTCCAAAGTCTTCGGGAAGAGAAGACCAAAATTGACGACGTCATTTTTGGTATGTTCCATCTGTCTGACTTTTCCGCTTTCTTCGACTTCTCTCAATGTCGGATTTTCTTAACTTGTTTTGTGTATAGGTCCTCTGAACTTGATGGACTCTTCCTCCACTGAGCCCTGCACTCACCGGCTTACCCAAGTCAGTGACCTGCTTCATGACTTCCGCCAATCCCTTGAGGACATCGGCGAAGCTCTCAAGATTCCGGACATGCACAATATTTCGGATTTTTAGGTGCGGGACAAGGCAAAGGAGATGTCGCAACTTGTCCAGGATTGGAACATGTCCTACGCGCGGACTGCGGCGCAGAATGCTCTCACCATGGTCATGAGCCACCATGGAAACATGGAAATATGGCAAGTGACCAGAGGGTACTACAAAGTAGATGAAGACGGCCAGGAGTAGGACCTTCAAGCCATCATGCACTCCTGTGCCGGATATGGGTGTCACGTGGCTGACTTGACCAGCTACGAAACTCCTTTCTTCACCCACGTGGACACTCCGCCTCCAGAAGAATCAGCAGAAGTTTCCGACGATGACCACACCATTTCAGATGTGGATATCTCGGAACGATACCAAGGTGGTGTATCCAGCGAGCCGGTAGCTCCTTCCTCTCCTGCATCATAGATTACCAGACATATTTGTATTATTCTGAAAAACATGATGGGCCTGTAAATATGCAGTACTATAATTTTGCTAGTGCTAAGATTTTGATCTATTCAACACTTTTGGCTTTAAATATTTATGTGCTTGAAATTTTTACATAAGCACATGTATTTTTTCGTCTATACTTATCGTTTATCTGCCTTTCCGCCTCGTCCCTTTCATGAGCCGGCTAAACCTTCTGCCGGAAACTTTGTTGAGCAACGGAGCTCAATTGCTAAACCAGTTTAAACTCGGAAACAATGCTGGCTTCTAGTACCAACAATTCACTACTCGGAAAATACCCGCATTCAGCAATCAGACAAATAACCAAAGTAAAGACTAGAAACTTTATAATTATACCCGAGGGTAGCAATTTTAGAATCAGAAATCTAAACCAGAACGAACATGAGCATAAAGTACTTTCAAGCATTCTGGGATTTTCGACTATGACATGATCATTCGGAAATAAGATGGTAAAAACTTCTCAGAAAAACTTGAGGTAACCAAAACTTTTATTTCTCATAAAACATTTACATATATATGATTACAAAGAAGGATAAACTAAGAATAAAAGGGACGTAGCTGAGCAATATTCCACAGTCTGTCTAACTCATCTGGATTTGTACTGCCTCCGGCGCTCTTTATCTTCTTAGTAGCAGGTCTTTCTTTGACTAGCCTCATGTCAGTTAAGTAATATGAACCATTGTGCAATACTCGACTAACTAAAAAGGGCCCTTCCCATACTGGGGAAAGTTTGTGCTTTCTTTGTTGCACAAGCCGGAGAACCAAATCGCTTTTATTGAAAGATCTGTTTCTGACTCTCTGGCTATGATACTTGCGTAACTTCTGCTGATAGGCTGTTGATCTGATTTCAGCAACGACGCGAACTTCTTTGACTAAGTCGAGATCATTTTGTCGAGAAATCTCGGCATCCTCTTCAATATACGCGGCCACTCTAGGAGAAGTGTGAATTAAATCACTAGGAAGAACTGCTTCTGCACCATAGACCAAGAAGAAAGGTGTGTATCGGTTGACCTGTTCGGAGTCGTTCGTAAACTCCATATTACAGAGGGTAATTCCTCTGCCCAAGCCCCCGCAACACGTTGTAGTGGTGCTTCGAGTCTCGGTTTTAGGCCTTATAGGATTAAACCATTTGCTCGTTCAACTTGTTCGTTAGCCTGTGGATGTGCGACTAATGCAATGTCAAGCCGGATATTTTGCTCATTGCAGAATTCGGCCAATTCTCCCATAAAGAACTTACTCCTGTTGTCCGTGATAATGCTATGCGGATAACCATACCGGATTATAAAATCCTTGATAAATCTTTTGGTTGTTGCTCCATCACAACTAGTGACAGGTTTAGCCTCAATCCATTTGGTGAATTTATCCACCATCACTAAGAGATGAGTAAATCCACTTGGAGATTGTTTAAATGGTCCTACCATATCAAGCCCCTAGACCGCAAAGGGACATGTTATAGGTATTGTTCACAACTGATCCACCGGAACATGAGCTTGTTTGGCGTACTTTTGGCAGCCTTTGCACGTCTTGACTAATCGTTCAGCATCGGCCTGAGCTGTAAGCCAGAAAAATCCGTGTCTAAAAGCTTTTGCCACTAAAGATTTGGCTGCAGCGTGGTGTCCACACTCTACTTCAAGGATTTCCCTTAAGATTTCCACTCCTTCTTCTGGAGACACACAGCGCTGAAAACCCCCAGAAATACTCCGCTTATAGAGCTCACCTTTAACTATAGTGTAGGCTTTCGCTCGTCGGATAATCTGCCGGCTTAGAACCTCATCTTCGGGTAATTTTCCATCTACCAAATAATCGAGGTAGGGTTGAGTACAGCTAGGAATTACAGCCAGCACTGCTATCAAAGGTGAGTCGGATTTGGTCGGATATTCCTCATCTACTCCCTTTATTGAGGGAACTTTGAGGTGCTCTAAAAAAGCGCCATCCGGGACATCTTTTCGCGCAGAACCTATCTGAGATAGTGCATCTGCTTGCTCATTTTCTACTCGAGGGATGTGTTGAACTTCAAACCCTTCGAACGATTTAGATAGATCATCCACGACAGCTTTGTATGCTGCCATGTGTTTATTTGCATTACAAATATCCGACACTTGTTGAGCAACAAGATCCGAATCTCCATAACACATCAAATGTCGGATGCCAATATCCTTAGCAATCCAGATTCCATGTAGCAGAGCTTCATACTCGACAATATTATTTGTCGCTCTGAAGTGGATCTGCAACACGTATAGAAGTTTATCTCCTTGGGGTGATTTGAGCACCATGCCAGCCCTCGAGCCCCCTCGAGCCTTAGACCCATCAAAATAGAGGGTCCAATATTCCGACTCAGGGAGGATCATGTTCTCCTTCATCTCTGTCCAATCAGCAACAAAGTCAGCAAGGATCTAGGATTTGATTACTGTCCGAGGTTTATACTCAATATCAAAAGCTGAAAGCTCTATGCCCCATTTGGCGACGCGTCCTGTGGCGTCACTGTTGTTGATTATATCTCTCATGGGAGCTGTTCTCACCACAGTAATTGGATGCTACTGAAAATAGTATTATAACTTACGAGATGCTAGAAGAACACCGTAAGCCAAGTTTTGATAGTGTGGATACCGCTGTTTTGACTCTGTCAGGACTTCACTGACAAAGTAAGTCGGACGCTGCACCAGGTGCTCCTGATTTTCCTCCGGTCTCTCCACCACCATGACGATACTAACGACCTTATTTGTCGCAGCAAGATAAAGCAACATCGGTTCTTGAGGTTCCGGCGCCGCAAGGATAGGAGCAGATGAGAGTACTTTCTTTAGGTCTTGTAGTGCAGCTTCAGCTTCATCAGTCCAAACAAAATCTTTGGTCTTTTTTAGGAGTTTGTATAATGGTGCGGCTCGTTCACCAAGCCGGCTTACAAACCGACTGACTGCAGTAATGCAACCAGTTAGTCTTTGTACGTCCTTCAGGCGAGTTGGCCTGGAAATATTGAGTATAGCCTTGATTTTTTCTCGGTTCACCTCTATGCCTCTTTGAGACACGATGAAACCTAAATATTTTCCGTCTAGTATTCCAAAGAAACATTTCTTTGGGTTAAGCATGATGTTGTATTTTCGTAGATTGGCAAATGTTTCCTCCAAGTCGGAAATCAGCATTTCCTTCTTTTTGGACATCACTGCGATATCATCCACGTATGCATGTACATTGCGTCCGAGTTGGTCATGGAGGCAACGCTGCATCGTGCACTGGTACGTAGCTCCTGCGTTCTTCAGCCCAAAGGGCATCATAACAAAGCAGAAGGTTCAAAAGGGGGTTATGAATGAAGTTTTGACTTTGTCAAATTCCTTCATCCGGATTTGGTGATAGCCGGAATATGCGTCGAGAAAACAGAGGAGTTCCGAGCCTGCCGTAGAATCGATAACTTGATCAATTCTAGGCAGAGTGAACGGATCTTTTGGACAAGCCTTGTTCAAGGCAGTATAATCAACACACATCCTTAAATCAGTGGTGTCATTTTTAGGGACCATTACAGGATTGACCGACCACTCAGTGTGGATGACCTTCGGGTTTATATTTAGCGTTCGGGTTTATATTTAAAGAGTGCTTGGCAAGTTCCCTAGGTACTCCGTTCATGTCAGATGGCTACCATGCAAAGATATCTTGATTTGCTTGGAGGAACTTGACGAGCACGCTTTCCTATGTGCTACCTAGGCCTACGCCTATCTGGGTCACCTTGGAGGGGTCATCATCCTTCAACAGCATCTTCTTCGTCTCTTCTGATGCCTTGAACTCCGGATTTGGCATTGTCACCTCCTTCTTCGTTGCGGGCATCTCGGACGGATCTATGCTCTTCTTGATTTCCTGATACTCCTAGGCGTGCAGCACGGCTTCGGCAAAGGCGGCATTTCCATCCTTGCACTCTCGCGCTTTCTTCGGGTCTCCCCTGATGGTGATCACGCCGTTGGTACCTGGAATTTTCATCATATTGTAAATGTAACACGGATGATCCATAAAAGCCCAGTAAGCCGGACGTCCGAATATAGCATGGTACGCGCTCTTGAACGGGACCACTTCAAAGGAAAGTGCTTCCGTCCTATAATTTTTTGGAGTTCCAAAGGTAACATCCAAAGTAATCTCTCCCAGGGAATTAGCTTGTCTTCCTGGGACAACCCCGTGAAAGATCACAGAGCTATGGTTCAGCTAGGTTTCTGAGATCTTCATCCGGCGTAGTGTTTCGACATAGAGAATATTGATACTTCTACCACCGTCCATGAGGGTCTTGGAGAAACCATAACCGTCAATAAGTGGATTGACGATTAAGGCGTATTTTCCTCGCCTGTGCAACTTAGGCGGATGATCAGCGCGGTCAAATGTGATTGCCACTTCCGACCAGTCCAGGTATTGGGGGACAGCCGGAACTGTCGCGTTGAGCTCGTGTAGAACTGCTTTCTTGACCTTTGCTGGTTGAGATCCGAGGAAGGTGACATAAGTGTATTTCTTGGTCGGAAAATTTTTCTTCCCTTTGTCGGAATCTTCCTTGGTCTGTTTTTCTTTTTCGGGATTCTTCTTTCCCTTCTTCCGCTTAGCTTTGTAGCCTGCGGTGTCATCTCTTTTGATGTCGTCATTGAAATGACATTCGGCATTTGTGTGGGATGAGACCCCATTGGCGTCTAGGTGATGCACACAGGGGTTATTGGCAATGTCGGCCCAAGAGTAGGTTTTGCCTGGTTGTTGGTCTCCTCTACCTTGGACTCTCGAAGTTCCACGCCCATGCCCGTGGCCTCCATCGCGTCCTCCTCGTCCCCCAGACCCGAAAGTAGAAGTGACCACTGCTGTTTCCGCGTTGGGTTTTTCTTCCGAGGTATTTTTACGCTTCTGAGCTTGTTGCTTTGGTTGTTTTGCCGACTGTGGCATAGCTAGGGCATTCAGTAATCCCTCTGCATCATCGTCAGCATCTGCATACTTGCTCGCTGTTTCTATCATTTCTCCCAGATAAGTGACCTAGTCACACTTCAGGCGATGGCGCAGTAGGCCAATTGGGAGACCTGCGATGAAAGCTTCAATCGCAGTTTGATCGTTTACTCCTTCACAGGAGTTCTTGGTGTCGATCCATCATCCGAGGTAATCTCGGCAAGTTTCTCCGGTTTTTTGGGTGCAACGCTATAGGTCTCCGACCGTATAGGGCCTTCGATATGTGCCTTCGAAATTCCGAAAGAACGCACTTTGCATGTCATACCAGTTTTGGATGGTGTTTTCCGGAAGTTCATTAAGCCATGATCGTGCTGTCTTCCGCAACATAAGTGGGAGATATCGGGTTGCGACCAGGCTATTTTCGTCTTTGGCGATGCAGCAACCTTGGAAAAAAATCATGTAGCCAGGTATTTGGCCGAGCAATGCCGTCGTAGGCTTGGATATGCCTTGAGATAGCAAATCCTTCCGGGAATCTTGTAGCTCTGATGCGTGGTCCGAAGCACTTTGGGCCCACGTAGATATCATCGTTTTCATAGTGCCGCGCCTCTATGTTGGAGTTGATTATGTGCCTTGCATCGTTCGGGGATAGAGATCATCCCGAATGTCGGCTGTGGCTGCGGTGCCTTGGAGCCGGACTTCGGCTTCTGCCACCACCCCATCCGCCATGTCGTCCTCCTTGTCCCCCTTGAGAGCCGTTGTGATGACTATTTGGTGGAGAGGGTGGGGCAGCTGGATTATTTTTGACTGATCGCCGGCCTCCGTCCAGAGCATCATTATTCCGGTTCCTGGGAGGGTCTTCACTACGACGAGCCCCCTGCCGGCTTGTACCAGCATGGTTTCTGTCGTTCCTTCGTCCGTTGTTCCTACTATGGTGAGGCTCAGTCGGACGGCTTGCATGTCTAGGAGGTGGCATTTTTTGATGATCCTTCTCCCGACGTTTCTCTTTATCTTCTCCCCTTCGATCGTTCGACTCTCGTCGGGGAGGATTCTTCGGATACAGTGCAGCAATGGCCTCTTTTTCGGCTGCTGGGGCGATGTTGCTCCAGTCACGCGCAGTTCTGCGGTGTTGTCCTGACGATCCGGTTCTCCAATAATTGTCTTCCCGGCGCTCGGGGCGATGACGCTGCTCCGGAACGTGCTAGGGTCTTACGTCAGCCCACGCCGGATCTGTGCGACATTGGTCAGAATCCAAGACCAGTTTTTGGCTTCCGGACATGGCGACCTTTTCCTGCTCCAGTCCCTTGTTGAGTAGTTTGATTCCCAAATGGATTTCCTTTGGTCCTAGATTATCCGATAGAATTTCTCGGGCTGCCACGGTATTTTGTAGTGGGGTTGGATATACCGAATCTCCTTTACTATCTTTCTGAGGCTTCCCCATCTCATCTCCGAAAAGGACGGCATGGATCTGCGGGAATTGGTTGTCATTTGTATGACGCTTCCTGGTCTTCTGGTATTGCCTGGAGTTGTACTTCTCTGCAGATGCTAGGCATTTCTTTTCCTCCTCAATGTTTTTGGCTTCATCGAGGAGTACTTGATGACGCGCTTCTAGGGCTTGTGCCCTCTCGTCCAGTTCTTCAGCGGTAAGCTCCGCAGCTGTAGGAATAGGTGTGGTTAATGCAACATCGATGAGTTTACGCGCACCTTCAGTGATCACGTGTCCATCCACCGATTCTTCTTTTTTCGGCTCTTCTAGGATAAGTGCTCCATCCGAGTCTTCCTCATATTCCTCGACAATCACCTCCTCTGTCAGGGGGTCTTTTGCTGGGGTCTTGTTCTTCTTGTTCCTCTTCTTTGCCATCTTGGTAGCGCCAGTAGCAAAGATGGCTTTGGGTCCATTTCCCAGAGTCAAGCTCTAATCAGTACTTTCGGACATCTGGACTTCGGGATTGTCTCTGACTTCCATGTCGTCCTGCGCTTTGGGAGAGTGTTCCCCGGATCCTTCATCCATGGCTTCTCCTTCTTCTGCAGATTTGGAGTTATACTCCTCTTCGTATTCCACAGAGAACTTTCGGAAATCTGCTGACGTCATCGATTCATCCGAGGATGCGGGTACGCCGGCGTTTGTTCCAATTGCCTCCAGCACAGAGTCGGTGTTTTCTCTAGCATCGGCAGAGCCGGATCCGGATCCTACATAGCCGACGAAGTGCGACGCGTGCTTCCTGAGGTACCTGCGGCTCTCGCGATCAGCCATGTCGAAACTTTTGATGGTCTCGAGAATTGCATCTGCGCTTGCATCTTGCATTATCATACGTCGCAGTGTGTACCTTAGGAAAGGCCTGTCTGTCCCGGCGTCATCAGAGCCAGAATCAGTGTCGTTGATATGCTCCTCCTGGATTTCGACTTCTGCGGGTGGGTCGATCTGGGATACGGTCTCCCCGAGGAGATCCACTCCAGATTCGGCTTTAACCGCTAGGTCTTTCTCAGGCTCGGATTTCTCCACTATCCCCACAGCTGGTGGGGGCTGGGTGGGATTAGGGTTTTCTAAGATCCAGAACTCTACCGCCTCCGCGGACAAAGGGGACCCAGAAGATTCTTCTGCCTCTATCATCACCGCTGGGGTGGGTGGGGCAGGTTCAGCGAAACCGATGTACATCGATCTCGCTAAAAGACATGATTGTGTAGGCAGTCACGGCCTCCCTAGCCGGAATCCACGTCTTGTCGAGACCGATCAGAGGGACATCGCTGGCGTAGAGGATGCGACCAATGACGATAGTCTCGCCGATGCCGATTCTTGTGATTCTGCTCGGAACGCAGATCCGAAGCTCACTTGCCCCAAGGTGGGCGCCAACTGTCGTCGGATTGATGACAAGTACGCCATGAGGGGGTCCTCGAGGCGTGTGGAAGAGAGGGGTGTGAGAAGTACGGTGTTCTGGGACGGTGAGCACACAAGTTTACCCAGGTTCGAATCCACCAGCTTTGGACGGACCCTACTCCTGCTAGCAATCCAGTAATACGGCAGAGCCGGAATATGGGTTACAAGGGTTTCTCCTATGCGAGTTGAGATTGTAGACTATTGTGGTGTGCCCTAAAGGCTCTCCATAGGACGGCTTATATAGATATGCGGCCTAGGGTTTACAGGAGAGATCTATTCGGCTAAGACTAAGAGTCGGTTACAAAGTACATCTTGAACTACAAGTAACACTATGGGCCTAAGTCAGTAAGTCTTCTGGGCCTTCCCGTAGCCGGTTGGACTGCGTCTTTCTCCCTAACTGGGCCGCCCGTGAAGCAAAGATCTAACCCTAAGTGGGCAACCCTAGTCAGTGAGGAACTGTGAGGATACCCGGAAAGTATATCCCCAACACTATTGTATAGGTCTCGTCTCAGATTTTTTGCAGGAAAACTACTGTCAAAATGGGAAGGACCTTTCATTATTGAATAAGTGTACCGTTCAGGAGCAATAAAAATTTCTTCTTTAAAAGATAATACTACACAAGTAGTGAATGGGCAGCGACTTAAGCACTATATTGCTAGAGATTCTTACAATGAAGATGTTGATGCCTTTCAAGTTATAACTCCGGAAAAATTTATCAAGGACCAAATTCAGATACCTGCAGACTCCATTTTTAAATAGGTAATAGTTCTAGTAAGAAAAGTTCCGCGAAAGATCTGTCCAGTTATATTTTTGCAGTTTTTAGTCAATAAGAAAAGCTACGAAGAGAAAGAGGGACGGAAACGGAGCCAGGGTGGCTCACACCACCCTGTGGCACGAGCCCACCCCTCGCCGCGCCACCAGGTGGTGTGGCCACTCCGGACTTTGCCTCCGACCCGTTTTCTCCCAGTGCGTTCATTTTGTTGTGAAAGTTCGTAATATATAACCCCTCGGATCTCCCGAGGTTCGTATATCGTGTTTTCGTCGTGTTTTCGTTTCGATCTGTTTCTGACAGGTAGAGTCCTAGATTTGGAGCCACAATGTCTTCCTCTGGATCAGCCAAGGAAGATTCCTTAGAAGATATCATCAACCCATACATGAGAGAGTTGAAGATTCATCCCAAGGAGTTGTTGCTTGAAGATGGGGAGGTCCAGATAAAAGAGGTTCAAGGCCCTAAAGGTGAAGGAGGTCTAGAGGACAGGATGGAAGCACTGGAGCAAGAAGTCTTTAGGTCCAAGATGATGGCAGAGCGCGAAGTGGATATCATCCATAAGATTTATTCCGAACTCATCGTCGACCACCAAAAGGAGACTGCTGAGCTCAAGGATGAAGTCCTCTCACTCTGCCAAACAACCAACAAACTGCAAGCACAGCTCTACGACATTCAATATCAAAACTGTGAGTATGAGGTTAGATTTAAACGCATAAGTGCTGCTGCAAGTTTCAGGATGCTGGAGACCACAATGTCCTTTGTTGATGGGGAGCCTTTACCCTGGAAGTCGGATGATGACGAGAGGATACCACCACCACCGAAGGAGTAATTCGTCATCAGGTTTGGCACCCCCTTGGCTTGTTCCAAGCTCGGGGGAGTGTCGCGGTATCACATCACTATCTTCTATCTTTTTACCTTTTTAGTAGAGTCATATCATGAATAGAGAAGTTATCATGTAGGATGGTTTGCATTATGGAAGTGTCCCCTCTCTCATTAGATATGTATCCCTTGGTGTGAGTAGCCGTTATGGAATATTAATGAGAAGTTCTATCATTTACTGTTTTGCATATCTTATATTAGTTTTCAATTCGTGGTTATATGATTGATCTTGTTGTTAGTATTGGTATCACTTTGGGATCATCGAGTCAATTTAGTTGGTTTTGGCAAACCTGGCTTGGTCAGTAGCAACACTATTTTTGAGAGTTGAATGAAAAGATAAAAAGTACTCTAAAGAAATATAATTTCATCATCTTTCTTTCTTGATTTTCTCATAAGGTTAGTATTCTCTAGTTAAGATCTTTTGTTCTTCCAAGGAAGATTGCATGTTTGTTTTTATCACTTGTATGTTTGTTTGTTTCCTTCAACTCTTATACTTGCTACTCAGCCTTGCTAGCCAAAACCTGTACTAAGAGGGAATTCTTCTCGTGCATCCAATCCTTAAACCAAACATATGCCATTTGTGTCCACCATACCTACCTATTAGCACTATTACTATTCCAAGTAAATTCTTGTTTTTATCTACCTTCCAAATTAAACTTATTATCTTAAAATTAGTGATTAAAGCTCTCACGAACTTGATGGCACACTTTACTTTCTTGCACATAATAAACTTGAACCATTGTGCCCATCTATGTTACGTATATGCTTGCGCTTTGTTAGTTGTGAATTAGCAGAACCATGCTGTCATGGCGAATGCTTTCAACATTGCACTGGTACTTTGTACCTAGTTGATATCATGTTCTTTTGTCTATGGATGTCGTCGGTGTGAAATGAAAGGGGAGCTTGTAAGTCCATGGAGTTATGCATGTGTGTTAGAGAAACGCCTGGGCCACCGGTCTAATCCATGTTGTCATGGTGGAAACCTACAGCGTAACCATAACGAGCATCTATGAAGCATTATTCTTATAAAAAAGAGATAGAGATTGAGAAAAAGAAAAAAGAAAAAAAGAGATGAGAAACGAGGAAAGAGAGAAAAAAGCACCATATTCCCATGGTAAATGAGAAGATTGTTGAGATGCTTGTTGTCTGCTTGCCTTGTCATTTTGATATGGGGATTCTTCTGTATCATCGGGCAAGGGTACCTTGTTGGAGGTTCTCCATGATACACATGTGCTTACGATGACAAGAACTTACTGGTGACTAAACTTGAGTAGCATGAGGAGCCTCCCTCGTATTCAAGGGACATGAGATTCTCAATTTACAACTTGTCAAGCATATTCTCATATTTTATCACTTTAACCTTAATCACCTAAAGATGCCTATGAAAGGGGCAATGAGAGATGAAAGCTAATAAGTATCATAATTTTTGGGAGCTCTTTATGAAACTTGAAATCCCTGCTTCCCTATACGAAGGGCCTTTCTTTTACTTTTTTTAGTTGAGTCAGTAAACCTATTCCTCTCTATCTCAGCAAGTATTTTGAGTTGTTGTGTTTCATTCATTCTTATGATGATTTATTCAATCATGTTTCTTATGTTCCTTGTTTTGCACATTGTTCTTATCTTTATGTTTACTACTTTGAAAGCTATCATTGAAAACTAGTTATTTGTGAACTCCAGCAAATTATCAACTATTCTTCGACCAAGAGCTAAGTTTGCCATTACCAATTATGATTCACTTTATGTATCTGTATTGTGTTTCCTTTACTTATTGCAAGTTAAGTTATATAATAGTGAGTTGTCTTCTATTATGATCTATGTATTGATGAATGTGATGCTTCTTGTCCGTATTCTTTTTATCGACTCTTCACTCCATAAACCTGAGGTCATGTTTATTAAGCTCAGTTTCGCTTGGGGACAAGCAAAGTCTAAGCTTGGGGGGACTTGATACATCCATTTTGCATCACTAGTCTATATCATAATTTACTGTTATGCATTGATATATTTCATATTAAGAGATGATACTTATGTTATTTCATCTGTTTTTGCATGGTTAATGACTTTTGGAGCATGGACCGCTGCAGTCAGGATTCTGATGGAAAAGGTGCTGTTTGGAGGCAAAATTCGCGAAGATCAGAAAATCCGGGAAAATATATGGAAAATCCTATTTTTCTAGAAGACGAAGGAAGCCAAAAGGAGGAGTGGAGATGGGCCACAGGGGGCCCACACCACCCCCTGGTGCGGGCCACCCTAGGCCGCGCCACCAGGTGGTGTGGCCGCCCTAGCCCACCTCCAGCTCTCCCCTTTGGCATATATAATCCTCCCGAAACCCTAATACTCGGAGAGCGACCAGAAAAGATTCCACCGCCTCTGCGAGGCGGAAAACACCGAGAGAGAAAGATCTCTCCGGCAGACAGATTTCTATCGGGGGAATTCCTTCCCGGAGAGGGGAGATCGTCGCCATCAACACCACCATCAAGTTGGACTTCATCAGGATCAGCATCATCATCATCATCACCACCATCATCATCATCAGCACCCTCATCACCATCTCCATATTGCTGTAACAATTGGGTTGAATCTTGCATAGTTCTTAGGGGAAACTTTCCCGGTGTTGATTACTCTTTGTAGTTGATGCTATTGAGTGAACAATTGAATTATTGTTTATGTTCAGATTGTTATACATCATTATTCCATCTCTGATCATGATCCATATGATGTCTTGTGAGTAGTTCGTTTTGTTCTTGAGGACATGGGAGAAGTCATGTTGTTAGTAGTGGAATTGTGTTGAGAAAGATCCAATAGTTTGATATTTAAGTTGTGGTGTACTTCTTCTAGTGGTGTCATGTGAACATCGACTACATGACACTTCACCTATATGGGCCTAGGGGAATGCATTGTGTATTTGGCTACTAATCGTAGGGGTTGCCGGAGTGACAGAAACCTAAACCCCCGTTAGGAAACCATTGCACAAGGGACGTCAGGGTCTTAGTTTAAAGCTGTGGTTAGGTTTCTACCTTAATTACTTTCTTGTACTTATGGATGTTTGCAAGGGCTATAATCACAAGTATGTATTATTCCTAGGAAGGTCGGTACATTAGCACAGGTTCACCCACACAACACTTGGCAAGCTAAATAAGATTAATCAACTATATGAAGCGAAAGCACTTGATAGTCTTCCCGTGTGTCCTCGAGAACGTTTGGTCATCTTAAGTAATACAACCAGCTTGTCCTTTGCTGCATAAAGGATTGGGCCACTTGCTGCATTTATTCCTACTGTATTTTATTTACTCGTACTTTATTTACTTGCATTATCAAAACCCCCTAAAAATCCATTTGCTAAGTATTTGCAGAGAATTCCTGATCCATACCGCTAGCCAACACCTTCTGCTCCTCGTTGGGTTCGACACTCTTACTGATGGAAAATATTACGATACACCCCCTATAATTGTGGGTCATCAGCACCCCTTACGTATCAACTTGGGAAACCGAGAAAACTCACGGAACACTATCCATGCCATAGGATACGTCCTATGGGATTACGTCCCTTAATAGCGCAGTAATTCGATTGGTGTCGATTGCTGACTGCTGTGGTTATGAGGATGATGTGAGCAACGGTTGTTGCCTATTCGTCCAAATAAGGAGTTACTCCCACACATACATAGTTGATAATGTTCATGATGATAATCTTTATATTAGATCTTTACAATACTAGTGGTGTATCCGCTACTCCCTGAGAACTCCTTTTTCCCTCCTGCAGTTCCAATCTCTCTTACATACGCAATACTTACTTTCTATACTCAGTTGTTTTACTTTACATTATTGGTCTTATACCCAAAACCCAAAAACACCTTTTTACCCAATACTCACATTTTATCTTGTCACTTAGAACTTTATCTAGCATTTCTATCGTAATATTTATTTCAAGAGTTATTAGACTTCAGACTCCTGCTCCCTGTGGGATTGATATATTTATTTCGAAACTAGCTACAAATGATCTGTGCTCTTGCAATCATCACTTCCAATGTGTGGAAGTTGAAGGCGGAGAAAACCATCGAACATGATAAGTACCTTCTTGGCGAGGTGGCTCAAATCAATGATCAGATGGAATGTGGGTGTCTCCTCGACTCCGTTGTTTCTATTTATCTATATCATTGTCTTTGGTGGCTTATGTCTTGATGCTGCTATCTGTGAAGTTGTCAATCTCATTCCGCAGGAAGAGAGGGATCGCATTAGCATTCGATTAAACTGTTTGACTCAGGAGCAGCTCAAAGCTGGTGGGTTCTTCTGGACCGACCGGGATCGTGCGACCACATTGGCGACGCTGTAGGATCGTGTGTCCCAGGTGCTGCACTTTCTGAAGAAAGCATAATCGTGTTTGAAGCAGGCGATGTTTCCTTTGAATGCCGCACTGTCAAGCCTATTGGCCTTGACATGAAAGTTTCATAATGCCGATGTGGTACACGAGTGGGTGCACTAATAGCTTGTTATGGGTGCCAAGGCTGCGCTGCCGCTTGTGCGCATGCAGCGACCCGACGTGGACTTGGATGCCATTGCTGTGGGACCACCATCGACGTGGAACATGGTGCCCCACTACCGAGTAGTTGACCGGCTGGCGGAAGTTATCGTTAGCTTGTTCGACAAGCACACCAATGTTCTTCTTTTGCGTCAGTAGAGTAGTTTTTAACCTGCACATGACGTATAAGTGTTCTAAAGCTTGTATAGTTTTTTGAATGGGTGTTTTGATACCCATTTTGTATGTAAACCTTGTTAGCGTATGTGTTTTCGAGTAAGTTTCTTATGTAGTGCCTTTTCATTAGCCTGACGCTTGCAGATCTTAGTGCCTCTCCAGCCTGTAAGTTGCGTTGCAACTGGGTTGGAGTTATCAAGGGTTCGATTGGCAGCATGGTTAGCTACTCGGGTCATTGTGTTGTGACTTTGTATATGTGATGAGGTCATCAAGGAGGCGTATCCCCCGTGTGCAAAAATGCGAATAAAAGTAAATGTAATGAGACACGTAGTTGAGGCACTTAGCTTTACTGTTTTGGAGAATATCAGGAGGTACAATGTTTGCCTAAGTAGCCTGGCTGAGTAGCCTTATTGTAAAGTAAAAACATCTAGGAGTTGAATCGTTACAGCTGCGCGATGTTCCATTGGCTCGAGTATTTGACTCCACTCTCTACGTCCTTCAGGCGACAAGCGCCACTTGGGATTACTTCAGTGATCAAGTAGGGTCTATCAACACCCGGATTTTTAAGTCCATATCCTTGTTATGCCGTACATCGCAATCCCAGGATTACCATTTTTGCGAGATATAACAGAATTGGTACCACAGTACATCATCCATTACAAACCATAATAGTCTTACAAATGAAGGATCTCATGATCCAGTCTTAATACAATAAAAGTTGCGGAAAGTAAGCATAGTAGGGCTCCATCTTCATGGTCACAGGCAATGCTGACGATGGGAGATGATCCTAGTTGCCATAGACCTCCTGTTGTCCATCTTCCGGGTAATCTTCCTCGTAGTATGCCATAGGAATAGCTAGGGACAAAGCCATGAGTACTCTTTAAGTACTCGCAAACTACCACTAACATCGGTAAGGTAAAACCAGTAGGAATCTTAAGCTCTAGGTTTGTTTGTAAAAAGCCAGGTTTATTCCATAAAAACTTAAGAGTAAAAGACCTAGCTTTAGTTCTCTATAGTACTTAAATGGGAACTTAGGTTTCATGTCCACAACTCTGTTGTGGTCAAGTCAAGGTCATCTTTCAACTCACAAGTCATTTTGAAAACATCTGACAACGGAACAGTATGGCCACTCCAACTTTCCATAACCGCGGACACGGCTATTCGAATAGTTTGACACTCTGCAGAGGTGGTACACTTTCACCACAAAATTCGATACATCCATCAGGGATAACCCTAAATCATCATACTTGGTATGCGGATAATAAATCCTAACCTTTCAATTACATACCCTAGTATAGGCACCTCCCCTATGACCTTGGCCTCCCAGCCATGGCCACTGCCATCCTGGATACTGCATAGGTGGACATTCATATTCATGAGGTAGCCTCAGCTCAACCTCTTCCGCAAGGGAACACATACAAAGGCATATAAACTTCCAGTTAAGCCTTACCCAACTCAGGTATTGTGGTTGTACGGTAAAATTGGAATGGTATCGCATCCGAACCCAACCATCAGTTTTTGTCAAAGTCAAGGCCCGTGCCTCATTCAGTTTCATCATCAACCCATTGTGTTTCATAACACATGTCAAAACATTTCAATAGAATGAATCATCATTCCAAGGTTTTCATAATCATTTTCACCAAGTGTTCCCATCTAAAGTGGTCAAGTTTTAGTTTTAGCACTAGCCACTAGTATTGAGTGTATCACTATTGAGGGGGTGCTAATCAAGTATAAGTACCCAAGACTAGTTCTACTATCTTGATGGTATCCATAATATTTTCCACTAATCATCATTCATTAACTAAGTAAGAAACTTTAGTAAAAGGGAAAGTAAAGCTTGCATATAAAATTGGGATTGGTATACTCAATATTGCATAACCAAGCATGCATGGTGTATCTTGCATAGGTTATCTAGCATAGTGGGCTTGCATGGATTGCTGGCATAGTTTAGCTTCCGTAGATAGCTTGCCTTGAGTAGTGCAGTTGTTGAAGTTCTCTTCCCCTTCTTCGAAGTACTCCTCCTCGTCGTATCCCGGATCAGTACTAGCGTCTATAAATACATTCAATGTACACAATCACCAAAAAATACTTAACTACTTCTATTTAGCACACATGGGTCACACTAGATGATCTAGCATCATCTATATCATCACATGAAATATTTACACCTTCTTATTTATCTTATTTTGGAAAAGTAATTTCTACTCATTGAAAATACTTAAGATTTAATATTCTCTAGTTAAAATATGGGATCATGTTGACACATGTCATCACCACATATTTCAATGCTTGGGAAAGTGTATTAAAGTGGTGGTCATATATTACAATATTTAATATTACTATTTAATAATATTAAAGTGGCTAGAATAGCCTATATAGCATCCTTTTAATACTAGTCCACGTTTAATATCTGTAAAACCAAATATTTTTACATATTCATGTAGAGCATGGCAAATGTGATTTTTGAGAGTTGGAATCAACTCAAAAGCATTTATCATTGATTTTATAAAAATGTTTGAAGTGGTAAAAGTCTCTGTCTTGTTATTTTTAGTATAGGTGATCTATAATTTCAAATGGTTTGAATCCAACGGGAGTGATTAGATATTTTTAATACCGTTCTAACAAAATTGAAATCATGTATTTTGGTTCAGTATATATCTTTGAATTGAATTTTGGATCTACTGACATAATAGGGTTTTAAACTAAATAGAAAAATTCTATTTGAATTGCTGGGCTCTGCGCGGGAAAAGAAATGGGCTGGCCCAACTGCACGGCGCGTGCACAGCAGGCTGCTGACACATTGGTCCTACGCGTCAGTGACTCTATCTAACAGAAGCGGTATCAGCAAATCTCAGCGCTACGATTAGAACAATATCTACGGCTGAGGTTTGTCATCTACATCGCAGTGCTCCGGTGAGATTCCAAACCTAGCAACACGGTGGGGGTCGCTAGGGGATTACTAGGGCTCCAGCTAGGTCCGGCGATGGGGGCGAATGGGATGGTTGACGATGGCAATGCGATTGGCGGTCGAGGCTTCTGGGGTGGCTCCAATCGACGGCTCCCTTTCTTCACTACAGCGGCAGGCTCCGGCCAAATTCCGGCGAGGTGGTGCTCGCCTTGCTCTAGGGAGAGGTCTGGGGTGTTTCTAAGAGAGAGGGGAGTGAGATGGTGTGCCGTTTGAGGTCTAGGGTGGCTCCTATTTATAGACCGGCGTTGGAGGCAGGGCGGCATGGTCGGGCTCGTCGGCGATGTTGCTACAGGTCGTGATAGGAATGGCGGATGGCATGGGTCGACGCAGTGGACTTTGGCGGTCATCATGCGCGTAGTGGCGTGGCAAGGGAGGTCTCAGGCGGTCGGGTATTGTTGGCGCTCTGTTCGGGTACGGCGATGTTCGTCATTGAGTACGGTGGTCACGGGGTGCGTGGTAGTGAATGATCATGTCTAGGAGCTGGCTGGTGACATGGCTGGTGCGGGTACGAGCGGAGAGAGCGAGGCGCGGCGTGGCTGTGCAAGGCAGCTTCAGTGCTCCGTCGTGCTCTCGGCATGGCAGAGACTTAAATGGGCATGGTTGTTCCATCTTCTCCACTTCTCGCCGTTGGTCAAGAGGTGGATAGAGAGGGGCGGTGAGGTCATGGCTACTCGATAGACATCGTGGGAGAGGGCGGTACGGCGTGTGGCGTCTTGTCCATGGTCGACCGACGTCACATGCTCGGTACGGTCATGGCACTGGTCATTGTGGCGAGTGGTGTTGCTCCATTGCACGACCAAGTACTGGGAGTGATCGTGGGCTGGCTAGGGAGTCGAGTTGGGTACAAAGGATGATTCATTGATTGATCAAAACAGTAGATAGTTTTTGAACTTGTACTCTGTCTGTTAAGTGTTCGACTAAATGGCTGCATGAGCTTAATCTTTCAATTATTCAATGATTTTTGGTGGGTGATCTGGTCACATACTTGGTAGTCTCTGGTTGCTACGAATTGTCAAGTGGTGTTGGTTTCAGTGGTTTTTGTAAAATGATGATCTATGTACTTACACTTGATTCAATTTTGAATTGCTTCTCATATAGATTTAAAAATAGTTTCTGTAAGTTTGTCAAGTGTGTTTGGGTTCATTTTTACTTGGTCTAGCAAGGGGTTAAAATAATTAGAATTGTTTCTGTTGGAAATCTTTTACTAGAGATGGCCAAAGTAGTCTAGTGGTTAACTTTGGCCAAAGTGACCATATGATCATATGCTTCACAGGTTTTCTTTTTATTTGATTTTTCTTGGAAAAGATCTAGATGATGTGGTAATCCTCTTTAAGCTAATCCTTATCATTTATAGCAATCAAACATGGCAAATGCAATCATTCCTGCTTTAATGGAAATCACTCATGCATTCATATAGAGTTTAATAATAAAAGTTTTTGTTAACCCTAAACTTGGGTGATTAGAACTTGATAATCTTGTTTAATATTTTTGAGGTGTTACAAACCTTCCCTCCTTAAACAGAATTTCGTCCTGAGATTCAAGAGAAACTAGGAACTAACGAGATTGGGAAACTCAGTCCTAATGTAATCTTCTCGTTCCCAAGTAGCTTCTTCTTCGGTATGGTTACTCCACTGGATTTTGAGAAACTTGATACTCCTGGTCCGGGTGGTTCTGAATGCTTCTTCCAGAATACGGATGGTTACTTCATGATAGGTTAAATCCTTGTTGATATCTATGGCTCTGTGATCGATGTTCTTGAACACTTCGATCTTCTCCGGAACTTCTAAGCATTTCCTAAGTAACGAGATATGGAACACATTTGTACGGCTTACATCTCTTCTGGCAATTCTAACTCATAGGATACTTCTCCTCGACGATTTAAGATTTTGAAGGGTCCAATATATCTTAGGGCAAGCTTTCCTTTCAGTTGAAAATGTTGCATTCCCTTCAAAGGTGATACTTTGAGATACACGAAATCTCCGATATTGAAGGTCAGGTCTCGACGTCTTTTGTTAGCATAACTCTTCTGTTTGGATTGGGCAGACTTGAGGTGTTCACAGACATTGTGAACCTTCTCTTCGGCTTCTCGAAGGATGTTGGGTCCGAAAATCTGACTCTATCCTACTTGCGACCAATTCAAGGGTGTATGACACTTCCTTCCATACATAAACTCAAATGGGGCCATTTGCAAAATGGCTTGATAACTGTTGTTGTATGAGAATTCCGTGAAAGGCAGACAATCTTCCCATTTAGATCCATATTCCAACACACAAGCTCTCAGCATATCTTCTAAGATCTGGTTTACTCTTTCTGTTTGTCCATCGGTTTGCGGGTGATAAGCTGTGCTGAAATTCAGTTTGGTTCCTAATACTTCTTGGACTTTCTTCCAGAATCTTGAGGTAAACTGGGTTCCTCGATCTAACACTAGTCTTGGGGGGTCCATGCAGATTGACTATTCTAGTGATGTATAACTCTTCTAGCTTCGAACTCTAATAAGTGGTATTGACGGGTATGAAATGAGCTACTTTCGACAGTCTATACACTACGACCCAAATAGAGTCATTTCCCCTACTAGATGTAGGCAAACCTGTGATAAAATCCATTCCGACAAAATCCCATTTCCATTCCGGAATCTACAGTGGTTGCAAAAGTCCTGGGGTCGCTAATGTTCTGCTTTGACGCTCTGAAAGATATCACACTTAGTGATGTAGCTTCTGACTTCTCTCTTCATTTAGTGCCACCAAAATTGCTCCTTCAAATCCTGATACATCTTGGTTCCTCCTGGGTGAATATAATATAGGGTATCATGGGCTTCCTGCATAATGACTTCCTTCAACTCTTAATCTGCGGGCACACAGATACGTCCTTTATACCACATAACTCCTTCTTCATCCTCTGTGAATCCAGGTGCCTTCCCTATACCGATACGACGCTTAATTCCCTCAACACTAGCATTTCCTTTCTGGGCTTCCTTTATCTGACTGATCAAAGTGGGTTTAAGTTCAATAATGGCTAGAAATCCTTCGCTAACTAGCTCCACTCTGAAATTCTCCATCTCCTCATCCAGACTTGGTTGGGCTTCCTTAATCATGGTGTTTAATCTACATGGCAATCTACTAAGAGCATCTGCTACCACATTGGCCTTGCCGGGGTGATAGTGAATGTCAAGGTCATAGTCCTTGATTAACTCTATCCATCTCCTTTGCCTCATATTCAGCTCCTTCTGAATAAAAATATATTTCAAACTCTTGTGATCCGAATAAATCTCATAGCGGTTACCCATAAGGTAATGACGCCATGTCTTCAAAGCTGAAACTACGACTTCCAGTTCTAAGTCATGGGTAGGGTAGTTCTGTTCGTGTTGCTTCAGTTGTCTGGACAGATATGATATGACTTTGCCTTCTTGCATCAACACACATCTGAGACCAATCTTGGATGCATCACAATATACATCAAAAGGCTTCTTGATATCGGGCATAATCAAAATTGGGGCTGAAATTAATCTCTTCTTTAGATCCTGAAAACTTGCTTCACATTTGTCCGTCCATTCAAACTTCTTATCTTTCTTTAACAGCTGAGTCATCGGCCTGGCAATGCTTGAAAATCCTTCAACAAACTTGCCGTAATATCCGGCTAATCCAAGAAATGTGCGGACTTCGGTTTGAGTTGTTGGGGATTTCCATTCTTCAACATCTTTAATCTTGGCGGGGTCGATGGTAACTCCTCCTGCCGACAAGATATGGCCTAGGAATCCTACCTCCTTTAACCAGAACTCACATTTGCTAAACTTGGCATACAATTGATGCTCCCTAAGGGTTTCAAGGATGTTTCTTAGGTGTTGTTCATGGTCTTCTTCTGACTTGGAGTAGATCAGAATGTCATCGATAAAAACAACGACAAACTTATCCAAAAAAGTCATAAAAATCTTATTCATGAGGTTCATGAAATAAGCGAGGGCATTGGTTAATCGAAAAGACATGACATTGTACTCATACAACCATATCTGGTGGTGAAGGCAGTCTTTGGAATATCCGTTGCACGAATCTTCAATTGATGATAACAAGTTCTAAGACCAATCTTAGAAAACACTATGGCATCAGTCAATTGATCAAAAAAATCTTCGATCTTAAGAAGTGGGTACTTGTTCTTGATGGCAACGTCATTTAACTTCCGATAATCCGTACATAAACGGTTGGCACCATCCTTCTTATCCATAAACAAAACAGGGGATCTCCATGACAATGCACTTGGTTGAATTAGAACTTTTTCCAACATGTCATCAAGTTGCTTCTTGAGCTCCACTAATTCTGATGGGTTCATACTATAAGGTCTCTGAGCTATGGTCCAGTTCTAGGAACTAGTTCAATGATAAACTCGATATCTCGATCTGGGGGCATACCAGGTAATTCATCTGGGAACACATCAGGGTATTCACAGACTACTCTGACTTGGTCGATGGTGGATTGAGCTAAACTCTTGTTGCATTTGAATTGACGCAGTGTCTCAGATACATGCTCTACTGATACTCTAGTGCTACTGGTCATGGTTATGGCTTTCTTGGCACAGTCGATCAATCCTTGATGTTTCGACATCCAATCCATCCCTAGTACTACTTCCAAACCTTTGGTTCCGATTACTATTAGATTGGCATAAAAATCTATCCCATGGATGATGATAGGTACGGCCTTGCAAATTTTTCTAACCTTGGTGGTTGAACCAGGTATTTGAACTATCATAACATGCTACAGATTTGTTGGTTGAATCTTACTAGTGCATGCAAATTCTTCTGTAACAAATGTATGCGATGCTCCAGAATCAAACAATACTCTTGCCAGTACTGAGTTAATAGAAAACATACCCAGCACGACATCTAGCGCTTCCTGGGCTTCTTCAACATTCATGTGGAAAAGACGGCCGGTACGTTTGTGCGGGTTTACTAGGGCAAATCTCTTTCAGGCTGGACAGGGTGCTGCTGTTGGGCGGGTGCACTAACATTGGTGGCTGCAGCAAACTTCTTGGGACACTTGTTGGAATAGTGACCTGTAACTCCACACTAAAAATAAGTTATCATTGACTTGTCTTTCCCTACGACAGGCACAACATTCCTTCCAGTCCTCGGGGTAGTATTGTTGTTGTTGGTGTTGTTGTTGGACCTTGGTGGTGCACGATTGAAGTTATTGAAGTTGCCAGAGTTGTTGTTGTTATGGTGGTGGCCTCCGGGCCTCGGGTTTCCTCCGCCATGATTGGGATAGCTCGGACGAGACATAGGGGGCTATTGTTTCTAGGTGCATATCCTGCAGACGGGTTGGGGCGGTACTTCGGGGTATGGTGGGGTCCAGGTTGATGCATCATATGATGCTTGCGGTTCTGATTGGCTTGGTTTATCTTTCCTTCCATCTGAATGGCGGAATCCACTAAAGCATCGAGGTCATCAAAGGGAATGTTGACTAGCACTGTCTGCATCTCATCATGCAGACCATTCATGAATCTCTCTTTCTTCTTCGCTTTTGTGTCAATCTCATCAGGGGCATACCTAGCTAAAGATAGGAATCTATCACGATACTCCACCACAGTCATCCTTCCTTGTTTTAAATCTCTGAACTCATCCCTCATCCTGTTGATCAGACCCGGGGGCACATGGGTCCTACTGAACTTGAGCTTGAACTCCTCCCACATCATCATCTGACCTCCATTCATGGTACGAGTGCTCTTCCACCAGGATCTGGCATAACTGTATAGATAGTGGGTGGAAAACAGTACTTTCTCATTTGCATCAACTCCTGCATCTTCTAAATTGTTTTCAATGGTTTGCAGCCAATCATCAGCATCCAAGGGTTCTTTTGACTTGCTAAACATAGGAGGGTTGGTATTCTGGAAGTTTTTCAGTTTGGATCCATGGTCATCTTGGTTTCCATGGCCCTTATTATTGTGAGTCATCTGAGTTATCTGTTGAAGAGTGGCTAAGTTGGCTTGGAGTTCAGCTCTACCGGCTTCACGGTAAGAAACTAACATTTGCAGAATCTACAGCATTGGGTCCTGAGATGAGCTGCTTCCTCCGGGGTTACCGTGAGTCATCTAAAGATTGATATGGATAATGAGACAAGAGGGAAATTCCTATGGTTCATGGGTTTGTTTCAGAAAAAGCTTTAGACTTTGAGCATGACTAAGGTTTGCAAACTAACAACTTCTTCCCATTCATTCATTCTAGGCACACAATACAACACACACACCACAAATACTAAAGAAAATGGTCTTAAAGACCATTCTAGCAAGCTACGATAGAATGGAACCGGGTACACTCACACCTATGATATTGCTCAGGTGCGACTACTAAGCATCAGAACTGTCAAGCTCCAAATCATCAATGAAGTCAGCATCATCCTCATCTGTGTGGTCCTCCATGGCAGTGTCCTCCAGGTAGTCATCATCATCACTGAGGTAAGAGTAAGGATCTCCACGGATGTCTTCACCTTCCTCTTCCTTCTCCTCCAGCTGGATCTCCTGATCGTGGATGGTCTCCTCCAGGGTTGCCACCTTCTGATGAAGACGAGCGATGATGCAATCCTTCTTATCGTGTTGGCGACGGAGTGACTTGCGCTCCTTAGCAAGCATGGCGAGGGTCTGATTCCTTTTAGCGGCTTCCGCATGATTCTGGTTGGCGTATGCATGGGCATTGTCCAACTCCTTCTGAGTCTCGTGCACCATGAAGTCCATGTGGTCCACGTGGTGCTTCAGTTCCGGATGTGCCGGCATGGCCAACGGCTGTCCCATAGAGTCACGTCTATGCACACAAGCGATCAAGTGCCTCCTGCATTGCCCTGGCTAGTCCGTCTAACCAGTTGTTCTCCCTCAAGCTGAACTGAATCTTCTCTGAAAGTGGTGGCTCCATTTTGCCTCTAAGGTCGGCAACAATCAGCCACTGTAGCTCTCCTCCAGATTGGTCATTGAGCTGTGCTCCGAAGAACTCCGGGTGCGGGCGTCCATGATACACCGAGAGCTGGTCCAAATCCCTCTCAAAGATCAGCTCCCCTCCATTGTCAAACTGGTAAAACTTGCTATATTTGACCTCCATCTATGCAATAAATATGAGTAAGTTAGTGAGGTGGTCGTGTGTGTAAATTTTTATGTACTATTATAAAAGTTTGGGGAACAAGTGATCTCTTTTTTGAAAGAATCTCAAGGGTAATATGGAGAATAGGTTTTTGTAAATACGCACTTCTTTTTGTTTTGTTGCTAGGTTTTTCAGGCGTCCATTCTAACTAGGGTCTCATATGGTCAGGATGGCTCTGATACCAACTTGTCAACACCCGGATTTTTAAGTCCAGATGCATGTTATGCCGTACATCGCAATCCCAGGATTACCATTATTGTGAGACATAACAGAATTGGTACCACAGTACATCATCCATTACAAACCATAATAGTCTGACAAATAAAGGATCTCACGATCCAGTCTTAATACAATCAAAGCAGCGGAAAGTAAACATAGTAGGGCTCCATCTTCATGGTCACAGGCAATGCTGACGATGGGAGATGATCCTAGTTGTCATAGACCTCCTGTTGTCCATCTTCTTGGTAATCTTCCTCGTAGTATGGCCACGGGAATAGCCAGGGACAAAGCCATGAGTACTCTTTAAGTACTCGTAAACTACCACTAACATCGGTAAGGTAAAACCAGTAGTAATCTTAAGCTCCAGGTTTGTTTGCAAAAAGCCAGGTTTATTCTATAAAAACTTAAGAGTAAAAGACCTAGCTTTAGTTCTCTATAGTACTTAAGTGGGAACTTAGATTTCATGTCCACAACTCTGTTGTGGTCAAGTCAAGGTCATCTTTCAAGTCACAAGTCATTTTGAAAACATCTGACAATGGAACAGTATGGCCACTCCAACTGTCCATAACCACGGACACGACTATTCGAATAGTTTGACACTCTGCAGAGGTGGTACACTTTCACCACAAAATTCGATACATCCATCAGGGATAACCCTGAATCATCATACTTAGTATGCGGATAATAAATCCTAACCTTTCAATTACATACCCTAGTATAGGCATCTACCCTATGAGCTTGGACTCCCAGCCATGGCCACTTCCATCCTAGGCACTGCATATGTGGACATTCATATTCATGAGGTAGCCTCATCTCAAACTCTTCCGCAAGGGAACCCATACTAAGGCATATAAACTTCCAGCTAAGCCCTACCCAACTCAGGTATTGTGGTTGTGTAGTATAATTGGAATGGTATCGCATCCGAACCCAACCATTAGTTTTGGTCAAAGTCAAGGCTCATGCCTCATTCATTTTCATCGTCAACCCATTGTGTTTCATAACACATGTCAAAACATTTCAATAGAATGAATCATCATTCCAAGGTTTTCATAATCATTTTCACCAAGTGTTCCCATCTAAAGTAGTCAAGTTTTAGTTTTAGCACTAGCCACTAGTATTGATTGTATCACTATTGAGGGGGTGCTAATCAAGTATAAGTACCCAAGACTAGTTCTACTATCCTGATGGTATCCATCCTATTTTCCACTAATCATCATTCATTAACTAAGTAAGAAACTTTAGTAAAAATGGGATTGGTATACTCAAAATTGCATAACCAAGCTTGCATGGTGCATCTTGCATAGGTTATCGAGCATAGTGGGCTTGCATGGATAGCTGGCATAGTTTAACTTGCATATATAGCTTGCCTTTAGCAGTGCAGTTGTTCAAGTTCTCTTCCTCTTCTTCGAAGTACTCCTCCTCGTCGTATCCCGTATCGGTACTAGCGTCTATAAATACCTTCAATATACACAATCACCAAACAATACTTAACTACTTCTATTTAGCACACATGGCTCACACTAGATGATCTAGCATCATATCTATCATCACATGAAATATTTACACCTTCTTATTTATCTCATTTTGGAAAAGTAATTTCTACTCATTGAAAATACTTAAGATTTAATATCCTCTAATTAAAATATGCAATCATGTTGACACATGTCATCACCACATATTTCAATACATGGGAAAGTGTATTAAAGTGGTGGTCATATAATACAAGATTTAATATTACTATTTAATAATATTAAAGTGGCTAGAATAGCCAATATAGCATCCTTTTAATACTAGTCCATGTTTAATATCTGTAAAACCAAATATTTTTACATATTCATGTAGAGCATGGAAAATGTGATTTTTGAGAGTTGGAATCAACTCAAAAGCATTTATGGTTGATTTTATAAAAATGTTTAAAGTGGTAAAAGTCTCTTTCTTGTTATTTTTAGTATAGATGATTTATAATTTCAAATGGTTTGAATCCAACAGGAGTGATTAGATATTTTTAATACCTTTCTAACAAAATTGAAATCATGCATTTTGGTTCAGTATATATCTCTTTGAATTGAATTTTGGATCTACTGATAGAATAGGGTTTTAAACTAAATAGACAAATTCTATTTGAATTGCTGGGCTCTGCACGGGAAAAGAAATGGGCCGGCCCAACTGCACGACACGTGCGTAGCAGGCTGCTGACAGGTTGGTCCTACGTGTCAGTGAAGCGGTATCAGCAAATCTCAGCGCTACGATTAGAACAAGATCTAGGACTAAGGTTCATCATCTACATCGCGGTGCTCTAGCGAGATTCTAAACCTAGCGGCACGGTGGGAGTTGTTGGGAGCTTATCAGGGCTCCAGCTAGGTCCGGTGATGGGGGTTAACGGGCTAGTTGATGATGACGAGGTGATTGGCGGTCGCGTCTGCTCCTGGGGTGGCTCCAATTGATGGCTCCCTTTCTTCACTACAGCGGCGGGCTTCGGCCATATTCGGGATGGGTGGTGCTCGCCTTGCTCCGTGGAGAGGTATGGGGTGTTTCTGAGAGAGAGGGGAGTGAGATGGTGTGTCGTTTGAGGTCTAGGATGGCTCTTATTTATAAACCGGCGTTGGGGGTAGGATGGCATGGGTCGACGCGATGGACTGCGGTGGTCGTCACGCGCGTAGTGGCACGGCAAGGGGCGGTCTTAGTCGGTCGGGGAATGTCGGCGCTCTGTTCGGGTACGACGGTGTTCGTCATTGAGTACGGTGGTCACGGGGCGCGCGACGGTGAATGATCATGTCTGGGAGGTGGCCGATGACACGGCGGGTGCGGGTACAAGCGGAGAGAACGAGGCGCGGCATGGCTGCACGAGGCGGCTTCAGCGCTCCGTCGTGCTCTCGGCATGGCGGAGACTTAAATGGGCGCGGTTGTTCTAACTTCTCCACTTCTCGCCGTTGGTCAAGGGGTGGATAGAGAGGGGCGGTGAGGTCATGGCTACTCGATATACATCATGGGAGAGGGCGGTATGGCGTGTGGCATCTTGTCCATGGTCGACCGGCATGACATGCTCGGTACGGTCATGGCACTGGTCATTGTCGCGAGTGGTGTTGCTCCATTGCACGGCCAAGTACTAGGAGTGACCGTGGGCTGTCTAGGGAGTCGAGTTGGGTACAAAGGATGATCAATTGATTGATCAAAAGAGTAGATAGTTGTTGAATTTGTACTCTGTCTGTTAAGTGTTCGATAAATGGCCGCATGAGCTTAATCTTTGAATTATTCAATGATTTTTGGTGGGTGAGCTGGTCACATACTTGGTAGTCTCTGGTTGCTAGGAATTGTCAAGTGGTGTTGGTTTGAGTGGTTTTTGTAAAATGATGATCTATGTACTTACACTTGATTCAATTTTGAATTGCTTTTCATATAGATTTAAAAATAGTTTCTATAAGTTTGTCAAGTGTGTTTGGGTTCATTTTTCTTTGGTCTAACAAGAGGTGAAAAGAATTAGAAATTTTTCTGTTAGAAATCTTTTACTAGAGATGGCCAAAGTAGTCTAGTGGTTAACTTTGGCCAAAGTGACCATATGATCATATGCTTCACAATTGTTTTTTATTTTTATTTTTCTTGGAAAAGATCTAGATGATGCGGTAATCCTCTTTAAGCTATACTACAAGGATTGTGTTATTCTATGACGTTCTAATAGTGACCGTGGACAAAATCGTCATAGAGTCGTAAGCCATTCGGGAGGTCCAAAACCTTTAAAAATTACGACGATCAAGCTTAAAAATGTCATAGTTTCATTAGCTAAAATTCGTCATAACGTCCAAATTAGGAAAAGTTGAAATGAGAGGTCAGACACGTCAGGAATTGTCTCTATGTGTGATGTCTATGTGTCATATCCATATATTAATATTTTCTTAGGTGAAACTGCTTGAATCTACTAGGACCATATTTACCCAGACTGCCAAGTGAGACCAATCTCTAACGTGATAAGCGGACAAACCAAACTGGCATGTGGGGCCATTCGCGACCTGACATCCTGGACCTAGTTTCAATTGCCTTGTCGATTATTTCGAAAAAATAAGATGGACGGTAACTCACTATGACGATTTAAATTCGTTATACCGTCCAAATTAGGAAAAGTTAAAATGAGAGGTCGGCCACGTCAGAAATTGTGTCTATGTGTCATATCCATATATTAATATTTGCTTATGTGGAACAGCTTGAATCTACTAGGACCATATTTACCCAAACTGTCAAGTGGGACCAATCTCTAACATGATAAGCAGACCAAACCAAACTGGCATGTGGGGCCATTCACGACCTGACATCCTGGACCTAGTTTCAATTGCCTTGTGGATTATTTCCAAAAAATAAGATGGACGGGGAATCAAACCGCCGTCCTAGCAGCTCCCATCCCGGATGTATGCTGGTAACCAGTAGACCAAGCCATCGTTCGTGTCAAACTAGTACAACCAACCGAATAACTACTTATGTTTTGGTTGGGCCGGCCTTCAGTGCGCGGGGTGCGCTGCTGTTAGGTTGGGCCAGGCTCCGCTGTTAGCTTGGCCGGCCTGCACTGCGCAAGATTAGATCCAAGCCTCTGAGCGAGTCCGGCTAGGATAGTATTTTTTCCTTCTTTTCTTTTTTTTCCTGTTTTCTTAATTCTTTTATATCTTTTATATAAAAAGTTCAAAACAATGGATTTTTGTCTCTAAATTTTTTAAAAATTCAGTAGATCATCTTAGGGTGTTAATTATCAATACTTTAAGTTTTTAAAAGTAGTGGATTTACTAATCCCACATTAGTCCATAGTAGGGACAATATCATAATTTAAAATATGATTTTGAAATTAGAGTTTTTGCTTCAAAATTGTGGATGAGTGCAATGGATCTTTAAAGAAACATCATATTATGAACCTAAAAATGATTTTTTCAAAAAATAACGACAATTAGATCATGTACCTGTAGTTCAAATCTGACTCACTTCCTACCAATTCGGCACGAATTTGTCTTTTTCACACTGGATGGATGGAAAGGTTTGATCTCTCCCAGTTGGGATATTGTCCATATAAGGGGGTCTAGTATTTTTGAAAAATGGGGTGGTAGCATTTTTGAATCAAACATTTAGTGTTCCTTCACAAAACGCCCCGATTTTGGCACTCGAAAAATAGAAAATGGCTTTTCCGTGCGACGAAAAGGAAAACATCCTCCTACAATATTGTTCGCGGTCCCAAGATACACATGCGTGCACAATATGGGATCATTATAATAAACTATGTCACGATTCTGGCCAGAACATTGATCTTTTGGCTTGAAAGTCATTAAACCTCGAACATGATAGGTCATTTCTGTGAAGGTTTTTTCGAGATGCAATCAATATAGCATGTTTAGTATTTTTCCTTGCAACTATATCACATAGCGTGACGCCACACGAAGGATTAACATTGTTCGGACCGTTTTTGAATTTCTTACGCCCATTTAAAAAAAATTCTATTTCAAACTATAGTCAAAACGACGGGCATAAAGATAGGGGATGAGCGTCGCTAAACTTGTATTGGATCTCTAAAGAAACATCATATTTTGAGCCTAAAAATGATTTTTGCAAAAAATCATGAGAAACAGATCATCTACATGTAGTTCAAACCGGACCCACTTCCTACCAATTCGGCAGGAATTTGTGTTTTTTATCGGGGGTGGACGAAAAGGTTTTAAAATCTCCGGTTGGGACATTCTCCATGTAAGGTGGTCTAGTATGTTTGAAAAATGGGGTGGTAGCATTTTTGAATCGAACATTTGGTGTTCCTTCACGAAATGCCCCAATTTTGGCACTCGAAAAATAGAAAATGGCTTTTCCATGAGAAGAAAAGAAAAACATCCTCCTTCAACATTGTTCGCCGTCCCAAGATAAACATGCATGCATAATATGGGATCATTATCACAAACTATGTCACGAATCTAGCCATAACATTGGTCATTTGGCCTGAAAGCCATGAAACCTCGAACATGATAGGTCATTTCTGTGAAGGTTTTTTCGAGATGCAATCAATATACCAAGTTTGGTATTTTTTCTTACAACTATATCACATAGCATGACGCCACGTGAAGGATTTACATTCTTCGGACCGTTTTTGAATTTCTTATGCCTATTTTTAAAAAATTCTATTTCAAACTATGGTCAAAACGACGGGCATGAAGATAGGGGATGAGCCTCGCTAAACTTGCATTGGATCTCTGAAGAAACTTCATATTGTGAGCCTAAAAATGAGAAACAGATCATGCACCTGTAGATCAAACCGGACCCACTTCATACCGATTCGGCAGGAATTTGTCTTTTTTCACCAGGGATGGACGGAAAAGTTTTCAAATCTCCGGTTGGGACATTGTACATGTAAAATGTTCTAGTATTTTTGAAAAATGGGGTGGTAGCATTTTTGAACCGAACATTTGGTGTTCCTTCACAAAATGCCCCAATTTTGGCACTCGAAAAATAGAAAATGGCTTTTTCGTGCGAAGAAAAGGAAAACTTCCTGCTTCAACATTGTTCGTCGTCCCAAGATACACTTGCGTGTACAATATGGGATCATTATCACAAACTATGTCGCGAATCTAGCCATAACATTGATCGTTTGGCCTGCAAGCCATGAATCCTCGAACATGATAGGTCATTTCTGTGAAGGTTTTTTCGAGATGTAATCAATATACCAAGTTTGGTATTTTTTCTTAAAAATATATCACATAGCATGACGCCACACAAAGGATTTACAATCTTCGGACCGTTTTTGAATTTCTTATGCCCGTTTTAAAAACATTCTATTTCAAACTATGGTCAAAACGACGGGCATGAAGATATGGGATGAGCCTCGCTAAACTTGCATTGGATCTCTGAAGAAACATCATAGTGTGAGCCTAAAAATGATTTTTGCAAAAAATCATGAGCAACAGATCATGTACCTGTAGTTCAAACCGGACCCACTTCCTACCGATTTGGCAGGAATTTGTCTTTTTCACCAGAGGTATATGGAAAGGTTTAAAAATCTCTGGTTGGTACATTGTACATGTAATATGGTCTAGTATTTTTGAAAAATGGGATGGTAGCATTTTTTAATCGAACATTTGGCGTTCCTTCACAAAATGCCCCAATTTTGGCACTCAAAAAATAGAAAATGGCTTTTCCGTGCAAAGAAAAGGAAAACTTCCTCCTGCAACATTGTTCGCCATCCCAAGATACACATGCGTGCACAATATGGGATCATTATCACAAACTATACTGCAAATCTAGCCATAACATTGGTCGTTTGGCCTGAAAGTCATGAAACCTCGAACATGATAGGTCATTTCTGTGAAGGTTTTTTCGAGATGCAATCAATATACCAAGTTTGGTATTTTTCTTACAACTATATCACATAGCATGACGCCACACGAAGGATTCACATTCTTCGGTCCGTTTTTGAATTTCTTATGCCTATTTTTTAAAAATTCTATTTCAATCTATGGTCAAAATGATGGCCATGAAGATAGGGGATGAGCCTCGCTAAACTTGCATTGGATCTCTGAAGAAACATCATATTGTGAGCCTAAAAATGATATTTGCAAAAAATCATGAGCAACAGATCATGTACCTGTAGTTCAAACCGGACCCACTTCCTACCGATTTGGCAGGAATTTGTCTTTTTCACCAGGGGTGTATGGAAATGTTTTAAAATCTCCGGTTGGTATACTGTACATGTAATATGGTCTGGTATTTTTGAAAAATGGGGTGTGATGGCTCGGTGTTGATGTAGAGCTCGTTGGGAACCCCAAGAGGAAGGTATGATGAGCACAGCAGCAAGTTTCCCTCTGTTATAAAACCAGGTTTCATCGAACCAGTAGGAGGAAGCAAACACCCCAAAGGTGTTGCTAACATCTAGAAAGCAATACATGCATATACTAATCATCTTGAATCCTTTGAAACTTGATTGGGAATTACAACATTATACATAGACCGCCATCCAACTGCATCTATGACTACTAATCCACCTTCAGGTTATCATCCGAACGCCCTCCTGTATTAAGTTGCAAGCAACAGATTATTGCTTTACGAACTATGTGTAAAGTAAATAGATTGTTCTATGAACAAAGGATTGTTGTTTTCTCCCTAGTAACAACAGCACATCTAGTACCTTAGAGATTTCTGTCACTTCCCCAGATTACCAGAGGCATGAACCCACTATCGAGCATAAATACTAACTCCTGGAGTTGCTAGCATCTACTTGGCCAAGATAGCTACTAACAACGGAAAGCATGCAAGATCACAAATAACAAAGACATGATAGAATCAATAATCAATCTGAAATAGCATCTCAATATCCATCAGATCCTCGCAAAAACAACATGCAGAATTACAAATAGATGATCTTGATCATGAACAGAGCTCACAAGATCTAAACATGAAAGCACAAAGGAGGAGAACCAGCCATCTAGCTACTACATGGATCCGTAGTCCAAGGATGAACTACTCACGCATCACACCGTAGGCTTGCATGGTGATGAAGAAGGCCTCCAGGGTGAATTCCCCTCTCCGGTAGGGTGCCGGGAAGAGCTTCAGATCCCTCCCGATATAGGGATGGAGATGACGACGACTAGAGACTCTTTCGTGGATTTTTGATCGGGTGCTTAGGGTTTTCATTCTGAGGGCATCTTATAGGCGGAAGGGGAGGCCGAGGGGGTGCCAGAGGCGGCCAGACCACCCCCTGGCACGGGCCAGGCTGGGCCGTGCAGCCAGGTGGTGTGGTGGCCCCCGGGCCCTCTCCGTCTCGTACTCTGGCATCTGATGACTTTCGGAAAAATAGGCACTTTGGATTTTGTCCCGTCCAATTCCGAGAATATTCATTTTCTGACTTTCCTGGAACCAAAAATAGCAGAAAATAGGCAGCTGGCACTGTGGCTCTTGTTAATAGGTTAGTCCAAGAAATCATATGAAAAGTACTTCAAAGTGTGGACAAAACACAAGAAAGTGGATAAAACCAAGCATGGAACATCAAAAATTATAGATACATTTGCAATGTATCAACATCCCCAAGCTTAACTCCTGCTCGTCCTCGAGTAGGTAAGTGATAAAAAGAAAGAATAATTTTTGAGGTGACATGCACCATCAAAGACTTGATCAAAGTATTTGTAAAACATTCAAAGCTGGGATCATAGTACTTCAATCATAACATGAAAGACAAAGTTCTAGCAATAAGACAAAGAAACTATGATGCAACATGAAAAGGCACAAACAAAAGATTCATGAATAACAATGCTTTGCAAGACGTTTGTTTGTTTCACATAAAGAAAACATAGCATAATAGCATTCAGCTTGTCCCTCATAGAGTAGCAAAACATAAATGCATAGGACACCTTCAAAGTTCATAAGAGTGACTTGATACAAATAGTTTAAAACAAGCAATATCAAGATATGCATCAATCAACTAGTCTTGGGACAATGCACATTGAACTAAGAATGTCCACTATGCTCTCAAAGTACGTGCATAAAGGTAGAAGGTGGAGACTCAATATAATGGTGGAAGAAAGGCCTTCATAGAAGAAAGTAGGGATTCAAGTCTCATAAAGAGCTTCCAAAAATTATGGTACTTATAGCTTTCAGCTCTCATTGCCCCTATCATAAGCATCTTTAAGGTGATTAAGGTTAAAGTGACACAACTAAAAGGATATGCTTGACAAGATATAAACCGAAATCTCATGCCCCTTACTTACGAAGACTGAACCTCATGCTACTCAACTTTAGTCACAAGTAAGCTCTTGTCATTGTAAGTACATGTGTATCATAAAGAACCGCCAACGGGGTACCCCTTGCACATGATACAGGAGCTATCCCATAATCAAAATGACAAGGCAAGCAGACAATGAGCATCTCAGCGATCTTTTTATTTGCTATTTGCATAGGTTTTTATTGAGGATGCTTCATATAGTGCTCATTATGGTGATGCTGCAAGTTTCCACCATGATTAGGCATGGCTTAGGCTAGCAGCCCAGGTGTTTCTCTAACGCACATACAAACTCCATGATCTTACAAGTTCCACTTTTATTTCACACCGACGGGATCCATAAGAAAAAGAACATGATATCAATGGGATACAAAGTACAATGCAATGTTGAAAGCGTTCCCCATGATACATGGTTCTGCTAATTTCAACTTATAAAGCGCAAGCATATACGCAACAAAGAAGGACCCAATGGTTCAAGTTTAGTAGATGCAAAAAAAAAGTAAAGTGTGCCATCTAGTTCGTGAGAGCTTTAATCACTAGTTTTCTCATAAGAAGTTTAATTTGGAAGGTAAACAAAAGCATGAATATACTTGGAATAGCATAAGCTAGTAGGTAGGTATGGTGGACTCTTTGGAATAACTTGGTTTAGGGAGTTGGATGCATGAGTGGAACTCATACTTGGTTGTGGAGGCTAGCAAAAGACTAGGAGCGACAAACTAAGAGAGAAATAATGGCCATAATCATGTAGAGCGACAAAACATCATTGATCAAAGCATAAAGTGATACTACAACTTGAAAACTAAAGGATCATAAAGGCTATGGTGACTTGAGATAGTCATAACATGGTGTGAGCATGTTCCAAGTCAACCCAAATAAAGCATCAAAGGAGAATACCACTATACTATGCTTAAATATGCTAAAACAACGCATGATTCATCCAAGGCACATTAAGCAATCTCAATTGTTTATAACAAGTCATGCTACAGGAAAGAATACTAAGCATAAAGCCAAAACAATATCAAGCATGGCATGACAGAGCATAGGCCATAGTCAAAAACGAGCTCTTTTTACCACATAAGCATGAACTTTCCTACTCTTTTCCAAACCAAACCAAACTATTTGCAAACCAATGTATGAAAAAGGGGGTCCAACCAATTTATTCAGAAAACTAAGCAAACCAAGCAAACGAAAAACCAAAACGAAAACGAAAAAGAAGACGCTCCAAGAACAACACAACTGTGCATGAAACAATAAAAATGAAGCGTTTGGAAGAAACCTAGAATTTTTATTGATGAAGAAGGGGATGCCTTGGGCATCCCCAAGCTTTGACGCTTGTACTTCTTGGATATTTCTTGGGGTGACACGTGTGGCATCCCCAAGCTTGAGCTTTAGTACATCCTTCATCTCATTACTCATTCCTTCCATACACCTGAAATTTTTCCTTCATACAAAACTTCACACAATCTTTATTAGCAACATTAGTGCACTCAAGATAAATAAGTCTTAAGGTTCATTTATAACACCAAAAAACTTCCATTAGAACACTATATACTGTATCACTTTCCTCAAAAAGCTCAATTGTCCAAAAGAAATAAAAAAGAAACCAACAAGAAGCAAATGCAGAAAATGGCAGAAATCTGTCAAAACAGACCAGCAGGTAAAGACGAATTTTTTCGAAGACCTTCTGTTGCTCAAATCAAAAGGTGTTGAACTAACAAAAGTTAGATAACAAACTGGGGCAGAAGCACAAAAATTCACACCTTAAAAAGACGTTCAGAGATTTTAAAAGAATGTTTACGGTGAAGCACAAAAATCTGTTTCGGGACAGCAACTTTCCCAATCATTACTTCTCTCTCATTAGAGGTTACTCTTGGCACAAAAAAGCAAATAAAATGGATAAGGAGTGGTTATTACTGAAGTAATAACTTCCAAGACTCATCTAAAACTTTTGGGTTATCTCCCAATAAGTACTTTTTTTTAACGCTTTTAAGTTAGGCATAAGAAGCAACAAAAAGAATCAAGTGTTCTCAAATGAAGAAGCATTAAAATCAAATTTCTTGCCCTTACCTCTCTTACTTTTATTCTTAACCTTGGGGAAAATATGATTGTTTGGTGGAGAAGAAAGGTGCATGGTCCCCTTTCCCACATCTATTATTGCTCTGAGGAGTTCTAATAGGGACCTTCCAAGTATAATTTGTCCTTTTCCTGCACATTCAATAATAAGATAATCAGTAGAAATCATTTTTCCAAGGATCTTTGTAAACACTCCTTCAGCTATTCCAATAGGTAATATGGTAGAATTATTAGCAAGAGATATTTATTTTCCTCCTTCAATAACCCCCAAGTATTCAAAGATTCATAAATATCTTTGGGCATAAGACAAAATTCAGACATGATATCTAAGCGAGCTTGAAAAGTTTCAGTGTTTATCTCAATCTTTACTGTAGGGAGCCACTTTGATGGTTCAACATTTATTGGAACATAATTGTGATGCTCCCTAAGCGTATTATAGTAATCTTTTAAGCTAGTAGTGCTAATTTCAAGAGTGTTCAATCTAGCAAATATTCTTGCAAAAGAAATATCAGTTTGGCTAGGCAAGTTGTAAGTGAGGATCAATTTCCTTATAGCATTAATAGCATCATCCTCATTACATTGGAGGAAATATCCTCCCACAACAGCATCTAAGGCATATCTATAACGAAGAGCAATTCCAAGGTAAAAACTGCTAAGGAACAAACTTTGAGTCATTTTAGGCTCAGTTTTTTCATGTAGATCAGAGATTCTAGACCAAGCTTCCTTGAAACTCTCTTCCATTCCTTGTGTAAAAGTGAAATCATTTCCTCAGGTGACATAGTGAAGTCACACAACTTAGTGTTTTCAAGAGTAGTCATTTTTTTGTGTTTTTAAATGAGAAAGCAAACTAGTAAAACTAATTTTTGTGTGTTTTTGATAAAGAAACAAGCAAACAAAGCAAAAATAAACTAAGCAAAACAAAAATAACAAAGTAAAGAGACTGGTTATGAGGGACTCCCCTTGTGAAGATGTCCTTGACTCCCCGGCAACGGCGCCAGAAAAAAGCTTGATGGCTCGGTGTTGATGTAGAGCTCGTTGGGAACCCCAAGAGGAAGGCATGATGAGCAGAGCATCAAGTTTCCCTCAATTATGAAACCAAGGTTTAATCGAACTAGTAGGAGCAAGGAAACACCCCAAAGGTGTTGCTAGCTGAGCCTTGGCAGGGTGCACTACCGGTGCTAGTAGCAACGTGGAGACCTGCACAACACAACCACAGAACTCTGTCCCCAACTTGCGATGAGGTTGTCAATCTCACCGTGTTTTGCTGAAAACAAAGGATTAAACGTATCAAATGGAAGGAAGTAATAGTTTGCAGAAAGTAAACACAAAGCAGTAAACAGTTTATAGATTGTATGTAAAAGAAAAGGACCGGGATCCATAGTTCACTAGAGGTGGCTCTCCTTAAGATAGATAACATGCTGGGTGAACAAATTACAGCGGGGTAATTGACAAACATCGAGAAAGCAATACATGCATATACTAATCATCTTGACTCCTTTGAAACTTGATTGGGCATTACAACATTATACATAGACCGCCATCCAACTACATCTATGACTATTAATCCACCTTCAGGTTATCATCCGAACCCCCTCCAGTATTAAGTTGCAAGCAACAGATTATTGCTTTACGAACTGCGTGTAAAGTAAACAATACGATTGTTCTATGAACAAAGGATTGTTGTTTTATCCCTAGTAGCAACATCACATCTAGTACCTTAGAGATTTCTGTCACTTCCCCAGATTACCAGAGACATGAACCCACTATCGAGCATAAATACTAACTCTTGGAGTTGCTAGCATCTACTTGGCCAAGATAGCTACTAACAACGGAAAGCATGCAAGATCACAAATAACAAAGACATGATAGAATCAATAATCAATCTGAAATAGCATCTCAATATCCATCGGATCCCCACAAACACAACATGAAGAATTACAAATAGAGGATCTTGATCATGAATGGAGCTCACAAGATCTAAACATGAAAGCACAAAGGAGGAGAACCAGCCATCTAGCTACTACATGGATCCGTAGTCCAAGGATGAACTACTCACGCATCACACCGGAGGGTTGCATGGTGATGAAGAAGGCCTCCAGGGTGAATTCCCCTCTCTGGCAGGGTGCCGGGAAGAGCTTCAGATCCCTCCTGATATAGGGATGGAGATGACGAAGGCTACAGACTCTTTCGTGGATTTTTGATCGGGTGCTTAGGGTTTTTGTCCCGAGGGCATCTTATAGGCGGAAGGGGAGGCCAGAGGCGGCCAGACCACCCCCTGGCGCGGGCCAGGCTGGGCTGCGCGGCTAGGTGGTGTGGTGGCCCCCTGGCCCCTCTCCGTCTCGTACTCTGGCATCTAATGACTTCCGGAAAAATAGGCACTTTGGCTTTTGTCCCGTCCAATTCCAAGAATATTCATTTTCTGACTATCCTGGAACCAAAAACAGCACAAAACAGGCAGCTGGCACTATGGCTCTTGTTAATAGGTTAGTCCAAGAAATCATATGAAAAGTACTCCAAAGTGTGGACAAAACACAAGAAAGTGGATAAAACCAAGCATGAAACATCAAAAATTATAGATACATTGGCAATGTATCAGGGTGGTAGCATTTTTGAATCGAACATTTGGTGTTCCTTCACAAAACGCCCTGATTTTTGTGATTGAAAAATAGAAAATGGCTTTTCCGTGCGACGAAAAGGAAAACTTCCTGCTGCAACATTGTTTGCCGTCCCAAGATACACATGCGTGCACAATATGGGATCATTATCACAAACTATACCGCAAATCTAGCCATATCATTGGTCGTTTGGCCTGAAAGCCATGAAACCTCGAAAATGATAGGTCATTTCTGTGAATATTTTTTCGAGATGCAATCAACGTACCAAGTTTGGTATTTTTTCTTATAACTATATCACATAATATAACGCCACGCGAAGGATTTACATTCTTCGAACAGTTTTTGAATTTCTTATGCCCGTTTTAAAAAAATTCCATTTCAATCTGTGGTCAAAACGATGGGCATGAAGATAGGAGATGAGCCTCGCTAAACTTGCATTAGATATCTGAAGAAACATCATATTATGAGCCTAAAAATGATTTTTTTCAAAAAATCATGAGCAACAGATCATGTACCTGTAGTTCAAACCGGACCCACTTCCTACCGATTCGGCAAGAATTTGTCTTTTTCATCAGGGATGGACGGAAAGGTTTTAAAATCTCCGGTTGGGACATTGTACATGTAAGATGGTCTAGTATTTTTGAAAAATGGGATGGTAGCATTTTTGAATCGAACATTTGGTGTTCCTTCACAAAACGCCCCGATTTTTGGACTTGAAAAATAGAAAATGGCTTTTTCGACGACGAAAAGGAAAACTTCCTCCTGCAACATTGTTCGCCATCCCAAGATACACATGCGTGCACAATATGGGATCATTATCACAAACTATACCATGAATATAGCCATAACATTGGTCGTTTAGCCTGAAAGCCATGAAACCTCGAACATGATAGGTCATTTCCGTGAAGGTTTTTTCGAGATGCAATCAATATTCCATGTTTGGTATTTTTTACTTACAACTATATCACATAACATGACGCCATGCGAAGGATTTACATTCTTCGGACCTGACAAGCATGAAGATAGCGGATTTGTTATGCCCATTTAAAAAAATCTATTTTAAACTATGGTCAAAATGACAGGCATGAAGATAGCGGATGAGCCTCGCTAAAATTGTATTGGATCTCTAAAGAAACATTATGTTGTGAGCCTAAAAATGATTTTGTAAAAAATCATGAGCAACAGATCATGTACCTGTAGTTCAAACCAGACCCACTTCCTACCGATTCAGCAGGAATTTGTCTTTTTCATCGGAGATGGACGGAAAGGTTTTAAAATCCCCGGTTGGGAAATTGTACATGTAAGGTGGTCTAGTATTTTTGAAAAATGGGACGGTAGCATTTTTGAATCGAACATTCGGTGTTGCGTCAGAAAATGCCCCAATTTTTGCACTCAAAAAATAGAAAATGCTTTTCCACGCGAAGAAAAGGAAAATTTCCTCCTACAACATTGTTCTCCGCCCCAAGATACACATGTGTGCGAAATATGGGATCATTATCATAAATTATGACGTGATTTTGGAGATATCATTGGTCATTTACCAGTAGAATGGAGCCAGCCAATTAGAGGACACAGATAGACTACCCACGGATCACCCCTGCCACAGATCTCAACCATCAACTTGCTCTCATCAAACGTACGAAATTTCTCCTGCCTCCCCTCGACTTCCTCCAAATTTTGCATTGAAATGACCAGAACACCCACAAATGAAGTACTACATCACACAAATATCCAGGGTTATTTTGGACAAGTTGTCGATGCCACCCAGACAACCCAACCCCAATCCGCTCCCCTCCACACAATCCATAATCGCCACCCTCTCGCCTTCCCCCTACAGTGCCGCCACCACCATCTCGCCTCCACCCTCCAGATCTCCTCCACCTGTGCCCCCTTCCTCCCCAGAGCCGTATTTCCTCTCACGAATCCGCAGCGCCACCACTCATCTCTCTACACCAAGCCCCGGGTTCCATAGAGCACAGACGACCGCGAGCGGCGGCGGCCATCTCCTCCTCCCCTGCATATATGAGGAGCGTCGACTGCCCTCATCCTGGAAGAGCACCCCACGACCAACCTCTATGAACCCTATCATCAGGCTTTCCAGCCGGCATCAAGGACGACGATGTGGCACTTCCCCAGGCAGGCCGCTAGCCCTCCCCGTGTCTTTGTCGACCTGCTCGTTGCACGCTCCTCTCTAGATCTTCTAGAGAGGTATGGTCTCCTCTAACCAACAAACTACCAAGATTGAATGCACCTTCACTTGCTGATAATGTACTGGCTTTTCGGATCCCGTTCGAGATGTTATTGCACGAGCAGATCCCTTTCGAGAACAAGTTCTGCCTCGACCTGACGGCTGTCTCCGTTGTTCAGGATGTTGCCCGCACCAATTCGAAGAGGATGTGGAGGTCGTGCTCACCGACCCGGACAAGCTCTGAGCTCCCAGCGCGTCTGACCTAGGGTGCTTTAGGGCCAATCCCTTCAAGAAGGTCACGCTCAGAAGACCCTCTAAATCAAAATAGGTATCCCTCTCTCCCATCTCTTACTGGATTGGATTGATGGATCAGTGACTGTACTACGATTTAAAGTTTGGTCCTTGTTTACTTTTGTAATTGCTTGCCTGCTTGATCATCCTAGGCCAACATGCTTGATCAATGATGTTTTGAAAAATCATTGTCGGTGCTACCTGATATTATTATTTGTGGATCTGTGATTACAAAGAAAAGACTCATATGATTGCCAATTTATGGCTACAGCTAGCAATTGGTCTATTTAGGAGCTATTGGTACCATAATAATATTAATTCATGCATGTCTGACTTGTCCATGGTGTGTTATTTATTGGTTTGCTTCTTATATACTTGATAGCTAAATGTATTCTTATATCCCCCCATCACCTGGTAACTTTTTAGAAGTACCACTATACTCAACCAATTTTGTTGTATCTAGGTTAGAATATTTATTGTTCTAATGTGATCACATAAGTAGTTTTCTAACTAATTAAGTGTTCTTGCATGTGTAACTGTACTTTGCTGAACCTTTTGCCTGGAATATGGTATTTTCCATTGTTCTTAGATGTCCGTTGTAACAAACTGATGGGACTAGAATATTTATTGTGCTTGCATGTGAGTACTTGGATGTCTGTATGTAGATCACTGAAGGAGATGGTGCTTTCTATGGTCCAAAAACTAACATTGGTGTTCTTTTTTACTGTTGTAATGTGATCAATGAAGTAGTTTGCTAACTAATTAAGTGTTCTTGCATGTGTAACTGTACTTTGCTGAACCTTTTGCTTGTGGGTCCTACCTGGTATATTTAGTCAGTACCAATACATGCTTTTGTAATCAGACGGTGGTACTAGTACTGATATAGAACTTGTTAATTTGGCCAGGTGGGTATGACATGGAAAAGACAGCGTGGGCGTATGATCTAGCGGTGCTCAAGTACTAGAGCCTAACAGGAAGAAAGCTGTAATATATTATTGTAACCATGAAACTATTGTAATCAACTATTGCCATTTGAAGTGTGTGAGAGTGTTGGGATTTTGTTGTATAGTTTGTGATTTGAAGTGTTAGCGTTGGCATATTTATTGTATATAGTATGTGATTTGAACCGTGAAACTATTGTAATCGACTCAACTATGGCTATTATGGGAAGAATTTCGTGTATTCTTGCATTTATGATTAAATTATTAGTTGAGCAATTACTATAAAATCATGGGAGATTAACGAGTCGGACCTATGAAAAATAAAACTAACATGTGGGACTTGCTGCAAATAAAAGATTGAAAATGAAAAGAAATGAAATGTCAAAAATAAAAAAGAAATTCCTGTAAAGGGCCAAGACCAAAAAATAAAAAGGCCTACATGTTGGGCCTGGCCCATATTGCTGGCCAGAATTGATAGAAAAAATTAACAAACTGAATTATTGGGCTTGGCCCATACAAATGACAGAAATGGACCGGGCTGATTGTGTGCCACGTCAGACTGGCCACGTATGATCTGACGTGGTTAGGCCTCATCGCTCGTGACGATTTTGAATCGTCATAGAGGTTATGACGATCACATATTGTCATAGAAGGTTATGACGATTTTCCTGAAATCGTCGTTATAGTACATTAGCGACGCTCAACTTTCGATGATCTCAAAATCGTCATAGAATCGTCATAAACGGACTATTGTGAAAATTCTGTGATGAAAATTGAGGGTCATATATAGCCAGATTCCTTGTAGTGCTAATCCTTATCATTTATAGCAATCAAACATGGGAAATGCAATCATTCATGCTTTAATAGAAATCATTCATGCATTCATATAGAGTTTAATAAAAAAATTGTTAACGCTAAACTTGGGTGATTAGAACTTGATAATCTTTTTTAATATTTTTGAGGTGTTACAAACCTTCCCTCCTTAAACAGAATCTCGTCCCGAGATTCAAGAGAAACTAGGAACTAAAGAGATTGAGAAACTCAGTCCTAATGTAATCTTCTTGTTCCCAAGTAGCTTCTTCTTTGGTATGGTTACTCCACTGTATTTTGAGAAACTTGATACTCCTGGTTCGGGTGTGTCAGGGGGATGATCCCCAGATACCCCACCCGAATAAGAAACAGGACAGTCGGATCTCGGCTGGCTGACCAGATGTAGCCGAACAGGATAGGATGGACCGGCTACCACCCGGTAGCCGGACCATGAAGAGGTAGCCGGATCCAATCAGAGGGACAGGACGACGTGCGTATCAGTGCACGGTACACCCTGTACGGCGACAAGATGGGCAACCACCCGCCCATACCGAGGACTTGGCGTGGCTGACGGGGGAACAGTGGCCTGTGCTGATGACGGGCTCGCACGGCGTCCACTGTGCCTACGACAGCCATACCGCTCATACACCGATGTGACATACCATGCCGGGTACTGTAGATGACTAGCCGGCTGGGACCCGCCTATGGGGCCCGCCAGTCGGACTAGCCGGTGAGACCCTTGCCTCTCTTCCTATATAAGGAGAGGGAGGGCCTCAGTAGAAAGGGTTGGTCTCAGTTCATTTAAGGCAGTAGCTAAAGGATACAGCTCGAGGAGCACTTGTAGCTCGTATATTTCACATAGTCAGATCAGGCAGGAGTAGGGGCTTTACCTCACCACGAGGGCCCCGAACCTGGGTACTTCTTGCGTCCCGCTACGCTCGCTCGTATCCAATCTCGCCTGCGGACGCCGTCGATAGATTTCCTGCTAGTCCCCACACCTCTATCTAACCTTTTTAGGTACTGCCGTTCCCAATACAACGATAGTTGGCGCCCACCGTGGGGCTTCTGGCTTCGACCGGAGTCACGTTCCGCACGGGACCCCACACTTCAGCCGGTGAGCGCGTGGCCTCTGGCCTGGTGTTCACGCTCGGCAAGTTCGACTGCGTCATCGACAACGCCTCCTGCTTCGCCGGAACTTCCTTCCCAGCAAACGGCACCGTCCTCCTATTCGGTGATCTCCCCGTCTACATCGCCACCGTCCTGGAGCGTTTCCCTAGGGAAATCATCTCTGTCGCGGGGCCGCCATGCTCAAGCGGCGGCACCTCCGCCGCACCTTGCGGCGTGGAGGTCATGATGGCCGGATCCAGCTCGCAGCCCCGCCGGCCGCGGGAGCGAGGCGTGGATGAGGTCAGAACTTCCGCTCCCTCACAGCCTCAGAACCCGGTCGAGGATGCCATTGATCGGCTCCTGACGCCGGTTACCCTCGGGGACAACCCGGAAGATAAGGAGGCCAACTTCACCATGGAGAGACAGATCCTCCTCCAGGAGGCCATGGAGCTGGAAGCAGCCCACAAGCAGTTGGAGATCGCCATCGCGAGTATGACCGCGTGCACGACCTCACCCCGGCTACCGCGGAGCCGAGCCGGCGCGGCCAGGTACGACGACGGGGCGGTGAGCTAGGCGGCAGGATGGAGAAGGACGGAGAACCGGATCCCGCGCCTGCCCCTACACGGCCCACCTACAGCACGCCCATCAAGAACTTGCGCGCGGCGCGAGCCGCAGCAGAAGAACTACCCAGCCTGGAGGGCGAGGAGCGAGCCCGCCAGCACGCTCGCGTCCAGGAGCTCCTCCACGTCGCGGACGAGCAGGCCGGCGCCAACCGGCAGACGCAGGAGGACCTTAGCTACTCCAGAGGAAGCAGGCTACCCGCCAACAGCAGGGGCGCACCACGTGACACGCAGCAGGCGTCCTCCCCTCAGCCGACTAGGGCCCGCAGCAGGCGTCGTAGCTCCGGCAACAGGGGCCAGCCGCGCCAGGAGCAGACGGTCAACAGCAACCCGCCACCTCCACCCCCACCAGCCGGAGCACCCAGACCAGCCGGTTCCTGCCTCTCAGGCCGGGTGGGCGCGCCCAACCCGGATTGTCCGGATGCCCGCGACCGCATCGAGCTGCTCGCTCAAGCACGCGTCACGGTGGAGGAAGATTCTACCGGACCAGTTTGTTTTGGACCCCGCATCCGGAACGAGCCGTTTCCGGATAAATTCTCCCTGCCCAGGGACACCCCCAAGTACGACAGCAGCATGAAGCCGGAAGACTGGTTGACCTACTACGCCACCGCAGTCGGCATCACCCACGGGAATAAGCGCACAGCCGTTACGTCCCTCTCATGCTAACCGGGTCGGCAAGGACCTGGCTCAATAGCCTCGCGCCCAACAGCATCAACGCCTGGCCTGATTTCGAGAAGGTTTTCGTCCGCAACTTCAACGGCACGTACAAGCGCCCAGGGCAGCCACGTGACCTGGCCTTGTGCGTCCAGGGCGACCGCGAGACCGACCGCGAGTACCTCGCCAAGTGGACGGAGCTCCGCGACACTTGCGAGGGCATCCTGGAGAGCCAAGCTATCGGTTTCTTCATCGAAGGATGCCGAGAGGGCACCATGCTTCGCCACCGACTACTGTGTGACGAGCCGAAAACCATGGCGGAGCTCATGACGGTCGCCGACCAGTACGCCACGGCAGATGCCGCCATGAAGAAGCCCCTCCGGGTAAACGCGGAAGGCCGTCTGACTCCCACGGAGCCGGCTCGCGACCGTCCGAGCAATCCGGCTGGTGAAGCCGGAACCTCCAGGCGCCACGGCAACGACAACCGGTTCCACGGGGACCGCCAGGACAGGCAACAGAAGCCTCGCTACCACGCGCGGCAGGTCAATGTCGTAGAGGGTGCGCCTGACGCACCGGCTAACGACACAAGAAGACAGAAGCCCCGACTCACCTTCGACCAGATGATTGACGACCCGTGCAGGTGGCATAGCGGTCCCTTCAAACTGGCTACGCACACCACCTGGAACTGTAGCTGGACTCGCTAGCTAAAGGACCAGGGCAACCAGCCTCGTCTCCCGCCTCCCCCACCGGGTGGACCCCCACCACCGTCTAGGGGAGCCGGTAATGATGGTAACGGTGGCAACGGCAGCAACAACAACAACGGCTACCCCCAGCCGCACGCCGCCTACCACATCTTCGAGACGGAGCAGGACGACAAGCACAGCCGCAGGCGACGCTCCAAGGAGGCGCCATCGTTTCTCCGGTCCCCCAATACCTGAACTGGTCGGAAACCCCCATCACCTGGAGCCGGGCAGATCAACCTGAGCATCTGCCGACTCCCGGGGGCTACACCATGGTGCTCGACCCCCTCATCGTCTCCAACGCGCGCACCTGCCGATTTTCGCGCGTCCTCATCGACGGAGGCAGCAGCCTCAACCTCCTCTACCAGTCCTCGCTGGAGAAGCTGGGCATTCGCGAAAGCGACCTGCGCCCGACTACCACGACGTTCCAAGGCATACTGTCGGGGCCAGCCTGCGCTCCGCTGGGAAAAATCTAGCTGGACGTCATCTTCGGGACGGAGGAGAACTTCTGTCGCGAATCAATCTGGTTCGAGGTGGTAACTCTGACGAGCTCCTACCATGCTCTCGTCGGGCGCCCCGCCCTCGCCAAGTTCATGGCCGTCCCCCACTACGCATACCTCAAGACGAAGATGCCAGGACCCCACGGCGTGATTACCGTCGCCGGCTGCTTCAGGCGATCGATGGAGTGTGCCTCAGCCAGTTCTAAACTAGCAGAGCCCCTCATCATAGCCGAAGAAAAGCGCGCGATCATGCGCAATGTGGCCATGGCCCAGCAGGACATTTCGGCTAAAAGCAAACCGGCTAGAGAAGGAGCTTTCCAGCCGGCAAAGGAGACGAAGAGGATCCTGCTCGACCCCTCCGACCCGACTAAGTTCGTCACCATTCGTGCCGGCTTAGACAGCAAATAGGAAGGCGCGCTCGTCGACTTCCTCCGTGAGAATCGGGACATCTTCGCATGGTCTCCCAAAGACATGCCGGGTGTGCCGAGGGAGTTCGCCGAGCACTCACTTCATGTGCGTCTGGATGCCAAGCCGGTCAAGCAACCTCTGTGCCGGTTCGCAGAAGAGAAGAGAAAGATAATCGGTGACGAAATCACCCGGCTCCTCGCAGCCGGGTTCATCATGGAAGTATACCACCCGGACTGGCTGGCGAACCCACTCCTGGTGTTGAAAAAGAACAAGACCTGGCGCATGTGTATCGACTACACCAGCCTGAACAAGCCGTGCCCGAAAGACCCCTGGCCTTGCCCCGTATCGATCAGGTCATCGATTCCACGGCCGGCTATGATTTGTTGTATTTTCTAGATTGTTATTCTAGATACAATCAGATCCGGCTAAACCCGGCTGATCAGATTAAGACATCATTTATCGCCCCCTACGGGGCTGTCTGCTATGTAACCATGCCTTTCGGCCCAAAGAACGCAGGCGCCACCTATCAGCGATGTATGTAGAAATGCTTGCACTCGCAGATAGGCCGAAACATGCACGCTTACGTGGATGATGTGGTCATCAAGACCAAGGAAAAGTGCACCCTCCTCGAGGACCTGCGAGAAACATTTGGCAACCTCCGCCAGTACCAGATGAAGTTGAACCCGGAAAAATGCGTCTTCGGAGTACCATCCGGCCAGCTACTCGGTTTCCTCGTATCTCAGCGAGGCATCGAGGCAAATCCAGAGAAGATCGCGGCCATCGAAAGTATGCAACCTCCCAAGAACCTGCTTGGAGTCCAGAAGTTCACTGGATGCCTGGCTTCCCTCAGTCGTTTCGTCAGCCGGCTGGGGGAGAAGGCACTTCCATTGTACCAGTTGATGAAAAAGGCGGACAAGTTCTCCTGGACTTCGTAGGCCGACACCGCGTTTCACGACCTCAAGCGCATGCTGTCCACAACGCCGGTTCTAGCCACATCGGCTAGCAAGGAGCCGATGTTGCTCTATATAGCAGCCACCAGCCGAGTCGTCAGCGTCGTCCTGGTGGTGGAGCGCCCCGAGGAAGGCAAGGCTCAGCAAGTTCTGAGACCCGTCTACTACCTCAGCGAGGTTCTCTCCCTCTCCAAGCAGAACTGCCCCCACTACCAAAAGATGTGCTATGGCATGTACCTAGCATGCAAGAAGCTCAAGCACTCCTTCTAGGAGCACCCGATCAAGGTCGTGTGCACTGCACCCCTTTAGGAAATCATCGGCAACAAGGACGCCACCGGCCGGGTCGCCAAGTGGGCCATCGAGCTCGCCGCCTACTCCATCCAGTATGAGCCCCGGCTCACGATCAAGTCACAGGCGATGGCGGACTTCCTCGTCGACTGGGTGGAGACCCAGTATCTCCCACCGGTTCCGGATTCGGACCACTGGAGGATGCACTTCGGCGGGTCGAAGATGCTCGGGGGCTTGGGAGCTGGCATCATGCTCACCTCGCCCAAGGGAGACCGGCTGGAGTACGTGTTGCAGATCCACTTCAAGGCCTCCAACAACGTAGCCGAATACGAGGCACTAGCGAACGGGCTCCGGCTGGCCAAGGAAATCGGCGTCAACCGGATCCTGTGCTTCGGTGATTCGAACCTGGTGGTACAACAAGTATCCGGGGAATGGGACGCCAGAGATGCCAACATGGCCCTCTACCGGTTCCACATCTAGAAGCTCGACTCCTCCTTCGACGGGTGTGAATTTCATCACGTCCCCCGCACAACCAACGAGGCAGCCGACACGCTCTCCAAGATAGGGTCCACCAGGCAGGCCATCCCGCCAGGGGTCTCCCTGGAGCACCTGCGCAAGCCATCCATCAACCCGTCGCCGGAATCATATTCCATCATCTGGGCGGGGAGCGTCCCGGCGGCCGGGGCAGCGGAAGCGGAGCCGGCGGAGCCACCAAAGAAGAAAACTCGTGCCAACTCCGGCCAGGCGGTGCCCCCGGCTCGCAGGACCCGGGGGCTTCCGGCTTGCCAGTGGCTCAGGGGCTGCCGCCCCGGATATCCCACCCGGACGGCCCACCGACACCCGATAGCCGGAGGACAGGAGCGTCCTCGTCATCCGGGAAGTGCCATCCTAGGCACAGCCCTTTATGAACTACATCGCCAACAACGAGCTCCCGGATGACGAGGTGGAGGCCAGACAAATCCGACGCCGCGCGCATACATACACCATCATAAACGGCGAGCTATACAAGTGCAGTGTATCCGGTATCTTCCAAAGATGCGTCGACATAGACACAGGCTACCGGCTACTCAAGGACATCCACCAGGGCGAGTGCGGGCACCACGCTTCGTCATGGGCGATAGTCGCCAAGGCGTTTTGCCACGGCTTCTATTGGCCCACCGCCCTCGAGGATGCCGAGCAGCTGGTCCGCGTGTGCAATGGGTGCCAACGCTTCGGGCAGCTCAGGCACATGCCAACCTCGGTGCTCAAGACCATACCGATCACCTGGCCCTTCGCGGTTTGGGGCCTCGACATGGTCGGGCCCTTCAAGCGAGCTCGCGCGGGAATGACCCAACTGCTGGTAGCGGTGGACAAGTTCACAAAGTGGATCGAGGCCAAGCCTATCCGGAAGCTGGACGGGGCGACGGTGGTTACCTTCTTCACCGACATCATCAACCACTTCGGCTACCCCAATAGCATCATCACCGATAATGGGACGAACTTCGCCAAGGGGGCCTTCGCCCGGTTCTGCAGCAACAAGGGCATCCGGCTAGACCTCGCCTCCGTCGCACATCCCCAGTCCAACGGGCAGGTCGAACGAGCAAACGGCTTGGTACTAGCCGGCATCAAACCACGTCTCATCGAGCCATTGGAGCGGTCACCTGGATGCTGGATCGAAGAACTTCCGGCTGTGCTGTGGAGCCTCCGCACCACACCGAATAGGTCAATCGGCTACACGCCATTCTTCCTGGTCTACGGATCGGAAGCCGTCCTCTCCGCCGAAATCGAATTTGACTCCCCCTGCAAGCTCCTCTACGACGAGCAGGCCAACAAGGAGGAGCCGGAGGACAGGGTAGATCTCCTGGAGGAGGCCCGTGAGCTGGCCCTGTCCAGATCCACCCTGTACCAGCAGCGACTATGCCGCTACCATTCTAGCCGGATTCGCCCAGTCGCATTCCGCGAGGGTGACCTGGTTCTCCGGTTGGTGTAGGGTAGGCACAAGCTATCACCACCCTGGGAGGGCCCCTTCATCATCAGCCGGGTGCTGCCCAACGACTCTTACTACCTCATCGACGCACAGCAGCCACGCAAGAACAAGATGGACAAATCGGACGAGGAGACCGAACGTCCTTGGAACGCGGCCCTGTTGCGCCCGTTTTACACCTAGTCGCCAAACAGTGTATGTATCCCGAAAACCTCATAAATGAAAATGCGGACTCCCACGAGAATCTCGGGGGCTCCTTCTGGAAATGTGTGCGTATCTGTTCTCCGACTAAAAATTTCCGGCTCCGGCTACCCCTACCCGGAGGCTCGCCGGCTGGCCCGGCCTATTAAAGCGAACTAACCGGCTGAGTAGTGTGCGATGATGTCAGAGGCCCACTCTTCGTCTCAGCTACAGACCACAACCCGGCTGTCCGGCTAGCAAGAGCAAAAGCCCGAGGCATCCCACATGAAAAACGGGAAGAGGCGTGACAGATCGGGCGTCCCGGCCCCGCAACTAGCTCAAACCAATCCAGCTGCTAAGCCGCTAGTACCGTGCGTAATGTACTGTCAGCTCCCTTCGATTCCGGCTGCAGACCACAACCCGGCTGTCCGGCAAGGACGAAGCAAAAACAGCAGAACACACGAGAAAGCGACTAAGTGCCTAGAAAGGAGCAAGCCAGTTTTTGAAAAAATAAGCCGTTTCCTGGCTACGATTTGACGGACTAACCTATTAACCTATGAAGATGTATGTGTATGCATATGTGCGTTCTTCTCCGACTACTTCGAGTCGGAATTCAGGAGAAGGAAAGAAGATTCGAAGCCCTTTCCTTCATCAAGCACTCCGAATCTCGGGGGCTACACCCACTGGGTGCGCTCGCGCGCCCCCAGTGGAGTCTTCTAGTTCCTGGCCGACTAAGGGCGTTTAGCCGGCTGTTCGGAGCCCAGGTGAGGGCAAGGGCGGGAGCAATAAAAGACAAGAAAGATTCGAAGCACCTGGCTACGCCAGCTACTCCGAATCTCAGGGGCTACACCCAGTGGGTGCGCTCGCGCGCCCCCATTGGAATGTTGGTTCCCCCGGCTGAAGGCGTCCAGCCGACGAAAGCTGCCGACTGGGGCGAGGCCAGTCGGATAAATCTAGAAGAGTAGGGAAGAACAAGGAAGATTCAAAGCACCTGGCTACGCCAGCTACTCCGAATCTCGGGGGCTACACCCAGTGGGTGCGCTAGCGCGCCCCCACTGGAGGTGTAGTTCGTCCGGCTAAAAGTGTGTAGCCGGGCTAGGTCAACCGGGCGAAGTGAGCCATCAAAGATATCAAAAGAAAATTTAAGACACAAATAAAGGAAGACTCAAGAATTCAATATTAACAAGCAAAAGGGAGACGAAGCTCCCGAGAGTTACCCGGCATCAAAGATAGCCGCTAAAGACAGACAAGTTTTACGATAATCTAAAACAAGACAAATACACCCGGCATCCCGGGGCAACAGCTAAACGGCAGGACCTTTGCCGTGGGGGCGCTCCTGGCTGGCAGATGCTGGAGGCGGGGGCGGAGCCGCAGTGCTCGTTCCGGCTCCGGCGCTGGTAGACGGCGGCACCGACGACTCCGAGTCGGTGAGCACCTCGTCCGGATCCACGTAGTCGGCGATCTTGATGGCGGACCCGCGAAGCTCCGGATGGGCTTGGCGGATGGCAGCAAGATCGGCTCCAGCGCGGAAGCCCCCGTCGATCTTCTCGACGCGAGCATCCTTGTACCAGGAAAGCATCAGCGCCAGGGCCATCTCCGCTCCACCCTGCGCTGCCAGATCCCGCAGCCGGTCCACCGCAGCCGGCACCTCTCCCACCTTCGCCGCCAGCTGCGCCATCGTCTCCGGAACTGGAGCCTCTGGCCACATAAAGGAGAAGATGTCCCGCGCCGCCTGACGAAGCTTCGCGGCCTCCTCGCCAAGAAGAACAACGAGCTCCTGAGCCATCGGCTGCGCTCCCGGCCAGTTCTCCTGCAGCCGGTTGTAGGCCAGCAGGTCTATGCCGGGGTAAAAGGCTGTCAGGAAAGAGGAGTCAAATCCGGCTACCGGATCCGGAAAGAAAAGAAGACGGAAGAAAGAACTAACCTTTGGCAGTGTGGCCGACTTGCATCAGCTCCTCCACCAGCGCCTTCTCCTTGACCGCTAGCCGTTTTATCTCCTTCTCTTGGTCCTTGTTCTGGGCCTCGAGGAGGGAGAAAGCTTTGGCCCGGCTAGCGAGCGAGGCGTCGCGCTCCTTGACGGTAGCCTCCAAGCCGTCTACTCGCGCGTGCCAGTCCTTGTTCTGCAAGCGCAACATGGAGTTGGACCTGCTCAGCCAGTCGTTCACTTTCTTCAAGCGATCGATCTCGCGCTGGGCGCACACGTGGACAGCTGCAACGAAGCCGACTATTAAAAAAAATAAAAAAAAAGAGCCAGGCGGATGAGGCGGACTTACTCTGGGAGGTCCCGTTGGCTACAGCAAGCTTCTGCTCCAGCGTCCGGTTCCCACCGGCTGTGGCCTCAAGCAGCCGGATCTCCTTCACCGCCAGCTCGAGCGTGGCGGCAAGATCCGACAGCGAAGCGGCGGAAGAGGCATCATCGTCCACGGCGTTGACGGCCAAGGACTACTTAGCCGCGAGCACCGCTGTCTGCCACTCCTCCCCGAGCTCCTCGTCAGAGTCGTCGTCGCCAACCACGACAAGCTCCTTGCCAGTAGCCCCCCACGCGCCCGCGGAGGAACTTTCCGGCTGGGGACCCTCCAGCTGAGAGGGGGCAGCCGGCTCGGCTTGAGGAGGAGAAGGAGGCTGCGCCTCAGAGGAAGGGGAGGCGCCGGTTGGATCAGTCGGGGCACGAGGCGGCGACCCGGCTGGCGTCCGAGCCGGGCTCGCGACGCTGAAAGAAACCAGTGTGCTAAAGGGAAAGAGGAAAACACAAGAGCAAAACAGGCTAAAGTCAGAAAAACAAGGACAAGGAAAAACAAACAGAAAGCACCGAGTGTGGGGAGGGAGAAAAACGTATCCCGGCACAACCGGGGGCGGCCCTTTCTTCCGTCCAAGGCGGCTTGGCGGCAGGGCGCTAGTCCGGCCCCTCTTCGGAGCCGGCTCTTCCGCCGCAGGCCGGCGGGAGCCAGAATGGCCGGAGCCGCTCCCGGCTGCTTCGCCGTCCGCCGCGGAGCGCGCCGTCGGCTCCGTGGTCGGCCCTACATCCTCCTCCTTGTGCACCTCCGCGTGCGGGTCGGCGACCGGCTCGTCATTCCGGCTAGGGAAGGCATCGCCGTCCCCATCCGATTCCTCGCCGGGTCACCGAGCGCGCGGCTCGGGCAAGTCCGGCGCAAACACCTCAAGAGGAGCGTCGCCCTCCTCGCGAAGGATGCAGGTGAAGATCTGGCAAATGCAAAAGGGTCAGCCAGACAGAACACGGAGATAACAGAGGAAATAAGCAAAAATCCCGGCTGCAAGAACTTACCCGGGGCGTGCGGTTCTCCCGGCTGTAGGGCGCCAGGCTGAACTTCCAGTTCTCCGGCAGCCGCTCCTTGCTGATCGTCCACAACCACTCCTTCAGGTTGTGGTAGCGGGGATCGCGGCGCGACAGCCGGGTCGGGTCCAGCCGGCCAGAGTAGAAGCACATCTTGTGCGCCCGCTGCTAGAGCAGCATCATCAGCCGGGACATCCAGCTAAGGGTGATGTCCCAACCGGTTAGCTGGCAGGTGACAAGGGAGCGCATGCGTGCCAGCATCGCGTCCGTCTCCGCCTTGTCGCCATAGACCTTCAGGTCCCAGTTTTGCCAGCTGGACTCGACGTCTTGGAAGGCCGGCAGGTTTATCAGGTCGACGCCGGTGACGTTCTTGACATAAAAGTACGACTGCTGCCACAGCCGTACCGTGTCCTGGAGCAAGAACTTCGGGTAGCCGGATTGGGAGCGGGAGTATATGGAGGCGCTGCCGCAGACGACTAGCGGGCCCTTCGTGTACTGGACCTGCGGCCGAACTCGGAAGAGCCGGCAGAAGAGCCCGAGATCCGGCTGGATCCCGAGGTAGCTCTCGCAGAACGCCATGAAGTGCGCCAGCATTCCGATGGCGTTGGCGCCGAGGTGGTGGAGGCGGAGGTCGAAGAAGGCCAGGAAAGTCAGAAAAAGGGGTGGAGCCGCAGCGCAAACCCACACGCCAGATGCGAAAGGAAGATAACGCGCTCCCCCTTCGCCGGATGCGGCAACACTTCCCCCACCGGCGCCAACCGCACCGCCACCTCCTCTGCCGGCGGGAGGACACGGGTCGCGTGGTACTTCGTGATCTGATCCTCGGTGACGGAGGAGCCTCACCAGGCTCCGCAGTCAGCGGCCATTTCCGGCTGAGGAGAAGGAGCGGCAACAGAGGAGTGACGGTGGCCCGTAGCATCGACGGCGGCGAGCGGGCGGCGCAGAAGGCAGGAGCACAGGAGCAGCAGCGCGCGAGCATGAGAGAAAGATCGCAGCGGGGGAGCGAAGGAAGAGAACTGCCTCCCCCGTGACATCCCTTTAAAGGACCGGAAGGGCAACCGTCGGCAGGGCCACGTGGCGCGCATCCGGGCTACCCACATCCCAACCGCCGCCTAGATCCCGTGTGCCGGGACGGGATGCACAGAAGATCCTGGGACAGGAACCGAAGCGCCGGACAAGCAGTTCCCCGAGGCGACGCACGACGGGACGTTACGCTGCCCACCACAGAGCAATGATGGCGTGTGCGCACGTGGCCGGCGTCAGCACTGACGTCACGGGTAGCACAACCGCCAGGCTCAGCCAGATCAAAATTCGAAAAACAAAAGGAGCGCGCGCGCATTTCGCCCAAGGGCGGAATCCACACGCGCTCGGGGGCTAGTGTCAGGGGGATGATCCCTGGATACCCCACCCGAAGAAGAAACAGGACAGTCGGATCTCGGCCGGCTGACCAGATGCATCCAGACAGGGTAGGATGGACCGGCTACCACCCGGTAGCCGGACCATGAAGAGGTAGCCGGATCCAATCAGAGGGACAGGACGACGTGCGTATCAGTGCACGGTATGCCCTGTACGACGACAAGATGGGCAACCACCCGCCCATACCGAAGACTTGGCGTGGCTGATGGGGGAACAGTGGCCTGTGCTGACGACGGGCTCGCACGGCGTCCACTGTGCCTACGACAGCCATACCGCTCATACATCGATGTGACATACCATGCCGGGTACTGTAGATGACTAGCCGGCTGGGACCCGCCTGTGGGGCCTGCCAGTCGGACTAGCTAGTGAGACCCTTGCCTCTCTTCCTATATAAGGAGAGGGAGGGCCTCAGTAGAAAGGGTTGGTCTCAGTTCATTTAAGGCAGTAGCTAAAGGATACAGCTCGAGGAGCACTTGTAGCTCGTATATTTCACATAGTTAGATCAGGCAGGAGTAGGGGCTTTACCTCACCACGAGGGCCCCGAACCTGGGTACTTCTTGCGTCCCGCTACGCTCGCTCGTATCCAATCTTGCATGCGGATGCTGTCGATAGCTTTCCTGCTAGTCCCCACACCTCTATCTAACCTTTTTAGGTACTGCCGTTCCCAATACAACGACATGGTGGTTCCGAATGCTTCTTCCAAAATACGTATGGGTACTTCACGATAGGTTAAATCCTTGTTGATCTATAGCTCTGTGATCAATGTTCTTGAACACTTCGGTCTTCTCCGGAACTTCTAAGCATTTCTTAAGTAACGAGATATGGAACACATCTGTATGGATGACATCTCTTCTGGAATTCTAACTGATAGGATACTTCTCCTCGATGATTTAAGATTTTGAAGGGTCCAATATATCTTGGGGTAAGCTTCCCTTTTAGTTGAAAATGTTGCATTCCCTTCAAAGGTGATACTTTGAGATACACGAAATCTGCGATATTGAAAGTCATGTCTCGATGTCTTTTGTTAGCATAACTCTTCTGTCTGGATTGGGCGGTCTTGAGGTGTTCACGGACTTTGTGAACCTTCTATTCGGCTTCTCGTAGGATGTCGGGTCCGAAAATCTGACTCTCTCCTACTTGCGACCAATTCAAGGGTGTATGGCACTTCCTTCCATATAGAAACTCAAATGGGGCCATTTGCAAACTAGCTTGATAACTGTTGTTGTATGAGAATTCCGGGAAAGGCAGAAAATCTTCCCATTTATATCCATATTCCAACACACAAGATCTCAGCATATCTTCTAAGATCTGGTTTACTCTTTCTGTTTGTTCGTCGGTTCGTGGGTGATAAGCTGTGCTGAAATTCAGTTTGGTTCCTAATCCTTCTTGGACTTTCTTCCAGAATCTTGAGGTAAACTGGGTTCCGCGATCTAACACTATGGTCTTGGGGGTTCCATGCAGACTGACTATTCTAGCGATGTACAACTCTGCTAGCTTCGAACTATAATAAGTGGTCTTGACGGGTATAAAATGAGCTACTTTCGACAGTCTATCCACTACGACCCAAATAGAGTCATTTCCCCTACTAGATGTAGGCAAACCTGCGATAAAATCCATTCCGACAGAATCCCATTTCAATTCCGAAATCTGCCATGGTTGCAAAAGTCCTGCGGGTCGCTGATGTTCCGCTTTGACTCTCTGATAGATATCACACTTAGTGATGTAGCTTCCGACTTCTCTCTTCATTTTGTGCCACCAAAATTGCTCCTTCAAATCCTGATACATGTTGGTTCCTCCTAGGTGAATAGAATATAGGGTATCATGGGCTTCCTACATAATGACTTGCTTCAACTCTGAATCTGCGGGCACACAGATACGTCCTTTATACCACAGAAATCCTTCTTCATCCTCTGTGAATCCAGGTACCTTCCCTGTAACCGATACGACGCTTAATTCCCTCAATATTGGCATTTCCTTTCTGGGCTTCCTTTATCTGACTGATCAAAGTGGGTTGAAGTTCAATACTGGCTAGAAATCCTTCGCTAACTAGCTCCACTATGAAATTCACAATCTCCTCATGCAGACTTGGCTGGGCTTCCTTAATCATGTTGTTTAATCTACATGGCAATCTACTAAGAGCATCCGCTACCACATTGGCCTTGCTGGGGTGATAGTGAATGCCAAGGTCATAGTCCTTTATTAACTCTATCCATCTCCTTTGCCTCATATTCATCTCCTTCTGAGTAAAAATATACTTCAAACTCTTGTGATCCGAATAAATCTCACAGCGGTTACTGATACGTTGCTAACGTATCTATAGTTTTTGATGTTCCATGCTTGTTTTATATCTACTTTCTTAAGTTTTGCCCACCCTTTGGAGTATTTTTATACACTTTTTCTTGGACGAACCTATTAACAAGATGCCACTGTGCCAGCTGCCTGTTTTCTACTGTTTTTGGTTCTAGGAAAGTCAGAAAATGAATATTCTCTTGGACAGGACAAAAGCCAAAGTCAATATTTCACCGAGGGGGACACGGAGCCAGAATACGAGATGGACAGTGGCCAGGGGCCAGCCACATCACATGGCTGCGTGGCCAGGCCTGGCCCGCGCTAGGGGGTGGTGTGTCGCCTAGGGCACCCCCTCGGCCTCCCCTTTCGCCTATAAGATGCCTCCGATACAGAAACCCTAAGTACCCGATCAAAATTCCACGAAAGAGTCTGTAGCCGCTGTCATCTCCATCCCTAGATTTGGAGGGATCTGAAGCTCTTCCCGGCACCCTACCGGAGGGGAAAATTCACCCTGGAGACCTTCTTCATCACCATGCAAGCCTCTGGTGTGATGTGTGAGTAGTTCATCCCTGGACTATGGATCCATGTAGTAGCTAGATGGTTGGTTCTTCTCCTTTGTGCTACCATGTCTAGATCTTGTGAGCTCCATTCATGATCAAGATCATCTATTTGTAATCATACATGTTATGTTTGCGGGGATCCGATGGATATTGAGATGCTATTTGAAATTGATTATTGATTCTATCATGTCTTTGTTATTTGTGATCTTGCATGCTCTCCGTTATTAGTAGCTATCTTGGCCGAGTAGATGCTAGCAACTCTAAGAGGAAGTACTTATGCTCGATAGTGGGTTCATGCCTCTAGGAATCTGGGGAAGTGACAGAAATCTCTAAGGTACTAGATGTGATGTTGCTACTAGGGATAAAACATCAATCCTTTGTTCATAGAACAATCGTATTGTTTACTTTACACGCAATACTTAATGCAATTATATGTCGCTTGCAACTTAATAATGGAGGGGGTTCGGATGATAACCTGAAGGTGGATTATTATTCATAGATGCAGTTGGATTACGGTCTATGTATAATGTTGTAATTCCCAATCAAATCTCATAGAGAGTCAAGATGATTAGTATATGCATGTATGCTTTCTCGTTGTTTGTCAATTGCCCTGCTGTAATTTGTTCACCCAACATGTCATCTATTTTAAGGAGAATCACCACTAGTGAACTATGGACCCCGGTCCTTTCTTTTACTATCAATATACAATCTACTATTTATTGCGTTCTATTTACTTTCTGCAAGCTATTACTATCTTCCACACAATACGTGTAATCCTTTGTTTTTAGCAAAATCGGTGAGATTGACAACCTCACTGTAAGTTGGGGCAAAGTTCTGTGGTTGTGTTGTGCAGGATTCCAAGTTGGAAACAACACCTTGGAGGTGTTTCCTTGCTCCTACTGGTTTGATAACCTTGGTTTCATAACTAAGGGAAAACTTGCTGCTGTGCTCATCATACCTTCATCTTGGGGTTCCCCAACGAGCTCGATATATTTTGGGTCATCAAGCTATTTTTCTAGTGCCGTTGCCACGGAGTCAAGAACATCTTCACAAGGGGAGTCCCTCATAACCAATCTCTCTACTTTGTTATTTTTGTTTTGCTTAGTTTGCTTGTTTCTTTATCAAAAACACAAAAAAAATTGTTGTACTAGTTTGCTTTCTTTATTAAAAACACACAAAAAATTATTATTAGTTCCTACCGTAAGTTTTCATTATGTCTAGCGTTGCTCCAATCACTATGTCACCTGAGGAAACGATTTTTACTTTCAAACAAGGAATTGAAGAGAGTTTCAAAGAAGCTTGGTCTAGAATCTCTGAATTGCATGAAAAAACTGAACCTAAAATGACTCTTCGCTAATTTGTTTCTTAGTAGTTTTTACTTTAGAACCGCTCTATGCGATTGATATGCTTTGGATGCTGTAGTGGGAGGAGATTTCCTCCAATGCAATGAGGATGAAGCTTTTAATGCCATAAAGAAGTTGGTCTTAACATATAACTTGCCTACCAAATCTGATTCTTCCTTTATAAACATATTTGCTAGGTTGAATACTCTTGAGACCCAAACTGCTAGTTTAAAAGAATGCTATAACGTGCTTAGAGAGCATCATGATTATGTTCCAATAAACTCTGAACCCTCAAAATGGCTTCCTACAGTGAAATTTCTTATAAATAATGAAACTTTTCATGCACGCCGTGATATCATGTTTGAATTATGTCTTATGCCTAAATATATCTATGTATCTTAGAGTCTTTGGGGTCTTTCTGAAGGGGGAGAAGCAATATCTCTTGCTAATAATGCCACAATATTACCCATTGGAATAGCTGAAGGAGTGTTTACAAAGATTCTAGGGAAAGTGGTGTCTACTGATTATCTTGTTATTGAATGTGTAGGAAAAGGACAAATCACACTTGGAAGATCCCTACTTAAACTCCTTGGAGCAACAATATATGTGGAAAAGGGAACCATGCACTTTGCTTCTCCACCAAACAATCATATGTTCCCCAAGGTTAAGAATAAAAGTAAGAGAGGTAAGGACAAGAAATTTGGTTTTAATGCTTCTTCATTTGAGAATACTTGATGCCTTTCTTGCTTCTTATGCCTAACTTAAAGGCGTTAAAGAAAAGTACTAATTGGGAGATAACCCAAAAGTTTTAGTTGAGTCTTGGAAATTATTGCTTCAGTAATAACCTCTTTTTATCCTTTTTATTTGGTTTTTGTGCCAAGAGTAACCTCTAATGAGAGAGAAGTAATGCTTGGAAAAGTTGCTGCCCAAGACAAATTTTTGTGCTTCGCGGTAAAAATTCGTGTAAAATCTCTATACATCGGTTTGAGCTGTGTTTTTTTGTGCTTATGCCCCAGGTTGTTATACAACTTTTGTTAGTTCAACACTTTTCGATTTGAGGAACAGAAGGTCTTTGAAAAAATTGGTTTGTACCTGTTGGTCTGCTTTGATAGATTTCTGCCATTATTTGCATTTGCTTCTTGTTGATTCCTTTTTGGGTTCTCTTTGGGGAAATAAGATTTTTTCGAGAAGTGCTACAGTAGCTTATGTTTTAATGGAAGTTTTATTAGTGTTGAAACTGAACCCAAAGAGTTATTATCTTGAGTACACTAATGTTGCTAATAAAGATTGTGTGAAGTTTTGTATGAAAGAAAAAATTTCAGGTGTAAGGAAAGAATGATGTAATAAGATGAAGAATGTACTAAAGCTCAAACTTGGGGATTCCACTCGTGTCACCCCAAGAAATATCGAAGAAGTACAAGCGTCAAAGCTTAGGGATGCCCAAGGCATCCCCTTCTTCATTAAAAAAAAATCTCAGGTTTCTTCCAAACACTTCATTTTTATTGTTTCATGCACAGTTGTGTTGTTCTTGGAGCGTATTTGTTTTTGTTTTTAGTTTTCGTTTGCTTGGTTTGCTTAGTTTTCTTAAATAAATTGGTTGGACCCCTTCTTTCATAAATTAGTTTTCAAATAGATTGGTTTGGATTGGAAAAGAGTAGGAAAAGTTCATGCTTAAGTGGTAAAAGGAGCTTGTTTTTGACTATGGCCTATGCTTTGTCATGTCATGCTTGATATTGTTTTTGCTTTATGCTTAGTGATTTTCTCTATAGCATGACATGTTATAAACAATTGAGATTGCTTAATGTGCCTCGAAAGAATCATGCGTTGTTTTAGCATATTAAAGCATAGTATTGTGGTATTCTCCTTTGATGCTTTATTTGGGTTGACTTGGCACATGCTCACACCATGTTATGGCTATCCCAAGTCACCATAGCCTTTATGATCCTTTAGTTTTCGACTTGTAATATCACTTTATGCTTTAATTAATGATGTTTTGTCACTTTGCATGATTATGGCCATTATTGCTCTCTTAGTTGGTCGCTCCTAGTCTTTTGCTAGCCTCCATAACCAAGTATGAGTTCCACTCATGCATCCAACTCCAAATAAAAACAAGTTATTCCAAAGAGTCCACCATACCTACCTATTAGCATTTGCTATTCCAAGTATATTCATGCTTTTATCTACCTTTTGAATTAAACTTGTTATGTGAAAACTAGTGATTAAAGCTCTCACGAACTTGATGGCACACTTTATTTTCTTGCACTTAATAAACTTGAACCATTGTGTCCATCTTTGTTGCGTATATTCTTGCGCTTTATGAGTTGAAGTTAGACAAACCTTGTATCATGGGGAACGCTTTCAACATTGCACTTGTACATTGTACCTAGTTGATATCATGTTCTTTTGCTTATGGATCTCGGTGGAGTGAAATAAAAGGGGAACTTGTAAGATCATGGAGTTTGTATTTGTGTCAGAGAAACGCCTGGGCCGCTAGGCTAAGCCATGCCTAATCATGGTGGAAACTTGCAGCATAACTATAATGAGCACTCTATGAAGCATCCTCAATAAAAACCTATGCAAATAGCAAATAAAAAGATTGCTGAGATGCTCATTGTCTGCTTGCCTTGTCATTTTGATTATGGGATAGCTCCTGTATCATGTGCAAGGGGTACCCTGTTGGCGGTTCTCTATGATACATATGTACTTACAATGACAAGAGCTTACTTGTGACTGAAGTTGAGTAGCATGAGGTTCGGTATGCATAAGTAAGGGGCATGAGATTTCAACTTATAACTTGTCAAGCATATCCTCTTAGTTGTGTCACTTTAACCTTAATCACCTAAAGATGCTTATGATAGGGGAAATGAGAGATGAAAGCTAATAAGTACCATAATTTTTGGAAGCTCTTTATGAGACTTGGATCCCTTATTCCTTCTATGAAGGCCTTTCTTTTACTTTTATGTTGAGTCTCCACCTTCCATCTTTATGCACCTATTAAGAGAGCATAGTGGCCATTCTTAGTTTAATGTGCATTGTCCCAAGACTTGTTGATTGATGCATAACTTTGATATTGCTTGTTCTTAAACTATTTGTATCTAGTCACCCTTATGAACTTTGAAGGTGTCCTATGCATTTATGTTTTGCTACTCTATGAGGGACAAGATGAATACCATTCTCATTATGCTTTCTTTGTGTGAAACAAACAAACGTCCTGCAAAGCATTGTTATTCATGAATCTTTTGTTTGTCCCTTTTCATGTTACAACATAGTTGCTATGTCTTATTGTTCGAACTATATCTTTCATGCTATGTTAAAGTACTATGATCCCAGCTATCAATGTTTTACAAATACTTTTATCACTTACCTACTCGAGGACGAGCAGGAGTTAAGCTTGGGGATGTTGATACGTTGCTAACGGATCTATAATTTTTGATGTTCCATGCTTGTTTTATATCTACATTCTTATGTTTTGCCCACCCTTTGGAGTATTTTTATACACTTTCTTGTATTAACCTATTAACAAGATGCCAAAGTGCTAGTTGCCTGTTTTCTGCTGTTTTTGGTTCCAGGAAAGTCAGAAAATGAATATTCTCAGAATTGGACGGGACAAAAGCCAAAGTCAATATTTCACCGAGGGGGACACGGAGCTAGAATACGAGACGGAGAGGGGCCAGGGGCCAGCCACACCACCTGGCCGCACGGCCAGGCCTGGCCCGCGCTAGGGGGTGGTGTGGCCGCCTAGGGCACCCCTCGGCCTCCCCTTTCGCTTATAAGATGCCTCCGATACAGAAACCCTAAGTACCCAATCAAAATTTCACGAAAGAGTCTATAGCCGCTGTCATCTCCATCCCTAGATCGGGAGGGATCTGAAGCTCTTCCCAGCACCCTGTTGGAGGGGAGAATTCACCCTGGAGGCCTTCTTCATCACCATGCAAGCCTCCGTTGTTATGCATGAGTAGTTCATCCCTGGACTACGGGTCCATGTAGTATCTAGATGGTTGGTTCTTCTCCTTTGTGCTACCATGTGTAGATCTTGTGAGCTCCGTTCATGATCAAGATCATCTATTTGTAATCATACATGTTGTGTTTGCGGGGATCCAATGGATATTGAGATGCTATTTCAGATTGATTATTGATTCTATCATGTCTTCGTTATTTTTGATCTTGCATGCTCTCTGTTGTTAGTAGCTATCTTGGTCGAGTAGATGCTAGCAACTCCAAGAGGGAATATTTATGCTCGATAGTGGGTTCATGCCTCTAGGAATCTGGGAAGTGACAGAAATCTCTAAGGTACTAGATGTGTTGTTGCTACTAGGGAGAAAACAACAATCCTTTGTTCATAGAACAATCGTATTGTTTCCTTTACACGCAATGCTTAATGCAATTATCTGTTGCTTGCAACTTCATACTGGAGGGGGTTCGGATGATAACCTGAAGGTGGATTATTAGTCATAGATGCAGTTGGATTACGATCTATGTATAATCTGGTATTGCCCAATCAAATCTCATAGGAGTCAAGATGATTAGTATATGCATGTATGATTTCTCGATGTTTGTTAATTGCCCCGCTATAATTTGTTCACCCAACATGTCATCTATCTTAAGGAGAATCACCACTAGTGAACTATGGACCCTGGTCCTTTCGTTTACTATCAATCTACAATCTACTACTTACTGTTTTCTGTTTACTTTCTGCAAGCTATTACTATCTTCCACACAATATGTTTAATCCTTTGTTTTCAGCAAAACCAGTGAGATTGACAACCTCAGTGTAAGTTGGGGGCAAAGTTCTGTGGTTGTGTTCTGCAGGATTCCAAGTTGGAAACAACACCTTGGAGGTGTTTTCTTCCTCCTACTGGTTCGATAACCTTGGTTTCATAACTAAGGGAAAACTTGCTGTTGTTCTCATCATACCTTCCTCTTGGGGTTCCCCAACAAGCTCGATATATTTTGGGCCATTAGTTACCCATAAGGTAATGACGCCATGTCTTCAAAGCTAAAACTACGGCTGCCAGTTCTAAGTCATGGGTAGGGTAGTTCTGTTCATGTTGCTTCAGTTGTCTGGACAGATATGATATGACTTTGCCTTCTTTCATCAACACACATGCGAGACCAATCTTGGATGCATCACGATATACATCAAAAGGCTTCTTGATATCGAGCATAATCAAAATTGGGGCTAAAATTAATCTCTTCTTGAGATCCTGAAAACTTGTTTCACATTTGTCTGTCCATTCCAACTTTTTATCTTTCTTTAATAGCTGAGTCATCGGCCTGGCGATGCTTGAAAATCCTTCAACAAACTTGCCGTAATATCCATCTAATCCAAGAAATGCGTGGACTTCAGTTTGAGTGGGTGGGGCTTTCCATTCTTCAACATCTTTAATCTTAGCGGGGTCGACGGCAACTCCTCCTGCCGACAAGATATGGCCTAGGAATCCTAACTCCTTTAACCAGAACTCGCATTTGCTCAACTTGGCATACAATTGATGATCCCTAAGGGTTTCAAGGATGGTTCTTAGGTGTTGTTCATGGTCTTCTTCTGATTTGGAGTAGATTAGAATGTCATCGATAAAAACAACGACAAACTTATCTAGAAAAGTCATAAAAATCTTATTCATGAGGTTCATGAAATAAGCGGGGGCATTGGTTAATCCAAAATACATGAAATTGTACTCATATAATCCATATCTGGTGGTGAAGGCAGTCTTTGGAATATCCGTTGCACGAATCTTCAATTGATGATAACCAGTTCTAAGATCAATCTTAGAAAACACTCTAGCACTAGTCAGTTGATCAAGAAAATCTTCGATCTTAGGATGTGGATACTTGTTCTTGATGGGGATGTCATTTAACTTCCGATAATCCGTACATAAACAGTTGGCACCATCCATCTTATCCACAAACAAAACAGGGGATCTCCATGGCGATGCACTTGGTTGAATTAGACCTTTTTCCAACATGTCATCAAGTTGCTTCTTGAGCTCCACTAATTCTGATGGGTTCATACTATAAGGTCTCTAAGCTATGGGTCTAGTTCCAGGAACTAGTTCAATGATAAACTAGATATCCTGATCTAGGGGCATACCGGGAAATTCATCTGGGAAAACATCGGGGTATTCATAGACTACTCTAACTTGGTCGATGGTGGATTGAGCTAAACTCTTGTTGCATTTGAATTGACGGGGCAGTGTCTCAGATACATGCTCTACTGATACTCCAGTTCTACTAGTCATCGTTAGGGGTTTCTTGGCACAGTCGATCAATCCTTGATGTTTCGACATCCAATCCATCCCTAGTACTACTTCCAAACCTTTGGTTCCAAGTACTATTATATTGGCATAAAAATCTATCCCATGGATTCTGATAGGTACGGCCTTGCAATTTTTTCTAGCCTTGGTGGTTGAACCGGGTATTGGAACTATCATAACATGCTTCAAATTTGTTGGTTGAATCTTACTAGTGCATGCAAATTCTTCTGTAACAAACGAGTGCGATGCTCCAGAATCAAACAACACTCTTGCAAGTACTGAGTTAACAGAAAACATACCCAACACGACATCTGGCGCTACCTAGGCTTCTTCGGCATTCATGTGGAAAAGACGGCCGGTATGGTGATGCGAGTTTCCTGCGGGAAATCTCTTTCCAGGCTGGACACAGCGCTGTTGTTGGGTAGGTGCAGTAAAATTGGTGGTTGTAGCAAGATTCTTGGGACACTCGTTGGAATAGTGACCCGTAACTCCACACTCAACACAAGTTATCATTGCCTTGTCTTTCCCTAAGACAGGCACAACTTTGCTTCCAGTCCTCGGGGCAGTATTGTTGTTGTTGGTGATGCTGTTGTTGTTGGACCTTGGTGGTGCATGGTTGAAGTTATTGGGGTTGCCGGGGTTGTCGTTGTTGTGGTGGCCTCTGGGCCTCGGGTTTCCTCCGCCATGATTGGGGTAGTTCGGACGAGACATAAGGGGTCTATTGTTTCTGGGTGCATATCCTGTAGACGGGTTGGGGCGGTACTTCATGGTATGGTGGGGTTCAGGTAGGTGCATCATACGACGCTTGCGGTTCTCACTGGCTTGGTTTATCTTTCCTTCCATCTGAATGGTGGAATCCACTAAAGCATCCAAGTCATCAAAGGGAATGTTGACTAGCACTGTCTGCATCTCATCATGCAAACCATTCAGGAATCTCTCTTTCTTCTTCGCTTCTATGTCAATCTCATCAGGGGCATACCTAGCTAAAGACAAGAATCTGTCACGATACTCCACTACAGTCATCCTTCCTTGTTTTAAATCTCTAAACTCATCCCTCATCCTCTTAATCAGACCCGGGGGCACATGGGTCCTACTGAACTTGAGCTTGAACTCCTCCCACATCATCATCTGACCTCCATTCATGGTACAGGTGCTCTTCCACCAGGATCTAGCATAAACGGATAGATAGTGGGTGGCAAACAGTACCTTCTCATTTGCATCAACTCCTGTGACTTCTAAATTGTTTTCCATGGTTTGTAGCCAATCATCAACATCCAAGGGTTCTTCTGACTTGCTAAACATAGGAGGGTTGGTATTCTGGAAGTTTTTGAGTTTGGATCCATGGTGATATTGGTTTCCATGGACCTTATTATTGTGAGCCATCTGGGCTATCTGTTGAAGAGTGGCTAAGTTGGCTTGGTGTTCAGCTCTACCGGCTTCACGGTCAGAAACTAACATTTGCAGAATCTGCAGCATTGGGTCCTGAGATGAGCTTCTTCCTCTGGGGTTACCGCGAGTCATCTGAAGATTGAGATAGATAATGAGAGAAGAGGGAAATTCCTATGGTTCATGGGTTTGTTTTAGAAAAAGCTTTAGACTTTGAGCATGACTAAGGTTTGCAAAGTAACAACTTATTCTCATTCATTCATTCTAGGCACACAATGCAAACACACACCACAAATACTAAAGAGGATGGTCTTAAAGACCATTCTGGCAAGCTACAATACAATGGAACCGGGTACACTCACACCTACGATAGTGCTTAGGTGCGACTACTAAGCATCAGAACTATCAGGCTCCTCGTGATCAATGAAGTCAGCATTATCCTCATTATTGTGGTCCTCCATGGCAGCGTCCTCTAGGTAGTCATCATCATCACTGAGGTAAGAGTAAGGATCTCCACGGATGTCTTTACCTTCCTCTTCCTTCTCCTCCAGTTGGATCTCCTAACGGCGGATGGTCTCCTCCAGGGTTGCCACCTTCTGACGATGACGAGCGATGATGCGATCCTTCTTATCGCGATGGCGATGGAGTGACTTGTGCTCCTTAGCAAGCATGGTGAGGGTCTGTTTCCTTTCAGTGGCTTCCACATGATTCTGGTTGGCATGTGCATGAGCATTGTCCAACTCCTTCCGAGTCTCGTGTAGCATGAAGTCCATGTGCTCCACGTGGTGCTTTAGTTCTGGATGTGCTGGCATGGCCAAAGGCTGTCCCATAGAGTCACGTCTTGCATAGTGGGAAAAATGGGTGTCGTTGAGCTGGTTGATGTTGTATGCACACAAGCGAGCAAGTGCCTCCTGCATTGCCCTGGCTAGTCTGTCTAACCAGTTGTTCTCCCTCAAGCTGAACTAAATCTTCTCTAAAAGCGGTGGCTCCATTTTTCCTTTCAGGTCGGTAACAATTAGCACTGTAGCTCTCCTCCATATTGGTCATTGAGCTATGCTCCGAAGAACTCTGGGTGCGGGCGTCCATGATACTCCGAGAGCTGGTCCAAATCCCTCTCAAAGATCAGCTCCCCTCCATTGCCCAACTAGTAAAACTTGCTATATTTGACCTCCATCTATAAGCAATAAAGATGAGTAAGTTAGTGAGGTGATCATGTGTGTAAAATTTTATGTAGTATTATAAAACTTTGGGGAACAAGTGATCTCTTTTTTGAAAGAATCTCGAGGGTAAGAGGGAGAATAGGTTTTTGTAAATACTAACTTCTTTTTGTTTGAAGCTAGGTTTTTCAGGCGTCCATTCAAACTAGGGTCTCATATGGTCAGGATGGCTCTGATACCAACTTGTCAACACCCGGATTTTAAGTCTATATGCCTGTTATGCCGTACCATAATCCCAGGATTACCATTTTTGCGAGACATAACAGAATTGGTACCACAGTACATCGTTCATTACAAACCATACTAGTCTTACAAATAAAGGATCTCATGATCCAGTCTTAGTACAATCAAAGCAGCGAAAAGTAAACATAGTAGGGCTCCATCTTCATGGTCACAGGCAATGCTTACGATGGGAGATGATCCTAGTTGTCATAGACATCCTACTGTCCATCTTTCGGGTAATCTTCCTCGTAGTCTGGCCATGGGAATAGCCAGGGACAAAGCCATGAGTACTCTTTAAGTACTCGCAAACTACCACTAACATCGGTAAGGTAAAACCAGTAGGAATCTTAAGCTCTAGGTTTGTTTGCAAAAAGCCAGGTTTATTCCATAAAAACTTAAGAGTAAAAGACCTAGCTTTAGTTCTCTATAGTACTTAAGTGGGAACTTAGATTTCATGTCCACAACTATGTTATGGTCAAGTCAAGGTCATCTTTCAAGTCACAAGTCATTTTGAAAACATCTAACAACGGAACAGTATGACCACTCCAACTGTCCATAATCCGCGGACGTGGCTATTCGAATAGTTTGACACTCTGCAGAGGTGGTACACTTTCACCACAAAATTCGATACATCCGTTAGGCATAACCCTAAATCATCATACATGGTATGCGGATAATCAATCCTAACCTTTCAATTACATACCCTAGTATAGGCACCTCCCCTATGAGCTTGGCATCCTAGCCATGGCCACTGCCATCCTGGGCACTACATAGGTGGACATTCATATTCATGAGGTAGCCTCAGCTCAACCTCTTCCGCAAGGGAACCCATACTAAGGCATATAAACTTCCAGTTAAGCCCTACCCAACTCAGGTATTGTGGTTGTATGGTATAATTGGAATGGTATCACATCCGAACCCAACCATCAGTTTTTGTCAAAGTCAAGGATCATGCCTCATTCAGTTTCATCATCAACCCATTGTGTTTCATAACACATGTCAAAACATTTCAATAGAATTAATCATCATTCCAAGGTTTTCATAATCATTTTCACCAAGTGTTCCCATCTAAAGTGGTCAAGTTTTAGTTTTAGAACTAGCCACTAGTATTGAGTGTATCACTATTGAGGGGGTGCTAATCAAGTATAACTACCCAAGACTAGTTCTACTATCCTAATGGTATCCATCCTATTTTCCACTAATCATCATTCATTAACTAAGTATGAAACTTTAGTAAAAGGGAAAGTATAAAACTGGGATTGGTATACTCAAAATTGCATAACCAAGCATACATGGTGCATCTTGCATAGGTTATCTAGCATAGTGGGCTTGCATGGATAGCTGGCATAGATAGCTTGCCTTGAGAAGTGCAGTTGTTGAAGTTCTCTTCCTCTTCTTTCAAGTACTCCTCCTCGTCGTATCTCGGGTCAATACTAGCGTCTATAAATACATTCAATGTACACAATCACCAAACAATACTTAACTACTTCTATTTAGCACACATGGCTCACACTAGATGATCTAGCATCATCTCTATCATCACATGAAATATTTACACCTTCTTATTTATCTTATTTTGGAAAAGTAATTTCTACTCATTGAAAATACTTAATATTTATTATCCTCTAATTAAAATATGGGATCATGTTGACACATTTCATCACCACATATTTCAATACTTGGAAAGTGTATTAAAGTGGTGGTCATATATTACAAGATTTAATATTCCTATTTAATAATATTAAAGTGGCTAGAATAGCCTATATAGCATCCTTTTAATACTAGTCCATGTTTAATATCTGTAAACCAAATCTTTTTACATATTCATGTAGAGCATGGCAAATGTGATTTTTGAGAGTTGGAATCAACTCAAAAGCATTTATGGTTGATTTTATAAAATTGTTTGAAGTGGTAAAAGTCTTTGTCTTGTTATTTTTAGTATAGGTGATCTATAATTTCAAATGGTTTGAATCCAACGGGAGTGATTAGATATTTTTAATACCTTTCTAACAAAATTGAAATCATGCATTTTGGTTCAGTACATATCATTGAATTGAATTTTGGATCTACTGACAGAATAGGGTTTAAACTAAATAGACAAATTCTAATTGAATTGCTAGGCTCTGCGCGGGAAAAGAAATGGGCCGGCCCAACTGCACGGCGCGCGCGCAGCGGGCTGCTGACAGGTTGGCCCTACACATCAGTGACTCTATCTTACCAAAGCGGTATCAGCAAATCTCAGCGCTACGATTAGAAAAAGATCTACGACTGAGGTTCATCGTCTATGTCGCGGTGCTCTGGTGAGATTCTAAACCTAGCGGCACGGTGAGGGTCGCTGGGGGCTTACTAGGGCTCCAGCTAGGTCCAGCGATGGGGGCGAACGGGCTGGTCAACGATGGTGATACGTCCATTTTGCATCACTATTCTATGTCATAATTCACTGTTATTCATTGATATATTTCGTATTGAGAGGTGATACTTATGTTATTTCATCTGTTTTTGCATGGTTGATGACTTTTGGAGCATGGACCGTTGCAGTCAGGATTCTGATGGAAAAGGTTCTGTTTGGAGGCAAAATTTGCGAAGATCAGAAAATCCGGGAAAATATACGGAAAATCCTATTTTTCTAGAAGACGAAGGGAGCCAAAAGGGGGGATGGAGATGGGCCACAGGGTGCCCACACCACCCCCTGGCGCGGGCCAGCCAAGGCCGCGCCACCAGGTGGTGTGGCCACCCTGGTCCACCCCTGGCACTCCCCTCTGGCGTATATTATCCTCCCAAAGCCCTAAGACACGGGGAGCAACCACAGAAAGATTCCGCCGCCTCTGCGGGGCGGAAAACACTGAGAGAGAAAGATCTCCCTAGCAGATAGATTTCTGCAGGGGGAATTCCTTCCCGGAGAGGGGAGATCGTCGCCATCAACACCACCATCAAGCTGGACTTCGTCGGGATCATCATCACCATCATCACCCTCATCACCATCTCCATATTGCTGTAACAATTGGGTTGAATCTTGCATAGTTCATAGGGAAACTTTCCCGGTGTTGATTACTCTTTGTAGTTGATGCTATTGAGTGAACAGTTGAATTATTGTTTATGTTCAGATTGTTATACATCATTATTCCATCTCTGATCATGATCCATATGATGTCTTGTGAGTAGTTCGTTTTGTTCCTGACGACATGGGAGAAGTCATGTTGTTAGTAGTGGAATTGTGTTGAGAAAGATTCAATAGTTTGATATTTAAGTTGTGGTGTACTTCTTCTAGTGGTGTCATGTGAACGTCGACTACATGACACTTCACCTATATGCGCCTAGGGGAAAGTATTGTGTATTTGGCTACAAATCGTAGGGGTTGCTGGAGTGACAGAAACCTAAACCCCCGTTAGGAAACCATTGCACAAGGGACGTAAGGGTCTTAGAGTTTAAAGATGTGGTTAGGTTTCTACCTTAATTACTTTCTCGTACTTACGGATGTTTGCAAGGGGTATAATCACAAGTATGTATTAGTCCTAGGAAGGTCGGTACATTAGCACAGGTTCACCCACACAACACTTAGCAAGCTAAAGAAGATTAATCAACTATATGAAGAGAAAGCACTTAACAGTATTCCCATGTGTCCTCGAGAACATTTGGTCATCTTAAGTAATACAACCGGCTTGTCCTTTGCTGCATAAAGGATTGGGCCACTTGCTGCATTTATTCCTACTGTCTTTTATTTACTCGTACTTCGTTTACTTGCTTTATCAAAAACCCCTAAAAATCCGTTTGCTAAGTATTTGCAGAGAATTCCTGATCCATACCACTAGCTAGCACCTTCTGCTCCTCGTTGGGTTCGACACTCTTACTTATAGAAAATACTGCGATACACCCCCTATACTTGTGGGTCATCAATACTATTTTCTGGCGCCGTTGCCGGGGAGTGAAGCGCTATTGGAGAGTGGAACTGGTAAAGGAAACTTCTACCGTGAGTATTGTTTACTGCTGCTAGTTGCTTTATTTTCGTTATGGATAATTCGCTGAGTTTCTTATTTGGTAATGCTACTACCACTTCTAAGGTAGTAGGTAAACCACCACCTGCTGAGAATGATGCTTTCAAAATACCTACAAGAATTATTGATCGTGTTATGGATAATTACAATGTTGGGGATGGAACTGTCCATCTCGATGATCATTTACTCTTTATACACGAATTATGCGGGTTGTTCAAGTGTGCAGGTATTACTACAGATCAAGTTAAGAAGAAGTTATTCTCATTATCACTGAAAGGAAGAGCTAAGGAATGGTATAAGATGTAGAAGAATGGTCAAGCTCTGGAATGGGAGGAAATAGTACCTCTCTTTTATTCAAAGTTTTATCCTCCTAGTGAGATTCATAAAGATCGAATCAAATATACAACTTTTCGCCTCTTGATGGAGAGAGTACAGCTCAAGCTTGGGGGAGATTGAAGTTACTAATGCTCAAATGTCCCATTCATGAGCTCACCAACAATATTATTATCAACAACTTTTATGCATTTCCTCTACATGATAAGGATTTATTGGATGCTTCTTGTGCTGGATCATTCACTCGCATGGAAGAAGAAGCTAAATGGGATCTTCTGGACCGTATTCAAGACAATGCTGAAGCTTGGGAGAACGACAAAGGTAGAAAGTCATGTATAAATTATGATTATGAATGCATTGAATCTTTTATGGGAACTGATGACTTTCAAAATATTAAAAATGCTTATGGTCTAGACTCTCAACCTATTGCTTCTTATTTTAAGGCTTTTTCTTCCTATATTGAAGTGCCTAAAAAGAAGTGGAATAAGTATCATGAACCTTATAAAGATGTTGCTAAGAGTGTTCCTGCAAGACATACTGAAGTTTATACTGCTAATCATGTTTTACCTGAACCTTATATTGAGAAAATGCCTTTCCAAGTTAAGATAAAGGAACATTCTATGATAACTAGTATGGTTAATGAAAGTATAAGCAAAGCTGTTGAACCTAATAAACAAATGGTTGATGAACCTATAATAGCAAATGTGAAAGACTTTGTTACTAAATATGAAGAAGAGGGACACAATATCCTTTGTAAGGATACCTCTAATATTGTTTCACATAGTAGTGTTATGAGAGCTAGTATTCCCGTGTTTTCTATTGGAATAAGTGATCATTGCTATGATGGTTCTTGTGATAGCTATATTGTTAAGTTTATGCATGATACTGAAAGTTATTATGAGAGAGGGAAAAGTGTTCTTATGTATCTCAATAATATCAACTTTCCTCATTTTATGCTGAAAGTCTTTATGTTGCACTTCTTTTGCCTTCTTATGCAAGTAGCCTCAATAACTTGTTTGTTTACAAAATTCCCTTGCATAGGAAGTGGGTTAGACTTAAAGTGTGTATTTTTGCTTCTTAATGCTCTCTTTCACTTCAATTCATATTCCTATGTGAGCATCTTCAAAATCATCATGCCCATCTTAATGGCTATAAAGAAAGAGCTTTTTGGGAGATAACCCAATTTGTTTTTTCTTTCAGTTTGTTTTTGTTTCTTTGAGTCTTGGAAGTTATTACTTCGGTAATAACCTCTCCTTATCCGTTTTTTTGGTTTTTGTGTCAAGATCAACCTCTAATGAGAGAGAAGTAATATTTGGGGAAGTTGTTGTCCCAAAACACATTTTTGGGCTTCACCGTAAAAATTCGTGAGAGATCTCTGTCTGTCCGATTGAGCTGTAATTTTTTGTGCTTCTACCCCAGGTTGTTATTTAACTTTCGTTAGTTTTGCACTTTTTGATTTGAGAAACAGAAGATTTTAGAAAACATTGATCTTTACCCGCTGGTCTGTTTTGACAGATTTTGGCACTCTTGCATTTGCTTCTTTAATCGATTTCCTTTTTGAATTCTTTTTGGGTTTTCGGAAGGAGTTGCTACAGTAGCTTATGTTTTGATGATTTTCAGTTGAAGTTGGACTCAAAAGGTTTTATCACTTCATATATACTAATGTTGCTAATGAGAACTGTGTGGAGTTTTGTGTGAAAGAAATTTCCAAGTAGTGGAGATAATGGTGTAATAAGGAACATAAGGGTTTTATGACTCAAGTAATAAGTGTATGAAGATGAAGATATTGATATTATTCAAGTAGTGACTCCGGAAGAATCTACTAGATACCAAATTCAGAGACCTGCAGAGTCCGTTTTCAAATAGGTAATAGTTCTGGTAAGAAAAGTTCCGCGAAAATACAATCCAACTATATTTTTGCAGTTTTCAGTCAATAACGAAAGCTTCGAAGCGAAAGAGGGACGGAAATGGAGCCAGGATGGCTCACACCACCCTGTGGCATGGGCCCACCCCTGGCCGCGCCACCAGGTGGTGAGTCCACCTCGGACTCCGCCTCCGACTCGTTTTCTCCCAGTACCTTCCTTTTGATATGAAAATTCGTAATATATAATCCCCCGGAGCCCCCGAGGTTCGTATATCATGTTTTCGTTGTGTTTTTGTTTCGATCCGTTTCCGCTAGGACATACTCTTTGAAATTTTAGAAGCACAATGGTGTCTGCCAAGGATAAAGGGAAGGAGCCTATGGAGGAAGACCTCTAAGACCCCGGGAAGGTGAAGGAGATCAAGAGTGAAGATGAAGAGGATCAAGGCCAACATCCGCACACCGGCACTACCATTGCAAGCATGGGAGTGGTGATAAAACCTGCCAGGGTTAGAAGGACTGCACGGATGCAGACTAGGGGGAAAGCTCCTCGTCACAGCTTGGCTCCACGGTCACTTCCTCCATGCACCAAGAATCCTTTCCATACCGTTATCCATGAGCATCAATACCAGAATATTCCCAAGGGGAAATTACCCTCCAATTGGGATTTGCCTCGTTCTAGCCATGCAAGAAAAGAAGACTTCAAGGAGGAAGATTGGGGAAAGAATAACAAGAGGTGGAATTCTCAACCCGACATGATCATGAGCCGCATTGAGCAAAACTCACAGCTGATTCGTAATCTCACCTTCGAGATTGAGGACTTGGGGAAACTCATCAGAGAGCTCATCGAGAGGATACCACCACCACCAAAGGAGTAATTCGTCATCAGGTTTGGCATCCCCTTGGCTTGTTCCAAGCTTGGGGGAGTGCCACGGTATCACATCACTATCTTTTATCTTTTTACCCTTTTTAGTAGAGTCATATCATGAATAGAGAAATTATTATGTAGGATGGTTTGCATTATGGAAGTGTCCCCTCTCTCGTTAGATATGTATCCCTTGGTGTGAGCTGCCGTTATGGAATATTAATGAGATGTTCTATCATTCACTCTTTTGCATAGCTTATATTAGTTTTCAATTCATGGTTATATGATTGATCTTGTTGTTAGTATCGGTATCACTTTGGGATCATTGAGTTAATTTAGTTGGTTTTGGCAAACCTGGCTCGGTCAGTAGCAACACTTTTTTTGAGAGTTGAATGAAAAAGATAAAAGTACTCTAAAGAAAAATAATTTCATCATCTTTTTTCTTGATTTGCTCATAAGTTTAGTATTCTCTAGTTAAGATCTTTTGTGCTTCCAAGGAAGATTGCATGTTTGTCTTTATCACTTGTATGTTTGTTTGTTTCCTTCAACTCTTGTACTTGCTACCCAGCCTTGCTAGCCAAAAACCTGTACTGAGAGGGAATTCTTCTCATGCATCCACTCCTTTAAACCAAAACCTTTGCCATTTGTGTCCACCGTACCTACCTATTAGCACTATTGCTATTTCAAGTAAATTCTTGTTTTATCTACCTCCCAAATTAAACTTTTTATGTGAAAATTAGTGATTAAAGATCTCATGAACTTGATGGCACACTTTACTTTCTTGCACTTAATAAACTTGAACCATTGTGCCCATCTATGTTGTGTATATGCTTGCGCTTTGTAAGTTGTGAATTAGCAGAACCATGCTGTCATGGGGAATGCTTTCAACATTGCACTGGTACTTTGTACCTAGTTGATATCATGTTCTTTTGTCTATGGATGTCGTCGATGTGAAATGAAAGGGGATCTTGTAAGTCCATGGCGTCATGCATGCGTGTTAGAGAAACCCCTGGGCCGCTGGTCGAATCCATGCTGACATGGTGGAAACCTGCAGCGTAACCATAACGAGCATCTATGAAGCATTCTTCTTATAAAAAAAGAGATAGAGATTGAGAAATAGAGAGAAAGAAAAAAAGAGACATTATGAAAAGAGGAAAGATAGAAAAAAGCACCATATTCCCATGGTAAATAAGAAGATTGCTGAGATGCTTGTTGTCTGCTTGCCTTGTCATTTTGATATGGGGATTCTTCTGTATCATCGAGCAAGGGGTACCCCATTGGCGGTTCTCTATGATACACATATTCTTACGATGACAAGAACTTACCGGTGACTAAACTTGAGTAGCATGAGGAGCGGCCCTCGTATTCAAGGGACATGAGATTCTCAATTTACAACTTGTCAATGCATATCCTCATATTTTATCACTTTAACCTTAATCACCTAAAGATGCCTATGATAGGGGCAATGAGAGCTGAAAGCTAGTAAGTATCATAATTTTTGGGAGCTCTTTATGAAACTTGAAATCCCTACTTCCCTCTACGAAGGGCCTTTCTTTTACTTTTTTTAGTTGAGTCAGTAAACCTATTCCTCTCTATCTCAGCAAGTATTTTGAGTTGTTGTGTTTCATTCATTCTTATGATGATTTATTCAATCATGTTTCTTATGTTCCTTGTTTTGCACATTGCTCTTATCTTTATGTTTACTACTTTGAAAGCTATCATTGAAAACCAGTTATTTGTGAACTCCAGCAAATTATAAACTATTCTTCGCCCAAGAGCTAAGTTTGCCATTACCAATTATGATTTACTTTATGTATCTTTATTGTGTTTCCTTTACTCATTGCAAGTTGAGTTATATAAGAGTGAGTTGTCTTCTATTATGATCTATGTATTGATGAATGTGATGCTTCTTGACCGTATTCTTTTATCGACTCTTCACTCCATAAACCCGAGGCCATGTTTATGGAGCTCAGTTTCGCTTGGGGACAAGCGAAGTCTAAGGTTGGGGGGAGTTGATACGTCCATTTTGCATCACTATTCTATGTCATAATTCACTGTTATTCATTGATATATTTCGTATTAAGAGGTGATACTTATGTTATTTCATCTGTTTTTGCATGGTTGATGACTTTTGGAGCAAGGACCGCTGCAGTCAGGATACTGAAGGAAAAGGTGTTGTTTGGAGGCAAAATTCGCGAAGATCAGAAAATCCAGGAAAATATACGGAAAATCCTATTTTTCTAGAAGACGAAGGAAGCCAGAAGGGGGGATGGAGATGGGCCACAGGGGGCCCACACCACCCCCTGGCGCGGGCTGGCCTAGGCCGCGCCACCAGGTGGTGTGGCCACCCTGGTCCACCCCTGGTACTCCCCTCTAGCGTATATTATCCTCCCGGAACCCTAAGACTCGAGGAGCGACCATAGAAAGATTCCGCCGCCTCTGCGAGGCGGAAAACACCGAGAGAGAAAGATCTCTCCGGCAGACAGATTTCTACCGAGGGAATTCCTTCCCAGAGAGGGGAGATCGTCGCCATCAACACCACCATCAAGCTGGACTTCATCGGGATCATCATCATCATCACCACCACCATCATCACCATCAGCACCCTCATCACCATCTCCAGATTGCTGTAACAATTGGGTTGAATCTTGCATAGTTTATAGGGAAACATTCCCGGTGTTGATTACTCTTTGTAGTTGATGCTATTGAGTGAACCGTTGAATTATTGTTTATGTTCAGATTGTTATACATCATTATTCCATCTCTGATCATGATCCATATGATGTCTTGTGAGTAGTTCATTTTGTTCTTGAGGACATGGGAGAAGTCATGTTGTTAGTAGGGGAATTGTGTTGAGAAAGATTCAATAGTTTGATATTTAAGTTGTGGTGTACTTCTTCTAGTGGTGTCATGTGTGATGGGTTCGTAGCATGGAAAACAAAAAATTTCTACCGCAAGAACGAACAAAACCCAGATCTAATCTAGATAAAAGCCAAGATCTAATCTATTAGACATGTGCAACGAGATAGATCCGTACTAACCCTTGTAGTTTCGAAAGCCTTGTTCGAGATCGGATCTCGTGGTTGATGTTGTCGATCACTTGCCAATCTCAAGATCGAGTAGACGATCCTTCCGGCGCCGCGTTCCGGCAGCGCTTCCGCAGTCGGTCACACGTGCAGAGTCGAAGCAGACCTTCCTCTCCCCGTTCCAGCGAGTAGCGGAGGTAGTAGATCTCTCCACGGAATCCCAGCAGCACGACGGCGTGGTGGTGGTGGTGTCGTAGAGAATTCTACAGGGCTTCGCCTAAGCCAGAGCAGATGGAAGGAGGAGGAGAGAGGCGGCTAGGGTTTGGAGGAGGGAGGGGCAAGGGGGGTGGCGCCTCCACCCCTCTATATATAGAGGGAGGGGTGCGGCCTAGGGTTCCCACCCCTAGGCCCACCCCTTAGGGCCGGCGCACCAAGGAGCTTGGGGGAGAGTCCTTCCCCCCCAAGTTTCCTTTACTTACCCTTTAAGTTTTCCCTTATCCTATCTTGGTTTTCAAGTAAACTCCAAAATATCTTCTAGAACCTTCCAGAACATTCCGAAACCTTCTAGAATCCACATACAAACACTCCGGAACATTTCCTAACTTAGAAAATGATCCCCATTATACGAATCTTATTCCCCGGACAATTCCGGATCTCCTCGTGATGTCCCGGATCCAATCCGAGACTCCGAACAACATTCGGTCTCCAACGCACATTCAATATCTACTTAAAACAACTCCGAACCTTAAGTGTGTCACCCTATGGTTCGTGAATATGTAGACATGATGGAGACACCTCTCCGATCAATAACCATCAGCGGGATCTGGAGATCCATAAAGGCTCCGACATACTCAACGATGACTTCGTGATCGATAGAACCATTAACATACGAAACCAATTCCCTTTGTCACGTGATACTCTACTTATCCGAGGTTTGATCGTCGGTATCTCCATACCTAGTTCCACCTCGTTACTGATAAGTACTCTTTACTCGTTCCATGTTATGTCATCCCATGTGACCTAGTCACATGCTTGCAAGCTAACTAGATGACATTCCACGGAGAGGGCCCAGAGCATATCTATCCGTCATATGGATGGACAAATCCCAATCTTGGTCCACGTGCTTCAACACATACTTTCAGAATACTCAATGACACCTTTGTAACCACCCAGTTACGAAGCGGTGTTTGATGTCATCAAAGTACCCATCCGGTGATGGTGATTAACATAACCTCATGGTCGAAGGATTAGGTTACTATGCATTTGAAAGCTTCTAGCAATACGAACTTAAATGACTTGATCTTATGCTACGCTTACTATGGGTGTGTGTGTGTCCATCACATCATTCTCCTAATGATATAACCTTGTTATTAATGACATCCAATGTCCATGATCAGGAAACCATGATCATCAATTAACCAACAAGCTAGTTCAACAAGAGACTTACTAGGGACTCTTTTATGTTTACAAAACACACATGTATTAGTGTTTCCTTATAATACAATTATAGCATGGGATGCAAACATTCAACATAAACACAAAGATATAATAATAACCACTTTTATTATTGCCTCTTGGGCATATCTCCAACAGTCTCCCACTTGCACTAGAGTCAATAATCTAGATTACATGGTAATATACCTAACACCCATGGCGTTCTGGTGTTGGTCATGCTTTGCTCTAGGGAGAGGTTTAGTCAACGGATTTGTCACATTCAGATCAGTGTGTACTTTGCAAATCTTTATGTCACCATCTCGGACATACTCGCGAATAGCGTGGAAACGTAGCTTGATGTTCTTCAGCTTTCTATGTGACCTCGGCTCCTGTGCATTAGCTATGGCACCTGTGTTGTCACAGTAGATGGCCATTGGGTCCAACACACTAGGAACCACGCCAAGTTCAGTAATGAACTCCTTCATCCATATGGCTTCTTGTGCAGCCTCCGAAGCAGCTATGTATTCCGATTCAGTTGAAGATTTCGCCACAACGCTTTGCTTGGCACTCCTCCAGCTCACTGCAGCACCATTCAAAATAAATATGTATCCAGACTATGAATCCGAGTCATCTGGATCAGTGTTCCAACTAGCATCAGTGTAACTGTTTACAACAAGCTGTTAATCACCTCCATAAGAAAGAACCATATCTGTAGTCCTATTTAGGTACTTCAGGATATTCTTGACCGCTGTCTAGTGCTCCATTCCAGGATCACTTTGATATCTGCTAGTCAAACTAATAGCATGTGCTATATCTGGTCTTGTACACAGCATGGCATACATGATAGAACCTATGGCCGAAGCATAGGGAATATTATTCATCTTCTCTCTATCTTCTGCCGTAGCTGGACTTTGAGTCTTACTCAAGGTCTTACCTCACAACATGGGCACGAACCCTTTCTTGCTCTCTTCCATTCTAAACTTCTTTAGAACTTTGTCCAAGTATGTACTTTGTGAAAGCGCTATTAGGCGTCTTGATCTATCTCTATAAATCTTGATGCCTAGAATATATGCCGCTTCGCCAAGATCCTTCAATGAAAAAATATTATTCAAATAGGCTTTGACACTATTAAGAAGTTCTATATCATTCCCAATCAACAATATGTCATCTATATATAGTACTAGGAATGCCATAGAGCTCCCACTCACTTTCTTGTAAATACAAGCTTCTCCATAAGTTTTTATAAATCCAAAGTTATTGATTACTTTATCAAAACATTGATTCCAACTCCGGGATGCTTGCTTCAGTCCATAAATGGAGCGCTGAAGTTTGCATACCTTGTCAGCATCTTTAGGATCGACAAAACCCTTGGGTTGTACCATATACAACACTTCCTCAATGTCACCATTAAGGAACGCCGTTTTGACATCCATCTGCCAAATCTCATAATCGAAATATGCAGCTATTGCTAACAAAATCCTTACAGACTTTAGCTTCGCTACTGGTGAGAAAGTCTCATCGTAGTCAACTCCTTGAATTTGTCGGAACCCTTTCGCGACAAGTCGAGCTTTATAAACGGTAACATTACCATCAGCATCTGTTTTTCTTTTGAAACTCCATTTGTTCTCGACAGCCTTACGGTCATCCGGTAAGTCCACCAAAGTCCATACTTGGTTTTCGTACATGGATCCCATTTCGTATTTCATGGCTTCTAGCCATTTGTCGGAATCTGGGCTCACCATAGCTTCTTCATACGTCACAGGGTCATCAGTGTTGTCCACCAACATGACGTTCAAGGAAGATTCGTACCAATTAGGAGTGGTACGAACCCTCGTTGACCTGCGAGGTTCAGCAGCAACCTCGTTCGAAGTTTCATGATCACCATCACGAGCTTCCTCTCCAATTGGTGCAGGCGGCACAAAAACATCTTCCGGTGCTGCGCTACTCTCAACTCCGAGAGAAGGTTCAATAACCTCGTCGAGTTCTACTTTCCTTCCAGTCAATTCCTTCGAGAGAAACTCCTTCTCAAGAAAGGATCCATTCTTGGCAACGAAAACTTTCCCTTCGGATCTATGATAGAAGGTATACCCAATTGTTTCTTTAGGGTATCCTATGAAGACGCATTTCTTCGCTTTGGGTTCAAGCTTATCAGGTTGTAACTTCTTTACATACGCTTCGCAACCCCAAACTTTAAGGAACGACAACTTAGGTTTCTTTCCAAACCACAATTCATACAGTGTCGTTTCAACGGATTTAGATGGTGCCCTATTTAAAGTGAATGCGGCTGTCTCTAATGCATAGCCCCAAAACGATAGCGGTAAATCTATAAGAGACATCATAGACCGGACGATATCTAAGAGAGTTCGGTTACGACGTTCGGACACACCATTACGCTTTGGTGTTCCCGGCGGTGTCAACGGCGAAAGTATTCCACATTTCTTTAAATGCATGCCAAACTCATAACTTAGATATTCACCTCCGCGGTCAGAACGCAGAAACTTAATCTTCTTGTTACGATGATTTTCCACTTCACTTTGAAATTCCTTAAACTTCTCGAAAGTTTCGGACTTATATTTCATAAAGTAGACATACCCATATCTACTTAAGTCATCTGTGAAAGTGAGAACATAAAGATATCCACCACGCGACGCTACACTCATTGGACCGCACACATCGGTATGTATTATTTCCAATAAGTCTGTAGCTCACTCCATTATTCCAGAGAATGGAGTCTTAGTCATTTTTCCCATTAGACATGCTTCGCATCTTTCAAGTGATTCAAGAAGTCCATCAGAATGGAGTTTCTTCATACGCTTCACTCCAATGTGACCAAGACGACAGTGCCACATGTATGTAGAATTATCATTCAATTTTGTTCATTTGGCATCTATGTTGTGAACATGTGTATCACTACTATCGGGATTCAGTAAGAATAAACCATTCATCTCAGGTGTATTACCATAAAAGATATTACTCATATAAATCGAACAACCTTTATTCTCGAACTTAAAAGAGTAACCGTCTCGCAATAAACAAGATCCAGATATAATATTCATGCTTAACGCAGGCACCAAATAACAATTATTCAAATTTAAAACTAATCCCGAAGGTAGATGTAGAGGGAGCGTGCCGACGGCGATCACATCAACCTTGGAGCCATTTCCAACGCGCATCATCACCTTGTCTCTTGCCAGTCTTCGTTTATTTCGCAGCTCCTATTTCGAGTTACAAATATGAGCAACCGAACCAGTATCAAATACCCAGGCACTACTACGATTACTAGTAAGATACACATCAATAACATGTATATCGAATATACCTTTCTTGTTGATGTTGCTGTTCTTCAGATCTACCAGGTACTTGGGGCAGTTATGCTTCTAGTGACCAGCACCCTTGCAGTAGAAGCATTCAGTTTCAGGCTTAGGACCAGCCTTGGGCTTCTTAGCAGGTGCGGCAGCTTTCTTGCCGTCCTTCTTGAAGTTGCCCTTGTTCTTAGGCTTGCCCTGTTTCTTGAAATTGGTGGTCTTATTGACCATCAACACTTGGTGCTCCTTCTTGATCTCCACTTCAGCAGTTTTTAGCATGGACGATAGTTCAGGCAACGTCTTGTTCATGCAGTGCATATTGTAGTTCATCACAAAGTTCTTATAACTTGGTGGCAGTGATTGGAGTACACGGTGAATCCCTAACTCATTAGGAATCGTTATCCCCAACTCTTGGAGCTTGTTTGCGTGCCCAGACATGGTGAGCACATGCTCGCTAACGGTGCTACCCTCTTCCATCTTACAGTTAAAGAACTTTTCGGAGGCCTCATAGCTCTCCACGACCGCGTGAGTCTCAAAAATGAGCTTGAGCTCCTTAATGATCTCGAACGGGTCGTGGTGCTCAAAGCGCTTCTGATGCTCCGTTTCTAAACCGTACAGGATGGCACACTGAACTGTGGAGTAATGATTTTTCCGAGTGGCGTAAACATTCTTTACGTCATCGGTGGCATCTTCTGAAGGTGGGTCACCTAGCGGTGCTTCGAGCACATAGGTCAACTGACCAGCCCTGAGGATAATCTTCAGTCCACGGAGCTAGTCTGTGAAGTTGCTTCCATTGTTCTTAAGCTTTTCTTTCTCTAGGAACGCATTGAAATTGATGGAGAGGTTCGCCATAATCTACAACAAATTTGCAAGTAGTTTAGACTAAGTTTATGATAAATTGAGTTCAATTTTAATTCTTAAATTAACTAGGTGAACTCCCACTCAAAACAACATCCCTCACATTGTCTTAGTGATTACACGAACCAAGTCCATTACACCAAGTCCGATCTTCACGAGAGAAGGTGTAGTTTCATCGGCGAACAATCTTCATTTTCATCATATCATTTATATGACTCATGCTCTACCTTTTGGTATTCTGTGTTCCGAGACCATGTCTGTACATGCTAGGCTCGTCAAGATTAACCTTAGTTTCCGCATGTGCAAAACTGGCTTGCACCCGTTCTATGCACACGTAGAATCTATCACATCCGATCATCACGAGATGCTTCGAAACGACGAGTCTTAGCAACGGTGCCAACTAAGGACGAACACTTTATTACTTGATATTTAGTGAGAGGGATCATCTTATAATGCTATCATCGCGATCTAAGCAATACAAGATGCATAAAGGATTAACATCACAGGCAATTCATAATTAATGTGATATGATATGGCCCTTTCTTCTTATGCCTTTGATCTCCATCTCCAAAGCACGGACATGATCTCCATCATCACCAGCATTGCGTCAAGGTCAGTGGCACCGCTTCATGGTTGTCCATCATCACTAGCAACTATTACTACTACTTGGAATAAAGCTATTACAAGATGAATAGACACGCATGTCTTAACAGAATTAAAGACAACCATTAGGCTCCTTCCGGTTGCCATATTACAACAAGGATCATTGCATACATCAAATATAATCACAATCACATGATGGCCATATCACATCAGAAAACCCCTGCAAAAACAAGTTAGACACCTCTAATTTTCTTTGCATGTTTTACGTGGTTTGGGGCTTTCGAATAAGAACGGATCTTACCTACGAAACTGAACCACAACGTTGATACAAGTGGTATCAAGTGCAAAGTGTAGATTGGATCTATACTATGGTGGGAGAGACAGACACCCGCAAAGCCACTTGTGCAAAGCAAGTTACACATCAAGCGTGGAGAAAGTCTCATGTGCGATGACATGTAAGGTTATCCCGAGCCGCTTCATCCCACCATACCGCAAGATGCAAAGTACACAAAGCAAAAGACGGCACGAGCACCAACGCCCACAAAACCATTGTGTTCTACTCGTGCAACAGTTCTACACATAGACAAGGCTCTGATACCACTGATGGGTTCGTAGCATGGAAAACAAAAAATTTCTACCGCAAGAACGAACAAAACCCAGATCTAATCTAGATAAAAGCCAAGATCTAATCTATTAGACATGTGCAACGAGATAGATCTGTACTAACCCTTGTAGTTTCGAAAGCCTTGTTCGAGATCGGATCTCGTGGTTGATGTAGTTGATCACTTGCCGATCTCAAGATCGAGTAGACGATCCTTCCGGCGCCGTGTTCCGGCAGCGCTTTCACAGTCGGTCACACGTGCGGAGTCGAAGCAGACCTTCCTCTCCCCGTTCCAGCGAGCAGTGGAGGTAGTAGATCTCTCCACGGAATCCCAGCAGCACGACGGCGTGGTGGTGGTGGTGGAGTAGAGAATTTTGCAGGGCTTCGCCTAAGCCAGAGCAGATGGAAGGAGGAGGAGAGAGGCGGCTAGGGTTTGGAGTAGGGAGGGGCAAGGGGGGTGGCGCCTCCACCCCTCTATATATAGAGGGAGGGGTGCGGCCTAGGGTTCCCACCCCTAGGCCCACCCCTTAGGGCCGGCGCACCAAGGAGCTTGGGGGGGGGAGTCCTTCCCCCCATGTTTCCTTTACTTACCCTTTAAGTTTTCCCTTATCCTATCTTGGTTTTCAAGTAAACTCCAAAATATCTTCTAGAACCTTCCGGAACATTCCGAAACCTTCTAGAATCCCCATACAAACACTCCGGAACATTTCCTAACTTAGAAAATGATCCCCATTTTATGAATCTTATTCCTCGGACAATTCCAGATCTCCTCGTGATGTCCCGGATGCAATCCGAGACTCTGAACAACATTCGGTCTCCAACGCACATTCAATATCTACTTAAAACAACTTCGAACCTTAAGTGTGTCACCCTACAGTTTGTGAATATGTAGACATGATGGAGACACCTCTCCGATCAATAACCATCAGCGGGATCTGGAGATCCATAAAGGCTCCCACATACTCAACGATGACTTCGTGATCGATAGAACCATTAACATACGAAACCAATTCCCTTTGTCACGCGATACTCTACTTATCTGAGGTTTGATCGTCGGTATCTCCATACCTAATTCCACCTCGTTACTAAAAAGTACTCTTTACTCGTTCCATGTTATGTCATCCCCTGTGACCTAGTCACATGCTTGCAAGCTAACTATATGACATTCCACCGAGAGGGCCCAGAGCATATCTATCCGTCATATGGATGGACAAATCCCAATCTTAGTCCACACGCTTCAACACATACTTTCAGAATACCCAATGACACCTTTATAACCACCCAGTTACGAAGCGGTGTTTGATGTAATCAAAGGACCCATCCGGTAATGGTGATTAACATAACCTCATGGTCGAAGGATTAGGTTACTATGCATTTGAAAGCTTGTAGCAATACGAACTTAAATGACTTGATCTTATGGTACGCTTACTATGGGTGTGTGTGTCCATCACATCATTCTCCTAATGATATAACCTTGTTATTAATTACATCCAATGTCCATGATCAGGAAACCATGATCATCAATTAACCAACAAGCTAGTTCAACAAGAGGCTTACTAGGGACTCTTTTATGTTTACAAAACACGCATGTATTAGTGTTTCCTTATAATACAATTATAGCATGGGATGCAAACATTCATCATAAACACAAAGATATAATAATAACCACTTTTATTATTGCCTCTTGGGCATATCTCCAACAATGTGAACGTCGACTACATGACACTTCACCTATATGGGCCTAGGGGAATGCATTGTGTATTTGGCTACTAATCGTAGGGGTTGCCGGAGTGACAGAAACCTGAACCCCCGTTAGGAAACCATTGCACAAGGGACGTAAGGGTCTTAGAGTTTAAAGCTGTGGTTAGGTTTCTACCTTAATTACTTTCTTGTACTTAAGGATGTTTTCAAGGTGTATAATCACAAGTATGTATTAGTCCTAGGAAGGTCGGTACATTAGCACAGGTTCACCCACACAACACTTAGCAAGCTAAAGAAGATTAAGCAACTATATGAAGTGAAAGCACTTGACAATCTTCCCATGTGTCCTCGAGAATGTTTGGTCATCTTAAGTAATACAACCGGCTTGTCCTTTGCTGCATAAAGTATTGGGCCACTTACTGCATTTATTCCTGCTGTCTTTTATTTACTCGTACTTTGTTTACTTGCTTTATCAAAACCCCTAAAAATCCGTTTGCTAAGTATTTGTAGAGAATTCCTGATCCATACCACTAGCCAGCACCTTCTGCTCCTCGTTGGGTTCGCCACTCTTACTTATCAAAAATACTGTGATACACCCCTTATACTTGTGGGTCATCAGATGGAGAGGCGATTGGTGGTCTCGGCGGCTCCTAGGGTGGCTCCAATCGATAGCTCCCTTTCTTCACTACAGCGGCGGGCTCCAGCCAAATTCCGGCAGGGTGGTGCTCGCCTTGCTCCGGGGAGAGGTCTGGGTGTTTCTAAGAGAGAGGGGAGTGAGATGTTGTGCCATTTGAGGTCTGGGGTGGCTCCCATTTATACACCATCGTTGGAGGCAGAGCGGCATGGTCGGGCTCATCGGCAACACTGCTACATGTCGTGATAAGCATGACAGATGGCATGAGTCGATACGGTGGACTGCAGCGGTCATCAAGCGCGTAGTGGCGCAACAAGGGCGGTCTCAGTTGTTCGGCCGACATCGGCACTCTGTTCGGGTACGGCGGTGTTCGTCATTGAGTACGGTCGTCACAGGGCGCGCGGCGGTGAATGATCATGTCTAGGAGGTGGCTGGTGACGCGGTGGGTGTGGGTACGAGTGGAGAGAGTGAGGCGCGGCGTGGCTGCACGAGGCGGCTCCAGCACTCCATCGTGCTCTCGGCATGGCAGAGACTTAAATGGGCGCGGTTGTTCCAGCTTCTCCACTTCTCCCCGTTGGTCAAGGGGTCGACAGAGAGGGGTGATGAGGTGACGGCTACTTGATAGACATCGTGGTAGAGGATGGTGCGACGTGTGGCATCTTGTCCATGGTCGACCGGCGTGACATGCTCGGTACAGTCATGGCACTGGTCATTGTGTTGAGTGGTGTTGCTCCATTGCACGACCAAGTACTAGGAGTGATCGTGGGTTGGCTAGGGAGTCGAATTGGGTACAAAGGATGATCAATTGATTGATCAAAATAGTAGATAGTTGTTGAACTTGTACTCTGTCTATTAAGTGTTCGACTAAATGGCCTAATGAGCTTAATATTTGAATTATTCAATTATTTTTGGTGGGTGAGCTGGTCGTACTTGGTAGTCTCTGGTTTCTAGGAATTGTCAAGTGGTGTTGGTTTGAGTGGTTTTTGTAAAATGATGATCTATGTACTTACACTTGATTCAATTTTGAATTGCTTCTCATATAGATTTGAAAATAGTTTCCGTAAGTTTTTCAAGTGTGTTTGGGTTCATTTTTACTTGGTTTAGCAAGGGGTGAAAAGAATTAGAATTGTTTCTGTTGGAAATCTTTTACTAGAGATGGCCAACGTAGTCTAGTGGTTAACTTTGGCCAAAGTGACCATATGATCATATGCTTCACAATTGGTTTTCTTTTTATTTGATTTTTCTTGGAAATGATCTAGATGGTGTGGTAATCCTCTTTAAGCTAATCCTTATCATTTATAGCAATCAAACATGGCAAATGCAATCATTCATGCTTTAATGGAAATCACTCATGCATTCATATAGAGTTTAATAATAAAAGTTTTTGTTAACCCTAAACTTGGGTGATTAGAACTTGATAATCTTTTTAATATTTTTGAGGTGTTACAGGGTCCTTGCCAAGGGGACTCGAACTTGAGGTGCTCTTTCTGCTTCAGACGCAGGACGAGGTCTCCTTCGATGAAGGACCTTGGACACAGCCATCGGCTGTGATAGTTGTGGAGACTCTGCTGGTAGATCGTTGATCGCTCCAGTGTGATCTTGCATGCCTTGTTGAGAATGTCAATGGAATCCTCAAGTGTGGCCGTAGATTCAGCCTCCCTATTAGCTACGACCCTTTGAGCCTTGTAGCGCACTTCTGTGAGTAACACCGCCTCAGTGCCATGCACCATGAAGAACAGGGTGTAGCCCGTGGTGCTGTTCGGAGTCGTGCGTAGGCTCCATAGGCGAGAGGGCAGTTCCTCAGCCCAGCAACCAGCTGCTCGCTCGAGTAGGCGAAGAAGTCTCTTCTTGATGTCGTTACAGACGAGGTCATTGGCCTTATCGACTTGACCGCTGGTCTGAGGATGTCCTATGGAGGCGCAGCTGATGTTGATTCCCAGGTTTTCACAGAAATCCTAGAACTCGTTCGAGGTGAAGTTTGTCCCATTGTCGGTGATGATGATATGTGGCACCCCGAACCTGAAGACGATGTATTCGAAGAACTTGACGGCGGTGGCGCCTATCTGGTTTGTCACCGGCATTGCCTCGATCCACTTGGTGAAATTGTCGACTGCGACGAGGAGGTAGACATATTCTCTAGGTGATGATTTCTGCAGTTGGTCGACCATGTCGACTCCCCATTGCGCAAAGAGCCAGGACACATGTATTGGCCAGAGTTCGGCGCCTGGTGCATGCGGCTTATCCGCGAATCATTGGCAGGAATTGCACTTCTGCATGATGTCCTTGGCATCGTGCATTGCCATGGGCCAGTAAAAACCTCCTCGTAGAGCATTGGCGAAGACCGCGTGACTACCAACATGATGTCCATAGGTGCCTTCATGTATCTCGAGGAGGATGCCCCTTCTGTCAGCATGTTGGGTTCGCATCATAGAAAACAAAATTTTCCTACGATGGGAACTACACGCCAAGATCTATCTACTAGATACAAGCAATGGGTGGATATACATCCATAGAGAACTCACCCATGAAGACAACAAAGCTTTGTTAATGAGATGGAAATCATGGACGATGTAGTCGCACGCTTGCCAATCTCAAGATCATATGGAAGTCCTAGCGCCACAAATCAGCAGCGCATCCGTCCTTGCACATACGTTCAGGACACCGAACAACCTCCACCTCCTCGCTCCAGCGAATCAGCAGAAGCAGCAACTCCTTCTAGACGAAATGCCACCGGGAACATGTATCTCGCTAATCCGAGACCATGGGGAATATATCTAGAGGGGGAGAGAGATCCTTCATGGGGAGGTGTGCTTTGTGAGGAGGAGAGGGGGGCCTTTTATAGGGAGAGGTGGGCAGCCCCCTCCCATGGCTGGCACCAATGGGAGGTCCCCCACCTCTTCGTTCATTCATGTGGTGAAGCTCCACTCATATAAATCTAGCCTCCACTCGAAATCCCACTCACACTCATTAAATTTCCACCAAATTTAATGCAAATGTCACTTAATAAAACTCTTTTATTTATTTTATTCAGAATTTTTAAAATTACTTTAATTAACAAACGTTCACATAAAACCCCCTACAATATTTCAATATCACATGCAGAACCAATTTTATCAATTTCACCCGAAACAATTTCGGTGTCCATTGAAATAATTCTAGCGCTTTGCAGTTCTTTTGTCTGAAACATATTTGCTCCAAATGGCGTTTGGCAACCCTTAAGTGTGTCACCCTACTGTTCGTGAATAATGCAGACATGATCGAGACCCCTCTCAGATCAATAATCTGAAGCGGGACCTAGAGATCCATTCTGACTCCTACAATTCAACGATGACTTCTGTGATTGTGAGAACCTTTAATGCTAGTAACTTAATCCCTTTGTCTCACGATATATTACATGTCCGAGATTTCATCATTGGTATCCAAATACCTAGTTTGATCTCGTTACCGACATGCACTCTTTTCTCGTTCCCATGATATAACATTCTAGTGATCACATCACTTGCTTGCAAGATATTCTTAATGTGATATCATCGAGAGGGCCTAGAGTATATATATCCGTCATCGGGATGGACAAATCCCACTCTTGATCCATGAGCCTCTACATAACACCTTCATAGCACTAGACTCACCTTTATAGTCACCTTTTTACGGTGTGACGTTTGATGTTATCAAGATACTCTTTCGGTGTTAGTGATTAACATGATCTCATGGTCTAAGGACTAGGATTATTTAGTATGATGTTTTAGCAATATAAACATAATGAATTTGATCGTAATGCTATACTTCGGATGAATGTTCATCACATAATTTCACAAATGTTGTGACCTCGTTATTAACAACATCCAATGTCCATGATCAGGAAACTTTGATCATCTTGTTAATCAACGAGCTAGTTTAAAGAGAGGCATAACTAGGAACTTTCTATTTGTTTATTAAACACACATCTATTGACGTTTCTGTATTAATACAATTATATCATGCAAAATAAACATCTATCATATACATGGAATATACATAATAACAACTTTATTATTGCCTCTTAGGGCATATTCCCTTCAGTCTCCCACTTGCACTAGAGACAATAATCTAGTTACATAGTGATAAATCTAACACCCATGGAGTTCTGGTGTTGATCATGTTTTGCCCTAGGGAGAACTTTAGTCAACGGATCTGCAACATTGAGATCCGTGTGTACTTGAAAAATCTTTATATCTGCATCCTTGACATGTTTGCGGATGGAGTGAAACCGGCGCTTAATATGCTTGGAATTCTTGTGAGACCTTGGTTCCTTGGCGTTGGCTATGGCTCCATTGTTGTCACAATAGATAACCATTGGGTCCAACGCACTAGGAACGACACCTAGTTTGTTTATGAACTCCTTCATGCAAACCGCTTCCTGTGCCGCTTATGAAGCTGCAACATATTCCGCCTCCATCATTGATCCAAGCACCATAGGTTGTTTGGAACTCCTCCACCTAACTGCTGCTCCATTCAAGAGAAATATGTATCCGGATTGAGACTTAGAGTCATCCAGATCGGTGTCAAAGCTAGCATCGACATAACACTTAGCGACCAGCTCTTCTTCACCTCCATATACAAGAAACATATCCTTAGTTCTTCTTAAGTACTTAAGGATATTCTTGACCGCTATCCCGTGTTCCAAACCTGGATCAGATTGGTACCTACTAGTTAAACTAATAGCATGTGCCACATCTGGTCTTGTACATAGCTTGGTGTACATTATAGAGCCTATAGCCGAAGCATAGGGGATTTTATCCATTATCTCTCTTTCTTCCGATGTAGCCGAACTTTGAGTCTTACTCAATGTCTTGCCTTGCAACATTGGTAAGAAGCCCTTCTTACTTCCGTCCATTTTAAACTTCTTTAAAATCTTATGAAGGTATGTACTTTGTGATAGCCCTATCAGGCGCCTTGATCTATCTCTATAGATGTTTATGCCTAATATGTATGATGCTTCACCTAGGTCCTTCATCGAAAATTTGTTGTTTAGATAACTTTTAACACTGTTTAAAAGATCTATATCAATTCCAATCAATAATATGGCATCCACATATAATATTAGAAATGCCACATTGCTCCCACTCACTTTCTTGTAAATACAAGCCTCTCCATAAGTTTGGACAAATCCAAACTCTTTGATCACCTCATCAAAGCGGAGATTCCAACTCTGAGATGCTTGCTTCAGTCCATAGATGGATCGCTGAAGCTTGCACACCTTGTCAGCATCCTTAGGATTGACAAAACCCTTTGGTTATATCATATACAACTCTTCTTCAATGTTACCATTGAGGAATGCAGTTTTGACATCCATCTTCCATATCTCATAATCGAAATAAGTAGTAATTGCTAACATAATCCTAACCGACTTTAGCATCGCTATGGGAGAGAATATCTCATCGTAGTCAACTCCTTGAATTTGTCAAAACCCCTTTGCGACAAGTCGAGCTTTATAGATGGTTACTGACGAGGGTTTAACTCATCAATGCCCATTGTTATGGACTTGGGGTTTGGAGAAGGAGGGAGCGCTGGAAGCATCAATTGGCTAGCAAACAAGCACACAAGGGGACTCGAAGATTTACCCAGGTTCAGGCCTCATAGAGGTCCCTACTCCTGCTTGTCTGCTCATGGAATTAACAGAAGAATCGAAGTTACAATGGTGCGCAGATGTAATCTGGCGAGGGTTGTGGAAACTAGGGTTGCGTGTGTCCTCCTCACTGCCCCCTCCTAGCCTTTATATAGATAGGCTAGGTCTTGGGTAGCAGGTTGACTCGGTTACAGGTTAGGGTTTTCCCCTTTAAACTTTCTATCTTTAGCTTCTTCTTGTCCCGCAAGCAATCGAGAGTCCGTAGGTTACTCGAGTTCTCCATTTGGTCATGGCAACACGGTGGGCTTCCGCTGTATTCAGCCCGTATATACCAAGCTCGATTACCTGTAGGGTATACCCATGTCAGTAGCCCCCGAGTGTCCAGTGGAATCGCATATTCGACTAGGGACTTTATGACGCTTTTCGAGTGCATGACTGAGTATAATTTTCGACTGCTCTGTTTGTGTCATAGGGATTGTTGATGTGCGTGCCTGATTTAACCGATGTATCGGTATCAGTTAACTACCTTAGGGTAAAACAACGCAATCTACTCGAACTCGAGTCCTCGGACTCAAATTCAGAAAAGTGCTGGTGTAATTCGACTCAAGCCGCGGAGGCCTTACAGGAGTCAAATTCCAGTATATGGGTGTGAGCACTCGACACGTCCGTCAAGGCATGTTCATCGTACCTGTAGGCACGGATACATTTCTGGTAGTGCGCAGCGAATGCATTGCCAGGCCTTATTCAGGTCTTATCTTCATACTGCAAGCGTGGCATCCGAATTTTGCCATCACGAAGATGATTCGGGTGACCCAGGAGACGTAGTCTCTTTCAAGGGAAAATCATGAGGAGGTATCGCCATAAACTTCGAGTGTGGATGTTATCAACACACAGTATGACGTACAGATAATCATAGGTTGTGCGACCAGCGCTCCCTATGGGAGTAGCCCCCGAGTGCCTGGTTGAGTCGAAGACTCAGGCAGGGACTAAAGAACTTTTGCGACTGCTGCCGTCTTTTTATTTGCTGGTTTTAGTCGAATTTATTTCCGGCGCTCCCTATGGGAGTAACCCATGTCCATAGTCGAATCGCGGATTCGAGTGGTTGGGTATGCTTTGAATGTCCATGTTCCTGCAGAAGAGAAAAAGAAATAATCATAGGGTGCGCGATCAGCGCTCCCTATGGGAGTAGCCCCCGAGTGCTTGGTGGAGTCGAAGACTCGAGCAAGGACTAAAGTAGTCGAAGTCTTCTGCTCCTCAATTTTTGATGACATCAGTGCTAACGATGTGATGATCTCAGTTTCCCGCGTGAGGGGGTTTGACAGGACGTGATGAGTGATGGGTCCCATTTTCTGACCCTGACTTGACCGGGCGTGCATAATCTTTGTTTTAACTGTGCCTCCTCGATTTCCGTGCATAATTGGGTGATACATTGCAAATGTATCTATAATTTTCTATGGTCCATGCTTGGTTTTATCTACTTTCTTGTGTTTTGTCCACACTTTGGAGTACTTTTCATATGATTTCTTGGACTAACGTATTAACAAGAGCCACAGTGCCAGATGCATGTTTTCTGCTGTTTTTGGTTCCAGGAAAGTCAGAAAATGAATATTCTCGGAATTGGATGGGACAAAAGCCAAAGTGCCTATTTTTCCAGAAGACTCCAGGAGTCAGAATACGAGACGGAGGAGAGCCAGGGGCTGGCCACACCACCCCTAGGCGCGGGCTGGGCCTGGCCGCGCCAGGGCATGGTGTGGTGGCCCCAGGCACCCCCTCGGTCTCCCTCTTCGCCTATAAGAAGCCTTCTGACCTAAAAACTCAAGGGGGTTCGACGTTTTTCCACAAAAAGTTCCGCTGCGCCGCCGCCACCGAAGGGGAGATTCGGGGGATAGAAAGTCTCTATTCCGGCACCCTACCAGGACGGGGAAGTGCCCCCGGAGCCATCTCCATCGATCTCCACCATCATCTTCATCGACCATCCATGTTTCCTCCATCTATGAGTGAGTAATCTCCCGCTGTAGGCTATGGGGATGGTAGGGATTGGATGAGATCGTTCATGTAATGGCATTAGATTGTTAGGGCATGTTGCCTAGTATCTTTTATTAGTGCTTTATGACTTTGTTGTGACTTGTTGTGCTTAATTCTTGTCACTAGGGCCCGAGTGCCATGATTTCAGATCTGAACTTATTATTGATTCATTATGATAGTATTGTTCTTGGTCTTATCTACAAGTTGTATACACACATCATTGTCCGGAACCTATGGCCCCAAAGTGATAGAAATCGGGATAACCGGAAGGGAAAGGCTTTGATGTGAGGATCACATGTGTTCATGGAGTGTTAATGCTTTGCTCCGGTGTTCTATTAAAAGGAGCACCTTAATGGCCAGTAGTTCCCTAGAGGCCTCGCTGCAAACGGGCTGGCAGGACAAAAGATGTTGTGTAAGTTCTCATTGCGAGCATGTATGACTATATATGGAACACATGCCTAGGATTGTCTAGTACTTGGATGCTTTATCTTATTTATCTGCAATTGCCCTATGTTCTGATTCCTATGTGGATTGTCTTGTTCATGCAACGCCCATCCATCCATCCCTATGCCTACCGCACTCGAATCCCACTGTTTACTGCTTTTTTTACTACTGTTTTTGCTTTACTACTGCTGCTGCTTTACTATGCCTACTACAAAACTGTTGCTACTGATAAACTGCTATGAGCAAGATTGTTTAAAGGTGCAGCTAAATCGACAACTCTGTTGTTAAGGCTGATAAATATTCTTTGGCTCCCCTTGTGTCGAATCAATAAATTGGGCTTCACTTCCCTCAAAAATACTGCGATACACCCCCTATACTTGTGGGTCATCATGGGGGTAGTGGGGGACGGTTCGTGCTTCGGGTCCTCCACGTGTCGATCACGATGGGCGCCATGCGTCTGATAGGGTTTTTGCTGGCCGTTGGATTACATCTTCCAGGGGGTTAAGTAGTAGTGCTGCGATGGTAATTTTCCCATCTGTTCTTTTCTCTGCCTTTGCCTCCGTCGCCATTACTGCTGCTCCTCTGCTTCCTAGAGTTCATCTTCCTCGGGACACTGGACCAGCTCCGTGTATTCCCTAGTTACTTCCTCCAATCGCATCGCCACCGCATGATGGGGAAGACTTAAGGAGGTGCCACGGCTAAATCCGCCACCGCCACAGTCGCTGCCAAGAAGAAGGGCGGCTCCGCTGTTGCAGGCACCAGCACCACCATCGCCGGGAAGAAGAAGGGCGCGCGCACTCGCGTCACCAATGGCGCATGGCGCGCATCCGTTATCAAGTCATCTGAGCTTTGTCTCCTGCGCCAAGATGGAGTTCTGTCTCCCGCGGTCGCTGACTCGCGAGTCCTAGGTGGTGAGGTAACCCCTTGTCCTCCTGCCGGTTTCCAGGTGATGTTCCTAGCGTTCATCATCCGCGGTCTCTCGCTGCCCCTGCATGCTTTCTTCAGGAGCCTTCTTTGTTTCTATGGGCTCCAGCTGCACCAGCTGTCCCCCAACTCCATCCTCCATGTAGCTTACTACATTACACTTTGCGAGTGTTGGCTCGGAATCGAGCCACACTTTGGTCTCTTCAAACATCTCTTCAAACTGAAGCGCTAGTCGGCGTCTGGCTCCGTAGTCTATGATGTAGGAGGCTGCGGTATCCACGTCGACTCCTCCGTCACTTATTTTGACATCAAACTCATGGCGTCCGTCCAAGGGTGGAGGGACAAGTGGTTCTACATCCACGACCAGAAGGCCGACGGAGACCACTTCGGACTCGCGCCTTTCGATCCCGTGATGCCGTGCAAGAGGAGGCGCTCCTGGAAGAACGTGGTGATGCCCGGCGAGTCCGTGGAGACAAATGTGTTGTACGAGCACGTCTACGACCTCGAGAGTCGCATGGTTAAAGAAGAGGGAGGCTGCACCCTTATTCGCACGTGGTTGCGCCGTCGTGTCCAGCCCCTGCAGGCCAGAGTCCACCCTATGTTCTAGTGGGCTGGCGCGGACGATGTCACTCGCGTATCTGCTGATGGCATTTCCGCGGGTGAAGTAGAGAAGAGGGTGCGACTTCTCACCAAGTACACCACAAAGGATGTGCTCCCTAGTGAACCAGTCGTACCTCCATTCGATACTGCTAATCCTCCTCCTGAGGTATGGTTGTGCTATGAAGTAGCTTTGTTTGTCGAATGCTTCTTTTTCCTTGACCAATGCTAACTTGTTGACTGTATGCAGGATTGGAAGGTGTCTCCCTATATGCCCCCTCTTCCTGAGGGGGTTATTCCTCGTGAGGCTTTAGAAGAGGACGAGTCGGAGTCGACCGTCCCATCCGATGTGGAGGAGGAAGCCCCCGAGTCTAGCAGTCCAGACACTCGCAAGCGGTCGCGCAGCAAGGATTCGGATGCATCATATCCTTCGACTCCGGAAGGCGCAACTATTGGTGCAGAGTCACTGTTCTTGTGAGTGCTATGGCGCCGTCTTCCCGCAAGAAGATGCGGCTACCGAAGGAGTCGTCGTCGGAGTCAGAGGGCCAAACCTTCGATTTTGACAAGTTTGATTGGTAAGTATACGAGTCTTTTCTTTGGTTCTTCTTTGGAGTTGCAATATTTTGATGTTGGTTTTGTTCTGCAGTCGGGTGGTGTCGTCATATTCTGGCGACATCCAATTTTTAAAAGAATCTGGAGTCGCAACCTCCAAGGCCAAGAAAGTGGCTGAGCGGACTCCTTCTCCTCCATTGGAGGCCCACTCCGGGCACAATTCATCGAGTTCTCCACACGATGTGCAGCATCAGATGGTTGTCCGGACGACTGCGCGTCAATCAACTTCAGAGTCACTAGAGGATCACGTATGTGTAATGTTGCTTCTTCTGATTTTTGCAGTCGAATATATCATCCATTCCATCTGCTGACCCTTGGTTCTTTCTTGTGTCGCAGCTTATTGTGAAGGAAGCTGCTCGCTTGGTGGAGCAGGTACTTGTGATGGGTCGCCAGCATGCAATGCTGGACAATCGCCATCGTGTGGTTGAAAGTGAGTGTTTTTTCTTCTTCTTCTTCATACTTGTGATATAATCGACTGACGGTCTATCTTTGTTTGTTTCACAGCTGAGCATAATGCACTCCTTCGTGACGCCGCTTCCCTCGAAAAGGCGCTTTCTGCGGCGGTGAAGAGTCGTGATGAGGCAGTCGCAGCACATGACGAATCACGGAACCGCGAAGAGGATTTGCGCGCCTCCATCGTAGCTAGGAAGAAGTTGTTCGAAGAATAGCTTTTCTCGATTGCCAAGGCTCTTTCAGGTATTCCCTCGTTTAGATTTTCGTCGTGTCCCTTCTTTCGAATTTGTTGTTGTGCTGACTTTGGTGTTAATGCTTGATTCTTGTGTAGATGCCAGCGGTCTGAGCTTCGATGCCCAGGCACTCCATCGTGATGATGCCTTGGAAGGTGCCATCTCAGCAGTCGAAGATCGTAGTGCTTCTGTTTGGGGGACGCTCATCAAGGCCAAGGGTGTGCTCAGTCGCCTCCGTGAGGAGCTGGCGCCCAAAGATGAGTTAATCGAAAGTGTAGATGATCTGGTGGAGTTCCTTGCTGGAGGCATTCCTGTAGGCTTCAAGAACTCACTCCGTGCAGCTGGCGCTTCAATGTCACTCGCGATGGTTCAAGCCCATGGAGTCGAGGTTGATCCTGCTGCGGTCTCCAAGGCAATGCCTGTCAGCGCGGATGGCCAACAGGTAGTCTTTGCTCCTTTCGCAACTGCTTGTGGCAAGTAGGGGCCGCAGCTAATCAACACCGTTGCGAAGTACTCTGAGGAACTGAAGTGAGCCAAGTAGGCGGCGAAGGCTGTGGTGTCAGGGGCCGGCGGGAAGTCTGTGGCATCTGATACTGCCACAGACTCGATGAGGCCCCCAAAACCGAAGTCTAAGTCGAAGCCTATCTCTTTTGTCTGGAACATGCCTTTGGCGAATGTATCTATTGATACTTTATTATTCTTGAATGCACTCGAGTCTTTTGTCCATGCATCGCCTTAGTCTTCTTATTATCTCTTGCTTGGCTTGTGATAGGGCACATCGAGTGGTCCTTCGAGTGAACCTTGGAATATGCCATCCACTGATGATACTTTGGCGCAGTCACGCTCAAGGGTGGATGAGCTGTCTCTGCTCTCGCGACTCCGTGACCGCGTGAAGCAGTTGGAGCGTGAACTGCCTGTGCTTCGTGGTAACAAGGATGTATCGAAGTCGAGGGCGGAGAAGGCCGTCGCCCGAGAGCAATATCTGCTAGGGGAGGTGACGCAGCTGGGCGACCAATTCAAGTGTTAGCTTTCTTCTTCCTTATCTTTTCTTGTAGCCACTCGCAGTAGTTCGTTGTCTTCATACTTTTGCCTTTGCTTGGTATAGTTGTCAGTGCATGCCATCCGCAAGATGAGAAGGACAAGATTGCCATCCACATGAATGATCTGACCCAAGAGTAGCTTCAGGCGAGTGGGTACTTCTGGGTAGATCATGATCGTGCAATCACGCTTGCAACCCTCCAGGATCGTGCTTCGCGAGTGCTTCACTTCCTGAAGAAGTCGCAATCGTGCTTGAGGAATATTTTTCAGACGGTGTTCCTGGTGGACGTCGTTCCATCGAGCTTGCTGGCCCTTCTTGCCAAATTTCAAGACTTAAGTGCAGTCCGTGAGTGTGTACGGCAACAGTTAGTGGCTGGTGCTAAGGCTACTCTATCGCTGGTGCGACTACACATGCCTGATGTGGATGTTGTAGCGGTTGCTGCCAGACCACCAACGCTGCTAGCAGGTTCGACCTGGAACATGGTTCCTCACTACCAGGCGGTGGATCGCCCAGCGGAGGAAATCGTCAATTTCTTCGAGGAGCAGACGAACGTTCCTTTGTTGCAACAGTAGTTTAGTTTTATCCTGCACATAGTTGCACCAGTGTTGTAAATTTCATATATATATGTTGTGTATAATTGATTAACATTGATGTATATAAAGAGCTTGTTAGCTTGTATGTTTTTGCGAGTGCGTCGCGCTATGCGATTCCTTTTCGTTAGCCTGACTTGTGCTTATCTCAGTACCTTGCCAACCTGTCAGGTGCGTTGCAACTGGGTTGGTGTTTGTCAAGGGTTCGATTAGTGCGTCAGCTACTCAGGATATCGCGTTGGTTTGTAGAACAGATGTGTATAGGGTGGCGCAGCCCCCGAGTGGATAATTTGCAAAAATAAAAGAACACAGAGTTTGGGGCACTTAGCTTTATTTATTCGGAGGATAGTACGAGGTACAATGTGTGGCTAAGTATCCTTGGCTGAGTAGCCTTATTTGCAATGTAAAAATAAAAGACGACTAAGGGTAGAGGCGCCATAGCTGCGCGACGTTCCAGTGGTTGGAGTACGCGACTCCTGTCTCGAAATCTTTAAGGCGATAGGCGCCACCTGGGATTACTTATGTAATCATGTATGGTCCCTCCCAGGGGGACTCGAGCTTGAGATGCCCTTGTTGTTTCAGTCGCAAGACCAGGTCTCCTTCGATGAAGGATCTGGGGCATAGCCTTCTGCTGTGGTAGTTGCGTAGGTTCTGCTGGTAGATCGTTGATCTTTCCGCAACGATTTCCCGTGCCTCGTTAAGGAGGTCGACAGAGTCTTCTAGTGCAAGAGTTGATTCCTGCTTGTTGTAAGCGACCACTCGCGATGCTTTGTATCGTACTTCTACGGGTAGCACCGCTTCAGCACCGTGCACCATGAAGAACAGGGTGTACCCCGTGGCACTGTTTGGGGTTGTGTGTAGGCTCCAGAGTACCAACTGCAGCTCGTCTGGCCAGCAGCATGCGGCTTGTTCGAGTGGCCTGATGAGTCGCTTCTTGATTCCGCCGGAGACGAGCCCGTTGGCTTTTTCGACCTGACCGTTTGTTTGTGGATGTGCTACGGAGGCATAGCTTACGTTGATTCCCAGATTCTATAAGAATTCTTGGAACTCCTTGGATGTGAAGTTTGTCCCGTTGTCCGTGATGATGTTGTGGGGTACTCTGAAGCGATAGACGATGGACTCAAAGAACTTGACTGTGCTGTATCCTGACTAGTTAGTCACTGGCATGGCCTCTATCCACTTGGTGAATTTGTCGACTTCGACCAAGAGGTTGACATAGCATCCTCGTGAGGACTTTGGGAGCTTGCCGACCATGTCGAGTCCCCATTGCACGAAGGGCCAGGACAATGGAATTGGCCGGAGCTCCGCGCCTGGTGTGTGTGGCTTGTCCGCGAATCGCTGGCAAGCGTTGCAGTTTGGGACGATGTCCTTGGCATCACGCATGGACTTAGGCCAATAGCATCTAGCTCGTAGAGCTTTGGCGACGAGGGCGCGACTACTGGCGTGGTGCCCGCAAGTCCCCTCATGGATGTCGAGGAGAATAGCTCTTCCATCGGCGTTGGAGACGCATCATTGGAGTACTCCTGTGGTGCTACGCTTGTATAGTTCGCTGTTGATAACAGCAAATGCCTTAGATCACCGCGCAATGTGCCGTGCGTCAGTCAGATCGTCTGGTAGCCTCTTGCTGAGAAGGTATGTGATGCACGGTTGAGTCCAAGATGGCTCGATCATCATGAAACTCATCGGTCCTTCGAGTCCTGTGTCAAGCTCCAGGTCGTCGAGTGCCATTGGCTTATTGGGCGGCGCAGCCCCCGAGTCTGTTGTTGTGCTTGTTTTCTTCTCTGTGGCCTTTGGCTTGATGGAGCATTCGCAGATGCGCTCGATAAATACCCTAGGTGGTATGGGGGTGCAGGTGGAGCCAATGTTGGCGAGTGCGTTTGCCTCTTCATTGCTTTCACGGCCTATGTACCACAGCTCGCAACCGTCGAAGTCCCCTTTCAGTGTGTCTTAGAGGTCACGGTAGGCGATCATATTGTCGTTTAGTGCGTCGCACTCGTGCATTGTCTGGTTGACGACCAGCTTGGAGTCACCGTATATTATGAGCCTCTTGGCGCCACATGCTTTTTCCATCCTCATCCCGTGTAGCAGGGCCTCGTATTCAGCTTCATTGTTGGAGGCGGTGAACTGCATTCGCAGAATATATTTCAGCTTGTCTCCCTGGGGCGATGTCAGTATGACACATGCATCAACTCCATCCTTTTGCTTGGATCCGTCGAAGTGCTTTGTCCAAAGGTAGGACATATCTGGTTTTTCAGGGAGCTGGTTCTCCATCCAGTGCACGAGGAAGTCAGGGAGAATTTGCGACTTGATTGCATCGCGTTTTTCATATGTAATGTCTCGTGGAGACAGTTTGATCCCCCAAAGCGCGACTCGTCTGGTGGCGTCGGGATTGTTGAGGATATGTCCAAGTGGGGCGTCGTTGACCACCATGAGGGTGTTCCTGGAAGTAGTGGCGCAGTCGCCTAGCTGTCATGAAGACGCCATATGCCAACTTCTAGTAGTGCGGGTACCGCTGCTTTGTTGGCGTGAGTACCTCGCTGAGGTAGTAGACTGGGCGATGTACCCCGTGGACCTTGTTTTCCTCGGCTCGTTCTACCACGAGCACCGTGTTGTCCACTTGGTTGGTGGCAGAGATGTATAGCAACAGTGGTTCCCTTTCGCGTGGTGTCACCAGTACTAGCGAGGTGGAAAGTAGGCACTTGAGGTCTTCGAATGCTTCCTGTGCCTCATTGGTCCACTCGAACTTGTCAGCCTTGCGAAGAAGTTGGTAGAAGGGCAGTGCCTTTTTGCCCATTCGACTTATGAATCGACTTAGCGCCGCGATTCGCCCAGCCAGTTGTTGGACGCCTCTTATGTTCTTTGGCTTCTCCATGGCTAGTATGGCTTTTCTTTTCTTCGGGTTCGCCTCGATCCCTCTCGTGGAGATGAGATACCCAAGTAGTTGCCCAGATGGTACGCCGAAGGCGCACTTGTCCGGATTGAGCTTAATCCGGTAGCGGCCGAGGTTGGCGAAGGTTTCGTGTAAATCATCGATTAGTGAAGCTTCCTCTTTGGTCTTGATTACGATGTCGTCAACATATACTTGGATGTTGCGACCAAGTTGGTTCTTGAGGCAAGCCTGCATGCACTGCTGATAGGTTGCTCCTGCCTTTTTTAGCCCGAAGGGCATTGTGTTATAGCAGAACACGCCAAAAGGCGTTGTAAACGCCGTTTTCTCTTGATCCTCTTCCTTCATTTGAATCTAATTGTAGCCTGAGTAGGCGTCGAGGAAGCAGAGGCGCTCACATCCTGCGGTGGAGTCGATGATCTGGTCGATTCATGGCAGTGGGAAGTGATCCTTTGGGCAGTGCTTGTTCAAAGAGGTAAAGTCCACGCACATCCGTAGGATATCCGTGTCCTTTTTTGGTACTAGCACCGTGTTGGCGAGCCAAGTGCTTTCCTTGATCTCGCGTATGAATTTGGCGTCGAGGAGTCTGTTGATCTCCATCCCGACCGCTTTTGCTCTTGGCTTAAACAGTCGCCTAATTGTTTGTTTGACTGGCCTTGCGTCTGGGTTGACATTGAGTGCGCTGGGAACTCCTGGCATGTCCGCTAGACACCGGGCGAAGATTTCCCAATGCTCACGGAGGAATTCTACGAGCGCGAGTTCCTATGTAGGACTCAAGTTGTTGGCGATGAGGGAAGTCTTGGCGGGATCCGATGGGTGGACCTGAACTTTCTTCGTGTGCACCGATGAGTCGAAGGACAGGTCGGGTGAACTTGGCCGGCTCAGGGGAGGTAGACTGTTGTCTGTCGACTCCTTCAATCTTGCAAGTTCTTCCTGCATGCCGAAGGACTAGGAAATTCTGTTGAATTCCCTGTCGGACCTCTTGAAGCTCCCGTTGATTGTGATGACGCTGTTGGGGCCTGGCATTTTCATCTGCAGATAGGCGTAGTCTGGCACTGCCATGAACCTGGCGAACGCGACACGTCCGAGGATGCAGTGGTACTGTGAGGGCCAGTCGACGACTTCAAAGTGGATTTTGCCAAGGGGGTATACGCCCTTGCCTGGGATGATGCCGTGGAATGTTGTGTCCGAGGCCTCTAGGCAGGTCAGAGGGATCCTCATTGCTCGCAAGGTACTCGTGAACATAAGGTTAATGCCGCTTCTGCGGTCCATGAAGACGCGAATCATGTTGAAGCCTCCAATTTGTGCCTCGAGTATGAGGGGACAATGGCCTGGACGAGGTACTTTGCGCGGATGGTCGCGCTTGTCTAAGGTGATGCAGGAGTCACATGCACTGAGGTACTCAGTGGTGGATGGTGGTGAGTTTGTCGCCAAATTGACTTGGCGAGTGATGGCCTTTTGCACCCGATTGGAGGGGCGGCCTTTTTGGATCATCATGGTGCCCATGGCCCGTGGGTACGGCTCGCCTCTGTGATGCTGGTCAGGTGCAGCTGCGTTTGGCGATTGTCCGGGTGGTGGTGGAGGAGCTCCATGTGCCACAGCGCCTGGGGCGGCTCCGTAGCCCCTGTTGACTGCGTCGCGATTCATCCGAGCCAGACCCTCATGAAGTTTGCGGAACTCGCGGTAGTCCTTTAGGAGGTGGCTGGATTTCTTTTTGCCGTCATGCTTGTCGATGTAGAAGTGAACAGTGCATGGCCCAGACACCTTGTCTTCAATGGATGCTGCGGGTGCCTCATCACGAGTGCGGCGTTGCCATACTTGCATAGTTTTCCCGGAGTCACGGTGTCCACCGTTGCGGTAGCCGCTGTTGCGGTTGTCATCGCGTCTGTCGGTGTAGCCAGCTGCGACCATGTTGACGTCGTCGCGGTCATCGTAGAAGCATCTGGCGCCACAGAGCTCCACGTCTTTGTCTTCTGAGTCAGTCGATCGGGCACATCAGGCCCTTGACTTGTCAATTTTGCGCTGCGTGATGTCATCACACGCGTCGTAGTTGTGGTCGTGTCACCGTGAGCGGTGGCGTCGAGACAGATCGTGACTGTCGTCGCTGGATGAGGGCGAGGAATAGCGTTTTGCTAGAGCCTTGCCTTTCTTCAGCTCCGGCGTAGGCTCCTTGTCGAGAGCGGCCTCGATTAGCCCCAAGCCTACGATCGTAGATTGGTGCATGGCAGCTCGAGGATCTCCAGCTGGCGGCTGGTTGTTGAGGAGGTACATGGTGGCCGCAGTTACCGCAGCTTGCGGGGTTTTTGGAAGCACATTGCCACGCGTATCCACCGTCATGGAGCCGAAGTCAAGGACCTTTGCGGCTTCTACACGTTCTTGTTCGGTGAGGTGGGCCAGTCGAGATCGCCTCTTTTTAGCAATGTATTCGTTGCACTTGGAGGAGGATCCTCCGTGGGAGGAGAGCCCCGCTCGCCGAAGGCTCGACTCGTTCGCCGCCTTTTTACGTGCCTCGAGTTGCGCGATTGTATGCAGTTGGCATTTGTATTCTTCCTTCAGGAGCCAATGGTAGCCCATCAGCAGTTCTTGCGGGGAGCCGAAGGGCAGAGGGTTGCCTCGTAGGGCTTCTCGGCAGCGAGCCCACTCGAGATCGTTGAGCCTGATCACGACACGCTCACCAGTCTGCTCATTCACCATAGTTAGAGGTTTGACTGCCCCTCTGTTGTTAACAGGGGCGCCGTTAGTGGGGCCGCCGTTGGGTGGTCCTCCATTGGGTGGTCCGCCATTAAGTATGCCACCATTTGACGGGTCGGTTCCATTGCCACCGTTTCTCGTGTTGTCGTGATTAGCGGAGGAATCGCTAGCATTGATGACGGTGCACATGAAGTGGTTGGGGAAGCTGCTGCTCCCGCAACTTTTAGATCCAGAACCGTAGGCTCCATCTTCAGTTGCTAGATCGCCCAGATAGGATTCGCGACTGCTGTCACTGTCCGTATTCTCGACTGTTGTCGAGGCATTGAGCTTACTGAGGGTGCCGATCGGCGGAGGGAACCACGATGCTAGAGAAATCGATGGTGTTGTCGGCTGGTCAGGCATGCGAAGCATTCCCATCTGACCAACTTGGAAGCGGAAGCTCCAGATTGCCAGGCTGATTCCATCACCCACGGACTCGAAAGCCAGGCGAGTGGCTGGCGTGTGGTCGGTGAAGTCGAACGCGCCGAAGAGCTGGCGAATCTCCGCTGTTGCGGAGTTGTAGATTGCAGTTGATGGGGCCGAAGAAGCCGCAACATCAGCACTCCGAATTCCCACAGACGGCGCCAATTGACGAGGGTTTAACTCATCAATGCCCATTGTTATGGACTTGGGTTTTGGAGAAGGAGGGAGCGCTGGAAGCATCAATCGGCTAGCAAACAAGCACACAGGGGGACTCGAAGATTTACCCAGGTTCAGGCCTCGTAGAGGTCCCTACTCCTGCTTGTCTGCTTGTGGAATTAACAGAAGAATCGAAGATTACAATGGTGCGCATATGCAATCTGGCGAGGGTTGTGGAAACTAGGGTTGCGTGTGTCCTCCTCGCCGCCCCCTCCTAGCCTTTATATAGATAGGCTAGGTCTCGAGTAGCAGGTCGAGTCGGTTACAGGTTAGGGTTTTCCCCTTTAAACTTTCTATCTTTAGCTTCTTCTTGTTCCACAAGCAATCGAGAGTCCGTAGGTTACTCGAGTTCTCCATTTGGGCCTTGGCAACACCGTGGGCTTCCGCTGTATTCAGGCCGTATATACCAAGCTCGAGTACCTGTAGGGTATACCCATGTCAGTTACATTACCATCAACATCAGTTTTTCTGTTGAAAATCCATTTATTCTCAACGGCCTTTCAGTCATGAGGTAAGTCCACCAAGGTCCAAACCTGGTTTTCGTACATGGAATCCATCTTTGGATTTCATGTCTTCTAGCTATTTGTCGGAATGTGGGCTCATCATCGCTTCTTCATACGTCACCGGGTCATCTATTTCATCAACCATGAAATTCATAACAGGATTTCCGTATAGTTCAGGAGTTATGTGTGTCCTGCTCGACCTGCGAGGTTCGGTAGTGTCCTCTTACGGAGTTTCATAATCATTATCATTAGTTCCCTCTTCATTCGGTGAAGTCAACTCCGGAACAATTTCCGGTGCTGCGCTACTCGCCGTTGCATGATGAGAAGGTTCAATAGCCTCTTAGAGTTCTACCTTCCGACTACACGCGCCTTCCACGAGAAACTCTTTCTCTAGAAAGAATCCATTCTTGGCAACGAAAACCTTGCCCTCGGATCTGTGATAGAAGGAATACCCAATAGTTTCCTTAGGGTATCCTATGAAGACACATTTTTCCTCTTTGGGTTCGAGTTTATTCGGTTGAAGTTTCTTCACATAAACATCACAACCCCAAACTTTAAGAAATGCTACCTTAGGTTTGTTTCCAAACCATAATTCAAACGTTGTCGTTTCAACGGATTCAGATGGTGCCTGATTTAAAGTGAATGCAGCAGTTTCAGTGCATAACCCCAAAATGACAGTGGCAAGTCAGTCAGAGACATCATAGATCGAACCATATCTAATAAAGTACGATTAAGACGTACCGACACAACATTATGTTGTGGTGTTCCGGCAGGTGTGAGTTGTGAAACTATTCCACACTCTTTCATATATGTGCTAAACTCAAAACTTAGATACTCACCTCCATGGTCAAACCGCAAAAATTTGATCTTTCTATTACGATGAATTTCCACTTCATTCTGAAATTCCTTGAACTTTCCAAAGGTTTCAGACTTGTGTTTCATCAAATAGATATACCCGTATATACTCAAATCATCCGTGAAAGTAACAAAATAATGATATCCACCTCGCATCGACACACTCATTGGACCAGATACATCTGTATGTATGATTTCCAATAAATTTGTCGCCCGTTCCATTGAACCGGAAAACAGCGTTCTAGTCATCTTACCCATAAGGCATGGCTCACATGTATCAAATGATTCAAAGTCAAGTGATTCCAAAAGTCCATCAGAATGGAGTTTCTTCATGCGTTTAACACCAAAATGACCTAGATGGTAGTGCCACAAATATGCAGATATATCATCATCAAGTTTAATCCTTTTAGCATCAAAATTATGAATTTTGTAACACTATTATCGAGATCCAATAGAAATAAACCATTCATCACAGGTGCATGACCATAAAAGATATCATTCATATAAATCAAATAACCATTGTTTTCAAACTTAAATGAATAACCACTTTGCATTAAACAAGATCCGGATATAATGTTCATGCTTAGTGCAGGAACCTAATGCACTCGACTTTCAACGTAGCGCTCGTTGGGAACCCCAAGAGGAAGGTATGATGAGCACAACAGTAAGTTTTCCCTCAGTTATGAAACCAAGGTGTAATCGAACCAGTATGAGCAAGGAAACACCCCAAAGGTGTTACTAGCTGAGCTTTGGCAGGGCGCACTACCGGTGCTAGTTGCAACATGGAGACCTGCACAACACAACCACAGAACTTTGTCCCCAACTTGCGAAGAGGTTGTCAATCTCACCGTGTTTTTCGGAAAACAAAGGATTAAACGTATCGAATGGAAAGAAGTAATAGTTTGCAGAAAGTAAACACAAAGCAGTAAAAGATTGTAGATTGTATATAAAAGACAAGGACCAGGATCCATAGTTCACTAGAGGTGGCTCTCCTTAGATAGATAACATGCTGGGTGAACAAATTATAGCGGGGCAATTGACAAACACCGAGAAAGCAATACATGCATATACTAATCATCTTGACTCCTTTGAGACTTGATTGGGCATTACAACATAATACATAGACCGCCATCCAACTGCATCTATGACTAATAATCCACCTTCAGGTTATCATCCGAACCCCCTCCAGTATTAAGTTGCAAGCAACAGATTATTGCTTTACGAACAAAGGATCGTTGTTTTCTCCCTAGTAGCAATAGCACATCTATTACCTTAGAGATTTCTGTCACTTCCCCAGATTACGAGAGGCATGAACCCACTATCGATCATAAATACTAACTCTTGGAGTTGCTAGCGTCTACTTGGCCAAGATAGCTACTAACAACGGAAAGCATGCAAGATCTCAAATAACAAAGACATGATAGAATCAATAATCAATCTGAAATAGCATCTCAATATCCATCGGATCCCCGCAAACACAACATGTATGAATTACAAATAGATGATCTTGATCATGAACGGAGCTCACAAGATCTAAACATGAAAGCACAAAGGAGGAGAAACCAGCCATCTAGCTACTACATGGATCCGTAGTCCAAGGATGAACTACTCACGCATCACACCAGAGGCTTGCATGGTGATGAAGAAGGCCTCCAGGGTGAATTCCCCTCTCCGGCAGGGTGCCGGGAAGAGCTTCAGATCCCTCCCGATCTAGGGATGGAGATGACGGCGGCTACAGACTCTTTCGTGGATTTTTGATCGGGTACCTAGGGTTTTCGTCCCGAGGGAAACTTCTAGGCGGAAGGAGAGGCCGAGGGGGTGCTGGGGTCGGCCAGACCACCCCCTGGCGCAGGCCAAGACTGGTGGCCGGCCCCTGGCCCCTCTCCGTCTCGTATTCTAGCACTTGATCCCTTCCGGAAAAATAGGCACTTTGGCATTTGTCCCGTCCAATTCCGAGAATATTCATTTTTTTGACTTTCCTGGAACCAAAAACAGCAGAAAAGAAGCAGCTGGCACTGTGGCTCTTGTCAATAGGTTAGTCCAAGAAATCATATGAAAAGTACTCCAAAGTTGGAACAAAACACAAGAAAGTGGATAAAACCAAGCATGGAACATCAAAAATTATAGATACATTTGCAATGTATCAACATCCCCAAGCTTAACTCCTGCTCGTCCTCGAGTAGGTAAGTGATAAAAAGAAATAATTTTTGAGGTGATATGCACCATCAAAGACTTGATCAAAGTATTTGCAAAACATCAAAGCTGGGATCAAAGTACTTCAATCATAACATGAAAGACAAAGTTCTAGCAATAAGCAAAGAGACTATGATGCAACATGAAAAGGCACAAACAAAAGATTCATGAATAACAATGCTTTGCAAGACGTTTGTTTGTTTCACATAAAGAAAACATAGCATACAAGTATTCAGCTTGTCCGTCAATAGAGTAGCAAGTATAAATGCATAGGACACCTTCAAAGTTCATAAGAGTGACTAGATACAATAGTTTCAAACAAGCAATAACAAGTTATGCATCAATCAACTAGTCTTGGGACAATGCACAAAGAACTAAGAATGGCCACTATGCTCTCAAAGTAAGTGCATAAAGATAGAAGGTGGAGACTCAATATAATGGTGGAAGAAAAGCCTTTTGTAAAAGGAAGTAGGGATACAAGTCTGATAAAGAGCTTCCAAAAATTATGGTACTTATAGGTTCCAGCTCTCATTGCCCCTATCATAAGCATCTTTAAGTGATTAAGGTTAAAGTGACACAACTAAGAGGATATGCTTGACAAGTTATAAACCGAAATCTCATGCCCCTTACTTACGAAGACCGATCCTCATGCTACTCAACTTCAGTCATGAGTAAGCTCTTGTCATTGTAAGTATATGTGTATCATTAAGAACTGCCAATGGGGTACCCCTTGCACATGATACAGGAGCTTTCCCATAATCAAAATGACAAGGCAAGCAGACAATGAGCATCTCAGCGATCTTTTTATTTGCTATTTGCATAGGTTTTTATTGAGGATGCTTCATAGAGTGCTCATTATGGTGATGCTGCAAGTTTCCACCATGATTAGGCATGTCTTAGGCTAGCAGCCGAGGCGTTTCTCTAACACACATACAAACTCCATGATCTTACAAGTTCCACTTTTATTTCACACCGCCGGGATCCGTAAGCAAAATATCATGATATCAACGGGGTACAAAGTACAAGTGCAATGTTGAAAGCGTTCCCCATGAAACATGGTTCTGCTAATTTCAACTTATAAAGTCCAAGCATATACGCAACAAAGGTGGACCCAGTGGTTCAAGTTTATTAGAGGCAATAAAGTAAAGTGTGCCATCAAGTTCGTGAGAGCTTTAATCACTAGTTTTCTCATAACAAGTGGAAGGTAAACAAAAGAATGAATGTACTTGGAATAGCATACGCTAGTAGGTAGGTATGGTGGACTCTTTGGAATAACTTGGTTTAGGGAGTTGGATGCATGAGTGGAACTCATACTTCGTTGTGGAGGCTAGCAAAAGACTGGGAGCGACAAACTAAGAGAGCAATAATGGCCATAATCATGCAGAGCGACAAAACATCATTGATCAAAGCATAAAGTGATACTACAAGTTGAAAACTAAAGGATCATAAAGGCTATGGTGACTTAAGATAGTCATAACATGGTGTAAGCATGTGCCAAGTCAACCCAAATAAAGCATCAAAGGAGAATACCACTATACTATGCTTTAATATGCTAAAACAACGCATGATTCATCCAAGGCACATTAAGAAATCTCAATTGTTTATAACAAGTCATGCTACAACAAAGAATACTAAGCATAAAGCAAAAAACAATATCAAGCATGGCATGACAAAGCATAGCCACAGTCAAAAACGAGCTCTTTTTACCACATAAGTATGAGCTTTCCTACTCTTTTCCAAACTAAACCAAACTATTTGCAAACCAATGTATGAAAGAGGAAGTCCAACCAACTTATTCAGAAAACTAAGCAAACCAAGCAAACTAAAAACCAAAACAAAAACGAAAAAGAAGACACTCCAAGAAAAACACAACTGTGCATGAAACAATAAAAATGAAGCGTTTGGAGGAAACCTGGGATTTTTATTGATGAAGAAGGGGATGCCTTGGGAATCCTCAAGCTTTGATGCTTGCACTTCTTGGATATTTCTTAGGGTGACATGCATGGCATCCCCAAGCTTGAGCTTTAGTCCATCCTTCATCTCATTACTCATTCCTTCCATACACCTGGAAATTTTCCTTCATACAAAACTTCACACAATCTCATTAGCAACATTAGTGCACTTAAGATAAATAAGTCTCAAGGTTCAGTTCTAACACCAAATAAACTTCCATTAGAACACTAGCTACTATAGCACTTCCCTCAAAAATCTCGATTCCCCAAAGGAACTCAAGAAGGAACTAACAAGAAGCAAATGCAAAAAATGACAGAAATCTGTCAAAACAGACCAGAAGGTAAAGACGAATTTTTTCGAAGACCTTCTGTTGCTCAAATCAAAAAGTGTTGAACTAATGGAAGTTAGATAACAAGCTGGGGAAGAAGCACAAACAATTACAGTTCAGTCCGACGTACAGAACTCTCTCAGGAATGTTTACAGTGAAGCACATAAATCTGTTTCGGGACAGCAACTTTCCCAATTATTACTTCACTCTCATTAGAGGTTACTCTTGGGTCAAAAAGCAAATAAAAAGGATAAGGTGCAGTTATTAATTAAGTAATAACTTCCAAGACTCAACTAAAACTCTTGGGTTATCTACCAACAAGTACTTTTCTTTAACGCCTTTAAGTTAGGCATAAGAAGCAAAGAAAGAATCAAGTGTTCTCAAATGAAGAAGCATTAAGATCAATACTAGAAATATTTTCAACAAGGCAAGGTATATCATCCAAATAAGTTCTAGAGGATCCTCTCTCAATGCTCTTGGTTTCACTATTCTCATCAAAAGGGTTTGCAGGAACAATCCAATCAAGATTCTTTTCTATGGCATCATGTATTGCTACTAGTTTAAAGGGTATTGGTATCTTAGGTTCCTCCCCATTAGGTTCGGTTTTGTTCATATTTTCTCGTGTACCAACAACATCTACACATGAGCCTAGCATATTTAAATGTTCAAAAACTTTTCTAGATTCCTTGGCAACATGATAGAACTCCTTAAACAAAGTTTCTAGAATAAAATCCCTCTTTTCAAGGTCCTCAATTTCTTTAAGCTTAAGAAACATTACTTGCATTAAGGGGTTGAGGTTAACATACCTAGCTTCTAACATGTGAATTAAAGAAGCTGCAGCAATCTCGAAACATGGAGAAAGTTCTACAAGGGATCTATCCTCAGTATCTTCATGTTTGCTAACATGGTTAAAGAATTCTTCAATATTATCTTTCCCAATTATAGAACCACTACCAATTGAAAGGTATTTCAAGGTGAAAGTAGGGATCAACATGGTGAGCTAAGGAAGGGGTGACAACTAAAGGAGACGTAATTTTTTTGGGTTTTCAAATAAGAAAGCAAACAAGTAAAACTAATTTTTTTTGTGTTTTTTTTGAAGAACAAAACAAGCAAACAAAGCAAAAAAGAAACTAAGCAAAACAAAAACAACAAAGTAAAGAGATTGGTTATGAGGGACTCCCCTTGTGAAGATGTCCTTGACTCCCCGGCAACGGCGCCAGAAAAGATCTTGATGCACTCGACTTTCAACGTAGATCGTGTTGGGAACCCCAAGAGGAAGGTATGATGAGTACAACAGTAAGTTTTCCCTCAGTTATGAAACCAAGGTTTAATCGAACCAGTAGGAGCAAGGAAACACCCCAAAGGTGTTACTAGCTGAGCTTTGGCAGGGCGCACTACCGGTGCTAGTAGCAACATGGAGACATGCACAACACAACCACAGAACTTTGTCCCCAACTTGCGATCAGGTTGTCAATCTCACCGTGTTTTGTGGAAAACAAAGGATTAAACGTATCGAATGGAAAGAAGTAATAGTTTGCAGAAAGTAAACACAAAGCAGTAAAAGATTGTAGATTGTATATAAAAGACAAGGACCGGGATCCATAGTTCACTAGAGGTGGCTCTCCTTAGATAGATAACATGCTGGGTGAAAAAATTACATCGGGGCAATTGACAAACACCGAGAAAGCAATACATGCATATACTAATCATCTTTACTCCTTTGAGACTTGATTGGGCACTACAACATAATACATAGACCGCCATCCAACTGCATCTATGACTAATAATCCACCTTCAGGTTATCATCCGAACCCCCTCCAGTATTAAGTTGCAAGCAACAGATTATTGCTTTACGAACAAAGGATCGTTGTTTTCTCCCTAGTAGCAACAGCACATCTATTACCTTAGAGATTTCTTTCACTTCCCCAGATTACGAGAGGCATGAACCCACTATCGAGCATAAATACTAACTCTTGGAGTTGCTAGCATCTACTTGGCCAAGATAGCTACTAACAATAGAAAGCATGCAAGATCTCAAATAACAAAGACATGATAGAATCAATAATCAATCTGAAATAGCATCCCAATATCCATCGGATCCCCGCAAACACAACATGTATGAATTACAAATAGATGACCTTGATCATGAACGGAGCTCACAAGATCTAAACATGAAAGCACAAAGGAGGAGCAACCAACCATCTAGCTACTACATGGATCCGTAGTCCAAGGATGAAGTACTCACGCATCACACCGGAGGCTTGCATGGTGATGAAGAAGGCCTCTAGGGTAAGTTCCCCTCTCCGGCAGGGTGCCGGGAAGAGCTTCAGATCCCTCCCGATCTAGGGATGGAGATGACGGCGGCTACAGACTCTTTCGTGGATTTTTGATCGACTACCTAGGGTTTTCGTCCTGAGGGCAACTTATAGGCGGAAGGAGAGACCGAGGGGGTGCTGGGGTCGGCCAGACCACCCCTTGGCGCGGGCCAAGCCTGGCCGAGCGGCCAGGTGGTGTTGCCGGCCCCTGGCCACTCTCCGTCTCGTATTCTGGCACTTGATCCCTTCCGGAAAAATAGGCACTTTGGCTTTTGTCCCGTCCAATTCCGAGAATATTCATTTTCTGACTTTCCTGGAACCAAAAACAGCAGAAAACAGGCAGATGGCACTGTGGCTCTTGTTAATAGGTTAGTCCAAGAAATCATATGAAAAGTACTCCAAAGTTGGAACAAAATACAAGAAAGTGGATAAAACCAAGAATGGAACATAAAAAATTATAGATACATTTGCAATGTATCAGCACCAAATAACAATTATTTAAGTTTATAACCAATCCCGACGGTAGGTAGAGAGGCAGCGTTCCAACGGTGATCACATCAACTCTTGATCCATTGCCAACACGCATCGTGAGCTCATCCCTTGCTAGTTGTCGCTTGTTTCGCAGCCCCTGAATCAAGTTACAAATATTAGCAACCTATCATGTATCAAATACCCAGGTGCTACTACGAGTACTAGTCAAGTACACATCAATAACATGTATATCATATATACCTTTGTTTGCCTTGCCGGCCTTCTTGTCTTCCAAATACTTGGGGCAGTTGCGCTTCCAATGGCCAGTCCCCTTGCAATAGTATCACTCGGTATCAGACTTAGGGCCAGCTCGGGATTTCTTTGTTGGGGGGATACCCTCGGGTAGGGTCACGCCGGGGTATAAAGGCCGAGTTAGCCGAGGTACGGCAAGGTCAAAGCAAATGCTAGCTGAGTCACCTCAAGGCAGGCCGAATCTCGGGGTAACCCAGACCAGGGGATGTCCACCTAACTGGGTCTCAACCGACTTAAGACGTAAGTCGGATGGATGAATCTAACTTGTATGCAGGAACAGGTGTGGCCGGATCAACTATGTATGATCTGGGTGATATCAAGCTTGTAAGAGAAGGAAGGTATCTCGCTGGTCAAAGGTGACCCCTGTATGCACAACATGAGCGAAGCGGACAGAGGCAGGACCACCGAGGCGTGGCCGACAAAGGTGACGATGCCAATGTCGGCTGACGCGGGCGCTATAGAGGCTCACGTAGCCTCTGCATGGATGACGCGGGGGATAAGCGACTCGGTCGGCTTACTATTTTGGGAGGAGGCATATTCCCTGGAATATGCCTCCACGTATGCCCTAATTGGAGACCTAGCCACCCCTATATAAGGAGGGCTAGGATCTCTGTAGAAAGGGTTGATTTCTATTGGGTTGAGTTTTACGGGATTGGTCTTTAGAGGTTATGTTCTTCTAGCAAGTGACTGAGAGCTAGCTAGTGGTGACAGTAAGAGAGTTCTTTCTTCCTCCTCTCTCCAATACAGCTCGAGGAGCATTTGTAATCTGTGGAAGTGAATCAAATACAAAGCTTCTGTGTGTGGAATCACCACACTATCCCTCCCTGGATTCCCCTAGTGCATTTAGTCCCCACCTTTAGCCTATCCATGGCATCTGCCGTGACACCACCACGACAGTTGGCGGCCACCATGGGGCTAGCGGCGCTAGCAGGGGTCAAGATCCAGACAGGAAACCTCATCGGCACCGGCGAACACATCGTCTCCGGGCTCGTTCAGCTCTTTCGAGCGCTGGACTTCGTCAGCGACAACGCTGGCTGCATCGGCAAGCGTCCACTTCCATGCAACGGCCTCTTCGTCAAGTTCGGCGCGCACAAGGTCTACGTTGCTGTCGATGTGTCATGCGTTCATCCGCGGCTCGTCGTCTAGGCTGGCGAGCCACCCCTTAGCTTGGTTCACGGGGCGCGTATCACTCGCTCCCCGGACCGTGCTGAGATGATGATGACTACGCCTGGTGCAGGCGCAAGCAAGGATCCGGCACCAGATCCGGAGGTAACGCCTAAGGCACCAAGGAAACATAGAGGTCCTCCACTAGAGAGGCCGGAAAATGTGTTGCAGCAAGCGATGGATAGCTTGGCAAACCCAGTAGCAGCAGTGGTAGATCCGGCTCAGGCACAGGCCGAGCTAGAGGAAACTAGGCAAAAAATTCTCGAGGGTGCAAAAAAGATAGCCGCGGCTCAGCAGTCATTGAACATGACACTGCGTGAGTACGGAAAGGCAAATAAAGTAGATGTTGTAAAAGTCAAGGGGAGAAATCTCATGAGTGAAATGAACAAAGAGGGTGATACTAGGATTGAGGAGTCAGAGAACTGTTTATCCGTGGGGCTGCTGAAGTATAGTACTCCGGCAAAAAACCTCAGAGCAACGGATGCAGCTGCGTCCGAGTTAGAAAGTCGAACGGGTGAAGCCCGTCAGAGACATCAAGATAGGGTCAATGAGTTGGTTCAGATCGCGACCAGGCAAAATGAGGAATTGCTCAGGGATAACCCGGAGAGAGCTGGGGCCTCCAAGATTGTTCATTTGGCAATGGGTAACCCAGAGAAATCCGCTAGAGCTGCATCGTCTCCTCATGGTGTTCCTAGGAGAGAAGAGGTAGTAACCTTGGCCAGGAGGAACAAATAGATCGTCCTGTATGACCCGACAAGGGCAGTGAAAGCAAAAGAAGTACAGAGAAATGACGATCGACAAAGTGTGAGCCGAGGTGAAGCTGGCCGAGGTAACCGTGACCAAGGCAATGCCGGTCAAGGAAACGCTGTAAATGGCAATGCCAGACAGAGCAACTCGGCAGGACAACCGTAGCAGCGGAATATACAAAGGCAAGAGCAAAGTGCCGGCCGAGGTATGCAACAGATAGGTGCTCCACGAGAGCAAGACCGGTATAACGATGGAGATTCGGAAATGGTGAACGCAGGATACCCAAGGCCGGACTATCATGTGATAGGGTCAAGATTGGGAAGCAGGGATTTGATGCCTGATGATGCCAGATTAAAACTAAATCGGCTGTATAGGTCGGAACAGATTGAATGTCAGGGTCCCCCGGGTCCTGCGTGTTTTGGGCCCCGGATCATGAAGGAACCTCCGGTACCTAAATTCCAGTTACCTAGAGGCACAAAGACGTATGACGGCAGTACCAAGCCAGAAGACTAGTTGATAAACTATGCTACAGCTGTGAAAATTGCTACAAGCAACTTGAGATGGGCTGTGAGATACGTACCCCAGATGTTGGAGGGGCCAACGAGGGTATGGTTAAACAATTTGCCGCCCAGAAGTATTAACTACTGAATCGATTTTGAGGAAATGTTTATCAGCAATTTCTTAAGTACGTATCAGAGGCCGAATAGGCCACAGACCCTAGCTATGTGTAAGCAGAGACCGAACAAGACGGATCGGGAGTTTTTAACCCGGTGGTGTACCGTGAGAAACTCGTGTGAGGGTGTGATAGAGTCACAGGCCATAGCATGGTTTGCACAAAGATGCAGATATGCAAGCATGTTGTGGCAAAGATTACAAAGGGATATGCCAACTACATTGGCAGAGACGATCTGGATTGCTGATTCGTATGCTTTGGGTGATCCGACTCAACCTAGGCTCGTGTCAAACGAGTCAAATGAGGTGTGCTACCAGAGAGATGGAGTCGGGTCATCCCGGAGGAATGACTACCGGGGTAAAAGAAGAGATGATAGACTGGATTACCGGTACAACTCGCAACATGTTGCTGCTATGAATCAAGATCAGCTCGGAGCAGGGGCAATCAACGTTAGAAAACTAGAGGGCAACAATGGACACCGAGAAATGATGGCAAGAAAACTTGGACGCTCGAGTAGAAGAAACAGTGGAAGGAAAAGAAGGACCGTCAGAGGTATACTTATGAGTCGATGTTCGATCAACCGTGTAAATTTCACACGCCAAATCCAAGTAACCCAGCGGGTCATACAACGAGGCAGTGTGAGTGGATGAGTAAGATAGAACAAGGTGGTTCGGGGAATGCTCAGGCACCTCGGAATGATCAACCTCGGCAGGAGTTACCCCGGCAGCAATTTCTCTCCGAAGCAAACACGCAACAGCTAATGTTGCCTTCCCCTCCGCCGAGGTATGATAACCATGAGAGAAGGGATGCAGTGCATCAAGTGGAAGACCAGCATCAGCTGGATCAGCGGTACCCCGGAAATGAGGGGAGGAATGAGTACAGAGAGCATCATCAGAGTTACTGTGTGTTTACCACTGAGGAAACAGATAGAAAGAGCTTGCAGCACCGACATATGGAGGTCAATGCAATAATGCCAGCAGTGATGAGGTATATGCCTTGGTCGGAGTAGGAAATTACCTAGAGCATCAAAGATCATCCCAAGCTTATGCCGAGTCCTGGTTCGTATGCGCTAGTGCTGGATTCGACATTCATTGGGCCTAACATCAATGTGAGGTTCTCAAAGGTACTGATTGACAATGGCAGTAGCATTAACATCATCTATGCGGATACAATGCGCAAGTTGGGTATCTCGGAGAACATGCTCCAAGCTACAAGGACAACTTTCCATGGCATCGTGCTAGGCATTTTTTGTGAGCCCATAGGCAAGGTCCGGGTTGATGTATTGTTCGACACGAGGGATAACTACCGAACTGAGAATTTGGAGTTTGAGGTGGTGAACTTGGAAAGTGCGTATCACGCGTTACTCGGAAGACCAGCACTGAACAAGTTCATGACAAGTTGTCACATCAGTTATCTGAAGATGAAGTTGCCTGGGCCAAATGGGGTAATTACCATTGCCGGAGATTTCCGACGTTCCATTGAGTGTGCGTTAGCCGGGTCTAACCTAGCGAGTCACTCGTGATTGCGCAAGAAAAAAGGAAGATATAGGAGGTGGCGGCGTTGGCTCAGTCCGCGCAGCAATATATGCCGGCGTTGAGTAATCCGCATGGTAGTGTCTCATTCCAAGCCACAAAGGATACCAAGAAAGTGCCTGTTGATGATATGTTTCTAGAGCGCACCGTAACAATTGTTGCCTGGTTAAATGATAAATAGGAAAGCGAGCTCGTCAACTTCCTCTGTGAGAATTGGGATATTTTTGCTTGGTCCACACAGGACTTGCAAGGTGTTCCGAGGGAGTTGGCCGAGCACTCTTTGAACGTGAGACCCGGAGCAAGGTTGGTGAAGCAACCTCTCCGCCGCTTCACCGAGGATAGGAGAAAAGTCATTGGAGATGAGATAGCTCGGTTACTAGCAGCAGGATTTATCATGGAAGTTCTTTACCCGGATTGGCTATCTAATCCGGTGCTGGTGGAGAAGAAGAAGGATGATCCGAATGTGGCAGTGGTTTGGCATCTGTGTATCGATTACACGGACCTGAATAATGAGTGTCCAAAAGATCCATTTCCACTGCCAAGGATAGATCAGGTCATAGACTCAACTGCTGGATGTGAACTATTGTCGTTCATTGATGCATATTCTGGTTTCCACCAGATACCTCTGAATCCGGATGATCAAATAAAGACTGCATTTATCACCCCGTATGGGGCTTATTGCTATCGCACCATGCCATTTGGTTTACGTAATGCAGGGGCAACGTACCAAAGATGTATGCAGAAATGTTTGCACGACCAAATAGGTCAAAATGTACAGGTGTATGTGGATGATGTGGTTATCAAGACCAAGGAAAGCAACACGCTCCTTGATGATATCAGGCAGACGTTCGCGAACCTAAGGAGGTTCCGAATGAAGCTTAACCCGGAAAAATATACCTTCTGTGTCCCGGCTGGAAAATTACTCGGATTCCTTGTCTCCAGCCGAGGTATCGAAGTTAATTCAACTAAAATCCGGGCCATTGAGAGAATGGAACTGCCAAAGTGTCTTAACGATGTCCAGAAGTTCACTGGTTGCCTGGCATCGTTAAGTTAGTTTGTATGTCGCTTGGGAGAAAAGGCATTGCCTCTCTATCAACTCATGAAAAAGTTGGACAAGTTCATTTGGACGCCACAGGCCAATGAAGCCTTTATACAATTAAAGAAAATGTTAACCACTACACCAGTGTTAGCCTCTCCACTATCAAAGGAGCCAATGTTGCTCTATATAGCCGCAACCAACCGAGTTGTAAGTGCAGTAATTGTGGTAGAGCGCGACGAACAGGGTAAGTCAGTGCAAAGGCCAGTGTATTATCTGAACGAGGTATTATCAGCCTCAAAGCAAAATTATCCGCACTATCAGAAAGTGGCGTATGGTGTGTATATGTCAGCAAAGAAGATAAAACATTATTTTGAGGAGCACCCTATCAAAGTAATATGTGAAGCTCCCATATCCGAGATAATGAGTAACAAGAATGCAAGTGGCAGGATTGCAAAATGGGCAATTGAACTAGCTCCCTATGCGCCACAATATGACAGAAGAGAAGCAATCAAGTCTCAGGTTGTGGCCGACTTTTTTGTAGACTGGGCCGAGGTACAATATGAACCACCGCTACCAGATTCGAACTACTGGAGAATGCACTTTGACGGGTAAAAAACAAAAACCGGGTTAGGCGCCGGAGTTGTGCTTACCTCGCCAAAGAATTACCAGTTGAAGTATGTGCTACAGATCCATTTCACAGCGTCGAACAATGTCGCTGAATATGAAGCACTTGTGCATGGGCTCAAAGAGGCAGAAGAAATTGGGATACGTCGGATCCAATGCTTTGGCGACTCGGATTTGGTAGTTCAGCAAGTGTCGGGGCTGTGGGACGCTCTTGATCCAAACATGGCACTATACAGATTCCATGTGCAGAAGATATCTGGTTATTTTGAGGGATGCGAATTTCGCCATGTACCCCTGGTGGAAAATGAGGCTGCCGACGTATTGTCGAAGCTCGGATCAACCCGACAAGCAATTCCACCGGGTGTAGCATTAGAACACCTCAAAAAACCATCTATCAGACCGTTCCCAGAAACCGACTCAATCTACGTCCCGGAGGATCCGGAGTCCGGAGCTGTGCCCATGGACCTTGACATGGGAGGTGTGATACATTGCAAATGTATCTATAATTTTTGATGCTCCATGCTTGGTTTTATCCACTTTCTTGTGTTTTGTCCACACTTTGGAGTACTTTTCATATGATTTCTTGGACTAACCTATTAACAAGAGCCATAGTGCCAGCTGCCTGTTTTCTGCTGTTTTTGGTTCCAGGAAAGTCAGAAAATGAATATTCTTGAAATTGGACGGGACAAAAGCCAAAGTGCCTATTTTCTCCAGAAGACTCCAGGAGCCAGAATACGAGACGGAGGAGGGCCAGGGGCTGGCCGCACCCCCCCAGGCGCGGGCTAGGCCTGGCCGCGCCAGGGCATGGTGTGGTGGCCCTAGGAACCCCCTCGGTCTTCCTCTTCGCCTATAAGAAGCCTTCTGACCTAAAAACTTCGGGGGGTTCGATGTTTTTCCACGAAAAGTTCCGCTGCGCTGCCGCCACCGAAGGGGAGATTCGGGGGACAGAAAGTCTCTGTTCCGGCACCCTGCCAGGATGGGGAAGTGCCCCCGGAGCCATCTCCATCGATCCCCACCATCATCTTCATCGACCATCCATGTTTCTTCCATCTATGAGTGAGTAATCCCCCGCTATAGGCTATGGGGATGGTAGGGATTGGATGAGATCCTTCATGTAATGGCATCAGATTGTTAGGGCATAGTGCCTAGTATCTCTATTAGTTCTTTATGACTTTGTTGCAACTTTGTTGTGCTTAATGCTTGTCACTAGGGCCCGAGTGCCATGATTTCATATCTGAACATGTTATTGATTCATCATGATAGTATTGTTTTGGGTCTTATCTACAAGTTGTATACACACGTCGTTGTCCGGAACCTATGGTCCCGAAGTGACAGAAATCGGGGTAGCCGGAAGGGAAAGGCTTTGATGTGAGGATCACATGTGTTCACGGAGTGTTAATGCTTTGCTCTGGTGCTCTATTAAAAGGAGCACCTTAATTGCCAGTAGTTCCCTAGAGGCCCTGCTGCAAACGGGCTGGCAGGACAAAAGATGTTGTGCAAGTTTTCATTGCGAGCACGTATGACTATATATGGAACACATGCCTAGGATTGTCTAGTACTTGGATGCTTTATCTTATTTATCTGCAAATGCCCTATGTTCTGATTGCTATGTGAATTGTCTTGTCCATGCAACGCCTGTCCATCCATCCCTATGCTTACCGCACTCGAATCGCACTGTTTACTGCTTTTGTTACTACTGTCTTTGCTTTGCTACTGCTGTTACTTTACTATTCCTACTACAAAACTGTTGCTACTGATAAACTGCTGTGAGCAAGATTGTTTCCAGGTGCAGCTGAATTGACAACTCAGTTGTTAAGGCTGATAAGTATTCTTTGGCTCCCCTTGTGTCGAATCAATAAATTGGGTTTCACTTCCCTCGAAAATACTGCGATACACCCCCTATACTTGTGGGTCATCAAGACTATTTTTTGGCGGCGTTGTCGGGGAGCATTGCTTTATTTATCAAGTTCACTTGGATTCACTATTGTTCAAGCTAAGTTTATTTCTTCCTTGTTTGCTTCTTTCTTTATTGAAAATACAAAAAAAAGTAGTTCCTACTGTAGTTGTTATCTTTGTTGGTCTGTTATTGTCTTGCTTTATCATGCTTGTTGGCAATGGTTGGTTTCTTTGAAACTGAAGCTTATTGGCAAGGTGGGTTCTCGGAAGATCAAAAATATTATTATAAGGAACACCGCTTGTCACAAAAAGGGAAACACTTATGGGAACAAATTTATAGATTGTATACCATTGCTAGAAACGTGTGCTCTACTTATAATGTTACTTATTGCTGTGACGAGTCTTGTTGCAGAAAGAGGTATAAACACCTTCCTTTTCAATGTGAGTATAGTGATAATGATACCATATCTTCCTATGCTAAAGGAATTTATGAATTTTATGATGCGGAACTAATTGAAGAATTTATTGCTTGGAAGGGTGCTTTTGAACTTGCTAGTTTGCTTGAAAATATTGATGATTCACCTTACAAATATGAGGTGTATGGTATGCTTAAATTTTGCTTTGATAATCACAAGGATGAAAATGGCTATATTCTTGAGTATTTTAATAAATGCTTTCCACAAATGGAAGAGATTAATGCCTTGCAGGACCCTATGGAAGAGACTAATGCCTTGCAGGCTCCTATGGAAGAAGAAATTGATGAACCTGAAATCTCATTAGATGAAAAAGAGGAGTGTGATGAACAGAAGGAGGAAGAATGGATTAGCTACCCATGCCTACCTTCTAATGAGAGTAACTCTTTATCCCTTACATTATTTGATTGTCCTCCATGGTTACTAAAGGAGGATGAATGTTATGTTCCCGAGGTTTCCTTTGAAAATGTTTATGATAAGGCTCTAATGCTTGTAGATCATGAAAAGCATGCTTTATGTGATAGTTATATTGTTTAGTTCATTCATGAGGCTACTGAAAATTATTTTGAGAGAGGAAAATATGGTGGTAGGAGTTTTCATGGTATTGAAACACCTCTCTATGTGCTGAAAGTTTTGAAGTTACTCTTGTTTTATCTTCCTATGCATGTCACTTTGCTCTTTGTAAATTTATTTGCTTACATGATTCCTATGCATAGGAAGTGGGTTAGACTTAAATGTGTTTTGAATTTGCTTCTTGATGCTCTCTTTTACTTCGGCTCATATTCCTTATGAGAGCATCCTCTCAAACTTTTATGCCTAAAGATGATAATATGTCTATTATTCTTGGGAGACCTTTTCTTAAACACTGTGTAGCGCCCCGCCAAAACCACTACTAGAAAATCGTGTTGTTTTTGTGCATTGCATCATCATGACCGCATGATCAAATCATCATGCCACCTTGCATTTGAGCATCGTCATGTCATCTTGCATTTGTTTGCATAAAACTATTTTCGAAAAGTCTGTTTTTGTTTTCTAAATACCCCGTCTTTAATTCAAATCAAAAACACCGGGCTTGTCCGGAATATTTTGTTTTGTCTATCAACGGTTTGCAAAAGCCTGGTTTTTAATAAATGAAATATTTAAATTATTTTTGGGAGGCAACCAGCCAGGCCCGAAAGCCTAGCCGGCCACCTCCAGATAAAAAAATCGTATCTAACCCAGATCCCCCAAACCCTTTTCTACCTAAACCTAGCCTACCCAACCTTCCTCCACCTCACCCCATCCAATCCCCTTCCTCCACCTCACACAGCCACCTCACCCCTCCACTCCCTGTGTGCCACATCACCCCCCCAGCCACGTCTCCCCACCTCACCCCATCCCTGCCAGCGGGCCCCACCCGCATGGACCTGTCCCCCCACTGCCGCTCTCCCCATCCCGCCTCACACCCCTCACCGCACGCTCCCCCCCGCCCCTGGACACGCTCCTGCCTGGGCCCCACCCCGGCAACCTCGGGACCTTCGCCCGCTCCGGCCCCACCCCTGGCCGTCTCCCTCCCGCTCGTCCCCCACGCTCGCCTCGGCCCTCTCCCCGCCTCTCTCGCCGCGCCGCTTTGTCCCACCCGCAGGCGCCTCCTCCCGGCTCCGACCACAACCCCGCCGTCTCCACGGCCTCTGCCCCGCAGCGCCGCCCCTCCCCTTCGTCTCCACCACCGACCCCTCCCCGGACGGGATCTCCCGCATCCTCCGGCCGCCGTCATCCTCCCCATCGATCCTCGCACCGCTGCCCTGGGCCCCCCTCGCTCGAAGCGACCTCCTCTGCTCGCGCGCCGCAGCCGCCGTTGTGGGGCACCTCGGCTTCGACCGGAGCACCTCCGCCGGCCGACTCACCTGCAACCCCACCTCCACCTCACCGCCAGTCGTTGCTCGCCACCAGTCCGTCCGCCCCGAGCAGAGCCCCGGCGCTCTCCAGCCCCGACCGCAGGCGGCCGCCCTGCCGCTCTCTCTCTCGAGCCCCTCGCAGGCCCTCGCCCCTAGGCGCGCTGCCGTGACCCTCCTTCCTCTCCGCGGCCTCTCCTCCGTGCGACTTCGCCCTCGGCCACATCTTCTGCGAGCCACTGCGCTGCTGGCTCGCCTCTGTCACAGCGACCCCGCCTCGAACCACGGCCCCGAGCCTATGACAAGATCCTCATGGAACGCCATAACCTTCGTCACCGAACCCGAAGACCGCGGATGCGACAAGATCGTCTCATGGACGCCAAGTCCTTCGGCCCAGAACACCGACGACCCGACCAAGATCCGAAGACCGAACCCTGGCGCGCCAAGTTCTTCGACCCCGAGGACCGATCCACAGATGCGACAAGTACTTCTTCAGGGATCCGATGCCCGAGAACCCGGACGCCAAGGTCGTCGACACGGATACGCCAAGTACTTCCTCGAGGACGCCAAGTTCTTCACCCCGAACGCCAAGACTGACCCGATACGTGGACCCGTCAAGATCTTCGTGATGACAAGATCGACACAGACCAGGGTGAATCCGATGTGCCCCCTGACGCCAAACCAAGTCCTTCTTCCCGGAACGCCAAGCTCTCCTTCTGTTGTTGAGAACGATCCCGTCGACCCCGCACCCCCGGCACCCAAGATCTCCCGAACCCGGATGTGTGTCCCTATGCCTCTATATATATAATATGACATTATCAACTGTCGCATATTAAATTGTTAATGCATGCATACCGGTCTGTGGGTTTGGGGGCATTTTTCCGATTCAACTCATAATTAAATATGGAGTGTTTATGCGAGATATCTTTGTCTTATTCCAGACTCCATTTAAATTGGTGTAGCGAACCGATGCCATGTTTTGTCTTGTTAATACAACTTGCGGGGTAGATAAATAACTTGAACCATATAATTAATTGTCGGCGCCCCGGCCCCGCTTAATATTGCCTAATTGCACCGTATCTGTGCCATGCCATGCATCATATCATAATCATGCCGGATCTTCTGCCGTAGTATTAAATATTACATCTGGTGTTTCTTCTAGTGTTTGCTTCTTCGCGGATTAGACCGATGAGTGGATGCGAGAAATGACAAGTTCTCCGGATATGATCCGTCGGCAGTGTTTCCCAGGCGAGCATCTCTTCCCCCTTCTACCTATTTTGCATTTATAGTCTTTATTTCCTCCTGTTGATCTATTGCTATCCGTGTCGCGATGCTTTAGTTTCCGTACCCCAGTTATATCCCGTGCAGCCTCTATATTGCCTTGGACATCTCCTATTACCTGTGTTTGGTAGATAGCTGGCCTTGCGAGTCGTAGTTGTGTGCTCAGGTGCGATCTCGTGTTAACAAGTGCCACAGTTGTTGGAATGCTGGCAGATGGTTATCGGTGGAGATGCTTACTGGTGGAGATGATCATGACTTTAAATACAACTATTAAAAAATGCTAGCTATAACTAATGCAGAGGCATCGGTGGGCAATAGATGTTATTTGGTTCTTCCACGCTCACTTGTGTCCCGTAGGACCCCGAGTACTTGATACCTGTTCCTTGATTTTTCGCACTATCCACATCCGGGAGGCCTTATGGACCCCCTGAGCCAGAGCTTGATTCATTTCTATTTCTTGGGGCCACAAAGTAGTTTGGGGCTTTATTACTATCCTGTACTTATGCCATGCTTTACTGCTTTATTTAATATTGTGCGTGGAGCACCTGTACTGTTTAGGATTGCGGAGTGTTTTCGCGGTATCGACAAGCCCAGTCACACTTTCGGGTTCCTAGTCGTTTACAGCCATTGACGCAAACCCTGGGTCCATTCTGGAGCCGGCCAACTTCGTTGCGGGTAGCTTACTGGGGTGGCCCCCTGAAATATTTTATGAATCCTGTGATCGCTTTGTCGTGAATGCCTCGTTGGGTTTTGAGTTGGTTTTTCCGAGGTTGATCGAGTGTGTGTTGCTATTTGTGCACCCCTGCAGGGTAAAACTTTCTGAAAGCCGTGTCCGCGGTTATGGACGACTTGGAGCACAACATCTCGATCATAGACAAGCATAACTAAAGTAGTGCTATAAATTTGACTTAATATGTGACTAGTAAGCAGATGCAACTATAATGGAATGGATAATAAAAATGCCAACAACTGGTGGATCTGTGCTGATCTATGTCATACTATACCTGCCTAGTAAGTATTGCAACTCCAATGGAATGTGATAAAAGTGCCAACAATTGCTGGGTTTTGGGATTCCTGAGGACAATTATATCTGACTAGTAAATGTTCCAACTGTCACGGAATGGTTAATTAAAACTGTCCACTACTTATGCTATCAGGAAGACTCATGCTATCAATATCTGATTAGTAAGTGCTGCAACTATAACAGAATGAATAAAACTGCCAACCGTGTGAGTTCCTTGGTCCGACTTCCTCGTTTGGTCTCGAGGGGGAAATACCAGGATGGGTTTGTTTAGTGTTAGCTTCAGGTTGGATCCGAATAGGTATTTCTTATCCCTCTCTGATAACCGCCAGTTGTATCGAGTCTCTGTAGGTTGTTTAGTGCCGCTGCGCTGCTGCTTCAGCCCACCATACCTATGTAGGCGAGAGCCGCCGAATTCTAGCCTCGCCGTGTACTGGCCTCAGTACTGATGCTCCTCTTTTTCCTTTGCCCTTTGCCGGCACACCTTTTGTTTTAGCAGGCTTGAGATCGACGTCGTTAGCAGGGTTACCCTTCCGGCTTGGCCTGGGCAGGGTTATGGATGCCATTGGTTATTCTTCAGGGATCTTAGCCCCATTTGCATCTTGTCCATACTCGGACGCTGTATCGTTTTCCAGGTGATTTGGATCTTTGTATCATATATCTGTATTCTTGACTCGTTGAGTCGCTGTTGTATATATATCTGTTCCATGGGTCCCATCGAGGACTGTTGTGTAATGGTATTACTTCGTTTTCCACCCGCACGAATGTGCCTGGTGGGCGTCCTTGAATCGTTTCTATGCGGGTTTGGTGGAAAGGGCTAAAACTTGCATAGGGCCGATTTGAGGGTGTTACAGAGTGGTATCAGAGCTCAGCAGTTGCGATACCCCACAAGTCCAGCCTGTAGGATAACCTAGCTAACGGACGATCTAGAGTGTCAAAACTATTTTGCAAAATCGGTTGGGTAGATCTAATTAGGTCTGATTTTACTCCTTACCCCTCTGCTATTCTCCTCTTACCTTTGCGTGTTTTGATTCTACTCTCTTATCTTTCTTCGAGTCCAGGATTCTCGTGGTTGGGTTTTCCCTCGTACCTTTAGGGTTTCGCTTCCTTCTTTGGTAACGGTGCTTCTACATCCGGTCTTCGTGCTATCTGAGGAATCCTTCATCTGATGGACTTCTCTCTGTTCCTTGTTGTACCTTCCAGTGTTTTCCGACGCGACGACATCAGCTACGCCAGATCTGATGCAGAGTCTGCATTCCTTCTTTGTTTCCGAACCTCGATTGTTGAGATCTTCAGTCTGATTCCGAGAATGGTTGCACGCTTTTCCACCGAATGTGCGGAGTAATAGTTTGGGTGCGTGATGGATTGGCCCCCATGCCGACTACTCAATCTATTTGCTCTCATACATTGAAGTGGATTAGAATGCATCGTTTATCCCCTTCTGTCGAAGTTGGAGGTGGCTTTGTTTTTTGATACCTCTACCTTCGCCTTTGTCCCCGGAGTGTTCTCTCAACGATCACGGACAACGACCTCTTGTTAGTGGTGTCGCGAGGATCTACATGAAGCGAGAAGATTCAGATCGCCGACCTTCTTCCCGGTACCACAAGGAGGATCTCGAGGGCGAGATCCATTGTTAGTGGTGTCGAATTGTGGCGCCCCGCCAAAACCACTACTAGAAAATCGCGTTGTTTTTGTGCAGTGCATCATCATGACCGCATGCTCAAATCATCATGCCACCTTGCATTTGAGCATCGTCATGTCATCTTGCATTTGTTTGCATAAAACTATTTTCAAAAAGTCTGTTTTTGTTTTCTAAATATCCCGTCTTTAATTCAAATCAAAAACACCGGGCTTGTCCGGAATATTTTGTTTTGTCTATCAACGGTTTGCAAAAGCCTCGTTTTTAATAAATGAAATATTTAAATTATTTTGGGAGGCAGCCAGCCAGGCCCGAAAGCCCAGTCGGCCACCTCCAGATAAAAAAATCCTATCTAACCTAGATCCCCCAAACCCTTTTCTACCTAAACCTAGCCTACCCACCCTTCCTCCACCTCACCCCATCCAATCCCCTTCCTCCACCTCACACAGCCACCTCACCCCTCCACTCCCTGTGCGCCACATCACCCCCCAGCCTCGTCTCCCCACCTCACCCCATCCCTGCCTGCGGGCCCCACCCGCATGGACCTGTCCCCCCACTGCCGCTCTCCCCATCCCGCGTCACACCCCTCACCGCACGCTCCCCACCCTGCCCCTGGACACGCTCCCGCGCGGGCCCCACCCCGACAACCTCAGGACCTTCGCCCGCTCCGGCCCCACCCCTGGCCGTCTCCCTCCCGCTCGTCCCCCACGCTCGCCTCGGCCCTCTCCCCACCTCTCTCGCCGTGCCGCTTCCTCCCACCCGCAGGCACCTCCTCCCGGCTCCGGCCACAACCCCGCCGTCTCCACGGCCTCTGCCCCGTAGCGCTGCCCCTCCCCTTCGTCTCCACCACCGACCACGCCCCGGACGGGATCTCCCGCATCCTCCGGCCGCCGTCATCCTCCCCACTGATCCTCGCACCGCCGCCCTCGGCCCCCCTCACTCGCAGCGACCTCCTCTGCTCGCGCGCCGCAGCCGTCGTCGTGGGCCACCTCGGCTTCGACCGGAGCACCGCCGCCGGCCGACTCGCCTGCAACCCTGCCTCCACCTCACCGCCAGTTGTCGCTCGCCACCACTCCGTCCGCCCCGAGCAGAGCCCTGGCGCTCTCCAGCCCCGACCGCAGGCGGCCGCCCTACCGCTCTCTCTCGAGCCCCTAGGCGCGCCGCCGTGACCCTCCTTCCTCGCTGCGGCCTCTCCTCTGCGCGACGCCGCCCTCGGCCACATCTCCTGTGATCCACTACGCTACCGGCTCGCCTCTGTCCCAGCGACCCTGCCTCGAACCGCGGCCCCGAGCCTGCGACCGCCTTGCCTTGTTTCTGCTGCCATCCCTCGTGATGTGTCCCGGTAGACCAACGGCAGGTTAAGTATTTTCCTACGTCAAGATCTACGATGCTTGGACAGAAACACGAGTACCCGGTGTCTCTTCAAGTTTTCCAGCGACCCGAAGACCTTTGACGCGGAACGCCAAGTTTTCCTTCATGGAACGCCATAACCTTCGTCACCGAACCCGAAGACCGTGGATGCGACAAGATCGTCTCGTGGATGCCAAGTCCTTCGACCCGGAACACCGACGACCCGACCAAGATCCAAAGACCGAACCCTGGCGCGCCAAGTTCTTCGACCCCGAGGACCGATCCACAGATGCGACAAGTACTTCTTCCCGGATCCGATGCCCGAGAACCCGGACGCCAAGGTCGTCGACACGGATACGCCAAGTACTTCCTCGAGGACGCCAAGTTCTTCACCCCGAACGCCAAGACCGACCCGATACACGGACCCGTCAAGATCTTCGCGACGACAAGATCGACACCGTCCAGGGCGAATCCGATGCGCCCCCTGACGCCAAACCAAGTCCTTCTTCCCGGAACACCAAGCTCTCCTTCTGTTGTTGAGAACGATCCTGTCGACCCCACTCCCGGTCGAACCCTGAGACCGGACCCCGCACCCCCGGCACCCGAGATCTCCCGAACCCGGATGTGTGTCCCTATGCCTCTATATTTATAATATGACATTATCAACTGTCGCATATTAAATTGTTCATGCATGCATACCGGTCTATGGGTTTGGGGGCATTATGCCGATTCACCTCATAATTAAATATGGAGTGTTTATGCGAGATATCTTTGTCTTATTCCAGACTCCATTTAAATTGGTGTAGCGAACCGATGCCATGTTTTGTCTTGTTAATATAACTTGCGGGGTAGATAAATAACTTGAACCATATAATTAATTGTTGGGGCCCCGGCTCCGCTTAATATTGCCTAATTGCACCGTATCTGTGCCATGCCATGCATCATATCATAATCATGCCGGATCTTCTACTGTAGTATTAAATATTGCATCCGGTGTTTCTTCTTGTGTTTGCTTCTTCGCGGATTAGACCGATGAGTGGATGCGAGAAACGAAAAGTTCTCCGGATATGATCCGTCGGCAGTGTTTCCCAGGCGAGCATCTCTTCCCCCTTCTACCTATTTTGCATTTATAGTCTTTATTTCCTCTTGTTGATCTATTGCTATCCGTGTCGTGATGCTTTAGTTTCCGTACCCTAGTTATATCCTGTGCAACCTCTATATTGCCTTGGACATCTCCTATTACCTGTGTTTGGTAGATAGCTGGCCTTGCGAGTCGTAGTTGCGTGCTTAGGTGCGATCTCGTGTTAACAAGTGCCACAGTTGTTGGAATGCTGGCAGATGGTTATCGGTGGAGATGCTTACTGGTGGAGATGATCATGACTTTAAATACAACTATTAAAAATGCTAGCTATAACTAATGAAGAGGCATCAGTGGGCAATAGATGTTATTTGGTTCTACCACGCTCACTTGTGTCCCGTAGGACCCCGAGTACTTGGTACCTGTTCCTTGATTTTTCGCACTATCCACATCCGGGAGGCCTTATGGACCCTCCTGAGCCAGATCTTGATTAATTTCTATTTCTTGGGGCCACAAAGTAGTTTGGGGCTTTATTACTATCCTGTACTTATGCCATGCTTTACTGCTTTATTTAATATTGTGCGTGGATCACCTGTACTGTTTAGGATTGCGGAGTGTTTTCGCGGTATCGACAAGCCTAGTCACACTTTCAGGTTCCCAGTCGTTTACAACCATTGACACAAACCCTGGGTCCGTTCCAGAGCCGGCCAACTTTCTTGCGGGTAGCTTAGTGGGGTGGCCCCCTGAAATATTTTATGAATCCTGTGATCGCTTTGTCGTGAATGCCTCGTTGGGTTTTGAGTTGGTTTTTCCGAGGTTGATCGAGTGTGTGTTGCTATTTGTGCACCCCTGCAGGGTAAAACTTTCTGAAAGCGTGTGCACGGTTATGGACGACTTGGAGCACAGCATCTCGATCATAGACAAGCATAACTAAAGTAGTGCTATAAATTTGACTTAATATGTGACTAGTAAGCAGATGCAACTATAATGGAATGGATAATAAAAATGCCAACAACTGGTGGATCTGTGCTGATCTATGTCATACTATACCTGCCTAGTAAGTATTGCAACTCCAATGGAATGTGATAAAAGTGCCAACAATTGCTGGGTTTTGGGATTCCTGAGGACAATTCTATCTGACTAGTAAATGTTCCAACTATCACGGAATGGTTAATTAAAACTGTCCACTACTTATGCTATCAGGAAGACTCATGCTATCAATATCTGATTAGTAAGTGCTGCAACTATAACGGAATGAATAAAACTGCCAACCGTGTGAGTTCCTTGGTCCGACTTCCTTGTTTGGTCTCGTGGGGAAATACCAGGATGGGTTTGTTTGGTGGTAGCTTCAGGTTGGATCCGAATAGGTCTTTCTTATCCCTCTCTGATAACCGCCAGTTGTATCGAGTCTCTATAGGTTGTTTAGTGCCGCTGCGCTGCCGCTTCAGCCCACCATACCTATGTAGGCGAGAGCCACCGAATTCTAGCCTCGCCGTGTACTGGCCTCAGTACTGACGCTCCTCTTTTTCCTTTGCCCTTTGCCGGCACCCCTTTTGTTTTAGCAGGTTTGAGATCGACGTCGTTAGCAGGGTTACCCTTCCGGCTTGGCCTAGGCAGGGTTATGGACGCCATTGGTTATTCTTCAGGGCTCTTAGCCCCATTTGCATCTTGTCCGTACTCGGACGCTGTATCGTTTTCCAGGTGATTTGGATCTTTGTATCGTATATCTGTATTCTTGACTTGTTGAGTCGCTGTTGTATATATTTCTGTTATGTAGGTCCCATCGAGGACTGTTGTGTAATGGTATTACTTCGTTTTCCACCCGCACGAAAGTGCCTGGTGGGCGTCCTTGAATCATTTCTATGCGGGTTTGGCGGAAAGGGCTAAAACATGCATAGGGCCGATTTGAGGGTGTTACACACTGCAGGAGCTGTTATTAATTATAATCAAGGGAAGGTGACCTTCAATGTTAATGACAAGGAACATATTGTCTATTTCCCCAAGAAGATTGAAAGGACTTATGGCTTGAATTCAATTGAACATGTTGAGGGCATTCAAGTTATATTGTCCCATACCAAGAGAAAAATTTGAAACTATTATGATTGGGACCATTACTATCAAGGTTGAGGTAACATAATCATTAGTGGAATACAAAGTTTTGTCTCATATAAAATTGTTTTGGTAACAAGACCTGATCAACCTTGTTAACAAAAGGATTTCATTGAACAAAACAATGTTTTCACCATGATTATCTCCGCTTACTTCCATTTTATCCATTTTTAGTTTTTGCTTTTGCCTAACTTAAAGGTGTTAAAGAAAAGTACTTGTTGGGAGATAACCCAAGAGTTTTAGTTGAGTCTTGGAAGTTATAACTTCAGTAATAACCGCTCCTTATCCTTTTTATTTGCCTTTTGTGCCAAGAGTAACATCTAATGAGAGTGAAGTAATGATTGGGAAAGTTGCTGTCCCGAAACAGATTTTTGTGCTTCACTGTAAAAGGCATGAGAGAGCTCTGTATGTAGGATTGAGATGTAATTATTTGTGCTTCTGCCCCAGGTTGTTATCTAACTTTCGTTAGTTCAACACTTTTTTATTTGAGCAACAAAAGGTCTTCGCAAAAATTCGTCTTTACCTGCTGGTCTGTTTTGACAGATTTCTGCCATTTTCTGCATTTGCTTCTTGTTAGTTCCTTCTTGAGTTCTTTTGGGGAATTGAGATTTTTCAGGGAAGTGCTACAGTAGTTAGTGTTCTAATGGAAGTTTAGTTGGTGTTAGAACTGAACCTTGAGACTTATTTATCTTAAGTGCACTAATGTTGCTAATGAGATTGTGTGAAGTTTTGTATGAAGGAAAAATTTCAGGTGTATGGAAGGAATGAGTAATGAGATGAAGGATGGACTAAAGCTCAAGCTTGGGGATGCCACGCGTGTCACCCCAAGAAATATCCAAGAAGTACAAGCGTCAAAGCTTCGGGATGCCCAAGGCATCCCCTTCTTCATCAATGAAAATCCCAGGTTTCTTCCAAACACTTCATTTTTATTGTTTCATGCACAATTGTGTTGTTCTTGGAGCGTCTTCTTTTTCGTTTTCGTTTTGGTTTTCATTTGTTTTTGTTTGCTTAGTTTTCTGAATAAATTGGTTGGACCCCCTCTTTCATACATTGGTTTTCAAATAGTTTGGTTTGGCTTGGAAAAGAGTAGGAAAGTTCATGCTTAAGTGGTAAAGAGAGCTTGTTTTTGACTGTGGCCTATGCTTTGTCATGCCATGCTTGATATTGTTTTGGATTTATGCTTAGTATTATTTGCTGTAGCATGACTTGTTATAAACAATTGAGATTTCTTAATGTGCCTTGGATGAATCATGCGTTGTTTTACCATATTAAAGCATAGTATAGTGGTATTCTCCTTTGATGCTTTATTTGGGTTGACTTGGCACATGCTCACACCATGTTATGACTATCTCAAGTCACCATAGCCTTTATGATCCTTTAGTTTTCAACTTGTAGTATCACTTTATGCTTTGATCAATGATGTTTTGTCGCTCTGCATGATTATGGCAATTATTGCTCTCTTAGTTTGTCGCTCCTAGTCTTTTGCTAGCCTCCACAACAAAGTATGAGTTCCACTCATGCATCCAACTCCATAAACCAAGTTATTCCACAGAGTCCACCATACCTACCTACTATCTTATGCTATTCCAAGTATATTCATGCTTTTGTTTACCTTCCACTTGTTATGAGAAAACTAGTGACTAAAGCTCTCACGAACTTGATGGCACACTTTACTTTTTTTGCATGTAATAAACTTGAACCATTGGGTCCTTCTTTGTTGCATATATGCTTGCGCTTTATAAGTTGAAATTAGCAGAACCATGTACCATGGGGAACGCTTTCAACATTGCACTTGTACTTTGTACCCTGTTGATATTATGTCCTTTTGCTTACGGATCCCGGCGGTGTGAAATAAAAGTGGAACTTGTAAGATCATGGAGTTTGTATATGTGTTAGAAAAACACCCGGGCCGCTAGCCTAAGCCATGCCTAATCATGGTGGAAACTTGCAGCATCACCATAATGAGCACTCTATGAAGCATCCTCAATAAAAACCTATGCAAATAGCAAATAAAAAGAACGCTGAGATGCTCATTGTCTGCTTGCCTTGTCATTTTGATTATGGGAAAGCTCCCATATGATGTGCAAGGGGTACCTCGTTGGCGGTTCTTAATGATACACATATACTTACAATGACAAGAGCTTACTCATGACTGAAGTTGAGTAGCATGAAGATCGGTCTTCGTAAGTAAGGGGCATGAGATTTTGGTTTATAAACTTGTTAAGCATATCCTCTTAGTTGTGTCACTTTAACCTTAATCACCTTCAAGATGCTTATGATAGGGGCAATGAGAGCTGAAAGCTATAAGTACCATAATTTTTGGAAGCTCTTTACGAGACTGGAATCCCTACTTCCTTTTACAAAAGGCCTTTCTTCCACCATTATATTGAGTCTCCACCTTCTATCTTTATGCACGTACTTTGAGAGCATAGTGGCCATTCTTATTTCTATGTGCATTGTCCCAAGACTAGTTGATTGATGCATAACTTGTTATTGCTTGTTTTAAACTATTGTATCTAGTCACTCTTATGAATTTTGAAGGTGTCCTATGCATTTATGTTTGCTACTCTTTTAGGGACAAGCTGAATGCCACTATGCTATGTTTTCCTTATGTGAAACAAACAAACGTCGTGCAAAGCATTGTTATTCATGAATCTTTTGTTTATGCCTTTTCATGTTGCATCATAGTCTCTTTGTCTTATTGCTAGAACTTTGTCTTTCATGTTATGATTGAAGTACTATGATCCCAGCTTTGAATGTTTTACAAATATTTTGATCAAGTCTTTAATGGTGCATGTCACCTAAAAAATTATTCTTTCTTTTTATCACTTACCTACTCGAGGACGAGCATGAGTTAAGCTTGGGGATGTTGATACATTGCAAATGTATCTATAATTTTTGATGCTCCATGCTTGGTTTTATCCACTTTCTTGTGTTTTATCCAAACTTTGGAGTACTTTTCATATGATTTCTTGGACTAACCTATTAATAAGAGCCACAGTGCCAGTTGCCTGTTTTCTGCTATTTTTGGTTCTAGGAAAGTCAGAAAATGAATATTCTCGGAATTGCACGGGACAAAAGCCAAAGTGCCTATTTTTCCAGAAGACTCCAGGAGCCAGAATACGAGACGGAGGAGGGCCAGGGGCTGGCCACACCCCCCCAGGCGCGGGCTGGGCCTGGCCGCGCCAGGGCATGGTGTGGTGGCCCCAGGCACCCCCTCGGTCTCCCTCTTCTCCTATAAGAAGCCTTCTGACCTAAAAACTTCGGGGGGTTCGACCTTTTTCCACGAAAAGTTCCGCTGCGCTGCCGCCACCGAAGGGGAGATTCGGGGGACAAAAAGTCTCTATTCCGATACCCTGCCGGGACGGGGAAGTGCCCCCGCAGCCATCTCCATCGATCCCCACCATCATCTTCATCGACCATCCATGTTTCTTCCATCTATGAGTGAGTAATCCCCCGCTGTAGGCTATGGGGATGGTAGGGATTGGATGAGATCGTTCATGTAATGGCATCAAATTGTTAGGGCATAGTGCCTAGTATCTCTATTAGTGCTTTATGAGTTTGCTGCAACTTTTTTGTGCTTAATGCTTGTCACTAGGGCCCGAGTGCCATGATTTCAGATCTGAACATGTTATTGATTCATCATGATAGTATTGTTTTGGGTCTTATCTACAAGTTGTATACACACGTCGTTGTCCGGAACCTATGGTCCCGAAGTGATAGAAATCGGGGTAGCCGGAAGGGAAAGGCTTTGATGTGAGGATCACATGTGTTCACGGAGTGTTAATGCTTTGCTCCGGTGCTCTATTAAAAGGAGCACCTTAATTGCCAGTAGTTCCCTAGAGGCCCTGCTGCAAACGGCTGGCAGGACAAAAGATGTTGTGCAAGTTCTCATTGCGAGCACGTATGACTATATATGGAACACATGCCTAGGATTGTCTAGTACTTGGATGCTTTATCTTATTTATCTGCAATTGCCCTATTTTCTGATTGCTATGTGAATTTTCTTGTCCATGCAACGCCCGTCCATCCATCCCTATGCCTACCGCACTCGAATCCCACTGTTTACTGCTTTTGTTACTACTGTCTTTGCTTTGCTACTGCTGTTACTTTACTGTTCCTACTACAAAACTATTGCTACTGATAAACTGCTGTGAGCAAGATTGTTTCCAGGTGCAGCTGAATTGACAACTCAGTTGTTAAGGCTGATAAGTATTCTTTGGCTCCCCTTGTGTCGAATCAATAAATTGGGTTTCACTTCCCTCGAAAATACTGCGATACACCACCTATACTTGTGGGTCATCAAGGTGGTGCGTGAAACCTAGGTACTGCTTCGCAAGACCCGGGGACTGCTTAGCGTGATCCGGTTGAAGTTATGCCGGTGGATCAGATGGAAATTGATGAGGACGTGTTCCATGTACGAGCAATACCAGCTTGGGCACTACCTATATTTCAATTCCTAAAAGATGGAACTTTACCCACTGAGGAGGTGCTATCCAGGCAAACTCAGACGAGAGCAAAGGCATACACAATCATCAATTCTGAGATATACAAAATGAGTGTGACCAATGTCCTCCAGCGATGCGTTGACCCGGAAGAAGGGTTTGACATCCTCCAAGATATACATCAAGGGGAGTGCGGGCATCATGCCTCGTCCCGAGCCTTGGTGGCAAAAGCTTTCCGACATGGATTCTACTGGACAAGTGCCTTAGAACAAGCAGAAGATTTGGTAAGAAAATGCAATGGTTGTCAGACGTATGCTACCAAGACACATATGCCAATGTCGGAGCTCAAGACCATACCAATCACATGGCCATTTTCCGTATGGTGTTTGGACATGGTTGGCCCGTTCAAACCAGCAAGGGAAAATATGACTCACATTTTGGTCATGGTGGATAAATTTACAAAGTGGATTGAAGTAAAGCCAATAAGAAAATGTGATGGAGCTACGGCCGTGACATTTCTCAAAGACATCATCTTGAGATACGGTTATCTTCACAGTATCATAACTGATAATGGCACAAATTTTGCTGAAGGAGCATTTGCGCGATTCTGCCGAGATAAGAAGATCCGGCTGGACGTTGCCTCGGTAGCCCATCCTGCATCAAACAGACAAGTGGAAAGATCCAACGGATTAGTACTATCCGGGATAAAACCCCGGCTCATTGAGCCGCTGCAAAGATCAGCGGGGTGCTGGATAGAAGAACTACCAGCGGTATTGTGGAGTTTAAGAACAACTCTGAATCGATCAACAGGCTATACGCCATTTTTTCTGGTATATGGGGCAGAAGCTCTATTACCAGCCGACATAGAGCATGACTCGCCTAGGGTCACCCAATACACAGAAGCCGAAGTGCAAGAAGCCCGGCAAAATGATGTTGATCTGCTAGAAGAAGCGAGAGAATTGGCATTGTCCAGATCCGCCATATATCAGCAAAATCTCCGACGCTATCATAGCTGGAAAGTGAACCCCTGAGTCTTCCGGGAAGGTGATCTGGTACTCCAGTTGGTACAACGTACTGCTGGCATGCATAAGTTATCCCCCCATGGGAAGGGCCGTTCATTGTGAGCAAAGCATTGCACAATGATTCTTACTATCTTATCGATGCAAAACCATAGGAAAAGAACAAGGCGGACAGGTCCGGTGAGGAATCTAAGCATCCATGGAATGTAGCTCTACTTCGTATTTTATACACTTAGCAGAGAAGTGTATGTATCCGAGTCTCTCATATGTCGGTGTGTATGCCGGCAATGAGCTTATCAGTGAAATGTTGGCACCTCGAGCAGTAACTCGGGGACTGCCTTAATAATGTTTGTTGTCTTCTATGTTTCTCATTTATATGTCGGCTGGCGTAAGTTTTTCTACTTAACTCGGATTAGTAGTGTGTGAGCACCAAAAACCCAACTCTTCGACTTGCTGCTGTCCAACAAGAATTGGCTTCATGGCAAGCAAGAGAACAAGTTTGGAATTGTGTAGCACATGAAAAACGACTAAGGAAAGGAACTTAATCGAGCCGACATTTGTTTTTCGGACTAACCTTGTGTTTACTTTCGAATTATTATGCTGAATTATTTTGAGCTAAGCCTAAGGTTTCCAAGTATTGTTAAGACAATTTTTGAAGCTCAGATTCGTAAATCGTAAAACCGAATCAAGGTAGACACGAGCCGAGCCAAAAGATTGGATGAACAAGAAAATGAAACTCGGGGACTATGCCCAAGTTAATCCGGCATAAATATTTAGTAGCAAAATAACACTTGTGTACTGGATACAATTCCACCCGGCATACCGGGGATCTGATAAACTTTAAAGGTTTTTCACTCAAGGAGCAGCAGGAGGAGGAAGTTCGGCGTCATCTTTGCTATCTTCGATGTCTGAGGCATCGTCCTCCTCGTCCTCAACCGAGCCATCTTCAATGTTCTCAGCGTTTTCTGTTGGGTCCGCAGCATAGAAAACAAAAAATTTCCTACGGTGTGAACTACACGCCAAGATCTATCTACTAGGTACAAAGCAACGGGTGGACATACATCCAAAGAGAACTTACCCTCGTAGACAACGAGCTTTGTTAACGAGTAGGAACTCGTGGTTGATGTAGTCGTACACTTTCCGATCTCAAGATCGTGATGAAGTCCAGCAGGTCTGGCTCCAACACGTCCATCAGATCCAGCTCCAGCACCACCAAGTCCAGCACCGCAAAGCAGCGGTGCATCCGTGATTGCACACACGTCCAGTACCCCGACAACCTCCATCCCTCGCTCCAGGAAAGCAGTGGAAGCAGCAACTCCTTTCCAGATAAAGCCACCGGGAACATGTATCTCGCTAATCCGAGACCATGGGGAATAATACTAGAGGGGGAGAGAGATCCTTCACAAGGAGGTGTGAGTGAGAAGTGAGGAGGGGTGGCCTTTTATAGGAGGAGGGGGGTTCCCCTCCTTCATGGCCGGCGCATGGAGGGGGTGACCCTTCACCTCCTCCATTCATGTGGTGGTAACCCCTCCACATTAAAATGCCCCTTCACAATCTCTTTTAAAGTCTCCACTTTAAATGCCTTAAATTTTTCCAAATTTAATGCTCTCTCATTTAATAAAACTCTTTTATTATTTTTATTCCGAATTTTGTTAATTACTTTAATTAACAAACATTCACATAAAACCCCCTGCAACATTTCAATATTACATGCAGAACCAATTTCAGCATTTTCACCCAAAACAGTTTCAGTGTCTATTGAAATAATTCTAGCGTTTCTTAAATCTTTATCTGAAACATATTTGCTCCAAATGGTGTTGGTATCCCTTAAGTGTGTCACCCTACGGTTCGCGAATAATGCAGACATGATCGAGACCCCTCTCCGATGAATAATCAGCAGGGGGACCTGGAGATCCATACTGACTCCTACACATTCAACGATGACTTCTGTGATCGTGAGAACCTTTAACGCTAGTAACTAAATCCCTTTGTCCCGCGATATATTACATGTCCGAGATTCAATCATCGGTATCACCATACCTAGTTTGATCTCGTTACCGACATGCACTCTTTTCTTGTTCCCGTGATATAACATTCTAGTGATCACATCACTTGCTTGCAAGCTATTTCAATGTGATATCACCGAGAGGGCCCAGAGTATATCTATCCGTCATCGGGATGGACAAATCCCACTCTTGATCCATGAGCCTCAACATAACACCTTCGTAGCACTGAACCCACCTTTATAGTCACCCTGTTATGGTCTGATGTTTGATGTTATCAAGATACTCTTCCGGTGTTAGCAATTAACATGATCTCATGGTCTAAGGATAAAGATTACTTCGTATGATATTATAGCAATATAAACATAATGACTTTGATCGTAATGGTATACTTCGGATGAATGTTCATCACATCATTCCACCAATGGTGACACCTTGTTATTAACAACATCCAATGTCTATGATCAGGAAACCTTGATCATCTTGTTAATCAACAAGCTAGTCTATAAGAGAGGCATAACTAGGAACCCTTTTTGTTTATTAAACACACATGTATTGATGTTTTCGATCAATACAATTCTAGCATGTAAAATAAACATTTATCATAAACATCAAAGAAGATAATAACCACTTTATTATTGCCTCTCAGCCATATTCCCTTCATTTTCACCATCCGCGCCACCAAGGAAGCTTGGACCCTCAGTCCATTCATGAATGGGAGCATATTCGATGAGGCTATGGGCGCAAGCCTTGCACCGAGCTATCTACTCCAGGTCACTGGTCCATTTGGATCCAGTACACATGCGCGCTAGGAGGTTGAGGTCGATCTTCTCGTACCTCGTAAGCATGTAGTGGAGAACGGTCTCAGCTCTGGAACATCCAGCGGATTCCCTCCAAAGGTCGAGCTGGGTCTCGCATTCCATAAGCCTGGCAAAAAGAACAGACATATTCTCTGGAGTATCTTCCTCAGGCCAAAAGACCTTGAAGAGCCGGATTACTACGCCCAAGACATCCTTGCCATAGTTCTTCACAAGTTCGACACGAGAAGACATGCTGACCAACAAGTCCTCCATATCATATGGAATTTCTCCGGCACCAGGGACAATTGGGGTACCCCTCTTCTGGTGGAACTTGGCAACAGCTTTGGATGCGATGACTTCACTCTCTAGGAATTTTCCTGAAAAAAATAAGACAAGTGGAATAAGTAAAGGAGGCAAACCCAGAAAGGACAGTGTATGTTGAAGGAAAAGAACTTACCAGCGATATGGCTGTGGATCCGGGTCAGCTCCTTGGTGCACTTGTCACTCCTCTCTCGGAGTTGAACAAGCTCAGCGTTCGCTGATTCAAGCTTAGAGTCAGACTCCTTAAGCAATTCTTGGTCTTTGGCGATCTGGAGGTTGAGGCGCTCGCGCTCTTCAGTGAAGTCCTGGCCAGCCTTTTCAAGTTCGGTTTGATGTTGTGCTTTCAGCTTCTTCATATCTGCCTTGAGCTTGGCAATCACATCATCTTTGGCTCGGAGGAGGGCAAGCTCATCGTCTTTCTTGTTGAGCTCGGCCTGATGCTGCCCTGCTTGTTCGAGAAAATGCAGCATCATATCACGCACGGGAACACTATCTTCAAGAGATGCTGAAAAAGTTTGTTGACCCGGCAAAGCCGAGGTATGAATGTTTGCCGAGCCAAGGAGAAAAGGAGATAGAGAACATAGCAAAGTTGAGCCAAAACGACTTACCCTTGATCTGGTCAAGATTCTTCCTTGCGATGGTATTCTCAGCTTCCACCCCAGCTGCGAAAACCAAATGATGGGTTAGTTCGGCAGAAATAGATGAAGGAAAACGGGAAAATGTCAAGAAGAGAACTTACCCCTTTTCTCGTGCTCAGCGAGAAGTGCATTATGCTTTGCACGCAACATCTTGTGAGTGTCCAGGAGATGCTGAAACTCAGCGCTCCGGCGGTTGGTGGTCACCTAAAAAGAGTACAAAAATATAGCTTAGTCTTGTGCATTTTCGAAGTGTACGAAATCCAGGACAAGTGGAACTTAACCCGGCTCTAGGTGTGTACATATTCGAAGTGTACAAAATCCGGGCCAAGTGGAACTTAACCCGGCTCTAGGTGGTGCATATTCGAAGTGTACAAAATCCGGGCCAAGTGGAACTTAACCCGGATCTAGGTGCGTGCATATCCGAAGTGTACAAAATCCAGGCCAAGTGGAACTTAACCCGGCTCTAGGTGGTGCATATTCGAAGTGTACAAAATCCGGGCCAAGTAGAACTTAACCCGGCTCTAGGTGTGTGCATATCCGAAGTGTACAAAATCCGGGCCAAGTGGAACTTAACCCGGCTCCAGGTGTGTGCATATTCGAAGTGTACAAAATCCGGGCCAAGTGGAACTTAACCCGGCTCTAGGTGTGTGCATATTCGAAGTGTACAAACTCCAGGCCAAGTGGAACTTAACCCGGCTCTAGGTGTGTGCATATTCGAAGTGTACAAGATCCGGGCCAAGTAGAACTTAGCCCGGCTCTAGGTGTGTGCATATTCGAAGTTATCAAGGAGCTACGTTAGTTTTCTAAGGAGCATCCGACCGAGTAACAAGTTACTCCCCCGGAGGCTCGGGGACTAATGGTTATATCACTAATACCTACAACGTGCTAAGGAAAAGGTGAAGTAACGTACCTCCATCATCCGACCCACAATGTTAATTGCCTTAGCGGCCGTGTTCATTTGAGCAGCAAATTCGGTGGGACCGAACTTCTCCGGGAGATCATCGTTGTGGACGAACTCTGCCTTGTTCCAATTGTTCATGAACTCGATCAAGGTCGGAGGGTATCGTTCGCCGTTGAGCATGTGGGGCGCCACCAAACCCTTGGCATGTGCTTCCCTCCTCTCAACCTAGGCAAGGGCCGGGCTGGTGTGCAAAACGAGTTGTGTGTCAGCTGGCTCGGCAGGGGCATCCTTCGGTGGTGGAGTTTTCTTAGAAAGCATGGACGCGAGTGTGCGCTGTCTATCCTCGATGGACGTTGCCCTGGTGGTGTCAGGGGCCATCTTGCCCTTAGGTTGCTGCTGAGAAGTGGAAGTTGTTGCAGCAGATTTACCCTTGGGAGCTGCCTTGGTGCTTTCTCGTCGAGACTGAGAAGACTCGGACGAGGCGGAGGGGCTTGGTGCTTCTGCTGTTGCGTTTGCTGCTGGTGCTTGAGTTGGTGCTGGTGCTGGTTTCTTCTTCGGTGGTGGTGCTGAGGTAACCTCGGTGGTAGCTGGTTGCAGCGGAGCCGAAGTAGTGGTGGCTGCTGCCTCGACAGAACCAGTCTCCTCTGCTCCAAGGTTTCCATCCTCTTGACGAGGTGGGCTCGAACCCGGAGCAGCCGCTGAACCCTCCGGGATTGGGCTAAGCGGGCGTGAATCGTCGCCACGAGGGGGAGAAGGGTTGTTTCGGAGCGGGGAGGCAATGCCGGATCGACTCTGTGGGACCCCCACCGTGGCCCTGCCGAATCAAACAGTGTCGGATGAGAAACTATAACAATAGAAGAACAAGTAACTGGCAGAGGGAAAAGAGGCTTACTCATCCAAGGTCAGGGGCTCCTTGGGCTTCCGATCCCTTCGTACTGGGGCCTTGGTTGCAGGCTTGGAGGCAATTTTGTCCCCAGACTTCTTTCGCCTTTTGGATGGCTGAGAAGGTCCGGAGGAAGAAGTTGATGCGGCTCCCCTTTTCTTCTTCGACGCAACCGGAACAGGATCACCCATGGCAAGGGGAGGGTCCTCAAGGATCTGCCCATCGGGGTTAGCTAATGCCGGAAAAGCATCAGAAAGGGGGACAGCGTCAAATGCTTCCATCACCTCAACATCCGAGTCATCTTCATCGTCGGGCCAATCTCTAATGGAAGAGAGTTTACCGGTGGGTCAGTTGGTCGCGTCGGCCATTGGAAGGAACATCTCCTGATCTGGTTCCTCCTCGTCAGAGGTATCCCGGTCAGGCGCCCATTTGAGGGAGGGCTCAGTGCCATCCTCGATAGTTTGCTGAAGGAATTGCTAAGGGAAAGAAAAGACAACAGAGCTAAGTATACAACAGCGACCGACATATGATTTAATTCGGAGAAAGTTTGTGGCATGAAGCTTACCACGGGAGGAAGCCTATCTCGGCAATAATGTTCCATTCCCCACGTCCACTCAGAGGAGAATTCCTTGTGGGTGGTGAAGAGGGCCTTGACCCAGCGGTAGATCTCTGTGTTGCTCAACTCGAAAGACGAGGTCCGGTTGGGGTCGCGGCCCCAGCTCATGTGACAGACTTTATGTGTGCGTTTCTGAAGGGGGGAGATCCGGTTGCGGACAAACATGATCATGGCATCCTCGTTACACAATCCAAGGTCCTTCAACTCCTGGAACCTCTTGTTGACCTGGTTCGCCAGGACGGTGGGCTTCTTAGGGACCACGTCCCACAATTCCGGATTGGGAGGACCTGGAGTGTAAGGGCGCAGCCGGATCATATCCTCAGTAGTGTTGTTCCGGACATAGAAGAAAGTCCGGGCCCATCCCTTGCAAGAGTCCAGCCCAGTGACTCGGGGGATGACGGACAGCCTCCGAGGAGAAATTGACGCAGCACCGAACTGCGTGAGCTGCTTGTCCTCTTGGTCAAGCTGGATGTTCGGAATCACGTTCCGGCGAAGGCCAAAGAACCGGATCCAGAGCTCCTTCGTGGGTCACAGTCCGGCATAACCTTCAATGGCGGAGGCAAAGGCAGAGAGAGATGTGATGGCATTGGTTGGAAGGTGGTGCGGCTGGAGTTCGTATGTGTTTAACCAGTTGTGGAAAAAGTCGTTCACTGGCAGACCAAATCCGCGTTGAAAATGAGATAGGAACACCACATACTCACCCGGATTGGGTGGGGGCAAGCTCGGAGGAAGCGAGGCGTGCGGTGACACCCTCCGGGATGCGCCTGGTGCGGTAGAGCCAATCAAGGTCATCCTGGCAGACCCAGGAGCCTGCCCATGCGTCGCGGTCGGTGCTCGCAACATCTTCCTCCATCTCCTGCTCAGCGACGGCGAGTGCCTCCTCAGCCATCTCGAGTTCGTGGCCCTCACTGCGCTAGCGGCGGTGGGTGGGAGTGGTCTAGACTGGCAGCGACCCGTGGCGGAAGAGGAGCGCGGAGGCGGCGGCGACGCTGGTGAGCATGGAGGCAGTGCGGCGGCGGCGCTGTCGCGGGAGAAGAAGAAGAAGAAGAAGTAGAGGCAGAGGGGCGCGGGAGTGGGGAAAAGACCCAAGGGGCGCGCCCCTCCCCTATTTAACCACTCCCTCGAGGGGGTAGTGGGATCGTGTTATGCGGGTGTGCCACACGGTGTGGCCGTGTATAACCCGGATCGACCAATCAGCGATGAGCCACACGAAGGACCACAGGGCGTAGCGGATCCCATGACGCGACGCAGTGATACAGTTAACGAGGAGGCAGGCGTGACGTGACGTGCGCACAGTAATTCCTGACAATAACTGCGGCGGTTACTGTTGCTGGCCCTTAAAATGAGGCAAGCTAATGATTAGCCTCCACATGGGGAAGCGTACGAGAGAAGGAAGAACGACCCGGATGAAAATGTGGTAACCCGGCCAGCAAGTGAAAACTTGGAATGTACCAAGGGAAAGTAAACCCATGGAATCTGAGATAAGGGGGTAACTCGGAAAAGGAACTCAAAGCTCAGTGAAATTGAACCTGCTGTGGCCTTAGCAGCCGAGGCAGCTAAGACCACACCATCTTCCGGGACTAATGTTGGGTGGATACCCCCGGGTAGGGTCACGCCGGGGTATAAAGGCCGAGTTAGCCGAGGTACGGCAAGGTCAAAGCAAATGATGGCCGAGTCACCTCAAGGCAGGCCGAATCTCGGGGTAACCCGGACCAGGGGATGTCCACCTAACTGGGTCTCAACTGACTTAAGCCGTAAGTCGGATGGATGAATCTAACTTGTATGCAGGAACAGGTGTGGCCAGATCAACTATGTACGATCCGGTTCATATCAAGCTTGTAAGATAAATAAGGTATCTCGCTGGTCAAAGGTGACCCCTGTACATACAGCATGAGCGAAGCGGACAGAGGCAGGACCACCGAGGCATGGCCGACAAAGGTGACGACGCCAATGTCGGCTGACGCGGGCGCCGCAGAGGCTCACGTAGCCTCTGCATGGATGACGCGGGGGAAAAGCGACCCGTTCGGCTTACTATTTTGGGAGGAGGCATATTCCCTGGAATATGCCTCCACGTATGCCCTAATTTGAGACCTAGCCACCCCTATATAAGGAGGGCTAGGGTCTCTGTAGAAAGGGTTGATTTCTATTGGGTTGAGTTTACAGGATTGGTCTTTAGAGGTTATGTTCTTCTAGCAAGTGACTGATAGCTAGATAGTGGTGGGAGTAAGAGAGTTCTTTCTTCCTCCTCTCTCTAATACAGCCCGAGGAGCACTTGTAATCTGTGGAAGTGAATCAAATACAAAGCTTCTGTGTGTGTGGAATCACCACACTATCCCTCCCTGGATTCCGCTAGTGCATCTAGTCCCCACCTTTAGCCTATCCATGGCATCTGCCGTGACACCACCACGACATTCTTTTCATGTGTGGCAACATATTTGCCGCCCTTCTTTCCCTTCTGCTTACCCTTGTTGTCTTTCTTGAAACCGGTGGTCTTATTGATCAACAACACTTGATGTTCTTTCTTGATCTCCACCTCTACAGTCTTAAGCATTGACAGAAGCTCGGGGATAGACTTCTTCATGCCCTGCATATTGTAGTTCATCACGAAGCTCTTGTATCTAGGTGGGAGAGATTGGAGAACACGATGTATGCTTAAGTCAATGGGAAACATTATTCCCAAGGACACAAGCCTATCGACGTACCCAGACATTTTAAGTACGTGCTCACTAACAGAGTTGTTCTCTTCCATCATGCAGCTAAAGAACTTTTCAGAATCATTATAACTCTCTATGGAAGCATGGGTATCAAAAATCATTTTCAATTCACCCATGGTATCAAAGGCATTGCCATTTTCGAAACGTTTTCAAAGTTCCGGCTCTAGCCCATACAGTATGCCGCAATGAACTAATTTTTGGTCCTCCTGACGAGTCAGATAGGCGTTATTTTCCTCGTCAGGGGCATCAGGAGCTGGTGGGGGCCTAGCGGCACTTCTAGCACATATAATTTGTGTGTAGCATTGAGGAGAATCCTCAAATTCATGGCCCAGTCAGTAAAGTTGCTACCATTTGCCACAACAGAATTTGTAAAGTTTAGACTAAGTTTATGATAGATCGAGTTCAACTAATCCAAATTACAAATGAACTCCCACTCAAAAACAACATCCCTCATGTCTTCAACCAAATCCACTACACGAAGTCCACTACACCAAATCCGATCAACCAAATCCACTACACCAAGTCCGATCATCACGTGAGTCGGTGTAGCTTCAAAGGAGAGCATCAATATGGGCATCATATCAACTATATGACTCATGCTTAACCTTTCGGTCCGTGTTCCAAGGTCATGTATTTACATGCTAGGCTCGCAAGTAAGAACCTTAGTACTCGCTTGTGTAAAATTGTCTTACACCCGTTGTATGAAAGCGCAGAGTTGAGTACACCCGATCATCACATGATGTCTCGAAACACGATCCATAGAACGGTGCATACTTAAGGAAGAACACATTTTTATCTTGATATCTAAATGAGGGATCATCTTATAATGCTACTAAAATGCCAAACTAGCAATATAAGATGCAAACATCATATGTGTAAAGTGGAATGATATGGTCCATGCATTTGATCACCATCACGTGCAACGTGGTATGATCTCTATCATTCCTTTGTGTGTAAGGACAATGTCTATGGAACTTACACGTTAGGTGTGTTGTAAGAGTATCAACTATACATCAACTCACAACATTACCATATCATGACACTAGCCCAGCAACAATCTAAACTAGATGCCTCTAATTTATCCATTGCAAGTTTTACGTGGCTTAGGGCTTTCGGAGATAGAACCGTTCTTACCTACGAACATGGAACCACAACGATGATAACTAAGTTATTAGCAACTCGTTGTAAATCAGATATTGACTATAGTAGGAGAGACATACACCTTCTAGCCACTTATGCAAAACTAGTTGCATGTCAGTCGTGGAACCGGTCTCATGTGCGAGGACATGTAAAGTTAGTCGGGGCCGCTTCATCCCACTATGTCACCAATATACAAAATACTTGAAAGAAGCAATAACATGATCATCCTCGCCCACATATAAACATATGTGTACTACCCATGCAAAGCACCTACGCATAGATCGAGCTCTGATACCACTGTTGGGTTCGCAGCATAGAAAACAAAAAATTTCCTACGATGGGAACTATATGCCAAGATCTATCTACTCGATACAAGCAACGGGTGGATATACATCCATAGAGAACTTACCCTCGAAGACAACAAAGCTTTGTTAGTGAGATGCAACTCGTGGATGATGTAGTCATACGCTTGCTGATCTCAAAATCGTGTGGAAGTCATACCGCCGCAAATCAGCTGCGCATTCGTCCTCGCACACATGTTCAGGCCACCGAACAACCTCCACCTCCTCGCACTAGCGAATCAGCGGAAGCAGCAACTCCTTCCAGACGAAAAGCCACCAGGAACATGTATCTCGCTAATCCGAGACCATGGGGAATATATCTAGAGGGGGAGAGACATCCTTCACGAGGAGGTGTGCTTTGTGAGGAGAAGAGTGGGGCCTTCTATAGGGAGAGGGGGGCAGCCCCCTCCCATGGCCGGCACCATGGGGAGGTTCCCTCACCTCTTCCTTCATTCATGTGGTGAAGCTCCACTCACATAAATCTAGCTTCCACTCGAAATCCCACTCACATGCATTAAATTTCCACCAAATTTAATGCAACTCTCATTTAATAAAACTCTTCTATTTATTTTATTAAAAAATTTGGTAATTACTTTAATTAACAAACATTCACATAAAACCCCTGCAATATTTCAATATCAAATGCAGAACCAATTTCAGCAATTTCACCTGAAACAATTCTAGTGTCCATTAAAATAATTCCAGCACTTTACAATTCTTTCATCTGAAACATTTTTGCTCCAAATGGTGTTTGGCAACCCTTAAGTGTGTCACCCTACGGTTCGCGAATAATGCAGACATGATCGAGACCCCTGTTAGATCAATAATCATATGCGGGACCTAGAGATCCATTCTGACTCCTACACATTCAACGATGACTTCTGTGATCATGAGAACCTTTAACGCTAATAACTTAATCCCTTTGTCTCATGATATATTACATGTCCTAGATTCGATCACCGGTATCCAAATACCTAGTTTGATCTCGTTACTGACATGCACTCTTTTCTTGTTCTCGTGATATAACATCACTTGCTTGCAAGCTATTTTTAATGTGATATCGCTGAGAGGGCCCAAAGTAAATCTTTCCATCATCGGGATGCACAAATCCAACTCTTGATCTAATAACACCTTTGTAGCACTGAGCGCGCCTTTATAGTCACCCTTTTATGGTGTGACATTTGATGGTATCAAGATACTCTTCTGGTGTTAGTGATTAACATGATCTCATGGTCTAAGGACTAGGATTACTTCGTATGATATCATAGCAATATAAACATAATGGATTTGATCGTAATGCTATACTTCAGATGAATGTTCATCACATCATTTCACAAATGTTGTGACCTTGTTATTAATGACATCCAATGTCCATGATTAGGAAACTTTGATCATCTTGTTAATCAACGAGCTAGTTTAAAGAGAGGCATAACTAGGAACTTTCTGTTTTTTTATTAAACACACATGTATTAACGTTTTCGTATTAATACAATTATAGCATGCAAAATAAACATCTATCATATAATTGGAATATACATAATAACAACTTTATTATTGCCCCTCAGGGCATATTTGTAGGGGTTCCGCGTATGAAAACAATAATTTTTACCCTATGCCCCTGAACCCCTGATGTTGCAGGACCTATCTATTAGTAATGTAGTAATGGGAAGGGCTTTTCGCGAAGTTACCCTTGAATACCGAAAACAAATGTCAATGCTCAGGAGAGCGTGGTTGATATAGACGAGCTGAAGCTGACCTCAAGGTCGTGATGAAGTCCTTGCGCTCCTATGGCTCCAATGAATTGAGTGCCTCAAGTGTGACACCTCGTGGGGAGTTACACATGTACGGTGCCTGACGATGACTCCTGCTCCTGGATCTGAATCCTGTAGCGCGACGGTGCTCCGTGGTGAAGATGTCTCTTGTTCGCGTAGTCCGAACTTGGGACAACGGTCATGGGAGAGAGAGAGAGAATATCAATTGGTGGTCTCCCCAAAAGTGAGCAAACCTTTTATTGAATATTGTGTGTGTTTATCTTGCCAAATACCCCCACTATATATAGGGGGGGGGAGGTACTACCTCCGTTAAAGTCCCAGGGTGGGACTAAAGGAGAAGGAGGTGGGGAGAGGCGCCACCGGCCACCCCTCCATGGGCCCCACGTGGGGGGATGACCCAATAGGGATGCCCGCCACCCCCTTGGCCCTTTCTCCTCTTGCCTTTCCCTCATGGGCCCTTCCCCTCCGGGATTTGGCCTATTAAGCCCTTTGACCATTTAATTGATTTTATCTTTTATTAAATAATTATGAATAAATGATTAAATAAATATTTAACATTCATTCACATATTATTCAATCTTTGTGGCTATGGAACACCTTCCACCTCCACTCTAGACATCCTCCAGAATTACCGAAACCCTTCCGGTTTTCTCTCTTCTCTTCTTCGACGATTCTATTGATCCTATAAACACTCTCTAAGCATCATCAAGCCCTTAACCGTGATACTCCACGGTTCGAGAACACTCCAGACATGGTCGGGACACTCCCATACCAATGATCGACAAAGGGACCTAGATGGCCATGTGACCCCTATGCATTCCATGAAGATCTTTCGTCGTTTGAACTGGGACAGTCGTGTCTTATTCCCTTTGTCTCTCGATACTTACATTGCCCGAGATCTGATCAATGACATCACCATGTCATGTTCAATCTCGTAACCGAACAATGCTACCTGACTCGTTCCAACAAGTGATATCCCTATGATCAAATCACAAGCTGTGCAGCTATTGGAAATAACTTCTCCAAGTGGGCCCTTGAGTATATTTCCGTCACGTGGACGGACAAATCCCGCTGTTTACATATATTGCCTCTACGGTTCCTCCGAGTACCTTAACACACCTTTATAATCAATGTATTACCAAGTGACACTTGATGGTATCTAAGCACTCTCGGGAGACATTGATTGATATAGCCTCACGGTCTAAGGAATAGTCTACGAGGATCCATTTCTAATCATCGTAACTTGAACTTCGTGACATGATCGGGTCATGATGTTTAGGTTGGGTATTGGTTCATCATCTCATTCTCAGAATGAGTTGACTCCATTTCCAACTGGCATAAATGCCACATGATCCGGAAACCTTGATCATCTGTTGACCAATGAACTAGTGACTAGAGTTTCATTGGGAACCCCTGGTTGTTTATATATCACATGTGTATTCATGTTACCTCTCAATACAGTTATAGCATGATATAAAACTTAATCATAAACTTTATGAAATATGATAATAATCCTTATTATTATTTGTCTCTAGGGCATATTTCTAATAGTATCCCACTTGGACTAGAGTACAAATAAATTAGCTGCATTTGTTCTTAATCATTGGCACCATATATTCTGATACACTGAACATGCTTTCTCATGGAAGAGGTTGAGTCTTGGGCCTGTACTTCATAGTCCCAAATCCTTTGCAACTTACTAATGTCACCTTGATTGACATTAATACTTTATAATCACATGATGACATCTTTCTGTATGCATCGTCGCTATGGCAGTAGAACGAGGCCGAATTCCAGGAGCCTACGGTGAATTTAGATCAACCTCGAGGGCTTTCTCATGGGCACTGTGCCCTGGGACACATCATTCTATGTTAAAAGCGAACTAGCCCCGCCATAACATTATACAACACTTTAGATGGTACCCTTATCTATTATTATAAATGTAATCATCGAAACACGAGTGCACTCTATGCAACTTTCGATGTTTTGTTCACCTCGCTTCATACTTGACTTTAGGCGGTATTACAGGAGTTTGCAACATATTCCCTTATAACATAACTCTTTATTCTTTAAGATATGCCATCCTTTATGGATTTGGAAAACATGTCTACAGTTCTCTATTAGACACTGCGGACAAACATAGCTCAACATTCTGTGATTCAAACTTAATCACTTTTCAAACGTTTCTTCTTGGATCATATATTATGTTAATTTACCATCATGGTTTTCTAAGATAGAACCTATGTCTAAACATAGTGGATGATGATCATCCTTTTCTTTCTTTCAACCATTGATGTTGAACTTAATACTATTCCTAACTTGAGTTATTAAGGACCAGTTCCTTAATTAACTTCTATTTTGAAACCCTTTTCAGAATCCTTTAAGGAATACTACATAATATCATAAGACACTTATTATAAACTTCTACCCCTTAAATCATTATTTATCGGTACTTGAGCTTTTATTCTTAATGTGTCATATACACACTTAAGAATCACTCCTTTAAGCTCCCACTCAAAATATGTTCCCAACATATTTGGGTATGAGTCACTACTCTTACTCAAACTATGTTCCTACATATTTGAATATGTCATTCACATATGTCATTCACATATGGTTCTCTTTTGGTTTCAGCTATGGATTTCATATTCAAAGTTTTCCAACGAATACTCTACAAGGACTTATTCGCTATTGTTTTGGTTATATCGAATAACCCCAAAACATTTATGATGATCCATACTAGATATGGAGCCGCTTTCACGAATTCACATGGTTCACTATATATTCTAATTGAGTGTTAACTATTTCTAACTAATGGTCTCTACACCTATACTATAACTATTTATTTGGCACCTTCTATTCACCCATTTTGATATCAAATATCTCATTGTGATGTTTTGCATTTTGATGTTTCAAAACGCTTTGCATTCCACAATTCTCTTTATGCCATTCTTATAAAGTCGAATTTCATTACTATTGATCAAATCGTAGTAATTAGATTCTCTTTTATCTTTAATACCCTTTGTTTGATGAAACACTTTGATCATATCAAATAGTTTCATACTAATGTTTCCTCTGGTAAACTTCTTTACACATTTAAACAATCATACAATGATAATTACCATTTTGTCAAAACACAATACATCAAATATGTATTTACTTTTAACAATTCATTAAAACACTTTGTATTCAAGCAATACACGGTGTTCAAGTTATTATGCCGAACTTAGGCATGATTCATATATGATAAGAAAACAAGTGTCTTTCACATATTATCAACATAACTTTGAATTCAAAAAATGGTTTCATTCATTAATGAACATATCATTAAGTTGGGTATTTTAAGGCATTTAAATATTTTACAAATGTTCATGTATTATCAACTAGTTTCAAAACTAGGATAATTCACACATAATCAAAGAAGATAAGGAAAAAAATAGAAATCATTCATAAAAGTGGAACAAATGTTTGTTACAAACTGATATGAATAACCGTCTCACATAGTGTGAGATACACTAAAAAGTTCACAATCTTTTGATTACAATAATCATCCTAAACAACAACTAAGTGATAAATGTCGAGGTAGAGTGTCGTTGGCCATCATCATCATGCTCGCCATCAACACACAACGTCACCTCCTCTCTAGCAAGCACCTTTATGCAGAAGGGCCTGTTTTCAGCAAAACAAAACAAGTATCAAATATACTTAGCACTACAAATGTGTTTGCAATATTATAACATTTATAAAATTGTATATCAAATATATACCTTTGTCATCAATGACCTCACCGGTGATTGGTTCAACCTTTATGTTCCTGAAACGTAATATGAACTCTTGGAAATCCAATGTTTCCGTATCACCACTCATGATGATAATCTAGACATGTCCTTCGTAGCTAGGAGGCAGCGATCGAAGCAACACGCCTGTCGCAAATGGATCATCCATCCAATAGTCCATGAAGTGAACCAGTCTCATGTGTGCATCAAGGATGCGCTCTAAGTGACTCTTTAGACATGTGTGCTCCTCCATCTATATGGAAAGGAACTCTCCAAGAAGCTCGTGCTTCCACATGCGCACATGGCTTATGAACTCTGCTCTCAGCTGATCCACCATCGGATATGGATCAAGATCACCCATGAGCAGATGGAGTTCATCCACCATCCCGTAACGCATTATTATCTGAATGTATGTGGACATCTCTTGATGATAGTAGCGGTCTGCCAGCTCTTGTGGGGTCTCATAGTGGTCTGGCTCAGTCAAATCCATCGTGCGGTGTATGTAGTCTACCACATGATTCCTAGTAAGGAGATCATTCAGGCGCACAAGCCAACTAGGGAAGTTGGATCCATCAAGTCTAAGTTTCTCACCAACTACCCACTCCTCAATGACAAAGTAAGCTTCACGGTGAGCCATATCTACATTTATAATTACAAAAGGAATTTAGACTAAGTTTATAACTAAATGAGTTAATAATAACTCCACTCAGAAACACCTATCCCCTGAATGGTTCTAGTGATAACATGACCCCTTCTCCCCACATCTCCCCAATCATCGCAGCCATCAATGTGGGTTCTAGGGTGGACACTAAACGTCGGTCACATCATTCATGCCACTCATGCTCGGTCTTTCGACCATCCGTGTTCCGAGGCCACGTCTCTATAACATGCTAGGCTCACCAACTCAACCTTAGTGTATTCACTATGCAACATGGATTACACCCACTATATGCGAACGTAGATATGTCTAACACCCACTCATCACGGTCTGCCTAATACCGAAGAACTTTATTGGTGGTGCACACTAAGGGGGAACACAATCATTGGTAATTTTTAAACAGGGATCATCTTATTAGGCTATCGTCTAGTATCTAATACTAGCACACAATAAGATATACAAACAATAACATTGAATGTAAATGCGATGTGATAGGGTCCTTCACATCGTGATCTCCATCCGTCGTCACCGGATTCCGGCGCCAGGGTTGCGGTGTCGTAGACACCAGGGTACCGGTGTCTTTCCAGCGTGGTAGTTTGTCACCTCCATGACTATATACTACTACTTTGTTACATAAGTTAATCACTTTACCTTTTCCATAACCATATCACAAAGCAACGCCCCCTGCAAAACAAAGTTAGACGCCTCTACTTTATCTTTGCATGTTTTACATGGTTGAATGGGATTTAGCACAAGAACCGTTCTTACCTACGAACTTTCACCACAACGTTGATCAAGTAGTTGTCTATGCTATACCCCTTTCGGGGCCCTCCGTTGCAAATGGAATGACAACTAATGCGAGAGAGACAGACACCCCCATAAGCCACTTTATACGATACAAGCCGTATGTCAAGCATGGACCAGTCTCGCGAATGAATGCGTAAAGTCGGTTGGGGACGCTTCATCAAGCATTACTATGGTATACACAAGTACACGCGGGAGGGTAACAACTAAAATACCGACGCCCACATGCTAGATCTCGTGTGTTCTACCCGTACTAGCATTACTACGCATAGATCTAGCTCTAAAAACCACTATAGGGGTTCCGTGTATAAAAATAGTAAGTTTTACCCTATGCCCCTGAACCCCTGATGTTGCCAGGACCTATCTATTAGTAATGCAGTAATGGGAGGGGATTTTAGCGAACTTACCCTTGAAGACTGAAAAGCATTGTCAATGCTCAGGAGAGCATGGTTGATGTAGACGAGCCGAAGCCGACCTCAAGGTCATGATGAAGTCCTTGCACTCCTGTGGCTCCAACGACTTGAGTGCCTCAAGTGTGACACCTCGCAGGGAGTTACACACATTCGATGCCTCACAATGACTAATGCTTCCCCGATCCAGCAGCAGTTGCGGAAGTAGAGCTCCTGGATCCGAATCCCGCAGGGCGACGGCGCTCCGCGGTGAAGATGTCTCTCATTCGCGTAGTCCGAACTTGGGACCACGGTCACAGGAGAGAGAGAGAATATCAATTGGAGGTCTCCCCAAAAGTGAGGAAACCTTTTATTGAATATTGTGTGTGTTTATCTGGCCAAATACCCCCACTATATATAGGGGGAGGGGAGGTACTACCTCCTCAAAGTCCCGGGGTGGGACTAAAGGAGGAGGAGGTGGGGGGAGGCGCTGCTGGCCACCCCTCCATGGGCCCTAGGTGGGGGGCTGGCCCAATTCGGCCGCCGGCCACCTCCTTGGCCCTTTCTCCTCTTGCCTTTCCCTTATGGGCCCTTTCCCCTCCGGGATTTGGCCCATTAAGCCCTTTAACCATTTAATTGATTTTCTCTTTTATTCAATAATTATGAATAAATGATTAAATCAATATTTAACATTCAGCCACATATTATCCAATCTCCGTGGCTATGGAACACCTTCCACCTCCATTCCGGACATCCTCTAGAATTACCAAAACCCTTCTGGTTTTCTCTCTTCTCTTCTTCGGTGATTCTAACGATCCTATAAAACACTTGTTGGGGATATACTTTCCGGGTATCCTCAGAGTTCCTCACTAACCAGGGTGGCCCACTTTGGGTTAGAGCATTGCTTCATGGGCGGCCCAGTCAGGGAGAAAGATGGAGTCCATCCGGCTACGGGAAGGCCCAGGAGACTTACCGACTTAGGCCCATAATGTTACTTGTAGTTCAAGATGTACTATGTAACCGACTCTCGGTCGTAGCCGGATAGATCTCTCCTGTAAACCCTAGGCCGGATATCTATATAATCCATCCTAGGGAGAGCCCTTAGGGCACCTCAATACTTTAGACCCTCAACTCGCACAGGCGAAACCCTTGTAACCCATATTCCGGCTCTGCCGTATTACTGGATTGCTAGCAGGAGTAGGATCCGTCCAAAGCCGGCGGATTCGAGCCTGGGTAGACTTGTGTGCTCACCATCCTAGAACATCGTACGTCTCACACCACTCTCTTCCGCACGCCTCGAGGACCCCCTCATGGCGTACTTGTCATCAATCCGACGACAGTTGGCGCCCACCATGGGGCAAGTGAGCTTCAGATCTGCGTTCCGAGCGGAATCTGCAAGAATCGGAATCAGCGAGACTATCGCCGTCGGTCGCATCCTCTACGCCAGCGAAGTCCCTCTCATCGTTCTCGACGAGACATGGATTCCGGCTAGGGAGGCCATGACTGCCTACACAATCATGTCTTTTGGCGAGATCGATGTTTACATCGGTTTCACTGAACCTGCCCAACCCACCCCAGCGGTGATGATAGAGGCAGAAGAAACTTCTGGGTCCCCTTTGTCCGTAGAGGCGGCAGAGTTCCAGATCTCAGAAAACCCTAATCCCACCCAGCCCGCACCAGTTGCGGAGATAGTGGAGAAATTCGAGCCTGAAGAAGACCTAGAGGTCCACGTCGAATCTGGAGTAGATCTCCCTGGAGGAGCCGGATCCCAGATCGACCCACCTGCGGAAGTTGAAATCCAGGAGGAGCATATCAGTGACACTGATTCCGGCTCTGATGATGCCGGGAAAGACAAACCTTTCCTAAGGTACACATTATGATGTATGATACTGCAAGGCGAAAGCACAGATGCAATTCTCGAGACCATCAAAAGTTTTGACATGGCTGATCGTGAAAGCCACAGGTACCTCAAGAAGCACACGTTGCACTTCGTCGGATACGTGGGATCCGGATCCAGCTCTGCCAATGCTGGAGAAAACACTGACTCGGTGCTGGAGGCAATTGGAACAAACACCGATGTACCCGCATCCTCGGATGAATCGATGAAGTCAGCAGATTTTCGAAAGTTCTCCGTGGAATATGAAGAGGAGTATAACTCCAAAGCTGCAGAAGAAGGAGAATCAATGGCTGAAGGATCCGGGGAACACTCTCCCAAAGCGCAGGATGACATGGACATCGGAGATAATCCCGAGGTCTAGATGTCCGAAAGTACCGAATAGAGCTTGACTCCGGGAAACGGACCCAAAGCCGTCTTTGCTACCGGAGCTGGCAAGAAGGAAAAGAAGAAGAACAAGACCCCGGCAAAAGACCCTCTGGATGAGGAGGTGATTGCTGAGGAATACGAAGAAGACTCGAATGGAGCACTTATCCCAGATGAGCAGAAAAAAGAAGAATCGGTGGATGGACACGTGATCACCGAAGGTGCGCGTAAACTCATCGATGCTGCACTAACCACACCTATCCCTACAGCTGTAGAACTTATTGCTGAAGAGCTGGATGAAAGGGCCCAAGTCCTAGAAGCACGTCGTCAACAACTCCTCGATGAAGCCAAAAACATCGAGGTGGAGAAGAAACGCATGGCAACTAAAGACTACATGTCTCGGTTGCACCAGAAGACATAGAAACGTCACACCAATGACGACCAGTTCCCAACTGTCCGTGCCGTCCTTTTCGGAGATGAGATGGGGAAGCCACAGAAAGATAGCAAAGGAGATTGGGTATACCCAACCCCAGTACAGAATACCGTGGCGGCCCGAGAAATTCTATCGGCTAATCCAGGACCGGAGGAGATCTGTTTGGGTATCAAGCTACTCAATAAGGGACTGGAGAAGCAAAAGGTCGCCCTGTCCGGAAGTCAAAAACTGGTCTCAGATTCTGACCAATGTCGCACAGATCCGGCATGGGCTGACGTAAGACCCCATCATGTCCGGGAGCAGTATCATCGCCCCGAACACCGGGAAGACAATTATTCAAGAACCGGATCGTCAGGACAGCACTACAACACCACGCGCAACTAGAGCAACGTTGTTCCAGCAGCCGAGAAAGATGCCATTGCTGCACTGAATCCGACGAACCCTCCCCGACGAGAATCTAACGATCGAAGGGGAGAAGATAAAGAGAAACGGCGGGAGGAGGATCGTCAAAAAATGCCACCTCCTGAATATACGAGCCGTTCGGCTGATCCTCACCGTGGTGGGAACGACAGACGAAGGAACGACGGAAACCACGCTGGAACAAGCCGGAAGGGGGCCTATCGTAGTCAAGATCCTCCCCGGAACCGGAATAATGACGCTCCGGACGGAGGCCGGCGATCAGCCGGAAACTATCTAGCTGCACCACCCTCTCCACCACACAGTCATCACAACGGCTCCCATGGAGGGCAAGGAGGACGACATGGCGGAGGAGGTGGTGGCAGAAGCCGAAGTTCGGCTCCAAGGCACCATAGCCACAGCCGGCATTCGGGACAATCTCTATCCCTGAACGACGCAAGGCACGGGATCAATTCCAACATAGAGGCGCGGCGCTATGAAAACAATGACATGTACGTGGGCCCAAAGTGCTTCGGACCATGCATCAGAGCTACAAGATTACCGGAAGGATTTGCTATCTCAAGGCACATCCAAGCCTACGACGGCATTGCTCGGCCAGACACTTGGCTACAGGATTTTTTCCAAGCTTGCTGCATCGCCAAAGGCGGAAACAGCCTGGTTGCAACCTGATATCTCCCACTTATGTTGCGGAAGATGGCGCGATCATGGCTCAATGAACTTCCGGAGAGCACCATCCATAACTGGTATGACATGCAAAGTGCGTTCTTTCGTAATTTCGAAGGCACATATCGGAGGCCCTGTTCGGTCGGAGACCTACAGCGTTGCACCCAGAAAGCTGGAGAAACTTGCCGAGATTATCTCGGACGATGGATCGACACCAAGAACTCCTGTGAAGGAGTAACGACCTGCGATTGAAGCTTTCATCGCAGGGCTCCCAATTGGTCTACTACGTCACTGCCCAAAGTGTGATAAGGTCACTGATTTGGGAGAAATGATAGAAACAGCGAGCAAGTATGCGGATGCTGACGACGTTGCAGAGGGATTACTCAACGTCCTGGTTGTACCTCAGTCAACAAAAACAAAGCAACAAGCTTAGAAGCGTTAAAACACCTCGGAGGAAAAACCCAACACGAAAACAGCGGTGGTTACTACTGTTTCTGGGTCTGGAGGACGAGGAGGACGTGGTGGAGGCCGCGGGCATGGCCGTGGGACTTCAAGGGTCCAAGGTAGAGGAGAACAGCAACCAGGAAAAACCTACTCTTGGGCCGACATTGCCAATAACCCATGTGTGCATCACCTAGACGCCAATGGGGGCTCGTCCCACACCAACGCTGAATGTCATTTCAATGACGACATCAAAAGAGATGACACCGCGGGCTACAAAGCTAAGTGGAAGAAGGGAAAGAAAAATCCCGAAAAGGACAAAGAGACCAAGGAAGATTCCGACATGGAGGAAGCCGATGCTTCAAATCCCAAGTCGGAAGGGAAGAAGACTTTTCCCACCAAGAAGGACACTTATGTCACTTTCCTCGGATCTCAACCAGCAAAGGTCAAGAAAGCAGTACTACACGAGCTCAATGCAACAGTTCCGGCTGTCCCATAGTATCTGGACTGGTCGGAAGTGGCAATCACATTTGACCGTGATGATCATCCGCCTAAGTTACACAGGTGAAGAAAATACGCCTTAATCCTCAACCCACTTATTGACGGTTATGGTTTCTCCAAGACCCTCATGGATGGTGGTAGCAGCATCAATATTCTCTATGTCGAAACGCTACACCTGATGAAGATCTCGGAGACCCAGCTGAACCATAGCTCTGTGATTTTTCATGGAGTTTCCCAGGAAGACAAGCTAATTCCCTGGGAGAGATCACTTTGGATGTTACCTTTGGAACTCCAAAGAATTATCGAACGGAGGCACTTTCCTTCAAAGTGGTCCCGTTCAAGAGCGATACCACGCTATATTCGAACGTCCGGCTTACTGGGATTTTATGGCTCGTCCGTGTTACATTTACAATATGATGATAATTCCAGGTCCCAACGGCGTGATCACCATCAGGGGAGACCCGAAGAAAGCGCGAGAGTGCGAGAATGGAAATGCCGCCTTTGCCGAAGTCGTGCTGCACGCCCAGGAGTACCAGGAGATCAAGAAGAGCATAGATCCGTCCGAGATGCCCGCAACGAAGAAGGAGGTGACCAAGCCAAATCCGGAGTTCAAGGCATCATAAGAGACGAAGAAAGCACCGTTGAAGGATGATGACCCCTCCAAGTTGACCCAGATAGGCGTAGGCCTATATAGTGCATAGGAAAGCGCGCTCGTCAAGTTCCTCCCAGCAAATCAAGATATCTTCGCATGGCAGCCATATGACATGACTGGAGTACCTAGGGAACTTGCCGAGCACTCTCTAAATGTAAACCCAAACGCTAAACCCGTCAAACAGTCCTTATGACGGTTTGGCGACGAAAAGCGTAAGGCAATAGCTAAGGAACTAGCGCGGCTCGAGTTAGCCGGATTCATACAAGAGGTCATCCACACTGAGTGGTCGGCCAATCCTATAATGGTCCCTAAATAGGACACCGCTGATTTAAGGATGTGTGTTGATTATACTGCCTTGAACAAGGCTTGTCCAAAAGATCCGTTCGCTCTGCCTAGAATTGATCAAGTTATCGATTCTACGGCAGGCTCGGAACTCCTCTGTTTTCTCGACGCATATTCCGGTTATCACCAAATCCATATGAAGGAATCTGACAAAGTCAAAACTTCATTCATAACCCCTTTCGGAACCTTCTGTTTTGTTACGATGCCCTTTGGGCTGAAGAACGCAGGAGCTACGTACCAGCGCATGATGCAGCGTTGCCTCCATGACCAACTCGGACGCAATGTACATGCATACGTGGATGATATCGCGGTGATGTCCAAAAAGAAGGAAACGCTAATTTCCGACTTGGAGGAAACGTTCGCCAATCTCGAAGAAATGCTTCTTTGGAATACCAGCCAGAAAATTGTTAGGTTTCATCGTGTCTCAAAGAGGCATAGAGGTGAACCGAGACAAAATCAAGGCTATACTCAATATTTCCATGCCAACTCGCCTGAAGGACGTACAAAGGTTAACTGGCTGCATCGCTGCGGTCAGTCGATTTGTAAGCCGGCTTGGTGAAAGAGCCGCACCATTATACAAACTCCTGAAAAAGACCAAAGATTTTGTTTGGACTGATGAAGCTGAAGCTGCACTACAAGACCTGAAGAAAGTACTCTCATCTGCTCCTATCCTTGCAGTGCCGGAACCTAAGGAACCGATGTTGCTCTATCTTGCTGCGACTAATAAGGTCGTTAGTATCGTCATGGTAGTGGAGAGACCCGAGGAAAATCAGGAACACCTAGTGCAGCGTCTGACTTATTTTGTTAGCGAGGTTTTGACAAAATCAAAACAGCGGTATCCGCACTATCAAAAGTTGGCTTACGGTGTTTTTCTAGCATCTCGTAAGTTACGACACTACTTTCAGGAGCATCCAATTACCATGGTGAGCACAGCTCCCATGAGAGATATAATCAACAACAGCGACGCCACAAGACGCGTCGCCAAATGGGGCATAGAGCTCTCAGCTTTCGATGTTGAGTACAAACCTCGGACAACAATCAAATCCCAGATCCTTGCTGACTTTGTCGCTGATTGGACAGAGATGAAGGAGAATATGATCCTCCCTGAGTCCGAATATTGGACCCTATTTTTCGATGGGTCTAAGGCTCGAGGGGGCTCGGGGGCTGGCGTGGTGCTCAAATCACCCCAAGGTGATAAACTTTTATATGTGTTGCAGATCCACTTCACAGCAACAAACAATATTGCCGAGTATGAAGCACTGCTACATGGAATCGGGATTGCTAAGGACATTAGCATCCGACGTTTGATGTGTTACAGAGATTCAGATCTTGTTGCTCAACAAGTGTCGGATATTTGTAATGCAAATAAACACATGGCAGCATATAAAGCTATCGTGGATGATCTATCTAAATTGTTCGAAGGGTTTGAAGTTCAACACACCCCTCGAGCTGAAAATGAGGAAGCAGTTGCACTATCTCGGATAGGTTCTGCGCGGAAAGAGGTCCCGGATGGCGCTTTTCTGGAGCACCTCAAAGTTCCCTCAATAAAGGGAGTAGATGAGGAATATCCGACCAAATCCGACTCACCCTTGATAGCAGTTCTGGCTTTAATTCCCAGCTGGACTCAACCCTACCTCGATTATTTGGTAGATGGCAAATTACCCGAAGACGAGGTGCTGAGCCAACAGATTATCTGACGAGCAAAAGCCTATACTATTGTTAAAGGTGAGCTCTATAAACAGAGTGTTTCTAGGGTTTTCCAGCGCTGTGTATCTCCGGAAGAAGGAGTGGAAATCTTAAGGGAAATCCACGAAGGCGAGTGTGGTCACCACGCTGCAGCCAAATCTTTAGTGGCAAAAGCTTTTCGACACGGATTTTTCTAGCTTACAGCTCAGGCAGATGCCGAACGATTAGTCAAGACGTGTAAAGGCTGCCAAAAGTATGCCAAGCAAGCTCATGTTCCGGCTGACCAGTTGCAAACAATACCTATAACATGGCCCTTTGCGGTCTGGGGGCTTGATATGGTAGGACCTTTTAAACGAGCTCCAAGTGGATTTACTCACCTCTTAGTGATGGTGGATAAATTCACCAAATGGATTGAGGCTAAACCTGTCACAAGTTGTGACGGAGCAATAGCCAAAATATTTCTCGAGGATGTTATAATGTGGTATGGTTATCCGCACAGCATTATCACGGACAACGGGAGTAACTTTTCTATGGGAGAATTGGCTGAATTCTGTGACGAGCAAAATATCCGGCTTGACATTGCGTCAGTCGCACATCCACAAGCTAATGGACAAGTCAAAAGAGCAAATGGTTTAATCTTACAAGGCCTAAAACCGAGACTCGAAGCACCACTACGACGTGCTGCGGGGGCTTGGGCAGAGGAATTACCCTCTGTAATTTGGAGTTTACGAACAACTCCAAACAGGTCAACAGGATACACACCTTTCTTCTTGGTCTATGGTGCAGAAGCAGTTCTTCCTAGTGATTTGATTCATACTTCTCCTAGAGTGGCCGCGTATATCAAAGAGGATGGCGAGATTTCTCGACAAAATGATCTCGACTTAGTCGAAGAAGTTCGCGTCGTTGCTGAAATGAGATCTATAGCCTATCAGCAGAAGTTACGCAAGTATCATAGCCAGAGAGTCCGAAATAGATCCTTCAATAAAGGTGATTTGGTTCTCCGGCTTGTGCAACAAAGAAAGCACAAACTTTCCCCAGTATGGGAAGGGCCCTTTTTAGTTAGTCGAGTATTGCACAATGGATCATACTACTTAACTGATATGAGGCCAGTCAGAGAAAGACCTGCTACTAAGAAGAGAAAGAGAGCTAGAGGCAGTACAAATCCGTATGAGTTAGACAGACCGTGGAATATTGCTCAGCTGCGTCCCTTTTATTCTTAGTTTATCCTTCTTCGTAATCATACATATGTACATGTTCTGTGAGAAATAAAAGTTTAGGTTACCTCAAGTTTTTTCTGAGAAGTTCTTAAACCATCTTATTTCCGAATGATCATGTCATAGTCGAAAATCCCAGAATGCTTGAAAGTACTTTATGCTCATGATTGTTCTGGTTTAGATTTCCGATTCTAAAAAACCGCTACCTTCTGGTATAACTCCAAAGTTTCTAGTCTTTACTTTGGTTATTTGTCTGATTGCTGGATGCGGGCATTTTCCGAGTAGTGAATTGTTGGTATTGGAAGCCGACTTTGTTTCCGAGTTTAAACTGGTTTAGCAATTGAGATCCGTTGCTCGGCAAAGTTTTCGGCGAAAGGTTTAGCCGGCTCACGAAAGGGACGAGGCGGAAAGACAGATAAACAATAAGTAGTGACGAAAAAATACAAGTGCTTATGTAAACATTTCAGGCACACAAAAAATTCAAAGTCGAAAAGTGCTGAATTGATCAAACGCTTAGCACTAGCAAAGTTAAAGTATTACATATTTACAAACGCATCATGTTTTTTCTGGAATAATACATAAGTTTCTGGTCTACGATGCAGGAGGAGATGAAGGAGCTGCCGGCTCGCTGGTTACTCCGCCTTGATATCGTTTCGAGATGTCCGCATCCGAGTTGGTGCGTTCAACGTCGGAAACTTCTGTTGGTTCTTTTGGAGGAGGAGGCGGAGTATCCACGTGGGTGAAGAAGGGGATCTCGTAGCTGGTCAGGTCAGCCACGTGATACCCATATCCGGCGTAGGAGTGCATGATGGCTTGAAGGTCTTGCTCCTGGCCTTCTTTGTCTACCTTGCAGTACCCTCTGGTCACTTGCCATATTTCCATGTTTCCATGGTGGCTCATGACCATCGTGAGAGCGTTCTGCGTAGCAGTCCGCGCGTAGGACATGTTCCAGTCCCGAACAAGTTGCGGCATCTCCTTCACCCTGTCCCGCACCTGGAAGTCTAACATGCTTGGCATGTCCAGAATCTTGAGAGCTTCGCCGACGTCCTCAAGGGACTGGCGGAAGTCATGAAGCAGGTCATCGACTTGGGTAAGCCGGTGGGTGCGGGGCTCAGAGGAGGAAGAATCCGTCAAGTTCAGAGGACCTATACACAAAACAAGTTAAGAAAAATCCGACATTGGTAAAAGTCGAAGAAAGAGACAAGTCAGATAGATGGAACGTACCAAAAATGACGTCGTCAATCTTGGTCTTCTCCTCCCGGAGACTTTGGAGTTCAGCCCGGAGCGCTTGGGACATATCCTTCTCTCTGTCAAGCTCATTCTTGAGATCCGAGATTAATTTATCTTGAGCAGCGATCTTGTGATCACGCTCATCAGTGGCCATGGAGGAGGATTCAAGGACTTGAGCTATTCTCCTTTCATGATCCGCCTTAAGCTTATGCAGCTCTTGGCGAAGTCCCTTGTTCTCCACCACCAGGGTCTTGAGGTTCTTGGCCTCTTCAATCATGGCGATAGATTGTTTCACCAGCGTTGTAAGTCAAAAAGAACAAAAGTTCAGAAAAATTCGACATTGAAAGTTTACCTTCGGCCTCATCCTTGGCGACTTTGAGTTCAGCATTTTTAAGCCGGAGAGCTTTTATCTCTCTCCGCTTGTCGCAGACATTGGTCAGTAATTCCTGGTTATAGGAACATACTTTCTGTAAGTCAGAAAGCTACTTAAGACTCGGGCTAATATTTTTGCTAAAATATCAGCACAAGCCTTGGGGGCTACACTAGTTCGTTCTTTGGCATCCTAATAAAGCATAAACCCGGATTGTTTATCCTACTTCATGCTTGGGGGTTAGAGGATATGATATAAAATACAATAAAGGAAAAACAGGAGTTGGAATTTCGACTTACATATTGTTCGCGGGTGAGTTTATGCAAACCCACGTTCACTTCAGCAGCCTCCTTTTCAGCGAGAGTCAGAGGAATTACCGGAGTTGTTGGAAGCTCACCGGTCCTAATCCTCTCGTTGCAAAGGCGGACCTGGGTGAGAAGGTCAGAGAACTTGATGTCCTCTTCTTCTTGGGCTTCTTCCTCGGCAGATAAAGTTCTCTTCTCCAAGCATTGCTTGGCAAGCCGCTGGATTTCTTCGGCAGATTTCCGAGACAGGCCAAATTTGGCAAGTCCCGGATTGCTCAAGAGGTTTTCGATGAAGGTTTCTGCCGAGGGATCATTACCCAAAGAGGGTTCACCCTTATCTAGATCTGACGCACATGTGGTGACGTCAGTTTGCGTTCCAAGGTTCGCAGGCCCCGTTGAAGGAGCCGGATCTTCTGCAGTGTTCGGCGAGATAACCGGCGTTGCAGAAGGTTGAGGGGCAGGAGTCAGAGGAGCCACGTCAGGGGAAGCTATGGTAAGCTTTGTCTGCCGCAGCGGCTTCGAAGGAATCCCTTTCCCCTTGGCCTTGACGAGCGGTTTTGCTCTGAGAATGTAGTAAAAGTCAGAAAACATTACATCTCGGAAATTTTTTTGAATAAGGTACAAAGGCGGAAGTTGTGATTGAATGTTACCTCTTCACGACAGGCACCTCCTTTGTGCCAACAGCCACTGTCGGAGCCTTGCGCTTCTTGAGCGCAAGATCCGGCAATGGAACTACCTCCACCTCCTGAGAGAACTCCGGAGGATATCCTTCGAGCGGAGCAAGTTCCGACTCAGGAGGTCAGCAAGGTGAAAAGTAGAAAACATATCAGTATTGCAGTATAACTCAAAGAATGAAACACATAAAAAGTATACTGATGGAAGCTTACCGGCACTACGGGGTTGTCCGCCGTGTGCATGTCCAGAGAAACCTCTGGGATTCTCTTCTTGATTCGCTCCTTGATCAGCCACTTAATCTGGCTTATGTAGCCCTGTGTGGTGAAGGCTTTGGAGCTGATGCTGAGGGAATCTTTCGGGGACGACGTGATGGAGTGCATCAGTCGGGTTCCGTGGTACTGGAGAGGCTGGATCCGACGTGAGACCCAGCACTGAACTAAGTCGGATCCCTTCAAATCCTTGTGTTTGATTAAGTATTCGATCTGCCTCTTAGTGAGGATCAGATCGCCGGTGAGAGCCGGAGCAGCCTCGTCCTAAGAAGGTTGGGCCGTGGCAGCTCCGTCCGCAAAAGCCGGCAAAGCAGTAGCTTTGTCGGGAGCCGGAATATCCCTATGATAAAAAAGTGGCCGGAAATTGTTTGACCGAGTCACTGGCTAGAATCTTGGGATAAGCCCGGTCGCGTCTAAGTGAAAAGCTGATAGTGCCGGTGATGTAAGGAACACCGGCAGTAATGGAATTCCTCCGGACATGGAAATAGTACCGGAAGAGAGTCATACTCGGCCTAATGCCGAGAAAGCCCTCACAAAGAGAAGCATACACACTCATCTCTAAGAGAGAGTTGGGAGGAAGATTGTGGGGTTGAACTGCGAAATGATCTATCACCTCGGAGAAGAACTCTGATGGAGGAAAGGACATACCTCTATCGAGGTGGGTGCCGAAGTGGACCCGCTCACCGTCGCGCGGGTTGGGGATGGTTTCCCCGAAGCCGCTCCGCCAGTCACCGGTGACGAGAAGCCCCTCCTTCTCCATGTTCTTGAGGCCCTCCTCGTTGAGAGCGTAGGGAATCTAGATCCCGCGGAAGCTCTCTTTCTCCGCTACTACTTCCGCCGTCGCCGCCGTTGCCGCCAAGCTGGAGGAAGAAGATGAAGTCATTGCTCCGATGAGAAGATGACCTAAAAGAGGTGGCGCTGGGAGCTCTGTGGGGGAAGAACGAGGAAGCTCTGTGCGCGCAGGAGGATCGGGAGGAAAGGAAACGGCAAAGGACTGGTGGAAAGGAGAAGGAAAAATCCAAACCCCTTATATCCACCTACCTGCGCCAAGATTCGTGCAAATGCTACAGTGTAACCGCCACGCGTCGTGGAAGGAACTGGGAAGGACCCACGCGATGATTGCGTCGCCTCGATCTCCATGCACGCATTGAAACGGCTCCTCGGTTCCGCGAACTGCGGACCCACCAACAGTCATGCTGACGGAATGCCTGTCAGATGACATGATTTGACCATGACTTGTGTCAGGTGACGTTGGGAACCCAATTCCGGCTTAAGTTTGAAACTGAGCTGGAAAATCCGAGTAACCTACTAATAGGTCCGACTTATTTTTAAGACCCGGATTGTTTTTTTGTTGTTGTGAAGTTTCAGGAACCTTCAAGATTCTGCAAGCCGAAGATCAAGCTAGATGATGATAAATCTGACTTTGGATCTTGGAGGCCTTCGGGGGCTGCTGTTGGGGATATACTTTCCAGGTATCCTCATAGTTCCTCACTGACCAGGGTGGCCCACTTTGGGTTAGAGCATTGCTTCACAGGCGGCCTAGTCAGGGAGAAATACGGAGTCCAATCTGACTACGGGAAGGCCCAGAAGACTTACCGACTTAGGCCCATAATGTTACTTGTAGTTCAAGATGTACTCTGTAACCGACTCTTAGTCGTAGACGGATAGATCTCTCCTATAAACCCTAGGCCAGATATCTATATAAGCCGTCCTAGGGAGAGCCCTTAGGGCACCTCAATACTTTAGACCCTCAACTCGCACAGGCGAAACCCTTGTAACCCATATTCCGGCTCTACCATATTACTGGATTGCTAGCAGGAGTAGGATCCGTCCAAAGCCGGCGGATTTGAACCTGGGTAAACTTGTGTGCTCACCGTCCCGGAACACCGTACGTCTCACACCCCTCTCTTCTGCACGCCTCGAGGACCCCCTCATGGCATACTTGTCATCAATCCGACGACAACACTCTCTAAGAATCATCCGTCCAAAGTCCTTAAGAGTGATACCCCATGGTTCGGGAACACTCCAGACATGGTCGGGACACTCCGAGACCAATGATCGATAGAGGGACCTGGATGGCCATGTGACCCCTATGCATTCCACGAAGATCTTTCGTCGTTTGAACTGGGACAGTCGTGACTTATTCCCTTTGTCTCTCGATACTTACATTGCCCGAGATCTGATCAATGACATCACCATGTCGGGTTCCATCTCATTACCGAACAATGCTACTTGTCTCATTCTGACAAGTGGTATCCCTGTGATCAAATCACATGTTGCACAGCTATTGGATATAACTTCTCCGAGTGGGCCCTTGAGTATCTTTCCGTCACGTGGACAGACAAATACCGCTCTTGACATATATCGCCTCTACGGTTCCTCCGAGTACCTGAACACACCTTTATAATCATTGTATTACCAAGTGATGCTTGATGCTATCTAAGCACTCTCGGGAGACAGTGATTGATATAGCCTCACGGTCTAAGGAATAGTCTACGAGGATCCATTTCTAATCATCGTAACATGAACTTCGTGACATGATCGGGTCACAATGTTTAGGTTGGGTATTGGTTCATCATCTCATTCTTAGAATGAGTTGACTCCATTTCCAACTGGCATAAATGCCACATGATCATGAAACCTTGATCATCTATTGACCAATGAAACAGTGACTGGAGTTTCACTGGGAAACCATGGTTGTTTATATATCACTCGTGTATTGATGTTTCCTCTCAATACAGTTATAGCATGATACAAAACTTAACCATAAACTTTATGAAATATGATAATAATCCTTATTATTATTTGTCTCTAGGGCATATTTCCAACAATATTCCGTTCATAGCATTGGTGACGCATCGCTGGCGGACGCCCGTGATGTTGCGCTTGTACAACTCACCATTGATGATGGTGAAAGATTTTGAGTGCCGCGCTATGTGTCGCGCGTCCGTTGGTCATCTGGCAGCCTTTTGGTGAGCAGGTATGTGATGTATGGCTGCGTCCAGGATGGCTCGATGAGCATGCCTCCATGGGACCTTTGGGTGAGGCTCCTTGGCCTGCATTGCTGGGACCATCGGCTTCTTCGGGTGGCGCATCCCTCGAGTCTGTTGCTATATTGGATGGTCCTGCAAGAGTCTTCGTCTTGATGGAGCGCTCGCATATCTGCTCGAGGAATACGCCTGGTGCCACCCGGGAGCAGGTGGAGCCGATATTGGCGAGCGTGTCAGCCTCCTCATTGCTTTCACGGCCTACGTGTCGTAGTTCGCAGCCATCGAAGCCTCCCTCGAATGTGTTGTAGAGGTCATGGTACGCAACCATGTCATTGTTCAGGGCGCCGCATGTCTTCAGGGTCTGCTGGACCACAAGGTTGGAGTCACCGTAGACGACGAGTCGCATGGCGCCCCAGGCCTTGGCCATCCGCATCCCGTGGATCAACACCTTATACTCTGCTTCATTATTTGACACGCGGAACTTTCCGAAGGATGTATTGCAACTTGTCGCCTTGAGGAGATGTCAGGATGACGCCTGCGCCAGCTCCCTCCTTGCGCTTGGATCTGTCAAAGTTCATGGTCCAGAGGTTGGACATATCTGGTGTGTCGGGGAGCTAGTTCTCAATCCAGTGGACGAGGAAGTCCGGTAGGACTTGCGACTTGATCGCCACTTGCCGCTCGTAGGTGATGTCTCGTGGGGACAACTCGATGCCCCAGAGGGCGACTCCCCCCATCGCGTCGGGGTTGTTGAGGATGTGGTTTAGCAGGGCGTTATTCACCACGACTATGGGGTGCTCCTGGAAGTAGTGGCACAGTCGTCATGTTGTCATGAAGACACCATAGGCCACCTTCTAGAAGCTCGGATTGCGCAACCAGGATGCCATGATCACATTCGTGCGCAACCGAATCTCTCCCCTTTAGCGGCGCACTCACAAGTTGTGCCATATGAGCTTCAGTCGCGACCACAACCGAACCTCCTCGTTCGAGTTGAGCAATACGGAGATCTTCTACCGGGTCAAGGCTCTTTTCACCACCCATAAGGACTTCTCCGCCGAATGGACGTGGGGAATCGAGCATTACTGCCATGACAGGCTCCCTCCCGCGGTAAGCTTTGCAGGGTAAACTTATGTCGGATCAATCTCATGTCAGTTCTTATAACATTCTTGACCTTGCTCCTTGTGCTTTTTTCTCAGCTGTTTCTCCAGCAAACCCTCGAGGATGGCCCGGATCCGACCCTTAAGTGGGCACCGGACCGAGAAATTCCAGACGAGGAGGAGCCGGACCAGGAGATGTTCCTCCCCACACCCGACGCCACCAGACGACCCAGCGGTAATTATCTTCTCTTAGAGATTGGCCCGACGATGACGATGACTCGGATATCGATGTGATTGAACCCGTTGAGGCTGTCCCTCTTTCTTTTGCTTACCCGGCATCAGCTAACCCCGGTCGGCACATCCACGAGGATCCTCCCCTTGCCACGGGCGAGCCTGCTCCAGCGGCGTCAAAGAAGAAGCGCGGAACCGCGTCGAGTTCTTCTTCCGAACCTTCTTAGCCTTCCAAAAGGCAAAAGAAGGCCGGAGACAAGACTGCCTCCAAACGAGTAGGCAAAGCCCCGGCAAGGAGGTTCCGGAAACCTAAGGAGGCAGAGACCTCGGATGCGTAAGCTCTTTTTTCACTGCGCAACATATTTCTCCCTGCTTCGGGGTAATTTCACTCCTAACACTTCGAATATGCACATACCTAGAGCCAGGTTAAGTTCCGCTTGGCCCGGATCTTGTACACTTCGAATATGCACACACCTAGAGCCGGGTTAAGTTCCGCTTGGCCCAGATCTTGTACACTTTGAATATGCACATACCTAGAGCCGGGTTAAGTTCCGCTTGGCCCGGATCTTGTACACTTCGAATATGCACCGAACTAACTTTACATGCCTATTCCTTTGTCAGGTAACTACCAACCGTCGGAGCGCCGAGTTTCAGCTCCTGCTTGATACCCATAAGACCTTGCGCGCAAGACACGTTGCACTTGGCGCGGAGCATGAAAAGAGGGGTAATTTCCTCTCTTAACACCTCATCGCTTCGTTTGTTTCTGCCGGATTAACCTCCTTATTCGGTTTTTTGTAGCTAGGGTGGAGGCTGAAAACAAGATTATGCGAAAAAACATGGAGGAAATCCGAGGTATGTCCCCTTTCGGCCAACGTCGTTGTGCTCTCTATTCTTTCTTTTTCTTGGCTCGGCAAATATTCACTCCTCGGCTTTGCCGGGTCAACACACCATTTCAGCATCGCTTGAGGATAGTGTGCCCGTGCCTAATATGATGCTGCATTTTCTTGAACAAGCAGGACAACATCAAGCCGAGCTGAAGAAGAAGGACGATGAGCTTGCCCTCCTCCGAACCAAGGACGGCGAGATAGCCAAACTCAAGGCCGAGATGGAGAAGATGAAGGCCCAACACAAAACCGAGCTCCAGAAAGTTGTCCAGAACTTCACCGAAGAGCGTGAGCACTTTACCCTTCAGATCTCCAAGGACCAGGATCTGCTCAAGGAATTCGAAGCCCGGCTTGGGTCGGCGCTCGCTGAGCTTGAACAACTTCGGCAGAGACGCGATTGTTGTATCTAGGAGTTGACCCGGATCCATCACCATATCTCACGTAAGTTTCTTTCTCTTTCCCGACGCAGTTTTCCGGGTTAACTCATATGCCGGTGCTTCAGCATCCTCCCTTTCCCTATTTTCAGATAACTTTTCGGAGGGTACTGCTATTGCCAGCGCTGCCGTTGCCAAGTTTCGCCAAGAGAGGGGTACTCCCATTGCTCCTGATGGTGAGAGTATCCCTTTATACCTGGAGGACCTGTTGGTTAGCGTGTCAGCCCGGGTGGAAACTATCAAGAACTATGGCAAGGATCTCCTCGATGTTGTGGTCCGGATCTTCAACGCATTCTGTCCAAGCGAGGACGCTCCGGAAAGGATCACACTTCTTGCGGACAAGCTAATGGAGATTGAGACTCAACTCGACCTCTAGAGGGAATCCGCCGGGCGGGCCGCGGCAGATACCCTTCTCCATCATATCCTTTCATGGTACGAGAAAATCGATCTGAGCCTCCTCACCCGTCGGTGTACCAGATCCAAATGGACTGATGATCCGGAGTGGGTAGCTCGGCGCCAGGCTTGCGTCTACAGCCTCATCGAATATTCTCTAGTCCATGACTGGGTTGAGGGGCCGAGCTTTCTGGAATCCGGCGAGGAGGAACAGATGGAGAACGTGGAGGATGGGTCGGGCGATGACGGAGAAGATGCTGCTTCAGATATCGAAGACAGTGATGATGACGCCGAACTTCCTCCTCCTGCTGCTCCTTAATTCTAAAAAACTTGAAAATTTATCAGATCCCCGGTATGCCGGGTCCACTTGTATGCTGGATATGTGATATTTTTCTAGTACATTTCTATGCCGGATTAACTTGGGCATAGTCCCCGAGTTTCATTTTCTTGTTTGTCCAATTCTCTGGCTCGGTCCGTGTCTACCTTGATTCGGTTTTACGACTTACGAACTCGAGCTTCAAAAATTGTTTTAACAATACTTAGAAACTTTTAGGTTTAGCTCAAAATAATTCAGCATAGTAACTCGAAAATAAATACAGGGTTAGTCCGAAAAACAAACGTTAGCTCGAATAAACTCGTTTCCTTAGTCGTTTTTCATGTGCCACGCAATTCCAAACTTGTTCCCTTGCTCGCCATGAAGCCAATTCTTGTTGGACAGCAACGAGTCGAAAGGTTGGGTTTTTGGTGCTCACACATTACTAATCCGGGTTAAGTGAAACGAGTCATTCCAGCTAACGCATAAAAAATAACCACAATCATTTAATAAGGCAGTCCCCGAGTTACTGCTCGAGGCTCCGCTGTTTCATTGATAGGCTCATTGCCGACATACATACCGACATATGAGGATGACTCGGGTACATACACTCTTTAGCTAAGTGTAGAACGGACGAAGTAGTGCTACATTCCACGGTCGCTTGGATTCCTCTCCGGACCTGTCTGCCTTGTTCTTTTCCTGTGGCTTTGCATCTATGAGATAGTAAGAGTCATTGTGCAATGCTTTGCTCATGATAAATGGTCCTTCCCAAGGAGGGATAATTTATGCATGCCAGTGGTACGCTGTACCAACCGGAGCACCAGATCGCCTTCCCGGAAGACTCGGGGGCACACTTTCCGGCTATGATAGCGTCGGAGATTTTGCTGATATATGGCGGATCTGGACAGTGCCAGTTCTCTCGCTTCTTCCGGCAGATCAACATCATTTTGCCGGGCTTCTTGCACTTCGGCTTCTGTGTATTGGGTGACCCTAGGCGAATCATGCTCTATGTCGGCTGGTAACATAGCTTCTGCCCGATATACCAGAAAGAACGGCGTGTAGCCTGTTGATCGATTCGGAGTTGTTCTTAAACTCCACAACACCGCTGGTAGTTCTTCTATCCAGCACCCCGCTGATCTTTGCAGCGGCTCAATGAGCCGGGGTTTTATCCCGGATAGCACTAATCCGTTGGATCTTTCCACTTGTCCGTTCGATGCGGGGTGGGCTACCGAGGCTATGTCGAGTCGGATTTTCTTATCTCGGCAAAATCGTGCAAATGCTCCTTCAGCAAAATTGGTGCCGTTATCAGTTATGATACTGTGAGGATAACCGTATCTCAAGATGATGTCTTTGAGAAATGTCACAGCTGTAGCTCCATCACACTTTCTTATAGGCTTCACTTCGATCCATTTTGTAAATTTGTCCACCATGACCAGAAGGTGCGTCATGTTCCCTTTGGCTGGTTTGAACGGGCCAACCATATCCAAGCACCACACAGCAAATGGCCATGTAATTGGTATGGTTTTAAGTTCCGACATAGGCATATGTGTCTTGTTGGCATACCTTTGGCAACCATTGCATTTTCTCACCAGATCCTCCGCTTGCTTCAAGGCGCTTGGCTAGTAAAATCCATGCCGGAATGCCTTTGCCACTAAGGCCCGGGATGAGGCGTGATGCCCGCATTCTCCTTGGTGTATATCTCGGAGGATGTCAAGTCCTTTTTACGGATCAACCCACCGCTGGAGGATATTGGTTACACTCCGCTTGTACAGCTCGGAATTGATGATTGTGTAAGCTTTGGCTCTCCGCTGAGTTTGCCTGGCTAGCACTTCCTCAGTGGGTAACGTTCTATCTTTCAAGAACTGGTATATAGGCAGCGCCCAAGCTGGTACTGCTCTCGCAGGGAACATCTCCTCGTCAATTTCCATCTGATCCACCGGCATAACTTCAGCCGGATCACGCCGAACAGTCCCCGGGTCTGGTGAGGTAGTCCTCGGGTTTGCCGAGATAATCCCCGGGTTTGCCGATGTAGTCCCTAGGTTCGGCGTACTACTTCCCACGTCAATGTTCATGGGCTCAGCTCCGGATTCCGCGTTTTCTGGGACATAGATTGAATCGGTTTCTGGGGACGGCCTGATAGATGGCTTTCTGAGGTGCTCCAATGCAACACCCGGTGGAATTGCCTATCGGGTCGAGCCGAGCTTCGATAGCATGTCGGCGGCTTCATTTTCCACACGAGGTATATGATGAAACTCGCATCCCTCAAAGTAACCCGAGATTTTCTGCACATGAAATTTGTATAGTGCCATGTTTGGATCCAGGGCGTCCCACACTCCGGACACTTGCTGTATTACTAGATCCGAGTCGCCAAAGCAGATTATTCGATGTATGCCAATTTCCTTTGCCACTTTTAGACCATGCACGAGAGCGTCGTACACGGCGACATTGTTTGACGCTGTGAAATGGATCTGCAACACGTACTTGAGCTGATCCTTCTTTGGCGAGGTAAGCACAACCCCGGCACCTAATCCGGCTTTGGTCTTCGATCCGTCAAAGTGCATCCTCCAGTAGTTCGGATCCGGTGGCGGTGGTTCGTATTGTACCTTGGCCCAATCCACGAAAAAGTCCGCTACAGCCTGGGACTTGATCGCTTCTCTTCTATCGTATTGGGGCGCGTATGGTGCTAGTTCGATTGCCCATTTCGCAATTCTGCCGTTCGCATCTTTGTTACCCATTATCTCGGATATGGGGGCTTCACATATCACTTTGATAGGATGCTCCTCAAAGTAGTGCTTTAACTTCTTTGCCGCCATATAAACTCTGTATGCCACCTTTTGAAAATGCGGGTAGTTCTGTTTTGAGACAGACAATACCTCGCTCAAGTAATACACTGGCCTCTGCACCGACTTACCCTCTTCATCTCGTTCCACTACAATCACTGCACTTACAACTCGGTTGGTTGTGGCTATGTAGAGCAACATTGGCTCCTTCGACAGTGGAGAAGCTAACACTGGTGCAATGGCCAACATCTTTTTTAAGTGGGCAAAAGCTTCATCGGCCTGAGGCGTCCAAATGAATTTATTTGATTTTTTCATGAGTTGGTAGAGAGGCAGTGCCTTTTCCCCTAACCGACATACAAACCGACTCAACGACGCCAGGCATCCGGTGAACTTCTGGACGTCGTTGAGACACTTCGGAAGCTCCATTCGTTCGATGGCTCGGATCTTAGTTGGATTAACCTCGATACCTCGGCTAGAAACGAGAAATCCGAGTAATTTCCCAGCCGGGACGCCGAAGGTACATTTCTCCGGGTTAAGTTTCATCCGGAATCTCCTCAAGTTCGTGAATGTTTGCCTTATGTCGTCAAGGAGCGTTGCGCTTTCCTTGGTCTTGATAACCACATCGTCCACGTAAACTTGCACATTTTGACCTATTTGATCGTGCAGACATTTTTGCATACACCTTTGGTACATTGCTCCTGCGTTTCGTAAACCAAACGGCATAGTGCGATAGCAATAAGCCCCGTACGGGGTAATAAAAGCAGTTTTTATTTGATCGTCCGGGTTCAGGGGTATCTGGTGGAAACCAGAATAGGCGTCGATAAATGACAACAGTTCACATCCCGCGGTAGAGTCGATGACCTGATCTATCCTTGGCAGCGGAAATGGATCTTTCGGACATGCCTTTTTTAGGTTCGTACAATCGATACACATACGCCAAACCACTGCCACGTTCGGATCGTCCTTCTTCTTTTCCACCAGTACCGGATTAGAGAGCCAATCCGGATATAGCACTTCCATGATAAATCCTGCTGCTAGCAACCGAGCTATCTCGTCACCAATGACCTTTCTCCTATCCTCGGCGAAGCGTCGGAGAGGCTGCTTCACCGGCCTTTCTCCGGGTCTTACATTCAAAGAGTGCTCGGCTAACTCCCTCGGAACACCTTGCATGTCCTGTGTGGACCAAGAAAAATATCCCGATTCTCACGGAGGAAGTTGACGAGCTTGCTTTCCTATTTGTCAGTTAATCCGGCCCCAATTGTCACGGTACGCTCCGGAAACATGTTATCCACCGGTATCTTCTTGGTGTCCTTCGCGGCTTGAAATGAAATGCTTCCATGCGGGTTACTTAACGCCGTCATATACTGCTGCACGGACCGAGCTAATGCCGTCACTTCTTGGATTTTTCTTTTCTCTTTGGCAATTACGAGTGACTCGGCTAGGTTAGACCCGGCTGAAGCGCACTCAATAGAACGTCGGAAATCCCCAATGATAGTAATTGCACCATTTGGTCCGGGCAACTTCATCTTCAGATAACTAACGTGGCAACTTGCCATGAATTTGCCCAGCGCTGGTCTCCCGAGTAACGCATGATACGCGCTCTCCAGGTTTACCACTTCGAACTCCAGATTTTCGGTTCGGCAGTTATCCCTTGTACCGAACAGCACGTCGACCCGGACTTTGCCTATTGGTTCGCAGGATATGCCGGGCACGATACCGTGAAAAGTTGTTCTCGTAGCCTGGAGCATGTTCTCCGAGATGCCCAACTTGCGCATCGTATCCGCATACATGATGTTAATGCTACTGCCATTGTCGATCAGTACCTTGGAGAACCTCACATTAATGTTTGGTCCAATGAACGTCGGATCCAACACTAGTGCATATGAGCCCGGACTTGGCATAAGCTTGGGGTGATCTTTGATGCTCCAGGTAATTTCCTGGTCAGACCAAGACATGTACCTCGTCACTGCAGGCATAACCGCGTTAACCTCCATATGTCGGCGCTGCAAGCTCTTCCTATCTGTTTCTTCTGTTGTGAACACACAATAGCTCTGGTGATGTTCCCTGTACTCATTTCTTCCCTCGTCTCCGGAGTACCTCTGATCCGGTTGTTGCTGGGTTTCTATCTAATGCACTGCATCCCTTCTCTCACTGCTGTCATACCTCGGCGGAGGGGGAGGCAACATCAGTTGCTGCGTGTTTGCTCCGGAGAGCAATTGCTGCTGGGGTAACTCCTGCCGAGGTTGATCATTCCGAGGTGCCTAAGCATTCCCCAACCACCTTGTTCTATCTTGCGCATCCACTCACATTGTCTCGTCGTGTGACCCGCCGGGCTGCTCGGATTTGGCGTGTGAAACTTGCACGGCTGGTCCAACATTGACTCGTAGGTATACCTCGGACGATCTTTCTTTTCTTGCCATTGCTTCTTCTGCTCTGGAGTCCATGTTTTCTTGCCATCGTTTCGAGGAGTCCATTGCCCTCCCGTTTTCTGGCGTTGGTTGCTCCCTGCCCTGGGCTGGTCTTGATTCACGGCCGCAACTTGTCGTGAGCCATATCGATAATCCGGTCTATCGTCTCTCCTTTTTCCCCTGTAATCGTTCCTCCGGGATGACCCGGATCCGTCCCTCGGATAGTACTCCTCATTTGACTCGTTCGACGCGATCCTAGGTTGAGTTGGATCACCCAAAGCATAAGAATCCGCGATCCGCATCATCTCTGCCAATGTGACTGGCATTTTCCTTTGCAATTTCATCCACAACTCGCTACCATATCTACATCCTTGTGCGAACCATGCTATAGCCTGTGACTCTGTGACTCCCTCACACGAGTTCCTCACGGTACACCATCGGGTTAAGAATTCATGGTCTGTTTCGTTAGATCTCTGCTAGCACATAGCCAGGGTCTGCGGTCTGTTCGGTCTCTGATACGTACTTGAGAAGTTGCTGATGAACATCTCTTCAAAATCTATCCAGCAGTTGATGCTTCTGGGTGGCAAATTATTCAGCCAAACCCTAGCCGGACCTTCCAACATTTGGGGTACATATCGTACTGCCCACCTCAAGTTGCCAGTTGCAATTTTCACAGCTGTTGCGTAGTTTATTAGCCAATCCTCCGGCTTTGTACTGCTGTCATACGTCTTCGTACCCCTGGGTAATTGGAAATTGGGTACTGGCGGTTCCTTCATGATCCGGGGTCCAAAGCACGCTGGACCCGGAGGACCTTGACATTCGATCTGTTCCGACCTATACAGGCGGTCTAGTTTTAGCCTAGCGTCATCCGGCATCAAATCTCTGCTTCCCAATCTCGACCCTATCACATGATAGTCCGGTCTTGCGTAACCCGCATTCATCATCTCTGAGTCTCCATCGTTGTATCGGTATCGCTCCTGTTGTGGTCCTCTCTGTTGCATACCACGGCCGGCACTTTGCTCTTGCCTTGGTGCATTCCGCTGCGGTGGTTGACCCGCTCCTGCCGAGTTTCGCTGTCCGGCGTTGCCATTGGCAACATTCCCTTGACCGGCATTGCCTTGGTCATGGTTACCTCGGCTCACACTTCGTCGATCGTCGTTTTTCCGTATCTCTTTTTCCTTTCCCGTACGCTTTGGGTCGTACGGAACGATCTGCTTGTTCCGTCTGGCCGAGGTTACTACCTCTTCTCTTCTAGGGCCACCATGAGGCGATGATGCGGCTCCAGTGGATTTCTCCGGGTTACCCATCATTGAATGGACGATTTTAGAAGCTCCATCTCTCTCCGGATTACTTCTCAACAGCTCCTCATTCTTCCTGTTCGCGATCCGAACCAGCTCGTTAACCCAGTCTTGCTGTCTTTGGCGAGCTTCACCCGTCAGACCTTCTAGCTTGGACGCCGCGGCATCTGCTGCTCTGAGGTTCTTCACCGGGGTACTATACTTCGGCAACCCCACAAACAGATAGTTTTCCGACCCTTCTGGTCCATCATCACCCTCTCTGTTCATCTCACTTATGAGGTTTCTCCCTTTTACCCTCACTGCATCAACCTTGTTCGCTTTCACGTACTCACGCAGCGTCATGTTCAACGACTGCTGAGCCGCTGCTATTTTCTTTGCGCCCTCCAGTATCTTTCGCCGGGTCTCCTCTAGCTCGGCTTGTGCCTGAGCCGGATCTACCACTGCTGCCACCAGGTTAGCCAAGCTATCCATAGCTTCCCTCAGCACGTTCTCGGGCCTCTCCAGCGGAGGACCCCTAGCTTTCCTCGGTGCCTTGGGTGTTACCTCCGGGTTTGGCGTTGGATCCTTGCTCACGCCCGCGCTCGGCGCGGTCATCATCACCTCTGCATGGCCCGGGGAACGGGCGATATGCGCCCCGCGAGCCACGGTGAGGGGTGGTTCCCCCGCATCTATGACGCGACGCGGATGAACGCAAGACACGTCCACGGCAACATAGACCATGTTCACGCCGAGCTTGACGAACACGCCGTTGCACGGAAGGGGGCGCTTGCCGAAGTAGCCAACGTTGTCGCTGACGTAGTCCAGCGCACCGAAGCGCTGAACGAGCCCGGAGACGATACGTTCACCAGTGCCGATGAAATTTCCCGTCCGGATCTTTACCCCTACTAGCGCCGCTAGCCCCACGGTGGGTGCCAACTGTCGTGGTGGTGTCACGGCAGATTCCATGGATAGGCTGAAGGTGGGGACTAATATGCGCTAGGGGAATCCAGGGAGGGATAGTAGAGTGATTCTCTACACAGAAGCTTAGTATTGATGTTCAGTCTCCCAGACTACAAGTGCTCCTCGAGCTGTTTTTTGACTAGAGGAGGAAGAAGGGGCTCTCTTACTCTTGCCTACTCTCCCGTCCCAGAACTCAAGACCCACAAGTATTTCCCTTCCTATGTATCCGAAAAGACCCAACCCCCTTACCAGAACCCCAACCCCCCCTTATATAGGGGTGGTTCGGTCCTGGCCTAGGGCATACGTGGAGGCATATTCCTAAGAATATGCCTCCTCCCAAAGTAGTAACCCGACAGGGGTGCTTTTCCCCCACGTCACTCTTGCTTTAGCGACGTTGCCTCTGCGGCGCCTGCGTCAGCCGACGTGAGCGTCGACACCCTTGTCGGCCATGATCCGGTGGTCCTGCCCTTGCTTTATTCGCTCATCCAGTATGCACCCGGCCTTCTTTTTGACCAGAGATATTCCTTCCTTCTCCTAGAAGCCAAACGAGGATCCGGATCACAGTTGATCCGGCCACACCTGTTCCTACATATAAGCTAGACAAGTGTCTCCGACTTACTCCTTGAGTCAGACGAGACAATGTTAGGCGACCCCCCTGGTCCGGGTTACTCCGTGATCCGGCCTGCCTTGAGGTGACTCGGCCAGCATCCACTTTGACCTTGCCGACCCTCGGCTAATTCGGTCCTTATACCCCGGAGTGACCCTACCCGGGGTTATCCCCCCAACACCACCTAGGTGCTTTCCTTTATCTCGCATATAAAATCGGTGTCGAGGAGTCTATTGACTTCCATACTGACCACTGATGTCTACGTACTTCTATTCTTGTAGACAGTTGTTGGGCCTCCAAGTGCAGAGGTTTGTAGAACAACAACAAGTTTCCCTTAAGTGGATTACCCAAGGTTTATCAAACTCAGGGAGGAAGTGGTCAAAGGTATCCCTCTCAAGCAACCCTGCAATCAAGATACAAGAAGTCTCTTGTGTCCCCAACACACCCAATACACTTGTCAGGTGTATAGCTGCACTAGTTCGGCGAAGAGATAGTGAAATACAAGTGGTATGGATAATTATAAGTGGTAATGGTGCCAGAAAATAGCTTTGATTGCGTGTGGTTGACGTGGGAAGAGACTAAAGGCAATCTGAAATAGAGATGGAAGCAAGCAAACATGTAATAGATCTAGTTGCAAATGGTGTTTCAATGCTTAGAAATAAGGCCTAGGAAACATACTTTCACTAGTGAACACTCTCATATAAATATCTTCTCTTTATGATACTACTCTTAACTACTCTCCAGTTGGACACTCTAATCCATGGTAGGGCTATAAAAGCACTCCTTAAAGTTCGCTTTCCCCATCTAGATAACCCCACACTGTCACCTTGAGCTCTAGATGGTTCCAATAAACACCACAATTTCATAGAAACATCCAACTCCAAATATAACTCATATCAAGTAATTGTAATCTCTAGCCTAAGTGCCACCATGGTGTGCACGCTGTCACTTTCACACACATGGGGAGACCAGAGATCTATTAAAGCACTTGAGTAGAAAGGTAGATCTACTTGATTACAAATCTCATGATCACAATATGATCATGCATAGAGAGAGAGATGAACACATAGCTACCCGTAGAACCCTTAGCCTCGAGGAAGAACTACTCCCTCGTCATCATGGGAATCAGCAACGGTGATGAAGATGGTGGTGGAGATCGATGGAGATGGCTCTGGGGGCACTGCCCCATCCCGGCAGGGTGCCAGAATAGAGACTTTCTGTCCCCCGAATCTCCCCTTCGGTGGCGGCGGCGCGGTGATGGTTTTCGTGGAAATCTGATCTCGTACTTAGGGTTTCTGTATTGGAGGCGATATATAGGCGAAAGGGGAGGCCAAGGGGGTGCCCTAGGCGGCCACACCACCCCCTGCGTGGGCCAGGCCTAGCCGCGCAGCCAGGTGGTGGGGCTGGCCTCTGGCCCCTCTCCGTCTCGTCTTCTGGCTCCGTGTCCCCCTCGGTGAAATATTGACATTGGCTTTTGTCCCGTCCAATTCCGAGAATATTCATTTTCTAAATTTCCTAGAACCAAAAACAGCAGAAAATAGGCAGCTGGCACTGTGGCATCTTGTTAATAGGTTAGTCCTAGAAACTGTATAAAAATACTACAAAGTATGAACAAAACATAAGAAATTAGATATAAAACAAGCATGGAACATCAAAAGTTATAGATACGTTTATGACGTATCAACATCCGCAAGCTTAACTCCTGCTCGTCCTTGAGTAGGTATGTGATAAAAAGAATAATTTTTGAGGTGACATGCACCATCACAATCAAAATCAAAGCCTTTGCAAGCATTGAAAGCTGGGATCAAAGTACTCTAAACATGAGCATGAAAGATGAAGTTCTAACAACAAGACATAGTAAGTACAGATGTAACATGAAAGGATACAAACAAAGATCATGAATAACAATGCATTGAAAGACGTTTGTTTGTTTCACATAAAGAAAACATAACATAGTGGCATTCGGCTTGTCCCTCATGGAGTAGCAAAACATAAATAAATAGGACACCTTCAAAGTTCATAAGGGTGACTAGATACAAATAGTTCGAGAACAAGCAATATCAATATTATGAATCAATCAATAAGTTTTGGGACAATGCACATAGAACTAAGAATGACAACTATGCTCTCCTAATTGGTGCATAAAGATAGAAGGTGGAGACTCAATATAAAAGTGGAAGAAAGGCCTTCACAGAAGGAAGCAGGGATTCAAGTCTCATAAAGAGCTTCCAAAAATTATGGTACTTATTAGCTTTCAGCTCTCATTGCCCCTATCATAAGCATCTTGAAGTGATTAAGTTTAAAGTGAACAAACTATGGAGTATATGCTTGACAAAGAATAAGTTGGCAATATCATGTCCCTTGAATACGAGGGCCACTCCTCATGCTACTCAAGTTTAGTTACCGGTAAGTTCTTGTCATAGTAAGTACATGTGTATCATAGAGAACCGCCAACGGGGTACCCCTTGCACATGATACAGGAGTTATCCCATAATCAAAATGACAAGGCAAGCAGACAATGAGCATCTCAGCAATCTTCTTATTTACCATGGGAAAATGGTGTTTTTCTCTCTTTCCTCTTTTCTCATCTTTTTTCTCAATCTCTATCTTTTTTTATATAAGAAGAATGCTTCATAGATTGCTCATTATGGTTACGCTGCAGGTTTCCACCATGATTAGTCATGGATTAGACCAGCCGCCCAGGCGTTTCTCTAACACACATACATAACTCCATGGACTTACAAGCTCTCCTTGCATTTCACACCGACGACATCCATAAACAAAAGAGCATGATATTGTTGGCTCGTGGTTGATGTCGAGCTCGTTGGGGAATCCCAAGAGGAAGGTATGATGAGCACAACATTAAGTTTCCCTCAGTTATGAAACCAAGGTTATCAATCCAGTAGGAGCAAGGAAACACCCCAAAGGTGTAGCTAGCTGAACGTTGGCAGGGCGCACTACCGGTGCCAGCAGCAACGTGGAGACCTACACAACACAACCACAGAACTCTGTCCCCAACTTGCAATGGGGTTGTCAATCTCACCGGTTTTGCTGAAAACAAAGGATTAAACGTATCGAATGGAAGGAAGTAATAGTTTGCAGAAAGTAAACACAAAACAGTAAACAATTGATTATAGATTGAATGTAAAAGAAAGGATTGGGGTACATAGTTCACTAGAGGTGGCTCTCCTTAAGATAGATAACATGCTGGGTGAACAAATTACAGCGGGGCAATTGACAAACATCGAGAAAGCATACAAGCATATACTGCTCATCTTGACTCCTTTGAGATTCGATTGGGCATTATAACATTATACATAGACCGCCATCCAACTGCATCTATGACTAATAATCCACCTTCAGGTTATCATCCGAACCCCCTCCAGTATTAAGTTGCAAGCAACGGATAATTGCATTACAAATTGCGTGTAAAGTAAACAATACGATTATTCTATGAACAAAGGATTTTTGTTTTCTCCCTAGTAGCAACATCACATCTAGTACCTTAGAGATTTCTGTCACTTCCCCAGATTACCAGAGGCATGAACCCACTATCAAGCATAAATACTAACTCTTGGAGTTGCTAGCATCTACTTGGCCAAGCTGGCTACTAACAACGGATAGCATGCAAGATCACAAATAACAAAGACATGATAGAATCAATAATCAATCTGAAATAGCATCTCAATATCCATCGGATCCCCGCAAGCACAACATGCAGAATTACAAATAGATGATCTTGATCATGAACGGAGCTCACGAGATCTAGACATGAAAAAACAAAGGAGGAGAACCAGCATCTAGCTACTACATGGACCCGTAGTCCAGAGATGAACTACTCACGCATCACACCGGAGGCTTGCATGATGATGAAGAAGGCCTCCAGGGTGAATTCCCCTCTCCAGCAGGGTGCCGAGAAGAGCTTCAGATCCCTCCCGATCTAGGGAGTGAGATGACGGTAGCTACAGACTCTTTTGTGGATTTTTGATGGGGTACTTAGGGTTTCTGTATTAGAGGAAATATATAGGAAGAAGGAGAGGCCGAGGGGGTGCCTGGGGCGGCCAGACCACCCCCTGGCGCGGGCCAGGCCTGGCCGCGCGGCCAGGTGGTGTGGCCGGGCCCCAACCCCTCTCCGTCTCGTATTCTGGCTCCAGGTGTCCCCCGGTAAAATAATAACTTTTGATTTTGTCCCGTCCAATTCCGAGAATATTCATTTTCTGACTTTCCTGGAACCAAAAACAGCAGAAAATAGCCAGCTGGCACTGTGGCTCTTGTTAATAGGTTAGTCCAAGAAATCATATGAAAAGTACTCCCAAGTGTGGAGAAAACATAAGAAAGTAGATAAAACCAAGCATGGAACATCAAAAATTATAGATACATTAGCAATGTATCAACATCCCCAAGTTTAACTCCTGCTCATCCTCGAGTAGGTAAGTGATAAAAAGAAAGAATAATTTTTGAGGTGACATGCACCATCATAAACTTGATCAAAGTATTTGTAAAACATTCAAAGCTAGGATCATAATACTTCAATCATAACATGAAAGACAAAGTTCTAGCAATAAGACAAAGAAACTATGATGCAACATGAAAAGGCACAAACAAAAAATTCATGAATAACAATGCTTTGCAAGACGTTTGTTTGTTTCACATAAATAAAACATAGCATAGTAGTATTCAGGTTGTCCCTCATAGAGTAGGAAACATAAATGCATAGGACACCTTCAAAGTTCATAAGAGTGACTAGATACAAATAGTTTAAAACAAGCAATATCAAGGTATGCATCAATCAACAAGTCTTGGGACAATGCACACAGAACTAAGAATGGCCACTATGCTCTCAAAGTAGGTGCATAAAGGTAGAAGGTGGAGACTCAATATATAAGTGGAAGAAAGGCCTTCATAGAAGGAAGTAGTGTTGGGTCCGCAGCATAGAAAACAAAAAATTTCCTACGGTGTGAACTACACGCCAAGATCTATCTACTAGGTACAAAGCAACGGGTGGACATACATCCAACAAGAACTTACCCTCGTAGACAACGAGCTTTGTTAACGAGTAGGAACTCGTGGTTGATGTAGTCGTACACTTGCCGATCTCAAGATCGTGAGGAAGTCCGAGCGCCGCAACTCAGCAGCGCATCCGCACTCACACACACATTCAAGCCACCGGACAACCTCCACCTCCTCGCTCCAGCGATCCAGGGGAAGCAGCAACTCCTTCCAGACGAAATGCCACCAGGAACATGTATCTCGCTAATCCGAGACCATGGGGGAATAATTCTAGAGGGGGAGAGAGATCCTTCACAAGGAGGTGTGAGGATGAAAGGAGGGAATGGGTGGCCTTTTACAGGAGGAGGGGGGTTCCCCCTCTCTCCATGCCCGGCGCATGGGGGGGTGACCCCTCACCTCCCCCATTCATGTGGTGGTAACCCCTCCACATTAAAATGCCTCTTCACATTCCCTTTTAAAGTCTCCACTTTAAATGCATTAAATTTCTACAAATTTAATGCTCTCTCATTTAATAAAACTCTTTTTATTAAATTTATTCATAATTTTGTTAATTACTTTAATTAACAAACATTCACATATAGCCCCTTGCAATATTTCAATATCACATGCCGAACCACCTTCTGCAATTTGACCCGAAACATTTTCTAGTTTCTACTGAAACAATTCCTGCACTTTGCAATTCTTTCGTCTGAAACATATGTGCTCCAAAATGGTGCCCGGTAACTCTTAAGTGTGCCACCCTACGGTTCGCGAATAATCCAGACATGACCGAGACCCTTCTCCGATCAATAATCAGTAGCTGGACCTGGAGATCCATACTGACTCCTACACATTCAACGATGACTCCTGTGATCATGAGAACCTTTAACGCTTGTAACTAAATCCCTTTGTCTCTCGATATATTACATGTCCGAGATTCGATCATCGGTATCTCCATACCTAGTTTGATCTCGTTACCGACATGCACTCTTTTCTCGTTCCCGTGATATAACATTCTAGAGATCACATCACTTGCTTGCAAGCTATCCTAATGTGATATCACCGAGAGGGCCTAGAGTATATCTATCTGTCATATGGATTGACAAATTCCACTCTTGATCCATGAGCCTCAACATAACACCTTCGTAGTACTGAACCCATCTTTATAGTCACCCTGTTACGGTGTGACGTTTGATGTTATCAAGATACTCTTCCGGTGTTAGCAATTAACATGACCTCATGGTCTAAGGATAAAGATTACTTCATATGATGTTATAGCAATATAAACATAATGACTTGATCCCAATGCTATACTTCGGATGAATGTTCATCACATCATTCCACCAATGGTGTGACCTTGTTATTAACAACATCCAATGTCCATGATCAGGAAACCTTGATCATCCTGTTAATCAACAAGCTAGTCTATAAGAGAGGCATGACTAGGAACCCTTTTTGTTTATTAAACACACATGTATTGATGTTTCCGAATCAATACATTTCTAGCATGTAAAATAAACATCTATCATGTATAAGGAATATATAATAACATTTTTATTATTGCCTCTCAGAGCATATTTCCTTCAGTCTCTCACTTGCACTAGAGACAATAATCTAGTTCACATAGTGATAAATCTAACACCCATGGAGTTCTGGTGTTGATCATGTTTTTCCCTAGGGAGAACTTTAGTCAACGGATCTGCTACATTCAGGTCCGTGTGTACTTTACAAATCTTTATATCTCCATCCTTGACATGCTCGCGGAAGGAGTGAAACCGGCGCTTAATATGTTTGGAATTCTTGTGAGACCCTGGTTCCTTTGCGTTGGCTATCGCTCCATTGTTGTCACAATAGATCACCATCGGGTCCAACGCACTAGGAACCACACCCAGTTCCTTAATGAACTCTTTCATCCAAACTGCCTCCTGCGCCGCTTCTGAAGCAGCAACATATTCCGCCTCTATTGTTGATCCAACCACCACAGGTTGTTTTGAACTCCTCCAACTAACTGTTGCTCCGTTCAAGAGAAATACGTATCCGGATTGAGACTTAGAGTCATCCGGATCAGTGTCAAAGCTAGCACCGACATAACACTTAGCGACTAGCTCTTCTTTACCTCCGTATATGAGAAACATATCCTTAGTTCTTCTCAAGTACTTGAGGTTGTTCTTTACCGCTATCCAGTGTTCCGAACCTGGATCAGATTGGTACCTACTAGTCAAACTAATAGCATGTGCCACATCCGGTCTTGTACATACCATGGCATACATAATACAGCCTATGGCCGAGGCATAGGGGATCTTATCCATCATCTCTCTTTCTTCCGCCGTAGCCGGACTTTGAGTCTTACTCAATGTCATGCCTTCCAACATAGGTAAGAACCCCTTCTTACTTTTGTCCATATTAAACTTCTTTAATATCTTATCAAGGTATGTACTCTGCGATAGCCCAAATAGGCGCCTTGATCTATCTCTATAGATTTTAATGCCTAATATATATGACGCTTCACCAAGGTCTTTCATTGAAAATTTGCTGTTTAGATAACTTTTAACACTGTTTAAAAGATCTATATCATTTCCAATCAATAATATGTCATCCACATATAATATCAGAAATGCCACATTGCTCCCACTCACTTTCTTGTAAATACAAGCCTGTCCATAAGTTTGGACAAATCCAAACTCTTTGATCACCTCATCAAAGCAGAGATTCCAACTTCGTGATGCTTGCTTTAGTCCATAGATGGATCGCTGAAGTTTGCACACCTTATTAGCATCCTTAGGATCGACAAAACCCTTAGGTTGTATCATATACAACTCTTCTTCAATCTTACCATTGAGGAACGCAGTTTTGACATCCATCTGCCATATTTAATAATCGAAATATGCAGCAATTGCTAACATAATCCTAACCGATTTAAGCATCGCTACGAGAGAGAATGTCTCATCATAGTCAACTCCTTGAATTTGTCGAAACCCCTTTGCGATAAGTCGAGCCTTATAGATGGTCACATTACCATTAGCATCAGTTTTCCTTTTGAAAATCCATTTATTCTCAACGGCCTTTCGGTCGTGAGGTAAGTCCACCAAGTTCCAAACTTGGTTCTCGTACATGGATTCCATCTCGGATTTCATGGCTTCTAGCCATTTGTTGGAATCCGGGCTCATCATCGCTTCTTCATACGGCACAGGGTCATCCATTTCATCAACCATGAAATTCACAACAGGATTGCCGTACAGTTCAGGAGCTGCACATGTCTTGCTTGACCTGCGAGGTTCGGTAGTGTCCTCTTTTGGAGTTTCATGATCATTATCATTAGCTCTCTCTTCATCAGGTGAAGTCAGCTCCGAAACAACTTCCGGTGCTGCGCCACTCGCCATTCCATGAAGAGAAGGTTCAATAACCTCTTCGAGTTCTACCTTCCGACTACTCACACGTTCCGCAAGAAAATCCTTCTCAAGAAAGGATCCATTCTTGGCAACAAAAACCTTGCCCTCGGATCTGTGATAGAAGGTATACCCAATTGTTTCCTTAGGGTATCCTATGAAGACACATTTTTCCACTTTGGGTTCGAGTTTATCCGGTTGAAGTTTCTTCACAAAAACATCGCATCCCCAAACCTTAAGAAATGACAGCTTAGGTTTGTTTCCAAACCATAATTCATACGGTGTCGTTTCAATGGATTTAGATGGTGCCCGATTTAAAGTGAATGCAGCTGTTTCTAGTGCATAACCCCAAAATAACAGACGTAAGTCAGTCAGAGACATCATAGATCGAACCATATCCAATAAGGTACGATTATGACGTTCCGACACACCATTACGTTGTGGTGTTCCGGCAGGCGTGAGTTGTGAAACTATTCCACACTCTTTCATGTGTGTGCTAAACTCTTAACTTAGATACTCTCCTCCACGGTCTGACCGTAGAAATTTGATCTTTCTATTACGATGATTTTCCACTTCATTCTGAAATTCCTTGAACTTTTCAAAAGTTTCAGACTTGTGTTTCATCAAATAGATATACCCATATCTACTCAAATCATCCGTGAAAGTAACAAAATAATGATATCCACCTCGCGCCGACACACTCATTGGTCCACACACATCAGTATGTATGATCTCCAATAGATTTGTCGCCCATTCCATTGAACCGGAAACGGCGTTCTAGTCATCTTGCCCATAAGGCATGGCTCACATGTATCAAATTATTCAAAATCAAGTGATTCCAAAAGTCCATTAGAATGGAGTTTCTTCATGCGTTTAACACCAATATGACCTAGACGGCAGTGCCACATATATGTAGACATATCATCATCAAGTTTAATCTTTTTAGCATTAACATTATGAATGTGCGTAATATTACTATCGAGATCCAATAGAAATAAACCATTCAACATAGGTGCATGACCATAAAAGATATCATTCTTATAAATCGAACAACCATTGTTCTCAGATTTAAAGGAATGACCACTTTGCATCAAACACGATCCAGATACAATGTTCATGCTCAGTGCAGGCACCAAATAACAATTATTTAGGTTTATAACTAATCCCGATGGCAAATGGAGAGGTAGCGTCCCGACGGCGATCACATCAACTCTTGATCCATTGCCGACCCGCATCCTGACCTCATCCCTTGCTAGTTGTCGCTTGTTCCGTAGCCCCTGAACCGAGTTACATATATTAGCAACTGATCCGGTATCAAATACCCAGGTGCTACTTCGAGTACTAGTCAAGTACACATCAATAACATGTATATCACATATACCTTTGTTTGCCTTGCTGGACTTCTTGTCCGCCAAATACTTGGGGCAGTTGCGCTTCCAATAGCCAGTCCACTTGCAATCGTAGCACTCGGTGTCAGACTTAGGGCCAGCCCAGGGTTCCTTTTTAGGCGTGGCAACAGACTTGCCACCCTTCTTTCCCTTGTGCTTGCCTTTCTTGTCCTTCTTGAAACCGGTGGTCCTATTGATCATCAACGCTTGATGTTCTTTCCTAATCTCCACTTCTGTAGTCTTAAGCATTGACAGAAGCTCGGGAAGAGACTTCTTCATGCCCTGCATATTATAGTTCATCACGAAGCTCTTGTAGCTAGGTGGCAGAGATTGGAGAACACGATGTATGCCTAAGTCAATGGGAATCGTTATTCCCAAGGACACAAGCTTATCGGCGTACCCAGACATTTTGAGTACGTGCTCACTAACGTAGATGTTTTCCTCCATCATGCAGCTAAAGAACTTTTCTATAGCATTATAACTCTCTACGGCAGCATGGGTATCGAAAATGATTTTCAATTCTCCCATGGTATCAAAGGCATTGCCATTTTCGAAACGCTTTCGAAGTTCTGGCTCTAGCCCATACAGTATGCCGCAATGAACTAAGTTGTGGTCCTCCTGACGAGTCACATAGACATTCTTTTCCTCGTCAGGGGCATCAGGAGCTGGTGGGGGGCCTAACAGTGCATCTAGCACATATTGCTTTTGTGCAGCAGTGAGGAGAATCCTCAAATTCATAGCCCAGTTGGTGAAGTTGCTACCATTCGCAGCAAGTTTCTCTTTCTCCATGAACACATTGAAATTAAAAGCAGGTGGTGCCATCTACAACAGAATTTATAAAGTTTATTTAGACTAAGTTTATGATAGATTGAGTTCAACTAATCCAAATTACTAATGAACTCCCACTCAAAAATGACATCCCACGTGTCCTTTTGGTGATTACATGAACCAAATCCACTATACCAAGTCTGTTCATCACGTGAGTTGATATAGCTTCAAAGGCGAGCATCTATATGGGCATCATATCAACCATATGACTCATGCTTAACCTTTCGGTCCGTGTTCTGAGGCCATGTCTGTACATGCTAGGCTCGCCAAGTAAGAACCTTAGTATTCGCGTGTGTAAAATTGTCTTACACTCGTTCCTATGAAAGCGTAGATTCGAGTACACCCAATCATCACGTGATGTCTCGAAACACGATCCATAGAACGGTGCATACTTAAGGAAGAACACATTTTTATCTTGATATCTAAAAGATGGATCATCTTATAATGCTATCAAACGCGCCAAACTAGCAGTATAAGATGCTAACATCTAATGTGTAAAGTGAGATGATATGGTCCATGCATTTGATCTCTATCACTTGCATCGTTGTATGATCTCTATCATTCCTTTGTGTGTAAGGCCAAGGTCTATGGAACTTACACGTTGAGTGTGTTGTAAGAGTATCCACCATACATCTACTTACAACAATACCATATCAACACACTAGCCCAGCAACGATCTAAACTAGACGCCTCTAATTTATCAATTGCAAGTTTTACGTGGCTTAGGGCTTTCGGCGATAGAACCGTTCTTACCTATGAACATGAACCACAGCGAGGATAACTAAGTTATTAGCAACTCGTTGTAAATCAAATATTGACTATAGTAGGAGACACAGACACCCGCCAGCCACTTATGCAAAACAAGTTGCATGTCAGTCGTGGAACCAGTCTCATGTACGATGACATGTAAGGTTGGTCCGAGCCGCTTCATCCCACTATGCCACCAATATCCAAAATACATAGAAGATGCAATAACATGATCATCATCGCCCACATATCAACCATATTTGTACTACCCGTGCTAAGCACCTACGCATAGATCTGGCTCTGATACCACTGTTGGGTCCGCAGCATAGAAAACAAAATTTTTGCTACGGTGTGAACTACACGCCAAGATCTATCTACTAGGTACTGTCGTGGTGGTGTCACGGCAGATGCCATGGATAGGCTAAAGGTGGGGACTAATATGTGCTAGGGGAATCCAGGGAGGGATAGTAGAGTGATTCTCCACATAGAAGTTTGTATTGCTATATATCCAAGATAACAAGTGCTCCTTGAGCTGTATTGGCGAGAGGAGGAAGGAGGTGCTCTCTTACTCTTGCCTACTATCTTACCCAAGAACTCTAGATCAACTAGTGCTATGGAACTCCCAAACCCACTAGTGCTCAACCAACTAGAATTCTGCCAACCAGAATTCTCTCAACCCACTCTACCAGAACCCTAACCCCCCTTATATAGAGGTGGTTCGGTCCTGGCCTAGGGCATACGTGGAGGCATATTCCTAAGAATATGCCCCCTCCCAAAGTGGTAACCCAACCGGGGTGCTTTTCCCCCGCGTCACACATGCTTTAGCGACGTAGCCTCTGCGGCGCCCACGTCAGCCGACGTGAGCGTCGTCACCCTTGTCGGCCCTGACCCGGTGGTCGTCCTGCCCTTGCTTTATTCGCTCATCTAGTACGTACCGGACCTTCTTTTTTGACCAGAGAGATTCATTCCTTCTCCTAGAAGCTAAGCGAGGATCCGGATCATAGTAGATCCGGCTACAGCTGTTCCTGTATATAAGTTAGACAAGCATTTCCGACTTACTCCTTAAGTCGGATGAGACAACGTTAGGCGACCCCCCTGGTCCGGGTTACTCCGTGATCCGGCCTGCCTTGAGGTGACTCGGCCAGCATCCGCTTTGACCTTGCCGAACCTCGGCTAACTCGGCCCTTATACCCCGGAGTGACCCTACCCGGGGGTATCCCCCCAACATTAGTCCCCGAAGCTAGTGCGGTCTTAGCTGCCTTGGCCGCTAAGGCCACATCAGCTTCATTTATGTCCAAGCCTCGGACGTTTAATTCCGAGTTAGCTCTTTGTCTCGGATTATATGGATTTACGTTCCCTTTGCCCGTTCCAAGTTTTCACTTGCCGGCCGGGTCACCACTTTGGCTCGGATCCCATGGTTATCATGGTTTGATCCGGGCCCCGTTTCCTTCTCTCGTACGCCAACCCATGCGGAGGCTAATCATTACCTTGTCTTATTTTAAGGGTCTGCACAGTAACCGCCGTAGTAATTGTCAGTTTCACTGTGCGCGGGTTACGTCATGCCTGTCTCCTCGTTTACCGCAACAGCACGTCGCGTCATGGGATCACTTCTACTTTGTGGCCCCCTATGTGGCTTCTCTCTGATTGGCTGATGCCGGTGATACACGTCCACAGCGTGTGGCTCGTCGGCGCAGCGCGATCCCACTAATCGATCACTAGGCGTAGTTAAATAGGGGAGGGGCGCGTCTCTTAGCATTTTTTCACCTCCGCGCCCCTTTGCCCGTTGCGTTTTCCCCTTCGTCTTCCTCGCGACCACGCCGCCGCCAGTGCTTCTAGCAGCAACGCCGCCGCCGCACTCTCCCCGTGCTCCTGCTTCGCAGCCACCGCTGTGCAACTTCTTAGCCACGGGTCCTCGCCAATCCAGGCCATAGATCCCCGTCGCCGCTAGCTCCAGCGAGGACAGCGAATACGAAATGACGGAGGAGAAGCTCGTCGTCGCTGAGCAGGGGATGGAGGAGGACGCCGGCGTGGCGGACCGCGGCGCGTGGGCCGGTTCATGGGTCTGTCAAGACGACATTGACTGGCTCTACTGGACCAGGCGTATTCCCGCCGGCGTCGCCGCTCGTCTTCCCTCCTCGGAACTGGCCCCCTCACCCAATCCGGGTGAGTTCGTTGTCTTCCTATCCCATTTCCAACGGGGATTTGGTCTCCCGGTGAGCGACTTCATCCCGGATTGGGTTAGGACGTATCACCTGCAGCCACACCATCTCCCAGCGAACGCAATCACCTCCCTTTCTGCCTTTGTCTCTACGATCAAAGGCTATACCGGACTATGGCCCACGAAGGAGCTGTGGATCCGGTTCTTCGGTCTTCGTCGCAACGTCGTCCCAACATCCACGTTGAGTCGGAGGACAAGCAGCTCACCCAGTTCGGAGCTGCCTCCATCTTGCCCCGGAGATTTTCAATCTTTCCCCGGGTCCCCGGGCTTGACTCCTGCAAAGGATGGGCCCGGACCTTCTTCTACGTCCGGAACGAGGGTACCGAAGACTTGATTTGGTTGTTGCCCTATGCTCCGGGTCTACCTGACACGGATTTCTGGGAGGAGGTCCCCAAGAAACCTACAGCTCTAGCCAACCAAGTCAACAAGAGGTTCGTGGAGCTGAAGAAGCTCGGATTGCGCAACGAGGATGCTATGATCACGTTCGTGCACAACCGAATCTCTCCCCTCCAGAGGTGCACCCACAAGTTGTGCCACATGATCTTCGGTCGCGACCCCAACCGAACCTCCTCCTTCGAATTGAGCAACACAAAGATCTTCCGCTGGGTCAAGGCTCTGTTCACCACTCACAAGGATTACTGCCGTGACAGGCTCCCTCCCGCGATAAGCTTCGCGGGGTGAACTTATTTCGGATCAAGTATGTGTCGGTTTTTGTCATATTTTTGACTCTGCTCTTTGTGCTTTTTCTCAGCTGTTTCTCCAGCAAACTCTTGAGGATGGCACGGATCCGACCCTTAAGTGGGCGCCGGACCGAGAGATCCCAGATGAGGAGGAGCCGGACCAGGAGATGTTCCTCCCTATGACCGACGCAACCAAACGTCCCAGCGGTAAATTCTCTTCTCTTAGAGATTGGCCCGATGATGAGGATGACTTAGATATCGACGTGATTGAACCCGTTGAGGCTGTCCCTCTTTCTTTTGCCTTTCCGGCATCAGCTAACCCCGGTGGGCATATACACAAGGATCCTCCACTTGCCACGGGCGAGCCGGTTCCGGTGGCGTCAAAGAAGAAGCATGGATCCGCGTCAAGTTCTTCCTCTGAACCTTCTCAGCCCACAAAAAGGAAAAAGAAGGCCGGAGACAAGACTGCCTCCAAGCGGGCAGGCAAAGCACCGACACGGAGGGCCTGGAAACCCAAGGAGGCCGAGACCTCGGATGCGTAAGTCGTTTTTCACTGCGCAACTCACTTTTGCTTGCATCGCGGTAATTTCACACCTGACCTTATTCTCTTTTTCAGGCCGCCTGTGGAGGTCCCTCAGAGCGGATCGAGCATCTCTTCTCCCCTTCGGTCCGGTCCTTCCCCTCCTCGTGACGACGAGTCACGACCGCTGAGCCCTATTCCGGAGGGCTCTGCGGCTGCTCCGGGTTCCGCAGTACCTCATCAAGAGGAACGCGACCTCGGAGCAGGAGGGGTCGGTTCGGCCGAGGCAACGGCGTCCACCACTTCGGCATTGCTGCAACCATCAACCACCAAGTCTACCGCAACACCAGCACCAGCAGCAGCTCCAGTACCAGCTTCCGAGCCAGCACCTGTCCCGGCAGCCAGGAAACCCACAGTAGCTCCAGTTCCAAGTTCTTCTGCCTCGTCCGAGTCATCTCAGCCTCGGCGAGAAACTATTCTAGCAGCTTCCAAAGGGAAATCCACCGCAGTTACTTCTTCCGAGCAAGTTAAAGGCAAGAAGGCCTTGGATACCACCAAATCTGCATCCATCGAGGCTAGGCAGCGAACCCTGTCGTCGATGCTTCCGAAGAAATCACTAGCAGCGACGGATGTTCCTGCCGAGCCAACAGATGCGCAGCAGATGGTTCTGCACACCAGCCCAGCTCTTGCCCTAATTGAGAGGAAGGAAGCTCATGCAAAGGTCTTGGTGGCACCCCACATGCCCACTGGCGAACGGTACCCTCCGAGCCTTATCGAGTTCGTCATGAACTGGAACAAGGCGGAGTTCGTCTACAACGACGATCTCCCGGAAAAGTTCGGCCCCGCAGAATTTTCTGCCCAGATGAATACTGCCGCCAAGGCAATTAACCTCGCGGGGCGAATGATGGAGGTATGTCGTTTCTCCTTTACCTGCTGTAGATAATAACCATTAGTCCCCGAGCCTCCGGTGGAGTAGCTTGTTACTCGGCCGGATGCTCATTAGAAAACTAACATAGCTGCATGTAAACTTCAAATATGCACACACCTAGAGCCGGGTTAAGTTCCACTTGGCCCGGATCTTGCACACTTCGAATATGCACACACCTAGAGCTGGGTTAAGTTCGACTTGGCCCGGATCTTGCACACTTCGAATATGCACACACCTAGAGCCGGGTTAAGTTCCACTTGGCCTGGATCTTGTACACTTCGAATATGCACACACCTAGAGCCGGGTTAAGTTCCACTTGGACCGGATCTTGCACACTTCAAATACGCACACACCTAGAGCTGGGTTAAGTTCCCCTTGGCTCGGATCTTACACACTTCGAATATGCACACACCTAGAGCCGGGTTAAGTTCCACTTGGCCCGGATCTTGCACACTTCGAAAATGCACACACCTAGAGCCGGGTTAAGTTCCACTTGGCCCGGATCTTGCACACTTCGAATATGCACACACCTAGAGCCGGGTTAAGTTCCACTTGGCCTGGATCTTGCACACTTCGAATATGCACACACCTAGAGCCGGGTTAAGTTCCACTTGGCCCATATCTTGCACACTTCGAATATGCACACACCTAGAGCCGGGTTAAGTTCCACTTGGCCCAGATCTTGCGCACTCCGAATATTCATCAAGTTAATTTCACACTTCTGTACTCCTTTCAGGTAACCACCAATCGCCGGAGCACCGAATTCCAACGCCTGCTTGATACCCACAAGATCCTGCGCGCAAAACATGTTGCACTTGGCGCAGAGCATGAAAAGAGGGGTCATTTTCTCCCTCAGCACCTCTCCATTTTTCTTTACTTTTTTCCGCCGGACTAATCTCCTCATTCGGTTTTTTGCAGCTGGGGTGGAGGCTGAGAACAAAATTATGCGGAAGAACTTGGAGGAAATCCGGGGTATGTCCTCTTTTGTCCAAGCTTGTTGTGTTTTCCATTTCTTCTTCTCCTTGGCTCGACAAACATTCACTCCTCGGCTTTGCCGGGTCAACATACTATTTCAGCATCGCTTGAGGATAGTGTGCCCGTGCCTGATATGATGCTGCATTTTCTCGAACAAGCAGGGCAGGATCAAGCTGAGCTGAAGAAGAGGAATGACGAGCTTGCTCTCCTCCAGACTAAAAACAACGAGATTGCCAAACTTAAAGCTGAGATGGAGAAGATGAAGGCCCAGCACTGAACTGAGCTCCAAAAGGTTGGCCAGGACTTCACCGAAGAACGTCACCGCCTTACTCTCCAGATCTCTAAGGGCCAGGACCTACTCAGAGAATGCGACGTCCAGCTTGGGTCGGCTAACGCTGAGCTTGAGCAACTGCACAAAAGACGCGATGCCTGCATCAAGGAGTTGACCCGGATCCATAGCCATATTTCTCGTAAGTTCCTTTTCCTTGTCCGACATAACTCTCCGGGTTACCTCGTATGTCTTTTATTTACCTTCTGCCTTTGCCTTGTTTCTAGACCACTTTCCAGAGGGCATTGCCATCGCAAGCGCTGCTGTTGCCAAATTTCACCGAGAAAGGGGTACTCCCATTGCTCCTGATGGTGAGAACATTCCCTTGGACATGGAGGACCTATTGGTCAGCTTGTCCTCTCGCGTGGAGACCAACAAGAATTATGGCAAGGATATGCTCGATGTTGCAGTGCGCATCTTCAATACGTTCTGGCCTGGGGAGAATAGCCCGGAGACCATCGCAACTCTCGTCGAGAAATTAATGGAAGTTGAGACCCAGCTTGACCTCTGGAGAGAATCTACTGGTCGCGCTGCAGCTGACACCATCCTTCATCATATTCTCACATGGTACGAGAAGATCGACCTCAGCCTCCTCACACGCCGGCGCACTGGATCCAGATGGACCGATGATCTGGAGTGGGTAGCTCGGCGCCAGTCTTGCGCCTACAGCCTCGTTGAATACTCTCCTATTCATGACTGGATTGAAGGGTCGAGCTTCCTAGAATCCGCTGGGGACGAGCAGGATGAGAATGTTGAAGATGGGTCGGATGAGGACGGGGAAGATGATGCTTCAGATATTGAAGACATCGACGATGACGCCGAACCTGCTCCTCCTGCTGCTCCTTAGCTCTAAAAAACTCGAAAATTTATCAGATCCCCGGTATGCCGGGTGCAATTGTATGCTGGATATGTGATATTTTGCTACTACGTTTTTATGCCGGATTAACTTGGGCGTAGTCCCCGAGTTTCATTTTCTTGTTCGTCCAATTCTTTGGCTCAGTCCGTGTCTACCTTGATTCGGTTTTACGAGTTACGAATCCGAGCTTCAAAAATTGTCTTAACAATACTTAGAAACTTTGAGGCTTGGCTCAAAATAATTCAGCATAATAACTTGAAAATAAGTATAGGGTTAGTCCGAAAAAACAAACGTTAGCTCGAATAAATTCGTTTCGTTAGCCGTTTTTCATGTGCTACGCAATTCCAAACTTGTTCCCTTGCTTGCCATGAAGCCAATTCTTGTTGGATAGTAGCAAGTCGAAGGGTTGGGTTTTTGGTGCTCACACATTACCAATCCGGGTTAAGTAAAACGACTCATTCCAGCTACCGCATAAGAAATTACGACAAACATCATTAAGGCAGTCCCCGAGTTACTGCTCGAGGCGCTGCTATTTCATTGATAAGCTCATTGCCGACATACATACCGACATATGAGATGACTCGGGTACATACACTTCTTAGCTAAGTGTATAAGGGAGGAAGTAGTGCTACATTCCACGGTCGCTTGGATTCCTCTCCGGACATGTCCGCCTTGTTCTTTTCCTGTGGCTTTGCATCTATAAGATAGTAAGAATCATTGTGCAATGCTTTGCTCACAATGAACGGCCCTTCCCATCGGGGGGATAGTTTATGCATGCCAGTAGAACGTTGTACCAACCGGAGCACTAGATCGCCTTCCCGGAAGACTCGGGGGCACACTTTCCGGCTATGATAGCGTCGGAGATTTTGCTGATATATGGTGGATCTGGACAGTGCCAGTTCTCTCGCTTCTTCCAGCAGATCAACATCATTTTGCCAGGCTTCTTGCACTTCGGCTTCTGTGTATTGGGTGACCCTAGGCGAATCATGCTCTATGTCGGCTGGTAAAACAGCTTCTGCCCCATATACCAGAAAGAATGGCGTATAGCCTGTTGATCGATTCGGAGTAGTTCTTAAGCTCCATAGTACCGCTGGTAGTTCTTCTATCCAGCACCCCACTGATCTTTGTAGCGGCTTAATGAGCCGGGGTTTTATCCCGTATAATACTAATCCGTTGGATCTTTCCACTTGTCCGTTCGATGCGGGGTGGGCTACCGAGGCCACATCGAGTCGGATCTTCTTATCTCGGCAGAAGCGCGTGAATGCTCCTTCCGCAAAATTTGTTCCGTTGTCAGTTATAATACTATGTGGATAACCGTATCTCAAGATGATGTCTTTGAGAAATGTCACGGTCGTAGCTCCATCACATTTTCTTATAGGTTTCACTTCAATCCATTTTGTAAACTCGTCCACCATGACCAAAATGTGTGTCATGTTTCCTTTCACTGGTTTGAACGGGCCAACCATATCCAAGCACCATACAGCAAATGGCCACGTGATTAGTATGGTCTTGAGTTCCGACATAGGCATATGTGTCTTGGTGGCGTACCTCTGACAACCATTGCATTTTCTCACCAGATCTTCTGCTTGTTCCAAGGCACTTGGCTAGTGGAATCCATGCTGGAACGCCTTTGCCACCAAGGCTCGGGATGAGGCATGATGCCCGCATTCTCCTTGGTGTATATCTCGGAGGATGTCAAGCCCTTCTTCCGGGTCAACGCATCGTTGGAGGACATTAGTTACACTGCGTTTGTATAACTTGGAATTGATGATTGTGTATGCTTTTGCTCTCCTCTGAGTTTGCCTGGCTAACACCTCCTTAGCGGGTAACGTTCCATCTTTCAGGAATTGGAATATAGGCAGTGCCCAAGCTGGTATGGCTCGTGGAGGGAATATCTCCTCATCAATTTCCATCTCATCCACCGGCATAACTTCAGCCAGATCATGCTGAGCAGTCCCCTGGTCTAGCGAGGCAGTCCCCGGGTTTGCCGAGGCAGTCCCCGGGTTTGCTGACGCAGTCCCCGGGTCTCGCGTACCACCTCCCATGTCAATGTCCATGGGCTCAGCTCCGGATTCCGTATTTTCTGGGATATAGATCGAGTCGGTTCCTGGGGACAGCCTGATAGATGGTTTTCTGAGGTGTTCCAATGCTACGCCCTGTGGAATTGCCTGTCTGGTCGATCCAAGCTTCGACAACATGTTGGCAGCCTCATTTTCCGCCCGGGGTACATGGTGAAATTCACACCCCTCGAAATAACCAGATATCTTCTGCACGTGAAATTTGTATAGTGCCATGTTTGGATCCAGGGCGTCCCACACTCCGGACACCTGTTGCACCACCAGGGCCGAGTCGCCAAAGCATATTATGCGACGTATGCCAATCTCCTTTGCCACTTTGAGCCCATGAACAAGAGCCTCATACTCAGCGACATTGTTTGATGCCGCGAAATGGATCTGCAATACGTACTTTAGCTGATCCTTCTTTGGCGAGGTAAGCACAACCCCGGCGCCTAATCCGGTTTTGGTTTTCGACCCGTCAAAGTGCATCCTCCAGTAATTCGGATCTGGTGGCGGTGGTTCGTATTGTACCTTGGCCCAATCCACAAAAAAGTCCGCCACAGCCTCAGATCTGATCGCTTCTCTTTTGTTGTATTGGGGCGCATAAGGGGCTAGCTCCATTGCCCATTTTGCGATTCTGCCACTCGCATCCTTGTTACCCATTATCTTGGATATGGGAGCTTCACATATTACTTTGATGGGGTGCTCCTCAAAGTAATGCTTTAACTTCTTTGCCGCCATATAGACACCGTATGCCACCTTTTGAAAGTGCGGGTAGTTCTGTTTTGAGGCAGACAATACCTCACTCAGGTAATACACTGGCCTCTGCACCGACTTACCCTCTTCATTATGTTCCACTACGATTACTGCACTTACAACTCGGTTGGTTGCGGCTACGTAGAGCAACATTGGCTCCTTTGATAGTGGAGAGGCTAACACTAGAGCAGTGGTCAACATCTTTTTCAAGTGGGCAAAAGCTTCATAGGCCTCTGGCGTCCAAACGAATTTGTCCGACTTTTTCATGAGTTGGTAGAGAGGTAGTGCCGTTTCCCCTAACCTACATACAAACCGACTCAACGACGACAGGCATCCAGTGAACTTCTGGACATCGTTAAGACACTTCAGCATCTCCATTCGTTCGATGGCTCGGATCTTAGTTGGATTAACCTCGATACCTCGGCTGGAGACGAGAATTCCAAGTAACTTTCCAGCCGGGACACCGAAGGTACATTTTTCCGGGTTAAGCTTCATCGGGAACCTTCTCAAGTTCGCGAATGTTTGCCTTATGTCGTCAAGGAGCATTGCGCTTTCCTTGGTCTTGATAACCACATCATCTACGTATACTTGTACGTTTTGACCTATTTGGTCGTGCAAACATTTTTGCATACATCTCTGGTACGTTGCACCTGCATTACATAAACCAAACGGCATAGTGCGATAGCAGTAAGCCCTGTACGGGGTAATAAACGCCATTTTTATTTGATCATCCGGGTTCAGAGGTATCTGGTGGAAGCCAGAATATGCATCAATGAATGACAACAGTTCGCATCCCGTGGTTGAGTCTATGACCTGATCTATCCTCGGCAGTGGAAATGGATCTTTTGGACATGCCTTGTTCAGGTTCGTGTAATCGATGCACATGCGCCAAACCACTGCTACGTTTGGATCGTCCTTCTTCTTTTCTACCAGCACCGGATTAGAGAGCCAATCCGGATATAGTACCTCCATGATAAATCTGCTGCTAGTAACCGAGCTATCTCGTCTCCAATGACTTTTCTCCTATCCTCGGCGAAGCGGCGGAGAGGTTGCTTCACCGGCCTTGCTCCGGGTCTTACGTTCAAAGAGTGCTCGGCAACTCCCTCGGAACACCTTGCAAGTACTGTGTAGACCAAGCAAAAATATCCCGATTCTCACGGAGGAAGTTGACGAGCTCGCTTTCCTATTTGTCAGTTAACCCGGCACCAATTGTCACGGTGCACTCCGGAAACATGTTATCAACTGGAATCTTCTTGGTGTCCTTTGCGGCTTGAAATGAAACGCTGCCATGCAGGTTACTTAATGCCGGCATATATTGCTGCACGGACTGAGCTAATGCCGCCACCTCTTGGATTTTTCTTTTCTCTTGCGCAGTCACGAGTGACTTGGCTAGGTTAGACCCGGCTGAAGCACACTCCATGGAACGTCAGAAATCTCCAGCAATGGTTATCACTCCATTTGGCCCGGGGTACTTCATCTTCAGAGAAATCTCCAGCTTGCCATGAATTTGTTCAATGCTGGTCTTCCGAGTAACGCGTGATACGCACTTTCCAAGTTCACCACTTCAAACTCCAGATTTTCAGTTCGGCAGTTATCCCTTGTGCCGAATAGCACGTCGACCCAGACTTTGCCTATGGGCTCACACGAAATGCCTGGTACAATGCCATGGAAAGTTGTTCTCGTAGCCTGGATCATGTTCTCCGAGATGCCCAACTTGTGCATCGTATCCGCATACATTATGTTAATGCTACTGCCATTATCAATCGAAACCTTGGAGAACCTCACATTGATGTTCGGTCCAATGAATGTCGGATCTAGCACTAATGAGTAGGAACCTGGGCTCGGCATAAGTTTAGGATGATGTTTGATGTTCCAGGTGATTTCCTGGTCCGACCAAGGCATGTACCTCGTCACCGCTGGCATGACCGCATTGACCTCCATATGTCGGCGTTGCAAGCTCTTTCTATCTGTCTCCTCGGTAGTGAACACACAATAACTCTGGTGATGTTCCCTGTACTCATTCCTTCCCTCGTTTCCAGGGTACCTCTGATCCGGTTGTTGCTGATTTTCCACCAGATGCACTGCATCCCTTCTTTCATTGTTGTCATACCTCGGCGGAGGGGGAGGCAACATTAGCTGCTGCGTGTTCGCTCCGGAGAGCAGTTGCTGCCGGTGTAACTCTTGCCGAGGTTGATCATTCCGGGGTGCCTGAGCATTCCCCGAACCACCTTGCTCTATCTTTCGCATCCACTCACATTGCCTCGTCGTGTGACCCGCCGGGCTATTCGGATTTGGCGTGTGAAACTTACACGGCTGGTCCAACATCGACTCATAGGTATACCTCGGATGGTCTTTCTTTTCCTGCCACTGTTTTTTCTGCTCCGGAGTCCATGTTTTCTTGCCATCATTTCTTGGAGTCCACTGCCCTCCAATTCTCTGGCGTTGGTTACTCCCTGATCCGGGTTGATCTTGATTCACTGCTGCAACTTGTTGCGAACCATAGCGATGGTCCGGTCTGTCATCTCTCCTTTTTCCTCTGTAATCGTTCCTCCGGGATGACCTAGCTCCATCCCTTTGATAGTATTCTTCGCTTGACTCGTTCGACGCGAGCCTAGGTTGAGTCGGATTGCCCAATGCATACGAATCAGCAATCCGGATCATCTCTGCCAGTGTAACTGGCATTTTCCTTTGCAACTTCATCCATAGCTCACTGCTGTACCTGCACCCTTGCGCGAACCACGCTATGGCCTGTGATTCTATGACACCTTCACACGAGTTTCTCACGGTACACCACCGGGTCAAGAATTCACGATCCGTCTCATTGGGTCTTTGCTTGCACATTGCCAGGGTCTGCGGTCTATTCGGCCTCTGGTATGTACTTGAGAAGTTGCTGATAAACATTTCTTCAAAATCTATCCAGCAGTTGATGCTTCCAGGTGGTAAATTGTTCAACCATACTCTGGCCGGGCCTTCCAACATCTGGGGCACGTAACGCACAGCCCATCTCAAGTTTCCAGTTGCAATTTTCACCGTCGTAGCATAGTGTATCAACCAATCCTCCAGCTTAGTACTGCCGTCATACGTCTTCGTGCCCCTGGGTAATTGGAAGTTCGGTACCGGTGGTTCCTTCATGATCCGGGGTGCAAAGCACGCTGGACCCGGAGGACCTTGACATTCGGTCTGTTCCAACCTATACAGGCAATCCAGTTTTAACCTGGCGTCATCCGGCATCAAATCCCTGCTACCCAATCTAGACCCTATCACATGATAGTCCGGTCTGCGGTACCCTGCGTTCATCATCTTCGAATCACCGTTGTTGTATCGGTTTTGCTCTCGTTGCGCATCTTTTTGCTGCATACCTCGGCCGGCGCTTTGCTCTTGCCTCGGTATATTCCACTGCTGCGGTTGTCCTGCTCCTGCGGAGTTGCGCTGTCCGGCATTGCCGTTGGCAGCGTTCCCTTGACCGGCATTGCCTAGGTCGCGATTACCTTGGCCAGCTTCACCTCGGCTCACACTCCGTCGATCATCACCTTTCCGCATCTCTTTTTCTTTTCCCGCACGCGTTGGGTCGTACGGGACGATCTGTTTGTTCTGTCTGGCCGAGGTTACTACCTCTTCTCTCCTTGGACCGCCATGAGGTGATGATGCGGCTCCAGCGGATTTCTCCGGGTTACCCATCACCAAATGGACGATCTTGGAATCCCCAATTCTCTCCGGGTTAGCTCTCAGCAGCTCCTCGTTCTGCCTGTTCGCGATTCGAACAGCTCGTTAACCTTGTCTTGTTGTCTTTGACGGGCCTCACCCGTCAGACCCTCTAACTCGGACGCAGCGGTATCTACTGCTCTGAGGTTCTTCGCCGGGGTACTATACCTCGGCAACCCCACAGACAGATAGTTTTCCGACCCTTCTATTACATCATCACCTTCTCTGTTCATCTCACTTATGAGATTTCTCCCCTTTACTTTCACCGCCTCAACTTTGTTTGCCTTTGCGTACTCACGCAGCGTCATGTTCAGTGACTGCTGAGCCACGGCTATTTTCTTTGTGCCCTCCAGTATCTTTTGCCGAGTTTCCTCTAGCTCGGCCTGTGCCTGAGCCGGATCTACCACCGCTGCTACCGGGTTAGCCAAGCTATCCATAGCTTCCCTCAGTACGTTCTCAGGCCTCTCTAGTGGAGGTCCTCTACCTTTCCTCGGTGCCTTAGGTGTTACCTCCGGTTCTAGTGTCGGATCCTTGCTTGCGCCTGCACCTGGCACAGTCATCATCACCTCCGCATGGTCCGTGGAGCGAGCGATACGCGCCCCGCGAGCCACAGTGAGGGGTGGTTCCCCCGCATCAACGACACGACGCGGATGAACGCACGAGACGTCCACAGCAACGTAGACCTTGTGCGCGCCGAGCTTGACGAAGAGGCCGTTGCACGGAAGTGGGCGCGTGCCGAAGCAGCCGGCGTTGTCGCTGATGAAATCCATCGCTCCAAAGCGTTGAACGAGCCCGGAGACGATGCGTTCGCCGGTGCCGATGAAGTTTCCCGTCCGGATCTTCACCCCTGCTAGCACCGCTAGCCCCACGGTGGGCACCAACTGTCGTGGTGGTGTCACGGCAGATGCCATGGATAGGCTAAAGGTGGGGACTAATATGCGCTAGGGGAATCCAGGGAGGGATAGTAGAGTGATTCTCCACACAGAAGTTTGTATTGCTGTATATCCAAGATTACAAGTGCTCCTTGAGCTGTATTGGCGAGAGGAGGAAGGAGGTGCTCTCTTACTCTTGCCTACTATCTTACCCAAGAACTCTAGATCAACTAGTGCTATGGAACTCCCAAACCAACTAGTTGCTCAACCAACTAGAATTCTGCCAACCAGAATTCTCTCAACCCACTCTACCAGAACCCTAACCCCCCTTATATAGAGGTGGTTCGGTCCTAGCCTAGGGCATACGTGGAGGCATATTCCTAAGAATATGCCCCCTCCCAAAGTGGTAACCCGACCGGGGTGCTTTTCCCCCGCGTCACACATGCTTTAGCGACGTAGCCTCTGCAGCGCCCGCGTCAGCCGACGTGAGCGTCGTCACCCTTGTCGGCCCTGACCCGGTGGTCCTTCCCTTGCTTTATTCGCTCATCCAGTATGTACCGGACCTTCTTTTTTGACCAGAGAGATTCCTTCCTTCTCCTAGAAGTTAAGCGAGGATCCGGATCGTAGTAGATCCGGCTACACCTGTTCCTTTATATAAGTTAGACAAGCATTTCCGACTTACTCCTTAAGTCGGATGAGACAACGTTAGGCGACCCCCCTGGTCCGGGTTACTCCGTAATCCGGCCTGCCTTGAGGTGACTCGGCCAGCATCCGCTTTGACCTTGCCGAACCTCGGCTAACTCGGCCCTTATACCCAGAGTGACCCTACCCGGGGGTATCCCCCCAATAGGTACAAAGCAACGGGTGGACATACATCCAACGAGAACTTACCCTGTAGACAAAGATCTTTGTTAACGAGTAGGAACTCGTGGTTGATGTAGTCGTACACTTGTCGATCACAAGATCGTGAGGAAGTCCGAGCGCCGCAACTCAGCAGTGCATCCGCACTCGCACACACACGTTCAAGCCACCGGACAACCTCCACCTCCTCGCTCTAGCGATCCAGCGGAAGCAGCAACTCCTTCCAGACGAAATGCCACCGGGAACATGCATCTCGCTAATCCGAGACCATGGGGGAATAATTCTAGAGGGGGAGAGAGATCCTTCACAAGAAGGTGTGAGGATGAAGGAGGGAATGGGTGGCCTTTTATAGGAGGAGGGGGGTGCCCCTCTCTCCATGGCCGGCACATGGGGGGTGACCCGTCACCTCCCCCATTCATGTGGTGGTAACCCCTCCACATTAAAATGCCTCTTTACATTCCCTTTTAAAGTCTCCACTTTAAATCATTAAATTTCTCCAAATTTAATGCTCTCTCATTTAATAAAACTCTTTTTATTAAATTTAGTCAGAATTTTGTTAATTACTTTAATTAACAAACATTCACATATAGCCGCTTGCAATATTTCAATATCACATGCAGAACCACCTTCTGCAATTTCACCCGAAACATTTGTTGGTTTCTATTGAAACAATTCCTGCGCTTTGCAATTCTTTCGTCTGAAACATATGTGCTCCAAAATGGTGTCCGGTAACTCTTATGTGTGCCAGCCTACGGTTCGTGAATAATGCAGACATGATCGAGACCCTTCCCCGATCAATAATCAGCAGCGGGACCTGGAGATCCGTACTGACTCCTACACATTCAATGATGACTCCTGTGATCATGAGAACCTTTAACGCTTGTAACTAAATCCCTTTGTCTCTCAATATATTACATGTCCGAGATTCGATCATCGGTATCTCCATACCTAGTTTGATCTCGTTACCGACATGTAGTATTTTCTCGTTCCCGTGATATAACATTCTAGTGATCACATCACTTGCTTGCAAGCTATCCTAATGTGATATCACCGAGAGGGCCCAGAGTATATCTATCCGTCATCTGGATTGACAAATTCCACTCTTGATCCATGAGCCTCAACATAACACCTTCGTAGTACTGAACCCATCTTTATAGTCACCCTGTTACGGTGTGACGTTTGATCTAATCAAGATACTCTTCCGGTGTTAGCAATTAACATGATCTCATGGTCTAAGGATAAAGATTACTTCGTATGATGTTATATCAATATAAACATAATGACTTGATCCTAATGCTATACTTCGGATGAATGTTCATCACATCATTCCACCAATGGTGTGACCTTGTTATTAACAACATCCAATGTCCATGATTAGGAAACCTTGATCATCCTGATAATCAACAAGCTAGTCTATAAGAGAGGCATGACTAGGAACCCTTTTTGTTTATTAAACACACATGTATTGATGTTTCCGAATCAATACATTTCTAGCATGTAAAATAAACATCTATCATGTATAAGGAATATATAATAACAACTTTATTATTGCCTCTCAAGGCATATTTCCTTCAAGTAGGGATTCAAGTCTCATAAAGAGCTTCCAAAAATTATGGTACTTAATAGCTTTTAGGTCTCATTGCCCCTATCATAAGCATCTTGAAGTGATTAATGTTAAAGTGAACAAACTATGGTGTACATGCTTGACGAAGTATAAGTTAGAAATCTCATGTCCCTTGAATACGAGGGTCGCTCCTCATGCTACTCAAGTTTAGTCACCGGTAAGTTCTTGTCATCATAAGTACATGTGTATCATAGAGAACCGCCAACAGGGTACCCCTTGCCCTATGATACGGAAGAATCCCCATATCAAAATAACAAGGCAAGCAGACAACAAGCATCTCAGCAATCTTCTTATTTACCATGGGAATATGGTGCTTTTTTCTCTCTTTCCTCTTTTCATAATCTTTTTTTTCTTTTTCTCTATTTTCTCAATATCGGACTCTTTTTTTATAAGAAGAATGCTTCATAGACAGCTCATTATGGTTACGCTGCAGGTTTCCACCATGTCAGCATGGATTAGACCAGCGGCCCAGGAGTTTCTCTAACACACATACATAACTCCATGGACTTACAAGCTCCCCTTTCATTTCACACCGATGACATCCATAGACAAAAGAACATGATATCAACTAGGTACAAAGTACCCATGCAATGTTGAAAGCGTTGCCCATGACAGCATGGTTCTGCTAATCCCCAACAAATAAGTGCAAGGATATACAACACAGACGACACAATGGTTCAAGTTTATTAAGGGCAAGAAAATTAAAGTGTGCCATCAAGTTCGTGAGAGCTTTAATCACTAGTTTTCTCATAACAAGTTTAATTTGGAAGGTAAACAAAAACATGAATATACTTGGAATAGCATACGCTAATAGGTAGGTATGGTGGACACTTTGGAATAACTTGGTTTAGGGAGTTGGATGCATGAGTGGAACTCATACTTGGTTGCGGAGGCTAGCAAAAGACTGGGAGCGACAAAGTAAGAGAGCAATAATGGCCATAATCATGCGGAGCGACAAAAAATCATTGATCAAAGAATAAAGTGATACTACAAGCTGAAAACTAAAGGATCATAAAGGCTACGGTGACTTGGGATAGTCATAACATGGTGTGAGCATGTGCCAAGTCAACCCAAATAAAGCATCAAAGGAGAATAGCACAATACTATGCTTTAATATGCTAAAACAACGCATGATTCTTCAAAGGCACATTAAGCAATCTCAATTGTTTATAACAAGTCATGATACAACAAAAATACTAAGCATAAATACAAAACAATATCAAGCATGGCATGACAAAGCATAGGCCATAGTCAAAAACAGGCTCTCTTTACCACTTAAGCCTGAACTTTCCTACTCTTTTCCAAACCAAACCAAACTATTTGAAAACTAATGTATGAAAGAGGGGGTCCAACCAATTTATTTAGCAAACTAAGAAAAACAAGCAAATGAAAAAAACCAAAATGAAAACGAAAAAGAAGACGCTCCAAGAACAACCCAACTGTGCATGAAACAATAAAAATGAAGCATTTGGAAGAAACCTAGGATTTTTTATTGATGAAGAAGGGGATGCCTTGGGCATCCCCAAGCTATGACGCTTGTACTTCTTGGATATTTCTTGGGGTGACACGCATGGAATCCCCAAGCTTGAGCTTTAGTCCATCCTTCATCTCATTACTCATTCCTTCCATACACCTGAAAATTTTCCTTCATATAAAACTTCACACAATCTTTATTAGCAACATTAGTGCACTCAAGATAATAGGTCTTTAGGTTCAGTTGTAACACCAACAAAACTTCCATTAAAACACAAGCTACTGTAGCACTTCCCTCAAAAAGCTCAATTCCCCAAAAGAACTCAAAAAGGAACCAACAAGAAGCAAATGCAGAAAATGGCAGAAATCTGTCAAAAGGCAAATAAAAAGGCATTACTTCTCTCTCATTAGAGATTACTCTTGGCACAAACGGCAAATAAAAAGGATAAGGAGTGGTTATTACTGAAGTAATAACTTCCAAGACTCATCTAAAACTTTTGGGTTATCTCCCAATAAGTACTTTTCTTTAACGCCTTTAAGTTAGGCATATGAAGCAAGAAATAATCAAGTGTTCTCAAATGAAGAAGCATTAAGATTAATACCAGAAGTATCTTCAAAAAGGCAAGGTATCTCATCCAAATAGGTTCTAGAGGATCCTCTCTCAACGCTCTTGGGTTCACTATTTTAATCAAACGGGTTTTCGGGAACAATCCAATCAATATTCTTTTCTATGGCTTCATGCATTGCTACTATTTTAAAGGGTATTGGTATCTTAGTTTCCTCCCCATTAGGTTCAGTTTTGTTCATCTTTTCTCGTGTACCAACAACATATACACAAGAGCCTAGCATATTAAAACATTCAAAGACTTTTCTAGCTTCCTTGGCAACATCATAGAATTCCTTAAGAAAAGTTTCTAGAATAAAATCCCTCTTTTCAGGGTCCTCAATTTCTTTAAGTTTAAGAAACATTACTTGCATGAAGGGGTTAAGGTTAACAAACCTAGCTTCCAACATGTGAACTAAAGAAGCTACAGCAATTTCATAGTTTGGCGCAAGTTCTGCAAGGGATCTATCCTCAATATCCTCATGTTTTCTAACATGATTGAAGAAATCTTCAATATTATCTTTTCCAATTATAGAACCACTACCTATTGAAAGGTCTTTCATGGTGAATTTAGGGATAAACATGGTGAGCTAAGGCAGAGGTAACAATTATAGAAAGACTTAATTTTTTTGTGTTTTTGATAAAGAAAGCAAACTAGTAAAACTAATTTTTTTGTGTTTTTGATAAAGAAACAAGCAAACAAAGCAAAAGTAAACTAAGAAAAACAAAAATAACAAAGTAAAGAGATTGGTTATGAGGGATTCCCCTTGTGAAGATGTCCTTGACTCCCCGGCAACGGCACCAGAAAAATACTTCCTGGCTCGTGGTTAATGTCGAGCTCGTTGGGGAACCCCAAGAGGAAGGTATGATGAGCACAGCAGTAAGTTTCCCTCAGTTATGAAACCAAGGTTATCAATTCAGTAGGAGCAAGGAAACACCCCAAAGGTGTAGCTAGCTGTACTTTGGCAGAGCGCACTACCGGTGCCAGCAGCAACATGGAGAACTGCACAACACAACCATAGAACTTTGTCCCCAACTTGCGATGAGGTTGTCAATCTCACCGGTTTTTCTGAAAACAAAGGATTAAACGTATCGAATGGAAGGAAGTAATAGTTTGCAGAAATTAAACACAAAACAGTAAATAGTTTATTATAGATTGAATGTAAAAGAAAGGACCGGGGTCCATAGTTCACTAGAGCTGGCTCTCCTTAAGATAGATAACATGATGGGTGAACAAATTACAGCGGGGCAATTGACAAACATCGAGAAAGCATACAAGCATATACTACTCATCTTGACTCCTTTGAGATTCGATTGGGCATTACAACATTATACATAGACCGCCATCCAACTACACCTATGACTAATAATCCACCTTCAGGTTATCATCTAAACCCCCTCCGGTATTAAGTTTCAAGCAGCGGATAATTGCATTATGAATTGCGTGTAAAGTAAACAATACAATTGTTCTATGAACAAAGGATTGTTGTTTTCTCCCTACTAGCAACAGCACATCTAGTACCTTAGAGATTTCTGTCACTTCCGCAGATTACCAGAGGCATGAACCCACTATCGAGCATAAATACTAACTCTTGGAGTTGCTAGCATTTACTTCGCCAAGATAGCTACTAACAACAGAAAGCATGCAAGATCACAAATAACAAAGACATGATAGAATCAATAATCAATCTGAAATAGCATCTCAATATCCATCAGATCCCCGCAAACACAACATGTAGAATTACAAATAGATGATCTTGATCATGAACGGAGCTCACAAGATCTAGACATGAAAGCACAAAGGAGGAGAACCAGCCATCTAGCTAGTACATGGACCCGTAGTCCAGAGATGAACTACTCACGCATCACACCTGAGGCTTGTATGACGATGAAGAAGGCCTCTAGGGTGAATTCCCCTCTCCGGCAGGGTGCCGGGAAGAGCTTCAGATCCCTCCCGATCTAGGGATGGAGATGACAGCGGCTACAGAATCTTTTGTGGATTTTTGATCGGGTACTTAGGGTCTTCGTATCAGAGGCAATATATAGGTGGAAGGAGAGGCCATGGGGGTGCCTGGGGCGGCCAGACCACCCCCTGGCGCGGGCTAGGCCTGGCCGCATGGCCAGGTGGTGTGGCCAGGCCCCATCCCCTCTCCGTCTCGTATTCTGGCTCCAGGTGTCCCCCGGTAAAATAATAACTTTGGCTTTTGTCCCGTCCAATTCCGAGAATATTCATTTTCTGACTTTCCTAGAACCAAAAATAGCAGAAAACAGGCAACTGGCACTGTGGCTCTTGTTAATAGGTTAGTCCAAGAAATCATATGAAAAGTACTCCAAAGTGTGGACAAAACTTAAGAAAGTAGATAAAACCAAGCATGGAACATCAAAAATTATAGATACATTTGCAATGTATCAGATATCAATTGGGTACAATGTACAACTGCAATGTTGAAAGCGTTCCCCATGATAGCATGGTTCTGCTAATCCCCAACATATAAATCCAAGCATATACAACATAGATGACACAATGGTTCAAGTTTATTAGGGGCAAGAAAAGTAAAGTGTGCCATCAAGTTCGTGAGAGCTTTAATCACTAATTTTCACATAGCAAGTTTAATTCGGAAGGTAGATAAAAACATGAATATACTTGGAATAACAAATGCTAATAGGTAGGTATGGTGGACTCTTTGGAATAACTTGGTTTTATTTGGAGTTGGATGCATGAGTGGAACTCATACTTGGTATGGAGGCTAGGAAAAGACTAGGAGCGACCAACTAAGAGAGAAATAATGACCATAATCATGCAAAGTGACAAAACATTATTAATTAAAGCATAAAGTGATATTACAAGTCGAAAACTAAATGATCATAGATGCTATGGTGAATTGGTATAGTCTTAACATAGTGTGAGCATGTGCGAAGTCAACCCAAATAAAGCATCAAATGAGAATAACACAATATTATGCTTTAATATGCTAAAACAACGCATGATTCTTTCAAGGCACATTAAGCAATCTCAATTGTTTATAACATGTCATGCTAGAGCAAAAATCACTAAGCATAAAGCTAAAACAATATCAAGCATGACATGACAAAGCATAGGCCACAGTCAAAAACAAGCTCCTCTTACCACTTAAGCATGAACTTTTCCTACTCTTTTCCAATCCAAACCAATCTTATTTGAAAACTAATGTATGAATGAGGGGGGTCCAACCAATTTATTCAAGCAAACTAAGAAAACAAAACAAATGAAAGCCAAAAACAAAAACGAAGACGCTCCAAGAACAACACAACTTTGCATGAAACAATAAAAATGAAGTGTCTGGAAGAACCTGAGATTTTTATTGATGTAAAAGGGGATGCCTTGGGCATCCCCAAGCTTTGACGCTTGTACTTCTTGGATATTTCTTGGAGTGACTGGGTGGAATCTCCAAGCTTGATCTTTAGTCCATTCTTCATCTCATTACATCATTCTTTCCTTACACCTGAAATTTGTCCTTCATACAAAACTTCACACAATCTTCATTAGCAACATTAGTGCATTCAAAAGATAATAAACCATTGGTTCAGTTCCAACACAAGTAAAACTTACATTAAAACACAAGCTACTGTAGCACTTCCTTTAAAAAGTTCAAGTGAGCAAAGAGAAATCAAAGAGAAAGAGATTAAGAGGCAAATGCAAATAATGGCAGAAATCTGTCAAAACAGACCAGCAGGTAAAAACCAATTTTTTCAAACACCTTCTGTTGCTCAAATCGAAAAGTGTTGAACTAACGAAAGTTGGATAACAACCTGGGGCAGAAGCACAAACAATTACAGCTCAAACCAACGTACAGAGATTTTTCACAAATTTTTACAGCGAACCACAAAAATCTGTTTCGGGACAGCAACTTTCCCAAGCATTACTTCTCTCTCATTAGAGGTTACTCTTGGCACAAAAACCAAACAAAAATGATAAGGAGAGGTTATTACTAAGGTAATAACTTCCAATACTCAACTAAAACTTTTGGGTTATCTCCCAATAAGTACTTTTCTTTAAGGCCTTTAAGTTAGGCATGATAGTTTGAGAAGATGCTCACATAAGAAATATGAATTGAAGTAAAAGAGAGCATCAAGAAGCAAATTCAAAACACATTTAATTCTAACCCACTTACTATGCATAGGAATCTTGTAAACAAACAAGTCATGAAAGCACAAAGCAACAAGCATAGGAAAGCAAAACAAGTACAACTTCAAGACTTTCAACATAAAGAGGGCACACTTAATATTATTAAGATGCATAAAACCATGTTTCCCTCTCTCATAATAACTTTCAGTAGCATCATGAATAAAATTAACAATATAAAAATTACATGAAACATTCTTATCATGAGCCACATGCATAAAATAATTAATACTCTCCACATAAATATAGTCATTCTTATTAATTATAGTAGGAGCAAATTCAACACAATAGCTATCATTATTATTCTCATCACCATAATCATCAAATATAGGAGGCATATTGTAATCATAATTAATTTTCTCCTCAATAGTAGATGGACTGGAAATATCATATTCATCATTGTAATCATCATATATTGGAGGTTTGGTATCATCATAAGGAATAGAATAGCTATCTTCCAAAGCTGGGAAACTAAAAAGATCATTTTCATAAAAACTAGCTTCCACAAGCTTAGACTTTTCCATAGCATTAGCAATAATGGTGTGCAAAGAATTCATACTAACAACATTGCTATTACCATGCAAATAAAGTTCCATAGGTTTTTTAATTTTCCCTTCAAACACTTCATGTCCTAACTCAAGATAAATACTATAAAGCTCTCTATTTTTTTTGTTGTTTTCCATTAAGCCTAACTAGTGAAAAAAAGAAACAAAAAGACAAAATTGCAGAATCTAAAGGAAATAACTTCGAGCACTCACACCGGAGAATGTGAGTACCTGTTACCTTACCTCCCCGGCAACGGCGCCAGAAAATAGCTTGATGTCTACGACGCACTTCTATTTTTGTAGATAGTTGTTGGGCCTCCAAGTGCAGAGGTTTTTAGAATAGCAACAAGTTTCCCTTAAGTGGATTACCCAAGGTTTATCGAACTCAGGGAGGAAGTGGTCAAAGGTATCCCTCTCAAGCAACCCTCCAAACAAGATACAAGAAGTCTCTTGTGTCCCCAACACACCCAATACACTTGTCAGGTATATAGGTGCACTAGTTCGGTGAAGAGATAGTGAAATACAAGTTGTATGGATAATTATAAGTGGTAACGGTGCCAGAAAATAGCTTTGATGGCATGTGGTTGACGTGGGAAGAGACTAAAGGCAATCTGAAATAAAGATGGAAGCAAGTAAACATGTAACAGATCTAGTTGCAAACGGTGTTTCAATGCTTAGAAACAAGGCCAAGGAATCATACTTTCACTAGTGAACACTCTCATATAAATATCTTCTCTTTATGATACTACTCTTAACTACTCTCCGGTTGGACAGTCTAATCCATGGTAGGGCTATAACAGCACTCCTCAAAGTTCACTTTCCCCATCTAGATAACCCCACACTGTCACCTTGAGCTCTAGATGGTTCCAACAAACACCAAAATTTCATAGAAACATCCAACTCCAAATATAACTCATAACAAGTAATTGTAATGTCTAGCCTAAGTGCCACCATGGTGTGCACGCTGTCACTTTCACACACATGGGGAGAGTAGAGATCTATTAAAGCACTTGAGTAGCAAGGTAGATCTACTTGATTACAAAGCTCATGATCACAATATGATCATGCATAGAGAGAAATGAACACATAGCTACCGGTAGAACCCTTAGCCTCGAGGAAGAACTACTCCCTCATCATCATGGGAATCAGCAACGGCGATGAAGATGGTGGCGGAGATCGATGGAGATGGCTCTGGGGGCACTTCCCTGTCCCGGCAGGGTGCCAGAACAGAGACTTTCTGTCCCCCGAATCTCCCCTTCGGTGGCGGCAGAGCTGTGGAGGTTTTCGTGGAAATTTGATCTCGTACTTAGGGTTCTGTATTGGAGGCGATATATAGGCGAAAGGGGAGGCCGAGGGAGTGCCCTAGGCTACCACACCACCCCCTGGCATGGGCCAGGCCTAGCCGCTCGGCCAGGTGGTGTGGCCGGCCTCTGGCCCCTCTCTGTCTCGTCTTCTGGCTTCGTGTCCCCCTTGGTGAAATATTGACTTTGGCTTTGGTCCCGTCCAATTCCGAGAATATTCATTTTCTGAATTTCTGGAACCAAAATCAGCAGAAAACAGGTAGCTGGCACTGTGGCATCTTGTTAATAGGTTAGTACCAGAAAGCGTATAAAAATACTCCAAAGTATGAACAAAACATAAGAAAGTAGATATAAAACAAGCATGGAACATCAAAAATTATAGATATGTTTACGACATATTATACACCTTTTCCCTTGGTTTTGACAATCGATGCATCGACTTCTTGACTGGTCTTGCATCTAGATTCATGTTGAGTACATGCTCGGCGAATTCCCTGGGAACTACTGGCATGTCCACTAGACACCAGGAGAAGATCTCCCAGCACTCACGGAGGAATTTGACGAGCATGAGTTCCTATGCAGGAGTCAAGTTGTTGGCAATGAGAGCCATCTTGGTCGGGTCCATTAGGTGGACCTGGACCGCCTTGGTGTTCACCGACAAGTCGAAGGACTGGTCGGATGTGTTCGGCTTGCTCACATGAGGAAGACTATTGTCTGTCGACTCCTTGAGTCTCGCCAGCTCTTCTTGCATGCTAAAATATTGGGAGATTCTGTTGAATTCCCTATCGCAGCTATCTGACTTGATGAATCTTCCGATGATGGTGATAATGCCATTGGGTCCTAGCATATTCATCTACAAGTAGGCATAGTGAGGGACCACCATGAACCTCACGAACGCGACACGTCCGAGGATTGTGTGGTATTGTGACGGCCAGTCGACCACCTTGAATTCGAGGCGCTCTTGCCGGAAGTTTGATGGTGTGCCGAAGATGACATCTAGGTTGATTTTTCTCAAGGGGTATACACCTTTCCCATGGACGATGCCGTGAAATGTTATTTAGGATGCCTCTCGGCAAGAGAGGGGGATCTGCATGGCACGTAGTGTGTTGGCGAACATGAGGTTGATGCTGCTGCCGTCATCCATGAAGACGCGACTCATCTCGTAGTCACTAATCTGCGCCTCGAGCACCAAGGGAGAAAGACCTAGGCGAGGGACCTGGAGTGCATGGTCACTCTTATTGAAGGTGATGCAGGACTCGCAACCACTAAGGTACTCAGTGGTCGAGGTTGGAGATTTCATGGCCAAGTTGATTTGGCGAGTGGTTGAATTTTGTGCCCTATTGGGGAGGTGCCCCTTCTGGATCATGCCCATGCTCCCTAGTGGTCATGGATATGGCTCGCCTCCGTTGTTTTGAACCAGCACAGCCGAAGGTTGCACGGGTCCTCCGGGCGGTGGTGGTGGTGCTCCATGAGCTATGGCGCCTAGGATGGCTCCATACCCCTGGTTTATCGCATTGCGATTCATCTAGACCAAACCTTCGTGGAGCTTCAGGAACTCGCGGCAGTCTTTGAGGAGATGGCTAGACTTCTTCTTGCCATCGTGCTTGTCTATGTAGTAGTGGACGTTGCAGGAACCAGACACTTTCTCCTGGATGGATATTCCATGTGCTTTGTGACGAGTGGTGTGTTTCCATACTAGCACGGTCTTCCCGTTGTCGCGGTAGCTACTGCTACGATACCCGCTGCTGCGGTTGCCTTTGTTGCGTCTGTCGGCATAGCCGGCCGCGACCATGTCGACTTCTTCACGGTATTCATAACTGCGCATCCGACATTTCCCTCGGCGGTCACGTCTGTGTCCGAGGTCGTCCTCATCATCCGAGTGAACACTGTTTTTGTTCACCGAGTCTTCTCCATCCGCCCGCCGATTCGCGATCTCCATCAGGTGGTCGATGGTTTTGGGATTCGTGCGGCCCATCTCCTCCCTGATCAGTTGACAGCGGACACCATCGTTGAACGCGTCGATCGCGCGATCCTCACAGATGTTCTTTGCCGAGTTTTTAATGATATTCCATCTTTGAATATTGGAGCGAAGGGATTTGCTCGGCTTATGGGTGCAGGCTCTAAGCACTTCGATTGATGCGGGCCTCTTGTAGGTGCCCTTGAAGTTTCGGATGAAGCTGTAGACTAGCTCCTCCCAGCTGCGGATCGATCCATGTGCAGATTGTTGAGCCATGCACGAGTAGCACTTTGCAGCTGTAGATGGAGGCATTGCATGGTCGTACCCTTGTTTCTGTCGTGTAGCTTGACTGAGATGTGGTCCTCCAGCCAGATCTTCAGGTCCTTCAAGCCATCAAACTTCGGGTTCTCCGAAGAGAGTTTGAACCCTTTTGGCATTGGAGTCTGTCGTATGGCTCTGCTGAAGCAGCTGGCGTTGTAGATTTCTGTTCCTTCATCTTCCGACTCTATTGAGTAAGCATGCTTGTCATCGACTTTGCGCTGTGTAATATCATCACGCGTGTCGTAGTCGTGATTGTGGCGACGTGAGCGGTGTCACCATGACGGGTCATGCTCATCATCGCTAGAGGATAGCTAGTATCTGGGAGGAGCTTTCTGCTTCAGATCCTTTGGCTATGGTATTGGATCGTTGGCAAGCGCGGATTCAACCAGCCCAAGCCCGGCGATCATGGATCGGTGCATGTTAGATCGTGGATCTCCAGCTGGTGGTGGTTGTTGAGAAGGTACATGGTGGCTGCCGTCACCGCTGCTTGTAGCGTCTTCGAGGTCATGTTGCCCCGTGATTCTACTGACAACAATGAGAAGTCGAGGACTCGAGTGGATTCTTCCCGCTCCTTGCCGGTGAAATGGTCTAGGCAAGAGCGTCTTCTAGGTGTTGTGGGATCGTTTCCTTTGGAGCATGGTCTGTCGATTGATGAGAGTGCTGCCCATCGGGCACTCGAAGCGTCTGTGGACTTCCTTCAAGCCTCGAGTTGCACGTTCACCGGTTGCTGGCGGTTGTACTCCTGGATGATCACCGAGTGGTATCCCATCAGCATCTGTTGTGAAGAATTCGGTGGCAGGGGGTTTCCCCGTAGGGCCTCCTGCATCGTGCCCACTCTGCCTGGTTGAGGTGGATTTCCTGACACTTTGTCCCATTGTTAACGCGTTTACCATTAGAGTTGGGAGGGATGGGGCACCGCTATTGGCGGGGTCCTCATTGACAAGGGGGCCGCCATTGATGATGACGGCGCACATGTAGTGGTTGGGGAAGCTGCTGCTCCCGCAACTCTCAGATCAGGAGCCGTAGTCTCCATCTTCCGATGCTAGATCTCCCAGATCATACTAGCAATTGTTGTTGCTATCCGTATCCTCGACTAATGCCGAGGCATTGAGCTTGCTCAGGGTGCCGATCTATGGTGGGAACAACAAGGCAGGGGCAATCGAAGGAGCCTGCAGCTGACCAGGGAGGCCGAGTGTTCTGCTCCGACCAAGATGAAAGCGTAGGCTTCCGATCGCTAGACCGATCCCATTGCCCACGGACTCGAAATCCGGGCGAGTCACCAGCGCATGGACGGTGAAGTCGAAAGCGTCAAGGAGGAGGCGAGTCTCCTCTATAGTGGAGTTGTAGATCGCAGTTGATGGGGTCGAGGAAGCCGCAACATCAACACTCCCGATTCCCAAAGATGGCGCCAATTGATGAGGCGTTAACTCATCAATGCTCATCGTTGATGGACTTAGGTTCGAGGAAGTGGAGAGCGCTGGAGGCATCGATCGGCTAGCAAACAAGCACATAAAGGGACACGAGGTTTTACCCAGGTTCAGGCCTCAAAGAGAACCCTACTCCTGCTTGGTTGCTCTTGATTACCAGGGAGTCGAAAGTTACAAGGGGCGTGCAGATGCAATCTGGCGAGGTGTATGTGAAGGTTGTGGATTGTCCTCCTCTACACCCCCTCCTAGCCTTTATATAGGGAGGCTAGGTCTCGAGATAGAAGGCCGAGTCCATTACAAATTAGGGTCTTCCCTTCAAGTTTCTATCTACTCTTTGTCATGTTCTTCAAGAAGTCGTGCACCTGTGGACCACCTGAATCCTTATTGGGCTTCGTTTGCATCGTGGACTCCTCTTGGGTTAGACCATATAGGCTAACCTCGAGTACCTATAAGGTATACCCATGTCACCGGGTTATACATGAACCTAATCAACTTGCTCACAACAAAAGAGATATTGGGTCTTGTAGCGCTTTCTAAGTACATGAGAGAACCAACAATTGGTGAATATTTCAACTGATCTATTGGTTCCTTCTTATTCTTTCGCAATGTCAAACCGGGGTCATAAGGTGTTGGAGAAGTATTGCCATCAATAAAGCCAAATCGTCTCATGACCTTATCAACATAATGAGATTGTGTTAAAGTAATCCCATTCTCGCTCATAATATGCTTGATGTTTAGAATCACATCATCCTCTCCTATATCTTTCATGTCAAAACTCTTTGACAAGAAATACTTGACTTCATTTATCACTTTCATGTTTGTACCAAATATCTGAATATCATCAACGTAGAAACATAATATAACACTATCACCCTCACCATGGCGATAGTACACACACCTATCAACCTCATTAATGACAAAGCCAACAGTAAGTACAGTTTTGTCAAACTTTTGATGCCATTGCTTACGTGCTTGTTTCAGGCCATATAAAGATTTTTAACAACTTACACACCTTTATCTCTTCACGTTTTACTACAAACCCATCTGACTGATCCATATGGATATCCCCTTCCAACTCTCCATTAAGGAAAGTTGTCTTCATGTCCATTTTTTGAACGAGAAGACCATAAGAGGCAGTAGAAGAAAGTAGTACTCGAATGGTGGTTAAGCTCGCGACATGTGAATAGATGTCAAAGTAATCTTCACCTTATTTTTGTGTGTAGCCCATAGCTACAAGTTATGCCTTGTACTTCTCAATATTACCATCATGCCTTAGCTTCTTACTGAACACCCACTTACATCCCATATGTTTACATCCCTAGGGTCATTCTGATAATTCCCATGTTCCATTAGAAAGGATCGAGTCCGTGTCATTTTCGACATCTTCTTTCAAATCATCTACATATGGAGATGCATATGCCTCAGCAATGGACCTGGGAGTATCATCCACAAGGTATACGATGAAATCATTACCAAAGGATTTTGTAATCCTCTGTCTCTTACTTCTCGTGGGAGGTTCATCGTGATCCTTCTCAAGGACTTTCTCATGTGGTTGTTCAGAATTCTTAGTAGATGCACTAGATTTAGGAAGTATTTCGGAAGAAATTCTACCAATTCTATGAATATCTTTCATAGGAAACATATTCTTAGAGAATGTTGCATCACGAGATTCCATTATAGTATCAACATGCATATCAGGTACCTCGGATTTTACCACTAGAAATCTATAGACTCCACTCTGTGGAGCATATCCTCGAAAGATACAATCCACTATCTTAGGTCCGAGTTTGCATTTCTTGGGAATCGATATGTTGACCTTTCCCAAACACCCCCAAGTTCTCAAGTAAGAAAGTGACGGTTTTCTCCAGTCCACTCCTCGTAAGGGGTCTTTTCTTTATTCTTGTTAGGAACTCTATTCAGGACATGACATGAAGTCAACAAAGCCTCCCCCTACCATGCCTGTGATAAACCAGCAGTGACTAACATGGAATTCACCAAGTTAGTTAGTGTGTGTTTTTTCCTCTCAGCAACCCCGTTTGATTGGGACGAGTATGGAGGCATCCTCTCATGAATAATACCGTGTTCCTCACATAATTCGTCAAATATTTTGGAAAAATACTCACCACCACGATCCGACCTAAGACGCTTGATCTTTCTCTCTAGTTGATTTTCAAATTTGGCCTTATAAATTTTAAATAGGTCTAAAGCCTCATTTTTAGTTTGCAACAAGTATACATAGAAGAATTTAGTAGCATCATCTATCAGTGTCATGAAATATCTCTTTCCACCTTTTGTCAAGACACCATTCATCTCGCATAGATCAGAATGTATGAGTTCTAGAGGTGCCAAGTTTCTCTCCTCGACAACCTTGTGAGGTTTTCGAGGTTGTTTCGATTGCACACAACTACGGCACTTAGAACCTTTGTCAATAGTGAAATTCGGAATTAAACTCATGCTAGACATCCGAGACATCAAACCAAAATTAATGTGACATAAACGCGAATGCCAAACACTGGTATCATCATTAACACCGCCACAATTATGAGTCATGGATTTATTACACAACTCTAAAGTGAAAATCGTAACAAGCATCTGAACTCATAACCTTTACCCATAAATTTTCCATGTTTCGAAACATTGATTTTATTAGACTCGAACACAACCTTAAACCCATCTCTACATAGAAGGGGGTCGCTAACGAGATTCTTTTTCATAGTAGGGACATGCTGCAAGTTCCTCAGCTACACGATCTTTCTAGAAGTGAACTTGAGATCCACATGCCAACACCATGAACAAAAGAATGCAATCCATTCCCCATTAGGACAGAAGAATCTCGAGAAAACTGTTAAGAAGTGAACATAGAGATGTCAACACACACATGAACATTAGCACCCATATCAATCCACCAACATGGTGATTGAAATACTAAAAGAACAGTAAATAAATTACCGTACCTATCAGTGTTGCTAGCATTCATGATGTTGACAGTCTTTCCACTTTTCCCTCTATGATCTGCATGTTCTGGGAAGTCCTTGGAAAAGTTGTCGAGCTCTCCATAGGCATAGCAACCTAGCTCATCCTTGTTCACCTTCTACTTCTTAAAGGTTGTAGTCTTTGCATTCTTATTGAACGAGGTCTTGTTGTTCCCTTTGTTCTTGCCGAAGGTTTTCTTCTGCACCATATTGGCGCTAGACTTACCCTCGCCTCCTTTCTCAGCAATTTCTTTAGCCCGAGTCGTATCCTCAACATCAAGAGACGCTATCAGGTTTTCAACCGATATCTCCTGTCTCTTGTGCTTAAGAGTTATGGTGAAGCTCCTCCACGAAGAAGGCAACTTTGCAATAATGCACCCATCCACAAACATGTAGGATAAGACACACTTAAGGAGTTCGAGATCCTTGATGTAGCATGGTATCTCATGAGCTTGTTCGACTACAGAATGGTTGTTAACCATATTATAATCATGAAAGTTCTCCATGATGTAGAGCTCACTACCAACATCTGCTACACCAAACTTAGCGTTCAGTGCCTCATAGAGCTCTTTTCCATCTTTGATGTGCATGCACACATCAAACAGTTTATTTTCAAGAACACTCAGAACGTATCCCACAAAGGCAAGATTGGTTTTCCTAAACTTGTTCTAAACCTCGTAAATTATAGTTCCTTCAGGTAAACCCTCACTGGCCTCGAATTTTTTCAGAGCTTGCAGCCACATCATGGTCTTATTCGGACACCTCTTAAAATGAACACCGGTAAACTTATCCGGCTTCATCACATCATCCAAGTGTCCCATGTTTAACTCAGTAAAATTTCCTATAATAAGGTTTTTGGAATGTACGATTATTAGGCATAATTTCCAGAATTAATTCCAATATATAAATCATGACTACACCAGCTACGAACACATGAAACTCTAACATACTAGATGTATTAATCAACATGAACATCAGTAGTGCACACACAAGAACATCCATAGAATAGCCACAGATCGGATGACAGTATATGTATCGATCAGTTGCAGATGAAGTCGCTGTTGGTGCAAGGTTGCTGTAGCCTGTCGAAGAAGATGGTGTAGCAGACGTCATGCACGCGGATGCTCTTGATGCCCAGGAAGATGCATCGTGATGATGAACTTGAGCAATCGTACGGAGGACTTCCCACAAACCTTATTCTCTCTCTCCCGTACAGGATCACAAATGCGAGTGGTTCTCGAGACCTGCTCTCCCGTCCACCGGTGTATGTCGGCATGCCGGATAGAGTATACTATGGTGGTGGCACAAGCAGAGAGGAGGGAAACCATAGATTGGTTTTCGGTGTTTTTTGTGGTGGAAGATACACATGCGCTTATACAGAACAGCTCGGGAAACAGTATAGGGCACAACATGGGCCGAGGCCATGTCGTGCATGAGTTCGGATTGGTTACAGACTAGAACTGACTAATTCTTGACACGTTTGTCAAAATCGCACTAGTTTTCCTGAGCTGCAAAAATATAATCTCGGATCGAGGCTCATTCTGCAAACCGCATCGCGCGTGCATCGTGACGAGACAAGCGGGCGAGTGAGCGGCATCGTTGTCGGAGTAGCACGCGTGTAGAACTTCTCTTCTCACTCACTTAGAAAGTGGTGAGTCACTCCACCTTATAAGGTGGTGTACTTGTGCTCCAACTTTCCATGTGGGACTAAACTTTATCTCCCACTCCTTTTACAACACACATATGAGCTGCCACCAACTTGGGCTAAATCACATATGGGCTTCCACACACATGGGCTTTGAGATTTAGGGAAAATATGAAATATCACAATGGGCCAATGGATTTAGCCCATGTTTCTAACAAGGTTTTCACCCTGGAGATACTATGTGCTTTCAAAACAATGTATTTAATAAATTCATTGCCAGACACAACCAATTAAGGCTAGACCTTGGATTTTCAACCTGAAAGATAAGACTTAGTAATTCTCATGTGTTGCCATCCCTATTTGCTAATATCGCTGATATGAGTCACGAATCACCAAGCAAGTTACTCATTGCCACGAAGAATTGAACCACCATTTCTAGTCCTCATCACCCAACTCTTGAACTTGGTTGCACAATTCGCAAGTGCCACAATTTTTCCATACTGAAACTTGTCCATGAGTTATTAGCTCAAATTCGGGTGCATATTCTCCAACCTGATGGCATGCTATCATTTCCAGCTAGGAGTTTTATGGTAAAACGGTAATACACATGAAAATACATGGGAACAGGCCCGCTGGTTGAGTGAGGGAGTGTAGAATGATAGATAGGGAGAGAGAGATTGACAGAACATGATAGATATATTATTGAGCCTCATGTGCGAGGATATATAGTCATACAGGGGATCATCTTGGAGTAAAAGTCAAGTTACGAATATATGGAGACGTATCCTATCTTTATCCTATACTACCAATAACATCCCCCGCAGTCGTAGTGGTAGTGTCATGAACAACTGGAACGTCGTGGATAATCAAACTAGAGATAAACCAAAGTAGCATCCAGTAGGCTGACATTCCCTCGCAATCCAAGCAGGAACGTCGTGGACAGTGTCACGGTGGGATGAGTGCATATTTGCATCATGTTTTACATTATTATTTTGCATTGTAGATGTAGGATCTTGGTATTTTACGTCGTTCGCACGCACATTTTATGTCTGTTTTCACCAGGATCAGGACAGATGATGGATCCAATGGATACAATTCTTGGAGCAGTTGTACTATGGAGAAAAGGAGTCAAAAAAAACGTAAATCGCTTATTTGGGAAATATTAATAATACCAGAAGAAAACCAGAAGCGAACAAGGGAGGTAGAGAGCTCAACGACCAACTATACGGGCGGAGAAATTTTTCGGCCGTATAGCTCCGGCCGTATAGTTGGCGCTGCCTCCGCCTCGTCAAATAGTTTCACCCCGTACAATTGGTTCATGGATATGACATACATAACACCCATAAATCGTAGAAACCTCACCTCCGAAAGTCATCTAGACGGGGAACTCGTCCACAAGGGATCCATCATCGCCCTGCATAGATCCGGGAGGCTAAGGCTTTGATCTTCATCATCCACCGCTGCATCACCACCATCACCATCCATCCCATCTACATCTTGTCTAGATCTTGTTGTAATTCCTATACTCATCGTGGATTTATACAAGTACTATTCATATATGATTGTTTCCATTACCATTGCCATGATGTTAATTGTCTCCATGTCTGAGTAGATCATTAGTTCTTGGGGGACATGGAGAAACCCTAGTATGAGATTGAAATAAGATAAAGTCTATTATGATATTCATCGTTGTGACCATGTGTTAGATTTTCTACATCTTGATGTTGAGAGAAGTCGACCTCTCAATATTTGCCTCTTGTGGGGACTTGATGGAGGAAACTACTTGTTGGTAGACGGAGGTGTTCTAGCACTTACAGTGACTATAAAGCTGTTGGCACGCCTTACGTATCGACTTGGGAAACCGAGGAAACTCACAGAACACTATCCATGCCATGGGATACGTCCTACGAGATTATGTCCCTTAATAGCGCAGTAATTCAATTATTGTCAATTGCTGACTACTGTGGTTATGAGGATGATGTGAGTAGTGGTTGTTGCCTATTCATCCAAATACAGAGTTCCTCCCACACATACATAGTTGAGAATGTTCATGATGATAATCTTTATCTTAGATCTTTACAATACTAGTGGTGTATCCGCTACTCCCTAAGAACACCTTTTCCCTACTACAGTTCCAATCTCTCTTACATACACGATACTTACTTTCTGTACTCAGTTGTTTTACTTTACTTTATTGCTCTTATACCCAAAACCCAAAAACACCATTTTACACAATACTTGCATTTTATCTTGCCACTTAGAACTTTATCTAGCATTTCTATAGTAATATTTGTTTCAAGAGTTATTAGACTTCAGACTCCTGCTCCCTATGGGATCGATATCTTTATTTTGAAACTAGCTACAAACGATCTATGCACTTGCAGTCCTCAAGCTATTTTCTGGCGCCGTTGTCGGGGAGCTAAGCGTTGTAGGTCTTTTAGTTTTTACTTATTTATTTTTGTCTTGCTAAATTTTGTTTTGAGTTACAGGTATCCACCAACATGATGGATTTTGAGCATATGACTAGTGCTAACCCACTCAACCACTTTGGGAAGCCCTACGATATTTATAAAAGAGACAACTCCAATGAGAAGACAAGGGGGTTGGAAATAAATCCTCTACTACTTAGTATTCTACATAAGAAGCAATTTACTAGAGATGAAGAAGATCCTGATCCATATGAGCATATTGCATGGTTTAAGGATATATGTGGCACTTTTCTATTGAAGGGATATACCACCAATGAGGTATGGGTTAAACTTTTTAGTCAAACTTTGACAAGTACAGCTCTCTCATGGTATAGATCTCTACCCCCTGAAGCCACTACTACTTGGGATAATCTAGCTTGTGATTTTTTATCAAAATATTATCCATTATCAAAATCTTTTGGAATCAGGCATCTTATAATGACTTGGAAGAATCGTTCTAATGAAGGACTAATAAGAGCTTATATTATATTTAAAGATTTACTACGACCATGTCCTCATCATGATTTTCCTGAATGGTATTTACTACATATCTTTTATGGCGGTTTAATTGAACCTAATAAAATTCAACTAGACTCTTTCGCGGAAGGAGCCTTTATGAATCATCCTATACCTAAAGCTTGGGCTTTACTTAATAGAATTCGTGATCATAGAGTTTCATGGAATTTTGGTCTAGGAAGTGAAGGAGGCATAGAAATAGAGCATGATTGTATTCATGACTATAATAAAAAAGGCCATGTTAAAGAATTATCTAAAGAACTTTATTTGGATTCAGATCTTGTATTGCAAGTTGTTAAAGCTTTTATAGAACATATTAAAGCTCCAAAGGAGGGACCAGTCAAGTATGATCCACCACCCGAACCAGAAAAGAAAGGAGAAGATAAACCAACACTAGCCTCCGTAGAACCAATATATGAAGTGCATTTCGCTAACACTACGCAAAAGCATATTTTTGAATATGAGTAGGTCAAAGCAGCACAGGAAAAGAGGGAAGAGGAAATCATGCCAGAAGTCGTGGAACATCTAGAAGAAATCAAAGATGAAGAGGTACCCAAGGAAGTAATTATGGGTTGAAGGTAAAACATAGTTGAACTTGATGAAGAGACTTCCGTATTGGTTGAAGGTAAAAGTTGTGGGTAAGCCTATTCTTCCCTTCATATTCAATGAAACCTCTCATTATGGTTTATGTGATCTTGGTACCAAAGCTAATGTTATATCTCATGATTTCTACTTAGAAATAAAAGAAGAAATAGAACCGGCTACAATTGAAAATACTGATATAACAATTATGTTAGCCAATAAAAACCTTAGAATTCCAATGGGAGTAGTTGACAATGCAACTATCACAATTGGCAACAAAGACTCTCCTATTGATTTTGTAGTTGTTGATATGCCAGCTGACACTCTTTGCCCAATTATATTTGGAAGGAACTTTTTGGGTGATATAGGTGCCTATGTTCACTTCAAGAAGGTGATTGTGTCTCTTAAGCTTGGGGGAACGGAAAACAAATTCCATTTCTTCAAATTTAAAGACAGGCCTCCACAAATACAAGAAGAAGAGAGAGCTATTGAGGAAATGGAGGCTCTTTTCTTTAGTAATCAATAAGTAGAAATAGATGAAGATCCAAATTATGAAGAAATAGTTATGGAGTACAAGTCCCTAGGAGAACTAGAAAATTAATTCTATTCACTTCCCGTTTTGGGACCTCCAACTGATGAGGCTTTTGAAGAGCTAGAAAAGAGAGGGGACCAGGAATTACCACCCCAGAGTTGAAGACTCTACCAGAAAATCTTAAATACAGGTTTTTAGATGATACCAATAAATTCCCTGTTATTATTAGTGCTAAAATTTTATGAGAAGAAGAAGAACTCATGAGGATACTTAAGGGGCATCGCCAGGCCTTTGGGTCCTCAATGGATGACTTGAAGGGCATTAGTCCCATGATAGTCGTCCATCGAATATTCATGGAAGAAGGTGCTAAACTAGTTGCATAATTCAATAGAAGGCTGAAGCCTGAAATGAAAGAAGTGGCAAGAAAAGAAATTGTACGCCTATTGGACGCGGGTATAATCTATCATGTTAAAGAAAGTGAATGGGTAAGTCATGTTCACTGTGTTCATAAGAAGGGTGGTTTTGCTATTGTTCCTAATGAAAATAATGAATTGATACCTACTAGAACTGTTGTTGGGCATAGGATGTGCATAGACTTAGGAAATTAAACAAAGAAACTAGGAAAGATCACTATCCATTACTGTTCATAGATTAAACTTTAGAAAGTTTAACAAACCATACTCATTTTTGCTACTTGGACGGATACTCTGGTTTCTCTCAAATAGCTATTCACCCAGATGACCAACCTAAAACAACCTTCATAAGTCCTTACGATTTACATGCTTACCGGCATATGCCTTTTGGTTTATGTAATGCACCAGCTACTTTTCAATGATGCGTGACTGCTATTTTTGCTGATTTTATAGAACTTATAATGGAAGTATTCATGGATGACTTTTCTATCTATGGAACTTCATTACCAGTTGTTTGGATAATATCAAAAGAGTTTTACATCGTTGTGAAGAAACTAATCTTGTTCTAAACTAGGAGAAGTGCCATTTTATGTTCAAAGAAGGTATATTCCTTGGACACCAGGTACCAGGTAAGGGAATTGAAGTTGATAGAGCTAAGGTTGAAGCAATAGAGAGAATGCCACCACCTAGGGATATTAAAGGTGTAAGAAGTTTTCTTGGTCATGTGGTTTTTATAGAAGGTTCATCAGAAATTTTTCTGGAATATCTAAACCTTTGACAAACCTCTTGCAAAAGGGAATGAGATTTAACTTTGATGATAAGTGTCTTGAAGCCTTTGATAAACTCAAAAATGCTTTATCTCGTGCTCCAATTATTAAACCACCTATCTAGGATACAACCTTTGATTTAATATGTGAAGCTAGTAATGATGTTGTAGGAGTAACTCTAGGACAACATATTGGTCGTAGATTTAATATTATACATCATGCTAGTAGAACTCTCAATGGTGCTCAAAAGAATTACCCTAAGGAAGAAAAGGAACTTTTTGCTGTATTTTTCTCTTGTGATAAATTTCATTCCTATATAGTTGATGCAAAGGTAAGAGTTCACACGGATCGTGATGGCTTGAAAGAACTCCTTGAAAGGAAAGACCATAAGCAAAGATTGATCTGTTGGATTCTTTCACTTCAAGAATTTGAGTTGCAGATTATGCAGAGGCAAGAAATAAAGATGTTGGATAGAGTGTCCATGATTGCCCCACAAGACACCAATCTTATCGAGAGAAACTTTTGTCCTGGTGATTTTCGTTTACGGGAATTATTCAATGAACTAAGGTCAATTCCTCCAAAAGAGAAGAAGTCTTTGTTATGGGAGTAACTTTTCATCCCCGAATAAAAAATGGTAATTGCAAGGTAAGTGTTCTTACCCAAATAAGTGATTTGTTTTCACAATTTTTACTTTTGAAAATTCTACCTTTGAATTCCTTGTGTTTTTCTGAAATTTTCAAGGTGTTTTACCAACTATAAGGGCGGAGCTATACGACCGGAGAGGGAGCTCCCGCCGTATAGTTGGTCGTTAAACTCTCTGTATCATCTTTGTAAAATTGTTTTCGCTATCTGAGCCTATACGATCGCAACTATATGACCGGAGCACACAATTTCGGCCGTATAGTTGGTCGTTAAACTCTCAGATGGTTTTGCCTTTGATGTATGTATCTATACGGTCGCAACTATACGACTAGAGCAAAAATTCTGGCCATATAGTTGGTCATTAAACTCTTAGACACTTTTTGCTTCTGATGTCTGTATCTATATGGTCGCAACTATACGACCGGAACCAAAAATTCCGTCCGTATAGTTGGTCGTTAAACTCCCAGACACTTTTTTTCGATCGATCTTTTGTTCATAAACAAAAACATTATTGTCGGTTTCGAGTCGTGATTTAATCGACCAGGACTCGATATATTTGGAAATAACTGCCCAAAACCAACTATACGACTGGATCTATACGAGCTGCACCCGTATAGTTGGTTGTTACGCAGCAGGACACTTCCAAATCCGTGATTTCTTTCCCTATTTTGTTCAGATTCTTTTCCTCGGCGACAAATTGGTGTTTCTCACGAGTTTTACAGACCTCTGTGAAGGGAATATGCCCTGAGAGGCAATAATAAAGTTTTTATTATACATATTCCAAGTATATGATAGATGTTTATTTTGCATGCTCTAATTGTATTAATTTGGAAATATTAATACATGTGTGTTTAATAAACAAACGGAAAGTTCCTAGTTATGCCTCTCTTATAAACTAGCTCGTTGATTAACAAGATGATCAAGGTTTCCTGATCATGGACATTGGATGTTGTTAATAACGAGGTTACAACATTAGTGGAATGATGTGATGAACATTCATCCGAAGTATAGCATTACGATCAAAGTCATTGTGTTTATATTTCTATGACATCTAACAAAGTAATCCTAGTCCTTAGACCATGACATCATGTTAATCACTAACACTGGAAGAGTATCTTGATAACATCAAACATCAGACCATGAAAGGGTCATTATAAAGGTGGGTTCAGTGCTACAGATGTGTTATGTAGAAGCTCATGGATCAAGAGTGGGATTTGTCCATACCGATGACGGATAGATATTCTCTGGGTCCTCTCGGTGATATCACATTGGTTAGCTTGCAAGCAAGTTATGAGATCACTAGAATGTTATATCACAAGAACGAGAAAAGAGTACATGTTGTTAACGAGATCAAACTAGGTATGGAGATACCGATGATCAAATCTCGGACATGTAATATATCGCGAGACAAAGGGATTTAGTTACTAATGTTAAAGGTTCTCATGGTCATAGAAGTCATCGTAGAATGTGTAGGAGTTAGTATGGATCTCCAGGTCCCGCTTCTGATTATTGATCTGAGAGGGGTCTCGATCATGTCTGTATTATTCACGAACCGTAGGGTGACACACTTAAGGGGTACCAACACCATTTGGAGCAAATGTGTTTCAGACGAATGAATTGCAAAGGGCTGGAATTATTTCAATAGACACCAAAACTGTTTTGGGTGTTGCAGAAACTGGTTCTGCATGTAATATTGAAATGTTGCAGGAGGTTTTATGTGAATTTTTGTTAATTAAAGTAATTAACAAAATTATGAATAAATTTAATAAAAGAGTTTTATTAAATGAGATAGTATTAAATTTGGAGAAATTAAATGCATTTAAAGTAAAGACTTTAAAGAGAAATGTTAAGGGACACTTTTATGTGGAGGGGGTTACCACCACATGAATGGGGGAGGTGAGGGGTCACCTCCATGGGGCGCCGGCCATGGGAGGGGTAGCCCCTCCTCCTATAAAAGGCCACCCCTCTCACCCTTCTTCCACACACCTCCTCGTGAAGGATCTCTCTCCCCCTCTAGAATTATTCCCCCATGGTCTTGGACAATGGTAAGGAGATCGGTAATCGTTAACAGCTCGGTCGGCTTGGGAGTAGCGAGTAATAGGAGTTCGGACGATTAACTGATTTAATCGGTTGACTATTAATCGTTGCAGCCTACGCAAATTAGCACCTAAAACACGTGTATATAAGAAAGAAATAGTATATGGGCCTCTATATGCCGACCCTGCTTCTCTTGAGCCGAAAATCCCATTAAAACATGTACGCTTTTCTTTCTGACCTAATCTATAAGGTCACGAGTGACTCAGGATCCACCAACTGACATTAGTGCCCTCCTTTCGTTTATCCTCCTCTGACCTCTGAAGTTGCTCTTCTCCCACCACCTACTTAGGGTACTGGTTAGTGATGGTGGGAATCGAGCTCTTGGAGACAGGAATGAAGGGGGAGCTTCACAAAACCTACTTTACTGGGGCAGACTAGCGGCTGGACGAGTGATATGTGTTGAAAATTTTGCAAGTTCTTTGACCAAGTTTGGTAATTAATCGGGAATATACCTATTAATCGGTCTGTCAGAGCTATTAGTCGGGCTAAAGGATTAACATGACCGATTAGTGGTAATCGACACGGTTTGGTCCCTAGTAGGGATTAATCGGCCTATTAATCGCTGATTCGGACAATTTTTTGAACAGTGGTCTCGGATTAGCGAGATACATGTTCCCGGTGGCATTTCATCTGGAACGAGTTGCTGCTTCCGTTGCATCGCTGGAGCGAGGAGGCGGAGGTTGTTCGGTGGCCTGAACGTGTGTGCGAGTGCGGATGAGCTGCTAGTTTGCGGAGCTAGGACTTCCGCATGATATTGAGATCGTCAAGCGTACGACTACATCATCCATGAGTTCCTACTCGTTAACAAAACTTTGTTGTCTTCGAGGGTAAGTTCTCCATGGATGTATATCCACCCGTTGCTTGTATCTAGTAGATAGATCTTGGTGTATAGTTCTCATCGTAGGAAATTTTTTGTTTTTTATGCTGCGAACCCTTCACTTTGACCCCCCTTATATACTGTCATTGTCTCCCTATATAATCATAATCTCCAAGACCCAATCTAGCAATGCGCTATCCTGTCCCAGGCTGTGGAAAACCCATGGGGATCATTGCTCCGTCCAGGGACCGCTCAAGTAGCCTGTCCATGGAGGACGATGATGAGGAGGTGGAGAGGTTTAGCTCAAGGTACAAGGAGTACGTCGAGCCAAGCATTTTTTGTTTTCGAGGGTATGTTCTCTATGGATGTATATCCACTCGTTGCTTGTATCTAGTAGATAGATGTTGACGTATAATAGTTCCCATCATAGGAATTTTTTTGTTTTCTATGTTGCGAACCTAATAGTGGTATTAGAGCCTGATCTATGCGTAGGTGGTTTGCACGGTAGTACACATACGAGTATGTGGGCGATGATGATCATGTTATTGCATCTTATAAGTATTTTGGATATTGGTGGCATAGTGGGATGAAGCGACCCGAACTAATGATGACCCACAAGTATAGGGGGTGTATCGCAGTTTTTTTGATAAGTAAGAGTGTCGAACCCAATGAGGAGCAGAAGGTGTTGACGAGTGGCTTGGAGCAGGAATTCTCTGTAAATACTTAGCAAACGGATTTTTAGGGGTTGTTGATAATGCAGATAAATAAAGTGCGAGTAAATAAAAGACAATAATAATAAATGCAGCAAGTGGCCCAATCCTTTCTTTAGCAAAGGACAAGCCGGTTGTATTACCTAAGATGACCAAACATTCTCGAGGACACATGGGAATATCGTCAAGTGATTTCGCTTCATATTAGTTGATTAATCTTCTTTAGTTTGACAAGTGTTGTGTGGATGAACCTGTGCTAATGTACTGACCTTCCTAGGACTAATACATACTTGTGATTAAACTCCTTGCAAGCATCCGCAAGTACAAGAAAGTAATAAGATAAAAACCTAACCACAGCTTTAAACTCTAAGATCCTACGCTCTCTTGGGGTTCCTCAACGAGCTCTACATATTGAGAAAGCAGTGTCATGATATGGTAATGTTGTAAGTTGATGTATAGATGATACTCTTACAACACACCTAACGTGTAAGTTCCATAGACCTTGGCCTTACACACAAAGGAATGATAAAGATAATACCACGATGCACATGATAGTGATCAAGTGCAAGAACCATATCATTTCACTTTACACATTTGATGTTTGCATCTTATATTGCTTGTTTGGTGTTTTAGTAACATTATAAGATGATACCTTATTTAGATATCAAGATAAATATGTGTTCTCCCTTAAGTACGCACCGTTTTATGTTTCGCCGGTTCAAGACATCACGTGATGATCGGGTGTTGGTGTGGTATTGCCGACAAGTACGCCATGGAGGGGTCCTCACAGTGCGTGTTTAGAGACGTGGGGTAAGGAAGAGAGTTGGTGGGTACGAGGTAACACAACTTACCCAGGTTCAAGTCCCACAACGGTGGCAGAACTCTACTCCTGCTATAAATCACTATAATAGCAATACGTCGAGTTACAAAGATAGGTTCGCTGTGCAAGGTGTTGCACATTGTACATAGCAATCTGATTCGTTGTGCCCTAAAGTCTCCCATAGGTCCGGTTTATAAAGGCACCAGAACCTAGGGTTATAGGGAAAGGACCTTGCCAGACAAGGTAAAGAGTCCTACACTAATACTAACTAGTCTTTCGTGTCTTGCACTCCAAGGCTCCGAGTACGTCGGTGAATCCTGCGTAGCCTTCCTTTATCCGGCATGGACCTCCCTTCTGGATCCATCTAACTGGGCCACCCAGCAGGCCATTGGCCTCGCTACCAATTGTGGCTGCCCGGATTATGGACGTGCTATGATGATACCCATTTAGCATATCCCCAACAGTGTCCCCCGGAGAACTTCAAGATCTTGCGTTGTCTTGCTTATTAATCTTGAATGCTTCGTTTATGTGATGCTGGCAATCCGTCAAGCAATATCTCAAAGGTCTCCCAAAGAATCCTGCAATCCTCTCCGGCTTCGCAATGTAGCCGAGGATTCCTCCAGTCTTCATTTCTAGAGCTGGACAATCTCCACCTTCGATGGAATCTTTAGGTGTGACTCTCGACTGCAACTGTCAGGAGGATGACATAGGGTACAACCTACGCTACCTCGAGACTGACAGAAGGTAGGGAATTAATCATTACATGTTTTTACACGCGTGAAATCTGAAATGGTAAAGCAGGAAAGACAGAGGACGTGGCGAAATTAGCACGCATATTCGTCTCCATGTAGGCAACATTTCGTCCATTGGATCCCTTTCCATGAATTTTGATGCTGGGTCTATATATTTTGACTATGGCTAGGTTATTTCCTTTTACCCGCATTCTCATCTATGCCTTCATGTTCCTCCAGCCGCGCACCTGTTCGAGCTCCTCATCAAAAAACCCTAGCCAGAGCTTCCCCCTTCTCTCCATCCACTCCTAGTCGTGCAATGGCATCTAGCAGCTCTGCCCCTTCGACGGCGTCGACTCCCAAGGCTACAACGAAGCCATCTCAGGGAGTGACGGTCCCATTGGAGGGGGTCGTCATTCCTGTCACCGCCGTGGTTGAAACCACCAGCGATGACCAAGGACGGACAATGCTAGAAGCTGCCAAAGAGGACAATGACTCCCACAAAGGAGTGTGGAGGGGCTCCGACCTCTCCGCCGAGGATCTGCAAGAACTCATCGCCGAGGGGTATCTCCCCGTAGAGGAGGGTTTGGTCAGCGGCTGGAGCTAGCTAGAGAGGTAACTCCTTCTCCCCAAGCCGGAGAGAAGGTATACCTCAAAGCTCAGCTGGTACGAGGCGCAAGCTTGCCAATCTCCGACTTCTTCCTGGACGTCCTTAAGCACTTCCGGGTACTTCCCCACAACCTCTCTCCTAATAGCATCCTCGTCCTTAGAAATTTTGTAGCTTTGTGCGAAGGATATCTAGGAATCAAGCCTATATCAAATCTGTTTGTATATTATTTCACCGTCAAGAGAGAGTCTGTAGAGTCCAAGGACGAATTGCAGAGTTGTGGAACCATTAGCTCTAAGATCCGGCCTAGCCAGCGTTTCCCCGACATCGTAGGCCATGAATCATGCAAGAACTGGCAGCGCACATACTTCTACGACCCAGATATTCTCTTGTATGAACGTCTTGAGACGTATCCCGACTTCGTCGATGGAGCCGCCGCCGAAGTACCTTCCTGGAGGACCCCAGCCTCCCTTCCATCCGACAATGAGGCCAATCGCGCCGTAAGGCGGATTGAATGGTTTGTGGACGGAGGTCTTACAGGCTCGGACCTAGCCATGTGCTGGTTGATAGCTATGAGATTTGACACATTTTTTATGGCTTTTATTGATGGTTTTCTCCCGGATATGACCGTTTTCTAGGTTTACCTAACACTAATACTTCGGTAGCAAAGAAAACTTGGTTTTTAATATGTGTTTCAGGTTCTGAACATGTAACATCCCAGTTTTAGTTAATCTTATATTTAGGGTTGTTTGTGTATCATGAGCATCATTCCTTAAAATGCATGCAAAGAAGAACTAAATGCAAAACCCAAAAACCCTAGCTATTCTCCTTCGTCTTAAAAACAATTCAAAATAGTTTGAATTTCGGAAACTACAAAATGTATGGAGCCCAAATTGACTAAAAGGTCCCCACAATATCTTATATATTTTATAGAAGTCTTTGGTATTTTAAAAGTATTCAAAACAGATTTGAAATGTTTATAAAAAGAGAGAAACAAAAACAGAAAGGAAAAAAGTTTTCTGTAAAAAAATGGAGCAGCAGTAACCAGGCTGGCCCATCTCCTCTCTTCCCTTTCCTGCCGCCCACCCAAACAGCAGCCAGCAGCCACCCTCAGCCCAGTCCCAGCCCGTTCAGGGCCCACCCGCATACCCTTTTGGCCGCCCCTGGTCATCGTCTTCCCCGCATCTCCAAGCTGCTGCCTGGCGTTGCCGACGCCATCGATTCACGTCGTGTGATGCTCGCCACCATGAAGTGCCCTGGATCTAAGGTTAAGAGTGTCGCGACGTGCCCTCCTTTTCCTCCCCTAGTATTATCCCCCCAGCGCCCCTCTCTCTCTCGTTGTCCCTGCGAGGCTGAAACCCTATCTCCGGCTGCCGCGTAGAACCGTCGTCGCTGGCCTCCCCTTGCCGATCTGAGCCTGCAGGAATCTCCTCCTCGTTGCCGTGACCATCCATGCCAAAGGAATCGGACGCGGGTGCCCCCTATGGAGCTCCAGCGACCGTTCCTTCCTCGCCTCCGATGAGCACCTCCGCCACCATTACCGTTGGCTCTGACTTCGCCATGCATCGACGACCGCCTGTTCGCCTTCCTGGTGAGCTCGTGGTCCTCCTGGACCTCATCCCTGTCCCTCTCTCACCCTTCAGCGCCGTGTCGCCATGTGACCTGCAAGCTCCGCTGCCGCTACTCGCTATAGACGCGTCCCCGATGACCATACCGAAGCGGTGTTGCCCGTTTCTGACTCAGCGCGATGCGCTGAGTCGAACGAGACCAATCCCACTTCCCAGCTCGCTGCATAGCGGCGCCATCGTCACCGGCCTGAGAGCCCCGCCGGCGTGACGTCACGGTGACGGCACTCATGCGTCACCGCTCAGGTCAGACCCGATCAACCTGAGCTAGGTCCCCCTATGCCGCGTGGATGCTGAGGTGGCCTCGGGCCCCTCTGTCAGCCACTGTGGCTAGGGTATAGCTCGGTGTGAATGTTTTAGCTGCCTATGCTGACGTCATAATGATGCAATAAACCTTTTAATTGTTTTAATAATTCTAGAAAAATGTTTAATCTTGTAAATTTAATACCTAATTATTTATAATTTAGAAAAATATGTATAATATATCAAAATGTTCAGAAAATTGAGATCTACACTTTAGCATCAAAATCAGGCATTGTTCAACAACTTTTATTACAAGTTTAATTAGAAGAACAAAGTGAATCCCGTAGGTGACTCCAGGGTTTCTTCGACTTAGGGGTTGGACCCTTCGGATCCCCCTTAAATTGCCAAGCAGGCTATATGGTTTAATTACAATACTAATTAACTTGTCATATAATCATCCTTGCTTGGGCATTGCATCGATGCCATGTGTTGATTGTTGTTTCCCCTTTCTTTCTAGTGTTTGGTTCTTTCTGGTAGAATACGATATCGAGATCAAGATTGAAGACCGAGATCAACACCATAAAAGATCGATGAACAATACTTAACCAACTATAATCAAGTCAAGCACAAGGCTTTTGAAGATCTATAACTTGGTATCAACAAACAAGGAAAGCATAGCCCCACCATTATACAATCCTATGGTTTCGAAAGAATTTCATTCTTGCCATGTTGCATACGATTCTACTATGGTCTTTTATCGATAGATGGAGTATCCAATTGATATGTTGCAAATGTATCTATAATTTTTTATGTCCATGCTTGTTTTATATCTACGTTCTTATGTTTTGTCCACACTTTGGAGTATTTTTATACAATTTTTTGGAGTAATCTATTAACAAGATGTCACAGTGCCAGTTGCCAGTTTTCTGCTGTTTTTGGTTCCAGAAAAGTCAGAAAATGAATATTTTTGGAATTGGACGGGACAAAAGCCAAAGTCAATATTTCACCGAGGGGAACACGGAGCCAGAAGACGAGACGGAGAGGGGCCAGAGGCCAGCCACCCCACCTGGCCGCGCGGCCAGGCCTGGCCCACGCCTGGGGCACCCCCTCGGCCCCCCTTTTGCCTATAAGAAGCCTCGGATACAAAAACCCTAAGTACCCGATCAAAATTCCACGAAAGAGTTTGTAGCTGCCGTCATCTTCATCCCTAGATCGGAGGGATCTGAAGCTCTTCCTAGCACCCTGCCGGAGGGGAGAGATCATCCTGGAGGCCTTCTTCATCACCATGCCTGCCTACGATGTGATCCATGAGTAGTTCATCCCTGGGCTACAGGTCCATGTAGTAGCTAGATGGTTGGTTCTTCTCCTTTGTGCTACCATGTTTAGATCTTTTGAGCTTCGTTCATGATCAAGATCATCTATTTGTAATCATACATGTTGTGTTTGGCGGGATCCGATGGATATTGAGATGCTATTTCAGATTGATTATTGATTCTATTATGTCTTTGTTATTTGTGATCTTGCATGCTCTCCGTTGTTAGTAGCTATCTTGGCCGAGTAGATGCTAGCAACTCCAAGAGGGAGTATTTATGCTCTATAGTGGGTTCATGCCTCTAGGAATCTGGGAAGTGACAGAAATCTCTATGGTACTAGATGTGCTATTGCTACTAGGGAGAAAATATCAATCCTTTGTTCATTGAACAATCGTATTGTTTACTTTACACACTTTGCTTCATGCAATTATCTATTGCTTGCAACTTAATACTAGAGGGGGTTCAGATGATAACTTCAAGGTGGATTATTAGTCATATATGCAGTTGGATTACAGTCTATGTATAATGTTGTAATGCCTAATCAAATCTCATAGGAGTCAAGATGATTAGTATATGCATGTATGCTTTCTCGATGTTTGTCAATTGCCCCGCTGTAATTTGTTCACCCAACATATCATCTATCTTAAGGAGAACTATGGACCCTGGTACTTTTCTTTTACTATTAATCTACAATCTGCAATCTACTATTTACTGTTTTCTGTTTACTTTCTGCAAGAATTACTATCTTCCACACAATACGTTTAATCCTTTGTTTTTAGCAAAACTGGTGAGATTGACAACCTCACTATAAGTTGGGGGCAAAGTTCTATGGTTGTGTTGTGTAGGATTCCAAGTTGGAAACAACACCTTGGAGGTGTTTCCTTGCTCCTACTGGTTCGATAACCTTGATTTCATAACTGAGGGAAAACTTGTTGTTGTGCTCATCATACCTTCCTCTTGGGGTTCCCAACGAGCTCGAATATATTTTGAGCCATAAAGCTCTTTTTCTGGCGCCGTTGCCGAGGAGTCAAGGACGTCTTCACAAGGGGAGTCCCTCATAACCAATCTATTTACTTTGTTTTGCTTAGTTTATTTCTGCTTTGTTTGGTTGTTTCTTTATCAAAAACACAAAACAATTAGTGACACTAGTTTGCTTTTTTTATCAAAAACACAAAAAATGACTGCTCTTGAAAACACTAAGTTGTGTGACTTCACTAGCACCAACAACAATGATTTCATGTGCACACCTATTGTTCCATCTGTTCCTGAAGCTACTTTCTTTGAAATTAAGCCTGCTTTACTCAATCTTGTTATGATAGAACAATTTTCTGGTATTGGTACTGAAGATGATGTTGCTCATCTTAATAACTTTGTTGAACTTTGTGAGATGCAAAAACATAGGGATATAGACGGAGATATTGTTAAGCTTAAATTGTTTCCTTTCTCTTTGAGAGGAAAATCTAAAGAATGGTTGCAATCCCTAACTAGAAATAGTATTGATTCTTGGACTAAATGCAAAGATGCTTTCATTGGAAAATACTATCCTCCTACTAATATTATATCTATGGGAAGTGAAATAATGAAATTTAAACAATCTTATAATGAACATGTTGCTCAAGCTTGGGAAAGAATGAAATCTTTGGTAAAGAATTGTCCCACTCATGGACTGACTGCTTGGATGATTATCCAAACCTTTTATGCAGGACTGAATTATTCTTCAAGAAATCTGCTGGATTCTGCTGCTGGAGGAACCTTTATGACCATTATTTTGGGTGCTACAACAAAGCTTCTAGATAATATGATGGTTAACTATTCTGAATGGCACACTAAGAGAGCTCCACAAGGTAAGAAGGTAAATTCTGTTGAAGAGACCTCTTCCTTGAGTGATAAAATTGATGTTATTATGTCTTAATGGGAAAGCTCATATCGATCCAAATCGTGTTCCCTTAGCCTCTTTGGTTGCTCAAGAAGAGCAAGTTGATGTGAACTTTATAAGAAATAATAATTTTAGCAACAATGCCTACAGGAACAATTTTGGTAATAACAATTATAGGCCATATCCTCCCAATAATGGTAATGCTTATGGAAATTCCTACAACAATAATAGAAGTGCAACCTCTAAACTTGAAGTCATGCTTAAAGATTTTATTAGTAAACAAACTGCTTTCAATAAAACTATTGAGGAAAAACTCTCTAATGCTGAAAGAAATATAACACCATTGTCTGAAGCACAATCTTCTTTGAACAAAATGGCTGCTAAACCTGAAACTATTGAAAATACCTTTGCTGCTACTAATGCCATACAAGTTAGAATTGATGAAAATGTTAGACTATTAGCTGAATTGCATGCTAAGTGGGAAAGAGAAGATGAAATTGCTAGAAATATTAGTATTTCTACTATCACTACCACTAATGTTGAAGCTAGTAAACCCAATGGAACCTTTTCCAATAAAAATGCTGAAATTCTTCGAAATATGGGAAACAATAGCTCTACTACTTTAGATGATAATTATGATTTTGATCTTGATGGTTCCAATATCTCTGAAGTAATTATGTTCCTACAAAATCTTGCTAAAAGTCCTAAGGCTAGTACTATTAATATGGCCTTTACAAAACACATTACTGATGCTCTCATAAAAATTAAAGAAGAAAAGATGAAACATAAAGCTTCTATTCCTATGAGATTAGAAGATGGTTGGGAACCCATCATTAATATAAAAGTGAATGATTTTGATCTCAAAGCTTTATGTAACCTTGATAGTAGTGTTTCTATTATGCCTAGAAAGATTTATGAAATGCTTGATTTGCCACCATTGGAAGATTGTTATTTAAATGTCCCACTTGATGATAATGCTAAAAAGAAACTAATGGGGAGTATTAATGATGTTCTTATTATGGTTAACAATGCCTATGTCCCCGTTTATTTCTATGTTTTGGATGTTGAATGCAATGCTTCTTGTCCTATTATTTTGGGAAGACCTTTTCTTAGAACTGTTGGTGCCATTATTGATATGAAATAAGGCACCATTAAATATCAATTTCCACTCAAGAAAGGTATATAACACTTCCCTAAGAAGAGATAGAAGATTCCATTTGCCACTCCTATTGAAAAAAAAATTCTCTTAATGCTTCTTCGTTTGAGAATACTTGATTCTTTTCTTGCTTCTTATGCCTAACTTAAAGGCGTTAAAGAAAAGTACTTATTGGGAGATAACCCAAAAGTTTTAGTTGAGTCTTGGAAGTTATTACCTCTATAATAACCTCTCCTTATCATTTTTGTGTGATTTTTGTGCCAAGAGTAACCTCTAATGGGAGAGAAGTAATGCTTGGGAAAGTTGTTGTCCCGAAACAGATTTTTGTGCTTCGCTGTAAAAATTCGTAAAAAATCTCCGTAGGTAGGTTTGAGCTGTAATGTTTTGTGCTTCTGCCCCCGGTTGTTATCCAACTTTCTTTAGTTCAACATTTTTTGATTTGAGCAATAGAAGGTCTTCGAAAAAATTGGTTTTTACCTGCTGGTCTATTTTGACAGATTTCTGCCTTTATTTGCATTTGCCTCTTAATCCCTTTCTCTTTGAGTTCTCTTTGATCATTTGAAATTTTTAAAAGAAGAGATATAGTAGATTTTGTTTTAATGGAAGTATTATTTGTGTTGGAACTGAACCAAAAGACTTATTATCTTGAGTAGACTAATGTTGCTAATGAAGATTGTGTGAAGTTTTGTATGAAGGAAAAATTTCAGGTGTAAGGGAAGAGTAATGGAATGAGATGAAGAATGGACAAGAGCTCAATCTCGGGGATGCCACCCCGTGTCACCCCAAGAAATATCCAAGAAGTACAAGCGTCAAAGCTTGGGGATGCCCAAGGCATCCCCTTCTTCATCAATAAAAATTTCAGGTTTCTTCCAAACACTTCATTTTTATTGTTTCATGCACAGTTGTGTTGTCCTTGGAGCATCTTCGTTTTTGTTTTTGGTTTTAGTTTGCTTAGTTTGCTTGAATAAATTGGTTGTACTCCCTCATTCATACATTAGTTTTCAAATAAGTTGGTTTGGATTGGAAAAGAGTAGGAAACGTTCATGCTTAAGTGGTAAAAAGAAGCTTGTTTTTGACTATGGCCTATGCTTTGTCATGTCATGCTTGATATTGTTTTGGCTTTATGCTTAGTGATTTTTGCTGTAGCATGACATGTTATAAACAATTGAGATTGCTTAATATGCCTTGAAAGAATCATGCGTTGTTTTAGCATATTAAAGCATAGCATTGTGGTATTCTCCTTTGATGCTTTATTTGGGTTGACTTGGCGCATGCTCACACCATGTTAAGACTATCCCAAGTCACCATAGCCTCTATGATCCTTTAGTTTTCAACTTTTAATAACATTTTATGCTTTAATTAATGATATTTTGTCGCTTTGCATGATTATGGCCATTATTGCTCTCTTAGTTGGTCGCTCCTAGTCTTTTGCTAGCCTCCATAACCAAGTATGAGTTCCACTCATGCATCCAACTCCAAATAAAACCAAGTTATTCCAAAGAGTCCACCATACCTACCTATTAGCATTTGCTATTCCAAGTATATTCATGATATTATCTACCTTCCGAATTAAACTTGTTATGTGAAAATTAGTGATTAAAGCTCTCACGAACGTGATGGCACACTTCACTTTCTTACACTTAATAATCTTGAACCATTGTGTCCATATTTGTTGCATATATGCTTGCGCTTTATAAGTTGAAGTTAGCAGAACCATGTATCATGGGGAACGCATTCAACATTGCACTTATTATTCCGTTGATATCATGATTCTTTTGTTTATGGATCTCGGCGGTGTGAAATAAAAGGGGAACTTGTAAGATCATGGAGTTTGTATGTGTGTTATAGAAACGCCTGGGCCGCTAGCCTAAGCCATGCCTAATCATGGTGGAAACTTGCAGCATAACCATAATGAGGATTCTATGAAGCATCCTCAATAAAAACCTATGCAAATAGCAAATAAAAAGATCGCTGAGATGCTCATTGTTTGTTACCTTGTCATTTTGATATGGGATAGCTCCTGTGTCATGGGGAAAGGGGTACCCCGTTGGTGGTTCTCTATGACACATATGTACTTACAATGACAAGAGCTTACTTGTGACTAAAGTTGAGTAGCATGAGGTTCGGTACTCATAAGCAAGGGGCATGAGATTTCAACTTATAACTTGTCAAGCATATCCTCTTAGTTGTGTCATTTTAACCTTAATCACCTAAAGATGCTTATGATAGGGGCAATGAGAGCTGAAAGCTAATAAGTACCATAATTTTTGGAAGCTCTTTATGAGACTTGAATCCCTGCTTCCTTCTATGAAGGCCTTTATTTTACTTTTATGTTGAGTCTCCATATTCTATCTTTATGCACCTATTGAGAGAGCATAGTGGTCATTCTTAGTTTAATGTGCATTCTCCCAAGACTTGTTGATTGATTCATAACTTTGATATTGCTTGTTCTTAAACTATTTGTATCTAGTCACCCTTATGAACTTTGAAGGTGTCCTATGCATTTATGTTTTGCTACACTATGAGGGACAAGCTGAATACCATTCTTATTATGCTTTCTTTATGTGAAACAAACAAACATCTTTCAAAGCATTGTTATTCATGAATCTTTTGTTTGTACCTTTTCATGTTACAACATAGTTGCTATGTCTTATTGTTAGAATTATATCTTTCATGCTATGTTAAAGTATTATGATCTTAGCTATCAATGTTATAAATACCTTGATCAAGATTGTGATGGTGCATGTCACCTCAAAAATTATTCTTTCTTTTTAACACTTACCTACTCGAGGACGAGTAGGAGTTAAGCTTGGGGATGTTGATACGTTGCAAACGTATCTATAATTTTTGATGTTCCATGCTTGTTTTAAATCAACTTTATTATCTTTTTTCCACACTTTGGAGTATTTTTATACACTTTCTTGGACTAACCAAGATGCCACAGTGCCAGTTGCCTGTTTTTTGCTGTTTTTGGTTCCATAAAAGTCAGAAAATGAATATTCTAAGAATTGGATGGGACAAAAGCCAAAGTCAATATTTCACCATGGGGAACACGGATCTAGATGATGAGAGGGAGAGGGGCCAGGGGCCGACCACACCACCTGGCCGTGCAGCCAGGCCTGGCCCATGCTTGGGGGTGGTGCAGCCGCCTCGAGCACCCCCTCGGCCTCCCCTTTCACCTATAAGAAGCCTCCGATACAAAAACCCTAAGTACTCGATCAAAATTCCACGAAAGAGTCTGTAGCCGCCGTCATCTCCATCTCTAGATCGGAGGGATCTGAAGCTCTTCCCGGCACCCTGCCGGAGGGGAGAGATCACCTTGGAGGCCTTCTTCATCACCATGCCTGCCTCTGGTGTGATGCATGAGTAGTTCATCCCTGGTCTACGGGTCCATGTAGTAGCTAGATGGTTGGTTCTTCTCCTTTGTGCTACCATGTTTAGATCTTGTGAGCTCCGTTCATGATCAAGGTCATCTATTTGTAATCATACATGTTTTGTTTGTGGGGATCCGATGGATATTGAGATGCTATTTCATATTGATTATTGATTTTATGATGTCTTTGTTATTTGTGATCTTGCATGCTCTCCATTGTTAGTAGCTATCTTGTCCAAGTAGGTGCTAGTAACTCCAAGGGGGAGTATTTATGCTCGATAGTGGGTTCATGCCTCTAGGATTCTGGGGAAGTGACAGAAATCTCTAAGGTACTAGATGTGCTGTTGCTACTAGGGAGAAAACAACAATCCTTTGTTCATAGAACAATCATATTGTTTACTTTACACACTTTGCTTAATGCAATTATTTGTTGCTTGCAACTTAATAGTAGAGGGGGTTCGGATTATAACCTGAAGGTGGATTATTAGTCATGGATGAAGTTGGATTACGGTCTATGTATAATGTTGTAATTCCCAATCAAATATCATAGGAGTCAAGATGATTAGTATATGCATGTATGCTTTCTCGATGTTTGTCAATTGCCCCGCTGTAATTTGTTCACCCAACATGTCATCTATCTTAAGGAGAATCACCACTAGTGAACTATGGACCCCGGACCTTTTCTTTTACTATCAATCTACAATCTACTATTTTCTGTTTTCTGTTTACTTTCTGCAAGAAATTACTATCTTCCACACAATAGTATTAATCCTTTGATTTTAGCAAAACCGGTGAGATTGACAACCTCATTGTAAGTTGGGGTCAAAGTTCTGTGGTTGTGTTGTGCAGGATTCCAAGTTGGAAACCACACCTTGGAGGTGTTTCCTTGCTCCTACTGGTTCCATAACCTTGGTTTCATAACTAAGGGAAAACTTGTTGCTGTGCTCATCATACCTTCCTCTTGGGGTTTCCCAATGAGCTCGAATATATTTTGAGCCATCACCTATCTGTTGCATTACTCCCTTGAGCTTATATTACCTGATCCACTGCTCCTAGCATAACTAGGTTTGGCTTGTGTGCATTGCTAGAGCTTATATCTGTGTCTTGCTTAGCCATGCATAGCTGTCAGTTCTGGTTCATCCATATGATGTATCAGATACAGATAATCTTGTATGCTAGGAGAACGAGGTATACTGATGAGGTGAAAGATCAGTGGTAAAGGTTAAACATGCTAAGGCTTGTATGGGCGGCCATAGTGGTATGTGGTTTTTGTAGTCCTATGCTCGCCACCACTAGGACCCGAGTTCTTGCCTTTTGGAACCGAGACGAGCGTACACCCACACAGGGCCTAGAAAACCTCACTAGTAACTAACTTGCCTAGTAGATTCCATGAGTCACATAGTTCGGGCGTTCCATTCGACATATGCATAGAAAACATTTTGAAAGATTTGGCGGGTGAAGGTGCATCATAACAGGTAGGTAAGCGTGGCTGGGGTTGCTTGGGGTGGATGGCGCCCCTGATAATCCAACCTCGCTCACATATCTAGGGACCGACTTCAGGATTTGACCCGTTACGGCGGAACCATCCTTAGGGAGTGACTCATGGTCTCAGCGAACACAAGGTAAAGGTTGTGTCCAACCACCCTCTGTCGGCCTTCCAAGGAAGAGGGCAATAGCTTGGCATTAAGAGTCAGTTGGTACGTGTGGGTAAAGTTGTACACCCCTGTTGGGTTAAATCTTTTCGAAAAGCCGTGTTCATGGTAATGAACGCTTGGTGACGAATTCTAAGATCATAGAGAACATTAACCTAATCGTAAAACTTGGAGGTTCCACTAATGCTTAAGGATGCTTCCTCATGGGTATGAGGGGGTGATCCTAGTTGTGAGACGAGGATTACTTTGGTGGATATCAAGATGATGATCAATTCTTCGGATATGTCGCTCTCTTATCCCCTTTTAAAGATTTTGATTAGACGAGCTTCTTCTCCCTCTTGTTTTATAAACAAAGATGGCTTTGTGCAAAATAACCCCACCAGTCATAAGTCTTGCAGAGTACACCATGTACTCACCCTTGCTTTGTTGATACTTTTATAGCAGAGTAAGTGTTCACCTGAAGATGAGTTCTGTACGACATCGACACCGATGAGTAGCTTGGGATTCCCCGCCGGCAGCCTCAAATCTATGGGCTGGGACGTCATCGTTATGCTTCGGGCCTCTTAGGCCATTTGTTAAGTTTGTTATACTTAATAGCATAATTTCCCTTCCATTGTTTGATGTTTGTGGTCAGTGACCATATAGCTGTCGCCACCTCTGTCTTGTCAAAAGGGACAACGTCCATAAAGAGGCCATACGTGAAAACACAACACAGCAGCTGCCATCACATCCAGAAGGGAGAAAGAAGAGATCCGGAGAAGAAGGGGAAGACATTCTTCATCTCGCTCCATGATCTTCGACCTCCTAGCCAATACACCCCCAAAGCCACTACTTGTACTTGAGAGAGAGAGGGATCTTCACCTTGCAGGACTAGGGTTTGAGATTTTTTCTTCCTATATTTAATTATGTTGGGTATTTTTCTACTCTTATTGTGGATCTCCATGGTAATATCAAGAAGATTTCCCTTTATTTAATTATTCGATGATCCGGTCTTCTCTCATGTGTGAGTAAGTTCCTTGGGTGTGGGAGATGTAGGGGATTGGTGAGATGTGATGTGCCTTATTTTACATTAGTTTGTGATTGATTATAATTACTATATTATGTGTGCTTGACTATCTGTGGGATGCCTAATGCTTGTTGTCCAATTAAGGCCCAAGACAGCATGATGCTTTGTTCTACATAGATAAGATCTTGTTCGCTAGCAGACCGGCGACCCCCGAGTGACACGAGGATACCAATGGAAAACTAGTAAACTCGAGGATAACGAGGAATCACTGTGCTTATTGCATTAGTCCGATCCAAGGATCTTAATCACTAAGCGACCTGAAGGGTCTTAATCATCTAGTGTCTGACCATGGTTTTGGTAACAGAATAGTTGGATTACTGAAGTTGGGATGAAATCTACCAAGAGGAGTTCTGGCTAATTATGCGTTGCTCGCCTACACATATACTTATAAGATTATAATTGTTACATTTATGATTCGTCCAGCTAGCAAAGTCACTATCACCATGAACTGAATCTCCCCGCGCCTTCTTTTTCCATCTGTAGAAAATAACAAACAACCAAGTCATTCTTTACTTTTATGCTTTATATTTCTGAAGTTTACATTTTAGTTTTTACACTCTGTTTAATCAAAAGCCCCATTCTTATTTCAACACTTGCAGTCAATTCACTCAAAGACCTGTGACAACTCTGGGTGTGATAGAGACTTCACTCATAAACACTTACCTTTGGGCTCCCTGTGGGATCGATATCTATACTTTGAAACTAGCTACAAACGATCTGTGCACTTCCAGACATCAAGCTATTTTATGGCGTCTTTTCCGGGGAGCTAAGTGCTAAGTGTTTGTCTTTTGACATTTTAGGTGTTGCTACTATAAAATGTTCTCCCTCAGAGACAAAGGGTCTACACGCTCTGGTAGGACCTATATACCGGATTATATTGAGCGCGTGCCTGCTCAGGCACGAAGAAATTGTTGAAAAACTTTTAAGATCGAATAAAGTTGAAGTTGAAAACCTGAGTGATATTATGGAAATCATGTTTATTTACAGGACAACTCCCATGAAACCTGAGAAAACTCTCAGAGAGTATAGTGCTCCAAGTTCCGAATTTCTTAAACAACCAATAAAATTCTCTAATCCTGTAGTTAGAGAATATCGATTTGATGGTGGAATTATTAAAATTTTGCAGGAAAAAGCTTTCAGTCGAAGGGAAGATGAAGACCTAGGAAGGCATCTTAGAGAGTTCGACGATGTGATAACATCATTTGGACCAAAAGGCTTGCCAAGAGAATTCTCTATTCTAAAATTATTTTGTTGGTCTCTCAAAGGTAAGGCTCTAGACTGGTTATATTCTCTCCCTCGCCATTACATTAAATGTTGGGAAAATTGCATTGTTAAATTCATAAACAGGTTTAATCCTTTTTAAAAGGTAACTAGACTAAGAAAGAATATAGGAAACTTTAGTAAAAATGTGGGAGAAAACTACCCATAAGCCTAGGATAGATTCTTTGGAATGATCAATAGCATTCCTAATCATAGCTATTCTGAGTCAACTATTTGCCATTTATTTTACCATGGTCTTAGTACGCAATGTAGAGAGTTGCTTGACTTCTCAGCAGGAGGATCAATAAATACTTTAACTATTAAAGAATGTTTGGAATTGATGTCTACTAAGGCTAAGAATGATTCTTTATATAATCCTGATTTGGGCACTAAGATGGAAAAAGGGATACTTCGGATAACTCCTGATCTTATGCCTGAAGTACGCAAAACAATGAAAGAAAAACGTATACCTTCTGAACTTGTTAAGGAAAACAAAGTAGACTTGTTACAAGTTTTGACTGTAGAAGATGAAACTAGAAAAGTTTTTCAAGAATTAAAACATCGACAAGCAAAATCTCATAAAACCTGCATAAGCACTTTCAAAAACACAAAAAGATTTTGGTAGAACTCACGGAAATATATGATGATATTGGCCAAGAAATAAAATTATTTCACAAGTATATTAGTATGATTGAAACCCAGTGTGAAAAAATAGCATCTGGTTATCAAATTTTTCTTCGAGATGATAAGGATATTCCTGTTTCTACTAATGTTGTCACAAGAAGAGGTGCAATTGTTACATGACCATTAGGACCACCCAAATATGAAGCTGAAAAAGAGCGAAAGGAAAAATTCTTGCTCTAAGCAAGCCAAGAAGATGATACATTGGTGGATACTCAAGATGAAACTGCTCAAGAAACACAAGATCAAACCAAGGAGGACCAAAATGATGCACATGATGACCATTATGACTCTGATGCAGACATGGTTGATCCAAGAGAAGAAAAAGAGATAAGCAAGGAATATGAAGTTGTTGTAGTAGAAAAGAAGAAAAGCGATAAGCAACAACAAAAGAAAGAAAGAAACGAGCCTGACCCCCCACAAAGGGTAAAAGAGAAGAATAATTCAAGTGAGAAAAAGCTTCCTTACCCAGATCGAAAAAAGAAAGCACCAGATCAGGTAATTTATAATTCTTTTACAAAGGCACTTAGTGACCTTCGTCTAGAAATTCCGTTTGCGGATGCAACCAAAGTTCCTACCTATTCTAAATTCCTTCATGATATTCTTAGTAGAAAGAAAGAAATAACTGAAACTGTTGCCATGGTAACTAGTTATCCTGCTAATGGGAAGCTGTTGTCTAAATCTGGAGATCCCGGAATACCAACTATTTCATGCTCAATAGGTAAAACTGATATTCACAATGCCTTGTGTGATTTAGGTGCAGGAATTAGTGTAATTCCATACTTCCTCTATAAAAGGTTAGGATTAGGGGAGTATTCTCCTACTACTATCATTTTATAGATGGCTGACAAGTCCATTAAACAATGCATTGGTATGAATGAGGATGTTCTACTTAAAATAGATGAGCATGTTATTCCCACTGATTTTATTATTCTTGAGATGCCAGAAGATGAAAAAATATACATAATACTTGGAATACCTTTCCTTAGTACTACAGGGGCATCAATTGATTGTGCTGAGGGAAAGATGATCTTCAATATTTATGATGCTAAAATCATCCGGTATATTCCAAAGAAGCTAGAAGCAGGAGAAAGATATATTCCACCGGCAAAACGAGTTCATGTGGTAAGTGCCTTTGATAAGGGGAAACTCAAGGTAAGAGTTCGAGAACAAAGAAGGGGTTGAGTTACTAAACCTTTCTTAATAAAATGCTTAATGGGAGTCAACCCATCTCATTAATAAAATAAAATAAAGAATAAAAAGTTCATCGCATTCCTACCACATTTTCACATACATTCTTGCGAAAGCGCGCCCGTGAAGATGCAGCTATCAAAAAGTAGTAGAAACATCAATTGAATGAGTATAGAACAAGAATAAAAGTAAAAGTTTGAGTTTTTATCTACACAAGCTAAAATTTTGCTCTTCATACGCTAATGTTGGTTGATAGTTTCTACTGTCATTTTTCTGTCAAAAATAAGGTATTTTGCTAAATTTTGGGATAAGAAGGTATTCATGAAGAAATAGAAAATTTAACGACCAACTATACGGCGAGAATAAAAATTCTAGCTGTATAGTTCCGGTCGTATAGATATCTTTGCCATCAACAAATTTCTTCGAAGACACAGAGAATTTGACGACTAACTATAAGGCGGGAATAAAAATTGTGGCCATATAGTTCCGGTCGTATAGATATCGATGTATTTGTACAATATCTTCTCAAAGGTACTAACAGTTTAACGACCAACTATACGGCAGGAATAAAAATTCCGACTGTATAGTTCCGGTCGTATAGATATCGATGCCTCTCCTACAAATTTGTCCTAAAGATACAGACAGTTTAACGACCAACTATACGGCGGAAATAAAAATCTCGGTCGTATAGTTATGGTCATATAGATATCGATGCATGTTTTAGAAATTTATCTCGAGGGTACAGACGGTTTAACGACCAACTATATGGTGGGATCATTGCGATCCGGCCGTATAGTTGCGTCCGTATAGCTATATTCCACGTAAAGAAACCCTAGTTGCAGTGCCGCCGCAACTATACGAGCGGAACAACATATCTCGCCCGTATAGTTCGGTGTGACCACAAAATCGCACCGGGGCGGCTAGGTCTCTCCTCCCTCCTCATTATTTCTATCATACTAGATCATGATGGCGCGTGTTGCAGCGCCCATCCATTAGGACTATAGAATTTTAGGAATTGATAAAATAATATTTAGATTTTATATGTGAAGTGTTATGTGTTTAAAATTGTAGCCGTTAGACCACAGAGAATAATTTTCTACACTTGCTTTATTTGAGAAAAGAAGAGACTATTAATTCTTAATCAATCCCCATACACGTTGGGCAAAGAAAAAAGTGATGCATGAACTAATTATTTTATGATTCAATAAGAGGGAACTGATAGGAATCTAATCTCAGAACAGTGTGCTTGAGATATATTCTATACACACAGTTAATAGAGCTAATATAAGCATTATATAATGTACATTTAGTTCAGACAGACGAATCAAGTGTTAGTACAATTCTTGTAGAAGGTAAAGAGTGGCCCCAGACCACCTTGGCATCATATTGAACAGAAGACGAACACTATGTCCATTGACTGTCAAAAGTAGTGACTCATTTTCATGCTATGAAAGTTGTATACTGCTGCCACTATTGGAGCAACAAAGAGGATTTCAGAATAAGCCAACAATCATATAAATCATGTAAAAACAAAGATATATAGTTTTTACATGTCAGAGGCTGGCAAGTACAATGTTACAAACATAGTTGTTTGTGCAGGCATGGCACATTTGTGTGTTCCTGGCAAGGAATAATAGTAAATCTATTGGTGAAGCATATGGGCACATTAAAAGGTATTTATAACCACATATACTTGCTACTTTCAACACAAATATTTGAGTGCCGAAAAAGTAATTCACACATTTCAATAGTCATATATATTTGATATCTACATCATGACCTGATCTGGGACTAATTTTAAAAATACCTGTCAATTGATATATGGTTCCTAGATCTAGCATGTGGTCAATTTATCTAAAAACCGAACTGCATCAGAGAGAATCACTGAACCTGCATAGCTCCAAAGAACAACATCAAAGGTAGATACGGAAAAGGGAAGGTAATGAGGCATGAAAACAAACCCACATCCGTACCTGCCAAGCAAATGGTTCAGTTAGTAAGATGGAATGAAGCACATGCATTTGCTTAATTTAAGCGCGAAAAAACAAGTCAAAAATATAAGAAGCAAAGACCAGAACCAACAATGTTTCTCAGGCCTAGCGTATCACCTAAGAGTGGGCTAGTGTCTTCTGACGCTTGCTGAATCAAGGGACTCGCTAGGTGCCGCTCTTCCATGGTGCAAACAGCAGGAGGTGGATGTTGTGATCCTTCATAACCTGAGACCGGTAGCAGAATCCGCCCCCTCTAGTTTCCAGTTCCTGATTTGTGCGCTGGACAAGATGTAACCGTATGAGATCATGAGAACCAAAACTGCAACTTAAAATCAAAATCAATTAACAACTGCACGATAGCTGGTTCGAATGGAGACTGCGATGTAGAAGAGGCATACCTAAACTGCTCCAATGTCCACATTGAAATCACGATTACTGCTTCAAGATCCGCTCGCCTCGATGGTCGTCAACGGAACCACACCCTGCCGCCCGGAGACATCAGGGTCCCTAGGTCGCCATATCTTGCACAACCATGTATCCCACAAAGCGGCGGCGGCGCTGCATCTAGGTTTCGTCCTGTTCAGGAGAGGTGGGTGCAGGATCCGGTGGGGGTGGGGTGGGGTGGGTGGGGTGCAGAGGGATGAATGGTGGGCACCGATTTTTTGATGCCCTGTACTTGTATCAGGACCGTACGTCGGCAATGGAATGAAAGATCTTCGATTTGATCTCCAGAGTAGCTGGTCGCGAGATATCTGGCCCATGAGCGGCTCACACGAAAGCAAATGGCACATCAAACGGCTACGGAACACTCAGAGGCACAATCCAACAACTAAAATAGGTGATGGCATGGGATGCCTCCTTTTTGTCTCGGTTATAATATCTCTAATTCTCTTTCCAAAACTCTCAAAATCCACCTAGAACTATTGATTCTTCGTGGATTTCGTTCGTTTGAGTGGGGGAATCAACATATTGGTATGTTTCTCTCCCTATCCATGCTTTATTTTCTGATTTCCATGGTTGAAACTCTCACATTGATCTAGTGGATGAAATCAAGCTTATTTTGTTTTTCCTATTGATTTCTCATGTTAGGATTGATTTTTTCCACGTAGGATCATTCATATATCATGTAGAAACTATATGCCTAAGGTTTTATGGTGAAATCTTTCAGTGCATCACGATGAACAAAATCGGTAACATATTTTGCAAGAGAAAGCGCCATCATGGTGAGGGATCGGGCTCGGGGTCCTGAGCCGAGCGCAACCCCAAGTTGGCCATGGTCTCATCGAGGAGAGTGCTGCCCACACGTTGGGCCGACCATAGCTTTCTCACCGGCGGGGTTGAAGGCGGACTTTGATCTCATGTGTAACAAGGCCAGGCTAACGGTACTTGGCTTCACAAGCCACGACACCTACGCCGAGCTTACATATGAGTTCCTTGCCTCCTTCTACGACGATCACAGGGAGAAAGGTAATATGTGCATGGTAAGTTTCACCATGAACCGACAACACTGTGAAATAACTTTTGAACAATTTTGTGATGCTTTCAGTTTCCCTCATGTTGGGGAGCCTACTGTTACTAACCTCTATAGCGTCATAAGTGGAGAGACTTGGGAGGCTATTTCTGTTAATGGTGGCACCGACTTCTACCAGAAGAAGATGTCCACCATTCAGAACCCAATGATTCGCTACTACACCTTGTTCCTCGCCAACACACTATTGGGAAGAGGTGACACCACTTCCATGGCCAATGCGGACATGGCAATGATCACCAAGGCTATTTTTCCTGCTGCACCGCAAAGCCCCAGTCCCGCAGCTCTACTCATCCAGCACTTTTGCCACCAAAGCAACAATATGAAAGGTGATATTCGCATTGGTGGATTGGTAACCCACCTTGCCCATGCATTAAATATTACATTACCTGTTATGCAATCTGTTGATGGTTCCAAGCTTATGGACATCAAGTATTTAACTGCTTGTGGCTTCCTTGGTGTTTACCAAGCTAACCGGAGGCTCCGAGCCTATCAGTTTAGTTATCTTGATAATACACAGGGTGAGCAGGTTCCGTTGCCCTGTCCCCAAGCCTTCTCGATTGTGGAGAAGGACACTTGGATCCTCACCAAGGACCAAGTGATGGAGATCATGGCCAAACTTCAGCCTGATCAAGAGGAAGATGAAGAAGGAGGGCAGCAGCATGAGGATGAGCAGAAGCAAGCAAGAGGAGGTATCACATTCCTTTCATCACCCTTTCTGTAACCTTAAATTGACCCTACAATTATTTACCTGCTTGCACTGGAGTCACTCCCTGCTTAGCTTGTTATCCTATAAATTCTATTCCTTTCCTAGTGTCTCCTTTTTAGCTTTGAAACAATGAGCAATGAACTTGGTTAAAAATACGTCCTACATTCTTACAACAAGAAAAAGCATCCGAAAGATGACTTGACTCCATGTTTAGCCCAAAAAATTTGATTTTAGAACTACTCCATCCCATTTGAGCTTAATATAAATAGACTCGATAGTACCCTTGAATGAAATTGTTTGATAAAATGGATGCTTCGAAGTAGTAGAGATTATGCCACTACTTTTTCTAAGAATTACCTTAAGATATTGCTTTACACGTGTCATTACAACATTGTCATGCTCCATGGGGAACTATTAACTCCGCTGGCCAACGAACGATCTAAATATGGGAAACAACTTGATTTCGGCTATTTAGTTATGTGAATGTCTGTAGCAACAATGCTATGGCGGGTAAATTTTTTAGTCACCTCATGGTTTCACGTTCCAAGTGAAGTTGTAGTACTTCTTTGACCTATTATTTCTCAACAATTATTTATTGGCATGGTCACGAGTGCACAATAGAGTCCCAATTAACATGTTAAAAATAGTGGCATGATTTCTCTACGAAAGAGCTAAAGTTTTTGAAAGGCAAAAGAAAGGAAAATGGTGCTTTGCGAGTCTTGAAATTTTGACATGGGAGTAGATGAGTTGTTCTTAAATTAAATGTTTTGGTGTCAACTTGAGTACTCTTAATTGATTAAACAAACAAGAACAAAAAGTTTTTATCTCTCAACAAAGAGAGACACCAAACGAATTTGTCTCACTTTCCTAGCTAAACTTTTGATACTTGCTTGGGCATATGATTTATTTGCTAACAAGATATACGTGGTTAGGAAGTGGACTCAGTGCAATCTTGTGAATAATTGTATGATCATGTTTAAGATTGGAGGGATTATGAAGAAAAGAATTTGACGCCAATTCAAACTTGTAAGTTCTTTTATTTTCAGTCTTGAATCTCCGCTATTCTTCCTTATTTCCTTGTCACTCGAGGGCGAGCAACATCTAAGCTTGGGGGAGTTGATAGCTGTGAGATTCGACACATTTTTTATGGCTTTTATTGATGGTTTTCTCCCGGATATGATCATTTTCTAGCTTTACCTAACGCTAATACTTTGATAGCGAAGAAAACTTGGTTTTTAATGTGTGTTTCGGGTTCTGAATATCAACAGAAGGTTTTAACTAGAGAAACACAATATTTAGGAGAAAACCAGCAAGTCTCTCTTTGGAAGCACTCGAGGGGACCATACAGAGGATTTAACGAGCAACTATATGGCATGAATATTTTTCTGGCCGTATAGTTCCCACCGTATAGCTGTTGTCGCCTCTGTCTTGTCAAAAGGGATGATACGTTGCTAACGTATCCATAATTTTTGATGTTCCATGCTTGGTTTTATCTACTTTCTTATATTTTGTCCACACTTTGGAGTACTTTTCATATGATTTCTTGGACTAACCTATTAACAAGAGCCACAGTGCCAGTTGCCTGTTTTCTGCTGTTTTTGGTTCCAGGAAAGTCAGAAAATCAATATTCTCAGAATTGGACCGGACAAAAGCCAAAGTTGATATTTTCCCGGAAGATTCACGGAGCCAGAAGGAGACATGAAGGGGGGCCACAGCATGGCCACACCACCCCTTGGTGCGGGCTAGCCCAGGCCATGCCAGGGCATGGTGTGGCCCCCCTGGCCGGCTACCAACATTGCCTCCTTCGCCTATATATTCCTCCCGAGGCAAAAACCCTAGATCGTCAAGCCTCCAGCCACGAAAAGTTTCGCAGCACCGCCGCCACCGAAGGGGAGATTCGGGGGACAGAAAGTCTCTATTCCGGCACCCTGCCAGGATGGGGAAGTGCGCCCGGAGCCATCTCCATCGATTTCCACCACCATCGCCATCACCATTGCTGATTCCCATGATGAGGAGGGAGTAGTTCTCTCTCGAGGCTAAGGGTTCTACCGGTATCTATGTGTTCATCTCTGTCTCTATGCATGATTTTATTGAGATCATGAGCTTGTAATCTGTAGATCTACCTTGCTAGTCAAGTGCTTTAATAGATCTCTACTCTCCCCATGTGTGTGAAGTTGACAGTGTGCACACCATGGTGGCACTTAGGCTAGAGATTTCAAATACTTGTTATGAGTTATATTTGGAGTTGGATGTCTCTATGAAATTTTGGTGTTTGTTGGACTCATCTAGTACTCAAGGTGACAGTGTGGGGTTATCTAGATGGGAAAGATGAACTTTGAGGTGTGCTGTTATAGCCCTACCTTGGATTAGAGTGTCCAAATGGAGAGTAGTTAAGAGTAGTATCATAAAGAAGAATATATTTATATGAGAGTGTTCACTAGTGAAACTATGATCCCTAGGCCTTGTTTCTAAGCACTGAAACACCGTTTGCTATTAGATCTATTACATGTTTGCTTGTTTCTATCTTTATTTCAGTTTTCCTTTAGTCTTTTCCACGCCATCAAGCTATTTTCTATCACCGTTACCACTTATAATTATCCATACCACTTGTATTTCACTATCTCTTCATCGAACTAGTGCACCTATACACCTGACAAGTGTATTGGGTGTGTTGGGGACACAAGAGACTTCTTGTATCTTGATTGCAGGGTTGCTTGAGAGGGGATACATTTGATCACTTCCTCCCTGAGTTCGATAAACCTTGGGTGATCCACTTAAGGGAAAACTTGTTGCTGTTCTACAAACCTCTGCACTTGGAGGCCCAACAACTGTCTACAAGAATAGAAGTGCGTAAACATCAAGGGACAACTTCCGTGAAGAGGCCATACGCGAAAACACAACACAACAACCACCATCACATCCAGAAGGAAGAAAGAAGAGATCCAGAGAAGAAGGGGAAGACGTTTTTCATCTCGCTCCACGATCTTCGACCTCCTAGCCAATACACCCCCATAGCCACTACTTCTACTTGAGAGAGAGAGAGAGGGATCTTCACCTTGCAAGAATAGTGTTTGAGATTGTTTCTTCCTATCTTGAATTGTGTTGGATATTTTTCCATTCTTATTGTGGATCTCCATGGTAATATCAAGAAGATTTCGCTTTATTAAATTATATCGATGATCCATTCTTCTCTCATGTGTGAGTAAGTTCCCTGGGCGGGGGAGATGTAGGGGATTGGTGAGGTGTGATGTGCCTTCATATATTTTCCATTAGTTTGTGATTGATTCTAATTACTATATTATGTGTGCTTGACTATCTGTGGGATACCTAATGCTTGTTGTCCAATTAAGGGCCCAGACAACATGATGCTTTGTTCTACATAGTTAAAATCTTGTCCGCTAGCAGACCGGTGACCCCCGGAGTGACACAAGGATATCAATGGAAAACTAGTAGACTCGAGGATAACGAGGAACCACTTTGCTTATTGCATTAGTCCGATCCAAGGAGCTTAATCGCTAAGCGACCTGAAGGGTCTTAATCGTCTAGTCTGACCACGGTTTTGGTAACAGACTAGTAGGATTATTGAAGTTGGGATGAAATCTACCAAGAGGAGTTCCGGCTAATTATGGGTTGCTCGCCTACACATATACTTATAATATTATAATTGTTACATTTGTCATTTGTCCACCTGACACAGTCACTATCACCATGAACTGAATCTCCCCGCGCCTTCTTTTACCATCTGTAGAAAACAACAAACAACCAAGTTGTTCTTTACTTTTATGCTTTATATTTCTGAAATTTACATTTTAGTTTTTACACTCCGTTTAATCAAAACTGCACTCTTATTTCAACACTTGCAGTCAATTCAGTCGAAGACATGTGACCACTTCGGTTGTGACAGAGACTTCCCTTTTAAACACTTACCTTTGGGCTCCCTATGGGATCGATATCTATACTTCGAAACTATCTACAAACAATATGTGCACTTGCACACATCACTGGTTCACTAGGTAGATCTAGCATCTACAGCACCACGCCGACCTGATGTGTAAGTACACCAAGAGCCGGAAGGATCCTATGCATATTTTGCAGGACAACTTCTCCACTAACTCCATCAAGCTCTGGCAAAAGGACATAGTCAAGGTGAAAGATAGGAAGCTTAGTTTCAAGATTACCTATGACATGTTCACAGGCGGCAAGTGCCCAGAGGTAGCTTATGTTTCCTTTGTTGCTCGTTATGTATATACTCTAAGGCCTTTCCGTCTTGAGGTTATTAGTCTAACACACCTTTTACCCTGTAGCTGGCGACCTTGGCGTCAGATCAGATGGTCTCCGAGGTCTATGATCCTAAGCTGAAGGATATCCAGGTGGTGTCCGACGATGACACCCCCAAGGATAAACCAGCTGTGGCAACACAAAAGCGGAAGAGCTCCACCTCTGACGCTGCTGTTGAGGCCAAGAAGAAGAAGAAATTGGAGAGTGGAGTCTCTAGATGATCCACCGCCGTCTTAGAGGTGGAGAAGAAGAAATCCATAAGCATTCCCCTAACCAAGGCTCCTTCCATGTAGTAAGTGTATTCATTCTCCGGCTTTTACTTTAGCTCGCACCTTATTCAATTCCTATACTTATACTTTGTACGTTTCAGGAGGAAAGGCGGTGTTAGCCTAAAGCGATCCTCCAGAGATGCTGGAGGGTCAAAAAATATTCGTGACATGTTGACCAGGGATGTGGCCGCCAAGCCTTCTCCCACTACTGCTCCCCCTACTCCTGCCGACAAGCCCACTGCAGGTCCCGTTGGGCCTTCATCCCCCGTCATCCCGGAGATCTCCACCATGGAGACAGATGTTAATCCAATCTTTGATGTCTCAGACTCTACCGGGATGGACGTCGCCCCTAGCGGACAGGCGACGCAGGAGAGTACTTCCTCCAAAGTGGCTAAAGCTCCAGCTAAGGATGCCATCGAGAACGGGAAACATGTGATGTAAGGAGAGGAGGCAAACATAGTTGTGGCAACAGACAAGGCGGGAGCCTCTGAGCCATTAACTGCTTTGATAATCCAGCAGGCGACTAGGGCATCATCCATGCCTCCGGCTTCAACAACTCCTCTGGCCACGACTCCTCCGACATTGTTCCTAGATGACCTTATTGCGCAGGTATATGACGTGTATAACAATGTCGGTGTCTTCCATACTGCATATGCCAATTTGGCCAACAATCTCTACGTTATTGCCATTGTAAGTTTTTAAACTTTACCTTTTATCGTATAACATATCCCTTTGTAGCCCCCGAGCTCTTAGGAGTATAAACAATAGTTATTGGCCTGAGTGCTCTAGAGAACTAGGAGTAGAACTTGATAGTGTATCCCCCAAGCGTCTAGGTGAAACTAGAAAAAGTTCTGGCTAGATGCTCTAAGAGTAGCATACTTGTCTTCTTAATCATGTAGCCCCCAAGCGTGTAGTTGAAACTAGATAGTTCCTACTAGATGCTCTAGAGAAACTAAGCATGTTTCTTGTTTGCAGAATGAGAATAGACGGAGGATAGCCGCCAATGAGAGGTTTGCTTCCTTGCGGAAGGAACTAGACCTTGAACAGGGTAAAACAGCCTTCCTAAAGCAACAAATCAAAAATAGCCAGAGTCTGTTTCTTTTAATAGCTCCTTACTTTTCCTCATGGATTCATTTTTCCCGTCATCTCATAGTATCTTCCATTTTCCGTCTTAAATAGGCCATTGCCAAAGCCAAGAGCATCGTCCAGCAATCCAAGCATATTCAAGAGCTTGACGATGAGAATAAAATTTTGAAGAAAGACCTGGCTGATGCTGTCAAAGGCCATGAGGAGGCGATGAAGGCTATGCAAGAGTCTGCCGACGCCTAGATGCAGCGCCTGAAGGAAGAAATTGAGCGCCTCAAGGAGCAAAATCAAGATGCCCAAGAGCAAAACTCTCGGAGCCTTGAGGCGTACAAGAAGCTTCAGGACGAGCATGGCATATTGGCAGAGACATGCAAGCAAGCGAATCCAACATCTTTTGTACGTTTCCTCCGTCTTGGTCAATTCTATACCTTGGACAAATGTTTGATGTGCTTATACTCATGATCCTTGTAACTTATGCAAACTAGATCTCCCATTGGCTCAGCCAATTTGGGTGAAGGTGCCGCGGATCCCAAGGAATGCATGATTCTTGCCAGCAACTTCGTCAGCACCGCCATTGCCCAGGCCAAGGAGATAGCCCAGCCTTTAGGAATAAATATCAAGGCGGCAGACTCAGCGGCCAAGTACTCGGAAATCTTGCGCCGAGCCCCCGAGAAAGTCAAGGACTGGAAAGCCTCTTGCATCTGGGCTGGTGCAAGGATGACCCTGTCCTTGGTCAAAACACACTACGACAACGCCAACATCGATCTGGTTACCTCCAGCATGCCCAAGCTAGATGAGGAAGGGAAAGAGATCGATAGCGATGGTATTTGGAATTCGCTCAGCAACTATGACACCACAGTTGCCAAGATGGTCAAGCCGGACGTCTTCGCACCTGCCGAGATCCTTGATGAAGACATGGATTTTTTTGAGTCTAGCCCCTCTCCTTCCGAGTTTGATGAGCTATCCTGGCCTAGATCTCATGTTGTTGATGATGTCACCACAAAGTCCCCTGCAGCAGAGCCATGAAAACAATATTTGTATTAAATGTATCTTTGCCATGTGTATGCGGAAAGAACTGATGAATTTGTAAGGCGGAAAAACTTGTACTCAATTTTCCTGCTACTTATCTGTTTCTAGCATGTATATATTGTTTAAGCAAGTGCTGGCTTATCGATTATTCTGGTTCATATGGTTGACCTTTCGTGATACGAAAGACTCGCAACACAGAACTATGTGCTCAGGTGATGATGCTTAATAGCACTGTCAAAAACATAAGAGCAAAATCACCCGCTTTGAGTGCCGAGAAGTCACTACTCCGGAATCCACATAAAAACTTCAGAAAACATGTAGACCAGATAACTTAAGCTAACGCTTGTAGGTGGGATTTTCACAAGTGCAAATGCAAACTTGCGCATAAAGGGTTTATATGATCAAAAAATGAACAACTAAAGGAGGTAAAAGACTCAAAGAATATGAGTGAACCAAATGCTTTATTTCATTGATCATATAAGAAAATTATTACATAATATAAAATATGCTAAGTGTAAAAGGGACCTAGCTGTGCTATGTTCCATGGTTGATCTGTCTCTAGGTAATCATCATCGGAGTCACGTTGCTTGCGCTTGCGATTTTTTGGCCTATCTTTCAACTCGCGAATATCAACGAGGTAATAGGAACCATTTAGAAATGCTTTGCTTATGACGAACGGTCCTTCCCAAGGTGGGGATAATTTGTGTGATTTCTCCTGCTTGAGTCTAAGCACCAGATCCCCTTCTTTAAATGAGCAATGCTTAACATAGCGACTATGGTAGCCACGTAGCTTCTGCTAGTAGATGGCGGACCTCTGGCATGCCAGCACGTGCTCTTCTTCGAGTAGGCCCACAGATAAGCGTCTGGATTCTTCAGCTTCATCCTCCACATAGGCGGCGACTCTGGGTGCATCGTGAAGGATGTCAGATGGAAGGATAGCTTCTGCTACATGAACCATGGAGAAAGGAGTCAAGCAGGTGGATCTGTTGAGTGTTGTTCATAAACTCCACAAGACAGATGGTAATTCCTCCGCCCAAGCTCCAGCTGCTCTATGTAGCGGTGCTTCTAAGCGTGGCTTGATTCCGTGCAGAATTAGTCCATTGTCCCTTTCAACTTGCCCATTTGACTGTGGGTGTGCCATAGATGCTAGGTCAAGGTGGATGCCTTTTTGATGACAGTACTCCTCAACTTCTCCGAGAGACAAATTTCTACCATTGTTGGTGATGATGCTGTGTGGGAGATCAAATGTCACCACTAGATCCTAGACAAATTTTAGGGTTGTTGCCCCATCAAGCTTTCTAATGGGTTTAGCTTCAATCCATTTTGTGAAGTTATCCACTTCTACTAGCAAGTGTGTAAATCCATAGGGTACTGTCTACAAAGGTCCCACCATGTCCAGCCCCCAGACTGCAAACGACCAAGTTATTGGTATGGTTCGTAGTTCTTCAGCTAGAACACTTGGTTGTCTTGCATAGAACTGACAGCCAAGACATGTTTGTACCAACCTGTTGGCGTCTTGTCAGAAGGCCTTAGCCACCAACGATTGGGCAGCGACGTGATGCCCACAATCTTCGAGATATCTCTCTCTAAGGATGTCAATACCTTGCTTCTGGGAGACGCATCGAAGGAAAACTCATGTGGTACTTCTTTTATATAGCTGGCCATCAATAATGACATAGCCTTTTGCTATGCGTACTATTTACCGGCTTTCGACTTCGTCAGCGGGCAAAGTTCTATCTTGTAGATAGTCCATGAACAGTTTCATCCAAGCCGGAGAGGTCACCATTACTACGCTAACGAATGAGTCCACTCTATCCGGGTTGTCGAGGTCCGCTCCCTTCACGGATGGGGTCCATAAATTCTCTAGGAAAACGCCTGGCGGGATTGGTCGGCGAGCTAATCCAAGCTTTGACAACAAAACTGCCGCCTCATTCTCCTCCCTTTAGACGTACTTGACTTCGTAGCCGTCGAAGCACTTGGCAATCTCGTCTACTTCATCTCGATATGCCGCCATCATAGGGTTCCATGCTTTCCAGGTGCCAACTACTTGCTGGGCAACCAAGTCGGAATCTCCACAGCAAACTATGCGCTTGATGCCAATATCCTTGGCTACTCGTAGTCTGTGAATGAGGGCCTCATAATCCGCCATGTTGTTGGTAGCGTTGAAGTGGATTTGCTAGACGTATTGCAACTTCTCCCTATTGGTGATTGTAATAATACACCAGCCCTCGAGTCGTTGAGTAGCTTTGATCTGTCAGAGTGTATGACCCAATATTCTGGCTCTGGCACATGAGTTTTTTCTGGCAGTTCTGTCCAATCTACAATAAAATCCACCAATGCTTGTGATTTGATACCGTCAGCCTCTTGTAGGTGATTTCAAAGGCGGCCAGCTCAATGCCCCACTTTGCCACCCTTCCTGTAGCGTCGATGTTGTTGATGATCTCAAACAGTGGAGCTTTGCTCACTACTGTGATGGGGTGCTCTTGGAAGTAATGCCTTAGCTTCTGTGAAGCAAGGAAAACTCCGTAAGCTAACTTCTGGTAGTGCGGGTAATACTACTTGGATTCCGTCAAGACCTCGCTTATGTAGTAAACTAGTCACTAAACTCTGTATTTATGCATTGGCTCCTTGCTCTCCACCATGATGACGATGTTGATTACTCGGTTGGTTGCCGCAATGTAAACTAACATAGGGTCCCTTGATACTGGTGCTGTAAATATTGGCGCAGAGGAGAGTATTCTCTTCAACTCCTAAAGTGTCGTGTCAGCCTCGTCCGTCAATACGAATTTGTCCGCCTTCTTGGATAACTTGTATAGTGGCATAACCTTCGCTCCAAGTAGGCTGATGAACGGTCTTACCACTGTTACGCAGCCTGTGAGCCTCTATATGTCCTTCAAACACGTTGGACGTTTGATGTCAACGATGGCATTGATTTTCTCTGGGTTCACCTCGATTCCGCAGTGCAAAACAATGAAGCCCAACAGCTTGCCAGATGGTAACCTGAATACGCACTTCTTGGGATTCAGCATCATGTTGTATTTTTGGAGATTGTCGAAGGTTTCCTGCAAGTCGGCGATAAGATCGTTTGATTTCTTTGATATTACCGTGATGTCGTCCATGTAAACATGTATGTTGCGACCTATTTGGTCGTGTAGGCAGTGTTGCATTGTCCGCTGGTACGTAGCCCCAACATTTTTTAGCCCAATGGGCATCATGACATAGTTGTACGTGCCGTAAGGTGTGGTGAACAAAGTGGCCAGTTGGTCCGACTTTCGCAACCGGATTTGCTGGTAACCTGAGTAGGCATCGAGAAAACATAGAAGCTCCAAGCTAGCCGTTGAGTCAATGACTTGGTCAATGCGAGGCAAAGCAAACGGATCCTTTGGACACGCTTTGTTCAAGCCGGTGTAATCAACGCACATTCTTAATTCATTGGTTCCCTTTTTGGGGACAAGTATAGGATTTGCCACCAATCAGGTGTGAATAACTTCTTGGATAAAGCCAGCCTTAAGTAACCTAGCTATTTCTTTGCTTATAGCCCTTCGTCTGACGTCACCAAAACATTGTAGAGGTTGTTTCACCGGTTTAGGATTAGGATCAATATTCAAGCTGTGCTCGGCAAGTTCCCTAGGTACACCTTTCATGTCTTGCCAGGCAAAGATGTCCCTATTCTCACGGAGGAACTCGACAAGCAAGCTTTCCTATTTTGGATCCAGGTCTGTGCCAATGGCGGTGGTATTGGAGGAATCTCCTTCAACAAGCTCCACCTGCTTGGTCTTGCTGGCGACCTTGAATGCAGGTTCGGCAGCAGTGATCTGCTTCTTCAAAGTCGGCATCTCTGAGGCATCGACCTGGCTCTGGATCTCCTTGAACTCCTCAGCATAGAGAACTAATTATGCGAAGGCGGCTTCACTAAGCTCGCAATCCCGTGCCTTGGTGAAGCTTCCGTCAACGGTGATGATGTCATTTGGTCTAGGTATCTTGAGCTTGTTGTAGATGAAACATGGCCTTGCGAGGAAGGATTGGAAGATGTCGAGGCCAAATATGACGTAGTACACTCTCTTGAAAGGCGCCACTTCAAAGGTCATGCATTCTTCGTGGTAATTATTGACATCGCCAAAAGCGACCAAAAGGGTGATGCAGCCCAGGGAATTTGCTTGTCGGCCAGGGACAATGCCATGGAACACGGTGTTGTTCTTCCTTAATTGGGTCTCCGTCAAGTTCATCTTGTGCAGTGTATCCAGGTACATGATGTTGATGCTGCTTCCACTCTCCACGAGGCACTTGGTGAACTCTATGCCGTCAATCAAACGGTTGATGACCATGGCATACTGGTTCTCTGTTGAGATAAGATCTGGGTGATCCTTCCTATCCCAAGTAATTGGAATCTCTGACCACCTGACGTACTGGGGAACCGGAGGAAGGGTGGCCATCAGTATCATCAGGGAGGTTTTCTGGGATTGGACGGTGGGGGTACCAAGGAAAGTGTGGTAGACTAGAGCCTTCTTGTTGAAGGGGTTTTTCCCTTTACCCTCCCCCTTTTCGGAGGATTTGGGTTCCATGTCTTCATCCATATCACTTGAATCCTTGGATTCCTCCTTCTTCTTCCCTTTGCCGTTTCCGCAGGGTCTGTTCTTCCGACTTTGCTTGTAGCCGGACTCAGGGTATTCCTTGAGGTCATTGACAAACTTTCATTGGCGATTGGTGTGGGTGGCTTTGCTGTTTGTGTCGAGGTGGACATAACACGAGCTATCGCGGTACTCTTTGTACGTTTAGAATCACTCCTCTGCTTACCATGGCTAGCCCCTCGGCCACGTCCATGTTGTCCGCCTCCGCCTCTACCAGTGAATGTTGTGGCGACTATTGATGTCTGCAAGTGCACAGATCGTTTGTAGCTAGTTTCGAAATAAAGATATCGATCCCACAGGGAGCAGGAGTCTGAAGTCTAATAACTCTTGAAATAAATATTACAATAGAAATGCTAAATAAAGTTCTAAGTGACAAGATAAAATGCGAGTATTGCGCAAAAATGTGTTTTGGGGTTTTTGGTATAAGAGCAACAATAAATAAAGTAAAACATCTAAACACATAAAGTAAGAATCGCGTATGTAATAGAGATTGGAACTACAATAGGGAAAAAGCGTTCTTAGAGAGTAGCAGATACACCACTAGCATTGTAAGGAACTAAGGTAAAGATTATTATCATGAACATTCTCAACTCTGTATGTGTGGGGGGAACTCCGTATTTGGACAAATAGGCAGCAACCACTGCTCACATCATCCTCATAACGACAATAGTCAGCAATCGACATCAATCGAATTACGACGCTATTAAGGGGCATAATCCCGTAGAACGTATCCCATGGCGTGGATAGTGTTCCGTGAGTTTCCTTGGTTTCCCAAGTTGAAAGGTAAGGAGTTCCAATAGCTTTATAGTCACTGTAAGTGCTAACACACCTCCGTCTACCAACAAGTAGTTCCCTCCATCAAGTCCCCATGAGAGGCAAATATTGAGAGGTCGACTTCTCTCAACATCAAGATGAAGACAATCTAACACATGGTCACATCGATGAATATAAAAATAAACTTTATCTTATTTCAATCTCATACTAGGGTTTCTCCATCTCCCAAGAACTAATGATCTACTCAGACATGGAGGCAATCAACATCATGGCAATAACCTATCATAGATGAATAGTACCTGTATAAATCCACAACGAGTACGGAAATTACTACAAGATCTAGACAAGATGTAGATGGGATGGATGGAGATGGTGGTGATGTAGTGGTTGATGATGAATATTGATGCCTTAGCCTCCCGGATCTGCGCAGGGCGAAGATGGATCCCCAGTGGACAAGTTCCCCCCTCCAGATGCCTTTCAGAGGTGAGGTTTTGGCGATTTCTGGGTGTTCTGTATGTCGTCTCCCTGATCTAGTTGCACGGGGTGAAACTATTTGAGGAGGCAGTGGTGGAGCCAACTATACGGCTGGAACTATACGGCCAGGAAATTTATTCCCGCTGTATAGTTGGTCATCTAACCATTTGTATGTCTTGTTCGCTTTGGGTTTTCTTCTGATATTATTAATATTTCCCAAATAAGCGGTTTACGTTGTTTTTGACTCCTTTTATCCTCAGTACAACTGCTCCAAGAATTGTGTCCATTGTATCCATCATCTGTCCTCATCCTGGTGAAAACAGACATAAAATGTGTTGGGAATATTCCCTAGAGGCAATTATGTATGATGTTATTCCCAATGTATTCATAAAGTTATTGTCCTTGTATGAACTACTGATATGTATCATTGAATATGCGATTCGATTGAGGAACTATATATTCATGTTGTTCATACTAGTTCTCCTTGGTCATTGAGGTTGTGCTAGACACGCAACTTAGACTAATGTGAAAGTCGGCTGATGACTCGGTTCCACTTGTCATGGGCATGGAGATGCTATTCCGACTTACACGGATTCGGCTAAAGAGTTTAGCGAATTAGACTGACCCACAGTTGAGATGCAATGAGCATGTTGTCATTTGTAGTCTCAAGCAATGAATCCTTCGACCTGAGGTGATCGCATGATCCGAGTTGTGGATCGCCAGCTTAGGTCCTATCAAATGTTGTTACCTAAATGGGCAGTTATACAGGTAGGGTTTGGGTTGGTTGTGAAGCAATCTGCGTGACGTGGATTACTAAGATGGGATTTGCCCCTCTGTAATGGAGAGATATTCTCTGGGCCCTCTCGTGTGATATGATTCGGAAGCATGTCCATGCACGACTTGGTTAAGTGTTAACCAAGGAGTCGGACTAAGTGTTAGTCCAGTGAATCATATATCACGGAACAAGAAAAGAGAGTCGATCTATTAAAGGGATGGCAACAACTCGCCTATAGCTTGGCAAGATATATCGTGAGGTGATGTCTACGCACTTCTATTCTTGTAGACAGTTGTTGGGCCTCCAAGTGTAGAGGTTTGTAGGACAACAGCAAGTTTTCCCTTAAGTGGACCACCGAAGGTTTATCGAACTCAGGGAGGAAGTGGTCAAAGGTGTACCCTCTCAAGCAACCCTGCAATCAAGATACAAGAAGTCTCTTGTGTCCCCAACACACCCAATACACTTGTCAGGTGTATAGGTACACTAGTTCGGCGAAGAGATAGTAAAATACAAGTGGTATAGATATAAGACAACGATGCTAGAAATAGCTTGATGGCGTGGAAGAGACTAAAGGCAAACTAAAATAAAGATGGCAGCAAGCAAACATGTAACATATCTAGTTGCAAACGGTGTTTTCAATATTTAGAAATAAGGCCTAGTATTCATACTTTCACTAGCGAACACTCTCATATAAATATCTTCTCTTTATGATACTACTCTTAATTACTCTCCGGTTGGACACCTAATCCATGGTAGGGATATAACAGCACACCTCAAAGTCCACCTTTCACATCTAGACAATCTCACACTGTCACCTTGAGCTCTAGATGGTTCCAACAAACACCACAATTTCATAGAAATATCCAACTCCAAATATAACTCATAACAAGTATTTGTAATCTCTAGCCTAAGTGCCACCACGGTGTGCATGTTGTCACTTTCACATACATGGGGAGAGTAGAGATCTATTAAAGCACTTGAGTAGCAAAGTAGATCTACTTGATTACAAAGCTCATGATCACAATATGATCATGCATAGAGAGAGAGATGAACACATAGCTACCGGTAGATCCTTAGCCTCGAGGAAGAACTACCCCCTCATCATCATGAGAATCAGCAATGGCGATGGAGATGGCGGTGGAGTCGATGGAGATGGCGGTGAAGATAGTGAAGAGGTGGCGGTGGCGGCGCGGACGACTCCTTCCCCGCCGCCGGTATCACAGGGTAGCACAGCCCCTTAGCCCCCTTCCTTCATGGCTTATTGGGAGCCCTCTCCCATGGAGATGGGATCCATGGGGGAGGAAAAAACGTGGCTTTGGTGGCTGTGAATTCGTGGATGGAGGTGTCTCCCACGAATTAGATTTTTCTCCCTTTATATAGCTTTTCGGATTCCCGTTACCCCATCTTTGGCTGCAGTAAATCGGGCATATTGGGCCCATCTGGACTTGGAATCAGCTCAATTTTATGTCCAGAACGTTTGTCGAGAAATTTCCAACAACTTTGCAGTTGAAGAGTTTTCTGTTTGACGCCGTCTTCGATCCGAAACGTGACCATCTTCAAAAAGAGTTCTGAGACAGATTTCTGGAAAATCCCAATTTGACTCCAACAAGGTTTCCACTTGTATTTTTGGTAATTCCTACACATCAAAGTGTAAAACAAGAACATTGTGCACTTTTGCAACTATTAGTAGGTTAGTCCAAATAAATAATAAACTTTATATAAAAAGGAGTATCAAAAGCATATTATTAGCATAAAACCATCAAAAATTATAGATACATTATAGACGTATCATGAGGCAAAGGGACTTGGACGAAAGTCACATTAAGAAAGGTTTGTCTTCCGACTTTACCGCACTTGGGAGTTGTCACGTCTTGCTAGAGGTCGCTACCAACTATTGACTCAGAGTGGTGACTCGTGTCGTGTCCAGGTCTACGTGAACCTACAGGGTCACACACTTAAAGGTAAGGAGCCCATGTGGATTAGATCCATATGGAGATTGGGGTACAGCCTAAATGGGCCTCAAGCATTGAGCCCGGCTAGGAGTGTATATAAGTGGAGTGACAAGGGACTGTCCCTGACCTAGCCGTCACTTTCTCCACTCCCATTTCAGGCTAGACAAGATCTAGCAGTCCTCTGCCTAGAGCTCCTTCCTGTATGTGTGGATACCGGTGGAGGCGTTGCACGTGCGGTGCTGGAGACAAGGAGGTCCGTGGGGATTTGGACATGCTGTACAGGGATTGTTCGGCATGGCATCAACTGACGCGCTTCATCAACAATCCGCACCTGCGCGTCTAGTGGTAAATCTCGTGGCCTATCACCTGAGCTAGATCTTAGCAGTACCGCGTAGGGTAAAAAGTTTTGTTTATCTCTGCGCAACCCATCAAAATGTGTGCGCGAGCACCGTAAAATACCAAGATCCTACATCTACAATGCAAAATAATAATATAAAACATGATGCAAATATGCACTCATCAAGTTCCCCAATCTTACACTCTTGCTCGTCCCGAGCAAGTTTAGCTTAATGGATGTGATCCTCATATTCATGAAGCTGAGTAGATAAAATAAATGAGGCAGTTGTAGCATGTGTTTATCATATATCATACATGGGAATAAGTTCATGAATAGTACCTTACTCGAACCATCTGAATAGTATTAGAAGGCTTCCACACCTTAGTAATCAACAGTTCACAAAAGATGAATCTCAACATAATGTAAAGGTATCGGGTTCAACCGAATGAGTTAGCCAGGCAGTCCCAAGTATTTTAGGATCAACATATTCACTTGGGATTCAAAATCTCAAAAGTGTCTCTTTGTCATACTACAATATAGTGGTGTCTGCCTATTTGCTCTTTGCACACTTGCTCTTTTTCTTCTTTCTTTTCTTCTCTTTTGTGTATATTCTCACACTTTTGTTTAAGTGTTGTGCAAAGGAGCTAGCCATACATTCCACTTCATGTAGGAATTCAAAGTTTAACTATCTCAATTATCAAATTCCAATTGTATATGAAGCATTTTTATGACTTGAAGATTCTACATCAACTTGTTCTCCCTCAATTTTGATAGCACATTTATTTTCCTTTATTCAAGGTTTATTTTTCAACTTAACTGAGATTAGATAATTTTTTCTTTCTTTGTAAATCAAACCATGAACTTACAACATATTGACCAAATTATCTTTGTATGTTCCATTAATACCAATGGTGTGGAAGACTCCTATTGCTATCATCAAGTACAAGTAAAATTATACTGAAGCCATTCATATATCCAATAAGACAAGCACAAACTCAATATTACTCCATATATAATAATAAACTCGGAATTTCATGAAAGGGATCGACTATTCCTAAAGGGAATTCTAATGATGGAAACTTTATTTCTAGTTTGAACTAATGCAAAACTAAAATAGTAATGTAAAACTTATAAGATAGATTACAATGTCTTAAAGATCTCCCCAATCTTGGAATCAAGCCAGGCGGGATCAAATAATCCCTTGCGATTATTTGATACCGTGATTATTGTAGATCACTATGGCACCATGGCATGTAACACCGGCGGTGCGTAGCTTCTTGTTGGTACCCTCTAGGGAAGTAATGCGACTGTAGCACCTGGGTAAATCAGATTTCAGAGTGTCCACCTTATCAGCGAGCTTAGTCACCAATGGGAGAAGATCATCCTTCTTCTCTATCTCCTTGAGACGGTGGCGGAGTTCGACGCGATGAAGTAGTTCCTTCTTCTGATATATCTCTAGTGCTGGCACCCAATCCTTGGTCCTAGGAATAGCTTCTTCTTCCTCATCCATAATTGATGGATCGAGGAAGTGGAAACCGTACCTCCACTCTTCTTGAGGCTTCACCCTCATACGAGCACCAATAGTTAGCTTCAAGAGTGGCGCCTTGCTAGCAGCTGCACAAATATTAGGTAATTCCTTATGCTTGTGCAGCCTGGGGTCCATGATGACGAACTTAACCGTCTCCACGCGCCCTTTTCCATGCGGCTTGTGACATTCTCTCTCTTCTTGAGCTCTCTTCATTGCCGCCCAGTTGATCTCCGGGTGATCATAGACATCACGGCGGATGTAGACGTTAACCACATCATCATCGGAATCGTTGTTGTAGAAGCTTGGCTCGACATACTCCTTGTATCCCGGGCTAAACCTCTTCGCCTCCTCGTCATCATCCTCCATGGACGGGCTGGTAGAGCAGTCCCTGGAAGGAGCAATGAGCCCTAGGGGTTTCCCACGGCCTGGAACGGGATAGCGCATTGCTAGATCGGTTCCTGGAGATTTGATTAGAGAGAGAGACAATGGCAGTATATAAGGGGGGACAGATGTCGGTAAAGCTCGTGAGAAATACTAAATTCTCGCCCAATAAAAGAATCTTAACGGAACAGGGAAAGAAATCACGGATTTGGAGGATTCCTTGCATAACGACCAACTATACGGGCGCAGTCCGTATAGCTCCGGCCGTATAGTTGGTTCTGAGCAGATATTTCCAAATATCTCAAGTCCGGGTCGGTTAAGTTACGACTCAGAACCGACAATAACGTTTTTTTCAACGAATAAAGAAAAGGCAAACGAAAAAGTTTGGTAGTTTAACAACCAACTATACGGCCGGAGAAATTGTCTCCGATCGTAGTTGTGACCGTATAGATACAGACTTCAAAAATCAAAAGTGTCCGAGAGTTCAACGACCAACTATACGGCCGGAATATTGTCTCTAGTCATATAGTTGCGACCGTATAGATACAGACTTCAAAAATCAAAAGTGTCTGAGAGTTCAACGACCAACTATATGGTGAGAATTTTATCTCCGGTTGTATAGTTGCGCCCGTATAGGTCCAGACATCGAAAAAAAATTCACAAAGAAGATACAAAGGGTTTAACGACCAACTATACAGCAAGAATTTTTCATCGGTCATATAGTTGCGCCCGTATAGTTGGTAAAAACCATCCAGAAATTCAGAAAAACACGAGGAATTCAAAGGGAAAAAAATTAGAGGTAAAACCTATGAAAACAAATCACTTATTTGAGTATGAACACTTACCTTGAACTTTCCGTTTACTTATTTGGGGATGAAAAGCTCCTCCAAAAACAAATACTTCTTCTCTTTTGGAGGAATTGAACTTAGTTCATTGAATAATTCTCGTAAGTGAAAATCACCAGGACTAAAGTTCCTCTCAATAAGACTGGTGTCTTGCTAGGAAAACATAGACACTTCATCCAACATCTTTATTTCTTGTCTCTGCATAATCTGCAACTCAAATTCTTGAAGTAAAAGAATCCAACAGATCAGTCTTGGCTTATGGTCTTTCCTCTCAAGGAGTTCTTTTAAACCATTATGACCCGTATGAACTCTTACTTTTGCATCAACTATAAAGGAACAAAATTTATCACAAGAGAAAAATATGGCAAAAAGTTCCCTTTCTTCCTTAGGATAATTATTTTGAGCACCATTAAGAGTTCTACTAGCATGATGCATAATATTAAATCTGCGATATGTGTTGTCCCGGAGTTACTCCTACAGCATCATCACTAGCTTCACATATTAAGTCAAAAATCATATCCCAGATTGGTAGTTTAATGATAGGAGCACGAGATAAAGTATTTTTGAGTTTATCAAAGGCTTCAAGACATTTATCATAAAAATTATATCTTACTCCATTTTGTAGAAGGTTAGTCAAAGGTTTAGATATTCCAGAGAAATTTCTAATGAACCTTCTATAAACACCCACATGACCAAGGAAACTTCTTATACCTTTAATATCCCTAGGTCGTGGCATTCTCTATATGGCCTCAACCTTAGCTCTATCCACTTCAATTCCCTTACCTCATATGTTATGTCCAAGGACTATACCTTATTTGACCATAAAATGGCACTTCTCCTAGTTTAGAACAAGATTGGTTTCTTTGCAATGCTGCAAAACTCTTTTGAGATTATCCAAGCAACTAGTAAACGAAGTTCCATAGATAGAAAAGTCATCCATAAATACTTCCATTATCAGTTCTATAAAATCCGCAAAAATAGCAGTCATGCATCTTTGAAAAGTAGCTACATCATTACATAAACCAAAAGGCATATGTTGGTAAGCATGTAAACCATAAGGACTAATGAAAGTTGTTTTAAGTTGGTCATCCCGATGAACAGCTATTTGAGAAAAACTAGAGTATCCGTCCAAGTAGGAAAAATGAGTGTGGTTTGCTAATCTTTCTAATGTTTGATCTATGATCGGTAAAGGATAGTGATCTTTCCTAGTTTCTTTATTCAATTTCCTGAAGTCTATGCACATCCTATGCCCGACAATAGTTCTAGTAGGTATCAATTCATTGTTTTCATTAGGAACAATAGTAAAACAGCCCTTCTTAGGGACACAATGAACATGACTTCCAGTCACTTTATTTAACATGATAGATTATACCTGCGTCCAGTAGGTGTATAATTTCTGTTCTTACCACTTCCTTCATTTCAGGCTTCAATCTTCTATTAAATTCCGCAACTGGTTTAGCACCTTATTCCATGAATATTCGATGGACGGTTATCATGGGACTAATGCCCTTCAAATCATCCATTGAGTACCTAAAGGCCTTGCGATGATCCTTAAGTATTTTCATGAGTTCTTCTTCTTCTTCTTCTCGTAAAAGTTTAGCACTAATAATAATAGGAAATTTATTTGTATCATCTAAAAATATGTATTTAAGATTATTTGGTAGAGTCTTCAATTCTGGGGGTGGTAATTCCTCGTCCCCTCTCTTTTCTAGCTCCTCGAAAGCCTCATTAGTTGGAGGCCATATAATGGGAAGTGAATCAAATTCATCTTCTAGTTCTTCTAGGGACTTGTCCTCCATAACTATTTGTTCATAATTTGAATCTTCATTTATTTATTCTTCTTGATTACTAAAGAAGAGATCTGCCATTTCCTCCATAGTTTTCTCTCCCTCTTCTTCTTGTATTTGTGGAAGCCTGTCTTTAAATTTGGAAAAGTGGAATTGTTTTTCTGCTCCCCCAAGCTTAAGAGACACAATCTCCTTTTTTGAAATCAACATAGGAACCTATATCACTCAAAAAGTTTCTTCCAAATATAATTGGGCAAAGGGTGTCAGCTGGCATATCCACAACTACAAAATTGATAGGAAATTTTTTGTTCCCGATTGTGACAGTTGCATCTTCAACTACTCCCATTGGAATTCTAAGAGTTTTATTGGCTAACATGATTGCCATATCAGTATTTTCAATTGTAGATGGTTCTATTTCTTCTTTTATTTCTAAATAGAAATCATAAGATATAACATTAACTTTGGTGCCAAGATCGCATAATCCATAATGTGAGGTTTCCTTAAATATGCAGGGAAGAATAGGCTTACCCACATCTTTTACCTTTGTTTTACCTTCAACCAATACGGAAGTCTCTTCATCAAGTTTAACTATGTTACAATGTGCGTACATAGCCATAATTGCTTCCTTCGTTACCTTTTCATCTTTGGTTTCTTCCAGATGTTCCATGACTTCTGGCATACTTTCCTCTTCCTTCTTCTCCTGTACTGCTTTGACCTGTTCATATTCAAGAATATGCTTTTGTGCAGTGTTAGGGAAAGGCATCTCATATATTGGTTCTAGGGAGGCCAGTGTTGCTTTAACTTCTCTTTTCTTCTTAGGTTCGGGTGGTGGATCATACTTGACCAAACCTTCTTTTGGAGCTTTGATATGTTCTGTAAAAGCTTTAACAACTTGCAACACAAGATCTAAATCCAAATAAAGTTCTTTAGATAATTCTTTAACATGGCCCTTTTATTATAGTCATGAATACAATCATGATCTATTTCTACGCCTCCTTCACTTCCTAGACTTAAATTCCATGAAACTCTATGATCGAGAATTCTATTAAGTAAAGCCCATGCTTTAGTTATAGGAAGATTCATAAAGGCTCTTTTCGCGAAAGAGTTTAGTTCAATTTTATTAGGTTCAATTAAACCGCCATAAAAGATATGCAATAAATACCATTCAGGAAAATCATGATGAGACATAGGCGTAGTAAATCTTTAAATATGATATAAGCTCTTACTAGTCCTTCATTAGAATGGTTCCTCCAAGTCATTATAAGACGACTGATTCCAAAAGATTTTGATAATGGATAATATTTTTCTAGAAATTCACAGGCTAAATTATCTCAAGTAGTAGTGGCTTCAGGGGGTAAAGATCTATACCATGAGAGAGATGTACTAGTCAAAGTCTGACTAAAATGTTTAACCCTTACCTCATTAGCAGTATATCCCGTCAATTGAAAAGTGCCATATATATCTTTGAAACATGCAATATGCTCACAGGGATCAGGATCTTCTTCATCTCTAGTAAATTGCTTCTTGTGTAGAATACCGAGAAATAGAGGATTTATTTCAAACCCCCTTGTCTTCTCATTGGAGTTGTCTCTTTTATAAATATCATAGGGATTCCCAAAGTGGCTGAGTGGGTTAGCACTAGTCATATGCTCAAACTCCATCATGTTGGTGGAAACCTGTAACTCAAAACAAAACTTAGCAAGACAAAAAAAAATAAGCAAAAACTAAAAGACCTACAGCGCTTAGTTCCCCAACAACGGTGCCAGAAAATAGCTTGATGACTACAAGTGCACAGATCGTTTGTAGCTAGTTTGAAATAAAGATATAGATCCCAAAGGGAGCAGGAGTCTGAAGTCTAATAACTCTTGAAAAACAAATTACAATAGAAATGCTAAATAAAGTTCTAAGTGACAAGATAAAATGCGAGTATTGTGTAAAAATGTGTTTTGGGGTTTTTGGTATAAGAGCAACAATAAATAAAGTAAAACAACTGAACACAGAAAGTAAGTATCACATATGTAAGAGAGATTGGAACTGCAATAGGGAAAAAGCATTCTTAGAGAGTAGCGGATACACCACTAGCATTATAAGGAGCTAAGGTAAAGATTATTATCATGAACATTCTCAACTATGTATGTGTGGGAGGAACTCCATATTTGGACAAATAGGCAGCAACCGCTGCTCAATCATCCTCATAACCACAACAGTTAGCAATCGACATCAATCGAATTACTGCGCTATGATGGGACATAATCCCGTAGGACGTATCCCATGGCATGGATAGTGTAACAGTTAGCAATCGACATCAATCGAATTACTGCGCTATTAAGGGACATAATCCCGTAGGACGTATCCCATGGCATGGATAGTGTTCCATGAGTTTGCTCATTTTCCCAAGTTGATACGTAAGGAGTGCCAACAGCTTTATAGTCACTGTAACTGCTAACACACCTCCGTCTACCAACAAGTAGTTCCCTCCATCAAGTCCCCATGAGAGGCAAATGTTGAGAGGTCGACTTCTCTCAACATCAAGATGAAGACAATCTAACACATGGTCACAACGATGAATATCATAATAAACTTTATCTTATTTCAATTTAATACTAGGGTTTCTCCATCTCCCCAAGAACTAATGATCTACTCAGACGTGGAGGCAATCAACATCATGGCAATAACAATGGAATCTATCATAGATGAATAGTACTTGTATAAATCCACAACGTGTACGGAAATTACAACAAGATTTAGACAAGATGTAGATGGGATGGATGGGGATGGTGGTGATGCAGCGGTTGATGATGAAGTTCGATGCCTTAGCCTCTCGGATCTACGCAGGGCGAAGATCGATCCCCGATGGACGAGTTCCCCCTCCAGATGCCTTCCAGAGGTGAGGTTTTGGCGATTTTTTGGTGTTCTGTATGTTGTCTCCTTGATCCAGTTGCATGGGGTAAAACTATTTGAGGAGGCGGTGGTGGCGCCAACTATACGGCAGGAACTATACGACCGAAATATTTATTCCCTCCGTGTAGTTGGTCGTTGAACCGTCCATACGTCTTATTCGCTTCAGGTTTTTCTTCTCGTATTATTGATATTTCCCAAATAAGTGATTTACGTTGTTTTTGACTCCTTTTCTCCTCAGTACAACTGCTCCAAGACTTATGTCCATTGTATCCATCATCTGTCCTGATCCTAGTGAAAACAGACATAAAATGTTCGCGCGGGTGCCGTAAAATACCAAGATCCTACATCTACAATGCAAAATAATAATATAAAACATTATGCAAATATGCACTCATCAACCATGTCGGCTGTTTGCTTTTCTTCAGGCGGAGTCTTCCGCTTGTTATTGTTGTTCTTTCTGGCCTAGGTAGGGATTGCTATTGCCTGCAACCATCCGCGCATGTTGTCATGAGCAGCGGCGAACTCGCTAGCCATGGCGATCATTGCATTGAGGTTGAGCTCATTGTTATGTTGCTTGCACTTCAACGTATGCTAGAGCAAAGTTCCCTTCTCCAGACCGTCGATGAAGGCGGCCATAGAGGTTTGTTAGCGCACCCATGTGCGGGAATTTTTCATATCCAGCCAGCGAGAGAGGTAGGCACGAGAGGTTTCATCCTTTTCTTGTACAGACTACTGTAGGTCTCCGACAGTGCAGGGACGTTTGTACGTACCCTCAAAGTTCTTGGTGAACGCTTCATGCATGTCCAACCAATTGCATATTGATTTCTCGGGCAAGTCGTCAATCCATTCTCGGGCGGTTCTAGTGAGCATAAGTGGGAGGTACTTGACGGTGACATTAGGGTTTCCCCCTGCAATGTGAATCAATTCGTTGTAGTCCTGCAACCATGTAACTGGTCTGGCGGTGTCATCATAGGGCTTGATAGTCTTGTCTATCCGTAGGCCCTGGGGGTAGGTTGTGGCCCGTACTACTGGTTCAAAACAACATGGCCCAAGGTATGGGAGCTCCCGAGCTTCTTGGATCCTGTCCAGCCATGAACGTACGTCGTACGGCTCTGTTTGCTACCCTTTTCCGCCATGGGGAGGGGAGTTGCGGTGTGATTTATGAGATCCACCATGTCCTCCGCCATGATGGCTGCTAGGTGGCGACAGTGGCGGTGGAGGCGGTGGGTTAGCCTTCTTGCCGTTACCTTCCTGCGACTCATCACGCCTGGCTGTTCATGGTTGACTAGCAAAGCTCCGGGTTGGACTCAAGCCTCTGCGAAGTAGCCTTTTCTTATTGCTTGCATGCCCTGGCAACGAGGTCATACACCTGAGCAACTACTTCTGGTGACATGTCCTACTCCAGGAAGGTCTTGGCGATGACGATGTTGAGGGCGAGAGTTGGCATTACTTGCCTCCCCTCTGAATCAATGTATGGGGTGCCTTTTGCTGGCTTGGACCCGCCATATCCCAACTTGCGCCGAACGCCGTGGTGAGTTCCTGTGCCTGCTGTAGGCGGATAACTGGAGAGGGCATGGCCTTGGCCGGAGCCGGAGGCTCAGCGGCTATCTTAGCTGAGGCCGCTCTAGTTACTGCGGGTGTGGGCGGAGCTCTCTCACGTTCCGGTTCTTGTCCGTCTTCTTCCATCATGCTCCCAATGTCGACTAGCACCTGGTGGGATGTGTTGGCCTTCTCGGCGCGCACCTCCTTCTCGATCTCCCTCATAACAACATTGTATTCCTCCGAGTTAGTGTCCGATCTGCCCCCATCCATATTGATGTCGGTGTATAGTGCGTCGAGGACAGAGTCGGAGTTGGCTTCAGTGTTATTGATGGCGGATGTGGAGGGTGATGGAGGCGGGCCGTTGTTGTTGTCTCCTCCGGCCATGACAGTGATCGTGGCCTTAGCCTCCTCATTGGCATCCGTGTACTCATTGACGATTGCGACCATCTCACCAAGGGTGAGAAGACCCGCGACCTGTCGCCTTTGGAGGGTATGCCAGAGGAGTGTTTCGGGTGTGAGCCCTTCCACGAAGTGGTACACGAGTTCGTCGGCGCAGTCGCCTTCTAAGGTTTCCCTCACCCTCATCCATCTGGCAAGGTATTCGCGGGGAGGTTCTCCGTCCCTTTGAATGCATCTAGCCAGATCGAAGATGGCGACGACGCTAACAAAGTGTGACCTGCGCATCTCTAATGCTCGGGGAAGCCAAGCGGATTTGCAGGGTCCTTCCACCATTATATCTTGCATAGGGGCGGTTTGGGTGGGCCTTGAATTTTCTTGATCTGAGTCGCCATACTCTAGAGAGAGGTACGGCCCAGATCCTTCCGCGAACGTGTCCTGCCCGTAGGCGGTCCATGCGGAGTTTGACGAGTTTCCGACTTGTAGCTAGGACCCGAGTCAGTTTCGCAGATGAAGATGTGGATGTCTCCTAAGGGGATGACGGAATAGCGTGTAGAGTTCATCTTCGCAGGCACCCAGAACTCACCTGGAGGGACGATCGGGACATTGCCAGAGAAGAGAACGCGTCTGATGGCTACGGTGTCGCCAATTCCCGTGAAGAGATTGGACCTCGCTTGGTGTAGAGCTCGAAGCGCCTCTTACCCCACGGTGGGCGCCAACTGTCGTGGTATTGCCGACGAGTACGCCATGGAGGGGTCCTCATAGTGCGTGTTTAGAGATGTGGGGTAAGGCAGAGAGTTGGCGGGTACAAGGGTAACACAACTTACCAAGGTTCAAGTCCCAGAACGGTGGCGGAACTCTACTCCTGCTATAAATCACTATAATGGCAGTACACCGAGTTACAGAGATAGGTTCGTTGTGCGAGGTGTTGCACATTGTACGTAGCAATCTGATTGGTTGTGCTCTAAAGGCTCCCACAGGTCCGGTTTATAAAGGCACTAGAACCTAGGGTTACAGGGAAAGGACCATGTCGAACAAAGTAAAGAGTCCTACACTAATAATAACTAGTCTTTCATGTCTTGCACTCCAAGGCTCTGAGTATGTCGGTGACTCCTGCGTAGCCTTCCTTTATCTGGCATGGACCTCCCATCTGGATCCATCTAACTGGGCCGACTAGCAGGCCATAGGCCTTGCTACCAACTGTGGGCCACCTAGGTTATCCGGATTATGGACGTGCTATGACGATACCCATTTAGCATATCCCCAATAGGTGTACTTGAATCCACAATCATAAATTGGTGTAAGATAGTTTTACTCACACGAGTACTAAGGTTCTTACTTCGCGAGCCTAGCATGTATAGATAAGGCCTCCGAACATGGACCTAGAGGTTAAGCATGAGTCATAGAGTTGATATGATGCCCATATACATACTCGCCTTTGAAGCTACACCGACTCACGTGATGATCGGACTTGGTGTAGTGGATTTGGATCATGTAATCACCAAAAAGACATGAGGGGTGTTGTTTTTGAGTGGGAGTTCATTTGTAATTTGATTAGTTGAACTCGATCTATCATAAACTTAGTCTAAACTTTACAAATTCTGTTGTAGATGGCATCACCTGCTTTTAATTTCAATGTGTTCATGGAGAAAGAGAAACTTGCGGCAAATGGTAGCAACTTTACCAACTGATCCATGAATTTGAGGATTCTCCTCACTACAACAATATGTGCTAGAAGCGCCGCTAGGCCCCCCACCAATTCATGATGCCCCTAACAAGGAAAATAACGTCTATTTGACTCGTCGGGAGGACCACAACTTAGTTCATTGCAGCATACTATATGGGCTAGAGCTGGAACTTCGAAAGCTTTGATACCATGGGTGAATTAAAAATGATTTTTGATACCCATGTGTAACACCCTAAAATCGGCCCTATGCAGATTTTAGCGATTCCCACCAAACCCGCATAGAAACGATTCAAAGATGCCCACCTGGCACTTGCGTGCGGGTGGAAAACAAAGTAATACCATTACACAATAGTCCACAATGGAACCCACAGAACATATATATACAACAATTACTCAACGAGTCAAGAATACAGATATACAGTACAAAGATCCAAATCACCTTGAAAACGATACAACATCCGAGTATGGATAAGATGCAAATGGGGCTAAGAACCCTGAAGAAATAACCAATGGCGTCCATAACCTTGCCCAGGCCAAGCCGGAAGGGTAACCCTGTTAACGATGTCGAACTTATACCTGCTAAACAAAAGGGGTGTCGACAAAGGGCAAAGGGAAAAAGAGAGCGGTCAGTACTAAGTCCAGTACATGGCGAGGCTAGAATTCGGCGGCCCTCGCCTACATAGGTATGGTGGACTGAAGCGGCAGCAAAGCATGCACTATACAACCTATAGAGATTCGATACACTGTCGGCTATTAGAGAGAGATGATAAAGACCTATACGGAACCAACCTGATACTACCACCAAGCATACCCATCCTGGTATTTTCCCCCTCGAGACCAAACGGGGAAGTCATGCCGAGGAAACTCACACAGTTGGCAGTTTTATTCATTCCATTATAGTTGAAGAACTTACTAGTCAGATATAGATAGCATGAGTCATCCTGATAGCATAAGTAGTGGGTAGTTTTAGTTAACCATTCAGTTGTAGTTGCAGTACTTACTAGTTAGATACAATTAACACGTGACATCCCAAACCCAGCAGTTGTTGGCACTTTTATTTCATTCCCTTGGAGTTGTGATACTTACTAGGCAGGTATAACATGACATGATGCACCCCAATTCCAGCAGTTGTTGGCACTTTTATTATCCATTCCATTGTAGTGAAGCTGATTACTACTCACATGTTAAGTCAAATTTATAGCACTACTTTAGTTATGCGTGTCTATGATCGAGATATTGTGCTCCAAGTCGTCCATAACCGTGGACACGGCTTTTAGAAAGATTTACCCTACAGGGGTGCACAAATAGCAACACACACACGATCAACCTCGGGAAGAACCAAATAAAACGCAACGAGGCCTCACGACAAAGCATTCACAGGATTCATAAATCATTTCAGGGGGCCAGCCCACTAAGCTACCCGCAACAAAGTTGGCCGGCTCCGAGACAGACCTAGGGTTTATATCAATGGCTGTAAATGACTGGGAACCCGAAAGTGTGACTGGGCTTGTTGATACCGCGAAAACATTCCACGTTCCAAAACAGTACAGGTGCTCCATGCACAATCGTAAATAAAGTAGTAAAGCATGGCATAAGTACAGGATAGCAATAAAGCCCCAAACTACTTTGTGGCCCCAAGAAATAAAGTGTGAATGGTATCAGAGGAAAATAACGTCTATTTGACTCGTCGGGAGGACCACAACTTAGTTCGTTGCAGCATACTATATGGCCTAGAGCCGGAACTTCGAAAGCGTTTCGAAAACGGCAATGCCTTTGATACCATGGGTGAATTGAAAATGATTTTTGATACCCATGTGTAGCATCCCAATTGTCTAACAATTGTAATGCTACTTGGTCTAGTAATATAATGGCTACTTCATATATATAATTGTTGCATCCTAATTATATCATGCTCATGTCATCATGCCACCTTGCATTTGAGCATCATACAAAACCCTTTTTGTTTTGGTTCTTCTCTCATATGCATTGTAAATTGTATTTGCCTCTTGATATTGTATTTGGTTATTGATATATTGTTTAAATGCCCAAGTTGAGTAGGGGGCATATCTTTTAATTCCAACTCCACCACCTTTCTTGTCACCACCCCATAATTCCACCACCCTACTACATGTGAGCTTTGCAATTTATTTTGTTTTCATCTCTAGCTCATATAGGTTGGGATGGATCTACTTCTAACTCCACATGCTCTCATATATGCACCATATTGTTTCCACATTATTGGTTTATGAGAGCCACATGGCCACCTTTGCATGTCTTGTGAGTGGAACCCTTTTCTAGCTTCCATATGGGTTGTTGTGGGGTTTATGCTCATGTTGGGATATTTTTGGGCTTACTAAATACCTAGTGGCACATACACACTAGCATGTCCCATTTTTATTCAAATATGGTCATCTCCATTCACTCCACATGGAACATTCCTTCAATCCTTAGCTTGGCCCTAACTCCATCTCTTGAGGATGCACATAAATAAATGCCATGAGATTTTATTTTGTTTTCACAAGATTAACACATGGCATTAAATACTTGCATGGGCCATGCAACCATCTCCATCTTTGTCCTCCTTTGTTTTTATTTGGTTTTTGAGTGAATCATCCTCTATCCCTCCCTACCACTCCTTTTTGCTTTATCTAGTTTGTTCTTGCTAAAAAGCCACCACCACATCACCCTCTCTCTCTAATCCTCTCTCCAAACACCTAACACCTCACCTAAACCCTAAACCCCCTCCCTCTTTTTCTATCTCTAAACCCTACCACCACCATGATCTACCCCACCTACCCTCTCCTCTTTACCCATGCCGAGCCTCTCCATCCAACCCTAGCTCCATGCCACCCTCTCCTCTCTCTAACCTAGCTAACCCAAACACTAACCCTAGCTAAACCTAACCCGAGGCCACCATCTAACCAACCCGAGCTAGCCCCTCCCTCTCTTCTATCTCTCACGCCAGCCCCACCTTGCAGCCTCTCTGCCTCGCCCTGGTAGCCCCTGCCCCTGCCGTCCAGCCCGAGAACGTGAGAGGAGGTGGAGAAAAGGTGACCGAGACCACCTTTTTCCTCTACCCGTGCCCACACGCCACCTCCTCCCTCCCTCTCGCTTGCCCTTACCACACGACTCCTCTGCCTCCCCCGGATCTGCCCAGAGCCCTGCCTCTCCTCCCCTTCCTCTCCACCGACGCCCAACATCTCCCTCTCGCCGGACACCGCCTGCACCACCATCGTGTCTTCGTTCCAACCGACGAGCGCGGCGTGGAGGTGGTCGAGGAGGCCGAGGAGGTTCTTCTGCTTCGCCAGGATCACGACAGCGAGGAGGAGAAGCCCCACTTCTTCTGCAGTACCCCAACGCCGCCGAAACCCTAATCTCGCCGGCCGTCTGCATCGTCGCCGATCCCCTGCGTCCCAAGCCGTTCCGCCACCACCGACCCACTCTCGGTGAGCGCCCGACCCTCCCAGACACCTCCGCTAGCCGATTTGTTGCCTGTTCACGTTGTGCGTTTCGTCGAGCGCTCTCGGCGCGGCGAGCTCCCGTCGTCGAGGACCGTCCTCTCGTCGCGAGAACCTTACCTAGCCGCGCCACAGCAACCTACCAACAACCCCTTCGAGCCGTAGCGGTCACCGCCTCCGCGCGCGAGCCCCAGCTCCCCGGATCGAGTTCCCCGCACGCCGCGCTCCGCTGTCGCGCACGAAACTGTCCGCGGTTCAGAGAAAGAAGAGCAATAGTACGGGCATGTGGTCGATTTACAAATAGCCCCTCCTTTCTTTTTCGCCTCAACCCGCGGTACACCGAGCCCCACCAGTCAGCCTCCCTGTCCTTTTACAAGAACACCCCCGCAGTTTTGAACACCCAACCCGCGCTCCAGTCCTAGCCCCCACCTGTCAGTCGCTGCAGTCCCCACCCCTGGCGTGTGGGCCATAGCTGCTGGGCCCGCTTGTCAACCGCGTGGGCTAGCCAGAGCCGCGGTAGAAAAGGGATATTCTGCGCGCGTGGCCCCATTCCATTTGACCCCACCTGTCAGTGGCTATGGCTGGGATGGGCTGAGTAAGAAAAGTTTTCTGCTTGCTGTTTAATTAAAACCTTTTCAAAATTGATTTATATTCAAATTCAAATCTGTATTTAAATAACTTTTGAAATATAATTCCAAATTAATCATGTAATATATGTTTTGAAATCAGAAAAATGTGAGGAATTCAAATATGCCCTTCAAAATATATTATGAACACTTTAATTTTCGAGTTGGTTAAAATTACAACAAAATGCCCTTGGCCTTAATTAATTAATCACTTTTGTTTTATAACTCCAAATTTGACAAATAATATGTCTAAATTGATCAGCTCAACGAGACCTTTCTGTTTATGCATTCCATGTTCTGAATTGCAGAATGCATCATGTAAATATAAAGTATACAGCAACTTATTTGAGTATAAAATGTGACTAAAACTCCATAAAATGCTTTATTCTTGTATTCCACACCTCACCCATGCCATGCTACATTCTTGCCATGCAAATTGTGCATCATTCATCATGGCATGATTGTCTGCTTGTCGCATTTTAATTCATATGCTTGTGCACTTTATTTATGTTGGCCCTTGTTTGTTTGGTTCTTCTTCGAATAGACGCTGAGCAGGGGATATATCAAGAAACCCAGGAGCACTGCCCAGATCCTTCTCTCGCTTCAACTGAGCTGTCAGGCAAGCAGTACCACATGCTTGCATACGTATAGTACCTATTGCATCTATCTTACTCTTGCATCATTGAGTCGCGATTGCATTAAATTGAATCCCAAGTACTGCATAGCCTTTACTTTTAAACCCCACCGAAGCTTGTTCCTCCATCCCATGAGCCATTACTACAGGAGTTGTTTGAGCCATGCGGGTCGTAGAACAGCATGTGTAGGGTATGTGAGTGTCTGATGGATAACGAGGTACCTAAACAACTTAACCTGAGTAGTAATGGGATAACTAATGAAAGTGGCACCGGTGAGCAATATATGCTATTTGGTTTTTCATGCTCACTTGTGTCCCGTAGGACCCCGAGTACTTGATTCCTGTTCCTTGAATATTCGCGCTATCCACATCCGGGAGGCTTATGAACCCCCCTGAGCCAGAGCTTGATTCATTCTTATTTCTTGGGGCCACAAAGTAGTTTGGGGATTTATTACTATCTGTACTTATGCCATGCTTTACTACTTTATTTAAGATTGTGCGTGGAGCACCTATACTATTTAGGACCATGAGACGTTTTCGCTGTATCGACAAGCCCAGTCACACTTTCGGGTTCCCAGTCGTTTACAGCCGTCCACACAAACCTTGAGTCCGTCTCGGAGCCGGCCAACTTCGTTGCGGGTAGCTTAATGGGGTGGCCCCCTGAAATATTTCTGAATCCTGTGATCGCTTTGTCGTGAATGCCTCGTTGGGTTTTGATTTGGTTTTTCCGAGGTTGATCGAGTGTGTGTTGCTATTTGTGCACCCCTACAGGGTAAAACTTTCTGAAAGCCGTGTCCACGGTTATGGACGACTTGGAGCACAGTTTCTCGATCATAGACAAGTATAACTAAAGTACCGCTTTTAATTTGACTAAGTATCTGACTAGTAAATAGTGCAACACTCATGGAATGGATAATAAAACTGCCAACGGATGGGGGGATGTTCGTCCGCTTCCTCGTTGGTAAGCGAGGAGGAGGATGGATCTGTTAATATTACTGTCATAACTGCTGTTATTAATTCACGGCCATCCGTCTATCTATGGTTAGGCGGATGGTTAGCGAGTATCTATAGAATTGCTAGGTATTATCTTTTGCTGCAATTGCGTCACCCCAGGTTGTGTCCCCTTTAGAGGCATAAAGACTTGTTGAGTACCCCTAGGGTCTCACACGATAAATTGTTTGATTCAGATGAACAGGTGAACTCGCAAGATGGATACTGGGTGGAGGAGACGGACGATGTTGGCAACGATCACTCGGTGTAGAGATTCCGGGAACGGGGATCCGTGAGATCTGTGGGCGGGATGTGTTTATTTATGGGGCATCTTATGCCAATTTGCTTCTTATCCGTACTCGGATCTTGTTTTCCGCTTCCGCCTGATACTCTGATGTTTGATGTATGAGGAGATATCCTAAACTATTATATCTATCTAGGATATTTGGATCTTGCCGTTTGGCGTTGCAATATTTCTATTTCTTTTAGATGGAATGGCTCTGAGGACTGTTGTATGGTGGCTTGCATACATACTCATTTGTGTATGTAGTTGATCCCTTCGCCTGCCGATTACGCCGCTCGTTCTTGTCCCGATGTTTGGAAATGGTTAGGACGGCCGAAAGGTCTACCTGTGAGTGGCATTTGGCCCCACCGTACTATTTTAACCATTTCCGCTCATCCAGGCTTGTAACTAAGAGCGTAATTCACCGAGGTAGTTACAATTGGTATCAGAGCCATCCCGCCCTTCAGGGTCTCAACCAAATGGTCGTTGTCAGTCTAGCAAATATTTTTGGTAGCTATGTATACTAGGGAAAAACAAAACGCGAGAGTAGGACTGCTTCCACTTTTCTTCTTACCCACCCACCCACCCTTTTCTGGTAAGGAAGTGTAACATTTTCAATCCTCTTCTTAAAATTCAAACTAGGATTCACGTGTTCTGGGTTTCCGTAGTACCATAGAAAGTGTGTGTGTGTGTGTGTGTAATTCCTTGTCTATCTGTTGCATCCAACATGTTATCTTTATCTGCCTTTTGGTTATCAACTGTTGGTACATTCCATACCGACAGGCTTTTGCAAACCGACGCGATCTATCTGATTTGTTGTATACCGCCGCGATCTGTCTTACTCGTTGTTATCCGACGTTATCTTGTTTGGGGTGTTCGTTTCCGTAGTTACTAATCTTTAGGTTCATCTTGAGAAGAAGGTGTTTGGATACGTGTTCTACTTATTCATGTGCGGAGTAATGATTTGAGTGCGGGATGGAGTCGCGACCATACCACTACTTTTATCATTCGCTCTTGTATATTGAATTGGTAGAGTCACTAATCTTGATTCGTTAAGTGATTTTTGCGCATCTATTGGTATTTTAATGCCGAAAATGCGGGAAAAAATTTCTTTGATATATCTGTGTACCACACTCCTTTTCAGTTGTGTGCGATATGCTTAATATCTTCTAGGTGCTTTGAACTTTGTTGATATTTTAATATCATCTTAGTAAATTGTATCCTTTAATCTTGGTTAATTCCATCTTGGTACTATTTTGGATTATTATTATTCTCCATTATAGTACTGACTTGTGTTTTATATCAATCACAGGATGGCACCATCATGCCGTTCTGAGGAGGACATACAACCTGAACTGGGGGCCGCGTTGTCAAGCATCGCCAATGCCTTGGCAGCAATGCAGCAGAACCAGCAGCGTTTTGAAGAAAGTGTCAGGAGGAATGAGTTTGCTACGCTACCTCCACCTCCCAAGCGAGGAGACATCAAAAGCTTCCTGAAGTTCAACCCACGCCAATTTGATGTGTCCGATCAACCACTTGATGCTGATGATTGGTTGCGTGAGATGTAAAGGTTACTGGTGACTGCTGATGTTCCTGAGCAAGAGTGGGTAAAATGTGCCACTCACCTTCTGAAGGGAGATGCAGCTCTGTGGTGGGAGAATTACCTTAAGGCAAACTGCACTGGTTTTCAGCCTACTTGGGGACAGTTCACTGGAGCTTTCAAAGAGCAGTATCTGTCAGAAATTGTCATGGAGAGGATGAAGGAAGTGTTTCTCAACCTCAAGCAGGGCAATGACAATGTCAATACCTACATCAGAAACTTCATGAACCTTTCTCGTTATGGTGGCGATGAGATCTCTGATGACAAGAAGAAGCAAAAGAGGTTCCCGCAAGGGCTCAATGCATCGATTAAATATGCAATCACACGTGCAAGGCCGGCGTCTTTTCTGGAACTTCAGCATACAGCTCTGCAGGAAGAAGCAAGTAGGCAAGTGTTTGAGGAGTCAAAGAAACACCACCGCGATGCAGCAAGCTCTTCAGCTATGTCAACTCCTTCTAAGCGTCGTGTCTGGGTTCCTAACACCCCACCGTCGCTCCCGGCTCCACCAAGACCTTCAAGCTATGCGGCAAGGCCACCAAACTTCCTCACTGCTGCTCCCAGGGGCTACAACCACCACTACCCTGGAGCGCCTGGCGGTGTCCCTGGCTACGTTGCTCCACGTCCACCTGGTGCTTGTTACACTTGTGGAAACACTGGGCATCAACACTGGAACTGTCCAATGAACAACAAATCTCTTCCTCCACCACCCCCAAGACCTGCGACAAGCTCTCCTATGGTTCGTGCACCACCACCTCGGGCTCTCAACATCAACACCAAGCCCGGGTCTACTGTTGCTCGTGCCAACTGTGTCAACGCCGCTCAAGCTGAGCATGCACCTGGAGTTGTGATGGGTATGCTTCCCGTTAACTCAGTCCCTGCATGAGTTTTGTTTGATTCTGGTGCTTCGCATTCTTTTGTTTCTCATAAGTTTGCTAATGAGCATGATTTGGGTATGTTTCCCTTATTGCATCGTCTGGTGGTACAATCTCCTGGATCAAACATGAGGGCTGCTCATATCAGCCATGGCAATCAAATTGAGATTGGTGGCTCTTCGTTCTCGGCGTCCTTAATTGTTCTAGGCAATTCTGACATTGATGTCATCTTGGGCATGGATTGGTTGACAGCAAATGCAGCTGTGATTGATTGTGCTGAACGCTCGGTTTCTCTGAAAATTCCTGAAGGCCATATAGTCTATTCTCCAAGTCTGACTCCTGCTATTCAGCTTTTCTCTTTGGCAGCTCTGAATGCTGATGCTATGGAAGCTATTCAGAGTGTTCCGGTGGTCTGTGAGTTCCCAGATGTCTTTCCTGAAGAGTTGCCAGGTATGCCTCCGGATCGTGAGGTTGAGTTTGTAATTGAGCTTGAACCTGGAACGGCTCCTATCTCCAAGCGGCCTTATAAAATGGGTCCTGCTGAGTTGGCTGAACTCAAACGTCAGCTCGATGAACAAGAGAAGTTGGGTTTCATTCAACACAGTACTTCTTCTTTGGGTAGCCCAACCATCTTTGTGAAGAAGCGAGACAAGACTGATAGACTTTGTGTTGACTATCGGGCTCTCAATGCTAAAACGATCAAGAATAAATATCCCCTTCCGCGGATTAATGATCTCTTCGATCAGCTAGCTGGAGCTGTGGTATTCTCTAAGCTTGACTTGAGAAGTGGTTATCATCAAATCAAGATTCGCAAGGAAGATGTTCCTAAAACAGCTTTCACCACCCGCTATGGCCTGTATGAGTACACGGTCATGTCTTTCGGTCTCACCAACGCACCTGCCACCTTCTCGAGGCTTATGAACTCGGTTTTCATGGAGTATCTTGATAAGTTCGTTGTGGTCTATCTGGATGACATCCTAGTCTATTCTAAGTCAAAGGAAGAACATGAAGAACACATTCGGTGTGTCCTAAACAAGCTTTGTGAGAACCGCCTGTATGCAAAGTTCTCCAAATGTGAGTTTTGGCTGCCTCAAGTAACCTATCTTGGTCACGTCATCTCTGCCAAGGGCATTGCCGTCAACCCGGAAACTGTAAAGACAATTGTTGACTGGCTTCCTCCTGTAAATGTCAAAGAAGTCCGGAGCTTCCTTGGTTTGGCTAGTTATTGCCGTCGCTTCGTTCAGAACTTTTCGAAGATAGCGAAGCCTCTTACCGATCTCCTCAAGAAAGGCAAGAAATACCTTTGGACTCCTGCATATCAAGCAAGCTTTGAAACACTCAAAGAGAAGCTCTCTTCCACGCCAGTCTTGGTTCCTCCAGATACATCCAAGCCCTTCCAGATATTCTGTGACGCATCTTTGCAAGGATTGGGTGCGATCCTTATGCAAGAAAAACAAGTTGTTGCTTATGCCTCTCGACAGTTGAAGACGCATGAGATCAACTATCCTACACATGACCTCGAACTCGCAGCAGTTGTCTTTACTTTGAAAGTATGGAGGCATTACTTGCTTGGCAACCGTTGTGAAATCTTTTCTGATCACAAGAGTCTGAAGTATATCTTCACACAGCCTGATCTCAACCTTCGTCAGAGGAGGTGGATTGAAGCAATCAATGATTTTGATTTGACTATCAACTACACTCCGGGCAAAGCTAATGTCATGGCCGATGCGCTCAGCCGCAAAGCTTATGTCAGCAACCTCATGATGGAAGAACAACAACCGCTCTTGTGCGCGGAATTCTGTCAGCTCAACCTTGAAATTGTGGATCAAGGGTATCTTCTGAACCTTCTGGCAACCCCTCTCTTGGAAGAAAAGGTTCGCTCTTTTCAACTTGGTGATCCGTACACCAAAAATATCATCTCCAACCTTCAGCTTCCGAAGTATGAGTCCTTCCACGTCGATGACCAAGGCACGCTTTTCTTTGAACACCGGATGTTTGTTCCGAACTACCCGGGTTTGAGAGAGCAAGTTCTCAAGGAGGCGCATGATTATGTTCTTTCTATCCACCCTGGCAGCACAAAGATGTACATGGACTTGAAAACACAATATTGGTGGCCGGGATTGAAACGATATTGTGCCAAGTATGTCTCGGAGTGTGATGTCTGCCGCAGAGTTAAAGCTGTCCATCAGAAACCTTCCAGTCTTCTACAGCCATTGAAACCCCCGGAATGGAAATGGGAGAAAGTAGAGATGGACTTCATCACTGGTTTTCCAAGGTCGCAGAAGGGCAACAATGCAATCTTTGTTGTCATTGACAGGCTTTCTAAATTGGCTCACTTCTTTCCCGTCAAGGAAACAATTTCTGCAATTCAGTTGGCTGAGCTCTATATCAACAGAATTGTCTCTCTGTATGGGGTTCCTCTTGAGATCAGTTCAGACCGTGGAAGCATCTTCACTTCCAAGTTCTGGGAAAGTTTCCAAAATGCTTTGGGAACAAAATTGAACTTCAGCACAGCTTACCACCCTCAGTCGCAAGGACAAGTTGAAAGGATCAATCAGATTCTAGAAGATATGCTCCGTGCTTGCGTTATCTCTTTCGGCATGAAGTGGGAAGAATGTCTTCCTTATGCTGAATTCTCTTACAACAATAGCTTCCATAAAAGTCTAAAGATGGCACCATTTGAGGCTCTCTATGGTCGCAAATGCAGAACTCCGATTGGTTGGTCGGGTGCAGGAGAAAGAATGTTGTTTGGCCCTGACATTGTAACTCAAGCGGAGGAGAAGGTTCACATCATTCTTGAAAACCTGAAGATTGCTCAAAGTCGCCAGAAGAGCAATTATGACAGAAAACACACGGACATGGAGTATGTCCCTGGTGATCTCGTTTACCTTCGTGTCACTCCCATGAGAGGCACGCACCGCTTTGGTATCAAAGGAAAGCTGGCTCCTAGATACATCGGTCCATTCAAAATTCGTGGAAGAAGAGGAGAAGTTGCTTCTGCTCTTGAGCTCCCGGAAAAACTCAAGGTCCATGATGTTTTCCACATCTCTCAACTCAAGAAGTTCTTCAAGGATCCCGGCAGGACCGTGGACCATGAGCTTATCAATCTCTAAGAAGACCTGTCTTATCAAGAACACCCCACAAAAATCCTTGAAGTCGCAGAAAGAAGGACTCGCAACAAGTCCATCAAGTTTTGCAAGGTGCATTGGTCGCACCATTCTGTTGATGAAGCCACTTGGGAACGTGAAGACGAGCTCCGTGCCAAGTATCCTACCCTCTTTGTGTCTTCTTCTTCTTCCTAGAATCTCGGGGCAAGATTCCTGTTTAGTGGGGGAGAGTTGTAGCATCCCCATTGTCTAACAATTGTAATGCTACTTGGTCTAGTAATATAATGGCTACTTCATATATATAATTGTTGCATCCTAATTATATCATGCTCATGTCATCATGCCACCTTGCATTTGAGCATCATACAAAACCCTTTTTGTTTTGGTTCTTCTCTCATATGCATTGTAAATTGTATTTGCCTCTTGATATTGTATTTGGTTATTGATATATTGTTTAAATGCCCAAGTTGAGTTGGGGGCATATCTTTTAATTCCAACTCCACCACCTTTCTTGTCACCACCCCATAATTCCACCACCCTACTACATGTGAGCTTTGCAATTTATTTTGTTTTCATCTCTAGCTCATATAGGTTGGGATGGATCTACTTCTAACTCCACATGCTCTCATATATGCACCATATTGTTTCCACATTATTGGTTTATGAGAGCCACATGGCCACCTTTGCATGTCTTGTGAGTGGAACCCTTTTCTAGCTTCCATATGGGTTATTGTGGGGTTTATGCTCATGTTGGGATATTTTTGGGCTGACTAAATACCTAGTGGCACATACACACTAGCATGTCCCATTTTTATTCAAATATGGTCATCTCCATTCACTCCACATGGAACATTCCTTCAATCCTTAGCTTGGCCCTTACTCCATCTTTTGAGGATGCACATAAATAAATGCCATGAGATTTTATTTTGTTTTCACAAGATTAACACATGGCATTAAATACTTGCATGGGCCATGCAACCATCTCCATCTTTGTCCTCCTTTGTTTTTATTTGGTTTTTGAGTGAATCATCCTCTATCCCTCCCTACCACTCCTTTTTGCTTGATCTAGTTTGTTCTTGCTAAAAAGCCACCACCACATCACCCTCTCTCTCTAATCCTCTCTCCAAACACCTAACACCTCACCTAAACCCTAAACCCCTCCCTCTTTTTCTATCTCTAAACCCTACCACCACCATGATCTACCCCACCTACCCTCTCCTCTTTACCCATGCCGAGCCTCTCCATCCAACCCTAGCTCCATGCCACCCTCTCCTCTCTCTAACCTAGCTAACCCAAACCCTAACCCTAGCTAAACCTAACCCGTGCCCACACGCCACCTCCTCCCTCCCTCTCGCTTGCCCTCATCCACATGACTCCTCTGCCTCCCCCAGATCCGCCCAGAGCCCTGCCTCTCCTCCCCTTCCTATCCACCGACGCCCAACATCTCCCTCTCGCCGGACACCGTCTACACCACCGTCGTGTCTTCGTTCCAACCGACGAGCGCGGCGTGTAGGTGGTCGAGGAGGCCGAGGAGGTTCTTCTGCTTCGCCAGGAGCACGACAACGAGGAGGAGAAGCCCCACTTCTTCTGCAGTACCCCAACACTGCCGAAACCCTAATCTCGCCGGCCGTCTGCATCGTCGCCGATCCCCTGCGTCCCAAGGCGTTCCGCCACCACCGACCCACTCTCGGTGAGCGCCCGACCCTCCTAGACACCTCCGCTAGCCGATCTGTTGCCTGTTCGCGTTGTGCGTTTTGTCGAGCGCTCTCGGCGCGGCGAGCTCCCGTCGTCGAAGACCGTCCTCTCGTCGCGAGAACCTTACCTAGCCGCGCCACAGCAACCTACCAACAACCCCTTCGAGCCGTAGCGGTCACCGCCTCCGCGCGCGAGCCCCAGGTCCCCGGATCGAGTTCCCCGCACGCCGCGCTCCGCTGTCGTGCACGAAACTGTCCGCGGTTCAGAGAAAGAAGAGCAACAGTACGGGCATGTGGGCGATTTACAAATATCCCCTCCTTTTTTTTCCGCCTCAACCCGCGGTACACCGAGCCCCACCAGTCAGCCTCCCTGTCCTTTTACAAGAACACCCCCGCAGTTTTGAACACCCAACCCGCGCTCCAGCCCTAGCCCCCACCTGTCAGTCGCTGCAGTCCCCACCCCTGTTGTGTGGGCCGTAGCCGCTGGGCCCGCTTGTCAACCGCGTGGGCTAGCCAGAGCCGCGGTAGAAAAGGGATTTTCTGCGTGCGTGGCCCCATTCTGTTTGACCCCACCTGTCAGTGGCTATGGCTGGGATGGGCTGAGTAAGAAAAGTTTTCTGCTTGCTGTTTAATTAAAACCTTTTCAAAATTGATTTATATTCAAATTCAAATCTGTATTTAAATAACTTTTGAAATATAATTCCAAATTAATCATGTAATATATGTTTTGAAATCAGAAAAATGTGAGGAATTCAAATATGCCCTTCAAAATATATTATGAACACTTTAATTTTCGAGTTGGTTAAAATTACAACAAAATGCCCTTGGCCTTAATTAATTAATAACTTTTGTTTTATAACTCCAAATTTGACAAATAATATGTCTAAATTGATCAGCTCAACGAGACCTTTCTGTTTATGCATTCCATGTTCTGAATTGCAGCATGCATCATGTAAATATAAAGTATACAACAACTTATTTGAGTATAAAATGTGACTAAAACTCCATAAAATGCTTTATTCTTGTATTCCACACCTCACCCATGCCATGCTACATTCTTGCCATGCAAATTGTGCATCATTCATCATGGCATGATTGTTTGCTTGTCGCATTTTAATTCATATGCTTGTGCACTTTATTTATGTTGGCCCTTGTTTGTTTGGTTCTTCTTCGAATAGACGCTGAGCAGGGGATATATCAAGAAACCCAGGAGCACTACCCAGATCCTTCTCTCGCTTCAACTGAGCTGCCAGGCAAGCACTACCACATGCTTGCATACATATAGTACCTATTGCCTCTATCTTACTCTTGCATCATTGAGTCGCGATTGCATTAAATTGAATCCCAAGTACTGCATAGCCTTTACTTTTAAACCCCACCGAAGCTTGTTCCTCCATCCCATGAGCCATTACTACAGGAGTTGTTTGAGCCATGCAGGTCGTAGAACAGCATGTGTAGGGTATGTGAGTGTCTGATGGATAACGAGGTACCTAAACAACTTAACCTGAGTAGTAATGGGATAACTAATGAAAGTGGCACCGGTGAGCAATATCTGCTATTTGGTTTTTCATGCTCACTTGTGTCCCGTAGGACCCCGAGTACTTGATTCCTGTTCCTTGAATATTCGTGCTATCCACATCCGGGAGGCTTATGAACCCCCCTGAGCCAGAGCTTGATTCATTCTTATTTCTTGGGGCCACAAAGTAGTTTGGGGCTTTATTACTATCCTGTACTTATGCCATGCTTTACTGCTTTATTTAAGATTGTGCGTGGAGCACCTGTACTGTTTAGGACCGTGACACGTTTTCGCTGTATCGACAAGCCCAGTCACACTTTCGGATTCCTAGTCGTTTACAGCCGTCCACACAAACCTTGAGTCCGTCTCGGAGCCGGCCAACTTCGTTGCGGGTAGCTTAATGGGGTCGCCCCCTGAAATATTTCTGAATCCTGTGATCGCTTTGTCGTGAATGCCTCGTTGGGTTTTGATTTGGTTTTTCCGAGGTTGATCGAGTGTGTGTTGCTATTTGTGCACCCCTGCAGGGTAAAACTTTCTGAAAGCCGTGTCCGCGGTTATGGACGACTTGGAGCACAGTTTCTCGATCATAGACAAGTATAACTAAAGTACCGCTTTTAATTTGACTAAGTATCTGACTAGTAAATAGTGCAACACTCATGGAATGGATAATAAAACTGCCAACGGATGGGGGGCTGTTCGTCCACTTCCTCGTTGGTAAGTGAGGAGGAGGATGGATCTGTTAATATTACTGTTATAACTGTTGTTATTAATTCACGGACATCCGTCTATCTATGGTTAGGCGGATGCTTAGCGAGTATCTATAGAATTGCTAGGTATTATCTTTTGCTGCAATTGCGTCACCCCAGGTTGTGTCCCCTTTAGAGGCATAAAGACTTGCTGAGTACCCCTAGGGTCTCACACGATAAATTGTTTGATTCAGATGAACAGGTGAACTCGCAAGATGGATACTGGGTGGAGGAGACGGACGATGTTAGCAACGATCACTCGGTGTAGAGATTCCGGGAACGGGGATCCTACAATTTTAATTAAACCGAAGGAGGTAGTTACAACTTGTTTTTCTTGAGAAAACCGGAGCTATGTCCATCCTATCCTTCTTGTCTCACGACAATCCTTCAACTCTTCTAACTGTTGTTTCTCCAGCAAAACGCAAGACTCGCAACAAGTCTAGCAAGTTTTGCAAGGTGTAGTGTTCGCACCATTCCGTTCTTCATCATCTTGGGAACGCAAGGGTCACCTTCGTTCCGAACACCCGCCTCTTCTTGTGTTGTTCTCTTTTTCTAGGAATCTCGGGGCGAGATTCTTGTTTAGTGGGGGAGAGTTGTAGCATCCCAATTGTCTAACAATTGCAATGCTACTAGCCTAGTCTATATAATGCTACCTTCCTACATGTTTAGATTGCATCATCATGTTATCATGCTCATGTCATCATGCCACCTTGCATTTGAGCATCATATAAAACCCTTTTTGTTTTGGTTCTTCCCTCATATGCATTGTTAATTGTATTTGCCTCTTGATATTGTATTTGGTTATTGATATATTGTTTAATGCCCAAGTTGAGTTGGGGGCATATCTTTTATTCCACTCCACCACCTTTCTTTTCACCACCTTATAATTCCACCACCCTACTACATGTGAGATTTGCAATTTATTTTGTTTTCATCTCTAGCTCCTATAGGTTGGGATGGATCTACTTCTAACTCCACATGCTCTCATATATGCACCATATTGTTTCCACATTATTGGTTTATGAGAGCCACATGGCCACCTTTGCATGTCTTGTGAGTGGAACCCTTTTCTAGCTTCCATATGGGTTGTTGTGGGGTTTATGCTCATGTTGGGATATTTTTGGGCTTACTAAATACCTAGTGGCACATACACACTAGCATGTCCCTTTTTTATTCAAATATGGTCATCTCCATTCACTCCACATGGAACATTCCTTCAATCCTTAGCTTGGCCCTTACTCCATCTTTTGAGGATGCACATAAATAAATGCCATGAGATTTTATTTTGTTTTCACAAGATTAACACATGGCATTAAATACTTGCATGGGCCATGCAACCATCTCCATCTTTGTCCTCCTTTGTTTTTATTTGGTTTTTGAGTGAATCATCCTCTATCCCTCCCTACCACTCCTTTTTGCTTGATCTAGTTTGTTCTTGCTAAAAAGCCACCACCACATCACCCTCTCTCTCTAATCCTCTCTCCAAACACCTAACACCTCACCTAAACCCTAAACCCCCTCCCTCTTTTTCTATCTCTAAACCCTACCACCACCATGATCTACCCCACCTACCCTCTCCTCTTTACCCATGCCGAGCCTCTCCATCCAACCCTTGCTCCATGCCACCCTCTCCTCTCTCTAACCTAGCTAACCCAAACCCTAACCCTAGCTAAACCTAACCCGAGGCCACCATCTAACCAACCCGAGCTAGCCCCTCCCTCTCTTCTCTCTCTCACGCCAGCCCCACCTTGCAGCCTCTCTGCCTCGCCCTGGTAGCCCCTGCCCCTGCCTTCCAGCCCGAGCACGTGAGAGGAGGTGGAGAAAAGGTGACCGAGACCACCTTTTTCCTCTACCCGTGCCCACACGCCACCTCCTCCCTCCCTCTCGCTTGCCCTCATCCACACGACTCCTCTGCCTCCCCCAGATCCGCCCAGAGCCCTGCCTCTCCTCCCCTTCCTCTCCACCAACGCCCAACATCTCCCTCTCGCCGGACACCGTCTGCACCACCGTCGTGTCTTCGTTCCAACCGACGAGCGCGGCGTGGAGGTGGTCGAGGAGGCCGAGGAGGTTCTTCTGCTTCGCCAGGAGCACGACAGCGAGGAGGAGAAGCCCCACTTCTTCTGCAGTACCCCAACACCGCCGAAACCCTAATCTCGCTGGCCGTATGCATCGTCGCCGATCCCCTGCGTCCCAAGACGTTCCGCCACCACCGACCCACTCTCGGTGAGCGCCCGACCCTCCCAGACACCTCCGCTAGCCGATCTGTTGCCTGTTCGCGTTGTGCGTTTCGTCGAGCGCTCTCGGCGCGGCGAGCTCCCGTCGTCGAGGACCGTCCTCTCGTCGCGAGAACCTTACCTAGCCGCGCCACAGCAACCTACCAACAACCCCTTCGAGCCGTAGCGGTCACCGCCTCCGCACGCGAGCCCCAGGTCCCCGGATCGAGTTCCCCGCACGTCGCGCTCCGCTGTCGCGCACGAAACTGTCCGCGGTTCAGAGAAATAAGAGCAACAGTACGGGCATGTGGTCGATTTACAAATAGCCCCTCCTTTTTTTTCCGCCTCAACCCGCGGTACACCGAGCCCCACCAGTCAGCCTCCCTGTCCTTTTACAAGAACACCCCCGCAGTTTTGAACACCCAACCCGCGCTCCAGCCCTAGCCCCCACCTGTCAGTCGCTGCAGTCCCCACCCCTGGCGTGTGGGCCGTAGCCGCTGGGCCCGCTTGTCAACCGCGTGGGCTAGCCAGAGCCGCGGTAGAAAAGGGATTTTCTGCGCGCGTGGCCCCATTCTGTTTGACCCCACCTGTCAGTGGCTATGGCTGGGATGGGCTGAGTAAGAAAAGTTTTCTGCTTGCTGTTTAATTAAAACCTTTTCAAAATTGATTTATATTCAAATTCAAATCTGTATTTAAATAACTTTTGAAATATAAGTCCAAATTAATCATGTAATATATGTTTTGAAATCAGAAAAATGTGAGGAATTCAAATATGCCCTTCAAAATATATTATGAACACTTTAATTTTCGAGTTGGTTAAAATTACAACAAAATGCCCTTTGCCTTAATTAAATTATTTGAAAACAGATTTGGATTTGAATATAAATCAATTTTGAAAAGGTTTTAATTAAACAGCAAGCAGAAAACTTTTCTTACTCAGCCCATCCCAGCCATAGCCACTGACAGGTGGGGTCAAACGGAATGGGGCCACGCGCGTAGAAAATCCCTTTTCTACCGCGGCTCTGGCTAGCCCACGCGGTTGACAAGCGGGCCCAGCGGCTACGGCCCACACGCCAGGGGTGGGGACTGCAGCGACTGACAGGTGGGGGCTAGGGCTGGAGTGCGGGTTGGGTGTTCAAAACTGCGGGGGTGTTCTTGTAAAAGGACAGGGAGGCTGACTGGTGGGGCTCGGTGTACCGCGGGTTGAGGCGGAAAAAAAAGGAGGGGCTATTTGTAAATCGACCACATGCCTGTACTGTTGCTCTTCTTTCTCTGAACCGCGGACAGTTTCGTGCGTGACAGCGGAGCGCGGCGTGCGGGGAACTCGATCCGGGGACTTGGGGCTCACGCGCGGAGGCGATGACCGCTACGGCTCGAAGGGGTTGTTGGTAGGTTGTTGTGGTGCGGCTAGGTAAGGTTCTCGCGACGAGAGGACGGTCCTCGACGACGGGAGCTCGCCGCACCGAGAGCGCTCGACGAAACGCACAATGCGAACAGGCAACAGATCGGCTAGCGGAGGTGTCTGGGAGGGTCGAGCGCTCACCGAGAGTGGGTCGGTGGTGGCAGAACGGCTTGGGACGCAGGGGATCGGCGACGATGCAGACGGCCGGCGAGATTAGGCTTTCGGCGGCATTGGGGTACTGCAGAAGAAGTGGGGCTTCTCCTCCTCGCTGTCGTGCTCCTGGCGAAGCAGAAGAACCTCCTCGGCCTCCTCGACCACCTCCACGCCGCGCTCGTCGGTTGGAACGAAGACACGACGGTGGTGCAGACGGTGTCCGGCGAGAGGGAGATGTTAGGCGTCGGTGGAGAGGAAGGGGAGGAGAGGCAGGGCTCTGGGCGGATCTGGGGAGGCAGAGGAGTCATGTGGATGAGGGCAAGCGAGAGGGAGGGAGGAGGTGGCATGTGGGCACGGGTAGAGGAAAAAGGTGGTCTCGATCACCTTTTCTCCACCTCCTCTCACGTGCTCGGGCTGGACGGCAGGGGCAGGGGCTACCAGGGCGAGGCAGAGAGGCTGCAAGGTGGGGCTGGCGTGAGAGAGAAGAGAGGGAGGGGCTAGCTCGGGTTGGTTAGATGGTGGCCTCGGGTTAGGTTTAGCTAGGGTTAGGGTTTGGGTTAGCTAGGTTAGAGAGAGGAGAGGGTGGCATGGAGCTAGGGTTGGATGGAGAGGCTCGGCATGGGTAAAGAGGAGAGGGTAGGTGGGGTAGATCATGGTGGTGGTAGGGTTTAGAGATAGAAAAAGAGGGAGGGGGTTTAGGGTTTAGGTGAGGTGTTAGGTGTTTGGAGAGAGGATTAGAGAGAGAGGGTGATGTGGTGGTGGCTTTTTAGCAAGAACAAACTAGATCAAGCAAAAAGGAGTAGTAGGGAGGGATAGAGGATGATTCACTCAAAAACCAAATAAAAACAAAGGAGGACAAAGATGGAGATGGTTGCATGGCCCATGCAAGTATTTAATGCCATGTGTTAATCTTGTGAAAACAAAATAAAATCTCATGGCATTTATTTATGTGCATCCTCAAAAGATGGAGTAAGGGCCAAGCTAAGGATTGAAGGAATGTTCCATGTGGAGTGAATGGAGATGACCATATTTGAATAAAAATGGGACATTCTAGTGTGTATGTGCCACTAGGTATTTAGTAAGCCCAAAAATATCCCAACATGAGCATAAACCCCACAACAACCCATATGGAAGCTAGAAAAGGGTTCCACTCACAAGACATGCAAAGGTGGCCATGTGGCTCTCATAAACCAATAATGTGGAAACAATATGGTGCATATATGAGAGCATGTGGAGTTAGAAGTAGATCCATCCCAACCTATATGAGCTAGAGATGAAAACAAAATAAATTGCAAAGCTCACATGTAGTAGGGTGGTGGAATTATGGGGTGGTGACAAGAAAGGTGGTGGAGTTGGAATTAAAAGATATGCCCCCAACTCAACTTGGGCATTTAAACAATATATCAATAACCAAATACAATATCAAGAGGCAAATACAATTTACAATGCATATGAGAGAAGAACCAAAACAAAAAGGGTTTTGTATGATGCTCAAATGCAAGGTGGCATGATGACATGAGCATGATATAATTAGGATGCAACAATTATATATATGAAGTAGCCATTATATTACTAGACCAAGTAGCATTACAATTGTTAGACAATTGGGATGCTACAACTCTCCCCCACTAAACAGGAATCTCGCCCCGAGATTCTAGGAAGAAGAAGAAGACACAAAGAGGGTAGGATACTTGGCACGGAGCTCGTCTTCACGTTCCCAAGTGGCTTCGTCAACAGAATGGTGCAACCACTACACCTTGCAGAACTTGATGGACTTGTTGCGAGTCCTTCTTTCTACGACTTCAAGGATTTTTGTGGGGTGTTCTTGATAAGACAGGTCTTCTTGGAGATTGATAAGCTCATGGTCCACGGTCCTGCCGGGATCCTTGAAGCACTTCTTGAGTTGAGAGATGTGGAAAACATCATGGACCTTGAGTTTTTCCAGGAGCTCAAGAGCATAAGCAACTTCTCCTCTTCTTCCACGAATTTTGAATGGACCGATGTATCTAAGAGCCAGCTTTCCTTTGATACCAAAGCGGTGCGTGCCTCTCATGGGAGTGACACGAAGGTAAACGAGATCACCAGGGACATACTCCATGTCCGTGTGTTTTCTGTCATAATTGCTCTTCTGGCGACTTTGAGCAATCTTCAGGTTTTCAAGAATGATGTGAACCTTCTCCTCCGCTTGAGTTACAATGTCAGGGCCAAACAATATTCTTTCTCCTGCACCCGACCAACCAATCGGAGTTCTGCATTTGCGACCATAGAGAGCCTCAAATGGTGCCATCTTTAGACTTTTCTGGAAGCTATTGTTGTAAGAGAATTCAGCATAAGGAAGACATTCTTCCCACTTCATGCCGAAAGAGATAACGCAAGCACGGAGCATATCTTCCAGAATCTGATTGATCCTTTCAACTTGTCCTTGCGACTGAGGGTGGTAAGATGTGCTGAAGTTCAATTTTGTTCCCAAAGCATTTTGGAAACTTTCCCAGAACTTGGAAGTGAAGATGCTTCCACGGTCTGAACTGATCTCAAGAGGAACCCCATACAGAGAGACAATTCTGTTGATATAGAGCTCAGCCAACTGAATTGCAGAAATTGTTTCCTTGACGGGAAAGAAGTGAGCCACTTTAGAAAGCCTGTCAATGACAACAAAGATTGCATTGTTGCCCTTCTGCAACCTTGGAAAACCAGCGATGAAGTCCATCTCTACTTTCTCCCATTTCCATTCTGGGGGTTTCAATGGCTGTAGAAGACCGGAAGGTTTCTGATGGACAGCTTTAACTCTGCGGCAGACATCACACTACGAGACATACTTGGCACAATATCGTTTCAATCCCGGCCACCAATATTGTGTTTTCAAGTCCATGTACATCTTTGTGCTGCCAGGGTGGATAGAAAGAACAGAATCATGCGCCTCCTTGAGAACTTGCTCTCTCAGACCCGGGTAGTTCGGAACAAACATCCGGTGTTCAAAGAAAAGCGTGCCTTGGTCATCGACGTGGAAGGACTCATACTTCGGAAGCTGAAGGTTGGAGATGATCTTTTTGGTGTACGGATCACCAAGTTGAAAAGAGCGAACCTTTTCTTCCAAGAGAGGGGTTGCCAGAAGGTTCAGAAGATACCCTTGATTCACAATTTCAAGGTTGAGCTGACGGAATTCCGCGCACAAGAGCGGTTGTTGTTCTTCCATCATGAGGTTGCTGACATAAGCTTTGCGGCTGAGCGCATCGGCCATGACATTAGATTTGCCCGGAGTGTAGTTGATAGTCAAATCAAAATCATTGATTGCTTCAATCCACCTCCTCTGACGAAGGTTGAGATCAGGCTGTGTGAAGATATACTTCAGACTCTTGTGATCAGAAAAGATTTCACAACGGTTGCCAAGCAAGTAATGCCTCCATACTTTCAAAGCAAAGACAACTGCTGCGAGTTCGAGGTCATGTGTAGGATAGTTGATCTCATGCATCTTCAACTGTCGAGAGGCATAAGCAACAACTTGTTTTTCTTGCATAAGGACCGCACCCAATCCTTGCAAAGATGCGTCACCGAATATCTAGAAGGGCTTGGATGTATCTGGAGGAACCAAGACTGCCGTGGAAGTGAGCTTCTCTTTGAGTGTTTCAAAGCTTGCTTGACATGCAGGAGTCCAAAGGTATTTCTTGCCTTTCTTGAGGAGATCGGTAAGAGGCTTCGCTATCTTCGAAAAGTTCTGAATGAAGCGACGGCAATAACTAGCCAAACCAAGGAAGCTCCGGACTTCTTTGACATTTACAGGAGGAAGCCAGTCAACAATTGTCTTTACAGTTTCCGGGTTGACGGCAATGCCCTTGGCAGAGATGACGTGACCAAGATAGGTTACTTGAGGCAGCCAAAACTCACATTTGGAGAACTTTGCATACAGGCGGTTCTCACAAAGCTTGTTTAGGACACACCGAAGGTGTTCTTCATGTTCTTCCTTTGACTTAGAATAGACTAGGATGTCATCCAGATAGACCACAACGAACTTATCAAGATACTCCAAGAAAACCGAGTTCATAAGCCTCGAGAAGGTGGCAGGTGCGTTGGTGAGACCGAAAGACATGACCGTGTACTCATACAGGCCATAGCGGGTGGTGAAAGCTGTTTTAGGAACATCTTCCTTGCGAATCTTGATTTGATGATAACCACTTCTCAAGTCAAGCTTAGAGAATACCACAGCTCCAGCTAGCTGATCGAAGAGATTATTAATACGCGGAAGGGGATATTTATTCTTGATGGTTTTAGCATTGAGAGCCCGATAGTCAACACAAAGTCTATCAGTCTTGTCTCGCTTCTTCACAAAGATGGTTGGGCTACCCCAAGAAGAAGTATTGTGTTGAATGAAACCCAACTTCTCTTGTTCATCGAGCTGACGTTTGAGTTCAGCCAACTCAGCAGGACCCATTTTATAAGGCCGCTTGGAGATAGGAGCCGTTCCAGGTTCAAGCTCAATTACAAACTCAACCTCACGATCCGGAGGCATACCTGGCAACTCTTCAGGAAAGACATCTGGGAACTCACAGACCACCGGAACACTCTGAATAGCTTCCATAGCATCAGCATTCAGAGCTGCCAAAGAGAAAAGCTGAATAGCAGGAGTCAGACTTGGAGAATAGACTATATGGCCTTCAGGAATTTTCAGAGAAACCGAGCGTTCAGCATAATCAATCACAGCTGCATTTGCTGTCAACCAATCCATGCCCAAGATGACATCAATGTCAGAATTGCCCAGAACAATTAAGGACGCCGAGAACGAAGAGCCACCAATCTCAATTTGATTGCCATGGCTGATATGAGCAGCCCTCATGTTTGATCCAGGAGATTGTACCACCAGACGATGCAATAAGGGAAACATACCCAGATCATGCTCATGAGCAAACTTATGAGAAACAAAAGAATGCGAAGCACCAGAATCAAACAAAACTCGTGCAGGGACTGAGTTAACGGGAAGCATACCCATCACAACTCCAGGTGCATGCTCAGCTTGAGCGGCGTTGACACAGTTGGCACGAGCAACAGTAGACCCGGGCTTGGTGTTGATGTTGAGAGCCCGAGGTGGTGGTGCACGAACCATAGGAGAGCTTGCCGCAGGTCTTGGGGGTGGTGGAGGAAGAGCTTTGTTGTTCATTGGACAGTTCCAGTGTTGATGCCCAGTGTTTCCACAAGTGTAACAAGCACCAGGTGGACGTGGAGCAACGTAGCCAGGGACTCCGCCAGGCGCTCCAGGGTAGTGGTGGTTGTAGCCCCTGGGAGCAGCAGTGATGAAGTTTGGTGGCCTTGCCGCGTAGCTTGAAGGTCTTGGTGGAGCCGGGAGTGACGGTGGGGTGTTAGGAACCCAGACACGACGCTTAGAAGGAGTTGACATAGCTGAAGAGCTTGCTGCATCGCGGTGGTGTTTCTTTGACTCCTCAAACACTTGCCTACTTGCTTCTTCCTGCAGAGCTGTATGCTGAAGTTCCAGAAAAGACGCCAGCCTTGCAGGTGTGATTGCATATTTAATCGATGCATTGAGCCCTTGCCGGAACCTCTTTTGCTTCTTCTTGTCATCAGAGATCTCATCGCCACCATAACGAGAAAGGTTCATGAAGTTTCTGATGTAGGTATTGACATTGTCATTGCCCTGCTTGAGGTTGAGAAACACTTCCTTCATCCTCTCCATGACAATTTCTGACAGATACTGCTCTTTGAAAGCTCAAGTGAACTATTCCCATGTAGGCTGAAAACCAGTGCAGTTTGCCTTAAGGTAATTCTCCCACCACAGAGCTGCATCTCCCTTCAGAAGGTGAGTGGCACATTTTACCCACTCTTGCTCAGGAACATCAGCAGTCACCAGTAACCTTGACATCTCACGCAACCAGTCATCAGCATCAAGTGGTTGATCGGACACATCAAATTGGCGTGGGTTGAACTTCAGGAAGCTTTTGATGTCTCCTCGCTTGGGAGGTGGAGGTAGCGTAGCAAACTCATTCCTCCTGACACTTTCTTCAAAACGCTGCTGGTTCTGCTGCATTGCTGCCAAGGCATTGGCGATGCTTGACAACGCGGCCCCTAGTTCAGGTTGTATGTCCTCCTCAGAACGGCGTGGTGGTGCCATCCTGTGATTGTTATAGAACACAAGTCAGTACTATAATGGAGAATAATAATAATCCAAAATAGTACCAAGATGGAATTAACCAAGATTAAAGGATACAATTTACTAAGATGATATTAAAATATCAACAAAGTTCAAAGCACCTAGAAGATATTAAGCATATCGCACACGACTGAAAAGGAGTGTGGTACATCAAAGAAAAAAAATCCGCATTTTCGGCATTAAAATACCAATAGATGCGCAAAAATCACTTAACGAATCAAGATTAGTGACTCTACCAATTCAATATACAAGAGCGAATGATAAAAGTAGTGGTATGGTCGCAAATCCATCCCGCACTCAAATCATTACTCCGCACATGAATAAGTAGAACACGTATCCCAACACCTTCTTCTCAAGATGAACCTAAAGATTAGTAACTACGGAAACGAACACCCCAAATAAGATAACGTCGGATAACAACGAGTAAGACAGATCGCGGCGGTATACAACGAATCAGATAGATCGCGTCGGTTTGCAAAAGCCTGTCGGTATGGAATGTACCAACAGTTGATAACCAAAAGGCAGATAAAGATAACATGTTGGATGCAACAGATAGACAAGGAATTACACACACACACACACACACACTTTCTATGGTACTACGGAAACCCAGGACACGTGAATCCTAGTTTGAATTTTAAGAAGAGGATTGAAAACGTTACACTTCCTTACCAGAAAAGGGTGGGTGGGTGGGTAAGAAGAAAAGTGGAAGCAGTCCTACTCTCGCGTTTTGTTTTTCCCTAGTATACATAGCTACCAAAAATATTTGCTAGACTGACAACGACCATTTGGCTGAGACCCTGAAGGGCGGGATGGCTCTGATACCAATTTGTAACTACCTCGGTGAATTACGCTCTTAGTTACAAGCCTGGATGAGCGGAAATGGTTAAAATAGTACGGTGGGGCCAAATGCCACTCACAGGTAGACCTTTCGGCCGTCCTAACCATTTCCAAACATCAGGACAAGAACGAGCGGCGTAATCGGCAGGCGAAGGGATCAACTACATACACAAATGAGTATGTATGCAAGCCACCATACAACAGTCCTCAGAGCCATTCCATCTAAAAGAAATAGAAATATTGCAACGCCATACGGAAAGATCCAAATATCCTAGATAGATATAATAGTTTAGGATATCTCCTCATACATCAAACATCAGAGTATCAGGCGGAAGCGGAAAACAAGATCCGAGTACGGATAAGAAGCAAATTGGCATAAGATGCCCCATAAATAAACACATCCCGCCCACAGATCTCACGGATCCCCGTTCCCGGAATCTCTACAACGAGTGATCGTTGCCAACATCGTCCGTCTCCTCCACCCAGTATCCATCTTGCGAGTTCACCTGTTCATCTGAATCAAACAATTTATCGTGTGAGACCCTAGGGGTACTCAGCAAGTCTTTATGCCTCTAAAGGGGACACAACCTGGGGTGACGCAATTGCAGCAAAAGATAATACCTAGCAATTCTATAGATACTCGCTAACCATCCGCCTAACCATAGATAGACGGATGGCCGTGAATTAATAACAACAGTCATAACAGTAATATTAACAGATCCATCCTCCTCCTCGCTAACCAATGAGGAAGCGGACGAACAGCCCCCCATCCGTTGGCAGTTTTATTATCCATTCCATGAGTGTTGCACTATTTACTAGTCAGATACTTAGTCAAATTAAAAGCGGTACTTTAGTTATACTTGTCTATGATCGAGAAACTGTGCTCCAAGTCGTCCATAACCGCGGACACGGCTTTCAGAAAGTTTTACCCTGCAGGGGTGCACAAATAGCAACACACACTCGATCAACCTCGGAAAAACCAAATCAAAACCCAACGAGGCATTCACGACAAAGCGATCACAGGATTCAGAAATATTTCAGGGGGCCACCCCATTAAGCTACCCGCAACGAAGTTGGCCGGCTCCGAGACAGACTCAAGGTTTGTGTGGACGGCTGTAAACGACTGGGAACCCGAAAGTGTGACTGGGCTTGTCGATACAGCGAAAACGTGTCACGGTCCTAAACAGTACAGGTGCTCCACGCACAATCTTAAATAAAGCAGTAAAGCATGGCATAAGTACAGGATAGTAATAAATCCCCAAACTACTTTGTGGCCCCAAGAAATAAGAATGAATCAAGCTCTGGCTCAGGGGGGTTCATAAGCCTCCTGGATGTGGATAGCGCGAATATTCAAGGAACAGGAATCAAGTACTCGGGGTCCTACGGGACACAAGTGAGCATGAAGAACCAAATAGCAGATATTGCTCACCGATGCAACTTTCATTAGTTATCCCATTACTACTCAGGTTAAGTTGTTTAGGTACCTCGTTATCCATCAGACACTCACATACCCTACACATGCTGTTCTACGACCCGCATGGCTCAAACAACTCCTGTAGTAATGGCTCATGGGATGGAGGAACAAGCTTCGGTGGGGTTTAAAAGTAAAGGCTATGCAGTACTTGGGATTCAGTTTAATGCAATCGCGACTCAATGATGCAAGAATAAGATAGAGGCAATAGGTACTATATGTATGCAAGCATGTGGTAGTGCTTGCCTGGCAGCTCAATTGAAGCGAGAGAAGGATCTGGGTAGTGCTCCTGGGTTTCTTGATATATCCCCTGCTCAGCGTCTATTCGAAGAAGAACGAAACAAACAAGGGCCAACATAAATAAAGTGCACAAGCATATGAATAAAATGCGACAAGCAAACAATCATGCCATGATGAATGATGCACAATTTGCATGGCAATAAAGTAGTATGGCATGGGTGAGGTGTGGAATACAAGAATAAAGCATTTTATGGCGTTTTAGTCACCTTTTATACTCAAATAAGTTGCTGTATACTTTATATTTACATGATGCATGCTGCAATTCAGAACATGGAATGTACAGATAGAACGGGCTCGTCGCGCTGATCGATTTAGACATATTATTTGTCAAATTTGGAGTTATAAAACAAAAGTTATTAATTAATTAATTAAGGCAAAGGGCATTTTGTTGTAATTTTAACCAACTCGAAAATTAAAGTGTTCATAATATATTTTGAAGGGCATATTTGAATTCCTCACATTTTTCTGATTTCAAAACATATATTACAAGTTTAATTTGGATTTATATTTTTAAAATTATTTGAAAACAGATTTGGATTTGAATATAAATCATATTTGAAAAGGTTTTAATTAAACAGCAAGCAGAAAACTTTTCTTACTCAGCCATCCCAGCCATAGCCACTGACAGGTGGGGTCAAACGGAATGGGGCCATGCGCGCAGAAAATCCCTTTTCTACCGCGGCTCTGGCTAGCCCACGCGGTTGACAAGCGGGCCCAGCGGCTACGGCCCACACGCCAGGGGTGGGGACTGCAGCGACTGACAGGTGGGGGCTAGGGCTGGAGCGCGGGTTGGGTGTTCAAAACTGCGGGGGTGTTCTTGTAAAAGGACATGGAGGCTGACTGGTGGGGCTCGGTGTACCGCGGGTTGAGGCGGAAAAAAAGGAGGGGCTATTTGTAAATCGACCACATGCCCGTACTGTTGCTCTTCTTTCTCTGAACCGCGGACAGTTTCGTGCGCGACAGCGGAGCGCGGCGTGCGGGGAACTCGATCCGGGGACCTGGGGCTCGCGCGCGGAGGCGGTGACCGCTACGGCTCGAAGGGGTTGTTGGTAGGTTGCTGTGGCGCTCCTAGGTAAGGTTCTCGCGACGAGAGGACGGTCCTCGACGACGGGAGCTCGCCGCGCCGAGAGCGCTCGACGAAACGCACAACGCGAACAGGCAACAGATTGGCTAGCGGAGGTGTCTGGGAGGGTCGGGCGCTCACCGAGAGTGGGTCGGTGGTGGCGGAACGGCTTGGGACACAGGGGATCAGCGACGATGCAGACGGCCGGCGAGATTAGGGTTTCGGCGGCGTTGGGGTACTGCAGAAGTAGTGGGGCTTCTCCTCCTCGCTGTCGTGCTCCTGGCGAAGCAGAAGAACCTCCTCGGCCTCCTCGACCACCTCCACGTCGCGCTCGTCGGTTGGAACAAAGACACGACGGTGGTGCAGACGGTGTCCGGCGAGAGGGAGATGTTGGGCGTCGGTGGAGAGGAAGGGGAGGAGAGGTAGGGCTCTGGGCGGATCTGGGGGAGGCAGAGGAGTCGTGTGGATGAGGGCAAGCGAGAGGGAGGGAGGAGGTGGCGTGTGGGCACGGGTAGAGGAAAAAGGTGGTCTCGGTCACCTTTTCTCCACCTCCTCTCACGTGCTCGGGCTGGACGGCAGGGGCAGGGGCTACCAGGGCGAGGCAGAGAGGCTGCAAGGTGGGGCTGGCGTGAGAGAGAGAAGAGAGGGAGGGGCTAGCTCGGGTTGGTTAGATGGTGGCCTCGGGTTAGGTTTAGCTAGGGTTAGGGTTTGGGTTAGCTAGGTTAGAGAGAGGAGAGGGTGGCATGGAGCTAGGGTTGGATGGAGAGGCTCGGCATGGGTAAAGAGGAGAGGGTAGGTGGGGTAGATCATGGTGGTGGTAGGGTTTAGAGATAGAAAAAGAGGGAGGGGGTTTAGGGTTTAGGTGAGGTGTTAGGTGTTTGGAGAGAGGATTAGAGAGAGAGGGTGATGTGGTGGTGGCTTTTTAGCAAGAACAAACTAGATCAAGAAAAAAGGAGTGGTAGGGAGGGATAGAGGATGATTCACTCAAAAACCAAATAAAAACAAAGGAGGACAAAGATGGAGATGGTTGCATGGCCCATGCAAGTATTTAATGCCATGTGTTAATCTTGTGAAAACAAAATAAAATCTCATGGCATTTATTTATGTGCATCCTCAAAAGATGGAGTAAGGGCCAAGCTAAGGATTGAAGGAATGTTCCATGTGGAGTGAATGGAGATGACCATATTTGAATAAAAATGGGACATGCTAGTGTGTATGTGCCACTAGGTATTTAGTAAGCCCAAAAATATCCCAACATGAGCATAAACCCCACAACAACCCATATGGAAGCTAGAAAAGGGTTCCACTCACAAGACATGCAAAGGTGGCCATGTGGCTCTCATAAACCAATAATGTGGAAACAATATGGTGCATATATGAGAGCATGTGGAGTTAGAAGTAGATCCATCCCAACCTATATGAGCTAGAGATGAAAACAAAATAAATTGCAAAGCTCACATGTAGTAGGGTGGTGGAATTATGGGGTGGTGACAAGAAAGGTGGTGGAGTTGGAATTAAAAGATATGCCCCCAACTCAACTTGGGCATTTAAACAATATATCAATAACCAAATACAATATCAAGAGGCAAATACAATTTACAATGCATATGAGAGAAGAACCAAAACAAAAAGGGTTTTGTATGATGCTCAAATGCAAGGTGGCATGATGACATGAGCATGATATAATTAGGATGCAACAATTATATATATGAAGTAGCCATTATATTACTAGACCAAGTAGCATTACAATTGTTAGACAATTGGCCGCGGTAGAAAAGGGATTTTCTGCGCGCGTGGCCCCATTCCGTTTGACCCCACCTGCCAGTGGCTATGGCTGGGATGGGCTGAGTAAGAAAAGTTTTCTGCTTGCTGTTTAATTAAAACCTTTTCAAAATTGATTTATATTCAAATTCAAATCTGTATTTAAATAACTTTTGAAATATAATTCCAAATTAATCATGTAATATATGTTTTGAAATCAGAAAAATGTGAGGAATTCAAATATGCCCTTCAAAATATATTATGAACACTTTAATTTTCGAGTTGGTTAAAATTACAACAAAATGCCCTTGGCCTTAATTAATTAATAACTTTTGTTTTATAACTCCAAATTTGACAAATAATATGTCTAAATTGATCAGCTCAACGAGACCTTTCTGTTTATGCATTCCATGATCTGAATTGCAGCATGCATCATGTAAATATAAAGTATACAGCAACTTATTTGAGTATAAAATGTGACTAAAACTGTGCATCATTCATCATGGCATGATTGTTTGCTTGTCGCATTTTAATTCATATGCTTGTGCACTTTATTTATGTTGGCCCTTGTTTGTTTGGTTCTTCTTCGAATAGACGCTGAGCAGGGGATATATCAAGAAACCCAGGAGCACTACCCAGATCCTTCTCTCGCTTCAACTGAGCTGTCAGGCAAGCACTACCACATGCTTGCATACATATAGTACCTATTGCATCTATCTTACTCTTGCATCATTGAGTCGCGATTGCATTAAATTGAATCCCAAGTACTGCATAGCCTTTACTTTTAAACCCCACCGAAGCTTGTTCCTCCATCCCATGAGCCATTACTACAGGAGTTGTTTGGGCCATGCGGGTCGTAGAACATCATGTGTAGGGTATGTGAGTGTCTGATGGATAACGAGGTACCTAAACAACTTAACCTAAGTAGTAATGGGATAACTAATGAAAGTGGCACCGGTGAGCAATATCTGCTATTTGGTTTTTCATGCTCACTTGTGCCCCGTAGGACCCCGAGTACTTGATTCCTGTTCCTTGAATATTTGCGCTATCCACATCCGGGAGGCTTATGAACCCCCCTGAGCCAGAGCTTGATTCATTCTTATTTCTTGGGGCCACAAAGTAGTTTGGGGCTTTATTACTATCCTGTACTTATGCCATGCTTTACTGCTTTATTTAAGATTGTGCGTGGAGCACCTGTACTTTTTAGGACCGTGACACGTTTTCGCTGTATCGACAAGCCCAGTCACACTTTCGGGTTCCTAGTCATTTACAGCCGTCCACACAAACCTTGAGTCCGTCTCGGAGCCGGCCAACTTCGTTGCGGGTAGCTTAATGAGGTGGCCCCCTAAAATATTTCTGAATCCTGTGATCGCTTTGTCGTGAATGCCTCGTTGGGTTTTGATTTGGTTTTTCCGAGGTTGATCGAGTGTGTGTTGCTATTTGTGCACCCCTGCATGGTAAAACTTTCTGAAAGCCGTGTCCGCGGTTACGGACGACTTGGAGCACAGTTTCTCGATCATAGACAAGTATAACTAAAGTACCGCTTTTAATTTGACTAAGTATCTGACTAGTAAATAGTGCAACACTCATGGAATGGATAATAAAACTGCCAACGGATGGGGGGCTGTTCGTCCGCTTCCTCGTTCGTAAGCGAGGAGGAGGATGGATCTGTTAATATTACTGTTATAACTGCTGTTATTAATTCATGGACATCCGTCTATCTATGGTTAGGCGGATGGTTAGCGAGTATCTATAGAATTGCTAGGTATTATCTTTTGCTGCAATTGCGTCACCCCAGGTTGTGTCCCCTTTAGAGGCATAAAGACTTGCTGAGTACCCCTAGGGTCTCACACGATAAATTGTTTGATTCAGATGAACAGGTGAACTCGCAAGATGGATACTGGGTGGAGGAGACGGACGATGTTGGCAACGATCACTCGGTGTAGAGATTCCGGGAACGGGGATCCGTGAGATCTGTGGGCGGGATGTGTTTATTTATGGGGCATCTTATGCCGATTTGCTTCTTATCCGTACTCGGATCTTGTTTTCCGCTTCCGCCTGATACTCTGATGTTTGATGTATGAGGAGATATCCTAAACTATTATATCTATCTAGGATATTTGGATCTTGCCGTATGGCGTTGCAATATTTCTATTTCTTTTAGATGGAATGGCTCTGAGGACTGTTGTATGGTGGCTTGCATAGATACTCATTTGTGTATGTAGTTGATCCCTTCGCCTGCCGATTACGCCGCTCGTTCTTGTCCCGATGTTTGGAAATGGTTAGGACGGCCGAAAGGTCTACCTGTGAGTGGCATTTGGCCCCACCGTACTATTTTAACCATTTCCGCTCATCCAGGCTTGTAACTAAGAGCGTAATTCACCGAGGTAGTTACACCATGCTACCGTAGAGAGTTATAATGCTTCTGAAAAGTTCTTTAGCTGCATGATGGAAGAGAATAGCTCTGTTAGTGAGAACGTACTCAACATGTCTGGGTACACTGATAAGCTTGTGTCCTTGGGAATAACGATTCCCATTGACTTGGGTATACATCATGTTCTCCAATCTCTGCCACCTAGCTACAAGAGTTTCGTGATGAACTATAATATGCAGGGCATGAAGAAGTCTCTCCCCTAGCTTCTGTCAATGCTTAAAACTACAAAAGTCGAGATCAAGAAAGAGCATCAAGTGTTGATGATCAATAAGACCACCGGTTTCAAGAAAGACAAGAAGGGCAAACAGATGGGAAAGAAGGGTGGAAAATCTGTTGCCGCGCCTAAAAAGAAATCCTAAGCTAGCGCTAAGTTTGATACCGAGTTCTATTATTGTAAGGGTACTGACCATTGGAAGCACAACTGCCCCAAGTATTTGGTGGATAAGAAGGTCGGCAAGGCAAACAAAGGTATATGTGATATACATGTTATTGATGTGTACTTGAGTAGTACTCGAAGTAGCACCTAGGTATTTCATACTGGATCAGTTGCTAATATATGTAACTCGAATCAGGGGCTGCGGAAGAAGCGACCACTAGCAAGGGGTGAGGTCAAGATGCGTGTCGGCAATAGATCAAGATTTGATGTAATCGCCATCAGAACGCTACCTCTCCACCTACCGTCAGGATTAGTTATAAATCCGAATAATTGTTATTGGTGCTTGCACTGAGCATGAACATTGTATCCAGGTCGTGTTTGATGCGAAGTGGTTATTCATTTAAGTCCAAAAACAATGGTTGCTCGATTTATATGAATGATATATTTTATGGTCATGCACCTGTGATGAATGGTTTATTTCTGTTGGATCTCGGTAATAGTGTTACACATATATAATGTTGATGCTAAAAGGATTAAACTTGATGATGATATATCTGCATATATGTGGCACTGCCGTCTAGGTCATATTGGCATTAAACGCATGAAGAAACTCCATTCTGGTGGACTTTTGGAATCACTTGATTTTGAATCATTTGATACATGTGAGCTATGCCTTATGGGCAAGATGACTAGAACGCCATTTTTCGGTTTAATGGAACGGACAACAGATTTATTGGAAATCATACATACTGATGTATGTGGTCCAATGAGTGTGTCGGCGCGAGGTGGATATCATTATTTTGTTACTTTCACAGATGATTTGAGTAGATACGGGTATATCTATTTGATGAAACACAAGTCTGAAACCTTTGAAAAAATTAAGGAATTTCAGAGTTAAGTGGAAAATCATCATAATGGAAAGATTAAATTTATGCGGTCTGACCATGGAGGTGAGTATCTTAGTTACGAGTTTAGCGCACACATGAGAGATTGTGGAATAATTTCACAACTCAAACCTGCCAGAACACCACAATGTAATGGTGTGTCAGAATGTTGTAATCGTACTTTATTGGATATGGTTCAATCTATGATATCTTTGACTGACTTGCCACTGTCATTTTGGGGTTATGCACTAGAAACTGTTGCATTCACTTTAAATAGGGCACCATCTAAATCCGTTGAAACGACACCGTATGAATATGGTTTGGAAACAAACCTAAGCTATCATTTCTTAAAGTTTGGGGTTGCGGTGTTTATGTGAAGAAACTTCAACCTGATAAACTCGAACCCATAGCGGAAAAATGCATATTCATAGGGTACCCTAAAGAAACAATTGGGTATTCCTTCTATCACAGATCCGAGGGCAAGGTTTTCGTTGCCAAGAATGGATCCTTTCTAGAGAAAGAGTTTCTCGCGAAAGGCGTGTGTAGTCAGAAGGTAGAACTCGAAGAGGTTATTGAACCTTCTCTTCATGAAACAGCGAGAGGCGTAGCACCGAAAACTGTTCCAGAGTTGACTTCATCAAATGAAGAGGGAACTAATGATATTGATCATGAAACTCCGAAAGAGGACACTACCAGACCTCGCAGGTCAAGAAGGACACGTGCAGCTACTGAACTGTATGGAATTCATGTTATGAATTTCATGGTTGATGAAATAGATGACCCTGCGATGTATGAAGAATTGATGATGAGCCCAGATTCCAACAAATGGCTAGAAGTGATGAAATCTGAGATGGAATCCATGTACGAAAACCAAGTTTGGACCTTGGTAGACTTACCTCACGACCGAAAGGCCATTGAGAATAAATGGATTTTCAAAAGAAAAACTGATGTTGATGGTAATGTGACCATCTATAAAGCTCGAATTGTCACAAAGGGGTTTCAACAAATTCAAGGAGTTGACTACAATGAGACATTGTCTCCTGAAGAGATCCTAAAGTCGGTTAGGATTATATTAGCAATTGTTGCATGTTTCGATTATGAAATTTGGCAGATGGATGTCAAAACTGCATTCCTCAGTGGTAATATTGAAGAAGAGTTGTATATGATACAACCTAAGGGTTTTGTCGATCCTAAGGATGCTAATAAGGTATGCAAGTTCCAGCGATCCATCTATGGACTAAAGAAAACATCCCGGAGTTGGAATCTCCTCTTTGATGAGGTGATCAAAGAGTTTGGATTTGTCTAAACTTATCGAGAGGCTTGTATTTACAAGAAAGTGAGTGGGAGCAATGTGGCATTTTTGATATTATATGTGGATGACATATTATTGATTGGAAATGATATAGATCTTTTAAACAATGTTAAAAGTTATCTAAACAACAAATTTTTTATGAAGGACCTTGGTGAAGCATCATATATATTAGGCATTAAGATCTATAGAGATAGATCAATGCGCCTAATTGGGCTATCGCAAAGACATATCTTGACAAGATATTAAAGAATTTTAGTATGGACGGAAGTAAGAAGGGGTTCTTACCTATGTTGCAAGGCAAGACATTGAGTAAGACTGAAAGTCTAGCTATGGTGGAAGAAAGAGAGATAATGGATAAGATCCCCTATGCTTCAGCCATAGGCTCTATCATGTATGCCATGCTATGCACAAGACCGGATGTGGCACATGCTATTAGTTTGACTAGATAGTGGTCAAGAATATCCTTAAGTACTTAAGAAGATCTAAGGATATGTTTCTTGTATACGGAGGTGAAGAAGAGCTGGTCGCTAAGTGTTATGTCGATGCTAGCTTTGACACTGATCCAGATGACTCTAAGTCTCAATGTGGATACGTATTTCTCTTGAACAGAGCAGCAGTTAGTTGGAGGAGTTCCAAACAACCTGTGGTGGCTGCATCAACAAGGGAGGCGGAATATGTTGCTGCTTTAGAAGCGGCACAGGAAGTGGTTTGGGTGAAGGAGTTCATAATGAAACTAGGTGTTGTTCCTAGTGCATTGGACCCAATGGTGATTTATTGTGACAACAATGGAGCCATATCCAACACCAAGGAACCAAGGTATCACAAGAATTCCAAGCATATTAAGCGCCAGTTTCACTCCATCCGCAAGCATGTCAAGGATGGAGATATAAAGATTTGTAAAGTACACATAGACCTAAATGTAGCAGATTCGTTGACTAAAGTTCTCCCTAGGGCAAAACATGATCAACACCAGAACTCCATGGATGTTAGATTTATCACTATGTAAACAAGACTATTGTCGCTAGTGCAAGTGGGAGACTAAAGGGAACATGCCTTGAGAGGCAATAATAAAGTTGTTATTATATGTATTCCAAGTATATGATAGATGTTTATTTTGCATGCTATAATTGTATTAATATGGAAACCTTAATACATGTGTGTTTAGTAAACAAATAGAAAGTTCCTAGTTATGCCTCTCTATAAACTAGCTCGTTGATTAACAAGATGATCAAGGTTTCCTGATCATGGACATTGGATGTTGTTAATAACAAGGTCACATCATTAGTGAATGATGTGATGCACATTCATCCGAAGTATAGCATTACGATCAAAGTCATTATGTTTATATTGATATAACTTCATACGAAGTAATGTTTATCCTTAGACCATGAGATCATGTTAATTCCGAACACCGGAAGAATACTTTGATAACACCAAACGTCACACCATAATAGGGTCACTATAAAGATGGGTTTGGGCACTCCGAAGGTGTTATGTTGAGGCTCATGCATCAAGAGTCTAATTTGTCAATCTCGATGACGGATAGATATACTCTGGGCCCTCTTGGTGATATCACATTAAGATAGCTTGCAAGCAAGTGATGTGATCACTGGAATGTTATATCACGGTAACAAGAAAAGAGTGCATGTAGGTAACGAGATCAAACTAGGTATTGAGATACTGATGATCGACTCTCGGACATGTAATATATCGCAAGACAAAGGGATTTAGTTACTATCGCTAAAGGTTCTCTCGATCACAGAAGTCATCGTTGAATGTGTGGGAGTCAATATGGATCTCCAGGTCCCGCTTCTGATTATTGACCTGAGAGGGGTCTTGATCATGTCTGCATTATTCGTGAACCGTAGGATGACACACGTAAGGGTTACCAACACCATTTGGAGCAAATATGTTCTACAAGAAAGAATTGCAAAGCGCTGGAATTATTTCAACAGACACTAAAATTGTTTTAGGTGAAATTGCTGAAATTGGTTCTGCATGTTATATTGAAATATTGCAGGGGGTTTTATGTGAATGTTTGTTAATTAAAGTAATTAACAAAATTCTGAATAAAATAAATAAAAGAGTTTTATTAAATGAGAGTTGCATTAAATTTGGTGGAAATTTAATGCATGTGAGTGGGATTTTGAGTGGAGGCAAAATTGGTGTGAGTGGAGCTTCCACCACATGAATGAGGAAGAGGTGGGGGCATCCTCCATGGGCGCCTGCCATGGGAGGGGGCATCCCCCCTCTCCTATAAAATCCCCCCCTGTCCTCCCTCTCAAAGTACACCTCCTCGTGAAGGATCTCTCTCCTCCTCTAGAAAGAATTATTCCCCCATGGTCTCGGATTAGCGAGATACATGTTCCTGATGGAATGTTGTCTAGAAGGAGTTGCTGCTTCCGCTGCATCGCTGGAGCGAGGAGGTGGAGTTTGTTCGGTTGCCTAAACGTGTGTGCGAGGACGGATGCGCTGTTGATTTGTGGCGCTAGGACTTCCACACAATCTTGAGATCGGCAAGCGTTTGACTACATCATCCATGAGTTCCATATCGTAACACTTTGTCGGTCTTCGAGGGTATGTTCGCTATGGATGTATATCCACTTGTTGCTTGTATCTAGTAGATAGATCATGGCGTATAATAGTTCCCATCGTAGGAAATTTTTTATTTTCTATGCTGCGAACCCAACAAACAAATCGGGTACGAACTGAAGGATATACTCACAATGACTGCATGTACACTATAATTGAACAAGCTGCACAAGAAACATCGACGGGTGAGACAATCGAAGAAATAGCAGTTCACACAGCTGATTCAAATGAGGATGTGGAGAAAAATGATACAAATAATGTCAGAGATGAAGTACACTCATCACCGCAACCACCAATAGCTGGAATGCGCTTTGACAGTTTTGAATCAGCTCGTGAACACTACAGGGCGTACTCACAAAGGAAAGGTTTTGGAATAAGGATAGATTGGTCAAGAAAAGATGCAAGAAATGAGATGAACAAGGCATATCTTATGTGCACAAAAGCTGGTAAACCTCACGAAGATAAGGAAGACACACATAGTCCAAAATCGTGTGTCAAGAAGAGGAAAAAATACACACTTAAGGACTAGATGCATAGCACACTTATATGCCAAGAGGAAGTATGCCTGGTGGTATGTTGAACATTTGTGAGATGATCATATCCACCCCCTGATAATAAAACCTTCATTAACAAGGTTCTTGCATTCGCATCGGAACATACCAGCAGAAGAAAAAGTATTCCTACAGATACTACATGCATGCAACATCGAAACATGTCGACAGATGCAGCTCATAGGAAGTTTATATGGGACGCTGAATGATGTACCATACATAGAAAAGTCCATGGTGAACCTGAGGGCTTCTTTCCGCAGTTAAAACAATCACCACGATATGTAAGACACATTGGCATTCTTTGAAAAGATGAAGGCTGAAGATCCATATTACTTTTACAAAATAAAACATGATGAGGAGGAAGGGTTGAGAACCTATTTTGGGTTGACGGTCCAATGATGACCCACAAGTATAAGGGGTGTATTGCAGTATTTTCGAGGGAAGTGAAACCCAATTTATTGATTCGACACAAGGGGAACCAAAGAATATTTATAGGCCTTAACAACTGAGTTGTCAATTCAGCTGCACCTGGAAACAATCTTTCTCACAACAGTTTATCAGTAGCAACAGTTTTGTAGTAGGAATAGTAAAGTAGCAACAATAGTAAAGTAAAGACAACAGTAACAATAGCAGTGAACAGTGGGATTCGAGTGTGGTAGGCATAGGGATGGATGGATGAGCGTTGCATGGACAACACAATTCACATAGCTATCAGAACATAGGGAAATTGCAGATAAATAAGATTAAGCATCCAAGTACTAGATAATCCTAGGCATGTGTTCCATATATAGTCATACGTGCTCACAATGAGAACTTGCACAACATCTTTTGTCCTGCCAGCCCGTTTGCAGCGGGGACTCAAGGGAACTACTGGCAATTAAGGTGCTCCTTTTAATAGAGCACTGGAGCAAAGCATTAACACTCCATGAACACATGTGATCCTCACATCAAAGCCATTCCCTCCGGTTATCCCGATTTCTGTCACTTCGGGGTCATTGGTTCTGGACAACAACATGTGTCTACAACTTGCATATAAGACCATAAACAATACTATCATAATGAATCAATAACATGTTCAGATCTAAAATCATGGCACTCGGGCCCTAGTGACAAGCATTAAGCATAACAAGTCACAACAAAGTCATAAAGCACTAAAAGAAGATACTAGGCACCATGCCCTAATAATCCGATGCCATTACATGAACGATCTCATCCAATCCCTACCATCCCCATATCCTACAGTGGGGGATTACTCACTCATAGATGGGGGAAACATGGATGGTCGATGGAGAAGCGATGGTGATGATGATGGCGATGATCTCCTCCAATTCCATCTATGAGTGAGGGAAGAGGGAGACCGAGGGGGTTCCTGGGGCGGCCAGACCATGCCCTGGTGCGGACAGGCACAGCCCGCGCATGGGGGGGTGTGGCCAGGCCCTGGCCCTCCTCCGTCCCGTATTCTGGGTCCATGAGTCTTCCGGAAAAATAGGCACTTCGGCTTTTGTCCCGTCCAATTCCGAGAATATTCATTTTCTGACTTTCCTGGAACCAAAAACAGCAGAAAACAGGCAGCTGGCACTGTGGCTCTTGTTAATAGGTTAGTCCAAGAAATCATATGAAAAGTACTCCAAAGTGTGGATAAAACACAAGAAAGTAGATAAAACCAAGCATGGAACATCAAAATTTTATTATACATTTGCAATGTATCAACATCCCCAAGCTTAACTCCTGCTCGTCCTCAAGTAGGTAAGTGATAAAAAGAAAGAATAATTTTTGAGGTGACATGCACCATCAAAGACGTTTGTTTGTTTCACATAAAGAAAACATATCATAATAGCATTCAGCTTGTCCATCATAGAGTACCAAATATAAATGCATAGGACACCTTCAAAGTTCATAAGAGTGACTAGATAAAATAGTTTAAAACAAGCAATATCAAGATATGCATCAATCAACTAGTGTTGGGACAATGCACATAGAACTAAGGATGGCCACTATGCTCTCAAAGTAAGTGCATAAAGATAGAAGGTGGAGACTCAATATAATGGTGGAAGAAAGGCCTTCATAGAAGGAAGTAGGGATTCAAGTCTCATAAAGAGCTTCCAAAAATTATGGTACTTATAGCTTTCAGCTCTCATTGCCCCTATCATAAGCATCTTTAAGGTGATTAAGGTTAAAGTGACACAACTAAGAGGATATGCTTGACAAGTTATAAACCAAAATCTCATGCCCCTTACTTACGAATATCGATCCTCATGCTACTCAGCTTTAGTCACGAGTAAGCCCTTGTCATTGTAAGTACATGTGTATCATAAAGAACATCCAACGGGGTACCCCTTGCACATGATACAGGAGCTATCCCATAATCAAAATGATAAGGCAAGCAGACAATGAGCATCCCAGCGATCTTTTTATTTGCTATTTGCATAGGTTTTTATTGAGGATGCTTCATAGAGTGCTCATTATGGTGATGCTACAAGTTTCCACCATGATTAGGCATGGCTTAGGCTAGCGGCCCAGGCGTTTCTCTAACACACATACAAACTCCATGATCTTACAAGTTCCACTTTTATTTCACACCGCCGGGATCCGTAAGCAAAAGAACATGATATCAACGGGGTACAAAGTACAAGTGCAATGTTGAAAGCGTTCCCCATGTAACATGGTTCTGCTAATTTCAACTTATAAAGTGCAAGCATATACGCAACAAAGAAGGACCCAATGGTTCAAGTTTATTAGATGCAAAAAATTAAAGTGTGCCATCAAGTTTGTGTGAGCTTTAATCACTAGTTTTCTCATAACAAGTTTAATTTGGAAGGTAAACAAAAGCATGAATATACTTGGAATAGCATAAGCTAGTAGGTAGGTAGGTATGGTGGAATCTTTGGAATAACTTGGTTTAAGGAGTTGGATGCATGATTGGAACTCATACTTGGTTGTGGAGGCTAGCAAAAGACTGGGAGCAACAAACTAAGAGAGCAATAATGGCCATAATCATGCAGAGCGACAAAACATCATTGATCAAAGCATAAAGTGATACTACAAGTTGAAAACTAAAGGATCATAAAGGCTATGGTGACTTGAGATAGTCATAACATGGTGTGAGCATGCGCCAAGTCAACCCAAATAAAGCATCAAAGGAGAATACCACTATACTATGCTTTAATATGCTAAAACAACGCATGATTCATCCAAGGCACATTAAGCAATATCAATTGTTTATAACAAGTCATGCTACAGCAAAGAATACTAAGCATAAAGCCAAAACAATATCAAGCATGGCATGACAAAGCATAGGCCACAGTCAAAAACAAGCTCTTTTTACCACAAAGGTATGAACTTTCCTACTCTTTTCCAGACCAAACCAAACTATTTGCAAACCAAAGTATGAAAGAGGGGGTCCAACCAACTTATTCAGAAAACTAAGCAAACCAAGCAAACTAAAAACCAAAAAAACGAAAAATAAGACGCTCCAAGAGAAACACAACTGTGCATGAAACAATAAAAATGAAGCGTTTGGAAGAAACCTGGAATTTTTATTGATGAAGAAGGGGGGTGCCTTGGGCATCCCCAAGCTTTGACGCTTGTAATTCTTGTATATTTCTTGGGGTGACACGTGTGGCATCCCCAAGCTTGAGCTTTAGTCCATCCTTCATCACATTACTCATTCCTCCCATACACCTGAAATTTTTCCTTCATACAAAACTTCACACAATCTTTATTAGCAACATGAGTGCACTCAAGATAAATAAGTCTTAAGGTTCAGTTCTAACACCAATAAACTTCCATTAGAACACTAGCTACTGAAGCACTTCCCTCAAAAAGCTCAATTCCCCAATATAACTCAAAAAGGAACCAACAAGAAGCAAATGCAGAAAATGGCAGAAATCTGTCAAAACAGACCAGCAGGTAAAGAAGAATTTTTTCAAAGACCTTATGTTGCTCAAATCAAAAAGTGTTGAACTTAAAGAAGTTAGATAACAACCTGGGGCGTAAGCACAAAAATTCACGCCTCAAAAAGACGTTCAGAGATTTTACACAAATTTTTACGGTGAAGTACGGAAATCTGTTTCGGGACAGCAACTTTTCCAATCATTACTTCTCTCTCATTAGAGGTTACTCTTGGCACAAAAAGCAAAATAAAAAGGATAAGGAGCGGTTATTACTGAAGTAATAACTTCCAAGACTCATCTAAAACTTTTGGGTTATCTCCCAATAAGTACTTTTCTTTAACGCCTTTAAGTTAGGCATAAGAAGCAAGAAAAAGGATAGAATAGAAGTAAACGGAGATAATCATGGTGAAAACATTGTTTTGTTCAATGAAATCCTTTTGTTAACAAGGTTGATCAGGTCTTTTTACCAAAACAATTCCATATGAGACAAAACTTTGTATCCCACTAATGATTATGTTACCTCAACCTTGATAGCAATGGTCCCAATCATAATAGTTTCAAATTTTTCTCTTGGTATAGGACAATATATTTCTCCAACTTGAATGCCCTCAACATGTTCAATTGAATTCACGCCATAAGTCCTTCCAATCTTCTTGGGGAAATAGACAGTATGTTTCTTGTCATTTACATTAAAGGTCACCTTTCCTTGATTACAATTAATAACAGCCCCTGCAGTATTAAGAAAATGGCTCCCAAGAATAATAGACATATTATCATCTTCAGGCATTTGAACCACAACAAAATCAGCTAATATCAAGCAATTATGATCCACTTGAACAGGTACATCCTCACATATACCAACAGGAATAGTGGTAGATTTATCAGCCATTTGCAAAGATATATCAGTTGGTATTAGTTTTTCTAGTTGAAGCATCTTATAGAGAGAGAGAGGCATAACACTAACTCCAGCTCCCAAATCACACAAAGCAGTTCTAACATAACTGTTCTTAATAGAGCAAGGGATGGTTGGAATCCCTGGGTCTCCAAGTTTCTTTTGAACCTTACCATTAAAGGAATAATTAGCAAGCAAAGTAGAAATTTCTTCATTAGGGATCTTCCTTTTATTCGAGACAATATCCTTCATATACTTTGAGTAAGGAGGCAATTTAACAACATCAGTCAAAGGAATTTGCAAGAATAAAGGTTTCATCCACTCACAAAACTTATTATAGTGTTCATCTTCCTTTGGCTTGTGTTTCTTATCAGGGAAAGGCATAGGTTTTTGGACCCAAGGCTCTCTTTCACTACCATGTTTCTTAGCAACAAAATATTCCTTAGTGTATTTAGTATTCTTAGTGTGCTTTTCAGGTCCTTCTTCAACTTTTTCTTCATTAGGAGCTTCCTTTTCTTCATTACCACTTTCAGGTTCAGCATCAGAAATAGATATACTATTAGGATCTATAGCAGGTTTAGAGGGTTCTACAATAGTTTTATGTTTATTTTTCCTTTTCTTACGAGTAGAGCCACTATTTTTAGCTTGTTGAGAATCCTGCTCAATTCTTTTGGGATGCCCCTCAGGATATAGAGGATCCTAGGTAGCAGCACCACTTCTAGTTCTAATTTCATAAGCATGTTTTTCTTTAGCAGCATTAACTAGCAAGTCCTTTTGCACTTTAACGAGTTGATCTATTTGAGTTTGAACCATTTGAAAGTGTTTAACAATAATTTTAACATCATTAGAGGTTCTTTCCACAATATCTTTCAACTCAACAATAGCTCTAGTGTTTTCCATTAGATGATTTTGCACCCTTTTATTAAAATTATCTTACTTAACAATAAAGATATCGAATTCTTCTAAGCATTGATCAGGAGGTTTAGAATAAGGGATATCACCTTCATCAAAGTGTTGGAGAGAGTGTACCTCAATAGTGGATGAGTGGGGAATTGGCTTACATAATTCTTCTATAGGAGGTAAATTCTTGACATCTGCAGCTTTAATTCCCTTCTCCTTAAGACATTTCTTAGCTTCCTTCATCACTTCATCATTTAATTCAGTAACTCCCCTCTTCTTTGATGTTGGAATAGGCACCGGAATAGTAGGTTCAGGTACAATTACTTTAGGTATAGCTTGTTTAGGAGGAGTCCAATCTTCATAGTTCTTGCTTATTTTAGCCATTAATTTCTCAGCTTCCTTAGGAGTCCTATTCCTAAAAACACAATTAGCACAACTATCTAGGTATGTCCTAGATTCCTCGGTTAATCCATTATAAAATATATCAAGAAGCTCATTATTAGGTAATGGACTTCCAGCCTGTGCATGAATCAAAGCACAAAACCTTGCCCAACATTCGGGCAATACCTCTTTTTCTCCATGTTTAAAATCAAAAAGTTCCTGCAAAATAGCATGTCTAGCACTTGGAGGAAAATATTTCTGCAGGAAAGTACTAATCAAGCAATCAGGGCTATCAATAGATCCAGGAGGTAAATTACTAAACCAAGTTTTAGCTTCTCCTTTCCGTGAAAAAGGGAAAATCTTAGCAACAAAGTAAGTACACATCTTAATATCATCAGAAAACAAGCCACTCATGGTAGAAAGTTCATTCATATGTGGTACCGCACTTTCATTCTTAGTCCCACAAAAGGGTTCTTTCTCAACAATAGCTATGTAAGATAGATCGAGAGAGAAATCATAATCTTCATCTATAATGTTTATGGGAGAAGCAGCAAACTTAGCAATAGGAGACAATTTGGGTCTAATAGTACGCCTCTCAAGGAGACTCTTAGCAGTGCTCCTATCATTGGTGTTTTTACATTCTTTAATAAATTCATCGGTCATCTCAATATAACCATCTTCAATATCATAAATTTCACTAGAATCAGGTCAACTAACAGGTGTAGTAGTGTCTTCATTAGGAGTTTCAGTATTTCCAGCTATAGTTCTAGCAATCGTAGCATCTAGGAAAGGACCTAATGAACCACTCTTATCAAGCACAATAGAAGAAGCATCATAAGTATCAGAAGTTTCAGATTCAACAATAGTAGTAGTGTGTGTAGCATGTGTATGTGGTGGTGTAACGAGCTTACTCATAACAGATGGTGAATCAAGAGCAATAGAGGTGTTCAGAACAGTACCTCTTCTTGTAGTGGATGGTAAAATAGGAACCTTGCCATCACGAGATTTACCGACGATGGATGGATAACAGCGAACAATAGAGAATCCAAGTGAACTTAACAAATAAAGCTATGCTCCCCAGCAACGGCGCCAGAAAATAGTCTTGATGACCCACAAGTATAGGGGGTGTATCGTAGTATTTTCGAGGGAAGTGAAACCCAATTTATTGATTCGACATAAGGGGAGCCAAAGAATATTTATAAGCCTTAACAACTGAGTTGTCAATTCAGCTGCACCTGGAAACAATCTTGCTCACAGCAGTTTATCAGTAGCAACAGTTTTGTAGTAGGAATAGTAAAGTAGCAGCAGTAGTAAAGTAAAGACAGCAGTAACAATAGCAATAAATAGTGGAATTCGAGTGCGGTAGGCATAGGGATGGATGGACGGGTGTTGCATGGACAAGACAATTCACATAGAAATTAGAACATAGGGAAATTGCAGATAAATAAGATTAAGCATCCAAGTACTAGATAATCCTAGGCATGTGTTCCATATATAGTCATACGTGCTCGCAATGAGAACCTGCACAACATCTTTTGTCCTGCTAGCCCGTTTGCAGCGGGGCCTCAAGGGAACTACTGGCAATTAAGGTGCTCCTTTTAATAGAGCACCAGAGCAAAGCATTAACACTCCGTGAACACATGTGATCCTCACACAAAGAAATTCCCTCCGGTTATCCCGATTTCTGTCACTTCAGGGCCATTGGTTCCGGACAACAACGTGTGTATACAACTTGCAGATAAGACCATAAACAATACTATCATAATGAATCAATAACATGTTCAGATCTAAAATCATGGCACTCGGGCCCTAGTGACAAGCATTAAGCATAACAAGTTGCAACAAAGTCATAAAGCACTAATAGAAGATACTAGGCACCATGCTCTAATAATCCGATGCCATTACATGAACGATCTCATCCAATCCCTACCATCCCCATAGCCTACAGCGGGGGATTACTCACTCATAGATGGGGGAAACATGGATGGTTGATGGAGAAGCAATGGTGGTGATGATGGTGATGATCTCCTCCAATTCCCCGTCCCGGCAGGGTGCCAGAACAGAGTTTCTGGTGCTGTTTCATGGAATCTAGTGGTGGCGGCGGAGCGGAACTCCTTCTAGAAAAACGTCGAACCCCCCTGAGTTTTTAGGTCAGAAGGCATCTTATAGGCGAAGAGGGAGACCGAGGGGGTGCCTGGGGCGGCCAGACCATGCCCTGGCACGGCCAGGCCCAGCCCGCGCCTGGGGGGTGTGGCCAGGCCCTGGCCCTCCTCCGTCTCGTATTCTGGCTCCGTGAGTCTTCCGGAAAAATAGGCACTTCGGCTTTTGTCCTGTCCAATTCCGAGAATATTCATTTTCTGACTTTCCTGGAACCAAAAACAGCAGAAAACAGGCAGCTAGCACTGTGGCTCTTGTTAATAGGTTAGTCCAAGAAATCATATGAAAAGTACTCCAAAGTGTGGACAAAACACAAGAAAGTAGATAAAACCAAGCATGGAACATCAAAAATTATAGATACATTTGCAATGTATCATCCATCATGAAGAGAATACAACTATGGATACAATGTTTTCATATCATTCGACACAACCTACCTAACGTACCAGTATAAACTACCATGCGCTCCATTTATTGGGATAAATAATCATGGACTATCGGTTCAGTTTGGATGCGGATTCGTCTGTCGAGAGCTCAAGGACAACTTTGTGCGGCTATTTCAAATGTTCAAACTGGCAATGGACGGCTTAGCAGCAAAAAATATAATAACCGATCAAGACTCTGCCATGGGTGGTGCTATAAGTGCCATTTTCCCGGATGCAACTCACAGAAATTGCAGATGGCACGTCATTCAAATGCAACTGAGAAAATTGGACCATTCATGGCCAATCACCCAGAGCTGCTCGACACTTTTAATGCATGCGTGAAGAACAACATGTCACTAGAGGAATTTGAGGAATATTGGATGCAAATGATAAATACTCATAATGTCTGTGACAACGTGGATCTGTTTTCACTATGGGAACAAAGAAAGGTCTGGGTACCAGCGTACTTTATGCACGCCTTTTTCCCATTCCTGCAGACCACATCAAGAAGCGAAGGCTTCAACGCAGTCTTCCAGCGTTAAGTCAAACCAAGAAACTCCATTTATGAGTTTGTACAATAGTACATGTCGGTACAAGAGAAGATTTACAATTCTGAGCTGGAGGCAGAGACAGATACAACTATGACAGACCCAGAATGGTGGTGCGAAATCATAATGGAGTGACAAATGTCAAAGACATTCACGAGGAAAATTTTCTTTAGGTTTTAGAGTGAGATGCGAAAGAGCATGTCATACCAATGCGATCACCTCAACGGCTACCAGTTTGAACTGAGTATAACAGGGATTCCAGCCCGCACTATGGCTAGAGAAGCTATAGGGTATTTGCAAACTGGGAAGAAGGAACCTATTAATGCGACTGCTATAAATTCGATCGTGATGGTATACCATGCTACCACATTATAAAAGTGATGAAAGACATAAAAATCCATCAGATCCTAGATAAGTACATCTTGAAAAGGTGGACATTGGATGTGGAAACTATCCTAGCCGAACCAGATGACAAACATAATAAAGGAAAGAAAGAGATGACTCATAAATCAAGAAATATGATGGTGTTTGCATCCTACAAACAAGAGTTAGCCAGAGCTGCAAAGATAGGAGTGAATACAGATGATGGAAGAAAAATCATTAGGAAACACTTGAAGGAAATGATAGCAAGAAGAGAAGAGATGAAGGGGCTTGTTTGTTTGCATCCCCAAAGTTCGTGGGAGAGTGCATCGAAGGGCCCGACTTGCTGATACGTTGCTAACATATCCATAATTTTTGATGTTCCATGCTTGGTTTTATCTACTTTCTTGTGTTTTGTTCCAACTTTGGAGTACTTTCTATACACTTTCTTGGACTAACCTATTAACAAGTGCCACAGTGCCAGTTGCCTGTTTTTTGCTGTTTTTGGTTCCAGGAAAGTCAGAAAATCAATATTCTTGGAATTGGACCGGACAAAAGCCAAAGTTGATATTTTCCCGGAAGATTCACGGAGCCAGAAGGAGACACGAAGGGGGCCACAGGGTGGCCACAGCACCCCTTGGTGCGGTCCAGCCCAGGCCGCACCAGGGCATGGTGTGGGCCCCCTGGCCGGCCACCGACCTTGCCTATTTCACCTATATATCTCTCCCGAGGCAAAAACCTAAATCATCAATCAGAAATCCACGAAAAGTTCCACAACACCGCCGCCACCGAAGAGGAGATTCGGGGGACAGAAAGTCTATGTTCCGGCACCCTGCCGGGATGGGGAAGTGCCCCCGGAGCCATCTCCATTGATCTCCACCGCCATCTCCATCACCATTGCTGATTCCCATGATGAGGAGGGAGTAGTTCTCTCTCGAGGCTAAGGGTTCTACCGGTAGCTATATGTTCATCTCTCTCTCTATGCATGATCTTATTGAGATCATCAGCTTGTAATATATAGATCTACCTTGCTACTCAAGTGCTTTAATAGATTTTTGCTCTCCCCATGTGTGTGAAGTTGACAGTGTGCACACCATGGTGGCACTTAGGCTAGAGATTACAAACACTTGTTATGAGTTATATTTGGAGTTGGATGTTTTTATGAAATTGTGGTGTTTGTTTGAACCATCTAGTGCTCAAGGTGACAGTGTGGGATTATCTAGATGCGGAAAGCGAACTTTGAGGAGTGTTGTTATAGCCCTACCATGGATTAGAGTGTCCAACCGGAGAGTAGTTCAGCGTAGTATCATAAAGAGAATATATTCTTATGAGAGTGTTCACTAGTGAAAGTATGATCCCTAGGCATTGTTTCTAAGCACTGAAACACCGTTTGCTATTAGATCTGTTACATGTTTGCTTGTTTCCTTCTTTATTGCAGTTTTACTTTAGTCTTTTCCACGCCATCAAGCTATTTTCTATCACCGTTACCACTTATAATTATCCATACCACTTGTATTTCACTATCTCTTCGCCGAACTAGTGCACCTATACACCTGACAAGTGTATTGGGTGTGTTGGGGACACAAGAGACTTCTTGTATCTTGATTGCAGGATTGCTTGAGAGGGGATACCTTTGACCACTTCCTCCCTGAGTTCGATAAACCTTGGGTGATCCACTTAACGGAAAACTTGCTGTTGTTCTACAAACCTCTGCACTTGGAGGCCCAACAACTGCCTACAAGAATAGACGTGCGTAGACATCAAGCTATTTTCTAGCGCCGTTGCTGGGGAGGTAAGGTAAAAAGTATTCACACCGGAGGATTAAAGAAGAAGAACCTCCAACGGCAAACGCCTATTTTCTGGTGCCGTTGCCGGGGAGGTAAGGTAAAAGGTACTCACATCCTCCAGTGTGAGTGCTCGAAGTTATTTCCTTTAGATTCTGCAATTTTGTCTTTTTGTTTCTTGTTTTCACTAGTTAGGCTTAATGGAAAACAACAACAAAATTAGAGAGCTTTATAGTATTTATCTTGAGTTAGGACATGAAGTGTTTGAAGAGAAAATTAAAAAACCTATGGAACTTTATTTGCATGCTAATAGCAATGTTATTAGTATGAATTCTTTGAACACCATTATTGCTAATGCTATGGAAAAGTCTAAGCTTGGGGAAGCTAGTTTTGATGAAAATGATCTTTTTAGTTCCCCAGCTTTGGAAGATAGTTATTCTATTGCTTATGATGATACCAAACCTCCAATATATGATGATTACAATGATGAATATGATATTTTCAGTCCACCTACTATTGAGGAGAAAATTAATCATTACAGTATGCCTCCTATATTTGATGATTATGGTGATCAGAATAGTAATGATAGCTATTTTGTTGAATTTGCTCCCACCACAATTAATAATAATGACTATGCTTATGTGGAGAGTAATAATCATTTTATGAATGTAGCTCATGATAATAATGTTTTATGTGATAGTTATATTGTTAATTTTATTCATGATGCTACTGAAAGTTATTATGAGAGAGGGAAATATGGTTTTGTGCATCTCAATAATATTAGGTTTCCCCTCTTTATGTTGAAAGTCTTAAAGTTGCACTTGTTTTGCTTTACTATGTTTGTTGCTTTGTGCTTTCATGACTTGTTTATTTACAATATTCCTATGCATAGGAAGTGGGTTAGACTTAAATGTGCTTTGAATTTGCTTTTTGATGCTCTCTTTTACTTCAATTCATATTTCTTATGTGAGCATCTTCTCAAACTATCAAGTCTAACTTAAAGGCGTTAAAGAAAAGTACTTATTGGGAGATAACCCAAAAGTTTTAGATCAGTCTTGGAAGTTATTACCGCAGTAATAACCTCTCCTTATCCTTTTTATTTGCTTTTTGTCACAAGAGTAACCTCTAATGAGAGTGAAGTAATGATTGGGAAAGTTGCTGTCCTGAAACAGATTTTTGTGCTTCACCGTAAAACTTCATGAGAGAGCTCTGTATGTCAGATTGAGCTGTAAGTTTTTGTGCTTCTGCCTCAGGTTGTTATCTAACTTTCGTTAGTTCAAAACTTTTTGATTTGAGCAACATAAGGTCTTCTAAAAAATTCGTCTTTACCTGCTGGTCTGTTTTGACAGATTTCTGCCATTTTCTGCATTTGCTTCTTGTGGGTTCCTTTTTGAGTTCTTTTGGGGAATTGAGCTTTTTGAGGGAAATGCTACAGTAGCTAGTGTTCTAATGAAAGTTTATTTGGTGTTAGAACTGAACCTTGAGACTTATTTATCTTAAGTGCACTAATGTTGCTAATGAGATTGTGTGATGTTTTGTATGAAGGAAAATTTTCAGGTGTATGGAAGGAATGAGGAATGAGATGAAGGATGGACTAAAGCTCAAGCTTGGGGATGCCACGCGTGTCACCCCAAGAAATATCCAAGAAGTACAAGCGTCAAAGCTTGGGGATGCCCAAGGCATCCCCTTCTTCATCAATAAAAATTCCAGGTTTTTCCAAACGCTTCATTTTTATTGTTTCATGCACAGTTGTGTTGTTCTTGGAGCGTCTTATTTTTGTTTTGGTTTTTATTTGCTTTGTTTGCTTAGTTTGCTTAATATGGACCCCCTCTTTCATACATTGGTTTTCAAATATTTTGGTTTGGATTGGAAAAGAGTAGGAAAGTTCATGCTTAAGTGGTGAAGAGAGCTTGTTTTTAACAATGGCCTATGTTTGTCATGCCATGCTTGATATTGTTTTGGCTTTATGCTTAGTATTATTTGCTGTAGAATGACTTGTTATAAACAATTGAGATTGCTTAATGTGCCTTGGAAGAATCATGCGTTGTTTTAGCATATTAAAGCATAGTATTGTGGTATTCTCCTTTGATGTTTTATTTGAGTTGACTTGGCACATGCTCACACCATGTTATGACTATCCCAAGTCACCATAGCCTTTATGATCCTTTAGTTTTCAACTTGTAGTATCACTTTATGCTTTGATCAATGATGTTTTGTCACTCTGCATGATTATGGCCATTATTGCTCTCTTAGTCTGTCGCTCCCAGTCTTTTGCTAGCCTCCACAACCAAGTATGAGTTCCACTCATGCATCCAACTCCTTAAACCAAGTTATTCCAAAGAGTCCACCATACCTACCTACTAGCTTATGCTATTCCAAGTATATTCATTTTTTTTGTTTACCTTCCGAATTAAACTTGTTATGAGAAAACTAGTGATTAAAGCTCTCACGAACTTGATGGCACACTTTACTTTTCTTGCCCTCAATAAACTTGAACCATTGTGTCGTCTGTGTTATATATGCTTGCACTTATTTGTTGGGGATTAGCAGAACCATGCTGTCATGGGGAATGCTTTCAACATTGCACTTGTACTTTGTACCTAGTTGATATCATGCTCTTTTGTCTATGGATGTCGTCGGTGTGAAATGAAAGGGGAGCTTGTAAGTCCATGGAGTTATGTGTATGTGTTAGAGAAACACCTGGGCCGCTGGTCTAATCCATGTTGTCATGGTGGAAACCTACAGCGTAACCATAATGAGTTGTCTATGAAGCATTCTTCTTATAAAAAAAGAGTCATATATTGAAAAAAAGAGAAAAAAGAGAAAGAGATATGAGAAAAGAGGAAAGAGAGAAAAAAGCACCATTTTCCCATGGTAAATAAGAAGATTGCTGAGATGCTCGTTGTCTACTTGCCTTGTCATTTTAATATGGGGATTCTTCCGTATCATCGGGCAAGGGGTACCCCGTTGGCGGTTCTCTATGATAGACATGTACTTACGATGACAAGAACTTACCGGTGACTAAACTTGAGTAGCATGAGGAGTGGCCCTCATGTTCAAGGGACATGAGATTTCCAACTTATACTTCGTCAAGCATATACACCATAGTTTGTCACTTTAACCTTAATCACTTCAAGATGCTTATGATAGGTGCAATGAGAGCTGAAAGCTATTAAGTACCATAATTTTTGGAAGCTCTTTATGAAACGTGAATCCCTACTTCCTTCTATGCAGGCCTTTCTTCCACCATTATATTGAGTCTCCACCTTCTATCTTTATGCACCTACTTTGAGAGCATAGTGGCCATTCTTAGTTCTATGTGCATTGTCCCAAGACTTGTTGATTGATGCATAGCTTTGATATTGCTTGTTTTAAACTATTTGTATCTAGTCACTCTTATGAACTTTGAAGGTGTCCTATGCATTTATGTTTGCTACTCTATGAGGGACAAGCTGAATGCCACTATGCTATCTTTTCTTTATGTGAAACAAACAAACGTCTTGCAAAGCATTGTTATTCATGAATCTTTTGTTTGTGTCTTTTCATGTTGCAACATAGTTTCTTTGTCTTATTGCTAGAACTTTGTCTTTCATGTTATGATTGAAGTACTATGATCCTAGCTATGAATGTTTTAAAAATACTTTGATCAAGTTTATGATGGTGCATGTCACCTCAAAAAATATTCTTTCTTTTTATCACTTACCTACTCGAGGACAAGCAGGAGTTAAGCTTGGGGATGTTGATACGTTGCTAACGTATCCATAATTTTTGATGTTCCATGCTTGGTTTTATCTACTTTCTTGTGTTTTGTTCCAACTTTGGAGTACTTTCTATACACTTTCTTGGACTAACCTATTAACAAGTGTCACAGTGCCAGTTGCCTGTCTTTTGCTGTTTTTGGTTCCAGGAAAGTCAGAAAATCAATATTCTTGGAATTGGACCGCACAAAAGCCAAAGTTGATATCTTCCCGAAAGATTCACGAAGCCAGAAGGAGACACGAGGGGGGGCCACAGGGTGGCCACACCACCCCTTGGCGCGGGCCAGCTCAGGCCGCGCCAAGGCATGGTGTGGGCCCCCCTGGCCGGCCACCGACCTTACCTCTTTCGCCTATATATCTCCCCCGAGGCAAAAACCCTAAATCATCAATCAGAAATCCACGAAAAGTTCTGCAGCACCGCCGCCATCGAAGAGGAGATTCGAGGGACAAAAAGTCTCTGTTCCGGCACCCTGCTGGGACGAGGAAGTGCTCGCGGAGCCATCTCCATTGATCTCCACCGCCATCTCCATCACCATTGCCGATTCCCATGATGAGGAGGGAGTAATTCCCTCTCGAGGCTAAGGGTTCTGCCGGTAGCTATGTGTTCATCTCTGTCTCTATGCATGATCTTATTGAGATCATGAACTTGTAATCTATAGATCTACGTTGCTACTCAAGTGCTTTAATAGATCTCTGCTCTCCCCATGTGTGTGAAGTTGATAGTGTGCACACCATGGTGGCACTTAGGCTAGAGATTACAAATACTTGTTATGAGTTATATTTGGAGTTGGATGTTTTTATGAAATTGTGGTGTTTGTTTGAACCATCTAGTGCTCAAGGTGACAGTGTGGGGTTATCTAGATACGGAAAGCGAACTTTGAGGAGTGTTGTTATAGACCTACCATGGATTAGAGTGTCCAACCGGGGAGTAGTTTAGCATAGTATCTTAAAGATAATATATTTATATGAGAGTTATCACTAGTGAAAGTATGATCCCTATGCCTTGTTTCTAAGCACTGAAACACCGTTTTCTATTAGATCTGTTACATGTTTGCTTGCTTCCTTCTTTATTTCAGTTTTACTTTAGTCTTTTCCATGCCATCAAGCTATTCTCTATCATCGTTACCACTTATAATTATCCATACCACTTGTATTTCACTATCTCTTCGCCGAACTAGTGCACCTATACACCTGACAAGTGTATTGGGTGTGTTGGGGACACAAGAGACTTCTTGTATCTTGATTGCGGTATTGCTTGAGAGGGGATACCTTTGACCACTTCCTCCCTGAGTTCAATAAACCTTGGGTGATCCACTTAAGGGAAAACTTACTGCTGTTCTACAAACCTCTGCACTTGGAGGCCCAACAACTGTCTACAAGAATAGAAGTGTGTAGACATCACTTGCCTGTAATTTCCACGTTTCACAAAGTTGGGATGCCAACTACGGAGAGGGGACATTTCGAGGAAAACACATCTCAAGCCTACCAAATTCAAACATTCTGTTAAACTGCCCCGTGAAGTAAACTATCGGGACCCACATGTCAGTAATTTGTCCATGACGCGAGTGCCAATGTGACAACCTCTTAAGCAAATCAGGAACCAAGGGGCTTGATGCGTTGACCAAATTCACAGATCCACTCCCTCCTTTCCATGAACCCTAGCAGCAGCGACGCCGGAATCCACCCTCCAAGCAGAACTATCCCTTCGAACATTTGACTTCCGACGCCAAGTTGTTGCGCCCATTTTCTGATCCCAAGCTCCAATTCCACATGCCGTGGCCGCTGTTGCGAGGCTCTAGACCGCCTCCGCCACCGATGAGCTAAGCAGCACAAAGGATGGCAGATCCTACTACCAAGGAAGAAGATGTTTTGGCTACAAGCGGGTGAGTTACCGCTGTTTACAATTGGTGTGATCTAGGTTTAGATATTGTTTAGGCTGGTTGAATTTCGGTTGTGTTTAATGCGAGTGAAAATTTTATGCTTCATTTTATTACTATCAAGTTTATTGAGGATTGTAATAATCTAGTGTAATTCGCAATTGTAAGTTGTTTGAGGATTGTTACAAACCGAGCATCTATCAGAATTACTACACGTACATGAAAAAATAGTAAAATTGTAAGAGGTACAACACACGATCTTCTGGAAACAGGGAGACCATCCATTGTATTACACTGTTACCATAGAACTTGCATAATTCATAGATTTTCACTCAACAAACTGAACACACAAAGAGCTGACCTAAAGGGAATACATCAGGAGCAGACCCACACGATCCATCAATCTGATGGATAGCCGTCATAGTAATCGTAGTGGGTGGTACCATCCTCGCCATAAGGCGGCACCATCTGTAGCTCAGAATGCTCGAAAATTCTGCAATACTCTGCCAGCAATCGATCGAGTTCAAAAGGACGGTCATTGATCCATAATCCTCCTACTCCATACCCATGTACAATCCTTGGCTCTTCTTCCCATGCAAGAGCCTCAAAGTTGTAAGATTTAATCTCGGATAGGTCCACATAGTATATGTTGCCTGCCTACACTGTGGGTACCCTAGCGCTGTCGATGTAGACGCACCGATTGTCAGCGACGAAGAGAGCACGACTTCCGATGCATCTAACCGGCTAAAGGACATGGTTCTGGGTATCAACCCGGTAAACAATCGGCCTGTCGCCATAGACCGGTCCACTCACAACAAACAACAATTCCCTGTCAGACTCGACAAGGTAAAAATGATTCTCTAGGAACTGGCAGCCCGGAACAGGGTATGCAATGGTGGGATGCATCTCTAGAGTCCGTGCAGAGAGTTGTAGCTGGACATCTCCATGAGCAGCACCACACATAGTCGAGAGGATAAACCTGTCTCTGTCTATGATGAAAACATTACCGGCATAAGAAGTCATGCTCTGGAGTTCCACGAAGTCATATGGAGAGTATGACCCTTCACCAAAGACCAGGCGACTCCCTTCCTCCGTGTCCTCATCCACCCACCGAATAGTGGTGTAATGATTGTTTGATGTAAACACCATCAATGACGGGAACATCGTCACAGCGACAAAATCCACCAGCTCGGTCGGTATCTCCACCCTTAGGCGCTTGATAGCGCCCAGAAGAGATTGTACACCTGGGTCTTGTACGGCTACACCCTCTGTCCAAGCACTAGGAGGCCGCCGGATGTGCTACCCACATAAAAGTAGCTTCAAGAGGAGAAACATAGATTTAGTAAAGTTAAGCAGACTGAGATTCAATCAAAGTAAACCAACTAGTAGACGAAGAAACAAAACTTGAAAAACATATAGTAAAGGATCACATATATACATATGAATATCAACAAAGCACCTGCGAATAACCCGGCTAATCTTCTTCTGAAGGTGGTGGCCAATTCTCACATTCAGCAACGTGATGGTGGCATTGTCTACTGGTTACTCCTCCGACAACTAGTGCTCCAGAACAATCTAGTTGGTTGGCATAAAGCGCTTCTCCATGCAGCCGTGCCACGCATTACATACTGCCTGGAAGGTGGCGTAGTAGTCGAAGTCATCCGTCGAAGGGAAGATGTCACCTATATTCTGGACAAGTCCCTTAGGGAGACTAACCCATGGTGAGTCCTTCTGCTTCTTGCCTGCCATGGATGATGGCATTCGGGTTGTTTCGGTCTCGTTAACTGGCAGAGGAAGCGGTTCCAGAGACACACATTTTAAAAAAACGCCTGTGAAAGCCAAGCGAAGTGTCTAGAAACGAGACGACGACATGCAGACAACAACAGCAATGGCAACCGTGTTTCATCAAACTGGCACGGGCACGCGCCTGCGCCTACGCACATGCAATAATTATGGATAACGGACATGCACACTAGCGTATGACTCCTAGGAGCACGCGAATGTGTAGGATGATACTAGTAGTAGTATCATAACCTCGTTGTATTTAATTATCCCTGGGAGCACGCGAATATGTAGAATGTGTAGAGAAAATCATAGGTAACACCAACATTCGTGGCATTTGTTGCACAGAACACAGAAACATAGTTTGTGGCTTAAATTTTTGCACCTAGCCCAAATGAACTTCTTAACTTAACAAGATGAATAAGAGAGAATCTCAATGTTCATACACCATTATTCATACTTGCAAGCTCCATTTATTCATAGATTTCCCACATGCAGGTGGGGAAAGAGGCTTCGAGGGGAAAGAAGAGAAGTAAATGAGACGTGACACTGGAAGGTGGGCCCACGGAACACGTGACATTGTCAAGTGGGAGCACGCGGTATTGCCAGTTTGTCCAGAGCAAGCGAACGGTAAGCATGGCAAATCATGTTGCAGAATAGCCTACTCGTGGATCGCTCTTACGAAGAACTATCGCAATCATCCAAGCGCCCCGATCAAACGGTATGTAACAATCGTGATGCAGAACAAGTGTCTTTGGATGTGCCTTCTAGAAGACTCGATCTAACGGCCACCATTGGGTGCTAAGGTTAGGATCCATGTGGTTTATCGAAAGAACACATCTGCAATGACATCTAGTGGATCCAAGTGGTTTATGAAAAAACACATGCAATGAATCTAATGGATCCATGATGCACACTGATACACACACATCCAAGTGGGTGTGGTGATGCAGCATCCTTCAAACTGGTGATAGAACGCATGCCGCAGTTGAATCCCAGCATGTTGCTAGGGTTCCTAGACATGGTTGGATACCACATGCTGGAGTGGCATCATTCCATGTGTACTTTTTCAAAACCACAAAGATGCACACTGATACACACACACACATCTAAGTGGGTGTGGTGATGCAGCATCTTTGAAACTGGTGGTAGAATGCATAAGGCAGTTGAATCCCAGCATGCTACTTGGGTTCCTAGACCTGGTTGGACAACACATGCTGGGGTGGTATCATTCCATGTGTACTTTTCCAAAACCACAAAGATGCACAATCATACACACACATCCAAGTGGGTGTGGTGATGCAGAATCTTTCAAACTGGTGGTACAATGCAAGATACCGTTGAATCCCAGCATGCTGCTAGGGTTCTTGGACATGGTTGGACACCACATGCTAGAGTGGCATCATTCCATGTGTAATTTTACAAAACTAAAATGATGCACACTCATACACACACACATCCAAGTGGGTATGGTGATGCAGCATCTTTCAAAATGGTGGTACAATGCATGCTGTAGTTGAATCCCAGCATGCTGCTAGGGTTCTTGGATATGGTTGGACACCACATGCTGGAGTGATATCATTCCATGTGTACTTTTACAAAACCACAATGATGCACTCACACACACATCCAAGTGGGTGTGGTGATGCAACATCTTTCAAACTGGTGGTACAATGCATGTTGAAGTTGAATCCCAGTATGCTGCTAGGGTTCCTGGACATGGTTGGACACCACAGGCTAGAGTGGCATCATTACATGTGTACTTCTACAAAACCACAAAGATGCACACTCATACACACAGCCAAGTGGGTGTGGTGATGCGGCATCTTTCAAACTCATGGTAGAATGCATGCTACAGTTGAATCCTAGCATGCTGCTAGGGTTCCTGGACATGGTTGGACACCACTTGCTAGAGTGACATCATTCCATATGTACTTTTAGAAAACCACAATGATGCACACTCATATACACACATCCAAGTAGTTGTGGCGATGCAGCATCTTTCAAACTGGTGGTAGAATGCATGCTACAGTTGAATCTCAGCATGCTGCTAGGCTTCCTGGACATGGTTGGACACCACATGCTGGAGTGGCATCATTCCATGTGTACTTTTACAAAACCACAATGATGCACACTCACACACACACACATCCAAGTGGGTGTGGTGCTGTAGAATCTTTCAAACTAGTGGTAGAATGTATGCTGTAGTTGAATCCCGGCATGCTGCTAGGGTTCCTGGACATAGTTGGACACCACATGCTGGAGTGGTATTATTCCATGTGTAGTTTTCCAAAACCATAATGATGCACACTTATACACACAAGCAAGTGGGTGTAGTGATGCATCATCTTTCAAACTAGTGGTAGAATGCTTGATGTAGTTGAATCCCAGCATGCTGCTAGGGTTCTAGGACGTTATGGGAAACCACATGCTAGACTGGCATCATTCCATGTGTACTTTAACAAAACCACAATGGTGCACACTCATACAAACACAACCAAGTGGGTGTGGTGATGCGGCATCTTTGAACCTGGTAGTAGAATGCATATTGTAGTTGGAATCCCACCATGCTGCTAGGGTTCCTAGACATAGTTGGACACCACGTGCTGGAGTGGCATCATTCCATGTGTACTTTTCAAAAACCACGATGATGCACAATGATACACATAGAGACATCCAAGTGGGTGTGGTGATGCAGCATCTTTCAAACTAGTGGTAGAATGCATGTTGTAGTTGAATCCCAGCATGCTACTAGGGTTCCTGGACATGGTTGGACACCACATGCTGGAGTGGAATCATTCATGTGTACTTTTACAAAACCACAATGATACAAACTTATACCCACACGTCCAAGTGGGTGTGGTGATGCATCATCTTTCAGAATGGTGGTAGAATGCATGATGTAGTTGAATCCCAGCATGCTGCTAGGGTTCATGGACATGGTTGGGCACCATATGCTGGAGTGGCATCATTCCATGTGTACTTTTACAAAACCACAATGATGCACACTCACGCACACACATGCATCCAAGTGGGTGTGGTGACGCAGCATCTTTCAAGCTGGTGGTAGAATGCCTGCTGCAGTTGAATCCCAGCATGCTGCTAGGGTTCCTGGACATTGTTGGACACCACATGTTGGAGCTCCATCATTCCATGTGTACTTTTCCATAACCACAAAGATGCACACTCACACACACATCCATGTGGGTGTGGTGATGCATCATCTTTAAAACTGGTGATAGAATGCATGCGGTAGCTGAATCCTAGCATGCTGCTAGGGTTCCTGGACATGGTTGGACACCACATGCTAGGGTGGCATCATTCCATGTATACTTTCCCAAAACCACAATGATGCACACTCATACACACACACATCCAAGTGGGTATGGTGATGCAGCATCTTTCAAAATGGTGGTACAATGCATGCTGTAGTTGAATCCCAGCATGCTGCTAGGGTTCTTGGATATGGTTGGACACCACATGCTGGAGTGATATCATTCCATGTGTACTTTTACAAAACCACAATGATGCACTCACACACACATCCAAGTGGGTGTGGTGATGCATCATCTTTCAAACTGGTGGTACAATGCATGCTGAAGTTGAATCCCAGTATCCTGCTAGGGTTCCTGGACATGGTTGGACACCACAGGCTAGAGTGGCATCATTACATGTGTACTTCTACAAAACCACAAAGATGCACACTCATACACACACAGCCAAGTGGGTGTGGTGATCCGGCATCTTTCAAACTCATGGTAGAATGCATGCTACAGTTGAATCCTAGCATGCTGCTAGGGTTCCTGGACATGGTTGGACACCACATGCTAGAGTGACATCATTCCATATGTACTTTTAGAAAACCACAATGATGCACACTCATACACACACATCCAAGTAGTTGTGGCGATGCAGCATCTTTCAAACTGGTGGTAGAATGCATGCTACAGTTGAATCTCAGCATGCTGCTAGGCTTCCTGGACATGGTTGGACACCACATGCTGGAGTGGCATCATTCCATGTGTACTTTTACAAAACCACAATGATGCACACTCACACACACACACATCCAAGTGGGTGTGGTGCTGTAGCATCTTTCAAACTAGTGGTAGAATGTATGCTGTAGTTGAATCCCAGCATGCTGCTAGGGTTCCTGGACATAGTTGGACACCACATGCTAGAGTGGTATTATTCCATGTGTACTTTTCCAAAACCATAATGATGCACACTGATACACACACAAGCAAGTGGGTGTAGTGATGCATCATCTTTCAAACTAGTGGTAGAATGCTTGATGTAGTTGAATCCCAGCATGCTGCTAGGGTTCTAGGATGTTATGGGAAACCACGTGCTAGAGTGGCATCATTCCATGTGTACTTTAACAAAACCACAATGGAGCACACTCATACAAACACAACCAAGTGGGTGTGGTGATGCAGCATCTTTGAAACTGGTAGTAGAATGCATATTGTAGTTGGAATCCCACCGTGCTGCTAGGGTTCCTAGACATAGTTGGACACCACGTGCTAGAGTGGCATCATTCCATGTGTACTTTTCAAAAACCACGATGATGCCCAAGGATACACACAGAGACATCCAAGTGGGTGTGGTGATGCAGCATCTTTCAAACTAGTGGTAGAATGCATGCTGTAGTTGAATCCCAGCATGCTACTAGGGTTCCTGGATATGGTTGGACACCACATGCTGGAGTGGAATCATTCACGTGTACTTTTACAAAACCACAATGATACACACTTATACACACACATCCAAGTGGGTGTGGTGATGCATCATCTTTCAGAATGGTGGTAGAATGCATGATGTAGTTGAATCCCAGCATGCTGCTAGGGTTCATGGACATGGTTGGACACCATATGCTGGAGTGGCATCATTCCATGTGTACTTTTACAAAACCACAATGATGCACACTCACGCACACACATGCATCCAAGTGGGTGTGGTGATGCAGCATCTTTCAAGCTAGTGGTAGAATGCCTGCTGCAGTTGAATCCCAGCATGCTGCTAGGGTTCCTGGACATTGTTGGACACCACATGTTGGAGCTCCATCATTCCATGTGTACTTTTCCATAACCACAAAGATGCACACTCACACACACATCCATGTGGGTGTGGTGATGCATCATCTTTCAAACTAGTGATAGAATGCATGCGGTAGCTGAATCCTAGCACGCTGCTAGGGTTCCTGGACATGGTTGGACACCACATGCTAGGGTGGCATCATTCCATGTGTACTTTCCCAAAACCACAATGATGCACACTCATACACACACATCCGAGTGGGTGTGGTGATGTAGCATCTTTCAAACTGGTGGTAGAATGCATGCCATAGTTGAATCCCAGCATGCTACTAGGGTTCATGGACATGGTTGGACACCACATGCTGGAGTGGAATCATTCATGTGTACTTTTACAAAACCACAATGATGCAGACTCATACACACACATCCAAGTGGGTGTGGTGTTGTAGCATCTTTCAAACTCGTGGTAGAATGCATGATGTAGTTGAATCCCAACATGCTGCTAGGGTTCTTGGACATGGTTGGACACCACATGCTGAAGTGGCATTATTCTATGTGTACTTTTACAAAACCACAATGATGCACACACACGCACACACACACACATCCAAGTGGGTGTGGTGATGCAGCATCTTTCAAACTGGTGGTAGAATGAATGCTGTAGTTGAATCCCATCATGCTGCTAGGGTTCCTGGACATTGTTGGACACCACATGTTGGAGTGCCATCATTCCATGTGTACTTTTACATAACCACATATATGCACACTCACACACACACACATCCATGTGGGTGTGGTGATGCATAATCTTTCAAACTGGTGATAGAATGTCTGCTGTAGTTGAATCCTAGCATGCTGCTAGGGTTCCCTGACATGGTTGGACACAACATGCTGGAGTGGCATCATTCCATGTGTACTTTTCCAAAACCACAATGATGCACACTCATGCACACACATCCAAGTGGGTGTGGTGATGCAGCATCTTTCAAACTGGTGGTAGAATGCATGTTGCTGTTGAATCTCGGCATGCTGCTAGGGTTCGTGGAAATTGTTTGACACCACGTGCTGGAGTGGCATCATTCCATGTGTACTTTTCCAAAACCACAATGATGCACACTCATACACACACACATCCAAGTGGGTGTGGTGATGCAAGATCTTTCAAACTAGTGCTAGAATGCATGTTGTAGTTGAATCCCAGCATGCTGCTAGAGTTCCTTGACATGGTTGGACACCACATGCTGGAGTAGCACCATTCCATGTGTACTTTTACAAAACCAAAATGATGCACACTCATACACACATCCAAGAGGGTGTGGTCTTGCATCATCTTTCAAACTGGTGGTATAATGGATGCTGCAGGTGAATCCCAGTATGCTGCTAGTGTTCCTGGACATGGTTGGACACCACATGCTGGAATGGCATCATTCCATCTGTACTTTTAGAAAACCACAATTATGCACACTCATACACACACACATCCAAGTAGTTGTGGCGATGCAGCATCTTTCAAACTAGTGGTAGAATGCATGCTGCAGTTGAATCCTAGCATGATGCAGTTGAATCCTAGCATGCTGCTAGGCTTCCTCGACATGGTTGGACACAACATGCTGGAGTGGCATCATTCAATGTGTACTTCTACAAAACCACAATGATGCACACTCACACACACACATCCAAGTGGGTGTGGTGATGTAGCATCTTTCAAACTGGTGGTAGGATGTATGTTGTAGTTGAATCCCAGCATGCTGCTAGGGTTCCTAGACATGGTTGGACACCACATGCTGGAGTGGCATTATTCCATGTGTACTTTTCCAAAACCACAATGATGCAAACTAATACACACACATGCAAGTGGGTGTAGTGATGCATCATCTTTCAAACTGTTTGTAGAATGCATGCCGTAGTTGAATCCCAACATGCTACTAGGGTTCCTGGACATGGTTGGACACCACATGCTAGAGTGGAATCATTCATGTGTACTTTTACAAAACCACAATGTTGCACACTCATACACACACATCCAAGTCGGTGTGGTGATGTAGCATCTTTCAAACTGGTGGTAGAATGCATGATGTATTTGAATCCCAGCATGCTGATAGGGTTCCTGGACATGGTTGGACTCCACATGCTGAAGTGGCATCATTCTATGTGTACTTTTACAAAACCACAATGATGCACACACACATCCAAGTGGGTGTGGTGATGCAGCATCTTTCAAACTGGTGGTAGAATGCATGATGCAGTTGAATCCCATCATGCTGTTAGGGTTCCTGGACATTGTTGGACACCACATGTTGGAGTGCCATCATTCCATGTGTACTTTTACATAACCACAAATATGCACACTCACACATCCATGTGGGTGTGGTGATGCATAATCTTTCAAACTGTTGATAGAATGTCTGGTATAGTTGAATCCCATCATGCTGCTAGGGTTCCTGGACATGGTTGACACAACATGCTGGAGTGGCATCATTCCATGTGTACTTTTCCAAAACCACAATGATGCACACTCATACACACACATCCAAGTGGGTGTGGTGATGTAGCATCTTTCAAACTGGTGGTAGAATGCATGTTGCAGTTGAATCCCAGCATGCCTAGGGTTCCTGGAAATTGTTCGACACCACGTGCTGGAGTGGCATCATTCCATGTGTACTTTTCCAAAACCACAATGATGCACACTCATACACAAACATCCAAGTGGGTGTGGTGATGCAGCATCTTTCAAACTGGTGCTAGAATGCATGCTGTAATTGAATCCCAGCATGCTGCTAGAGTTCTTGGACATGGTTGGACACCACATGCTAGAGTAGCACCATTCCATGTGTACTTTTACAAAACCACAATGATGCACACTCATACACACACATCCAAGTGGGTGTGGTGATGCAGCATCTTTCAAACTAGTGGTAGAATGCATGTTGTAGTTAAACACTAGCATGCTGCTAGGGTTCCTGGACATGGTTGGACACCACATGCTAGAGTGGCATCATTGCATGTGTACTTTTACAAAACCACAATGATGCACACTCACACACACATCAAAGTGGGTGTGGTGATGCAACATCTTTCAAACTGGTGGTAGAATTCATGTTGTAGTTGAATCCCAGCATGCTGTTAGGGTTCCTGGACATTGTTGGACACCACATGCTAGAGTGGCATCATTCCATGTGTACTTTTCCAAATCCACAAAGATGCACACTCATACACACACACATCCAAGTGAGTGTGGTGATGCAGCATCTTTCAAACTAGTGGTAGAATGCATGCTGAAGTTGAATCCTAACATGCTGCTTGGGTTCCTGTACATGGTTGGACACCACATGCTTGAGTGTTATCATTCTGTGTGTACTTTTAAAAAACCATAATGATGCACACTCATAGACACACACATCCAAGTGGGTTAGGTGATGCAGCATCTTTCAAACTGGTGGTAAAATGCATGCTGTAGTTGAATCCCAGCATGATGCTAGGGTTCCTAGACATGGATGGAAACCACATGCTAGAGTGGCATCATTCCATGTGTACTTTTACAAAACCACAATGATGCACACTCACACACACACATCCAAGTGGGTGTGGTGAAGCAACATCTTTCAAACTGGTGGTAGAATGCATGTTGTAGTTGAATCCCAGCATGCTGCTAGGGTTCCTGGACATTGTTGGACACCATATGCTAGAGTGGCATCATTCCATGTGTACTTTTACAAAACAATAATGATGTACACTCATACGCACACACACAGACACATCCAAGTAGGTGTGGTGAAGAAGCATCTTTGAAACTGCTGGTAGAATGCATGCTGTAGTTGAATCCCAGCATGCTGCTAGGGTTCCTAGACATTGTTGGACACCACATGCTAGAGTGGCATTAGTCCATGTGTACTTTTCCAAAACCACAAAGATGCACACACATTCACACAGAGACACACATCCAAGTGGGTGTGGTGTTGCATCATCTTTCAAACTGGTGGTAGAATGCCTGCTGTAATTGAATACCAGCATGTTACTAGGGTTCCTGGACATGGTTGGACACCACATACTAGAGTGGAATCATTCCATGTGTAATTTTACAAACCACAATGATGCACACTCATACACACACATCCAAGTGGGTGTGGTGATGCAGCATCTTTCAAACTGGTGGTAGAATGCATGCTGAAGTTGAATCCCAGCATACTAGTAGATTTCCTGTGAAGGAGTTATGGCCTAGAGGCAAATAATAAAGTGTATTGTTTGATATATCTCCTATATGTTCATAATATGTTTCATACTTTGTTGTAACTGTATTAATACGAAACGTTAATACACGTGTGGTATATAAATAAACCATGTCTCTAGTTACCTCTAGCAAACTAGTTCATTAGTTATGAGGATGATCTGGGTTTCAAGATCATGGGCATTTATGCCAATTGACAATGAGGTCAATGACATGATAGACAAACATTCGATAGTTGTATCTCAATGATATCTAGTTACAAAGTTCACCATTCATGATGAACACATGAAACCTCACAACCTGATCCTTAGACTGTAAGATAATGCAAATCACTGTTCTGGAGGGAGCTTAGATGGTATCAAGTATCATTCCGTGACAGGATGATCAAAAATGTGTCACTCAGGTTTCCCAAAGAGGCGTGTAGAGGAGTACATATCAGGACCAGAATTTTCCAGTCCATGTAACGGATAGATACATATGTGGCCATCTCGGTGATGTTGCATCATCGAAGATTGCAAGCGTGTGACTGGGTCACGGAATGCAACGACATGGGAACGAGTAAACAAGTTCATCGGTAACAAGATCGAACTAAGGTATGGAGATACCGAAGATCAAGTCTCAGATGAACTAGGTATCAAGTTGCAAAGTGAACGAGAAACAACTATTCATGATTCGAGCGATAAGATTAATGGAATGCACGGGGGTCATTATGGGCATCCAGGTCCCGCGGATGATAATTGATATGAGAGGATTCTCAATCATGTCCAAAGCATTCCCGAACTGAAGGATGTCACGCTTAAGGGTGGGGGCGCTTAGGGATAGATGACGTACCATAGGAGAAATAGAGAGAGAGAAACCGGAATAGTTCCGGATAACATCCAATGGTGATCGGAGGGGGTCCGGAAGGAGTTTCACAGTAAAGGAATATAATAATATGTGTATTTAAATGTTAACTAGGACAGTGGTCCGCGCACATGCGCGGCCGAGCTTTTAATGGTTTATTTAAACTAGCAAAATGCCCACGCGTTGCAGTGGAAAGGGAAATAATATGGTTATATACTTTTTCTCTGAGCAAACACATCCGTCGCAGGCCAAAGGGATCTGAAAATATGCGGGAGACGGAGCTAGTACTCGGCGTATCTACTTTTCGCGCTGCGAACAACCTCTTGATGATCTTTATATCACCATTGTTGTCCCATGGCCGCTCTAGTGATGTCAGGAGTAAAAATATACGAACAAACAACCCAAAAGATATAAAACTGAGCTACGACGATAGGTTTCTGAAAATGCTTATATTATGGAACGGAGTACATGAATGTACAAAAGGACACAACGAATGTGTGAAAACTGCACAACGGCACAAGCCTAGGTCCTTTCATTCATTCATGTACGTATTTGCCAACACTCCTTTCCTTTCATTCAGCCGACACCGAATGTTCTTTCTGCCACAAGGAGAAGTGATTACAGTTGCTCTGTCAGCCTCGCCACCATCTATCCTTGGAACCCCCTTTTTCTCTCGTTTGTTCATTTTTTTTCTTTCTCGTCTAGGGCCATAGCGCTGTCGTCGTGATCAACTGTGCAGTCCTCAATCGGCCGACGCAACCCTGCCTTTCCTCCATCACTTGCTTTCTGCTGGTCACCAGGACAGCCTGGACACTGTCACGTCTCATGTGCACTTCTTCCTTGCCTCTTTTATAAATGCACCATCAGGTAGTATATTTGCATGTTGATTCTCAACGCCGCTTGTTATTTGAAGCACCTACGAACTATATAAATCAGTAGATCTCGGTTTAATAAAACGAGGTGGGATTATTCAACACAAAGTGCGTGGCTTGTTAGAGCAATTCCATGCCGTACGGTGAAAGCAAAGCAAGCCTCATTTGTCATAGGTTTACTAGGCTTGGACAGACCTGGCCCATGGCGCATTGCAATCTTTCGGTTGTGAGGCCTGGAGTTCTATTTCGGCTACCTATACCGATACGGAGATGGCAAACAAGCGATTGTTCGTTGAAAAGTTTTTTTTTCACTTAGGGGTGGCATTGGTTGTAATATGTGGTTTTGTGGGAGGGTAAAAAGGTCTAAAAAGTGTTGGACCGGAAGAAACAATCCGTTCTTTATTATTAGGTATAGATATAGATTTCTTATATATAATCCATAAAAAGGAAAAATTTGAGACTATCCAATATAACAGTAGCATGTTAAATTCACATTAGTAATCTTTTTACTAATAAATGTTAGATTGATAGTAATTTTTGAATTTATCTGCATCATATTTGTAGGTTACATTTCGATTTTATACGATTAGCTTTGCGGTTTATTAATTCAAAACTAAATTTAATGATTCATATCGAAAGAATAATTTCTTACATACGGAGTTTTTTATTTAAAGTAAGACATGTGTATGTGAAATATGTTGGTTCGACATTCCAAGACAGTTTGTTCTTTTCTAGGGTGAGCACGTAATAAATCAAGCCGAGTCTCGCTAATGCATGTATTTCGAGACACATGTCGTTTGTACATGCAGTACAGTAAGTTTACAATCCACACTTATGCAACACAACTCATTTCTTTGGGTGTATTCTTCATCCAAATCCTTTTTAGGACACAACCGTTGTCTAAGACTTGGTTATTGTTACCTCATTGAAAATTGCTTTTGAGACATTTATCTCTGTTCAGGTACGTCAGCGATATTGAACTTCACATCATTTGAATTGTTTTCTTAATTTTCATATCTTTGGTGTCAGCATCAACTCACCATTGTCTTCCTCCTCTACTATAAGACAGATAATATTAGTTTTGTCTAAAACAAATATACATGAATATACACATTTTCCTTAGATGATAGTGCATCATTTCCCGTATTCCATCTTCATAGCTAGAGATCAACATTTTTATCATTTATTTTCCTTGTTCTACCTACATTATAGAATATACAACAATTTAGAATACAACAATTTAGAATATTGATTTGAATTTAACAAATGATATTGAAGGTATACTTTTTTTCCTCGGATGACTACCTCATTATTGATATCTCCACGGCTATGATAATCATTTGTACCTGTCACTTTATCATTTTCTTTCTCATGTACCGGTATGATAGAGTACCTGATATAATTTATAGAAATGGTTCATGATACAAAAATATACAATATACAATAAAGTATGGGTTCTTATTAGTACTTCATCATCTAGAAGGCTCAATAATGTTTTGGCTATTTGCGGAAGCAACCTTTCTCATACATATTACATCTCTTTTTTTTACCTCCGCCAAGGTAATTTTTTAACTCATACAATGCAATTATTGGGTCACATGGAACCGACTATTTTAAGTAAACAACTATCAATATATGCATCTAGGAAAATCATTCTCAATGTAGAACCTCTCATTAACTTAACTATTTTTGGAAGAATACATAATATCTCACCATCCTTTTCTAATCTTTTGCTTGGCCTAGTTTTTTTCTTACAAGGTGTAGATTTTACCTTTTCAAATGCACTATTCTACTCAACTTTTGTTTCGGTCTTGAAGTAGAATTTATCCGATGAAAAGTAAATAAGTGCGGTTATATGAAAATACAACTAAAGGAAGCATGTGATAGTAAATACATTTCTTAGTCATACCACATTAGCTCACTTTCATGCAACAAAATTTGAAGTAACTTGCATTGTCGAGTATGCCTCATAACAACATGGTCACATAATTATTTCGCAAACAAACAGAATGGAATATATGTGTGTACATCATGAGCTTTAAATTTGAATATACCACCTGAAGTATGGTGATAGATGCAAAAGTGTAGGTCACATCGAAAAGAAATTCCTATAATCTTGCAAATTTCTTGAAGTTAACTTAGTTCTAATATGAATATTGTACCACAAATGTTTTGAATAGTATCCGGGATAGTCTTAGAGAATCCATCATGCTATCTGAGGGTACCTACGTAGATGCACATGTGTTTCCCAAAAACTGTTAACAATAGATTGTTTTGATGTTAATACTATATAAGAAATTCAAGAACTGCTATATTTGCATTACTTACCCTTGTGAATCTCGCAGATGTTTGATTTCCTCTCATGCTTGTCCCTTTGTTTTCTCTTTTTTGGGTGAGCAACCCAATGACATATGTCCGGTATAACGGCCGGTATCAACGGTTGACTAAGAAATAACTATTCTATGTCGACAGCTCACATTCAGTGAGTTACTTGCATGCCTAAAGTTCCTAGGCTGAAAATTTAAAGTTCATGTATTGATTGATTCTACATGATCTTAGCCGTAAAAATGAAAGTTCACAGCTTGTAATTACCCTCGAGTCAATTAGCAGGACTGGATTGGTGCATAATTGTCCTGTTTTGACAGTGTGCCAAGGTAATAGTACTTATAATCATTTGTGTTGGTTAATGAAAGCACTTTCTTAATGACAAAAAAAAATACATATCCCTTATTTACTAGTCGCACTCATGGATGCATGATGGGGAATTTATAAAAATAAGTTTACCACTCACCGTGCATGCTGCTTGTATAGGCTCCAGTCAATCTCGTTCGATCTGCATGCATACTCCGCCTCTCCCGAGGTAGTAGTTGGTGTGATTTCCTAGCCTGTTGCAATATAGTATTGACAAAATCCAACAATGATAATGATGATTTTTTTCAGGTACTGGAACAACTCCTAAACATCACTATTCTTGTTCATCGGTATATATAGAGATGTCGGGAAAAGAAGGTTCTACAATCTCAAGCGAAAGGTCCAACATATGTCTCTGTGTTTTATTGTTAATCGGTATATATAGAAGTGGGAAAAAGAAGTTTCTGCAATCTCAAGTAAAAAGTCCAACATATCTCTCTGTCTTTCGGTTTTCTATCAAAAGTAATTCATCAGCCAAACACAAAAAAATTTAAGATCTATTTTTCCATTGCCTTTGGACACATGCTTTTAATATCCATAACTTCTGAACTAAAGCGTGGACAAAGACCAAGGAACAATAACGTATTGGCTTACCTACCGATCTCCTTCATGAATGTAAATATTTTACATTACTTTGCGGGGCATGAGAACGCATGCACACAGCCAATCAAGAATTAAACAGACCCCAAATCTCCTTGTTGCAATCAGTCGTGTACCTCGTCCAGCTGCTCCAGGTTGAGGAAAAAAGTATGGCTATTGGGCAAAGGCGACCAGATGAGCGCCGTCTAGTAGATCAAAATAAAAGTCTGTAGGCAGCCGTGTGTCCAGCTGCTCCAGGTTGAGGAAAAAAGTACGACTATTGGCCAAAGGAGACCATATGAGGACGGTCTAGTAGATCAAAATAAAAGTTTGTAGGTGTACCTAGAGATATGGCATGAGTTCAGATGCGATCACGGAAGCTGTGAAGTCAGGCTATAGGGCGGCGGCGATGTTGCACCGCGGAGCAAAGCGTTCATTGACGGAAGTTGCCGGCACTTGAACGCCACAGGGGTAGAAGATGGGCATGGCGGCTGCCGATTCTTTAGACGCACAGGACACGATAACGGGGAATTGTTGGAGAAATTAGATTAGGTTTAGAATATGTGCTTTGTTTTAAGTCATGGCATTGGTGGGTAATTACTTTAAGCCTCAGTGGTATAAAATCTATACCTAATCTCTCTACTATCTAAAAAGAACCAAACGGTTCCGTTTTCTGCCCACATATCCACTCCGTCGGTCTTTTTCGTCGACAACTGCGAGCGAGTTCACCGTTTTTTTGGGTCCATCCTCGACCACTGACACCCCGCCCTCCTCCTTCGCACGATTTCTCCTCCCCAACATCCCTCACCCCGACGCCGCCGTTGAACTCGCCGCCGCCGCTCACACCACTGATGTCGCGCCACCGCCGCTCACACCACTGATGTCGCCGCCATCCCCATGGAACCTTCCCGATGATCGACCTCTAGCGCCCCAGCGACCGGGGACCGGCGACCATGACGAACTCGATGGGCAGGAGGATTCCACAAACGTACCAGATGAGCAAGCGCAGCCTTGCGATTTCGAGCGCCCTCAACCCTAGCATCCCACACCGCCACCAAGTGATGCCGCCATGTGCCGCCACACCAGCCACACGCGTCGAAGGTGTTCACCGCCACACCTCCATCTGTATATTGGCTCGGTGGGGAACATCAAAATGCACCTACGGCTGTGACCCGTACCCATCGACCGGGCGCCGGAGCCGGATGTGCAGTGCAGGTCACCGCCCTCCTCTCTCATTCTCTCTGATCCTCTCTTTCTCCTACTCTGACCCCTCTGTCTATTATGTTTGCAGATCTCTTGGGAGGTGATTTCAGTATAGGGTACAGACAGGAGACGAGAGAGCAGTTGTTCTTCGTCGGAAAGGAAAGGAGATTTAGCGTCAGCCAGCGACCTCAGAGGAGATTGAGCGATGTGGACCTGAGAAAGAGTGCTGAGCACGGGGGATCTCCAGGTTGGATCTTATGCAACACTCTTGATCTTTAGTAAATCCTCAATTTATCCAACTTATCTCTCTAGCTGATCTGATGTTACTCCTATGCGTGAGAAATAGATGGACCGTTTGTCAAGACCAGTTGGGCATCGTCGACCATGAAACTAACGGTTTGGAGCTTTTTAATTCAGGCCGACAAGGATTTCTTTGGCTGTTCATCCGTGAAGCTAATGTTGCACATGTAAGGCTATTTTAAATTCTGTAGCCATCGTCTTGCACATGAGTGATAGCATTCACTTTCTAAATTGTAGTTTGAATACAACTATGTAATGAAGAATGAGTTGATTCCTTTACACATAAAGTTTCTGTAGTCTCAACTAGGATAAAGCATAGTTAACAAATCTCGAATAATACTTCTAAATTGTTGTTTCTGTATTTTTCCCCACCCTACAGAAGTTGTGTTTTTCATGATATATGTAACCCCAATTATTTATTATAATACTTAGTTCAGCCATTTTCGTGTCACTATTCTTTCATGCCTGAGAAACAAAGAGAGAACTTTTCCTTTAAGTAAATGGAAAGTACAAGCAAGGTTTTAAATTTTAGTTTATGGTCTGTTGCATGAAGATGGAAAATCTTTTATAACTATAGCAGACTATATCTTTGCTTACTGCTACAAATAGGAATACAATTAAATTTGATTTTACATTTGGCCGTATATACATTGTTTGACTGAATTAGGCATGGGGTGCCCTCCACTATCGCGAGAAGAGAAGCAGCCCAGAGGCGCGACTCGAGGCATGGAAGCTTGGACCGGGCATAGGTGCCTGAGATCTAGGCATGGAGGCCCAGATCCAACCTTCTCCACTTAATCTTACCTTTTTTCGACCTCCACCCTCCGGTAACGTACTTCACCTAGCCTCTCCTAATACGTCGGGGTAGTTTTATGCTTTGTTGATTCCTCACTGAGATCTTCTTGAATCTGGAACATTGAACAGTCAGATACTTGAGGTCTCGAGTTGAGGTGGATATCCAATTGCTTCACATCGTACGCCATTATCTTGTCCAGTACTTCTATCAAATGGAGGGAACTATTCCTTTAAGTAATGGAAAGTACATGCAAGGTTTTAAATTGTAGTTGATGGCAACCTAGCATTATGTGCGATGTCAATCTTTTGTATGCCAAGGTTGGTGTTTTTCTCTTTTCAATCATTTTCTAATGCTATAAGCTATTGCTGAGTCATCTTAGTGTTACAAGTAGTTTATACTCAAGAACTTGATTTCACAAGGACCTATATACTGAAAATAAATGAAGAATTGTTGTCTTCGAGTGCATCTAGGCATTTGTACGTCTTCACTTGATATTATTGAGAAGAGAAAATGGAAGATGTAGGTGGATCTGGGAAGGGGAGCTATGCTGCATACATGTTTATATCAATAGATTTTTTGACCATTTTGTTTTGTTAATGAAAGTCTTTCGGTAAGTCTTTCGGTTTTATTGTTGTATCAAATTCTGCACATCAATTTGGTGAACATTAATATGGCCAATATTCACGTCGGTTCTTGTAGGATACCATGTTTAGAAAATTCATGGATTTGCTTTTCTTATTGCAAATGGAATACACCGTCTCGCACAGGGAAACACTTTCAGAAATGGGGTTGATTTTGGAGACAAATATGGCACCTGATGTTCACTAAAGAAAACATATTATGTGGTTACCATCCATTAACTTTTGTAGAGATTCAGCTGTCGAAATTTATGTTATTTATTTTTCATGGTTTGGTGAGCTTTTACTCCAATGTTCTTTAGTCTTGCAGTTTCCCCCCCGAGTTTCATTATTTGATATGTCGTCGATTCAGTTCTCCCTTGTTCCTTCTCTGGCAATGGTATATTCAGGTCTGGAAAAATAGTGTACAAGCGGATAGCTTTATTATGCTGGAGGATTAGAAATTCAGTCTGTAGCCAAACATGGAGTGAGATGATCCAAACTGAGGTCCAACTCTCATATTGTTCCTTTGCAGTTTTATCTAGAAGGTCTATGAAGTTCTATCTCATTGATAAGAAACAGTCCTTTTCGGCATTTGCTACATAGTTCAAACTGTTTTTCAATTACGTGCTGATTAAATTATTTGACGAAAGGGACGAAAATGGAAGTGAGCACAAATACTTAAATTTCTTATTTTTCCTATTGCACTCGAAGGTTGAAGAGTTTATTCATGCCTTGATAATCTGAGTAGTTTCCATCCTGTATTAGCGTTTATTTCTCTTCCTCTTTACTTCAAAGAAGTTGTAAATACAAGTTCGTATAATCATCAATATTTTGATACAATGGAGGAAAGGGGAGGGGCAGGGAGGCTGCTTCTCTTGGCAGTTGATGTGGATTTAATCTGGGTGGCTGTTGTTCTCTTCATCGTTCCCAGGTAAAAATAAATCCCCACTTTTATGTTTTCTTTCTTGCTAAATTTTGTTATAACTGCATACAACCAAATCGTAAACACGTGTAATCTACATAAAACAATGTCAGTCAATGTATCTACTCTAGGCATTCTCTACAACTATCTGAATGTCTCAGTGGAACAACAGAACATGCACAAGTGCTCTGCTCATGTCTTGTTGATGCTCCCAGTTTGTCATTTGAGCTACCTAGCCGCACAGTCTTGTTGCTCACCTCCTGTTGTGCAGGCTGAAGTGCAAACTGCTTGTCTCCTGCTGCAGCCAAGGAACCGCTCGTGGACTTTTCCACACGGCGCATACCACTAGCTGAGCTGATATCCTGAGCTCCGCACCTACTCTTCCACCACGACAGACTCCTCTCTGAATCATCACATTTTGACACCGTCAACCTCCTATCCTCGGTCAATTCGGCCCAATTCCTCTCTCTCAAACTATGTTCCAAACATCATGATTTTGTGGAATTAAGGGATCTACAATTATGTTCTTTTCAAGGGTAGAGCCATATACAAAACAAATGAGTCATATGCAATGACCATGGACAACGTTGAACATATAGAGTGCAAAATCTTAAGATGAAAAATATGTTAATTATCTAAAATTATCACATGCTATCCATATAATTAGTTTCCATCGTTGGCCAGCCTGATTTACATAAATAGGGGTTAAAGTATCTTCGTACAGCAAGATGAGTGCCACACTGCGCCAACCCATCCGATCCCAAATCATAGAGCCTGCCAACTTGTTAACCTACGCGCTAATATAAATTTCTGTATCTTCTCTCTCATGTTTCAGAAAATAAATCTTACCAGGATGATATTGCCTGCTCACCTTGCTGCAGCATTGTATTCCAAAAATACATGTGATTCCCCAATCTGACTACGAGAATGTAATGTGAAGACCAATCCACAAGGTTGTGGTAGAATTTATCATGCTGCAGTACTAACTCATCCAACAAAACCCCCCTACGATTTTCAGTACGTAACCTTAAAATTCAAAATCTAACAATTTGTGCATGACAGTAATTTAAGAGACTTCTTGGAACAGAGCAGACGTTGATGAAAAAACGGATCGCGCCTAAAAAAGAAGCAAATGGTTAATCAAGAAACTGGATAAACCCCAAGAAAGGAAATCAAGAAACCACAGGGCCGACACCATTGGCGGTGTCCATGGCGATACACAAAGTGGTCGCCAGGGGTAGTGACGTGCAGTAGCCAGAGAAGGCTGCAAAGGCGTTGACATTTGTGCAGCTGGGAATTTAACGAGAGCTGTGGTGGAGGCGTGTGAGACCATGGGGTCGAAGCAGCCCATGAAGATCCAGGACAGGGGCATCTACATCCGCACATCCTCCAAGTATCATCATTTTTGTCATATATTTGAGTTCCTGAGATCATAAAGCTAATCTTAATAATTTGCCCAAAACGGGGCTTCAACAAACACTATGGTTACGCTCTTCAAACTCTGAAAACAAACGCAGTTATTTGTATGCAGATTTCTACCACACGAGCAGAACAACCTCTGTCATTTGGTATTATCATGAGACAGTACAAATTATGCAAATGAATCTGAAAAGGACAACCCTATCGAAATAGTATTGTTATAATTACCCAAAGATGAAAAGCTTAACCTTAGTAAGCTGCATGCAAATTTTAAGCACACAAGCTGTTTTTTCTCTGCTAGCCGAGTTGTGAAGACTGTTGTATCTTAGGAAAACTTTATCTTCTTTAATTGCTCCTCCAGTAACGGGTGGAACTTCTCGATCGACGATGTTCTAAAGAGACCAGCAAGCAGTTATGTGGCAACGACTGCATGTTTGGACAATTGAATATTCGTAAGAGTTAGAGAGATGAAAGAGCAAGTTATAGCAAATTAGAACAATTTTATATAACCAAATTTACATGTGGAATGGAGGAAGATTTTGCATGTATGATGGAAGTGATCCATCAAGATATCCGCATAACCTCATAAGCAACTCTTCCATAGACGGTGGCAGTGCCAATTTCCTCATAGGTGGAAGTTCTGAACACCTGCAAGCTCTGCTCTTGTAGACACTCATTTAGACTCCTCATGTTTATGCATCGTAAGATGTGCAATCTCCTAACATATAGGAGTCCTAATGGAAGAAGGGAGGCTGGTAAATTCAGTTAGGAAAGGGCAGTTCGAGAGACTGACTTCACTCAACCCGCAAAGAGTTCTAGCTTGTAACAAAGATCATGTTTGTATGCCACTTTAGTACTTGCTACAATTTCTAATTAGCAGGGTTGAGACGAGGCTCAAGTGATTCAACAATCATGCTTTCTTTTGAACACTCATGTAAGTGGGGTGGATTTTCCGTGTACATGTATATGAGTTATTTTCAGCAATAACAACATATTTGCAGAATCCTTATTAAATACATGCACAATACTACTACTCTTAATTCACACTAACCTTTCAGGTTTTCTTTGAAATACAAAATTGAAAATATATGAATAGAACATACTCCCTCCGTCCTAAAATAAGTGACGTGGTTTTATATGAATATACTTATTTATCTAGACACTAAAATTTGTTTAGATACACGCATGCGATTCTAAACAAAGCTTAGTCACTTATTTTGCGACAAATGTATAATTACAAACATGTATTGTGTTCCCGTGGCAGCGCACGGACATTTCACTAGTAATAATAAAAGACGGATTGTTTCTTCCGGTCCAACACTATTTTTTGGACCCTTTTACCCTCCCATGAAACCCCATATTGCCACCGATACCACTGTCCATATTGCCACCGATACCACCGTTAAGCAAAAAATAAATCCACCAAAAGATATACGGTTCGTACTGGTTATAGGCTCGAGAGACAAGGCCATAGGTCCATGCTAGGGATTCCACCCATCGTATCAGGTCTGGTCTCCGGGCTCTTAAGAGTCCTACGCATGTAGACAAGGCCATAGGTCCATGCTAGGGATTCCACCCATTGTATCAGGTCTGGTCTCTGGGCTCTTAAGACTCCTACGCATGTATATATGACTCCGCTAGATTGTGGTATAGTCGAGATTAAATTCCTAGGTCGATCAAGGGCAGGACTCCGCTAGATTGTGGTATGATCGAGATTAAATTCCTAGGTCGATCAAGGGCAAGACTTCGCTAGATTGTGGTATGATCGAGATTAAATTCCTAGGTCGATCGAGGGCTTGCAATCGCCCTTGACCTAGCTCGCCAGCGCGGGGATCCACGAGATGCAGCCGCCTGCCTTGGGTTTCGGCGATATCGCCATCGCCACCACCGGCATGATCTCTTGACGCCCTGCCTCTAGATTTGTCTGCCATGTTCGCCAAAGGCGGCAAGTACGCCATCGACCATCGTGGAGAGATGGAGTCTAGATTGTTCAGGCAAGGCTTGCGCTCAAAATCATGGATCATCGTGACGCGGTATCCTGGAACTCGCTGATCTATGAGTATGCCCAGCACGGAGGAGGCGCACGACCTCACCAGCGGCAATGGAGTCCTCGGTTGTCGCCACCCACCAGGATTGAAATTGCACCAGTGCCACCACGTACGGAAAACTGGTTCGTGGAACACCGACGAGCGGTCGGCGGCGTCGTTCGCGTATGGAAAACCGGTCCGTGTAACACCGACGAGCGGCCGGCGGCGTCGTTCAGAGTTGTCGTGGTGGCATGCTCACGGTCGGCTGCAGGGTACCGTCCAGCGGAGGCAGGAGCACAACACAGTGGCTAACGCGTCTTCTCCAATCCAAACGAAAAACAAGATATCTCGACAAGGCCTTCCATTCCCCATCCAGCTGCTACCCATCGATCTCCAGCGAGCGGCGACACCTCCATCATCCGGCAGGAGGAATGGAACTGCCCTCCATCGATCCCCACGCCACAGAGATCCGTCTAGAAGCCACATCTTCTGTTGCCGCTGCAGGGAAGAGAGCAAGCTATCCGTCCAGGTGCACAGGCCTAAGTGTGGGCACCAAGTACAGGCTGACTTATTGTTGCCATATGCTCATGCCCGACGAAAAAGAGATTACTCCTAGAGAATTTTGGTTCAGTTAAGATGGAGATGATACGAATTATACATGTCATAGATCTACTTTTGCATGAGAGAAAAATAAATAAGTACTAGTTGTACTCCCATTTGCAGCAAAGCTTACTTACAACTAGAATCGGGTGTTCATACTATCCAAATGATGTGGATGGCTAGGTGCCAGAAGATGAAGGCACTGAGCAACCAGATCATCTAATTGAATTAAGCGACCATCTGAAGGACTAAGTAAGAATAGCAAGCTAGCTCATCTTGCTAATTTATTTTATCAATTGCTTTTGATTTTGTGGGATCCTTACTCCTGATACTTGCATCTTGCTGTTTGGGAATAAGCGACTGCAATATCATGCTCTCTTTTTGTCCCTTCTGTTTCCAAGGCTACTCCATTGTCTGCTCTCATAAAAACAATCGGATAATCCATGGAAAACTCCTCAACAACCATAACTATTACATAGCCCCTTAGTTTTAATGATGTTCCTATCAACTACTGACCTTTATTTCATGGGTCTTCCTGCCATAGACTTTCATGTCCCGGTGCAACGCATGGGCACGTTTCCTAGTTGTTTTTAAAATCCAGCGGCTATGATTTTTTATAATAATAAAACAATGGTTAGATTTCTCTGATTATTGTGGGATTTTCTAGCGATTTCTCTAATTTTTGGTTAGCCCGTAATGTACTTTTAATCTATAATAGATTGGAGAATTAATATTAAATATATATATTATTTTATTATCAAAGGCAGCCTAATGCTAATGGGCCTCACCTGAAGGGGAGGCCCAAGGGGCAATGCGCCTAGGGAGAGAGGGTCAGCCGTCCTAGACTTAGTGGGTCGCCCAAGTGGGGCTCACCTAGGGCCGGCGGCTACCCCTAGGTGGCCAGAGGGTGTGGGCATTAGTCCAACACCGCCTGGCCCCTGGGTGGTGTGCCCCCTTCCTGCTTTATATAGGGGTCTCCTCCTCCCCTTTGGAATCATCCAATTCTCTCATTTTCTCTCTCATTTCCATTGAGGACTTCTCCATAATATTGGGGATGACCTAGAGGGATTTGATTTCTCCACCTTCACACTACCGTCGTGTGATCTTCGGTCCGACATCTTCTTCTTCCGCTGCTCGGCTGGATCGGAGCCCGAGAGACGCCGCCTACACCGGACGTGTGTAGTACTTCAGAGGCACCACACTTGGGGTGCTTGGAGCTGCTCGGCTTCATCAACATACGCCTTCCTGCATAAGGCGTGCCTCGGTCTTCAATGGTATGAATATCGTTTGTCTCTTTCTGTTGCTTATATCTACATAGTATAGATCCTGGTATTAGTGTTCGCATAGTTAGAAAATTTTGTTTTCTGCTACGGAACCCTACAGTGGTATCAGAGCGGGTCTATGGGTAGATATCTCGTACAGATAGAACACATAGTAATATATGGGCATTGATTTTCTAGTTGCTATCCTTTTTATGTTCTTGTCCATATGGCGGCACTATTTGATGAAGCGGCCCCCAACCGACCTCATGTGGTGATTCATGGGACTGGTCCACGGATTAAGTGGATTAGGGGAGTGCATGTATCTCTATGATAGTTGATATGGCATCAACACTGGCGGGCCTTGAAAAGGGAAGTAAAATGGCAATCGTTGAATCCATGTTGTGGCTCTACGTTCGTAGGTGGGAAGGGGTTCTACCGCGAAAACCCTAAAGCCACGTAAAACATGCAATAGATAATATAGAGGAGTCTATCTTTGATTTGCATAGGGGCTAACGTTGTGACATGGCAATGACAAGTTTGTGAAACTTCCATTGGAGCTCTCGATGGTGATCAAGATGCTACAACCACGTCATGACACTTTACTTTATGAAGTATCTTTGTGTGCATCTTATTATGCTAGTATGATAGTATATACGACGGTAGCATAATAGGATAATCCCTCACAGAATTCCAGTCTTAGTATTCTCCTTGTGTGTGCACCACCAAGAAAGTTCTCCGTTATGAGGCAGGCTGTAACGATCAGGTGTTAGACATATCTGTGTTCGCATACGGTGGGTGTAATCCATGTTGCACTGCGGAAACACACAAGTTAGAACTGGCAAGCCTAGCATGTGTAGACATGTCCTCGGAATACAAGAGACCGAAAGGTCGAGCATGAATCACATAGTTGATGTGATTGACATTGGGGAATGTCCACCTTTGAAAGTGCATTGCTGGCCGTGACGATCGGGGGTGGTGTAGAAGATTAGGATCAAGTGATCACTGAAACAAATAGTCGTTTGAGTGGGAGTTCTTTTGTTTTAGTTTAGGAACATGAATTAAAACTTGAACTCATGAACATGGTCTAAACACTTTGCAAATCCATTGTAGATGTCTCGCCCACCCACCTTCAACCTTAGCACTTTCCTCGACAAGGACGAGCTGAAAATTGATGGAACTAACTTCACTGCATGGTTCCGCAATCTTAGGTTCCTCCTAGTCCCCTACAAGTTGACCTATGCCATTGAGACTGAGCTTCCAGCTAAGCTTGCAGATTCTGCCTCCCAGGATGAAAAGAATGTCTAGCAGTCCAAGGCGGATGATTTCTCCCTCATCCAAAGTGGAATGCACTATGCCATGGAGCCGGAGCTTCAGAAGCATTTTGACAAGATGAATGCTTTTGAGATCATTGAAGATCTCAAGGCTGACTTTGCTCCACAGGCTCGGGCATAGAGGTATGATGCTTCCGAGATCTTCTTATCTGCCAAGATAGAAGAGCACAACAATATTAGTGAGCATGTAGTCAAAATGTCTGGCTACGTTAAGCTCTTGAATGCTCTAGATTGTAGAATCCCAGAAGAGCTTGCGATTGATAGGGTGTTGCACTCGTTACCCCTAGCTACAAGAGCTTTGTGATGAACTACAACATGCAAGGGATGACTAAGACCTTTGCTGAAGTGTTTGCCATGCTCAAAACTGCTAAGGTAGAAATCAAGAAAGAGCACACGATGTTGATGGTCAATAAGACCACTAACTTTAAAAGGTCAGGGCAAAAGGGCAAGGGCAATAAGCCAAAGAAGGATGGTAAACAAGTTGCCAACACCTATAAGGCTACTATACCCGACCCTAGGACTAGAACCATGTGCTATTACTACAAAGGGGACGGGCACTGGAAACGCAATTGCCCCAAGTACTTTGAGGACAAGAAAGCCAGCAAGATAGCCGCCAAAGACAAAGGTATATGTGATATACATGTTATAGATGTGTTCCTTACCAACGCCAGGAGTAACACCTGGGTATTCGATACCAGTTCTGTTGCTCACATATGTAACTCTCAGCAGGAGCTACGGAGTAAGAGGCAGCTAGGGAAGGACGAGGTGACGATGCGCATCGGCAATGGCACAAAAGTCGATGTGGTGGCCATCAGCACGTTACCTCTACATCTGCCGTCAGGATTGATTCTAGTTTTGAATAAATGCTACTATGTACCCGCATTGAGTATGAATATTGTAAGTGGATCTTCCTTGTTGCAAGATCGTTATTCGTTTAAATCTAGAACAAGTGGTTATTCTATTTATATGGATGACGTTATGTTCATGCACCTGTGAGTAATGGTTTTTTTTCTAGATCTTGATTGCAATACTCACATCCATAATATTGATTCTAAATGTTGTAAGCATAATGATGATAATTCCATGTTTATGTGGCATTGCCGTCTTGGTCACATTGGCGTAAAGCGCATGAAGAAGCTTCATTCAGAAGGACTTCTTGGATCATTATATTTCGAATCTCTTGATACATGTGAGCCATGCCTTATGGGAAAGATGACTAGGACGCCCTTCTCCCGCACAATGGAGAGAGCTGCAGACCTACTAGGAATCATACATACGAATGTATGTGGACCAATGAGTGTCTCAACGAGCAATGGTTATCATTAGTTTGTTACCTTTAATGATGATTTGAGTAGATATGGATATATCTATTTAATGAAACACAAGTCTGAAACATTTAAGAAGTTTAAGGAATTTCAGAAGGAAGTACAAAATCAACTTAAAAAAATCAAGCATCTTCGATCGGATCAGGGAGGCGAGTATTTATGTTATGAGTTTAACATGCACTAAAAGGACTGTGGGATTATCCCACAGCTTACGCTAGTCAGAACAAAACAGCGTAATGGTGTGTCAGAACGACGTAACTATACTCTATTGGATAGTGTGTGGTCCATGATGTCTTTGACTGATTTGTCCATATCATTTTGGGGATATGCGTTAGAAACCACCGCTTTTATTTTAAACCGAGCACCGACCAAATCCGTGGAGACAACCCCATATGAGATATGGTATGGCAAGAAGCCAATGTTGTCATTTCTGAAAGTTTAGGGATATGAGGCTTATGTCAAGAAACTACAACCTGACAAACTCGACCCCAAATCGGAAAAATGTATCTTTGTGGTATACCCAAGGGAAACTGTTGGGTATACTTTCTACAACCAGGCCAAAGGCAAAATGTTTGTCGCGAAAAACGGCACCTTTCTTGAGAAAGAGTTTCTCGCCAAAGGAGTTATTGGAAGGAAAATTGAGTTAGATGAAGTTGTTGACCCTTCTCTCAAAATTCCGAGTAACACAATGGAAGTTGTTCCGAAACCGCTCTCCAACATGGAAGAAGAGCCCAATGATGATGACCAAAACAATAACATCGAAACTCCTATGGTTCGCAAGTCTACAAGAGTTCGTGTCACTCCTGATTGGTACAGTAGCCTTGTGATGTCTGTCATTCTAGATGAACAGGAAGAACCTGTAAACTACAAAGAAGCTATGGATTGTCCTGACTCTGAGAAATGGATATAAGCCATGAAATCCGAAATAGGTTCCATGTATGAAAACCAAGTTTGGACCTTGGTAGATCTTCTGGAAGGTCGCAAGGCCGTGGAAAATAAATGGATCTTTAAGAAAAAGATAGATGTGGATGGTAATGTGACCATTCACAAAGCTCGACTTGTCGCAAAGGGGTTTCTACAAATTCAAGGAGTCGAATATGATGAGACTTACTCTCATGTAGTGATGATTAAGGCTGTCCGGATTTTACTAGAAATTCCTACTCATTTCAACTATGAAATTTGGCAGATGGATGTCAAGACCGCATTCCTCAATGGTCTTATTGATGAAGAGTGGTATATGATGCAACTGGAAGGTTTTGTTGATCCTAAGGATGTTGGGAAGGTATGCAAACTTCAGCGATCCATTTATGGACTGAAGCAAGCATCTCGGAGCTGGAACCAACATTTTAATCAAGCGATCAAGAGTTTTGGCTTTGTCCAAAATCAACAAGAGTTCTGTGTTTACGAGAAAGCGAGTGGGAGCTCAGTGGTTTTCCTAGTAGTATATGTGGATGACAAATTACTTATGGGAAACGATGTGGAACTTATGGAAAGCGTGAAAGCGTATTTGAGTAGTCAATTTTCCATGAAAGACTTAGGTGAAGCTGCATACATATTAGGCATCAAAATCTATAGAGATAGATCAAGACGCCTGATTGCATTAAGTCAAAGTACTTACCTTGAGAAGATTTTGAATAGGTTCAAAATGGAGGATGCCAAAAGAGGTTTGACGCCTGTAATAAAAGGTAGCATACTGTGTTTGACTCAATGTCTGGTAACGGATGTTGATAGAGAAAGGATGTCATATATCCCCTATGCCTCAGCCATAGGATCTATCATGTATACAATGCTAAGTACTCGACCTGATGTAGCATTGGCTCTCAGTTTGGCGAGCCGATACCAAAGTAATCCAGGAATGGATCACTGGACAGTTGTGAAAAATATCCTAAGGTATCTCAAGAGTGTAGGGGTTCGCATATGAAAACAATAAAATTTTACCCTACGCCCATAAACCCCTGATGCTTCCAGGACCTATCTATTAGTAATGCAGTAATGGGAGGGGCTTTTCGTGGACTTACCCTTGAAGACCGAAAAGCATTGTCAATGCTCAGGAGAGCGTGGTTGAATTAGATGATCCAAAGCCGACCTCAAGGTCATGATGAAGTCCTTGTGCTCCTTTGGCTCCAATGACTTCTAGTGACTCAAATGTTGCACCTCGTAGGGAGTTACATGCATCCGGTGCCTGGCGATGACTCCCACTTCCCCGATCCAGCAGATGTTGTGGAAGTGGAGCTCCTGGATCCGAATCCCATAGCACAACAGCGCTCCGCGGTGAAGATGTCTCTTGCCGCGCAGTCCATACTTGGGACCACGGTCACGGGAGATAGAGAGAGAATATCAATTGGAGGTCTCCCCAAAAGTGAGGAAACCTTTATTGAATATTGTATGTATTTATTTGGTCAAAATATCCCACTATATATAGGGGAGAGGAGGCACTTCCTCCCTCAAAGTCCCGGGGTGGGACTAATCATGGGAGGAGGTGGGGGAGGCGCCACCGGCCACCCCATGGGCCCCACATAGGGGAGCTGGCCCACTAGGGCGTCGGCCACCACCTTGGCCCCTCCTAGGGATTCGACCCCCCTCTTGGGCCCTTTCCCCTCTGGGATTTGGCCCATTAAGCCTTTTAACCATTTAATTGATTTTCTCTTTTATTAAATAATTATGAATAAATGATTAAATCAATATTTAAAATTCATTCACATATTATTCAATCTCCGTGGCTATGGAACACCTTCCACCTCCACTCTAGACATCCTCTGGACTTACCAAAACCCTTCCGAATTTCTCTCTTCTCTTTCTTCAGTGATTCTACCGATCCTATAAACACTCTCTAAGCATCACCAAGCCCTTAAGAGTGATACCCCATGGTTCGGGATCACTCCAGACATGGTCAGGACTCTCTCGGACCAATGATCAACAGAGGGACCTAGATGGCCACGTGACCCCTATGCATTCCATGAAATATTTCGTTGTTTGAACTGCGACTGTTGTGTGTTGTTCCTTTTGTCTCTCGATACTTGCATTGCCCGAGATCTGATCAATGATATCACCATGTCTGGTTCAATCTCGTTACCGACAAATGCTACTTGACTCATTTCGACAAGTGATATCCATGTGATCAAATCACACGCTACGTAGCTATTGGATGTAACTTTTCTGAGTGGTCCCTCGAGTATCTTTCCGTCACGCGAATGGACAAATCTCGCTCTTGACGTATAATGCCTCTACTGTTCCTTTGAATACCTGAATGCACCTTTATGATCACTGTTTAACCAAGTGATGTTTGATGCTATCAAATTACCCTCGGGAGACAGTGAGTGATATAGCCTCACGGTCTAAGAAATAGTCTACTAGGTCTATTCTAATCATCATAACTTGAACTTCGTGACATGATCGGGTCGTGATGTTTAGGTTGGGTATTATTTCATCATCTCATTCTCAGAATGAGATGACTCCATTTCCAACTGGCATAAATGCCACATGATCAGGAAACCTTGATCATCTGTTGACCAATGAACTAGCGACTAGAGTTTCACCGAGTACCCTAGTTGTTTATATATCACACGTGTATTGATGTTTCCTTTCAATATATTTGTAGCATGATATAAAACTTAATCATAAACTTTATGAAATATGATAATAATCCTTATTACTATTTGTCTCTACTAGGGCATATTTCCAACAGTCTCCCACTTTCACTAGAGTACAAATAAACTAGCTGCATTTTTTCTTAATCATTGACACCATATATTCCGGTACCTTGAACATTCTTGCTCACGGAAGAGGGTGAGTCTTGGGCCTGCACTTTACAGTCCCAATTCATTTGCAACTTACTAATGTCACCTTGATTGACTTTGATACTTTATCTTCACATGATAACATCTTTGTGTATGCATCGTAGTTATGGTAGCAGAACAAGGCCGGTTTCTAGGAGCCTATAGTGACTTTAGATAAACCTCATGTGCTTTCTCATGGGCACTGTGCCCTAGGACACATCATTCTACATTAAAGATGAACTAGTCCCGCCATAACAGTATATATCATTGTAGATGGTACCCTTATCTATTATTATTAATGTAATCATCGAAACACTAGTGCACCTTGTGCAACTTTCGATGTTTTGTTCACCTCGCTTCCTACTTGACTTTAGTCGGTATTATCGATATAGGAGTTTCCAATCTTCTTCCAAATAACACTTTATGCTTTTAAGATATGTCATCCTTCATGGATTTGGAAACATGTCTACAGTTCTCAATTAGACACTATGAACAAACTTAGCTCAATGTTCCGTGGTTCATACTTAATCACTTTTCAAACGTTCCTTCTTGGATCATATATTATGTTAAGTTGCCATCATGGTTTTCCAAGACAGAACCTATGTCTTCAACATAGTGGATGATGATCATCCTTTTCTTTATTTCAACCATCGATATTTAACTTAATTCTATTCCTAATTTGAACTGAACAAGGACTAGTCATGAATCAATTCCTATTCTGAAACTCTTTTCAGAATCCGTTTTAGGAATACAACATAATATTATAATTTACTTATTATCAACTTCTAAACCCTATAAATCATTATTTATTGGTACTTGTACTTTTGTTCTTAATGTGTCATATACACACTTAAGAATCACTCTTTTAAGCTCCCACTCAAAATATGTTTCCAACATACTTGAGTTTGAGACTTATATTGCTCCCACTCAAAAATATGTCATTCACATATTGTTTTAGGAATACTTTCATAGCTCCCACTCAATTTCATGCAAATTGCATATCCACTCATATTTTGAACAACTTCAAAATCCTTTGATAAATTATCAAACTGGGAGATTTTCTATGAGATACTAGTACCTTACTAGTTTTAAATCCACTAGACTTTCAGCATACTTGAATCAAATCCATTTGAATTTGTCTAATACTTTATTCATGACAAATCGATCCTTTGTCATTCACCTTTTCCTTCATGACTTTGCAGTCATTTGGAAAATTCAAGTAACCCCTTTTACTTGTTAAGATTTAGCAATAAATTGCTTTCTAATCTTAAGTGAATTTTATATTTAGGATTTCTCATAACTTTAGTTTACCATTATATCCTTAGTAGTTCATAGGTATGTCATATTCTGGTAATCATGACAAATGGTTCACAAATGTCTCCATACGAGATATGGGGTACATTTTGAATCCTACTTCATGTAGTGAAAACACTAGTAGGGAAAACACAATGATCATTCTCATTGATTCTTTCCTTTATGAAGAGAATCATTCAGGAATGCTTTCCGTTGCGCTTCTCAACACTCAGATGCAGGGTTTTGAATCCTCATCATGTTTTTCACTATCTTTGATAAGCTTCACATTCGAGAACATAAACTTTCTCGAAAGGCACCAAAACTTTAAGCAATATTAGTTTTGCCTTTCTTTTGGTTCTAGCCATGGCTATCGTATTCAAATTTCTCAATGAATACTCTACAAGGACTTATTCGCTATTTTTTTGGTTATATAAAATAACTCCAAAACTTTCATGACAATCCATACAAGATATGGCGCCGATCTCACAAATTCAAATGGTTCACTATATATTGTAATTGAGTGCTAACTATTTCTAACTAGTGGTCTTTACATCTACACTAGACCGATTTATTCGGCGCCTTCTATTCACCCACTTGATATCTAATATCACATTGTGATGCTTTGCATTTTGACATTTCAAACGCATCGCATTCCACAATTTCTTTATGCCATCCTTATAAAGTCGAATTTCATTACTATTGATCAAATCGCAGTAATTAGATTCTCTTTTATCTTTAATACCCTCGGATGATGAAATATTTTGATCATACCAAATAGTTTCATGCTCATGTTTCCTTTGGTAAACTCTTTACACATTTTAAACAATCGTATAATGAGAATTACCATTTTGTTGAAATACAATACATCGAATATGTATTCTATTTTAATAATTCATCAAACCGTTTGTATTCTTGCAATACACGGTGTTTAAGTTATCTTGCCAAACTTGGCATGGTTCATATGTGACAAGAAACCGAATGACTTTCACATATTATCACATAACTATGAATTTAAACAATTGTTTCATTCAAAATAAATATATCATTAAGTTGGATAATTTTTCAAGGCATTTTGATAATTTACAAATTTTCATGCATTATCAATAAGTTTCAAAACAAGGATAATTCACACATAATCGAACAAGATATGAACGCAAATAGAAATCATTCATAAAAGTGGAACCACTGTTTGTTACAAACTCATATGAATAACCGTCTCACGAAGTGTGAGACACACTAAAGAAGTTAACAATATATCGATTACAATAACTATCCAAAACCGATAAACTAAGTGATAAACATCGAGGGAGAGTGTCGTTGACCATCATCATCATGCTCGCCATCAACACGCAACATCACCTCCTCTCGAGCAAGCACCTCTCATGCAAAAGGACCTATTTTTAGCAAAACAGAACAAGTATCAAATATACTTAACACTGCAATATGTGTTTGGAACATTATAACATTTATAAAACTATATATCAAATATATACCTTTGTCATCGATGACCTCTCCGACAACGGGTTCAACTTTCACATTCCTGAAATGTGATATGAACTCGTGGAAATCCTGTGTTTCCATGTTGCCTCTCATAATGCAAATCCTAGCATGTGCTTGGTAGCTTGGTGGTAGCGACCGCAGAAACATGCCTATTGCAAAAGAGCTTGCAAACTAGTTGTCCAGGAAGTATGCAAGACTCATGTATGCATCATATATTCATACCAAGTGATCGTCAAGTGAAGCATTATCCTCCATCTTTATGGAGAGGAAATCTCCCATGAGCTCATGCTCCCATATGCGCACTTGTTCCACGAAATGTGATCTAAGATATGCCATAACCGTTCGGGGATTAAGGCTTCCCACAATCGGCCATAGCTCATCAACCATTCCAAAGTGCATCGTCACTGATATGAATGTGGCCATCACACGATGATAGGAGCGGTGATCCCGCTACTCTTGGGTCTCATGAAATAGGGCTGCTCCAAATACATCTCGCAGATCATGTAGTCAGCCACTTTGTTCTTGCTAAGGAGATCATGGAGACATGCAACCCACATAGATAAATTGGATCCATCTAACTTGAGCTTTTCCCCTTTTAACTAATCGTCAACAGGGAATGTAACATCGGGGAGAACCATTTTCTACATTTATAATTGCAAAAGGAATTTAGACTAAGTTTAGAATTAAATGAGTTAAGTAATAACTCCACTAAAAACACCTATCCCCTAAAGGGTTCTAGTGATTACACGACCCCTTTTCTCCACATCACCCCTGATCGTCACGGCCATCAATGTGGGTGCTAGGGTGGACGCTTAAACGTCGGTCACATCATTCATGCGACTCGTGCTCGATCTTTCGACCATCCATATTCCGAGGCCATGTCTACACATGCTAGGCTCACCAAATCAACCTTAGTGTATTCGTTGTGCAACATGGCTTACACCCACTGTATGCGAACATAGATATGTCTGCCACCCGATCATCACGGTGCTGCCTCATATCGAAGAACTTTCTTGGTGGTACACACTAAGGGAGAACACAATCATCGGTATTTTTAATAGGGATCATCTTATTAGGCTACCGTCGAGTATCTAATACTAGCACACAATAAGATATACAAACAATAACATTGAATGTAAATGCGATGTGATATGGTCCTTCACATCGTGATCTCCATCTAGCGTCACCGGATTTCGGCGCCAGGGTTCCAGCACCGTAGACACCAGGGTACCAGTGCCTTTCCGGCATGGTAGTCTGTCACCTCCGTGACCGTCCACTACTACTTAGCAACATAAGGTAATTACTTTACCTTTTCTACAACCATATCACAAAGAAACGCCCCCTGCAAAACAAAGTTAGACGCCTCTACTTTATCTTTGCATGTTCTACGTGGCTGAATGGGCTTTCGCACAAGAACCATTCATACCTATGAACTTTCACCACAGCGCTGATCGAGTAGTTGTCTCTACTACACCCCTTTCGGGGCCCTCCATTGCAAATGGCATAAAAACTAATGCAAAGAGAGATAGACACCCTACAAATCCACTTTATACGGTACAAGTCGTATGTCAAGTGTGGACCAGTCTTGTGAATAAACGCGTAAAGTCGGTTGGGGGCCGCTTCATCAAGCATTGATGCGGTATACACAAGTACACGTGGCAGGGCAACAACTAAAATATCAACGCGCACATGCTACATCTCATGTGTTCTACCCGTACTAGCAATACTATGCATAGATCTAGCTCTGATACCAATGTAGGGGTTCACGTATGAAAACAATAAAATTTTACCCTATGCCCCTGAACCCCTGATGCTGTTAGGACCTATCTATAGTAATGCAGTAACGGGAGGGGATTTTCGCGAACTTACCCTTGAAGACCGAAAAGCGTTGTCAACGCTCAGGAGAGCGTTGTTGATGTAGACGAGCCAAAGCCGACCTCAAGGTCGTGATGAAGTCCTTGTGCTCCTTTGGCTCCAATGACTTCTAGTGCCTCAAATGTTGCACCTCACAGGGAGTTACATGCATCCGGTGTCTGGCGATGACTCCCTCTTCCCCGATCCAGCACCAGTTGCGGAAGTAGAGCTCCTGGATCTGAATCTCGCAGCACGACGGTGCTCCGTGGTGAAGATGTCTCTTGTTCGCGCAGTCTGTACTTGGGACCACGGTCACGGGAGATAGAGAGAGAGAATATCAATTGGAGGTCTCTCCAAAAGTGAGGAAACCTTTATTGAATATTGTGTGTATTTATTTAGTCAAAATACCCCACTATATATAGGGGAGAGGAGGCACTCCCTCCCTCAAAGTCCCGAGGTGGGACTAATCATGGGAGGAGGTGGGGGAGGCGCCGCCGGCCACCCCCATGCGCCCCACATGGGGGGCTAGCCCACTAGGGCGCCGCCAACCCCCTTGGATTTCCCAAAGTGGCGTGTAGATGAGTACATATCAATACCAGGATTTGCCAGTCCATGTAACAGATAGATACATATGTGGCCACCTTGGTGACATTACATTAACGAAGCTTGCAAGCGTGTGACTGGGTCACGAAATGCAACGACATGGGAACGAGTAAACAAGTTCATCGGTAACGAGATCAAACTAAGGTATGGAGATACCGAAGATCAAGTCTCGGATGAACTAGGTATCAAGTGGCAAAGGGAACGGGGAACGACTATTCACAGTTCGAGCGGTAATATTCGTGGAATGCACGGGGTCATCATGGGCATCCAGGTCCCGCTGATGATCATTGATATGAGAGGATTATCAATCATGTCTGGAGTGTTCCCGAACCGAAGGATGTCACACTTAAGGGTGAGGGCGCTTAGGGATAGATGAGGTATCGTAGGAGAAATAGAGAGAGAGAAACCAGAATAGTTCCGGGTAACATCCGATGGTGATCAGAGGGGGTCCAGAAGGAGTTCCGGAATAAAGGAATATAATAATATGTGTATTTAAATATTAATTGGAAAATTAATATTAAATATATTTTTTATTTTATTATTAAAGGCAGCCCAATGCTAATGGGCCTCACCCGAAGGGGAGGCCCAAGGGGCAAGGCGCCTAGGTAAAGAGGGCCAGCCGGCCTAGGCTTAGTGAGTCGCCCAAGTGGGTCCCACCTAGGGCCGGTGGTTGCCCCTAGGTGGCTGGCGGGTGTGGGCATTAGTCCCACACCGCTTGGCCCCTGGGTCATGCGCCCCCTCCTACTTTATATAGGGGTCTCCCCCCTTTGGAATCATCCAATTCTCTCGTTCTCTCTCTCATTTCCACTAAGGACTTCTCCGTCATATTGGAGAGGACCCCGAGGGATTTGAGTTCTCCACCTTCACACTACTGTCGTGTGATCTTCGGTTTGGTATCTTTTTCTTCCGCTGCTCAGCTGGATCGGAGCCCGAAAGATACCGCCTACACCAGACGTGTGTAGTAATTCGGAGGCATCACACTTGGGGTGCTTGGACCTGCTCGGCTTCATCAACATATGCTTTCATGTATAAGGCGTGCATCGGTCTTCAAGGTTATGAATACCGTTTCTTTCTTTCCGTTTCTTATGTCTACATAGTATAGATCCTGGTATTAGTGCTTGCATAGTTAGAAAATATTTGTTTTCTGCTACGAAACCCTACATCCTGGACATGGTTGGACACCACATGCTAGAGTGGCATCATTCCATGTGTACTTTTACAAAACCACAATGACTCACACTCATACACACACACACAAATCCAAGTGGGTGTGGTGATGCATCATCTTTCAAACTGGTGGTAGAATGCATGCTGTAGTTGAATCCCAGCATGCTGCTAGGGTTCTTGGACATGGTTGGACACCACATGCTAGAGTGGCATCATTAGATGTGTAAATTTCCAAAACCACAATGATGCACACCGATAAACACACATATCCAAGTGGGTGTGGTGATGCAACATCTTTCAAACTGGTGGTAGAATGCATGCTGTAGTTGAATTCCAACATGCTGCTAGGGTTCCTAGACATTGTTGGACACCACATGATGGAGTGGCATCATTCCATCACTACTAGGAAAATAGCTATAGGTAGACAAAATAATCTATGGCGCATATGTAAAACCATGCGCCATAGATATGTATCAGTGGCGCACTAGGAAAATGCGCCACAGATACTAAAAACATTGGTGGTGCATTTCATAGAACATGCGCCACAGAAGTTAGGTGGGATCCGCTAGCCGGGGTGGGGCGATCCACTTTCTGTGGCGCATAATGAAATATGCGCCACAGAAGAGACTAGATCTATGGCACATATTTCCTTATGCGCCACAAAACGTGGAGGTGGGCCCCACCACGAAATCTAGTTGACCCACTTTTTATGGCGCATGTGTTGATATGTGCCACAAATATGTTTGATTTCTATGGCGCATATCCACACATGCGCCACAGAAACCTAACCTGGGTCCTACCACTTTAACCTGGACCACATTGTTCTGTGGCGCATATTGCTATATGTGCCATCGAAGTTTGAACATCTATGGCGCATTTCTGCCATATGCGCCACAAATGAGGGCATCCAGATCCATGTGAAAAAGGTGGCAAGCTCCCACCCTATCTATCCACCACCACCCATTTCACATCACTTCTTCCTTTCTACCTCCTCCCAGCTCGTCTTCCTCCTCCCTCCCACCCCATTTTCCCCATAGTTTCTCCATTTTTTTGTAACTAAACCTACTTTAGTCCATATATTGGTAAGTGGAAGCCTCCATCCAACTTGTAGATATAAAAGTTCCTTACTTTTCTCTCTCACATCTCTATTTGCTTACTAATTTCTTCTCCAACAACTTGTAGATCTATTTGTCCATACTCTCTCATCGCGCGGTCTCGTCTTGCTATTATTGAGTCTACTAGGTGAGTACTTAGCCATGAACATGTAGGTGAATCTTGTCGCGCGGGCGGTGTGTGTGCGATGCATGGCGAGACGATGCTTGTGTGGTGCATGAATGTTTGCATTGGGAGGAAGTTTTTTGTTGCTTTCTTGTTGTTGTCCCGGCTGGTGTGGTGCATGGATGTTTGCCGAAATGTTGATTCATTTCCATTTCGGAAATTTTTTGCACTACCCATATGACCTAATTTTAGGAAAGGTCATGACGAATTTTTCCGGCTAGCATTCATGCATGTGTGTGTGCATATGGTGTGGTTCTAACCTATACTCTCTGTTGTGACCGCTTAGGCAACCATGGTCCTCACGATGAGCGAAGGTCTTATTTCTAGGTATAAGAAAGACGCGAGGGAGGACATGATTCTGAACAACAAGACCATGATAAGATGTCCATGTCGAATATGCAAACTCCAGCGCTGGATCGACCCTGATTCTAGACAATTAGAGAGTCACCTGCTCAGGCGCGGTTTCATGCGCGACCTTAGTGAGGCGCCGGCAGGACATGGTGGTCACGAAGACGTGGGCGGGCGAGAAGACGAAGAGTCTACCGGGCATGATCATCATGCCGAAGGAGATGCCGGCAGGCATGATCGTCATGAAGAAGGAGATGGCGACGGGCATGATCATCATGAAGAAGGAGAAGACGCGAACACACAGACGCTGCTAACTTTAGCCTTGAAGGACCCTCATGTTCAAGAACTGCTCCTCAAGGAGACGAGCAACAACAAAGCTGCAGCCAGAGAGAAAGCCAAACTGGCCCAAATGGAGGTAGACAGGATGGCTCCATTGTATCCTAGGTGTCGCCTCGAGGATACACGTTTGTGTTCGGGGGCGATGCAAGGAACATCAGGCTAGGTATGAGCACCGATGGACTCAATCCTTTTGGAAACCAGAGTAGCATGCATAGCACCTGGCCCATGTTTGTATGGCCGTACAACCTCCCCCCCGTGGCTGTGCACGAAGCAAAGGTACGTACACATGAGCATTCTTATTCAGGGGCCGAAACAACCAGGTATCGATATGCCTCTGTATCTCGGGTTGTTGAGAGAGGAGTTAGCCAGCTTGTGGGAGACGTCAGCCTGTACGTGGGATGCCTACACTAAAGAATATTTCCATTTGAGAGTCACGTTGCTCACGACGGTGCAGGACTATCCTGGTTACGCATATGTATTGGTCCAGGTGAACCACAGACACAATGCATGTGTCAAGTGCATGGATGAGACACCGCATCTCCAGCTACCAAAGGATCCCGGGTCTTCGAAAACCGTGTTCCAAGGTACTCGAAAGTGGCTCCGCATGGATCACCCGTGGAGAAAACATGGTGACCTGTTCAATGGTAAGGACAAGCTCGAAAGAGCCCCGCGTCCGAGGAGCGGCGAAGAAATCGAGCAGCTTTTGAATAATTGGGTAGATTTCCCTACACTGGGAAAAAACGACCGAGGACAAAGCCGCTGCTGGGTGTATGGAAAGCAAGGTCTGTTTTCTGAGACCTGTCATACTGGAAGGTCCTCCACACTCCCCATAGCCTTGATGTAATGCACATCACGAAGAACGTTACCAAGAGTCTGCGTGCCACTCTACTGAACATGTCGGAGAGGACCAAGGATGGGCCGAAAGCAAGAAAGAACCTTATATTGCTTGGCATCAAGAAATATCTACATTACCCTGATAGTGATGATGATGAGGATGATGATGATCAGATGGAAGGGACTCAAGGTTGCCGCAAAAGAGTTAAGAAGAATGAGGTGGTACTTCGCGCTGCCTGCTTCACTCTGAGTCTAGAGGAGCTCGAGCAGTTTTTCAAGTGCCTCCTAGGAGTGAAAGTTCCTCACGGTTACTCGGGGAAGATAAGCAGATATCTCGACGTGGTGAAGAAGAGGTTCAGCGGTATGAAGTCTCGTGACTATCACGTGCAGATGACGTAGCTACTCCCTATTGCGATTGATACGTTGCAAACGTATCCATAATTTTTGATGTTGCATGCTTGGTTTTATCTACTTTCTTATGTTTTTTCCACACTTTGGAGTACTTTCTATACACTTTCTTGGACTAACCTATTAACAAGAGCCACAGTGCCAGCTGCCTGTTTTCTGATATTTTTGGTTCCAGGAAAGTCAGAAAATGAATATTCTCGGAATTGGATGAGACAAAAGCCAAAATCAGTTTTTCACCGAGGGGGACAATGAGCCAGAGTACGAGACGGAGAGGGTCCAGGGGGCCGCCAGACCACCTGGTCGCACGGCCAAGCCTGGCCCATGCCAGGGGGTGGTCTGGCCACCTAGGGCACCCCCTCGGCCTCCCCTTTCGCCTATAAGATGCCTCCGATACAGAAACCCTATGTACCCGATCAAAATTCCACAAAAGAGTCGGTAGCCACCTTCATCTCCATCCCTAGATCAGGAGGGATCTGAATCTCTTCCTGGCACCCTGCCGGAGGGGAGAATTCACCCTGGAGGCTTTCTTCATCACCATGCAAGCCTCCGGTGTGATGCTTGAGTAGTTCATCCTTGGACTACGGGTCCATGTAGTAGCTAGATGGCTGGTTCTTCTCCTTTGTGCTATCATGTTTAGATCTTGTGAGCTCCGTTCATGATCAAGATCATCTATTTGTAATTCTACATGTTGTGTTTGCGGGGATCCGATGGATATTGAGATGCTATTTCAGATTGATTATTGATTCTATCATGTCTTTGTTATTTGTGATCTTGCATGCTTTCCGTTGTTAGTAGCTATCTTCGCTAAGTATATGCTAGCAACTCCAAGAGTTAGTATTTATGCTTGATAGTGGGTTCATGCCTCTAGTAATCTGGGGAAGTGACAAAAATCTCTAAGGTACTAGATGTGCTGTTGCTACTAGGGAGAAAACAGCAATCCTTTGTTCATAGAAAAACCATATTGTTTACTTTCCATGCAATGCGTAATGCAATTATCTGTTGCTTGCAACTTAATACTGGAGGGGGTTCGGATGATAACCTGAAGGTGGATTATTAGTCATAAATGCAGTTGGATTATGGTCTATGTATAATGTTGTAATGCCCAATCAAATATCAAAGGAGTCAAGATGAGTAGTATATGCATGATTACTTTCTCGATGTTTGTCAATTGCCCCGCTGTAATTTGTTCACCCAGCATGTCATCTATCTTAAGGAGAGCCACCACTAGTGAACTATGGACCCCGGTCCTTTCTTTTACCATCAATATACAACTGTTTACTGCTTTCTGTTTACTTTCTGCAAGCAATTACTTTCTTCCACACAATACGTTTAATCCTTTGTTTTCAGCAAAACCGGTGAGATTGACAACCTCACTGTAAGTTGGGGGCAAAGTTCTGTGGTTGTGTTGTGTAGGTTTCCACGTTGCTGCTGGCGCCGGTAGTGCGCCCTGCCAAAGTCCAGCTAGCAACACCTTGGAGGTGTTTCCTTGCTCCTACTGGTTCGATATACCTTGGTTTAATAACTGAGGGAAAACTTACTGCTATGCTCATCATACCTTCCTCTTGGGGTTCCCCAACGAGCTCGAGATATTTTGGGCCATCAAGGACTTTTTCTGGCGCCGTTGCCGGGGAGTCAAGGACATCTTCACAAGGGGAGTCTCTCATAACCAGTCTCTTTACTTTGTTATTTTTTTGCTTAGTTTACTTTTTGCTTTGTTTGCTTGTTTCTTTATCAAAAACACACAAAAAATTAGTTTTACTAGTTTGCTTTCTTTATTTAAAACACGAAAAATGACTACTCTTGAGAACACTAAATTGTGTGACTTCACTAGCACCAACAACAATGATTTCATGTGCACACCTATTGCTCCACCGGTTCCTGAAGCTACTTTCTTTGAAATTAAACTGGCTTTACTCAATCTTGTTATGAGAGAACTAATTTCTGGTATTGGTAATGAAGATGCTGCTGCTCATCTAAATAACTTTGTTGAACTTTGTGAGATGCAAAAGCATAGGGATATAGATGGGGATATTATTAAGCTTAAATTGTTTCCTTTCTCCTTGAGAGGAAAAGCTAAAGAATGGTTGAATTCCTTAACTAGGAATAATATTGATTCTTCCACTAAATGCAAAGATGCTTTCATTGGAAAATACTATCCTCCTACTAAGATTATATCTATGAGAAGTGAAATAATGAAGTTTAAACAATCTGATAATGAACATGTTGCTCAAGATTGGGAAAGAATGAAATCTTTGGTAAAGAATTGTCCCACTGATGGACTACCTGCTTGGATGATTATCCAAACCTTTTATGCAGGATTGAACTATTCTTCAAGATATCTATTGGATTCTTCTGCTGGAGGTACCTTTATGACCATTACTTTGGGTGCTGCAACAAAGCTTCTGGATAATATGATGGTTAACTATTCTGAATGGCATACTAAAAGAGCTCCACAAGGTAAGAAGGTAAATTCTGTTGAAGAAACCTCCTCCTTGAGTGATAAAATTGATGTTATTATGTCTATGCTTGTTAATGGGAAAGCTCATATTGATCCAAATGATGTTCCCTTAGCCTCTTTGGTTGCTCAAGAAGAGCAAGTTGATGTGAACTTTATAAGAAATAATAACTTTAGCAACAATGCCTACATGAATAATTTTGGTAACAACAATTAGAGGCCATATCCTCCCAAAAATGGTAATGCTTATGGAAATTCCTACAACAATAATAGGAGTGCTCCCTCTGAACTTGAAGTTATGCTTAAAGTCTTTATTAGTAAACAAACTGCTTTCAATAAAACTATTGAGGAGAAACTCTCTAATGCTGAAAGAAATATAGCATCATTGGCTGAAGCTCAATCTTCTTTGAATAAAATGGCTGGTAAACCTGAAACTAATGATAATCCCTTTGCTGCTACTAATGCCATACAAGTTAGAATTTATGAAAATGTTAGATTATTAGCTGAATTGCATGCTAAGTGGGAAAGAGAAGATGAAATTGCTAGAAACATTAGTGTTTCTACTATCACTACCATGAGTGTTGAGGCTAGTAATAGCTCTACTACTTTAGATGATAATTATGATTTTGATCTTGATGGTTGCAACATCTTTGAAGTTATTAAGTTCCTACAAAATCTTGCTAAAAGTCCTAATGTTAGTGCTATGAATATGGCCTTTACAAAACACATTTCTGATGCTCTCATAAAGATTAAAGAAGAAAAGATAAAACATAAAGCTTCTATTCCTATGAAACAAGAAGATGGTTGGGAACCCATCATTAATATGAAAGTGAATGATTTTGATTTCAAAGCTTTATATGATCTTGATAGTAGTGTTTCTATTATGCCTAGAAGGATTTATGATATGCTTGATTTGCCACCATTGGAAGATTGTTATTTGAATGTCCCACTTGATGATAATGCTAAAAAGAAACTCATGGGGAGTACTAATGATGTTCTTATTATGGTTAACAATGCCTATGTCCCAGTTGATTTCTATGTTTTGGATGTTGAATGCAATGCTTCTTGTCCTATTACTTTGGGAAGACCTTTTCTTAGAACTGTTGGTGCCATTATTGATATGAAAGAAGGCACCATTAAATATCAACTCCCACTCAAGAAAGGTATAGAACACTTCCCTCGGAAGAGATATAAGATTTCTTTTGCCTCACCTATGAAAACAAAATTTGCTCTTAATGCTTATTCATTTGAGAACACTTGATTCTTTTTCTTGCTTCTTATGCCTAACTTAAAGGCGTTAAACAAAAGTACTTATTGGGAGATAACCCAAAATTTTTAGATGAGTCTTGGAAGTTATTACTTCATTAATAACCGATCCTTATCCTTTTTATTTGCTTTTTGTGCCAAGAGTAACCTCTAATGAGAGAGAAGTAATGATTGGGAAAGTTGTTGTCCCGATACAGATTTCTGTTCTTCACCGTAAAAATTCGTGTAAAATATCTATACGTCATTTTGAGCTATGAAGTTTTGTTCTTCTGCCCCAGGTTGTTATCTAACTTTTGTTAGTTCAATACTTTTTTATTTGAGCAACAGAAGGTCTTCGAAAAAATTGATTTTTACCTGTTGGTCTGTTTTGACAGATTTCAGCCATTATTTGCATTTGCTTCTTGTTGGTTCCTTTTTGAGTTCTTTTGGGGCATTGAGCTTTTTTAGGGAAGTGCTACAGTAGATTGTGTTTTAATGGAAGTTTTATTAGTGTTGAAACAAACTTAAAGACTTATTATCTTGAGTGCACTAATGTTGCTAATAAAGATTGTGTGAAGTTTTGTATGAAGGAAAAATTTCAGGTGTATGGAGAGAATGATGTAATGAGATGAAGAATGGACTAAAGCTCAAGCTTGAGGATGCCACCCCGTGTCACCCCAAGAAATATTCAAGAGGTACAAGCGTCAAAGCTTGGGGATGCCCAAGGCATCCCCTTCTTCATCAATAAAAATCCCAGGTTTCTTCCAAACACTTCATTTTCATTGTTTCATGCACAATTGTGTTGTTCTTGGAGCGTCTTATTTTTTGTTTTCATTTTTGGTTTTCATTTGATTGGTTTTCTTAGTTTGCTTTAATAAATTGGTTGGACCCCCTCTTTCATATATTGGTTTTCAAATAGTTTGGTTTGGATTGGAAAAAAGAGTTGGAAACTTCATGCTTAAGTGGTAAAGAGAGCTTGTTTTTGACTGTGGCCCATGATTTGTCATGCCATGCTTGATATTGTTTTGGCTTTATGCTTAGTGATATTTGCTGTAACATGACATGTTATAAACAATTGAGATTGCTTAATGTGCCTTTGAAAGAATCATGCGTTGTTTTAGCATATTAAAGCATAGTATTGTGGTATTCTCCTTTGATGCTTTATTCGGGTTGACTTGGCGCATGCTCACACCATTTTATGACTATCCCAAGTCACCATAGCCTTTATGATCCTTTACTTTTCGACTTGTAGTATCACTTTATTCTTTGATTAATGATGTTTTGTTGCTCTGCATGATTATGGCCATTATTGCTCTCTTAGTTGGTCGCTCCTAGTCTTTTGCTAGCCTCCATAACCAAGTATGAGTTCCACTCATGCATCCAACTCCTAAAACCAAGTTATTCCAAAGATTCCACTATACCTACCTATTAGCATTTGCTATTCCAAGTATATTCATGTTTTTATCTACCTTCCGAATTAAACTTGTTATGAGAAAACTAGTGATTAAAGCTCTCACAAACTTGATGGCACACTTTACTTTTCTTGCCCTTAATAAACTTGAACCATTGTGTCGTCTATGTTGTATATGCTTGCACTTATATGTTGGGGATTAGCAGAACCATGTTGTCATGGGGAACACTTTCAACATTACACTTGTACTTTGTACCTAGTTGATATCATGCTCTTTTGTCTATGGATGTCGTCGGTGTGAAATGAAAGGGGAGCTTGTAACTCCATGGAGTTATGTATGTGTGTTAGAGAAACACCTGGGCCGCCGGTCTAATCCATGCCGTCATGGTGGAAACCTACAACATAACCATAATGAGCTGTCTATGAAGCATTCTTCTTATAAAGAAATAGTCAGATATTGAGAAAAAAGAGAAAAAAAGAGATATGAGAAAAGAGGAAAGAGAGAAAAAAGCACCATTTTCCCATGGTAAATAAGAAGATTGCTGAGATGCTTGTTGTCTGCTTGCCTTGTCATTTTGATATGGGGATTCTTCTGTATCATCGGGCAAGGGGTACCCTGTTGGTGGTTCTCTATGATACACATGTACTTACTATGACAAGGACTTACCGGTAACTAAACTTGAGTAGCATGAGGAGCGGCCCTCATATTCAAGGGACATGAGATTTCCAACTTATACTTCGTCAAGCATATACTCCATAGTTTGTTCACTTTAACCTTAATCACTTCAAGATGCTTATGATAGGGGCAATGAGATCTAAAAGCTAATAAGTACCATAATTTTTGGAATCTCTTTATGAAACTTGAATCCCTACTTCCTTCTATGAAGGCCTTTCTTTTACTTTTATGTTGAGTCTCCACCTTCTATCTTTATGCACCTACTTTGAGAACATAGTGGCCATTCTTAGTTCTGTGTGCATTGTCCCAAGCCTTGTTGATTGATGCATAACTTTGATATTGCTTGTTCTTAAACTATTTGTATCTAGTCACTCTTCTGAACTTTGAAGGTGTCCTATGCATTTATGTTTGCTAATCTATGAGGGACAAGCTGAATGCCACTATGCTATGTTTTCTTTATGTGAAACAAACAAACGTCTTACAAAGCATTGTTATTCATGAATCTTTTGTTTGTGCCTTTTCATGTTGCAACATAGTTTCTATGTCTTATTGTCAAAACTTTGTCTTTCATGTTATGATTGAAGTACTATGATCCCAGCTATCATTGCTTTACAAATACTTTGATCAAGTTTATGATGGTGCATGTCACCTCAAAAAATATTATTTCTTTTTATCACTTACCTACTCGAGGACGAGCAGGAGTTAAACTTGAGGTTTGTTGATACGTTGCAAACGTATCCATAATTTTTGATGTTCCATGCTTGGTGTTATCTACTTTCTTATGTTTTGTCCACACTTTGGAGTACTTTCTATACACTTTCTTGGACTAACCTTATAACAAGAGCCACAGTGCCAGCTGCCTATTTTCTGATGTTTTTGGTTCGAGAAAAGTCAGAAAATGAATATTCTCGGAATTGGACGGGACAAAAGCCAAAGTCAGTTTTTCGCCGAGGGTGACAATGAGCCAGAGTACGAGACGGAGAGGGTGCAGGGGGCCGCCACACCACCTGGCCGTGCGGACAAGCCTGGCCCACGCCAGGGGGTGGTCTGGCCACCTAGGGCACCCCTCGGCCTCCCCTTTCGCCTATAAGATGCCTCCGATACAGAAACCCTAAGTACCTGATCAAAATTCCATGAAAGAGTTTGTAGCCGCCGTCATCTCCATCCCTAGATCGGGAGGGATCTGAAGCTCTTCCCGGCACCCTGCCGGAGGGGAGAATTCACCCTGGAGGCCTTCTTCATCACCATGCAAGCCTCCGGTGTGATGCGTGAGTAGTTCAACCTTGGACTACGGGTCCATGTAGTAGCTAGATGGCTGGTTCTTCTCCTTTGTGCTATCAGGTTTAGATCTTGTGAGCTCCGTTCATGATCAAGATCATCTATTTATAATTCTACATGTTGTGTTTGCGGGGATCCGATGGATATTGAGATTCTATTTCAGATTGATTATTGATTGTATCATGTATTTGTTATTTGTGATCTTGCATGCTTTCCGTTGTTAGTAGCTATCTTGGCCAAGTAGATGCTAGCAACTCCAAGAGTTAGTATTTATGCTCGATAGTGGGTTCATTCCTCTAGTAATCCGGGGAAGTGACAGAAATCTCTAAGTTACTAGATGTGCTGTTGCTACTAGGGAGAAAACAACAATCCTTTGTTCATAGAACAATCGTATTGTTTATTTTACACGCAATGCGTAATGCAATTATCTGTTGCTTGCAACTTAATACTGGAGGGGGTTCGGATGATAACCTGAAGGTGGATTATTAGTCATATATGTAGTTGGATTACGGTATATGTATAATGTTGTAATGCCCAATCAAATCTCAAAGGAGTCAAGATGATTAGTATATGCATGATTTCTTTCTCGATGTTTGTCAATTGCCCTGCTGTAATTTGTTCACCCAGCATGTCATCTATCTTAAGGAGAGCCACCACTAGTGAACTATGGACCCCGGTCCTTTCTTTTACCATCAATCTACAACTGTTTACTGCTTTCTATTTACTTTCTGCAAGCAATTACTTTCTTCCACACAATATATTTAATCCTTTGTTTTCAGCAAAACCGGTGAGATTGACAACCTCACTGTAAGTTGGGGGCAAAGTTCTATGGTTGTGTTGTGCAGGTTTCCACGTTGCTGCTGGCGCCGGTAGTGTGCCCTGCCAAAGTCCAGCTAGCAACACCTTGGAGGTGTTTCCTTGCTCCTACTGGTTCGATAAACCTTGGTTTCATAACTGAGGAAAAACTTGCTACTATGCTCATCATACCTTCCTCTTGGGGTTCCCCAACAAGCTCAAGATATTTTGGGCCATCGGCAATCTGCGGGATAATGGACGAGCATGTCCGTGAGATGTTTTTTGGCCTCTTTAACTTTTTTGACGTCATATCTAGGAAGTTGATCGGTGTGAAGCAGCCTGACAGGCTATAGGAAAATATCGTGATGATACTATGCGAGCTCGAGATTTACTTCCCGCCCACATTCTTCGACATCATGGTGCATCTACTTGTACATGTCGTGGAGGACATCATCCTGCTCGGGCCGACATTCCTACACAACATGATGCCATTTGAAAGGCTAAACGGTGTCATCAAAGGGTTTGTTCGCAACAGGTCCTGTCCAGATGGAAGCATAGCCAAGGGCTTTCTGATCTATGAGTGCATCTCCTTCTGCCAGAATTATCTAACCACCGAGAACGGGGATGTTGGAATACCCACCAAGAAGCACCTCGGCAGGCTCAATGGATATGGTCATCGCGAGGGCTGCCGCTCACTTCAAGTCGACATATATGGTCGACGCACCGACTTTGACAGGGCACATCGAGTCGCACTACAACACATTGAAGTGGTCAGCCCTTGGGTGGAAGAGCACAGAAGCTTAATCAAGCAGGAGTACGCCGTCCAGGGCCGGTCGAGGAAGAAGGGAGACGTAACAAGAGAGCATAACTCTAGCTTCATGGGTTGGTTCAAAAAAAGGCAACTAGATAATCCCCCACAGACGCCTTCTACGGAAGATCAAAAACTCATATTCTCCTTGTCACAGGGCGCAGGGCACAACCTAAGGACCTATCAGTCATACGACATAAACGGTTACAGATTCTACACTGAGGAAAAGGACAGGAGTAGCAAATATCAAAACTCAGGAGTAACTATGTTATCCTTCACCGATAACGAGACTACTATCATGGAAAGATTCTACGGAAGGATCAATGAGATATGGGAGGTCGACTACTATGGAGAGATCGTACCGATGTTCCGTGTTAGATGGGCCAAGAACGTGAAAAAAGAAGGTCGATATTTCACCACAATGGTTATACTAGATGCCAAATCGATGAAGAACACCTCCACAAAAAATGAGCCTTGGGTACTCGCTAGCCAAGTTGATCAATGTTTTTTTATTACCGAACTGTCAAAGCCCAACCGTGTTGTAGTTAGGAGGGGAAAGAGGAGCATTATCATAATTGAAGGAGCCGCCAATGAGCAAAACTTTGACAAAAACGGCGACCCAAAGATCGAAGAGGAATTCGACAAGTACTTCGACATGCATAATACTACTAAATTAAGAAGGAAGACCACACTACCTACTAAAGGTTGTCCATTGACAAGAAGAAATCTCAAAGTGCACGGGCTAAAATATTCAACCGCGACAAAAAAGGGCAAGAAGATTGTGAAGAGACGCTAGCTTGACACATCACATGATTGTATATGTTTGGAGAGAGAGTTTTTTGAATAAATATGAATGTTTGTATATGTTCTTGCTTTATTCTAAACATATATATAACTAAAAACACATCACATGATTGTATATGTTCGAGGAGAGAGTTTTTTGAATAAATATGAATGTTTGTATATGTTCTTGCTTTATTTTAAATAGATCTATAATTAAAAATATGTTTTTAAAAAAGAAAAAAGTGTGAGAAAGCCAGGATTCGAACCTGGCTGCCCCATGTTTAGAATGGCACAAGAAAGCAAAGACCACTAAGGCAAGTGTGTGATCTTTTCATACTACCACGTGCGCCGCATTTTGTACTCAGTCCACAGGTTCGATGACGCATTTCGGCAATATGCGCCACAAAAGTTGGAACTTCTGTGGCGCATATTGCCGAAATGCGCCACAGAACCTATGGACTTATACAAATAAACGGTTCGTCCTTTCATTCCCCTTCTCCATTCGATTCTTCACTCGCCACATTCTAGCCTTGCTCGCCACGTGCAAACCCTAGCTACCCTCGCTGCCCTTGCTGCCGGAGCCGCCACCGCCGCGCTGAAGCCCGCGGAGGAGGAGGCCCGCCACCACCGCGCTAGAGCCCATGGAGGAGGAGGCCCGCCGCCGCCGCACTGAAGCCCGTGGAGGAGGAGGCCTGCCACCACCGCGCTAGAGCCCGTGGAGGAGGAGGCCCGCCGCCGCCCTGCCCGCAGCAGGAGCACCGCCGCCACCCTCGTCATTGACGACCACCGCAGCCGCAGCAGCAGGTACCCTTGAATTCTGTCTGCTCTGCATCCATGGTTGGGGGATTAACTAACAATCTGGTCTTGTGTGGATGCAATGCTTGGTATAGTCTGAGCACCTTCCGTCCCCTGGTTGTCCAAGTACTAGCTTAGGTCAGTTCAAGTCAGGTGCCTCTTAATTCCCTATCCTCTGCAGCTTGCTTGCTTGCTTGCGCGCGTCCGCATCCGCAATTAGAGACACAAATTCCTCTTCCTTTTGTCGTAAGATCATATCAGGTCAGGAGGTCGTGTGGTTTCTTGTCAGTCAGTCAGTAACTGTTGGTGCTACCAAATGTAGTTTCCTTTCGCTGTGAATTCCAAGAAGAATTTTGCACTTCTCACAACACAGTCCATCTTACCAAGAAGAATTAAACATGAAGTGAGGAACTACGGCAATAATTATTGTTATACATCAGAAACCTCAAAAGAACCATGTGATAAACACACTATTTTCCTTGTTACCAACTTTAGTAACTCACATAAATAAATAAAAAATGACGAGATGCGACTCTTATAGTATTATTTGCAAATTTCTAGCCCAAGTATGTGGACATCGTAAACTACATGACGAAATGGGTTATTTCAATGCCGAGTTCACAGTAGAAGCTAGTAGGAGAAGTGATATTCCTATGTTGTAAACAAGATCATGATCACCAATCTGTGGTGATGCTTTGTTTGATGAACACAAAATTGATGTAGCAAGTTATGTCTCTCGGGTTAAAAACATTCCCTGAGTTTTTTCATAAGAAATATTGGGGACAAATGCTTATTTTGCCGGCCTTTATACTCTTCGTTGGTAAGCTAGTTGTCGATGCAGCATTGTCAGTTGTCTTACATATATAATTATGCAAGTTTGGTGAAAAACAAGCTTTCGAGAGGCTCTCTAGGTAGAATATAGATTTAGAAGCCTCATTGTACTAGGCCATGAATGAAATCAATGGAAAAAAATAAGGAAACAGAACAAGAGTGTATGTCTACTATCATGATCCTCCTGTGACTAGTGACCCTTGCTTGCTGGTTGCTACTACGTATCTATCTCTCTTCATAGTACTTTGCCACTCACTAACTGATAAACACACTTGCTACTACTAGTACCATTGCTTGCACCATTTGGTGATGCACGCAGCATTCTTTTTAGAATCTGGTAAAGGCATTGTCAATCGTATTGCGGCTGCTGTTCATGCTTTTCCCATCCATTCATGCTGATGCTGATGCTGAGAGGAATCGTCTGCATTTGATTTGCTTGAGATGGTTGGTGGCTCTGTTTTTATTTATTATCATCATGATTGATTGATTACCTCTTTTAAGTGTATACTACTGTTGTTTAGCAAGTCCTACTATATATCTATCCTGGACAGCACTGACATCTTCCCATGGTACTACTATATATCTATCATGTTCATTAAGTACTTGTACTACTCCTATTTTAACTGTATAATACTGCTGTTCAGCAAGTACTTGTACTACTATTGTTTTAAGTGTATACTACTATTGTTCAGCAATTACTACTATATCTGTTATATATATATACATGGGGTTGTGATGTGATGATGGACTACTATATCTGTTATATATATACTAAATGTGGATGATGGATGATGGATACTGGGTTTAATGCATGGGGCTGTCAATATGGGGATGGGGTGTTTTGTCTTGCAGGAATATATTTCTTCAATTGAGTTGCCCATTTCTCCCGAAGTGTTGATTCACTTCCGTTTTGGTTGAGAAATGGGCACTCCTAGGTCAAAAAATTAGCAAAGGTCATGCCGAATTTTTCGGCCGAGATTTGTGCTAACTTTTTGCCTCTTTTTAATAGAGTGAAAACATGTTGGGCAACAACGAGGCCGACCCTTCTAAGAACATGAGCGTTGAAGAACAATCTAGACAGGCCAACGAGTCATTCTAGCGGGGGTCCCAATAGGAGGAGGAGGAGGAGATGAGGATGACACCACCACCGGAGGAGGAGGCGACCGCCGCCAGAGCTGCTGGGGGCAATGAGGGAGGAGATCCTGATTACGAGGGGGACGAAGACGACTATGATGGAACTAGTGAAGGCGGCGGCGAAGAGGATGACACCACCAATGGCGGCGCCCGCACTGATGGTGGCGAGCGCATGGATGGCGTTAGCGGCAACCCGACCGCTTCTCAGAAGAAGAAGAAGAAGAAGAAGAAGAAGAAGAAGAAGAAGAAGGAAAAGAAGGATCGGAAGGTGCCAGTGCTCGCCACCGTCTGCGATGAATTCACTGAAGTCATAGAAAGTGACCTACCCATTGCGCCAGAGGCGTTTGCCAAAGGGTACGGCCTGCAACTCAGGTGCATCATCCGGGAAAGCATGTCGATCAACACGAAGTACATTAGACATGCTGACAATGCAGCTTTGGTCGATAACCTCCTCAAGAAGCTTCACAAGCGATATAGATTCCCAGAGCGGTTTAGAAACCTGGAGAGAAAGAACCCGGTGAACAAACTAGCCCTCATGAAGATGAGCAATGCCTTGAGCAGCTGGAAAACCCGGGTAAAGAATAGCATTGACAAAGGTGAAAGATGGGAGGTTATTAGTAAGAAAAATATGATGCTCGACGAAGAGGAGTTTAAGATATTAAAGGCGGATACAGCTACCGCTGACGCTATACATTGGACTAACTAGGGCAGGACTATGCGGGAATAGAACATAGGTAACCACCGCCTTGGAAGCGGCAGTTATAGGGGAAACAGGCCATTTGGGACAAGGAGGACGCCGAGCTTGAATGCCTTAGTAAAGACAACCCTTGGCTTAAAATCACGGACTTGCAGCTTAGGCAATTTGTCCGGGCCCACTACTACCTGGACAAGGAAACAGGGGAGTTCATCACCGACGATCCGGAGGTGAAGGAATTCGAAAAAAAGCTGGTAAGGAATTTATCACTGATCTCAAGTCTATTGCGTTCTAATTAAAATAATGAAGCCAAGAATCTAAATGGGTTCACCTTTGCTTGTCTCTGCAGGAGGATGAACTGAACGCTCCTGCCAAAGAGTCGTCCCAGGATTCGACGGAGCCGTGGGACACGTTTTTCAACAGGGCAATGAATGCTTACAAGAAGAGGGACAAGGGGTTGCCGCCGTCCTCAGCTGACCGTGTGTCTAGCTTCGGTACGAGCATGAAGTTCAAGGAGTACTACAAAGAGGACGCCAAGAAAAGAAGGGAGAGGAAGAACCAGTCGGCGGCTAAGGATAAAGCCGCTATTGAAGAGCTGAAGATGAAGGTGCAGACACTGGATGAGAACGCAGTGGACGATAAAACAGTGGACAAGATAGTGGAAGATAAGCTCTGTGTGATGATCCCCCTGAGTTTTTCGAGGGGCTTACTGCTTGGAATGCGGGAGGTCAATAGGGGCCGATACATCTGCCCAGCTTAAGCGGCAACAACTTGGGCATCAACGTTAACGTTTCACCGGACCTGGTGAACCTGCCAACCATCAACGCTGGGACACAGCCGCTCGTTTTGGTCACACCGACGCCCCCTCCCACCAAAGATACCAATAAGGCGCAGCCGACGACGGTAGTGCTTCGTGAGGCACCCGAGCAGGAGAATACATATGATGATAGGCCGGCCACCGGCATCGGCCGTGTCTCTACATTAGCCGAGCTCCACGCCATCACCAATGTAACTAATTAATTAGTGCACGTCATCTCCTTTATGCCTTTGATGCATGACTGCTGCCATCTCATGATGCCCAACAACATGTTTTGCCTCAGGACACTTCTTGCGTACTCCTGCTTAAAGATGTCGGTGGTGAGTTGAAGGATGTTGCCAAGGGCACTCTCATACAACCAACGAGTCGCACGATGCACAACAATCTAATGGATGATGACGTGATGAGGGTCAGGTTGGCTCGGGTGTTGCCAGGGTGCGATGACATGGACCCCCCTTTCAACCTCAGGGAGCCGACGAACACAATACCCTTGGAGAATGCTACAACTAACCCTTGACATGGCTGAAGACCTAGATTCGTCTTGTGGGGGGAGCACCGACGCCACCTCTCGATCGATCGCCCTACCACCACCTCGGGAGCCAGAAGCCGCCATCATCACCACCACCAGCAGTCACCAGCAACTCTTGGCAGCGAGTGTACCGCCCCATGGCAAAGACATTGTGCCGCAACCGCCGTCGCCCCCGCTACCACCACCACATGATAACACCCATGAAGATGATGATGAATTGGTCAACTTTGACGACTTCATCAACGCCGACACCGACAAAGGATTGTATATGACTTCTATGGATGAAGAACCCTTCATAGCTCGCGACCATCAAGCTGGTCGGTCCAATACATGCACGCGGCGTCTGGTCTTCCATGGTTTATCTCAAGAGACGCCTCCGTCCGCTGATCCACCACTGGAGAAACCGGGATTGGTTTTCAGCCCCAACACACTCCAAAAGGCGGCCGATGAGCAGATGGCAGTGGAGGACACTGTTGTGAAGAAGAAACATAGGAAGAGAGGTAATAATAATAATAAGAAGAAGAAGGGTGCGAGCCAGCCTCTTCCAAAGAGGATCCGGGCTCAGGATGTTGTCGTCGTACCATCCACACAATATGGCTTACCTCGAGTGCATGTAGTTGGTGATCCGATATTGACTCTGGATATGCTCCACATCACGGTTGGACCCATGTTAACTTTGCACGAGGGTGTTAAGACACTAGAGGGCATCCTTCTTAAAGACAAAGATCCAAATTACCCGGTTTTCACGGCCAAGGTGCCATTGGACGTGGGCTTCGTCGATGAACCCCCCGCGGATATATTCTTCATAGCATACAAGGAAAAATTCAAGCTGTTTCTCACGAAAAGGGTGGACTATAACTTGGTTTGCCTATACGCGCTCAATCTGGCGATCAAGATCAAGAAAGAGAGTACCCCGAAAGTCACAATAGTGGATCCCTACTACATGCGGGACAGCCAGTTGGTCGAAGGATCAGAGACACGGACCAAGGCGACGGCGTACCTCGAGAAGTTCATGGTGGACAACAAGAGGAAGGACACACTTATTTTTCCTTTCTTTCCCGAGTAAGTACACACCTGCTCATCACCGCCATAACTCATGCATTTCTTATAGATTTCTTCCTTTGCTCTTTTTCCAACATTCCATTCCAATTGTGTTGCACAGAGACCAATACTGCACACTCATCATCCTTGCCCCGAGGTATTCGCTAGCCACGTATTTCGACTCGGGGAGTTTGGCAAAGAAGAAAGACTACACCAGAATAAGGGGTGTTCTGAATGAGGCTCTCGAGGGCTACGCCAAGAAGGGATGCACCTTCAGAGATAAGGGGAATGTATCAAGCATGGCAAACACATGTTCAAGCACGTGCTCGAGTTCCCCTGCGTCAAGCAGCCGGCTACTGGTGGCGCCAAGGAGGCCTTCTACGTCCTCCATCACCTTAAAGGCTATGTTCGGGATTTCTAGAACCTAACGCTGCCATCTAGTCTCCGAAGATGGGCCAAAACTTTGGCGCGAAGTGACGATGATGATCTTAGAGAAGACTTCCATCGCATTTAGCAGAAGTTGTCACAAATCATCATTGAAGATGTCAACACAAGGGGGGCCCTACAACAAGCTAGAGGGTTGAGTAAGAGGGAGATCGAAGAACGCCTCCGTAAGGAGGGTGACACAAGGACGTGGATGACGAAAGAGGGTTATCTACCATTCCCGAAGCCGAGCGAGAAGAGGAAGTCTTCATGATCGATGTGTGCCTCTAGCATGATCCAGTGTGTGTATATTCTCGATGGACGCCTGTTGTAGTGTGTGTGTCATAAACTTTACTATCTTGTGGTCGAAATGGTCGTTGTTGTTAGACTTAAACAATCTTGTGGTTGTGTTGTCATTGAACTTATTACTTCTATGATGATCACGAGATGCTATCTTTTAGGTTTATGGATCCTTTGTTTTATATTTTGTGAACATATATATATATGGATGTGAACCCTTTATTAATTCTTTTCGTTGTAATTTTAATAATAGGCCTTGTCGCCTATAGACATGGTGACGAGGTGGTATGTGGTGTACATGGGTAGGATTCCAGGAGTCTACGAGGAGTTGGAGGATTGTCACAAACAAGTGAACAAGTTCAGCGGCAACATCCACAAAGGATACGCGACTAGAGAGGAGGCGGTAGCCACGTGGAGGAACCACTTGTGGAAGAAGAACCAGATGAAGATATTGGTCGGGCTCATGATCTTGCTCACCATCATCACAACTGTATTCTATTTGATCCTAGTGTAGGCGGCGGTGACCATTTCATATTTGTAATGTGAGATGATATGAACTTTGTATTCGGCACTTGTGTAAAAATTCGGCACTTGACACTATATATGTATCTCGATCGGGCTCTAAGTGTGATGACATTATACTTGTGTTTGTATTATATGTCGGTTTTCATGCATCTACTACTTGTGCAATGTACTGTTTATACTGATCTAGATAAATACTGTATCAATCCTGTATAAATACCTGATTATACACCAGGAACGTATTTTACTTTGAATACATGTTATATAGTTAGTGGCGCATATATAAAATATGTCTGTGGCGCATATGCTTTCTATGGCGCATATGAAGAAATGCGCCACTGAAGTCTCTGAGACTTCTGTGGCGCATTTCTATATGCACCACAGGAAGCAGATATTAGTGGCAAGGTAACAATCGCGACTAGGATATGCGCCACAGATGATGGATTTCCATGCGCCACAGAAGAGCTATTTCCTAGTGGTGCATGTTTACTTTTCCAAAACCACAATGATGCACACTCACACACACACATCCAAGTGGGTGTGTTGATGCAGCATCTTTCAAACTGGTGGTAGAATGCATGCTGTAGTTGAATCCTAGCATGCTGCTAGGGTTCCTGGACATGGTTGGATACCACATGCTGGAGTGGGATCATTCCATGTGTACTTTTCCAAAATCACAATGATGCACACTCATACACACACATCCAAGTGGGTGTGGTGATGCAGCATCTTTCAAACTATTGGTAGAATGCATGCTACGGTTGAATCCCAGCATGTTGCTAGGGTTCCTAGACATTGTTGGACACCACATGCTAGAGTGGCATCAATCCATGTGTACTTTTACAAAACCACAATAATGCACACTCACACACACACATCCAAGTGGTTGTGGTGATACAGCATCTTTCAAACTGGTGGTAGAATGCATGCTGCAGTTGAATCCCAGCATGCTGCTAGGGTTCGTGGAAATTGTTGGACACCACATTCTGAAGTGTAATCATTCCATGTGTACTTTTCCAAAACAACAATGATGCACATCACACACACATCCAAGTGTTTGGGGTGATGTAGCATCTTTCAAACTGGTGGTACAATGCATGCTACAGTTGAATCCCAACATGCTGCTAGGCTTCCTAGACAAGGTTGGACACTACATGCTGGAGTGGCATCATTCCATGTGTACTTTTACAAAACCACAATGATGCATACTCACACATACATCCAATTGGTTGTGGTGATGCAACATCTTTCAAACTGGTGGTAGAATGCATGATGTAGTTGAATCCCAGCATGCTGCTAGGGTTCCTGGACATTGTTGAACACCACATTCTAGAGTGGCATCATTCCATGTGTACTTATGCAAAACCACAATGATGCACACTCACACACACACATCCAAGTGGGTGTGGTGATGCAACATCTTTCAAACTGGTGGTACAATGCTTGCTGTAGTTGAATCCCAGCATGTTGCTAGGGTTCTTGGACATGGTTGGACACCACATGCTGGAGTGGCATCATTCCATGTGTACTTTTCCAAAACCACAATGATGCACACTCATACACACACACATCCAAGTGGGTGTGGTGATGTAGCATCTTTCAAACCAGTGGAAGAATGCATGCTGCAGTTGAATCCTAGCATGTTGCTAGGGTTCCTGGACATGGTTGGACACCACATGCTACAGTGGCATCATTCCTTATATACTTTTCCAAAACCACAATGATGCACACTCATACACATGCATCCAAGTAGGTGTGGTGATGCAGCATGTTTCAAACTGGTGGTGGAATGCATGTTGTAGTTGAATCCCAGCATGCTGCTAGGGTTCCTAGACATTGTTGGACACCACATGCTAGAGTGGCATCATTCCATATGTACTTTTCCAAAACCACAATGGTGCACACTCACACACACATAGTTTTTCCCACTTGCTGGTGTGGCATCATTGTATAAGACACCACATGCTGGAGTGGCATCATTGTAAAAAACACATAATTTGATGTATGCCAAGATGTATTTCATTGTATAAGACACTCACTTTACATTTTTATACTACTTAGTTTTGCCCCTGGTTTTTTGATACTACTTAGTTTTGCCCTCTCTCTCGTAGAAGCCCAAACTTGTGCTCACTTTGTCTACTACGCCCTAATTGGTTGTCACAGTTCCCACGCGGATCGTGTGCATCAACTATTGATCCTCTATGATCCAACGTGAATTGTTGCACATGTCGTGCCCTTCATTGTACAGCGTGACACATCACAAACGTCTCTCTCAGCGAGACTTCTACAAGAAGGAACACGAAGCCGTCCATGGAAAAAGTCGTTGAGTGGTCATGTCATTTTTAATCACGTCTGAAAATCCTACTGCTACTACGCCATAACACATGCACAGGGCAATGGGGTCATTGAGTGCACGGTCGTCGACAAAGACATATCCCACTTTTATGCAGCGCGCTCTCAATCTCACTTCCAACTGGGCCCTACCGCAAGAAACTTCCACGTGTCAATAGAGGCCGAAGAGCTGAGAAATGGGTCTCGAGGAGGGGACCCCTGGAGGATAGCTAACATTGCTAGAAATTGGTTTTGTGCCACTTGCATGCAGTGGAATCGAGGTCTGCCATGCACGATCTAAGCGTCGTGCACCTTCTCGAGGTAGAATGTGCATTTTTTTGAGGAAAAGCCTACGCGTGTTACCAATGCAGTTAGAAAGTGGAGATCATGGTTTTTTCAAAAAAAAAGTGGAGATCGTGGTAGCCGCCCCACCCACACATGTCCACTCGAGGACTACCAATGTTCCAGTGTATATAAACCCGCTCGGCCTTCTTATTCCATGATCTTGTGTCATTTTCTCCAATCTGTCTAGTCCCAAAAACCCCAATCTGCACCTTTTGCATGTGCCAAAGCTCCTTTGCTTGCACCACCGCCTTCCCTAGGTGCGCCATGAAACGTACGCATGGAGACGAGTCGGAGGTGAAGCTAGTTGGAGGTGCAGCAGCAGATGGCTCAGTGGTAGCCGAGAAAGCGGAGGCGTCTTCTCCGGGCACGCGCGCCGCTCGTCGCCGTGCTGTCGAGGCTTCAAGCTCATCCGTCCATCTAGTATACGTCGCCATCGAGCAGTAGGTGGCCGACAACATCGTGGTGCCAGCGACAGATCTGGATGAGGCACAGGCTGCAGGTGGAGGCAACTCGGTGCTCTACATCAACAACCCCATCCTCCACCAAGAAATCGTTGATGCAATCGCAGAGAATGATGAGTTTGAGGAGGAGTTCCCTGATGAGGAGTCCGAGGTACTACATTGCTAGCTTCTCTACTCGCAGCCGCAGATTTCACTGTTCATACCTAGGATTTGCTCAACCGTGTATAGATTCTTTTGCTCTTGAAGTAGGGTAGTATATATATGGTTCGAACGGTCGATTGATGCATCTGTCATCTTGTCACAAAACCACAATCCGTCTAGTCACAAAACCCCAATCTGCTCATTTGCCATCTAGTAAATTTACATTTGCTTAACTCATTGTTGTTCATACAGTTCTTCTTGTGCTGTAAAGTTAATCGATTTGTAAAATTTGATTTAGGGGTTTTAGGGTTTGCTAGTTGAGTGTTGATTTTGATACACAACATGCATATAACATTACATTTCTATTCCTTAATGAGGCTAATGATTCAATTTTGCCCCAAAAGATTGCAAGGGGAGACACATATACGATGGTGTTAGATTTTTTTAGGGATGGTTACTGAACCTGAGGCAATGTAAAAAATATAAGTTGTGCAATTGGTACTTTGGTTCACTAACTCCAACTCTAAAAAAATTATGAGGCTCTAGATTTATTCTACACATATGAACTATGATCTTTGAACTCTGGTCTTTGAACTATTTATCACTGAGGCTAATGATTGAAATTTGCCCCAAAAGAGTGCAAGGAAGACACATACGATGGTGTCGTTTTTTTAGGGATGGGTTGGTGAACCTGAGGCAGCAATGTACACAAACAATATAGGTTGTGCTGTTGGTACTTTAATTTCCCCAACTCCAACTTTGAAAAAATTATGAGGCCTTTGATTATTCTTATATGGAACTAGATCTTTGAATTGTTTTTGATCTTTGAATGATTCGTATGATGCATATGTATATGCACGGTTTTGATGTATATTTAGGATTGTTTTTGTACCTGAATATGTTTATCCCTAAATATTGTTTCGTAGGATTACATTTCAATTTCTTAATATGGCCAATGATTCAAATTTTCCCCAAAAGAGAGGCAACACGTTGGTGTCAGATTTTTGTAGGGATGAGTTAGTAAACTTGGGGCGATGTACAAGAACAATAGGTTGTACAATTGGTACTTGGTTCACAAACGCCATCCCTGAAGAAACTTATGAGGCCCAGATTTATTCTACATTCATCGAACTATCATATTTGAATTATATATTGCATGCATTCATAGTGTATAAGAATTACATTTAAGTTTTTTACCAAGGCTGATGATTGAAATTTTCCCCAAAATAGTGCAAGGGGAGACGCATATGATGGTGTCATTTTTTAGGGATGGGTTGGTGAACCTGAGGTAGCAATATAGACAAACAATATAGGTTATGTTGTTGGTACTTTGGTTCACCAACTCCATCTCTGAAAAAATTATGAGGCCCTTGGTTTATTATCATATGGAACTACATGTATGATCTTTGAATGATGTGTATGATGCATATGTATATGCACGGTTTTGATCATAAGTTTTTTCAGCATGTACCTGAAGATTAATTGTTTGGGTTTTTTATTTATAATTACAATATTTATGATTATCTTTGTACCTAAATATGTATATCCCTGAATATTGTTTCATAGGATTATATTTCAATTTCTTATTGTGGTAAATGATTCAAATTTGCCCCAAAAGAGAGGCAGACACATTGGTGTCCGATTTTTTCAGGGATGAATTAGCGAACCTGGGAAATGTACAAGAACAATATAGTTTGTGCAATTGTTACTTGGTTCGCTTATGCCATCCTTGAAGAAACTTATGAGGCTGCAATCTTTGTTCTATATACACTCTGATCCAATTAATTGTCATTTTATTGAGATGAAATGATATATGAACTGATCAAACTATTGTTGAGATGTTTTCTATTTGATATCAACTAATATTGCCTTACATATATACGTTGTCAATTCTTGAGTTGTAATACAATTCAGTCATATGTATGAGTTCGAAGTTATGTTCTTAAAAATCAACAGGAGGATTCTGATGAAGTGGACGATAGCAAGTACTCCATGGACAACAAGAGCCGCTACGTGCTGAGGCAGTTACAGTGTGGGGAAATCCCTTTCTACCGTAGGGGAGACTATTTTTTCCATTCTGTGGTAGAGTCATCGACACAGACATCGAAAGCATGATCCAGCATGCAGTAGATGTTGGCAAAAGACGAGGCTGAAGGCATCATCCGAAGACCTTGGAGAGGCACGCAGCGTTCGGCAAATTCCTCCGAAAATATGTTAACACTGGCATATATCCACTCGAGTAGGTTGTCCCGGCCTCCTGCTACTGGCCCTGCTAGGCGTGTCTGTGTCCTGCCCCCTGCTGATGCCCCTAGTGAACCTCGTCTATATATCTGTGGTGTCTCTAGTGAACCTCGTCTATAAATATATATATATATATATTAATCTACTCCTTTATATGGAGTTCCTTATATACATATATATTAATCTACTCCTTTATATGGAGTTCCTTGAAATTTCTAGTGTTCAATTATAATACTGATCATGCTCATGCACACTACCAAATATTTCTAGTGCTCAATTATATTATAATTGTGAAGGAATACATCAACAAGTTAAATTGGTCAAAATTTTGTATTGAAGTAACTAAATGATCTCACATAGGCGGTGGACATGGCAAAAGCCGAGGACGAAGGCATCAGCCGAAGACCTTGGCACGACACGCAGCCTTCGGCAAATTCCTCTAGGATTATGTCTGGACTGCGCTGTATCCCCTTGAGTAGGATGTCTCGGCCTCCTAATGTTGCCCCTACCCTGCTAGGCGTCTCCGTGTTCCGGCCTCTAGCTGCTGGCCCTGCTTTTATTTTGTTTAAGTTAATTATTATCTGTGGTTGAATGTAAGACAATATATTCGGGTTTCTCTGGTGAACCTCGTCTATATATATACTCCTTTATATGGAGTTCCTTTAAATTTCTAGTGTTAAATTATATTATTGATCATGCTCATGCACACTACCAAATTTCTAGTGCTCGATTATATTATAATTGTCAAGGAATACATCAACAAGATTTTAAATTGGTGGAAAATTCGTATTGAAGTAACTAAATGATCTCACATCGGTGTTACTGTATTCAACAATGGGTATCGGCATTACTGTATTCAACAACGAGTTGACGCCACCCAGCTCCGAATTCGCTGATAGGTTCAAGATGGCAGAACTTGAGCTCCTGAGGGTACAGCTCCCATAGTGACCGTGGCAGGGGTGGTAGAATTGGTGCGGGTGCGACCACGGCGACGGCGAGCTCGAATTCTGGAGGAGGAAAACAGGACTAAGCATGGTCGACACAGTGACAGATCTCACCGGGAACCAATTCTCGTCCCCGCGTCGTGCCATGGGTGCGGCCAAGGCGAGGGCGATCTCTGATTCGAGATGGGGAGGAGAGCAGGGCCGAGCAAGTCCGTCCACGTCCCGAATCTCAGCACCGAATGGTGTCCCAGCTCCGCGCCATGGCCGCAACCACATATCACCGCTCACGGGAAAAAGAAGACACGTAATGAGGAATGGATGTAGGTGCCAACGCTGCAAGTCTACATGGCAGCCACGACGGCAGCGACATGACGGTGAAAACTGACAGGGGGCCAAGCTTGATGGGCGTTAGCCTGATATTTTGTATTCAAACGTTAAGTTGAACTAGGTGATACCCCGCACGTTGCTGCGGGAATTATAAGTGGCGCTAAATACTTACGTAAGAGATTAACCATATGAAAGATAAAATAATTATGTGAAAAAAGATTTAAAATATACATGTGATACATGGAGCACAGTGGTGTAAAATGAATAAAAAATCTTGGCACGTAGCATAAAACACGATAAGACAGAGAAACACTTAGCTTTAGGAATACAATTTATTACTACGGTGAACATATTTTGTTTTTTGTTAGCAAGACATAATGAATGTGTCTCATTAATCCAGTGAGCAAGGACTGAATTGAAAGGACTGTTATTTGTTTAAAACCACTGATGAAGACATGTTTTAAGCTTTTGGTTTTGCCTCTAAGAACCATAGCATACGCGTGTATGAAGCTTTTGGTAAGTATGCATGTAGTTGTGTATCTGTGTTTAAAGGGTGATCTATCATCCAGAACACCGGAAGCTAATTAATAGGTCTTCTTTTTAGATTTAATTAATAGGTCAATGACTCTTAGATGCAGTATATAATAAAAAGTATCTCGATAAAAAACCATCAAATATTGCATACATGATACATCATTTCTCTGATATGATCTGTCATTTCATGAAAATATATAGGTACGATCTGACTATAAATGTTCTGTAAATAGAAAAAGTGAAGTAATAGAAATATGCACCATGCCTTTCCTTTTCATGTATGTGGGACATCCATCAATACTGCAAATAATTCAGCACCATGACTGATGGCATAGGTAGATACTCCAAGATAGACATAAGAGTGAAAAATATGAGAGGAGTCGATCACCACATTTGTTATCCACGGCGGCTTCCCTGGCACCTCCTCGACTGTGTTCTATGCGGTGGCAACACGGCCTCTGTTGTAGCAGTGGCACACGGGGGATAGTTGCTCGGAGCGGCATCATCCGTATCATGGGTCGAGCTGGAGAAGGACGTGGTGGAGCGCGTTGGTGGATCCTCGTCGGCCTGGCGGCGCGGCAGTCCGAATGCAAGTGGTGGTGGAGCTGCACATCCGGCAAGTGGCGGCGTCACTAGCTGGTCGACCAAGTGGTGAAGATGACCGAATAGGCGGTGCTCGTAGCCCATGTTCCCTCTGGCGGTAGCTACTCTGTGCGCTCGTCGCATTCCCGGCAGGCCTGCAGCTATGCGTTAGGAAGAGAAGCAAATAAAAAAGGAGTAGAATGGACATGGCATCATGTTTTAGGCTTGCGGCACGGGCTGTGTATATATAAAGCGAGAACTGAATTGTTGGGGGTCGGTCAGTTAGTATTGTTGATGGTGGTGACAAAGGATTGGGCACATGAATATATAAGGTCGAAAGGAAGGAAGACTCAAGATGGAGAAGGAAGTTGCAGAATATAAGAAACCAATGGAAGACATTGAAATCGATAGAACGATTCGTAGAAGATGTCGGGACTGCAGTGCAGGCGTTACTTTCCAATAGGCCGAGAAGTAAAATCAGCAACTCTTCGTAGGAGATGAGTAGGTAGCTAGTCTAGAGTACCTAATTTTGTGCACTTCAACATGGTTAAAATACTACTACTACATGGAACAGGAGAGCTAGTAATCATGGAGCAAAATGTCCTTTGGTTTTCTATTAATTACTCATGGAGCAAAGTGGCGCATCAGCTAGTTTGCGTGAATGTGGGGTGTTGATGCTCGTGAAGCGGTGGTACTCAATGCCGGGATTAAAATGAGAATAGTGGGAATAAGAGAAGCCGAGCTATGATTATTGTGTCGAGCGTCTACCAGCTGAAAATAGGATTAAGCGTGCTTCTTTTTTCCCTACAAATAATTGTATCCAGCGTGGCACCAAAATAAAACTAAATTGAAAAGTAAAGTGGAGATATGATGATGTGGACCAATCATAGGCTTGCTGATGTGGATAGCTTGCATGTCTAGAGAAATAGTTTTGTGGGGATCACCTATTTAGTTTATATAGATTCATGCTGAAAAAGACCCCCTGAGCATTTGGCACACCAACTGTGGGAGCGCGGCTGATTACAAGCAACTTTGGTACCGCTTTGCCTTTGCGCCTCAATTTTTGGGCCGCAAAATTATATTCTTGAGAGGAAGGCAAGGGATGCCAAAAATGAAGCATTTACTATGCCATCGTCTAGTGCTCCTAACGATGCAAGCATGCCACCTCCGACAACTGCCCCACCAAAAAGGGAACAATCGACAAGCAACCATGGAGCATCTCAAGCAACAAGCATATCAGGATCTCACATATCGTCAACAGAGCACATAAAGAAGCCGGAGAAGTCAATAACAAAAGGGAGACCATGATAGATACTAAACAAAAATCCGCTAGACCTTGCTCCAATGAATTAAAGAAATGCAGCCACTACGGTGCCGAAGGTCGCATAATATGGAAATGCAGGGACAAGTTGAAGCTGCTAGGATATCAAATCTAGACAAACCATGCAAAAAAACATATTCAATACAATGTTTATGTAACACAATATGCTAATGTTGTACTTGTTTGTTTAACGAACATATTTTTCATCTGAAGATTGTTTCTATGTATGTTGCTCATGATGTACATTATATAGTTTCAAATTATTTATCCCCAAAATGTATTCAAAACCAGGATAACCCACCCATCTATCCTATATGAAGTTACAATGGGGATAGAGCAAGAGTTATTGATATATAACTGCTATAGTAATCAACCTTCTAATGAACAAGCCAGCAAAAAGGTTATCCACCCATAGCATAAGTTACCAAGGTCACACACTAAAGTTATCATGAAATTAGCATGTAAGTTATCTACCCCATTAACATGAAAGTTTTTATGACTACTACAAAAAACTTTACTAACAAAAAAAATACAATATTTATTGTAGCAACTCGGCTTCATTGCTCATAGCTAACATTTAAATTAGCTATTACATAATAGTTCACATATGGGTAAAACCCGTGGTTTCGTAACAACAACAGAAAAAAATCAACATACAATGGGTAACTTCTCTATGACATGGAGGATAACTTACATAATATGACTGGATAACAAATGTGTGAGGGTGTGGGTAACTTGGAAAATACCTCAAAACTTGTTGTCTTCCAGAAGTGACCTCCAATTCAAAACAACATTGCGAGGGTGGTTCAACCAAAAATATGTCATGTTTTTCTTAATTCCTTGCATCATATCTTGGCAAATAGGAGGCACAACACTTTCATTACACAATTCAAGGTTCTTGAGCATGAAGAAACCACAATCCGTGCTGAAAAAATAGAGAACAAACAATAGAATATCAATGATTAGTCAAATCCCATAAATTATAACTAGACAAGAACATAAAACAATGATGGAACAATAGGAAAAACACTAAGCTACCAACTTACTTCGGAACAGCCACATGCATCAACTCAAAATTTTCAATTTGTCTTCTTGAATCAGATTAATTAACCATATACATTATCTTTATTGCTTTCATTAGCTTGGTCGCGTGTTCAATCATTTCTACATTAGCTTCACCACGGAGCGAGTCAAGAATCTCAAACCTTTTGGTAGGCATGTTAACGGAAAGCATGTACTAGTGGCCCATTGCATCCTTTTTACTTCCAAGCTCTTGAAGGACAGCAAAGCAAAGCTACAAAAAAGCATGAAAAATGAAAATAAAATAAGTAGGGGAACATGCATGATTTTTTTAATGGTGGTTCCCTAGACAGAAATGTAAGAGTTATCAACAAAAATTAGCAATTGTATCTACCTTATGACATGAACTTATAAACTGCATAAAAAATAAACAAACAAATAAAACCGCATACCATATCTTTGTAGCTGAGTTTGTAGTTGTCTTCTCTCCTGAACGACCTACTAACAAGAGTGGCGGTAAATTTTCCCTCCAATAGATACTTAGTCATGATATAAGGAAATATAATTTTATTTGATGGACAATTATCTTGCATTGCGGAAATAGCAAGGTCACACACATTATTTGAAAGTTTGTCACATGGTATCACACTTCCAGCAAAATCACTAGTTCTCACCCACATTGGATCAATGTCACAAATCAGTGTGCTACAAAAAAGATAAAATATGTGTAATGATTAGAATGCAAGTTATCCACTTTGAAACTACAAGTTATCCACAAAAATAGTACAAGTTATCTAACAGTATTAGTACAAATTATCAAAACGGATACCAAAAAGTTAAAGTTATCCAGTGTGAAACTAAAAGTTATCTACAAAAAATAGTACATGTGACCCACCAACAGTAGTACAACTTACCAACATGGTATCAAAAAAGATCAAGTCATCCACAAAAAACAATACAAGTGACCGATGATAAAGAATAAAAGTTATCAATAGAAAACAATGAAAGATGGAAGCTGTAGAAAAGATCATGGACATACTTCTTAATCTTTGACTTATTCTCGTTATGTGTGTGTATGATAATCTTCTTATAAAGTGCATCTTCATCTGCAGTTGTGCTAATATGGGATAACGGAGGGATAAGAGACTTAGAGGGGTGAATAAGTCTCATAGTGTGCAACCGCGTCGCAGGTGTAACACTGCCAGCGACAATAGTAGGTAAAGAAGCACTAATACCAGGAGTTGAATAATCAGGGGTAATGTAGCACACAAATTATCCATTCGAATACAAAGAAGTACAAAACAAATTTTCTTTCAATACCTATAATGGAACAGCTAATCTAGTTCAATTGCTGTGTATCTTTGGTAAAGTTCCGAACAGCTTGATAACCAATCTTTTCAACCAATAGGTCGTCAAGAGAAATAACTACATTTTCATCATTTACTGGCTTTTTGCACTTATAATCAACTGTTTGTTGTTCCACTACAAAAAATATTAAGGAAAGGACAAAAGGAATTGTCCAAATTAACAAGGATAAAAATGGCATCACCCATGTGGAAAAGAAGTACCACATGTCTATCACCACAAAAACCAATAAAAAATGAAATACATGAATAGATATTAAATAATAAAGGTAGTTTAATTACATCACATGAACATAACATCATATAATTTATAGCACATATTGTTCCATGAATAACACAACACAAGAGGAAAGTTCTCATAAACTACAACCTAGATTTAACCACGGGTAACACTACCACAAAAGAGAGCCTCCATCATGATAGATCGCGAACCATGTAGCCCAACTGCCACAAAACCCCAAGCCCCAAACAGCCATCGCAGCAATGATCTTTAAGTTTGACATCAGCTGAATAGTTAACTAGATCCACCGGCACCCTCATTTTTATCACCACCCCTGTTTGGTAAGTTGATTAAGTTAACAGCTGCAAGAGTATGTCCCAAAAAAAGATAGCAAGAAAAAGGGACCAAACAAGAAAAAACAATTATTGTTACTGTCATATAATTTAATGTTATACACATGCATACAAACACACATGTTAACCTGTATATCATGACAACTAAACGTTCGACTATAATTATACATCTAACATGGAGGTTTTCTTTCTAAGATTGCATGAAGTTTAAAACACAAATAGAATAATGATGTTAACTAAACTGTGAGTTACCAATGCATACATGGATAGTAATCCACCACTTAGAGCTATAATTATCCAATCATATATGAACAAGTTATCCACTACTTAATGTCGTCGGATTGAAGACATGTACGCTGAGATAGGGTCCTCGAGGCGTGTGGAGAAAGGGGTGTGAGGCAACGATATTCTGGGACGGTGAGCACACAACTTTACCTATGTTCGAATCTGCCGGCTTTGGATGGATCCTACTCCTGCTGTCAATCTAGTAATACGGCAGAGCCGGAATATGGGTTACAAGGGTTTCGCCTATGCGAGTTGAGATTGTAGAATATTAGGTTACCCTAAAGGCTGGTCCCTATGATGGCTTATATAGATATCCAGCCTAGGGTTTACAGGAGAGACCTATCTGGCTACGACTAAGAGTTGGTTATAGAGTACATCTTGGACTACAAGTAACTAAACAGGAGAAGCAAACATAGAACTGTCCAAAGCCAACAAAAAAGAAAAAGAGAGGGGGTCCAAACAGCCCCCAACAAGGGAGAAAAAAGATTAACCCACAAGCTCCGCCAGGTTTTTCGCCCCAGCAAGGATCTAGTCCTTGCCCGCCTCCCTGATTTTGTGCATCACAACCGAGGGCAAGGAGGATTTATTGTTGAAGACTCTCTCATTTCTCTCTTTCCAGATCTCCCAAGTAATGACCATGATGGCGGTCCGCAGCCCTTTGGGGGGAAGAGGAAGACGAGTTGGCGATGACTTGCCAGTAATCAAGCACCTTGGGTCTACGGGTATCGACTCCCCGAGACAGGTCCGAGCAGGAAAGCCAGGAAGACGCCGCAGTCCAAATCCTTTTGGAGAAGCAAAATTTGAAGAGGATGTGCCACGCCGTCTCAGGGCTGCATCTACACAACTGACAAGAAGGCTGATGCGGCCACCCTCGTTTTGCCAGACGGTCTGCAGTCCAAAGGTGGTTCTGAACAGCGAGCCAGGCAAAGAAACGGCATTTCGTAGGGGACCAAGTTTTCCACACAGTTTTTGCAAAGGAGCAAGGCAAGGAGGCAAGAAACTGGGCCTTGTATGCGGAGCTGGTTGAGTAGCAGCCATTGGCGGACATGATCCAAGTAATGGAGTCTGGAGTGTCAGGAGATAGTTGAACCGTCAAAAGGCACTCCCACAGCCGGATGTATTGATCAAGGTGTTTAATAGAGAAAGAATCCACCTTGATATCAGCAATCCAGTTTTGACCTTCAAGAGCATCCCGAACCGTCATGTTCTTTCTCCTAAAGGCTTTGAAGATTAGAGGAGCCAGATCTTTCAAGGTGGATCCATCAAGCCAAGAGGAGGACCAAAAGGAAGCTTTATTGCCATTTCCAATGGGGACCCGGGTGGCAGCATTAAAGAGGTCCCTATCGGTAGCGTCATTTGGTGTTTCAGTACCGACCCAAGGTTTATCCGGTGCCTTCCACTTGTTCCACAGCCAACGGAGTCTTAGAGCACAGGAGAACTTCTCCAGATCAAGAACCCCCAAGCCACCGAGCTCCTTGGGGCGACGGACTTTTTGCCAGTTGACCTTGCATTTTCCACCACTGACAACCTCTTTGCAGGCCCAGAGCATACCGTGACTAATCTTGGCGAAAGCCTTCAGAATACCCTTGTCGGCCTTGAGAGCCATAAGCAAGAATATAGGCATGGAAGAGAGCACAGACTTCCCCAAAGCGGTACAACTAGCGCGATTCAGAAACCGCCCCTTCCAGGGGTTTAGACGGGAATCCACCTTGTCAATGAAAGGTTGCAGGTCAGCATGCATGAGTCTGCCGAGGGAAAGGGGTAGGCCCAGATATTTCATGGAAACTAGACGGTGGCCGTCAGGAAGTTTGCCAGGATCATTGCAAGATCAATGTCAGAGCAGCGAATCGGAGCGACAGAGCTTTTGTGACATTAGTCATGAGACCAGTCACCTTCCCAAAGTTTTGCAGGATATCAGCCAAGTTTGAGATGTCGTGCTCGGAGGGGGTCAGAAAAATTGTGGCATCATCCACGTATAGAGAAACACGAGGCCCTTGGAGGCCGCCAGACATAGCGTGAAGAATCCCAGTGGCTGTGGCATTGTCTAGGATTTTCTGAAGGGGGTCAATGGCAATGTCAAAGAGTAGGGGCGAGAGGGGGTCTCCTTGTCGGAGGCTGCGTCCACGAGAGATATCCTTCCCAGGGATGCCATTAAGAATCACGCGGGAGGAGGCCGTAGAAAACAAGGCAGACATCAAAGCACGCCATCTTTGAGGGAATCCCATCCTTTGCATAAGGTTAAGTATGTAGTCCCATCGAACCAAATCGAAAGCCTTAGCAATGTCAAGCTTAAGGAGGAGGGCAGGAGATTTGATGCAGTGCAGTTGTCTGGCAGTGTTTCTGACGTACATGAAATTATCATGAATGGTTCTGGACTTGATGAAAGCACTCTGACTGAGGGAAACAATCTCATTCATCTTGGGACTAAGGCGGTGAGCCATAGCTTTGGCAATTATCTTAGGGATCAAATGAATGAGGCTGATGGGCCTGAAATCGCCAACGGAATCAGCACCATCCTTCTTTGGGAGCAGCACAATGTTGGCAGTATTGACAATATGGAAGTTAGAAGCTGAAAGCTCCGAAAATGTGTTAATAACTCTCAGGAGGTCGCCCTTTATGACATCCCAGCAACAATGAACAAAGGAGACGGAGAACCCATCAGGGTCCGGGGCCTTGTCAGCAGGTGTATCGTCCACAGCCTCTTTTATCTGAGTTCAGAGAAAGGAAGGCCAAAATCATCCAGAGCATGCACATTGGGGTTTAGGACCGCCCAGTTGAAATGCAGCTGGCGAGGGGGAGGGCAGCCTAAGACTTTGGAGAAGTGATCGAATAAGATACAATCTTTGTCTTCATGAATTGTAGACCTGCCCTCGTTGTGCTTGAGTCTCAAAATGTGATTTCTACGCTTTCTAGCATTAACACGCAGGTGGAAGAATTTAGTGTTGGCGTCACCCTCGCGTAAGAAGATGATTCTAGCGGCCTGCCGTTTGCGGGATCTTTCAAGAGCCGCCAAGCCCAAGACCCTTCTCTTAAGCCCAACGCGAAGAGTCCTTTCATCCAAGGAGAGGGTCCGAGATTCTTGAGCCACATCAAGTTGTAGGATGACATCCAAGGCCATAAGAAGTTGGAGCTTGCAATTGGAGAAGAGGCCTTTACTCCACGATCTCAGACAAGACGCCGTGAGCTTCAGCTTGTGGTTGATGATATGGATCGATTGGGTGTGATTCGAGGATGTCGCCCAAGCATTCTGGACCGTATGCTGGAAACCAGACATCTTTATCCAGAAGGATTCAAAGAGGAAGGTGGCCGGCTTCCGAGGCCCACTCTGGTTGGAGAGCAGAAGAGGGCAGTGATCCGAGAGGGAGGAAGACAACGCGTGGAGCCCGTGATTTTCAAACGTCAGATCCCAACTCATATTGCAGAAAGCGCGGTCAAGCCGCACCAAGGTGGGGGAAACTCTTTCATTGCTCCACGTGAATTTTCTGTTCTGGAGCTTGATCTCTTTCAACCGACAAGTAGTAAGGGCCTGCCTGAACTGCCCCATAAGGCGAAAATTAAGGTTATTATTGTTCTTGTCCTCTGCTTGGTAGATGAGGTTGAAATCTCCAATGATTAACCATCTTCAATCATTAGCAGGGGTAGCGGCAACAACTTCGGCAAGGAAGGCTCCCTTTTCAACATCAATGCTAGGACCGTAGACCGTGGTAAGATTGAAGGAGGTGCCATAGGCGCGGATACTGACCTCCGCGGAGATCAGATAGATGCCGATGTAGATGTTGGAGATGTCGATGTGGTCCTGATTCCAAAGCAAGAGGATGCCTCCATGAGTGCCGATGGCCGGACGATGGGTGAAGGAACGGAGCCTAAAGCCACCAATGTAAGCCGTGGTTTGATGATCGATGAAGTCCATCTTAGTCTCCTATATACACGCAATATGGCAGGGGGTGTCCACAAGGAAAGCGTGAACCGTGTCCTTACGTCCTTGGTTATTTAGCCCCCGGGTGTTCTAGTCTGCGGTGTTGAGGTTTGGTCCGATCATGGTGGCGAGGAGAGTGTCGTAGCACGAGTTGCAACCCAAGACTAATAAAAAGGATAGAGGGTGACAAGTCCACCCGAAGAACCTGGTACAAGAGATGAAGTAGCACAAAGCACAGTGCGACAAAGCGGAAAAAACAGGTAGCTAAGCAGTAACATCCTGGGATTCTGGTTCGATGCCTCCCGACACGCCCAAGGCGATGAGGGCTTCATCCGCTTCAGTGATGCTACGAACGTTGAGCTTGAAAAGGGTGGCCAGCGCGTCAATGGCCGTGTCAGGAAGCTGTGTCTTGTAGCGGTTGATGTACTCCTCTCTGGCCTTCGTCAGCAGAACACCATCAGAGGCCACCCCCATCTTGGAGTTCAACACAAGAATCGCCTTGTCCAGAGCATGCATTTTTGGTTTGTTGCTAAGACGGGAGCTCATCTTTTTTCAGGTGGGCGTTGAGGCGTGACCTTCTGAGTGCGTGGCAAAGGCGGGGTAGGTAGAAGCGGTTCTTGTGGACCGTCAAACAGCTCTTCAACAGAGCTCAGGATGGGACCTAGGCGCTCCTTGGCAGCAGTATCAGTCATTGGAAACAGAAGTGGCGACTCCAGCGCAGGGTCGACAGCAGCAGGCTGTCCTAGGAGAAGAGACAGAGAAGTGTTGCTAGTAGCCTCCAGGGAGTCTCCTTGCCCGGCCACCCAGTTCTCAGGTATCAACTCCTGAGAAAAAACCGGCGACGAGGGAGAAGTACGGACAGGGGAGTGCAGAGTCACCAGGGAGTCTCCTTGCTCATCCTCCTCCCACGCACTCTGCAAAGGCGGAAGGAACGCACCGTCAGATAGACCATCAATCCAAGGAGAAGCAAGCCGCGATGATCCCTTGGTGAGCACCGCAGGGGCCTCTTTGTTTGCGACCGTCCAGTCACGGCATGGTGAGGCAACAGACGTGAGCGTCTCGGAGGAGCCCCGACAGAGGTAGCGAGAGCTTTGGGGCTGCCGCCAGATCAGCCGCGAGGGCCCGCCGAGAACCGCCAGCACCATCGTGGGAGCGACCATAGGATCGACCAGCTCCACGGTCACCATGAAGAGAACTCGCCGACGAACGACCGAAAGCTCGGAGAGCATGGGAGCGGTGGTGCCTAGTCAGCGAGTGACGGTCCTCCTCGTCATCATCTTTGTCACGCCGGTGGCGCCCAGCATCACGATCGTCACATCGAGAGCTGCGCTGCGAGCGGCTGCGGAAGGGGAGGTTGTGATCCTTAGAGCGAGAGCGACGGGACACCCAACCATGGGAGAGGGAACGGCGGGAGTCATCGCGCATGGCATGCCTGGAGCGGGAACGGGCCATGCCACGGCGCCCATCATCGCGCGCAGCTGATTCCCAGCTATGCCCCCATCCCCCCGTCGTCGTCGTGGCGCGGGTCACGACGCACATCGCGACGACCTCCCTCCAGCTCCCGGCTGCGGTCGTACTCCTCCTCGCGGCGAGAGAGTCTCCACCTACTGCGACGATCGCCCTCTCGCTCAGCAAGCACCGACCCTAGGTGGCTGTCATTCTCGCGGTGGGAGTTGCGAGCCGGGGCCAACGTACAAAGCATGGAGGCAGGCAGCACAGAGCCTGAGCCCGCATAGAGAGGCATCCCGCCGATAGTTCCCAGGTGACATGGAGGAAGGTTGTGCGAGGCCAGCCTGAAATCCGAGACAGGCTCGCCGCCGTCCAGCGTCGGCGCACCGGTGAAGTCCTCCACTTGGTCCACGTGTAGCAGAATCTGGAAGGAGATGTCGTGCTTCCACTGATCTGGTCTGTCCTCTTCGATGCGCACCATAGACGAGAGGCCCATGTTAGGAATAAGCACGTCTAAACCGACGTCGGCACGGCGCGGTGCGCTCTGTCGTATACAAGTAGTATACGAGTACGTGTAGGTTTGTGTAGCACGGTTGATGTAGGAATTAGGAGTCCTAATCCTACTACAATAGCTACACTAGGATTACTACATATACACGCCGATACCCCTGTAATTAAACTGAGCGATTGAGAAAATAAAAAAGCTAAGGCACGATACGTGCCTGTGGTAAATCGTCTCCGCGTGCGTAACTAGTACTTGCAAGATTGATCAAGTGGCTAGCTTAGCTAGCTTGGTACGTGTGTGTTTTGCTTGGCTAAAGGAATCAGCCGCAGCGACAGATCGATCAGGAGACCTAGATCGATCAGGAGACCTAGCTTCGCAAGTTGAGTGTCGTCGGAAAGTACTCGACAGGCTACAGAGTTTCCGCAGGTCATCTCGTCACAACGTCCTAGCGAAAGTACTGCTAGGTCTGGGCCAACAATTGGTATCAGAGCCAAGGTCGTCGCCTGTGATCTTCTGAAAGTACTAGGAGGTCATGGCGATGGTGAAGTTTGGCGAGAGCTCGGCATCGGAACCGGTGACAGAGACGGTGGGGGCGGCTTTGTATCCGCGCCATGATCGCAAGGACTACGGGCTATGGGCACTCAACATGGAGGTGGCCATGGAGGCTCAGGAGGTTTGGGAGGCCGTCGATCCAGGAGGCGACGAGTACGTCAAGGGAGGTGCGAAGTACCGGAAGGATCGCCAAGCGTTAACGGCGCTCTATTCCGTCGTGCCGAAGGACGTGATGCAGCACCTCGTCGGAGAGAAATCGGCGAAGGATGCATGGGAGACGATCAAGATCTTGCATCAAGGTCATGCCCGCGTGAAGGAAGCGCATCTTCAAACTTTGACAAAAAGCTATGAAGATCTGAAGATGGAGGAGAGCGAGACGGTTGATCAGTTTGCCGCCCGTTTCGTTACCCTTGTCAACGCAATCAGGGGATATGGCGAGAAATTGGATGAGATCAAGAACGTCAGAAGGTTCCTGCGTGCGGCGCCGGCGCGCTACATGCAGATCGTTACATCGATCGAACAATGTCTCGACCTTAATACATTGACGGTTGAGGATCTCGTCGGAAGATTCAAGGCACACGACGAGAGAATCCGGATCAGCTTTGGTGATCCAGAACAGGTTGAGCACCTGATGCTCACGAAGCAGCAGTGGATGACTCTTTCAAAAGAAAAGCAAGGAGGCTCCACGAGCAGCAAGGAGAAGCAACGCCCAGCGAAAAAGTACATCGCAGGGCAGGAGGACGAAGATGACACCCCGCCGCGGAGGAAGTTTGACATAAAGAAAGTAAGGTGTCATAACTGCGGCGAGCTCGGTCACTTCAAGGCTGATTGCCGGAAACCACCAAAGGAAAAGGAGAGGGCTCTCATCGCCCAGGAAGGAGATGATGGACCGATGATGCTGATGCTCGAAGTAACTGAGTTGAAGGATGAGGAGGATCCTCCATCACCGGCTGCGGAGATTGTGGCACAAGTGGATCACGATCTACCGTGTGTACATCATGAGGAACAAAGTGCCCCATTCCCATGTGAAGCCATGTTTGAGGCAAGTGAAGCCTCGGAACTTGTTCATGGCGATCTATGCGTTGGAATCTCACCCGCAACTCCGTCTGGCAATAAGTTCTTCATGCTTGTGGTGGATGATCATAGTAAATTCATGTGGATTGTATTGCTGAAAAGTAAGGGTCAAGCTCAACAAGCATTTGAGAAGATCAAGGAAGCCGAAGAGTTCAAGGTGGAGGCGAATATAAGAGTTCTACGCATTGATCAGGAAGGCGAGCTGCATCAAACCGTGTTGACCATGGCACGGAGGATGATGAAGAGTAAAGGTTTGCCAGGAAAATTCTGGGGCGAGGCAGTCAATACGGCTGTGTATTTGCTGAACATGGAATCTACTGAGAGTGGAGTTGGTACAACACCGTACGAAGCATGGTACGGATGGAAGCCCTCGGTTGATCATCTTCGTACTTTTGGATGTGTGGCGCATGTAAAGGCGGAATTGACGGAGCAACGTATTCCAATGATCATGACAGGCTATGAAGGCTCAAAGACATACCGCTTGTGCAATCCTTATACCAATAAGGTGGTTTTCAAGGGAGACGTAATCTTTGAGGAAGGCAAGTCATGGAATTGGGGCTACGACGAACCGGAATATTCAACTTTTCACGTCACGTGGGATCTTGAGTATGAAGAAAATATGGATCAATCGAGCTTATCCTTGTCAGCAAGTTCGGGCCCAGAAGACATTGAAGGCCTAGGGGCAGCTCCAAGCGTGGACACCAGGCCAGAAGCACTAGGGATTCTCCCAGAAGACAAAGAGTTTGAAGAAAAGGCTAGTCTGTGGCCAGAAGATACGGAACTGGAAGGGTGTACAGATGCATGTGCAGCGATACCTGCACTTGTTTGCCCAAAAATTAGAGGAGGAGGGGGAGCTGAAGTGAGCCCAGCAAACAGGCCAGCAAGGCCAGAAGGCGATGGTCCAAGAGTGTGGACTGGTGGCTAGATAGATGGAGGAGACCCAACAATAGGGGGTGCAGATCCATCAAAAGGCTTTTCACGTGGTATAGAGAAGCTAGAAGAAAACAAATTTGAGTTACCTCCTACTTATTTGTTCTATTGCATCCAAGAGCACCGGCAAGTAGTAGATCAAATATGCGAGGCATCGATGAGAAAGTACTTCATTGAACCAAGTATAATGTCTCAAGGCGCGAATAAAAAGGACAGTAGGCGTGAAGGCATGGAGAAGGGCGCGGACAAAAAGAACTGTCGGCGTGAAGCCATGGAGAAGCCGACAAAAGCAAAGTCGGTGACATGGGTGCTGAGGAAGGGGGCGGCGAAAGCAATGCCGTGGATAACGCCCGCAAGGAGTAGCTGGCGTATTTGGGACCCAGGTCGATATGAAGCGCACGTCGTGCTTAGGGGGTGATTGTTAGGAATAAGCACGTCTAAACCGACGCCGGCACGGCGCGGTGCGCTCTGTCGTATACAAGTAGTATACGAGTACGTGTAGGTTTGTGTAGCACGGTTGATGTAGGAATTAGGAGTCCTAATCCTACTAGAATAGCTACACTAGGACTACTACATATACACGCCGATATCCCTGTAATCAAACTGAGCGATTGAGAAAATAAAAAAGCTAAGGCACGATACGTGCCTGTGGTAAATCGTCTCCGCGTGCGTAACTAGTACTTGCAAGATTGATCAAGTGGCTAGCTTAGCTAGCTTGGTACGTGTGTGTTTTGCTTGGCTAAAGGAATCAGCCAGCGACAGATCGATCAGGAGACCTAGATCGATCAGGAGACCTAGCTTCGCAAGTTGAGTGTCATCGGAAAGTACTCGACAGGCTACAGAGTTTCCGCAGGTCATCTCGTCACAACGTCCTAGCGAAAGTACTGCTAGGTCTGGGCCAACAGCCCACTGGTGCCTTGTTGACGAGGGTGCAGAGCACCTTGGGGATGTGACATGGCGACGGCGTCCAGACCCACATACCAAAGGATGAGCGTGACATGGTGGCCCTCCTTGCAGCCGCCTCCTATGTGGAGCTTGGCGACGGTAATCAGGCTCTTTTTTGGGACAGACAAATGGTTGCCAGGAGGTCGCTCCATTACTGATGCCTTCCCGATTATTGCGTCTTTTGCTCGGAAGTCTGGATTAACGGTGGCTCAGGCCGTGCAAGGCAATCGCTAGATCAAGGATATACAAGGAGGTACTCAACTTCTGCCATGGGCCAATACCTGCGTCTATGGGATCTGATGGGCACGATTCAGCTCAACCCCAGCAAGGACGATAGGTTGGTCCAGAAATTCTCCATGGATGGAAGCTTCTCGACCAGCAATGCATATGCATATGGGCTCTTCTTCGCGGCTAACATCCTCTTTCCGTGCGCCCAAAGCTATATGGAAATCAAAAGCTCCTCCTAGATAAAAACACTAATTAGGGTTTCGTGGTAGGCAACGTGCCTCCACCTCTTCTATTTATATACTTGGCAGATGTACAAACAAGTGTGTATACGTTTGCATAATACAACACGTATACGACACGGTGACCGATTCTTAACACTCCCCCTCAATCTAAACCGCTATTAATTACAAGATTTAGATTGGTTCTAAAACGGTCTAACATCTGCCGTGTAGCTGGCTTGGTGAAGACATTAGCCAACTGATCACTTGAAGAGATAAACCTCACCTCCAAAGCGCCATCAGCAACTTGCTCTCGCACAAAATGAAAATCAATCTCGATATGCTTGGTTCGAGCATGAAAGACTGGATTCGCTGTGAGGTAAGTTTCCCCTAGATTATCACACCCAAAACTGGAGTCTGCTGTTGGGAAACACCTAGTTCTGTAAGCAAAGAACTGACCCACATAGCTTCAGCTCCTCCATTTGCAAGTGCCTTGTATTCCGCCTTAGTGCTGGACCTGGAAACCGTGGGCTGCTTCTTCGAACTCCATGAAACAAGATTCGGACCCACAAACTGCAAAACCACTCGTAGAGCGTCTATCATCAACACATCTAGCCCAATCGGCATCAGTGAATATACTAATATTCTGCTGTGATGACTTGGGAATGCGCAGACCAGTATCCAATGTCCCTTTCACATAACGCAGAATACGTTTGACAGCCTCCCAATGAACTTCAGTTGGTTGAGAGAGGAATTGGCATACCTTATTCACCGCAAAGGAAATATCCGGGCGAGTGAGAGTTAAGTACTGCAGGCTACCAACTACACTGTGATACCGGAAAGAATCTTCTGTTCCGAGCAGGGCACCTGTATCTAGAGCAAGCCGCTCGGTTGTGACCATAGGAGTGGAAGTGGGGTTACAATTCTCCATGTTTAACCAATGCAACAAATCAAGCGCATATTTGCGCTGCATAAGTGTCATGCCCCCTGAATTGTACGACGCTTCCAATCCAAGGAAGTATTCCACAGTGCCCAAATCCTTGATAGGAAAAGTGTCCGAGAGGGAACGAACTAGACCTTCAACCGCCACAGAGGTAGATCCAACAATAACAATGTCATCCACATAGACCATCATGAACACTTGGACACCAACTTGATTGAAGATAAACAAAGACGTATCATGTAACTACCTCGGTGAATTACGCTCTTAGTTGCAAACCTGGATGAGCGGAAATGGTTAAAATAGTACGGTGGGGCCAAATGCCACTCACAGGTAGACCTTTCGGCCGTCCTAACCATTTCCAAACATCGGGACAAGAACGAGCGGCGTAATCGGCAGGCGAAGGGATCAACTACATACACAAATGAATATGTATGCAAGCCACATACAATAGTCCTCAGAGCCATTCCATCTAAAAGAAATAGAAATATTGCAACGCCATACGGCAAGATCCAAATATCCTAGATAGATATAATAGTTTAGGATATCTCCTCATACATCAAACATTAGAGTATCAGGCGGAAGCAGAAAACAAGATCCGAGTACGGATAAGAAGCAAATCGGCATAAGATGCCCCGGAAATAAACACATCCCGCCCACAGATCTCACGGATCCCCGTTCCCAGAATCTCTACACCGAGTGATCGTTGCCAACATCGTTCGTCTCCTCCACCCAGTATCCATCTTGCGAGTATACCTGTTCATCTGAATCAAACAATTTATCGTGTGAGACCCTAGGGGTACTCAGCAAGTCTTGATGCCTCTAAAGGGGACACAACCTGGGGTGACGCAATTGCAGCAAAAGATAATCCCTAGCAATTCTATAGATACTCGCTAACCATCCGCCTAATCAAAGATAGACGGATGTCCGTTAATTAAGAACAGCTGTTATAACAGTAATATTAACAGATCCATCCTCCTCCTCTCTTACCAACGAGGAAGCGGACGAACAAACCCCATCCGTTGGCAGTTTTATTATCCATTCCATGAGTGTTGCACTATTTATTAGTCAGGTACTTAGTCAAATTAAAAGCGGTACTTTAGTTATACTTGTCTATGATCGAGAAACTATGCTCCAAGTCGTCCATAAGCGCGGACACGGCTTTCAGAAAGATTTACCCTGCAAGGATGCACAAATAGCAACACACACTCGATCAACCTCGGAAAAACCAAATCAAAACCCAACGAGGCATTCACAACAAAGCGATCACAGGATTCAGAAATGTTTCAGGGGGCCACCCCATTAAGCTACCCGCAACGAAGTTGGCCGGCTCCGAGACGGACCCAAGGTTTGCGCCAATGGCTGTAAACGACTAGGAACCCGAAAGTGTGACTGGGCTTGTCGATACCGCGAAAACACTCCACAATCCTAAACAGTACAGGTGCTCCTCGCACAATCGTAAATAAAGCAGTAAAACATGGCATAAGTACAGGATAGTAATAAAGCCCCAAACTACTTTGTGGCCCTAAGAAATAAGAATGAATCAAGCTCTGGCTCAGGGAGGTCCATAAGGCCTCCCGGATGTGGATAGTGCGAATAGTCAAGGAACAGGAATCAAGTACTCGGGGTCCTATGGGACACAAGTGAGCATGAAGAACCAAATAGAAGATATTGCTCACCGGTTCCACTTTCATTAGTTATCCCATTACTACTCAGATTAAGTTGTTTAGGTACCTCATTATCCATCAGACTCTCACAAACCCTACACATGCTGTTCTACGACCCGCATGGCTCAAACAACTCCTGTAGTAATGGCTCATGGGATGGAGGAACAAGCTTCAGTGGAGTTTAAAAGTAAAGGCTATGCAGTACTTGGGATTCAATTTAATGCAAACGCGACTCAATGATGCAAGAATAAGATAGAGGCAATAGGTACTATATGTATGCAAGCATGTGGTAGTGCTTGCCTGGCAGCTCAGTTGAAGCGAGAGGTGGATCTGGGTAGAACTCCTGTGATACCTGATAATTCTCCTGTTGGGCGTCTATTCGAAGAAGAACCAAACAAACAAGGGCCAACATAAATAAAGTGCACAAGCATATGAACTAAAATGCGACAAGAAAACAAGCATGCCATGATGAATGATGCATAATTTACATGGCATTAAAGTAGCATGGCAGGGGTGAGGTGTGGGGTACAAGAATAAAGCATTTCTTGATTTATTTAGTCAAGTTTTATTGCCATAAACAGTTCAGATTTTTAATAATGACATGATGCATGCTTCAATTCAGAACAAGGACTGCATAGATAGAACAGGCTCGCCGCGCTGATCGATTTAGACATATTATTTGCCAAAATTGGAGTTATAAAACAAAAGTTATTAATTAATTAAGAAAAAGGGTATTTTATTGTAATTTTAATCACCTCGAAATTTTAAAGTGCTCAAATAATATTTTGAATAGCATATTTGAATTCCTCACATTTTTCTGATTCAAAAACATATATCATTTGTATTATTTGGTGTTGTATTTGAAAAGTTGTTTAAATCTGATTTGAATTTTGAATTTGAAACACTTTTGGGAAAATTTAATTAAAACAGACACAGGAAGAAACTTTTGTCACCCAGGCAAACCTAGCCACAGCCGCTGACGGTGGGCCAGTTGCTGACTAGGCGAGACCCGCACGCGAAAACCTTTTTACACCGCGTACTGTCCTAGCCCGTGCAACTTCAAGGTGGGACCAGCCGGCTGAGGCCCACGCGACAGTGGGGTTACCCCCAGAGGCTGACAGGTGGGGCTGGGTCTAGAGCGCGGGTTAAGATAAAAACAGGCTGGGGGGTTTTTTTAAAGAAGGTCTCAGCGACTGACAGGTGGGGTAGGAAGGACTGCGGGTTGAGCGAGAGGTAAAAAGAGGGGGCTATCCGTAAAACGACCACGGCCCGTACTGTTCTTCTGTTTCCTCTGTCGCTCTAACGGATCGGTGGTCGACCGCGCGGAGCGTGGCGCGTGGGGTTCGAACCCGGGTCGCGGGCGACCGCGCTTCGGTGGTAGCCAGCGCGGTGGGGCTAGGGGAGCTGACAGGAGGGGGTTTGGGGCCTAGCTAAAGCTCGATGCGACGTGGGGAGCTTGCAGGCACCGGCGAGCTCTGGCGCACGGAGGGCGTTCGGCGAAACGGGCGGCGGCGCTAGACGGCGACAGCAAAGCGGAGGATGTCAGGGAGGGAGTACTGCTCACCGCGGAGGGGACGGTGGAGTTGGATCGGGCGGAGAGGCACCGGAGCGGCGAGGACGCAGGCGCTCCCCGGCGTTAGGGTTTCGGACGGCGAGGCGCAGGATCCGGCGGTGATGGGGCTTCTCGTCCACGTCGACGCGTACAGGGAGCAGCAGGGCGGTCTCCTCGGTCTCCCAGGCCACCTCCACGACGTGCACGCCGGCTGGAACGAAGAGGAACAGAGGTAGATGGCGGCGACTAGCGGCAGGAGCTGGCGTCGGCGAGGAAGAAGGGGAAGGCGAGGCAGGCTTTGGAGTGGATCTGGGAGCTGCCAGGAGGCGTGGGGGATGAGGAGAACGCGAGGGGGAGAGAGGGGTAGCGTGTGGGCACGGCAGAGATAAGGTGGTCTTGGCCCCTTCTCTCTTTTCTCCTCGAGCACGTGCAGGTCGGGCTGGGGCAGGCAGGGCATGGCAGGGGAGGCTGCAGGTGGACCAGGGTGAGGGGGAGGCGCAGCAGCTGGGGCCAGCATGGCAGGTAGGGAGAAGAGAGAGAGAGGAGAAGGGGTAGCTCGGGCTAGGGTAGATGGGGTAGTCTCGGGTTAGGGTTTTGTTAAGGGTTAGAGAGAGGGGTAGGGTTAGCTGATGTCTGGGTCAGAGAGAGAGGGCCAGGTGGGACCAGCATGTTAGAGAGAGAGGGAGATTGAGGTTAGGGTTTTGTAGAACTAGGGCTAGGAGAAAAATAGAGAGAGAAAGAATAAGCCTCATATGATCATGCATGAAGAGATTTAATTAAAAGAAAAAGATATGGATGAGAATATGGGGATGGTGGGATGGATGGAGATGGTCCACAAAGAAATATCCACTAACAAAAAAAGGAAAAACCAAAGGGATAAAAGGTGGTGGTACATTTTGCATGGCCCATGCAAAATAATAATGCCATGATTTATTTTGTGAAAACAATAATAATATTATGGCATTATTCTTATGCATTTCCAAGAAGTGGATTAAAAGCCAAGCAAAAGAATTTAAAGGAGTTGATCCACCCCAAACCACATGAGCTAGAATAAAATATCAAAAGAAAAAGAAGTACAAGCTCATCGATTAATGAGGTGGTGGAATTATAAGGTGGTGACAAAGAAAGGTGTAGATTGGAAATAAAAGATATGCCCCCAACTCAACTTGGGTATTAAACAATATATCAATAACCAAATACAATATCAAGAGGCAAATACAATTAATAATGCATATGAGAGAAGAACCAAAGAAACAGGGTTTTATATGATGCTCAAATGCAAGGTGGCATGATGACATGAGCATGACATAATTATGATGCAACAATATATATATAGGAAGTAGCCATTATCTTACTAGACCAAGTAGCATTACAATTGTTAGACAATTGGGATGCTACAACTCTCCCCCACTAAACAGGAATCTCGCCCCGGGATTCTAGGAAGAAGAAGACTCAAAGAGGGTAGGATACTTGGCACGGAGCTCATCTTCACGTTCCCAGGTGGCTTCATCAACAGAATGGTGCGACCACTGCACCTTGCAGAACTTGATGGACTTGTTGCGAGTCCTTCTTTCTGCCACTTCAAGAATTTTTGTGGGGTGTTCTTGATAAGACAGATCTTCTTGGAGATTGATAAGCTCATGGTCCACGGTCCTGCCGGGATCCTTGAAGCACTTCTTGAGTTGAGAGATGTGGAAAACATCATGAACCTTGAGTTTTTCAGGAAGCTCAAGAGCATAAGCAACTTCTCCTCTTCTTCCACGGATTTTGAATGGACCGATGTATCTAGGAGCCAGCTTTCCTTTGATACCAAAGCGGTGCGTGCCTCTCATGGAAGTGGCACGAAGGTAAACGAGATCACCAGGGACATACTCCATGTCCGTGTGCTTTCTATCATAATTGCTCTTCTGGCGACTTTGAGCAATATTCAGGTTTTCAAGAATGATATGAACTTTCTCCTCCGCTTGAGTTACAATGTCAGGGCCAAACAATATTCTTTCACCTGTGCCCGACCAACCAATCGGAGTTCTGCATTTGCGACCATAGAGAGCCTCAAATGGTGCCATCTTTAGACTTTTCTGGAAACTGTTGTTGTAAGAGAATTCAGCATAAGGAAGACATTCTTCCCACTTCATGCTGAAAGAGATGACGCAAGCACGGAGCATATCTTCCAGAATCTGATTGATCCTTTCAACTTGTCCTTGCGACTGAGGGTGGTAAGCTGTGCTGAAGTTTAGTTTTGTTCCCAAAGCATTTTGGAAACTTCCCCAGAACTTGGAAGTGAAGATGCTTCCATGGTCTGAACTAATCTCAAGAGGAACTCCATACAGAGAGACAATTCTGTTGATATAGAGCTCAGCCAACTGAATTGCAGAAATTGTTTCCTTGACGGGAAAGAAGTGAGCCACTTTAGAAAGCCTGTCAATGACAACAAAGATCGCATTGTTGCCCTTCTGCGACCTTGGAAAACCAGTGATGAAGTCCATCTCTACTTTCTCCCATTTCCATTCCGGAGGTTTCAATGGCTGTAGAAGACCAGAAGGTTTCTGATGGACAGCTTTAACTCTGCGGCAGACATCACACTCCGAGACATACTTGGCACAATATCGTTTCAAACCAGGCCACCAATATTGTGTTTTCAAGTCCATGTACATCTTTGTGCTGCCAGGGTGGATAGAAAGAACAGAATCATGCGCCTCCTTGAGAACTTGCTCTCTCAAACCTGGGTAGTTCGGAACAAACATCCGGTGTTCAAAGAAAAGAGAGCCTTGGTCGTCGACGTGGAAGGACTCATACTTCGGAAGCTGAATGTTGGAGATGATCTTTTTGGTGTAAGGATCACCAAGTTGAATGGAGCGAACCTTTTCTTCCAAGAGAGGGGTTGCCAGAAGGTTCAGAAGATACCCTTGATCCACAATTTCAAGGTTAAGCTTGCGGAATTCCTCGCACAAGAGAGGCTGTTGTTCTTCCACCATGAGGTTGCTGACATAAGCTTTGCGGCTTAGAGCATCGGCCATAATATTGGCTTTGCCCGGAGTGTAGTTGATGGTCAAATCGAAATCATTGATTGCTTCAATCCACCTCCTCTGACGAAGGTTGAGATCAGGCTGTGTGAAGATATACTTCAGACTCTTGTGATCAGAAAAGATTTCACAACGGTTGCCAAGCAAGTAATGCCTCCATACTTTCAAAGCAAAGACAACTGCTGCGAGCTCGAGGTCATGTGTAGGATAGTTGATCTCATGCGTCTTCAACTGTCGAGAGGCATAAGCAACAACTTGTTTTTCTTGCATAAGGACCGCAACCAATCCTTGCAACGAGGCGTCACAGAATATCTGGAAAGGCTTTGATGTATCTGGAGGAATCAAAACTGGTGTGGAAGTGAGCTTCTCTTTGAGTGTTTCAAAGCTTGCTTGACATGCAGGAGTCCAAAGGTATTTCTTTCCTTTCTTGAGGAGATCGGTAAGAGGCTTCGCAATCTTCGAGAAGTTCTGCACGAAGCGACGGCAATAACTAGCCAAACCAAGGAAACTCCGGACTTCTTTGACATTTACAGGAGGAAGCCAGTCAACAATTGTCTTTACAGTTTCTGGGTTGACGGCAATGCCCTTGGCAGAGATGACGTGACCAAGATAGGTGACTTGAGGGAGCCAAAACTCACATTTGGAGAACTTTGCATACAGGCGGTTCTCACGAAGCTTGTTTAGCACACATCGAAGGTGTTCTTCATGTTCTTCCTTTGACTTAGAATAGACTAGGATGTCATCCAGATAGACCACTACAAACTTATCAAGATACTTCATGAAAACCGAGTTCATAAGCCTCGAGAAGGTGGCAGGTGCGTTGGTGAGACCGAAAGACATGACCGTGTACTCGTACAGGCCATAGCGGGTGGTGAAAGCTGTTTTGGGAACATCTTCCTTGCGAATCTTGATTTGATGATATCCACTTCTCAAGTCAAGCTTAGAGAATACCACAGCACCAGCTAGCTGATCGAAGAGATCATTAATCCGCGGAAGGGGATATTTATTCTTGATGGTTTTAGCATTGAGAGCCCGATAGTCAACACAAAGTCTATCAGTCTTGTCTCGCTTCTTCACAAAGATGGTTGGGCTACCCCAAGAAGAAGTACTATGCTGAATGAAACCCAACTTCTCTTGTTCATCAAGCTGATGTTTGAGTTCAGCCAACTCAGCAGGACCCATTTTATAAGGACGCTTAGAAATAGGAGCGGTACCAGGTTCAAGATCAATCACAAACTCAACCTCACGATCCGGAGGCATACCTGGCAACTCTTCAGGAAAGACATCTGGGAACTCACAGACCACCGGAACACTCTGAATAGCTTCCATAGCATCATCATTCAGAGCCGCCAAAGAGAAAAGCTGAATAGCAGGAGTCGAACTTGGAGAATAGACTATATGGCCTTTAGGAATTTTCAGAGAAACTGAGTGTTCAGCACAATCAATCACAGCTGCATTTGCTGTCAACCAATCCATGCCCAGGATAACATCAATGTCAGAATTGCCCAGAATAATCAAGGAAGCCGGGAACGAAGAACCACCAATCTCAATCTGATTGCCATGGATGATTTTAGAAGCTGCCATTGTTGCTCCAGGAGAAAGGACCATTAACCGCTTAGGGAGAGGATCCATAGGGAACCCATTCTCATCCGCAAAACTTGTGGAGACAAAAGAATGCGATGCACCAGAATCAAACAAAACTCGTGCAGGAACTGAGTTAACAGAAAGCATACCCATCACAACTCCCGGAGCATGCTCAGCTTGAGCGGCGTTGACACAGTTGGCACGAGCAACAGTAGACCCGAGCGTGGTGTTGATGTTGAGAGCCCGAGGTGGTGTTGCACGAACCATAGGAGAGCTTGCCGCAGGTCTTGGAGGTGGTGGAGGAAGAGATTTGTTGTTCATAGGATAGCTCCAGTGTTAATGCCCAGTGTTTCCACAAGTGTAACAAGCACCAGGTGGACGTGGAGCAACGTAGCCAGGGACTCCGCCAGGCGCTCCAGGGTAGTTGTGGTTGTAGCCCCTGGGAGCAGCAGTGAGGAAGTTTGGTGTCCTTGATGCGTAGCTTGAAGGTCTTGGTGGAGCCGGGAGCGACGGTGGGGTGTTAGGAACCCAGACACGATGCTTAGAAGGAGTTGACATAGCTGAAGAGCTTGCTGCATCACGGTTGTGTTTCTTTGACTCCTCAAACACTTGCCTACTTGCTTCTTCCTACAGAGCTGTATGTTGGAGTTCCAGAAAAGACGCCGGCCTTGCATGTGTGATTGCATATTTAATCAATGCATTGAGCCCTTGTCTGAACCTCTTTTGCTTCTTCTTGTCATCAGAGATCTCGTCGCCACCATAACGAGAAAGGTTCATGAAGTTTCTGATGTAGGTATTGACATTGCCATTGCCCTGCTTGAGGTTGAGAAACACTTCCTTCATCCTCTCCATGACAATTTTTGACAGATATTGCTCTTTGAAAGCTCCAGTGAACTGTTCCCAAGTAGGCTGAAAACCAGTGTAGTTTGCCTTGAGGTAATTCTCCCACCACAGAGCTGCATCTCCCTTCAGAAGGTGCGTGGCACACTTTACCCATTCTTGCTCAGGAACATCAGCAGTCGCCAGTAACCTTGACATCTCCCGCAACCAATCATCAGCATCAAGTGGTTGATCAGAAACATCAAATTGGCGTGGGTTGAACTTCAGAAAGCTTTTGATGTCTCCCCGCTTGGGAGGTGGAGGTAGCGGAACAAACTCATTCCTCCTGACACTTTCTTCAAATCGCTGCTGGTTCTGCTGCATTGCGGCCAAGGCATTGGTGATGCTTGCCAACGCAGCCCCCAGTTCAGGTTGTATGTCCTCCTCAGAACAGCGTGGTGGTGCCATCCTGTGATCGATATAAAACACAAGTTAGTACCATAATGGAGAATAATAATAATCCAAAATAGTACCAAAATGGAATTAACAAAGATTAAAGGATACAATTTACTAAGATGATATTAAAATATCAACAAAGTTCAAAGCACCTAGAAGATATTAAGCATATCGCACACGACTGAACAAGGAGTGTGGTACACAAAACGAAAGAAAAATTTTCCGCAAATTTCAGCATTAAAATACCACTATATGCGCAAAACCACTTAATGAATCAAGATTAGTAACTCTACCAATTCAATATACAAGAGCGAATGAGATAAGTAGTGGTATGGTCGCGACTCCATCCCGCACTCAAATCATTACTCCGCACATGAATAAGTAAAACACATATCCCAACACCTTCTTCTTAAGATGAACCTAAAGATTAGTAACTACGGAAACGAACACCCCAAACAAGATAACATCGGATAACAAAGAGTAAGACAGATCGCGTCGGTATACAACGAATCAGATCGATCGCGTCGATTGCAAAAGCCTGTCGGTATGGAATGTACCAATAGTTGATAACCAAAAGGCAGATATTGATAACATGTTGGATGCAACAGATAGACAAGGAATTCACACACACACACAACCTATGGTACTACGGAACCCAGAACACGTGAATCCTAGTTTGAATTTTAGGAGAGGATTGAAAACGTTATACTTTCTTACCAGAAAAAGGGTGGTGGGTGGGTAAGAAGAAAAATCGAAGCAGTCCTACTCTCACGTTTGTTTTTCCCTAGTATACATAGCTACCAAAATATTTACTAGACTGACAACGACCATTTGGCTGAGACCCTGAAGGGCGGGATGGCTCTGATACCAATTGTAACTACCTCGGTGAATTACGCTCTTAGTTGCAAGCCTGGATGAGCGGAAATGGTTAAAATAGTACGGTGGGGCCAAATGCCACTCACAGGTAGACCTTTCGACCGTCCTAACCATTTCCAAACATCGGGACAAGAACGAGCGGCGTAATCGGCAGGCGAAGGGATCAACTACATACACAAATGAGTATGTATGCAAGCCACATACAACAGTCCTCAGAGCCATTCCATCTAAAAGAAATAGAAATATTGCAACGCCATATGGCAAGATCCAAATATCCTAGATAGATATCATAGTTTAGGATATCTCCTCATACATCAAACATCAGAGTATCAGGCAGAAGCAGAAAACAAGATTCGAGTACGGATAAGAAGCAAATCGGCATAAGATGCCCCGTAAATAAACACATCCCGTCCACAGATCTCACGGATCCCCGTTCCCGGAATCTCTACACCGAGTGATCGTTGCCAACATCGTCCGTCTCCTCCACCCAGTATCCATCTTGCGAGTATACCTGTTCATCTGAATCAAACAATTTATCGTGTGAGACCCTAGGGGTACTCAGCAAGTCTTGATGCCTCTAAAGGGGACACAACCTGGGGTGACGCAATTGCAGCAAAAGATAATCCCTAGCAATTCTATAGATACTCGCTAACCATCCGCCTAACCAAAGATAGACGGATGTCCGTTAATTAAGAACAGTAGTTATAACAGTAATATTAATAGATCCATCCTCCTCCTCGCTTACCAACGAGGAAGCGGACAAACAACCCCCATCCGTTGGCAGTTTTATTATCCATTCCATGAGTGTTGCACTATTTATTAGTCAGGTACTTAGTCAAATTAAAAGCGGTACTTTAGTTATACTTGTCTATGATCGAGAAACTGTGCTCCAAGTCGTCCATAACCGTGGACACGGCTTTCAAAAAGATTTATCCTGCAGGGGTGCACAAATAGCAACACACACTCGATCAACCTCGGAAAAACCAAATCAAAACCCAACGAGGCATTCACGACAAAGCGATCACAGGATTCAGAAATGTTTCAGGCCGCCACCCCATTAAGCTACCCACAACGAAGTTGGCCGGCTCCGAGACGGACCCAAGGTTTGCGCCAATGGCTGTAAATGACTGGGAACCCGAAAGTGTGACTGGGCTTGTCGATACCGCGAAAACACTCCGCAATCCTAAACAGTACAGGTGCTCCTCGCACAATCGTAAATAAAGCAGTAAAACATGGCATAAGTACAGGATAGTAATAAAGCCCCAAACTACTTTGTGGCCCCAAGAAATAAGAATGAATCAAGCTCTGGCTCAGGGGGGTCCATAAGGCCTCCCGGATGTGGATAGTGCGAATAGTCAAGGAACAGGAATCAAGTACTCGGGGTCCTACGGGACACAAGTGAGCATGAAGAACCAAATAGCAGATATTGCTCACCGGCGCCACTTTCATTAGTTATCCCATTACTACTCAGATTAAGTTGTTTAGGTACCTCATTATCCATCAGACTCTCACAAACCCTACACATGCTGTTCTACGACCCGCATGGCTCAAACAACTCCTGTAGTAATGGCTCATGGGATGGAGGAACAAGCTTCAGTGGAGTTTAAAAGTAAAGGCTATGCAGTACTTGAGATTCAATTTAATGCAAACGTGACTCAATGATGCAAGAATAAGATAGAGGCAATAGGTACTATATGTATGCAAGCATGTGGTAGTCCTTGCCTGGCAGCTCAGTTGAAGCGAGAGGTGGATCTGGATAGAACTCCTGTGATCCCTGATAATTCTCCTGTTGGGCGTCTATTCGAAGAAGAACCAAACAAACAAGGGTCAACATAAATAAAGTGCACAAGCATATGAACTAAAATGCGACAAGCAAACAAGCATGCCATGATGAATGATGCACAATTTACATGGCATTAAAGTATCATGGCAGGGGTGAGGTGTGGGGTACAAGAATAAAGCATTTCTTGATTTATTTAGTCAAGTTTTATTGCCATAAACAGTTCAGATTTTTAATAATGACATGATGCATGCTTCAATTCAGAACAAGGACTGCATAGATAGAACAGGCTCGCCGCGCTGATCGATTTAGACATATTATTTGCCAAAATTGGAGTTATAAAACAAAAGTTATTAATTAATTAAGGAAAAGGGCATTTTATTGTAATTTTAATCACCTCGAAATTTTAAAGTGCTCAAATAATATTTTGAATAGCATATTTGAATTCCTCACATTTTTCTGATTCAAAAACATATATCATTTGTATTATTTGGTGTTGTATTTGAAAAGTTGTTTAAATCTGATTTGAATTTTGAATTTGAAACACTTTTGGGAAAATTTAATTAAAACAGACACAGGAAGAAACTTTTGTCACCCAGGCAAACCTAGCCACAGCCGCTGACGGTGGGCCAGCTGCTGACTGGGCGAGACCCGCGCGCGAAAACCTTTTTACACCGCGTACTGTCCTAGCCCGTGCGACTTCGAGGTGGGACTAGCCGGCTGAGGCCCACGCGACAGTGGGGTTACCCCCAGAGGCTGACAGGTGGGGCTGGGTCTGGAGCGCGGGTTAAGATAAAAACAGGCTGGGGGGTTTCTGAAAGAAGGTCTCAGTGACTGACAGGTGGGGTAGGAAGGACTGCGGGTTGAGCGAGAGGTAAAAAGAGGGGGCTATCCGTAAAACGACCACGGCCCGTATTGTTCTTCTGTTTCCTCTGTCGCTTTGACGGATCGGTGGTCGACCGCGCGGAGCGCAGCGTGCGGGGTTCGAACCCGGGTCGTGGGCGAGCGCGCTGCGGTGGTAGCCAGCGCGGTGGGGCTAGGGGAGCTGACAGGAGGGGGTTTGGGGCCTAGCTAAAGCTCGATGCAGCGCGGGGAGCTTGCAGGCACCGGCGAGCTCTGGCGCACGGAGGGCGTTCGGCGAAACGAGCGGCGGCGCTAGACGGCGACAGCGAAGCGGAGGATGTCAGGGAGGGAGTACTGCTCACCGCGGAGGGGACGGTGGAGTTGGATCGGGCGGGGAGGCACCGGAGCGGCGAGGACGCAGGCGCTCCCCGACGTTAGGGTTTCGGACGGCGAGTCGCAGGATCCGGCGGTGATGGGGCTTCTCGTCCACGTCGGCGCGTACAGGGAGCAGCAGGGCGGTCTCCTCGGTCTCCCAGGCCACCTCCACGACGTGCACGCCGGCTATAATGAAGAGGAACAGAGGTAGATGGCGGCGACTGGCGGCAGGAGCTGGCGTCGGTGAGGAAGAAGGGGAAGGCGAGGCAGGCTTTGGAGTGGATCTGGGAGCTGCCAGGAGGCGTGGGGGATGAGGAGAACACGAGGGGGAGAGAGGGGTAGCGTGTGGGCACGGCAGAGATAAGGTGGTCTCGGCCCCTTCTCTCTTTTCTCCTCGAGCACGTGCAGGTCAGGCTGGGGCAGGCATGGCATGGCAGGGGAGGCTGCAGGTGGACCAGGGTGAGGGGAAGGCGCAGCAGCTGGGGCCAGCATGGCAGGTAGGGAGAAGAGAGAGAGGAGAGGGGGTAGCTCGGGCTAGGGTAGATGGGGTAGTCTCGGGTTAGGGTTTTGTTAAGGGTTAGAGAGAGGGGTAGGGTTAGCTGATGTGTGGGTCAGAGAGAGAGGGCCAGGTAGGACCAGCATGTTAGAGAGAGAGGGAGATTGAGGTTAGGGTTTTGTAGAACTAGGGCTAGGAGAAAAATAGAGAGAGAAAGAATAAGCCTCATATGATCATGCATGAAGAGATTTAATTAAAAGAAAAAGATATGGATGAGAATATGGGGATGGTGGGATGGATGGAGATGGTCCACAAAGAAATATCCACTAACAAAAAAAAGGAAAAACCAAAGGGATAAAAGGTGTTGGTACATTTTGCATGGCCCATGCAAAATAATAATGCCATGATTTATTTTGTGAAAACAATAATAATATTATGGCATTATTCTTATGCATTTCCAAGAAGTGGATTAAAAGCCAAGCAAAAGAATTTATAGGAGTTGATCCACCCCAAACCACATGAGCTAGAATAAAATATCAAAAGAAAAAGAAGTACAAGCTCATGGATTAATGAGGTGGTGGAATTATAAGGTGGTGACAAAGAAAAGTGTAGATTGGAAATAAAAGATATGCCCCCAACTCAACTTGGGCATTAAACAATATATCAATAACCAAATACAATATCAAGAGGCAAATACAATTAATAATGGATATGAGAGAAGAACCAAAGAAACAGGGTTTTATATGATGCTCAAATGCAAGGTGGCATGATGACATGAGCATGACATAATTATGATGCAACAATATATATATAGGAAGTAGCCATTATCTTACTAGACCAAGTAGCATTACAATTGTTAGACAATTGGGATGCTACAACTCTCCCCCACTAAACAGGAATCTCGCCCCGAGATTCTAGAAAGAAGAAGACTCAAAGAGGGTAGGATACTTGGCACGGAGCTCATCTTCATGTTCCCAGGTGGCTTCATCAACAGAATGGTGCGACCACTGCACCTTGCAGAACTTGATGGACTTGTTGCGAGTCCTTCTTTCTGCCACTACACCTCAGGCGCTTCTGTAGAAGGTCCAGGGATAGGGGCATGTACATGCACGTCGATCACGCCAGGAACCTGCACATGCGAAGCATCATCTCGAGACAGTAGGTTAGTAGACAAATAGGAAAGGTCGTATTGCCGCACATGATCACTCATAGCCGGTTCAGACTCAGGGAAAGTGATGGTGTGCCGAAGGGTAGGAATATCTACGGTAACTCCGGGAGTGGCAAACGGGAAGACTGACTCATCAAAGACAACGTCTCGAGATATGTAAATACGACCGGTAGAACGATCGAGACACTTATAGCCCTTATGCATAGGACTATAGCCTAAGAAAACACACATTTTCGAGCGAAACTCAAGCTTATGCATGTTGTACTTGCGAAGACTACGCCAGCACGCGCAACCAAAGATACGGAGAAACTCATAGTTCGGTTGAGTTTTGAGAAGACGGAAAACAGGAGTATCCTTGTTAAGAACCAGAGTAGGCATGTGATTAATCAGATAACATGCTGTCAAGAAAGCTTCGTCCCAAAAACGCAAAGGAAGAGACGAATGAGCAAGTAAAGCGAGACCGGTTTCGACTATGTGACGGTGCTTTTCGGCAACGCCGTTTTGCTGGGAAGTGTGCGGGCAAGACACACGATGAGACACGCTAGTGCGCTGAAAATATTGATGGAGCCAATGGTATTCACCACCCCAATCGGACTGAACGGCCTTGATTTTGGTATTGAGGAGAAGCTCAACATGAGCCTGAAAGGCATAAAACACATGTTCAACATCAGATTTGTGCTTAAGGAGATAAATCCAGCAAAAACGAGAGTAGTCATCAACGAAGCTAACATAGTACTTAAAACCACCAGAAGATGCCATGGCAGGACCCCACACATCGGAATGAACAAGCTCAAGAGGCATAGTGGTAACACGCTGAGACAAATTATATGATAATTGATGACTTTTGGCACGCTGACATGCATCAAAAATTGAAGAAGTATCAACTGGAGCACAGGATAAATCATGGTTCTTAACAATAGTTTGCACTACATTATTTGTAGGATGACCTAGACGCTGGTGCCACTGAGACGATGTAGTCTTAGCACCAGACAAAGCATGATGAGATGATGACGACGATGACGCGCGACTAAATGGGATGGGGTAGAGACCGCCATAGCTTCTACCGTGAAGCAGAGTTCTCCGGGTGGCCTTGTCCTTAACACAGAAAAATGACGACGAAACTCAACAAAGACATCATTATCAGAGACAAGACGATATACTGAAAGGATATGTTGATTAATGTGCAGGACATGGAGAATATTTTTCAGTTGCAAGGATGAACCGGCTAAAGAGGAATGACCAACGTGTGCAATAGACAAACCTGCCCCATTGGCCACTTGGACCTGATCCGTCCCGCCATAACGCTCTTGCAGGTGAAGTCACTGAAGATCGTTCGTCAGATGATCCGTAGCCCCGGTATCCATGATCCAGGACGGAGGAGCATGAGAACCCGTCGAGGCAGAGTTCCTAGAGAGCTGGTTGTTGGCACGTACGAAGTCGGGGTTGAAGCGATTCTGACACTCTGACACGACATGCCCCCAGTACCAACATATTTGGCACTGAGGACGTTGACGACGACGTCCGCGGTTGCCTCCGCCGTTGTCGTTGTTGTAGTTAGGGCGACCGTGGCCGCCACCACCTCCGCCACCATCGGTGGGCTGGCCGTAGCCGCCCGAGTGCTGGCCATAGGGCTGACCGTAGCCGCCCGAGTACTGGCCGTAGGACTGGCCGTAACCGGCGCCACCAGGGGTCGGACGGCCTCCATTGCCGCCATCGTAGCCGGGCTGGTAGGCACCAACCGGGGGTGCAGCAGGGGCCGGCAGAAAAGTGGGCGCGCGCGGCCATGAAGTACTGCCACCAAAACCGCCAGGACGAGAGGCAGCGTTCGCGGAGGAAGACCACTCCACGGTCTCGGCCTGCTGTGCCTGAAGCGCCTCAAACGAGAGGACATGAGAGTAAAAGTCTGCATACGGAACAGAGACGTTATCGACGGTGAGGGCGCCGGCGATGGAGTTGTAGGCGGGGCTGAGGCCGGTGATGATGTAATCGACGAGATCGTCGTCGGTGATGGGGGCGCCAGCAGTGTCCATGGCGTCAGCAAAGCCCTTCATGACGTGCATATATGCGGCAACCGACATGTCCCCCTTCCTCTTCGTCTGCAGTTGACGACGGATGTGCCTCACGTTGGCACGGTTCTGAGCACCAAACATGGTGTGGACAGCCGACCACACCGCTGCGGAGGTCTTGCAGCCGATGAGTTGTGTGGCGATGTTCTCCTCCATGGAAGAGAGCAGAACACCGAGCACTTTCTGATCCAGTCCCCACCAACACGCATACTAGGGGTTGGGAACGATCGTGGCGGCATCACCGGTACCTTCGGTGATCGTCTTCGCCAGAGCGGGCACGGAGTTGTCGAGGAAGCCGTGCAGATGGGCGCCGCAGATGGGCGGCAACACCAATCCTCGCCACAGCATGAAGTTGGTGTTGTTGAGGCGGACGGCGGGAGGAGTCACCACCACCGTCGAGGTGGAGGATCCCGCCGAGGCGAGCGGAGAGATGATGGGGCCGACGAGCTCCATGCTCGTGGATGCCGAGGCCGCCGCGGTAGTCATTGCGGTGGACGCCGAAGCTGCCGAGGTGGACATCGCGTGGACGAAGGAGCTGCACGCGGGCGAGGGCGCGGTGATGCGATCGCGATTGCGAGAGGCGGCGGCGGCGGTGGACTCGGCTCTGATACCAAGATAAAAACACTAATTAGGGTTTCGTGGTAGGCAACGTGCCTCCACCTCTTCTATTTATATACTTGGCAGATGTACAAACAAGTGTGTATACGTTTACATAATACAACACGTATACGACACGGTGGGGCAGATGTACAAACAAGTGTGTATACGTTTACATAATACAACACGTATACGACAAGGTGACCGATTCTTAACACTCCTCGCTGCAAATTCTTCATGTGGCTGGCTGTTCATCAACGATGTATGACCGCGGACAATCTGCAGCGACGGGGCTGGCCCAATACGGCGACCTGCCAATTGTGCCTAGCTGCTCCTAAAACTTGTACTCACCTGTTCGTCCACTGCTCCTTCACTATGCAGGTGTGGCAACAGATTAGAGCCTGGACGACCGCAGATTTCCCCACTCCGGACAACAACTTCGCCAAGCACTGGGGACTGGTGGCTTCAGGTTCGAAAACGAGCTCCCAAGGCATACCGCCGCGACTTTGATACTGTGGTGATCCTAGCGCACTGGTGTATCTAGAAGGAGAGAAACTCTAGGGTGTTTGAGAACTCACAACACACTTTAGAGGAAGTTCTCGAGCTTATGAGAGATGAAATCAGCCTATGGCGTGCAGCTGGTTTAGTTACAGCTCTGTGGTTGCAGGGATGGTGCCTCTTCTTTCTGTATTCTGCCCCCTAGGCCCCGTAATCTTGGTGAAGCTCGGGCCTGCCCAGCTAAACCAGCAAACACCTCTTTTTGCTCCACCTCGGAGCAAACTCATGTACTCTCCTCTTCTTAATAAAGATCGTCCTCTAGCCTTTCAGACCGAGATAGAAACTTTCAAAGCTCATTCTTTGCGGTTGGATTGAATAGTTCGATCCCTTTCATCTCTACATTTTCTACAAAATATTGGTTCTTCCTCTAGATTTCATTGCCTGCTTCCTGGTTTTTGCCACTTAGTTTGCCGATCTGTACTAAGGAATTCCATTTGTGTGTAGGTCAGAGGAGGGACAGCATGCAAGCTCCATCCATCAAGGACATGTCACCCAAATCTTATTGATGCAAGATCCTTGCACACATTGCCTGTGTATGGGAAAATAGGGGTCAGACACAATATATATGAGTAAGGCTTCATTGTTGTATATCAGGAGGTAATCTTCTACAATTTTCAGCTAATCAAACTATTCCTATTTTTCTTTCATAAATATACTGTATTTCTCCAGCTTATTATCACTTCCTGGATGTACAATGTTCTATTTTCAGTGTTATGAGCATCTAAGTGTCCCTGTTATTTATCTAGCCGTATTTCTGTTTTTCCAAGTAATACATATTTGAACCATAGTACCATCAGAGAATGATCATTGTACTGACTATTTCAGTAGCATTGCAGCTATTTTCAAATACATGTCATCTAAATATCCCATTGAATACATGTTTAGAATGTAGTATTCCACTGTTTTCTCCAGCTAAGTCAAGTTGTTGTAGTAAAAATAATAGGAAACCTTCATTTATGCTGTTTTATTTTTCTATTGGTTGGCCATCTCAAGGAAAGCACATTCACTTTGATAATGATTTTATAATGAACCATCCATACTTTTAGAAACGTCATATCTTTCGGGGAGCTCTTCCCAGAGGTCTTTTTTTTTTCGAAACGGAGGCAAAAGATTTGCCTCGATCTATTAATTAAGAAGAAGAGAATTGCCCAGTTAATCAACGGAAAACTGGGCGAAAACCGTTACAACCAACACCAACCCACAACAGAGCAACATCTCGAAACACAACCTCAAAAAACAACAACCACGCACAACCTACTACAACTGCAAACCAACGACACGTGGAGCACAACTCCGAAAAAGGCTCACCTACCGGACGACCCAAAACAAACTCGAACTATTAATCATCAGTTGAAGCTTTGCTCGCTACACCCATCTTCCTTCTTCTGCCTCGTAGAGAAAACTTTCTGAGTGACTTCTTCACCTTTCTGATTAAGTCCTCCGAAGCATTTCCAGCTAAGACACGGTCTATATCCTTGCCATAACCTGGGCTCGCCGCCTCCAAACTGGTAAGCAACCCACAAAGCTCTCTAGCAAAAAGAGCCTCTGAGCTATGCGCCAACACCATACTGCCCACAGAGGTGGGCGACGACGGTGGCGAGGGCGTCGTGGCCACCGCCAAGGCCTCAACGAAGGCCATCTCAGAAGGCTGCGGTGATGGGCCACAAGGAGAGAGACAAACGCAGGGTTGCTCTTCCTCAACCACATACGACTTCTGCTCAGACGAGTCAAACGCAACCAAATCCTGCGCTTTGGCGAGCCCCATACCACCTGAAGGGCATGCCTCCGCCGGCTCCAAAGAAACACCACCACGCGCCAACAACAGCCTGAGAGATGCCACCTCCTCATGAAGGGAGCGAGTCGCCTCCTCGATACGGACATCGACCAGTTGAAAGAGCTCCAAGCGCATCAAGGCGACCTGGGACTGAAAGAGAGAGTCCAAAGTGGCGTTGACCTTGAACTGCCCGCAACACCTAGGAGAGGGTCTCTGGCCCACAACCTCCGCCCAACTCCGGGGTGATGAGGGATGGGGAGGCTGAGCAGACGAAGAGCAACTTTGATGGCAGGGAGCACGAGCGACCGAAGAAGGAGCACGGGCGACCACCTCGTCTTCAAGAGCAGCCGGAAAGCGAGCACGACAAAAACGCTCCCGATGACCAGGACGATGACAGCGGATGCATCTAAAGGGCTCACAGCAAGTGCTGACTTGATGGTCACGCTTAAGACACCGAAAGCATCTTCCTCGAGCCCAACGCTTGAAGGCAAGACTACGCTCGAGACCTTCCTTCTGAAGCACAGAAGATGGCGCGAGACCGAGGCTACCACCCCGACCCACCTGCACCCAGCCTTCCTCGTCTCCATGAGCAGCAGCACCAGCAGAGAAATCGTCGCATGGCTTCACTAGCATCTTCTTCTCATCATGGCGCACATCAGCGGTACCACAAACCGAGCCAAAAACACCGTCGTTGGTAGCGGCCAATGGCGTCTGTGGAGCCAACTCTTCATCGTCATTATCCATGCCAGAGCTCAAAGAAGCATCAACACCAACAGGAAGGGACACCTCAGCATCAGGTTGAGGGCCTTCTGAGGCAGCTGGCTGCATCGACAAGCACCCAAGCCCCTCAACCATCACAGCATGGTCTCGCGGTCGCAGAAGTCCTTCGGAAGGGCACGAAGCTGCGGAACGCTTGCGAAAGCGACGAGCACGACGCATCCGACCACCAATGGATGGGTCAGACCTGCGGCGAGCGAGGGTTGCCGCAGCAAGCACGGTGGCAGGCTCCGGAGGCGAATCGGCTGTGGCCACGCACATCCAACCAAGGCTGCAGTCGAGGTGGCGAGACGGAGCAGGAACAGGTCACGGGGGAGCCGGAGCTGGGTCACCCGCTGCGGCCATCGACGCGGAGGTGCAGGAAGATGCGGGCAAGCTCCTTCCCGAAGCCAGAGGCGAGCGGCCGGGCAAGCTCCAGCGCCCGCAGAAAACGAGCGGCCGGCAGAACGGAGTCCGCAACCTGCGGCAGCGCGACCATCGGGGCGCAGCTTGAGGAGCGGCGCGGCGGGTGATGCCGAGCTTGGAGGATAGAAGACGCGCAGGGAAAGCCGGATCTGAATGCGGTGGCGGGAGAGGAGGCCAGACGGGGGAGATCAGGCCGGCGGCGGTGGCAGCTCAGCCCGCGACGCCAAGGTCGCGAGAGCACGCGAGCTTAGCCTTGACCATCCTGCCCCCCATTCCCCAGAGGTCTGGAAGATACAGAAAAATGAATTGAGCTGCATCCTCCTGTGACATGTGTGCAAGCGAAGGTTCAAGCCCTGGTGCAGAGTTATGATGTCAGTGTTTTGAAATGTAAGTGTACTTTTGTTCGTTCTTTCGGTTTTTTATCTGCATTCATTGTCTGTTACTTTTTAAATATTTCTTCTGGTTGTTATCCTAAGGTTCATGTCGAGGCCCTTGAGAACGGAGCAAGTCCTGAAACCGAAAATGTGTTACACAATGCCTTCTTGGAAAACAGTAATGTTGTTGTCAATGTCCTTCACAATGTGACTGCAGGCATATCGCAGACCGAGTGGGATCCTAGGATTGCGCCTTCACTTCTTACAGTGAGCATGTCTGCCAAACAACTCTAATTTTAAGTATAGTATTTTTATCTCATGTATCCCTTGAGTAGCATGGTGTTACCACACTGACCTTGACCGAGAGCATGTACTGCAGAAGTAAAAGTTGCTGAAATATTTCTGAATATTTGATTGGAATAGCTGTATAGAGTATGTTCATCATTGAAATACCTAAGAATTATCTTAGCTACAATCTATCAGGGTGCCGAAAGCTAAATTTCGACTGCACGTATTTTGGATCAGCCTCCTGTGAATATGTGTGGCGATTTCTTTTTCTGAATGACTCATGTCACAGTTACAGTTTCTTTTCTTATTATAGAACTATATGCCTGCCAATAGTGAACACTTTGAAAAACATTCTATTGCACAGGTTGTTCATGGAAAAACGGAATGGTGTACTTGATTTGGTGATTTAGTTTTGGTCCTTCTAGATTAGTATGTTTTACACTTCAGCTTTTCTAATTTAGTAGGCTAGGTCGTGAAAACCTATCAGTACTATCCCATTTGATTGAAAATTTTGCATGTAGTGCAAATACGTACGGCGCCTCAATTAACCAATTATTGTCTGAACTTCTATTTTTTCCCTTTTGTTGTGTTAGATTTGGTGCATCGCCGAAGGAGCATATGACTACCAAGTCCAAGGTGCTCACTCATTGGAACAAGAGATAATAAAAACTGTATATTCTGAGTTGTATGTTCACTGGTTTTGATATATGATTTTCCAATGTTTACAAACCAGTAACTATTTTTTTGAAGCAAAATACATACTCCCTCCGATCCAAATTAATTGACTCGGATTTATCCAGATTCGGACGTATCTAGACATGTTTTAGTGCTAGATACATCCGAACCTAGACAAATTTGAGTCAATTAATTTGGGTCGGAGAGAGTAGAAGATTGTGCTCAGGTATTATTCCGCCTCTTGCTTTCTGAAATTCCATATGTTCAGAGAAATCTATGACAGAGCGTACTACTTTTAATTCAGGTTTCTTAACATCTATAATACTTATGGAAAATATTCTATTGGTGCCAGCTTTCTTTGTTACTTCATGTATGTATCATTCGAATGCATCTACAAATTTGCACAAATTCACGTTCGACGTTGGTATTGCAGCCTATTGATAGTTTCGACTGTATGTGTCCGTGGATCTAAAATCTAATATTTTGCATCTGGTTTTTGATGTGGACAGTCGGTGATGCGAGTAAGTGGGCCTTCCAAGTGTGCTGCTCCCTGTTGTGTTGAAAAATATTTTTGTTCTCTCATATGCATCAGTTTAGCCTGTGACTGCTATTTCTATGGTTGTCGTTTGAGGATAGATTTTTCCTCCGTATAATCCAAATAAGCGAGGAACAACTTACTTAAAAGCTATATTAGATCCTGATAGAGAGGTAAATAACTCCTACTTCAGAAAACTCATATTGCGAATACGGAAAAAATATGCATGTCGGCATGGTAAAGAGAAGAGATATATTGTATTGCAGCTATTGGCATTCACATCAACTCCTTGCCTCGATCTCATATTCATCCTAGGTAAGTTACTACCCTATGTACTACTTTTGTTCCTTAGCAGTTCATCTAGCCCTTTGTGTATGAGGATGCAGCAGATATCTATTATCTATTATATATTAAAAGTACATTACGGGCTGACCAGAAATTAGAGAAATCGCTAAAAAATCTCACAATAATCAGAGAAACCTAACCATTGTTTTATTATTATAAAAAATCATAGCCGCTGGATTTTAAAAACAATTTTATACCACTGAGGTTTAAAGTAATTACCCACCAATGCCATGACTTAAAACAAAGCACATATTCTAAACCTAATCTAATTTCTCCAACAATTCCCCATTATCATGTCCGGTGCGTCTAAAGAATCGGCAGCCGCCATGCCCATCTTCTACCCCTGCGGCGTTCAAGTGCCGGCAACTTCCGTCAATGAACGCTCTGCTCCGTGGTGCAACATCGCCGCCGCCCTATAGCCTGACTTCACAGCTTCCGTGATCGCATCTGAACTCATGCCATATCTCTAGGTACACCTACAAACTTTTATTTTGATCTACTAGACCGTCCTCATATGGTCTCCTTTGGCCAATAGTCGTACTCCCTCCGTTCCAAAATAAGTGACTTAAGTTTGTCTAGATTTGGATGGATCTATACACTAAAACGCGTCTAGATGCATGCAAATCTAGACAAATCGAAGTCACTTATTTTGAAACGGAGGGAGTACTTTTTTCCTCAACCTGGAGCAGCTGGACACACGGCTGCCTACAGACTTTTATTTTGATCTACTAGACGGCGCTCATCTGGTCGCCTTTGCCCAATAGCCATACTTTTTTCCTCAACCTGGAGCAGCTGGACGAGGTACACGACTGATTGCAACAAGGAGATTTGGGGTCTGTTTAATTCTTGATTGGCTGACTTCGTTATGATGTGTGCATGCGTTCTCATGCCCCGCAAAGTAATGTAAAATATTTACATTCATCAAGGAGATCGGTAGGTAAGCCAATACGTTATTGTTCCTTGGTCTTTGTCCATGCTTTAGTTCAGAAGTTATGGATATTAAAAGCATGTGTCCAAAGGCAATGGAAAAATAGATCTTAAATTTTTTTGTGTTTGGCTGATGAATTACTTTTGATAGAAAATCGAAAGACAGAGAGATATGTTGGACTTTTTACTTGAGATTGCAGAAACTTCTTTTCCCACTTCTATATATACCGATTAACAATAAAACACAGAGACATATGTTGGACCTTTCGCTTGAGATTGTAGAACCTTCTTTTCCCCACATCTCTATATATACCGATTAACAAGAATAGTGATGTTTAGGAGTTGTTCCACTACCTGAAAAAATTCATCATTATCACTGTTGGATTTTGTCAATACTATATTGCAACAGGCTAGGAAATCACACCAACCACTACCTCGGGAGAGGCGGAGTATGCATGCAGATCGAACGAGATTGACTGGAGCCTATACAAGCAGCATGCACGGTGAGTGGTAAACTTATTTTTATAAATTCCCCATCATGCATCCATGAGTGCGACTAGTAAATAAGGGATATGTATTTTTTTTGTCATTAAGAAAGTGCTTTCATTAACCAACACAAATGATTATAAGTACTATTACCTTGGCACACTGTCAAAACAGGATAATTATGCACCAATCCAGTCCTGCTAATTGACTCGAGGGTAATTACAAGCTGTGAACTTCCATTTTTACGGCTAAGATCATGTAGAATCAATCAATACATGAACTTCAAATTTTCAGCCTGGGAACTTTAGGCATGCAAGTAACTCACTGAATATGAGCTGTCGATGTAGAATAGTTATTTCTTAGTCAACCATTGATACCGGCCGTTATACCGGACATATGTCATTGGGTTGCTCACCCAAAAAAGAGAAAACAAAGGGACAAGCATGAGAGGACATCAAACATCTGCGAGATTCACAAGGGTAAGTAATGCAAATATAGCAGTTCTTGAATTTCTTATATAGTATTAACATCAAAACAATCTATTGTTAACAGTTTTTGGGAAACACATGTGCATCTACGTAGGTACCCTCAGATAGCATGATGCATTCTCTAAGACTATCCCGGATACTATTCAAAACATTTGTGGTACAATATTCATATTAGAACTAAGTTGACTTCAAGAAATTTGCAAGATTATAGGAATTTCTTTTTGATGTGACCTACACTTTTGCATCTATCACCATACTTCAGGTGGTATATTCAAATTTAAAGCTCATGATGTACACACATATATTCCATTCTGTTTGTTTGCGAAATAATTATGTGACCATGTTGTTATGAGGCATACTCGACAATGCAAGTTACTTCAAATTTTGTTGCATGAAAATGAGCTAATGTGGTACGACTAAGAAATGTATTTACTATCACATGCTTCCTTTAGTTGTATTTTCATATAACCGCACTTATTTACTTTTCATCGGATAAATTCTACTTCAAGACCGAAACAAAAGTTGAGTTGAATAGTGCATTTGAAAAGGTAAAATCTACACCTTGTAAGAAAAAAACTAGGCCAAGCAAAAGATTAGAAAAGGATGGTGAGATATTATGTTTTCTTCCAAAAATAGTTAAGTTAATGAGAGGTTCTACATTGAGAATGATTTTCCTAGATGCATATATTGATAGTTGTTTACTTAAAATAGTCGGTTCCATGTGACCCAAAAATTGCATTGTATGAGTTAAAAAATTATCTTGGCGGAGGTAAAACAAAGAGATGTAATATGTATGAGAAAGGTTGCTTCCGCAAATAGCCAAAACATTATTGAGCCTTCTAGATGATGAAGTACTAATAAGAACCCATACTTTATTGTATATTGTATATTTTTGTATCATGAACCATTTCTATAAATTATATCAGGTACTCTATCATACCGGTACATGAGAAAGAAAATGATAAAATGACAGGTACAAATGATTATCATAGCCGTGGAGATATCAATAATGAGGTAGTCATCCGAGGAAAAAAAGTATACCTTCAATATCATTTGTTAAATTCAAATCAATATTCTAAATTGTTGTATTCTAAATTGTTGTATATTCTATAATGTAGGTAGCACAAGGAAAATAAATGATAAAAATGTTGATCTCTAGCTATGAAGATGGAATACGGGAAATGATGCACTATCATCTAAGGAAAATGTGTATATTCATGTATATTTGTTTTAGACAAAACTAATATTATCTGTCTTATAGTAGAGGAGGAAGACAATGGTGAGTTGATGCTGACACCAAAGATATGAAAATTAAGAAAACAATTCAAATGATGTGCAAGTTCAATATCGCTGACGTACCTGAACAGAGATAAATGTCTCAAAAGCAATTTTCAATGAGGTAACAATAACCAAGTCTTAGACAACGGTTGTGTCCTAAAAAGGATTTGGATAAAAAGGATTTGGATGAAGAATACACCCAAAGAAATGAGTTGTGTTGCATAAGTGTGGATTGTAAACTTACTGTACTGATATATTACCATGTACAAACGACATGTGTCTTGAAATACATGCATTAGCGAGACTCGGCTTGATTTATTACGTGCTCACCCTAGAAAAGAATAAACTGTCTTGGAATGTCGAACCAACATATTTCACATACACATGTCTTACTTTAAATAAAAAACTCCGTATGTAAGAAATTATTCTTTCGATATGAATCATTAAATTTAGTTTTGAATTAATAAACCGCAAAGCTAATCGTATAAAATCGAAATGTAACCTACAAATATGATGCAGATAAATTCAAAAATTACAATCAATCTAACATTTATTAGTAAAAAGATTACTAATGTGAAAATGAACCCTAAATTTAACATGCTACTGTTATATTGGATAGTCTCAAATTCTTCCTTTTTATGGATTATATATAAGAAATTTAAATAAACCATTAAAAGCTCGGCCGCGCATGTGCGCGGGCCACTGTCCTAGTTTGGTTAGAACAATGAAGGATTCCAGATTTCGGCACTTGGTCATATGTCACGTCCCTAGATAATGTTTTTTCATTTTTCCAAAGAGATTTGCGGGTGCAAAGAAATCAAACAGTCGTGATGCTTACAAAAAAATATACTACACGTTCGTTTAGATCTTCATAATTGGAATCAAGGGATCTCACATGTAACTATTTCCTATGTACAGAGGGTAGATGCATTTTGCTTTCATCGAGCAAGCGCATTGCCTACTCCCCTGATGATGATCGTTAGGAGCAAATATCACTCCTAAACGATGTCTTTGAAGTTTTAGAAGTTGGCGGAGGCTGGCGTCCGGTTCAGGTGAGAAGGCCCAAGAAATTCCACCGGACTACTCCTATTTATCCCTGTCTTCTCTTCTTCCACTGGTCATTGCTCCTTGAAGAGCATCCTCCTTCGTATTAAAGCTGCAGCCAAGATCCTAGGAAACTTCAGAAAGCAGTAGTACTAATAACTAGCAGCTGGGAGGCTGCTTGTGGTTATACAGGTCCAAATCGCTGATTTGCCAAGTTGCAGCCAACTCTGCAAATGTGTTGGCCAGGTCTGAATTGGAAAGTACTACCTCCGTTTTAAAATATAAGATGTTTAGCTTTGTGAATGAAGTGTATTTAGACCTCTTTTAATATGTAGGTTTATTTAGGTATAGAGTGAATCTACATACTAAAAGAGGTTTAGATACACTCCTTTCATAAAGCTAAAATATCTTATATTTTAAAACGGAGGGAGTAGTAGCGATCAGAGTAGGTTAGATTAGATTCACTGTCCTTGACTAGATATCTCATTTTCTGGGATCCTAATCATTGCTTAGTTTAGTTTTTGCTAAGTTGTGTCTTCTGCTATATTTAGATTTTTTTATTTGCACTGGAATGTCAACTTTTGTTTTGGTAATCAGGTTGCTTTAAAAATCTTGGTAATCCCGTCCTTAAAATATTGTTGTTGTTGCTCTAACTAAAGTGGTTACTTTTACTTCCTGATATTAATCTGACAATGATGATCTGCTAGGAATATGTACTAAAAACATTTATGTTTGTTGTTGTCTTTTTAGGAATTGATGCCTGAACCCTGCCTTGGCGGTATCCAATAAATCAAGGAGACAAGTGTGGATTCTTTGATGGTGTGACATGGATTGGATGAGGTATGTTTGGTTTATGGATCGGACATCTGCACTTCGTTTGTTGTATAAGATGCACATGTCTTAGCCTTTGGCACAGTTTCAAAGATGGATGTAAGTTACCTTATTCGATAGCACAATCCTTGTAACTGTACTTTGCTGACTTGCCGGAAGGTAGAATTGTATCTGAAGCTACATATTAACATCTAGGGCGCAATATACAACAATGTTTCTCAATTTATACATCTATGCATGAACATTATAAACTATTTAATGGCTGCTAGGCCATAAACAACAAAGTTCGTTTTTGTTTGTATCAATATATGATGTGACAAGAACAGAGGTAGCACAGTATCCAGGTTCATCTTGCTTATTTACCGATGAAAATCTGTTATGACCAAACACCCTGACTTATTGCATCGTGTGTTCCACAAGCAATCTAATTTTGGGCTACTTATTGTTGACACACTACTACATTCTTTTCATGTTTCCGAACTGGCCATTTGCTTCTATTCCATTGTTCGCAGCTAGACAGGAGACAGAAAGAGGTTGCGTGTTGTACAGCTGATGCTTGCTCATGCAAACGCCACGGCTGTCGCCGCGCCTGATTCCCTAGTAGAAGAAATAACACTACTCGTCTTTTGCTATTAGGCATCTCCAACGGGCGCCGCAAACGGACCGCGCCGCTGGTCCGGTTGGATACAGCCCACAGTCCAACTGCACCCCGTAAAGGGGGTGGACACCCCGGAGCGGTTTGTCTCGCCGCAAACCGGGCCCAAATCTAGGGCTGGAATAGGAGGGGCAGACGGCTGTCGCGTCCGGTCGTGTCCTCCCGAGGCTTCCACGGGCTCACCTGGCGGTGTCTCAGAGGAGGACCGCGTCCTTTTTAATTGGACCGCTTCGTCCCAATCCACACTCCACACCCTAGCTCCCCGGTCCACTAGTTCAAACCCCCAAAAACCCTAACTCCCTCCCCACCGACAAGCCCCTCCGTCACTGGCCCCTCTGTCGACGGCCGCGATGACGAAGGGATGGTTCCGGCTCGGCCGCAACGACCACGAGGCCGGCTCCTCCGGCGGCGGCCGGCACCGCTATCGCCACTCCGTGTCGAGGTCTCCGCCACCGTGCGGCTCCTCCTTCTACAGCTCCCCACCGGCGCGCACTGCTGCGTCCGCGCTCCGAGTGGCGCGTCTACATCTGCCTTGAGGCCGCGCGCACGCTCGCCGAGGCAGGCATGTCGTGCCCCTGGCCGGACGTGCATCTGCCGGCGGGGTGGTACCTCAACCAAGCCCGCGTGCTTGCCACCAGATCTTTGGCGCGACCCAACCTACTCCATCCACTCTGGCCTTTGGGACCGCTGGTTCGAGGGCGGAGAACGAGGCGCAGCGTGAGGCCATCGATGCCCACCTCGAGAACCTCGACGACGCTGATGAGGACTACTGGGAGGACTCCGACATGGAGGACGAGGACGACCTTGACTACTTCGGCCCGCCGCAAACCGGCCTCCTTGACTGGTCGCGCTACAGGGGCGCCGACACCGTTGAGTCGGAGGTGTGGCCGCAGTGGCCCTCCCTGGTGGACTTCAAGGTGGAGGATCCATAGCCGTCGAAGCCCCGACTGATAACAGAGGAGGAGGAGATCAAGGCCGACATCCTCGCGTCACAGCTGGTGGAGGAGAAGAAGTGGGACGGCATGGGGCAGTGCCTGCACGAGTACTGAGTGGCCGCACAGGTCCAGATGCCACCAGTGCCACACGCGCTCTCGGCGCCTCCTCCCGCTTCGGCCCGCAGTGGCGCGTGGCCACTGCCCATGCCTTCATCGCCATTGCCGATGACAACAAGTAGGCGGCACGCAGCAGGACCAGCGCCGACCAGCTAGCAGCACCACCAGAACCCCACCACGCTACGACCACCCATAATATTGGGTGTTTTTGTGTGTGCGTGGATATTTTGACTATTGGGACCTTTAGTTATAATTTGTATAATTATTTTCTGCACTGTTTTTTCTCTACATTTTTTTGCGGGGTGGCTGTTGGCGGCACATGCCACCATAAACACGCTCACCCCGGACGTGTTGTCCCCCACCCCGCAAACGGACTGGTAGCTACATGGGTCAGAATGTCTTCATGGATCTTGGATTAGAAACGACTTCTGACCTCAAAAGAAAATGATATGTATCGTCCTGTCGAACCAATCTATCGAGTGGTGTTCCTCTAGCACGTTTGTTAGAATTGGATAAGTATTGGTTGTTGGTTCATCAGATAAATTCTAAAAAAAAAATTGGCCCATTTATGCATGATGGTATATGACTATGCTAGTGGAGTCAAAGTTTACCCTCATATTGCTTGTTGAGTAAGGGTTGCACCTCCTTATGTGCTAAGCTGTTCTACCACCCACTAAGGTGTGAGAAAAAGAGCATCGGTTGCGGGAACGAGGTGAACTCATATTTATACATCTCTTTTATATTTTTATTGTTCGGCAAAATTAATTATAACACTATGTAACACCCCGTCCACTCCTGGGCCCGGGGGGTGTCACTCCTGACAGCTTAATAGGATATCTAGACTGGCCCCACAGACCAACACTAGTCTTTTCTGTGCACTTTGTCCTCACTCGTGCGCATCCGGTTACCCACTTCCCGGTCGGTCACCCATCCTAGAATTGCTCTAGGCCAAGCACGCTTAACCTTAGAGTTCTTTTCGAATGAGCTTTGGGAAAAGAAGTTGCAAATTGTTGATATGGGTATCCTATCAATCATATTAAGTCATGTGTCTGGATCTCACATACACCCACCCTTTAGAAGATCGATGCCCTCATCGATCAAGCACACCCCAGGAACGTTCCTTCTTGGCACGCGTCTGTGCGTCCAGTGCCGGCAGATGTGCCATGCCGTGTCCACTCCGGGCCACACGCGCCATGCTCCACATGTCCCGCCACTAACCCGCACACACCAGTGTAATCGCAAGGGTCAGATCTGATACCACTTGTAACACCCCGTCCACTCCTGGGCCCGGGGATGTCACTCCTGGCAGCTTAATAGGATATCTAGACTGGCCCCACAGACCAACACTAGTCTTTTCTGTGCACTTTGTCCTCATCGCAAGGGTCGGATCTGATACCACTTGTAACACCCGTCCACTCCTGGGCCCGGGGGGTGTCACTCCTGGCAGTTTAATAGGATATCTAGACTGGCCCCACAGACCAACACTAGTCTTTTCTGTGCACTTTGTCCTCACTCGTGCGCACCCGGTTACCCACTTCCCGGTCGGTCACCCATCCTAGAATTGCTCTAGGCCAAGCACGCTTAGCCTTAGAGTTCTTTTCGAATGAGCTTCCGAAAAAAAAAGTTGCAACTTGTTGATATGGGTATCCTATCAATCCTATTAAGCCATGTGCCTGGATCTCACACACTAGTAGGAAAATGCCTAGTGGCGGTGTTCGGAAAAGGTAGTTCGTTGTGTTTAAACTGCACGCCACTAACCTCGCGCCACTGGTAGATCCTAGTGGTGGTGTCTCCATCGAACGTCACTAGTAGGTTTTCTAGTGGTGGCATGCTTTGTGAGCGCCACCATTACATATCCTAATAGTGGCGTTTCTGGTAAACGCCTCCATTACATACCATATGTGTTGTGTTCCTTTTATTATGAATGCCACAAGTGAGTTTTCGAAAATTAAAAAAAATTGGAGCACCCAATTTAATATTCACATCACAGCAAGATATATTCATAGAAATGGTAGCACATCATTACAGTCAACTATATATAGTTAAGTTACCTAGCTACATAGTAATAAAACCACTAGTTCTCAACATGATTATTGGCAATGTCCGGGTGATATCTAATGAAAGCTGCAGGAATCTCTTCATCTGAAGAAACGTTAGAGTCTATCGATGCTCTAGGGCCTCAGTAGTCAAAGTAGTCATGCGATTTTGGTAGAGATAGAAGACCAACTTCTCCTAGGCGTCCATCTCATTGGCATCGACCATCTCAGTCCACCTCAGTCCACCCAAAAAGGTACGATTCGCCTCGTTCGTGACTTGGACCGTGTAGGTTGGTCCAGGTTGCTTCAGAGACTTCAGATCGACTTGAAACTATCCCTGCTGCAACAACGACTAATCAAAATGGTCTAGAAAATCAAGTCTAAACTTGCAGGGTATGTTCTGCATACAGAATCATAAGAAAGCAACAATTAGCACATAATTCAGTTGCAGGATATATATAGTTTGATTGCTTGTGAATGAACATACCATACTAACTTCACAGTCATAAGGGAGCACTATGACAACCTTCTTGTTCTTGCATCCTTGCTAACCACAATGCTCACAAAAATCATCATTCATTGTACCTATAATGCAAACTTAGTTATACAGACCATTTTAACTTAATTAGCATTATAAGTAGCACAATATATCAACATAACACATAAGTAAGATTATGTAGCATCATATATAAGTAGTACAATAGGAGCATATGACAGTCACATGATAAGTCTATATAAATAGTACGATAGGCAGCATGATAGGTAGCATATATATGACCGTCACATGAGAACATCCTAAACTCGAGTAGTCCCAGTGGCAATGACGTCGTTGTCATCCGAGCAGTCCAAGAAAGAGGATGATAGGCTGGAAGAACCCTACTGCTGCGTGTCAGAGGGGCCGGGATGACCCTACTGCTGCATGCCGGAGGGACCGGCCTCGCCCTGCCCATGCTGCTGGCTCTCGATGAGGACCTTGTACTAGACCGCCAACACCTGGGGATCAAGTAGGATATCCCTGACCAAGGGGTCATCCTCCTCGCGACGGTGGCACGCCAGCTGCCTCTCTGCCTGTCGGTGCTCCCTCTCCTCGGCCCTCGTGGCAATCCTCATGCCCTCTGGCGCTAACAGATGCGCCATGCGATGCTCATCCTCGAAGTTGAGGACTGCTCTCGCCCCAAAGTGCTAGACCGCGGCGCAGTCGTAGGCACGGGCTGCCTACCACGGGCACCTAAAAGTACCTAGCTGGATCTTCTTGTTATCCACTATGATCTGAGTTGTCCAAGTTAGGGTCCTCGTGTGTTTCCGATGAACACCACGAAATTTTAGCTCTGGCTCTGACATGATACTAATTAAGTAGTTAAATAACAATATTTCATACAACTATTAGTCAACATATAAGAAATGAATATATCTATAAATTGAGCCCAAATTTAATATGTGGAAACATAAAGGCAAGCAAGTGATCTTACAAATGCAAGGTGCCATGGCTGAACTGAAGGTGTGATAGGGATCAGTCTCATTAGATTGTGTCATAGTGTAATCATCGACCGTTGGAAGGAGAAACAACCAAAATAAACATCAAATAGAGAGAAATGTTAGTCTTTACTATCACTATCTAACATTCCTATATCTAGAAATTGAGCCCAAATTTAATATCTCTGAAGCACTATCTAACATTCCTATATCTAGAATTTGAGCCCAAGTTTAGTATATAAACACTATCTCTAAAACATGATTTTGCATATCTATATCTAGAATTTATAAGATCATTATTACCATATACATCTATAATTTCTAAATTTCTATTAAAAAGGGAGAAGCGTGATAGGTGGCTCACCACGAGGTTGGTGACGAGGCTCGGCGACGGGAAGGTTGCAGCGACCGGAGGCTCGAAGAGGGGTAGGTTGTAGCCACCGGTGGCGGCAAATCGAGCGGTCCTCGGATGCGGCCGGTGTGGCGGCGGATGCGCGTGGTCGGTGACGAGGCTTGGAGACAAGAAGGTTGCAGCGACCGACGGCTCAGGGAGGGGGAGGTTGGAGAGACCGGCAGCGGCAAATCGAGCGGACTCGTCGGACACGGCCAGGGTGGCGGAGGATGCACGTGGTGGGCGTAGTCGTGGGTGCTGGGATAGGAGGAGAGGTGCGGTCGGGGAGAAGATCAATGGGGCATCCAAGATGCGGGGCGGCGGCTGCAGGGAAGGGGCAGAAAGAATAAAGTGTGTCAGCCGTTGTGTGAATGAGAGAGAGGGGCCGGGCTGTGAGAGGGGGCAGAAAGGATATGTGGTATCGGTGGCCGCGTGCGGGGTGGTCGGTACCCGTGGCGTTTAGCGGACTCCAACGCCACCACTAGTGTACATATTGGTGGCATTCACCTGAATCCAACGCCACTATTACCTTTGCCCCGACTAATATGGGAACTCTCCTGTTTGTGGTGTTTATTTATACGTGGACGCTACTATTAGGGTTTACTGGTGGCGTTCCTGAATATCTCAAAGCCGTTACTATTTCATCTTCAAGTGGTGGTGCACATTATATTTTGGACGCCACTAGGGAAATGACTGCTATAAGGGTTTTCTACTAGTGTAAGAGTCATTAACGGACGCGTTAATCAGCCGTTTATAGATTTCTGAATTGTGGGTTGTTACCGACTCAGACATAGGCTATGTCCTACGACCTCCCCTACCCGTATTATATAAACAGATACGCTGGGCTTCCGAAACCTGGCTCTTGTGAACCTGTACGGGTGAGGGGAGATCAGGTTTTTGGGGAGCGCTCAAGCATGACTACTTACAACCACAACGTTGTCTAATGACGAGTTCCCTAAAAACGACTTCTTGTGAGATGTCACCGACCTCTTTGGCAACCTCAACATGGGCGACAACAATCCTGCTACCATTGCGTGATCCTAAACTTTCTCTTTTAGATTTTGCTAGAGTTCTTTGTTCTAGAGTTTGGAGTAGGTGTGATCAGTTTATCCTACTTAGATGGAATCTGTTCATCTACTATGTTAGTTTGTGTGGTTTGTTTAATTGCTATCTGTATGATCATGTTTTATCAATTATTTATTCGGATTAAATCATATGGATATTTTCTTATATTTCCGAAATCAAAAACCTAATTATACGCAAATGAATCCAAGTGGCGTTGCCGCTGCTATAAGTCCGTCTCCTTTTAATGGTTCACATTATAAAAGATGGCGCACGAGAGCAGTTCTCTAGTTTTAAAAACTGAACTATTGTAGCGTCACTCTTGGAAAACCTACAAGAGATATTACTGTTGCACATCAGGAATGTTTTGAGAGAGTTGACGCCATGTTTAAGGCGGCTCTTTTTAGTGTTCCTGTAGACAACATTGTTGACCCATGTATGACATTTGATCATGGCAAGGACGCCCGGGATGCGCTCGAGGTCAATTTTGGGGTCTCGTACGCTGGCACTGAGTTGTACGTCATGGATCAATTCTATTACTACAAGATGACTGATGAGCGCTTCGTCATTGAGAAAGCTCATGACATACCATCATTTGCCAAAAAAATTGAACATTTTTCAGTTGTACTTTACTAGAAAAGTTTGTGGCTAGAGGCATTATTGCCAAGCTTCCTCTCTCGTGGAGGAAATTTTCTACTTCCCGGAAACATAAAGGACAAGAGTTTTCTGTTATGGATCCTATTGGGTCTCTTCATGTGGAAGAGAAGGCGAGAGCGAAGGACAAAACTGCTCGAGGATTTGAGGGAGGTTCTAGCGCCAATTTGGTATGAAAGACTTTCGATCCCACAAGTTCAAGAATAAGAATAAATCTGAATGCAAAGTGAAGTTTGATGGCAAAAATAAGGCCACAAACTCAACGAACTTAAAGAAGAAGAGTGATAAGAAGAAAGGGTCTTGCCATGTTTGTGGTGATCCCGACCATTGGGCTTCTAGCTGCCCTAATCGCTTTGATAAGCGTCAACATGGGAATAGCAGCAAGAACGCTAATATTATCATTGGGATACTGACATGAAGGATGCTAGGTATGGTATTTTCCTTACTGTCCTTTCAGTATGTCAATCCCATGAATGGCAGATAGAAACAGGTGCCAATAGACATGAATGTTCTGATATTTCCATGTTTTCTTCTTATCAGATCACAAGGTTTTCTTCCGTACTGATGGGAAACGGCTCACATGTTTCTGTTCATGGTGTTGGTATGGTGAATCTGAAGTTTACTTCAGGGCATACCATACAGTTGAAGAATGTGCAACATGTTCCCGCTATCAATAAGAATCTCGTCAGTGGATCGCTTTTATGTCGAGATGGTTTTAAGTTGATTTTTGAGTCCAATGAAGTTATAAGTTCTAAGTATGTACAATTTGTTGGAAAATGTTATGAGTGTTGAGGTTTGTTCTGTCTATGTTTGTTAGACTCATGTACTAAAGTTATTAATCATGTTTGGAATGATAATGAGTCCAATATTTAGTATTCACGACTTTGTCATATTAACTTTGGTTGCATGATGCGGCTAGACATTATGAGTTTCATTCCGGAATTCACTACTGTCAAAGGTTCTAAGTGTCAAGTTTGTGTTTAAGCAAATCAACCCCACAAGTCTCATATGGCTGCAGAACCGAGAAACTTAGCACCGCTAGAACTTATAAATTCATATCTGTGTGAGATGAATGGTGTTCTCACAAAAGGTGAAAAAAGATACTTCATGATGTTGATTGTTGACTCCACTAGATACTGCTATGTTTATCTTCTGAAATCTAAAGATGAAGTTTTGAACTACTTCAAAATCTATAAAGCTGAAGCTAAAAACCAATGTGATCTTAAAATCAAGCGGCTAAGTTTGGATCGTGGTGGAGAGTACTTTACAAATGAATTTTATTTATTCTTTACAAAACATGATATTATCCATGAGAAGTCGCCTCCCTACTCACCTTAGTCAAATGGGGTGGCTGAAAGAAAGAACCCCATTCTAACTGATTTGGTTAACGCCATGTTAGATACATCGGGTCTTTCTAAGGAATGGCGGGGGAGGCGCTAATGACTGTGTGGCATGTCCTAAACTGTGTTCCCATAAAGGATAAAACCATGACTCCATTTGAGAAATGAGAGAAGAAAAAGCTTAAACTCTCTTATTTACGAACTTGGGGATGTTTAGTGAAAGTCAATATTCCAATACCTAAGAAGCGAAAGCTTGGACCAAAAACCGTGGATTGTGTTTCTGGAATATGCTTTTCATAGCGTTGGCTATAGATTTTTTATATAATAAAATCTGAGGTATCCGACATGCATGTTAGTACAATTATGGAGTCGAATGATGCGATTTTCTTTAAGGAGATCTTTCCCATAAAATGTATGTCTAGCTCATTGAAACGGGAGATGACTAGTTCATCTAGTCATGAATTTGCTATAGTCTTGAACCTACTATGCCGAAAGAACACTATGATGATCCTATGGAGGACAACAATGTAGATCCCAAAAGGATCAAGAGAAAAATGACTGCAAAGTCATTTGGTGGTGATTTCGTAGTGTACCTTGTGGATGATACTCTCACTTCTAATTCAGAAGCCTATGCATCTCAAGATGCTGACTACTGGAAGGAAGTTGTGTGAAGCGAGATGGACTCCATCTTAGCCAATGGAACTTGGGAGGTCACTGGTCATCCTTATGGTGCAAACTTGTAGGATGTAAGTGAGTGTTCAAGAAAAATCTTAGACCTGATGGTGCTAAAAGTACAAGGCACGTCTTGTGGCCAAGGGTTATACCCAGAAAGAAGGTGAAGACTTCTTAGATACATAGTCACATGTAGCTAGATTGACTACTATTCGAGTACTACTATCCTTAGCTGCCTCACACGGTCTTCTCGTTCACCAAATGGATGTTAAGACAACTTTTATAAATGGGGAGCTGGATGAGGAAATTTATATGGAGCAGGCTGATGGATTTGTAGTAGATGATCAAGAAGGAAAGGTGTGTAAGTTAGTGAAGCCTTTGTGTGGCCTTAAGCAATCTCCGAAGCAGTGGAACGAGAAGTGTGAAAGAACTTTAACTACCTAAGGCTTTGTTATAAATGAAGCTAATAAGTGTGTGTACTACCACCATGGTGGGGGAGAGGGAGTTATTATGTGTCTCTATGTCCATGACGCATTGACATTCAGGACTAACATCGCTGTTATTGAGGAGGTCAAAGAGTTACTATCTTGTTTCTTTGAGATGAAGGATTTGGGAGTGGATAATGTAATCTTAAACATCAAGCTACTGAAGGATGACAATGGCCCACTGCTTCAATCCCACTAAGCGGAAAATATATTGAGTCGCTTCGGGTATAGCGACTGCAAGTCTTCTCCAACGCCTTATGATCTGTGTGTGCTACTTCAAAAGAATCAAAGGAATGTTAAAGATCAATTGAGATATTCTCAAATTATTGGCTCTCTCGTGTATTTAGCCAGCATTATGATACCTGACATCTCCTTTGCTGTAAGAAAACTGAGTCGATTTGTTTCAAATACTAGAGATGATCATTGCCATGCTCTTGAGAAAGTTTTGCACTATTTTAAAGGCACTGTGAGTTATGGTATTCACTATACTGGGTATCCACAGGTACTTGAGGGTTATATTGACTCAAACTGGATATCTGATGGTGATAAGATAAAGGCCACGATTGGTTATTTGTTTACACTTGGTCATGGTGTTGTTTCTTAGAAGTCTTACAAGCAGACCATCTTAGGTCAACAATGGAAGCAAAACTCACAGCATTTCACACAAACAATGTTGACGCGGAGTGGCTTCATGAGCTCTTGATGGACTTACATGTGGTTGAGAAACCAATACCCACCACCCCGATGAACTATGATAATCAAACTGCGATCGTCAAAGTAAACGGATCTAAGGATAACATGAAGTCATCAAGACATGTGAAGAGGAGATTAAAATCTATCACAAAATTGAGAAATTCTAAAGTTATTGTGTTGGATTATATCCAAACATCTAAGAGCATATCCACTCGTTGGAGGTCCCCTGGCCGAAATCCGACATTTATTTCTGCCAGATTGCACGAACGTTCGGCCTGGGCGCTAACTTCCAGCTACATCACTGGCTGGACACCCCCAAGAATGGTGATTTCGAAAACATTTGGCCAAAATTTTACACAAATTAACCCAGTTTTCGTGCAACACATAGCTCGACCAATTTTACACACAGTTTGGCCAAATTTTGGTCACATAGTTTGTCGCCCAAAACAAGTGCATACCAAATAATTTAACAAGTTTTCAAACACAAGAAAACCTCTAGGTGTTGCCTTTGAGCATCCACAGGTGCTCAACTAGATCATCCTATATTTGTTGATACACATGCGGGTCTCGGATCTCTTGACGCATAGCAAAAATTTCAGCCCACGATGTTGGCACCTGGTTATCAGGCTCTACAAAAGGACCCTGTCTGAAATATGGTTGTGCCGGATCACTATCATCATCAAGCACTGGCTCCTCCCTCTCGTTCTTAATAATCATGTTGTGTAAGATCACACAAGCATTCATTACCTCCCACATTTTCTCTTGCGACCAGGTCAAAGTGGGGAACCAGAAAACTATGAATTGATCTTGGAGCACACTAAATGCCCACTCAACATCCTTCCTGCAAGCTTCTTGTTCCTTGGCAAAGTTGGATTGCTTGCCGATCAGGGGCTTGAGATAGTCTTCACAAATGTTGACTGTCTTGGATAGATTCCATCTGCCAGGTATTAGCCCTTGTTGTAGTGGTGTCCATTGATCACATAGTCCACCGGGGGAGCATGGCCCTCAAAAAGCTTAGAGAAGACAAGCAAGCACTGCAGGACATTGATGTCATTATTGGATCCTGCCATACCAAACAAGGAGTGCCAAATCCAGAGATCCTGTAGCCGCTGCCTAAAGTACCACAGTACAACCTCCTTTGTGGCCTTTGTACATTCACTACCAAGCAAACAGATAGTTCTTCCATTTCCAATGCATGCAGTCAATACTTCCAAGCATCCCAATGAACCCTCTAGCTTCACTGATTGCAAGGATTCGAGCAGTGTCTTCGGCATTGGGTACGGTGGACTCGTCCATGTGGAGGTAATCATCTCGTGTGTCACCGGGAGCTCCGTATGCCAGCATTCTCATAGCCACCATGCACATCTATAGGAAGAAAAATCCCACAATGCTATTGCAGTCCTTCTTGCATATGAAGTAGATGTCAAACTCCCAGAGGGTATATACAATTTTGAGGAAGAGGTCCCAACTCATCCTGAATCGGCACTAAAACATTGCATCACTGTCGGGGGGATGACCTCCGGATACCCCAACCAGACAAGAATCACGACAGTCGGACCGTGTCCGGCTGGCCGAGCGCAGCCGGACAAGAGCAAGTCAAGCCGGCTACCTCATGGTAGCCGGAACTGCGAGGAGCAGCAAGGCGTGGGGCCGGCTACATCAGCATAGCCGGACTCAATCAAGAGGACAGTGTGACATGTTGTACAGTGCACGGTACAGCCTGGTACGATGACAAGACCCACAACTACCCGACCATACCGAAGACTTTGCGGGGTGACGCGGGAATAGTGGCCATACGCTGACGACGGGCTCACACGGTGTTCACTGTACCCACGACGACCTTACCGCTTGTACTCTGATGGGATGTAAGTGTACCGAGTACTGTAGATGACCAGCCGGCTGGGACCCGCCTGTGGGGCCCGCCAGCCGGACTGGCCAATAAGACTGTTGCCTCTCTGTCTATATAAGGAGAGGCAAGGTTCTAGTAGAAGGGGTTGGTCTTAGTGCATTTAAGGCAGTAGCTAGAGAATACAGCTCAAGGAGCGATTGTAGCCCGTATACCACTCATAGTCAGATCGGTAGGAGTAGGAGCTTTACCTCACCACGAGGGCTCCGAACCTGGGTACTTCTTGTGTCTCGCTACACTTGCTCGTATCCAATCCCGCCTGCGGACGCCGTCGAGAGCTTCCCTACTTGTCCCCACACCTCTATCTAACCTATTTAGGTACTGTCGTTCCCAATACAACGACAGTTGGCACCCACCGTGGGGAAAGATGGCTTCGACCGGAGTCACGTTCCACACGGGACCCCACACTTCAGCCGGTGAGCGCGTGGCCTCCATCCTGGTGCTCACGCTCGGCAAATTTGACTGCGTCATCGACAACGCTTCCTGCTTCGCCGAAACCTCGTTTCCGGCAAACGGTTCTATCCTGCTTTTTGGCGACCTCCCCGTCTACGTCGCCACCGTGTCGGAGCGTTTCCCTAGGGAGATCGTTTCCGTCGCAGAGCCGTGGCACCTTGGCAGCAGCGCCTCCGTCACCCCTCGCGGCGTCGAGGTAATGATGGCCGACTCCAGCTCTCACCCCCGCCAGCCGCGGGAGCGGGGCGCGGACTAGGGCGGAACTTCTGCTCCGCCACAATCCAGGAATCCGGTGGAGGAGGCTATCAAATGGCTCCTCACGCTGGTTAACCTTGGGGATAACCCGGAGGAGGCGGAGGCCAACTTCGTCATGGAGAGACAGCTTCTCCTCCAGGAGGCCATGGAGCTGGCTGCGACCCGCAAGCAGATCGAGATCACCCGGCGCGGGTACGATCATGCGCACGGCTTCACTCCGGCCACGGCAGAGCCGAGCCGGCGCGGACAAGTGCGACGCCGGGGCGGCGAGCTAGGCGGTAGGATGGAGAAGGATGGCGAGCCGGATCCGGCACCCGCACTCATCTGGCCCACCTATAGCACACCCATCAAGAACCTGCGTGCGGCGCGAGCCGTGGTAGACGAATTACCCAACCTGGAGGGCGAGGAGCAAGACCGGCAGCACGCCCGGGTGCAGGAGCTCCTCCGGATCCCGGACGAGAAGGCTGATGCCAACCGGCAGATGCAGGAGGACCCCAGCTGCTCCAAGGAAAGCAGGCCACTGGCCAATAGCAAGGGTGCGCCCCACGACACCCAGCAGGCGTCCTCCCCTCCTACTAAGGCCCGCAGCAAGCGCCACGGTTCTGGCAGCAAGGGCCAGTAGTGCCAGGAGAAAACGGTGAATAGCAACCCACCGCCTCCCCCTCCACCAACTGGAGCGCCAAGACCTACCGGTTCCCGTCTCTCGGGCCGGGTAAGAGCGCCCAACCCGGATCGTCCGGTTGCCCGTTACCGCATCGAGCTCCTCGCTCAAGCGCGCGTCACGGAAGAGGAAGACTCTACCATACCGGTTTGTTTTGGACCCCGCATCCGGAACAAGCCATTTCCAGATAAGTTCACCCTACCTAGGGACACCCCCAAGTACGACAGCAGCATGAAGCCGGAAGATTGGCTGACCGACTACGCCACGGCAATCGGCATCGCCCATGGGAACAAGCGCATAGCAGTGCGCTACGTCCCCCTTATGCTAACCGGGTCAGCGAGGACATGGCTCAATAGCCTCGCACCCAACAACATCAATGCCTGGCCATACTTTGAGAAGGTATTTGTCCGCAACTTCAACGACACGTACAAGCGTCCAGGCCGCCCATGCGACCTGGCCCTATGCGTCCAGGGCGATCGCGAGACGGACCGCGAGTACCTCACCAAGTGGACGGAGCTGCGCAACACCTGCAAGGGCATCCTAGAGAGCCAGGCCATCGGTTTCTTAATCAAGTTATGCCGAGAAGGCAGCATGCTTCGCCACCGGCTACTTTGTGCCGAGCCGAATACCATGGCGGAGCTCATGACGGTTGCGGACCAGTACGCCACGTGGGACGCCGCCATGAAGAAACCCCTCTGAGTGAGTGCTGACGGGTGTTCGACTCCGATGGAGCCGGCTAGTGACCGTCCGAGCAATCCGGCTGGAGAAGCCGGATCCTCCAGGCGCCACGGCAACGACAACCGGTTCCATGGGGACCGCCAAGCCGGACAGCAGAAGGCTCGCTACCACGTGCGACAGGTCAATGCCATGGAGGACGCGCCCGACGCACCGACTAATGATGCGAGAAGGCAAAAGTCCGGCTCACCTTCGACCAAATGTTTGACAGCCCGTGCAAGTGGCATAGCGGTCCCTTCAAGCCGACTATGCAGACCACCCGGAACTGCAGCTGGACCCGTCAGCTAAAGGACCAGGGCAACCAGCAACATCCCCTGCCCCCTCCTAGTGGACCACCACCACCGGCTAGGGGAGCCGATAATGATGGTAACGGCAGCAACGGCGACAACAACAACGGCTACCCCCAGCCGCACGCCACCTACCACATCTTCAAGACGGAGCTGGACGACAAGCACAGCCGTAGGCGGCGCTCCAAAGAGGTCAACGCCATCGTCTCCCTAGTCCCCTAGTACCTGAACTGGTCGGAGACTCCCATCACCTGGATCCAGGAGGATCAACTGGAACAACTTCTGATTCCCGGGGGCTACGCCATGGTGCTTGACCCCCTCATCGTCTCCAACGAGCGCACCTGCCGCTTCTCGCACGTCCTCATCGATGAATGCAGCAGCCTCAACCTTCTCTACCAGTCTTCGCTGGAGAAGCTGGGCATCCGTGAGCGTGACCTGCGCCTGGCTACCACAATGTTCCACGGCGTACTGCCAGGACCGGCTTGCGCTCCGCTAGGAAAAATCCAGCTGGACGCATCTTCGGGACCGAGGAGAATTTCCGTCGCGAGCCGATATGGTTAGAGGTGGTGAACCTGACGAGCTCCTACCATGCTCTCCTCGAGCGCCCCGCCCTCTCCAAGTTCATGGTCGTCCCCCACTACGCGTATCTCAAGATGAAGATGTTGGGACAAACGGCGTGATCACCGTCGCTGGCTACTTCAGGCGGTCAATGGAGTGCACCTCAACCAGCTCCGAGCTGGCAGAAGTCCTCATCATAGACGAAGATAAGTGCATGATCATGCACAATGTGGCCATGCCCCAGCAAGAAATACCGGTTAGCAGCAAGCTGGCTGGAGAAGCAGCTTTCCAGCCAGCAAAGGAGACGAAGATGATCCTGCTCGATCCCTCCGACCCCAGCAAGTTCGTCACCATTGGTGCCAACTTGGACAGCAAATAGGAAGGCGCGCTCGTCGAGTTCCTCCGTGAGAATCGGGACATCTTCGCATGGTCACCCAAGGACATACCAGGTGTGCCGAGGGAGTTCGCCGAGAACTCGCTTCATGTGCAGTCGGATGCTAAGACGGTCAAGCATCCTCTATGCCTGTTCGCAGAGGAGAAAAGAAAGATCATTGGTGACGAGATCACCCAGCTCCTTGCAGCCGGGTTCATCATGGAGGTGTACCACCCAGACTGGCTGGCCAACCCAGTCCTAGTGTTGAAGAAGAACAAGACCTGGTGCATGTGTATCGACTACACCAGCCTGAACAAGGCGTGCTCGAAAGACCCCTTCGCCTTGCCCCATATCGATCAAGTTATCGATTCCATGGCCGGCCGTGATTTGTTGTCCTTCTTGGATTGTTACTCCGGTTACAATCAGATCCGGCTAAATCTGGCTGACCAGATAAAGACATCGTTTATCACCCCATATGGGGCTTTCTGTTATGAAACCATGCCTTTTAGTCTGAAAAATGCAGGCGCTACCTATCAGCGCTGTATGCAGAAATGCTTGCACTCGCAGATCGACTGAAATGTGCATGCCTATGTGGACGATGTGGTCATCAAGACCAAGGAGAAGCACACCCTCCTCGAGGACTTGGGAGAGACATTCGGCAACCTCTAGCAGTACCAGATGAAGCTGAACCCGAAGAAGTGCATCTTCAGTGTCCCATCCAGCCAGCTCCTCAGCTTCCTCGTCTCACAGCGAGGGATTGAGGCAAATTCGGAGAAGATTGCGGCCATCGAAAGGTTGCAGCCGCCTAGGAGCTTGCTTGGAGTCCAGAAGTTCACCAGATGCCTGGTCCCCCTCAGCCGTTTCGTCAGCCGGTTGGGAGAGAAGGCACTTCCGTTGTACCAGCTGATGAAGAAGACGGACAAGTTCTCCTGGACCTCGCAGGCTAACACCGCTTTTCACGACCTCAAGCGCATGCTATCCACAGTGCCGGTTCTAGCCACGCCGGCTAGCAAGGAGCCGATGTTGCTCTATATAGCAGCCATCAGCTGGGTTGTCAGTGTCGTCCTGGTGGTGGAGCGCCCCGAGGAAGGCAAGGCTTAGCCGGTTTAGAGACCCGTCTACTACCTCAGCGAGGTTCTCTCCCTCTCCAAACAGAATTACGCCCACTATCAGAAGATGTGTTATGGTGTGTACCTGGTGTGCAAGAAGCTCAAGCACTACTTTCAAGAGCATCCGATTAAGGTCGTGTGCACAGCACCCCTTTTGGAAATCATCGGCAACAAGGACGCCACCGGCCGAGTCGCCAAGTGGGCCATCAAGCTCGCCACCTACTCCATCTAGTACGAGCCCTGGCTCACGATCAAGTCGCAAGCTCTTGTGGATTTCCTCGTCGACTGGGCCGAGACCCAGTACCTCCCACCGGTTCCTAATTCAGACCACTAGAGGATGCACTTTGATGGCTCAAAGATGCTCGGGGGCTTGGGAGCCGGCATCGTGCTCACCTCGCCCAAAGGAGACTGGTTGCAGTACGTCCTCCAGATCCACTTCAAGGCCTCCAACAATGTTGCCGATACAAGGCACTGGCGCATGGCCTCCGGTTAGCCAGGGAGATCGGCGTCAATCAGATCCTTTGCTTGGGTGACTCGGATCTGGTGGTGCAGCAGGTATCCGGAGAATGGGACACCCGCGACGCAAACATGGCTCTCTACCGGTTCCACATACAGAAGATCGGCGCCTGCTTCGACGGATATGAGTTCCATCATGTCCCTCGCGTCAACAACGAGGCAGCCGATTCGCTCGCGCGAATTGGATCCACCAGACAGGCGATCCTGCAAGGGGTCTCCTTGGAGCATCTACGCAAGCCCTCCATCAACCCGTCCCCCGAGTCGGATTCCATTATCTGGGCGGGGAGCGCTCCGGTGGACGGCACGACAGACGCGGAGCCAGCAGAACCTGCAAAGAAGAAGGGTTGCACCAACTCTGGCAAGTCCGTACCCTCCGGCTTGCAGGACCTAGGGGCTGCCGACTCGTCAAGCGGCTCGGGGGCTGCCATTCCGGGTACCTCATCCAGACGACCCCCCGACGACCCTCAACCGGAGAGCGGAAGCATCCTCACTATCCGGAGATACCATCTTGGGCGCAGCCCTTCATGAACTACATCGCCAATGGAGAGCTTCCGGATGATGAGGTGGAAGCCAGGCAAATCCAGCAACGCGCGCACGCATACGCCATCATCAACAAGGAGTTGTACAGGTGCAGCGTATCCGGCATCTTCTAGCGGTGTGTCAATGTGGACACAGGCTACCGGCTTCTCAAGGACATCCACCAAGGAGAGTGTGGGCATCACGCTTCATCCAGGGCAATAGCCGCCAAGGCGTTCGCCATGGTTTCTGTTGGCCCACCGCCCTCGAGGATGCCGAACAGCTAGTCTGCGCGTGCAACGAGTGCTAGCACTTCGGGCAGCTTAGGCACATGTCGACTGCGGTGCACAAAACCATACCGATCACCTGGCCCTTTGTGGTCTGGGCTCTCGACATGGTCGGTCCCTTCAAGCGGGCGTGCACAGGCTTGACCCATCTGCTGGTGGTGGTGGACAAGTTTACAAAGTGGATAGAGGCCAAGCCTATCCAGAAGCTGGACGGGGAGAGAGTCATCACCTTCTTCACCGACATCATTAACCGGTTCGGCTACCCCAATAGCATCATCACCGACAATGGCACGAATTTCGTCAAGGGGGCCTTCGCCCGGTTCTTTAGCAACAAGGACATCCGGCTAGACCTCGCTTCCGTTGCGCACTCACAATCCAACGGGCAAGTCGAAAGGGCAAATGGCCTAGTGCTAGACGACATCAAGCCGCGCCTCATCGAGCCCTTGGAGCGGTTGCCCGGATGCTGGATCGAAGAACTTCCGGCCATACTGTGGAGCCTCCGCACCACGCCGAACAGGTCAACCGGCTTCACCTTGTTCTTCCTCGTCTATGGCTCGGAAGCTGTCCTCTCCACAGACATCGAGTTCGACTCACCGTGCAAGCTCCTCTACGATGAAAAGGCCAACCAGAAGGCTTGGGAGGACGACGTGGACCTCCTGGAGGAGGCCCGCGAGCTAGCACTGTCCAGATCGCCCCTGTACCAGCAACGCCTACGTCACTACCATTCGAGCCGGATCTGTCCCGTCGCATTCCGTGAGGGCGATCTGGTTCTCTGGCTGGTGCAAGACAAGAAGGGCATGCACAAGTTATCGCCGCCCTGGGAGGGTCCCTTCATCATCAGCTGGGCGCTGCCCAACAACTCCTACTACCTCATCGATGCGCAGCAGCCGCACAAGAACAAGATGGACAAGTCAGATGAGGAGACAGAGCGCCCCTAGAACACGGCCCTGCTCCGCCCATTTTACACCTAGTCACCACACAGTGTATGTATCCCGCAAACCCTATGAATGAAAATGCGGACCCCTATGAGATTCTCGGGGACTCCATGCTAGAAATTTGTGTGTATTTGTTTCCGGTTCAGTTTTTCCGGCTCCGGCAACCCCTACCTGGTGGCTCGCCGGCTAGCCCGACCTGCTAAAACAACAAACCGGCTGAGTAGTGTGCGATGATGTCAGAGGCCCACTCTTCGTCTCAGCTATAGACCGCAACCCGGCTGTCCGGCTAGCAAGAGCAAAAGCCCGAGGCATCCCACATGAAAAATAGGGAGGAGATGCGATAGATCGGGTGTCCTGGCCTTGCAACTAGTTTGAGACAATCCAGCTACTAAGCCGTCAGTACCATGCGCAATGTATTGTTAGCTCCCTTTGGTTCTGGCTGCAGACCGCAACCCGGCTGCCCGACAAGGACGTAGTGTAAATAGCAGATCACATGGGAAAGTGGCTAAGTGTCCAGAGAGGCACAAGCTAGTTTTCAAAAAACACATCCGCCTTCCGGCTAAAAAGGGGCTACCTTAACCGACTAACCTATTGATAGGTGGGAATGTATGTATGTTTGTTTTTGTATGACTACATCGAGTCGGAATTCAAGAAGGAGGAAGATTCGAAGTCCTTTCCTTCACCAAGTGCTCCGAATCTCGGGGGCTACACCCACTGGGTGCGCTCGCGCGCCCCTAGTGGAATCTTGTAGTTTCCAACCGGCTAAAGGCGTTAGCCGGATATTTGGAGCCCAGGTGAGGGCAAGGGCAGAAAGAAAAGAAGAAGATTTGAAGCACCTGGCTACGCCAGCTACTCCAAATCTCGAGGGCTACACCCAGTGGGTGCGCTGACGCGCCCCACTGGAATGGAACTTCCCTTGGCTGCAGGCGTCCAGCCAGTGAAAGTAACTGGCTAGAGGTGTCTAGTCGGATGAAGCTAAAGACTCGAAGAAAAGAGAAGATTCGAAGCACCTGGCTATGCCAGCTACTCCGAATCTCGGGGGCTACACCCAGTGGGTGCGCTGGCGCGCCCCCACTAGAGTTGGAGTTCCCCCAGCTAAAGGCGTTCAGCCGAGTGAAGGTAGCCAGATAAGTTCAATCGGCAAAATATTAGAACCTCGAAGCATACAAAAATCACAAGTTGAAAGCAAGCCAAATAGCGTGGTTGGATAACAAAAGGGGGAGCCGAAGCTCCCATAAGTTCACCCGGCGTCAGAGACAGCCGGCACAGACGACAAGGTTCAAATAAAACAAAATAACTACAAGTTCGCCTGGCATTCTGGGGATTATATCTAAGCGACATGACCCTTGCTGTGAGGATGATCTTGGCCGGAGGCGGTCTCGGGAGGCGGAGGAGGCGCGTTGGCAGATCCGGCTCCGACGTCCCCACTAGCCGGCTACGATGAGGCTTCCGCATCAGGAGTGCCGGCAGACTCCGAGTCGGTGAGGACCTCGTCGACGTCCGCGTAGTCAGCGATCTTGATGGCGGAGGCCCGGAGCTCCGGATGGGCCTGGCGGATGGCGGCGAGGTCGGCGTAGGCGCGGAAACCCCCGTCGATCTTCTCGACACGAGCGTCCTTGTACCAAGAGAGCATTAGGGCCAGGGCCATTTCTGCCCCGGCTCACACCGCCAGATACCTCGGGCAGTCGATGGTAGCCGGCACCTCGGCCACCTTGGCTGCCAGCTGCGCCATCGTTTCCGGAACCGGAGCATCCAGCAACAGAAACATGAAGATAGCCTGAGCCGCCTGGCGAAGCTTGGCGGCCTCCTCGCCGAGAAGGATGACCAACTCCTGGGCGGTCGGCTGCTCCCCCGGCTAGTTCTCCTACAGCCGGTTATAAGCTAGCAGGTCTATGCCGGGATAAAACACTGTAAAAAAGGAACGTCAGATCCGGCTACCGGATCCAGAAAGACAAAGATAGTCAGAAAGAAACTTACCCTTGGCCGTGTGCCTGACTTGCATCAGCTCCTCCACCAGAGCCTTCTCCCGAACCGTCAGCCATTTGACCTCCTTCTCTTGGTCCTTGTTCTAGGCTTCGAGGAGGCCAAATGCTTGGGCCCGGCTGGCGAGGGAGGCGTCGTGCTCCTTGACGGTGGCCTCCAGGGCCTCCAGCTTGGCGTGCCAGTCCTTATTCTGCAGCCAAAGCATAGAATTGCACATACTCAGCCGGTCGTTCGCCTTCTTCAGGCAATCGATTTCCCACTGAGCGCACACCATGATGGCTACGGAAACCGACTATCAAAAAAAAGAGAAAAAAATGGAGAACAGGAAAGACCAAAGTATCCGGCAATTGTATCCAGCTGAAGGGACTTACTCTGGGAGGTCCCGTTGGCAGCCGCCAGCTTCTGCTCCAGGGTCCGGTTGCCACCGGCAGCGGTCTCGAGCAGCCGGATCTCCTTCACCGCCAGCTCGAGGGTGGCGGCAAGGTCTGCCAACGAAGCGGCAGAGGAGGCGTCGTCGTCGATGGTGTTGGCGACCAGCGACTCCTTCACCTCGGCCACTACCATTTGCCACTCCTCCCCTGGCTCGTCGTCGGAGTTGTCGTCGGTGACAACCACGAGCTCCTTGCCGGCGAAGGCCCTCCGCGCTGCCGCAGGAGAACTACCTCCACTTCGTGAAGAAGGCGCATCCATAACCGGCTGCACCACCATAGTCGGCGGAGCGTCCCCTGCTCCGTCTGCGGTAGCTAGATCAGCTTGAGGCGGGGGCGGAGACGGTGCCCTAGATGAAGGAGGGGGAGCAGAGGCATATGCGGGTGGCGCGGTGTCCGGCGCGTGGGGCGGGGATCCAATGGGAGCCCGGGCCAGGCTCGCAGCACCAAAGGAAACCAACGTGCTAAACAATAGAAGAAGGAAACAGAGGCAAATAAGCAAAACACGGAAAGTGTCGGGGGGATGAGCCCCATGTAGGCCAAGACGGGACCAACCGGCCGGCTCCAAGGAGCACATGCCATCTGGACCCAGATCAAGGAACCACAGCCGGGTGGAATCCCCACCCGGTCCACATTCAAGTTTCCCCCGCTGGCCCGTCTAGCCAGGTAGCCAGAAGAACTGGCTGGGAGGCCTCTCCTAGCTGGCCGCCTCGGATCCGCTGGCCATGGTACGGTGGGGGTGACGCTCCTTACTGAGCGCACCTTTGGACGGACTGGCTGGCTGGCCTGGCCGCCGCTACTAGACAACTACACCAAAGCTGGAGGCTAACGAGCAAAGAAAGGGCTGACGAGGAAAGCTCCGGCTTACGCATAAAGAACTGGCTGACGAGTAAAGCAAGGGCACTGGACACTGTAGCGTGGTCCTCCCCTGTATTGGAGGCTTGACTGGACCCGGGCCTACCATTTGGCCCTGTCCAGCCGGCCCACTATGTAAGGCCCAAATCCAAACAGTAAACCCTAGAACCCACCTTGTAACCTACCTCCTCGACCTGTATATAAGGGGGGTAGTGCTAGGGTTCTAGTTAGAGACACAAGAGGCAGGACTTAGACAATTTCAAGCGAGAAGTAGCTAAGGAAACAGCTCAAGGAGCATCGGTATTGGGCACTCACCCCCTTTGATAGTAGATCCTTGCAGGAGTAGGAGTTTTACCTCGCCAAGAGGGCTCCTAACCCTGGTACATCGCTATGTTTGCAGTATCTGTGCCCAACCTGTTGCGACTAGCCACCGATAGCATCCTTCAAGCCATCCCCGATGGTACTGCCGTGTTCCACACCATGACAGTTGGCACCCACCGTGGGGCACAACGCTTCGGCTGGGATCATCTTTCGCACGGGACTTCCACTCATTGCTGGTGAGCAAGTCGCCTCTGGCCTCGTCCTCACTCTCAGCTCCTTCGACTGCGTCCTCGACAACGCGTCCTACTTCGCTGGTGGGATTTTCCCAAGTGGGGGCTCCATCATGCACTTCGGCAAGCATCGCGTCTACGTCGCCACCATCCCTGAGGCCTTCCCTCGCGAGGTCGTCACCATCTTCGGCGCGCCCCCTGGTTTCTCCACCTCATGCATTGCCAGCGGCAGCGTCGAGTTCATGATGGCAGGCTCGATGGAGAACCGTCACCCACCTCTGGAGCGCAACATGGACGGCTGTGCCACCAACTCATGCCTCCCGAACCAGGACCTGATCAACACGTCCATCGAGCACCTCCGCAACCCCATCACCCCCATCGAGGCGGATCCAGCTGCAGCTATGGCAGCCCTGGAGACTACCTGTCAGAACCTTCTGGAGGAAGCTGGCAAGGTGGTGGCTGCCCAACGATGGATGAACGCCACCATGCGGGAGTACAACATCATGCACGGCTTCGCGCGCTTTCCTAGCACCAGCCGCCTGGCCCAGCCACAAGGCCGGAACCTCGGTTCGGAGATGGATCGCGCCGCTGATCCGCGTACACCCATGGTGCAGCCGGTCTACAACACTCCCACCAAGAACATGCGGGCCGCGGAGGTGGCAGTTGTAGAGCTAAGCCACCTGGAGGGCGAGGAACTGCTCCGTCAGCAGGCACGTGTCCAGCTCCTTGTGGTCACAGCGAACAAGCTGCAGGCCGAGGCAGAACTCAGCATGGGCGGCAACAGTAGAACCCAACCGACTCGCGGGATGGCGGATCTGGCTGCAGGTGGCAGCAAGGCAGCCTCCCCAAACGGAGCAAGGAAGAGCAACCGCCCATGCAGTGGATTTGCAGGCCGTGGACACAACGCCTGCGACGCGGCAGCTATTACCAGCAAAAACCGTGAGCCGGCCAACAAAGCCGGAAAAGGCCAAGCGCTCCCCAAGTCCCGCCTATCCGGCCGTCTGGGACTGCTCGAGCTGGATAAACAGCAAGACGCGCGTGCGAATCGACCTGCTGGTCCAATCACGCGTGCTGGAGGAAGAAAGTCCAACCGGTCCAAGATGCTTCGGACCGCGCATCTGGAATGAACCGTTTCCAAAGGGATTTTCGCACCCAAGGGATACGCCAAAGTACAACAGCTCAGTTAAGCCGGAGGACTGGCTGGTGGACTACACCACCGCCGTAAGCATCGCCAACAACAACCGCCGGGTAGCAGTACGCTACACCCCTCTCATGCTCCCCGACTCAGCCAGGATGTGGCTCAATAGCCTCCCCGACAACAGCATAAACACTTGGATCGATTTTGAGAAGGCGTTCGTCCGCAACTTCACCGGCACCTACAAGCGCCCAGGCCGACCCGGCGAGCTTGCTCTTTGCATGTAGGGCCCGCATGAATCTGATCGCTCCTACATCACCCGATGGACGAGCATGCACAACTCCTGTGAGGGGGTACACAAGCACCAGGCGGTTGATTTCTTCATCAACGGCCGCAGAGACGGCACTATGCTCAAGCATAAGCTTCGTCGGGTGGAGCCCACAACCATGGCACAGACCATGGCCATCACGGACAAGTACGCCATGGCCGACACGGCAATGAAAAGATCCGTCCGGGTAGACGACCAAGGGCAAATCATTGTCGACGTCGCCGTAGATTGGCGCCAGTCGGAAGGGAATGGCCACAATTCCAGGGGGCATGATAACTGCCACGGCAAGAGAAAGGATGACCAGCCGGATAACCAATACGGCTCCAGGCAGGTGGCGGCAGTGCAGGAGGATCCGGCTGCAGGCAAAAGCCGGAGACAGAAGCCCGATGACCGGCCTCCGAGGCCCAAGTACACCATCGAGTCAATGCTTGATGGGCCATGCAAGTTCCATAGCGGAGGCAACAATCCAGCTACGCATACCACACGCCAGTGCACCTGGACGAAGAAGATGGCAGAGATTGCTGGTGCACCGGCTAGGCAAGCGCCACCTCCTCCAGCCGGCGGGCCTCTAGGCGATTGTAACAACCAGCGTCGAAGGGAAGATGATTATAACAACTACCCTCGCTAGGTGGGAAACTATGCGGAAGTGAACACAATCATTCCTTCCGTCCCCTAGTACCTCAACTGGTCGGAGCAAGAAGGTGCATAGAGCCGGAAGGACCAGCCAGCTGAGCTGCCTCACCCAGGCACCTACGCGATGGTGTTGGATCCTATCATTGTCTCCGAGAAGCATTCCAGCAGATTCTCCCACATCCTCATAGACAGAGGGAGCAACATCAACCTCCTATACCGCAGCTCACTCGACCGGCTAGGTATGAGTGAGTCGCAGCTGGAGCCGTCGAGCACCTCCTTCCACGAAGCCGTCCTAGGCCCGTCGCACTCCCCCATCGGAAAGATCCAGCTAGATGTCATCTTCGGCACGGAGGACAACTTCCGCCGCGAGCCCATCTGGTTCCAGGTGGTCAACCTCTGCAGCACGTACCACACAATCCTGGGGCGCCCAGCGCTCACCAAGTTCATGGCGGTACCACATTACGCGTACCTCAAGATGAAGCTACCAGGGCCCAAGGGCGTCATCACCATGGCCAGTTGCTACAGACGGTCTGTGGAGTGCGCCACAGACAGCTCCAAGATAGCGGAAGCCATAATCATCACGGAAGAAAAACGCATAATCATGCAGAATGTGGCGGCCCTGCAGAAGGACATGCAGGCTGGCGAGCCCAAGCCGGCCGGAGAGGCGCAGTTCAAGCCATCTAAGGGCACGAGAAAGATCCTGCTGAACAAGGCCGAGTCGGACAAGTTCGTCCTCGTTGGAGACGGCCTTGACAACAAATAGGAAAGCGCGCTCGTCGACTTCCTCCATGAGAATCGGGATATCTTCACATGGTCCCCCAAGGACATGCCAGGTGTTCCGAGGAAGCTCGCCGAGCACTCTTTACATGTCAGGCCGGATGCAAAGCCAGTCAAGCAGTCACTATGCTGCTTCGTAGAAGAAAAAAGAAGAACAATTGGGGAGGAGATCACCCGGTTGCTCACAGCCGGATTCATCATGGAGGTTTTCCACCCAGAATGGCTGGCAAACCCCGTACTCATGCTGAAGAAGAACAAGACTTGGCGTATGTGTGTTGACTACACCAGTCTAAACAAAGCATGCCCCAAGGATCCATTCGCCCTGCCAAGGATAGACCAAGTGATCGATTCCAGGGCTGGTTGTGCGCTGTTGTCGTTTCTGGACGCGTATTCCGGCTACCACCAGATCCGGCTAACCCTGCTGATCAAATAAAGACAGCATTCATCACTCCTTACGGAGCCTACTGCTACACCACAATGCTGTTCGGACTGAAGAATGCTGGAGCAACATACGAGCACTGCATGCAGAAGTGCTTGCAGACTCAGATTGGCAGAAACGTACACGCCTATGTCAATGATGTGGTGGTCAAGACCAAGGAGCACTAGACACTCCTTGAGGATCTGAAGGAAACATTCACCAACCTCCGCCGGTTCCAGATGAAGCTAAACCCGAAGAACTGCGTGTTCGGCATCCCAGCCGGCTAACTCCTCGGTTTTCTCATATCCGAGCAACGAATTGAGGCGAACCCAGAGAAGATCGGTGCAATTGAGCGCATGCAGCCGCCCAAGAACTTGAGAGATGTCCAGAAGTTCACCGGATGCCTAGCCTCCCTCGGCCGATTCATCAGCCGGCTGGGCGAGAAAGCACTACCACAGTACCAAATCATGAAGAAGACGGACAAATTCATCTGGACATCATAGGCGGATGAAGCCTTCCGTGACGTCAAGCGCATGCTCACCTCACCACCTATTCTGGCGACGCCAGCAGCAAAGGAACCCATGTTGATGTACATCGCAGCGATAAACAGGGTTGTCAGTGTGGTGCTGGTGGTGGAGAGGCCGAAAGAAGGAAAGGCGCAGCCGGTGCAATGACCGGTGTATTACCTGAGTGAGGTACTCTCGCTCTCGAAGCAGAATTACCCTCATTACTAGAAGCTGGAATACGGCGTGTACATGGCCGCCAAGAAATTGAAGCACTACTTCCAAGAACATTCCATCCGGGTGGTGGCGCTAGCGCCGCTCTCGGAGATCATCAGCAACAGAGATGCCACAGGCCGGGTGGCGAAATGGGCCATAGAGCTCGCCGCCCACAACATACAGTATGAGCCAAGAACGGCGGTCAAGTCTCAGGCCTTGGCGGATTTCCTGGTCGACTAGGCAGAAACACAGTACCTGCCGCCTTGCCCTGATTCCACGCATTGGAAGCTGCATTTCGATGGCTCCAAGATGTATGGAGGGCTTAGAGCCGGAGTGGTCATCACCTCTCCAAAAGGAGACCGGCTGGAATACGTGATGCAGATCCACTTCCGCGCGTCCAACAACGTCGCTGAGTATGAGGCGCTCGTCCATGGTCTCAAGATGGCAGAGGAAATAGGCATCCGACGCATCCTATGCTTCGGCGACTCTGATCTGGTGGTGCAGCAAGTGTTGGGTGATTGGGATGCTAGAGATGCAAACATGGCTCTATATCGTTTCTTCGTACAGCAGCTATGTGCCTATTTTGAAGGATGCGAGTTTCACCATGTTCCCAGGGGAAACAACGAGGCCACGTACACGCTCGCCCGCATCGGGTCGACAAGACAAGCAATTCCGCCTAGAATCTCCCTTGAGCACCTGCGCAAGCCATCAATCACGCCCTCTCCTTAATCCAAGTCCATAATGTTGGACGCGGACCCGAGGACTGCCGGCTCCAGGACCTCCACCACAGCTGCACCGCACCCGGGGAATGCTTTGCCGCACCTGGGGACTGTCAGCTCCAGGACCTCCGCCACGGCTGCACCGCACTCGGGGACTGCTTTGCCGCATCCGGGGACTGCCGGCTCCAAGACGTCCACGACGGCTTCACCGCACCCGGGGACTGCTTCGCTGCACCTGGGGACTGCTGGCTCCAAGATCCCCGTGACGGCTTCGCCACACCCGGGAAGTGCCGCCTCCATCCTAGAGGCTGCTGGCTCCGCTACTCCACCCGGCCGGCCTTCGGACAAGCCCAACCCAGTCATCCAGGCAGAAGTGAATCTGCTGATGCAGGCGGTGTGCGCCATCCGAGAAACCCCAACATGGGCCAAGCCGTTCATGGATTTCCTGGCCAGAGGAGAGTTGCCCGAGGAAGAATTAGAGGCAAGGCAGGTGAAGCGCCGAGCCAGTGCATACACCATCATCAACAATGATCTCTACAAGCGCAGTGTTGGCGGCATTTATCAGCGATGTGTCAGCCAAGGGGACGGAATCTGGCTGCTAATCGACATCCACCAGGGCGATTGCAGACACCACGCGTCGTCACGGGCCATAGTGGCAAAGGCATTCCGCCATGGTTCTACTGGCCCACGGCATTGGAAGATGCTGAGCAGATCGTCAAAGCATGCAACGGTTGTCAGCGGTTCAGTGAGCAGAAGCACACTCCGTCTGCAGCACTCAAGACAATTCCCATCACCTGGCCATTTGCCGTCTATGGGCTGGACATGGTTGGCCCTTTCAAAACAGCCTGATCCGGCATGACACACTTGCTGGTGGTAGTGGACAAGTTCACTGAGTGGATAGAGGCAAAGCCAATAAAGAAGCTGGATGGGCCAACGGTGGTCAAGTTCTTCACAGACATAATCACACGCTTTGGCTACCCCAACAGCATCATAACCGACAACAGCACAAATTTTTCCAAGAGAGCTTTCGCGCGATTCTACGGAGATAAGGGCATCCGCCTGGACCTTGCATCTGTAGCACACCCCTAGTCCAACGGGTAGTGTGAGCGAGCAAATGGCCTAGTCATAGCCGGAATCAAGCCCCGGCTGATCGAACCACTGATGCGATCCCCCGGCTACTGGATTAAGGAGCCGCCGGCTGTACTCTGGAGCCTTCGCACCATGCCAAACCGGTCCACCGGCTACACTCCTTTCTTCCTTGTCTACGGGGAAGACACGGTTTTGTCCACTGACATCGAATTCGACGCACCCCGCAAGCTGCTCTACATAGAACAACAAACCAAAGAAGCACGGGAAGACAACGTCGATCTCCTGGAAGAAGCATGCGAGCTGGCCTTATCTAGATCCGCCATCTACCAGCAAAACTTGCCCCGCTACCATGCCAGCCGGATCTGCAGCGTCTCGTTCCGCGAGGGCGACGTGGTGCTAAGGCTAGTTCAAGACACCAAGGGGATGCACAAGCTGTCTCCGCCTTGGGAGGGCCCATTCATCATCAGCCGGGCACTGCAGAACAACTCATACTACCTCATCGACGCTTGTAAGCCAGAAAAGAACAAGATGGATCACTCAGGCGAAGAAACTGAACGCCCATGGAACGCGAGACTGCTTCGTCCATTTTACACTTGAACAAGAAGTGTATGTATCTTAATTTATGTAATTAACAAGCATGGGAGCCTCGACACAGTCTCGGGGACTCCGCAATAAATAAGCAAGTCATGCTGCACAAATTGGTTTTCCGGCTGCATTACTCTAACCCTGGAGCCGGCGATCCGTCTTGGGGACTCGCCGGATGGCCCAGATGGCTATGCGACCCACTTGGCAAAGTACTATACGCGGTTCCTAAGGCTTCCTCTTCGGTTCCGGCTATAGACCGCAAGCCGGCTAACAGATCCATCAAGAGCAGAACGCTCAAAGGCCCCTACATGAAAAAGCCACGAGGAAAACAAAAACGTCTGGACGACCTGGTTGCGCTTGCTCGCCCAAAGACAATGACCCAAACCCGAAGTATCATGCAGTACACCTACTAAGCTACCCCTTCGACTCCGGCTAAAAGCCAGCAAGGGAACAACATCAAAACTGGCCAATGCTCACTGAGAAAAGGGCAAAGACATTGGATTTGCACGAAACAGCGAAAATTTCAAAACTAGTCAATCTAAGATTATAGTTTGAACTTGCATATGCTTAACCAGGCAAACAACTTGTTTGATTCTATGCTTGCGTGAGCCAAAGTTCAACGACGAACACCCAAGCCGGAGGCAAGTAGCTTCCAGGAGGCAGTAGAGCAGGTCAAGGAGCTTCGACCCGGCTGTATTATCTAGCTGCCCTGAACCTCGGGGACTACACCCTGTGGGTGCGCTCGTGCGCCCCCACACAGAAACCTGCAAACAAACAACACAAAGGATCTTCGACCCGGCTGTATTCGCTAGTCGGCCCGAACCTCGGGGACTACACCCTGTTGGTGCGCTCGCACGCCCCCACACAGAAACAAGCATGCAGAAAATGCAGAGCAGAAAGTGCAAACCAAAGAGCACGAGCAAATATACAAAGGGAGGCGATTCTCTTGCAAGAGTTCAATAACCAGAACACAGACAATTGTTCACACAGCGCAAAGAAAAGACAAGTTTTTCAACCACAAATACTCCCGGCATACCGGGGATCAAGTTTACTAGGGGCAGAAGGGCCGAAGGCATCAGCTGGAGCTTGGGTACTAGAGGCGACGTCTGCCGAGGCGGTCTGTGGTGCAGCCGGAGCATCAGTGCGTGCCGCATTCGGGTGTGATAGTACCGCTCTGTGCCAGCCGGGTCACTAAAGTACCTGTCCAGGGCAACGAAACTTCTGATTGTCACGCCACAGGAGAGGATGTCAGGAACCTCGGCACGAAGCTGGTCATAGCTGGTCCCTTGGTAAAATTCGCGGGAAAGGCTCCATGGATCCACATCCAGGTACCAGGACTTCAGTAGTGCCAGCGCCAGCACCATCTCCATGCCGCTACGAGCCGCCCACTCCTAGGCCACATTCATGAGGTCCGGAGCGCCCAAAAGACGCTCGGACAAGACATCCATGGTGGCAGGCGGGGAAGCTTCGGGCCAGACGTAGTCAAAGACCTCGAGAGCAGCGGCACGAAGCCGGTTCACCTCCTAGCTAACGACTGTCACCAGCTCCCTCGGGTGGAGATCCGATACGAATCCGTCTCGGGAATCCGGACCAGCGCCTGATCTGTTGCCTCAGGATACTGAGTTGCAGCCGGGAAAAGAAACAATAATCAATACTGACTACAAAGGGCAAAGCAGCAAATTTGGCTTAAGTTGAGGGCACTTACTGACAATGATCTGGGCGATCTGGCAAAGCTCCGATAGCGCTGCCGCCTCCTTGGCCTTGGAAACCTTGAGGGCATCCGCCTGGGTGGCATAAAGCCCCTCCAGGTTCTTCAGCGCCTCGGCCCGGGTCTCCGCCGTCTTCTTGGCCCTTCCAGCCTTGAACTCCATCTGCTGCTGTTGAGCAGTCAGTTGGGCGATCTGGTCCTGGCGGGTCTTTTTGGACTCCTCCAGCCGGGCGACCACCTTCTTTAGCCGGGCCACCTTGTGGTCCTGGTCTGCCAGCAGAGCTGCATGAGGGTAACCAATATTCAACAAGAAGCGCAAGAAATCGCACAATCGAGAAGATACGACAGAGCGAGCGATCTTACAGCCCAGGTCCCGCGAGGTCTTGGCAGCGTCGACAAGAGCCCTCTGCACAAACAGAGAAGTGAGAACAAGCCGCAGCGCAAGACAGTGAACAAGCATGAAGATGGGCCACAGAACACATACCTCGACGGAGGCCCCCAGCGCCTTGGCTTGGCTGACCCCCTGCTCCAGCGCCTCCACCGCGAGCCTGGCCAGCGGCCAGAGGCGCCGCCTCCGACAACTGCGCCAGGAGGGCGTCCAACGGTGGCGCAGCCCGAGCCGGCGTCCAGCCGGTGACCTGGAAGTCATCATCACTGACCGGGGCCGCGGAGGGCCCAACCTACGGCTGGACAAAGGCCTCCGGCTACGGCACCTCCACCGGCTCCTCCACCCGGTAGGTGCTAGAGTCATCGCCCACCGTCAAGCCGAGGGAGGCACGGCCATGCCAGCGTGCCCAAGCAGAAGACCCTCAGGAAGCCAGGAGATGGCCCTGGCCCGGTGAAGTGTCGCGGGCGCAGCCGGCGGCACCACCTCCGTTGCTTCCGCCCTGGCCCCAGCCGGCTGAGCAGATGCCGCCTCAGGGGCCGGAGCTGGCGCGGCCTTGGATGCTGAAGCCGGCACACTTCCCTCCGCAGCAGGCGGAGGGGCGGATGTGGTGGCGACGGTCACGGAGCCAGGCAAGGCCATCGCCTCGCTGTGGAAACACAAGGAATGAGCAACGCAAGTGCGAGCAAGTCAATACAAGCACCAGGATGACATAAGCACCTACCTGACAATGCTCGACATGGTGGCCGCGGGACTGGGGCGGTGTGTCTTCTTGGCGCCGCCTCCGACCGGAGCAGCGCTAGTGGGGGCGGCCCGCTTCCCCTTGCCCTTGGGTGCGGTGACCTCGGCCAGGTCCACAACCTCGCCATGAGCGGCTATTCTAGTGCAAGCAAAATATCAAGTTCATGGCTAAAAGCATAACAAGTGCAAGGCAGATAAGGACAAAGGACAAACTCTCACCGGGTGGGAACTCGCAGCCCTCGTCGGCCCGCATGGGGAACCGCTCTGCCTCCACCGGCGGAGCCTTTGCCAGCTTGAAGTCCACGGTGAAGTTGGGGAGCTCGTTGTCTCCCATACCGACCTCCACTAGTTGCGCCGTGAAAAGCTACTCAACAAGGGAAGATAAGAGGCACGAAACGGTAGTCCCTCAGGAAAATCCACCCAGAGAAGAGCAAGAAAGACATACCTTAGGTGGAAGACGGCTGCGGTGGTACGGCCAGCAGGAACACCCATTCCTCCTCCAGCCCCTCCTTCGAGATGGTGGCGAGCCATTCGCGGAGGGCGGCATGCGACACATCCAGCCGAGATACCCGGGTGGGATCCAGATGGCCAGAGAGGTGTCACATCTTGTGCGACTGGTGCTGCAGCGGGAGCACGTGGTTCGCCATCCAGGACAGCAGAATGTCCCGGGCGGTGAGCCACTCCTTCTCCACGAGGACGGCCAGCCGGGCACCCATCCGGTCGATGTCCCAAGTGCTGGACGCTCCAGGCCTTCCAGCTGGAGGGAACGTTGGGGAAGGAGGGGACCTTGATGAAGTCCACCTCGGTGTAGTTGTGCACGTAAAAGTACAAGCGCTGCCAGAGCTTGACACTGTTGGGGAGCTCCAGGCGCAGTATGGGCACTGATGGCCGCGGGTAGATGGCGAAGCAGCCCGTCTCCATCAGCGCCCCGCCTTTCCCAACCACCTAAACCTTGAAGTAGAAGAACTTCAAGAAGTTTGCGACGTCAGGGCAGACGCCGAGGAATGCCTCATAGCAGGCCGCATGATGCGACAACATCGACACGGCGTTGGCTCCAAGGTGGTGGAGCTGCAGGTCGAAGGTGACGAGTAGCTCCAAGACGAAGCGGCTCAGCGGCAGCCCAAGGCCACGAGCGAAATGGGCGAGGAAGATGATGGCCTCGCTAGGCTAGGGGTTGGGCACCCGCTTGCCCTCTGGCGCGAGGCGATGCTTCAGCAGCCGTTCCGACGGCAGGAACTTCCCTCACTAGTACTTCTTCACCAACTCCTCTATGACATACGAGCCGCACCACCCGCCGACGACCTCGGGCAGCATCTTATTCGGAAAGGTGGATGTGGTTGAAGCGCGGGGTCCCGTTGTCGAGAAAGAGGAGCGGCGCCGGCGACCAAGAAACAGTGGCACAGAGGATCAGTGAAAAGCTAGAGCGCAAGAGAGAATAGGGATGGCAGGCACAGGGAGACAAAGTGAGGAGCCACTGCTCCTTAGCGTACGTATTTATCAGGGAAGAAGGGCCATGCTGGTTCCCCTCCCTCCGTGCCACATGGCAAGCAATGGCCCCATTCCCTCATGCCGATTCCCCTACCTCCGCGCCACGTGGCGAGCAACCGCCCTACTCTCCCACGATGGTTCGGGACTGATCGCGTGCACAAGCGCCACGCGCACAAAAGATCCCGCAGAAGTTACCGCGGGAGGCAAACCGCGCCCACGATCTCCAAGGAGACACAATGATGAAGGCGTGCACGCGGTTACCAAAAAACTGCCGCGGCAGACCTAGAAGTCAAACTGACGTGACGTGCACCAGAAACGGCAGGCATGGTTGACGTGAGAGCCGATGATAGCAAACTGGCGATCCCTCTCCTGGCCGGGTGCGGCAGCCGGTCAAGAAGATCACCGCTCACATCCTGTGGGTGGGGCCATCGGCTCCGTAGCCGGTAAACCCCAGTCGGGAAAACAGCACAGAATCCCAAGCCAATACAGGACAAAGACTACAAGACAAAGACTACAAGATAAATGAAAACGACAAAGCATCTTCACCATCAATCATTTCAAATGAGCACGCAAGAACTTCTCCAAGAGGACAAGTCCTAGCGCGCTCGGGGACTAGTGTTGGGGGGATGACCCCTAGGTAGGCCAAGACGGGACCAACCGGCTGGCTCCAAGGAGCACATGCCGTCTGGACCTAGATCAAGGAACCACAGCCGGGTGGAATCCCCACCCGGTCCGCATTCAAGTTTCCCCGGCTAGCCTGTCTAGCCGGGTAGCCAGAAGAACCGGTTGGGAGGCCGCTCATAGCTGGCCATGGTATGGTGGGGGTGAGGCTCCTTGCTGAGCGCACCTTTGACTGGACAGGCTGGCTGGCCTGGCCGGTGCTACTGGACAACTACGCCAAATCTGGAAGCTGACGAGCAAAGCAAGGTCTAATGAGGAAAGCTCCGGCTTACGCATAAAGAACCGGCTGACAAGTAAAGCAAGGGCGGTGGACACTGTAGCGTGGTCCTCCCCTGTACTGGAGGCTTGACTAGACTCGGGCCTACCGTTTGGCCCTGTCTAGCCGGCCCACTTTGTAAGGCCCAAATCCAAACAGTAAACCCTAGAACCCACTTTGTAACCTACCTCCTCGACCTGTATATAAGGGAGGGCTAGTGCTAGGGTTCTAGGTAGAGACACAAGAGGCAGGACTTAGACAATTTCAAGCGAGAAGTAGCTAAGGAAACAGCTCAAGGAGCATATGTATTGGGCACTCGCCCCCTTTGATAGTAGATCCTTGTAGGAGTAGGAGTTCTACCTCGCCAAGAGGGCTCCAAACCTGGGTACATCACTGTGTTTGCAGTATCTATGCCCAACCCGTTGTGAGTAGCCACCGATAGCATCCTGATTGTCCCCTTCAAGCCATCCCCGATGGTACTGCCGTGTTCCACACCACGACAGAAAGATTGGCACGAAGAAAGAAAGGCATAAGGGCCAGCAAGAAAGTTACCCCGGCACCACGGGGGGCGGCCACTTCTTGCGACCAAGGCGGCTGGGCGGAAGGGCGCCGGTCTGGCTCCTCTTGGGGGGCGGCTCCTCCACAGCGGGCCGGTTGGCCCTGCTGCCTCCTCAGCTGGACCGGCTAGAGCCAATCCCGCCAGCACCGGACCGGCTAGAGCCGCCCCCGCTAGTGCCGGACCGGCTAGATTCACCGTCCATTGCACGGCGCTGAGTTAGCTCGGGAGCCGGCGCGGCCTCCTCCTCCTCGTCAACCTCCGCGTGGGGGTCGGCGGTCGGCTCGTCGTTCCGGCTGGGGAAGACGTCGTTGTCCCCATCTGACTCCTCGCCGGACCGGGCGAGCACGTGGCTCAGGAAGGTCAGGCGTGAAGTTCTGGAGGGGGTCTCACCCTCCTCTCGGAGGATGCAGAGGAACATCTCCCAAGGAAAAAAGAAGCGCAAGAGATTAGCTGGACGACATAAAATCGCAAGAAAGAAAAATCTGGCTGCCAAGACTTGCCTAGGGCACGCGGTTGTCGCGGCTGTAAGGGGCCAGCCTGAACTTCCATCCTTCCCGCAGCCGCTCCTTCGTGATCGTCCACACCCACTCCTTCAAGTTGAGGTAGCGGGGATCACGGCGGGACAGCCGGGTCTGGTCCAGCCGGCCGGAGTAGAAGCATATCTTGTGCGCTCGCTGCTGCAGTGGCATCATCAGCCTGGACATCCAGCTCAGGGTGATGTCCAGGCCGGTCAAGCCGGTGGTGACGAGGGCGCGCATGCGCTGCAGCATCGCATCCGACTCCGTCTTCTCGCTGTAGATCTTTAGATCCCGCTGCTGCCGGCTAGATTCCATGTCCTTGAAAGCCGGCAGGTTGATCCGATCCTTGTCGGTGAGGTTGCGGATGTAGAAGTACGACTGCTGCCACAGTCGCACTGTGTCCTGCAGCCGGAACTTGGGGTATCTGGTCTACGTGCGGGAGTAGATGGAGGCACCGCCGCACGTCACCAGCGGCCCCTTGGTGAACTGGACCTGCGGCCAGACTCAGAAGGGCCGGCAGGAGAGCCCGAGATCCGGCTGGATCCCGAGATAACTCTCACAGAAGGCTGCAAAGTGTGCCAGCATCCCGATGGCGTTGGCGCCGAGGTGGTGGAGGCGGAGGTCGAAGAAAAAGCAAGAAAGGTGAGGAAGAAGGGATGCACCGGCAGCGCGAAGCCGTGGGCGAGATGCGACAGAAAAATCACCCGCTCCCCCTCCGCCGGGTGTGGTGATTCCTCCCCCTTCGGTGCCAGCCACACTTCCACCTCTGTCTCCGGCGGCAGCACATGGGTGGCGCGCTACTTCTAGATGTGCTCCTCCGTCACGGAGGAGCCACACCAGGATCCGTGTTTGGCAGCCATCTCTAGCTCACAGGGAAGCACTCCGGTTGAAGAGTGATGGTGGCCCGTACCGCCGACGATGCTAAGCTGGTGGCGTGGTGGGCTACAGAAACAGCAGCAGGCGAGGCAGAGCGAGGAAGACAAGGGCGCAGAGGAGGATTGGGAAGGCAATGAACAGAAGGATGAACCGCTCGACCTGGGCGGCCTTTTAAAGACCCGGAAGCGGAACCGTCCGCGATGCCACGCGGCGCCCATCGAGTCGCACCCTACTCTCCCCACTGCGCAGGATCCTTTAAGCAGGCACGAGACGCGCAGACGATCCCGGGGCAGAAACCGAAGAGGCAGACGGCAGTTCCCGAGGCGACATGCAACAGGACGTTACGCTGCCCGCTGCAGTGCAATGATGATGTGTGCGCGCGTGGCCGGCATCAGCACTGATGTCACGGGTAGCGCAACCGCTAGGCGCAGCCGGCCAAAAAATTCAAAATTGAAGAGGAGCATGCGCACATTTCACCTAAGGGCTAAATCCACACGTGCTCGGGGGCTAGTGTCGGGGGGATGACCTCTGGATACCCCAACCAGACAAGAATCACGACAGTCGGACCGTGTCTGGCTGGCCGAGCACAGCCGGACAAGAGCAAGTGAAGCCGGCTACCTCATGGTAGCTGGAACCGCGAGGAGCAGCAAGGCGCGGGGCCGGCTACATCAGCGTAGCAAGACTTAATCAATAGGATAGTGCGACGTGCTATACAGTACACGGTACACCCTGGTACGATGATAAGACCCGCAACTAGCCGACCATACCGAAGACTTTGCGGGGTGATGCGGGAATAGTGGCCATACGCTGACGATGGGCTCGCATGGCATTCACTGTACCCACGACGACCTTACCACTTGTACTCTGATGGGATGTAAGTGTACTGAGTACTGTAGATGACTAGCCAGCTGGGACCTACCTGTGGGGCCTGCTAGCCGGACTGGCCAGTAAGGTTGTTGTCTCTCTGCCTATATAAGGAGAGGCAAGGTTCTAGTAGAAGGGGTTGGTCTCGGTGCATTTAAGGAAGTAGCTAGAGAATACAGCTCAAGGAGCGATTGTAGCCCGTATACCACTCATAGTCAGATCGGCAGGAGTAGGAGCTTTACCTCTCCACGAGGATCCGAACCTGGGCACTTCTTGTGTCTCGCTACACTTGCTCTTATCCAATCCCGCCCGCGGACGATGTCGAGAGCTTCCCTGCTTGTCCCCACACCTCTATCTAACCTGTTTAGGTACTGTCATTCCCAATACAACGACAATCGCTATGTAATGGATCATCGCCTAAGTAGTCAGCGTACAACATGCAGGAGTGATGACCGAAAGTGCACAGATCGATTGTATCTAGTTTCAAAATAAGAGTATTGAACCCTCATAGAGCTATTTGGTTAAGGTCTTTATGCCCCTCATCACTGTCTACCAAAGGATACTTGTAAGCCGCCTTTGATTTCAAGTAAAGAGTGTTTGAAAGGTTTTTGGTTGATGCAGAAAAGTAATTAAAACAAGTAACAAAAGCGTTTGGAATGGTGGCTGAACTCAATAGGGATAAAGCGTTCTCGGGGATGTAGGATACACCACTAGCATGTTGTAATTAATCATAATTAGGATAACCTATTTCTTATGTCATGACATGTGTGCAGAGATCCCATAATAAGATGTTCAGTACAAGGCTCGTAGGAAGTCACTTTGTTGAGCCAAGAATGAGGTCATCTCTAAACAACCACCACGATGTCTCAGAGCAGTCACCCATACAGACCACAACAATTAAGGGTATCCCCGTGGACATCGTAATTATCTTAGTGAATCTCGCTTTATTCCTCCTTCGACCATGTAGGTTGCTAGCCGGTGCTTCTAGTCACAATAGCTCCGGACACACTTCCAAACACGTCCAAAGGATTTCACCCTTTTCCTTAGACCCGAAGGCAAATGATATGTGGTCGACTATACATACCATCTAAAGATAGAGATCAAACACACATCATACATCAATCGATCATAGACACAAGTAATAGATCATATTTATTTCATTTCATAATAGTGCTAGGGTTTCTCTATCTCCCCAAGAACGAAGGAAACTACTCATACATGGAAGCAATTTTCAACATCATCATAATCAAATGGATGGATAAAAGTATGGGGATGAATCTAGTACAAACCATAATTGAATCTGGAATTACAACAAGATCTAATGAATAGAATATGGGCATAGTAGTGGTGATGGTGATGCAGCGGTTGATGATGAAGGGGATGATGCGACGTCCTCCAATGATCCATGAAGCAGCAAGGATTTTCCCTTCTCCAAGTTCCTACTCTAGACCCCTTTCTGGTGTGGTTTTTCATGGCTGGAAGTTTATGTGAATGTCGGATCTGTGATCCATCTTCGCGAGGTGAAAGTTTTGACGAGGGGTCACGTTGCCACAATGTACGGGCAGACGGTACGGGTGCGCTCCGCCCGTACCAGTGGTTAAGACCTCTGTGTCCTCCAATGCGTGTGCAAATCTCCCATGTGCGAAGATAACTCAATTAAATGACTTATATCACTTAAAAATATCATATTACAACATAATATGATAGCTCAAATTGATATGTTCATAAGAGACTTAGTAATTCGAGATCCTGTTGAAACAAGGAAAAAAGGTCCACGCAAACGCAGTAAAATACCAAAAACCCTACTCTACTTATGAAAAAAAAAGTTAAATATGCTTCAATGTTGGACTCATCAACTCCCCCAAGCTAGACTCTTGCTTGTTCCCAAGCAAGATGGTGGCTTATGGACAAGATCATCATGTTCATGAGGCACGAGTCGCTACAAGAAATGAGGCAAAAATTGAAGCCGAATACAATATCAGATGTAGAGTTACACTGGGAGTTTTATCACACCTTTACACATCACATGACTTAGAGGCTTCCACACCTTTTTGTATTAATGAAGTTATAAGAAGCTTTTAGTGATTAAACATATTATATAATCATAAGGTTTAAATGGTTGAGCACTTGATTTGAGTAATGAAGATTCGTGATCATTCTTTTTCTTTTTCTCTTTTCAAGCTTGTACTTTTCTTTTGCCTTGAAATTCTCTTGATAGCTGATCTTTTATCTCTTTTCTCCTATTTTTTATATAGCAGAGCTACTTTATCATGCTCACTAATTTTTATGGCTCTTGTAAACTCAAACCTGTGATTATAATATGTTACCAAGATTTTTCTTCTCATAATTTAATCAATACTTTTATTGGTGTGGAAGACCCTAAAATCATAACAGTTGTACACGTATCATAACGCTCAGCCTAATTCAATCATCTAATATAATAGTCATGAATCAAAAAGATTACTTCAAATATCATAAAGTCCCGTAACTCAACGGATATAATTGTTTCCTTGAATAGAAGGGAGCTTGAAGATGATACAACTAATGCAAATTCTTGAATTAAAACCTAACATGCGTGTGATAAAGTAAACATGCTAAAACTGTAAGATAGATTACAAGGTGTTATAGATCTCTCCCAAGATTGGTATCAAGCTGGTGGGATCAAATAATTCCTTGCGATTATTCGATACTGTGGTGTTTCCTTAATTTGTAGAAGAAGCCCTGAAATTATGAAGGCTTGCATGAAGCGTCTTGTTTGTTGCTTCTAGGATCATGATGCGAATTCGACGTTGCTCACTAATTGTTTCTAATTGCTCCACATGTGCCTTATACAACTAAATTGTTTGCTTTTGTTCATTGATGGACTAGAGGCTGATGTCGAGGTTGGCTTATAATCCTTTCATTATCTCTAGGTCCATCTAATCTAGATAACAACGCAACAGTTGAGTGTGTTTAGAGGACCCTAGAGACTTTACCTCGACTTCCTTGATGTGGTGATCGAGTTTGTCTAGGGAGGCTTGGATCTCTTATCCTTGCTGCTTCAGTCTCTCCAAGTAGGACTTTTCGTCTTCCTTTGGATTGAGTTGAACTTCTTCAAAATCATATTCTTGACCCACCATGAGGTTGAATACTTTACGCCCATTCTTGACCATCTTCATCAACTTGAATCCATCTTCGGCTCCTAGCTGATTACACAAGGCTTCCTCTCCTTTCTTCTACACGGCGGCTACCCCCTTGGTATCTTCTGTGATCTTTGAAGAAGATCCCTGGAAATCCTACTTGGCTTGAACGGTGTTCCATGGGTAAGACAAAGCTACAAGGTTCCTGAGAGGGAGGAGCGACGTGGGGAAAATCTGTTTGACCAGAGGGGAAAAGAAACTTTTTGGAAGCCTTATGAAGGGTTAGAAATAGAGAAAATTCGTATTGGAAGAAAAAGGGTCGACCAAGAAAAGAATCCCAACAAATAAGGTAAGAAATAAGCGAAAATTAAAGAAAACGAAACTGTAACAACCACTGGTACGGGTGGACACCCGTACGACGCGCTTGTACCAGGTCTTTTTCCAAAACTTGACTTGTTTGACATCGGCATGAAATCAACCGACCAAGTGGTACAGGCGGGACCCGCTCGTACGGTATGACCGTACTGGTGATTAGCGACTTCTTCTTCTCCTTTTTTAGAGATAAGTAATAAACCAAATAAATGAGAGACCACAGGGCAGGTAACAACCTATCGTACAGTCGTGTCCGCCCGTACAGTGTGGTCATATCGAAACCCTTAAAACAACACGGAAGTACTAACTATTTAACGACCAGTGGTATGGGCAGGTCCTGTCATACCATCCGCCCGTACCAGACTTGTAAAACTGATAGTAACTTCAGAATAACACTAGGAAACCAAACATATGAATAGGAATGCCAAACAATCATCTAGAACAAAGATGAATCAAGATTTCAAACATGTTCTTCATCTAGAGGAAATGAGTTTACTTGGGTACTGACGAGGGGTTAACTCATCAATGCCCATCATAGATGGACTTAGGTTCGAGGAAGTGGGGAGCGCTAGAGGCATCGATCGGCTAGCAAACAAGCACATAGCGGCACAAGGTTTACCTAGGTTCAGGCCTCGTAGAGGACCCTACTCCTGCTTGTCTGCTCTTGGAATTATCGAGGGATTCGAAAGTTACAGGGGTGCGCAGATGCAATCTGGCGATGGTGTGGAAAATAGGGTTGTGATTGTCCTCCTCGCCGCCCCCTCCTAGACTTTATATAGATAGGCTAGGTCTCGGGATAGCAGGTCGAGTCGGTTACAAGTTAGGGTTTTCCCTTTGAACTTTCTATCTTGAGATCGCTGTGTGCCGCAAGTAGTCGAGTCTCCTTTGGTCACCCGAATCTTTGATTGGGCCCTGGTAACACCGTGGGCTTCTGCTAGACTGGACCGTATATGCCAAACTCGAGTACCTGTAAGGTATGCCCATGTACATAGCCCCCGATTGTTCGGTTGAATCGCAGATTCGAGTGAAGACTTATAAAGCCTTCGGGTGCACAGTTGAGTGTGTCTTTTCGAGTGCTCTAGTTTGTTTCATATGGATTGTTGATCTACGTGTCTGATTCACCCGATGTATTGGGATCAGTTAACTTAGCACAAAACAATGCAATCTACTCAAACTCGAGTCCCTCGACTCGAATTCGGAAAGGTGCTGGCGTAATTAGACTCAGGCCGCGGAGGTCTTATAGAGTCGAATCCCAGTGTATAAGTGTGAGCACTCGACACAACCGTCAAGTCTTATTTCATCATGCATGTAGGCACGGATTATGTGGTAGAGCACAGAAGGTGTGTTGCCAGGCATTCTTCAGGTCTTATCTTCATGCTGCAAGCGTGGCATCTGAATTTGGTCATCGCAGAGATGAGTCGGGTGGCCCAGGAGACGTAATCTCTTTGTAGGGAAAATACGGGGCGGAGTCACCAAAGATTTGAAGTGTGGACGCAGTCAACACACAGTTTATGTATAAGAAAAAATCATAGGGTGCGCGACCAGTGCTCCCTATGGGAGTAGCCCTCGAGTGCCTATTTGAGTCGTAGACTCGAGTGGGGACTATAAATATTTTGCGACTGCTGTCGTATTTTTGTTGTTTTAGTCGAAAGTGCTTTCAGTGCTCCCTATGGGAGTAACCCAGAGTTCACAGTCGAATCGTTGATTCGAATGAAGGGTTTTGAGAGAAAAATACATTCTCATAATGCTTGGATGCCGGTAAAGTTCGTCGGGTGCGCGGCCAGCGCTCCTGTTAGGAGTAGCCCCCGAGTGCCTGATCGAGTCGAAGACTCGAGTAAGGACTAGAGTAGTCAGAAAGTGCTCCTGCTGGAGTTAGTGACGTCAGTGCTGACGATGAGATGATCTCAATTTCCCATGTGAGCGGTTTTGACGGGACGTGATGAAAAGTGGGTCCCATTTTCTGACTTGGATTTGACCGGGCATGCGTAATATTTGTTTTAACTATGTCTCCTCGATTCTCGCGCGTAATGGTGGGAGTGGAGCGACGGTTCGTGGTTTTCACTGCCACACGTCGACATTGATTTGTGCAACGCGCCTGGTTGATGTCTTGTTGTCCGTTGGATGGCATCTGCGAGTAGGTTAAGTAGAGATTGTGTTGTGCGGTAATTTCCCCACATCTTCATCTTCTTCTTCATGCACTTCCTCCATTGCCGCTCCTTGCTGTTCCATAGCTTGCATGCTCTTTGTGGCGCTGGACGGTCTTCACACTTTTCCTAGTTACTTTCTGCGCTCCCATCGCAAGCGCCAGATGGGAAAGAAGAAGGGAACCTCCACCGCTGGATCTGCGGCCGCCACAGTTGCGGCCAAGAAGAAAAGCGCCGTCACCACGGGCACCAGCGCTGCCACCACGGCTGGGAAGAAGAAGGGCCCAGGAATGCGCGTCACGAACGGGTCGTGGTGGCCATCCACCATCAAGGCCACAAAGCTCTTCACCCAGTGTCAAGATGGTGCGCTCCCTGCCGCCGAAGATGACTGCCGAATCCCTGACAATGAGGTAATCCCTAGTCCCCCCGCCGGGTTCGGGTGATGTTCCTCGTGTTCATTATTCACGTTCTATCTCTCCCCTTCACAAATTTGTGAGGGGGTTGCTTTGTTTCTATGGGCTCCAGCTGCACTAGCTGACCCCAAACCCTATCCTTCACATTACTTGCTTCATTACCCTCTGCGAGTGCTGGCTCAGAATCGAGCCACACTTTGGCCTCTTCAAAAAAAAATTCAAGATCAAACGCTAGTCGGGGTCAGGATCAGTAGTCTACGATATAGGAGGCTGTAGGATCCACGTCGACTCTAGTGTCACCTATTTTGCCATCAACCTCAATGCGTCTATCCAAGGATGGAGGGAGAAGTGGTTCTACATTCGCGACCAGAAGGTTGACGAAGAACACTATGGACTCGCGCCCTTTCATCCGGTGGCAGCTTGCAAGAGGAGGAGGTCGTAGAAGAATACTGTGATGCCCGACAAAGCCGAGGAAACAGAAACTCTTTACCAGCATGTCTGCAACCTCGAACGCCGTGTAGGCAAAGAAGTAGGAGGCGCAGACCTTATTCGCACATGGATGCGTCCTTGAGTGCAGCCGCTGCAGACTAGGGTGCACCCAATGTTTTGATAGACTGGTTCTGACGATGTGACTCGCATCTCGCGAGAGGGCATCTCTTCGGGCGAAGTAGATAGGAGGTTTCGACTGCTGACCAAGTACATCTCCAAGGAGGATCTCCCGGGTGACTCAGTCGTGCCTCCCTTCTATGCAAGCCATCCTCCACCTGAGGTGGATTTCTTTTAGAAGTTCTTCTTATTTTTCGATTGCTTGATGTGTGTCTTTTATACTAATGCTTGGTGGTGGTTTCAGGACTGGAAAGTGACCACCATGCTACCTCCTCAGCCCGAGGGAATAATTCCGCACGAAGCGGAAGAGGAGGATGAGTCAGGCACCACCATCCCTGTTGGGGAGGAGCAGGAAGCCCCCGAGTCCAGCAGGCACGGGACTCGCAAGCACTCCCGAAGCAATGACTCGGATGCCTCTTCGCCGATGATGCTGGAGGGTCCTCCCACTGTAGTAGAGGAGCCAATTCCTACCGTGCTTGTGCGCGCCATGGCTCCTCCTTCATGGAAGAAGCTGAAGGTACCGAAGGAGGCATCTGAGGACTCCTTCGACCTCGACAATTTTGATGGGTATGATTTGATACTCTTGCGAGTTCATCTTTTCTTCCCAACATCTGTTTTTCTGAAGTGGTTCTAGGTGTTTTTGTAGTCAAACGGCATCGTCATCTTCTGACAACTGTCAATTTTTCAAGGAGACTAGAGTCGCAGACTCTAAAGACAAGGAGGTGGTGGCACGATCTCCTTCTCCTTCGGTGGCGGCCCACTCCGGTGCCAATTCTTTGAGTTCCCCCCACACTGGGGGGAACCAGATGGTTGCCTAGATATAAGTCAGAAGGAAACTTCGGAGTCCCTGGAGGAACATGTAAGTTTTTCTTGTCGTTGGCAGTCGAACTTTGGTTGATGCTCACACTTGTTCTTTCTTGTAGCATGTCTTGAAGGAATCTGCTCGCCTCGCCAAACGGACCATGTCCTTGGGTCGCCAGCATGCTTCGCTGGAAACCCGTCATCGTGCTTTTGAAGGTGAATTTACATTTTTCCTTCATTTTTCTTGTGCAAGAGCTGGTGGGCTCAAGTTTTGCCATTTTATCCTTTGTAGGTGAACATAACGATCTTCTTCGTCACGTCGACTCCCTCCAGAAGGGACTTGTCGCGGCAGAGAAGAAACGCGATGAGGCACTCAAGGATCTAGAAGAGTCGAAAATGCGTGAGGAAGATTTGCATTCCTCCACCGCTGAGAGGGAAAAGGTGTTCATAGAACAGCTCTTCTCTGTCGTGAAAGAACTCTTAGGTATGATACTGCCTCATTTGCATTTTCCATGCACTTTGCCTGCATGTTATTGTGCTCATGCACATGTTTTGTAGATGTTGCTAGCGTCTACTTCGACACCCAGGCTTTGACCCGCATAGATGCTTTGGCCGGCACCGTGGCTGCAGTCGAAGACTACAGCATCTCTGCCAAGGACTCACTCGGGAAGGCCAAGGGCGTGTTGGGCCGTCTTCGAGAGGGGATGGTCCCCAAGGCCAAGCTGATCGAAAATCTTGATGGCTTGGCGGAATCCTTCGCAGAAGGTGTGCCTATGGACTTCAAGAATGCACAACGGGCAGTTGGAGCGACCATGGGACTCGTGATGGCGCAAGCTCATGGCGTGGAACTGGACCCCAACGAAGTATCCTCGGTGATGTCGGTCACCGCGGAGGGCCAGCAGGTAGTGTTTGTTCCTTTCACCACTAGTTGCAGTAAGTATGGGCCTCGGCTCATTGAGAAACTCGCCAAGTATTCGGCGGAGCTGCTGCAGTTAAAGACTACAAAGGCTACAGTGTCTGGGGCTATAGCTAGGAATACTATGGCATCAGAGACTTCTACGGATTCGTGGAAGCCCTCGAGTACCAAAGCGTAGTCATAGAATGCTGCTTAGCTGCCTTTTGTAATAGTCTGGCTTTCCTTTGTTGAACTGTGCTTTTGTGGGATTGCCCCTTTTGAGACTCACTGAACTTGAATGCTCTCTTCTTTTTATTGATGAATGGTTGGTCTTATTTGCCTCTTTCTCTTGCTATAATAGGGTCCTTCGAGTGGTCCGCTTGACTCTCCTCCCACCGATGAAACTATGGTGCGGCCATGTTCAAAGGTGGAGGAGCTGTCGCTGCTCTCGCGACTGCGTGACCGCATAAAGCATTTGGAGCAAGAGATGCCCATGATCCATGGTAACGTGGACGTGTGGAAGTCAAAAGCTGAAAAAGGCGACGCACACGAGAAGTACCTTATAGGAGAGGTGGCTCAATTGAATGAGCAATTTAAGTGTTAGTTCTCTAGCTTCTTATCCTTTCTTTAGCCATTCGTGGCGGCACTTTGTCTTTATGCTTTGCACTTCTTCTTGTAGTTGTTAGCGCTCGTCACCTGCAGGATGAGAGGGATCAAGTTGCCATTCGACTGAACGACTTGACCCAGGAGCAGCTGGAAGTTAGTGGATATTTCTGGGTGGATCACGACCGTCCAGTCGTGTTGGCAACGCCGCAGGATTGTGCATCACGGGTGCTGCAGTGCTTGAAGAAGTCGCAGTCGTGCCTCAAGCATATCTTCCAGGCGATGTTCCCCTTGGATGTGGTGCCTTCAAGCTTGCTAGCTTTGCTGACGAATTTTCAGGATATCGACGTGGTCCGCGAGGGCGTGCGTTAGTAGTTGGTCGCGGGTGCCAAGGCTGCGTTGGTGCTTGTTCGCCTGCACCGGCCAGATATGGATTTCGCAGCAGTTTCCGTTGGACCACCGCCCCCGCCAGAAGGGATGACATGGAACATGGTGCCACATTACCGGGCAGTTGATTGGCCAGCCGAGGATATCGTCGATTTCTTCGAAGAGCACACAAATGTTCTCCTTTTGCAGCAGTAGTGTAGTATGGACCTGCACATGGATGCATAGGTGTTGTAAAGTTCATATAATTGTGTCGGTTATTTTTGATACCCGTTAATATGTAAAAAACTTGCTAGCTTGTATGTTTTTCAAGTGTGTTATCATCTGCAGTTCCTTTTTGTTAGCCTGGCGTATATTCATCTCAGCACCTTATCAACCTATCAGGTGTGTTGCAGCTGGGCTGAATTTTACCAAGGGTTCGATTGATAGTGCGTCAGCTACCCAGGATACTGCGTTATTCGTGTAACGAGGTGTAGAGGGTGGCGCATCCCCCGAGGGATGTAATTGCAAGAAAAATAGAAAAACATAAAGTTGGAGGCACTTAGCTTTAATTATTCGTAGAATATCACGAGGTACAATGTATGGATAAGTAGCCTGGCTGAATAGCCTTATTTGTAAAGTAAAACATCTAAGGCTAGAAACGACGCAGCTGCGCGACGTTCCAGGGATTGGAGTATGCGACTCTGCTTTCTAGGTCTTTAAGGCGGTAGGTGCCACCTGGGATTACTTCGGTAATCACATAGGGTCCTTCCCAAGGGGACTCAAGCTTGAGGTGCCCTTGTTGCTTCAGTCACAGGACCAGGTCTCCTTCGACGAAGGATTCTAGGCGTTGCCTTCTGCTGTGGTAATTCTGGAGGTTCTGCTGGTAGATCGTGGATCTCTCTGCTGCAATCTCACGTGCTTCATTGAGGAGGTCGATGGAGTCTTCGAGTGCGAGGGTTGATTCTACCTCGCTTTATGCTACTACCCGTGGGGCTTTATTGCGTACCTCTGCGGGTAGTACCGCCTTGGTGCTGTGTACCATGAAGAATGGAGTATAGCATGTAGCGTTGTTTGGAGTTGTGTGCAGAATCCATAGTACCAATTGTAGCTCCTCGGGCCAGCACCCAGCAGCTCTTTCGAGTGGTCGGAGGAGCCTTTTCTTGATCCCGCTGTAGACGAGGCCGTTGGCCTTTTCGACTTGACCGTTGGTCTGAGGGTGCGCCACTAAGGCGTAGCTGAGGTTGATTCCCAATTTTTCGCAGAAGCCCTGGAATTTGTTCGAGGTGAAGTTTGTTCTGTTATCCATGACGATGCTATGTGGCACTCTGAACTGGAAGACGATGGACTCGAAGAATTTAACGGTGCTAGCTCATGATTGGGTTGTCACGGCATGGCCTCAGTCCACTTGGTGAATTTGTCGACTACGACGAGGAGGTAGACATATCCTCTAGGTGAAGATTTCTAGAGCTTGCCGACCATGTCGATTCCCCATTGTGCATAGGCCAGGCCACAGGTATTGGCCTGAGATCTACGCCAGGTGTGTGTGGCTTGTCCATGAATCGCTGGAAGGCATTGCAATTTTGGACGATGTCCTTGGCGTCATGCATTGCCATTGGCCAGTAGAATCCAGCTCGTAGAGCTTTGGCGAAGAGGGTGCGACTGCCAGCGTGGTGGCAACAAGTGCCTTCGTGTATCTCGAGGAGGATGGCTCTTCTGTCTCTGTTGGAGATGCAACATTGAAGGACTCCTTTGATGCTTGATAGTTGTGAGATTCAACACATTTTTGATGGCTTTTATTGATGGTTTTCTCCCGGATTTGATCGTTTTCTGGTTTTACCTAACGCTAATACTTCGGTAGTGAAGAAAACTTGGTTTTTAATGTGCATTTTAGGTTCTGAACATCAACAAGATGATTTAACTAGAGAAACAAAATATTATGGGGAAAACAAGCAAGTCTCACTTTGGAAGCACGCAAGAGGAGTCAACAGAAGCTTCAACGAGCAACTATACAGCAGGAATATTTTTCCGGCCGTATAGTTCTAGCTGTATAGTTGTCGTCGCCTCTTTCTTGTCAAAAGGGAAAAATTCCATGAAGGGATGGGGGAGAAAAACACAACACAGCAGCCGCCACACCATCCAGAAGGGAGAGATAAGAGATCCGGAGAAGAAGGAGAAGACGCTCTTCATCTCGCTCCATGATCTTCGACCTCCTAGCTAATACACCCCACAGCCACTACTTGTACTTGAGAGAGAGAGGGATCTCCACCTTGGAAGACGAGGGTTTGAGATTGTTTCTTCCCATCTTGAATTGTGTTGGATATTTTTATATTCTTATTGTGGATCTCCACGGTAATACCAAGGCGAATTCCCTTTATTCAGTTGTATTGATCATCTGTTCTTCTCTCATGTGTGAGTAATTCCCTTGGGCATGGGAGACGTAGGGGATTGGTGAGATGTGATGTGCCTTCATATATTTTATGTTAGTGATTGATTCTAATTACTATAATATGTGTGCTTGACTATCTGTGGGATGCCTAATGCTTGTTGTCCAATTAAGGGCCCAGACAACATGATACCTTGTTCTACACAAATAAGATCTTGTACGCTGGTGGACCGACGACCACCGGTTGACACGGGGATATCAATGGAAAGCTAGTTGACTCGAGGATAATGAGTAACCACTATGCTTATTGCATTAGTCTGATCCAAGGAGCTTAATCGCTAAGCAACCTGAACGGTCTTAATCGTCTAGAGTCTGACCATGGTTTTGGTAGCAGGCTAGTAGGATTATTGAAGTTGGGATGAAATCTACCAAGAGGAGTTCCGGCTAATAATGGGTTACTCGCCTACACATATATCTATAATATTATAATTGTTACATTTACCATTTATCCACCTGGCATATTCACTATCACCATGAACTGAATCTCCCCGCGCCTTCTTTCGTCATCTGCAGGAAACAACAAACAATCAAAGTCGTTCTTTATTTTTATGCTTTATATTTCTAAAGTTTATATTTTAGTTTTATTTAAATCTATCGCATTTAATCAAAACCTATTCTTATTTCAACACTTGCAGTCAATTCACTCGAAGACATGTGACAACTTCGGGTGTGACAAAGACTTCATCAATAAACACTTACCTTTGGGCTCCTTGTGGGATCGATATCTGAACTTCGAAACTAGCTACAAACGATCTATGCTCTTGCAGGCATCAAGGTATTTTCCATCGCGGTTGTCGGGGAGCTAAGCGCTAAGTGTTTGTCTTTTGACATTTCAGGTGTTGCTACTACAAAATGTTCTCCTTAGGAGACAAAGGGTCTACACGCTCTGGTAGGACCTACTTGCCAAATTATATTGAGCGCGTGCCTGCTGAGAGGCGTGAAGAAATTATTAAAAAACTTTTAAGATCAAATAAACTTGAAGTTGAAAACCTGAGTGATATTATGGAAATTATGTCTATGTATAGGACAACTCCTATGAAACCTAAGAAAACTTTGATGGCATACAGTGCTCCAAGTTCTGAATTTCTTAAACAGCTAATAGAATTCCCTAATCCTAGAGTTAGAGAATATCGATTTGATGGTGGAATCATTAAAATTTTGCAGGAAAAAGCTTTTAGTGGAAGGGAAGATGAAGACCCAAGAAGACACATTAGAGAGTTTGACGATGTGATAACATCGCTCGGACCAAAAGGTTTGCCCAGAGACTTCTATCGTCTTAAATTATTTCGATGGTCTCTTAAAGGTAAAGCTCTAAACTGGTTATATTCTCTCCCTCGCCATTACATTAAATGTTGGGAAAACTGCATTACTAAATTCATAAACAGGTTTATTCGTTTTAAAAAGGTAACTGAAATAAGAAAGAACATAGGAAATTTTAGTCAGAACATGGGAGAAAACTACCCATAAGCCTAGGAAAGATTCTTTGGAATGATCAATAGTATTCCTAATCATGGCTATTCTGAACTAACAATTTGCCATTTATTTTACCATGGTCTCAATACTCAATGTAGAGTGTTGCTTAACTTCTCAGCAGGAGGATCAATAAATACTTTAACTATTAAAGAATGTTTGGAATTAATGTCTACTAGGGCTAAGAATGGTTCTTTATATAATCCTGATTTTGGCACTAAGCCGGAAAAAGGGATTCTTCGGATAACTCCTGATCTTATTCCTGAGGTACGCAAAACTATGAAAGAAAAAGGTATACCTTCTAAACTTGCTAAGGAAAACAAATAAGATTGGTTCCAAGTTTTTACTAAAGAAGATGAAACTAGACAAGTTTTTAAGAATTAAAACATCGACAAGTAAAATCTCATAATAACTTGCATAGGCATTTCCAAAACATAAAAAGATTTTGGCAGAACTCATGGAAAATTATGATGAGATAGGCCAAGAAATAAAATTATTTCATAAGTATCTTAGTATGATTGAAACCCAGTGTGAGCAAATAGCATCTGGTTATCAAATTTTTCTTCATGAAGACAAAGATATTTCTATTTCTGCTAATGTTACCACAAGGAGGGGTGCAGTTAACAGGACCCTTAGGACCACCGGAATATGAAGCAAAAAAATATTGCAAGGAAAAAGCCTTGCTTGAAGCAAGCCAAGAAGATGATACATTGGTGGATCCTCAAGATGAAATAGAGACACAAGAGCAGACCAATGGGGACCAAAATGATGCACAAGATTATTACTATGACTCTGAAAATATGACGATTGATCCAAGATAAGATAAAGAAACAAGTAAGGAAGATGAAGTTATTGTAGTAGAAAAGAAGAAAAACAATAAGCAACAACAAAAGAAAGCAACAAAAGAACCTGACCCCCCCCCCAAAGAAGGTAAAAGACAAGAGTAAGTAAGGTGAGAAAAAGCTCCCTTATCCTGATCGAAAAAAGAAAGCACCGGATGCGGTAATTTACAATTCTTTTACAAAGGCACTTAGTGACCTTCGTCTATAAATTCCATTTGCGGATGCAATCAAATTTCCAACTTATGGTAAATTGCTTCGTGATATTCTTAGTAGAAAGAAAGAAATAACTAAAACTATTGCCATGGTAACTAGCTATCCTGCTAACGGGAAGCTGTTGCTTAAGTCTGGAGATCCCGGAATACCAACTATTTCATGCTCAATAGATAAAACTGATATTCACAATGCCTTGTGTGATCTAGGAGCAGGAGTTAGTGTAATGCCATACTCCCTCTATAAAAGGTTAGGATTAGGGGAGTATTCTCCTACTACTATCACTTTATAGATGGCTGACAAGTCCACTAAACCACCTGTTGGTATGATTGAGGATGTATTACTTAGTATAGATGAACATGTTATTCCCACGGATTGTATTATTCTTGAAATGCCAGAAGATGAAAGATTATCTATAATACTTGGAAGACCTTTCCTTAGTACTGCAGGTGCATTAGTAGATTGTGCAGAAGGGAAGATAATCTTTAATGTTTATGATGCTGAAATCATCTGGTATTTTCCAAAGAAGCTAGAAGCAGGAGAAAGATATGTTCCACCGGCAAAACGAGTTCACGTGGTAAGTGCCATTGATAAGGGGCAACCAAAGGTAAGAATTCGAGAAGAGAGAAGAGGTTGATTTATTCAACCATTCTTAATAAATGGTTGATGGGAGCCAACCCATTTTCGTCAATTTAGTAGAATAAAGAATAAAAAGTTCATCGCATTCCTACCACTTTTTCATAGACATTCTTGTGGAAGAGCGCCCGTGAAGATGCAGCTATCAAAAAGTAGTATAAACATCGATTCAATAAGTAGAGAATAATAATAAGAGTAAAAGTTTGAGTTTTCTATTTTGCGGAACCTAAAATTTTTCTTTTAATATGCTAATATTGGTCAACAGTTTTTACTGTCATTTTTCAGTTAGAAACTAGGTATTTCGCTAAGTTATGGGATAAGAAGGTAACCTCGAAGAAATAGAAAAAATTTGATGTTTACTGATGATTTAGCGACCAACTATATGACGGGAATAAAAAATTTCGGTTGTATAGCTCCGGTCGTATAGTTATCTTTGCATTACCAAATTTTTCTTCGAAGGCATGGAGAGTTTAACGACCAACTATACGGCAGGAATAAAAATTCTGGCCGTATAGCTGCGGTCATATAGATATCAATGCCTCTGTACAAAAATTTCTGAAAGGTATTGAGAGTTTAACGACCAACTATACGGCAGGAATAAAAATTCCGGTTGTATAGCTGTGGTCGTATAGATACCGATGCCTTCATAGAATTTCATCCCAGAGGTACTGGGAGTTTAACGACCAACTATACGGCGGGAATAAAAATTCCGGCCGTATACTTCCGGTCGTATAGATATCGATGTTGGTTTTAGAAATTTATCTCGAGAGACAGACGGTTTAACGACCAACTATATGGCGGGATCATTTTGATCCGGCTGTATAATTGTGCCCATATAGCTGATTTCTGAATAAAGAAACCCTAGTTCGCTGCACCGCTACAACTATACGGGCTGAACAACTTCACCCGCCCATATGGTTCCGGCCGTATAGGTCGGCGCGACCACTTAATCGCACCGAGGCGGCTAGGTCATCCTCCTCTCCTCATTATTTCTCTCATATTCTCTCTCCAAACATCTCAAAATCCACCTGAACTTTCGATTCTTCGTGGATTTCGTTTGTTTGACAGGGGGAATCAACAGATCGGTATGTTTATCTCCCTATCCATGCTTTATTTTTAGATTTCCATGGTTGAAACTCTCGCATTGATCTAGTGGATGAACTCAAGCTTATATTGTTATTCCTATCAATTTCTCACGTTAGGATTGAATTTTTCCACATAGGATCGTTCATATATCATATAGAAACTATATGCTTAAGGCTTTATGGTGAAAAATTTCAGTGCATCCCAATAAACAAAATCGGTAACCTTTTTCGTTCGAGCAAGCGCCAACAGGGTGAGGGATCAAGCTCGGGGTCACGAGCTTCGCGCAACTCCAAGTTGAACATTGTCTCAGTGAGGAGGGTGCTTCCCACACGTTGGGTCGACCACAAATTTCTCATAGCGGTAGGGTTGAAGGAGGACTTCGACCTCATGTGTAGCAGGTCAGGGCTAGCGATGATCAGCTTCGCAAGCCACGACACCTATGCTAAGCTCACCCACGAGTTCCTTGCCTACTTTTGACAACCACAAGGAGAAAGGTAACATGTGCACTATCAGCTTCAACATGAACCGGCAGCACCATGACATAAGTTACGAGAAATTCTGCACTGATTTTAGCCTCCCCCATGCTAGGGAGCCCAATATTACTAACCTCTATAGCGTCACAAGTGGGATGACTTGTGTAACATCCCAAAACTTTAATCCAAGTGATCAAGATCAAAACTACCCAATTTAGGGTTAACAAAACCTTTTTCTCTTTTAAAATATTTAAGCGTGCATATGAGTGTTGCATTAAATAGGAGTTGATTTGAATTGCCATTATTGTTTGTTCTAATGGTTGTAAAATGATTCTAAGATGAATGCCACATCATATAGATCATTCCCAAGCAAAATCCAAAGAAAAAGAAATCAAAAAGAATTAATAAATCAGAATGGTCATTTTGGCCATTTTAATCAACTAGCCCACTTTGGGTATTCCTAGCACTCAATTTCAAACAGAAACAAATGTGGATCTTTGCACCCCTTTCTAGTACAATTGAAGATGTACCAAGGCCCACTTTGTGATCTTCCAAAAACATTTGAACTCTAATTTTAAATGACATTTGAAAATGGAATCTATCTCATATGTCTAGATCACCCTTTCTCAAAAACCATCCAAATGAACTCCATTTAAAAATCCCAAGCAACCACAGATGCTTAAGCATGTGACAAACCACTCCACCAAAAATCTCTGAAAAATTCAAAAGTTTTCTTCATGCGGCCATTTGATCGAACACCTGATGGACAGAATCAAACTAGCCTAACTATCACTGTTTTTGATCAAAATTTGTCGAGCCATTTGAACCCAATTCAATGCCTTTGTCTCCCCTAAACCCAACTAGGCCATCAAGGACCTACCAAATGGCCTAGCACCATAGTGCCACGCTGCCCCGACGCCATGCTCGCCGGTCGATCATGCGCAGTTCGCAGCAGACCACCAGCCCCTCTCCGCCGCTCCAGGAAGGGAGGCGTGACCTCACCGCCATCCATGGTCCACCCCACGGCCCCTGCTAGCCACTAGACCACCGAAGCCAACTCCCGCACTGAGTCTCTGCGCCATGCCAGCGCACGCTAGAGCGCCATCACCGCCAGCACGCCACATGCCGCACCTTGACCCTAGACCGTGCACGCCGCTCCGCCTTGACCACCTCAACCCGCCAGACATGCCCGTACCCCGCCGCTCGACCCACAGTCGCCGGGAACCACGTCAAGCACCGCCTCTGTCTCCTAGAGCGCGAGACGCTCCCAACCATAATCCACCGCCCCTAGCACCGCCATTATGCCCTAGCTGACCACCAGGGAACCGTCCACTGTCCACCTACCTCGCCCACGCTGATAGCCCCCTCTGCCGTTGTCACCGACGAGCTCCGCCCATGCCTCTCTGTCGCCTCGCCGCGCCTATATAAGGGAGCCTCCCCAGCACGAATTCGTCACACCCCCACACTCCCCTCTATCCACTTATCCTTCCCCACCCCTCGCCGGAGCAGCTCGAGCAGCCAACCGCCAGAATTTCGCCGAGGACAGCCGCAGCAGAGGAGTAGATGCTGCCGTCGATTTCGTCCACCCCCGGAGCTGCCGTGACTTCGCCTGAGCTCGCCGTCGTCTCCTTATTCTTTTTCCCACCTCGCCGCACTCGCTGGAGCCCTGGTACGCCCTCACCACCCCCCACTGAGCCGTTAGGGTTCCACCTTGCCGGCGACGAGTCCGTCGTCGATGATAAGCCCCAGCCGTAGACTCTGTTCTAATCCTACGGTCCACAATGCCCCGTACCGCTTCGCGTTTAATGAGCCACTAATAGGCGGGACCCCCCAGCAGTCCTCAGCGCCGCAGAGTGAATTTGGGCCGGCCCGTTAGTGTTCCCGCCTAAGCCCGTAGATTCAAATTTAGCTTTTTCCTTTTTAGCTAAAACCTAGTTATGTCCTTTAGTTTGAAAATCAATTCAGTGAGTTTTACAAATTCAAATTGAGTGATTCCAATTTTGTTGGAAAGATAATTCAAATATCTATCCAAGCCCGTTGGATTTAAATCATTTAGAGTTATAGATATCTCCTAGATAAAATAACAAGACAGAAGCTTTTTCACATTCAAACATTTTTATAAAATCAACCATAATAGCTTTTGGGTTGATTCCAACTCTCAAAAATCACATTTAACCATACCTATCTGAATATGTAATAATATTAAGGTTTGCATGCAGTGACTTTGGACTAGTACCAAAATAATGCTATATAGGCATTTCTAGTCACTTTAAATCATTAAATAATAAAGTTAAACTTATTAAAATGTGATCCAACATTTAAATCACATTCCGGGAATTAGAATATGTGGTGATGACATGTGTCCACATGATCCCATATTGTAATTGGAGAATATTAAATCTTAGTTAATTGCAATGAGTAGAAATTACTTTTCTCAAATAAAATAAATGAAACTAGTTCATTAAACCTTGTGATGATACTAGATCATCAAATGTGTTCCGGTGTGCTAAGTAGACTAGTTAAGTATTGTTTGGTGATTGTGTATTCCGTATGTATTTATAGACGATAGTACCGACCAAGTCCACGAGGAGAAGGAGTTCTACCCCGAAGAAGAAGAGGAGAATTTCAACCACTGCACCAACCAAGGCAAGCTAACACTTGCAAGTTTCTTAACTATGCAAGCTATTATTGGAAAGCTAAAACTTGCAAGCCATCCCTAGATACAATATAACCCAAGCAAGATGCATTAGGCAAGCTTTGGTTATACCCTTTGGCGTATACCTATTCCAAGTTTTATTTACAAGCTTTACCTTCCTTACTTTACCAAAGTTCTTTACTTGTTTATAGATAGCATAAAGAGTATAAAACATGACCTATCTAGTTAGAGTTAGATGTCATTCTATGGCATGAGATTGAGATTAGCATCCCACCTTAGTGAACACTCTTAACTTAGTAGCTTAGAGCTAAACCAAAACTTGATCACTTTAGATGGGAATACTTGGTGAAAATGACTTGTGAAAACCTTGGAATGATGAGTCATTCTATTGAGATGTTTTGACATGTGTTGAGAAACACAACTGGTTTATGATGATGAAAATGTTGAGGCATGAGCCTTAGCCCTTTTATAAAAACTGATGGTTGGGTTCGGATGCGATACCATTCCAATTTTACCGTACAACCACAATACCTGAATTGGGTAAGGCTTAGCCGGAAGTTTATATGCATTAGTATTAGTTTCCTCGCAGGAGAGGTTTGAGCTGAGGCTACCTCTCAATGTTGTCCACCTATGCAGTGCCTAGGATGGCAGATGGTCATGGCTGGGAGGCCAAGCTCATAGGAGAGGTGCTTATACTAAAGTGTGTAAATGAAAGGTTATGTTTGATTATCTGCATACTAAGTATGATTATTCAGGTTTATCCCTGACAGATGTATCGAATTTTGTGGTGAAAGTGTACCATCTCTGCAGAGTGTCAAACTATTCAAATAGCCACGTCCGCGGTTATGGAAAGTTGGAGTGGCCATAATGTTCTGTTGTCAAATGTTTTCAAAATGTCTTATGAAATGAATTGTGACATGACTTGACCACAACAGCGTTGTGACTATGACAACTAAGTTCCCACTTAGGTGATTTTCAACTTTATTTTATCTTTCTTTGTTTCTAAACTTAGCTTAGGTTTCAAACTTAGCTTTACAAATAAACTTAGAACTTAGCATTCCTACTAGAACTATCTTACTTGTTAGTGGTAGTTTGCGAGTACTTTAAGAGTACTCATGGCTTTGTCCCTGGCTATTCCTATGGCCAGACTATGAGGAGTACTACCCTGAAGGAGGACAGCAGGACGGCTACGACAACTAGGATCATCTCCCATCGCAGCATTGCCTGTGACACTGAAGATGGAGCCCACCGCTATGCTATTTATTCCGCTACTTGTTTGTACTAAGACTGGATCATGAGATCCTTTATTTGTGTAAGACCTTATTATGGTTTGTAATGGATGATGTACTGTGATATCCAATCTGTTATGTCTCGCAAAAATTGTAATCCTGGGATTGTGATGTATGGCATAACAGGCATCTGGGATTAAAAATACGGGTGTTGACAACTTGGGAGGTTATTCCTGTTAACGGTGGCACTCACTTTTATCATAATAAGATGTCCACCATTCAGAACCCAACCATTCTCTACTATGCTCTGTTCCTCGCCAACACACTACTGGGAGAGGTGACACAGGCTCCATGGCCAATGTGGACATGGCAATGATCACCAAGGCTCTTTTCCCCACTTCACCACAGAGCCCTAGTCGTGCAGCTCTACTCATCCAGCACTTCCACCACCAAAGCAACAAGACCAAAGGTGATATTCGCAATGGTGGATTGGTAACCCACCTTGCCTTTGCATTGAATGTTGTACTACCTGTCATGGAACCTATTGACGGCTCCAAACTTATGGACGTCAAGTATTTGACTACTTGTGGCTTCCTTGGTGTTTACCATGCTAACTCGAGGCTCCGAGCATATCAATTTGGTTATCTTGATTATGTATAGGGTGAGAAGGTTCAGTTGCCCTGCCCTCAGGCCTTCTCAATTGTGGAGAAGAACGCTTGGATCCTCACCAAGGACCAAGTGACGGTGATCTTGGCCGAGCACCAGCCTGAGGAGGAGGACAGCAGAATGATGAGGAGCAGGAGGAAGAGCAGGGACACAACCCTGCTTGGGAGGGATAGCAGCAGCAGCAGGGAGGAGAATGGGACCCATGGCCCAACCAGCCACAGCAGGGGTACGTCTATGTCCCCTACCAGGAGTTCCAGCAGCTCAACCAGCGCGTTGGGGAGATCAACCACACTCTTCAAGATGTGAATGAAGATGTGAACACTTTGACTCACAACTTCAGTCACTTCATGACCCACTTCCCCTACTTTTACCAGCAGTATCCGCACCAGCCGCCAAATGACGGCAACAACTGGGCCTGGCAATTGCCTGAGCTTGGGGGACATTTGAAAACCTCCAAACTTTGCATACATATTTTTATTTTCTTCTTTTGATTTATTTTATAGCTTCAAATTTGCATGTTTTCTTTCAGCTTTGCATGTATAAACCAAAAATACAAAAAAATAGTTGTAATTTTATTTTGCAAGTTTGTTTATTTGTTTCTCTCGTAGATTACTTAATTTCAGGTGAGTTGGCAATAGGAAAGCATAGAGGGGTTTTGACTCAAATACAAGAATGAAGCAAGCTAGAGGAGGTATCACATTGCTTTCATCATCCTCTCTGCAACCTTAAATTAATCCTACAAATATTTACTCGCTTGCACTGAGGATGCTCCCCACCTAGCTTGTTATCCCATAAATTCTATTCCTTTGCTAGTGTCTCTTTTTTAGCCTTGAAACAACAAGCAAAGAACTTGGTTTAAAATACGTCCTGCATTCTTACAACAAGAAAAACCATCTAAAAGATGAATTGAGTCCATGTTTAGCCTAAAGAATTTAATTTTTGAACCACTCCATCCCATTTGAGCTTAATACAAATAGACTTGATAGTACCCTTGATTGAAATTGTTTGATGAAATGGATGCTTCGAAATAGAAGAAATTATGCCACTACCTTTTCTGATAATTACCGTAAGATATTGCTTTACGTGTATCATTACAACTCTGTCGTGCTCCATGGGGAACTATTAACTCCGTTGGCCAGCAAATGATCTAAATGTGGGAAACCACTTGATTTTGGCTATTGAGTTATGTAAACATCTATAGCAGCAATGTTATGACGGGTAAAAAATTTAGTCTCCTCATGGTTTCACGTTCCAAGTAAAGTTGTAGTACTCCTCTGTCCCATTATTGCTCAAAAATTATTTATTGGCATGGTCATGAGTGCACAACACATCCCCAATTAAACATGATAAAAATAGTGGCATGATTTCTCTATGAAAGAGCTAAAGTTTTTGAAAGGAAAAAAGAAAAGAAAAGAGGTGCTTTGATAGTCTTGAGATTTTGACATGTGATAGATGAGTTGTTCTAAAATTATATACTTTGATGCCTACCTGAGTACTCTTAATTGGGTAAACAAATAAGAACAAAAGGTTTTCATATCTCTATAAAGAGAGTGACCAAAAGAATTTGTCTCACTTTCCTAGCTAAACCGTCGACACTTGCTTGGGCATATGATTTATTTGCTAACAACATATACGTGGTTAGGAAGTGGACTCAGTGCAATCTTGTGAATACTTGTATGATTAAATTTAAGATTGCAGGGATTATGAATACAAGAATTTGACACCAATTCAAACTTGTGAGTTCCTCTATTTTTAATTTCGAATCTCCGCTATTCTTCTTTATTTCCTTGTCACTCGAGGGCGAGCAACATGTAAGCATGGGGGAGTTGATAGCTGTGAGATTCAACACATTTTTTGATGGCTTTTATTGATGGTTTTCTCCCGGATTTGATCATTTTTTGGTTTTACCTAACGCTAATACTTCGGTAGCAAAGAAAACTTGGTTTTGAATGTGTGTTTTAGGTTCTGAACGTCAACGGGAGGATTTATCTAGAGAAACACAATATTCTGGGGAAAACAAGCAAGTCTCACTTTGGAAGCATGCAAGAGGGTCAACAGAAGCTTCAACGAGCAACTATATGGCGGGAATATTTTTCCAGTCGTATAGTTGCCGCCGCCTCTGTCTTGTCCAAAGGGACAACTTCCGTGAAGGGAAAGGGGACAAAACACAACCCAGCAGCCGCCACACCATCCAGAAGGGAGAGAGAAGAGATCTAGAGAAGAAGGAGAAGATGGTCTTCATCTTGCTCCATGATCTTCGACCTCCTAGCCAATACACCCCACAACCACTACTTGTACTTAACAGAGAGAGGGATCTCCACCTTGCAAGACTAGGGTTTGAGGTTGTTTCTTCCCATCTTGAATTGTGTTGGATATTTTTCTATTCTTATTGTGGATCTCCACGGTAATACCAAGACGAATTCCCTTTATTCAATTATATTGATGATCTGTTCTTCTCTCATGTGTGAGTAATTCCCTTGGGCGTGGGAGATGTAGGGGATTGGTGAGATGTGATGTGCCTTCATATATTTTCTGTTAGTTTAGGATTGATTATAATTACTATAATATGTGTGCTTGACTATCTGTGGGATGCCTAATGCTTATTGTCCAATTAAGGGCCCAGACAACAAGATACCTTGTTCTACACAGATAAGATCTTGTACGCTAGTGGACCGGCGACCCCCGAGTGACACGAGGATATCAATGGAAAGCTAGTTGACTTGAGGATAACGAGTAACCACTATGCTTATTGCATTAGTCCGGTCCAAGAAGCTTAATCGCTAAGCAACCTGAAGGGTCTTAATCGTCTAGTGTATGACCATGGTTTTGGTAGCAGGCTAGTAGGATTATTGAAGTTGGGATAAAATCTACCAAGAGGAGTTCCGGCTATGGGTTACTCGCCAACACATATATCTATAAGATTATAATTATTACATTTACCATTGATCTACCTGGCACAGCCACTATCACCATGAACTGAATCTCCTCGTGCCTTCTTTCGTCATCTACAGGAAACAACAAACAAGCAAAGTCATTCTTTATTTTTATGCTTTATATTTCTGAAGTTTATATTATAGTTTTATTTAAATCTATCGCATTTAATCAAAACCCATTATTATTTCAACACTTGCAGTCAATTCACTCAAATACCTATGACAACTTCGGGTGTGACAGAGACTTCACCAATAAACACTTACCTTTGGGCTCCCTGTGGGATCGATATCTGAACTTCGAAACTACTACAAACAATATGTGCTCTTGCAGACATCAATGCTACGCTTGTACAGCTCGCCGTTGATAAGGGCGAAAGCCTTGGACCGTCGTGCTATGTGACGCGCATCTAGCAACCTTTTGCTGAGCAAGTACATGATATATGGTTGCGTCTAGGATGGCTTGATCATCATGACCTCCATGGGGCCTTCGAGTCTTGTATCTGGATCCATGTCGTCGAGTGTCGCTGGCTCGTTGGGTGGCATAGCCCCCGTGTCCTTTGACGTGCTAGTTTTATGCTATGGAGCCTTAGGCTTGATGGAGCGCTCACAGATGCGCTCTAGAAATACTCCGGGTGGCACTGGGGCACAAGTGGAGCCGATGTTGGCGAGTATGTCTGCTTCTTCGTTCCTCTCGCAGCCAATGTGTCATAGCTCGCAGCCGTCGAAGTCCCCCTCGAGTGCATCGTGAAGGTCATGGTAGGCAATCATGTTGTCGCTTAGAGCATCACACTCGTTCATTGTTTGGTTGACCACCAGTTTGGAGTCACCATAGATGACGAGTCGCTTTGTGCCACAAGCTTTTGCCATCCGCATCCCATGGAGTAAAGCTTCGTACTTAGCTTCATTGTTGGAGGCGGTAAACTGCATTCACAGAACATATCTCATCTGGTCACCTTGTGGTGATGTCAGGATGACGCCCGCGCCAGCTCCCTCCTTGCGCTTGGACCCATCGAAGTGCATTGTCCATAGGAAGGACATGTCTGGTTTGTCGGGAAGCTAGTTTTCCATCCAGTGTACGAGGAAATCCGGGAGAACTTGCGACTTGATCGCGTCTTGCTGCTCGTATGTGATGTCTTGTGGAGACAGTTCTATCCCTCGGCCAGAGCGCGACTCGTCCAGTGGCATCGGGGTTGTTGAGTATGTGCCCTAGCGGGGCGTTGTTCACCACAATAATTGGGTGCTCCTGAAAGTAGTGGCACAGTTGCCTGGCTATCATGAAGATGTCGTATGCCAGCTTCTGATAATGCGGGTACCACTGTTTTGTTGGTGTGAGTACCTCGCTGAGGTAGTAGACTGGGCATTGCACCCCGTGGACTTTATTTTGTTTGGCTCGCTCTACTACGAGCACAGTACTAACCACCTAGTTTCTGGCGGAGATGTATATCAATGGCGGCTCCTTTTCGCGAGGTGTTACCAACACCGGTGAGGTGGACGGTAGACGCTTGAGATCTTCGAATGCTTCTTGTGCTTCATCTGTCTACTCGAATTTGTCAGCCTTGCGGAGAAGTTGCTAGAAAGGCAGTGCCTTTTTGCCCATCCGACTGATGAATCGACTGAGCGTCGCGATTCGCCCAGCCAGCTGCTGGATGCCTTTTATGTTCTTCGGCTTCTCCATAGCTAGTATGGCTTTTATTTTCTTCGGGTTGGCCTCGATCCCTCTCGTGGAGATGAGATACCCGAGCAATTGCCCAGATGGTATGCCGAAGGCGCATTTGTCCGGATTCAGCTTGATTCGGTAGCAGTCGAGATTATCAAAGGTCTCGCGGAGATCGTCGAGTAACGAGGCTTCCTCCTTGGTTTTGACGATGATGTCATCGATGTAGACTTGGATGTTACAACCAAGCTGGTTCTTGAGGAAGGCCTGCATACACTGCTGGTAGGTGGCTCCTGCATTTTTCAGCCCGAAGGGCATCGTTGTGTAGCAGAAGACACCAAAGGGCATGATGAACGCCGTTTTCTCCTGGTCCTCCTCCTTCATTCGAATCTAGTGATATCATGAGTACGCGTGGAGGAAGCATTAGGCGCTCTCATCCTGTAGTGGAGTCGATTATTTGATCGATCCGTGGCAACGGGAAGTGGTCCTTCGGGCAATGCTTATTCAAGGAGGTGAAGTACACGCACATCCATAGGATATCCGTGTCTTTTTTAGGAACAAACACGGGATTTTCTACCCAGGTTCTTTCCTTGATCTCGTGTATGAAATTAGCGTCGAGGAGTCTGTTGACTTCCATACCGACCGCTTTTTCCCTTGGTTCAGATAGTCGCCGTATTGTTTGTTTGACTGGTCTTGCTTCAGGATTCACGTTGAGTGAGTGCTTGGCGAATTCCCGGGGAACTCCTGGCATGTCCACTAGACACCAGGCGAAGATTTCCCAGTGCTCACAGAGGAATTCGACGAGCGCGAGTTCCTATGCGGGACTCAAGTTGTTGGTGATGAGGGCCGTCTTGGTCGGGTCCGTTGGGTGGACTTAGCCGCCGCTTGGTGTGGACCGACGTGTCGAAGGATTGGTCGGGTGAGCTTGGCTTGCTCAGAGGAGGTAGACTGTTGTCTGTCGACTCCTTCAACCTCGCCAGTTCCTCTTGCATGCCGAAAGACTGGGAAATTTTGTTGAATTCCCTATCATAGCTGTCGGATCTCTTGAAGCTTCCGTTGACTGTGATAATGTCATTTGGGCCTGGCATCTTCATCTGCAGGTAGGCGTAGTGTGGCACCGCCATGAATCTTGCGAATGCGACACGTCCGAGGATGCAGTGGTATTGCGAGGGCTAGTCGACGACTTTGAATTCGATGCGCTCTCGTCGAAAATTTGCCGGTGTTCCGAAGATGACGTCGAGGCTGATCTTGCCCAGAGGGTATACACCCTTTCCCGGGACATTGCCCTAGAATGTTGTGTCTGAAGTTTCCAGACATGACAGAGGAATTCACATTGCACGCAAGGTACTTGCGAATATGAGGTTGATGCAGCTTCCGCCGTCCATGAAGACGCGACTCATCTTGAAGCCTCCAATTTGTGCCTTGAGCACCAGGGGATAGTGACCTGGGCGAGGTACTTGGCACGGAAGATCGCGCATGTCGAAGGTGATGCAGGACTCGCTTCCACTGAGGTACTCAGTGATGGAGGGCGGAGAGTTCATCGCTAGATTGACTTGGCGAGTGATTGATTTTTGCACCCGATTTGAGGGGCGTCCTTTCTGGATCATCCCCATGTTTCCCAGAGCTCGCGAGTATGGCTCACCTTCATGGTTCTAGATTGGCGCAGCCGTAGGTGGTGGTGGAGGTGCTCCATGAGCCATAGCGCCCGGGGCAGCTCCATAGCCCTGGTTTATCGTGTCATGATTCATCTGGGCTAGGCCTTCGTGGAGCTTGGAGAACTCGCGGCAATCCTTTAGAAGATGACTGGACTTTTTCTTACCGTCGTGCTTGTCTATGTAGAAGTGTACGTTGCACGGTCCAGACAGTTTGTGTAACATCCCAGCATTAGAGCTTAGAAATAAGCTGAGCTCAGGTATGCATTGCATTCATGCATAGAAAATCCGAAGAATGTTCGCACAAAACTAAAAGAGTGTAGAGGGATCAAGATCTCTCTTGTTCTAGTGGAAACATTGGGGCAAGTGACATATTTCGACATGACCTCTATTGAATCTTTGTATTTTGAGGGGGAAAGTTATTCAAACATGTATTTGAATTTCAAATTTGAATTCAAATGAAGTTAGGAAATTCACAAATTGAATTAGGGAATATTAAAATACTTAGGGAAAATGGAAAGTAAATTCTTGAATAATGTAATATGATATGACAATAGATAATTAATAATGAAGAAATTAGAATAAATAAAGGAAAGAATAAAAGAATACTTTATTACATTAATACAAATATTACAATGTTCTTACAATAAGTGAAAGAAAGGTTACTTTTATAACAATATAAAATATTACCTAAATATAAATTCAAGAAAACTACAAGTAACAAATTTCACAAGAAAGAACATTTAACTTTATTAGTTAAATACAATATTACAAAATCATATACGGTTGTCCAAGTTACAACAATAAGAAAACAGAAAAGCCTAAACTAAAAGCTATGTTATTTCTTCATCTTGTATATCTTCATTCTTCACTTTGATTCTTGCCAAACATAACAAAAAGAAAACATAATAAATGTGAAAGAGGGAATTTTTTGATTTGGATACTCTCAGGTTTTAGCAATCTAATGCATTGCTTTACCTCATCATTGAGTTAAGAAAAGGGCAAGGTAGTAATCTGTTCTTATCATAAAAATTGCCTCAGTCCAGCATCATCGGTAGGGGCAAGTTTCATCAGATCGATAAAAGGCAAAAGGTAAAAAAACCAAGAAATATCATGATGTGCTTGATCTGATCCACAACCCACCACAGGCAAGCAGGCAGCTCACACACAACTGCATGTAGATGTGCTGCCGACACCAGGAGAGGGGAAGCAGATAGTAAAATGGGAACAGACAGCACAGGAAGTGCACAAGGAAGGGACATCCGTAGCTACTTGTCCAACATTAGTTTCTCCACAGCAATATGTTCCTACCTCTAGAGCACCACAAGATATCACTGGTTTTCACCAGTCCAACATCAGATCCATTAGACCACCGTACCACATCACCAATAGATCCAATTATTTCTCCACAATCAACATGGCCATCTAGCAGATCTTGGAATAAGGAAGGGGAGTTTGAGAGGAATAAACTTACCATCAGTAGCTCAGGGAAGAACAAACCAAGATCACCAGGAGGGGAAGGTTCACAATCCCAAGCTAGGTGTGATCAAGATCAACATTAGGAACTTAAGGAAGAGGAGGTCCATATGCAGAAAAGGGCAGCAACAGCTGCACTAGAAGGAGACAGAGGAGTAGGCCACAAATATTCATAATAGCTAGCCAGGATCAACCACTCAGACATCAACAAATCATCATCTTCCCTAGTCTACTCTGGAAAAGCAGGTTGACCATCCAACTCACGTATATCCGTTGTTCTTACCAAGTTATGAGCATTATTGTTGTGTGAGGAGGTAGATCCTCAGAACTGCACCCAAATGGAGTGCAAGTTCATCACTGGATGAATTGAGGCTAACACAGTATATGTATTATCCATAATATGGCTTCAGCCTATGCATCCTTAGCAGGGACAGACAACTTAGCAACAGACCATACCATTTAAAATCTATTATTGTGCACACTCCACATGGGAGGAATCACAACAGCAGATTTAATAGCAGTAGCCACTAAGTTGCTTGACACCAAACATCAAGTACCAAATCTATTCTTATTAAACTTGTTTGAAATATACTGTGGTGGAAGAGTACCCTCAAAGTTGTATACAAATGGTATACACAATAATCCTAGGGTTCAAGAAAAAAGGCAACAACAGTATTTGAGCCAAATATTAGTGGCCTCAGCCTTAGCATCATTGGCAGCCAATTAGAGTCCCCTGGATAACTCATCCCAGCAGCCAACTATCAGGTGATAGCTACCACTGTGTACACTCCAAATGGAGTCATCATAGTGGCAGATGTAGTAGTAGCAGCCACAGAATTTAGCTAAACCAAAAAAGGGAATTCAAACTATGCATAGTCTACATACAAGCAGAGCATCTAGTCTTATCAAGTTTATCCAATTAATTTCAAAACAAAAAGGCATTAGACACCAAGATATACACTAGATAGTTTTAAAGTACATCCTTTATAATCAACGAGTAAAGCATGAGTATATATATACTAAGTAGGGTATCTACTCTCTAACAGATCTACGATTAGAACCTAGTTAGTCATGCTAAGTATGCATACAAGCACAAATATATCATAACGAATGACCTATTAGTATACACTAGTATTCCAGCATATACACAGATTTAGCGCATCAGCCTGGAAGGGGGTTAATCATCTAACTTAAGATATTATAACGAGTGAAACGAGTTTCAACATAACTATGCACTGTATTACCACTTGAATACTCATAATCTAGCAAATGCTTATCCAGTGGTCAACAAACCATAAAAAAATCGAGAAAAGATCTCAAATAATAACTCATGGTGAGCCACGACATCACAACCATCCAGATCAACACTGAGAAATAAGCCTGGTATTACACAACATTTAGTTAAGCTGCTCACTGAAACTAAGATTCAGTTCAGCTTGATTCATAGTAAAACTAGTAGTACGAGAAACTTTCATTTCTAGAAGTAGCAGTCAAAGTACCCACCAGCTCTACTGCTTCAATTGATAGCGTATAAACCATCATCATCAAGTAATTTAGCCATATAAACAAGTTCAGAACCCTAACTTAGAATAATAACTATTCATTGGCTCGAAGGCCGGTCTCATAATAGTTACCTGGATCAGAATATAGGAAGATGCCGGGGAAACATAATAATAGAATTATACAAGAAGCCAACGCCAAGGTTGCAGAGAATACCATCCCACCGGAATCGGAAAAAGAAATGATCTCAGTACCATTATCAATATCCATAATTTCCTCAGCCAAATCCCGTGGCAGCAATCATGGTCGTCGGGGTTGCAGGTATTCCTGCCGTCCCGCCGGAATCAAAACCAGGGTAAGCCATTTGGAGAAAGACAAACGGGAGTATCATTGAAGGAGGCGTAGTAGAAGAGGTGCAGAAGTCGGAGGAGAGCAGCTGGGCGTGAGGGCACCACCGCGCCAACGTATCCGACCACACGGCTAGGGTTAGCCATGTGCGGGGGCTCGTGTAGAGCAAGACGACATCGAGGCTGCGGGGTACTGATGGAGGATAACCGAGCGAGACGGAGATGATAAACAGCGTGCGGTGGTGCCGTGTGAGACCACGATGACCGAGGCGGCGGCTGGTGGCGGCGCATCATAAGCAACTAGAAGGGGAACGCGGGGTTGTGCCCGTACGTGAGGAGGAGGTTGCGGATCCTCTCCGACGGGCGGCAGCGACGGATTTTACCAGCAGTATCCGGAGTAGTATGTGGTGGCCATGGGGGCAGGCGGCTCTGGCGCTGGCGGCGGCGGCTCGGTCGTGTGCGAGAAATCGAGGGGAATGAGGAGATGGGGAAGCGATGTGTGTCGTGTGTGTGGTGTGTGAGAGAGAGGGGCCGGGTTGGGGTTTGACCCCAAGCTAGTTGGGCCAAGCTGAGCCTAGGATAGGCCAGTCTATGGGCCAGGCCCAATTCCAGAAAATTATTACTCAATCAATTATTATCACAAACATAGAAATTATTAAAATACCCCTGAATTCGTTTTAGCCTTAGAAAAATATAGAAAAATCCTAAAAATATATGTGATATATCAAAATGATCACAAAAATAATGTATACCTCAGAAAAATATAACATTGCTTGTTTGAGTTAAATAAAATGCAAATATCTCTTAACACCATTAAAATCCTAAATGAAATTTCATAAAATAAGAAAAAGTACAAAAGAATGAATAAAAATAATTTTTGCATATGAAAATAAATCTACCCTTTTATAAAAATATTAACTTAATTTTTTACAAAGAAAACTTGAAGCAAATATTCTAAGACATATATTCCTTTGTGGAATTTTATAAAAATAAGAGTAATACTTAAAAATAAATGAAAATCATTTTTAAGATCTTGAATAAATATAGTTTACTATAAAAATACTAGATGTATGGTTCCAAAGGTTTTTAAAGTTTTAAAGTAATAAATCCTTATCTATTATGTAAAATATTTATTTTATAAATTCTTTAGGAACATTTCTTAAATAAGATATAAAACCTTAAATCCTTTATATTCAAATGCTAGTTCCAAAACCATAACTTGAAGTTATGCAAAAATTAAAGTATAAACTATTAACTTTATAAAACTCTTATAAAACCTTGAATCCAAGTAAACCAACAATTTTAACTAAGTTTTAAACATCAATTATTTATAATAAAAGTACAAGCTTCTTACCTTTTAATTCAACCATGTTTAACATGATTTTAAAACCCTAACACATTAATGTCTTTAGCCAAATTTGCTTTTTTTAATAAGTCAAATCAAATTCATAATAACCAAGCACATTTAAACTCATCATTCACTTAAATAGAAAGTGAATGATCTCACAGTCTCAAACATGCTTATTACATAGTTTAAAACTTATTAATATTTTTGAACACATCACACCCTAGATCTACTTATGTTTTAAAGTTAAATTTAGTGCACCAAGTCATGCATAATACCTTAGGTATATTTATGTTTTTATATTTAAATTATGTCATTTCCAAATTAAGTCGTAAAGCATTTCAAGTCCAAGCTTACGGAATAAGCGCAAACAACATCGATCATGTCCTATTAACCATAAGAATTGTTTAATACTGTAAAAGAAATCTTTTCTTTAAAAATTATTCGTTTTGCCACTTCAAACAACAATCTTATAATAAATCCTTTAACTCTTAACAACTTAACATAATAAGTCCCATCATAATTACCAGATAGCATTCCACATTTGAGTGCTTTAATATTGTATGCTACTTATTGTATTTATATATTGTTTCAGACACTCTCACAAGCCTTAATAAGAAGCACAAGTGTGAAGCTAGTATAAAAGTGAAACACATTCTAAAGAAACCATCCACAGTTTCTGAACCCTAGATCAGATACGATTATTTCGGGGATTCACGATTATCAAACTGCATTACATTACTAATGCATAATTACATCTTGCCTCTTTAAACATTAGTCCTTACCGGACCAATGATGTTATTTCCAGATTTTGGATCTTCTAGTATCTCGAAGACCATGACTGCATAATCTTGCAATCACAAAAGGCAAGTTCACACTTGCTCATGTCCTTTGATTATTTTCTATCAAATGCTTGTAACTCAAATATTGTCATCACATGCATTTCAAAAAGGTCAGAAAACATTATTTTCATTATAATATGATTATGGATTATTTACCAAATGGTAATAATCTACTGATACAGTTCCAGTGGTAAAGGAACATAATATCTAGGACTTAACAACCAATGTCGCCAGTGATTCTAGCGCCGTATATTACGCGTTAACCATGAGATTTGGAATGGGACGGAGAAGTCAGCTGTATCTTCTTCCTCTAGTATGCATCCGGATAGCCAGGTCGTGGTTGTTATCCTCGTAGCGTGCATTAATTGGTAATTCATAGAAGGTATGAAGCATATGGGTGGGAGCCCTCAACGTCCCACGATAGTTCTGGCATCTGACAGTCTGTACCAACCATTGTCGTAATTCAAGATGTGGGCATGGCGTACACCAAGAGGACATGTGGGGTCGCGAAGGGGGCAGTGATTGGCTTGGATCTTAGACTGAGCCCCATACCAAGGAAGTATGGACAAGCTCGCGACTTGGATGTGCAACATGAAGGGAATATGCCCGAGAGACAATAATAAAGTGGTTATTATCTTATTCCATGTTTATGATAAATGTTTATTTTACATGCTAGAATTGTATTGATTCAGAAACATCAATACATGTGTGTTTAATAAACAAAAAGGGTTCCTAGTCATGCCTCTCTTATAGACTAGCTTGTTGATTAACAAGATGATCAAGGTTTCCTAATCATGGACATTGGATGTTGTTAATAACAAGGTCACACCATTGGTGGAATGATGTGATGAACATTCATCCGAAGTATAGCATTACGATCAAAGTCATTATGTTTATATTGCTATAATATCATACGAAGTAATCTTTATCCTTAGACCATGAGATCATGTTAATTGCTAACACCGGAAGAGTATCTTGATAACATCAAACGTCACACCGTAACAGGGTGACTATAAAGGTGGGTTCAGTGCTACGAAGGTGTTATGTTGAGGCTCATGGATCAAGAGTGGGATTTGTCCATCCTGATGATAGATAGATATACTCTGGGCCCTCTCGGTGATATCACATTGAAATAGCTTGCAAGCAAGTGATGTGATCACTAGAATGTTATATCACGGGAACGAGAAAAGAGTGCATGTCGTTAACGAGATCAAACTAGGTATGGAGATACCGATGATCGAATCTCGGACATGTAATATATCGCGGGACAAAGGGATTTAGTTACTAGCGTTAAAGGTTCTCACGATCACAGAAGTCATCATTGAATGTGTAGGAGTCAGTATGGATCTCCAGGTCCCGCTGCTGATTATTGATCGGAGAGGGGTCTCGATCATGTCTGCATTATTTGCGAACCGTAGGGTGACACACTTAAGGGATACCGACACCATTTGGAGCAAATATGTTTCAGATAAAGATTTAAAAAAGCGCTGGAATTATTTCAATAGACACCGAAACTGTTTCGGGTGAAATTGCTGAAATTGGTTCTGCATGTAATATTGAAATGTTGTAGGGGGTTTTATGTGAATGTTTGTTAATTAAAGTAATTAACAAAATTCTGAATAAAATTAATAAAAGAGTTTTATTAAATGAGAGAGCATTAAATTTGGAGAAATTTAATGCATTTAAAGTGGGGACTTTAAAAGAGAATGTGAAGGGGCAAATTTATGTGGAGGGAGTTACCACCACATGAATGAGAAGGTGAGGGGTCACCCCTTGGGGCGCCGGCCATGGGGAGGGGTACCCTCCCCTCCTCCTATAAAAGGCCCCCTCTCACACCTTCATACACACACCTCCTTGTGAAGGATCTCTCTTCCCGTCTAGTATTATTTCCCCATGGTCTCGGATTAGCGAGATACATATTCCCGGTGGCTTTATCTGGAAAGGAGTTGCTGCTTCCGCTGCTTTGCTGGAGCGAGGGACGGAGGTTGTCAGGGTACCGGACGTGTGTGCGATCACGGATGCACCGCTGCTTTGCGGTGCTGGACTTGGTGGTGCTGGAGCTGGATCTGATGGACGTGCTGGAGCCGGACCTGCTGGACTTCCTCACGATCTTGAGATCGGCAAGTGTACGACTACATCAACCACGAGTTCCTACTCGTTAACAAAGCTCGTTGTCTACGAGGGTAAGTTCTCGTTGGATGTATGTCCACCCGTTGCTTTGTACCTAGTAGATAGATCTTGGCGTGTAGTTCACACCGTAGGAAAATTTTGTTTTCTATGCTGCGGACCCAACAGTGGTATCAGAGCATGATCTATGCGTAGGTGCTTAGTACGGGTAGTACACATATGTTGATATGTAGGCGATGATGATCATGTTATTGCATCTTCTATGTATTTTGGATATTGGTGGCATAGTGGGATGAAGCGGCCCGGACCAACCTTACATGTCATCGTACATGAGATCGGTTCCACGACTGACATGCAACTTGTTTTGCATAAGTGGCTGGCAGGTGTCTGTCTCTCCTACTATAGTCAATATCTGATTTACAACTAGTTGCTAATAACTTAGTTATCCTCGTTGTGGTTCATGTTCGTAGGTGAGAACGGTTCTATCTCCGAAAGCCCTAAGCCACGTAAAACATGCAATTGATAAATTAGAGGCGTCTAGTTTAGATCGTTGATGGGCTAGTGTATTGATATGGTATTGGTGTAAGTAGATGTATTACAGATACTCTTACAACACATTCAACATGTAAGTTCCATAGACCTTGGCCTTACACACAAAGGAATGATAGAGATCATACCACGATGCAAATGATAGAGATCAAATGCATGGACCATATCATCTCACTTTACACATTAGATGTTAGCATCTTATACTGCTAGTTTGGCGCTTTTTGTAGCATTGTAAGATGATCTCTCTTTTAGATATCAAGATAAAAATGTGTTCTTCCTTAAGTATGCACCGTTTTGTGAATCGTATTTCGAGACATCACGTGATGATCGGGTGTACTCGACTCTACGCTTTCATACAAACGGGTGTAAGACAGCTTTACACATGCGAGTACTAAGGTTCTTACTTGGTGAGCCTAGCATGTACAGACATGGCCTCGGAACACGGACCGAAAGGTTAAGCATGAGTCATATAGTTGATATGATGCCCATATAGATGCTCGCCTTTGAAGCTACATCAACTCACGTGATGATCGGACTTGGTGTAGTGGATTTGGTTCATGTAATCACCAAAAAGGCACGAGGGATGTCGTTTTTGAGTGGGAGTTCATTTCTAATTTGGATTAGTCGAACCAAATTTGTCATAAATTAAATCAAAGTGAATTTGCATAGTTTGTTGTAGTCATTGGCATTCGTTTTCTACCTTATGCTTAGTTTTTATTTGAGATAATAGAACTATAGAATTCTGGATATTTACTTTACGAACTGGTATCGTATTGTTTTGAATGTCAATTTAAAGTTTATAAGTCCTATTGCAAACTTTCAGCAAACTCCATTTACTCCATGAAGTTTAATAAGTAGTATTAAATCAAGAGTAAGAATTCCAATGTTAGTATCTAAAGTATCATGTTTGCCTCCATGATTATTGATATTCAAAAGTTGTTTTAATATCAAGATTATATTGGAGCTGGAAATTGTTTCAAAAACCATCATGTGTGAAAGATATTGTGATATCTGAAACAATGTTTTTGGTTGCATTATGATAGAGTATAATTTAGAAAAATACATGTTCTCATATTGTATGAGAATTTGTGAAGGATGGAGATGTTAGGCATCCGAATCTACCAAAAAGGTTTTGGGAACTGATATTATACTCGCGATTCTTCCTTATAGGCTATAGTAGCTTGATCATGAAAGTTGTCATGATAAGGATGAATAGAAGATGTAAGTAAAATGTTTACTACACTAATAGATTACTAAAGAATGGATTTTTGAAAGAACACCAAACATTTGATGATGGTGATCCACTTCAAAGTGCAAGTCCAAAGGTATTAGTATTTGACTATATACGCTTTGTACCATGTGTCATGTTGATGACACCACTATTGATGTTGATAGATTCTTTTAAAAGAAAAGGAATTGCTGAAAGAGAATCTATAAAATATTTGGCAGAAAATAAAAGGTTGGAGATGTCCAACTTAGGTATATAGAAGATATACATGTTATGGCTATATTCCTTGCTTGTTAAACAATGTGGTTCTTAGATATTGGATACCGGTATTGGATACCGAATTGGTTGGTATGAAGTGTCATACAGGACAACGCAATTCATGAACTACAATGGCCTAAGTAACCAGCAAGAGAATGAGTGATGATGTTCATCGAAAACAAATAAAGTGTTATTGTGTTTTTCGTTGTCATCAAACCAAGCCTTCAAGATTTGTTTAAATAATTGTTATTTTGTTCCGGTATCATGAGAACAATGGCTGTTCAAATAATTACCGTATTCCATAAAGGATGGATGAACTTTTACAAGTCTAGTTGGAGAAATCATATCCATAAACACTATTGCTAAAATGTCGCAAGACAAATGATTGGAAGATCACTTATGAAGTGACATCGCTGTTTGAATTATATTTGAAAGAAAACATGAAGAAACTCCATGTTGATGGAATTTTGGAGTCCTTGATTTTGATCAATTGACGCATGTGAGACTTTCCTCGAGATAATTGAAACTCCGTTCATAGGCCAAAGAGGAACGAATGACTAGCTTATTGGAAATTGTGCATGCTGATGTGCATAAGTACATTATGTGTAGCCATATGCGATGGATCTTTTTGCTTCATATGATTTCTTCAAGAATTTGAGTGAATATATCTGTATATATTTACTTAATAAGGAAGAAGTATGAAACATTTGAAAATTGTTCAAAGACTTTCAAGATGAAGTGAAAAATCATTGTAACAAGAAAATAAAGAGTTTATGATTCGATCATAAAGGAAGATATTTGAGTTACATGTTTAGCAAAAACACCTAAGACTTGAGGAATTATTCCATGATTTGTGTTTCCCGATAAACCATAGGAGTATGGCATATTCGAGAGATAAAATCAAACCATGTTTGACATGGTAAGATCAAGGGTGTCATTTATAAAACTGCCATTATGTTTTAAGGATTGAAGCTTTAGAGACTACCGCTTTTACACTAAAAAGAGGACCATCGTGATCCATTGAAATGACACCATATGAGTTATGGTTTGGGATAAAACCCGAATTATCTTTTCTTAAATTTTGGTATGCTATGCATAAGTAAAATGCTTACAACCAAAGTCGGATAAGCACGTCTTTGTAGGTTATCCCAAAGAATTTTTTGGGAATTTCTCCATAACACCGAGGACAAAAGAGTTTGTTACATGGAACGTCAAGTTTCTTGAGAAGGAATTTTTCGTGAAAAGTTAAGTGGGAGGACAATAGAACTCTGATAAGGTTGTTGAACCTTAGCTATATGTGCTAAGTAGCGCGACGCCGGAAAGAGTCTCGGTGGCGGCCACAATGCTCATGGCTCTCGTGATTACAAAAGGTGTGATCTCAGAGATTAGAGTTCCTATAGAACCGTGTGGGTCGGTAAGAATCAAATAGTAAGATTTGATAAGCAAGTCGTTATTGTTTTGACAATGATGAACCGACTACATGCAAAGAAGCGATGATGGGCCCTGACTCCATAAAATGACTAGAAGTCATAGAATCCGTGATAGTATCCATACACGAGAAAACAAGTTTCTGAACTTGGAAGACCCTCCGGAAAGGCGTGAAGTCTATCGGTCGTGTTTGGATCTATAAAGAAATAAGACATGGATGTTTAACATCTACGAAATAGTCGACATGTCGGAAAGAAGTTTACGACAATGTTCAAGGAGTTGACTATGACAAGATTTGATCTTTCATAGCGATATATAGTCTTGAAGGATTAATGTAGCAACCACTACATATAATTTGGTATATGGTAGTTGAATAAACAAAACAAGGTTCTTCTAATAGAACGGTAACCTAGGACATGTACATGACATGGTCCGAAGGGTTTTGTTAATTCAAAGGGTGCTAAAAGGGCATGTAAACTTCAATAGTTGAAGTAAGCATAGCGGAGTAGGAATCTTCACCATGATGAAACTGTTAAAAGAGTTTAAATTCATCGGAGATGATGAAGATTCTTGCATTTGCAAGAAATTCAGTGGGAGCGCTGAGACATATTTCTAATACATTATGTAAAGGACATATTGTTGATTGGAAATGATGTATCTTGTATTGACACAAGTTAAGAATTTCATTAAAATAAGATTTCGATGAAAGACTTGGGCAAACCCGGAATATTAGGCATCAATATCTATATGGATAGATTAAGGCGCTAATATGGTTGTGCCAGACATACATATATGAGATATTGAAAGGGTTCAATATGAGATATTGAAAGGGTTCAATATGGAAACAACAAGAAAGGTTCTTGCTGCATGGAAAGAATTGTATCAAGATTCAAGTGTTTCAACACTTGGTGAGTACAATCACATGAAGATTTTTGATCGATTATACCATGATATGTATATATCCAGAATGTCCTATGCTCTAAATGTTATGAGCACATACCAGAATGATTCATGAGATGATCATTGGACAATAGTAAAGATATTCTTATGAGCTTTGGAAGAACTAAGAATATATAATGTATAAGTGACAAATAGTTAAAGGTAGTTCATTGTAAAGTGTTACATTGATACTAGTTTTGTCACAAGATACAAATTAAATTTATCTCAATTTAGACTATGGGTGGCACAATGTAATGGAAAGGATGTTCCATGATGGATTTGGATGAGTTCCAAAGTTGAGACATTGTGACGGATACTACAACAAAAGGCTAAGTATATGACTGCTATAGTAGCAGCAAAGGAGGGCATTTGTGTTAAGTAGTTTGTTATCAAACTAGGTGTGGTTCAAAGTGGGCTAATACTATGAAGATATATTGTGTGACAATAATATCAACATATTTTGAGCCGAACAAACTAAAGGTCTCACCAGAGGACCAAATTTATACAATGCCATCTCATTTGAGAATGAGTGATGCGTAGAGACGCAAAGACATGCAAATACACACGGATCTGAAATTTTCACATCCGGAGATTATGTTAACCACTAGCAATAGCGTATATGCAACACTAGAAAGCCATAGGTATTCAATGCGCAAAGTTTTTCAAACTAGATTATTGACTCTAGTACAAGTGGGAGACTGAATGGAATATGCCCGAGAGGCAATAATAAAGCGGTTATTATCTTATTCCATGTTTATGATAAATGTTTATTTTACATGCTAGAATTGTATTGATTCGGAAACATCAATACATGTCTGTTTAATAAACAAAAAGGGTTCCTAGTCATGCCTCTCTTATAGACTAGCTTGTTGATTAACAAGATGATCAAGGTTTCCTGATCATGGACATTGGATGTTGTTAATAACAAGGTCACACCATTGGTGGAATGATGTGATGAACATTCATCCGAAGTATAGCATTACGATCAAAGTCATTATGTTTATATTGCTATAATATCATACGAAGTAATCTTTATCCTTAGACCATGAGATCGTGTTAATTGCTAACACTGGAAGAGTATCTTGATAACATCAAACGTCACACCGTAACAGGGTGACTATAAAGGTGGGTTCAGTGCTCCGAAGGTGTTATGTTGAGGCTCATGGATCAAGATTGGGATTTGTCCATCCTGATGACGGATAGATATACTCTGGGCCCTCTCGGTGATATCACATTGAAATAGCTTACAAGCAAGTGATGTGATCACTAGAATGTTATATCACGGGAACGAGAAAAGAGTGCATGTCGGTAACGAGATCAAACTAGGTATGGAGATACCGATGATCGAGTCTCGGACATGTAATATATCGCGGGACAAGGGGATTTAGTTACTAGCGTTAAAGGTTCTCACGATCACAGAAGTCATCGTTGAATGTGTAGGAGTAAGTATGGATCTCCAGGTCCCGCTGCTGATTATTGATCGGAGAGGAGTCTCGATCATGTCTGCATTATTCGCGAACCGTAGGGTGACACACTTAAGGGATACCGACACCATTTGGAGCAAATATGTTTCAGATAAAGGTTTAAGAAAGCCCTGGAATTATTTCAATAGACACCGAAACTGTTTCGGGTGAAATTGCTGAAATTGGTTCTGCATGTAATATTGAAATGTTGCAGGGGGTTTTATGTGAATGTTTGTTAATTAAAGTAATTAACAAAATTCTGAATAAAATTAATAAAAGAGTTTTATTAAATGAGAGAGCATTAAATTTGGAGAAATTTAATGCATTTAAAGTGGGGACTTTAAAAGAGAATGTGAAGGGGCAAATTTATGTGGAGGGAGTTACCACCACATGAATGAGAAGGTGAGGGGTCACCCCTTGGGGCGCCGGCCATGGGGAGGGGTACCCTCCCCTCCTCCTATAAAAGGCCCCCCTCTCACACCTTCATACACACACCTCCTTGTGAAGGATCTCTCTCCCCCTCTAGTATTATTTCCCCATGGTCTCGGATTAGCGAGATACATGTTCCCGGTGGCTTTATCTGGAAAGGAGTTGCTGCTTCCGCTGCTTTGCTGGAGCGAGGGACGGAGGTTGTCGGGGTACCGGACGTGTGTGCGATCACGGATGCACCGCTGCTTTGCGGTGCTGGACTTGGTGGTGCTGGAGCTGGATCTGATGGACGTGCTGGAGCCGGACCTGCTGGACTTCCTCACGGTCTTGAGATTGGCAAGTGTACGACTACATCAACCACGAGTTCCTACTCGTTAACAAAGCTCGTTGTCTACGAGGGTAAGTTCTCGTTGGATGTATGTCCACCCGTTGCTTTGTACCTAGTAGATAGATCTTGGCGAGTAGTTCACACCGTAGGAAATTTTTTGTTTTCTATGCTGCGGACCCAACACAACAAGGCTAAGGTATCTGATGGGTAAAGTAACGCACCTATGTAGAGTGTAGGAATTGTGACATGTTACTCCCTATTCTGGGAAGGAGCTACGAACGCGGCAGGAAAGGAACTCCATGAAAGTTCTGGTCAACCTGTGAAGGTTGTCAGACATAGTTTTCAGAATATATGCAACCTTTGAAGAAATGTTTATGAAAACCTGCATTGCCTACGCCCTTTGGTCTGTGGCTGTAGAGATAGTGCATCATACACTCCTTTTTAGTGAACTTTCTAGGTTCTAAGCCGTTGAAGTCGATGTCAACATCAATTTATGCTCAAGAAACAATCAACGACATCTCAAATTCTTCAATAAAGTCTATGAAGTCAACATATACATCAACCAAAGCAAAGGCAAAGATCTTGATTAGATAGGAGTAGATACTCTAGCCATAACACCTACTTATGTAGAGCATTGCACTAGTAGCAATTGCAAGCCAGATAGTTTACATGCTAGTCTTATTAGCTAGATAGCTTAGAGTTATTATTTCTGGTTCTTCTTTGTAAGAAGTTTCTTTCTTCCTCCTTAACCTAGAGTGTCCTCTAGATCTTTTGTAAAGAGTCGAGTTGTAATTTATAGTCATGTCTTGGACCTGCTGTGTTTCTGTTATACCACTCTGAGGAATGTAATACTAGTGAACGGTGTTTCATTGGTGTTATGTCAACGACTATAGTGTACTACATCATGCAGTGGTATGCTAGGTCACCGCAACTGGTATTAGAGCATATGCTTTGACCTTAGGATTAAAACCCTTTTAGGAAGATCTGTAGCTTGGATAATGATTATAGGAGCCATCTTATCTAAACCAAGTCTTTTGATAGATATCCACTTGAGGATAAACCTTGTCACACTTAAGTTGGATGTTTTTGTCATCTTTCTTAAGGATTAGATATATGTCTTCTCTAGAGAAATGGCATTTTAGTATAGATCTAAATAGGTATAACACTACTAAGATATCTTAAGTAAGTTAAAATATCAAAGAAGATTACTACTATGATTAAGATATCAAGTGGAGTAGTATTAGTGATGGAGTCTATAGTTAGAATCCCTGTGAAGCAGCAGAATCTTACCACTATTTGATATCACTATACCATACAGGGTAGACCATTAGAGTATGTATAGATACAATTGAAAGTAAATCATGTGGCATTCACTTGAGAATTCAATGTGATGGAGTAGAATTCTGTTAAAAATCATTAATAGTAAGCTAAGAAGAATAGTCGTCATGGTGAGATTAGCTCTTCAATCATGATGACTAGGTAAATCTTAACAAGTTCATGGTGGGAATAGCTCCGAGACCATGATAAATGTGTAATTAGGACTAGTACTTAGCTAATAATCTTGTAACAACAGTAAGTAGAGAAGAGTATAGGTCTATGATAGAAATCATAAGTATTATAATATTACGATAATTTTTTCATTAAGGTAGTAACTCCAATTTTTTAGTAGTTTTGAGAGATCTTGTGAGGATAGTTTATGATAGAATGGAAAATTGGTAGTCTTTAGTAGTCCCAAAGGAAAGGTAAGAAGATAGTTAAGACCGAAGTGATACCACTTTGCTCAAAATTATCCTATTGCAACTGAGCAATTTGGGTAAATAATGAGACAAAGAGTAGTTTAACCCTAAGTGCTAAGTATCACAAAGTAAACCTATACTAGGAGGTGTCATATACTACACAGCTAAGCTTGCATTTTCGAGATGTTTTACTCAACTACTATATTACGAGCTTAGAATGATGTGAGTTATATGTACCACATTTGGATTTCTTGTTTTTCTTGCATCTTCTTTATTGACTAGATCTATACATGAAGTTTGACTTGGTGTGCAAATGCATGTTGCACCACCCAGTAATTACTTGATGTTACAGACCTAGATAGAAAAGGGAATTCGTGTAAGGGAGTGACGAGTTCTGAAGATTAAGATGAAGTCTTGCACGAAGAAGGAAGCTAAATATAAGGTGTATCAACACTACTTTGAAGAATGGATCAATCCCAACTCACTATGAGCTAGAAATAAGAAGGAATATTAATGCAGAAAAAGTGTGGAGCAACATGAAGGAATGAATTTAAGTTCACTCAAGATAGGTAATGTTGCTAAGAAGCTAATGAAGAAGTTGTACCAAGGTCATGGACGTAACATAAAAGGGTGCAAAGAAGAAGTTTGGAAACCAAAGTGGTATTCAAGCTCTCACAATTCAGAGAGAATGCCAGAAGCAAGTCGGAAAACCCTAAGGGTAATCCATACACCTAGGAGGATCCGCAACTGGTATCCGTAGCTGGTACCCTAACGGTTTAGTGAGTTAGGTCATCTTTGTATGATTTAAAGATCATAGAACTTAGCCTAAGTATGAAATTAAGGCAATCATTTTTTCGAGACGTTTCACGAAATTAGGGTTATCAGTGAGAAACAATGCCCAAAAAGATAAATGTAAGACAAGTAATGTTGGAAGATTCATTTCGGAGATCCACAATTGTGTGGATATACCACAGATTCTTTAGTGAGACCTTATATAGGTAAGGTATAAGCTAGATAGAGACCAATATCCTTACTATTGAGCGAATGGGTATTATACATGAAGTTTAGAGACCATTAGAAAACCCCATGGGGAGAGTAAACAATAAAAACTGAAGTGTTGTTATCTGACTTTCTAACAAAAGGTCGGAAAGGGAAGTACTAAACTATGATGAGATTAAGCCTTATTCTCATAAGGTTATAAGAAGTCATCTGTATAAGAGTACTCTCGAGAGTATGTCCAGATGAAAGATTGAAGGAGATATAATAGATTAAACCTAGTGGACTAGTTCTTGCAAAAACAACTCATAAGTTGTCCTTAAAGGGGGAATAAAGTACTCCAATATAGGCCAATGTAGAGTAATAGGAAAGCTTGATCGGAATGGATTAAATGTCTCCAAAATCAATCCTAAGTAGGACTATGAAGACATAACCCAAGGAATTATAGTAGAAGGAGTTATGCTACATATTAGAAACGATAGTTGGAAGTTGCCAAGTATGAAGATAATTCAAGGAAAAATATCTGGATACGGGATACCACAATTATCCCCAAATATGATAACAATGGATTTGAGAAATGTCGTGATATATACAAGTCAACACCTCATTCTGAAACGTAAGAGAGTACGAACTTCAGGGACAAAGTTGATTTTAAGGGGGAGAGTCTATAACATCCCAGCATTAGAGCTTAGAAATAAGCTGAGCTCAGGTATGTGCATTGCATTCGTGCATAGAAAATTTGGGAAATTTTCGCGCAAAACTAAAAGAGTGTAGAGGGATCGAGATCTCTCTTGTTCTAGTGGAAACACTGGGGCAAGTGCGACATGTAATAGCCCAAGTTTTTAATATATGTAATTATTACTTAAGAGCATAAGCATGCATCCATCTTTTGCATTCTAGTTGTGTTTTGGAGACAAGAGGGGATGAAAACCCTAATCTCTAAATTGTTTTCCTTCTCAATTATATCCCATTTCTCAAATGGTTTTGTTTTGGTGAAATGGATCCACATGTTGACCCTACTGTTTATATGCTCAAAAGGTTTACAAAAGGATTCTAAAACTTTGCCTCATTCAAAGCTGCTCAAAATATTTTAAATTGAGTAAATATAATGAGGGTATTTAGAGAAATCAATTAGAAAAGATTTTATAGAAAAAATGTGAGCAGAGGTGGAATAAGGCCGCAGCCCAGCAACCAGCCTGCCTCTCCTTTTCTTTCTGCGGCCCAGCCGGCCCAACCCCCATGGCCCGGTACCGTTTCACCCTTTTCTTCTTTCTTCTTCGTCGCCAGAAGGATGACAGCGAGCGAAGCAGCTCGGTGTCGCTGGTGAGGCTGTCCCTACGTCGTCGTGATGACCGCCACGAGGAGATTCATGCTACCGATGCTGCTGCTGCCTATAAGACCCCTTTCCACCGCCAGGACGAACCCTATCCTCCCTTTCCTCTCCATTTCTCCCCTCCGCCAAACCCTAGCTCGCCGGAGCCTCGGGTCCCTGCTGTTCTCCACCTCCCCTTGCTGTTCTGAGCCCCCAGGAGTGAGCGACGTGGTCGACTCGGTCGATTGCCCCGATCAGCGCTCGTCGGGGTGGATGCGGTTGCCCGAATCGACAGCTCCCACCACCACCAGACGCTGCCGTTTCCCATTGATTTAGACGCCGCCTCACCTTGCTGCCAAGCTTCACATGCTCCTGGTGAGCTTCTCGTCCGAGCAGTGCTCTACATTTCGCCACTAGCCCGCTGTAGCATCGCCGCACCGTGTAGCCGCCGCCGCAGTAGCTTGTCGTAGAAGGATCTCTGGCGACCATAGAGGGGCGGCACCACCTCTGTGTGGTTCGCCTCGCCGAGGCCTTTCCGACGAGCCCAACAACGCTAGCTGGGGTGCACCGGATCATCGCTGGCGACCGCTACCCGGCGGTGCCGCCGTGTCCCGTCCGTGACGTGGCCATGACGTGGCCCCTGGCCCACGGGTTAGCCACTATGGGTAGGTACTGCCCCAGTGGAAAATGCCCCACTCCTATGCTGACGTCATAAGGACGCAGTAAAGCTTTTATTTTGGTTTAATCAATTTCAGAAATTGTTATAATCTTTGGAAATTCATAACTAATTCATTTTAAATCAGAAAATTGTGTATAATATATCAAAATGTTCAGAAAAATGAGATCTAAACCTTAAAAATATAATCATGCATTGTTGATTTACCTAAACCATAGATATTTTAGAGGAACATCGAAACCCCCCTAATTGCATATGGGATCGATGGAATGCCAAACCCTCGGCATTCTGAACCCATTTAAATCGATGCTAATCCTAGGGTTGCCATGATAACTTTAATTTTCCATATCATTCATGTTCTTGCACATTGCATGGTTCGAGATATTGATTGTTGCCTTTCTTTCCGGTATTGCTTCTTCGCGATAGGATATGAGCACGAGACCGAAGTCAACGATACCAAAGATCCATATCTGTCTACTGAAGGACAAGGCAAGCATAGCCTCTCATTTTGAACCTATGTTTTACAAAGTATCTACTTTTTCGCTATATTGCATATGATTCCAATGTGGTATTTTGTCAGTAGCTAGAGTTACCTATCTTCTGCATAGTTTCCCTGTTGTAGCCTTATATACCTGGTCCACTAATCCTAGCATATCTAGGTCTGGCACATGAGCATTGCTAGAACTTCTTCGATGGTCAAGCTTAGACATGCTTAGTAATTACGCCTGATCCATCCCGATGATGATGAATTGGAGATGCCAAAGAATCTAGAAAGGTAGGAGATGGAGACATGATCGGAGGTGACTGATAAATATGATAAGGCTTGCATGGGAGGCCACGTTGGGTGTGGTTTTTGTAGTCCTATGCTCGCCACCACTATGAACCGAGTTCTTGCCTTTGGAACCGAGATGAGTGTACAGCCACACGGGGCCTGGAAAACCCCTCGACTAACTAACTTGCCTAGTAGATTCCATGAGTCACATAGTTCGGGCTTTCCATTTGGCATACACATTGAAAATGTTTTCGAAAGAGGGGGTGAAGGAGGTGCATCATAACAGGTAGGTAAGCATGGACAGGGTTGCTTGGGGTGGATGGATCCCCTAGTAGAGCAACCTCACCTCACATCTCTAGGGACCGGCTTCGGGATTTGACCCGTTATGGCAGAACCCTCCTTAGGGTGTGACTCATGGTCTCAGTGAAAGCAAGGTAAAGGTCGTGGTCAACCACCCTCTGCCAGCCCTCCAAGGAAGAGGGCTAATAATATTTGGCACTAAGAGTCGGTTGGTGCGTGTGGGTAAAGTTGTACACCCCTGCAGGGTTAAATCTTTTTGAAAATTCGTGTTCACGGTTATGAACGCTTGGTGACCGAATTCTAAGATCATAGACAACATTAACTAAAAGTAAAACTTGTTGATCCATGTGTGCTTAAGGATGCTTCCTCGGGGGTTCGAGGAGGTCCTAGACGAGGAGTTCAGATGTACTTGGTTAACAAGTCAGATCTTCAAGATGGAGTTGTCGCTCTCTTACCCTATTTTGAAAGTATTATGTGTAGACGAGCCTCTTCTCCCTCTCTTGTTTACAAACAAAGTTGGCTTTATGCAAAGAAAATCCAGATAAAGCTTTTCTAGCCAGAGCATGTACATACTAGGTTATCTAAGTCTTGTGGAGTACATTCTCGTACTCATCCTTGCACTATTGTTGTTTTTCTACAGATGATCTAGTCGCGACTGAAGGTGGCTTCTACGTTGACATCGACGAGTAGTTGGGGGTCCCAGGTAGTAGCCTGAGGACTATGGGTTGGACGTCGCTTATGTTTATGGCCTCTTAGGCCTTTTGTTAAGTTTGTTGTGTAGAACAACATAATTTGCTTTCGTTGTTTGGTGTAATGATGGGTCTGTGACCCCTGGTTTGTAATAATCTGATATCCTACTCTATTAAGAGTTTAAACTTATGCTGTTGAATCCCTGTGTTCTGTAATGTTACCGAATCATATACTGTGAGTCTCTGAGGTTGGAATTAAGTTTATCTCGGAGGATAACCCGAGGTTTGTTTAACCCTAACCCTGGGGGTGTTACAAGTTTTGGTATCAGAGGAGGACTGCATGTAGGAAACCCTAGTATTGGTCGATGTTGAGTCTAGAAGTTGACAAAACTATTTAAAGTTTGAAAACTATTTGCAAAAAAACTCTGACTAGGACTCTTTTTACTCCTTTCCTGGTGTGATTCTAATGCTGGAGTTTTCTCGTCCTATTTGGTTTGAAAAGGTTTTCATTCCTTACCCCTACATTCAAACGTTTAGGATTGTGTCTTCGGGGTTGTTTTTTCTAAGTACTCTATAACTGGTTGCTATTCTCAGAGTTATCAAGATGTCTCAATTCTGCTTGATGCATAACATCTTAGCACTCCATTGTTATGGTTTGAAAGTCAGCTGGTTAGTGTATATGTTAGTATGCTTTGATACTACCATGCTTGATGAGATGACATGTTTTACATCTAGCATCTTTTGTCTTCCAAACCCTTGGCTAACGCCTTCTGTTTTTACAGGATGGGTGACACTTCTCGAGCTCGCACCCGTGCTCAAGCTCATGGGTCTAGGAATGAGGATGATCCTTCTAATTTTCCTCCACCGCCATCAATGGTTCAACTTATGGCTATGTATGAGACCAACCGTGCTGACAACAGGAGGCTCCTTGAAAGGATTGAGCGCAATACCCAACGCCCAAACAACCAAGTCTGTATCAAGGATTTCATACGTCTCACTCTTCCAGTCTACAACTATTCCACTGAGCCACTTGATGCAGACTACTGGCTTCGCACCATGGAGCGCAAACTTCAGGTTGGTCATGGTCCTGAAGCTGATTGGGTAACCTTTGCCACCTACCATCTGGAGGGAGCAGCTAACTCCTGGTGGGAAAATTTCTTGGCACTGCAAGATGCTCAGCATGTCGTTACTTGGCAAGAATTCATAGAAGGATTTCGGGCCTATCATATTCCAGAGGGTCTAATGGATGAAAAGAGGGAGGAGTTCCTCAAGCTGAAACGAGGCACTGCTTCTGTGTATGATTACCAGCACAACTTCAACCGTCTTGCATGCTATGCTCCTGAAGAAGTTTCCACTGATGCTAAGAAGCAAGCTCTTTTCTGCAAGGGACTAGACGCTGATGTTCGCCATGATCTTCATCTAATGGATTTTGGGAATCTACAAACTCTAGTGAACAAGGCAATGAAAGCAGAGCGTGGAAAGGTGGAGTATGAGGAAACTCGTAAGAATCCTTATGAAGGATCCAACAAGGCCGGTTCAAGCAATAAGAAGCGTCGTGTCTTTGTGCCTTACAGTGCTGTGCCACGTGCTCCTTACACCCCAAGGTCTTCTGGATATGCTCCTCGCCTGAATGCTATATCAAGCAATGCTGGTGGGACAAACTATCCTGCTACTGGTACCACATCAGGTCTCACCTACTTCAACGGTCGCCAGCCTGGTCACTATGCAAGGGAGTGTCCACAAAAGAGTGCTACTGAGAGAGCACCACCAAAGAAGTATAACATGCCTCAAGGTGCTGGAAGTGGTCGTCTGACCCATATCTCTGCTGAAGAGGCTCGGGAAGATCCAAGCACCGTTATGGGTATGCTTCGTATCAATCACATTCCAGCTAAAGTTTTCTTTGATTCTGGAGCATCGCATTCATTCATGTCGCAAGCTTTTGCTGAATTGCATGGGATAAGTTTTGAGGGGTTAGCTAAACCTTTGCTGGTTCAATCTCCTGGTTCTAGTTGGCATACCAACATGGTTAGCCATGGGAACCTAACCAATGTTTCCTCACAGTTGTTCCCCACTTCTCTTATTGCCCTCAAGTCAACTGATATTGCCATTATTTTGGGCATGGACTGGTTGTCCCAATATCAAGCGGTCATTGACTATGCAACCAAGTCTGTGACTCTTACTAGTCCTGCTGGCATACAGTCACCTATTGGACCGTAGGGTCACTATCTCCTTCAGCCGTTTCTATTCCTCAAGTGGAGTTGTATGCTCTTGAAGTTCAACCTCCGTTAGAGATTCAAGATGTTTCCGTGGTATGTGAATTCCCGGATGTCTTTCCTGAAGAGTTGCCTGGCATGCCGCCTGATCGAAGTGTGGAGTTTGTCATAGAGTTGGTCCCTGGAACTGCACCTATTTCCAAGAGACCCTATCGTATGCCCCCTCATGAGCTAGTGGAGTTGAATAAGCAATTAGAGGAGTTGGAGATAAAAGGATACATCTAGCCTAGCACATCTTCTTGGGGATGTCCTACAATCTTTGTTAAGAAGCGGGATACCAATATACCGTGACTGGTTGTGGATTATCGCCCGCTCAATGCAGTGACTGTCAAGAACAAGTATCATCTCCCTAGGATCAACGATCTTTTTGATCAGTTAAGTGGTGCCACCGTCTTTTCCAAAATGGATTTGAGGTCAGGGTATCACCAAATCAAGGTCCGAAAGGAAGACATTCCAAAGACTGCTTTCACCACTCATTATGGTCTTTACGAGTACACTGTCATGTCCTTTGGTCTTACCAATGCTCCAGCCACTTTTATTCGGCTTATGAACTCTGTCTTCATGGAGTATTTCGACAAGTTCATTATGGTCTACATCGATGATATCCTGGTCTGTTCCAAGACTGAAGAAGAACACGCTGAACATCTACGTTTGGTGTTGACAAAGCTTTGAGAACATCGTCTATATGCCAAGTTATCCAAATGTGAGTTTTGGTTGCAAGAACTCATATTCCTTGGTCATGTTGTTTCTGCCGAAGGGGTTGCTATTATTCCGGACAAGATTCAATCCATTCTTGACTGGGAATCCCCCAAATCCGTTAAGGATGTTCGAAGTTTCCTTGGGTTGGCGGGATACTACCGTCGATTCATTGAGAACTTTTCCAAGATTGCCAAGCCAATGACTGATCTTCTTAAGAAGGATAAGAAGTTTGAATGGTCTGATAAGGCTGAAGAAAGCTTCTAGGTTTTGGAAACCAAGCTAACTACCGCTCTGGTGCTAGTTCTTCTAGACACTAGTAAAGACTTTGTTATCTTCTATGATGCCTCACACCAAGGTCTCGGGTGTGTGTTGATGCAAGATGGTCATGTGGTGGCTTATGCCTCTCGACAGCTGAAACCACACGAGAACAACTATCCAACTCATGATCTCGAGCAGGCAGTTGTTGTTCATGCTCTTAAGAAATGGCGACATTACCTCATCGGTAGTTGTTGTGAGTTATACTCGGATCATCAGAGTCTGAAGTATCTTTTTACACAACTTGATCTGAATCTCAGGCAAAGAAGATGGTTGGAACTCATCAAAGATTACGATTTGGGTCTCAACTATCAACCCGGCAAAGCCAATTTCATTGCTGATGCGCTAAGTCAGAAATCTTATTGCAACAATTTGTTGATCAAACAAGCTCAACCTTCTCTTCATGAGGAATTTTCTCGACTCAATCTTGAAGTTGTTCCTCGTGGATTCCTTTCTACTCTCGAGGTGAAATCTTCTATAGAGTATGAAATCAAGCTTGCTCAAAAGAATGATTCTGAAGTTGTTGAGATCAAAGAGAACATTGCTAAGGGAGTTGCAAAATGTTTCTCTGCTGATGATCAAGGTATTGTTTATTTTGGTAACCGTCTCGTGGTACCGAAGAGAATAAAGTTGAGGGGTTTAATTCTTAAAGAGGCTCATGAATCGCCTCTCTCCATTCACCCTAGAGGTACCAAGATGTATCGGGATCTCCGTCAAAGATTCTGGTGGTCTGGTATGAAGAAAGATATAGCCTGATTTGTTGCTGAGTGTGACGTTTGCCATGGCGTCAAGGCTGAACACCAAAGACCCGCTGGTCTCCTGCAACCGCATCGTATTCCTGAGTGGAAATGGGATGAAGTTGGTATGGATTTCATCACTGGTTTTCCCAAGACTCAAAAGGGAAATGATGGCATATGGGTAATCGTCGATTATTTGTCCAAGGTTTCTCACTTCCTACCTGTCCGTGAGAGCATTACTGCTAATCAGTTGGCTGAATTATACATCTCTCGGATAGTGGTCCTTCATGGAGTTCCGAAGAAAATTGTCTCCGACCGAGGGAGTTTGTTCACTTCAAGGTTTTGGTCAAGTTTCCAACAAGCTATGGTAACTCACTTATCTTTTAGCACAGCTTATCATCCTAGTAGCGATGGTCAAACCGAAAGGGTGAATCAAATACTTAAAGACATGCTTAGAGCATGTGTCATATCTTTTGGTAAGAACTAGGAGAAATGCCTACCTTTTGCTGAATTCTCCTACAACAACAGTTATTAGTCCAGTATAGGCATGGCACCTTTCCAGTTCTTATACGGAATAACATGTCGTACTCCTCTGAATTGGTCCGAAACCGGCGAAACAAAGTTCTTTGGACTGGATATGATCAAAGAAGCAGAAGATCAAGTTCATATTATACGAGATCGTTTGAAAACTGCTCAGTATCGTCAGAAGAGCTATCATGATCGTCACCATCAACATGTTGAATATGAAGTTGGTGATCAAGCTTATCTTCGAGTCACCCCGTTAAAGGGTGTCCATCATTTCGGTATCAAAGGCAAGTTGGCTCCTCATTATGTTGGTCCTTTTCGTGTTGTCTCCAAGCGCGGTAAGCTCGCATATCAATTGGAGTTGCCTGCAAACTTCCCTGAGGTGCATGATGTCTTTCATGTGTCTCAGCTCAAGCGTTGTTTAAAGACCATGTCTGTGGTGTTGGTCACCAAACGCTTGCCTTCAAGAGGATCTGACTTATTGAGAGTATCCTGTTCGTATCCTTGATGAAGTTGAGCGCAAGACTCGTCATCAAAGCATCAACTTTCTGAAAGTTCAGTGGTCTCATCATTCTGAGGATGAAGCAACCTAGGAACAAGAAGATCGTCTTCGATCTGAGTACCGTGCCTTCTTTTCTAAAACTTAGGAATCTCGGGAGGAGATTCTTGTAAGGGCATAGAGCTGTAATAGCCCAAGTTTGTAATATATGTAATTATTACTTAAGAGCATAAGCATGCATGCATCTTTTGCATTCTGGTTATGTTTTGGAGACAAGAGGGGATAAAAACCCTAATCTCTAAATTGTTTTCCTTCTCAATTCTATCCCATTTCTCAAATGGTTTTGTTTTGGTGAAATGGATCCACATGTGGACCCTACTATTTATATGCTCAAAAGGTTTACAAAAGGATTCTAAAACTTTGCCTCATTCAAAGCTTCTCAAAATATTTTGAACTGAGTAAATATAATGAGGGTATTTAGAGAAATCAATTAGAAAAGATTTTATAGAAAAAAATGTGAGCAGAGGTGGAATAAGGCCGTAGCCTAGCAACTAGCATGCCTCTCCTTTTCTTTCTGTGGCCCAGCCGGCCGGACCCCCACAACCCGGTACCCTTTCACCCTTTTCTTCTTTCTTCTTCGTCACCAAAAGGACGACAGCGAGCGAAGCAGCTCGGTGTCGCCAGCAAGGCCGTCCCTGCGTCGCCGTGATGACCATCACGAGGAGATTAGTGCTACCGATGCTGTTGTTGCCTATGAGACCCCTTTCCGCCACTAGGATGAACCCTATCCTCCCCTTCCTCTCCATTTCTCCCGTCTGCCGAACCCTAGCTCGCCGGATCCTCGGGTCGCCACTGTTCTCTACCTCCCCTGGCCGTTCTAAGCCTCGAGGAGTAACCGCCGTGGTCGACTCGGTTGATTGCCCCAGTCAGCGCTGGTCGGGGTGGACGCAGCTGCCCGAATCGACAGCTCCCACCACCGCCAGACACCGCCGTTTTCCGTTGATTCAGATGCCCCCTCGCCTTGCCGCCAGGCTTCACACGCTTCTGGTGATCTTCTCGTCCGAGCAGTGCTCTCTGTTTTGCCGCTAGCCCGCCATAGCATCACTGCACCGTGTAGCCGAGGCCGTCTCCCCAGTAGCTCGTTGGATAAGGAGCTCCAGCAACCATAGAGGGTTGGAGAAGGAGCTCCGTCGCAGTGGTTCGCCTCGCTGAGGCCTTTTGAACGAGCCCAAAAGCGCTAGCTGGGGTGCGCCGGATCATCACCGGCGACCGCTACCCGGCGGTGCCGCCGTGTCCCATCGGTGACGTGGCCATGACGTGGCCCTGGCCCACGGGTCAGCCACTGTGGGAGGTACTGCCCCAGTGGAAAATGCCCCACTCCTGTCATGAGTCATAATGACGCAGTAAAGCTTTTATTTTGGTTTAATCAATTTCAGAAATGGTTATAATCTTTGGAAATTCATAACTAATTCATTTTAAATCAGAAAAATGTATATAATATATCAAAATGTTCAGAAAAATGAGATCTACACCTTAAAAATATAATCATGCATTGTTGATCAACATAAACCCTAGATAGCTTAGAGGAACATCGAAACCCCCCTAATTGCATATGGGATCGATGGAATGCCAAACCCTCGGCATTCTGAACCCATTTAAATCGATGCAGATCCTAGGGTTGCCATGATAACTTTAATCTGCCATATTATTCATGTGCTTGCGCATTGCATGGTTCGAGATTTTTATTGTTGCCTTTCTTTCCGGTATTGCTTCTTCGCGATAGGATACGAGCACGAGACCAAAGTCAACAATACTGAAGATCCATATCTGTCTACTGAAGGACAAGGCAAGCTGTAACATCCCAAAACTTTGATCAAGGTTAATTAAGATCCAAATCACCCAATTTGGGGTTAACAAAAACTTTTTATCATTAAAATAAATAAAAATGCATATGTGTGTTGCATTAATATAGAATTGTTTAGAATTGCCATGTTTGATTGTTCTAATGGTTGTAAAATGATTCCAAGATGAATGCCAATCATCTAGATCATTTAGAAACAAAATCCAAAGAAAAAAATCATATAAGATTAATAAATGCAAATGGTCATTTGTGCCATTTTAATCCACTAGGCCACTTTAGGTGTTCCTAGAAGTCAAATTCAAATAGAAACATTTCTAACTCTTTGCACCCCTTGCTAGTACAAGTAATGATCTACCAAGGCCCACTTTGAAATCTTACAAAAAACATTTAAACACTAATTTTAAATGGCATTTGAAAATGGAATCTATTTCATATGCATAGATCCCACTTTTGCAAAAACCACTCAAATGAGTTCACCTTGACAATCCCAAGCAACCACAGATGCTCAAGCATATGACTAACACACCCACCAAAAATCTTTTCAAAGTTCAAACAAAACTTTCTCGCGGCCATTATGTCGAACACTTGGCAGGACAAAATCTTCTGGCCTAACTAATACTATTGCTAATTAAATTCTTGTCCCCCATTTAAACCTCTCATCTCTCCTTTGTCCCCTCTTAGCCTAACTAAGCACCAGACAATACCCCTCCTACCCCGCAGTGCCAGTACCGCGCCGCCCGTTCTTGGTCGTTGCTGGCCAAATGTGGGCAACGCGCCAGAGACCAAGCCGCGCCAATCCAGCACGTCCCCTAGCTCCACCGCACCCTACCGTGACCCCCTGTCCACCCCACGGACGCAGCCGAACACTGGACCACCGAGGCACGCCCGTGCATAGAGCCTCTGCGCCATGCACGGAGCACGCCATAGCACCGTCCTCGACAGGCCAGCACAAGTCGCGCCTTGCCCTCAGCTTGCACGCGCCGCTCCGCCATAACCCCAGCATGCTCCAGGACATGCCCTTTCCCCGTTGCTTGACCTATAGTCGCCGCACGCCGCGTCAAACACTGTCGGACCCACGCAGAGCGTCGACCTTTCCCGACCGCATACCACCGCCCCTAGTTGTGCCATTGCGCCGTAGCTGACCACCAGGAGGCAAGACACCGTCCGCCTACCCCGCCCATGCCTCTAGCCCTCTATACCATCGTCACCGACGAGCTCACCGTCGCACCCCACGGTCCCCTCGTCGACCTATAAAAGGAGCCCTCCCCAGCACCATTTCTCCACACTCCAACACTCCCCACCTCCCACCGAGTCCCTCACACCTCTCGCCGGAGCTGCTCGAGTAGTCGTTCGCCGGAATTTCCACCGGAGTCGCCGCAACAGAGGAGAAAGGGGCCCTTCGATTGTGACCACCCTAGGAGCCGCCGCGACCTCGCTTGAGTTCGCCGTCATCCACTCGTTCGATCGCCCCCATCGCCACGTTAGCTGGAGCCCTAGTAAGCCCCCAATCGACCCCCACCGAGCCGCTAGGGTTCAGTCTCGACGGCGACATGTCCGTCGTCGACGACGAGCCACGACCGTTGATCTAGGTTCTAACTGCACGACCCACATCGCCCCATACTGCTTCGCGTTAGAAGACCCGCTGACATGCGGGACCCCCGTCAGCTGTCCTCTGCACTGCGGAGCGTCACTGGGCCGACCCATTTAGTTTCCCGCGCTGGCCCTAAAATTCAAATAAAGGTTTTTCTATTTAGACTTAAAATCAATTATGTCCGCTAGTTTAAAAATCAATTCAGAGAGTTCTACTGAACCAAATTGAATGATTCAATTTTTTTAGAAAGGTAATTAAAATCTCTATCCAAGCCCGTTGGATTTAAATCAATTGGAGTTATCGATCACATACAGAAAAAATAACAAAACAAAGACTTTTCTACATTCAAACATTTTTCAAAAATCAACCATTATAACTTTTGAGTTGTTTCCATCTCTCAAAAATCACATTTGATAATACCTATCTGAATATGTAATAATATTTAGGTTTGCATGCAGTGACTTTGGACTAGTAACAAAATAATGCTATATAGGCATTTCTAGTCACCTTAAATAATTTAAATATGAATCCTAAACTTTATAAAATGTGATGCAACATTTAAATCACATTCCCATATATTAGAATATGTGGTGATGACATGTGTCCACATGATCTCATTTTTTAATTGGATAATATTAAATCTTAGTTAATTTCAATGAGTAGAAATTACTTTTCGAAAATAAAATAAATGAAACTAGTTCATTAAATCTTGAGATGAATGTGATGATACTAGATCATCAAATATGTGCCTTAGTGTGCTAAATAGACTAGTTAAGTATTGTTTGGTGATTGTGTATTCCGTATATATTTATAGACGATAGTACTGACCAAGTCTACGAGGAGGAGGAGTTCTACCCCGAAGAAGACGAGGAGAATTTCAACCACTGCACCAATCAAGGCAAGCTATTATTGGCAAGCTAATACTTGCAAGCCATCATTAACAATGCAAGCTAACCCTTGAAAGAAAGATAACCTAAGAAAGATGCATTAGGCATGATTTGGTTATACCTTTTGATTTATACCCATTCCAAGTTTTACTTACAAGTTTTACCTTTTACTTTACCAAAGTTTTCTTTACTTCTAGTAATGCTTTGAGAGATTTTAGAAAGTAGTTGAGATAGCATAAAGAGTATAAAACTTGGCCTATACTAGATGTCATTCTATGGCATGAGATTGAGATTAGCATCCTACCTTAGTGAACACTCTTAACTTAGTATTTGGAGGTAAACCAAAAACGTGATCACTCTAGATGGGAATAATTGGTGAAAATGCTTATGAAAACCTTGGAATGATGAGTCATTCTATTGATATGTTTTGACATGTGTTGAGAAATACAATGGTTTATGATGATGAAAATGTTGAGGCATGAGCCTTAGCCCTTTATAAAAACACTGATGGTTGGGTTCGGATGCGATACCATTCCAATTTTTACCGTACAACCACAATACCTGAATTGGGTAAGGCTTAACTAGAAGTTTATATGCATTAGTATGAGTTCCCTTGCGGGAGAGGTTTGAGATGAGGCTACCTCTCAATGTTGTCCACCTATGCAGTGCCCAGGATGGCAGATGGCCATGGCTGGGAGGCCAAGCTCATAGGAGAGGTTCTTATACTAGAGTGTGTAAAGGAAAGGTTAAGTTTGATTATCCGCATACTAAGTATGATGATTCAGGGTTATCCCTGACGGATGTATTGAATTTTGTGGTGAAAGTGTATCACCTCTGCAGAGTGTCAAACTATTTGAATAGCCGCATCCGCGGTTATGGACAGTTGGAGTGGTCATACTGTTTCGTTGTCAGATGTTTTCAAAATGACTTATGAAATGAATTGTGACATGACTTGACCACGACAGAGTTGTGACTATGTCAACTAAGTTCCCACTTAGGTGATTTAGAACTTTATTTAATCTTTCTTTGTTTCTGAACTCAGCTTAGGTTTCAAACTTAACTTTGCAAATAAACCTAGAACTTAGCATTCCTACTAGAACTACCTTACTTGTTAGTGATAGTTTGCGAGTACTTAAAGAGTACTCATGGCTTTGTCCCTGGCTATTCCCGTGGCCAGACTATGAGGAGGACTATCCATAAGAAGGACAGCAGGACGACTATGACAACTAGGATCATCTCCCATCGTCAGCATTGCCTGTGACACTAAAGATGGAGCCCACCACTACGCTTATTATTCCGCTACTTGTTTGTACTAAGCCTAGATCATGAGATCCTTTATTCGTGTAAGACCTTATTATGGTTTGTAATGGATGATGTACCATGATATCCAATCTGTTATGTCTCGCAAAAATGGTAATCCTGGGATTGCGATGTATGGCATAACAGGCATCTGGGATTAAAAATCCGGGTGTTGACAAGTTGGTATCAGAGCCATCCTGACCATAGAAGACCCTAGTTAGAATGGACGTTTGAACAAAAACTTAGTTTCAAAACAAAAGTGAGTATTTATGAAAATCTATTTCCCCTCTTACCCTTGAGATTCTTTCAAAAAGATTCATGTTCCTCAAAATTCTTACAATACTCCATAAAATTTGACACACTTGATCACCTCACTAACTTTCTCATCCTAAATTCTTATAGATGGAAGTTCAGTACTGCAAGTTCTACCAGTTGGGCAACGGAGGCCAACTGATCTTGGAGAGGAATCTTGATGCACTGTCTAAGTACCTTGAGCGTCCGCATCTGGAATTCTTCGGAGCTCAACTCAATGATCACCCAGGAGGAGATTTACAATGGCTGATAGTTGCTGGTCTTCGAGGCAAGATGGAAGCACCACTTTCCGAGAAGATTCAATTCACCGTGAGAGAGAACAACTGGCTAGATGGATTACCCAGGGCAATGCATCTAGGGAACTCGCTTTGCTCACTATGCAAGGCGTGATTCGATGGGAATGCCTCTGGAGATGCCAAGTCACCCGGAATTGAAGCGCCAAGTGGAGAACCTCGACTTCCTACTGTATGACAGATAGAAGGAATTGGACAATGCTCGAGAGTACGCTAACCACAACCTTGCCATTGCCGCCCAGAAAGACCAGACTTTTTCACTGCTTGTTAAGGATCATCAATCACTTCGTCGTCAACACGCAAAGAAGGATTGCACCATCGAACGTCTTCGCAAGAAGGTGGCCGACCTCGAGAAGACCATCAAGGAGCAAGAAGCTTAGCTTGCAGCAAAAGAAGAAGAAGAAGGTGAAGACATCTAGGGGGATATTCACTCGTACCTTAGCAATGATGATGACTATCTAGAGGATGATGCCATGGACTTCTACACCGACGATGATGACTCCGACTTCATCGATGATGAGTAGATGCACTAGAGCACTATCGTAGGAGTGAGAAGTATCGGTCCCATTGTATCTTAGCTCACAGAATGGTTCTTAAAACCACATGTTTTCCTTTCATGTTATGGTGTGTGTGTTTGTATCGTGTGCTTTGCTTGAATGAAAAGAAGTTAGTTGCAAAACCTGTGTCAAACTCAAAGTTTTAGCTTTTAAAACAAAACCATAAACCTTAGAACTTTCCCTCTTACCCCATTATCTATCTCAATCTTCAGATGACTCGTGGAAACCAAGGAGGGAGAAGCTCATCGCAGGACCCAATGGTGCAGATTCTGCAGATGCTAATTGTGGACCGCGAAGCTAGTAGAGCAGAGCGCAAGGCAAATCTAGCCACCCTGCAGCAGATCGCCCAGATGGCCCACAACAATCAAGGCCATGGAAATCAAGATCATCATGGATCCAAACTCAAAAACTTCCAGAATACCAATCCCCCAAACTTTAGCAAGTCTGAAAAGCCGCTGGATGCTGATGATTGGTTACAAACCATGGTGAACAACTTAGAAGTTGCAGGAGTGGATGCCAACAAGAAAGTTATGTTTGCCACCCACTATCTGGCAGGAGTGCAAGAGCTTGGTGGAACAACACCCGCACAATGAACCACGGTCAAGTGATGACATGGGAAGCTTTCAAAGTCAAGTTCAGCTGCACCCATGTGCCGCAGGGTTTAGTCACCAGAATGAGAGATGAATTCAGAGAGCTAAAGCAAGGCAGAATGACTGTAGTGGAGTACCGTGACAGATTCTTGTCCCTCGCTAGGTATGCACCTGATGATATCAACACGGAAGCCAAGAAGAAGGAGAGATTCCTGAATGGACTGCATGATGAGATGTAGATGGTGCTAGTCAACATCCGTTTTGAGGACCTCGAAGAGCTAGTCGAATCTGCCATTCATATGGAAGGGAAGATCAACCAAGTGAATGACAACCGCAAACATTGGATGATGCACCAAGCTGGGTCCCACAGTGCCCAGAAGTATCGCCCCAACCCGTCTGCCGGATATGCCCCGCGGATCAATCGACCCCCAATATCTCGTCCAAGCTACCCCAACTATAGCAGAGGAAATGTGAAGACCGGAGGGAACAACAAAAACCACCCCAGCAACACCAACAACTTCAACCGTGCACCGCCCAAATCCAACAACAACAACAACAACAACAATAACAACACTGCCGCAAGGACTGGAAGCAATGATGTGCCTGTTGCAGCAAAAGACAAGTCCTAGATTACTTGTTTTGAGTGTGAAGTGAAGGGTCACTACTCTAATAGTGTCCCAAGAAGATTGTCGCCACTGCCAATGTGAATGCCCCAGCTCAATAGCAGCGTCGTGTTCAGCCCGGAAGAAGATTCGCCCCAGGGAACCCGCACAACCGCAACGGCCGTCTCTTCCACATGAACACCGAAGAAGCCCAAGAAGCGCCAGATGACGTGCTGGGTATGTTTTCTGTTAACTCAGTATTAGACAGAGTGTTGTTTGATTCTAGAGCATTGCACTCGTTTGTTACCGAAGAATTTGCATGCACTAGTAAGATTCACCCAACCAACTTGAAGCATGTTATGATAGTTCAAATACCTGGTTCAACCACCAATGCTAGAAAAATTTGCAAAGATGTGCCTATCAGAATACATGGGATAGATTTTTATGCCAATCTAATAGTACTTGGAACCAAAGGTTTGGAGGTAGTACTAGGAATGGATTGGATGTCGAACCATAAAGGATTGATCGACTGTGCCAAGAAATCCATCACCATGACCAGTAGCTCTGGAATATCAGTAGAGCATATATCTAAAACCTTGCCCCGTCAATTCAAATGCAACAAGAGTCTAGCCCTATCCACCATAGACCAAGTCAGAGTAGTCTGTGAATACCCCGACGTATTCCCAGATGAATTTCCCGGTATGCCCCCAGATCGGGATATTGAGTTCATTATTGAACTAATCCCTGGAACCAGACCCATAGCTCAGAGACCCTATAGCATGAACCCATCAGAGTTAGTGGAGCTGAAGAAACAACTGGATGCTATGCTGGAGAAAGGCTTGATTCAACAAGCGCATCGCCATGGAGATCGCCCGTGTTGTTCATCGACAAGAAGGATGGAGGCAACCGTTTGTGCACAGATTACAGGAAGCTGAATGATGTCACCATCAAGAACAAGTACCCATTGCCAAAGATAGAGGATCTATTTGATTAGTCGACTGGTGCCAGAGTTATCTCTAGGATTGATCTTAGGACTGGTTATCACCAACTTAAGATTCGTACAACGGATATTCCAAAGACCGCCTTTACCACCAGATATGGATTATATGAGTATATGGTTATGTATTTTGGATTAACCAATGCTCCCACTTATTTCATGAATCTCATGAATAAGATCTTTATGAATTTTCTGGATAAGTTTGTTGTTGTGTTTATCGACGATATTCTTATCTACTCCAAGTTAGAAGAAGACCATGAGCAACATCTGAGAATCATCCTTGAAACCCTTAGAGAGCATCAGTTGTATGCCAAGTTCAGCAAATGTGAGTTTTGGCTGAAAGAAGTAGGATTCCTCGAACATATTGTGTCTGCCGGAGGAGTCGCTGTTGATCCCGCCAAGATCAAAGATGTTGAAGAATGGGAAGCCCCAACCACTCAAACCCAAGTCCGTGCATTTCTCGGATTAGCGGGATATTATCGCAAGTTCGTAGAAGGATTTTCGAGCATCGCAAGACCCATGACCCAATTGTTGAAGAAGGACAAGAAGTTTGAATGGACCGACAAATGTGAAGCAAGTTTCCAAGAGCTCAAGAAGCGATTGATTTCAGCCCCAATATTGATTATGCCAGATATCAAGAAGCCGTTTGATGTGTATTGTGATGCATCCAAGATTGGTCTCGGATATGTATTGATGCAAGAAGGCAAAGTCATCGCATATATGTCTCAACAACTGAAGCAACATGAGCAGAACTACCCTACCCATGATCTTGAATTAGCAGCTGTAGTGTTAGCTTTGAAGACATGGCGTCATTACCTTATGGGTAATCGCTGTGAGATTTATTTAGATCACAAGAGCTTGAAGTATATTTTCACTCAAAAGGAGCTGAATATGAGGCAAAGGAGATGGATAGAGTTAATCAAGGATTATGACCTTAACATTCACTATCACCCCGGCAAAGCCAATGTGGTAGCGGATGCTCTTAGCAGATTGCCGTGTAGGTTAAACACCATGATCAAGGAGAAGCAGCCAAGTTTGCATGAGGAGTTGGAGCAGTTTAGAACTGAGCTTGTTAGCAAAGGATTTTTAGCAAGCATTGAACTTCAACCCACTTTGATTAGTCAAATCAAGGAAGCCCAGAAGGGAAATGCAAGTATTGACGGAATCAAGCGTCATATTGGTACGGGAAAAGTACCTGGATTCACCGAAGACGAAGAAGGAGTTTTGTGGTACAAAGGACTTATCTGTGTGCCAGCAGATTCAGAACTGAAGCAAGTTATCATGCAAGAAGCTCATGATACTCTTTATTCTATCCACCCTGGAGGAACAAAGATGTATCAAGATTTGAAGGAACAATCTTGGTGGCACAAGATGAAGAGAGAAATCGGAAGCTACATCGCCAAGTGTGACATCTATCAGAGAGTCAAAGTGGAACATCAGAGACCCGCGGGACTGTTGCAACCATTGCAGATTCTAGAATGGAAATGGGATTCCGCCGAAATGGACTTTATCACCGGTTTGCCTACTTCTAGTAGGGGAAATGACTCTATCTAGGTCATCGTTGATAGATTGTCCAAGGTTGCTCATTTTATACCTGTCAAGACAACCTACCAGAGTCTAAAGCTAGCATAGTTATACATTGCCAGAATTGTTAGTCTGCATGGAACCCCCAAGACCATAGTGTCGGATCGAGGAACCCAATTTACCTCGAGATTTTTGGTAGAAAGTCCAAGAAGGATTAGGAACCAAGTTGAATTTTAGCACAACTTATCACCCTCAAACCGATGGACAGACTGAAAGAGTCAACCAAATCTTAGAAGATATGTTGCGAGCTTGTGTGTTAGAGTACGAATCAAAACGGGAGGATTGCCTGCCTTTCGCAGAATTCTCATACAACAGTTATCAAGCCAGTTTGCAAATGGCCCCATTTGAGTTCTTGTATGGAAGAAAATGCCGTACCCCTTTGAATTGGTCGCAAGTAGAAGAGAGTCAGATTTTTGGACCCGACATCCTACAAGAAGCTGAAGAGAAGGTTCACAAAGTCCGTGAGCACCTCAAGACCGCCCAATCCAGACAGAAGAGTTATGCTGACAAGAGACGTACAAACCTATATTTCAATGTTGGAGATTTTGTGTATCTCAAGGTTCGCCATTGAAGGGAACGCAACGTTTTAGTCTGAAAGGAAAGTTCGCTCCCAGATATGTCGGACCCTTCAAGATTCTAAACCATCGAGGAGAAGTATCGTATCAACTGGAACTGCCTGAAGAGATGCCCGCCATCCACAATGTGTTCCATATCTCGTTACTTCGCAAATGCCTAGAAGTGCCGGAGAAGACCGAAGTTTTCAAGAACATCGATCACCGAGCCGTTGATATCAACAAGGATCTGACGTATCGTGAAGTGCCCATCCGTATCTTTGAGGAGGCTTACAGAACCACCAGGACCCAGAGTATCAAATTTCTCAAGATCCAATGGAGCAACCATACCGAAGAAGAAGCCACTTGGGAGCGAGAAGATTACATTAGGATTGAGTTTCCAGATCTCTTTAGTTCCTAGTTTTCTTAAATCTCGGGACGAATTTTTTTAAGGGGGGAAGGTTTGTAACATCCCAAAACTTTGATCAAGGTTAATCAAGATCCAAATCACCCAATTTGGGGTTAACAAAAACTTTTTATCACTAAAATAAATAAGAATGCATATGTGTGTTGCATTAATATAGAATTGTTTAGAATTGCCATGTTTGATTGTTCTAATGGTTGTAAAATGATTCCAAGATGAATGCCACATCATCTAGATCATTTAGAAACAAAATCCAAAGAAAAAGAAATCAAATAAGATTAATAAATGCAAATGGTTATTTGTGCCATTTTAATCCACTAGGCCACTTTAGGTGTTCCTAGAAGTCAAATTCAAACAGAGACATTTCTAAATCTTTGCACCCCTTGCTAGTACAAGTAATGATCTACCAAGGCCCAGTTTGAAATCTTACAAAAACATTTAAACACTAATTTTAAATGGCATTTGAAAATGGAATCTATTTCATATGCATAGATCCCACTTTTGCAAAAACCACTCAAATGAGTTCACCTTGACAATCCTAAGAAACCATAGATGCTCAAGCATATGACTAACACACCAACCAAAAATCTTTTAAAAATTCAAACAAAACTTTCTTGCGGCCATTGTGTCAAACACTTGGCAGATAAAAATCTTCTGGCCTAACTAATACTGTTGCTAATTAAATTCTTCTCCCCCATTTAAACCTCTCATATCTCCTCTGTCCCCTCTTAGCCTAACTAAGCACCAGACAACACCCCTCCTACCCCGCAGCACCAGTATCGCGCCGCTCGTTCTTGGTCACCGCCGACCAAACATGGGCAACGCGCTAGAGACCAAGCCGCGCCAATCCAGCATGTACCCTAGCTCCGCCGCACCCTACCGCGACCCCCTGTCCACCCCAGGGACGCAACCGAGCACTGGACCACCGAGGCACGCCCGCGCACCGAGCCTCTGCGCCATGCACGGAGCACGCCAGAGCACCGTTCCCAACAGGCTAGCACAAGCCGCACCTTGCCCTCAGCTTGCACGCGCTGCTCTGCCATAACCCCAGCATGCTCCAGGAAATGCACTTTCCCCGCCGCTTGACCTGCAGCCACCGCACGCCGCGTCAAACACCGTCGGAGCCGTGCAGAGAATCGACCTTTCCCTAGTTGTGCCATTGCGCCATAGCTGATCGCCAGGAAGCAAGCCACTGTCTGCGTACCCCGCCCATGCCTCTAACCCTCTGTACCATCGTCACCGATGAACTCACCGTCGCACCCCACGGTCCCCTCGTCGACCTATAAAAGGAGCCCTCCCCAGCACCATTACTCCACACTCCAACACTCCCCACCTCCCACTGAGTCCCTCACACCTCTCGCCGGAGCCGCTCGAGCAGCCGTTCGCTGGAATTTCCACTGGAGTCACCGCAGCAAAGGAGAAAGGGGCCCGTTGATTGCGATCACCCCAGGAGCCGCCGCGACCTCGCTTGAGTCTGCCGTCGTCCACTCGTTCGATCGGCCCCATCGCCACGTTAGCTGGAGCCCTAGTAAGCCCCCAATCGACCCCCACCGAGCCGCTAGGGTTCAGTCTCGCCGGCGACCTGTCCGTCATCGACGACAAGCCACGACCGTCGATCTAGGTTCTAATCGCACGGCCCACATCACCCTGTACCGCTTCGCTTTAGAAGAGCCGCTGACATGTGGGACCCCCCTGTTAGCTGTCCTCTGCGCCATAGAGCGTCACTGGGTCGGCCCATTTAGTTTCCTGCGCTGGCCCTAAAATTCAAATATAGGTTTTTCTATTTAGACTTAAAATCAATTCTGTCCACTAGTTTAAAAATCAATTCAGAGAGTTCTACTGAACCAAATTGAATGATTCAAATTTTGTTAGAAAGGTAATTAAAATCTCTATCCAAGGCCGTTGGTTTTAAATCAATTGGAGTTATAGATCACATATAGAAAAAATAACAAAACAGAGACTTTTCTACATTCAACCATTTTTCAAAAATCTACCATAATAACTTTTGAGTTGTTTCCAACTCTCAAAAATCACATTTGATAATACCTATCTGAATATGTAATAATATTTAGGTTTGCATGCAGTGACTTTGGACTAGTACCAAAATAATGCTATATAGGCATTTCTAGTCACTTTAAATCATTTAAATATGAATCCTAAACTTTATAAAATGTGATCCAACATTTAAATCACATTCCCATATATTAGAATATGTGGTGATGACATGTGTCCACATGATACCATATTTTAATTGGAGAATATTAAATCTTAGTTAATTTCAATGAGTAGAAATTACTTTTCTCAAATAAAATAAATGAAACTAGTTCATTAAATCTTGTGATGAATGTGATGATACTAGATCATCAAATATGTGCCTTATTGTGCTAAATAGACTAGTTAAGTATTGTTTGGTGATTGTGTATTCCGTATATATTTATAGATGATAGTACCGACCAAGTCTACGAGGAGGAGGAGTTCTACCCCGAAGAAGACGAGGAGAATTTCAACCACTTCACCAATCAAGGCAAGATATTATTGGCAAGATAATACTTGCAAGCCATCATTAACAATGCAAGCTAACCCTTGCAAGCAAGATAACCCAAGCAAGATGCATTAGGCATGCTTTGGTTATACCTTTTGATTTATACCCATCCCAAGTTTTATTTACAAGTTTTACCTTTTACTTTACCAAAGCTTTCTTTACTTCTAGTAATGCTTTGGGAGATTTTAGAAAGTTGTTTAGATAGCATAAAGAGTATAAAACTTGGCCTATACTAGATGTCATTCTATGGCATGAGATTGAGACTAGCATCCTACTTTAGTGAACACTCTTAACTTAGTAGTTGGAGCTAAACCAAAAACATGATCACCCTAGATGGGAATACTTGGTGAAAATGCTTATGAAAACCTTGGAATGATGAGTCATTCTATTGAGATGTTTTGACATGTGTTGAGAAACACAATGGTTTATGATGATGAAAATGTTGAGGCATGAGCCTTAGACCTTTATAAAAAAACTGATGGTTGGGTTCGGATGCGATACCATTCCAATTTTACCGTACAATCACAATACCTGAATTGGGTAAGGCTTAACCAGAAGTTTATATGCATTAGTATGAGTTCCCTCATGGGAGAGGTTTGAGCTGAGGCTACCTCTCAATGTTGTCCACCTATGCAGTGCCTAGGATGGCAGATGGCCATGGCTGGGAGGCCAAGCTCATAGGAGAGGTGCTTATACTAGAGTGTGTAAAGGAAAGGTTATGTTTGATTATCCACATACTAAGTATGATGATTCAGGGTTATCCCTGATGGATGTATTGAATTTTGTGGTGAAAGTGTACCACCTCTGCAGAGTGTCAAACTATTCGAATAGCCACATCCACGGTTATGGACAGTTGGAGTGGCCATACTGTTTCGTTGTCAGATGTTTTCAAAATGACTTATGAAATGAATTGTGACATGACTTGACCACAACAGAGTTGTGACTATGACAACTAAGTTCCCACTTAGGTGATTTAGAACTTTATTTTATATTTCTTTGTTTCTGAACTCAGCTTAGGTTTCAAACTTAACTTTGCAAATAAACCTAGAACTTAGCATTCCTACTAGAACTACCTTACTTGTTAGTGATAGTTTGCGAGTACTTAAAGAGTACTCATGGCTTTGTCCTTGGCTATTCCCGTGGCCAGACTATGAGGAGGACTATCCGAAAGAAGGACAATAGGACGGCTACGACAACTAGGATCATCTCCCATCATCAGCATTGCCTGTGACACTGAAGATGGAGCCCACCGCTACGCTTATTATTCCGCTACTTGTTTGTACTAAGACTAGATCATGAGATCCTTTATTCGTGTAAGACCTTATTATGGTTTGTAATGGATGATGTACTATGATATCCATCTGTTATGTCTCACAAAAATGGTAATCCTGGGATTGCGATGTATGGCATAACAGGCATCTGGGATTAAAAATCCGGGTGTTGACACAAGCGTAGCCTCTCATTCTGAACCTATGTTTTACAAAGTATTTACTTTCTCGCTATATTGCATACGATTCCAATGTGGTCTTTTGTCAGTAGCTAGAGTTACCTATCTGCTCCATAGTTTCCCTGTTGTAGCCTTATATACCTGATCCACTACTCCTAGCATACCTAGGTCTAGCATGTGAGCGTTGCTAGAACTTATTTGATGGTCAAGCTTAGCCATGCTTAGTAATTATGCCTTATCCATCCCGAGTTGTTGCCTTTGGAACCGAGATGAGCGTACAGCCACACAGGGCCTAGAAAACCCCTCAACCAACTAACTTGCCTAGTAGATTCCATGAGTCACACAGTTCGGGCTTTCCATTTGGCATATGCATTGAAAATGTTTTTGAAAGAGGAGGTCAAGGAGGTGCATCATAACTGGTAGGTAAGTGTGGACGGGGTTTATTGTGGTGGATGGAGCCCCTAGTAAACCAACCTCGCCTCACATCTCTAGGGTCCGGCTTCGGGATTTGACCCATTACAGCGGAACCCTCCTTAGGGCATGACTCATGGTCTCAGCGAAAGCAAGGTAAAGGTCGTGGTCAACCACCCTATGCCGGCCCTCCAAGGAAGAGGGCTAATAATATTTGGCACTAAGAGTCGGTTGGTACGTGTGGGTAAAGTTGTACACCCCTGCAGGGTTAAATCTTTTCGAAAATCCATGTTCACGATTATGAACGCTTGGTGACCGAATTCTAAGATCATAGATAACATTAACTAAAAGTAAAACTTGTTGATCCACGTATGCTGAAGGATGCTTCCTCGGGGGTTCAAGGGGGTGATCCTTGATGAGGAGATCAGATGTACTTGGTTAACAAGTTCAGATGTTCAAGATGGAGTTGTCGCTCTCTTACCCTGTTTTGAATTTATTCTATGTAGACGAGCCTCTTTTCCCTCTCTTGTTTACAAACAAAGTTGGCTTTATGCAAAGAAAATCCATAGAAATATTTTCTAGCCAGAGCATGTAGATACTAGGTTATCTACGTCTTGCGGAGTATATTCTTGTACTTAGCCTTGCGCTATTATTTTTTTTACAGATGATCTAGTCGCGACTGAAGATGGCTTCTACGTTGACATCGACGAGTAGTTGGGGGTCCTAGGTAGCATCCTGAGGACTATGGGTTGGACGTCACTTATGTTTATGGCCTCTTAGGCCTTTTGTTAAGTTTGTTGTGTACAACAACATAATTTGCTTTCGCGGTTTGGTGTAATGATGGGTCTGTGACCCCTGGTTTGTAATAATCTGATATCGTACTCTATTAAGAGTTTAAACTTATGTTGTTGAAACCTTGTGTTCTATAATGTTACTGAATCATATAATGTGAGTCTCTAAGGTTGGAGTTAAGTTTATCTCAGAGGATAACCTGAGGTTTGTTTAACCCTAACCCCGAGGGTGTTACACGACAGATTTCGACATGACCTCTATTAAATCTTTGTATTTTGAGGGGGAAATTTATTCAAACATGTATTTGAATTTCAAATTTGAATTCAAATGAAGTTAGAATATTCACAAATTGAATTAGGGAATATTTAAATACTTAGGGAAAATGGACTGTAAATTCTTGAATAAAGTAATATGATATGACAATAGATAATTAATAATGAAGAAATTAGAATAAATAAAGGAATACTTTATTACATTAATATAAATATTACAATGTTCTTACAATAAGTGAAAGAAAGGTTACTTTTATTACAATAATAAATATTACCTAAATATAAATTCAAGAAAACTACAAGTAACAAATTTCACAAGAAAGAACATTTAACTTTATTAATTAAATACAATATTACAAAGTCATATAAAGTTGTCCAAGTTACAACAATAAGAAAGCAAAAAAGCCTAAACTAAAAGCTATGTTATTTCTTCATCTTGTATATCTTCATTCTTCACTTTGATTCCTGCCAAACATAACAAAAAGAAAACATAATAAATGTGAAAGAGGGAAGGTTTTGATTAGGATACTCTCAGGTTTTAGCAATGTAATGCATTGCTTTACCTCAGCATTGAGTTAAGAAAAGGGCAAGGTAGTAATCTGTTCTTATCATAAAAATCGCCTCAGTCCAGCATCATCGGCAGGGGCAAGTTTCATCGGATCGGTAAAAGGCAAAAGGTAAAAAAACCCAAGAAATATCATGATGTGCTTGATCTGATCTACAACCCACCATAGGCAAGCAGGCAGCTCACACACAACTACATGTAGATGTGTTGTCGACACCAGGAGATGGGTAGCAGATAGTAAAATGGGAACAACCAGTACAAGAAGTGCACAAGCAAGGGATAGCCGTAGCTACTTGTCCAACATCAGTTTCTCCACAACAATATGTTCCTACCTCTAGATAACCACAAGATATCACTGGTTTTTACCAGTAAAACATCAGATTCAATAGACCATCATACCACATCACCAATAGATCCAATTCTTTCGCCACGACCAACATGGCCATCTAGCAGATCTTGCAATAAGGAAGGGAAGTTTGAGAGGAATAAACTTACCATCAGTAGCTCAGGGAACAACAAACCAAGATCACCAGGAGGGGAAGGTTCACAAGCCCAAGCTAGGTGTGATCAAGATCAACATCAGGAACTTAAGGAATAGGAGGTCCATGTGTAGAAAAGGGCCGCGCCAGCTGCACTAGAAGGAGACAGAGGAGCAGACCACAAATATTCATAATAGCTGGCCAGGATCAACCACTCAGACATCAATAAATCATCTTCTTCCCTAGTCTACTCTGCAAAAGCAGGTTGACCATCGAACTCATGTATATCCATTGTTCTTACAAAGTTATGAGCATTATTGTTGCGTGAGGAGCTAGATCCTCAGAACTGCACCCAAATGGAGTGCAAGTTCATCACTGGATGAATTGAGGCTAACACAGTATATGTATTATCCATAATATGGCTTCATCCTGTGCATCCTTAGCAGGGACAGACAACTTAGCAACAGACCATACCATTTAAAATCTATTATTGTGCACACTCCACATGGGAGGCATCACAATAGCAGATTTAATAGCGGTAGCCACTAATTTGCTCGACACCAAACATCAAGTACCAAATCTATTCTTATTAGACTTGTTTGAAATATACTGTGGTGGAAGAGTACCCTCAAAGTTGTATACAAATGGTATACACAATCATCCTAGGGTTCAAGAAAAAAGGCAACAACAGTATTTGATCCAAATATTAGTGGCCTCAGCCTTAGCATCATTGGCAGCCAATTAGAGTCCCCTGGATAACTATCCCAGCAGCCAACTATCAGGTGATAGCTACCGCTATGTATACTCCAAATGGAGACATCATAGTGGAAGATGTAGTAGCAACAGCCACAGAATTTAGCTAAACCAAAAAAGGGAATTCAAACTATGCATATTCTACATACAAGTAGAGCATCTGGAGTTATCAAGTTTATCCAATTAATTTCAAAACAGAAAGGCATTAGACACCAAGATATACACTAGACAGTTTTAAAGTACATCCTTTATAATCAACAAGTAAAGCATGAGTATTTATATATACTAAGTAGGGTATCTACTCTCTAATAGATCTACAATTAGAACCTAGTTAGTCATGCTAAGTATGCATACAAGCACAAATATATCATTAACGAATGACCTCTTAGTATACACTAGTATTCCAGCATATACACAGATTTAGCACATCAGCCTGGAAGGGGGTCAATCATCTAACTTAAGGTATTATAACCAGTGAAACGAGTTTCAACATAACTATGCACTTTATTACCACTTGAATACTCATAATCTAGCAAATGCTTATCCAGTGGTCAACAAACCATAAAAAATCTAGAAAAAATCGCAAATAATAACTCATGGTGAGCCACGACATCACAACCATCCAGATCAACACTGAGAAATAAGCCTGGTATTACACAATATTTAGTTAAGCTACTCACTGAAACAAAGATTTAGTTCAGCTTGATTCATAGTAAAACTAATAGTACGAGAAACTTTCATTTTTAGAAGTAGCAGTCAAAGTACCCACCATCTCTACTTCTTCAATTGATAGCGTATAAACCATCATCATCAAGTAATTGAGGCATATATACAAGTTCAGAACCCTAACTTAGAATAATAACTGTTCATTGGCTCGAAGGCCGGTCTCATAATAGTTACCTGGATCAGAATATAGGAACATGCTGGGGAAACATAATAATAGAATTAGACAAGAAGCCGACACCGAGGTTGCAGAGAATACCATCCCACTAGAATCGGAAAAGGAAATGATCTCAGTGCCATTATCAATAATCACAATTTCCTCAGCCAAATCCCGTGGCAGCAATCATGGTCCCCGGGTTTGCAGGTATTCCTGCGTCCCACCGGAATCAAAACCAGTGTAAGCCATTTGGAGAAAGCTAAATGGGAGAATCATTGAAGAAGGCGTAGTAGAGGAGGTGCAGAAGTCGGAGGAGAGTTGCTGGGCGTGAGGGCACCACCGCGCCAGCGTATTCGACCACACGGCTAGGGTTAGCCATGTGCGGGGGCTCGTGCAGAGCAAGACGACATCGAGGCAGCGGGGTATCGATGGAGGATACCCGAGCGAGACGACGATGATAAACAACGTGCGGTGGCGCTTTGTGAGACCACGATGGCCGAGGCGGCGGCTGGTGGCGGCGCATCATAAGCAACTAGAAGGGGAACGCGGGGTTATGCCCATGCATGAGGAGGAGGTTGCGGATCCTCTCCGGTAGGCGACAGCGGCGGATTTTACCAGCAGTGGCCGGAGTAGTATGTGGTGGCCATGGGGGCAGGCGGCTTTGGTGCTAGCGGCGGTGACTCGGTCGCGTGCGAGAAATCGAGGGGAATGAGGAGATGGGAAGCGATGTGTGTCGTGCGTGTGGTGTGTGAGAGAGAGGGGCCGGGTTGGGGTTTGACCCCGAGCCAATTGGGCCAAGTTGGGCCTGGGATAGGCCAGTCTATGGGCTAGGCCCAATTCCAGAAAACTATTACTAAATCAATTATTATCACAAATATGGAAATTACTAAAATACCCCTGAATTCGTTTTAGCCTTAGAAAAATATAGAAAAATCCTAAAAATATATGTGATATATCAAAATGATCACAAAAATAATGTATACCTAGGAAAAATATAACATTGCTTGTTTGAGTTAAATAAAATGCAAATAACTCTTAACACCATTAAAATCCTAAATGAAATTTCATAAAATAAGAAAAAGTACAAAAGAATGAATAAAAATAATTTTTGCATATGAAAATAAATCTACCCTTTTATAAAAATATTAACTTAAATTTTTACAAATAAAACTTGAAGCAAATATTCTAAGACATATAATCATATGTGGAATTTTATAAAAATAAGAATAATACTTAAAAATAAATGAAAATCATTTTTAAGATCTTGAATAAATATAGTTTACTATAAAAATACTAGATGTATGGTTCCAAAGGTTTTTAAAGTTTTAAAGTAATAAATCCTTATCTATTATGTAAAATATCTATTTTATAAATTATTTAGGAACATTTCTTAAATAAGATATAAAACCTTAAATCCTTTATATTCAAATTCTAGTTCCAAAACCATAACTTGAAGTTATGCAAAACTTAAAGTATAAACTATTAACTTTATAAAACCTTAAATCCAAGTAAACCAACAATTTTAACTAAGTTTTAAACATCAATTATTCATAATAAAAGTACAAGCTTCTTACCTTTTAACTCAACCATGTTTAACATGATTTTAAAACCCTAACACATTAATGTCTTTAGCCAAATTTGCTTTCTTTAATAAGTCAAATCAAATTCATAATAACCAAGCACATTTAAACTCATCATTCACTTAAATAGAAAGTGAATGGTCTCATAGTCTCAAACATGCTTATTACAAAGTTTAAAACTTATTAATATATTTGAACACATCACATCCTAGATGTACTTATGTTTTAAAGTTAAATTTACTGCACCAAGTCATGCATAATACCTAAGGTATATTTATGTTTTTATAGTTAACTTTTGTCATTTCCAAATTAAGTCGTAAAGCATTTCAATTCCAAGCTTACGGAATAAGCGCAAACAACATCGATCACATCCTATTAACCATAAGAATTGTTTAATCCTGTAAAAGAAATCTTTTCTTTAAAAGTTATTCGTTTTTCCACTTCAAACAACAATCTTATAATAAATCCTTTAACTCTTAACAACTTAACATAATAAGTCCCATCATAATTACCAGATAGCATTCCACATTTGAGTTCTTTAATATTATATGTTACTTTGTATTTACGTATTGTTTCACACACTCTCACAAGATTTAATAAGAAGCACAAGTGTGAAGCTGGTATAAAAGTGAAACACATTCTAAAGAAACCATCCGTAGTTTCCGAACCCTAGATCAGATACGATTATTCCGAGGATTCGCGTTTATCAAACTGCATTACATTACTTATGCATAATTGCGTCTTGCTTCTTTAAACATTAGTCCTTACCGGACCAATGATGCTATTTCCAGATTTTGGATCTTCTAGTATCTCGAAGACCGTGAGTGCATAATCTTGTAGCCACAAAAGGCAAGTTCACACTTGCTCATGTCCTTTGATTATTTTCTATCAAATGCTTGTAACTCACTATTGTCATCACCTGCATTTCAAAAAGGTCAGAAAACACTATTTTCATAATAATATCATTATGGATTATTTACTAGATGGTAATAATCTACTGATACAGTTCCAATAGTAAAGAAACATAATATCTAGGACTTAACAACCAATGTCGCCAGTGATTCTAGCGTCATATATTACGCGTTAACCATGGGATTTGGAATGGGACGGAGAAGTCAGCTGTATCTTCTTCCTCTCGCAAGCATCCGGATGGCCAGGTCATGGCTGTTATCCTCGTAGCATGCATTAATTGGTAATTCGTAGAGGATATGCAGCATACGGGTGGGAGCCCTCAATGTCCCATGATAGTTCTGGCATCTGACGGTCTGTACCAACCATTACCGTAATTCAAGATGTGGGCATGGCGTACACCAAGGGCACATGCAGGGTCGCGAAGGGGGCAGTGGTTGGCTTAGATCTTAGACTGGGCCCCATATCAAGGAAGTATGGACAAGCTCACGACTTGGATGTGCAACAAGGCTAAGGTCTCTTATGGGTAAAGTAATGTACCTCTGCAGAGTGTAAGAATTGTGACATGTTACTCCCTATTCCGGGAAGGAGCTACGAACGCGGCAGGAAAGGAACTCCATGAAAGTTCTGGTCAACCTGTGAAGATTGTCGGACATAGTTTTCAGAATAAAAGCAACCTTTGAAGAAATGTTTACGAAAACCTCCATTGCCTACGACCTTTGGTCTTTGGCTATAGAGATAGTGCAGCATACACTCCTTTTTAGTGAACTTGTTGATTATGCTCATACTCAACCATACCTTCTTAACCCTTGCTAGGTTCTAAGCCGTTGAAGATGACATCAACATCAATTTCCGCTCAAGAAACCATCATCGACAGCTCAAATTCTTCAATAAAGTCTATGAAGTCAACATATACATCAACCAAAGCAAAGGCGAAGATCTTGATTAGATAGGAGTAGATACTCTAGCCACAACACCTACTTCTGTAGAGCATTGCACTAGCAGCAATTTCAAGCCAGATAGTTTACATGCTAGTCTTATTAGCTAGATAGCTTAGAGTTATTATTTCTGGTTCTTCTTTGTAAGAAGTTTCTTTCTTCCTCCTTAACCTAGAGTGTCCTCTGGATCTTTTGTGAAGAGTCGAGTTGTAATCTATAGTCATGTCTTGGACCTGTTGTGTTTCTGTTGTACCACTCTGAGGGATGTAATACTAGTGAACAATGTTTCGTTGGTGTTATGTCAACGACTATAGTGTACTACATCATGCAGTGGTATGCTGGGTCACCGTAGTTTGTCCTGGATAGAAGTCCCAGGAGCCTCATCGCGAGTGCGGTGTTGTCACACCTGCATGGTTTTTCTGCTATCGCGGTATCCACCGTTGCGGTATCCGCTCATGCGGTTATTATCGTCATGCTTGTAGGTGTAGCCAGCCGCGACCATGTCGACCTCCTCACGGTCTTCGTAACCGTGCATTCAATGTTTTCCTCGACGATCGCGTTTGCGGCCGAGGTCGTCGTCATCATCAGAGTGGACACGGTTTTTACCGAATCCTCTCCAACAGCCCACCTATTCGCGATCTCCATCAGGTGGTCGATTGTCTTGGGCTTCGAGCACCCCAGCTCCTCCTTGATCTCTCTGCGGTGCACGCCGCCATTGAATGCGTTGATTGCGCGATCCTCGGAGATGTCCTCTGCAGAGTTTTTGATGATGGACCATCTCTAGATGTACGATCGCGGCGACTCACCAGTCTTATGGTAGTAGCCTCTTAATTCTTCGATTGATGTAGGCCTTTTGTAAGTGCCCTTGAAATTTTGCACGAAGCTATAGACTAGCTCTTCCTAGCTGTGAATTGATCCGCGTGGGAGGTTGTTGAGCCACGCATGGGCGACACCTTGTAGCTGTAGCTGGAGGCATTGCATTGTCGTGCTCGTGGTTCCATCGTGCAGCCTGACGGAGTAAATGTGATCCTCCAGCCAGATCTTCGGGTCCTGCAGGCCATCGAATTTCGGGTTCTCCGATGGGAGTTTGAACCCCTTTGGCATTCGCTTCTGCCTGATGGCTCTACTGAAGCAGCTGGCACCGCAGAGCTCTATCTCGTCATCTTCCGAGTCAGTCGAACGGGACGCCTCGCACGCATCTTGTCGACCTTGCGCTGCATGATGTCATCACGCGCGTCGTAGTTGTTGTCGTGCCGTGATGGCTCAAAATAGATCGAGCTCGTTGGGGAACCCCAAGAGGAAGGTACGATGAGCACAGCAACAAGTTTTCCCTCAGTTATGAAACCAAGGTTATCGAACAAGTAGGAGCAAGGAAACACCTCCAAGGTGTTTTTTTCCAACTTGGAATCCTGCACATCACAGCCATTGAACTTTGCCCCAACTTACAGTGAGGTTGTCAATCTCACCGGTTTTGCTGAAAACAAAGGATTAAACGTATTGTGTGGAAGATAGTAATTGCTTGCAGAAAGTAAATAGAAAATAGTAAATAGTAGATTGATTGTAGATTGATGGTAAAAGAATGGACCAGGGTCCATAGTTCACTAGAGGTGATTCTCCTTAAGATAGATGACATGTTGGGTGAACAAATTACGGCGGGGCAATTGACAGACACTGAGAAAGCATACATGCATATACTAATCATCTTGACTCCTATGAGATTTGATTGGGCATTACAACATTATACATAGACCATAATCCAACTGCATCTATGACTAATAATCCACCTTCAGGTTATCATCCCAACCCCCTCTAGTATTAAGTTGCAAGCAACAGATAATTGCATTAAGCAAAGTGTGTAAAGTAAACAATACGATTGCCCTATGGACAAAGGATTGTTGTTTTCTCCCTAGTAGCAATAGCACATCTAGTACCTTAGAGATTTCTGTCACTTCCCCAGATTACTAGAGGCATGAACCCACTATCGAGCATAAATACTCCCTCTTGGAGTTGTTGGCATCTACTTGGCCAAGATAGCTACTAACAACGGAAAGCATGCAAGATCACAAATAACAAAGACATGATAGAATCAATAATCAATCTGAAATAGTATCTCAATATCCATCGGATCCCTGCAAACACATGTAGGATTACAAATAGATGATCTCGATCATGAACGGAGCTCACAAGATCTAAACATGGTAGCACAAAGGAGAAGAACCAACCATCTAGCTACTACATGGACCCGTAGTCCAGAGATGAACTACTCATGCATCACACCGGAGGCAGGCATGGTGATGAAGAAGGCCTCCAGGGTGATCTCTCCCCTCTGATAGTGTGTCGGGAAGAGCTTCAGATCCCTCCCAATCTAGGGATGGAGATGGCGATGGATACAGACTCTTTCGTGGAATATTGATCGGGTACTTAGGGTTTTTGCCTCGGCAGGATTTTATAGGCGAAGGGGCAAGGTCGGTGGAGTACCAGGGGGCGGCGCGCTTAGGGCTGGCCGCGCCACCCTAGTGTGTGGCCGCCCTGGTGCCCCTTTTCGTCTCCCCTCCAGACTCCATGTTGCTTTGGGTAAAATATTGACTTGGGCTTTTGTCCGGTCCAATTCCGAAAATATTTCCTTACTAGCTTTTCTGAAACCTAAAACAGCAGAAAACAGGCAACTGGCACTGTGGCATCTTGTTAATAGGTTAGTTCTAGAAAATGTGTAAAAATACTCCAAAGTGTGGACAAAACATAAGAAAGTAGATATAAAACAAGCATGGAACATCAAAAATTATAGATACATTTACAACGTATCAACATCCCCAAGCTTAACTCCTGCTCGTCCTCGAGTAGGTAAGTGATAAAAAAGAATAATTTTTGAGGTGACATGCACAATCACAATCTTGATCAAGGTATTTGTAAAACATTGATAGCTGGAATCATAGTACTTTAAAATAGCATGAAAGATATAGTTCTAACAATAAGACATAACAACTATGTTGTAACATGAAAAGGTACAAACAAAAGATTCATGAATAACAATGCTTTGAAAGAAGTTTGTTTGTTTCACATATAGAAAACATAATGAGAATGGTATTCAGCTTGTCCCTCATAGTGTAGCAAAACATAAGTGCATAGGTGACGAGGGTTTAACTCATCAATGCCCATTGTTATGGACTTGGGTTTTGGAGAAGAAGGGAGCGCTGGAAGCATCAATCGGCTAGCAAACAAGCACATAGGGGACTCGAAGATTTACCCAGGTTCAGGCCTCGTAGATTCCCTACTCCTGCTTGTCTGGTCGTGGAATTAACAGAGAAATCGAAGATTACAATGGTGCGTAGATGCAATCTGGTAAGGGTTGTGGAAACTAGGGTTGCGTGTGTCCTCCTCGCTGCCCCCTCCTAGCCTTTATATAGATAGGCTAGGTCTCGGGTAGTAGGTCGAGTCGGTTATAGGTTAGGGTTTTTCCCTTTGAACTTTCTATCTTTAGCTTCTTCTTGTTATTCAAGCAATCGAGACTCCGTAGGCTACTCGAGTTCTCTATTTGGGCCTTGGCAACACCGTGGGCTTCCGCTATATTCAGGCCGTATATACCAAGCTCGAGTACCTGTACGGTATACCCATGTCAATAGGACACCTTCAAAGTTCATAAGAATGACCGCTATGCTCTCTCAATAGGTGCATAAAGATAGAAGATGGAGACTCAACATAAAAGTTAAAGAAAGGCCCTTCATAGAAGGAAGCAAGGGTTCAAGTCTCATAAAGAGCTTCCAAAAATTATGGTACTTATTAGCTTTCACCTATTATTGCCCCTATCATAAGCATCTTTAGGTGATTAAGGTTAAAGTGAACAAATATGAGGATATGCTTGACAAGTTATAAGCTGAAAATCTCATGCCCTTACTTACGAGTACCGTTCCTCATGCTACTCAACTTTAGTCACAGGTAAGTTCTTGTCATTGTAAGTACATGTGTATCATAGAGAACCGCCAACGGGGTACCCCTTGCCCGATGATACGAAAGATTCCCCATATCAAAATGACAAGCCAAGCACACAATGAGCATCTCAGTGATCCTTTTATTTCCTATTTGCATAGGCTTTTTTTTATTTTTATTTTCTTTCCTATTTGCATAGGCTTTTTTTTCTTTTTTTTCTTTCCTATTTGCATAGGTTTTTCTTTTTTTATAGAGGATGCTTCATAGATTGCTCACTATGGTTAAGCTGCAGGTTTCCACCATGATTAGGCATGGATTATACCAGCCGCCTAGGCATTTCTCTAACACATATACGAACTCCATGAGCCTTACAAGCTCCCCTTTCATTTCACACCGCCGGATCCATAAGCAAAAGAACATGATATCAACTAAATAAAGTGCAATGTTGAAAGTGTTCCCCATGATAACATGGTTCTGCTAATTCACAACTTACAAAACGCAAGCATATACGCAACATAGATGGGCACAATGGTTCAAGTTTATTAAGTGCAAGAAAAGTAAAGTGTGCCATCAAGTTTGTGAGAGCTTTAATCACTAATTTTCACATAACAAGTTTAATTTGGAAGGTAGATAAAAACATGAATATACTTGGAATAGCAAATGCTAATAGGTAGGTATGGTGGACTCTTTGGAATAACTTGGTTTTATTTGGAGTTGGATGCATGAGTGGAACTCATACTTGGTATGGAGGCTAGCAAAAGACTGGGAGCGGCCAACTAAGAGAGCAATAATGGCCATAATCATGCAAAGCAACAAAACATTATTAATTAAAGCATAAAGTGATATTTCAAGTCGAAAACTAAATTATTATAGAGGCTATGGTGACTTGGTATAGTCTTAACATGGTGTGATCATGCGCCAAGTCAATCCCAAATAAAGCATCAAAGGAGAATACCATAATATTATGCTTTTATATGCTAAAACAACACATGATTCTTTAAAGGCACATTAAGCAATCTCAATTGTTTGTAACAAGTCATGCTACAACAATAATTACTAAGCATAAAGTCAAAACAATATCAAGCATGACATGATAAAGTCTAAGTCAGAGTAAAAAACAAGACTCTTTTTATACCACTTATAAGCATGAACTTTCCTACTCTTTTCCAATCCAAATCAACCTATTTGAAACTATGTAAGAATGCGGGGGTCCAACCAATTTATTTAAGCAAACTAAGCAAACGAAAACTAAAAACAAAAAAGAAGATGCTCCGAGAACAACACAATTGTGCATGAAACAATAAAAATGAAGTGTTTGGAAGAAACTTGAGATTTTTATTGATGAAGATGGGTATGCCTTGGGCATCCCCAAGCTTTGACGCTTGTACTTCTTGAATATTTATTAGGGTGACACGGGTGGCATCCCCAATCTTGAGATTTTGTCCATACTTCATCTTATCACATTACTCTTCCCTACACTTTAAAATTTCCTTCATACAAAACTTCACACAATCTTCATTAGCAACATTAGTGTACTCAAGATAATAAGTCTTTTTGGTTCAGTTTCAACATAAGTAAAACTTCCATTAAAACACAATCTACTATAGCACTTCCTTTTAAAAGTTCAAGTGAGCAAAGAGAACTCAAAGAGAAAGAGATTAAGAGGCAAATGCAAATAATGACAGAAATCTTTCAAAACAGACCAGCAGGTAAAAACTGATTTTTTCGAAGACCTTCTGTTGCTCAAAACGAAAAGTGTTGAACTAATCAAAGTTGGATAGCAACCTAGGGCATAATCACAAAATATTACAGCTCAATCCGACGTACAAAGATTTTTCACGAATTTTTACAGTGAAGCACAAAATTCTGTTTCGAGACAGAAACTTTTCCAAGCATTATTTCTCTCTTATTAGAGGTTATTCTTGGCACAAAAACCACACAAAAAGGATAAGGAGAGGTTATTACTGAAGAAATAACTTTCAAGACTCAACAAAAGATTCTTAAAGAAATTTTGGTTATCTTCCAATAAGTGCTTTTCTTTAACGCCTTTGAGCTAGGCATAAGAAGCAAGAATCAAGTATTATCAAATGAAGAAGCATTAAAAGCAAATTTTGTTTTAATAGGAGAGGCAAAAGGAATATTCTCTCTCTTCTTAGGGAAGTGTTCTATACCTTTCTTGAGTGGGAATTGATATTTAATGGTGCCCTCTTTCATATCAATAATGGCACCAATAGTTCTAAGAAAAGGTCTTCCCAAAATAATAGGACAAGAAGCATTGCATTCAACATCCAAAACATAGAAATCACCAATTTATTTAAGCAAACTAATCAAACAAAAACTAAAAACAAAAATGAAGATGCTCCAAGAACAACACAATTGTGCATGAAACAATAAAAATGAAGTGTTTGGAAGAAACCTGAGATTTTTATTGATGAAGACGAGGATGCCTTGGGCATCCCCGAGCTTTGACGCTTGTACTTCTTGAATATTTATTGTAGTGACATGGGTGGAATCCCCAAGCTTGAGCTTTTTTCCATACTTCATCTTATCACATTACTCTTCCCTACACTTTAAAATTTCCTTCATACAAAACTTCACACAATCTTCATTAGCAACATTAGTGTACTCAAGATAATAAGTCTTTTTGGTTCAGTTTAAACATAACTAAAACTTCCATTAAAACACAAGCTATTGTAGCACTTCCTTTTAAAAGTTCAAGTGAGCAAAGAGAACTCAAAGAGAAAGAGATTAAGAGGCAAATGCAAATAATGGCAGAAATCTGTCAAAACAGACCAGCAGGTAAAAACCGATTTTTTCGAAAACCTTCTGTTGCTCAAATCGAAAAGTGTTGAACTAATCAAAGTTGGATAACAACCTGGGGCAGAATCACAAAATATTACAGCTCAATACGACATACAGAGATTTTTCACGATTTTTTACAGTGAAGCACAAAATTCTGTTTCGGGACAACAACTTTTCCAAGCATTATTTCTCTCTTATTAGAGGTTATTCTTGGCACAAAAACCACACAAAAAGGATAAGGAGAGGTTATTACTGAATAAATAACTTCCAAGACTCAACAAAAGATTCCTAAAGAAATTTTGGTTATCTTCCAATAAGTGCTTTTCTTTAACGCCTTTGAGCTAGGCATAAGAAGCAAGAATCAAGTATTATCAAATGAAGAAGCATTAAACGCAAATTTTGTTTTAATAGGAGAGGCAAAAGGAATATTCTCTCTCTTCTTATGGAAGTGTTCTATACATTTCTTGAGTGGGAATTGATATTTAATGGTGCCTTCTTTCATATCAAAAATGGCACCAACAGTTCTAAGAAAAGGTCTTCCCAAAATAATAAGACAAGAAGCATTGCATTCAACATCCAAAACATAGAAATCAACGGGGACATAGGCATTGTTAACCATAATAAGAACATCATTGATACTCCCCATGAGTTTCTTTTTAGCATTATCATCAAGTTGGACATTCAAATAACAATCTTCCAATGGTGGCAAATCAAGCATTTCATACATCTTTCTAGGCATAATAGAAACACTACTATCAAGATCACATAAAGCTTTGAAATCAAATTCATTCATTTTCATATTAATGATGGGTTCCCAACCATCTTCTAATTTCATAGGGATAGAAGCTTTATGTTTCATCTTTTCTTCTTTAATTTTGAGCATCAGTAATGTGTTTTGTAAAGGCCATATTCATAGCACTAGCATTAGGACTTTTAGCAAGCTTTTGTAGGAACATGATTACTTCATAGATATTGCAACCATCAAGATCAAAATCATAATTACCATCTAAAGTAGTAGAGCTATTGTTTCCCATATTTCGAAGAATTTCAGCATTTTATTAGAGAAGGTTCCATTGGGGACTTCATGTGGTTTGCTAGCTTCAACATTAGTGGTGGTGATAGTACAAATACTACTATTTCTAGCAATTTCATCTTCTATTTCCCACTTAGCATGCAATTCAACTAACAGTCTAACATTTTCATCAATTCTAACTTGTATGGCATTAGTAGCAGCAAAGGGACTTTCAATAGTTTCAGGTTTAGCAGCCATTTTATTCAAAGAAGATTGTGCTTCAGACAATGATGCTATATTTCTTTTAGCATTAGAGAGTTTTTCCTCAATAGTTTTATTGAAAGCAGTTTGTTTACTAATAAAATCTTTAAGCATGACTTCAAGTTCAGAGGGTGCACTTCTATTATTGTTGTAGGAATTTCCATAAGCATTACCATTATTGGGAGGATATGCCCTATAATTAATATTACCAAAATTATTCATGTAGGCATTGTTGCTCAAATTATTATTTCTAATAAAGTTCACATCAACTTGCTCTTCTTGAGCAACTAAAGAGGCTAAAGGAACATGATTTGGATCAATATGAGCTTTCCCATTAACAAGCATAAACATAATAACATCAATTTTATCACTCAAGGAGGAGGTTTCTTCAATAGAATTTACCTTCTTACCTTGTGGAGCTCTCTCAGTGTGTAGTTAACCATCATATTATCCAGAAGCTTTGTTGCAGCACCCAAAGTAATGGTCATAAAGGTACCTCCAGTAGCAGAATCCAACATATTTCTTGAAGAATAATTTAGTCCTACATAAAAGGTTTGGATAATCATCCAAGCAGTCAGTCCATGAGTGGGACAATTCTTTACCAAAGATTTCATTCTTTCCCAAGCTTGAGCAACATGTTCATTGTCATATTGTTTAAATTTCATTATTTCACTTCTCATAGATATAATCTTAGCAGGAGGATAGTATTTTCCAATGAAAGCATCTTTGCATTTAGTCCAAGAATCAATACTATTTCTAGTTAGGGATAACAACCATTCTTTAGCTTTTCCTCTCAAAGAGAAAGGAAACAATTTAAGCTTAATAATATCTCCATCTACATCCCTATGTTTTTGCATCTCACAAAGTTCAACAAAGTTATTACGGTGAGTAGCAGCACTTCAGTACCAACACCAGAGTATTGTTCTTTCATAACAAGATTAAGCAAAGCAGGTTTAATTTCAAAGAAAGTAGCTTCAGGAACAGGTGGAGCAATAGGTGTGCACATGAAATCATTGTTGTTGGTGCTAGTGAAGTCACACAACTTAGTGTTTTCAAGAGTAGTCATTTTTGTGTTTTTAATATAAAGAAGCAAACTAGTACAACTATTTTTTGTGTGTTTTTGATAAAGAAACAAGCAAAAAAAGCAGAAATAAACTAAGCAAAACAAAAAAACAAAGTAAAGAGATTGGTTATGAGGGACTCCTTTGTGAAGATGTCCTTGACTCCCCGGCAACGGCGCCAGAAAAAAGGCTTGATGGCTCAAATATATCGAGCTCGTTGGGGAACCCCAAGAGGAAGGTATGATGAGCACAACAGCAAGTTTTCCCTTAGTTATAAAACCAAGGTTATCAAACCAGTAGGAGCAAGGAAACACCTCCAAGGTGTTGTTTCCAACTTGGAATCCTGCACAACACAACCACAGAACTTTTCCCCCAACTTATAGTGAGGTTGTTAATCTCACCGGTTTTGTTGAAAACAAAGGATTAAACGTATTGTGTGGAAGATAGTAATTGATTACAGAAAGTAAACAGAAAACCGTAAATAGTAGATTGATTGTAGATTGATGGTAAAAGAATGGATCGGGGTCCATAGTTCACTAGAGGTGATTCTCCTTAAGATAGATGACATGTTGGGTGAACAAATTACAGTGGGGCAATTGACAGACACCGAGAAAGCATACATGCATATACTAATCATCTTGACTCCTATGAGATTTGATTGGGCATTGCAACATTATACATAGACCGTAATCCAACTACATCTATGACTAATAATCCACCTTCAGGTTATCATCCCAACCCCCTCCAGTATTAAGTTGCAAGCAACAGATAATTGCATTAAGAAAAGTGTGTAAAGTAAACAATACGATTGCCCTATGGAAAAAGGATTGCTGTTTTCTCCCTAGTAGCAACAGCACATCTATTACCTTAGAGATTTCTGTCACTTCCCCATATTACTAGAGGCATGAACCCACTATCGAGCATAAATACTCCCTCTTGGAGTTGTTAGCATCTAGTTGGCCAAGATAGCTACTAACAACGAAAATCATGCAAGATCACAAATAACAAAGACATGATAGAATCAATAATCAATCTGAAATAGCATCTCAATATCCATAGGATCCCCACAAACACAACATGTAGGATTACAAATAGATGATCTTGATCATGAACGGAGCTCACAAGATCTAAACATGGTAGCACAAAGGAGAAGAACCAACCATCTAGCTACTACATGGACCCGTAGTCTAGGGATGAACTACTCACGCATCACACCGAAGGCAGGCATGGTGATGAAGAAGGCCTCCAGGGTGATCTCTCCCCTCCGGTAGGGTGCCGGGAAGAGCATCAAATCCCTCCCGAACTAGGGGATGGAGATGGCGGCGGATACAGACTCTTTCGTGGACTATTGAACGGGTACTTAGGGTTTTTGCCCCTGGAGGATTTTATAGGCAAAGGGGCAAGGTCGGTGGAGTACCAGGGGGGCCACACTAGGTGGCGGCGCGACTAGGGCTGGCCACGCCACCCTAGGGTGTGGCCGCCCTGGTGCCTCTCTTTGTCTCCCCTCCGGACTCCGTGTTGCTTCGGGTAAAATATTGATTTGGGCTTTTGTCTGGTCCAATTCTGAGAATATTTCCTTACTAGCTTTTCTAAAACCAAAAATAGCAGAAAACAGGCAATTGGCACTATGGCATCTTGTTAATAGGTTAGTTCCAGAAAATGTGTAAAAATACTCCAAAGTGTGGACAAAACATAAGAATGTAGATATAAAACAAGCATGGAACATCAAAAATTATAGATACGTTTACAATGTATCATGCCACCATGAGCGGTGTCATCGTGACAAGTTGAGGTTGTCATCGCTAGAGGAGGGTGAAGAATAGCGTTTGGCCAGAGCCTTTTTTTATTCAGCTCCGACGCTGGATCCTTGATGAGGGCAGCTTCGACTAGCCCCAGGCCCGCGATCATAATCGGTGCATGGCGTCCCACGGGTCCCCAGCCGGTGGCTGGTTGTTGAGGAGGTACATGGTGACCGCTGTCACCGCTTCCTACGGTGTCTTCGGGAGCACATTGCCCAGCGTATCCACTGTCATGGATGAGAAGTCGAGGACTCACATGGCCTCTTCTCGCTCCATATCAGTGAGGTAAGCCAGTCGAGAACATCTCTTGGCGGCTATATGATCGTTGCCCTTAGAGGAGGATCCTCCCATGGAAGATAGCTGAGCTCGCCAAAGGCTCGACTCATCCGCCACCCTCCTACGCACATCGAGCCAGGTGATTACTTGTTGCTGGCGCTTGAATTCTTCATTGAGCAGCCAGTGGTAACCCATCAGCATGTATTGCGATGAGTTTGGTGGCAGGGGATTGCCCCGCAGGGCTTCTCGACAGCGAGCCCACTCGGTGTCATTGAGCTTGATCAGCATGCGCTCTTGGGTATGTTCATTCGTAGTGAGATGTGGATGTCCTTCCGTCCCGTTGTTGGTGGGTGCTCCATTGGGGGATCACCGTTAGCGACTGGGATACCACCGCCGGTATCGGTGTTGTCCCGAGTGTCGCGGTTCTAATCTGTGTTGACGATGGCGCACATGTAGTGTTTGGGGAAGCTGTTGCTTTCGTAGCTTCCAGATCCGGAGCCGTAGGCTCCATCCTCTGTGGCCAGATCGCCTAGATTGGATTCGCGACTGTTGTCGCTGTCCATATTCTGGACTGCTATCGAGGCGTTGAGTTCGCTTAGGGTGCCGATTTGTAACACCCTCAAATCGGCCCTATGCAAGTTTTAGCGCTTCCCGCCAAACCCGCATAGAAACGATTCAAGGACGCCCACCAGGCACTTTTGTGCGGGTGGAAAACGAAGTAATACCATTACACCTCAGTCCTCGATGGGACCCACAGACAGATTTATATACATCAACGACTCCATGAGTCAAGAATACAAATATACAATACAAAGATCAAATTCACCTTGAAAACGATATAGCGTCCGACTACGGACAAGATGCAAATGGGGCTAAGAGCCCTGAAGAATAAACAATGGCGTCCATAATCCTGCCCAGGCCAAGCCGGAAGGGTAACCCTGCTAACGGCGTCGATCTCAAACCTGCTAAAACAAAAGGGGTGTCGACAAAGGGCAAAGGAAAAAGAGGAGCGTCAGTACTGAGGCCAGTACATGGCGAGGCTAGAATTCGGCGGCTCTCGCCTACATAGGTATGGTGGGCTGAAGCGGCAGCACAGCAGCACTAAACAACCTATAGAGACTCGATACAACTGGCGGTTATTAGAGAGGGATAAGAAAGACCTATTCGGATCCAACCTGAAACGAACACCAAACAAACCCATCCTGGTATTTCCCCCTCGAGACCAAACGAGGAAGTCAGACCAAGGAACTCACACAGTTGGCAGTTTTATTCATTCCATTATAGTTGAAGAACTTACTAGTCAGATATAGATAGCATGAGTCATCCTGGTAGCATAAGTAGTGGGCAGTTTTAATAACCATTCCGTTGTAGTGGAAACATTTACTAGTCAGATATAATTGTCCTGAGGAATCCCAAAACCCAACAGTGGTTGGCACTTTTATCACATTCCATTGGAGTTGCAATACTTACTAGGCATATATAACAAACAACCCAGATCCACCAGTTGTTGGCATTTTTAATATCCATTCCGTTATAGTTGCATCTGTTTACTAGTCACACATTAAGTCAAATTTATAGCACTACTTTAGTTATGCTTGTCTATGATCGAGATACTGTGCTCCAAGTCGTCCATAACCGCGGACACGGCTTTCAGAAAGTTTTACCCTGCAGGGGTGCACAAATAGCAACACACACTAGATCAACCTTGGAAAAACCAACTCAAAACCCAACGAGGCATTCACGACAAAGCGATCACAGGATTCAGAAATATTTCAGGGGGCCACCCTACTAAGCTCCCGCAACGAAGTTGGCCGGCTCCGGAACGGACCCAGGGTTTGCAACGACGGATGTAAACGACTGGGAACCCGAAAATGTGACTAGGCTTGTCGATACCGCGAAAATGTGGCGCGATCCAAAACAGTACAGGTGCTCCACGCACAATCTTAAATAAAGCAGTAAAGCATGGCATAAGTACAGGATAGTAATAAAGCCCCAAACTACCTTGTGGCCCCAAGAAATAAGAATGAATCAAGCTCTGGCTCAGGGGGGGTCCATAAGGCCTCCCGGATGTGGATAGTGCGAAAAATCAAGGAACAGGTATCAAGTAGTCGGGGTCCTACGGGACACAAGTGGGCGTGGAAGAACCAAATAATATCTATTGCCCACCGATGCCTCTGCATTAGTTATATCTAGCATTTTAATAGTTGTATTTAAAGTCATGATCATCTCCACCAATAAGCATCTCCACCAATAAGCATCTGCCAACCTTCCAACAACTGTGGTACTTGACAACACGAGATCACACCTGAGCAAGCAACTACGACTCGCAAGGCCAGCGATCCACCAAACACAGGTAATAGGAGGTGTCCAAGGCAATATAGAGGCTGCACAGGATATAACTGGTGTTCGGAAACTAAAGCATCACGACACGGATAGCAATAGATCAAAAGGAGGAAATAAAGACTGTAATGCAAAATAGGTAGAAGGGGAAGAGATGCTCGCCTGGGAAACACTGCCGAAGGTTCATATCCGGAGAACTTATCGAGACTCGCATCAACTCATCGGCCTAATCTACGAAGAAGCAAAGCATTAAAAGAAACACCGGATGCAATATTTAATATTACGGCAGAAGATCCGGCATGATTATGATATGCATGTGAGATGAACAATTATTATACAACAGGTTTTATATATAGCATTTATAAAATAGGGGCTCAGAAAAGGTTCACACATCTGGGTTCGGAAGATCTTGGGTTCCGGGGGTTCGGGGTTCGACAGGGTCCAGGGTTCGACGGGGATCGATCTCGGTGGGAACGTTCTCGGACAACAGAGTAGATCTTGGCGTTCCGGGAAGAAGGACTTGGTTCGGCGTCGGGGGCGCATCGGATTCGCCCTGGCCGGTGTCGATCTTGTCGTCGATGGCGAACTTGAGTGGATCGGGTATCGGGGTCTTCGGATCCGTGAAGTAGATCTTGTCACACGGTGTCCGGGTAGACGAACTTGGCGTATCCGCGTCGGCAATCTTGGCGTTCGGGTTCTTGGGCATCGGATCCCGGAAGGAGATCTTGTCGTCGGCGCGCTCGGGGTCTCGGATTCGGCGCAGATGGTTCATCACTGTAGATCTTGGCGTGGTCCTTGTACAACTAGCCGCCTTGGACGCTCGGGTCCATCAGGAGGTCATGGTGTTCATGAGGGAGAGCTCGGGGCATCGAAACCATGAAGGAGACTTTGTCGTTCCTACATCGAAGGCCTTGGGGTTTTCGTGGCGGAGATCTTGAGGTGTGGCGGCTTCCGAGAAGAAGATCTTGTCACCCGATGTCCTTTGGTTAAATGCAGACAACACACAACAATCCTGGTTCATGCCTTGTCATCTCACAGTCACACAAGATCACTCATACTATACTCTGGAAGCACTAGTACACCCAACACCCCATGGCAGCACTAGTATATGCACAACTGCGAATAGGGCATCACTGACGGAGCCGAGGTCGATGTGGTGCTGGGAGGGGGCCGCGTCCGTGAGGTCGAGGCAGGGGCTCGGCCGGTGGCACGGGGCGGGCCAGATGAGGACCAGAAGAGAGGGCGGCGCGCAACTGCCAGGTAGAGAAGAGGCGCCAGACGAGGGATGCGGGCTTCGGCGACCACGAGCTTGTAGGCTCGGTGCTCCGAACGGAGGGGCTCTGGCGGAGGTGGAGGATGTGGGCCGAGCGGAGGAGGCGCTGGCGGCAAGAGGCGGAGGCCGGCGCGAGGAGCTCGACCCGAGGCGACGGCCAGAGGTCGTTGGCGAGCACGGAGGGCGACCGGAGGCGGGCTCGAGGTAGATGGCGGCGGGAGGAGGCGCTGCAGAGGGGAGGCGCAGGCGGCGGCCATGGCGCCTGGCGGCGGCTGAGAGGGGGCATGGAGACTGGGCTCCAGGGCCTGCCCACGGTGGGAGGGCTGCACGGTGCTCGGGGCGGCGACCATCGGAGCGGCTCGGTGGCGGGGAAGGTCGGCGAGGTGAGGGGCCGGGGCGAGACGAGCGATGCCGGTGGTGTCTGATGGGGTGGGGGTCGAGGCGACTACGGAGAGGAGGAAGGCCGGCGAGAGGGGCGGCGAGGAGGGGAAGGGCGCAGGCGGCGACCCGGGCAGAGGCGCGGGAAAGATGGGGCTGCGGGGTAGGTGGGATTGGGAGGAAGGAGCCGCGGGGAGGGCGTGGCTCGTGGTGGGCCAGGCGGCACGCGGGACGTGGGGCGAGCGGCAGGTGGGGCCAGGGTGGGATCGCGATGCGCCTGGGGAGTGGGGTGAGTGGGGGTTTGGGCAAGTGGCGTTGGGGTGCGCCCAGGTGGGGCTGGGGGCTGTGCAGGCAGGTGGCGACGGGGTGGCTGTCCACCGGGGAAAGTGGGCCCGCGCGGGTGAGGTGGCAGGAGGTGAATGGATGGAGTGAGGTGGAGGGGTTGGTGAGGTGGAGGTGGCTGGGCGGGAGAAACGGTCGGTGGCGGCAGGGATTTTGGCAGGTGGGGAGAGAGAGAGAGAGTGGCGGCTGAGGGGGTGTGTGGGTCAGGGTTTGTTAGGATTAGACTAGGTTTTAGTTTAGGGCTTGGAGGTGACCGGCCGGACTTTCGGGCCTGGCAGGCAGCCTCCCAAAAATAAATGTTTTAATATTTAAAACGGGGCTTTTGAAATCCGTTGGTAGACAAAACAAAATATTCCGGACAGACCCAGGTTTTATAGTTTGAATAAAAGATGGGGCGTTTAGAAAACAAAATAGGCTTTTCGAAAATAGTTTAGACAAAACATATGCATGATGATGACGATGCTCAAATGCAAGGTGGCATGATGACATGAGCATGCGGTCATGATGATGCAATGCACAAAAACAACGCGATTTTCTAGTAGTGGTTTTTGCGGGGCGCCACAATTCGACACCACTAACAATAGATCTCGCCCTCGAGATCCGCCTCATGGTACCGGAAGGAAGGTCGGCAATCTGAATCTTCTCGCTTCGTGTAGATCCTCGCGACACCACTAACAAGAGGTCCTTGTCCGTGATCATCGAGAGAACACTCCAGGCAATAAAGGCGAAGGTAGAGGTATCAACAAATAAAGCCACCTGTAACTTCAGTGGAAGGAGTGAAAATTGCATTGATTCTCCAATTCAATGTACAAAGCGAATGATAAGAGTAGTCGGATGGTGATCAGTCCATCGCGCACCCAGATCATTACTTCGCACATGAATAGGAGAATTATGCAACCAACTCTCGGAATCAGACTGAAGATCTCGACAAGCGAGGTTCGGGAACAAAAGAGTGATGCAGGCTCTGCATCGGATCTGTCGTAGAGGATGTCATCGCATCAGAAAACATCAGAGGACACAAACAAGGGACCAAGAATGGTACCACAGATAAAGGATCGCTCAGATAGCACGAAGACCGGATGTAGAAGCACCGTTACCGAAGAAGAAAGCGAAACCCTGTAGGTACGATGGAAACCCAACCACGAGAAATCCTAGACTAGAAGAAGGTAAGAGAGCAGATTAAAACACGCAGAGGGAAGAGGAGAACAGCAGAGGGGTAAGGAGTAAAAATAGACCTAATCAGATCTATCCAACCAATTTTGCAAAAAATGGTCTTAACACTCTACTTCGGCCGTTAGCTAGGTTATCCTATAGGCTGGACTTGTGGGGTATCGCAACTGCTAGGCTCTGATACCACTCTGTAACACCCTCAAATCGGCCCTATGCAAGTTTTAGAGCTTCCCGCCAAACCCGCATAGAAACGATTCAAGGACGCCCACCAGGCACTTTTGTGCGGGTGGAAAACAAAGTAATACCATTACACCTCAGTCCTCGATGGGACCCACAGACAAATTTATATACATCAACGACTCCATGAGTCAAGAATACAGATATACAATACAAAGATCCAATTCACCTTGAAAACGATAGAGCGTCCGTCTACGGACAAGATGCAAATGGGGCTAAGAGCCCTAAAGAATAACCAATGGCGTCCATAACCCTGCCCAGGCCAAGCCGGAAGGGTAACCCTGCTAACGGCGTCGATCTCAAACCTGCTAAAACAAAAGGGGTGCCGACAAAGGGCAAAGGAAAAAGAGGAGCGTCAGTACTGAGGCCAGTACATGGCGAGGCTAGAATTCGGCGGCTCTCACCTACATAGGTATGGTGGGCTGAAGCGGCAGCACAGCGGCACTAAACAACCTATAGAGACTCGATACAACTAGCGGTTATCAAAGAGGGATAAGAAAGACCTATTCGGATCCAACCTGAAACGAACACCAAACAAACCCATCCTGGTATTTCCCCCTCGAGACCAAACGAGGAAGTCGGACCAAGGAACTCACATAGTTGGCAGTTTTATTCATTCCATTATAGTTGAAGCACTTACTAGTCAGATATAGATAGCATGAGTCATCCTGGTAGCATAAGTAGTGGGCAGTTTTAATCACCATTCCGTTGTAGTGGAAACATTTACTAGTCAGATATAATTGTCCTGAGGAATCCCAAAACCCAACAGTGGTTGGCACTTTTATCATATTCCATTGGAGTTGCAATACTTACTAGGCATATATAACAAACAACCCAGATCCACCAGTTGTTGGCATTTTTAATATCCATTCCATTATAGTTGCATCTGTTTACATTAAGTCAAATTTATAGCACTACTTTAGTTATGCTTGTCTATGATCGAGATACTGTGCTCCAAGTCGTCCATAACCGCGGACACGGCTTTCAGAAAGTTTTACCCTGCAGGGGTGCACAAATAGCAACACACACTCGATCAACCTCAGAAAAACCAACTCAAAACCCAACGAGGCATTCACGACAAAGCGATCACAGGATTCAGAAATATTTCAGGGAGCCACCCCACTAAGCTACCCGCAACGAAGTTGGCCGGCTCTGGAAGGGACCCAGGGTTTGCGACGACGACTGTAAATGACTGGGAACCCGAAAATGTGACTGGGCTTGTCGATACCGCGAAAACGTGGCGCGATCCAAAACAGTACAGGTGCTCCACGCACAATCTTAAATAAAGCAGTAAAGCATGGCATAAGTACATGATAGTAATAAAGCCCCAAACTACTTTGTGGCCCCAAGAAATAAGAATGAATCAAGCTCTGGCTCAGGGGGGTCCATAAGGCCTCCCGGATGTGGATAGTGCGAAAAATCAAGGAACAGGTATCAAGTACTCGGGGTCCTACGGGACACAAGTGGGCGTGGAAGAACCAAATAACATCTATTGCCCACCGATGCCTCTGCATTAGTTATATCTAGCATTTTAATAGTTGTATTTAAAGTCATGATCATCTCCACCAATAAGCATCTCCACCAATAAGCATCTGCCAACCTTCCAACAACTGTGGTACTTGACAACACGAGATCACACCTTAGCAAGCAACTACGACTCGGAAGGCCAGCGATCTACCAAACACAGGTAATAGGAGGTGTCCAAGGCAATATAGAGGCTACACGGGATATAACTGGTGTTCGGAAACTAAAGCATCGCGACACGGATAGCAATAGATCAACAGGAGGAAATAAAGACTATAAATGCAAAATAGGTAGAAGGGGAAGAGATGCTCGCCTGGGAAACACTGCCGAAGGTTCATATCCGGAGAACTTGTCGATACTCGCATCAACTCATCGGCCTAATCCGTGAAGAAGCAAAGCACTAAAAGAAACACCGGATGCAATATTTAATATTACGGCAGAAGATTCGGCATGATTATGATATGCATGCGAGATGAACAATTATTATGCAACAGGTTTTATATATAGCATTTATAAAATAGGGGCTCGGAAAAGGTTCACACATCTGGGTTCGGAAGATCTTGGGTTCCGGGGGTTCGAGGTTCGACAGGGTCTACGGTTCGACGGGGATCGATCTTGGTGGGAACGTTCTCGGACAACAGAGTAGATCTTGGCGTTCCGGGAAGAAGGACTTGGTTCGGCGTCGGGGGCGCATCGGATTCGCCCTGGCCGGTGTCGATCTTGTCGTCGATGGCGAACTTGAGTGGATCGGGTATTGGGGTCTTCGGATCCGTGAAGTAGATCTTGTCGCACGGTGTCCGGGTAGACGAACTTGGCGTATCCGCGTCGGCAATCTTGGTGTTCGGGTTCTTGGGCATCGGATCCTGGAAGGAGATCTTGTCATCGGCGCGCTCGGGGTCTCGGATTCGGCACAGATGGTTCATCACTGTCGATCTTGGCGTGGTCCTTGTACAACTAGCCGCCTTGGACGCTCGGGTCCATCAGGAGGTCATGGCGTTCGTGAGGGAGAGCTCGGGGCATCGAAACCGTGAAGGAGACCTTGTCGTTCCTACATCGAAGGCCTTGGGGTTTTCGTGGCGGAGATCTTGAGGTGTGGCGGCTTCCGAGAAGAAGATCTTGTCACCCTATGTCCTTTGGTTAAATGCAGACAGCACACAACAATCCTGGTTCATGCCTTATCATCTCACGGTCACACAAGCTCACTCATACTATACTTTGGAAGCACTAGTACACCCAACACCCCATGGCAGTACTAGTATATGCACAACTACGAATAGGGCATCACTGACGGAGCCGAGGTCGATGTGGTGCTGGGAGGGGGCCGCGTCCGTGAGGTCGAGGCAGGGGCTCGGCCGGCGGCACGGGGCGGGCCAGATGAGGACCAGAGGAGAGGGCGGCGCGCAACTGCCAGGTAGAGAAGAGGCGCCAGATGAGGGAGGCGGGCTCCGGTGACCACGAGCTTGTAGGCTCGGTGCTCCGGACGGAGGGGCTCTGGCGGAGGTGGAGGATGTGGGCCGAGCGGAGGAGGCGCTGGCGGCAAGAGGCGGAGGCCGGCGCGAGGAGCTCGACCCGAGGCGACGACCGGAGGTCATTGGCGAGCACAGAGGGCGACCGGAGGCGGGCTCGAGGCAGATGGCGGCGGGAGGAGGCGCTGCAGAGGGGAGGCGTAGGCGGCAGCCATGGCGCCTGGCGGCGGCTGAGAGGGGGCACGGAGACGGGGCTCCAGGGCCTGCCCACGGTGGCAGGGCTGCACGGTGCTCGGGGCGGCGACCATCGGAGCGGCTCGGTGGCGGGGAAGGTCGGCGAGGTGAGGGGCCGAGGCGGAGATGAGCGATGCCGGTGGTGTCCGATGGGGTGGGGGTCGAGGCGACGACAGAGAGGAGGGAGTCGGCGAGAGGGGCGGCGAGGAGGGGAAGGGCGCAGGCGGCAACCCGGGCAGAGGCGCGGGGAAGATGGGGCTGCGGGGTAGGTGGGATTGGGAGGAAGGAGCCGCGGGGAGGGTGTGGCTCGTGGTGGGCCAGGCGGCACGCGGGACGTGGGGCGAGCGGCAGGTGGGGCCAGGGTGGGATCGCGATGCGCCTAGGGAGTGGGGTGAGCGGGGGTTTGGGCAAGTGGCGTTGGGGTGCGCCCAGGTGGGGCTGGGGGCTGTGCAGGCAGGTGGCGGCGGGGTGGCTGTCCACCGGGGAAAGTGGGCCCGCGCGAGTGAGGTGGCAGGAGGTGAATGGATGGAGTGAGGTGGAGGGGTTGGTGAGGTGGAGGTGGCTGGGCGGGAGAAACGGTCGGTGGCGGCAGGGATTTTGGCAGGTGGAGAGAGAGAGAGAGAGAGAGAGAGAGAGAGAGAGAGAGAGAGAGAGAGAGAGAGAGAGAGTGGCGGCTGAGGGGGTGTGTGGGTTAGGGTTTGTTAGGATTAGACTAGGTTTTAGTTTAGGGCTTGGAGGTGACCGGCCGGACTTTCGGGCCTGGCAGGCAGCCTCCCAAAAATAAATGTTTTAATACTTAAAACGGGGCTTTTGAAATCCGTTGGTAGACAAAACAAAATATTCCGGACAGACCCAGGTTTTATAGTTTGAATAAAAGATGGGGCGTTTAGAAAACAAAATAGGCTTTTCGAAAATAGTTTAGACAAAACATATGCATGATGATGACGATGCTCAAATGCAAGGTGGCATGATGACATGAGCATGCGGTCATGATGATGCAATGCACAAAAACAACGCGATTTTCTAGTAGTGGTTTTTGCGGGGCGCCACATGATTGGTCGTGGAAACCATGATGCTGGAGCAATCGCATGAACCTTCGGCTGGTCAGGGAGGCGAAGTGTACCCAGTTGACCAACTTGGAAGCGTAAGCTCCCGATCGCCAGGCCGATCCCATCGCCCATGGACTCGAAATCTAGGCGAGTGGAAGGCGTGTCCACGGTGAAGTCGAAGGCACCTAAGAGGAGGCGGATCTCTGTTGTTGTAGAGTTGTAGATCACAGTTGATGGGGCCGAGGAAGCCGCAACATCAACATTCCCTTTTCCCACAGACAGCGCCAATTGACGAGGGGTTAACTCATCAATGCCCATCGCATATGGACTTAGGTTCAAGTAAGTGGGGAGTGCTGGAGGCATCGATCGGCTAGCAAACAAGCACACAGGGACGCAAGGTTTACCCAGGTTCAGGACTCGTAGAGGACCCTACTCCTGCTTCTCTGCTCTTGGAATTATCGAGGGAGTCGAAAGTTATAGGGGTGTGCAGATGCAATCTGGCGATGGTGTGGAAACTAGGGTTGTGATTGTCCTCACTGCCGCCTCCTAGACTTTATATAGATAGGCTAGATCTCGGGATAGCAGGTCGAGTCGGTTACAAGTTAGGGTTTTCCCTGTGAAATTTCTATCTTGAGCTTACCGTGTGCCGTAAGCAGTCTGAGTCTCCTTTGGTCACCCAAATCATTGATTGGGCCCTGGTAACGTCATGGGCTTCTGCTAGACTGGACCATATATGCCAAACTCGAGTACCTATAAGGTATGCCCATGGCAGGTACCTTCGTCTCCTTTTAATTCTCGAATCAACCTTTTCTTTTTCCCTTTGAACAAGGTTGGCCGCAAGATATTGATAAAACCATTGCAAAGAGAACTTGAAAATTTTGTTTTAGGAGTTATAGTCCCTGAGGGTATGCAAATGGATGACACTACTCTAGGTGGTTCGATTTCCTCAATGTCCATGGATGCTTCCTCTAGTTCTTCCTTCCTTTGGAGGATCTGTAAATCAAATTCTTGCAAACGTAAAGTCCAATGGATCATCCTTGGTTTAACGCCAGTCCTTTCAAGTATTTCTTTCAAGCCAATATGATCAGTATGCACCCTTACCTTATAGTCAATAATATAAGATCTAAACTTACCATAGGAGAAAACCACAACAAAAATTTCTTTTTCTGCCATGGGGTAATTCTTTTAGGCAACATTTAAGGTGCGACTAGCATGATGAATGATATTGAGTTCATCACAATCATACTGGCAAAAATTGCTACCGTATCTTCATGGCTAGCCTCATAGAATAGATTGAAAGGTTTCTTCCAATTAGGCGGTTTTATAATAGGAGCTTCAAGAAGGGCTTGCTTTAATATGTTGAAAGCAGTAAGACCATTTTCATTCAAAATAAAATCAACATCCTTTTGAAGAAGGTTGGTTAGTGGTCTGGTAGTTTTTGAGAAGTTCTTAATGAATCTTCTATAAAATCCAGCATGGCCTAAGAAACTCCTAATAACTTTTACATCTCGAGGAGGAGGAAGCCATTCTATTGCTTCAATCTTTGCTTTATCAACTTCTATACCCTTACCTGAAATTTTGTGACCAAGCACTATACCTTCTTTAACCCTAAAGTGACATTTTTCCCAATTCAAGACTAGGTTAGTATCTTCACATCTCTACAAAAATTTATGAAGGTTATGAAGACAATGATTAAATGAAGTTCCATAAATAGAAAAATCGTCCATGAATACTTCCATAATACTTTCAACATAATTAGCAAATATAGGAGTCATACACCTTTGGAAGGTGGCAGGGGAATTGCAAAGACTAAAAGGCATACGACGAATAAGCATATAAGTCGAAAGTACAAGTGAAGGTTGTTTTTAGTTGGTCATTGATGGCTATCAAGTGCATAGGTTCATTAGAGAATGTTTTCGCAGAAGTATTAATTTTAGTTTTTTATATCGGTCCCAATAAGGAGCCTAGGTAAGTGTTTTTATGCGGTGTTTCTATTGCACTCAAGGTGTCACGGGTCTTGAGTGAATTGACTGCAAAGCTGGCGGTGGAAATGGTGAGTAAAAGATAGAGGAAACTTGCTTAGGAAATAAATAAATTGCATAAAAGTAAAGATGCAAAAAGTGTGTAAATGTCTTGCAAATGAGAAATTAGGCGCGGAGAGAAACGGTTCATGATGATAGTGAAAGTGCCAAATGGATAAAGTGGAATAAGTGATAGTGATATTTCTTATTTATAAGTGAGTAGGCAAGCAACCCATATACTAACTAGGAGTCCTCAGGGCCAATTCTCCCTAGTCCCAATGATACGTCTTCTTGTTACCACGGCAATGGTCAACACATTAATTAATTTTGTTCGTCAGAGAATGTTTTCACGGAAGTATTAATTCCAGTTTTTTATATCGATCCCAATAACGAGCCTAGGTAAGTGTTTTTATGTGGTGTTTCTATTGCACTCAAGGTGTAACAGGTCTTGAGTGAATTGACTGCAAAAGTTGACGGTGGAAATGGTGAGTAAAAGATAGAGGAAACTTGCTTAGGAAATAAATAAATTGCATAAAAGTAAAGATGCGAAAAGTGTGTAAAGGTCTTGGAGATGAGAAGTTAGGCGTGGAGAGAAACGGTTCATGATGATAGTGAAAGTGCCAAATGGATAAAGTGGAATAAGTGATTAGTGATATTTCTTATTTATAAGTGACTAGGGAAGCAACCCATATATCGACTAGGAGTCCTCATGGCCAATTCTCCCTAGTCCCAATGATCCGTCTGCCTGTTACCACAGCAATGGTCAACACATTAATTAAGGTCTTGCTACCAGATAAGGCTTTAATCTTGATGCTTCCTTGTTGTCCTCGAGTAGTGCTAGCTCTTCTTTGATATCGGCCATGTCACTCGGGGTCGCCGAATTACTAGCATACAAGATCATACCTATGAGATCTTTGGATCATGTTACCTAGGCCCTTAAATTAGATAACAAGAATTAGTCAAACATAGATAATCATTCTCACTATTTAATAAACACTACAACGTTCACAAATGGATGGATTTGAAGGAGGCACAACACATCTCACCAATCCCCGACATCTCCCATGACTATGGGGATTTACTCAGACATGAGAGGAGGATAAATAAAAGGCATAATTGTATTGCAAGTAGGAATCATCTCAAAGTTTTTGTAGCAAACCACAATAGCAATCACAGATCAAATCAAATACAAACCAAAGGTAGATCAAAGTATCAAACCCTAATCTTACAAGTGTTAATTTCTCTCTCTCTAAGTAATGATGGGAATGATGGTGGAGTGTGTGGATTGGGAGTTGGAGATCATCGAGGAACAAGGTGAAGTTCGTCTCCTCTTCTAGATCTAATCTAACCTCCTCTCGATGGCCTGCGGCAGCTGTGCTTTCTGTTATGTTCTTCTTCTCGTCGTCTCCACTTCACAAAAGTTGCTTGTATTGATATAAGGGAGCCGACGGCGTGTACTACGGGCGACGGTACAGGCACGTCCCGACCATACCGCTGGCCATTAAGTGCTCTGAACGCCTCGAATGAAAGGGGCTCCAATTGGGGATTTACTTCTTTGGATGCAGTTAGCCCATAAATGCTATTAGATCTTCAATAAATGTTCATTACCTGAAAACCATCACAAGAAACCAAGGATTCGCTAATTGTGACACTAACATTAGTAGAAAGCGGTACTCTTCAGTGAAATCCAGCAATAAAAAAAGGAAAACCAATAGTAAAAAGTGATGAAATTTGGAGCTATCAGTCATCAAGGTGAACAACAATTTGAGAAAAACCAGAATAACCCTCTAGGTAGCAAAAATGAGAATGCATAGCAATCCTTTCTAAAGTTTGATCTATAAACGGTAAAGGATAATGATCCTTTCTAGTTTCCTTATTAAGTTTTCTATAATCGATACACATCATGTGACTAATAATGGTTCTAGTAGGTACCATCTCATTGTGTTGTTTTGAACGACAGTAAATCCACCTTTCTGAGAAACACAATGAACATGACTTACCTAATCACTTTCCTCCACATGAAAGATGATCCCTACATCTAGTAGACGTATTACTTCCTTCCTTACCTCTTCTTTCATGTGAGGTTTACGTCGCTTTTGAAAATCTGCAATCGGCTGAGGTGCTTCTTCCATAAATATTCTATGATTGGCTATCGAGGGACTAATCCCTTTCAAGTTTCTCATCGAATACCCAAGAGCATTCCGATGCATTCAGAGAACCATCATCAAGTTTTCCTCTTCTTTTTATGACGAAGTTAGAACTTATAATAACAGGGTAATTATTAGTTTCATCAAGAAACCTATATTTTAATTCCCTGGGTAAGGTTTTGAGAGTAGGAGGTGGAAGTGCCTCATCCCCTTTCCTTATAGGTACTTCATAATTTTGATTCATCTCGGGATCCACCACAGATGTGTGGAGTCAATATAATCATCCATTTCCACCTTTTCTGTCTTGGGGGATATTATTATTAACGACCAAACTCATTGCTAAATCATCACCGGGAGTTTCAATAACTATTGAGGCAATACTAATGATATTACCTTTGTAACATCCCAAATCTTTAATAAAGGTTATCAAAGTTCTAATCACCCAATTTAGGGTTAACAAAAACTTTTTATTATTTAAATAATTATGAATGCATGTGTGTTTGCATTAATATAGATTTTTTTGAAAATGCCATGCTTGTTGTTCTAAATGTTGTGAAATGATTAAAAGGTGAATGCCACATCATCTCGATCATTTACAAACAAAATCCAAAGAAAAAGAAATTAAATAAGATTAAATAATGCAAATGGTCATTTTGACAATTTTAATCCACTAGGCCACTTTAGGTGTTCCTAGAAGTCAATTTCAAACAAAAACTTTCTCAACTCTTTTCACCCCTTGATAGACCAAGTAAAGATGTACCAAGGCCCACTTTACAAACTTACAAAAACATCTAGCAAAGCAATTTAAATGACATTTGAAAATTGAATCCAATACATATGTGAAGATCCCACTTTTGCAAAAACCCACCAAACCAACTCCACTTGACAATCCCAAGCAACCAGAGACTCTCAAGCATAAGTGCAGATCACACACCAAAAATCTTTCCAAAATTCAAATATAAACTTCTTTCGGCCATTTCATCAAACACTTGGTGATCACAGATAAACCTGCCTAACAATTACTGTTCTTGATCAATGCATTGTCCACCAATTTGCCCCATTACACTCCCCTTGTCCCCTCTTACCCCAACCAGCACCCTAGCACCTCACCCCCTTGCTGTATGTGCCAGTACCAAGCCACCCGAGCACCTCCTTGCCAGCCGACCATGGTTCACTCATAGCAGACCGAACCCAGCTCGCTCACAATGCCTAGGAGGTAGGCGAGATCACATCGCCCCTCTCTGTCCCTTCCCCGAGCGCTGCCACGCCCTGGGCCACCGCAGAATGACCATGCCCCGCACGTCTGAGCCATGACGAGCACGCGCCAGAGTGCCGCGCCTGACAAGCCATGTAACATCCCAAAACTTTAATCCAAGCTTATCAAGATCCAAATCCTCAAAATTAGGGTTAACAAAAACTTTTCCATTTAAAAATATGAAAGCATTCATGTGTAGGTGCATTTGAATTAGAAGTTGATTTGAATTTCCATGGTTCTGTGATTCTTTGCTTGTAAAATGTCTCTTAGGTGAAATAAACATCATCTAAATCATTTCCAAACAAATCCCAAAGAAAAACAAATCAAAAATGAATAATTGATGTGAATGGTCATTTTGGCCAAATTAACTATCATGCCTACTCTGGCTATTCCTAGTACTCAAAACCTAACAGAAACAAATGTAGATCTTTACACCCCTTGCTAGTACACATAATGAGGTACCAAGGCCCACTTTGTGATCTGCTAAAAACATTCAAATGCTAATTTTAAATGACAGTTTAAAATTGAATCTATTTAATATGGGAAGATCCCACTATTTCAAAAACCACTCAAACAAGCTCAATTTTCAAAACCCAAGCCACCACAGAGTCTCAAGCTTATGCCTAGCAAACCCACCAAAAATCTTTTCAAAATTCAAAAAGAAATTTCATGCGGCCATTTCACCACACACTTGGCAGGCATGATTTACACCCTAATCCTAGCTCACTGTTTTGAACAGGGTTTTGCCCCCAAATGATCTCCATTTAATCCCCTTGTCCCCTCATGATCTAACCATGCCATTAGCACCTCACCCCCTTGTCCCTAGCCATATTGTCGAGCCACCCCGAGCATCAACTCGCCGGCCAACTTGGTCACCGCCGCAGCAGACCGTCCTCCTCTCTCTCGCCATGTCTAGGAGGTAGCCAGGACCTCACCGCCACCCTCTGTCCCATCCCCGAGCCAGGCCAAGCCGTGGAACACCAAGCAATCCCCGTGCCCAGTGCCACTGCGCCATGCCGAGCACGCGCCAGAGCGCCGCACCCGGCACGCGTGCACAAGCTGCCGCTCGACTGCAGCCCGTGCCTACCGCTCCGCCACGACCCAGGGAACACGCCGGACATGCCCGTTCGCCGCCCAACGCACCACAGCCACCGCTCGCCGTGGACACCGCCGTCTCTGCCGCTCAGAGCGCCAACTGCCCCCGACCGCATACCACCACCCCTAAGCCCGCATTAAGTTCCTAGAGCACCGCTAGGAGACCGCCCGTCGATCGCCACCCTCAGCCATGCCGCTAGCCGCCCGTAGCCATGTCGCCACCGTCGCCTGCCCATCCCTCTCGGTCTCGCCGTCGAGCCTATAAAAGGAGAGCACCCCCAGCCATTTGAAGCACACCACTCCACTCCCCTCACCTCACTGATCACCCCACACCACTAGCCGGAGCACGGGGAGCAGCAGTTCGCCAGAATTGCACCGGAGCAGGCCGCCTCTGGAGGAGAAGGGCACCGCTGATTGCAACCACCCCGGGAGCTGCCTCGACCGTCCCTGAGCTCGCCGTTGACCACCAGTCCGTTTGCCTGCCTCGCCGTCATCGCTGGAGTCCTGGTACACCCCCTATGCACCCCCACTGAGCCGCTAGGGTTAGAGCTCGCCGGTGATAGGTCCGTCGTTGACGACGATCCACAGCCGTTGATCCCCGCTCTAATCTAACGTCCCACATTGCCCCATACCGCTTCGCGTGTTATGAGCCACTAACTTGTGGACCCCCCGTCAGTTGAGCCCCGCGCCGCAGAGTGACGCTGGGCCGGCCTGTTAGCGTTTCCTGCGCGACCCAGTTAGTTTAAATTAGGATCTTTCTTTTTAGTTTAAACTTAGTTCTGTCCCTTAGTTCAAAATTCAATTTAGAGAGATTTACAAATCCAAATGAAGTGATTCTAATTTTGTTCGAAAGCTACTGAAAATATCTACCCAAGCCCGTTGGATTTAATTCATTTAGAGTTATAGATCTCTCCTAGTAAAAATAATAAAACAGAAGCATTTGCACCTTGCAACATTTTTATAAAATCAACCAAGTTAGCTTTTTAGTTGATTCCAACTCTCAAAAATCACATTTCATCATACATATTTGAATATGTAATAATATTAGGATTTACATGCAGTGACTTTGGACTAGTACCAAAATAATGCTATATAGGCATTTCTAGTCACTTTAAATCATTAAATAATGAACTTAAACCAAAGTAATTTTGATCCAACCCTTAAATTACATTACCACATGTTAGAATATGTGGTAATGACATGTGTCCACATGATCCCATATTTTAAGTGGTGAATATTAAATCTTAGTTAATTTTTCAATGAGTAGAAATTACTTTTCTAAAATAAAAAGGAGGAAACTATTGAATAAAACTTGTGATGCTTGTGATGATAATAGATCATCAATTGTGTGCCTTAGAATACTAATTAGACTAGTTAAGTATTGTTTGGTGATTGTGTACTCCGTATGTATTTATAGACGATAGTACCGACCAAGCTTACGAGGAGGAGTGCTACCAAGAAGAAGAAGAAACCTTCAACCATTGCACCAACCAAGGCAAGCTAGCACTATCCAAGTTAACCCTTGCAAGTTTTACTTGCAAGCCACCATTAACAATGCAAGCTGATGTTAGCAAGCTAGAATTAAGCTAGATGAATGAGCAAAGATGCTTTAGGCGTGCTTTGATCACACCACTTTGACTATTACTACTCCAAGTATTACCTTACAAGCTTTACTTCCTTTACTTTACACAAAGCCCCTTACTTGTTTTGAAGGTAGCATAAAAAGTATAAAACTTGACCTATTTAGATAAGCTTTAGATGTCATTCTATGGCATGAGATTGAACCCATCATCTTTCCACCTTAGTGAACACTCTTAACTTAGTAGTTTAGAGTAGATAAAAACTTGAGTCACTTTAGATGGGAACACTTGTTGAAAATGAATTATGAAAACCTTGGAACGATGAGTCATTCTATTGAAATGTTTTTACATGTGTTGAGAAACACAAATGGTTTATGATGATGGAAATGTTGAGGCATGAGCCTTAGCCCTTTTATAAAACTGATGGTTGGATTCAGATGCGATACCATTCCAAATTTACCGTACAACCACACTACCTGAATTGGGTAAGGCTTAGCCGGAAATTTATATGCATTAGTATTAGTTCCCTCGTGGGAGAGGTTTGAGCTGAGGCTACCTCTCAATGTTGTCCACCTATGCAGTGCCCAAGATGACAGATGGTCATGGTTGGGAGGCCATGCTCATAGGAGAGGTGCTTATACTAGGGTGTGTAAAGGGAAGGTTATGTTTGATTATCTGCATACTAAGTATGATGATGCAGGGTTATCCCTGACAAATGTATCGAATCTTGTGGTGAAAGTGTACCACCTCTACAGAGTGTCAAACTATTCGAATAGCCGCGTCCGCGGTTATGGACAGTTGGAATGGCCATACTGTTTCGTTGTCATATGTTTTAAAAACAACTTATGAGATGAATGATGAATCTTGACTTGACCACAACAGGGTTGTGTTTATGATAATAGCTTCCCAACTTAAGTGATTCTCGAACTTTATTTTATCTTTCTTTGCTTCAGAACTCAGCTTAGGTTCCAAACTTAACCTTATAGTTAAACTTAGATTTAGCACTTTAACCTAGAACCTTATTACTTGTTAGTGGTAGTTTGCGAGTACTTAAAGAGTACTCATGGCTTTTGTCCCTAGTTATTCTCATGGCCAGACTATGAAGGAGACTATCAAGATGATGGGCAGCAGGACGGCTATGATAACTAGGACTATCTGCCTTCGTCAGCATTGCCTGTGCCCCTGAAGATGGACCCCACCACTACGCTTATCTTTTATTTCCACTGCTTGTTGTATTAAGACTGGATCATGAGATCCTTATTTGTGTAAGACCTTATGTATGGTTTGTAATGGATGATGTACTATGATATCCAATCCGTTATGTCTCGCAAAAATGGTAATCCTAGGATTGCGAGGTATGGCATAACGGGCATCTGGGATTAAAAATACGGGTGTTGACAAGTTGGTATCAGAGCCATCCTGACCATAGGAGACCCTAGTTAGAATGGACGTCCAAACAAAAACTTAGTTTCAAAACGAAAGTAAGTATTTATGAAAAACTATCTCCTCTCTTATCCTTGTGAATTCTTTCTTTCTCAAAAATTCATGTTCCTCAAAATTCTTACATTACTATTAAAAATTTGACACACCTGATCACTTCACTAATCTCCTCATCCTTAATTCTTGTAGATGGAGACTTAGTTCAGCAAGTTTTACCAGTTGGGAAACGGAGGTCAGCTGATCTTCGAGAGGGATTTGGATTCACTGTCGGAGTTACTGGGACACCTACATCCGGAGTTTCTTGGAGCTCAACTTCCAAGACCCCCAGGAGGAGACCTACAGTGCTAGTCACTGCGGATCTTAGAGGAAGCATCAAAGCACCAACTTCTGGAAGAATTCAGTTCTCCGTGAGAGAGAACAACTGGCTAGATGGATTAGCCAGCGTAATGCATGAAGCTCTCGCACATCTATGTGCCCTCAGCATCAACAAAATCCAAGGAACCCGTTTTGCTCACTATGCAAGACGTGACTTCATGGGAATGCCGATGGAGATGCCAAGTCACCCAGAGTTGAGGCGTCAAGTGGAGAATCTTGACTTCTTGCTGCATGACAGATAGCAGGAACTAGACAATGCCAGGGAGCTAGCCAACCAGAACCGTGCCATTGCCGACCAGAAGGCCTAGACTTTCGCACTGTTCGTCCAGGATCGCCAGTATCTTTGCCGCCAGCGTGCAAAGAAGGATCGCACCATCGCCCGTCTTCGCAAGAAGGTGGCCGACCTCGAGAAGACCGTCAAGGAGCAGGAAGCTCAGCTTGCCGCCAAGGAAGAAGAAGATGAGGGTGAAGACATCCAGGGAGACATGGATTCTTACCTCAGCAATGATGATGACTTTCTAGAGGAGGATGTCATGGACTTCTACACTGACGATGAGGACTCCGACTTCACCGACGATGAGTAGATGCACTAGAGCACTGTCGTAGCATGAGATGTATCGGTCCCACTATATCGTAGCTTGCAGAATGGTTCTTCAAACCATCTGTTTTCCTTTGTTTGTTGTGGTGTGTGTTGTATCGTGTGTTTGTTTGCATGAATGAAATGGAGTTAGTTGAAAAACCTGAGTCTAACTCAAAGTGTTAGCTTTGAAACCAAAACCATGAACCTTAGAATTTCCCTCTTACCCCTTTATCTACCTCAATCTTTAGATGACTCATGGAAACCAAGGAGGGAGCAGCTCGTCGCAGGACCCAATGCTGCAGATCTTGCAGAATCTCATCGCAGACCGTGAAGCAAGAAGGGTAGAATGTCAAGCCAACTTAGCAACATTGCAGCAGATCACCCAGATGGCTCTCAACAACCAAGGGCATGGAAATCAGGATCATCATGGATCCAAACTCAAAAAAATTCAAAATACCAATCCCCCAATCTTCAACCAATCTAAAAACCCATTAGATGCTGATGACTGGTTACAGACGATGGAAAACAACCTAGAAGTTGCAGGAGTTGATGAAAACGAAAAAGTTCTCTTCGCCACCCACTATCTGGCGGGAGATGCAAGAGCTTGATGGAATAGTATCCGCAATATGAACCATGGTCAAGTGATGACATGGGAAGCATTCAAAGTCAAGTTCAGTCGCACCCACATCCCGCAAGTTCTAGTCAAAAGGATGAGAGATGAATTCCGCGAATTGAAGCAAGGAAGAATGACTGTGGTAGAATACCGTGACAGATTCCTGTAACTTGCCAGATATGCACCTGATGAGATCAACACGGAGGCCAAGAAGAATGAGAGATTCTTGAACGGACTGCATGATGAGATGCAAACTATCCTCGTCAACATCCGTTTTCAGGATCTCGAAGAGCTAGTCGACTCTGCCATTCAGATGGAAGGGAAGATTAATCAGGCAAACGACAACCGCAAACGTCGTATGATGCAGCAATTAGGATCCACCAGTCACCAGAAGTACCGTCCCAACCCCTCACCAGGATATGCACCAAGGAACAACCGACCCCCAATGTCTCGCCCAAGCTACCCCAACCGTAGCGGAGGCAATGTGAAGTCCGGAGGAAACCATCACAACTCCGACAATGCCAACAATTTCAACCGTGCACCTCCCAAGAGCAACAATAACAACAACAACAACAACAATACTGGACCCAGAACTGGCAGCAATGTTGTACCTGTCGTAGTTAAGGACAAGTCCCAGATCACTTGTTTTGAGTGTGGAGTGAAGGGTCACTACTCCAATGAGTGTCCCAAGAAGACTGCCGCCAATGCCACTGTGAATGCCCCAGCTCAACAGCAGCGTCGTGTTCAACCAGGAAGAAGGTTTGCCCCAGGGAACCCTCACAACCGCAACGGTCGTCTCTTCCACATGAACGCAGAAGAAGCCCAAGAAGCGCCAGATGTAGTGCTGGGTATGTTTTCTATCAACTCAGTTTTAGCAAGAGTATTGTTTGATTCGGGAGCATCGCATTCATTTGTCACCGAAGAATTTGCATGCACTAGTAAGATTCACCCAACCAACCTGAAGCATGCCATGATAGTTCAAATCCCTAGATCAACTACAAAAGCTAGAAAAATTTGCAAAGCGATACCTATCAGAATACATGGGATATATTTTTATGCCAACCTAATAGTACTTGGAACCAAAGGATTGGAAGTAGTACTAGGTATGGACTGGATGTCAAGGCATAAAGGACTGATAGACTGTGCTAAGAAAGCCATCACCATGACCAGTAGTTCTGGAGTCACAGTAGAGCATATATCTGAAACCTTACCCCATCAATTCAAGTGCAACAAGAGTCTAGCCCTACCCACCATAGACCAGGTCAGAGTAGACTGTGAATACTCCGACGTATTTCCAGATGAATTGCCAGGTATGCCCCTGGATAGGGATATTGAGTTCATTATCGAACTAATCCCCGGAACCGGACCCATAGCCCAGAGACCCTATAGCATGAACCCCTCAGAGTTAGTTGAGTTAAAGAAGTAGTTAGATGCCATGTTAGCAATAGGCTTGATTCAGCCAAGTGCATCACCATGGAGATCACCAGTGTTATTCGTCGACAAGAAAGATGGAGGTAACCCTTTGTGCACAGATTACCGGAAGCTGAATGATGTCACCATCAAGAACAAGTACCCACTACCCAAGATTGAGGATCTGTTTGATCAGTTGACTGGTGCCAGAGTGTTTTCTAAGATTGATCTTAGGACTGGTTATCACCAACTTAAGATTCGTGCAACGGATATTCCGAAGACCGCCTTTACTACTCGCTATGGTTTATACGAGTATACGGTTATGTCTTTTGGATTAACCAATGCCCCTGCTTATTTCATGAATCTCATGAATAAGATCTTTATGAATTTTCTAGATAAGTTTGTAGTTGTGTTTATCGACGACATCCTTATCTACTCCAAGTCAGAAGAAGAGCATGAGCAACATCTGAGAATCATCCTAGAAACCCTGAGAGAGCATCAGTTATATGCCAAGTTCAGCAAGTGTGAGTTTTGGCTGAAAGAAGTAGGATTCCTAGGACATATTGTGTCTGCCAGAGGAGTCTCTGTTGATCCTGCCAAGATCAAAGATGTCGAAGAATGGGAAGCCCCAACCACTCAAACCCAAGTCCGTGCATTTCTCGGATTAGCGGAATACTACCGCAAGTTCGTAGAAGGATTCTCGAGCATCGCCCGACCCATGACCCAATTGTTGAAGAAGGAAAAGAAGTTTGAATGGACAGACAAATGTGAAGCCAGTTTTCAGGAGCTGAAGAAGAGATTGATATCAGCCCCAATTTTGATCATGCCAGACATCAAGAAGCCATTTGATGTATACTGTGATGCATTCAAGATTGGTCTCGGATGTGTATTGATGCAAGAAGGCAAAGTCATCGTGTATCTGTCTCGACAACTGAAGCAGCATGAGCAGAACTATCCGACCCATGATCTTGAACTAGCAGCCGTAGTGCTGGCATTAAAGACATGGCGTCATTATTTGATGGGCAATCGCTGTGAGATTTACTCAGATCACAAGAGCTTAAAGTATATTTTCACTCAGAAGGAGCTGAATATGAGGCAAAGGATATGGATAGAGTTAATCAAGGATTATGACCTTGACATTCACTATCACCCCAACAAAGCCAATGTGGTAGCGGATGCTCTTAGCAGATTGCCTGGCAGGCTAAACATCATGATCAAGGAGAAGCAGCCAAGTTTGTATGAAGAGTTGGAGCAGTTCATGACTGAATTAGTTAGCAAAGGATTCTTAGCTAGCATTGAACTTCAACCCACATTGATTAGCCAAATCAAGGAAGCCTAGAAAGGAAATGAAAGTATCGACGGACAAACGTCGTACTGGTATAGGAAATGTACCTGGATTCACTGAAGACGAAGGAGTACTGATGTACAAAGGACGTATCTATGTGCTAGCAGATTCGGAGCTAAAGCAAGTTATCATGAAGGAAGCTCATGATACTCTTTATTCTATCCACCCCGGAGGAACGAAGATGTATCAGGATTTGAAAGAGCAATTTTGGTGGCACAAGATGAAGAGAGAAATTAGAAGCTACATCGCCAAGTGTGACATCTGTCAAAGAGTCAAAGCAGAGCACCAGAGACCTGCAGGACTGTTGCAGCCATTGCAGATTCCGGAATGGAAATGAGATTCCGTCGGAATGGACTTTATCACCGGTTTGCCTACTTCTAGTAGGGAAAATGACTCCATCTGGGTCATAGTTGATAGACTGTCCAAGGTAGCTCACTTTATACCTGTCAAGACTACCTACCAGAGTGCGAAGCTAGCAGAACTGTATATTGCTAGGATTCTTAGTCTGCATGGAACCCCCAAGACCATAGTATCAGATCGAGAAACCCAGTTTACCTCGAGATTTTGGCAGAAAGTTCAGGAAGGATTGGGAACCAAGTTGAACTTCAGCATACTTATCACCCGCAAACCGATGGACAGACTGAGAGAGTCAACTAGATCTTAGAAGATATGTTGAGAGCTTGTGTGTTAGAGTATGGATCAAAATGGGAAGATTGTCTGCCTTTTGCAGAATTCTCATACAACAACAGTTATCAAGCCAGTTTGCAAATGGCCCCATTTGAGTTCTTATATGGAAGGAAGTGCCATACCCCTTTGAATTGGTCGCAAGTAGGAGAGAGATGTTTGGACCCGACATCCTACGAGAAGCCGAAGAGAAGGTTCACAAAGTCCGTGAGCACCTCAAGACCGCCCAATCCAGATAGAAGAGCTATGCGGACAAGAGACATAGAGACCTGACTTTCAATGTTGGAGATTTTGTGTATCTCAAAGTGTCACTATTGAAGGGAACGCAACGTTTTAGTATGAAAGGAAAGTTAGCCCCCAGATATATTGGACCCTTCAAGATTCTGAATCGTCGAGGAGAAGTATCATATCAATTGGAACTGCCAGAGGAGATATCAGCCATCCATAATGTGTTCCATATCTCGTTACTTCGCAAATGCCTAGAAGTGCCGGAGAAGACTGAAGTGTTCAAAAACATCGATCACCGAGCCATTGATATCAACAAGGATCTGACGTATCGTGAAGTGCCATCTGTATCTTGGAAGAAGCCTTTAGAACCACTAGGACCCAGAGTATCAAGTTTTTCAAGATTTAATAGAGCAATCATACCGAAGAAGAAGCTACCTAGGAGCAAGAAGATTATATTAGGACTGAGTTTCTAGATCTCTTTAGTTCCTAGTTTTTTTAAATCTCGGGACGAGATTTTGTTTAAGTGGGGAAGGTTTATAACATCCCAAATCTTTAATCAAGGTTATCAAAGTTCTAATCACCCAATTTAGGGTTAACAAAAACTTTTTATTATTTAAATAATTATGAATGCATGTGTGTTTGCATTAATATAGAACTAGTCATCAACTCGTGCACCTGTAGGGGCTAGTGCTTTGAAAATACAATGATCAGTATAACATTTATAACAGTTTATTATTAGAAACATGACATCCTGTTTTAGTTACCATGTGCACAAATACATTCAGTGCATGTAAAACATCATAGTTTTAACCCTTTATTGGAAGATCATTGCATTTTATTAAAATATTATCATTCATTTACTTACCACTTAAATAAACATAATATGTCATTTACCATATTTTATTTATGCTACTCGTATATTTGAATTATCTTATGTTATATTCAACATGTATCGGAACATTTGTGAGAAGCAAAATGTTAGATCTACCTAGCATCTACACGATACTACAAAAATGAGGATTCATAAAGGTTCCCAAAGACATCTCTATTTAGCTGTAATCATATCCAAAGAACTCGCAAACTATTCAATTTAATTAATATTTCTCGTGTTTACCTATATATTGGCTTCTTTATTAACCGGGGGTGATTTTGTTTGGATGTTTATTCCCATCAATAACATCAGCGTATAAAAACAGTTGCCAAATAGAAGGATCACATTTTATATCAACTCTCTGACATACGAAAGGTTTTGCATATACTGTTTATTCTTTCCTCTCTTTTTTGGAAAGTAGCATATATTAATATCATGATACCAATTACATCCAGTCTCTGCAACAGCGCATTATCCTATTGGCATTACGGATGCACACAGCCAAAAACAAAGAAGAAATACAATTATGTTCAACTACAACATCATTCAGCTTTCTTCTATCGTAAAATATTGACAAAGCAATCAGAAGTGTATACATTACACAATTCCCGTTCAACTCTTGCCTTCTTTCTCCTATACACACATGGAGATTGCGTGTCCCCGCCCTAATTCAGCATAACGTTTTCCCTGCCTTAGTTTGACACACACGGTTAGTACAACATTTTTGTGAATAAGCTATAATATTATATTTTTCTTGTTCCTCTCATTGAAGAGGCATCTATGAGCCGGGATTGGAAACTAAATGCTATGATTGTGATTGTACAATGTATATAGATGCAAACTGAGTTGTAGTCTGATGAAATAATTTACAGCAATTTCATGGACGTACTAATCAGACATCAGCTATCAGGTGTTTTAACATACGCGTTTGTTGACTATCAAATATATACATTACTTTGCAGGAAAAATAGTAGCGTTTAATAATTAATGTTTTAGAAAAAAATATGTATGGAACAAAAAAGTATTAGTTTTTGTGAATTAGTTTACACCATTGTCCCAACAATACATTTTTAACACGGAGAAATAAATGTGACACAATTGGTTTTTTCTTCTACTCAATTGATTATTAAAAGAGACAGTACAGAATCTGAACTTGCACAAAGCTAGTTATACTCGTCTCTTTCTGGTGGAATGGAAGACACTGTGTCCTGCCAAATTCGACAATTCGAGAGCTGACCAAAATCCAAACCACAGACTATTATTGTTAAATAAATATTTTTTTCTATAACATAATAAGATCCAAAATATACGTACTCTGAAAGTATTTATTTTTCCCTCCAGTTTAACAGCGGGAAAACTGTAGGAAAATTTATTTATACTATATAAAATAATTGTATACTCTATAAAATTATATAGAGTATAAAATAACTTTATCTTTTACCTGTACAATAGCTATAGGATTCTATCTTTTTCCTCTATATCTCCGGGTTGTAAAAGAATTAATGTATTAACTATTCAACTAAAATATAAATTATTCTGCTTTTTTCGTGAATGAAATGGGAAGAATATTTCATATGCTAAGTTTATATTTTTTTTGGTCAGCTAAGCGAAATCTCTATGTTTTTGTATTCAGGGCGGCTAGCATAGATTGTCATGGCCTTAGTTAAAAGTATGACAAACTTTATGAAGATACGTTTCAGGCATGAATTAGTTGTTGACCTGGAAACATGCCACAATACGCTTGTAATTGTCAAGTTCAACTTCTAGTTGCTTCCATGCCCATAATCTCAAATTAATATAGTTGTGAATCATAATTAATTGTATGGCACATATACCAAAAATGTTTCTCTGATACATGTTGGCATATTGACATGTTTTTTATGGATCTACAAAAAAGACATGTTTTTTTCTTCTAGGTGTGCAAATAAGATTAGCATGCATATACAAAGCCAGTAGGAGTGGTGGTAGCATCGCGAGCTCGAGACCTCGAGTAGAAAACAAATATGATTAAATCAATTAGTTTAAGGGCCCCTACATGATAGTATATTTGCATGTAAGTACTGTCAAACTTTTAATTTTATTTACATAGCCATACTGGATCATCCATCTAAGCTCTATTGAGATTTTAGCATGCAACTATCAGAACGATGCAACCATCCAGCAATTCTAGCATGGAATAACTAATGTTATCCAGTTGTTTCTCTTAAAAAATTATGGGATTAATCGATCTGCTTAAAAGATATTAACCAAACCTGAAACTGGATGGACCAAGTATGCGTGGCAGCTGGAGCACCATGGGCATGCTATATCGTATCCAGACCAAAGTCGTTGTCGCTTTGTTAATTTGCCGCTCCAATCTCCATGCATCCTCCGGAGGTAGCGGCACTCGGTGAAAGGCCTGCCGGCAAGGACCGTGTTAGGACGGAGAAGACGACCGCATGGGTCGTCCTTGAACATGCCGGCGCGGCGTGAGAGAATCGCAACCTAGAGGCCCGACCGGCTGCTCGAAAACCTGTCGTGAGATCACGCATGGCTGTTTAAACGAAGAAGCAGATCGGAACTGTTCAAGACATAGAGACACAGAACTCCTTTTGTATCTTAAATCTTAGCCGCCCTATTATAATCCATTGGTTGATATTAGGTGTTTTATAGGATTAACGTGGTGGCTCCTACGGTGCCTCCAATTAGTAAATATAAGATATTAGATTGTTTGAAAATGCCATGCTTGTTGTTCTAAATGTTATGAAATGATTTAAAGATAAATGCCACATCATCTAGATCATTTATAAACAAAATTCAAAGAAAAAAAATTAAATAAGATTAAATAATGCAAATGGTCATTTTGCAATTTTAATCCACTAGGCCACTTTAGGTGTTTCTAGAAGTCAATTTCAAACAGAAACTTTCTCAACTCTTTTCACCCCTTGCTAGACCAAGTAAAGATATACCAAGGCCCACTTTACAAACTTACAAAAACATCTAGCAAAGTAATTTAAATGACATTTGAAAATTGAATCCAACACATATGTGAAGATCCCACTTTTGCAAAAACACACCAAACCAACTCCACTTGACAATCCCAAGCAACCAGAGACTCTCAAGCATAAGTGCAGATCACACACCAAAAATCTTTCCAAAATTTAAATATAAACTTCTTTCGGCCATTTCATCAAACACTTGGTTGTCACAGATAAACCTGCCTAACATTACTGGTCTTGATCAATGCATTGTCCGCCAATTTGCCCCATTACACTCCCCTTGTCCCCTCTTACCCCAACCAGCACCCTAGCACCTCACCCCCTTGCTGTATGCACCAGTGCCAAGCCACCCGAGCACCTCCTTGCCAGCCGACCATGGTTCACTCGCAGCAGACCGAACCCAGCTCGCTCACGATGCCTAGGAGGTAGGCGATATCACACCGCCCCTCTCTGTCCCTTCCCCAAGCGCTACCACGCCCTGGACAACCGCAGAATGACCGCGCCCCGCGCGTTTGAGCCATGCCGAGCACGCGCCAGAGCGCCGCACCCGACAAGCCTGCATAGACCGTGCCTCGGCCGCAGCTCGCGCGCACCGCCTCGCCACGACCCCAGGAAGCGCCCAGACATGCCCGTGCACCGTCGTTTGACCTGCAGCCACCGTGCGTCGCGTTGAACGCCGCTTCTGCCGTGCAGAGCATCGAACGCTTCCGACCAAATGCCACCGCCCCTAGCCGCACCTTTAAGCCGTAGAGGACTGCCAGGGAGCACTACGTCGACCGTCGCTCGCAGCCATGCCGCTAGCACCCTGTAGACATGTCGCCACCGTCGCCTGACCACGCCGCTCGGTCCCGTCGTCGAGCCTATAAAAGGAGGCCTCCCCCAGCCTCAATCCTCACACCATCTCACTCCCCTCTCGCCACTAACCACCCCACACTTCTCCCCGTAGCCAATCGAGCCCTAGTTCGCCGGAATTTTGCCAGAGCTGGCCGCAGCAGAGGAGAAGAGGCGTCGTTGACTGCGACTGCCCCAGGAGCCGCCGCGACCACGCCTAGAACCGCCGTCGTCTACCAGCTCGATCGCCCCTATCGCCACGTCTAGCTGGAGCCCTGGTAAGCCCCCACGTATCCCCACCGTGCCGCGTTTGGGTTTTCTCTCACCGGAGCTGTTCACCGGAAATGATGAACCACGGCCGTAGATTCTTGTTCTAATCGCACGGTTGAGATTGCCTCGTACCGCTTCGATTAGAATTAGTCTGTGACATGCGAGACCCCCCTGTCAGTAGCCCTCCGTGCCGCGGAGCGCCACTGGGTCGGCCCGTTAGTTTTCCCGCGCTAGCCCACAGTTTCAAATAGAGGTTTTTCTATTTAGATTTAAACTAGATTCTGTCCACTTGTTTAAAAACCCATTCAGAGGGTTTCACTTAAGAAAATGGCATGATTCAAATTTTGTTAGAAAGATAATTAAATTATCTATCCAAGCCAGTTGGATTTAAATCAAATGGAGTTAGAGATCACATATAGCAAAAATAACAAGACAGAGATTTTTCTGCATTCAAACATTTTTCAAAAATCAACCATAATAGCTTTTGAGTTGATTCCAACTCTCAAAAATCACATTTAACAATACCTATCTGAATATGTAATAATATCTAGGATTGCATGCAGTAACTTTGGACTAGTACCAAAATAATGCTATTAGGGTATTTCTAGTCACTTTAAATCATTTAAATGATAAACTTAAACTTATTGAAATATGAGCAAACCTTTAAATCACATTTTCATCTATTATAATATGTGGTGATGACATGTGTCTACATGATCCCATATTTTAATTGGAGAATATTAAATCTTAAATATTTTCAATGAGTAGAAATTACTTTTCTCAAATAAAATAAATGAAACTAGTTCTTTAAATCTTGTGATGAGTGTGATGATGCTAGATCATCAAGTGTGTGCATTAGTGTGCAAAATAGACTAGTTAAGTATTGTTTGGTGATTGTGTATCCTGTATTGCATTTATAGACGATAGTACCGACCAGGTCTACGAGGAGGAGGAGTTCTACCCCGAAGAAGACGAGGAGAATTTCAACCACTACACCAATCAAGGGAAGATGTTATTAGCAAGCTATAATTATACAAGATAACCTAAGCAAGGTGCATTAGGCATGCTTGGTTATACTTTTTGATTTATACCCATCCCAAGTTTTACTTACAAGCTTTACTTTTGCTTTACCAAAGTTTCTTTACTTTTAGTAATGCTTTGTGAGATTTTGGAAAGTAGTATAGATAGCATAAAGAGTATAAAACTTGGCCTATACTAGATGTCATTCTATGGCATGAGATTGAGATTAGCATCCCACCTTAGTGAACACTCTTAACTTAGTAGCTAGTGCTAAGCATAAAACTTGATCACTTTAGATGGGAATACTTAGTGAAAGTGCTTATGAAAACCTGGGAATGACGAGTCATTTTATTGAGATGTTTTGAATTGTGTTGAGAAACACAAATGGTTTATGATGATGAAAATGTTTAGGCATGAGCCTTAGCCCTTTATAAAAAACTGATGGTTGGGTTCAGATGCGGTACCATTCCAATTTTACCGTACAACCACAATACCTGAATTGGGTAAGGTTTAGCCGGAAGTTTATATGTATTAGTATGGGTTCCTTCGCGGAAGAGGTTTGAGCTGAGGCTACCTCTTGATGATGTCCACTTATGCAGTGCCCAGGATGGAAGATGGCCATGGCTGGGAGGCCAAGCTCATAGGAGAGGTGCTTATATTAGAGTGTGTAAAGAAAAGGTTATGATTGATTATCCGCATACTAAGTATGATAATTCAGGGTTTCCCCTGACGGATGTATCGAATTTTGTGGTGAAAGTGTACCACCTCTGCAGAGTGTCAAACTATTCGAATAGCCGCGTCTGCGGTCATGGATAGTTAGAGTGGCCATATTGTTCCGTCATCAGAGGTTTTCAAAACGACTTGTGAAATGAATTATGACTTTGACTTGACCACAGCAGGGTTGTGACTATGAAAACTAAGTTTCCAACTTAAAGTGATTTAGAACTTTATTTTAACTTTCTTTGTTTCTGAACTCAGCTTAGGTTTCAAATTTAGCTTTGCAAATAAACTTAGAGCTTAGCATTCCTACTAGAACTACCTTACTTGTTAGTGATAGTTGGCGAGTACTTAAAGAGTACTCATGGCTTTATCCCTGGCTATTCCCGTGGCCAGACTATGAGGAGGACTATCAGGAAGATGGATAGCAGGACGGCTACAACAACTAGGATCATCTCCCATCATCAGCATTGCCTGTGACACTGAAGATGGAGCCCACCGCTACGCTTATTATTCTACTGCTTGTTTGTATTAAGACTGGATCATGAGATCCTTTATTTGTGTAAGACCTTATTATGGTTTGTAATGGATGATGTACTATGATATCTAATCTGTTATGTCTCGCAAAAATGGTAATCCTGGGATTGCGATGTATGGCATAACAAGCATCTGGGATTAAAAATCTGGGTGTTGACAACCTTCCTATTCTTGCCCACACTCATATTCGTCCAAATCCTTGATAGCCGGCTTATGGTGGAATTTAGAAAAATGAAAGTCCATTTTATCTTCACCAAACTTGAGAGATACAGTTTCTCTCTTGCAGTCAATATTCGCTCTTACGGTGTTTAAGAAAGTTCTTCCAAAAATAATTGGACAATAAACATCAGTAGGCATATCAACAAGTACAAAGTCAATGGGGTACTTATATGGTCCAATACAGATTGGAACATCTCTAATTATTCCCATAGGAATTCTGAGTGTTTTATCCGCAAGCATTATTGCCATATCACTATCCTCTAATTCAGATGGGGCTACTTCATTTTGGATTTTCAGATAAAAATTATAGGGGATTACGTTAATAGCTGTTCCAGTATCACAGATGCCATAATAAGAAGATCCACCAAAAGTACAAGGGAGAATAGGTTTACCAACTTCTTTAGCTTTTACCTTTCCTTCAACAAACTGCGAAGCTTCAGTATCTAGCTCTACCATGTTGCAATGTGTAAACATGGTTAGGATATCTTCTTTTGTTGGTTCCTTGGTCTCCTGCATACTTACTTTGTTAGTTTTTCTTGCTTGTGCCTCTTCTTCTAGCATCTTGAGGAACAATGTTTCTTCTTCACATTGATCTTCGAGCTGCTGAGCCATCATATGCTTTCTCGCGGTCCTTGGAAAAGGAAGGGGTTCAACATACGGGGGTATCTCCCTTAATGGCTCTATATGAGCTGCAATTATTGAATCAACATCTTCAACTAGCTCAGGTGGGGGAATATATTAAAGCCAATCTTTTTAGGAGCTTCAGTGTGTTCTGTAAAAGACTGAAGGATTTACAAAATAATATCATCATCAAGTTGAAGTTCATTAGCAGTTTATCTTACCATACTGAATTCCTTATAAGCATTGAGACAATCATATTCAATTTCTATACCTCTTTCGCTACCTAAATCAAATCCCCATGTTTCTCTATTGCGACAAATATGCTCTAGGAGTTCCTAAGCTTTAGTTATAGAGCTCCATAAAAGAGCCTCCGGAATTTGTGTCTAGCTCATGTTTAATTTCTTGATTAAGTCCCCCATAGAAAATATGTAAAACATACCATTCAGGTAAATCATGGTGAGGAAATTTATTAGGTATGGACTTATACCTTTTGAAATCCCTTACCAAGCCTTCATCTGGGTGGGTTTTGAGGTTTGTGATCGCCCTTCTTACCTTAGCCATCTTTACCTTAGGAAAGAATCGAAATATGAATTCTCCTTTGAGTTTTTCCCAAGTATCAATTTTCTCTGCAGGGAAAATTCTATACCAAGCTAAAGCAGTGTTGGTTAGAGATTGGCTAAACAATTTAAATTTCAATTTGTCATCAGAATAGCCTATCAATTTAAGTGCCCAACATAACTCGGTAGAATGCATTAAATGAGTGTAAGGATCCTCATATGAATCATCTCCTGCAAAAGTTTTCTCTTTAATAATAGCGATAAAGCGATGGTTAACCTCGTATTCTGATTCGCTCCCACTCGGGAATTCTTTGACAAGTCCTCTATGGAACTTCCCGAGGTGCTTAGATGCATCGAGCTGATTCATTAGTCCGAGCATAGTCATGGTGCTTACCTGAAACTATTAAATGACTTTAGTAAAACAATTAGTAGAATAAGCAATTAAGAACAAAGACCAAAAGCGCTTAGCTCCCCGGCAACGGCGCTAGAAAATAGCTTGATGACTACAAGTGCACAGATTGGTTGTAGCTAGTTTCGAAATAAGAGTATCGAGCCCACAAAGAGGTATTTGTTTAAGGTCTTTATGCCCCTCATCACTGTCTAACAAAGGATACTTGTAAGCCGCCTTTGATTTCAAGTGAAGAGTGTTTGAAAGGATTTTGGTTGAATACATAAAAGTAATTAAAACAAGTAAAAGAAAACAAGTAACATAAGAGTTTAGAATGGTGGCTGAACTCAATAGGGCTAAAGCATTCTCGGGGATGTAGGATACACCACTAGCATGTTGTAATTAAACATAATTAGGATAACCTATTTCTTATGTCATGACATGTGTGGAGAGAGCTCCATAATAAGATGTTCACTACCGGGCTTGTAGGCAGTCACTTTGTTGAGCCAAGAATGAGGTCATCTCTAAATAACCACCGCGATGTTTGAGAGTAGTCACCCATACAGACCACCGCAATTAAGGGTCTCCCTGTGGATATCGTAATTATCTTAGTGAATCCCTCTTTATTCCTCCTTCGACCGTGTAGGTTGCTAGCTAGTGCTTCTAGTCACAATAGCTCCGGACACACTTCCAAACACGTCCAAAGGATTTCACCCTTTTCCTTAGACCCGAAGGCAAATGATATGTGGCTGACTACACATACCATCTAAAGAGAGAGATCAAACACACATCATAGATCAATAGATCATAGACACAAGTAACATATCATCTTTATTCCATTTCATAAGTGCTAGGGTTTCTCCATCTCCCCAATAACGAAGAAACTACTCACACATAGAAGCAATCAACAACATCATCATAATCAAATGGATGGATAAAAGTACGAGGATGAATCTAGTGCAAATCACAATTGAATCTAGAATTACAACAAGATCTAATGAATGGAAGATTGGGATAGTAGTGGTGATGGTGATGCAGCGGTTGATGGTGAATGGGATGATACGATGTCCTCCAATGATCCGTGAAGCAGCAAGGATTTTCCCTTCTCCAAGTTCCTCCTCCAGATCCCTTTCTAGTGTGGTTTTTCATGGCTGGAAGTTTATGTGAATGTCGGATCTATGATCCGTCTTCATGAGGTGAAAGTATTTGACGAGGCGGTCATGTTGCCACATCATACGGGCAGACGGTAAGGGCGCGCTCCGCCCGTACCAATGGTTGTTAAGACCTCTGTGTCCTCCAATGCGTGTGCAAATCTCCTAGGTGCGAAGATAAATTAATTAAATGACTTTTATCACTTAAAAGTATCATATCACAACATAATTTGATAGATCCAATTGATATGTTCATAAGAGACTTAGTAATTTAGGATCCTGTTGAAACAAGGACAAAAGGTGTACGCAAACATAGTAAAATACCAAAAACCCTACTCTACTTATGCAAAAAAACAAAAGGTAAATATGCTTAAATTTTGAACTCATCAAATAGTCATCCATCCATTGTCTCGGCTTGCCCTTCCGGCGTTCTGGTGCCGAACCGTCGCGTCATGGCTTCGCATTCTAGGCGTACAGGTCGGCCAGACAAGAGAGGATCATCATGTGCTCCCATCATCGGTGGTGGCGGCGGCCATCTCTTCCTCCATCAGCACGGTGAACATCTTCTCATCATCGTTGGAGTCCATAGCCATGCTAGGAAAAATGTCGAACACCTGTTGTGCTAGGTTGGCGCGCAGCTGCCTACGGAATAGCCGAAGAGAGCTGAACTCTGGCGAATATCTCGGTGAGGAGGGAGGGAGGCTTGGCGGAGTTCGATTGGTTCCGTGGAGGCGTGCGGGCGATGAAGCAGAGAGGGTGGTGTCGGCGGCAAAAACAGTAGCAGAGTGGGTGGGGAGGGAACTGGGCGAATATTTTGCATGGGAATTGACTTCCCTCCCTAACAACCCGGACCCACTCTCTTTTCACTCCATCCAGCGCCCCTAGGCGAACCCCGGTGCGCTAAGTTTGGCCTGAGGTCGCCTGATGGATTTTGGCCCAAATCTGGAAGAAATTCAGGACCTAGGAGCGTGACTGGGCCAAAATTTGCCGTCTGGATGGGAAAATCGGCCTGTGGGGGTCTGCTCAGGGGCATGAGTGGAGATGCTCTAAGAATTTGGCAGATCCCTTCACAAAGGTTTTGTCACGCAATGTGATAGATAATGCATGGGGATGGGTTTGAGACCCAGGCTATGAGTTGTTCATAGTGTTAGACCACTCTATGTGATTGGAGATCTCGTGAATTAGAGTTGAGAGACAAGTTGTTGGACGTCTAGGAGGAGAGTATCCTTTATACTAATTTTACATCTCCGTGATGATGCTATACTCTCCTATTCTGCATGGCAGGTTGATATTTATCTTAATGTGTTCTAAGTGGCTTATCAAAGCAGTGATGTTGTCCTACAAAACATCTCTTGAAAAACACACATATATGAGTCTGACTATCAAATATCACAGTCTGTGAGAGTTGGGTGCTCTCTAATAAACTCATGGAAGACCCTGGAGTATGACGCATAAGCTCCAAACTGTGAGGAGGTCCTGCGGCATCCCAATATCGGTCTAGACTTTGTATGAAACTAGTGTGCATAAAATTTGTAGTTCAAGGCATAGTCAATTTTTCAAGTTGCTAACTAGTGTGGCATGAAGTTTAATGTGGAAGTTCAACTTAACAGTCACCACTACGCACCGGTATATTAAACAATGTTCTGAAACAAAAGTCATGAGATGTGATAATGAGACTTTATCGGGGATTGTTGAAATTTGATGAGTATTTGGTTGTTGGCCCATAAGAAAAATTCTGAAATTCTATTTGGCATGTTTATGCATGATGGCATATGGTTGTACTAGTGGAGCCAAAGTTTAGTCTCACATGGCTAGTTCAATAAGAGTTTCATCTCCTTATATACTAGTATGTTCTACCACTCACTAAGGTGTGAGAAAAAAAGAAGCTCTCGCGCACTCCTCCTCCGATGCCACGCCACGTCTTATCACGACGCACTATGGGTTGCGGGAATGAGCCGAGCCGAGATTATATTTATGCATCTCGTTTATATTTTTGTTGTTCAGAGAAATTAATTATAGGAGTTGTTAACGAACGCGTTAATTAGCTATTTCCAGATTTTCTAGATCGTGCGTTGTTACCGACTCGGACATAGGATGTGTCCTACGACCTCTCCGAACCGCACTATATAAACGTATACGCTAAATCTAATCGGTACCAATCACAATCACCTATTTCCAGAGCCTTGCGCTACCGCCTTTGTCTTCTCCAACCCGACTTGCGGCGTGCACCGCAGATCAAGACAGTAGTCCTATGGAATCTCGCCTCTTGTGAACATGTACGGGTGAGGGGCGATTAGTTTTTTGAGAGCGCTCAAGCACGACTATTTGCAACCACAACATCATTCAATGACGAGTTCCCGAACGATGACTTCTTCACGGACAGTACTGACATCTTCGACAACCTCAACATGGGTGACAACAATGCTGCTACCACAGGGCCTACTGCTGATGTCGCTGTTGCTGCATAGACTGCTCGTGCACTCCTCCTCCGATGCCACTCCACGTCTCATCACGACGTGCCGTGGGTTGCGGGAATAAGCTGAGCAGAGCTCATATCTATGCATCTCGTTTATATTTTTATTGTTCGGAAAAATTAATTATATGAATTATTAACGAGCGTGTTAATCAGCTGTTTCCAGATTTTCTAAATCGTGCGCTGGACGTAGGATGTGTCCCATGACCTCCCCAAACCCAAACCGTACTATATAAATGTATACGCTAAATCTAATCGGTACCAATCACACGCACCTATTTCCAGATCCTTGCACTGCCGTCTTTGTCTTTCCCATCCCGGCATGCGGCGTGCACCGCAGATCGGAACAGTAGTCCTCTGGAATGCCGTCTCTCGGAACCTGTACGGGTGAGGGACGATCAGTTTTTTGGAGAGCGCTCAAGCACGACTATTGGCAACCACAACATCGTTCGATGACGAGTTCCCGAACGATGACTTCTTCCTAAACGACACCGACCTCTTCGGCAATCTCAACATGAGCGGCAACAATGCTGCTACAGCAGGGGCTACTGCTGCCGTTGTTGTTGCACAGGCTGCACTTTACGTGACCATAGACTTTCTCTTTCAAATTTTGCTAGAGTTCCTTGTTCTAGAGTTTGGAGTAGAATGTGATCAATATATCCTGTTTAGATGCAATCTATTCATTTATTCCGTTAGTTTGCGTGATCTATTTTAATTGCTATTTGTATGATCTTGCTTTATCAAATATTTATTCAGATTAAATCATATGGATATTTGCTTATATTTCCAACAACGTATCCCACCCGTCTCTTCCTCCAGCGAAGCGACGACTTTGGTTCCTCCCCTCTCACGGTCCTTTGTTGCTCCTCGTGTGCACATAGACGGGGAAATGCCCCTGTCATGGTTTGAGCTAGATCTAAAAACAAAAGCCATCCCGACCATTGAGCTCGGGGATGGCATCAGAACTATGGTGAATGGGACAACGGGTACACGGTCGCCGGATCTAGTGCGGGCAGGACTACATGTCCCATTGTTGTCGAAGTACCTATGCGGCAAGGTCGGTAACTCAAAATACATGTTAGTGATTTTGTAATTTTTGATGATGCATATGTTCATTCTACATGCCCGAACCTCATTTCTTTGCTTGCACAAAGGCCCAAATATGTTGTGATGACTCTGACTGTCTTCTGCAATTGTTGTGTTCATGCTGCAAGTGTTTTCCGTGGTGTTGCAAGAGTTTGCGTCCATGCTGCAAACCCACGATAATCCTTCTCGGTGATTTGATGGGATCAAATTTGGAAATGTTGGGACGTTTTGGAAAGAAATATTGCGACGATATTGCAAGTCTACAAACCATATAGCACAAGAGCGAGATATGCTGCAATGGCCATCCAGTTTCACTAAAATACGTGGAGCAGCCGAGGCAACACACTTCACCCTGCCCAAGAAAGAAAAGAGCTAGAAATTCCAGTGGATAATGCACATGACGTTAAACACCACAACATGCATGGTAGTACTTTTTTTTTGAAATATTTAAGTTTATCTAATTTGGTAGGCTAGTGCTTTCGCTCCTATATATGCTAGTAGTTTTATTTCTTGGTAGAGGGTGACAAAAAGGTCACTTAGCGCACGATCATGCACTTTCCGAATTTATAGTAGAGATCTGCAATCTTTTACCGTCTCCATTTGTGACGACTGACAACAATCCTCTACGCTTGCATGCAAGCCGGCTGCTGGTATGAGCTTCGCGCATATGGGTACTCCACATTTGTTCACATCATGTTTGACCTTATTATGCCTTTGGACTTCTCATATCTGAACCTTCTTAGTCAGCAACTTGCATAATCCTTTATTCAACCCAAATTAAGGAAAGTGAGATTGGATTATCGAGTCACATGCACTGTATAGTGTCAATCTATACTAGCAATCTGGTGGCGTCCACCGATCAATTTGTTTGTTTTCCACCCGTTCACTTCTTTGACCATCTTCCGTTATCCTTTTCGGGCAACCATAAATATCCAACATAAGTATCCGAGTAGCGAAATCATCCTGTGGGTCTTCTTGGCTCTCTTTCTCTAGCTAACACCAATGGCTGAACCCTCTCTTCACACGTACCTCTTCTTCTGCAACGCGATCACGCTGCTGCTCGTCGTGTCCCCGTGCTTGGGTCTTGGGCTTGACACGGTGAGGGAGTTCCTCACCAGGGAGGAGGACACCATCGTCTTCAGCCTCATCGAGAGGGCCAAGCACCCGCTGAACCTGCCGGCCTACCAGGACCACGCGTGCTTCGGCTTCGGCCCCAGCGGCCGCCGGCGCAACGATTCCTTCGTCGAGCTCTTCGTCAGGGAGTCCGAGGAGATCCAGGCCAAGGTGCGTGCGCCCGGCCACTAGTCCGATACGTTTCCATCTTCTCTTGGTTACACTCGCTTGTCATTTGTCAACAGTTATGAGTTGTCTAACATGTTTTGACCTGAGCGTATGAAAGCTATGTTCAGACGTCACCTTCTCCGGGGAAGGTGTTGACTGAAAACATGCGGCGTTTCAAAAAAAAAATATAGTAATGCCACGATTTTCAAAATAGCACTTCCCATAGTTATTTTTAAACACTACACGTTGTTCCAAACAAAAGTACTAGTGATTATTTGTATGGAAATATATTCAATGAAAAACCTAGTATTCCCCTGTCTCAAATAGACACGGATTTTCATGGATTCATTTGTATTTATATACTTCCTCCGATCCATATTATTGTTCTCAACTTTATCTAGATTCGAATGTACCTAGTTAATGATTTAGACTAGATTCATCCGAATCTAGACAAATTTAAGAACATTAATATGGACCAGAAGGAGTACTAAAACACGTCTAGATACATTTGTGTCTAAGCAAATCCGCGTCAATTAATTTGGATGGAAGGAGTAGTAATATCAGTTTGACGTTGTCCATGTTTGTAATTTTTTGCACATTTATGGTCAAACATACAGAAAACTGATCGGCATAAATTCTAAAACTATTCCGAGGGAGAAATTAACTTGCAGTTTTCCAATAATTATGTTAGTTTTTTTTTGAATAATGTTAGGTTTTGTTGACCATTCTTATTTTAGCCTCGCTTGTATATGACCTATCAACTAATTCTAGTAATGTTTTGTTAAAATCGCACACGTTTCAGAATCCAGTTTTAACTAATGTAATGATGTCAATTTTAGGTGACTGAGATTGAAAAAGAAATCCAGGAAAATGGGAGTATGCATAACATTTTTACTTTTTTATACGAGCTCCCGCATTGCATCAATGATAATTGATGCAGTTAATATGGGAAACCGGACCTAAAAACCATACAAAACACGATTAATTAAGGAAAACCGGTGAAAAGCCACGCAATCGAGTCAATTCGTCCAAACTATATACTCCCTCCGTCCTAAAATAAGTGACTTGAGTTTGTCTAGATTTGAATGTACCTATATACTAAAACGTGTCTAGATACATCCGAATCTAGACAAACCCGCGTCACTTATTTTGGGACGGAGGGAGTACAAAGAGTCCCTAGGCCCAAAACAATTTTACTTTAAGCAAAGACAATGCGAATGTATCTTGCGTTGGATTCATTCACACGTGGAGCTAGTTCCATTTTCTGGATGAAGGAACGTTACCGTTGTGCATACACTGCCCTTAAGCAACCACACAACTACTACACAAGTTGCGTGAATTGTCATCGAGGTCATCGCCTCTAATTAATCCTGGCCTGTTTGACGTGTCTATAGGCAGGAAGGTACCAAAGCCAGGAGGAGATCCCTTTCTTCCATTCCAGAGTGCCCTTCACACTGGCACCTCCATACAACTTCACAACCGTAAGCTCCCATGCATCCTCTTCCATTAATTGCTCTGCAAATAGCTGCTATCTACTTGGAACATGCGCTGCATCGTCTTACTAAAACCATGATATCGATCATGTTGCCGCGATTCAATCTAGGATCTGTATCCTGCGGCGGCATCGGTTAACGTGAATGATGCTATATGGGGCTTCTATTTCAACCAACTGCTCCCTCTGCTAGCCAAGAATGGCGACGATGGCGACTACGCTGTAACTGCTGCGTCAGATCTTGCATGTCTGCAGGTGCAAAGAAATGCCACATTGCATCATTCTCTTTAAAAACAGATGTGCATAAATTCGGCCCAAATTTATGACTAGCATATCTCATCATTCTCGCAGGCGCTGTCGAGGAGGATCAATTATGGGAGGTATGTAGCAGAAGTGAGGTTCAGAGGAGACCAGCAAAGATACACATCTTTAATTAGCTCGAAGGTGCTTGATCGATCATGTAATCTTGAATATTCATACCGGAGCTAACAACTGAGTCTCCTGTCTATGTAACTTGTGTAAGCCAAGTGCAATTTCTCTTGCAGGACAAGGATGCTCTTATGGAACTGTTGACGTCTGAAGCCCAAGAAGATGTGGTGAAGAGGAGGGTAGAGAAGAAGGCCATGGTGTTCGGCCAAGATATAACTTTGGATGGACCAACAGAAACCGGCGACAAGAACACTAGTCAATCCAGTTTTAAAGTTGCCCCTTCCGTAGTTTATAAGCTGTATGACCAATGGGTGATCCCATTGACCAAAAAGGTGGAGATTGAGTACCTTCTCCATCGCCTTGATTGAGCACAGCCTTTGTCTAGCCAGCTAACCTATTTGTTCACAATTGTGTTACATGTGTACATAATTTACGTGAAGGGATGACTCAATAAGAAACATGCAGCATCTGCAAAGGGCCAATGTAAGGCCATATAAGCTCCTCTCCATGAACTACAAAGTCTAGCAAAGTCCAGGCCAGCAGCAAGTCTTATAAAAGTTAGCCCCAAAAGAGAAGAGGTCCTACAATTTCCACCCTGCAACGTTAGGAGACCTGAAATATTGCAGAATCTGTGATTCTTCCTACTTGTCTTACTACGTTTTGCACTACATTCCACAACTGCGTCTAAATTGCAAGCACCACTAAGCTTGGGCTTGCACGTTCTCTCGGTGCCTTCTGCCTCCGAGGTGGCTCTCCAGGTCCGATCGAGATGTGCAATTAGCACTGCAGATGCTGCACATCCATCTGAAGCCAGGTTTCTGGTTCCTGTCCACAACCTGCGGCGCTTTCTTTTCATCAGCTTAGCTTCAGTTCCCTTGCCTCCGCCGTGGAAGCTTCTATGTTCTCTTGGTGCCTTCTGCCTCCGAGGTGGCTTTCCAGGTCAGATTGAGATGTGCAATTAGCATTGCAGATGATGCACATCCATCTTGACACAGGTTTCTGGTTCCTGCCTACAAGCTGAGGCGCTTTCTTCTCATACAGTTTAGCTTCAGTCCCCTTGCCTCCTCCACGGAGAGCTTCTATGTTCTCTTGGTGCCTTCTGCCTCCGAGGTGGCTTTCCAGGTCAGATGGACATGTGCAATTAGCATTGCAGATGTTGCACATCCATCTTGAGACGGGTTTCTGGTTCCTGTCCGCAACCTGGGGTGCTTTTTCTCCATACAGTTTAGCTTCAGTCCCCTTGCCTCCTCCACGGAGAGCTTCTATGTTCTCTTGGTGCCTTCTGCCTCCGAGGTGGCTTTCCAGGTCAGACGGAGATGTGCAATTAGCATTGCAGATGCTGCACATCCATCTTGAGACAGGTTTCTGGTTCCTGTCCGCAAGCTGGGGTGCTTTTTCTCCATACAGTTTAGCTTCAGTCCCTTTGCCTCCTCCACAGAGAGCTTCCATATTCTCTTGGTGCCTTCTGCCTCCGAGGTGGCTTTCCAGGTCAGATGGACATGTGCAATTAGCATTGCAGATGCTGCACATCCATCTTGAGACAGGTTTCTGGTTCCTGTCCGCAAGCTGGGGTGCTTTTTCTCCATACAGTTTAGCTTCAGTCCCTTTGCCTCCTCCACAGAGAGCTTCCATATTCTCTTGGTGCCTTCTGCCTCCGAGGTGGCTTTCCAGGTCAGATGGACATGTGCAATTAGCATTGCAGATGCTGCACATCCATCTTGAGACAGGTTTCTGGTTCCTGTCCGCAAGTTGTGGTGTTTTCTTTTCCTGTAGCTTCGATTCAGTTCCATTGCCTCCTCCCAGGAGAGCTTCTATGTTCTCTTGGTGCCTTCTGCCTTGGATGTGGCTCTCTAGGTCAGATTGAGACGTGCAATTAGCATTGCAGCTGCGACACATCCATCTTGAGACAGGTTTGTGGCTCTTGTCCACAAGCTGGGGCGCTTTATTTTCATGCAGCTTCGCTTCAGCTCCCTTGCCTTCTCCCTGGAGAGCTTCTATGTCCTCCTTGTGCCTTCTGCCTCCAAGGTGGTTCTCCAGGTCAGATTGAGATGTACAATTAGCATAACAGATGCTGCACATCCATCTTGAGACAGGTTTCTGGCGCTTGTCCGCAAGCTGGGGCACTTTCTTGTCATGCAGCTTCGCTTCAGTTCCCTTGCCTTCTCCCTGTAGAGCTTCTATGTTCTCTTGGTGCCTTCTGCCTCCAAGGTGATTCTCGAGGTCAGGTTGAGATGTGCAATTAGCATTGCAGATGCTGCACATCCATCTTGGGACAGGTTTCTGGCTCTTCTCCGCAAGCTGGGGCACTTTCTTTTCACGCAGCTTCGCTTCATTTCCCTTGCCTCCTCCCTGTAAAGCTTCTATGTTCTCTTGGTGCCTTCTGCCTCTTAAGTGGTTCTCTAGATCTGTTTCACAGTAGCATTTTGTGTTGCAGATGCTGCACATCAGTGACAGAGTTTCTGCAGTCCGTTTCCTCTTCACCCCAGAGACTGCCTTTTGGCGCAGGTTAGCCTGCTTAATGGAGTTCTTATTAGCAAGGGAATAATCCCGTGACCATCTTCAAAATACAAATCCTAACGATTAAGTACTAATGTTTACTGGAAATATATGGTATCAAATTCAGTACCATGAAAGATCTGCATAGCTTAGAGTAGAATTCCACTGATGGACGTATTCTACATTAAATTGATTCTGCCAGGTCTCTTCTCTACCATTCAACTTATGCTGTGAAGAAATTGGTAACATATACAACCGGCAGATATATGTATCTTCATTGTACAGTTGAGTGTTTAAGCATAAATTGTCTGTAATTATGGTATTTGGAGCAGAGCATCTACAAGTTCTATGGCAGTCTATACAATAAGGAGGACCCATTTACCTAGAAGCAGCTATTCACTTTACACATATAACTGTTAAGATGACACCATATGCAAATCACACTGCTTGTACAGAGCAAAGCTGATCCTAAATTTAGGTCGCGCTATTGAAGCACTGTAGGACAAGACAAATATTACTGAGAAAAGGGTCAGAAATACAGAAAAAAACTACACCTACTGTCCTACTCCCTTCGGTTTCCTGGAAGTTTGTCATTTTGACTACTACTAGTATCTTTAATTTTTCAAAAAAGTAACTATTATTTTTAAAATTATTTAAATCAGATACTTGAAAATGCTATATGTGAATTTGACTCGGAAAGTACCCTGACAGTATATGAAATGGAAAATAGTGCTCGCATCAGTGTTTTAAAGACCGTGTCAATGTCCAAAAGGATAGCTTTTAGGGAACCAAATGGGCTATAACGTACCAAGCATAAAAAACTATTGAAGGTGTGGAATCTACGAACCATTGTAACCTAGTTAGAACAAGGGTAACTATTTTGTGGAAATTGCACTGTGTACCATGTATCTGTAACAAATGGCGGGTTAAAACAGATTTATAAGTATGACCACATTACACATCTTAAAAGCCTTCAAAATGCAGGTCGAGCCACAGTCAAATATAATGATTTATACTGTACAATATGGTGGAAGGTTATATTTTCAAAAGATCTGGTTCAACTTGTCATATTTAACAAATATATGGTGTGAAACAGAATTTACTCCCTTTAGACAAAAGGCATACTAATTGTGTTGAAAGTCATAAGTAGAAACACTGGGAACTAAATTCTCTTTAAACTATAGCATCAGTATATTGTCTCACTATTTTACGGAACAAAAGGAAAATGCTTCACAATACCGATGACTCGTATAGATCAATCTATTGAATTCCATCACATAAAAATCCATAAAGAAAATTAATGGATGCTTAACAGCCATCCAGATAGTCATATAACAGGAAATAAATAATTCAGTACTGCTACAAGGTGGATTCACACATGTTTAGAGAGAATAATGCATACTAAACTGGATTCAAGAAGCGAAAGCCTACAACACTTTAGCTGAGATATGGTTGTATCCAAAAGCACAAATAATATTTAGTAGGACAGTGGCCTAATTTAAGTTAATGTGTAACACATGTGACTTAGCAACAGAACACATTTTAGTGTGTTATCACATGGATGGGAATTAAATAATCTTGAAGATAGCAGCATCCCAACTATACAAAATATATGCATAATGATGAAAAATTATATAGGAGAACAAAATTGAACATGTAAGGGATAAGCAGCCGCTCACCCCAACGATTGGTGCATCATCCTCGCTCACCGTCCTGCACCATGGGGGTTGATACCATTCCATTATCCGATCTTTAATGTGCGGTCTCAACATCGACGCCTCTGCAAGTGACTGTGGCACGTCGAGGGGCTCACCATGCGGCAAAGGGGATGTGCCATGGTGAGGCATTGTCGTCTGCCAGAACCTGGCACGGACATCACCGTACAAGCTGAGTTCACGCTGGAACTCAGCTTCCAGCTCCCACCGCTTGGCAAGTTCGGCCAGAATGAATTGCTGGCGAATGTCCTCGTGCAAGAGCTCCTGGCGGAGTTCGTCAATCGTCATATGTGCTGCATCCCAAACGCGACAGCTGTTAATTTCTTCGATACGCTGAAATTTTTAACTAATGTTGCACGAAGACAAAATCCCTACCCACCACGCATTATTGATACCACAGATCGATCCAAACAGGTGCTTTTCTATACAAGAAATAGGACCTCAATCTTGCCCAAAAAAAATCTTTTAAAAAACAAATAATCAAAATCGTTTTACGCCCAAAAGACGAGGAGCTGTTCTTCCGTATCTAATAAGAAAAAAAAAAGGAGAGAAGAATGCAAGTGATGCCTAGCAGAGAAAAGGTTAAAATCCCCTTTCTTCTGAGGACAACAACAATATAATGGTTCCAAGTTCCAGTCACGGAAACGAAGACAGAGGGCTAGTTCCATATTTCCGTTACCGTCCGGGGAAGGGATGGGCAGGCCGTAGATGTCGTCGGCGTTGGCCCCAGCGGCGGCTCGTAGGGCGAAATCCATGTCTGGCTGGGGCCAAGAGTTTTGGCCTTTGGGAGTGAAAAGCGGGAGGGGGTGGTTTCTCTCTCCTCTGCACGCCTTGCGCTTAAGGATCTCCACTCAGCCCCTAGAGGCCCCCCGGAAGCAGACCTGGCCATCGGGCCCGCCCGTGCACGGCACGTGGCAAACTTCGCGTGCCGGGCCATGCCGGCACGGAGGCTGTCTCCGCGGCCCGTGCACGGTACGGATGCTTGGCGGGCCAGCCCGTGAGACGTGAAGCACGCGGGTTGAATGTTTTCCCACAGCCCCATTGAGATATTATATAAAAGTGCGCAAGTTTCTCATATGACAAGGACGTTTTCGTGGCTTGTTGGTCATAGCGAGGTCGCCGGTTCAACCCCGCAGTAGCTCTTTTTGCTGGTATATTTTCCAGATTTAGTTGTAGGCATGATTAACGGGTTGTGCCATGCCGGCCCGCGTGCCTGAGGTCGCGGCACAGGCACGGCCCCAGCCGGCACCGGCCTGTCTACCACGTGACGTGCCGGGCTTCTGGCGGGCTTAAGCCCGCGTGCCACGGGCCGGCACGCCTAGACACGGTCTGATGACCAGGTTTGCCCGGAAGGCCGGAACCAAAAAACGCCCTTTCTTTAGCTCCGGATGCCAAAAAAGCCAAAAACGGCTTAGTCGCACCCTGTGGCTCCAGCAACCAAAATACATCTGGCGATCTCAAGAGATACTCAGCCCACCGAGGGTCTCCTAAGGCCACCGGATGAAAGAGATAGCTGATCTTTCTTCTCCACATGTCCACACTCTCTCTCTTCCCACCTCCTCTCTTTTTCTCCTGCCATAGCCGATCTCTTCCTTTGTTGCCTCCCGATACGCCACCAACCATCCTACCCTCGCCGACCTCTTCCCCGCACCGAAGCTACTGCCTGCGCGCCAACACGAGCTAGGATGCGACGCGACGCGAGCTGGGATTTGTGACGCAAAGCAAGATGCTTCGGCCAGCAGTGCTCCCCTCCCGTGCCCGCCCGCTATCGAGCTCCAGCCACCGCTACTCCACCAAGCTGCAGCCACCGCCCACGCGCCCGCCCGTGCCTGCTCGAGCCCTCTCGGGGCCGGCAGTGCTCCCTTCCCATGCCCGCCCGCACTTGCTCGAACCCTCCCGTCGGACCATAGGTGGTGCTCGGCCATGCCACTGCAGGGAGGTCCCGCCGTCGGCTGGGGGTGCGGCTAGGAAGGCAAGAAACTCAAGCCCTCATTTTCATCCGGATTAGACATTTTGTCATCCAAACAGCGTATTTTTCATCTGGTGATGGCTCCTGGGGGCCTCCAACGAGTGGATGCTCTAATTCGCACGCACACGGACATGGGTGGCATCCTGCTCATGCGGACGCTGGCTTGGCTTTTGACGATTTGGTCCCCATCTCAGCCTCTTGATTTTTTTCTTAGGAAAAGAGGTGGGGAATCTCGGCGGCTATGTCGTACTCCCTCTGTTCCATAATATAAGACGTTTTATACCTATGCACTAAAAATGTCTAGATACATTCATTTCACAAAAACTAAAACATCTTATATTTTAAAATGGAGGGAGTACATCACTCCCCTAACCAAGTGAGTTAGACTCACTTCTTGCCAGCTTCTAAATTGGGCGAGCAACTCTAGCAAATCCTATAAAATAGTCTCATCCTGTAAAAGTCCAGCGAGTTTGTTGTTTGGACGAATTTTTTTCACCTAGTTGAACCCGAGATATATTGGCCCAGCCCGTAAAATCTTTTATGGTGGCCCGTAAACACGTGACTGTGGTCAGTTAATGGACCGTGCGGAGGGGCGGCTGCGTGTTCAAACCCTTATTTCACCGTCGCTCCACCGCCACCAATCTCTAGCTTTGGCCACCGAATCGGCTAGGTTTAGTGGCAGATCTGGCCTCCTAGAGACATGGTGTGACTGCTTTGAGGATCTAGCAGGATGAGGGCAGCCGTTGCAGCTGTGGTGAAAGCTCCCATGATGACGGAGGCGAGAGCGATAGCCGGCACTGTGTAGATCTCTCCACCTAAGAGCGAGTGAAGCTCGTTCGGTCGGAGGACGTAAAGAATCCTAACGGTGGACCAACCGCGGCCTGACCCCACCGTCTTCCCTACGCGTATGCCTCGTCACCGTCCCCATCCTAGCGCTCATCGACCCGCGAGCATGTCCCCTCCATTCGCGCGTATGCCCACACCATGCAAGCGGGGTCCTCTCGCCGCCGTCCTCCATCCCCCACCTACTCCGACGAGGACGCGTGGAGCACACCGGAGGAGTGCTCCCCCTCCACCAAAGAATCAGAGGGGGACAAGGTGATTGAGCGTGACCCCGTGACCAGGGATCCAACTCCATGACTAGGGAGCCAGCACTACACGTAGTAGTGCTTGGTCAGGAGGTCCCGAGCCAGATCTACCTATGGTCCTCCACCATGTTAAGAAAGTTGTTGCCCTAAGCCCTATCGTTAAAGAGGTGGGTGAGAGCCACCATCAGAGCCTCAAGGATGAAGCCGACAGCGGTCATGATAGTGTCGTAGAGAGATGGGTGCACATCTGGAGGGGAAGCAGTGGTGTTGGCGACCACCACCGCTTTAACAACCTCAGTCATGAGGTGATGGTGATGATGTCCTCCTCTCCCCGCAATGACCTCCTCCTCTTCTTATAAGGATTGTAGCTAGCACCAACAAAGGCAGTAGTACTGCCGCTAGCAGCGTTTGCACCAATGTCGGTACCATCGCCGCTAGCACCTACAAGATGATCATTCTCACCCTTTTCATCAAGGACCACTATCTTAGACTCCTAGGTATAGTCAGGGCTATTTGTGCCAAGAGGCTCACTGGAACCCATGGCAAACCTGCCAGTGGCAAGGCCAAAGGAGAAAATGGCATGCATATGCACATAGTTGGCGATTGGCTTGTTTAGGTGCTCGACATCCTTGGGGTGATAATGAGATAGGGAGTTGCAGGGAGGTTAGTGCTAGTTGGAACAAAATGGAGGTTAGTACATGAACTCAAAACTAGTTAGTACCAAGATATGGCCCTTTTAGTGCTTTTCCTCCAAGATGATGGTGTAGCTCTCCTCATCCCAGCCAGCTCCGCTAAGGTCTCTTAACTTGGACACATGAATCCACCTTGTCCTCCACTTCCGCAAGTGGTTATACGCCTATTGTGAAGAGACCTCAATGCCACAAAACTCGAACACCTTCCTAGAAACAGTGTTCAGGTGCACCTCCTAGAACCACTTCTCTGTCCTCACGCCACTCTTGATGATCTCACACATCTTGTTCAGTACAAACGTGGATAGGAATGGTTCCCACTTCATGGTGTACTTCATCCCCTTTTCATGGCCTTTGTTGTGGGCTTTGCCAACATTGATGGCCTTCTTCTTGGCCAAGATTGCGGCAACTTGCTCTGCAATCTGCTCCACTGAGTATGATGTCATGGAAGGCGCAAACGTGATCTCTACGCATTGTGGATAGGTGAGCAGCATAGTCTAGGGATGGGGTTGGGTCTTAGCAACAAAAGTCTCCTAAGAATTCAAGAGGGTCTAGATGAACTCATCAGCCGCCATGTCCTACATTTTTCACCAATTGAACTAAACAATTTCAGAACAGTTCACTACAAGTGACCACAAGAACCTACAATGCATTAACTATATTCAGATCTATTTAATTTGTAACCATTATTTGACATCATTACTGTTGCACAAATCAAGACCTAAACAAAACAACCTACACATGAACATAATAGCAACCTAAAACTCTAGCAAGCAACCTAAACATGCAATATGGCCACAAATACAACGATCTATCAGTACATCACGCAATTAACTAGGCATAATGCATTACATCTACGACAATCTATAGTTAGATCTACCAGGTGCTACAAGATCAAAGCTACCACCTTAGGGTTTGAAGAAACTCACTAGCATTCGATGAGAGAAGCACATAACCAGTGTAGATCTCAGAGCATAATGATGGGTTCGTAGCATGGAAAACAAAAAATTTCTACCGCAAGAACGAACAAAACCCAGATCTAATCTAGACAAAAGCCAAGATCTAATCTATTAGACATGAGCAATGAGATAGATCGGTACTAACCCTCGTAGAACCGAAAGCGTTACAAGATTAGATCTCGTGGATGATGTAGTCGATCACTTGCCGATCTCAAGATCGTGTGGACGATCCTTCCGGCGCTGCGTTCCGGCAGCGCTTCCACAGACGGTCACATGTGCGGAGTCGAAGCAGACCTTCCTCTCCCTGTTCCAGCGAGCAGCGGAGGTAGTAGATCTTCTCCACGGAATCCCAGCAGCACGACGGCGTGGTGGTGGTGGTGGAGATGAGAATTCTGCAGGGCTTCGCCTATGCTTGTGCAGAAGAAAGGTGGAGGAGAGAGGCGGCTGAGATTGGTTGTTATGAGAGAGGGACAAGAGGGGGCGCCCCCTCCCTTCTATTTAAAGGAGGGAGGCACGCCTGGGGAGGGGGAGTCCTAGTAGGACTCCCCTCCTTGGGCCGGCGGTGGGAAGGGGGGAGGAATCCCCTCCCCCACGAATCCGTGTCTTGCCCCACTTGGTCTCCTTGATCCCTTTCTTGGTTTTCAAGCAAACTCCAAGAAATCCTCTAGAACCTTCCAGAACATTCCGAAACCTTCTAGAATCTCCATACAAACACTCCGGAACATTTCCTAACTTAGAAAATGATCCCCAATATATGAATCTTATTCTCCGGACCATTCCAGATCTCCTCGTGATGTCCCGGATCCATTCCGAGACTCCGAACAACATTCGGTCTCCAACGCAAATTCCATATCTACTTAAAACAACTTCGAACCTTAAGTGTGTCACCCTACGGTTCGTGAATACGCAGACATGATGAAGACACCTCTCCGATCAATAACCATCAGCGGGATCTGGAGATCCATAACAGCTCCCACATACTCAACGATTACTTCGTGATCGATAAAAGCATTTAACATACGAAACCAATTCCCTTTGTCACGGGATATTCTACTTATCCGAGGTTTGATCATCGATATCTTCATACCTAGTTCTTCCTCGTTAATGATAAGTACTCTTTACTCGTTCCATGTTATGTCATCCCTTGTGACCCAGTCACATGCTTGCAAGCTATCTAGATGACATTCAACCGAGAGGGCCCAGAGTATATCTATCCGTCATATGGATGGACAAATCCCAATCTTGGTCTATGCGCTTCAACACATACTTTCAGAATACCCAATGACACCTTTATAACCGCCCAGTTACGAAGCGGCGTTTGATGTCATCAAAGTACCCATCCGGTGATGGTGATTAACATAACCTCATGGTCGAAGGATTAGGTTACTATGTATTTCAAAGCTTACAGCAATACGAACTTAATGACTTGATCTTATGCTACGCTTACTATGGGTGTGTGTCCATCACATCATTCTCCTAATGATATAACCTTGTTATTAATCACATCCAATGTCTATGATCAGGAAACCATGATCATCAATCAATCAACAAGCTAGTTCAACAAGAGGCTTACTAGGGACTCTTTTATGTTTACAAAACACACAAGTATTAGTGTTTCCTAATAATACAATTATAGCATGGGATGTAAACTTTCATCATAAACACAAAGATATAATAATAACCACTTTTATTATTGCCTCTTGGGCATATCTCCAACAGTCTCCCACTTGCACTAGAGTCAATAATCTAGATTACATGGTAATATACCGAACACCCATGGCGTTCTGGTGTTGGTCATGCTTTGCTCTAGGGAGAGGTTTAGTCAACAGATCTGCTACATTCAGATCAGTGTGTACTTTGCAAATCTTTATGTCACCATCTTGGACATACTCGCGAATAGCATGGAACAGTAGCTTGATGTGCTTCAGCTTGCTATGTGACCTTGGCTCCTGTGCATTAGCTATGGCACCTATGTTGTCACAGTAGATGGCCATCGGGTCCAACGCACTGGGAACCACGCCAAGTTCAGTAATGAACTCCTTCATCCATATAGCTTCTTGTGCAGCCTCCGAAGCAGCTATGTATTCCGATTCAGTTGAAGATTTCGCCACAACGCTCTGCTTGGCACTCCTCCAGCTCACTGCAGCACCATTCAAAATAAATACGTATCCAGACTGTGACTTCGAGTCATCTGGATCGGTGTTCCAACTAGCATCAGTGTAACCATTTACAACAAGCTGTTCATCACCTCCATAAGAAAGAACCATATCCTTAGTACTATTCAGGTACTTTAGGATATTCTTGACCGCTGTCCAGTGTTCCATTCCAGGATCACTTTGATATCTGCTAGTCAAACTAACAGCATGTGCTATATCCGGTCTTGTATACAGCATGGCATACATGATAGAACCTATGGCCGAGGCATAGGGAATTTTATTCATCTTTTCTCTATCTTCTGCCGTAGCCGGACTTTGAGTTTTACTCAAGGTCTTACCTGACAACATGGGCACGAACCCTTTCTTGCTCTCTTCCATTCTAAACTTCTTTAGAACTTTGTCTAAGTATGTACTTTGTGAAAGCGCTATTAGGCGTCTTGATCTATCTCTATAAATCTTGATGCCTAGAATATATGCCGCTTCGCCAAGATCCTTCATCAAAAAACTATTATTCAAATAGGTTTTGATGCTATTAAGAAGTTCTATATCATTCCCAATCAACAATATGTCATCTACATATAGTAATAGGAATGCTACAGAGCTCCCACTCACTTTCTTGTAAATACAAGCTTCTCCATAAGTTTGTATAAATCCAAAGTTTTTGATTACTTTATCAAAACGTTGATTCCAACTCTGGGATGCTTGCTTCAGTCCATAAATGGAGCGCTGAAGTTTGCATACCTTGTCAGCATCTTTAGGATCAACAAAACCCTTGGGTTGTACCATGTACAACTCTTCCTCAATGTCACCATTAAGGAACGCCGTTTTGACATCCATCTGCCAAATTTCATAATCGAAATATGCAACGATTGCTAACATAATCCTCATAGACTTTAGCTTCGCTACTGGTGAGAAAGTCTCATCGTAGTCAACTCCTTGAATTTTTCGGAACCCTTTCGCGACAAGTCGAGATTTATAGACGGTAACATTACCATCAGCATCTGTTTTTCTTTTGAAAATCCATTTGTTCTCGACAGCCTTATGGCCATCCGGTAAGTCCACCAAAGTCCATACTTGGTTTTCGTACATGGATCCCATTTCGGATTTCATGGCTTCTAGCCATTTGTCGGAATCTGGGCTCACCATAGCTTCTTCATACGTCGTAGGGTCATCAGTGTTGTCCACTAACATGACGTTCCAGGCAGAGTCATACCACTCAGGAGTGGTACGGACCCTTGTTGACCTGCGAGGTTCAGTAGTAACTTTGTTCGAAGTTTCATGATCATCATCATTAGCTTCCTTTCCAGTTGGTGCAGGCGGCACCGAAACATCTTCCGGTGCTGTGCTACTCTCAACTCCGAAAGAAGGTTCAATAACCTCGTCGAGTTCTACTTTCCTTCTAGTCACTTCTTTCGAGAGAAATTCCTTCTCCAGAAAGGATCCATTCTTAGCAATGAAAACTTTGCCTTCGGATCTATGATAGAAGGTATAACCAATTGTTCTTTAGGGTATCCTATGAAGACGCATTTCTCCGCTTTGGGTTCAAGCTTATCAGGCTGTAACTTCTTTACATATGCTTCACAACCCCAAACTTTAAGGAACGACAACTTAGGTTTCTTTCCAAACCACAATTCGTACGGTGTCATTTCAACGGATTTAGATGGTGCCCTATTTAAAGTGAATGCGGCTGTCTCTAATGCATAGCCCCAAAATGATAACGGTAAATCTGTAAGAGACATCATAGACCGAACCATATCTAAGAGTGTTCGATTACGACGTTCGGACACACCATTACGCTGTGGTGTTCCTGGCGGTGTCAACTGTGAAAGTATTCCACATTTCTTTAAATGCATGCCAAACTCATAACTCAGATATTCACCTCCGCGGTCAGAACGCAGAAACTTAATCTTCTTGTTACGATGATTTTCCACTTCACTTTGAAATTCCTTAAACTTCTCGAAAGTTTTGGATTTATGTTTCATAAAGTAGACATACCCATATCTACTCAAGTCATCCGTGAAAGTGAGAACATAACGATATCCACCACGCGATGCTACACTCATTGGACCGCACACATCGGTATGTATTATTTCCAATAAGTCTGTAGCTCGCTCCATTATACCAGAGAATGGAGTCTTAGTCATTTTTCCCATTAGACATGCTTCGCATCTTTCAAGTGATTCAAAATCAAGTGATTCAAGAAGTCCATCAGAATGGAGTTTCTTCATACGCTTCACTCCAATGTGACCAAGACAACAGTGCCACATGTATGTAGAATTATCATTCAATTTTATTCGTTTAGCATCTATGTTGTGAACATGTGTATCACTATTATCGAGATTCAATAAGAATAAACCATTCATCTCAGGTGCATAACCATAAAAGATATTACTCATATAAATCGAACAACCTTTATTCTCAGACTTAAAAGAGTAACTGTCTTGCAATAAACAAGATCCAGATATAATGTTCATGCTTAACACAGGCACCAAATAACAATTATTTAAATTTAAAACTAATCCCGATGGTAGATGCAGAGGGAGCGTGCCGACGGCGATCACATCAACCTTGGAGCCATTTCCAACGTGCATCGTCACCTCGTCTCTCGCCAGTCTTCGTTTATTCCGCAGCTCATGTTTCGAGTTACAAATATGAGCAACCGAACCAGTATCAAATACCCAGGCAGTACTACGATTACTAGTAAGATACACATCTATAACATGTATATCGAATATACCTTTCTTCTTGATGTTGCCGTTCTTCAGATCCGCCAGGTACTTGGGGCAGTTACGCTTCCAGTGACCAGCACCCTTGCAGTAGAAGCACTCAGTTTCAGGTTTAGGACCAGCCTTGGGCTTCTTAGCAGGTGCGACAGCTTTCTTGCCGTCCTTCTTGAAGTTGCCTTTGTTCTTAGGCTTGCCCCGTTTCTTGAAATTGGTGGTCTTATTGACCATCAACACTTAGTGCTCCTTCATGATCTCCACTTCAGCAGTTTTCAGCATGGACGATAGTTCAGGCAACGTCTTGTTCATGCAGTGCATATTGTAGTTCATCACAAAGTTCTTGTAACTTGGTGGCAGTGATTGGAGGACACGGTGAATCCCCAATTCATTAGGAATTGGTATCCCCAACTCTCGGAGTTTGTTTGCGTGCCCAGACATGGTGAGCACGTGCTCGCTAACGAAGCTACCCTCTTCCATCTTGCAAGTAAAGAACTTCTCGGAAGCTTGATAGCTTTCCATGGCCGCAGTCTCAAAAATGAGTTTGAGCTCCTTAATGATCTCAAACGGGTCATGGTGCTCAAAACGCTTTTGAAGCTCCGATTCTAAACCATACAGGATGGCACACTGAACTGTGGAGTAGTGATGTTTCCGAGTGGCATAAACATTCTTTACGTCATCGGTGGCATCTTCTGCAGGTGGGTCACCTAGCGGTGCTTCGAGCACATAGGTCAACTGATCAGCCCTGAGGACGATCTTCAGTCCACGGAACCAGTCCGTGAAATTGCTTCCATTGTTCTTAAGCTTTTCTTTCTATAGGAACGCATTGAAATTGATGGAAACGTTCGCCATAATCTTCAACAAATTTGCATGTAGTTTAGACTAAGTTTATGATAAATAGTGTTCAAATTTAATTCTTAAATCAACTAGGTGAACTCCCACTCAAAACAACATCCCTCGAGTTGTTTTAGTGATTACACGAACCAAATCCACTACACCAAGTCCGATCATCACGTGAGATGATGTAGCTTCATCGGTGAACAATCTTCATGTTCATCATATCAATCATATGACTCATGCTCTACCTTTCGGTATTCCGTGTTCCGAGACCATGGCTGTACATGATAGGCTCGTCAAGATTAACCTTAGTTTCCGCATGTGCAAATCTGGCTTGCACCCGTTGTATGCACACGTAGAGTCTATCACACCCGATCATCACGAGATGCTTCGAAACGACGAGTCTTAGCAACGGTGCCAACTAAGGACGAACACTTTATTACTTGATATTTAGTGAGAGGGATCATCTTATAATGCTACCGTCACGATCTAAGCAATACAAGATGCATAAAGGATTAACATCATAGGCAATTCATAATTAGTGTGATATGATATGGCCCTTTCTTCTTATGCCTTCGATCTCCATCTCCAAAGCACGGACATGATCTCCATCATCACCAGCATTGCGTCAAGGTCCGTGGCGCCGCTTCATGGTTGTCCATCATCACTAGCAACTATTACAACTACTTGGAACAAAGCTATTACAAGATGAATAGACACGCAGGTCTTAACAGAATTAAAGACAACCATTAGGCTCCTGCCGGTTGCCATATTACAACAAGGATCATTGCATACATCAAATACAATCACAATCACATGTAGGCCATATCACATCACAAAACCCCTGCAAAAACAAGTTAGACGCCTCTAATTTTCTTTGCAAGTTTTATGTGGCTTGGGGATTTCGACTAAGAACGCATCTTACCTATGAAACTGAACCACAACGTTGATACAAGTGCTATCAAGTGCAAAGTGTAGATTTGATCTATACTATGATGGGAGAGACAGACACCCGCAAAGCCACTTGTGCAAAACGAGTTGCACGTCAAGCGTGGAGCAAGTCTCATGTACGATGACATGTAATGTTAGCCCGAGCCGCTTCATCCCACCATACCGCAAGATGCAAAGTACACACATAGCAAAAGACGGCACGAGCACCAACGCCCACAACCTCATTGTGTTCTACTCGTGCAATAGATCTACGCATAGACAAGGCTCTGATACCACTGATGGGTTCGTAGCATGGAAAACAAAAAATTTCTACCGCAAGAACGAACAAAACCTAGATCTAATCTAGACAAAAGCCAAGATCTAATCTATTAGACATGAGCAACGAGATAGATCGGTACTAACCCTCGTAGAACCGAAAGCGTTACGAGATTAGATCTCGTGGATGATGTAGTCGATCACTTGCCGATCTCAAGATCGTGTGGACGATCCTTCCGACGATGCGTTCCGGCAGCGCTTCCGCAGACGGTCACACGTGCGGAGTCGAAGCAGACCTTCCTCTCCCCGTTCCAGCGAGCAGCGGAGGTAGTAGATCTTCTCCACAGAATCCCAGCAGCACGACTGCATGGTGGTGGTGGTGGAGATGAGAATTATGCAGGGCTTCGCCTATGCCTGTGCAGAAGAAAGGTGGAGGAGAGAGGCGGCTGAGATTGGTTGTTATGAGAGAGGGACAAGAGGGGGCGCCCCCTCCCTTCTATTTAAAGGAGGGAGGCGTGCCTGGGGAGGGGGAGTCCTAGTAGGACTCCCCTCCTTGGGCCGGCGGTGGGAAGGGGGGAGGAATCCTCCTCCCCCACGAATCCGTGTCTTGCCCCACTTGGTCTCCTTGATCCCTTTCTTGGTTTTCAAGCAAACTCCAAGAAATCCTCTAGAACCTTCCAGAACATTCTGAAACCTTCTAGAATCTCCATACAAACACTCCGGAACATTTCCTAACTTAGAAAATGATCCCCAATATATGAATCTTATTCTCCGGACCATTCCGGATCTCCTCGTGATGTCCCGGATCCATTCCGAGACTCCGAACAACATTCGGTCTCCAACGCAAATTCCATATCTACTTAAAACAACTTCGAACCTTAAGTGTGTTACCCTACGGTTCGTGAATATGCAGACATGATGAAGACACCTCTCCGATCAATAACCATCAGCGGGATCTGGAGATCCATAAGGCTCCCACATACTCAATGATTACTTCGTGATCGATAGAACCATTTAACATACGAAACCAATTCCCTTTGTCACGCGATATTCTACTTATCCGAGGTTTGATCGTCGGTATCTTCATACCTAGTTCTTCCTCGTTACTGATAAGTACTCTTTACTCGTTCCATGTTATGTCATCCCTTGTGACCCAGTCACATGCTTGCAAGCTATCTAGATGACATTCCACCGAGAGGGCCTAGAGTATATCTATCCGTCATATGGATGGAAAAATCCCAATCTTGGTCTATGCGCTTCAACACATACTTTCAGAATACCCAATGACACCTTTATAACCGCCCAGTTACGAAGCGGCGTTTGATGTCATCAAAGTACCCATCCGGTGATGGTGATTAACATAACCTCATGGTCGAAGGATTAGGTTACTATGTATTTCAAAGCTTACAGCAATACGAACTTAATGACTTGATCTTATGCTACGCTTACTATGGGTGTGTGTCCATCACATCATTCTCCTAATGATATAACCTTGTTATTAATCACATCCAATGTCTATGATCAGGAAACCATGATCATCAATCAATCAACAAGCTAGTTCAACAAGAGGCTTACTAGGGACTCTTTTATGTTTACAAAACACACAAGTATTAGTGTTTCCTAATAATACAATTATAGCATGGGATGTAAACATTCATCATAAACACAAAGATATAATAATAACCACTTTTATTATTGCCTCTTGGGCATATCTCCAACACATAACGCCCATCGCTAACGTTTTTGAAGGAGATATGCCCTAGAGGCTAATAAAGTTGTTTTATTGATATATATCTGATGTTCATAATAGTTTTGTAACATCCTATAATTGTGTTAAGTGGAAACATTAATACATGTGTGGTATATAAACAACCAGGTCCCTAGTATCCTCTAGTACTAGTTCGTTGGGCAGATGATGATCGAGATTTGCTAAACATGGATTTATTAACGTCAACTGACAACGAGGTCACTTCATGAAGTGATGGACACACCCAACCGTAGAATTGCAATATTATCCAGTCACAAAGTTCAACGTTGCAATATCTATCAAAGCATAGTAACTTAATCCTTCAACTATGAAATCATGTTTAATCACTATCTCCCGTGTCTTCTTTGTCAACCGTCATGACCATAACTGGGTGACCATAAAGGTGTGCGTTAGGTATTCTAGAGAAATAGTTGAGGCGTATGAATCAAGATCGGGATTTGCCTATCTGAGTGACAGATAGATACTCTAGGCCCACTCGGTGAGATTACATCAATGAGCTTGGAAGCATGTGACTTGGTCATGAGGATGTAATATCACGGGAATGAGTAAATGTGTTTGTTGGTAACAAGATTGAACTATGGCCAAGTGCGCCACGTATATGGTGCGCCACTAAACACAAAAAGGGTGCACCACTGAATATTCAAGTGCTTTTTTCATTTATATAGCAGTTATACAACACTTATATAATAGTTATACAACAATACACCAAAAGTGAGATGATAATGATCCAATGTGCTGAAATACATCAATATGAATTCAAGTGTTGTATTATTACACAAGTGGTAGTACAAATTTGATCATCACATTACAAATTCGATCATCACATTACAAATAGAACTATCACCCTAGACTATGATCGAATAGAGGATAACAGCAGCGACGGTGAGGAATATCGAGACCATGATAAAGATCTTCATCCGGTTCTTCTTCCACATGTGTCTCCTCCACTTGGCTACCGCCAGCTCTCTTGTCTTATACCCTTTGTAGATGTTGCCGCTGAAGTTGTTCACTTGTGTCTGACTGTCCTCCCACTCGTCGTAGACCCTTGGAACCCGACCCCTATATACCACGTACCACTTCGTCATCTCTGTAGACAAGGCATACATAGACAAGGCATGTAGTATATGTTATACAATGAAAAGAATGTCAAAATGCAAACATGCTTGCATGATCACAAAATTTAGCAAAGATTCATAAACCTAAAATAAAATATAGCATGGATGACGATCATATAAGCAAGTCCAACATCGATCGTCAAGGGTTTTACTAGACCGGGGAAGTTAATAATGTTTATGACACACACGTCAAACGATAATTCGGAAACATCACGAGGATAGTCAAGTCTACGACACGACACACACATGACCAACATTGCTAGCTAGGCACACACACATCATGTAGACCTCGCCGGGAATGGGGTCACGCCCTCTCTCATCATGAACGTCCTGTTGTTGTGCTGCATGTCAAGGCATTCTTCGATCTCGCGGTTAGTCAACGCGATGGGCATGTACATGATGGGCCTGTTCGTCTGCGGTACCAAAGTTCTCGGGCGAGTGCATCGTGGTACCTAAGTTGCCTAAAATTGTCGCGTTTCAAAATGTTGGGCCACCAACTAGCGAGAGGGGCCATTTCGATGCAAACTCATCTTACCCCTACCAAATCCAAACATTCCGTGAAACTGCCCCGTGAAGTAAATGGTCGGGACCCTCATGTCAGTAATATTTCCGTGACGTGAGCTCCAACGCGGCAACCACGTAGGCGAAACGAGAGACTAAAGGAGCATGGTGCATTGACCAAATTCACAAATCCACTCCCTCCCTCCTTTCGCATGAACCCTAGCACCGGCGGCATCGAAATCCCCTCTCCAACCAGAATGAATCTCTTCGGGCATTTGACTTCTAGTGCCAAGTTGCTACGCCTACTCGCTACTACCGAGCTCTAATGCCGAATGTCGTGCCATCCGTTGCAATGATCTAGCCCGCCTCTACCGCCGATGAGCTGAGCAGCATGAAGGATGGCAGATCCATTTGCCGAGGAAGAAGTACTTCTGGATAATTGCGGGTGAGCTACTCTTCTCTTTGCTATTCGCACTACCTATAACTGCTAGCTGGCTATTGGCATTACAGAGATATATCGAACATAGAATTGTTTGCTAGCACGACACTGACAAACAATTCTTATCTTTTGTCCCCAATTTTCTGTCAAGTAGGATCTCCGCTAAACCCAAATACACAGTTCTGGTCACCCTCTGCGGCTACCACATTAAATTAGCAGATGGGAAGAGCACGTGGAATCAAGCTCACAATCTGAATATGGAAGTAGCGCATGTGCAGTTATGCACTATCCCTGGTTTGGTTGCTGTTGTGCGTGAACTTGCTAAAATAAGGCCGGAGCAGACTATACGGTTCAACTTTGTTGATGAACGAGGCTTCAAGGTTCCTATAGCGTGTGACAGTCAGCTAACTGGGTTGATGAAACAGTATGCTAGGCTTCGCATGGTTATACTGATTTGTAACATACTGGATGATGAAGCTCCTACTACTGGGAGTCTCCCAGCTATTATTGGACAGGGTGGTCTAACTCGAACCCCTGTTGTTGTTGAGAAAAATGTGGTTTCTCGTCCGTGACATGCTTCTGTCAGGCAACCTCCTTGTAGGAGTCCCCCTATTGCTGTTGTGGAAAACTCTGCTCTGGAATCTGCTAGTACTGGTCGTCCCCGTGGTGTTGTTGCTTCGGCTGCTGCTGACCCAATCCATGCCGCTGTTGAGCAAACTAAGGCTTTCGGAGGCTGCCCCGCTATTGTTGCCAAGACCGCTGCCTTGTGTGTTGCTCCTCCTCGAAACCATCCTCAAGTTGTGCGAACCCGAGCTCTAGAATCTGCTGGTACTGGTCGTCCTCGTGTTGTTGATCTGACCGTTGTTGACCCAATCGCTGTCGCTGTTGAGCAAACTAAGGCTTTCCGAGGCTGCCCCACTATTGTTGCAAAGACTGTTGCCTTGTGTCCTCCTCGAACCCGTGCTCAGGTTCAACGAGCTGCTGGTCTGGAGCTAGCTCATGGTCTGGACTCTGCTAGCACTCGAAACACTACTGTTGTGGGAACTGCTCCTGATCGTCGATGTGGTATGGCAACAGCTGATCCTATTGTGGCTGCCATTAGAAGGGCCCCTGCCTATCCACCATGTAATATAGCTCCCGCTGCTAAGGACCCTCGCCTTGCTCCTGGTCCTAGTACTTCAACGAGGTTGATCCAGCTAACGATGATGCTGGTGATGGCGATGGTGGCATTGTGGCTGGGTCTGATGGTGTCGCTCCACCTCTCGAACCTCTCAGAGGTTTCTATCCTACAGAACCTTATGATGGCAAAGTAATCGTTCGTATCGGTGTCGCGGATTATACTACAAAATTAGATGATGGCACCAAAAAATTCTATGATGAGTTTGATGTAATCCTTGGCAGATACGATCCTGAAGTGGTAGAGCTATCTGACCTGATGGCATCGTTACGTGTGAAGGTGTTGTGGGGGTCCTCCCAGGAAGCACGTTTGTTATATTTTGGTTACAGGAGCAAAAAGGCTATCGAAGTGAAAGATACCAGGGATTTAGTCGTACCGTTTACAAGGAAACATTATAGAGGTGAAGTGTACTTCCACTTGATAGTGCAAATGGTTGGAGAGGAATTGGAACTCGACAATAGAGATGATGGACTTTTAGAAGGAATGCGTGACCTGATCCATGGCATCACTGGGGCTGGTGCGACTGAGGATAGCTTCGAACAGAGGAGAGTCTTACAAAGGAGCATCATAAAGAGGAGTAGGAAGAGCATCCCTAGAAAGGGCACCCCGAAGAAGAACGTCACCAAGGAGACCACGCCAGAGAAGAGGACGCCCAAGAGTCGCACGAAAAAAGGCACCACGGCGCAGAGTACACCCCTGAGATCCAGTCAAAATGCCACACTGAACGGTAGCAACAAAAACGCTAAGAGGGCTAGCACGATGGTGAACACTCCCAGGAGTGGTAGCATAGAGGCGAAGATTTCCAGCACGGAGGCTACAACACCCAGTGGGAGCAGAAAAAATACTAATTTGGAGCGGAACACGCCGCTAAGGTCAGGCAATAATGCCAGCACGAAGGAGAACACGGCCAATAGTAGCAGCAAAAGGGCTAATTTGGAGCAGAACACGCCGCTGAGGTCAGGCAATAATGCCAGCACGAAGGAGAACACGCCCAATAGTAGCAGCAAAAGGGCTAATTCAAAGAAGAACACGCCGCAGAAGTCAGGCAATAATGCCAGCACCCTGGAGCCAACACCCATGAGGGGAGGCAGGAAGGAGATCACACCCAAGAGCGGCAGCAAAAAGCCTAGTTCGATGGGGAATGGAACGCAGATGTCAAGCCCTACTGATACCATCGGGAAAGATTACATCAGGAAGGAGGATGTACACAGGAAGAGCAAGAGGGTTCTGTACAGTTAAGATGAAATTGATTCTGGCTGCTGTTTGTCTACTGAAGTACCTGGGATGCGTGCAAACATAAGACCACCCCATGTGGTTGCAGCAGAACCAATCGAGTATCTTGGAGAAAACAAAGTTGCCGGTGAAGTGGATTAGGGCAATGTTCTGGTCCATCCGGGTGGAGACGATGGTGCAGCCCCACCCATGGGAGTCAATATGATGTGTGCAATACTAGGCATTAGAGACGATGGCCATGATTCTGAATCAGATGAAGAAGAAGGCACTGTAGAGGATCAAGAATCTAGTGATGAGGAAATAGACGAGGAACCTAACGATGAGGCTGGTATTCTAGTCGATGATTTGGGTGTTGAAGTAGAAGAAATGAAACATGACCATGAGTATCCTATAATTTTGGTCGGCACCGAGTTCAGTAGCATGCATGAGTTCAGGATGTCGTTCCGGCATTTTTGTATCAAGGGGGAGTTCGACGTTTATCGACTGAAGAACACTGCCCAGAGGTATGAGGCCGTTTGCAAGTTAACGTGGATGAATGGATGGGCCGAAGTACATTGTCCATGGAGGATCACATCAAGAGCCTTACCTGCGTCGAAGGCAATTAGGGTACTGGGGCAATGAATGTAGCAAACCATTAAAACTTTCTCTCATTTCACTCTATAACTACAATTGTTGTCTGATATCTTTCTGGAAACTAGTCGACTCCGCTTATCTTTTAAATGAATCTGTGTTGCAGGTGAACAAAATGGGCCCTCCACACATGTGTCCGACAGGCAGCAAACTGAAATCCTCAATGGCTGATACGGAGTGGGTGGCTATACAATCTATGTCCATACTAAAGGATAACCCTAAGGAGATCGCGAAGAATATTCAGACTAGCCTCGGTTCTAAATACAACATTGTCCTACCGTATTACACGGTTTGGAAAGGTAAAGAGAAAGCTCTGGGGGTCTTGCACGGGGATTGGACCAATAGCTTCAGGATGCTGTACAACTTCAAGGCGAAGGTACAAGCTAGGTGTCCAGGGAGTGTTGTGGAGATTGACACAAAATCAGTACGTGGTAAAATATATTTCAAAAGATTTTTCATGGTGCTTAAACCTTGCATCCAGGGATTCAAGGATGGATGTAGGCCGTATCTGAGTGTAGACAGTGTTGGGTTCGCAGCATAGAAAACAAAAAATTTCCAACGATGGGAACTATACGCCAAGATCTATCTACTAGATACAAGCAACGGGTGGATATACATCCATAGAGAACTTACCCTCAAAGACAACAAAGTTTTGTTAACGAGTTGGAACTCGTGGATGATTTAGTCATACACTTGCCGATCTCAAGATTGTGATGAAGTCCATCAGGTCCGACTCCAGCATGCCCTTCAGGTCCAGCTCCAGCAAGTCCAGCACCACCAAGTCCAGCACCGCAAAGAAACGGTGCATCCGTGATCGCACACACGTCTGGTACCCCGACAACCTCCGTCCCTCGCTCTAGCAAAGCAGCGGAAGCAGCAACTCCTTTCCAGATAAAGCCACCGGGAACATGTATCTCGCTAATCCGAGACCATGGGGGAATAATACTAGAGGGGGAGAGAGATCCTTCACGAGGAGGTGCGAGGAAGAAGGAGTGAGAGGGGTCCTTTTATAGGAGGGAAGGGTGTCCCTTCACCTCCCCCATTCATGTGGTGGTAACCCCCTCCACATTAAAATGCCCCTTCACATTCTCTTTTAAAGTCTCCACTTTAAATGCATTAAATTTCTCCAAATTTAATGCTCTCTCATTTAATAAAACTCTTTTATTAATTTTATTCAGAATTTTGTTAATTACTTTAATTAACAAACATTCACATAAAACCCCCTGCAACATTTCAATATTACATGCAGAACCAATTTCAGCAATTTCACCCGAAACAGTTCCGGTGTCTACTAAAATAATTCCAGCGCTTTCTTAAATCTTTATCTGAAACATATTTGCTCCAAATGGTGTCGGTATCCCTTAAGTGTGTCACCCTACGGTTTGCGAATAATGCAGACATGATCGAGACCCCTCTCAGATCAATAATCAGAAGCGGGACCTGGAGATCCATACTGACTCCTACACATTCAACAATGACTTCTCTGATCGTGAGAACCTTTAACGCTAGTAACTAAATCCCTTTGTCTCGTGATATATTACATGTCCCAGATTCGATCATCGGTATCTCCATACCTAGTTTGATCTTGTTGCCGACATGCACTCTTTTCTCGTTCCCGTGATATAACATTCTAGTGATCACATCACTTGCTTGCAAGCTATCTTAATGTGATATCACCGAGAGGGCCCAGAGTATATCTATCCGTCATCAGGATGGAAAAATCCCACTCTTGATCCATGATCCTCAACATAACACCTTTGTAGCACTGAACCCACCTTTATAGTCAGCCTGTTACGGTGTGACGTTTGATGTTATCAAGATACTCTTTCGGTGTCAGAAATTAACATGATCTCATGGTCTAAGGACTAAGATTACTTAGTATGATGTTATAGCAATATAAACATAATGACTTTGATCGTAATGCTATACTTAGGATGAATGTTCATCACATCATTCTACCAATGTTGTGACCTCGTTATTAACAACATCCAATGTCCATGATCAGGAAACCTTGATCATCTTGTTAATCAACGAGCTAGTTTATATGAGAGGCATTACTAGGAACTTTGTATTTTGTTTATTAAACACACATGTATTAATGTTTCCAATTAATACAATTATAGCATGCAAAATAAACATTTATCATAAACATGGAATAAGATAATAACCACTTTATTATTGCCTCTTGGGCATATTCCCTTCAGACAGCACTGTCCTAACTAGCAAATGGAAAGGTTGCCTTCCATTTGCCACAACACTTGATGGTCACAACTGGATGTTCCCAGTGGCATTCGGGCTGTTTGAAACAGAAATAGAGGAAAACTGGGTCTGGTTTATGAGGCAGCTCAGGAGATCAATATGCCACATGGATCCATTGGCTATATCCACGGATGCATGCAAAGGGCTGACGAATGCAGTGAAGGAGGTGTTCCCGCGAGATGAAGGTAGATAATTCCATGCCCATATGATGCTCAACTTGTACTCACACTACACAGGCAGCGTATTTCGTTACATGTTTCCTGCTGCTAGAGTTTACAAACCTAGTAGCAGCGAATATTTCATGAGCAAGATTTTTGCGGAAGCCCCTGAACTTCCAGAGTACTTAGCCATCCATCATTCGCAGCTATGGAAGAGGAGTCAATTAAACCCTGACATCAAAGTTGATTACATAAACAACAACCTTGCAGAATGCCTGAATAACTGGGTGAAGGACATAAAAGTGCGTCCTGTTCATATCTTGATGGACAACATACATGGTATGATCATGAAGCTGTTAAATATAAAGAGAGAGATAGGTAGGAGACTTAGAGGACATATGCTACCGCCAGTTGTACAACAACTGTACAAGAGAAGCCGAGGACTTGCTCATCTTAAGGTTCTCCCGTCAACCAGCAGCAGCTGTGAGGTGGTCGATATGTCCAAGAGTGGCAAAAGGGATGTTATGAACATCCAGCTGCGAGAATGCAATTGCTTAGAGTGGCAGCATACCTGGAAACCTTGCGAACACGCCTTGGCCTTCTTGGTGAAGAAAATAACTCTACCACATTTGGATCAGTATTTGTTAGACTACTACTCTATGGAAAAGTTCAGAGCTGCGTACGCTAGATCCGTCAAGCCATGTACAGACCCATCTCAGTGGCCTCAAGTCCAACTGCCTTTCGACCTTTGCCAGCCAGTTACAAAAAGAGGGCAGAGGAAGACCTCAGGTGAATAGGTTTAAGAATTTTCTCGAGAAGAAGGGTCCGGCTTTCTGTGCTACCAAGAAGGGCAAAAACAGATGCAAGACCTGCCATCTTATAGGCCATAGAGCAGCGGGCTGTCCCCTTAATGCTTCCAAACCTAGGTATGAGATGGTACATTCACAAAAAAATTGTTTATAGTCTGTAGATATAAGGTAGTAATCCATGTACTGTTTTTTTACAGGAAGCGCAAGGTAAGAAACAAGACAGCCGACTCCGTGATTTTGCTGCGGGAAGAAAACCAAAACGAGTGGAGTGATGATGCTGGACAAGATTCTGGTGTTGATTGGCCTGACTTCCCTCGACCCGGAGATTCAGGGTACATGAAGGTAAGAAAATTGGCACCCAAGAAGAGGAAGAAGGTAGGAGATGAAGAAGCCAGTGGACGTGAAGGCAAGAGGAAGAAACTTGGCACCCAAGCAGAGAAAGAAGGCTAACAGTGTAGAAGCCTAATGATGTATTGAACTTGAACCTATATATGTAGTTCGGTTAAACTCTGGAGCTGTGTGTGTGGAACTTGCCGGGTGAAACAATCTGCCTCCCGTACTCGGAGTAAAATGTATCGCGACTTTAGGATTGGATACGGCCGAGGCCACTAGTTGAATCCGAAATTGTGACTGTGCCACTACTATCTGAACAATTGCGATAACTGAGCGGTTAAGGGGTCTCCAAAATCGATGGGTGTTAGTGGCAAAAACATGAATTATTTATAGGCGCTTAATAAATCCCTGCTATTGGCATTACACTTATGATAAGTTTCTAGGCTGAAAAAAAAGTTCTAAGCTGGCTGCTACGCTCCACGAAGCAGGAACTTATTACAGCTGCTGGACAACGACATGGCAACATAAACTGCAAATGCAACAAATAATGCCCAGATAATGAGGAAATTCTTTCCACTATCTGGCCTAATCTTGAGCCCATCTGTCTCACCACCTCCCTGCCCCTGCCTCCCCTGCACCTGGCGAAGCTCCCGGATCTCTCGCTCCATCGCACGAATCTCCTCTTTCTTGTCCCACATAGCATCACGCAGATCCTGAACAAGCTCTCTGTGAAAACCTATCAGTGGCTTTTCGATCCACACAAACTTGTCACAGCCAGTCCCCCTCTCTTCCTGCAAAGTAGATCGAAGGAAACAAAAAAATTACATTACGCTTTCTAGATCCGGGTTACCATTGTACCTATAGTAGGAACTTACCGCTCTGATGCTGTAGTTCCTGAATTTTCCTGCAGTATTTTCGTCGATCCACGGAATCCATCTTGGCATCTTCTCACCGCACAAACACAACATATCGGGGTAGTAATCGTAGGGTGCCCTCCGGTACCTGATGGGGGCACCCGCTTGACGGTGTTGAGCCGACCCTGATTCTGCCTGAGACAAACTACATGAGCTGCGAGCCATGAGCAAGGGGAGCAAGGGTAGAGGAAAGAGGAGTCTTTGGATGTCAGGGTAGTGGTGAAGCATGATTTATCCCCACTTAATAACTCAGGCAGAATCCTACCGTCCACATTCAGCTGACAGGTGGGGGACCTAGCATGCGGACTTGTCAACCAAACCTCGCGCCTTCGTGGTTCAAAGGCCCTCTCGCGCGCATTGGACAAAAAATTTTGGCACCTTGCCCGCGTACATATCACTGGTAGGCCTTTCTCAGGAACCAGACACGCCTGGCCCACAATCTTACTCCCTCCTAGGAACTTGTGATGGCTCGCACCGGCAGATCCATCCGCTCCACCGCTTTCGGTAGGGCTCGCCACGGCGGATCCACCCCAAGATCCTAACATCGCAGTATCAAATGGCCATGGTTTCTTGAGAGGAGCGACGATGCTACGTCTCCGAGCTCGGCCCCTCCTACCTGTAGAAGGACTGGTGCAGCCTGAGCTCGAGCAGGAGCTGCCAGGCATGACGACGCTCGGTCCACGCCTACCCCGTCACCTTCGTCATTGTTGATTCCGATGTGGAGGACGATGGGGACGAAGCTATGCAGAACGCCATTGTTGCCTCCTTGGCAAAGGACGAGCCACGGGCGGGAGTGGATGTTGCTGGGAAGGGCACAGCGGTGTCACCAATCGAGGTGGACTCCGACGACAGCACTATGATGTGGGTTTATATGTTGTTTAGGATGGTTGCAATTTCGGTTGTGTTTAGTGCGAGTACAATTATTGTAATGGGTTTGTCGAGCTATATTGAGAAATATGCGCAATAGCAACATGTGAGTGCTTCCACTTTAGAAATTGTGTCTGTGCCATTTGCATGTTGCATTATCAACGTAGATTACATGTAAACAATCCAACGAAAATCAGATTACAACCATCAGACGGGAGTGGCAGGATGGAAGAGAAGTTGGGACAGTGGCTTCGAGGGGAAGGAAGAGAAGTATGGGGGGCGGGACACTGGCAGGTGGGCCCACGGAACACGTGACACTGACATGCGGGAGCGGGAGCACGCGGTATTGCCAGTCTGTCCAGAGCAAGCAGACTTTGCAACGTGACAACAACAAGCTGAGTGGACCAATAACTCGTCGAATTATCAAGGAGTGCTAAAAAAACTACAACTGGGGTACATTCACACAACACGTATGCTCTACGCACCTAAGAAGCATCGCTTAAGTCTAACAGTAACGACATCATAAGTACTACATTTCCCTGTCGGTCTTCTCGATACAAATGTAGAAATGCATCTGCTTGTTCGGTCCAGCACCGACAAGGTACTGAGATGGCACACATAGGATCGACCTTAGGTCCGCATACTCCACCTCCTGCGGTGTCGGGCAGCTCGGCGCCTCGGCTAGCACAAGAATGCTATCGGATGACGGCGGCTGGGTGTTCGCCCACATGCGCATCGTGTATAGGGGCCAGACGCACAAGACCGACCTGACGCATACCGCACACACAAAGGTGGGCCTTGCTCTGGTTCCCAGAACACCAGCGGTGATGGTCAGGACGAAAACAGAGCCGCCCCCCTGGAAAATTAGCCGGCGGCGTGCCGAGTCAGTGAACGACACCTGCTCTTGGAGAAGTTGGGCTTGCCTGTACGAGATCCTCATCACTTCGATCAAGTGCTCCTCTACAAGGTGGACAACAAGCTCTGTCGGCGGGCCAGTATAGTTGCAGCCTGGCTCCGTGCAGGAGCACGCGCCGTGCGGGCACGCGAGCTCGTGGAGCGGGAGCTCGTGGTAGGAGTAACGGCGAAAGCATCCTGGGTGAGAGAACACGAGCGGGAACGTCGCTGCGAAGTTGCGCGCGAGGATCTCTAGATTCTTGGGCTACAACATCTGTCACATCTAGAGTTTGTCGAGAAATCGGAAAAAAGATCAGTAGTTAGATCGACGAATAGCATGAATATGTAGGATAAATTCAAAAGCTTGTAAAATGATTTCTTAGCATGAAGGTAGCGATCGAGAATCAGCAGATGTCGTCTGGCCACAGCACACGAAAGCTGGTGGCGTCGTCCGGGCGCACAGTGACGTATGGTGGATGAGGGGAGAGGCGGCTGTGGAGTAGACGTGCTCACTCACGAGCTCGATGATATCACTAGTAGGCTATAGGGGAGTGGAAATAATAGTAATATAAGTGAAAATGTAAGCGTGACCAATCATGTCGAAGGAATAGCCTACTCACGGATCGCTCTTACGAAGAACCATCTTATTCCTCCATGCGCCCCAATCGAACAGTCTGCAACAATAACACACATGCAATGACATTGGTGGATCCATATGTGGTTTGTGGAAAAGAACACACATGCAATGACATTTGTTGATCCATATGTGGTTCATGGAAAGAACACACATGCAATAACATTGGTGGATCCATGTGTGGGTTGTGGAAAGAACACACATGCAATGACTATGGTGGATCCATGTGTAGTTTGTGGAAAGAAAACACATGCAATGACTCTAGTGGATCCATATGTGGTTTGTGGAAAAGAACACACATGCAATTACTCTAGTGGGTACATATGTGGTTTGTGGAAAGAACACACATGCCATGCCATTGGTTGATCCATATATGGTTTGCGAAAAGAACACACATGCAATGACTCTGGTTGATCAATGCTGTTTGTGGAAAGAACACACATGTAAAGATATTGGTCGATCCATATGTGGTTTGTGACAGTAACACACATGCAATGACTCTGGTGGATCCATGTGTGGTTTGTCAAAAGAACACACATGCAATGACTCTGGTGGATCCATATGTGGTTTGTGAAAAGAACACACATGCAATGACATTGGCGGATCCATATTTGGTTTGTGGAAAGAACACACATGCAATGACATTTGTTTATCCATGTGTGGTTTGAGACATGAACACACATGCAATTACTCTGGTGGATCCATGTGTGGTTTGTGGAAAGAACACATATGCAATGACTCTAGTTGATCCATGTGGTTTGTGGAAAGAACACACATGCAATGCCATTGGTTGATCCATATGTGAAAAGAACACACATGCAATGCTCTGGTGGATCCATATGTGGTTCATGGAAAGAACACACATGCAATGACATTGGTGGATCCATGTGTGGTTTGTGACATGAACACACATGCAATGATTCTAGTGGATCCATATGTGGTTTGTGAAAAGAACACACATGCAATGACTCTGGTGGATCCATATTTGGTTCATGGAAAGAACACACATGCAATGACATTTGTTGATCCATAGGTGGTCTGTGGAAAGAACACACATGCAATGACTCTGGTGGATCCATATGTGGTTTGTGGAAAATAACACACATAAAATGACATTGGTGGATCCATATGTGGTTTGTGGAAAAGAACACACATGCAATGAACACCAGTGGATCCATGTGTGGTTTGTGGAAAGAACACACATCCAATGACATTGGTGGATCCATATGTGGTTCATGGAAAGAACCCACATGCAATGACATTGGTGGATCCATGTGTGGTTTGTGACATGGACATACATGCAATGACATTGGTTGATCCATATGTGGTTTATGACAATAACACACATGCAATGCCATTGGTTGATCCATATGTGAAAGGAACACACATGCAATTACTCTGGTGGATCCATATGTGTTTGTGGAAAGAACACACAAGCAATGACTCTAGTGGATCCATAAGTGGTTTGTGGAAAAGAACACACATGCAATTACTCTCGTGGGTACATATGTGGTTTGTGGAAAGAACATACATGCAATGACTCTGGTGGATGCATATGTGGTTTGTGAAAATAACACACATGCAATGACTCTGGTGGATCCATATGTGGTTTATGGAAAGAACACACATGCAATTACATTGGTGGATCCATATTTGGTTTGTGGAAGGAACACACATGCAATTACATTTGTTGATCCATGTGTGGTTCATGGAAAGAACCCACATGCAATTACTCTGGTGGATCCATGTGTGGTTTGTGACATGAACAAACATGCAATTACTCTGGTGGATTGATACATTGCAAATGTATCTATAATTTTTGATGTTCCATGCTTGGTTTTATCCACTTTCTTGTGTTCTGTCCACACTTTGAAGTAATTTTCATATGATTTCTTGGACTAACCTATTAACAAGAGCCACAGTGCCAGTTGCCTGTTTTCTGCTGTGTTTGGTTCCAGGAAGGTTAGAAAATGAACATTCTCGGAATTGGACGGAACAAAAGCCAAAGTGCCTATTTTTACAGAAGACTCCAGGAGCCAGAATACGAGACGGAGGAGGGCCAGGGGATGGCCACACCCTCCTAGGCGCGGTTGGGCCTGGCGGCGCCAGGGCATGGTGTGGTGGCCCCAGGCACCCCCTCAGTCTCCCTCTTTGCCTATAAGAAGCCTTCTGACCTAAAAACTCCGTGGGGTTTGACGTTTTTCTAGAAGGAGTTCTGCTCCGCCACCACCATCAGATTCCACGAAACAGCACCAGAAACTCCATTCTGGCACCCTGCCGGGACGAGGAATTGGAGGAGATCATCGCCATCATCATCACCATCGCTTCTCCATCGACCATCCATGTTTACCCCATCTATGAGTGAGTAATCCCCCGCTGTAGGCTATGGGGATGGTAGAGATTGGATGAGATCGTTCATGTAATGGCATCAGATTGTTAGGCCATGGTGCCTAGTATCTTTTACTAGTGCTTTATGACTTTGTTGCGACTTATTGTGCTTAATGCTTGTCACTAGGGCCCGAGTGCCATGATTTCAATCTGGACATGTTATTGATTCATTATGATAGTATTGTTTTTGGTCTTCTCTACAAGTTGTATACACACGTTGTTGTCCGGAACCAATGGCCCCGAAGTGACAGAAATCGGGATAACTGGAGGGAATGGCTTTGATGTGAGGATCACATGTGTTCACGGAGTGTTAATGCTTTTGTAACACCCTCAGAATCGACCCTATGCAAGTTTCAGTGATTTCCGCCAAACCCGCATAAAACGATTCAAAGGTGCCCACCAGGCACTTTCGTGCGGGTGGAAAACGAAGTAATATCATTACACAATAGTCCACGATGGAACCCACAGAACAGATATCTACAACAATGACTCAAAGAGTCAAGAATACAGGTATACAATACAAAGATCCAAATCACCTTGAAAACGAATCAGCGTCCGAGTACAGACAAGATGCAAATTGAGCTAAGAGCCCTGAAGAATAACCAATGGCGTCCATAACCCTGCCCAGGCCAAGCCGGAAGGGTAACCCTGCTAACGACGTCGATCTCAAAACCTTCTTAAACAAAAGGGGTGCCGACAAAGGGCAAAGGAAAAAAGAGAGCGGTCAGTACTGAGGCCAGTACACGGCGAGACTAGAATTCGGCGGTCCTCGCCTACATAGGTATGGTGGACTGAAGCGGCAGCGCGGCATGCACTAAACCACCTATAGAGACTCGATACAAATAGCGGCTATCAGAGAGGGGTGAGAAAGACCTATTCAGAACCATCCTGATACTACCACCAAACATACCCATCCTGGTATTTCCCCCTCGAGACCAAACGAGGAAGTCAACCGAGGAACTCACATAGTTGGCAGTTTTATTTATTCAGTTATCGTTGCAGCAATTACTAGTCAGGTATAGATAGTCATCCTGATATAATAAGCAGTGGGCAGTTTTAGTTAACCATTCCGTTGTAGTTGCAACACTTACTAGTCAGATACAATAAGCATGAGATATCCCAAACCCAGCAGTTGTTGGTACTTTTATTTGGCCATCCCGTTGCATTGAAGCTGATTACTAGTCATATCGGATACAAGTCAAATTATAACAGTAAACTTTAGTTGTAGTTGTCTATGATCGAGAAACTGTGCTCCAAGTCGTCCATAACCGCGGACACGGCTTTTCGAAAAGATTTAACCCTGCAGGGTGCACCAAAGTTTCCACACGCACCTACACCCTTGTTGTCAGATCAGGTAGATACAAGATCACAAAACATACACCCAACGGTATGTCGACGGGGTTTCGGACACGACGTTTCCCAGACCCAAAGCAAGCACATGGGGGCCACCCCACTAAGCTACCCGTAACGAAGTCGGCCGGTCTCCGAGACGGACTCAGGGTTTGTGTGGACGGCTGTAAACGACTGGGAACCCGAAAGTGTGACTGGGCTTGTCGATACAGCGAAAACGTGTCACGGTCCTAAACAGTACAGGTGCTCCACGCACAATCTTAAATAAAGCAGTAAAGCATGGCATAAGTACAGGATAGTAATAAAGCCCCAAACTACTTTGTGGCTCCCAGTACAGTACTTGGAATCAGGTACTAAATCGATGGGGGTGCCCACACACCCCACCTGTGGTTAGCGCGCTCGATCTCGGAACAGGTGTCAAGAACTCGGGGTCCTACGGGACACCAGTGAGCGGTTAAAAACCAAATATTGTCTATTACCCACCGGTGCCTCTGCATTTACCTACTTTCAATTTTAGTTATTAAACAGTAATTAAAGCCATGATCATCTCCTACATTAAACATGCGGCAACACTCCAACAACTGAGGTACTTGACGACATGCAACAGCACTTGAGCAAGCGACTACGACACGCAAGTCCAACTATCTACCAATCAACAGGTAACAGGATGTGTCCAAGGAAATATAAGGCTGCAAGGGATATCACGGGTACGAAAACTAGAGCATCGCAACACAGATAGCAATAGATCAACAGGAGGAAATAAAGACTAAAAATGCAAAATAGGTAGAAGGGGGAAGGGATGCTCGCCTGAAAACATTGCCGAAGGTTCATCCAAAGGTCGGGGCGAAGCTCACATCAACTCAACGGCTTTATCCGCGAAGAAGCAAAACACTAGAATAAACACCGGATGCACTATTTAATACTACGGCAAAAGATCGAGCATGATGCATGTATGATGTATGACATGGCAAGATGCGATGCAATTAGGAAATATTAAGCGGAACCGGGGTCCCGACAACTAATTAATAGGTTCATGTTATTTAGATACCCCGCAATTAAATGTGGAATTAACAAGGCAATCATGGCATCCGTTCACTACACAAATTTAAATGGAGCCATAATAAGAACAAAATAGCCCGCATATGGACTCCATATTTAATTTAGGTGAATCGACTATTTGACCCAACCCACCAGATGACATGTATGCAAGCATGATGATTTAATGATGCGACAGGTATATTTCATATTATAAAAATAGAGGCTTAGGGTCACACATCTGGGTTCGGAAGATCTTGGTTCCGGGGGTTCGACAGGGTTCGACGGGGATCGGTCTCGGCGGGAACGTTCTCGGACAATGCAGTAGATCTTGTCGCATCCGTGGTATTCGGGTTCGTGTAGACGGTCATGGCGTTAAAGGTGGAGAACTCGGTGTTCCGTGTAGGCGAATTTGGCGTCCGGTCCTCGGGCATCGGTGCGGGAAGGAGGTCTTGTCGTACCGGGGTCTCGGCGTCCTCAGATTCCGATTGGAGATCTTGGCGGTCCAGGGGAACAGTCTTGGGGTGTCGGAGGGAGAGCTCGGCGTTCCGTGATGAAGGACTTGGCGGTCTCGACTTCACTCGTCAGTGCCGGACTTTGAGGATCGATGCCCAAAAGCTCATCGAGGTCGATAATGTCGATGTAGATCTTCTCTCTAGTATCTGCATCAAGTTATTGCCCAACTAGTACTACTTGTCCCTGTTGAGGTCTCGGGTATTGTTAAAGGGGAACTTGCTCGACAAACATAGGCACACATATCTTCATGTACCGAACAACACGGCAGGAGGACACCCACGGGATGACGCATCCGAGCTAGGGATGGCGTGGGCCTGAGCGCGGTAGAAGACATGGCGATGTCCGGAGCTCCTGGCGGTGGCCGAGAACGGCGAGGAAGGCTACCTCACGAGGTGGAGGGCGTGGTGGTAGCTGGGCTTCAGAAGACAGCAAGGGCAGGACAGGGCCCTAGCGGCGGCTCGGCTCGCAGATGCGCACGGGGCAGAGCGGAGGGGCACCAGCGCCGAGGAGGTCCGTGGCGGTGCAGGACGGGTTGGGGATGGTGCAGAAGAGAGGGAGGGTGGTCGCAGCAACGGGGCTGAGGACGAGATCGTCGGCAAGAGGAGCACGGCGGCGTGGTGGGGATGAGCGGGCAGGTGGTGGCCGGCTCGATGCAGAGGCCAACGAGATGCAGTGGCTCGGTCGCGGAGATGGGTGGTCGGCGGAGAGCACCACTGCAGCGGTGGAGCAGGGAAGTAGGGAGGACGCCGGGCTTGGAGAGCAGGGGGCCATGCGTGTCCGTGTCGTCAGGGATGAGGCCCTAGCGGTGAGCTCAACAGAGTGGATGGAGGCACGCGGGTCCGAAAAGGTGGCACGGACGGGGCGGTCGGAGATGCGGTCGCGGCCGACAAGCTGCGGTGGCGGAGCTGGGGGTCCTCTCGGCCGACGAGGGGGCACGAGGTCGGGGCCGGCGACGACGCGCAGAGAAGACGGTGGCGGAGGGCTCGCTGACAGGATGGGCGATGCCATAGGGAGGATCCACAGGGCTCGGAGAGGACGACGACGCCCACGCAGGCGACACGGGGCTGCAGGGCAGCGGTCGAGAGAGGGCGTCAGGGAGGGCCCTTGGCGGATGGCGGCGGCTTGCAGGCAGGGCCGGTCGGAGGCGGGAGACGCGCGTCTGCGAGGGGCGACACCGGGAGAAGGGAGGACGGCGTCGCAGGCGGCCAGAGGCAGCGCGGAGGCGGAGGAGGGGAGGCGCGGGGTCGGCGAGGCAGGAGACCGCGGCGGCCGTGGCGAAGCAGGGCGGCGACCGGAGGGCGCGGGCCGGCGGCGAGGGAGGAGGCGATCGGCGGTGCGAGGAGGCCGACGGGGCGTCGGCCGACGGGATGGGGGAGCAGGGGCTGGTGGGTGAAACAGAGAGGCGGGGTGCAGGGGATCGCGTCCGAGCGACGCGAGGAAGCGAAGAGGTGGGGCCGGTTCACGTGTCGGGCGGAGGATCTGAGGTGGGCACGTCAGGGCGGGGCTACTGCATGCGGGAGGTGGCTATGTCGCTGGGGCCTGGGTGTGGTTCGCGTGCGTGTCACACTGGTGGGTCTCACGGGATGGGCTAGGTGCGGGGCTAGGTCAGCGCGGGTGCAAGGCAGGGTGGTGGCGGCGGCTGTGGGGAGTAGGTGGGGTGGTGGGGATCTAGGGTTTTGGGTAGGTGTGGGTTAGGGTTTGATCTGGAGGTGGCCGGCTGGGCTTTTGGGCCTAGCTGGCTGCCTCCCAAAAATAATACAAGTTTTATTTATTTATTTAAAAGGCTTTTGTAATCTGTTTTAGACAAATAAAATATCCGGAAGAGACCGGGGTTTTGGATTTGACTAAAGACAGGGTATTTAGAAAACAATGATAGACTTTTTGGAAATAGTTTTAGGCAAAGATATGCAGGATGACATGACGATGCTCAAATGCAATGTGGCATGATGATATGAGCATGCGGTCATGATGATGCGATGCACAAAAACACAGCGATTTTCTAGTAGTGGTTTTTGCGGGATGCCACAATTCGACACCACTAACAATGGATCTCGCCCTCGAGATCCGCCTCATGGTACCGGAAAGAAGGTCGGCAATCTGCATCTTCTCGCTTCGTGTAGATCCTCGCGACACCACTAACAAGAGGTCGTTGTTCGTGATCGTCGAGAGAACACTCCGGGAACAAAAGGTCGAAGGTAGAGGTATCAACAAATAAAGCCACCTCTAGCTTCGATAGAAAGAGGGAGCCAATGCATACTCATCCACTTCAATGTACAAAAGCGAATAGAAGGGGTAGTCGGCATGGGGGCCAATCCATCACGCACCCAAACTATTACTCTGCACAATCAGTAGAAAAGCGTGCAACCATTCTCGGAATCATACTGAAGATCTCGACAATCGAGGTTCAGAAACAAAGGAGTGATGCAGACTCTGCATCGGATCTGGCGTAGATGATGTCGTCGCGTCGGAAAACACCGGAAGGCACGAGAAGGAACAAAGAGAAGTCCACCAGACGAAGGATTCCTCGGATAGCATGAAGACCAGATGTAGCAACACCGTTACCAAAGGAGGAAGCGAAACCCTGAAGGTACGATGGAACCCAGACACGAGAAATCCTGGACTCGAAGAGAGAGAAGAGAGCGGATTCAAAACACGCAGAGGTGAGAGGAGAGCAGCAGAGGGGTAAGGAGTAAAATCAGACCTAATCAGAACTATCCAACCGATTTTGCAAAAATAGTGTTGACACTCTACTTCGGCCGTTAGCTAGGTTATCCTACAGGCTGGACTTGTGGGGTATCGCAACTGCTGGGCTCTGATACCACTCTGTAACACCCTCAGAATCGACCCTATGCAAGTTTCAGCGATTTCCGCCAAACCCGCATAGAAACGATTCAAAGGTGCCCACCAGGCACTTTCGTGCGGGTGGAAAACGAAGTAATATCATTACACAATAGTCCACGATGGAACCCACAGAACAGATATCTACAACAATGACTCAAAGAGTAAAGAATACAGGTATACAATACAAAGATCCAAATCACCTTGAAAACGAATCAGCGTCCGAGTACGGACAAGATGCAAATTGAGCTAAGAGCCCTGAAGAATAACCAATGGCGTCCATAACCCTGCACAGGCCAAGCCGGAAGGGTAACCCTGCTAACGACGTCGATCTCAAAACCTGCTTAAACAAAAGGGGTGCCGACAAAGGGCAAAGGAAAAAGAGAGCGGTCAGCACTGAGGCCAGTACACGGCGAGACTAGAATTCGGCGGTCCTCGCCTACATAGGTATGGTGGACTGAAGCGGCAGCGCGGCATGCACTAAACCACCTATAGAGACTCGATACAAATAGCGGCTATCAGAGAGGGGTGAGAAAGACCTATTCGGAACCATCCTGATACTACCACCAAACATACCCATCCTGGTATTTCCCCCTCGAGACCAAACGAGGAAGTCAACCGAGGAACTCACACAGTTGGCAGTTTTATTTATTCAGTTATCGTTGCAACAATTACTAGTCAGGTATAGATAGTCATCCTGCTATAATAAGCAGTGGGCAGTTTTAGTTAACCATTCCGTTGTAGTTGCAACACTTACTAGTCAGATACAATAAGCATGAGATATCCCAAACCCAGCAGTTTTTGGTACTTTTATTTGGCCATCCCGTTGCATTGAAGCTGATTACTAGTCATATCGGATACAAGTCAAATTATAACATTAAACTTTAGTTGTAGTTGTCTATGATCGAGAAACTGTGCTCCAAGTCGTCCATAACCGCGGACACGGCTTTTCGAAAAGATTTAACCCTGCAGGGGTGCACCAAAGTTTCCACACGCACCTACACCCTTGTTGTCAGATCAGGTAGATACAAGATCACAAAACATACACCCAACGGTATGTCGACGGGGTTTCGGACACGACGTTTCCCAGACCCAAAGCAAGCACATGGGGGCCACCCCACTAAGCTACCTGTAACGAAGTCGGCCGTTCTCCGAGACGGACTCAGGGTTTGTGTGGACGGCTGTAAACGACTGGGAACCCGAAAGTGTGACTGGGCTTGTCGATACAGCGAAAACGTGTCACGGTCCTAAACAGTACAGGTGCTCCACGCACAATCTTAAATAAAGCAGTAAAGCATGGCATAAGTACAGGATAGTAATAAAGCCCCAAACTACTTTGTGGCCCCTAGTACAGTACTTGGAATCAGGTACTAAATCGATGGGGGTGCCCACACACCCCACCTGTGGTTAGCGCGCTCGATCTCGGAACAGGTGTCAAGAACTCGGGGTCCTACGGGACACCAGTGAGCGGTTAAAAACCAAATATTGTCTATTACCCACCGGTGCCTCTGCATTTACCTACTTTCAATTTTAGTTATTAAACAGTAATTAAAGCCATGATCATCTCCAACATTAAACATGCGGCAACACTCCAACAACTGAGGTACTTGACAACACGCAACAGCACTTGAGCAAGCGACTACGACGCGCAAGTCCAACTATCTACCAATCGACAGGTAACATGATGTGTCCAAGGCTATATAAGGCTGCAAGGGATATCACGGGTACGAAAACTAGAGCATCGCAACACAGATAGCAATAGATCAACAGGAGGAAATAAAGACTAAAAATGCAAAATAGGTAGAAGGGGGAAGGGATGCTCGCCTGAAAACATTGCCGAAGGTTCATCCAAAGGTCGGGGCGAAGCTCACATCAACTCAACGGCTTTATCCGCGAAGAAGCAAAACACTAGAATAAACACCGGATGCACTATTTAATACTACGGCAAAATATCGGGCATGATGCATGTATGATGTATGACATGGCAAGATGCGATGCAATTAGGCAATATTAAGCGGAACCGGGGTCCCGACAACTAATTAATAGGTTCATGTTATTTAGATACCCCGCAATTAAATGTGGAATTAACAAGGCAATCATGGCATCCGTTCACTACACAAATTTAAATGGAGCCATAATAAGAACAAAATAGCCCGCATATGGACTCCATATTTAATTTAGGTGAATCGACTATTTGACCCAACCCACCAGATGACATGTATGCAAGCATGATGATTTAATGATGCGACAGGTATATTTCATATTATAAAAATAGAGGCTTAGGGTCACACATCTGGGTTCGGAAGATCTTGGTTCCGGGGGTTCGACAGGGTTCAACGGGGATCGGTCTCGGCGGGAACGTTCTCGGACAACGGAGTAGATCTTGTCGCATCCGTGGTCTTCGGGTTCGTGTAGACGGTCATGGCGTTAAAGGTGGAGAACTTGGTGTTCCGTGTAGGCGAATTTGGCGTCCGGTCCTCGGGCATCGGTGCGGGAAGGAGGTCTTGTCGTACCGGGGTCTCGGCGTCCTCGGATTCCGATTGGAGATCTTGGCGGTCCAGGGGAACAGTCTTGGGGTTTCGGAGGGAGAGCTCGGCGTTCCGTGACGAAGGACTTGGCGGTCTCGACTTCACTCGTCAGTGCCGGACTTTGAGGATCGATGCCCAAAAGCTCATCGAAGTCGATAATGTCGATGTAGATCTTCTCTCTAGTATCTGCATCAAGTTATTGCCCAACTAGTACTACTTGTCCCTGTTGAGGTCTCGGGTATTGTTAAAGGGGAACTTGCTCGACAAACATAGGCACACATATCTTCATGTACCGAACAACACGGCAGGAGGACACCCACGGGATGGCGCATCCGAGCTAGGGATGGCGTGGGCCTGAGCGCGGTAGAAGACATGGCGATGTCCGGAGCTCCTGGCGGTGGCCGTGAACGGCGAGGAAGGCTACCTCACGAGGTGGAGGGCGTGGTGGTAGCTGGGCTTCAGAAGACAGCAAGGGCAGGACAGGGCCCTAGCGGCGGCTCGGCTCGCAGATGCGCACGGGGCAGAGCGGAGGGGCACCAGCGCCGAGGAGGTCCGTGGCGGTGCAGGACTGGTTGGGGATGGTGCAGAAGAGAGGGAGGGTGGTCGCAGCAACGGGGCTGAGGACGAGATCGTCGGCAAGAGGAGCACGGCGGCGTGGTGGGGACGAGCGGGCAGGTGGTGGCCGGCTCGATGCAGAGGCCAACGAGATGCAGTGGCTCGGTCGCGGAGATGGGTGGTCGGCGGAGAGCACCACTGCAGCGGTGGAGCAGGGAAGTAGGGAGGACGCCGGGCTTGGAGAGCAGGGGGCCATGCGCGTCCGTGTCGTCAGGGATGAGGCCCTAGCGGTGAGCTCAACAGAGTGGATGGAGGCACGCGGGTCCGAAAAGGTGGCACGGACGGGGCGGTCGGAGATGCGGTCGAGGCCGACAAGCTGCGGTGGCGGAGCTGGGGGTCCTCTCGGCCGACGAGGGGGCACGAGGTCGGGGCCGGCGGCGACGCGTAGAGAAGACGGTGGCGGAGGGCTCGCTGACGGGATGGGCGATGCCATAGGGAGGATCCGCAAGGCTCGGAGAGGACGACGACGCCCACGCAGGCGACACGGGGCTGCAGGGCAGCGGTCGAGAGAGGGCGGCAGGGAGGGCCCTTGGCGGAAGGCGGCGGCTTGCAGGCAGGGCCGGTCGGAGGCGGGAGATGCGCGTCTGCGAGGGGCGACGCCGGGAGAAGGGAGGACGGCGTCGCGGGCGGCCAGAGGCAGCGCGGAGGCGGAGGAGGGGAGGCGCGGGGTCGGCGAGGCAGGAGACCGCGGCGGCCGTGGCGAAGCAGGGCGGCGACCGGAGGGCGCGGGCCGGCGGCGAGGTAGGAGGCGACCGGCTGTGCGAGAAGGCCGACGGGGCGTCGGCCGACGGGGGGGAGCGGGGGCTGGTGGGTGAGACAGAGAGGCGGGGTGCAGGGGATCGCGTCCGAGCGACGCGAGGAAGTGAAGAGGTGGGGCCGGTTCACGTGTCGGGCGGAGGATCCGAGGTGGGCACGTCAGGGCGGGGCTACTGCATGCGGGAGGTGGCTATGTCGCTGGGGCCTGGGTGTGGTTCGCGTGCGTGTCACACTGGTGGGTCTCACGGGATGGGCTAGGTGCGGGGCTAGGTCAGCGCGGGTGCAAGGCAGGGTGGTGGCGGCGGCTGTGGGGAGTAGGTGGGGTGGTGGGGATCTAGGGTTTTGGGTAGGTGTGGGTTAGGGTTTGATCTGGAGGTCGCCGGCTGGGCTTTTAGGCCTAGCTGGCTGCCTCCCAAAAATAATACAAGTTTTATTTATTTATTTAAAAGGCTTTTGTAATCTGTTTTAGACAAATAAAATATCCGGAAGAGACAGGGGTTTTGGATTTGACTAAAGACAGGGTATTTAGAAAACAGTGATAGACTTTTTGGAAATAGTTTTAGGCAAACATATGCAGGATGACATGACGATGCTCAAATGCAATGTGGCATGATGACATGAGCATGCGGTCATGATGATGCGATGCACAAAAACACAGCGATTTTCTAGTAGTGGTTTTTGCGGGATGCCACAGCTTTGCTCCAGTGCTCTATTAAAAGGAGAACCTTAATTGCCAGTAGTTCCCTTGAGGCCCCGCTGCAAACGGGCTGGCAGGACAAAAGATGTTGTGCAAGTTCTCATTGCGAGCACGTATGACTATATATGGGACACATGCCTAGGATTATCTAGTACTTGGATGCTTTATCTTATTTATCTGCAATTGCCCTATGTTCTGATTTTTATGTGAATTGTCTTGTCCATTCAATGCCGGTCCATCCATCCCTATGCCTACCACACTCGAATCCCACTATTGATTGTTATTGTTACTACTGTCTTTACTATACTGCTGCTACTACTTTGCTATTCCTACTACAAAACTGTTGCTACTGATAAACTGCTATGAGCAAGATTGTTTCCAGGTGCAGCTGAATTGACAACTCAATTGTTAAGGCTTATAAATATTCTTTGGCTCCTCTTGTGTCGAATCAATAAATTGGGTTTCACTTCCCTCGAAAATATTGCGATACACCCCCTATACTTGTGGGTCATCAAGACTATGTTCTGGCGCTGTTGCTGGGGAGCATAGCTTTATTTATCAAGTCCACTTGGAATCACTATTGTTCAAGCTAAGTTTATTTTCGCCTTGTTTGCTTGTTTCTTTATCAAAAATACAAAAAAAGTAGTTCCTACTCTAGTTGTTATTTTCATTGGTCTGTTATTGTCTTGCCTTATCATGCTTGTTGTCAATGGTTGGTTTCTTTGAAACTGAAGCTTATTGGCAAGGTGGGTTCACGGAAGATCAAAAATATTATTATAAGGAACACCGCTTGTCACAAAAAGGGAAACAATTATGGGAACAAATTGATAGATTGTATACCATTGCTAGAAACGTGTGCTCTACTTATAATGTTACTTATTGCTGTGATAAATCTTGTTGCAGAAAGAGGTATAAACACCTCCCTTTTCAATGTGAGTATAATGATAATGATACCATATCTTCCTATGCTAAAGGAATTTATGACTTTTATGATGCGGAACAAATTGAAGAATTTATTGCTTGGAAGGGTGCTTTTGAACTTGCTAGTTTGCTTGAAAATATTGATGATTCACCTTACAAATATGAGGTTTATGGTATACTTAAATTTTGTTTTGATAATTACAAGGACGAAAATGGCTATATTCTTGAATATTTTAATAGATGCTTTCCACAAATGGAAGAGACTAATGCCTTGCAGGATCCTATGGAAGAAGAAATTGATGAACCTGAAATATCATTAGATGAAAAAGAGGAGGAGAGTGATGAACAAAAGGAGGAAGAATGGATTAGCTACCCATGCCTACCTTCTAATGAGAGTAACTCTTTATCCCTTACATTATTTGATTGTCCTCCATGCTTACTAAAGGAGGATGATTGTTATGTTCCTGAGGATTCTCTTGAAAATGTTTATAATAAAGCTCTAGTGCTTGTAGATCATGAAAAGCATGCTTTATGTGATAGTTATATTGTTGACTTTATTCATGAGGCTACTAAGAATTATTATGAGAGAGGAAAATATGGTTGTAGAAGTTTTCATGGCATTGAAGCACCTCTCTATGTGCTGAAAGTTTTGAAGTTACTCTTGTTTTATCTTCGTATGCCTGCCAGTTTCTTATTTGCATACACGATTCCTATGCATAGGAAGTGGGTTAGACTTAAATGTGTTTTGAATTTGCTTCTTGATGCTCTCTTTTACTTCAACTCATATTTCTTATGTGATCATCCTCTCGAGCTATCATGTCTGAAGATGATAATATGTCTATTATTCTTGGGAGACCTTTTCTTAAATACTACAGGAGTTGTTATTAATTGTAATCAACGGAAGGTGACTTTCAATGTGAATGACAAGGAACATACTGTCTATTTCCCCAAGAAGATTGAAAGGACTTATGGTTTGAATTCAATTGAACATGTTGAGGGCATTCAAGTTGGAGAAATATATTGTCCCATACCAAGAGAAAAATTTGAAACTATTATGATTGGGACCATTGCTATCAAGGTTGAGGTAACATAATCATTAGTGGAATACAAAGTTTTGTCTCATATGAAATTGTTTTGGTAACAAGACCTGATCAACCTTGTTAACGAAAGGATTTCATTGAACAAAACAATGTTTTCACCATGATTATCTCCGCTTACTTCTATTCTATCCATTTTAGTTTTTGCTTATGCCTAACTTAAAGGCGTTAAAGAAAAGTACTTATTGGGAGATAACCCAAAAGTTTTAGATGAGTCTTGGAAGTTATTACCTCTGTAATAACCGCTCTTTATCCTTCTTATTTGCTTTTTGTGCCAAGAGTAACCTCTAATGAGAGAGAAGTAATGATTGGGAAAGTTGCTGTCCCAAAACAGATTTCTGTGCTTCACCGTAAAAATTCGTGTAAAATCTCTGAACGCCTTTTTGAGACGTGAATTTTTGTGCTTCTGCCCAGGTTGTTATCTAACTTTCGTTAGTTCAACACTTTTTGATTTGAGCAACAGAAGGTCTTCGAAAAAATTCGTCTTTACCTTCTGGTCTGTTTTGACAGATTTCTGCCATTTTCTGCATTTGCTTCTTGTTGGTTCCTTTTTATTGTTTCATGCATAGTTGTGTTGTTGTTGGAGCGTCTTATTTTTCGTTTTCGTTTTGGTTTTTCGTTTGCTTGGTTTTCTTAGTTTGCTGAATAAGTTGGTTGGGCCTCCTCTTTCATACATTGGTGTTCAAATAGTTTGATTTGGTTTGGAAAAGAGTAGGAAAGCTCATGCTTAAGTGGTAAAGAGAGCTTGTTTTTGACTGTGGCCTATGCTTTGTCATGCCATGCTTGATATTGTTTTGGATTTATGCTTAGTATTCTTTGCTGTAGCATGACTTGTTATAAACAATTGAGATTGCTTAATGTGCCTTGGATGAATCATGCGTTGTTTTAGCATATTAAAGCATAGTATAGTGGTATTCTCCTTTGATGCTTTATTTGGGTTGATTTGGCACATGCTCACACCATGTTAGGACTATCCCAAGTCACCATTGCCTTTATGATCCTTTAGTTTTCAACTTGTAGTATCACTTTATGCTTTGATTAATGATGTTTTGTCGCTCTGCATGATTATGGCCATTATTGCTCTCTTGTTTGTCGCTCCCTTACTATTTCTAGCCTTCACTTACACTGAGTATGTTTTACTCAAGTTTCCAACTCCCTAAACCAAATATTGCCAAAGTGTCCACCATACCTACCTATTAGCATCATTTGCTACTTCCGTGCATATCCAATATGCCTTGTTTTCTTCCGAATAAAATGTTTGCTTGTTATGAGAAAGTTAGTTAGTAAAGCTCTCACGAACTTGATGGCACACTTTATTTCCTGCACTTAATAAACCTGAACCATTATGACTCTCCATGAAAGTTATATGCTTGCAAATTATAGGTTGGGGATTAGCAGAACCGTGTTGTCACGGGGAACGCTTTCAACACTTGTAAATATATACCCAGTTGATACCATGCTCTTTTGTTTGCGGATGTCGTCGATGTGAAATAAAAGGGGAGCTTGTAAGTCCATGGAGTTATGTATGTGTGTTAGAGAAATGCATGGGCCACTGGTCTAATCCATGCTGACATGGTGGAAACCTACAGCGTAACCATAATGATATCTATGAAGCATTCTTCTTATAAAAAAAGAGAGATAACTATTGAGAAAAGAAAAAAAGAGATTTATGAAAATAGGAAAGAGAGAAAAAAGCACCATTTTCCCATGTTAAATAAGAAGATTGTTGAGATACTCATTGTCTGCTTGCCTTATCATTTTGATATGGGGATTCTTCCGTATCATCGGGCAAGGGGTACCCCGTTGGCGGTTCTCTATGATACGCACATATTTACGATGACAAGAACTTACCGGTAAGTAAAGTTGAGTAGCATGAGGAGCGACCCTCGTACTCAAGGGACATGGGATTTTCAGTTTATAGTTTGTCAAGCATATATGTAACATCCCAAAACTTCAATCCAAGACTATCAAAGATCAAATCATCCAAATTTAGGATTAACAAAAACTTTTCCAAATTTAAAATGAAAGCATTCATATATGTGTGCATTTAAAATAGGAGTTGTTTGGAATTGCCATGATTGTGTGATCCTATGCTTCTAAAATGTTTCTTAGGTGATTTAAACATCATCTACATCCTTCCCAAACTTTTCCTAAAATAAATCAAATCAAAAAGAATTAAAATGAAGGAATGGTCATTTGGACAAATTTAACTCTCATGCCTACTTTGGCTATTCCTAGTACTCATTTCTTAACAGAAACAATTATGGATCTTTACACCCCTTGCTAGTACACATAATGAGGTACCAAGGCCCACCTTTTGATCTTCTAAAAACATTCTGGAAGCTATTTTAAATGACAGTTTAAAATTGAATCTAATGCATATGCATAGATCACCCCTATTTCAAAAACCATGTATTTGAGCTCCATTTTCAAAACCCTTGCAACCAGAGACTACCTAGCAATAGTGGAGATCACCCAAAAATTTTGAACTCAAAATTCAAAACTTTTTCTCTTGTGGCCATTTCATCAAACACTTGGCAGGCAGAATCATAACTCTAATCCTAGCTCACTGTTTTGAACAGGGTTTTGCCCCCATTTGATCTCCATTTAATCCCTCTGTCCCCCTTTGATCAAACCATGCCAATTGCAGCCCATCCCCTATGCCCTAGTGGCCATGCCAAGCCATGCCGAGCACCACCCTGGCCGGCCAACCTTGCAACCGTCGCAGCAGACCACTCCCCCTTCCCTCATCATGTCTAGGAGGTAGCCAATGCCGCACCGCCCCTCTCTGTCCCTTGCCCGAGCCAAGAGCAGCCGTGGACCACCGAGGAGAAGCCGCGCCCAGTGCCACCAAACCATGCCGACGCCGCCCGCAGAGCACGCACTGCCCCCGCGTGCACAAGCCACCACTTGACACCAGCCCGCGCCCACCGCTCCGCCTCGACCTAGAGAACACCCCAGACACCCCCGTTCGCCGCCCAGAGCCCCATAGCCACCGCTCGCCGTGGACACCGCCGCCTCTGCCTCTCAGAGCGCCACCTCACCCCGACCGCATGCCACCGCCCCTACGGCTGCATTGAAGCGCTAGAGCACCGCCAGGGGACCGCCCATCAATCACCACCCTCAGCCATGCCGCTAGCTCGCCGTAGCCATGTCGCCACCGTCGACCGCCCATCCCGCTCGGTCTCACCGTCGAGCCTATAAAAGGAGCCCTCCCCAGCCATTCTTCTCCACACCATTCCACTCCCCTCACCTCTCTGAACCTCAACCACCCCTCGCAGGAGCAAGTGGAGCAGCAGCTCGCCGGAATTGGAGTCGGAGCCGCCACCTCTGGAGAAGAAGGGTGCCGTTGATTCCGGCCACCCCAAGCTCCGCCGTGACCACGCCTCGCCTCGCCGTCGTCTTCCACTTTGTTCGCCCGCACCGCCGACCCCGCTGGAGCCCTGGTACGCCCCCAGTAGACCCCCACCGAGCCGCTAGGGTTCGAGCTCGCCGGTGACCCGTCCGTCATCGACGACGACCCTCAGCCGTAGATCTAGCCTCTAATCGCACGACCCACAGCGCGCGTACCGCTTCACGTTTTAAGTGCCGCTGACCAGTGGGACCCCCCTGTCAGCTGAGCCCTGTGCCATGCAGCATCACTGGGCCGGCCCATTTCCTTTCCTGCGCAAGCCCGTAGATTCAAATCTAGGTTTTTCTTTTTAGTTAGAATATAGTTTCTGTCCAGTGTTTCAAAATTCAATTCTGTGAGTTTGACAAATCCAAATTTCATGAAACTAATTTTGTATGAAAGGTATTGAAATGCTCTACCCAAGCCCATTGGATTTAATCCATTTAGAGTTATAGATTTCTCCTAATAAAAATAAGAAGACAGAAGCTTTTGCAACTTGAAACATTTTTGTAAAATCAACCAAGTTAGCTTTTGAGTTGATTCCAACTCTCAAAAATCACATTTCATCATATCTATCCAAATGTGTAATAATATTAAGGTTTACAGATAGTGACTTTGGACTAGTACCAAAATAATGCTATATAGGCATTTCTAGTCACTTTAAATCATTAAATAATAAACTTAAACCAAAGTAATATTGATCCAACCTTTAAATCTAATTCCCACATGTTAGAATATGTGGTGAGGACATGTGTCCACATGATCCCATATTTTGGTGGTGAATATTAAATTTTAGTTAATATTTCAATGAGTAGAAATTACTTTTCCAAAATAAAAAGGTTGAAACTATTGAATTAAAACTTGTGGTGTTTGGGATGATAATAGATCATCAATTGTGTGGTTTAGAGTACTACTTAGCCTAAGTTAAGTATTGTTTGGTGATTGTGCACTCCCTGTGTATTTCTAGACGCTAGTACCGACCAAGCCTTCGAGGAGGAGGAGTTCTACCAAGAAGAAGAAGAAGAAAACTTCAACCACTGCACCAACCAAGGCAAGATATTAGTGGCAAGCTAACCCTTGCAAACATGCTTTAGTAAGCTATTGTAGCAAGCTAGATTAACACTAGATGGTTTAGTAAAGATGCCTTAAGCATACTTTTATCACACCCCCTTAGTTTACACAAAGTTCTTAAATTAATTTTGAAGGTAGCATAAAGAGTATAAAACTTGACCTATTTAGGAACCTTTAGATGTCATTCTATGGCATGAGATTGATCCCACCTTTCCACCTTAGTGAACACTCTTAACCTAGTGTTTTAGAATAGATCAAACTTGAGTCATTTTAGATGGGAACACTTGGTGAAAATGAGTTATGAAAACCTTGGAATGATGAGTCATTCTATTGAGATGTTTTGACATTTGTTGAGAAACACAATTGGTTTATGATGATGAAAATGATGAGGCATGAGCCTTAACCTTTTGATAAAATTGATGGTTGGATTCGGATGCGATACCATTCCAAATTTACCGTACAACCACATCACCTGAATTGGGTAAGGCTTAGCTGGAAATTTATATGCATTAGTATTAGTTCCCTCACGGGAGAGGTTTGAGCTGAGGCTACCTCTCAATGATGTCCACCTATGCAGTGCCCAAGATGACTGATGGTCATGGTTGGGAGGCCATACTCATAGGAGAGGTGCTTGTACTAGGGTGTGTAAAGGGAAGGTTATGTTCGATTATCTGCATACCAAGTATGATGATTCAGGGTTATCCCTGACAGATGTATCGAATCTTGTGGTGAAAGTGTACCACCTCTGTAGAGTGTCAAACTATTCGAATAGCCGCGTCCGCGGTTATGGACAGTTGGAATGGCCATACTGTTTTGTTGTCAGATGTTTTCTAAATAACTTGAAATGAATGATGAACCTTGACTTGACCACAACAGGGTTGTGTAGATGAAATTAGCTTCCCAACTTAAGTGATTCTAGAACTTTACTTTATCTTTTCTTGTTCAGAACTCAGCTTAGGTTTCAAACTTAACTTGATAGTTATTCTTTCAATTCAGCACTTTAACTTAGAGTTATAACCCTTGCTAGTAGTAGTTTGCGAGTACTTAAAGAGTACTCATGGCTTTTGTCCCTGGCTATTATCATGGCCAGACTATGAAGGAGATTATCAAGATGATGGTCAGCAGGACGGCTATGATAACTAGGACTATCTGCCTTCGTCAGCATTGCCTGTGCCCCTGAAGATGGACCCCATCGCTACGCTATCGTTTATTTCCGCTGCTTGTTGTATTAAAGACTGGATCATGAGATCCTTATTTGTGTAAAACCTTATGTATGGTTTGTAATGGATGATGTACTGTGATATCCAATCCGTTATGTCTCGCAAAAATGGTAATCCTGGGATTGCGAGGTATGGCATAACGGGCATCTGGGATTAAAAATCTGGGTGTTGACAAGTTGGTATCAGAGCCATCCTGACCATATGAGACCCTAGTTAGAATGGACGTCCAAACCCAAAAACTTAGCTTCAAAACCAAAGTGAGTATTTACGAAAAACTATTTCCTCTCTTACCCTTGTGAATTCATTCTTTCTCAAAAATACATGTCCTCAAAATTCTTACATTACTACTTAAAATTTGACACACTTGATCACTTCACTAATTTCCTCATCCTAAATTCTTGTAGATGGAGACTCAGTTTAGCAAGTTTTACCAGTTGGGAAACGGAGGTCAGATGATCTTCGAGAGGGATCTGGATTCACTATTAGAATTTTTGGGACGCCCACATCCGGAGTTTCTTGGAGCTCAACTTCCAGGACCCCCAGGAGGAGACCTACAACGGCTAGTCACCGCAGATCTTCGAGGAAGCATTGAAGCACCAACTTTCGGGGGAATTCAGTTCTCCGTGAGAGAGAACAACTGGCTAGATGGATTAGCCAGGGCAATGCATGAAGCTCTCGCACGTCTATGTGCCCTCAGCGTCAACAAGATTCAAGGAACCCGTTTTGCCCACTATGCAAGACGTGACTTCATGGGATTGCCGATGGAGATGCCAAGTCACCCAGAGTTGAGGCGTCAAGTGGAGAACCTTGACTTCTTGCTTCATGATCGACAGCAGGAACTGGACAATGCCAGAGAGTTAGCCAACCAGAACCGTGCAATTGCCGACCAGAAGGCCCAGACTTTCACACTGCTCGTCCAAGATCGCCAGTCTCTTCGTCGCCAGCGTGCAAAGAAGGATCGCACCATCGCCCGTCTTCGCAAGAAGGTGGCCGACCTCGAGAAGACCGTCAAGGAGCAGGAAGCTCAGCTTGCCGCCAAAGAAGCAGATGATGAGGGTGAAGACATCCAGGGAGATATGGATTCTTACCTCAGCAACGATGACGATTTTCTGGCAGAGGATGCTGTGGACTTCTACACTGATGATGAAGACTCCGACTTCATTGACGATGAGTAGATGCACTAAAGCACTGTCATAGCATGAGATGTATCATCTCATTGTATTGTAGTTTGCAGAATGGTTCTTCAAACCATATATTTTCCCCTTTGATTGTTGTGGTGTGTGTTGTATCGTGTGCTTGCTTGCATGAATGAGAATGAAGTTAGTTGAAAAACCTGAGTCTAACTCAAAGTTGTAGCCTTGAAAATCCAAAACCATGAACCTTAGAATTTCCCTCTTACCCCTATATCTATCTCAATCTTCAGATGACTCGTGGAAACCAAGGAGGGAGCAGCTCATCGCAGGACCCAATGCTGCAGATCTTGTAGAATCTCATCGCGAACCGTGTAGCAAGCAGGGCTGAGCGTCAAGCCAACTTAGCGACATTGCAGCAGATCGCCCAAATGTCTCTCAACAACCAAGGACATGGAAATCAGGATCACCATGGATCTAAACTCAAAAATTTTCAGAACACCAATCCCCCAATCTTCAACCAATCTGAAAACCCATTAGATGCTGATGACTGGTTACAGACCATGGAAAATAACCTAGAAGTTGCAGGAGTTGATGAGAATGAGAAAGTTCTCTTCGCCACTCACTATCTGGCGGGAGATGCAAGGGCTTGGTGGAATAGCGTCCGCAACATGAACCATGGCCAGGTAATGACCTGGGAAGCATTCAAAGTCAAGTTCAACCACACCCACGTGCTGCAAGGTCTTGTCAACAGGATGAGAGATGAATTCCGTGAACTGAAGCAAGGAAGATTGACTGTAGTAGAGTACCGTGACAAATTCTTGTCACTTGCCAGATATGCACCGGATGAGATCAACACGGAGGCCAAGAAGAAAGAGAGATTCTTAAACGGACTGCATGATGAGATGCAGACTGTCCTCGTCAACATCCGTTCCTAGGATCTTGAAGAGCTAGTCGACTCTGCCATTCAGATGGAAGGGAAGATTAACCAGGAAAACGACAACCGCAAGCGTCATATGATGCAGTAGTTTGGATCCAGTAGTCACCAGAAGTACCGTCCCAACCCCTCACCAGGATATGCACCAAGGAACAACCGACCCCCAAATTCTCGCCCAAGCTACCCCAATCGTAGCGGAGGAAATGTGAAGCCCGGAGGAAACAATCACAACTCCGGCAATGCCAACAACTTCAACCGTGCCCCTCCCAAGAGCAACAACAACAACACTGCCCCCAGAACTGGCAGCAATGTTGTACCTGTTGTAGTCAAGGACAAGTCCCAGATCACTTGTTTCGAGTGTGGAGTGAAGGGTCACTACTCCAATGAGTGTCCCAAGAAGACTGCCGCCAATGCCCCTGTGAATGCCCCAGCTCAGCAGCAGCGTCGTGTTCAACAAGGCAGGAGATTTGCCCCAGGGAACCCGCACAACCGCAACGGTCATCTCTTCCACATGAACGCCGAAGAAGCCTAGGAAGCACCAGATGTAGTGCTGGGTATGTTTTCTGTCAACTCAGTTTTAGCAAGAGTATTGTTTGATTCTGGAGCATCGCATTCATTTGTCACCGAAGAATTTGTATGCACTAGTAAGATTCGCCCAACCAACCTGAAGCATGTCATGATAGTTCAAATCCCCGGTTCAACAACAAAAGCTAGAAAAATTTGCAAAGCTGTACCTATCAGAATTCATGGGATAGATTTTTATGCCAACCTAATTGTACTTGGAACCAAAGGTTTGGAAGTAGTACTAGGTATGGACTGGATGTCAAGGCATAAAGGACTGATAGACTGTGCTAAGAAAGCCATCACCATGACCAGTAGTTCTGGAGTAACCGTAGAACATATCTCCGAAACCTTACCCCGTCAATTCAAATGCAACAAAAGTGTAGCCCTGCCTACCATTGACCAAGTCAGAGTAGTCTGTGAATACCCCGACGTATTCCCAGATGAATTGCCAGGTATGCCCCCGGATAGGGATATAGAGTTCATTATCGAACTAATCCCCGGAACCGGACCTATAGCCTAGAGACCCTATACCATGAACCCCTCAGAGTTAGTAGAACTGAAGAAGCAGTTGGATGCCATGTTAGCAACAGGCTTGATTCAGCCAAGCGCATCGCCATGGAGATCACCAGTGTTATTCGTTGACAAGAAGGATGGAGGCAACCGTCTGTGTACAGATTACAGAAAGTTGAATGATGTCACCATCAAGAACAAGTACCCCTTGCCAAAGATAGAGGATCTATTTGATCAGTTGACTGGAGCTCAGGTATTCTCAAAGATTGATCTTAGGACTGGTTATCACCAACTTAAGATTCGTGCAACGGATATTCCGAAGACCGCCTTTACTACTCGCTATGGTTTATATGAGTACATGGTTATGTCTTTTGGATTAACCAATGCCCCTTCTTATTTCATTAATCTCATGAATAAGATCTTTATGAATTTCCTAGATAAGTTTGTAGTTGTGTTTATCGACGACATCCTTATCTACTCCAAGTCAGAAGAAGAGCATGAGCAACATCTGAGAATCATCCTAGAAACCCTGAGAGAGCATTAGTTATATGCCAAGTTCAGCAAGTGTGAGTTTTGGCTGAAAGAAGTAGGATTCCTAGGACATATTGTGTCTGCCGGAGGAGTCTCTATTGATCCCAGCAAGATCAAAGATGTCGAAGAATGGGAAGCCCCAACCAATCAAACCCAAGTTTGTTCATTTCTCGGATTAGCGGGATATTACTGCAAATTCGTGGAAGGATTCTTGAGCATAGCCCGACGAATGACCCAATTATTGAAGAAGGACAAGAAGTTTGAATGGATAGACAAGTGTGAATCCAGTTTCCAGGAGCTAAAGAAGAGATTGATATCAACCCCAATTTTGATCATGCCAGACATCAAGAAGCCGTTTGATGTATATTGTGATGCATCCAAGATTGGTCTGGGATGTGTAATGATGCAAGAAGGTAAAGTCATCGCGTATCTGTCTCGACAACTGAAGCAGCATGAGCAGAACTATCCGACCCATGATCTTGAGCTAGCAGCTGTGGTTCTAGCATTGAAGACATGGCGTCATTATTTGATGGGTAATCGCTGTGAGATTTACTCAGATCATAAGAGCTTGAAGTATATCTTCACCCAGAAGGAGTTGAATATGAGGCAAAGAAGATGGATAGAGTTAATCAAGGATTATGACCTTGACATTCACTATCACCCCGGCAAAGCCAACGTGGTAGCGGATGCTCTTAGCAGATTGCCGTGTAGGCTTAACACCATGATCAAAGAGAAGCAACCAAGTTTGTATGAGGAGTTGGAGCAGTTCAGGACTGAGTTAGTTAGCAAAGGATTCCTAGCTAGCATTGAACTTCAACCCATGTTGATTAGCCAAATCAAGGAAGCCCAGAAGAGGAATGAAAGTATCGACGGAATCAAACATCGTATTGGTACAGGCAAAGTACCTGGATTCACCGAAGACGAAGAAGGTGTACTATGGTACAAGGGACATATCTGTGTACCAGCAGATTCGGAGCTGAAGGAAATTATCATGAAGGAAGCTCATGATACTATTTATTCTATCCACCCCGAAGGAACAAAGATGTATCAGGATTTGAAAGAGTAATTTTGGTGGCACAAGATGAAGAGAGAGATCGGAAGCTACATCGCCAAGTGTGACATTTGTCAAAGAGTCAAGGCAGAGCATCAGAGACCTGCAGGATTGTTGCAACCATTGCAGATTCTGGAATGGAAATGGGATTCCGTCGGAATGGACTTTATCACCGGTTTACCTACTTCTAGTAAGGGAAATGACTCAATCTGGGTCATAGTTGATAGACTATCCAAGGTAGCCCACTTCATACCAGTCAAGACAACCTACCAGAGTGCAAAACTAGCAGAGCTGTACATTGCTAGAATTGTTAGTTTGCATGAAACCCCCAAGACCATCGTATCAGATCGAGGAACCCAGTTTACTTCAAGATTTTGGCAGAAAGTTCAGGAAGGTTTAGGAACCAAGTTGAATTTCAGTACCGCTTATCACCCGCAAACAGATGGACAGACTGAGAGAGTCAACCAGATATTGGAGGATATGCTTAGAGCTTGTGTGTTGGAATATGGATGAAAATGGGAAGACTGCCTGCCTTTCGCAGAATTCTCATATAACAATAGTTATCAACCTAGTTTGCAGATGGCGCCATTTGAATTCCTATACGGAAGAAAGTGTTGTACCCCTTTGAATTGGTCGCAAGTAGGAGAGAGTCAGATCTTTGGACCCGACATTCTCCGAGAAGCAGAAGAGAAAGTTCACAAAGTTCGTGAGCACCTCAAAACAGCCCAATCCAGACAGAAGAGTTATGCTGACAAGAGAAGAAGAGACCTGACTTTCAATGTCGGAGATTTCGTATATCTCAAGGTTTCACCATTGAAGGGAACTCAACGCTTTAGTCTGAAGGGAAAGTTAGCTCCCAGATATATCGAACCTTTCAAGATTCTGAACCGCAGAGGAGAAGTATCGTATCAACTGGAACTGCCTGAAGAGATGTCATCCATCCACAATGTGTTCCATATCTCGTTACTTCGCAAATGCTTGGAAGTGCCTGAGAAGACTGAAGTTTTCAAGAATATCGATCACAGAGCAGTGGAAATCAACAATGACCTGACCTATCGGGAAGTGCCCATTCGTATCTTAGAAGAAGCCTACAGAACCACTAGGACCAGGAGTATCAAGTTTCTCAAGATTCAGTGGAGCAACCATACCAAGGAGGAAGCCACTTGGGAGCGCGAGGATTACATTAGGACAGAGTTCCCAGATCTCTTTAGTTCCTAGTTTTCTTGTAAATCTCGGGACGAGATTTTATTTAAGGGGGAAGGTTTGTAACATCCCAAAACTTCAATCCAAGAGTATCAAAGATCAAATCATCCAAATTTAGGACTAACAAAAACTTTTCCAAATTTAAAACGAAAGCATTCATATATGTGTGCATTTAAAATAGGAGTTGTTTGGAATTGCCATGATTGTGTGGTCCTTTGCTTCTAAAATGTTTCTTAGCTGATTTAAACATCATCTACATCCTTCCCAAACTTTTCCTAAAAGAAATCAAATCAAAAAGAATTAAAATGAAGGAATGGTCATTTGGACAAATTTAACTCTCATGCCTACTTTGGCTATTCCTAGTACTCATTTCTTAACAGAAACAATTATGGATCTTTACACCCCTTGCTAGTACACATAATGAGGTACCAAGGCCCACCTTTTGATCTTCTACAAACATTCTGGACACTATTTTAAATGACAGTTTAAAATTGAATCTAATGCATATGCATAGATCACCCCTATTTCAAAAACCATGTATTTGAGCTCCATTTTCAAAACCCTTGCAACCAGAGACTACCTAGCAATAGTGGAGATCACCCAAAAAATTTGAACTCAAAGTTAAAAACTTTTTCTCTTGCGGCCATTTCATCAAACACTTGGCAGGCAGAATCATAACTCTAATCCTAGCTCACTGTTTTGAACAGGGTTTTGCCCCCATTTGATCTCCATTTAATCCCTCTGTCCCCCTTTGATCAAACCATGCCAATTGCAGCCCATCCCCTATGCCCTAGTGGCCATGCCAAGCCATGCCGAGCACCACCCTAGCCGACCAACCTTGCAACCGTCGCAGCAGACCACTCCCCTTCCCTCGCCATGTCTAGGAGGTAGCCAACGCCGCACCGCCCCTCTCTGTCCCTTGCCCGAGCCAAGAGAAGCCGTGGACCACCGAGGAGAAGCCGCGCCCAGTGCCACCAGACCATGCCGACGCCGCCCTCAGAGCGCGCACTGCCCCCGCATGCACAAGCCACCACTCGACACCAGCCCACGCCCACCGCTCCGCCTCGACCTAGAGAACACCCCAGACACCCCCGTTCGCCGCCCAAAGCCCCATAGCCACCGCTCGCCATGGACACCGCCTCCTCTGCCTCTCAGAGCTCCACCTCACCCCGACCGCATGCCACCGCCCCTATGGCTGCATTGAAGCGCTAGAGCACCGCCAGGGGAGCGCCCATCGATCGCCACCCTCAGCCATGCCGCTAGCTCGCCGTAGCCATGTCGCCACCGTCGACCGCCCATCCCGCTCGGTCTCACCGTCGAGCCTATAAAAGGAGCCCTCCCCAGCCATTCTTCTCCACACCATTCCACTCCCCTCACCTCTCTGAACCTCAACCACCCCTCGCCGGAGCAAGTGGAGCAGCAGCTCGCCGGAATTGGAGCCGGAGCCGCCACCTCTGGAGAAGAAGGGTGCCGTTGATTCCGGCCACCCCAAGCTCCGCCGTGACCACGCCTCGCCTCGCCGTCGTCTTCCACTTTGTTCGCCCGCATCGCCGACCCCGGTGGAGCCCTGGTACGCCCCCAGTAGACCCCCACCGAGACGCTAGGGTTCGATCTCGCCGGCGACCCGTCCGTCGTCGACGACGACCCTCAGCCGTAGATCTAGCCTCTAATCGCACGACCCACAGCGCGCGTACCGCTTCACGTTTTAAGTGCCGCTGACCAGTGGGACCCCCCCTGTCAGCTGAGCCCTGTGCCACGTAGCATCACTGGGCCGGCCCATTTCCTTTCCTGCGCAAGCCCGTAGAATCAAATCTAGGTTTTTCTTTTTAGTTAGAATATAGTTTCTGTCCAGTGTTTCAAAATTCAATTCTGTGAGTTTGACAAATCCAAATTTCATGAAACTAATTTTTTCTGAAAGGTATTGAAATGCTCTACCCAAGCCCATTGGATTTAATCCATTTAGAGTTATAGATTTCTCCTAATAAAAATAAGAAGACAGAAGCTTTGGCAACTTGAAACATTTTTGTAAAATCAACCAAGTTAGCTTTTGAGTTGATTCCAACTCTCAAAAATCACATTTCATCATATCTATCCAAATATGTAATAATATTAAGGTTTATAGACAGTGACTTTGGACTAGTACCAAAATAATGCTATATAGGCATTTCTAGTCACTTTAAATCATTAAATAATAAACTTAAACCAAAGTAATATTGATCCAACCTTTAAATCTCATTCCCACATGTTAGAATATGTGGTGAGGACATGTGTCCACATGATCCCATATTTTGGTGGTGAATATTAAATTTTAGTTAATATTTCAATGAGTAGAAATTACTTTTCCAAAATAAAAAGGTTGAAACTATTGAATTAAAACTTGTGGTGTTTGGGATGATAATAGATCATCAATTGTGTGGTTTAGAGTACTACTTAGCCTAAGTTAAGTATTGTTTGGTGATTGTGCACTCCCTGTGTATTTCTAGACGCTAGTACCGACCAAGCCTTCGAGGAGGAGGAGTTCTACCAAGAAGAAGAAGAAGAAAACTTCAACCACTGCACCAACCAAGGCAAGATATTAGTGGCAAGCTAACCCTTGCAAACATGCTTTAGTAAGCTATTGTAGCAAGCTAGATTAACACTAGATGGTTTAGTAAAGATGCCTTAAGCATACTTTGATCACACCCCCTTAGTTTACACAAAGTTCTTAAATTAATTTTGAAGGTAGCATAAAGAGTATAAAACTTGACCTATTTAGGAACCTTTAGATGTCATTCTATGGCATGAGATTGATCCCACCTTTCCACCTTAGTGAACACTCTTAACCTAGTGTTTTAGAATAGATCAAACTTGAGTCATTTTAGATGGGAACACTTGGTGAAAATGAGTTATGAAAACCTTGGAATGATGAGTCATTCTATTGAGATGTTTTGACATGTGTTGAGAAACACAATTGGTTTATGATGATGAAAATGATGAGGCATGAGCCTTAACCCTTTTGATAAAACTGATGGTTGGATTCGGATGCGATACCATTCCAAATTTACCGTACAACCACATCACCTGAATTGGGTAAGGCTTGGCTGGAAATTTATATGCATTAGTATTAGTTCCCTCACGGGAGAGGTTTGAGCTGAGGCTACCTCTCAATGATGTCCACCTATGCAGTGCCCAAGATGACTGATGGTCATGGTTGGGAGGCCATACTCATAGGAGAGGTGCTTGTACTAGGGTGTGTAAAGGGAAGGTTATGTTTGATTATCTGCATACTAAGTATGATGATTCAGGGTTATCCCTGACAGATGTATCGAATCTTGTGGTGAAAGTGTACCACCTCTGTAGAGTGTCAAACTATTCGAATAGCCGCGTCCGCGGTTATGGACAGTTGGAATGGCCATACTGTTTTGTTGTCAGATGTTTTCTAAATAACTTGAAATGAATGATGAACCTGGACTTGACCACAACAGGGTTGTGTAGATGAAATTAGCTTCCCAACTTAAGTGATTCTAGAACTTTACTTTATCTTTTCTTGTTCAGAACTCAGCTTAGGTTTCAAACTTAACTTGATAGTTATTCTTTCAATTCAGCACTTTAACTTAGAGTTATAACCCTTGCTATAGTAGTTTGCGAGTACTTAAAGAGTACTCATGGCTTTTGTCCCTGGCTATTATCATGGCTAGACTATGAAGGAGATTATCAAGATGATGGTCAGCAGGACGGCTATGATAACTAGGACTATCTGCCTTCGTCAGCATTGCCTGTGCCCCTAAAGATGGACCCCATCGCTACGTTATCGTTTATTTCCGCTGCTTGTTGTATTAAAGACTAGATCATGAGATCCTTATTTGTGTAAAACCTTATGTATGGTTTTTAATGGATGATGTACTATGATATCCAATCCGTTATGTCTCGCAAAAATGGTAATCCTGGGATTGCGAGGTATGGCATAACGGGCATCTGGGATTAAAAATCCGGGTGTTGATAATATAACTCAGATTGGACCTCACTTTCACCTTAATCACATTAAAGATGCTTATGATAGGGGCAATGAGAGCTCAAAGCTAATGACTACCATACTTTCAGCATTTGGAAGCCTTTCAAACTTTTCAAAACCTGTTCATTTCCTTGTTGAGTCTCCACACATTCTATGAGAACTTTCTTGAGAGCATAGTGGCCATTCTTAGTTCTATGTGCATTGTCCCAAGACGTGTTGATTGATGCATACCTTGATATTGCTTGTTTTAAACTATTTGTATCTAGTCACTCTTGTGAACTTTGAAGGTGTCCTATGCATTTATGTTTGCTACTCTATGAGGGACAAGCTGAATGCCACTATGCAATGTTTTCTTTATGTGAAACAAACAAATGTCTTCCAAAGCATTGTTATTCATAAACCTTTTGTTTGTGACTTTTCATGTTGCATCATAGTTTCTTTGTCTTATTGCTAGAAGTTTGTCTTTCATGTTATGATTGAAGTACTAAATTCCAGCTTTGAATGTTTTACAAATACTTTGATCAAGTTTATGATGGTGCATGTTACCTCAAAAATTATTCTTTCTTTTTATCACTTACCTACTCGAGGACGAGCAGGAGTTAAGCTTGGGGATGTTGATACATTGCAAATGTATCTATAATTTTTGATGTTCCATGCTTGGTTTTATCCACTTTCTTGTGTTCTGTCCACACTTTGGAGTACTTTTCATATGATTTCTTGGACTAACCTATTAACAAGAGCCACAATGCCAGCTACCTGTTTTCTGCTGTTTTTGGTTCCAGGAAAGTCAGAAAATGAATATTCTTAGAATTGGATGGGACAAAATCCAAAGTGCCTAGTTTTCCAGAAGACTCCAGGAGACAGAATACGAGACGGAGGAGGGCCAGGGGCTGGCCACCCCCCAGGCGTGGGCTGGGCCTGGCCGCGCCAGGGCATGGTGTGGTGGCCCCAGGCACCCCCTTGGTCTCCCTCTTCGCCTATAAGAGGCCTTCTGACCTAAAAACTCCGTGGGGTTCGACGTTTTTCCAGAAGGAGTTCCGCTTTGCCGCCACCATCAGATTCCACGAAACAGCACCAGAAACTCCATTCTGGCACCCTGCCGGGACGGGGAATTGGAGGAGATCATCGCCATCATCATCACCATCGCTTCTCCATCGACCATCCATGTTTCCCCCATCTATGAGTGAGTAATCCCCCGCTGTAGGCTATGGGGATGGTAGGGATTGGATGAGATCGTTCGTGTAATGGCATCAGATTGTTAGGGCATGGTTCCTAGTATCTTTTATTAGTGCTTTATGACTTTGTTGCGACTTGTTGTGCTTAATGCTTGTCACTAGGGCCCGAGTGCCATGATTTCAGATCTGAACATGTTATTGATTCATTATGATAGTATTGTTTTTGGTCTTATCTACAAGTTGTATACACACGTTGTTGTCCGGAACCAATGGCCCCGAAGTGACAGAAATCGGGATAACCGGAGGGAATGTCTTTGATGTGAGGATCACATGTGTTCACGGAGTGTTCATGCTTTGCTCCGGTGCTCTATTAAAAGGAGCACCTTAATTGCCAGTAGTTCCCTTGAGGCCCCGCTGCAAACGGGCTGGCAGGACAAAAGATGTTGTGCAATTTCTCATTGCGAGCACGTATGACTATATGGGACACATGCCTACGATTATCTAGTACTTGGATGCTTTATCTTATTTATCTGCAATTGCCCTATGGTCTGATTGCTATGTGAATTGTCTTGTCCGTGGAACGCCCGTCCATCCATACCTATGCCTACCGCACTCGAATCCCACTGTTTATTGTTATTGTTACTACTGTCTTTACTTTACTGCTGCTGCTACTTTGCTATTCCTACTACAAAACTGTTCCTACTGATGAACTGATCTGAGCAAGATTGTTTCCAGGTGCAGCTGAATTGACAACTCAGTTGTTAAGGCTTATAAATATTCTTTGGCTCCCCTTGTGTCGAATCAATAAATTGTGTTTCACTTCCCTCCAAAATACTGCGATACACCCCTATACTTGTGGGTCATCATGGATCCATGTGTGGTTTGTGGAAAGAACACACATGGAATGACTCTGGTTGATCCATGTGGTTTGTGGAAAGAACACACATGTAGTGACATTGGTTGATCCATGTGGTTTGTGGAAAGAACACACATGCAATGACTTTGGTGGATCCATGTGTGGTTTGTGAAAAGAACACACATGCAATGACTCTAGAGGATCCATATGTGGTTTGTGGAAAAGAACAGACATGCAATGAACATTTGTTGATCCATGTGTGGTTGTGACATTAACACACATGCAATTACTCTAGTGGATCCATATGTGGTTCATGGAAAGAACTCACATGCAATGACATTTGTAGATCCATATGAGGTTTGTGAAAAGAACACACATCGAATGACATTGGTTGATCCATATGTGGTTTATGACAATAACACACGTGCAATTACTCTGGTGGATCCATATGTGAAAAGAACACACATGCAATGACTCTGGTGGATCCATATGTGGTTCATGGAAAGAACACACATGCAATGAAATTGGTGGATCCATGTGTGGTTTGTGATATGAACACACATGCAATGACTAGTGGATCCATATCTGGTTTGTGAAAACAACACACATGCAATGACTCTGGTGGATCCATATTTGGTTCATGGAAAGAACACACATGCAATGGCATTTGTTGATCCATATGTGGTTTGTGGAAAGAACACACATGCAATGACATTTGTTGATCCATGTGTGGTTTGTGACATGAACACACATGCAATTACGCTGGCAGATCCATGTGTGGTTTGTGGAAAGAACACACATGCAATGACTCTGGTTGATCCATGTAGTTTGTGGAAAGAACACACATGTAATGACATTGGTTGATCCATGTGGTTTGTGGAAAGAACACACATGCAATGACTCTGGTGGATCCATATGTGGTTTGTGAAAAGAACACACATGCAATGACTCTAGTGGATCCATATGTGGTTTGTGAAAAGAACACACATGCAATTACTCTGGTGGATCCATATATGGTTTGTGGAAAAGAACACACATGCAATGACATTGGTTTATCCATATATGGTTTGTGGAAACAACACATATGCAATTACATTTGTTGATCCATGTGTGGTTTGTGAAAATAAGACACATGCAATGACATTGGTGGATCCATATTTACTTTGTGGAAAGAACACACAGGCAATTACTCTGGTGGATCCATGTGTGGTTTGTGGAAAGAACACACATGCAAATACTCTAGTGGGTACATATGTGGTTTATGGAAAGAACACACATGCAATGACTCTGGTGGATCCATATGTGGTTTGTGAAAAGAACACAGATGTAATGACTCTAGTGGATCCATATGTGGTTTGTGAAAAGAACACACATGCAATTACTTTGGTGGATCCATATGTGGTTTGTGGAAAAGAACACACATGCTATGAACATTGGTGGATCCATGTGTGGTTTGTGACATTAACACACATGCAATAACTCTGGTGGATCCATATGTGGTTCATGGAAAGAACACCCATGCAATGACGTTTGTTAATCCATATGTGGTTTGTGGAAAGAACATACATGCAATAACATTTGTTGATCCATGTGTGGTTTGTGACATGAACACATATGCAATTACTTTGGTGGATCCATGTGTGGTTTGTGGAAACAACACACATGCAATTACTCTAGTGGGTACATATGTGGTTTGTGGAAAGAACACACATGTAATGACATTGGTTGATCCATCTGGTTTATGGAAAGAACACACATGCAATGACTCTGCTGGATCCATGTGTGGTTTGTGAAAATAACAAACATGCAATTACTCTGGTGGATCCATATGTGGTTCATGGAAAGAACACACATGCAATGACATTTGTTGATCCATATGTGGTTTGTGAAAAGAACACACATGCAATGACATTGGTTCATCCATATGTGGTTTATGACAATAACACACTGATACATTGCAAATGTATCTATAATTTTTGATGTTCCATGCTTGGTTTTATCCACTTTCTTGTGTTTTGTTCCAACTTTGGAATACTTTTGATATGATTTATTGGACTAACCTATTAACAAGAGCCATAGTGCCAGCTGCCTGTTCTCTGCTATTTTTGGTTCCAGGAAAGTCAGAAAATGAATATTCTCGGAATTGTACGGGACAAAAATCCAAAGTGCCTATTTTTCCGGAAGGGATCAAGTGCCAGAATACGAGACGGAGAAGGGCCAGGGACCGGCCACACCACCTGGCCACGCGGCCAGGCTGGGCCCATGCCAGGGGGTGGTGTGGTGGCTCCCGACACCCCCTCGACCTCTCCTTCCGCCTATATATTGCCCTCAGGACGAAAACCCTAAGGCCTGATCAAAAAATCCACGAAAGAGTCTGTAGCCGCCGTCATCTCCATCCCTAGATCAGGAGGGATCTGAAGCTCTTCCCGGCACCCTGCCGGAGAGGGGAATTCACCCTGGAGGCCTTCTTCATCGCCATGCAAGCCTCCGGTGTGATGCGTGAGTAGTTCATCCTTGGACTACGGATCCATGTAGTAGCTAGATGGCTGGTTCTCCTCCTTTGTGCTTTCATGTTTAGATCTTGTGAGCTCTGTTCATGATCAAGATCATCTATTTGTAATTCATACATGTTGTGTTTACGGGGATCCGATGGATATTGAGATGTTATTTCAGATTGATTATTGATTCTATCATGTCTTTGTTATTTGAGATCTTGCATGCTTTCCGTTGTTAGTAGCTATCTTGGCCAAGTAGATGCTAGCAACTCTAAGAGTTAGTATTTATGCTCGATAGTGGGTTCATGCCTCTGGTAATCTGGGGAAGTGACAGAAATCTCTAAGGTACTAGATGTGCTGTTGCTACTAGGGAGAAAACAACAATCCTTTGTTCATAGAACAATCGTATTGTTTACTTTACACGCAGTTCGTAGAGCAATAATCTGTTGCTTGCAACTTAATACTGGAGGGGGTTCGGATGATAACCTGAAGGTGGATTATTAGTCATAGATGCAGTTGGATGGCGGTCTATGTATTATGTTGTAATGCCCAATCAAGTCTCAGAGGAGTCAAGATGATTAGTATATGCATGTATTGCTTTCTCCGTGTTTGTCAATTGCCCCGCTGTAATTTGTTCACCCAGCATGTTATCTATCTAAGGAGAGCCACCTCTAGTGAACTATGGATCCCGGTCCTTGTCTTTACATACAATATATAAACTGTTTACTGCTTTGTGTTTACTTTCTGCAAACTTTTACTTCTTTCCATTCGATAAGTTTAATCCTTTGTTTTCCGCAAAACACGGTGAGATTGACAACCTCATCGCAAGTTGGGGACAAAGTTCTGTGGTTGTGTTGTGCAGGTCTCCATGTTGCTACTAGCACCAGTAGTGCGCCCTGCCAAAGCTCAGCTAGTAACACCTTTGAGGTGTTTCCTTGCTCCTACTGGTTCGATTAAACCTTGGTTTCATAACTGAGGGAAACTTGCTGATGTGCTCATCATACCTTCCTCTTGGGGTTCCTAACAAGCTCTACATCAACCACGAGCCATCAACACTTTTCTGGGCGCCGTGCATTGAGCCATCAAGCAATTTTCTGGCATTGTTGCCAGGGAACAAAGAAGAAGAAACTCCCACGTCAACTACACGCCAGCAAAGATTTTCTGGCGTCGTTGCCGGGGAGTCAAGGACATCTTCACAAGGGGAGTCCCTCATAACCAATCTCTTTACCTTGTTGTTTTTGTTTTGCTTTGTTTATTTTTTTCTTTGTTTGCTTGTTTTGTTCTTCAAAAACACAAAAAATTAGTTTTACTAGTTTGCTTTCTTATTTCAAAAACACAAAAAAATTAGTTCCTATCTTGAGTTGCCACTATGTCTAGCCTTGCTCCAATCACTATGTCACCCGAGGAAATGATTTTCACTTTTAAACAAGGAATTGAGGAAAGTTTTAAGGAAGCTTGGTCTAGAATCTCTTATCTACATGAAAAAACTAAGCCTAAAATGACTCAAAGCTTGTTCCTTAGCAGTTTTTACCTTGGGATTGCTCTTTGCTATAGATATGCTTTAGATGCTTTTGTGGGAGGAGATTTCCTCCAATGTAATGAGGATGATGCTATTAATGCTATAAAGAAATTGATCCTCACTTACAACATGCCTAGCCAAACTGATATTTCTTTCGCAAAAATATTTGCTAGGTTGAACACTCTTGAGGCTAGCACTACTAGCTTAGAAAGTTGCTATAATACGCTTAGGGAGCATCACAATTATGTTCCAATAAATTCTGAACCATCAAAGTGGCTCCCTACAGTAAAGATTAAGATAAACACTGAAACTTTTCAAGCCCGCTGCGATATCATGTCTGAATTTTGTCTTATGCCCAAAGATATTTATGAATCTTTGAATCTTTGGGGGCTTACTGAAGGAGGAAAATAAATATCTCTTGCTAATAATGCTACCTTATTTCCTATTGGAATAGCTGAAGGAGTGTTTACAAAGATCCTTGGGAAAATGATTTCTACTAATTATCTTGTTATTGAATGTGCAGGAAAAGGACAAATTACACTTGGAAGATCCCTATTAGAACTCCTTGGAGCAATAATAGATGTGGGAAAGGGGACCATGCACCTTTATTCTCCACCAAACAATCACATTTTCCCAAAGGTTAAGAATACAAATAAGATAGGTAAGGGCAAGAAAGTTGGTTTTAATGCTTCTTCGTTTGAGAACACTTGATTCTTTCTTTGGTTCTTGTGCCTAACTTAAAGGCGTTAAAGAAAAGTACTTGTTGGGAGATAACCCAAGAGTTTTAGATGAGTCTTGGAAGTTATTACTTCAGTAATAACCTCTCCTTATCCTTTTTATTTGCTTTTTGTGCCAAGAGTAACCTCTAATGAGAGTGAAGTAATGATTGGGAAAGTTGCTGTCCCGAAATAGATTCTTGTGATTCTTACTGCTTTTTGTTTACTTTCTGCAAAATTTTACTTCTTTCTATTCGATACGTTTAATCCTTTGTTTTCTGCAAAACACGGTGAGATTGACAACCTCGTCGCAAGTTGGGGACAAAGTTCTGTGGTTGTGTTGTGCAGGTCTCCACGTTGCTACTAGCACCGGTAGTGCGCCCTGCCAAAGCTCAGCTAGTAACACCTTTGAGGTGTTTCCTTGCTCCAACTGGTTCGATTAAACCTTGGTTTCATAACTAAGGGAAACTTGCTGCTGTGCTCATCATACCTTCCTCTTGGGGTTCCCAACGAGCTCTACATCAACCACGAGCCATCAACACTTTTCTGGGAGCTGTGCATTGAGCCATCACACACATGCAATGCCATTGGTTGATCCATATGTGAAAACAACACACATGCAATGACTCTGGTGGATCCATATGTGGTTCATGGAAAGAACACACATGCAATGACATCGGTAGATAAATGTGTGGTTTGTGACATGCACACACATGCAATGACTCTAGTGGAACCATATGTGGTTTCTAAAAAGAACACACATGCAATGACTCTGGTGGATCCATATTTTGTTCATGGAAAGAACACACATGCAATGACATTTGTTGATCCTTATGTGGTTTGTGGAAAGAACACACATGCAATGACTCTGGTCGATCCATATGTGGTTTGTGGAAAATAACACACATACAATGACATTGGTAGATCCATATGTGGTTTGTGGAAAAGAACACACATGCAATGAACACTGGTGGATCCATGTGTGGTTTGTGGAAAGAACACACATGCAATGACATTGGTGGATCCATATGTGGTTCATGGAAAGAATCCACATGCAATGACATTGGTGGATCCATGTGTGGTTTGTGACATGAACACACATGCAATGACATTGGTTGATCCGTATGTGGTTTATGAAAATAACACACATGCAATGAACATTGGTGGATCCATGTGTGGTTTGTGACATTAACACACATGCAATTACTCTGGTGGATCCATATGTGCTTCATGGAAAGAACACACTTGCAATGACATTGGTGGATCCATGTGTGTTTGTCACATGAACACACATGCAATGACTCTAGTGGATCCATATGTGGTTTGTGAAAAGAACACACATGCAATGACTCTGGTGGATCCATATTTGGTTCATGGAAAGAACACACATGCAATGACATTTGTTGATCCATATGTGGTTTGTGGAAAGAACACACATGCAATGACTCTGGTGGATCCATATGTGGTTTGTGGAAAATAACACACATACAATGACATTGGTAGATCCATATGTGGTTTGTGGAAAATAACACACATGCAATGAACACTGGTGGATCCATGTGTGGTTTGTGGAAAGAACACACATACAATGACATTGGTGGATCCATATGTGGTTCATGGAAAGAACCCACATGCAATAAGATTGGTGGATCCATGTGTGGTTTGTGACATGAACACACATGTAATGACACTGGTTGATCCATATGTGGTTGATGTCAATAACACATATGCAATGCCATTGGTTGATCCATATGTGAAAGGAACACGCATGCAATTACTCTGGTGTACCCATATGTGGTTTGTGGAAAGAACACACATGCAATGACTCTAGTGGATCCATACACTACTAGAAAATGGGCCTTTGGTTCGGGCCACTAGTCCCGGCCGTGGCTGGGGCCGGGACTAATGGTCCGAACCAGATGGCCCGAGGAGGCCGAGGCACTTTGTCCCGGTCCGTAAGGAACCATTAGTCCCGGTTTGATATACAAACCGGGACAAATGGGTCTGGGCTGACGCGCGTGCTCCTGGCAGAACCTTTAGTCCCGGTTTGTATTTCAAACCGGGACTAATGGCCTGGCCCTATATATATGCACCCAACCCTCAACTCTCTCTTGTTTTTTTTCCTATGTGAAAGGTGGGTATAACTTTGTGCTAACTTTTTTTCTTCATATGCACTAGAGGTGTTCGGTGAAATGCCTGTTAGAGCGATGCCACTTGAGTTCACACAAGACAAAATATGATATGAGGTGCTAGAGCGACACTTAAGGTTTCTCCTCTTTGTTTTGAAGTGTCCTAAAAGGTTAGCAACTATTTTCTCGTTTTGACCGCGTGGTACTAATTTAAGCATCGTGATTGCGTTTGATATATATGCATGGTTGTATGATGCAGATGAGCCACCCATGGATGTACGGTGACCGACACTCTGACACTTACAGAGAAGGCGTGCGTTCTTTTCGCCTTGTGGCCGACGCGAACAAGCGGCGGGATGGTTTTATGTGTTGTCCATGTGTTGAATGTTGGAATGAGCAGGCTCACACTTCCTCAAGAGTCATTCAGAGCCACCTGCTTCGGTCCGGTTTCATGTCTGGCTATAATGTTTGGACCAAGCACGGAGAAAGAGGGGTTATGATGGAAGATGGCGATGAAGAAGAGAACGATGATGACAACTACCGATCTGTGTTCCCTGAATACGATGATACCGCAGTTGAAGATAATGAAGAAGAAGGGGGTGAAGAATGAGAACTAGATGAGCCCGTTGATGATTTTGGTCGGGTCATTAGTGATGCAAGGCGAGACCGCGACACAGAAAAGGAGAGGTTGCAGTTCGAGCAGATGTTACAGGACCACAGCACATTGCTGTATCCAACTTGTGAAGATGGCCAGAAGAAGCTGGGTAGCACACTGGAATTGTTGAAGTGGAAGGCAGAGACCGGTATGACTGACTCGGGATTTGAAAAGTTGCTGGTAATAATGAAGAAGCTGCTTCCAAGAAATAACCAATTGCCCTCCAGTACGTACAAGGCAAAGAAACTTGTCTGCCCTCTAGGATTAGACGTGCAGAAGATACATGCATGCCCTAATGACTGCATCCTCTACCGCGGTGAGAAGTTCGAGAATATGGATAAATGCCCAGTATGCACTGCATTGCGGTATAAGATCAGAAAAGATGACCCTGGTGATGTTGAGGGCGAGCCACCCAGGAAGAGGGTTCCTGCCAAGGTGATGTGGTATGCTCCTATAATACCATGGTTGAAACGTTTGTTAAGAAATAAAGAGCATGCCAAGTTGTTGCGATGGCACATGGAAGACCGTAAGAAAGACGGGATGTTGAGGCACCCTGCTGATGGTCGGCAGTGGAGAAAAATCGAGAGAGACTTCCCGGACTTTGCTGGTGACGCAAGGAACTTATGGTTTGGTCTAAGTACCGATGGCATGAATCCTTTTGGGGAGCAGAACTGCAGTCACAGCACCTGGCCCATGACTCTATGTATCTACAACCTTCCTCCTTGGTTGTGCATGAAGCGGAAGTTCATTATGATGCCAATGCTCATCCAAGGCCCGAAGCAACCCGGCAACGACATTGATGTGTACCTAAGGCCATTAGTTGATGAACTTCTACAGTTGTGGGCCAAACCAGGTGTACGTGTGTGGGATGAGCACAAACAGCAAAAATTTGACCTACAAGTGTTGTTGTTCGTAAACATCAATGATTGGCCTGCTCTTAGTAACATTTCAGGACAGACGAACAAAGGATACAATGCATGAACGCACTGTTTAGATGAGACTGAAAGTATATATCTGGATAAATGTAGAAAGAATATGTACCCGTACAATCGACGTTTTCTTCCGCCCAGTCATCCCTTAAAGAAGAAAGGCAAGCATTTCAATGGCAAGGCAGAAACCCGGACGAAGCCTGTCCCCCGTAGTGGTGCTGATGTATTTGGTATGGTCAAGGATTTGTATATAATCTTTGGAAAGGGTCCTGGAGGACAACCTGTTCCGAAAGACCCCATTACCGGACACGCACCCATGTGGAAGTAGAAATCTATATTTTGGGAGCTACCCTATTGGAAAGTGCATGAGGTCCGCTCTGCAATCGACGTGATGCACCTGACGAAGAATCTTTGCGTGAATATTCTAGGCTTCCTGGGCTTGTATGGGAAGTCAAAAGATACCCCGGCAGCACGGGAGGACCAGCAACATCATAAAGGAGGAGATGGCAAGCATCCAAGGAAGTTTCAAGGGCTTGCCAGCTGCGCTCTTACCAAAGAAGAGAAGGAAATCTTTTTTGAAGTCCTTTTTAGTATCAAGGTCCCATCTGGCTTCTCGTCGAATATAAAGGGAATAGTAAGTATGAAAGAGAAAAAATTTCAAAACCTAAAGTCCCATGACTGCCATGTGCTTATGATGCAATTGCTTCCGGTTGCATTGAGGGGAATTCTACCAGAAAATGTTCGACTAGCCATTGTGAAGGTATGTGCATTCCTCAATGCAATTTTCTCAGAAGGTAATCGATCGAGAAAGTCTATCAGGGTTACAGATTGATGTGGTCCAATGCCTGGTCAGCTTCGAGTTGTTGTTCCCGCCATCCTTCTTCAATATTATGACGCACCTCCTAGTTCACCTAGTCGAAGAGATTAGAATTCTCGGTCCCGTGTTTCTACATAATATGTTCCCCTTCGAGAGGTTCATGGGAGTCTTAAAGAAATATGTTCATAATCGTGCTAGGCCAGAAGGAAGCATCTCCAAGGGCTATGGAACAGAGGAGGCCATTGAGTTTTGTGTTGACTTTCTTCCTGACCTTAAGCCGATTGGTGTTCCTGAATCTCGGTATGAGGGGAGGATGACTGGAAAAGGCACACTAGGAAGGAAATCAATGGTATGTAGGGACGGGCATTCTTTCACTCAAGCACACTACAGAGTTCTACACAATTCCACCGTGGTGGCTCTGTATATCGAGAAACACAAGAATATTCTACGCTCCAAAAACCCGGGGAAGCCTGAAACCTTGATTAAAGGGGAACACGAGAAGAATTTTGGCAATTGGTTACAGACACATCTCATGAATAACACCACTGTTGGAGATGAGTTGTACTCATTGGCCAGGTTACCATCTTCGACTATATGTACTTTCCAAGGGTATGATATAAATGGGAATACATTTTACACGATCGCCCAAGATAAAAAGAGCACCAACCAAAACAGTGGTGTCCGCTTTGATGCAACAGATGACAATGGGCAGAAGGACACATATTATGGATACATAGAGGAGATATGGGAACTTGACTGTGTACCTACTTTTAAGGTCCCTTTGTTTCGGTGCAAATGGGTCAAGCTGACAGGAGGCGGGGTACATGTAGACCAAAATTACGGCATGACAATAGTGGATCTCAACAATCTTACGTACATGGATGAACCATTCGTCCTAGCCAACGATGTGGCTCAGGTTTTCTATGTGAAGGACATGTCGACCAAACCGAGAAAAAGGAAAGATAAGCATAAGATATAGAATACGATGAGCCAAAGCGCCACATAGTTCTTTTAGGAAAAAGAAACATCGTGGGAGTAGATGACAAGACAGACATGTCAGAAGATTACAATAAGTTTCATGAAATTCCGCCCTTCAAAGTGAAAACTGACCCAAGCATCCTGTTAAATGATGAAAATTCTCCATGGCTACGGTGCAGAAGAAAACCACAACACTAGATGTTGGTGATGTGTAATAATGTATTAAACCTTTTATTTGAGACATAAATCTATGTAATGTATTAAACCTTTTATTTGAGACATAAATCTATGTAATGTATTAAACCACAACCCTTCATGTAATACATCTTGCTCAATCAAACTAGACGTTGATGACCGGGTTCTGAGCTACGGGAGGTGATCACCCAAAGAGAAGGAACCATCACAAGAGAAGGAACCCACAAACACTAAGGATACATAGCACAACTGAAAATTAAGATACATAGCACAACCAAAAATTAAGAAACATGCATAATGTTGGAGTGATTCAGTCATGCTCCTGCCTAGCCCTGTAATACGCGCCACTGTAGTCGTCGTAGTCACCGGCTTCGTGTAATACAACTAAAAATGGTTAATAGTTTGACGAGTTAGAATAATTATTTTATAAAACAGAAAATGGATTTGAATCTCTTATTCAAATTCAAGCACTTTTTATGTTAAAAATTTAGTGAGATTCAAAAATATGCAAAATATAATACTTAATGTATTTTTAAATTGGAAATGGCAAAATGGTTATTAGTTTCACTAGTTAGAATAATTATTTTATAAAATAGAAAATAGATTTCGATTACTTATTCAAATTCAAAAAAAATTCATGTTAAAAATTTAGTGAGATTCAAAAATATGCAAAATATAATAGTTAATGCATTTTTAAATTGGAAATGGCAAAATGGTTATTAGTTTCACTAGTTAGAATAATTATTTTATAAAATAGAAAATAGATTTGGATTACTTATTCAAATTCAAAAACTTTTCATGTTGAAAATTTTCTCAAATTCATAAGTATGCAAAAACTGTATAATTCAAATATTTTAAAAAATCTAATAGTTACAAATTGTAATATTTGAAAAAACAGGCGCCAACTTAGGCCCAGCGCGTGCAAATTTGGGCCTTTAGTCCCGGCCCAGAACACCATCCGGGACTAAAGGCTCTGCAGGCGAAAAGGCATCCAAAGCCTTTAGTCCCGGTGCGTGGCTGGAACCGGGACTAAAGACCCCCCCCCTTTAGTCCCGGTTCTAGGCACGCACCGGGACTAAAGGGTGGCGGTATTTAAGACGCCGCCTTCTTCCCCGGTCGAATCCTTTGACCAGAGCGAGGAGTAGCACTACGCCGCCAGGCTGCCGAAATACCTCGCCGTCTCTCCGCCCGTCCGCATACCCCGCGTGCCATGTTGCCGCGCCGCGCCGCCGCCTCTTGAGACCCCGCGCCGCCGTGTTGTCGCGCCGCCGCTGGGAGGTAATCCTCGCCGCCTCCCCCCACCGCGCGCTCTGCCTCCGATCCTCTTCGTCCCTGGCCCCAACGAGCCCCGCGCGCTGCCTCCATCCCCCCAGCGAGCCCGGGCGGCGCCCCACGACCGGCGAGCCCAGGCGAGCCCGGCGAGCCCCAGCGAGCGAGCCTGCTCTCTGCCTCCTCTCTCTTGTATTTTTTTATATTAATTAATTAAGATTATTACTAGTAATAGATAGAATTATTACTAGTATTTCTAGTGTATGTTTTTTGTATTACTAGTATCTTTTTTGTAATAGATAGATAGAATTATTACTTGTATTACTAGTATTACTAGTATGTTTTTTGTAATAGATAGATAGAATTATTACTAGTATTTTTGTATTTTTTGTATCTTTTTTATATTTCTAGTGTATGTTTTTTCTATTAATTTCTAGTATAGTATATATTAATTTCTAGTATAGTATATATTTCTAGTATAGTATATATTAATTTCTAGTGTATGTTTTTTTATTTCTTGTATCTTTTTTATATTGTAATATTTATTACTAGTATATAAATATAGTATATATATGTTTGTGTATATATTTATTACTAGTAATAATATATATAGTAGTATATTATATAGTATGTAGTATTATAGTGTCGATTGAGACAGACAAGCATTAGTGCTAAAATAAAGATAAGCTAAAGAAATAACTACCCTAAGTCCGGTAGTGCTCGCAGGCCCCCGGACTTAGGGTTAGGGTGGTGGTGCTCGCGGGCCACCGGACTTAGGGTTAGGTTGGTAGTGCTCGCGGACCCCCGGACTTAGGGTTAATGTGGTAGTTCTCGCGGGCCCCTAGACTTAGGGTTAGGGTGGTGGTGCTCGCGGGCCCCCAGACTTAGGGTTAGGGTGGTGGTGCTCGCGGGCCACCGGACTTAGGGTTATGGTGGTAGTGCTCGCGACCCCCCGGACTTAGGGTTAATGTGGTAGTGCTCGCGGGCCCCCGGACTTAGGGTTAGGGTAGTGGTGCTCGCGGGCCACCGGACTTAGGGTTAGGGTGGTAGTGCTCGCGGGCCCCCGAACTTAGGGTTAATGTGGTAGTGCTCGCGGGCCCCCGAACTTAGGGTTAGGGTGGTGGTGCTCGTAGGCCACCGGACTTAGGGTTAGGGTGGTAGTGCTCGCGGGCCCAACAAACTTAGGGTTAGGGTGGTGGTGCTCACGGGCCCCCGGACTTAGGGTTAGGGTGGTGGTGCTCGCGGGCCCACCGGACTTAGGGTTAGGGTGGTAGTGCTCGTGGGCCCACCGGACTTAGGGTTAGGGTGGTGGTGCTCGTGGGCCCCCGGACTTAGGGTTAGGGTGGTGGTGCTCGCGGGCCCACCGGACTTAGGGTTAGGGTGGTGGTGCTCGCGGGCCACCAGACTTAGGGTTAGGGTGGTAGTGCTCGCGGGCCCCCGGACTTAGGTTTAATGTGGTAGTGCTCGCGGGCCACCGGACTTAGGGTTAGGGTGGTAGTGCTCGCGGACCACCGGACTTAGGGTTAGAGTGGTGGTGCTCGCGGGCCCCCGAAGATAGGGTTAGGGTGGTGGTGCTCGCGGGCCCCCGGACTTAGGGTTAGGGTTAGGGCATCACTATAATTTTGCTATTGTTTAGTATTATTGTAGCAAATTGCGTGTTCATATTATTGTTTAGTATTATTTTATGCAGCAATATTGAATGAAAAATGTTATTGTGTGCATTTTGTAGAAAACTATGGATCCAATCCAGAGAGACCTAGCACAGGAAGAAATGATCAACGACACCCCCCATGTTGATCCACCCGAATCTCTGTCGATTTATCTAAACCCCTCCGGTGAGGGAGAGGAGGTCGACCGAAATGATCAAGGAGAAGCCGACGGCTCCGGTGGTGGAGAAGCCGACGGCGAGGTATATATATGAAGTCTAGTGATCAGTAGATGCATTATCTGAGTTGTATATATATATAAATTGACGAATGTTTCTTCTCTTAGGCCTCCACATCGAGCAAAAAATATTCCAAACGAGGCCCGGCCAAAACGTTGGACGCATCTACGCGTTATACAATTACGCGGGTATCACCACGGGGTGAACCGTTGGAACCCGAAAAGGCTAAAACTGTATTTAAACAACAATGCGGAGTTATGGTTAGGGATCGCACCCCGATCACCGTTCGAGAGTGGAATAAGACCAAAGGGGCGAAAGAGGGTGAGTATGTCGCCGACAGGTGCAAAGAGGGTCTTTGGAATGACCTCATGACACATTTCACCCTGCCAGAATGTGAGGATGATGCCGACACAACTGCATTGAGGAAGAAAGTCAAGAAGTGGAGTCTTACGAAGATGGCCGAACTATTCAAGAACTGGAAGAAAGCATTATGGCAAAAGTATCAGAAGACGAAGAAGACTCCTAAATTTGAATGCTATCTAACGAAGCAACAGGCTAACTGGGATGCATTTGTGAAGTACAAGGAGTCACAACCTGCTATGGAAATGTCGGAGAAAAACAAGAAAAATGCCGCGATGAAGAAATATCACCATCACCTGGGGCCAGGGGGCTACGCGGCTGCCATGCTAAAGTGGGATGCTAAAGAGAATGAGCTGCTTGCTAAAGGGATCACTCCAGAACCAATACGCGAAGAATGGGATCTGAGGGCAAGGAATTGGTTCCTTGGGCATGGGAGTGAGTATGACGAAAGTATAGGGGACCTTATTTGCAGTGACGGGATTAGGATACCCCGGGATACATGGCAGAAAGTGGTGAAGGAGATTAAAGGGGGGCAACAAAGTTCTGTCCCGATAGAGAGAAAGACTTGATGACAAAGGTCCTCGGGAATGACGAACGCGGAGGACATGTACGAGGCCTTGGCCCTAGTTATACGTGGGAGATGGGTTTTCCCAAAGACAGAGATACTTATAGGAGCCGAGAGAGAGCAAAGAGGCGACGGCAAGAGGAGGAGGGAGACATGTTCACCGAGTTGCTAGGAACACTTCGAATGCATCAGCAACAGATTGACGAACTTCGAGGAGCAGCGCGCCTGCAAGATCCTGTACTCGATATTACCGCCGTCCCATCTCAGTGGAGAAGCAGCGTGGCTGAATTGGAGGTCCCTTCTGACGATGCACGTATGGTAGATGGCGGTATCGGCTACCCCATGGATGGAATCAAGGAGCAGACATATTGTGAGCTCCATCAGAAGGTGAAGGACCTATCCATCAAGGTGGCGGTCGGATGTGCTTTACCTTGTCCACCTGGCGCACGCTGGCATGGCCATGAGATTCCAGCTGGCTATGCTAAAGTTGCTGTGGATGAAATCGCAATGGGGTGGGACTCAATGGAGCTTGACATCCCTGGACCTGAAGGTGAGAGGACACTCGGAGAAGTACTGGGTGGTATCATTCTATGGGACAAGAACAACATCAAGCTTCCAGGCTAGACGCCAAAGCCAACACCGCCTCCGAGTGGTCGCATGTCACCTTCACCTCCATCACCTCCAAGAAGCCCACCCCATGACTACGACCACCATAGCCCGAGTCCATCTCGATCTCCGCCGCAGCCTTCGATTAGTACTAAACGACGCAGGAGCCCAAAACGACAAATGTCGCCCCTCCCAAGAGTACCTCATAAGAATCTTCCTATCAGACCTTACGATCGTACTGACGAGGAAACCGACATGATCGTAAAGGCCAAATGTGTTGCGCAGCTTCAAAAGAAGAAACCCGAGCCCGCCCCGGTATACACCCAGAAGCAAAAAGTGTATGCACTTTCTTTTCTGAACACAAAATCGCAATATGACTTGCACCATAAGCCAGATGACTATCGACGCACACTTCAGAAGGAAGTGAAGAAGAGCAAATCAAGTAGAAGTGCAAGCGGGAGCAAATCATCAGGTCAAAGTGCAACCGGGAAAAGAAAGGACGTCCCCCAGCTCGGGGAACAGGCCAAAAAATCGACCCCACCCCTCAAGGTGGTATCCCATGACATTCCCTAGCAGAATATGGAAGAAGCTGCGTAGCTTGCGGCCTCTATGAATGTGACTGTTGAGGAATTGCTAGGTTCCCAGGACGACAAGTTACCCAAGGCTCAGGTAGTCCCTACATATGTCCCAGGGAAGCCTCTGGTCAGCTTTGAGCAGTTCCAAAAACTGCCAACACAAATGCGGAGTTTACATAAATGGTACTTGAAAGCCGTAAAGCAGGAGAGAATAATGATCGTGGCGAAAGTCCCACATGACTACTACTTCCGAGAAGAAGAGGTCCATGTTAAGTTTCCAGAACTCTTCTAGTTATACATTTTCGACACCCTCGACAAAAGTCTCATGAGTTTCTATTGTCTGTAAGTTGTTGAATTCATTTTCTATATATAAGTTGTTCATTTTTTTCAGTTGTTCAGTTCATTGCATGTAATTATCCTAATTATATCCTTTTGTACTCTATTATTATGCAGAATGAAGATCATGGAATGTAAAAGAAGGTCAATCTTTAGTGTTGGGTTCATTGACCCAGATAAAATACATGTACAGACGCTAACGACAAAACCCGAGGACACGCAGGAAAACCTTCTAAGGTTTCTAACGGAGCAAAATTTCTGTGACCACATACTGTTTCCATACAATTTCGCGTGAGGGTCTTACTCTATTGTACACATTCTCTTTTGGTTACTCGATGTTAAGTGTAATTGATGAGTTACTGATGTATATATAAACGTGTACAGTTTCCACTGGATTCTCATGGACATTCAACTTGATAAGGGAAGAGTTGAAGTCATGGACCCATTAAAGAGACCCCTGGAAATGTTTAGGGACATGGAGGACATGCTCCAGAGGTAATTTTCGCGCTACATCGGTCTCTTTCGTTGATTTCCTGAGATATCATGTAATAAATAACTCATTCATTTTCTTTACCGGGTAGGGTTTGGAACCAGTTCAAGAGTGCGGTTACGGGTGACTTTAGTGAGAAGCTAATGTTTAAGTCGGTCTCCGTAAGTAGTACGCGCATCTCTTTACTTCTAGTTTCAATACAATTATGATGCTGGATTATTATTTTGATTGAATTCTATTCTCGTAAAGTGCACGAGGCAGCCACCGAAGATGAATCTATGTGGATTCTACGTTTGCGAGTTCATTCGCACGTTTACCAGTGAGCTGAATGATTATAGAGTCGATGTAAGCAATACATTCATAATATTATTTTTATTACCGTCACTTTTTGTTATCATGATTGATATTCATATTGATCTCCTTTTCTTATATAGTTCGAGAAAATGCGGGATCAGCTCCTACCAGAGCAACGCGTAGTAACAATTGCTGAAGAACTGGCAGGATTCTTGATGAACGATATGATAGATGACGCCGGAGAATTTAGTGTGAATAGGCGTCGATGATCCCCGACCGTGTAAATGAATAGACGGGCTCTAGTCCCGATAATTGTGATCTCCATGTGTAACTATCATGTATATATTTGTATGCTCGATCTTAAGAGAAGTTATCTTATGTATGCACGAACATGTACGGTATGTGGTAGCGTAGAAAACTATTTTGAAATGAAAAAAAGGATACAAATTGAATTCTCTGCCGTGGCAGAGAAAGTGCCTAAAATTCTGTCGTGGCAGAGAACCATTTGTCCCAGTTCGTAATAGGAATCGGGACTAATAGGGGGGCACCCAGCGCCCGCAAAGACAGCCACGTTGATGCCCATTGGTCCTGGCTGGTAAGAGGGCCGGGACTAGTGGGTAGGCCTTTAGTCCCGCCCCTCTAGTCCCGGTTACCAGGACCGGGACTAAAGCCCCTTACAGGCCGGGACTGGAGGCCCGTTTTCCACTACTGATGAGTGGTTTGTGGGAAAGAACACACATGCAATTACTCTAGTGGGTACATATGTGGTTTGTGGAAAGAACACACATGCAATGACTCTGGTGGATCCATATGTGGTTTGTGAAAAGAACACACATCCTATGACTCTTGTGGATCCATGTGTGGTTTGTGGAAAGAACACACATGCAATGACATTGGTGGATCCATATTTGGTTTGTGGAAAGAACACACATGCAATGACATTTGTTGATCCATGTGTGGTTCATGGAAAGAACACACAAGCCATTACTCTGGTGGATCCATGTGTGGTTTGTGACATGAACACACATGCAATTACTCTGGTGGATCCATGTGTGGTTTGGGGAAAGAACACACATGCAATGACTCTGGTTGATCCATGTGGTTTGTGAAAAGAACACACATGTAATGACATTGGTTGATCCATGTGGTTTGTGGAAAGAACACACATCCAATGACTCCGGTGGATCCATGTGTGGTTTGTGAAAATAACACACATGCAATGACTCTAGTGGATCCATATGTGGTTTGTGGAAAAGAAAACACATGCAATGAACATTGGTGGATCCATGTGTGGTTTGTGACATTAACACACATGAAATTACTCTGGTGGATCCATATGTGGTTCATGGAAAGAACACACATGCAATGACATTTGTTGATCCATATGTGGTTTGTGAAAAGAACACACATGCAATGACATTGGTTGATCCGTATGTGGTTTATGAGAATAACATACATGCAATGCCATTGGTTGATCCATATGTGAAAAGAACACACATGCAATGACTCTGGTGGATCCATATGTGCTTCATGGAAAGAACACACATGCAATGACATTGGTGGATACATGTGTGGTTTGTGACATGAACACACATGCAATGACTCTAGTGGATCCATATGTGGTTTGTGAAAAGAACACACATGCAATGACTCTGGTGGATCCATATTTGGTTCATGGAAAGAACACACATGCAATGACATTTGTTGATCCATATGTGGTTTGTGGAAAGAACACACATGCAATGACTCTGGTGGATCCATATGTGGTTTGTGGAAAATAACACACATACAATGACATTGGTAGATCCATATGTGGTTTGTGGAAAAGAACACACATGCAATGAACACTGGTGGATCAATGTGTGGTTTGTGGAAAGAACACACATACAATGACATTGGTGGATCCATATGTGGTTCATGGAAAGAACCCACATGCAATGACATTGGTGGATCCGTGTGTGGTTTGTGACATGAACACACATGCAATGACATTGGTTGATCCATATGTGGTTTATGACAATAACACACATGCAATGCCATTGGTTGATCCATATGTGAAAGGAACACGCATGCAATTACTCTGGTGGATCCATATGAGTTTTGTGGAAAGAACACACATGCAATGACTCTAGTGGATCCATAAGTGGTTTGTGGAAAAGAACACACATGCAATTACTCTAGTGGGTACATATGTGGTTTGTGGAAAGAAAACACATGCAGTGACTCTGGTGGATCCATATGTGGTTTGTGAAAAGAACACACATGCAATGACTCTTGTGGATCCATATGTGGTTTGTGGAAAGAACAGACATGCAATGACATTGGTGGATCCATATTTGGTTTGTGGAAAGAACACACATGCAATGAAATTTGTTGATCCATGTGTGGTTCATGGAAAGAACACACAAGCCATTACTCTAGTGGATCCATGTGTGGTTTGTGACATGAACACACATGCAACGACTCTGGTAGATCCATGTGTGGTTTGTGCAAAGAACACACATGAAATGACTCTAGTTGATCCATGTGGTTTGTGGAAAGAACACACATGTAATGACATTGGTTGATCCATGTGGTTTTGGAAACAACACACATGCAATGACTCTGGTGGATCCATGTGTGGTTTGTGAAAAGAACACACATGCAATGACTCTAGTCGATCCATATGTGGTTTGTGGAAAAGAACACCATGCATTGAACATTGGTGGATCCATGTGTGGTTTATGACATTAACACACATGAAATTACTCTGGTGGATCCATATGTGGTTCATGGAAAGAACACACATGCAATGATATTTGTTGATCCATATGTGGTTTGTGAAAAGAACACACATGCAATGACATTGGTTGATCCGTATGTGGTTTATGAGAATAACACACATGCAATGCCATTGGTTGATCCATATGTGAAAAGAACACACATGCAATGACTCTGGTGGATCCATATGTGCTTCATGGAAGGAACACACATGCAATGATATTGGTGGATCCATGTGTGGTTTGTGACATGAACACACATGCAATGACTCTAGTGGATCCATATGTGGTTTGTGAAAAGAACACACATGCAATGACTCTGGTGGATCCATATTTGGTTCATGGAAAGAACACACATGCAATGTCATTTGTTGATCCATATGTGGTTTGTGGAAAGAACACACATGCAATGACTCTGGTGGATCCATATGTGGTTTGTGGAAAATAACACAGATATAATGACGTTGGTAGATCCATATGTGGTTTGTGGAAAAGAACACACATGCAATGAACACTGGTGGATCCATGTGTGGTTTGTGGAAAGAACACACATGCAATGACATTAGTGGATCCATATGTGGTTGATGGAAAGAATCCACATGCAATGACATTGGTGGATCCGTGTGTGGTTTGTGACATGAACACACATGCAATGACATTGGTTGATCCATATGTGGTTTATGACAATAACACACATGCAATGCCATTGGTTGATCCATATGTGAAAGGAACACGCATGCAATTACTCTGGTGGATCCATATGTGGTTTGTGGAAAGAACACACATGCAATGACTCTAGTGGATCCATAAGTGGTTTGTGGAAAAGAACACACATGCAATTACTCTAGTGGGTACATATGTGGTTTGTGGAAAGAAAACACATGCAGTGACTCTGGTGGATCCATATGCGGTTTCTGAAAAGAACACACATGCAATGAATCTTGTGGATCCATATGTGGTTTGTGGAAAGAACAGACATGCAATGACATTGGTGGATCCATATTTGATTTGTGGAAAGAACACACATGCAATGAAATTTGTTGATCCATTTGTGGTTCATGGAAAGAACACACAAGCCATTACTCTAGTGGATCCATGTGTGGTTTGTGACATGAACACACATGCAATTACTCTGGTGGATCCATGTGTGGTTTGTGGAAAGAACACACATGCAATGACTCTAGTTGATCCATGTGGTTTGTGGAAAGAACACACATGTAATGAGATTGGTTGATCCATGTAGTTTTGGAAAGAACACACATGCAATGACTCTGGTGGATCCATGTGTGGTTTGTGAAAAGAACACACATGCAATGACTCTAGTGGATCCATATGTGGTTTGTGGAAAAGAACACACATGCAATGAACATTGGTGGATCCATGTGTAGTTTGTGACATTAACACACATGCAATTACTCTGGTGGATCCATATCTGGTTCATGGAAAGAACACACATGCAATGACATTTGTTGATCCATATGTGGTTTGTCAAAAGAACACACATGCAATGACATTGGTTGATCCATATGTGGTTTATGACAATAACACACATGCAATGCCATTGGTTGATCCTTATGTGAAAAGAACACACATGCAATGACTCTAGTGGATCCATACGTGGTTCATAGAAAGAACACACATGCAATGACATTGGTGGATCCATGTGTGGTTTGTGACATGAACACACATGCAATGACTCTAGTGGATCCATATGTGGTTTATGAAAAGAACACACATGCAATGACTCTGGTGGATCCATATTTGGTTCATGGAAAGGACACACATGCAATGACATTTGTTGATCCATATGTGGTTTGTGGAAAATAACACACATGCAATGACATTGGTAGATACATATGTGATTTGTGGTAAAGAACACACATGCAATGAACACTGGTGGATCCATGTGTGGTTTGTGGAAAGAACACATATGCAATGACATTGGTGGATCCATATGTGGTTCATGGAAAGAACCCACATGCAATGACATTGGTGGATCCATGTGTGGGTTGTGACAGGAACACACATGCAATGACATTGGTTGATCCATATGTGGTTTATGACAATAACACACATGCAATGCCATTGGTTGATCCATATGTGAAAGGAACACACATGCAATTACTCTAGTGGATCCATATGTGGTTTGTGGAAAGAACACACATGCAATGACTATAGTGGATCCATAAGTGGTTTGCGGAAAAGAACACACATACAATTACTCTTGTGGGTACATATGTGGTTTGTGGAAAGAACACACATGGAATGACTCTGGTGGATCCATATGTGGTTTGTGAAAAGAACACACATGCAATGACTCCTGTGGATCCATATGTGGTTTGTGGAAAGAACACACATGCAATGACATTGGTGGATCCATATTTGGTTTGTGGAAAGAACACACATGCAATGACATTTGTTGATCCATGTGTGGTTCATGGAAAGAACACACAAGCCATTACTCTGGTGGATCCATGTGTGGTTTGTGACATGAACACACATGCAATTACTCTGGTGGATCCATGTGTGGTTTGTGGAAAGAACACACATGCAATGACTCTGGTTGATCCATGTGGTTTCTGAAAAGAACACACATGTAATTACATTGGTAGATCCATGTGGTTTGTGGAAAGAACACACATGCAATGACTCTGGTGGATCCATGTGTGGTTTGTGAAAAGAACACACATGCAATGACTCTATTGGATCCATATGTGGTTTGTGGAAAAGAACACACATGCAATGAACATTGGTGGATCCATGTGTGGTTTGTGACATTAACACACATGAAATTACTCTGGTGGATCCATATGTGGTTCATGGAAAGAACACACATGCAATGACATTTGTTGATCCATATGTGGTTTGTGAAAAGAACACACATGCAATGACATTGGTTGATCCGTATGTGGTTTATGAGAATAAGATACATGCAATGCCATTGGTTGATCCATATGTGAAAAGAACACACATGCAATGACTCTGGTGGATCCATATGTGCTTCATGGAAAGAACACACATGCAATGACATTGGTGGCTCCATGTGTGGTTTGTGACATGAACACACATGCAATGACTGTAGTGGATCCATATGTGGTTTGTGAAAATAACACACATGCAATGACTCTGGTGGATCCATATTTGGTTCATGGAAAGAACACACATGCAATGACATTTGTTGATCCATATGTGGTTTGTGGAAAGAACACACATGCAATGACTCTGGTGGATCCATATGTGGTTTGTGGAAAATAACACACATACAATGACATTGGTAGATCCATATGTGGTTTGTGGAAAAGAACACACATGCAATGAACACTGGTGGATCCATGTGTGGTTTGTGGAAAGAACACACATACAATGACATTGGTGGATCCATATGTGGTTCATGGAAAGAACCCACATGCAATGACATTGGTGGATCCGTGTGTGGTTTGTGAAATGAACACACATCTAATGACATTGGTTGATCCGTATGTGGTTTATGACAATAACACACATGCAATGCCATTGGTTGATCCATATGTGAAAAGAACACACATGCAATGACTAAGGTGGATCCATATATTCTTCATGGAAAGAGCACACATCCAATGACATTGGTGGATCCATGTGTGGTTTGTGACATGAACACACATGCAATGACTCTAGTGGATCCATATGTGGTTTGTTAAAAGAACACACATGCAATGACTCTGGAGGCTCCATATTTGGTTCATGGAAAGAACACACATGCAATGCTATTTCTTGATCCATATGTGGTTTGTGGAAAGAACACACACTCAATGACTCAAGTGGATCCATATGTGATTTGTGGAAAATAACACACATGCAATGACATTGGTAGATCCATATGTGATTTGTGGAAAAGAACACACATGCAATGAACATTGGTGGATCCATGTGTGGTTTGTGGAAAGAACACATATGCAATGACATTGGTGGATCCATATGTGGTTCATGGAAAGAACCCACATGCAATGACATTGGTGGATGCATGTGTGGGTTGTGACAGGAACACACATGTAATGACATTGGTTGATCCATATGTGGTTTATGACAATAACACACATGCAATGACATTGGTTGATCCATATGTGAAAGGAACACGCATGCAATTACTCTGGTGGATCCATATGTGGTTTGTGGAAAGAACACACATGCAATGACTCTAGTGGATCCATAAGTAGTTTGTGGAAAAGAACACACATGCAATTACTCTAGTGGGTACATATGTGGTTTGTGGAAAGAACACATATGCAATGACTCTGGTGGATCCATATGTGGTTTGTGAAAATAACACACATGCAATGACTCTTGTGGATCCATATGTGGTTTGCGGAAAGAACACACATGCAATGACATTGGTGGATCCATATTTGGTTTGTGGAAAGAACACACATGCAATGAAATTTGTTGATCCATGTGTGGTTCATGGAAAGAACACAGAAGCCATTACTCTGGTGGATCCATGTGTGGTTTGTGACATGAACACACATGCAATTACTCTGGTGGATCCATGTGTGGTTTGTGGAAAGAACACACATGCAATGACTCTAGTTGATCCATGTGGTTTGTGAAAAGAACACACATGTAATTACATTGGTTGAGCCATGTGGTTTGTGGAAAGAACACACATGCAATGACTCTGGTGGATCCATGTGTGGTTCGTGAAAATAACACACATGCAATGACTCTAGTGGGTCCATATGTGGTTTGTGGAAAATAACACACATGCAATGAACATTGGTGGATCCATGTGTGGTTTGTGACATTAACACACACACAATTACTCTAGTGGATCCATATGTGGTTCATGGAAAGAACACACATGCAATGACATTTGTTGATCCATATGTGGTTTGTGAAATGAACACACATCCAATGACATTGGTTGATCCGTATGTGGTTTATGAAAATAACACACATGCAATGCCATTGGTTGATCCATATGTGAAAAGAACACACATGCAATGACTAAGGTGGATCCATATGTGCTACATGGAAAGAACACACATGCAATGACATTGGTGGATCCATGTGTGGTTTGTGACATGACCACAAATGCAATGACTCTAGTGGATCCATATGTGGTTTGTGAAAAGAACACACATGCAATGACTCTGGTGGATCCATATTTGGTTCATGGAAAGAACACACATGCTATGACATTTCTTGATCCATATGTGGTTTGTGGAAAGAACACACATGCATTGACTCTGGTGGATCCATATGTGATTGGTGGAAAATAACACACATGCAATGACATTGGTAGATCCATATGTGATTTGTGGAAAAGAACACACATGCAATGAACATTGGTGGATCCATGTGTGGTTTGTGGAAAGAACACATATGCAATGACATTGGTGGATCCATGTGTGCGTTGTGACAGGAACACACATGCAATGACATTGGTTGATCCATATGTGGTTTATGACAATAACACACATGCAATGCCATTGGTTGATCCATATGTGAAAGGAACACACATGCAATTACTCTGGTGGATCCATATGTGGTTTGTGGAAAGAACACACATGCAATGACTCTAGTGGATCCATAAGTGGTTTGCGGAAATGAACACACATCCAATTACTCTTGTGGGTACATATGTGGTTTGTGGAAAGAACACACATGCAATGTCTCTGGTGGATCCATATGTGGTTTGTGAAAAGAACACACATGCAATGACTCTTGTGGATCCATATGTGGTTTGTGGAAAGAACACACATGCAATGACATTGGTGGATCCATATTTGGTTTGTGAAAAGAACACACATGCAATGAAATTTGTTGATCCATGTGTGGTTCATGGAAAGAACACAGAAGCCATTACTCTGGTGGATCCATGTGTGGTTTGTGACATGAACACACATGCAATTACTCTGGTGGATCCATGTGTGGTTTGTGGAAAGAACACACATGCAATGACTCTAGTTGATCCATGTGGTTTGTGAAAAAAACACACATGTAATTACATTGGTTGATCCATGTGGTTTGTGGAAAGAACACACATGCAATGACTCTGGTGGATCCATCTGTGGTTTGTGAAAAGAACACACATGCAATGACTCTAGTGGGTCCATATGTGGTTTGTGGAAAAACACACATGCAATGAACATTGGTGGATCCATGTGTGGTTTGTGACATTAACACACATGCAATTACTCTAGTGGATCCATATGTGGTTCATGGAAAGACACACATGCAATGACATTTGTTGATCCATATGTGGTTTGTGAAATGAACACACATCTAATGACATTGGTTGATCCGTATGTGGTTTATGACAATAACACACATGCAATGCCATTGGTTGATCCATATGTGAAAAGAACACACATGCAATGACTAAGGTGGATCCATATATGCTTCATGGAAAGAGCACACATCCAATGACATTGGTGGATCCATGTGTGGTTTGTGACATGAACACACATGCAATGACTCTAGTGGATCCATATGTGGTTTGTTAAAAGAACACACATGCAATGACTCTGGAGGCTCCATATTTGGTTCATGGAAAGAACACACATGCAATGCCATTTCTTGATCCATATGTGGTTTGTGGAAAGAACACGCACTCAATGACTCAGGTGGATCCATATGTGATTTGTGGAAAATAACACACATGCAATGACATTGGTAGATCCATATGTGATTTGTGGAAAAGAACACACATGCAATGAACATTGGTGGATCCATGTGTGGTATGTGGAAAGAACACATATGCAATGACATTGGTGGATCCATATGTGGTTCATGGAAAGAACCCACATGCAATGACATTGGTGGATGCATGTGTGGGTTGTGACAGGAACACACATGTAATGACATTGGTTGATCCATATGTGGTTTATGACAATAACACACATGCAATGCCATTGGTTGATCCATATGTGAAAGGAACACGCATGCAATTACTCTGGTGGATCCATATGTGGTTTGTGGAAAGAACACACATGCAATGACTCTAGTGGATCCATAAGTAGTTTGTGGAAAAGAACACACATGCAATTACTCTAGTGGGTACATATGTGGTTTGTGGAAAGAACACATATGCAATGACTCTGGTGGATCCATATGTGGTTTGTGAAAATAACACACATGCAATGACTCTTGTGGATCCATATGTGGTTTGTGGAAAGAACACACATGCAATGACATTGGTGGATCCATATTTGGTTTGTGGAAAGAACACACATGCACTGAAATTTGTTGATCCATGTGTGGTTCATGGAAAGAACACAGAAGCCATTACTCTGGTGGATCCATGTGTGGTTTGTGACATGAACACACATGCAATTACTCTGGTGGATCCATGTGTGGTTTGTGGAAAGAACACACATGCAATGACTCTAGTTGATCCATGTGGTTTGTGAAAAGAACACACATGTAATTACATTGGTTGATCCATGTGGTTTGTGGAAAGAACACACATGCAATGACTCTGGTGGATCCATGTGTGGTTCGTGAAAATAACACACCTGCAATGACTCTAGTGGGTCCATATGTGGTTTGTGGAAAATAACACACATGCAATGAACATTGGTGGATCCATGTGTGGTTTGTGACATTAACACACACACAATTACTCTAGTGGATCCATATGTGGTTCATGGAAAGAACACACATGCAATGACATTTGTTGATCCATATGTGGTTTGTGAAATGAACACACATCCAATGACATTGGTTGATCCGTATGTGGTTTATGAAAATAACACACATGCAATGCCATTGGTTGATCCATATGTGAAAAGAACACACATGCAATGACTAAGGTGGATCCATATGTGCTTCATGGAAAGAACACACATGCAATGACATTGGTGGATCCATGTGTGGTTTGTGACATGACCACAAATGCAATGACTCTAGTGGATCCATATGTGGTTTGCGAAAAGAACACACATGCAATGACTCTGGTGGATCCATATTTGGTTCATGGAAAGAACACACATGCAATGACATTTCTTGATCCATATGTGTTTTGTGGAAAGAACACACATGCATTGACTCTGGTGGATCCATATGTGATTTGTGGAAAATAACACACATGCAATGACATTGGTAGATCCATATGTGATTTGTGGAAAAGAACACACATGCAATGAACATTGGTGGATCCATGTGTGGTTTGTGGAAAGAACACATATGCAATGACATTGGTGGATCCATATGTGATTCATGGAAAGAACCCACATGCAATGACATTGGTGGATCCATGTGTGGGTTGTGACAGGAACACACATGTAATGACATTGGTTGATCCATATGTGGTTTATGACAATAACACACATGCAATGCCATTGGTTGATCCATATGTGAAAGGAACACGCATGCAATTACTCTGGTGGATCCATATGAGTTTTGTGGAAAGTACACACATGCAATGACTCTAGTGGATCCATAAGTGGTTTGTGGAAAAGAACACACATGCAATTACTCTAGTGGGTACATATGTGGTTTGTGGAAAGAACACACATGCAATGACTCTGGTGGATCCATATTTGGTTCATGGAAAGGACACACATGCAATGACATTTGTTGATCCATATGTGGTTTGTGGAAAATAACACACATGCAATGACATTGGTAGATACATATGTGATTTGTGGTAAAGAACACACATGCAATGAACACTGGTGGATCCATGTGTGGTTTGTGGAAAGAACACATATGCAATGACATTGGTGGATCCATATGTGGTTCATGGAAAGAACCCACATGCAATGACATTGGTGGATCCATGTGTGGGTTGTGACAGGAACACACATGCAATGACATTGGTTGATCCATATGTGGTTTATGACAATAACACACATGCAATGCCATTGGTTGATCCATATGTGAAAGGAACACACATGCAATTACTCTAGTGGATCCATATGTGGTTTGTGGAAAGAACACACATGCAATGACTATAGTGGATCCATAAGTGGTTTGCGGAAAAGAACACACATACAATTACTCTTGTGGGTACATATGTGGTTTGTGGAAAGAACACACATGGAATGACTCTGGTGGATCCATATGTGGTTTGTGAAAAGAACACACATGCAATGACTCCTGTGGATCCATATGTGGTTTGTGGAAAGAACACACATGCAATGACATTGGTGGATCCATATTTGGTTTGTGGAAAGAACACACATGCAATGACATTTGTTGATCCATGTGTGGTTCATGGAAAGAACACACAAGCCATTACTCTGGTGGATCCATGTGTGGTTTGTGACATGAACACACATGCAATTACTCTGGTGGATCCATGTGTGGTTTGTGGAAAGAACACACATGCAATGACTCTGGTTGATCCATGTGGTTTCTGAAAAGAACACACATGTAATTACATTGGTAGATCCATGTGGTTTGTGGAAAGAACACACATGCAATGACTCTGGTGGATCCATGTGTGGTTTGTGAAAAGAACACACATGCAATGACTCTATTGGATCCATATGTGGTTTGTGGAAAAGAACACACATGCAATGAACATTGGTGGATCCATGTGTGGTTTGTGACATTAACACACATGAAATTACTCTGGTGGATCCATATGTGGTTCATGGAAAGAACACACATGCAATGACATTTGTTGATCCATATGTGGTTTGTGAAAAGAACACACATGCAATGACATTGGTTGATCCGTATGTGGTTTATGAGAATAAGATACATGCAATGCCATTGGTTGATCCATATGTGAAAAGAACACACATGCAATGACTCTGGTGGATCCATATGTGCTTCATGGAAAGAACACACATGCAATGACATTGGTGGCTCCATGTGTGGTTTGTGACATGAACACACATGCAATGACTGTAGTGGATCCATATGTGGTTTGTGAAAATAACACACATGCAATGACTCTGGTGGATCCATATTTGGTTCATGGAAAGAACACACATGCAATGACATTTGTTGATCCATATGTGGTTTGTGGAAAGAACACACATGCAATGACTCTGGTGGATCCATATGTGGTTTGTGGAAAATAACACACATACAATGACATTGGTAGATCCATATGTGGTTTGTGGAAAAGAACACACATGCAATGAACACTGGTGGATCCATGTGTGGTTTGTGGAAAGAACACACATACAATGACATTGGTGGATCCATATGTGGTTCATGGAAAGAACCCACATGCAATGACATTGGTGGATCCGTGTGTGGTTTGTGAAATGAACACACATCTAATGACATTGGTTGATCCGTATGTGGTTTATGACAATAACACACATGCAATGCCATTGGTTGATCCATATGTGAAAAGAACACACATGCAATGACTAAGGTGGATCCATATATTCTTCATGGAAAGAGCACACATCCAATGACATTGGTGGATCCATGTGTGGTTTGTGACATGAACACACATGCAATGACTCTAGTGGATCCATATGTGGTTTGTTAAAAGAACACACATGCAATGACTCTGGAGGCTCCATATTTGGTTCATGGAAAGAACACACATGCAATGCTATTTCTTGATCCATATGTGGTTTGTGGAAAGAACACACACTCAATGACTCAAGTGGATCCATATGTGATTTGTGGAAAATAACACACATGCAATGACATTGGTAGATCCATATGTGATTTGTGGAAAAGAACACACATGCAATGAACATTGGTGGATCCATGTGTGGTTTGTGGAAAGAACACATATGCAATGACATTGGTGGATCCATATGTGGTTCATGGAAAGAACCCACATGCAATGACATTGGTGGATGCATGTGTGGGTTGTGACAGGAACACACATGTAATGACATTGGTTGATCCATATGTGGTTTATGACAATAACACACATGCAATGACATTGGTTGATCCATATGTGAAAGGAACACGCATGCAATTACTCTGGTGGATCCATATGTGGTTTGTGGAAAGAACACACATGCAATGACTCTAGTGGATCCATAAGTAGTTTGTGGAAAAGAACACACATGCAATTACTCTAGTGGGTACATATGTGGTTTGTGGAAAGAACACATATGCAATGACTCTGGTGGATCCATATGTGGTTTGTGAAAATAACACACATGCAATGACTCTTGTGGATCCATATGTGGTTTGCGGAAAGAACACACATGCAATGACATTGGTGGATCCATATTTGGTTTGTGGAAAGAACACACATGCAATGAAATTTGTTGATCCATGTGTGGTTCATGGAAAGAACACAGAAGCCATTACTCTGGTGGATCCATGTGTGGTTTGTGACATGAACACACATGCAATTACTCTGGTGGATCCATGTGTGGTTTGTGGAAAGAACACACATGCAATGACTCTAGTTGATCCATGTGGTTTGTGAAAAGAACACACATGTAATTACATTGGTTGAGCCATGTGGTTTGTGGAAAGAACACACATGCAATGACTCTGGTGGATCCATGTGTGGTTCGTGAAAATAACACACATGCAATGACTCTAGTGGGTCCATATGTGGTTTGTGGAAAATAACACACATGCAATGAACATTGGTGGATCCATGTGTGGTTTGTGACATTAACACACACACAATTACTCTAGTGGATCCATATGTGGTTCATGGAAAGAACACACATGCAATGACATTTGTTGATCCATATGTGGTTTGTGAAATGAACACACATCCAATGACATTGGTTGATCCGTATGTGGTTTATGAAAATAACACACATGCAATGCCATTGGTTGATCCATATGTGAAAAGAACACACATGCAATGACTAAGGTGGATCCATATGTGCTACATGGAAAGAACACACATGCAATGACATTGGTGGATCCATGTGTGGTTTGTGACATGACCACAAATGCAATGACTCTAGTGGATCCATATGTGGTTTGTGAAAAGAACACACATGCAATGACTCTGGTGGATCCATATTTGGTTCATGGAAAGAACACACATGCTATGACATTTCTTGATCCATATGTGGTTTGTGGAAAGAACACACATGCATTGACTCTGGTGGATCCATATGTGATTGGTGGAAAATAACACACATGCAATGACATTGGTAGATCCATATGTGATTTGTGGAAAAGAACACACATGCAATGAACATTGGTGGATCCATGTGTGGTTTGTGGAAAGAACACATATGCAATGACATTGGTGGATCCATGTGTGCGTTGTGACAGGAACACACATGCAATGACATTGGTTGATCCATATGTGGTTTATGACAATAACACACATGCAATGCCATTGGTTGATCCATATGTGAAAGGAACACACATGCAATTACTCTGGTGGATCCATATGTGGTTTGTGGAAAGAACACACATGCAATGACTCTAGTGGATCCATAAGTGGTTTGCGGAAATGAACACACATCCAATTACTCTTGTGGGTACATATGTGGTTTGTGGAAAGAACACACATGCAATGTCTCTGGTGGATCCATATGTGGTTTGTGAAAAGAACACACATGCAATGACTCTTGTGGATCCATATGTGGTTTGTGGAAAGAACACACATGCAATGACATTGGTGGATCCATATTTGGTTTGTGAAAAGAACACACATGCAATGAAATTTGTTGATCCATGTGTGGTTCATGGAAAGAACACAGAAGCCATTACTCTGGTGGATCCATGTGTGGTTTGTGACATGAACACACATGCAATTACTCTGGTGGATCCATGTGTGGTTTGTGGAAAGAACACACATGCAATGACTCTAGTTGATCCATGTGGTTTGTGAAAAAAAAACACATGTAATTACATTGGTTGATCCATGTGGTTTGTGGAAAGAACACACATGCAATGACTCTGGTGGATCCATCTGTGGTTTGTGAAAAGAACACACATGCAATGACTCTAGTGGGTCCATATGTGGTTTGTGGAAAAACACACATGCAATGAACATTGGTGGATCCATGTGTGGTTTGTGACATTAACACACATGCAATTACTCTAGTGGATCCATATGTGGTTCATGGAAAGACACACATGCAATGACATTTGTTGATCCATATGTGGTTTGTGAAATGAACACACATCTAATGACATTGGTTGATCCGTATGTGGTTTATGACAATAACACACATGCAATGCCATTGGTTGATCCATATGTGAAAAGAACACACATGCAATGACTAAGGTGGATCCATATATGCTTCATGGAAAGAGCACACATCCAATGACATTGGTGGATCCATGTGTGGTTTGTGACATGAACACACATGCAATGACTCTAGTGGATCCATATGTGGTTTGTTAAAAGAACACACATGCAATGACTCTGGAGGCTCCATATTTGGTTCATGGAAAGAACACACATGCAATGCCATTTCTTGATCCATATGTGGTTTGTGGAAAGAACACGCACTCAATGACTCAGGTGGATCCATATGTGATTTGTGGAAAATAACACACATGCAATGACATTGGTAGATCCATATGTGATTTGTGGAAAAGAACACACATGCAATGAACATTGGTGGATCCATGTGTGGTATGTGGAAAGAACACATATGCAATGACATTGGTGGATCCATATGTGGTTCATGGAAAGAACCCACATGCAATGACATTGGTGGATGCATGTGTGGGTTGTGACAGGAACACACATGTAATGACATTGGTTGATCCATATGTGGTTTATGACAATAACACACATGCAATGCCATTGGTTGATCCATATGTGAAAGGAACACGCATGCAATTACTCTGGTGGATCCATATGTGGTTTGTGGAAAGAACACACATGCAATGACTCTAGTGGATCCATAAGTAGTTTGTGGAAAAGAACACACATGCAATTACTCTAGTGGGTACATATGTGGTTTGTGGAAAGAACACATATGCAATGACTCTGGTGGATCCATATGTGGTTTGTGAAAATAACACACATGCAATGACTCTTGTGGATCCATATGTGGTTTGTGGAAAGAACACACATGCAATGACATTGGTGGATCCATATTTGGTTTGTGGAAAGAACACACATGCACTGAAATTTGTTGATCCATGTGTGGTTCATGGAAAGAACACAGAAGCCATTACTCTGGTGGATCCATGTGTGGTTTGTGACATGAACACACATGCAATTACTCTGGTGGATCCATGTGTGGTTTGTGGAAAGAACACACATGCAATGACTCTAGTTGATCCATGTGGTTTGTGAAAAGAACACACATGTAATTACATTGGTTGATCCATGTGGTTTGTGGAAAGAACACACATGCAATGACTCTGGTGGATCCATGTGTGGTTCGTGAAAATAACACACCTGCAATGACTCTAGTGGGTCCATATGTGGTTTGTGGAAAATAACACACATGCAATGAACATTGGTGGATCCATGTGTGGTTTGTGACATTAACACACACACAATTACTCTAGTGGATCCATATGTGGTTCATGGAAAGAACACACATGCAATGACATTTGTTGATCCATATGTGGTTTGTGAAATGAACACACATCCAATGACATTGGTTGATCCGTATGTGGTTTATGAAAATAACACACATGCAATGCCATTGGTTGATCCATATGTGAAAAGAACACACATGCAATGACTAAGGTGGATCCATATGTGCTTCATGGAAAGAACACACATGCAATGACATTGGTGGATCCATGTGTGGTTTGTGACATGACCACAAATGCAATGACTCTAGTGGATCCATATGTGGTTTGCGAAAAGAACACACATGCAATGACTCTGGTGGATCCATATTTGGTTCATGGAAAGAACACACATGCAATGACATTTCTTGATCCATATGTGTTTTGTGGAAAGAACACACATGCATTGACTCTGGTGGATCCATATGTGATTTGTGGAAAATAACACACATGCAATGACATTGGTAGATCCATATGTGATTTGTGGAAAAGAACACACATGCAATGAACATTGGTGGATCCATGTGTGGTTTGTGGAAAGAACACATATGCAATGACATTGGTGGATCCATATGTGATTCATGGAAAGAACCCACATGCAATGACATTGGTGGATCCATGTGTGGGTTGTGACAGGAACACACATGTAATGACATTGGTTGATCCATATGTGGTTTATGACAATAACACACATGCAATGCCATTGGTTGATCCATATGTGAAAGGAACACGCATGCAATTACTCTGGTGGATCCATATGAGTTTTGTGGAAAGTACACACATGCAATGACTCTAGTGGATCCATAAGTGGTTTGTGGAAAAGAACACACATGCAATTACTCTAGTGGGTACATATGTGGTTTGTGGAAAGAACACACATGCAATGACTCTGGTGGATCCATATGTGGTTTCTGAAAATAACACACATGCAATGACTCTTGTGGATCCATATGTGGTTGGTGGAAAGAACACACATGCAATGACATTGGTGGATCCATATTTGGTTTGTGGAAAGAACAGACATGCAATGAAATTTGTTGATCCATGTGTGGTTCATGGAAAGAACACAGAAGCCATTACTCTGGTGGATCCATGTGTGGGTTGTGACATGAACACACATGCAATTACTCTGGTGGATCCATCTGTGGTTTGTGGAAAGAACACACATGCAATGACTCTAGTTGATCCATGTGGTTTGTGAAAAGAACACACATGTAATTACATTAGTTGATCCATGTGGTTTGTGAAAAGAACACACATGCAATGACTCTGGTGGATCCATGTGCGGTTTGTGAAAAGAACACACATGCAATGACTCTAGTGGGTCCATATGTGGTTTATGGAAAATAACACACATGCAATGAACATTGGTGGATCCATGTGTGGTTTGTGACATTAACACACACGCAATTACTCTAGTGGATCCATATGTGGTTCATGGAAAGAACACACATGCAATGACATTTGTTGATCCATATGTGGTTTGTGAAATGAACACACATCCAATGACATTGGTTGATCCGTATGTGGTTTATGACAATAACACACATGCAATGCCATTGGTTGATCCATATGTGAAAAGAACACACATGCAATGACTAAGGTGGATCCATATGTGCTTCATGGAAAGAACACACATGCAATGACATTGGTGGATCCATTTGTGGTTTGTGACATGACCACACATGCAATGACTCTAGTGGATCCATATGTGGTTTGTGAAAAGAACACACATGCAATGACTCTGGTGGATCCATATTTGGTTCATGGAAAGAACACACATGCAATGACATTTCTTGATCCATATGTGGTTTGTGGAAAGAACACATATGCAATGACTCTGGTGGATCCATATGTTCTTTATGGAAAATAACACACATACAATGGCATTGGTAGATCCATATGTGGTTTGTGGAAAAGAACACACATGCAATGAACACTGGTGGATCCATGTGTGGTTTGTGGAAAGAACACACATACAATGACATTGGTGGATCCATATGTGGTTCATGGAAAGAACCCACATGCAATGACATTGGTGGATCCGTGTGTGGTTTTTAACATGAACACACATGCAATGACATTGGTTGATCCATATGTGGTTTATGACAATAACGCACATGCAATGCCATTGGTTAATCCATATGTGAAAGGAACACGCATGCAATTACTCTGGTGGATCCATATGAGTTTTGTGGAAAGAACACACATGCAATGACTCTAGTGGATCCATAAGTGGTTTGTGGAAAAGGACACACATGCAATTACTCTAGTAGGTACATATGTGGTTTGTGGAAAGAACACACATGCAATGACTCTGGTGGATCCATATGTGGTTTGTGAAAAGAACACACATGCAATGACTCTTGTGGATCCATATGTAGTTTGTGGAAAGAACACACATGCAATGACATTGGTCGATCCATATTTGGTTTGTGGAAAGAACACACATGCAATGAAATTTGTTGATCCATGTGTGGTTCATGGAAAGAACACACAAGCCATTACTCTGGTGGATCCATGTGTGGTTTGTGACATGAACACACATACACTTACTCTGGTGGATCCATGTGTAGTTTGTGGAAAGAACACACATGCAATGACTCTGGTTGATCCATGTGGTTTGTGAAAAGAGCACACATGTAATTACATTGGTTGATCCATGTGGTTTATGGAAATAACACACATGCAATGACTCTGGTGGATCCATGTGTGGTTTGTGAAAAGAACACACATGCAATGACTCTAGTGGGTCCATATGTGGTTTGTGGAAAATAACACACATGCAATGAACATTGGTGGATCCATGTGTGGATTGTGACATTAACACACATGCAATTACTCTAGTGGATCCATATGTGGTTCATGGAAAGAACACACATGGAATGACATTTGTTGATCCATATGTGGTTTGTGAAATTAACACACATGCAATGACATTGGTTGATCCGTATGTGGTTTATGACAATAACACACATGCAATGCCATTGGTCGATCCATATGTGAAAACAACACACATGCAATGACTCTGGTGGATCCATATGTGCTTCATGGAAAGAACACACATGCAATGACATTGGTGGATCCATGTGTGGTTTGTGACATGAACACACATGCAATGACTCTAGTGGATCCATATGTGGTTTGTGAAAAGATCACACATGCAATGACTCTGGTGGATCCATATTTGGTTCATGGAAAGAACACACATGCAATGACATTTGTTGATCCATATGTGTTTTGTGGAAAGAACACACATGCAATGACTCTGGTGGATCCATATGAGGTTTGTGGAAAATAGCACACATACAATGACATTGGTAGATCCATATGTGGATTGTGGAAAAGAACACACATGCAATGAACACTAGTGGATCCATGTGTGGTTTGTGGAAAGAACACACATACAATGACATTTCTGGATCCATATGTGGTTCATGGAAAGAACCCACATGCAATGACATTGGTGGATCCGTGTGTGGTTTGTGACATGAACACACATGAAATGACATTGGTGGATCCATATGTGGTTTATGACAATAACACACATGCAATGCCATTGGTTGATCCATATGTGAAAGGAACACGCATGCAATTACTCTGGTGGATCCATATGAGTTTTGTGGAAAGTACACACATGCAATGACTCTAGTGGATCCATAAGTGGTTTGTGGAAAAGAACACACATGCAATTACTCTAGTGGGTACATATGTGGTTTGTGGAAAGAACACACATGCAATGACTCTGGTGGATCCATATGTGGTTTCTGAAAATAACACACATGCAATGACTCTTGTGGATCCATATGTGGTTGGTGGAAAGAACACACATGCAATGACATTGGTGGATCCATATTTGGTTTGTGGAAAGAACAGACATGCAATGAAATTTGTTGATCCATGTGTGGTTCATGGAAAGAACACAGAATCCATTACTCTGGTGGATCCATGTGTGGTTTGTGACATGAACACACATGCAATTACTTTGGTGGATCCATGTGTGGTTTGTGGAAAGAACACAAATGCAATGACTCTGGTTGATCCACGTGGTTTGTGGAAAGAACACACATGTAATGACACTGGTGGATCCATGTGGTTTGTGGAAAGAACACACATGCAATGACTCCGGTGGATCCATGTGTGGTTTGTGAAAAGAACACACATGCAATGACTCTATTGGATCCATATGTGGTTTGTGGAAAAGAACACACATGCAATGAACATTGGTGGATCCATGTGTGGTTTGTGACATTAACACACACGCAATTACTCTAGTGGATCCATATGTGGTTCATGGAAAGAACACACATGCAATGACATTTGTTGATCCATATGTGGTTTGTGAAATGAACACACATCCAATGACATTGGTTGATCCGTATGTGGTTTATGACAATAACACACATGCAATGCCATTGGTTGATCCATATGTGAAAAGAACACACATGCAATGACTAAGGTGGATCCATATGTGCTTCATGGAAAGAACACACATGCAATGACATTGGTGGATCCATTTGTGGTTTGTGACATGACCACACATGCAATGACTCTAGTGGATCCATATGTGGTTTGTGAAAAGAACACACATGCAATGACTCTGGTGGATCCATATTTGGTTCATGGAAAGAACACACATGCAATGACATTTCTTGATCCATATGTGGTTTGTGGAAAGAACACATATGCAATGACTCTGGTGGATCCATATGTTCTTTATGGAAAATAACACACATACAATGGCATTGGTAGATCCATATGTGGTTTGTGGAAAAGAACACACATGCAATGAACACTGGTGGATCCATGTGTGGTTTGTGGAAAGAACACACATACAATGACATTGGTGGATCCATATGTGGTTCATGGAAAGAACCCACATGCAATGACATTGGTGGATCCGTGTGTGGTTTTTAACATGAACACACATGCAATGACATTGGTTGATCCATATGTGGTTTATGACAATAACGCACATGCAATGCCATTGGTTAATCCATATGTGAAAGGAACACGCATGCAATTACTCTGGTGGATCCATATGAGTTTTGTGGAAAGAACACACATGCAATGACTCTAGTGGATCCATAAGTGGTTTGTGGAAAAGGACACACATGCAATTACTCTAGTAGGTACATATGTGGTTTGTGGAAAGAACACACATGCAATGACTCTGGTGGATCCATATGTGGTTTGTGAAAAGAACACACATGCAATGACTCTTGTGGATCCATATGTAGTTTGTGGAAAGAACACACATGCAATGACATTGGTCGATCCATATTTGGTTTGTGGAAAGAACACACATGCAATGAAATTTGTTGATCCATGTGTGGTTCATGGAAAGAACACACAAGCCATTACTCTGGTGGATCCATGTGTGGTTTGTGACATGAACACACATACACTTACTCTGGTGGATCCATGTGTAGTTTGTGGAAAGAACACACATGCAATGACTCTGGTTGATCCATGTGGTTTGTGAAAAGAGCACACATGTAATTACATTGGTTGATCCATGTGGTTTATGGAAAGAACACACATGCAATGACTCTGGTGGATCCATGTGTGGTTTGTGAAAAGAACACACATGCAATGACTCTAGTGGGTCCATATGTGGTTTGTGGAAAATAACACACATGCAATGAACATTGGTGGATCCATGTGTGGATTGTGACATTAACACACATGCAATTACTCTAGTGGATCCATATGTGGTTCATGGAAAGAACACACATGGAATGACATTTGTTGATCCATATGTGGTTTGTGAAATTAACACACATGCAATGACATTGGTTGATCCGTATGTGGTTTATGACAATAACACACATGCAATGCCATTGGTCGATCCATATGTGAAAAGAACACACATGCAATGACTCTGGTGGATCCATATGTGCTTCATGGAAAGAACACACATGCAATGACATTGGTGGATCCATGTGTGGTTTGTGACATGAACACACATGCAATGACTCTAGTGGATCCATATGTGGTTTGTGAAAAGAACACACATGCAATGACTCTGGTGGATCCATATTTGGTTCATGGAAAGAACACACATGCAATGACATTTGTTGATCCATATGTGGTTTGTGGAAAGAACACATATGCAATGACTCTGGTGGATCCATATGAGGTTTGTGGAAAATAGCACACATACAATGACATTGGTAGATCCATATGTGGATTGTGGAAAAGAACACACATGCAATGAACACTAGTGGATCCATGTGTGGTTTGTGGAAAGAACACACATACAATGACATTTCTGGATCCATATGTGGTTCATGGAAAGAACCCACATGCAATGACATTGGTGGATCCGTGTGTGGTTTGTGACATGAACACACATGAAATGACATTGGTGGATCCATATGTCGTTTATGCCAATAACACACATGCAATGCCATTGGTTGATCCATATGTGAAAGAACACGCATGCAACTACTATGGTGGATCCATATGTGGTTTGTGGAAAGAACACACATGCAATGACTATAGTGGATCCATAAGTAGTTTGTGGAAAAGAACACACATGCAATTACTCTAGTGGGTACATATGTGGTTTGTGGAAAGAACACACATGCAATGACTCTGGTGGATCTATATGTGGTTTGTGAAAAGAACATACATGTAATGACTCTTGTGGATCCATATGTGGGTTGTGTAAAGAACACACATGCAATGACATTGGTGGATCCATATTTGGTTTGTGGAAAGAACATAGATGCAATGAAATTTGTTGATCCATGTGTGGTTCATGGAAAGAACACACAATCCATTACTCTGGTGGATCCATGTGTGGTTTGTGACATGAACACACATGCAATTACTTTGGTGGATCCATGTGTGGTTTGTGGAAAGAACACAAATGCAATGACTCTAGTTGATCCACGTGGTTTGTGGAAAGAACACACATGTAATGACACTGGTGGATCCATGTGGTTTGTGGAAAGAACACACATGCAATGACTCCGGTGGATCCATGTGTGGTTTGTGAAAAGAACACACATGCAATGATTGTAGTGGATCCATATGTGGTTTGTGGAAAAGAACACACATGCAATGAACATTGGTGGATCCATGTGTGGTTTGTGACATTAACACACATGCAATGACTGTAGTGGATCCATATTTGGTTCATGGAAAGAACACAAATGCAATGACATTTGTTGATCCATATGTAATTTGTCAAAAGAACACACATGCAATGACATTGGTTGATCCATATGTGGTTTATGACAATAACACACATGCAATGCCATTGGTTGATCCATATGTGAAAAGAACACACATGCAATGACTCTGGTGGATCCATACGTGGTTCATGGAAAGAACACACATGCAATGACATTGGTGGATCCATGTGTGGTTTGTGACATGAACACACATGCAATGACTCTAGTGGATCCATATGTGGTTTGTGAAAAGAATACACATGCAATGACTCTAGTCGATCCATATTTGGTTCATGGAAAGAACACACATGCAATGACATCTGTTGATCCATATGTGGTTTGTGGAAAGAACACACATGCAATGACTCTGGTGGATCCATATGTGGTTTGTGGAAAATAACACACATACAATGACATTGGAAGATCCATATGTGGTTTGTGGAAAAGAACACACATGCAATGAACATTGGTGGATCCATGTGTGGTTTGTGGAAAGAACACACATGCAATGACATTGGTGGATCTATATGTGGTTCATGGAAAGAACCCACATGCAATGACATTGGTCGATCCATGTCTGGTTTGTGACATGAACACATATGTAATGACATTGGTTGATCAATATGTGGTTTATGACAATAACACACATGCAATGCCATTGGTTGATCCATATGTGAAAGGAACACGTAGCAATTACTCTGGTTGATCCCTATGTGGTTTCTGGAAAGAACACACATGCAATGACTCTAGTGGATCCATAAGTGGTTTGTGGAAAAGAACACACATGCAATTACTCTAGTGGGTATATATGTGGTTTATGGAAAGAAGACACATGCAATGACTCTGGTGGATCCATATGTGGTTTGTGAAAAGAACACACATGCAATGACTCTGCTGGATCCATATGTGGTTTGTGGAAAGAACACACATGCAATGACATTGGTGGATCCATATTTGGCTTGTGAAAAGAACACACATGCAATGACTTTGGTGGATCCGTATGTGGTTTGTGGAAAGAACACACATGCAATGACTCTGGTGGATCCATGTGTGGTTTGTGAAAATAACACACATGCAATGACTCTAGTGGGTCCATATGTGGTTTGTGGAAAATAACACACATGCAATGAACATTGGTGGATCCATGTGTGGTTTGTGACATTAACACACACACAATTACTCTAGTGGATCCATATGTGGTTCATGGAAAGAACACGCATGCAATGACATTTGTTAATCCATATGTGGTTTATGAAATGAACACACATCTAATGACATTGGTTGATCCGTATGTGGTTAATGACAATAACACACATGCAATGCCATTGGTTGATCCATATGTGAAAAGAACACACATGCAATGACTAAGGTGGATCCATATGTGCTTCATGGAAAGAACACACATGCAATGACATTGGTGGATCCATGTGTGGTTTGTGACATGACCACACATGCAATGACTCTAGTGGATCCATATGTGGTTTGTCAAAAGAACACACATGAAATGACTCTGGTGGATCCATATTTGGTTCATGGAAAGAACACGCATGCAATGACATTTCTTGATCCATATGTGGTTTGTGGGAAGAACACACATGCAATGACTCTGGTGGATCCATATGTGATTTGTGGAAAATAACACACATGCAATGACATTGGTAGATCCATATGTGATTTGTGGAAAATAGCACACATGCAATGAACATTGGTGGATCCATGTGTGGTTTGTGGAAAGAACACATATGCAATGACTCTAGTGGGTCCATATGTGGTTTGTGGAAAAAACACACATGCAATGAACATTGGTGGATCCATGTGTGGTTTGTGACATTAACACACATGCAATTACTCTAGTGGATCCATATGTGGTTCATGGAAAGACACACATGCAATGACATTTGTTGATCCATATGTGGTTTGTGAAATGAACACACATCTAATGACATTGGTTGATCCGTATGTGGTTTATGACAATAACACACATGCAATGCCATTGGTTGATCCATATGTGAAAAGAACACACATGCAATGACTAAGGTGGATCCATATATGCTTCATGGAAAGAGCACACATCCAATGACATTGGTGGATCCATGTGTGGTTTGTGACATGAACACACATGCAATGACTCTAGTGGATCCATATGTGGTTTGTTAAAAGAACACACATGCAATGACTCTGGAGGCTCCATATTTGGTTCATGGAAAGAACACACATGAAATGCCATTTCTTGATCCATATGTGGTTTGTGGAAAGAACACACACTCAATGACTCAGGTGGATCCATATGTGATTTGTGGAAAATAACACACATGCAATGACATTGGTAGATCCATATGTGATTTGTGGAAAAGAACACACATGCAATGAACATTGGTGGATCCATGTGTGGTTTGTGGAAAGAACACATATGCAATGACATTGGTGGATCCATATGTGGTTCATGGAAAGAACCCACATGCAATGACATTGGTGGATGCATGTGTGGGTTGTGACAGGAACACACATGTAATGACATTGGTTGATCCATATGTGGTTTATGACAATAACACACATGCAATGCCATTGGTTGATCCATATGTGAAAGGAACACGCATGCAATTACTCTGGTGGATCCATATGTGGTTTGTGGAAAGAACACACATGCAATGACTCTAGTGGATCCATAAGTAGTTTGTGGAAAAAGAACACACATGCAATTACTCTAGTGGGTACATATGTGGTTTGTGGAAAGAACACATATGCAATGACTCTGGTGGATCCATATGTGGTTTGTGAAAATAACACACATGCAATGACTCTTGTGGATCCATATGTGGTTTGTGGAAAGAACACACATGCAATGACATTGGTGGATACATATTTGGTTTGTGGAAAGAACACACATGCAATGAAATTTGTTGATCCATGTGTGGTTCATGGAAAGAACACAGAAGCCATTACTCTGGTGGATCCATGTGTGGTTTGTGACATGAACACACATGCAATTACTCTGGTGGATCCATGTGTGGTTTGTGGAAAGAACACACATGCAATGACTCTAGTTGATCCATGTGGTTTGTGAAAAGAACACACATGTAATGACATTGGTTGATCCATGTAGTTTGTGGAAAGAACACACATGCAATGACATTGGTGGATCCATATTTGGCTTGTGAAATGAACACACATGCAATGACTCTGGTGGATCCGTATGTGGTTTGTGGAAAGAACACACATGCAATGACTCTGGTGGATCCATGTGTGGTTTGTGAAAATAACACACATGCAATGACTCTAGTGGGTCCATATGTGGTTTGTGGAAAATAACACACATGCAATGAACATTGGTGGATCCATGTGTGGTTTGTGACATTAACACACACACAATTACTCTAGTGGATCCATATTTTGTTCATGGAAAGAACACACATGCAATGACATTTGTTGATCCATATGTGGTTTGTGAAATGAACACACATCCAATGACATTGGTTGATCCGTATGTGGTTTATGAAAATAACACACATGCAATGCCATTGGTTGATCCATATGTGAAAAGAACACACATGCAATGACTAAGGTGGATCCATATGTGCTTCATGGAAAGAACACACATGCAATGACATTGGTGGATCCATGTGTGGTTTGTGACATGACCACAAATGCAATGACTCTAGTGGATCCATATGTGGTTTCTGAAAAGAACACACATGCAATGACTCTGGTGGATCCATATTTGGTTCATGGAAAGAACACACATGCAATGACATTTCTTGATCCATATGTGGTTTGTGGAAAGAACACACATGCATTGACTCTGGTGGATCCATATGTGATTTGTGGAAAATAACACACATCCAATGACATTGGTAGATCCATATGTGATTTGTGGAAAAGAACACACATGCAATGAACATTGGTGGATCCATGTGTGGTTTGTGGAAAGAACACATATGCAATGACATTGGTGGATCCATATGTGGTTCATGGAAAGAACCCACATGCAATGACATTGGTGGATCCATGTGTGGGTTGTGACAGGAACACACATGTAATGACATTGGTTGATCCATATGTGGTTTATGACAATAACACACATGCAATGCCATTGGTTGATCCATATGTGAAAGGAACACGCATGCAATTACTCTGGTGGATCCATATGAGTTTTGTGGAAAGTACACACATGCAATGACTCTAGTGGATCCATAAGTGGTTTGTGGAAAAGAACACACATGCAATTACTCTAGTGGGTACATATGTGGTTTGTGGAAAGAACACACATGCAATGACTCTGGTGGATCCATATGTGGTTTCTGAAAATAACACACATGAAATGACTCTTGTGGATCCATATGTGGTTGGTGGAAAGAACACACATGCAATGACATTGGTGGATCCATATTTGGTTTGTGGAAAGAACACACATGCAATGAAATTTGTTGATCCATGTGTGGTTCATGGAAAGAACACAGAAGCCATTACTCTGGTGGATCCATGTGTGGGTTGTGACATGAACACACATGCAATTACTCTGGTGGATCCATCTGTGGTTTGTGGAAAGAACACACATGCAATGACTCTAGTTGATCCATGTGGTTTGTGAAAAGAACACACATGTAATTACATTAGTTGATCCATGTGGTTTGTGGAAAGAACACACATGCAATGACTCTGGTGGATCCATGTGTGGTTTGTGAAAAGAACACACATGCAATGACTCTAGTGGGTCTATATGTGGTTTATGGAAAATAACACACATGCAATGAACATTGGTGGATCCATGTGTGGTTTGTGACATTAACACACACGCAATTACTCTACTGGATCCATATGTGGTTCATGGAAAGAACACACATGCAATGACATTTGTTGATCCATATGTGGTTTGTGAAATGAACACACATCCAATGACATTGGTTGATCCGTATGTGGTTTATGACAATAACACACATGCAATGCCATTGGTTGATCCATATGTGAAAAGAACACACATGCAATGACTAAGGTGGATCCATATGTGCTTCATGGAAAGAACACACATGCAATGACATTGGTGGATCCATTTGTGGTTTGTGACATGACCACACATGCAATGACTCTAGTGGATCCATATGTGGTTTGTGAAAAGAACACACATGCAATGACTCTGGTGGATCCATATTTGGTTCATGGAAAGAACACACATGCAATGACATTTCTTGATCCATATGTGGTTTGTGGAAAGAACACATATGCAATGACTCCGGTGGATCCATATGTTCTTTATGGAAAATAACACACATACAATGGCATTGGTAGATCCATATGTGGTTTGTGGAAAAGAACACACATGCAATGAACACTGGTGGATCCATGTGTGGTTTGTGGAAAGAACACACATACAATGACATTGGTGGATCCATATGTGGTTCATGGAAAGAACCCACATGCAATGACATTGGTGGATCCGTGTGTGGTTTTTAACATGAACACACATGCAATGACATTGGTTGATCCATATGTGGTTTATGACAATAACGCACATGCAATACCATTGATTAATCCATATGTGAAAGGAACACGCATGCAATTACTCTGGTGGATCCATATGAGTTTTGTGGAAAGAACACACATGCAATGACTCTAGTGGATCCATAAGTGGTTTGTGGAAAAGGACACACATGCAATTACTCTAGTAGGTACATATGTGGTTTGTGGAAAGAACACACATGCAATGACTCTGGTGGATCCATATGTGGTTTGTGAAAAGAACACACATGCAATGACTCTTGTGGATCCATATGTAGTTTGTGGAAAGAACACACATGCAATGACATTGGTCGATCCATATTTGGTTTGTGGAAAGAACACACATGCAATGAAATTTGTTGATCCATGTGTGGTTCATGGAAAGAACACACAAGCCATTACTCTGGTGGATCCATGTGTGATTTGTGACATGAACACACATACACTTACTCTGGTGGATCCATGTGTAGTTTGTGGAAAGAACACACATGCAATGACTCTGGTTGATCCATGTGGTTTGTGAAAAGAGCACACATGTAATTACATTGGTTGATCCATGTGGTTTGTGGAAAGAACACACATGCAATGACTCTGGTGGATCCATGTGTGGTTTGTGAAAAGAACACACATGCAATGACTCTAGTGGGTCCATATGTGGTTTGTGGAAAATAACACACATGCAATGAACATTGGTGGATCCATGTGTGGATTGTGACATTAACACACATGCAATTACTCTATTGGATCCATATGTGGTTCATGGAAAGAACACACATGGAATGACATTTGTTGATCCATATGTGGTTTGTGAAATTAACACACATGCAATGACATTGGTTGATCCGTATGTGGTTTATGACAATAACACACATGCAATGCCATTGGTCGATCCATATGTGAAAAGAACACACATGCAATGACTCTGGTGGATCCATATGTGCTTCATGGAAAGAACACACATGCAATGACATTGGTGGATCCATGTGTGGTTTGTGACATGAACACACATGCAATGACTCTAGTGGATCCATATGTGGTTTGTGAAAAGAACACACATGCAATGACTCTGGTGGATCCATATTTGGTTCATGGAAAGAACACACATGCAATGACATTTGTTGATCCATATGTGGTTTGTGGAAAGAACACATATGCAATGACTCTGGTGGATCCATATGAGGTTTGTGGAAAATAGCACACATACAATGACATTGGTAGATCCATATGTGGATTGTGGAAAAGAACACACATGCAATGAACACTAGTGGATCCATGTGTGGTTTGTGGAAAGAACACACATACAATGACATTTCTGGATCCATATGTGGTTCATGGAAAGAACCCACATGCAATGACATTGGTGGATCCGTGTGTGGTTTGTGACATGAACACACATGAAATGACATTGGTGGATCCATATGTGGTTTATGCCAATAACACACATGCAATGCCATTGGTTGATCCATATGTGAAAGAACACGCATGCAATTACTATGGTGGATCCATATGTGGTTTGTGGAAAGAACACACATGCAATGACTATAGTGGATCCATAAGTAGTTTGTGGAAAAGAACACACATGCAATTACTCTAGTGGGTACATATGTGGTTTGTGGAAAGAACACACATGCAATGACTCTGGTGGATCTATATGTGGTTTGTGAAAAGAACATACATGTAATGACTCTTGTGGATCCATATGTGGGTTGTGTAAAGAACACACATGCAATGACATTGGTGGATCCATATTTGGTTTGTGGAAAGAACATAGATGCAATGAAATTTGTTGATCCATGTGTGGTTCATGGAAAGAACACACAATCCATTACTCTGGTGGATCCATGTGTGGTTTGTGACATGAACACACATGCAATTACTTTGGTGGATCCATGTGTGGTTTGTGGAAAGAACACAAATGCAATGACTCTGGTTGATCCACGTGGTTTGTGGAAAGAACACACATGTAATGACACTGGTTGATCCATGTGGTTTGTGGAAAGAACACACATGCAATGACTCCGGTGGATCCATGTGTGGTTTGTGAAAAGAACACACATGCAATGATTGTAGTGGATCCATATGTGGTTTGTGGAAAAGAACACACATGCAATGAACATTGGTGGATCCATGTGTGGTTTGTGACATTAACACACATGCAATGACTATAGTAGATCCATATTTGGTTCATGGAAAGAACACAAATGCAATGACATTTGTTGATCCATATGTAATTTGTCAAAAGAACACACATGCAATGACATTGGTTGATCCATATGTGGTTTATGACAATAACACACATGCAATGCCATTGGTTGATCCATATGTGAAAAGAACACACATGCAATGACTCTGGTGGATCCATACGTGGTTCATGGAAAGAACACACATGCAATGACATTGGTGGATCCATGTGTGGTTTGTGACATGAACACACATGCAATGACTCTAGTGGATCCATATGTGGTTTGTGAAAAGAATACACATGCAATGACTCTAGTCGATCCATATTTGGTTCATGGAAAGAACACACATGCAATGACATCTATTGATCCATATGTGGTTTGTGGAAAGAACACACATGCAATGACTCTGGTGGATCCATATGTGGTTTGTGGAAAATAACACACATACAATGACATTGGAAGATCCATATGTGGTTTGTGGAAAAGAACACACATGCAATGAACATTGGTGGATCCATGTGTGGTTTGTGGAAAGAACACACATGCAATGACATTGGTGGATCCATATGTGGTTCATGGAAAGAACCCACATGCAATGACATTGGTCGATCCATGTCTGGTTTGTGACATGAACACATATGTAATGACATTGGTTGATCAATATGTGGTTTATGACAATAACACACATGCAATGCCATTGGTTGATCCATATGTGAAAGGAACACGTAGCAATTACTCTGGTTGATCCCTATGTGGTTTGTGGAAAGAACACACATGCAATGACTCTAGTGGATCCATAAGTGGTTTGTGGAAAATAACACACATGCAATTACTCTAGTGGGTATATATGTGGTTTGTGGAAAGAAGACACATGCAATGACTTTTGTGGATCCATATGTGGTTTGTGAAAAGAACACACATGCAATGACTCTGCTGGATCCATATGTGGTTTGTGGAAAGAACACACATGCAATGACATTGGTGGATCCATATTTGGCTTGTGAAAAGAACACACATGCAATGACTCTGGTGGATCCGTATGTGGTTTGTGGAAAGAACACACATGCAATGACTCTGGTGGATCCATGTGTGGTTTGTGAAAATAACACACATGCAATGACTCTAGTGGGTCCATATGTGGTTTGTGGAAAATAACACACATGCAATGAACATTGGTGGATCCATGTGTGGTTTGTGACATTAATACACACACAATTACTCTAGTGGATCCATATGTGGTTCATGGAAAGAACACGCATGCAATGACATTTGTTGATCCATATGTGGTTTATGAAATGAACACACATCTAATGACATTGGTTGATCCGTATGTGGTTAATGACAATAACACACATGCAATGCCATTGGTTGATCCATATGTGAAAAGAACACACATGCAATGACTAAGGTGGATCCATATGTGCTTCATGGAAAGAACACACATGCAATGACATTGGTGGATCCATGTGTGGTTTGTGACATGACCACACATGCAATGACTCTAGTGGATCCATATGTGGTTTGTGAAAAGAACACACATGAAATGACTCTGGTGGATCCATATTTGGTTCATGGAAAGAACACACATGCAATGACATTTCTTGATCCATATGTGGTTTGTGGGAAGAACACACATGCAATGACTCTGGTGGATCCATATGTGATTTGTGGAAAATAACACACATGCAATGACATTGGTAGATCCATATGTGATTTGTGGAAAATAGCACACATGCAATGAACATTGGTGGATCCATGTGTGGTTTGTGGAAAGAACACATATGCAATGACATTGGTGGATCCATATGTGGTTCATGGAAAGAACCCACATGCAATGACATTGGTGGATCCATGTGTGGGTTGTGACAGGAACACACATGTAATGACATTGGTTGATCCATATGTGGTTTATGACAATAACACACATGCAATGCCATTGGTTGATCCATATGTGAAAGGAACACGCATGCAATTACTCTGGTGGATCCATATGTGGTTTGTGGAAAGAACACACATGCAATGACTCTAGTGGATCCATAAGTGGTTTGTGGAAAAGAACACACATGCAATTACTCTAGTGGGTACATATCTGGTTTGTGGAAAGAACACACAAGCAATGACTTTGGTGGATCCATATGTGGTTTGTGAAAATAACACACATGCATTGACTCTTGTGGATCCATATGTGGTTGGTGGAAAGAACACACATGCAATGACATTGGTGGATCCATATTTGGTTTGTGGAAAGAACACACATGCAATGAAATTTGTTGATCCATGTGTGGTTCATGGAAAGAACACATAAGCCATTACTCTGGTGGATCCATGTGTGGTTTGTGACATGAACACACATGCAATTACTCTGGTGGATCCATGTGTGGTTTGTGGAAATAACACACATGCAATGACTCTAGTTGATCCATGTGGTTTGTGAAAAGAACACACATGTAATTACATTGGTTGATCCATGTGGTTTGTGGAAAGAACACACATGCAATGACTCTGGTGGATCCATGTGTGGTTTGTGAAAAGAAAACACATGCAATGACTCTAGTGGGTCCATATGTGGTTTGTGGAAAATAACACACATGCAATGAACATTGGTGGATCCATGTGTGGTTTGTGACATTAACACACACGCAATTACTCTAGTGGATCCATATGTGGTTGACGGAAAGAACACACATGCAATGACATTTGTTGATCCATATGTGTTTTTTGTGAAATGAACACACATCCAATGACATTGGTTGATCCGTATGTGGTTTAAGACAATAACACACATGCAATGCCATTGGTTGATCCATATGTGAAAAGAACACACATGCAATGACTAAGGTGGATCCATATGTGCTTCATTGAGAGAACACACATGCAATGACATTGGTGGATCCATTTGTGGTTTGTGACATGACCACACATGCAATGACTCTAGTGGATCCATATGTGGTTCGTGAAAAGAACACACATGCAATGACTCTGGTGGATCCATATTTGGTTCATGGAAAGAACACACATGCAATGACATTTCTTGATCCATATGTGGTTTGTGGAAAGAACACATATGCAATGACTCTGGTGGATCCATATGTTCTTTATGGAAAATAACACACATACAATGGCATTGGTAGATCCATATGTGGTTTGTGGAAAAGAACACACATGCAATGAACACTGGTGGATCCATGTGTGGTTTGTGGAAAGAACACACATACAATGACATTGGTGGATCCATATGTGGTTCATGGAAAGAACCCACATGCAATGAAATTGGTGGATCCGTGTGTGGTTTTTAACATGAACACACATGCAATGACATTGGTTGATCCATATATGGTTTATGACAATAACACACATGCAATGCCATTGGTTAATCCATATGTGAAAGGAACACGCATGCAATTACTCTGGTGGATCCATATGAGTTTTGTGGAAAGAACACACATGCAATGACTCTAGTGGATCCATAAGTGGTTTGTGGAAAAGGACACACATGCAATTACTCTAGTAGGTACATATGTGGTTTGTGGAAAGAACACACATGCAATGACTCTTGTGGATCCATATGTGGTTTGTGAAAAGAACACACATGCAATGACTCTTGTGGATCCATATGTAGTTTGTGGAAAGAACACACATGCAATGACATTGGTCGATCCATATTTGGTTTGTGGAAAGAACACACATGCAATGAAATTTGTTGATCCATGTGTGGTTCATGGAAAGAACACACAAGCCATTACTCTGGTGGATCCATGTGTGGTTTGTGACATGAACACACATACACTTACTCTGGTGGATCCATGTGTAGTTTGTGGAAAGAACACACATGCAATGACTCTGGTTGATCCATGTGGTTTGTGAAAAGAACACACATGTAATTACATTGGTTGATCCATGTGGTTTGTGGAAAGAACACACATGCAATGACTCTGGTGGATCCATGTGTGGTTTGTGAAAAGAACACACATGCAATGACTCTAGTGGGTCCATATGTGGTTTGTGGAAAATAACACACATGCAATGAACATTGGTGGATCCATGTGTGGATTGTGACATTAACACACATGCAATTACTTTAGTGGATCCATATGTGGTTCATGGAAAGAACACACATGAATGACATTTGTTGATCCATATGTGGTTTGTGAAATGACCACACATGCAATGACATTGGTTGATCCGTATGTCGTTTATGACAATAACACACATGCAATGCCATTGGTCGATCCATATGTGAAAAGAACACACATGCAATGACTCTGGTGGATCCATATGTGCTTCATGGAAAGAACACACATGCAATGACATTGGTGGATCCATGTGTGGTTTCTGACATGAACACACATGCAATGACTCTAGTGGATCCATATGTGGTTTGTGAAAAGAACACACATGCAATGACTCTGGTGGATCCATATTTGGTTCATGGAAAGAACACACATGCAATGACATTTGTTGATCCATATGTGGTTTGTGGAAAGAACACATATGCAATGACTCTGGTGGATCCATATGAGGTTTGTGGAAAATAACACACATACAATGACATTGGTAGATCCATATGTGGTTTGTGGAAAAGAACACACATGCAATGAACACTGGTGGATCCATGTGTGGTTTGTGGAAAGAACACACATACAATGACATTGCTGGATCCATATGTGGTTCATGGAAAGAACCCACATGCAATGACATTGGTGGATCCGTGTGTGGTTTGTGACATGAACACACATGAAATGACATTGGTTGATCCATATGTGGTTTATGACAATAACACACATGCAATGCCATTGGTTGATCCATATGTGAAAGGAACACGCATGCAATTACTATGGTGGATCCATATGTGGTTTGTGGAAAGAACACACATGCAATGACTGTAGTGGATCCATAAGTAGTTTGTGGAAAAGAACACACATGCAATTACTCTAGTGGGTACATATGTGGTTTGTGGAAAGAACACACATGCAATGACTCTGGTGGATCCATATGTGGTTTGTGAAAAGAACATACATGTAATGACTCTTGTGGATCCATATGTGGGTTGTGTAAAGAACACACATGCAATGACATTGGTGGATCCATATTTGGTTTGTGGAAAGAACATAGATGCAATGAAATTTGTTGATCCATGTGTGCTTCATGGAAAGAACACACAATCCATTACTCTGGTGGATCCATGTGTGGTTTGTGACATGAACACACATGCAATTACTTTGGTGGATCCATGTGTGGTTTGTGGAAAGAACACAAATGCAATGACTCTGGTTGATCCACGTGGTTTGTAGAAAGAACACACATGTAATGACACTGGTTGATCCATGTGGTTTGTGGAAAGAACACACATGCAATGACTCCGGTGGATCCATGTGTGGTTTGTGAAAAGAACACACATGCAATGATTGTAGTGGATCCATATGTGGTTTGTGGAAAATAACACACATGCAATGAACATTGGTGGATCCATGTGTGGTTTGTGACATTAACACACATGCAATGACTGTAGTGGATCCATATGTGGTTCATGGAAATAACACAAATGCAATGAAATTTGTTGATCCATATGTAATTTGTCAAAAGAACACACATGCAATGACATTAGTTGATCCATATGTGGTTTATGACAATAACACACATGCAATGCCATTGGTTGATCCATATGTGAAAAGAACACACATGCAATGACTCTGGTGGATCCATACGTGGTTCATGGAAAGAACACACATGCAATGACATTGGTGGATCCATGTGTGGTTTGTGACATGAACACACATGCAATGACTCTAGTGGATCCATATGTGGTTTGTGAAAAGAATACACATGCAATGACTCTAGTCGATCCATATTTGGTTCATGGAAAGAACACACATGCAACGACATTTGTCGATCCATATGTGGTTTGTGGAAAGAACACACATGCAATGACTCTGGTGGATCCATATGTGGTTTGTGGAAAATAACACACATACAATGACATTGGTAGATCCATATATGGTTTGTGGAAAAGAACACACATGCAATGAACATTGGTGGATCCATGTGTGGTTTGTGGAAAGAACACACATGCAATGACATTGGTGGATCCATATGTGGTTCATGGAAAGAACCCACATGCAATGACATTGGTCGATCCATGTCTGGTTTGTGACATGAACACATATGTAATGACAATGGTTGATCAATATGTGGTTTATGACAATAACACAATGCAATGCCATTGCTTGATCCATATGTGAAAGGAACACGTAGCAATTACTCTGGTTGATCCATATGTGGTTTGTGGAAAGAACACACATGCAATGACTCTAGTGGATCCATAAGTGGTTTGTGGAAAAGAACACACATGCAATTACTCTAGTGGGTATATATGTGGTTTGTGGAAAGAAGACACATGCAATGACTCTGGTGGATCCATATGTGGTTTGTGAAAAGAACACACATGCAATGACTCTGGTGGATCCATATGTGGTTTGTGGAAAGAACACACATGCAATGACAACGGTGGATCCATATTTGGTTTCTAGAAAGAACACACATGCAATGACATTTGTTGATCCATGCGTGGTTCATGCAAAGAACACACATGCAATTACTCTGGTGGATCCATGTGTGGTTTGTGACATGAACACACATGCAATTACTCTGGTGGATCCATGTGTGGTTTGTGGAAAGAACACACATGCAATGACTCTAGTTGATCCACGTGGTTTGTGGAAAGAACACACATGTAATGACACTGGTTGATCCATGTGGTTTGTGGAAAGAACACACATGCAATGACTCCGGTGGATCCATGTGTGGTTTGTGAAAAGAACACACATGCAATGACTGTAGTGGATCCATATGTGGTTTGTGGAAAAGAACACACATGCAATGAACATCAGTGGATCCATGTGTGGTTTGTGACATTAACACACATGCAATTACTCTAGTGGATCCATATGTGGTTCATGGAAAGAACACACATGCAATGACATTTGTTGATCCATATGTAATTTGTGAAAAGAACACACATGCAATGACATTGGTTGATCCATATGTGGTTTATGACAATAACACACATGCAATGCCATTGGTTGATCCATATGTGAAAAGAACACACATGCAATGACTCTGGTGGATCCATATGTGGTTCATGGAAAGAACACACATGCAATCACATTGGTGGATCCATGTGTGGTTTGTGACATGAACACACATGCAATGACTCTAGTGGATCCATATGTGGTTTGTGAAAAGAAAACACATGCAATGACTCTAGTCGATCCATATTTGGTTCATGGAAAGAACACACATGAAATGACATTTGTTGATCCATATGTGGTTTGTGGAAAGAACAGACATGCAATGACTCTGGTGGATCCATATGTGGTTTGTGGAAAATAACACACATACAATGACATTGGTATATCCATATGTGGTTTGTGGAAAAGAACGCACATGCAATGAAAATTGGTGGATCGATGTGTGGTTTGTGGAAAGAACACACATGCAATGACATTGGTGGATCCATATGTGGTTCATGGAAAGAACCCACATGCAATGACATTGGTCGATCCATGTCTGCTTTGTGACGTGAACACATATGTAATGACATTGGTCGATCCATATGTGGTTTATGACAATAACACACATGCAATGCCATTGGTTGATCCATATGTGAAAGGAACACACAACAATTACTCTGGTTGATCCATATGTGGTTTGTGGAAAGAACACACATGCAATGACTCTAGTGGATCCATAAGTGGTTTGTGGAAAAGAACACACATGCAATTACTGTAGTGGGTACATATGTGGTTTGTGGAAAGAAGACACATGCAATGACTCTGGTGGATCCATATGTGGTTTGTGAAAAGAACACACATGCAATGACTCTGGTGGATCCATATGTGGTTTGTGGAAAGAACACACATGCAATGACAATGGTGGATCCATATTTGGTTTCTAGAAAGAACACACATGCAATGACATTTGTTGATCCATGTGTGGTTCATGCAAAGAACACACATGCAATTACTCTGGTGGATCCATGTGTGGTTTGTGACATGAACACACATACAATTACTCTGGTGGATCCATGTGTGGTTTGTGGAAAGAACACACATGCAATGACTCTAGTTGATCCATGTGGTTTGTGGAAAGAACACACATGTAATGACATTTGTTGATCCATGTGGTTTGTGAAAAGAACACACATGCAATGACTCTAGTGGATCCATGTGTGGTTTGTGAAAAGAACACACATGCAATGACTCTAGTGGATCCATATGTGGTTTGTGGAAAAGAACACACATGTAATGAACATTGGTGGATCCATGTGTGGTTTGTGACATTAACACACATGCAATTACATTGGTGGATCCATATGTGGTTCATGGAAAGAACACACATGCAATGACATTGGTGGATCCATGTGTGGTTTGTGACGTGAACACACATGCAATTGCTCTGGTGGATCCATGTGTGGTTTGTGGAAAGAACACACATGCAATGACTCTGGTTGATCCATGTGTGGTTCATGGAAAGAACACACATGCAATGACTCTAGGTGATCCATCTGTGGTTTGTGAAAATAACACATGCAATGTCTCTGGTTGATCCATATGTGGTTTGTGAAAAGAACACACATGCAATTACTCTAGTGGATACATATGTGGTTTGTGGAAAGAACACACATGCAATTACTCTAGTGGATACATATGTGGTTTGTGGAAAGAACACACATGCAATGAACACTGGTGGATCCGTATGTGGTTTGTGACAGGAACACACATGCAATGACATTGGTTGATCCATATGTGGTTTGTGACAATAACACACATGCAATGCCATTGGTTGATCCATGTGGTTTGTGGAAAATAACAAACATGCAATGAACTCTAGTGGATCTATCTTGGCATAATTTGATGTATGCCATGATGTATTTCATTGTAAAAGACACTACTCACTTTCCCTTGGTTTTTTGATACTACTCAGTTTTGCCCCCTCTCTCTCTTTCGTAGAAGCCCGAACCTGTGCCGACTATGTCTGCTACGCCCTGATTGGTTGTCACAGTTGTCACGCAGATCGTGCGCACCAACTATTGATCTTGTGTGATCCAACGAGGCTCGTTGCACACGTCGTGCCCTTCACAGGACAGCACGAGACATCATGGACGTCTCCCTTAGCGAGACTTCTACAAGAAGGAACACGATGCCGTCCATGGAAAAAAACGTCGACTGGTCATGTCACGTTTAATCTAGTCTGCAAAGGCTACAAGTCTACTACACGACAACTGGTCATCCACGACCCACGAACTATACCATTTTTTCTATGCAGCGCGCCTACACTCTCACTTCCGATAGGCCCCCACCACATGAACCTTCCGCGCGGCAGCTGCAACCAGAAGAGCTGCCTACCGGGGCCCTCGAGGAGGCCTAAACATCCCCGCATTAAAAACCCAGCCTATCGGGTCCTCCATTCGCACTCATCCCCCACTCCTCTCTCTTCCCTATCTAGCAAAACCCCACAATCTTGAAAGTACACGCCTAAACCTTCTCCATGAAACCAGTGCATGGGGGTGAGTGTACGGGCATCGCCACCAGGGTGGTGCTTCACGCGACAGATTTGGAGGAGCATCACGTAGCACAACGCGAGGAGGACATGCAGTTCAACCCCTTGAGGGACCATGTGCTCACCGGTGCTGACGACTTCGGAGGCCCCGATGAGGGCGTGGAGTTCGACGAACACGCTCCGCTCATGTACCCGGAGGTACATCTATTTCTACATGTTTCATATTTTTTGCTCGAGCTTAATCTATCCTGGCTTCATAAAAAATCTAGTCCTAATGATTAGATGCAACGTACGAACCGGTACATGGAGAGACTGTTCTGAATGAATCCACATTATTTATTTATTAATAAGTTATCAAGAACACAAACCACATTAATTTAGGAGCGAGCTGGGGAGACGGCCGTAATGAACTGATGAACCTGTATAGACATGTTATTGCATCGAAAGTAACTCGAAATGGTGGAAGGAATATATATTTATTATTTTGCTCATTTCGGTTTGCATTCCATACATTACAGGTAGATTCAAGTGAGATGGACTCTGACAAGGAGAACAGGGACAACAAGAGCCACCATGTCATGAAGAAGCTCAAGAGCGGGATAATCCCTTTCCACACTCGACTTGGGGAGCTTAGGTGCCCTTTCTGTAAAAAAGGAGTCAAGCCGAGGATTGCCAGCTTGATTCTGCATGCGGTTGGCATCGGTAAAAGCCCGACTAGTAAACACAAGTCGGCGACCAAGGCTAAGCATGCTGCTTATGGCAAATTCCTGAGGGAGTATGTCAAGACCGGCCTAGTGTCCCCTTACTTAGGAATCAGCAACTTCTAGCCGACCAACCCGTCACTCTGCTGGCCCGACCACTAATAATATTTAGTTCTCTTACCGTATCTAGACCCTTAAACCACGGGGATTTCTATTTTCGTACCCTTCAAATTATATTCAAGTTCATCTGTTTATGGAGTTAAAGTTCCGGTGGCATACTCGTTATTTTGCATGGATAGAGGGGTGCCCCGATAGATATAAGGGTTATCCTGTCTGCTAGATCACAGAGGATCAACGGTTGGTGGGCACGATCCGTGTGACAACTGACTTGACCAATCAGAGCGTAGCAGCGAAGATGAGCACAAGTGCGAGAGATGGATACAAAGAGAGGGGGAAACCGGGTAGCACTTAAGAACCAAGGGCAAAACTGAGTAGAACTTAAAAACCAAGGGCAAGAGTGACAAAGGGATTCAAATATAAAATAGAAAATGATTTAAAAAATGGAACCAAACTGCTAGTGTTATGCTCGAGGGAAAAACTGAGGACAACTGAATTGCCAAGGTCGGACACGAGGGAAAAAACGTGACTCACGGTACGCATGTGTGGTGCACGGGGCGGTAGCGGACACGTGTCGCCATGCACGGTGCACTAGCGTACGCGGTGCACGGTAGTGCAACGAAACGTTGCTTCCCTTCTCCTTTAATAGAGGCCTCCCACTCCCACTCATCACGCAATCGCTCACTCAACCGTCTCCACTGTCCCATCATCTTCTGCAAACCCCCAAGAAAACCCCAACCACGCCGGCGATGGAGAAGAGTGGCGCGGTAGCCATCGACGCCTCCAAGGCCACCGGCGAGGAGGCCCCCGTCCCCGTACAGGCCCCGCCCCCATCCCCGCATCCGCCGTAGCCGCCGGCGAGGAGGCCCCCGCCGGTCTTGGACCTATCCCGCTCGGCTGGGACCCCTATGAGGAGGTTGTCTACATAAGGCCGAAGAACCCCTATGACACCAGCATCGCCGACCCATGGTCGGAGGTAACCAGAGTTTTCTCCCCTTCCCTTGGTCTTCCCCCGTTCCCATTGTTGGATGCTAGATCGTATGCTATTAGGGCTCGGCTGTTCGTATTTTTATAGTAGCTAATCCTCTTGTGTTAGATCTCGATTTTCGATGAATCCCCCTGTTCGTAGTTGGAATCAGTATTCGATTTGGTTTGAGATTTGGGGAATAATTGGGAGATCTCAATCGGTTAATTTATGCAAATAATCAATCTCGATAATCAAAGTATCTCAATCATGTCCTTATTGCACTCTACTATTTTTTCCAACAGGAGGATAGCAGCGACGTCCGTAGCGACGATGAGTCCAAGGACACCAAGACTCGTCATGTGCTGAGGAGGCTAAAGTCCGGCGAGTACAACAACTTCTTCGCCGACGACGTGTACAGGTGCCCCTTCTGCCCCACCAGGAGGCTCCGCGCCACGGACTTGAAATACCTCATGAAGCATGCCGAGGACGTGAGGACCTGCTGCGAGTCCGTGAATGTCCATGACTTCATAGCCAAGCACCAGACACTCGGTCTTCACCTCCGCAACCTCTAGAAGGTGGCTATCGAGGAGGGTCGCATGCCCCCGATCATACCCAAGGCGCCCAAGGTCAAGGGACTGGGTAGCAAGAAGTGGAGGAGGCGCCAGAGGGAGGAGGCGGAGGCCCTCCTAGCAGGGGCCATGAGGGGCCACTGATCAGCTGTTGTTGCTGCTGTAAAGTAGCTTCTTTTGTCTTGTTTGTGTTGAACCTGTCAGCTGCTGCTGCTGAGCAGCCTAATTGTCGAACCTCATTAAGTACCGTACAATATAACCTATATTAGATGCTTTATCTACTTCTTCTCTATTTACTGAATTTATTTATGGTGCTGGTTAGTTTTGCTGCTCTAGATTTGCTACCAGATTGGGGAAAAACGAGGGTAAAAGGAACAATGAATGAAGAGAGAAGCTGCTCTAGATTCACTACCTTTTTGGGCAAAAAACACAACTTTTAGCGAGAGAGGGGAAAAGGCGCTCTTAAAAAGGCCAAATAAGAAAAAAAACTACCAATTTAGCCGTCAGGGCGCACATAACGGTCAAGCCTTTGACCATATGGCACCCCCCCTCTGAGCGCACGTGAGGGCTTTGGAATGGAGGGAGGGAAAAAGTAAGGACAAACTAAATGTTGCTATAGCTAAATCTGACAAAAAGCTGAATTTGGCTTTACCATGCAATTTGGCTAGAGCTCCACAGTGTAGCTATTCTAAATTCCTACACCAAGCGGTACCACCGCTGACAAGAATAGCCTTATTTTTTTTCTAAAGATATGGGAGCAAAGGACACATGTCACACACAGGTTGGCTAATCAATTTGGAACCACATTTGGCATCGGAGCACCCTCTTGCTCCGGTTCCCTCTTTTGCTCAATTTGGATCCACCTCCACAATGTAGGGAACTAGTTCCAAAAGCCGCAAAGTAAATATGGAACCACTTTTGCTGGGGAAAATAGAAATCCCTAAATTATGTGGTGCGTTGAAACCTCATGCTTTTCCACCGACACATGTGTTGCAAAGTTGCTTGATTGTGCATGCTTACACAAGTGGCCTACACAAAAATTTATAGAAGCATGGGAAAACGAGCTTCAATTTGGCAAATTCTGGACAAAATCACCAAATTAAAGAAAGGAAATTGCAAGATTTGCGCAATCGGCAGGCCTGAGCGGCTGGGCGGCTGCCCCGGGGTGCAGGGATGCTAGGTCCCTGTCTATGCTTACACTTCTTAAACTTGTTAGGAATAATAGTTGTACACTTCCTTCTATATTATCACGTTACGTCGTGTCAGCACCGTGCACCTGCTGGGGATCGGCAACAGGACGGTGGTCTACGTGACCGGTCTCTTCCACGCCAAAGCCATGTCGCACACCCGTCCCATCGCCTACCGGGACGGACACCGAATTTAATCGCTAGGATTGGAAACCAATGGTGCTCGCCAGTCAAACTTGCTTCCGCTTGGGTATGACTGGAATATTGGTAAACGCAATTAAGCATCACCTTCCGTCTCCTCAGCACATCATTGTGCAAAAATCCCCAACTCCTTCCTTCTGCCGCTGCCGCCACCGCAAGAACCATCGATGCTGCCGCAAGCACCGCCTCCGCCGGCCCATACCACCACAACAGATCACTCCACCGCCACGCCCAGTCCCAGCCACCGATACCGACCCTAGGCCACCGTCGCCGCATTAGCTGCTTCCATGGATGTAGAGTACGGCGTGTTCGGCGATGGGAGCGACTTCACTGACGAGTACACCATCACCGCCCATGGCACCACCAAGCTTACGGTTGTCCACACAAATGCGTCAGCGGAGGTCGCCAAGGTCATCGCAATGTACGAGCAGTGGCTACAGGACCCGATGGACAGGTACAAGATCATCGACCTTGACCTCGAGCATACCGGAGACCGCAAGAGGGCGACGCTTTTGCAGCTGTCCATGCGCAACCACTGCCTCCTATACCACGTATGTAGGGCCAAATATGTATGCCTAGAGCTTCGCGAGTTCCTACACAGGAGGGAGATCTACTTTGCCAGCGTTGACATCAAGAATGACACTCCGAAGCTAGAGCAGGATCTCCTTGTTCATGTCGTCAATCACGTCGATCTCCAACGTTTGTGGAGGTACCCGGATGGCGATACGGGGAAAGCCGGCATCGCTAGACTCGCTGCCGACATCATCGATCATTAGTACGCTGGCATGAAAGTCGAGTTCTCGAAGTACCTGCATGAGCGATGGGAGTGGAGGCACCTAGATTACGATGCGATCAAGTACGCAGCCAGGGACGCGTATGTCTGCTACGAGATGCTCAACATGATCTGGCGGGTGGGTGAGTGTGCTGTTTACCACTACTAGTTTCGCATTTCCTTCCTAGTTTTATCTCGCCTCTATTTTATCTTGCATGTATTTTCTAAGAATTCTGTGTGTAAGAACCAAGCTCATATGATCCCTGTGCTATTAGCTACTTAACCTGTATGAATTACATTCCCCCCTTTTGTATGCTCAACATTCATTCTTACAAATTCTGTCTGTGCCATTTGCATGCGGAAGAATCCAGGACTGACATGCATAAGGTGTGATACAGTCATAAGTCATAACCAAACCCAGATTATAGCAAAGGATACAGTCATAACCAAACCCAGATTATAGTTCGACAAAGGTAATACACAGAAGTTCGTAATTGCTCACATAGTGTACTTAAATAACATGTTTTCATAAACATAACAAGCCCCATACAAACACAACAATCATGCACTAAAAGTCTACATACCAGCCTGTTGGAGAAGGCAACCGATCCTAGGATGCCTTCGGTCGCTTGCCCCGGCTTGTAGATTCATCTTCACTCCGGCATCTAGGGCAAACAACCTGCCTTGGTGGTGGTTCAATGATGCGATGCCTGGAATGAGATTTTACAATCTGGCAGTACAGCTCGTGGCTAACATACCCGTCAATTGCAGCGTACTTCAGATTAGGTTCAGAAAGCGGCTTATCCTCCCAGTAATCGTGCCCTAAACGCCTCCACGAACATCTCGGCAATTTGCCCTTCATGTCAGCGTACCACTGTGAGGCAAGAGCGGCCATCCCGGTCCTGCCACCCTTCGTCCCTGGGATCCAGTAAATTTCCTGGATGTCCACTCTACACTCCTTTGGGATTCTAATGTTGACAGTCGGGATTTCAAGAAGTTTAGTGTCATTCGTGGTGTCAACACTAGTAAATGTTATGTGCTGGTTCACGAGAAAGTCATGAAACATATCCCTAATGCTTTTGCCCCACCTGCATGAAAATGGATTCAGACAAATAATATAGCAATAACTTTTGCAAACAGACAGTTCAGGAACAAAAAGACAGCAAAGTCTACCAGATCCTGTCAGCCCCCTTCTCGCAAAAAGGCTGGTATACGAGGACGTGCCCCTTCATGGAGAGTTGCACCACGGCGATCCTACGGTGATCGCGGCTATACTCAAGGTCGAGACCTACGAACCTGTTTTCTTCAAACCGCAGCCAACTCGTGTAATTACTCAGAGTCTTCCTCACCATCATAGGGTCGGTGGTGTAGACGACATTGATCTTCTTCCTGCCATGTACTTCTATGTCGAAGTGCGCAGTCGCTTGCCTGCTGTCGTTTCGGACGTCCGAAAAGTCCATGACTATAGGCAAGAGGGAAAGGATACGAAGGAAGAGGGTGATGCCGTGGCGGAGGAAATGGATGAGGCCGTGGAGGAGAAAGACAATGAGGCCATGGAGGAGGAAATGAGACGAAGAAGTGAAAGATTGGAACCGCCCTTACCAATATCTGGAATGGTGCATGACCGTTCGTAGTAGGGTGAAGGTGGAGAAAAATGGCGTTTTTGTACGTCGATGCTAGCGCTGCCTAAAATTTGTTTTGCGCCACTTGCATGCGGTGGAATCGAGGTCTGCCATGCACGATCCAAGTCAAACGTAGTCACGTTTGCGTGTGCCGACCTTCACTCACTGATAGGCGGGCCACACATTTCTCTCTCTTATGATTTATTTTTTCACTTCCTCTAGACGGTTCCAGTGCGTGCCCTCAATAATTATGCCCCCCTTCCTTGTCTTCCACGCGGACGAGAACCGGCAGCTGCGGCGGTTCCTCACCGGGTCACTCCCTACTCGAACAACTGCCCCCATCCATGATTCCATCCCCTCTCGAATCCATCCGCCTCCTTATCACAACGCCTCCATTAATCTACCAGATTCCAGACTCCATTTGCCGCTATGGGTAGAGCTTGGGGTAGCAGCAGGGTGAAGCGAAAGGCATGCGATGACGACATGGATGGCCAGGGCAACCGTCACCGCGAGGATTGGGGATGGCCGAAGCTCAGCGTCGCGAACGTGCACAGGATCTCCACGGGGTTGGACATCATCTCTGCCGGCCGCCTCACTCTCCACATCCCTGGCTACCGCTTCACGATGCGGTACATGGACGAACAACCGTTCGACACGCCAGGCCTTCTTTACCCCGATACTAGCAAATGGCCAAGCGACTGTGATGGCCACGTAAGTTCCAGTATCTTGCTTATTGGTTCAGTCATATCATTGATTCATATGTGCTGAACTCTCATTGGAATCCTATGTTCCTTTCGTCAAATGTTTTGTGTGCACGCACGGTTTGAACAAATTGAACCATTTAAGACTATTTTGTACAGCGGAAGCTCTACTCGTACCTGATATTCTGGTATTTTCGTAGTGACACAATCTTACTTTAGGTGATAGAAGAGTTGTCAATTTCGATTTGCAGTGGAATGCCTGCTAGGTGATATTCTGTTTCCTAAAATAAAAACAAACAGATTAGACGATTTAAGGCTGTTATGATCCGAGCTGTTTATGATCATCGTCAGGAGTTTGTTCTAGGGGGCTCTGCTCCTACTCCATATATTGGGTATCTTCGTAGTGACACAGGCACAATTTAGGCGATATCTGAGGAGACACTCGTATTTAGGCAATATTTTGTGTACTTTAATATGAAGGTCCAGTTGTCAAATTGTATTTGCAATGGAATCCATGCTAGGTGATTGTACCAACTGACAACAAACTCTGTAGAATATTCATGCAAAACTGATGCTGCTGGATAAGTGGTCGGAATCAGTAGTGGTGAATATCAAGGAAGAAGAAGAGACGGAAATGGGAGATGACCAGAACTGGGTGGGTGGCAACAGCGAGTGGCTGGTCCTTTTATCCCAGTATGGGAGTACTTGGTCTCTAAAAAATGGCTACAGATTGTTGAGATTTACATTCCCATCTTTGGAGGGTGTCGGCATTACTGCATTCAACAACGGGTGCCCGCCGCCCATGTCCGAATTCGCTTACAGGTTCAACATGGCAGAACTTGAGCACCTGAAGGTACAATTCCCACATAGACCTGGGAGTACGACCTCTTAGCGGTGTTTGACAAGTCAATCACATTCATTAGATGCCCAGAAGACAAGGAATGGACAGTCTTGCGCAATGACTTCCTGCGGCCGAAGAAGTATGTCGACACCATCTTCACCTCCACCTACCATTCGAACAAACCACAACGCATTTATGCGGTCACTGAACCTAGTGGCGACGTGCGTGTTTGGGAGCCGTCCATTTGGGGTGAGTCATGGTGTCATATAGCATGTAAAATCCCATTCAAAATTCTGCTTACTGAGTGTAAGTAACACGCAGGTACCCATGCAGCCCCGCGCATCATTCTAGATCCGATGATCGAAGATGCAGTAGAAGATGCTGAACTTGGGACACGGCGCTGGTTCCTGGAACCTCTCGGAGGCGACACGAAACAGGATGTTGAACTCATGTGGATTCATATCACGGGAGTACTAAACAGCATTGGTGATACAATAGAACATATGGGGACACAACTTTCTTCATACCCATCGTTGCGGTGTCACATTTTCTCGAGGTCCGCATGCCCATCCAAAGACCCAGTAGAGCAAGTTTGGAGCAGAGTCGGCAATCTGAAAGGACAATCTATGTTTCTTGGGATCAACTACCCTTTCTTTGTCGGAGCCCCTAGAGTTGTCGAACCTGTAATTGTTCAGGCAGCCCTGGCTCCTGATGCTGGTGGTGGTGGTGGTGGAGCTGACGAAGAACTAGCTACTGCTGCTCCTGGTGAAGCTGACGAAATACTTGGTGATGCTGCTACTGGTGAAGCTGACGAAATACTTACTAATGCTTATGCTGGTGAAGCTGACAAAATACCTGGTGAGGTTGCTGGTGGTGAAGCTGACGAAATACCTGCTAAGGCTGCTATTGGAGTCTAGTAAGAACATGCTAGTGTTGTTGCTGAGGTGCTAGCACTTCTAGTGTTTATAGCAGACTGTGTGTTTGCTGCACACTCATGCGCCTATCATATTGACACTCCAGATCCGACCTGGAGCCGAATCCACGTCGGGGGGAGGGGGCCTACAATTGGCTCATCAGTGTGGTCATACGATTTGATGGAGAATGACAGATGGCCAAACACAGCATTCTGGTTCGTTCCGACGATACCACCAGATCCATGGACCTAGTGCTCATACTGGCAGATCCGATGAACCATTTGTCTTTATCTTTATCTTTAGTTACGCTTATTTGTGTAAAGACTAAACTATGCTTATTTGTGTAAGACTAAGTTAGGCCTAACTGTGTCAGTGAAGCCCAACTTTTCTTTCCACGCCCAGAACAGCAGAATTGCAACATAGAACAGACAAAGGTAATGTGCATACTAGGTATTTTTGCTCAGGATAACAACCACTTCAAGTAAATGATACATGGTGTACACACTTGAACGCATCACTAGAATGTGCCACCTATTGATTATTGATGACATGGATTTCTGCGCGTATTTGCATTGAATCGCTCATTGATTTGTTCACATATTTTTTGGCAATGGCTGATGAACTCCACTCTCTTGGTAACATGCTTCGTCAGCGAGCACTTGTTGATGCAATGCAAAGTACAAAACATGGTATACATCGTCGTTCCATTTAGGTTCCCTATGTTTCGTCATCACGGAGCTACTAATTTCAAATGAAAATCTCGTAAACATCATATGTGTACATTGTTAGAGTATGGTACGGACATGGTACATACATGTTTTTCTACAATCACAAGAAGAAAACTTGATACATTTTCACCTTGTTGGTGTTGTGCCGAACTGGGTGGGTGTGGCTTTGGGGTTTGGAGAGGAAGGTGCCATGGTTGGTGCGTGTGCGACCATGGTGACGGCGAGCTCGCTTTCTGGAGGAGGCCAACAGGACCGAGCATGGTCGACATGGTGACAGATCTCACCCAAGAATGAATTCCCGTCCCCGCGCTGTGCCATGGGTGCGGCCATGGTGAGGGCGAGATCCGATTTAGGATGGGGAGGAGAGCAGGGCCGAGAAGGTTCGTCCAAGTCCTAGCTCCGTTCCATGGCCGTGACCACAGATTCCCGCCCCGGAGGAAGAAGAAGACGCGTAAAGTATGCATGCACCAACGCTACAAGCCTACATGGCAGCCACGACGACAGCGATATAACGGCGAAAGCTGACAGGGGGCCCAACTTGACGGCCGTTAGCCTGATATTTTGTATTGAAACGTAAAGTTGAATTCGTGCCGAAAAAGATCCTCTGAGTATTTGGCACGTCAACTTTGGGCAACGCAGCTGATTGTAAGCAACTTGGGTACCACGTTGCCTGGGCGCCCCAACTTTCGGGCCACAAAATGATATTCTCGTACATGACCCCCTTTTTTCGTCATCGTCATGGATGATTTCGTAGAGCTGAGTCTGGATGCGCCAGAAGTCCTCCATAAGGTCCGCATCATCGATCACCGCCAATTGTGTGGCCTAGTGTCGAAAATTAGCGGGCAGCGCCTCGGCTTGTGAATCCCGCATGAACCCCTTGATTTGATGGAGGACGTAGAAGGCATCATTCACACTGTGGGTTGGTTGCTTGACGCAGGGGAACTTCGTGTGGTGCATGAACACATGTTTTCCATCCTTGGTTCTTGCTCCCCCTTGGAAAATTTTCCTCCCTTTTCGACATAGACTTGTAGAGCATCATCTAGAACTCTCTTGAATCTTCCGTAGTCCTTCGGCTTCGTGTCACTCGATGAGTTGAAGTATGTTGCTTGTGACAACCTCAGACAAAGGGAGATGAGTGTGCATTATATACCTCTACGCAACACAATTTAAACATAACTAATTGTTGTAAGAGGACAACAAAAATATAAGAAAGAATTTGTTACGACGGTGACCTAATGTGTGTTTACTTACTCGGGAAAGCAAGGCAGAAGAATGGAATCAATGGTCTAGTTCTCATGGAAGATATACCCGAGGTACTCTGCCACAATTGCCTGATCCCCATCATTTGCTAAGACAGCCTCACACATGTAGTAGGGGTCCACTATCACGATGCCCCTGGTTTTCTCCCTCTTGACCTTCAACACCATATTGAGCGAGTACAAATGGACCAAGTTATAGTCCAACCACTTCGAGTGCAGCATATTGTAGATGTCCTCGTACCACATGAATAATATGTTTGCGGGTGCTTGATCGATGAAGCCATGGCCCGACGGCACCTTGCATGTGAATACCGGGTACCCGGGATTCTTCTCTTTAAGAAGGGTGGTATCGAGATGTAGAATTGAGTAATTCATATTCGCTATGGGTCCACCCGTGACATCGAGAATATCCTTAGTCGGAATCGGCTTACCCGCTATGTGCATCGTGAAATCACATGGCTCTTGTCTCACTCCGTCCTGAGCCCAGAGTATCCTCTTCGGAAGCGGCTGGCTCGAAGCCTTCTTGCTCTGGCTATGCTTCTGATCCTTCTTCGTATTCTTGACAGGATCAGTGGATCGTCCTAGCTTCTCCTCGACTGCCTTTGGAGTGTGGTGGGGCTGATGACCACCGTCGGATTGGGTTATGGACCAGAGGCATCACCCGCCGGAGGCGTCTATTGATCATAAATGCTTCCAAAGTGCAGACGTTGCGTGCATGACATGGGACGACCGGCTTGTTGACCGCGGGAGGCCTTCTCTCCGATAGGAGGCACGTAGAATCCGTTGGTGGCCATGGTGTTGAGGTATCCGTCGACATCATCCTCATCGTTGGCGACGTGAGGTGCATCCTGTACGTCCTTGGGTGATGGCGACGAACACCGGTGGCCATGTCTTATTAGTTGGGGAGACGTGCTGCCCTTCCTTCGCAAGGCGAATTTGGGACTTGTGCCATAGCAAGGGCCAACCGTAGCAACCTCCACGGGTCTTATGCTCATCGGCTCCTCAGGTTGGTTGGGGGTTCAATGCCGTCGCAATCCTTCAATGTCCTTACCAAGGTGACCCTGAAAATACCAGCAGGGATCGGCTTGTTATGCATCATGAGCATCTTCGGTTGAACGATACTACCCTTGGCTACATCCTTCAACATGCCATCCACATACTATAGTAATATACAATTAGTGTCCTACGGGAAAACATGTTGGGGATCATGATCAGATGGAAGTCGATCAAAGACCAACAATGGTTTATGAAGTAGGGCCTACGATGAAGCATAGTTAGTTACCTTGGTGAGGGCATAAAGCTTGGCTAATGTGGACACGCGGGGCTGCGTCAGCTTCTTCTTGGGTGCATCACGAAGCAACGTCGGCTGCACATTGGTGTTGGGCGCCGCCGGCTATGTGTTGGTGTTGGGTGCCGCCGAGCTCACCAATGCGACCGGCTGTGCCAAGGTGTTGGAGGAAGGGGTCACCAAGTTTGGTGACAGGTGATGGGCCGAGTTGCTGCTAGACATGCTGGGCACCGGTATCGACCCAACTCCACCAGCAGCATTCCAGTAGGCTAGACCCTCCCATAGATGAGGAGGAATGATCTGGCGCAACCTTGCTTCCAACTTTTCCTCCATTTGCTCCTCCATTTGCACCGGCAACTGGACCACTTGTGTCTTGAGCTCTGTGATCTCCTGTCTTTGCTCATCCTCCATCTTGTCCCTTCTCTCCTTTCTAGTCTTTGAGTCCTCTTTGAAGTGAATGCCGACTTTCCTGGTCAGCCCATAGCTAGGAACACATCGACCGGACATCATCTTCATGTTCTTGGGCCTCTTCTTGACAGTGTTCACACCCTGTTGAAAGGAGTGTCCCACGACTCCGACAGCCCCGTGGTGGGGCAACCTGCCTCAGCCTCTATTTCATTTTCCTGCAAAAGGAAGGTGAACCCATTTATAATTTTGGCTTCATTATTGATCGCCAATCGACTTGATATCCACGCGGTTAGTTGCTTACCAGGTGTTTCTCAAAATCTAGCACATCCGGATGTGTGGTTTTAAATTCCTTTGTTATGGGGCACAAGAAGTAGCGGGCCCACACAAAGTTCCTCACCTGCTCGTCCTTGAATTTTTCAAACATGTTTGGTTTACTAAGACGCCTAATCTCGGCGTCCTCCCTGTCCCAAATATGCTTTATTCCTATGTAACTGCTGCTCCCAAGCCGGTGGTTACCTATGTTCTTGTCATGCAGTCTCTTCCCCCACACCGTCCAAGCTTTTGCGGTATTGGTCTCTAACTCCTCCTTGAAGAGGAGATAGTCTTCGTGTTCGAGTAGTGGCTCGTGCTTCTTTATCTCCTCCCAGCTTTCATTTTTGTCTATTCGCTTCTTCGGCCAGGTTCTGTAGTTTCTCAAGAGGGTGCTCATCTTTGTAATGGCCGTCTCGTTCACCGGCATTGTTCTTGACCTCAAGGTTGTCATAATCGTGGGGAAGTTGTAGCGTTTGTGAAGCTTCTTCATGAGGAGCTAGACAAAATGCACATTGCCGGGATCTCGGAGGTTCCTCGTGTTGACCGTCATAGTCTCCCGTAAAATGCACCCAAGTTGTATCCTGTACCCAGTGGCAAGGGTTGCAGGCGCCATGGGTGCACCGCTCTCTGTCACTTTGGTGAACTCGTCACACTCCGTGTCGAGCACTGGTGGGTCCCGATTCTTCCTCATGGTCTTCTTCTTAGCTGCCGGGGCGGCACCACCATCCGTCTGTTTGCTGGCATTGGTGCGTTCGCCGGCATCAGTGGTGTCATCCTCGGCGCCATCAGTGCGTTCGCTGCCGGCATCAGTGGTGTCATCCTCATCGCCATCTCTCGTTCCAGCATCGTCATCACCCTCTATGTCTTCGTCTTCGACCATGGCACGGGTGATCCGCAGCAAGCCACTTTCGAATCCCTAGGAACACGGTTTTCGACGACCCAGGATCCTTCGGTAGTTACATGTGCGGGGTTTTCTCCATGCACCTGACACATGCAGCATGTCCGTGGTTCACCTGGAACGATACATATGCCAGACCAGGATAGTCATGCACCATCATGAGCAACGTGGCGCCCAGAGGGAAATATTCTCCTATGTAAGCGTCCCACGTACGGGCTAGCATCTCCCACAATGTGGATAACTCCTATTTCAACACCCAAGATATAGATGCATGTCGATACCTGGTTGTTTCGTCCCCTGAATAAGAATACTCATCTGTACGTACCTTTGCTTCGTGCATAGCCAGGGGAGGTTGTACGGCCATACAAACACGGGCCAGTTGCTATGCGTGCTACTCTGGTTGCCAAAGGGATTGAGTCCATCGGTTCTCATACCGAGCCTAACGTTCCTGGCATCGTCCCCGAACTCCTCTTCAAACTCCATGTCCAATGTGTGCCGCTGTCTAGCATCTGCAGGGTGTGTCAGGATCTTTCCCTTCTCCAAATCATCTTTGGGCTTATCCCTTTCAGCATGCCATTGCATGATCTTTGCTTCCTTAGGGTCTACGAAATACCGCTGCAAACGGGGAGTGATAGCAAAGTACCATACCACTTTTTGAGGAAGTTTCTTGTTCCCTCTCTTGTATCGTGCATGGCTGCACATCAGACATGTGGTTCCATCCTTGTACTCTCCCCAATAAAGTGTGCAGTCATTGATGCATGCGTGGTATTTGGCCTGCGGTAGATCGAGAGGGCACACGACTTTCTTGGCATCATCGATACCTCTTGGAAATGTGTTCCCCTTAGGAAGTATAGCGTGCCAGAATTCCATAATATGGTTGAAGCTCACGTCGGTCCATTTGTGTTGCACCTTCATCTCTAGAGCCCTGAGGGTTACATTCAGGCGTGTATGCTCAGGCCAGTACCCAGGATACAACGGATTTAATCCGATCTTTATCCATTTGCACCAGCTTGGCTTTCTCTCTAGCAGCAGCTTTGGCATTGCTCCTCTCCTTGAGGAGCAGTTCTTGAACATGAGAGTCCCGTAAAGATGAAGTTGGCGGTGTCTATGTGTCCACGTCTTCTCCACCAGCATCGGATCTGGCATCTCCATGATGATCATGTCCACCATAATCTCCTTCATGATAATCATGCTCGGCATCTCCTTCATCATAATCATGTCTAGCATCTTCATGAGCACCATTTCCTTCCGGCGCAACGTTGTAGACGTCCTCGTCAATGTAGTCAAGCATGAAACCACCCATGAGCAAGTGCTTCTCCAATGTCTCGGAATTAGGTTTTATTAGAGTCCCGAGTTTGCATCTCTTACAAGGGCATCTTATGTCGGTCATGTTGTTCTGAATCATGACGGTCATCGCGTGTGCCTTGTTTCTAGCCACCATAGCTTCACTCATGTGGCGCACCATGGTTGCCTGCGTGGTATGGAGAAAAAGATAATATTTAGAACCACACCATGCAAACATTTAGCATGACCTTCCATATAAATAGGACATATGCGTAGTGAAAAAAATTCCAAAACATAAATGAGTCAACATTTTGGAAAACATTCATGCACCACACACCGTCGTCGCCTGCACAACACAAAGCATACACAAGAACACAAGCATATATCCATGCAAACATCTCCCGAACAATGACGAAAAACCCTCACATACATACTGCCAACATCGTCCACACACAAAACAAGCACATGTATCCATCCAACTATATATATACTCACATAGTAGACAAGTTACACCGAGACGAGCGAGGCCGCACGAGAGAGCGTGTGGTGTGGTTAGCCAAACTTGATGGAGACAAGAGATGTGGAGGAGGAGAGAAAAGGTGGTGTGTGTGCTTTACTTTAGTGGATCTACACGGTGGAGAGGAGTCCCTTTATAGATCCATCCAACCAAAAGAGGTTTGGCAACCTAAAATGGAGGAATTATTGGAGAAAATAGGGTGGAGAGGAGGTGCAACCCGAGCTAGATCTATGGTAAAAATGGTGGTGCTGGCACTAGTGGTGGTAGGTAGGGGAAAGTGCCACCTTTTAGGTGGCTGACATGACATACCCGTGGCACACCGAAATACCGTGCGCCATGGATAAGCTTGTTAATGGCGCACGTCAAAACCGTGCGCCAGGGATAAGCTACCACCTTTTTCAGAGGCCTGGGCCCACCTATATCTGTGGCGCACCAAAACAACATGGGCCACTGATGTGGTGGTTATCTGTGGCGCACACCAATTCCGTGCGCCAAAGATATGCCATCCATGGATGGGGGCGGCCACCAGCGTTGGGGCCCACTTATGCGTGGAGCACCTATCCGACCATGCGCCACGGGTATGTGCAGGTCAGTGGCGCACCGATCCGACCATGCGCCACAGGTATGTGCAGGTCAGTGGCGCATGTATCTGGCGTGCTCCACGGATAACTATCTGTGGGGCACCCTTTCAACATGTGCCATGGGTATGACCCCTATGGATAAACCTTTTCCTACTAGTGTTAGGTAAGTGTTTATGGGATGAACAGCCGAAGGCAATGTGGTAGTGTGAACCTGGTGCAAATGCCAGTGCACTCGATGGAGATCAAGGCGTGACAAACACCACATATCACATAAACTTATTACATTAGATGTTAATTGTTGTGTGAAATCTTGTTGTGATAGTATTAGACTTATGACGGTAGCATAATAAGAATACCTCATACTATAATTCCAATATTTGTGTTCTCCCGCAAGTGTGCACCACCAAGAAAGTGCTTAATTATGATGTATGCCATGATGATCGGGTGCTAGACATATCAACGTTCGCATACGGTGGGTGCAAGAAATTTATGCACTACAATACACTATGGTTAAAATTGGCGAACCTAGCATGTACATACATGGCCTCAGAACATAGGTTACCAAAAGGTTAATCATGAATCAAATGTGATTTGATCGATATGTTGATATCTACCTAGGCACCTACATCAAAGGCCGTGACGATCAGGGATGATGTGGTGCAAAGGGATCGTGTAGTCACCAAACGAATGTCGAGGAATGTCCATTTGAGTGTGAGTTCTAATATTTTAGTTTGACTAAATAAGTACCCATATTATGAACATAAGATTAATTACTTTGCAAATACTATTGTAGATGTCTCTCCCCACTTTCAACCTTGGCACCTTCCTTGAGAAAGAAAAGCTCAAAACTGATGAGACGAACTTCACCACCTGGTCCTGCAATTTGAGGATTCTCCTTGTTCTCTAGAAGCTCTCCTACATACTTGAAGCCGCAATAGGTGACCAACCTGTTGCCAACGCCTCTCAGGCTGATAAAAATGTTTATCAATAGAAGGCATATGATAACGCCTGTGTCCCGAGTGGCATGCTCTATGCCATGGAGGCGGACCTGCAGAAGCGCTTTGATAACAAGAACTCCTTTGAGATCATCACTGATCTTAAGGCCATCTTTGTGCCTATAACACCCTCGAATCGGCCCTATGCAAGTTTTAGCGCTTCCCGCCAAACCCGCATAGAAACGATTCAAGGACGCCCACTAGGCACTTGCGTGCGGGTGGAAAACGAAGTAATACCATTACACATTAGTCCACGATGGAACCCACGGGACATATATATACAACAACGACTCCATGAGTCAACAATACAGATATAGAATACAAAGATCCAAATCACCTTGAAATCGATACAACATCCGAGTACGGATAAGATGCAAATGGGGCTAAGAGACCTGAAGAATAACCAATGGCGTCCATAACCCTGCCCAGGCCAAGCCAGAAGGGTAACCCTGCTAACGACGTCGAACTTATACCTGCTAAAACAAAAGGGGTGCCAACAAAGGGCAAAGGAAAAAGGGAGCGGTCAGTACTGAGGCCAGTACACGGCGAGGGTGGAATTCGACGGCTCTCGCCTACATAGGTATGGTGGACTAAAGCGACAACGCAGCATGCACTAAACAATCTATAGAGACTCGATTCAACTGTCGGCTATTAGAGAGGGATAAGAAAGACCTATTCAGATCCAACCTGATACTAACACCAAACATACTCATCCTGGCATTTCCCCCTCGAGACCAAACGAGGAAGTCAAACCGAGGAACTCACACAGTTGGCAGTTTTATTCATTCCATTATAATTGAAGCACTTAGTAGTCAGATATAGATAGCATGAGTCATCCTGATAGCATAAGTAGTGGGCAGTTTTAGTTAACCATTCAGTTGTAGTTGCAGTACTTACTAGTCAGATACAATTAGCATGTGACATCCCAAACCCAGCAGTTGTTGGAACTTTTATTTCATTCCATTGGAGTTGCGATACTTACTAGGCAGGTATAACATGACACGATACACCCTAGTTCCACCAGTTGTTGGCAATTTTATTATCCATTCCATTGTAGTGAAGCTGATTACGAGTCACATATTAAGTCAAATTTATAGCACTACTTTAGTTATGCTTGTCTATGATCGAGATACTATGCTCCAAGTCGTCCATAACCGCAGCCACGGATTTCAGAAAGATTTACCCTGCAGGGGTGCACAAATAGCAACACACACACGATCAACCTTGGAAAAACCAAATCAAAACCCAATGAGGCTTTCACGACAAAGCAATCACAGGATTCATAAAATATTTCAGGGGGCCACCCCACTAAGCTACCCGCAACGAAGTTGGCCGGCTCCGAGATGGACCCAGGGTTTGTGACAATGGCTGTAAACGACTAGGAACCCGAAAGTGTGACTGGGCTTGTCGATACCGCGAAAACATTCCATGTTCCAAAACAGTACAGGTGCTCCACGCACAATCATAAATAAAGCAGTAAAGCATGGCATAAGTACAGGATAGTAATAAAGCCCCAAACTACTTTGTGGCCCCAAGAAATAAGAAATGAATCAAGCTCTGGCTAAGGGGGTTCCATAGGGTCTCCCGGATGTGGATAGTGCGAATAATCAAGGAACATGTATCAAGTACTCGGGGCCTACGGGACACAAGTGGACATGAAAAACCAAATAGCATATACTGCCCACCGGTGCCTCTTTCATTAGTTATCCCAGCAATTTAATAGTTGTATTTAAAATCATGATCCTCTCCACCATAAAGCATATGACAACATTCCAACAACTGTGTGGTACTTCACGACACGGGATCGCACCTGAGCAAGCGACTACGACTCGCAAGACCATCTATCTACCAAACAACAGGTAATAGGAGGTGTCCAAGGCAATATAAAGGCTGCACGGAATATATCTGGTACGGAACACTAAAGCATCATGACACGGATAGCAATAGATCAACAGGAGGAAATAAAGACTATAAATGCAAAATAGGTAGAAAGGGGGAGAATGCTCGCGTGGGAAACACTGTCGAAGGTACATATCCAAAGGACTTATCGATACTTGCAACCACTCAACAGCCTAATCCGTGAAGAATCAAACACTAAAAGAAACACCAGATGCACTATTTAATACTACGATGGAAGATCGGGCATGATGCATGTATAATGTGTGACATGGCAAAGATGCGATGCAACTAGGCAATATTAAGCAGAACCGGGGTCCTGACAATTAATTAGAAGGTTCATGTTGTTTAGGTACCCTGCAATTTAAATGTTGTTTTAACAAGGCAAAACATGGCATCGGTTCGCTATGCAAATTTAAATGGAGGCAAATATAAAAATAGAATAACCCGCATATGGTCTCCATATTTAATTATTAAGTGAGTCCACCAAGTACCCCCAAACCACCAAACATGTATGCAATTATGAACAATTTAATACGCAACAATTTATATAGATGGCATTTATAAAATAGGGGCTCAGATCAGGGTCACACATTGGGGGTTCAGGTCTGGAGGTCTCGGGGTTCGACGGGGATTGGTCTTCGCCTCCAGGAACGGGGTCTTCGGGTCCGGCCATTGGATCCATGAAGGAGGTCATGGCGTCCCGGGATGGAGAACTTGTCGTTCCGAGGGTTCAGTCTTCAGATCCTCAGGATCAGTCTTCGGCTCCGAGAACGGGGCTTCGAAATCCGTGAAGATCTTGGTTTAGGAGGGGTGTGTTTGGTCTTCGGATCCATGTCAGCGTACTCGAGGTCTCGTCGTCTTCAGATTCTATGAAGGAGGTCTTGAGGTTCTGGGTGCTACGGTCGGTGGTGCACTTGCGACGACTTGCGATGACACTGGGTACTCGTGCTCCCCTTTAAGCATCAGAGATATGGGCAGTAATGTGTGTCAAACTTTGTGTCCGTTCGTCGATCATGTATGCCGGGGTTGTCCGCTTGAAGTTGGGCCACACCATCCACCACACTACACCAACATCGAATCAGGACTAAAACATTAAGCCACCATGCCTAAGATGTGTGCTGCAAACAACACTCGATCGGGATGTTTAGGCAGATCTTGAGGCTTGGGGGTTCACCGTGAGCAGCAACACCTACCTGCAACATGGAATAGAGACCGGAAAGGGACATGGCGATGGGGCAAGAATGAGGAACACATGGTCGTCGACCTGGATCAGCTAGAGAAGAACTTGGACGTCGAGGTTGGCGTTGCAGAAGGCGAGGCGGGCACCGATAGAGGATGACGCGGCCAGGACCGTTGGCGGTCTCGGTCAGAATAAGCGGCAGAAATAGTGACCGGCGCGTGCTCGACGTGGAGGCGGGGCGTGAGGTCGGCGCTACACCGAGGCAGATGGAGGAGCATGGCGGCGACGTGGCTCCAGGTGCGCAAGGCAGCGTCTGGCCGCTGAAGAGGCCGGGAAGGCGATGATGAAGGGAACTCGCGTGAGGCGTGCGCGGGGGCGTCCGGAGATGCAGGGGCATGGTGGTGCTCATGCATAGCCCGGGCAAGCTCGGACAGCCGGTGGCCATGGCGCGGTCCAGGGAGGTCAAAGACGGCGGCGGCTGGAGAGAAAGGCGAGGAAGGCGGCGGAGGCCGCGGCTCCGGTGGGGTCTCACGCAGCTCAGGGAGAGGCCGAGAGGCGGCGGCGAGCAAGGATCCGAGGCGAGCGCTGGGGCCAGCGGTCGAGGAGGCGCGGGCTCGCTGGCGGTGGCGGCGAGGTGCTCGGGAGCGAGGCAGGGAGTGACGCAGGGAAGGACGGGATCGCAGGGGAGGGGACACGGTGGTTGGTGGTCTCGCTCTGGGAAAGATACAAGGTGGTGGGGCCAGGTCGGTCGGTGGCGTTACGTGCGGGGCAGGGGTTCGCATCGCTGGGAGCGTGTCACGGCAGCACGCGTCGTGTAGGTGTGTGCGTTCCGTGTACCGCGGGTGGGGGCTAGGTGTACCGCGCAGCGTGTCGGCGCACTGCAGGGTTGCGGCGGCGAGGAAGGTGGTGTGGTGTGGGGCTAGGGTAGGATAGGGTTGGAGATTAGGGTTTGGTTTCAGTTGGGTAGTAGGTGGCTGGTTGGGCCTTTTGGGCCTGGCCGGCTGCCTCCCCTAAAAATACTTTTATTTCTTTATTTTTATTTTAGAATATATTTGTAAATAGTTTTTAGACAAATAAAAGATCCACAAAAGACCGAGGTTTTTAATTTGAAATAAAGACGGGGGATATTAAGAAAACAAACATAGGCTTTTATAAAATAGTTTTAGACAAACTTATGCATGATGATGATGATGCTCAAATGCAATGTGACATGATGACATGAGCATGCAGTCATGATGAAGCACAAAATAAAAATGACACGCGATTTTCTAGTAGTGGTTTTATCGGAGTGCTACAGTGCCCGAGGCCTGATTTCAGAGGTATGAGGTTTCGAACATCCTCTTCTCAGCTAAGATGGAAGAGCACAACAGATTCAGCAAGCACCTAGTCAAAATGTCCGGCTACGTTCAACACCTGACTGATCTTGATTACAAAATCAATGACGAGCTGGCAATTGATAGGGTGTTGCTGAAGGGTTTCTGCAGCAGAAAACAAAAAAATTACTATGTTGGAACTCCCTAACGCCCATGATCTATCTAGAAGTAATGCAGTAACGGAGGAAGACAACGGTAACATATCCTTGAAGACTGAGAGAGCATTACTCTCATGCAGGATCGTGGATGATGTAGTCGTAATCGTTCAACCTCAAGGTCGCAAAGCTCCTTGCACGTTACCCCTTGTCTAGATCCTTGCACGATGGCCAGGTCACTACTAATGGTAGCTCCCCACGAGTTATCACACACATAGGGTGCAATACAACGACTCCCAGGCTCTGATCCCTGCCAAGGTTGCGGAAGTAGAACTCCTGGCCGGAATCCCTGCAGCATAACAGCGTGCCGCAGTGGTGTTAACTTTGCGTGTACAGTACTACTCCGGGACCGTGCCACCACAAAGGAAACTGAGAGAGAGGGGATAGTTCTCTAAGAAAAAGTGCCTTAGAGAATATCTTGATTGGTGTATTTTAATCCCTCCCATGGGCACCCCTTAATATAGGTGGAGGGAGGTGTACCCTCCCCTTTGGTTGTCCCATGTGGACTAAAAATATACGAAGGAAAAGGCAAAAACGAGCTACAACCGGGTGGGCCGGCCCGGAGCTAGCCAAGCATTGGCAGCTGCAGCAGGAAGCACAACCGTGGTAGCCAGCGCCCTGACTAGGCCGGCTTCACGTGCACCCGTGGCCCGGTTGAGGTAGCGGTAGCAGCTCTGCGCCCGGGTGGGTCGGCTCCTGTGTGCGGCCCACTACGCGCTCACCTCTAGCACCGCAGTGCCCTCCGCCTGGGTAGGCCGGTTGCGGCCGTGGCCTGCTAGTCCTGCGCGGTGCCCGCACCCTTGCGCTTGAGTGGGCCGAGCGGTAGCGGCCCATGAGTGGCGCTAGCTGGCCGCCACACCCCGACAATGCCTAGAAACTGAACGCTTTCGTGGGCTAGGACAACGCATCACAAGGGCATTCAAAGTTACTGTTTTTACTGTTTTTCTTGGTGATTTCCTCCTAGGCCAATTCCCTCTGGGGTTTTGGCCTAGTTGAGGAAGTTGCCCTCAAATAATAATTTAAATATTATTTATTATAAGTTCATAATTAACATATAATAAATGCATATTGTAAATTGCCATTTACCCAAAAGTCCTTTCGGTCTTTTCCTTTCTTTCTTTCTCTGAAGAACTTCGGATATCTCCTAGAACAATTCTATTTATCTCTCATCTATTATTCCATCTTATAGGAAGATCTCTAAGCATCGTAGTGCCCTTAAGTGCTTTTCCCTATGGTTCGAGAATATCATAGACATGATCTCAATCAATGATCAACAGCGGGACCATGATGCCCATATTAACCCCAATGCACTCCACGAATCACCATCTTGTCGAACCTTAAATGATATATCCAATTCCCTTTGTTACGCGATACAAGACTTGTCCGAGATATGATCATCGGTATCATGATACCTTGTTATTTCTCGTTTCCAAAATGTAATGTTTTACTCGTTCACGTGAAATTCCATCCCCATGACCTAGTCATAAGTTGCGCATCTTATGGATGTAATTCACCGAGTGGCCCAGTATATCTTCCCATTGCATAGGAGAACAAATTCGGATCTTGATGCATAGGCCTCAACCTGACCCTTTGGACTACTCAACATGCACATTTATGGTCCCCCAGTCACGGACATGATGGTTGATGTAGTCAAAGCAATCCTCCGATAATAGTGATTAATATAATCTCACGGTCTAATGATTAGGACACTCCATTTCTGACAATTGCAACATGAACTAAGTGACATGATCATGTCGCGTCAATCATCGGTGCGAAATTTCCATCACATCATTCCAGATGATATGACTTCATTGTCTATTGGCTTCAACAACACCATGATCAGGAAACCTTGATTAGCAGCTGCCCAATGAATTAGTTGAATAGAGGCTACTAGGAACCTATGTTTGTTTATATACCACACCTATATCAATGTTTCCGCTTGATACAGTTATATCATGATATAAAACTATTATGAACTAATGATATATGATAATAAACCCCTTTATTATTTGCCTCTAGGGCATATCTCCTTTAGTTGCAGTCGCTGCCCGCTAGCTACAAGATTTTTGTGCTGAACTACAACATGCAGGGTATGGACAAACCCCCAGTCTGAGTTGTTCTCCATGCTCAAGAACGCTAAGGTGGAAATCAAGAAGGGGCATAACATATTGATGGTCAACAATACTGTTGATTTCAAGAAGACTGCCAAGAAGGGCAAGGGCGAGAGGGGCAAACCCAAGAAGGATGGCAAGCGTGTTGCTGCTTCCTCCAGGGCGCCCAAGGCCAAGCCCGACATGACGTGCTTCAACTGCAAGGGTGAGGGTCACTGGAAGCGTAACTACTCCAAGTACCTGGATGATAAGAAGGTTGGCAAGCCTGGCCCGACGTGACGTGCCTCAACTTTCAAGATGTCATGTATAACTATAAAACACACTTAGTCGAAAGTCGAACTTTCTTTAAACCAAAATCATACTTGCTAACACTAAAGTATCCTAATACTTCTATATCTATGTAGTTCAATCAAATTGCAATATTTGCAACTTTGATGTCTAGCCACGCTTTCGCTGCATTCAAACTTATCTCTGATTCAGTGATTGACTAAGAAATCACTCTAGAATATTTGTTATTTACAACTAAGAACATGGGTCACATTATGTCAAGTATAAACAACATGGTTTTACCTTGGAAAAACTATGGCCAAGGCATAGTTGATGCAGTGAATCCCTTTCCCTATTTTAACCATTGTTGTAAATACTGAGTCTTTACTCAGATGATACTCCTAGTTTCACAAGTAAGAATCTTTTATTCTTTGCTTGTTTTCCATTCTAAACTGCTTTCAGAATCTCAACTAGGTCCTTCTGAACTCCTTTCAAAACTCCAAGTATTTTTACATTTAACTAGGGTAGTGGCCCGCGCAATGCGCGGGCACCATCTTTAATATTTTATTTCCATATAAAATGTGATTATATAATTACATAAATTTTCATTAGTTTTATGCCACCCATAAGAACATGTAAGAGGTTCCAAGATATCTTAACATGTTCTTTACTGGAAGTGTTATCTCAAAAAAGGGATGTATTTGGAACTTAAAGTAATTATTCTCATTGTAATCTATTTAAAATCCATAAAATAGTAATAGCTTGATTTAAAATCAATTATGATGAAAAACACGGAAATAAGAATACATATCCTTCTTCTAGAAATTAAAATGGTAGCGCTAATGGAGAAATTAATCACCTTTTTATATCTATAGGTAGTTAATGAACTGGATTTTCTAAAATATGTCTTGTTGCAATATCTTCGTCTTCTTCATTTTTTCATATCATCACATATCTTACTATTGGTATTTTTAATTTATCTTACTTTTTATTTTCTCCGACTCCCATGAGCGAATTCCGCTCCACAACACCACATTATTTTTGCCCATCAAGTTAAGTTTAACTCAGGTTTCCCCTTTTATTTTCTTGAGGGGGCTATATCAACTACGTGACCAAACTATATATGTTGTTTCAGTTCTCTTCTTATATCTGTTCAGGTGAATTGGAATATTGTCCCATGGTGACTGCACTGACAAAGTGGACTATCAAAATTCATCAAAGAAAGAAAATTATCGACATGCATAATAGAAAGTATTTTTTCAAGGAATAAAAAGAAAGATATGTTTGGCATCCCAGAATCCTTAGGAATCCAAACTTACATAATTCAAGTAATGCAATTTGCTAGGAAAAATCATCTTAGGCAAAATGTTATAATTTTCCTCACATATATATGCACTGACAAGTATAATGAATAAAAATAAAGATTTCATTAACACAATAAAGATCTGCATAAGTTTTTATCAAAATGATTTCTCTTGTTTATGAAATTTCCAAGTCCAGGTACACTTTTGGTTCCACATAACTATAAGCCTTGTCACGTACAAATTAGTAAAATTATAATTCACCTAAAGGATAATAATGTACTCACCATAGAATCCTCTCACATAATTTTAATTGGCCATTACTATTTTTTTATAAATTGATCTTCATCTCCCATATTACTAAGATGTCTCACCACAAAGTTATCATGGTTTGCACCAGTACAGAAATTTAACCATGTAAAGGTCACTTCAAAAATTCAAATTACAAGAGAATGGTAGAAAAACTATGACTTAAAACATTTTTCCTAGCAAAAGGATCTCAATCGCATAGATGTTTGAACTTCGCCCATTTCACATGCCTTTGAATGTTTATTTCTTTTCTTGGTTTCATCTATGAAAGCAACCAAAAAAATCATGATATATAATTGCTCATAGGTGGAAAGTCTGAGGCTCTAATATGCTGGTGAAATAATTTCAAAGATTTTTTATCATAAGTCATACTTATATTACAAAGATATTTATGTATGCAGCGGAAAAATTAGGTTCATTGAGTGCTGAAAAAAAGTATGATGCCCGTTTAGAATTCGAATGATCAAGGGAAATCCAGTTTGCATTCACCGATGTAAATCCACAAAATAACGTCATTATGTGCTTCTACCATAGTTAACAGATTAGCTACCAAAATGTATATATACCAATTAGTCTAGTTGAATTATTTCATAACCCAATATAGTAACTCATGGAATTACGACTTGCATTTGTCTATTTCATTTTTCTAACATATAAGTTTCTCCTAATGCACCACGTAGTGTAAATATACATAAAACACGGGAGTTGTAAATAAGGCTTTGCAATTTACCATGTCAGTTATTAGTCGTGTTGAAAACATTTCAGGCTTTAAATATAGAGGATCTGATTAACGTGTCTACCATTTAAAACTATATTGTTATCACTTGAGCTTTGGTTGTGCAAGTAACAATTTAGTATCTTGACAGTATAGGATATTGTGGACAATAAATCTTAATGTTTTATTCTAGATTATATGTTTGCTTAAATTTCGGGTCATTGCTCATCACACTATGGGCATGCATTAGTGCCTTACGTCCTTACCTTGTCCCTTACAAATTATCCCACAATTGTCTGCTAGGGCGTCTTGCCATTTGCCGACGTCAATATAGATCATGACCATCTCGCAGAGCTATCATAGAGTTTTTTGCCGAGGCCAAGGTAGGTCATAACCATTCAGAGCTATCCTAGATCTTAGAAACCCTACAGTAATAAAAGTACTAAAATTAGGATAGACTCAAGATAGAAAATGTATGTAGGGAAAAGGACGAACCTGGCATCGAATACCTGAAGTGGATCCATGTATTATGAATATAAATAGATATCGAATCAAAGCATTCCATTCTCAACCGCATCACTGGGATCTCTATTGATGCAATAAATCACGCTTTCGGAATCTCGACAATTAACCACACGATTGCTGGAATCTGGATTAATGATACTGAATCTCTATAGATGTAACCTTAACCTCTGCACTCTACAGTTTCACGGGTATTCATCCAAGTAGCTGTAAACAACAAAAGTGGATCGATTACTTGCTCAATGTACCATTGGAACACACCTTGATGGATTTGGAAGTAGTATTGTGAGGGACCTCCTACATTGACGACGGCCTCCGGTGTTGACGACGATCCAGGTGCAGCTTGTACCGTGGTCTATTTGGATGTTTCTTCACGTTGATAATGGGAAATTGAAGAGAGACGTCCAACTATCTTGGAGGAGCTCCCAGATCGCGAGACTACTGCAAAATTGATCCTGGTTGAGGCATCTGCAAGTTTTCGACCAGACCTCGGCTGTCCCAATGAGGAAAATTATCGATCGATCGTGCAGGCTGTATATTTGCATCGGTGTTATGGTGCATGCATGAGGCAACTTAAACTGAAATCTGATCCGCAGATGTGGACGGACCGGGAGTAGACCGGCCGGGACAGCCGTGGCACAAAGACGGTGGCGTGCATGAGACCACGGAGAGCATTTGTTTTTCTGGCGATGGATATTTTATTACTATGGATTAGGTATTTGTAAAATCCTAGGAAAACTGAAATCTAATCTGCAGCACATACCTTGAGTAGATCGGCCAACCGTGGGCAGGAGACGGCGGCGTGCGTGCGTGAGGCTGTGTACAGTTTTTCTTGTTCCGATTGATGAATTAGCGAACGGGTACAGAAATAATTGTGTAGGGTATTGGTGGGTAATTTTCTTTAACTTTTATGTCAATAGATTATCTGTAAGATCTATTGGCTCTAATACGCTAATTAGTTAAATTGACGGTCAGATGTTTCTGATTTTTGTGGGATTTTTTAGACTATTTTTTTTTTTCTGGTAGTCTGTCATGTACTTTTCTATATCTATACCTAATAATAAAGGACGGATTGTTTCTTCCGGTCCAACACTTTTTTAGACCATTTTACCCTTTCTGCAAACCTTATATTACCACCAAAGCCACCAGTAAATCGAGAAAAAACTGATCTGTATGTTCCTGTCGTGGCCGAGTGTAACACCCAAATTCAGCAACCCTGATTAGTTGTCCAGAATGCAAAATCAGGGGGAACAAAAACTTTTTTTGTGCTTTGGTGCAGTGCTTGTTAGTTGTTTACTTGCACTTGTGCTTATGATGTGTATCTTAGGATACTCCTTACCTCAACCTCAGTTGACAAAAGCTATTTACCAAAACTATCTTGGCTTACCTTACATATTCTCAAACGTTCTGGCATTTCAAAACAAGAGCCAAGATGCCTATGTAACCAAAACTATTTAGTAGCTTCTATTAACCAAACTATGGAGAGATATATAATACAATCTCCTTATGTTTTCAAGATAGAACACTCAACTAATCTTACCTCTAGTTTTCCCAAAACTCTTTCTAAAAGCATTTGAATTCTACTCTTGGTAGAGATACCAAGAACCCTCATCTTATTCAAAATCCAACCCCTTCAAAATGCCCCCACCTTACCCCAAGCTAGTCTTGATGGTAACCTCAGTAGTGGTTATGCTTAGTATAGGATGAGTTGCCTTGATCTGCTGTCTGATGAGTTGCTTGGATCTGCTGCTTGAATTGTTTGCTTAGGAAGTAGAATGAGCTACCTTAGAAGCTCATCACTAGGATCAAGATGTTTTCCAAATCCTCAATCCCTAAGCAAGAAAGCAAACCTAGATATGATCCCTAGCCATTTAGTGATCATCTCAAGCCCTCAACCAGATCCATTCTGAAGATTTCCATTCAAGAATGTTTCCAAGTCCTTGAAGACCAATATCAAGCATGGATCTCTTCTACTCACTCTACAATTACATATCACCCCTTTTGTAAAGCTCTGATACCTTGCAACTCCTCCAAGAACATTCCCTCTCATACTCTAGTCCTCAAAACTGCCAAATTTGACTAAGTCTGGAAACAGTTTCAGCATCACCTCTTTGAATGCCTCCTTTTTTCAAACCATGTGCATTTTTTTTGGAAATGCACCTGAACCATCTTGTTAACCATCCTAAGGACTACCAAGGCCCACATTTTCCTCTGCTTAGATCCTCCCTCAACCCCCTCATCCTTGAAGGTTTTGCAGGCAAGAAAATAACAATTCCTGCAAAACTAGTCATCATGCCAACTTTGCTAGAAGCCCACACCACCATCCAAATCCCTATGGACCAACTCTCTGCATGGTTGTGTTCTACTTATTGAGTTCTATCAAAACCTACTTCACTTGCCCCAAGTGGATCTCTGTGCTGCTTAAACCCACATGATTTATAAGGCATCCTGACTCATACTTATGGCAACCTTAATTTCAACAAAGTTTGCCATCATATCTAGATCACCTCAAATGTAGTTAATTCAAACTCTTTCTGCCATGATCATCTATATAACCTGGTCTACCCATCCATCTATCCCTTGCACCAAGGTGAGCTCTGAGCTGCAAGATGCAAGCATGTTTTGGTGGTATAAAAATAACACCACCCTAGATCATCAACTCATTGTTTTCCATCCTTCTCAAGTTGGAACTCCATTCCACAAGGTTGCAACTGCTTGCTACACCTTGTCTATCTCATCTATATTGATCCTCGATATTTATCAATAATTATCATGGCCCCAAAACTATTTAATTCCTTAAATAGTCAAAATCTCCAAAACTCCCTCCATAATGGATAGTTTGGTTTTTACCAAACCACTTCCCCTACTTTTGGCTCATGTGAGTCCCACAAATCATATCCTATCTTTCCAGCTCAAAAATAAATATTTTTGAGAAGCTTTATTATTTCTTTTTGTCCATTTTCTTAAATGGCTGAATTGGAATAATAATTGTTTTAAATACTTTTAATACCCAATAAATCTTGGAAAATTCCCCTAAGTGTGTATTCACATTTGGGACCCTTCCACATCAAAAACCAACCTTGTTCAATACAAATTTAACAAATGATCTTCTAAAAATCACTTCTGCCCCTTTTGAGTAATTAGATTTAAGTGGACTACAACTCCTCTGAAAAATCTCAAATAAATCCTAGAAGCCTATCTTTACCCCATCTATCTACTAGTACCAATTTCTTCTCTGGTCCAATGTAACTTTTAGACTTCCTTCACAACCATCTATTAGATCAATAGTTGTTAATTAAGCAAACCACCACTCTAATCACTTCCAAATATAATCCAATCTTGATCAAAGCTCATCCTCAGCACTAGAACACCCCACTGGTCGACCACCACTGTAGCACCACCCCACCAATTACCCATTTTGCCCTTGTACTAGTAGAAGGAGAGAGAGACAACAAAAATCTTACAAAGATCTTGCCCATTTAATCACCACAACTCCCCACTCTGCCCCTACACGACCAAATACCCACACTACCCCTCTCCACCTCCCTCTAGACCAATCCCTGGCCAGCAACCCTCTCCCCCTTATCCTAGATGGTCTTTTACTCCATCTACCCTTCCTCCATGGTATAAATATCCCTAGGCCACCCAGCTCTCCCCTCTGCCTCTCATTTGTCCCCAATCCCTTCCACTCGCCTCCCCTGCAGCCCACTTCCTCTCCCCTGTCCTGCCACCGCTAGGAAGAGAGGAAGAACACCTCCTCGGCCATAGATGAGCTAGAGCTTGAGGTGCCCTCTCTCGAGTTCTTCTCCACCTGCATGCGACCTAGCTCAGCAGCACTGCCACGGATCTACCTCCTCCGAGTTATAGAGGTCCTCCCAGGCCCTGCTCTTCCCTGGAGCGAGGGGGATCCTCCCCTCCGTCTTCTCTAAGAGCTCGACCCGGTGGTCTCCCTTCTTCCCTTTTTCTCTCTGTACTGACATGTTTCTGCATCCCCGGAGCCATCCCTAACAAACCCGAACCTCCTATTCTACATGCATGCCCCTAGAAGCAGTTCCGACGAGCTCCCTCACCGTCACTGTTGCGCGAGGTCCCTCCCAACGCGGGACCCCCTTCTTTTGCCCCTCGTCGGAACCGTCCCGGTGCACCACGTCGCCTCCTCGCCTTCCCCGCCGCTGGCAGGTGCTCAGGTGAGCTCCCCATACCCTCCTCGCCGCTGCTAGGGTTCTGTCCCCGTCACACACAGCGAGGGGAGGAAGAAAGCCCTGCACCGTCGATCTGCAATAGAACGAACGACCCTCCTTCCTCCATACCCCTTCGCTGGCCACCCTCTATGACCGGCGGGCACCGCTGGGCGGTTTCAAATTCTAGCCCCGCGCGCTGCCTCACCCTGCGGTGGGCCGCTTTCCCTCCTGGCCGGCCCAGCAGCCCCAGAAGCCAACCCAGCCTTCCCTGTTATTTTCTTTTTATTCCAGATCCAGAAAAGAGCCAGCCAGTTTAAATCCATTTGAAAATGTAAATCAAGTCCAAATGCCTAGATCTAAAATTCTGGTTGTTCTCTGATCTTTTCCCAAACATGCAGAGGCAACCCCATGTCCAAATTAATATTCATTAATTGCTAGTAATTATTCTGCTAACAAGTATTCCTTGCACTAATTAATTTCCTCAGAGAGTTTCACATCTCCATTTGAGAGGAACCAAAGTCCTACTGGAAGGTATTGTAAATACCTATCATCTACCACAGGTCCTAGACCAAGGTGAACATTATGTTGCCTTTAACAAAAATAACAATAGCAGCAACCTTCTGTCTTAGATAAATTCCTCAGGTCTAACCAAATGTGGTATTGACCTGATTCCAACTTCCAGTACGTCATATTATCATTACCTACCAAACCCCAGCAGCTCAGATTTTACTAAGCTCTGGATGAATTTTAGTGATTTAAATACTTCTGTAAAGGGTATTTTCACTAAATAAATCACTCCAGGAGTTTGGCAACTCCAAAAAGGATGAATGCAATTTCTACAGAAAGGTATTTTAAATACCTATCACCTGCCCTTGGAACCAAATCAATAGCTCTTGTAGGATTAATCTGGTGGAAAGGAGAAGAATCATACATAACTGCCTTTGGGAATTTCCTGAGGGCATTGTGGTAATTCTTTTGACTTGATTCCAACTCTAGGTGGTTCAGTATATAAAATACTACCTAACCATCCAAGGAAATAATTTTTGGAGCTCCATAATTTTTCTGGTGAATTATTTCCCCAAACTAGAGTTTAATCCACTATAAAAAGCATAACTAATCCTAGGAAATTGATAATCAAGTGAAACCACTTGTGTTGGTTTTGTCTTGACCAGACCTATCTGAGGATATCACCTTTGCACATTGATATCCTACTGACCCTAGATCCCTAATCCAAGCTCTTTGTATCTAGCCTTGACAACTATCTTCCAAGAGAAAACACCCCAGTGGCAATCTTGTAAATTCCACCCTTTGAATCCCACTTCTCCAAAACCTCCCAAGTTCAGTAGTACTTATTATGCTTGTTTGCTCTATGATTTGATGTTGTATGCCTTGTATTGAGTGTGGTATTGTCTGCTTGCATGTTTACCGATGACGACGATAGTGTGAGTGTTCGACGACAAGAAGAAGGGATTTCTTATTATTATTATTTGGGTATTCTTGGTCATATGAAGAAGTCTAGGGACTATTGCTGATCACAGGAAAGCCACCATTTTTGAACTCTGATATATATCCTAATCTCTTTTACCTGTTTTATATCCTCTTTATAAATTGCATTATCTACCTGCATGTCTTGTTTTATAAATACTACGCTAGTAAGTTGGCTCCTCCAAGTTATGAATTCGTGTCCTTCGAGGCACCACCCCGATGAACCCATCGTTTTATCCCCTTTAGACCGAGAGTATGATGGTTAGCATCCTACCTCCTTGGAAACCCCGGTTTTGACAAAAATAAACTGTTTTGGGATTTTCCCCGCTACAAATGTTTCAAAAACGGCTTTGTAAAACCCTAGGAAGAGGCATCATTCCCAGTGGAAGTTTTAATAAAAGAAATGGTGAAGATGAGACAGGAGAATGTGATGGGATGTTCTATGCCTTTACTGGAACAATTTTTATCCGCGCAACCTCATTACCCCAGGTTGCTGGGGCTTAACTCGTAGGTTGTCCGCTTTAGCCGAGGCACTTCTACCATTCTTATAGGGACAAATCCCTGGAATTCCAGGCAGGCGCCCCTAGGTCAAGGATCTGAAGCCTGTCGCTTGCTTCGGCAAGAGTGAGCCTGACCTGGCAGGAGGCCGGTGCAACAATTGGGTCTCCCGCGGACGGTATGACATAGGTAGTACGGAAGGAAGTGGAGTCTCCAGATTTAAGGTTGATACGTCCATTTTGCATCACTATTCTATGTCTTAATTCACTATTATTCATTGATATATTTCATACTGAGAGGTGATACTTACGTTATTTCATCTATTTTTGCATGGTTGATGACTTTTGGAGCAAGGACCGCTGCAGTCAGGATTCTGATGGAAAAGGTGCTGTTTGGAGGTAAAATTCACGAAGATCAGAAAATCTGGGAAAATATATGGAAAATCCTATTTTTCCAGAAGACTAAGGATGCCAGAAGATGGAGTGGAAGTGGGCCACAGGGGGCCCACACCACCCCATGGCGCGGGTAGCCCTAGGCCGCGCCTGGAGGTGGTGTGGCCGCCCTGGCCCACTCTAGCCTCTCCCCTCTGGCGGATATCATCCTCCCGAAACCCTAATACTCGGAGAGCGACCAAAGAAAGATTCCACCGCCTTTGCGGGGCAGAAAACACCGAGAGAGAAAGATCTCTCCAGCAGACAGATTTCTGCCGGGGGAATTCCTTCCCGGAGAGGGGAGATCGTCGCCATCAACACCACCATCAAGCTAGACTTCATCGGGATCATCATCATTATCATCACCACCATCATCACCATAAGCACCCTCATCACCATCTCCATATTGCTGTAAAAATTGTGTTGGATCTTGCTATAGTTCATAGGGGAAACTTTCCCGGTGTTGATTACTCTTTGTAGTTGATGCTATTGAGTGAACCATTGAATTATTGTTTATGTTCAGATTGTTATACATCATTATTCCATCTCTGATCATGATCCACATGATGTCTTGTGAGTAGTTCGTTTTGTTCTTGAGGACATGGGAGAAGTCATGTTGTTAGTAGTGGAGTTGTGTTGAGAAAGATTCAATAGATTGTTATTTAAGTTGTGGTGTACTTCTTCTAGTGGTGTCATGTGAACGTCGACTACATGACACTTCACATATATGGGCCTAGGGGAATGCATTGTGTATTTGGCTACTAATCGTAGGGGTTGCTGGAGTGACAGAAACCTGAACCCCTGTTAGGAAACCATTGCACAAGGGACGTAAGGGTCTTAGAGTTTAAAGTTGTGGTTAGGTTTCTACCTTAATTACTTTCTTGTACTTATGGATGTTTGCAAGGGGTATAATCACAAGTATGTATTAGTCTTGGATGGGGCGGTACATTAGCACAGGTTCACCCACACAACACTTAGCAAGCTAGAGAAGATTAATCAGCTATATGAAGCGAAAGCACTTGACAGTCTTTCCATGTGTCCTCGAGAATGTTTGGTCATCTTAAGTAATACAACCGGCTTGTCCTTTGCTGCATAAAGGATTGGGCCACTTGCTGCATTTATTCCTACTGTCTTTTATTTGCTCGTACTTTGTTTACTTGCTTTATCAAAAATCCCTAAAAATCCGTTTGCTAAGTATTTGCAGAGAATTCCTGATCCATACCACTAGCCAGCACCTTCTGCTCCTCGTTGGGTTCGACACTCTTACTTATCGAAAATACTGCGATACACCCCCTATACTTGTGGGTCATCAAGACTATTTTATGGCGCCGTTGCCGAGGAGTGAAGCGCTATTGGAGAGTGGAACTGGTAAAGGAAACTTCTATTGTGAGTATTGTTTACTTATGCAAGTTGCTTTATTTTTGTTATGGATAATTCGTTGAGTTTCTTATTTGGTAATGCTACTACCACTGCTAAGGTAGTAGATAAGCCACCACCTGCTGAGAAAGATGTTCTCAAAATACCTACAAGAATTATTGATCGTGTTATGGATAACTACTATGTTGGGGATGGAACTGTCCATCCCGGTGATCATTTACTCTTTATACACGAATTATGCGGGTTGTTCAAGTGTGCAGGTATTACTACAGATCAAATTAAGAAGAAGTTATTCTCATTATCACTGAAAGGAAGAGCTGAGGAATGGTATAAGCTGCTGAAGAATTGTCAAGCTCTGGAATGGGAAGAAATAGTGCCTCTCTTTTATTCAAAGTTTTATCCTCCTAGTGAGATTCATAAAGATAGGAATCAAATATACAACTTTTTGCCTCTTGATGGAGAGAGTACAGCTCAAGCTTGGGGGAGACTGAAGTTACTAATGCTCAAATGTCCCATTCATGAGCTCCCCAACAATATTATTATCAATAACTTCTATGCAAGGATCCCTCTACATGATAAAGATTTATTGGATGCTTCTTGTGCTGGATCATTCACTCGCGTGGAAGAAGAAGCTAAATGGGAGCTTCTAGACCGTATTCAAGACAATGCTGAAGCTTGGGAGAATGACAAAGGTAGAAAGTCAGGTATAAACTATGATTATGAATGCATTGAATCTTTTATGGGAACTGATGACTTTCAAAATATTAGTAATATTTATGGTCTTAATTTGCAAGTTATTATGAATTTCTTTAGAGCTTTTGCTTCCTATATCGAAATTCCAAAAAGGGGATGGAACAAATACCATGCACCTTACAAAGATATTGTTGACTATGCTCCTATTGGAAGTGCTGAGTATTGCATTATTGACCCCATCTTACCCGAACCTTATATTGAGAAGATTCCCTTCCCCGAAAAGGTAAAGGACCACCCTATGATAACTAATGTAATCACCAAAAGTGAAAAAAGAACTGTAAAGCCTGATGAACAAATAAACATTAAACCTATGGTAGAAATTGTGAAAGACCTTGTCACTAAAAGCATAGAAGATGGGCACATAGTCTTTTGTGAGGATGCTTCTAATATTGTTTCACATCCCAATAGATACAAAAAAGGCTAGTGTTCTTGTGCTTTCTGTTAGAATTGGTGATCATTGCTATTATGGTTTATGTGATATTGGTGCAAGTTCTAGTGCTATTCCTTATGAGCTTTATAGAAAAATTATGCATGAAATCAGTCCTTGCGAGTTGGAAGAGATTGATGTGGTTATTCACCTTGCTAATAGAGATACCATCTCTCCAAATGGTATTGTACGAGATGTCGAAGTTCTTTGTGGTAAGATTAAGTACCCTGCTGATTTTCTAGTACTTGGTTCAGCTGCTAGTAAAACCTACCCTATCATTTTTGGTAGACCTTTCTTGAGTACTTGTGGACCTATTATTGATTGCAAGAGGGAGAAAATCTTGACTAAGTTTGATGGGGAATCTTATGAGTTTAATTTTTCGAAATTTGCTAAAGAACCTTGTGAAGAGGAAACCCATAATGAGGATTTTAGGGTTGAACAACTTGCTTCTATTTCTCTTTCTCCTAACAATGCTTTACAGCAATTTATGGAAGATCATGAAAGTGAAATCTTCATGGAAGAAAGGAATGAGATTGACATGATTCTCCGTGACCAACCTATGATGCTTAAGCACGACTTGCCTGTAGAAGACTTGGGTACCACGATGCCACCTAAAAAGGATCCGGTTTTCGATCTAAAACCTCTCCCTGATGATCTTAAATATGCTTATATTGATGATAAAAAGATATATCCTGTCATTATTAGCGCTAAACTTTCAGGGAAGGAAGAAGAAAGGTTATTGGAGGTTTTGAGGAAACACCGAGGAGCTATGGGCTATACTCTGGATGATTTGAAAGGGATTTCACCTACTATATGTCAGCATTCTATCAACATAGAACCAGATGCGAAGCTAGTAGTGGAGCACCAATGACGTTTAAATCCTAGGATGAAGGAAGTGGTAAGGAACGAGGTATTGAAACTCCTTGATGCTGGTATTATTTACCCTATTGCTGATAGTGAATGGGTTAGTCCTATTCATCGTGTTCCTAAAAAGGGAGGTATTACCGTTGTCCCTAATGATAATGACGAGCATATTACTCAAAGAATAGTGGTAGGCTATAGGATGTGCATCGATTTTAGGAAAGTCAATAAGTTACTAAGAAAGATCACTACCCGCTTCCTTTTATTGATCAAATGTTGGAAAGGTTGTCTAAAAAAACCATTTTTGTTTTCTTGATGGTTATTCTGGTTTCTCTCAAATTGCTGTTAAACAACAAGATCAAGAAAAAACTACGTTTACTTGCCCTTATGGAACTTATGCTTATAGACGTATGCCTTTTGGTTTATGTAATGCTCCTGCTACTTTCCAAAGGTGCATGTCTGCTATCTTTCATGGTTTTTGTGAGGAAATTGTAGAAGTGTTCATGGATGACTTTTCTGTCTACGGAACTTCTTTTGATAATTGTCTGCACAACCTTGATAAAGTTTTGCAGAGATGTGAAGAGACTAATCTTGTTCTTAATTGGGAGAAATGCCACTTCATGGTTAATGAAGGGATTGTTCTTGGGCATAAAGTTTCTAAAAGAGGCATAGTGGTTGATAGAGCTAAGGTTGAAGCAATTGAGAAGATGCCATGTCCAAGAGACATCAAAGGTATTCGTAGTATCCTTGGTCATGTTGGTTTCTATAGGAGGTTTATTAAAGACTTCTCTAGGATATCAAAACCTCTCACTAATCTTCTTCAAAAAGATGTACCTTTTGTTTTTGATGATGATTGTAGGGAAGCTTTTGAAACTCTTAAGAAGGCTTTAACTACATCCCCTATTGTTCAACCACCTGATTGGAGTTTACCCTTTGAAATAATGTGTGATGCTAGTGATTTTGCTGTAGGGGCTGTCCTTGGGCAACGTATAGATAAAAAGTTAAACGTTATCCATTATGCTAGTAAGACTCTAGACGCTGCTCAAAGGAATTATGCCACTACTGAAAAGGAATTTCTAGCCGTTGTTTTTGCCTGTGATAAGTTTAGGCCCTATATTGTGGACTCAAAAGTAACCATTCATACTGATCATGTTGCTATTAAATATCTTATGACGAAGAAGGATGCTAAGCCTAGGCTTATTAGATGGGTACTGCTTTTACAAGAGTTTGATCTACACATAGTAGATAGGAGGGGTGCTGAAAACCCTGTAGCTGATAATTTATCTCGTTTCGAAAACATCTCTTTTGACCCTATGCCTGTTAATGATAGTTTCCCAAATGAACAGTTAGCCGCAGTAGGGGTGAGCTCGCGAGGAAGCCCTTGGTATGCTGATTATGCTAACTTTATTATCTCCAAGTATTTGCCTCCAACTTTTACAGCTCAGCAAAGAAGAAAGTTCTTCTATGATTTGAGGCATTATTTTTGGGATGACCCACACTTATACAAAGAAGGAGTTGATGGTATTATGCGAAGATGTGTTCCAGAATATGAACAAAAAGAGATATTGCGTAAATGCCATGGTAGTGCCTATGGAGGACATCATGTAGGAGATAGAACTGCACAAAAGGTACTACAATCAGGTTTCTACTGGCCTACCCTTTTTAAAGATGCAAGAAAATTTGTTTTATCTTGTGATGAATGTTAGCGTGTTGGTAATATTTCTAGACGCAATGAAATTCCTATGAACTACTCTCTAGTTATTGAACCTTTTGATTGTTGGGGATTTGACTTTATGGGTCCTTTCCCTCCTTCGAAAGGCTACACTCATATTCTTGTTGTCGTCGATTATGTTACTAAGTGGGTAGAAGCCATTCCTACAAAAAGTGCTGACAGGGAAACCTCTCTAAAAATGCGTAAAGATGTTATCTTTCCTAGGTTTGGAGTGCCTGGTATCTCATGACTGATGGGGGTTCTCATTTCATTCATGGCGGTTTTAGGAAGACCCTCGCTAAATATGATGTTAATCATAGAATTGCTTCAGCTTATCACCCCCAAACTAGCGGGCACGTAGAGTTATCAAATAGAAAAATTAAATCTATCTTGCAAAAGACTGTTAATAGGTCTAGAAAAAACTGGGCTAAGAAGTTGAATGATGCTTTATGGGCTTATAGAACTGCTTATAAAAATCCCATGGGAATGTCTCCTTATAAAATGGTTTATGGGAAAGCTTGCCACCTACCCTTAGAGTTAGAACACAAAGCTTACTGGGCAGTGAAAGAACTAAATAGAGATTGTAAGCTCGCTAGTGAGAAATGATTATTTGACTTAAGTTCTTTAGATGAATGGAGGAGTGAAGCCTATGAGAATGCTAGGCTCTTTAAGGAAAAAGTTAAAATATGGCATGACAAGCGAATACTTAAGAGAGAATTTCATGTTGGTGAGAAAGTTCTATTGTATAGGTCTCGTCTCAGATTTTTTGAAGGTAAGCTACTATCAAAATGGGAAGGACCTTTCATCATTGAAGAAGTATACCGTTCAGGAGCAATAAAAATTTCTTCTCTAAAAGATAATACTACACAAGTAGTGAATGGACAGCGACTCAAACACTATATTGCTGGAGATTCTTACAATGAAGATGTTGATGGCTTTCAAGTTATAACTCCAGAGAAATTCATTGAGGACCAAATTCAGAGACCCGCAGAGTCCGTTTCCAACTAGGAAATAGTTCTGGTAAGAAAAGTTCCGCGAAAATACAATCCAACTATATTTTTGCAGTTTTCAGTTAATAAGGAAAGTTTCAAAGTGAAAAAGGGACGGAACCGGAGCCGGGGTGGCCCACACCACCCCATGGCGCGGGCCCACCCCTGGCCGCACCACTAGGTGGTGAGGCCACCCAGGACTCCGCCTCCGACTCGTTTTCTCCCAGTACCTTCCTTTTGATGTGATACTTCGTAATATATAACCCCCCGGATCTTCCGAGGTTCGTATATCGTGTTTTCGTCGTGCTTTTGTTTCGATCTGTTTCTGCCAGGTAAAAATCCCAGATTTGGAGCCACAATGTCTTCCTCTGGATCATCCAAGGGAGATTTCTTAGAAGATATCATCAACCCATACATGAGAGAATTGAAGATTCATCCCAAGGAGTTGTTGCTCGAAGGTGGGGAGGTCCATATTAAAGAGGTTCAAGGCCCTAAAGGTGAAGGAAGTCTGGAAGACAGGATGAAAGCATTGGAATAAGAAGTCTTTAGGTACAAGAAGATGGCGGAGCGCAAAGTGGATATCATTCATAAGATTTGTTCCGAATTCATCACCGAGCACCAGAAGGAGACTACTGAACTCAAAGACGAAGTCCTCTCACTCCGCCAAACAACCAACGAACTGCAAGCATATTTCTATGACGTTCAAAATCAAAACTGTGAGTATGAGGCTAGATTTAAACGCATAAGTGTTGCTGCAAGTTTTAGGATGTTGGAAACCACGATGTCCTTTGTTGATGGGAAGCCTTTACCCTGGAAGATGGATGAAGATGAGAGGATACCACCACCACCAAAGGAGTAATTCGTCATCAGGTTTGGCATCCCCTTGGTTTGTTCCAAGCTTGGGGGAGTGCCGCGGTATCACATCACTATCTTCTATCTTTTTACCTTATTAGTAGAGTCATATCTTGAATAGAGGAGTTATTATGTAGTATGGTTTGCATTATGGAAGTGTCCCCTCTCTCGTTAGATATGTATCCCTTGGTGTGAGTTGTCGTTATGGATTATTAATGAGAAGTTCTGTCATTCACTCTTTTGCATAGCTTATATTAGTTTTCAATTCATGGTTATATGATTGATCTTGTTGTTAGTATTGGTAGCACTCTGGGATCATTGAGTTAATTTAGTTGGTTTTGGCAAACCTGGATCAGTCAGTAGCAACACCTTTTTGAGAGTTGAAAAGAAAAAGATAGAAGTACTCTAAAGAAAAATAATTTCATCATCTTTCTTTCTTGATTTGCCCATAAGTCTAGTATTCTCTAGTTAAGATCTTTTGTGCTTCCAAGGAAGATTGCATGTTTGTCTTTATCACTTGTATGTTTGTTTGTTTCCTTCAACTCTTATACTTTCTACCCAGCCTTGCTAGCCAAAAACCTGTACTGAGAGGGTATTCTTCTCGTGCATCCACCCCCTTTAAACCAAAACCTTTGCCATTTGTGTCCACCATACCTACCTAGTAGCATTATTGCTATTCCAAGTAAATTCTTATTTTATCTACCTCCCAAATTAAACTTGTTATGTGAAAACTAGTGATTAAAGCTCTCACGAACTTGATGGCACACTTTACTTTCTTGCATTTAATAAACTTGAACCATTGTGCTCACCTATGTTGCGTATATGCTTGCGCTTTGTAAGTTGTGAATTAGCAGAACCATGCTATCATGGGGAACGCTTTCAACATTGCACTGGTACTTTGTACCAAGTTGATATCATGTTCTTTTGTCTATGGATGTCGTCGGTGTGAAATGAAAGGGGAGCTTGTAAGTCCATGGAGTTATGCATATGTGTTAGAGAAACGCCTGGGCCGCTGGTCTAATCCATGCTGACATGGTGGAAACCTGCAGCGTAACCATAACGAGTATCTATGAAGCATTCTTCTTATAAAAAAGAGATAGAAATTGAGAAAAAAGAGAAAAAGGAAAAAAAGAGATATTATGAAAAGAGGAAAGAGAGAAAAAAGCACCATATTCCCATGGTAAATAAGAAGATTGCTGAGATACCTGTTGTCTGCTTGCCTTGTCATTTTGATATGGGGATTCTTCCGTATCATCGGGCAAGGGGTACCCCGTTGGCGATTCTCAATGATACACATATGCTTACGATGACAAGAACTTACCGGTGACTAAACTTGAGTAGCATGAGGAGCGGCCCTCGTATTCAAGGGACATGAGATTCTCAACTTACAACTTGTCAATGCATATCCTCATTTTTGATCACTTTAACCTTAATCACCTAAAGATGCCTATGATAGGGGCAATGAGAGCTGAAAGCTAGTAAGTATCATAATTTTTGGGAGCTCTTTATGAGACTTGCAATCCCTGCTTCCCTCTTTGAAGGGCCTTTCTTTTACTTTGTAGTTGAGTCAGTAAACCTACTCCCTTCTATCTCAGCAAGTATTTTGAATTGTTGTGTTTCATTCATTCATATGATGATTTATGCAATCATGTCTTGTGTTCCTTGTTTTGCACATTGCTCTTATCTTGAAGTTTACTACTTTGAAAGCTATCATTGAAAAGCCAGCTATTTGTGGACTCCAGCAAATTATCAACTATTTCTTCGACCAAAAGCTAAGTTTGTCGTTACCAATTATGATTCACTTTATGTATCTTTATTGTGTTTCCTTTACTCATTGCAAGATGAGTTATATAATAGTGAGTTGTCTTCTATTATGATCTATGTATTTGATGAATGCGATGCTTCTTGTCCGTATTTTTTTATCGACTCTTCACTCCATAAACCTAAGGTCATGTTTATTGAGCTCTGTTTCGCTTGGGGACAAGTGAAGTCTAAGCTTGGGGGGAGTTGATACGTTCATTTTGCATCACTATTCTATGTCTTAATTCACTATTATTCATTGATATATTTCGTACTGAGAGGTGATACTTATGTTATTTCATCTATTTTTGCATGGTTGATGGCTTTTGGAGCATGGACCGCTGCACTCAGGATTCTGATGGAAAAGGTGCTGTTTGGAGGCAAAATTCACGAAGATCAGAAAATCCAGGAAAATATATGGAAAATCCTATTTTTCCGGAAGACTAAGGATGCCAGAAGATGGAGTGGAGGTGGGCCATAGGGGGCCCACACCACCCCATGGTGCGGGCAGGCCTAGGCCGCGCCTGGAGGTGGTGTGGCCGCCCTGGCCCACTCTAGCCTCTCCCCTCTGGTGGATATCATCCTCCCAAAACCCTAAGACTCGGAGAGCGACCACAGAAAGATTCCGCCGCCTCTGCGGGGCGGAAAACACCGAGAGAGAAAGATCTCTCCGGCAGACAGATTTCTGTCGGGGGAATTCCTTCTCGGAGAGGGGAGATCGTTGCCATCAACACGACCATCAAGATGGACTTCATCGGGATCATCATCATCGTCATCACAACCATCATCACCATCAGCACCCTCATCACCATCTCCATATTGCTAAAACAATTGCGTTGGATCTTGCTATAGTTCATAGGGGAAACTTTCCCGGTGTTGATTACTCTTTGTAGTTGATGCTATTGAGTGAACCATTGAATTATTGTTTATGTTCAGATTGTTATACATCATTATTCCATCTCTGATCATGATCCACATGATGTCTTGTGAGTAGTTCGTTTTGTTCTTGAGGACACGAGAGAAGTCATGTTGTTAGTAGTGGAGTTGTGTTGAGAAAGATTCAAGAGATTGTTATTTAAGTTGTGGTGTACTTCTTCTAGTGGTGTCATGTGAACATCGACTACATGACACTTAACCTATATGGGCCTAGGGGAATGCATTGTGTATTTGGCTACTAATCGTAGGGGTTGCCGGAGTGACAGAATCCTGAACCCCCGTTAGGAAAGCATTGCACAAGGGACGTAAGGGTCTTAGAGTTTAAAGCTGTGGTTAGGTTTCTACCTTAATTACTTTCTTGTACTTACGGATGTTTGAAAGGGGTATAATCACAAGTATGTATTAGTCTTGGATGGGCGGTACATTAGCACAGGTTCACCCACACAACACTTAGCAAGCTAGAGAAGATTAATCAGCTATATGAAGCGAAAGCACTTGACAGTCTTCCCATGTGTCCTCGAGAACGCTTGGTCATCTTAAGTAATACAACCGGCTTGTCCTTTGCTGCATAACGGATTGGGCCACTTGCTGCATTTATTCCTACTGTCTTTTATTTGCTCGTACTTTGTTTACTTGCTTTATCAAAAATCCCTAAAAATCCGTTTGCTAAGTATTTGCAGAGAATTCCTGATCCATACCACTAGCCAACACCTTCTGCTCCTCGTTGGGTTCGATACTCTTACTTATCGAAAATACTGTGACACACCCCCTATACTTGTGGGTCATCAAAGGTATACGCCAAGTTGCGGCTTGGGTATGCGCGTGTATGGAAGGAAGGACTATGGCTGGGAGCCACATACTCGTTGCCGGGGAGAACAAACCCAAGAGGAAAAGCATGCCTTTGCTAGGGTTGACAAGCGAAAGGTTAGGTTTGATTATCCGGACCCCCATCTACAGTGATAGTGGGCCATGGTTGTATCCGGCGGATTTATTGATTCTTGTGGGTAAAGTGTGCAAACTCTGCAGAGTATAACCTATTCGAATAGCCGTGTCCACGGTCAAGGACGGTTGTAAAGGTGTTGGCTAGGAGTACCCAAATTGTGCTTGTTTGGGAAACAAGTACTTTGAGGAAGGTTCCGGGGGAACCCGAGTTCGAAGGCTTTGTTTTGACCCGAGGGGTCGAAGAGGTTTAAAAAGGGTTTTTACTACAAAACTGTTTTCAAAACTCTTTTTCAACAAAGATATGGAGATGTCTTGATTTATAAACAGAAGCATGTTTTCAAAACTTTTTTCAACAAAAGAAATGGAGATGCCATAACTTCAATGTTAGTTTAGGCTTTTCAAAAGCAACCCTAGATAGAGCTATCTCGCCACAGCCAGAATTGCATTTCCTTTGTTCACTTATCCTGGTGGTTTGTGAGTACATTCAAAAGTACTCATGGCTTTGTCCCTGGCTATTTACTTGGCCAGACTTTCAGGAGTTTAAGGTGACGTCCATCGAGCTAGGTCGTCTTCCCAATCAGCTGCATGTAGGTTGCGGCATGATTGGGCTCTGCGCTTGGCGATGTTCCGCTGCTAATGATGATGTAGTCATTATGGCAATTATGTAAGTCTTGTAATTCGTTATGTTTCGGATGTTGTAATGGTACCTGTCGGTTATGTTCCACGGCTCACCGATCATGGGAACGTGGATGTATGCATAATAGGGATTTCTCGGATGAACAATTCGGGGATCCCACACCGAGCATTGTCCTGCATCGCATCATATACCTAAAGGAAACTAGGTCGTGGCTAGGTATTCGCAAAAAAAAGTCGTGGCTAGGTGACTAGGTCCATCCCGATAAGAAAAGAGAACGGTTCCGATGCTATACACGTAATAAAAGGCCAAACCTCGATCCCTTCTTTCTCGTCGACCGCCGCCCTCCCCGCCTCCACGACTAGAGAGGGTCGCGCGCCTCCGCCAGCACCCACTCCTCTCCTCACCAGATCCATCTGCCACATCCGGCATGATCCCTCGCCTGCAACGACCCATCCTCTGCCTTCGCAAGTAGGTGTCACGCGTTAGTGGTACGGGTGTGTGTCAAGTATGTTGTGGCCAGCTGTGTGTGAGGGTGTGTACCTTATAACCACCAGAATTATACTCGAAACATTATGCTTGAAATGAGAAGAGAAATCTGAACAACACTCTTCCTTCTTCCTTTCCCGATATCTCCTCTGTCTCTCTCAGGAAGAGCATCCGATTCCCAATCTGGCCATCACACCAGATCGGGGTGGTACAATTGGTATCAGCAGCTTTTTTCCGATTCGCGGGGCTGGGGTTGTGAGCGTCTCCCAATTTGCTGTGCCGATCCGCTGTAAAATTCCGAGACGCAGTTTCTGTCGATCGGTTGGCGCCGGCCGGTGAGGAGGCATCACGGCTCCGTCAAAACCTTCACCACAAACACTACTGGTGCTGGCGGCAATGGGGGAGGCAGCGGCATCTACCGAGGAATCGCTCAAGGAGTGTCGACAGGCGGTTGATCTGTTGCATGGGCATGTCGCCGCCATGGATTCCACGCAGCAGGGACTCGTCGTGCAGCTTGGCTAGATCTCAGAGGCGGTACAGGCAGCGGCAAAAGCGCATGAGGACACGAATCGGAATCTCGCCGCGCTCGATGCCAAGATCTCGGGCCACGGGGAGCGACGGGTTCCTCACCAGGAGTGCGGGTTGTCGTCATCCGAGGACGATCCGGATCCAGAGGATGGGGTCATCATTGGCAAGGGCACCATCCATCCCGTTCCCTCTTCGTGGGCAGGAACCACACCTGGTGCCTCAGCTTCACATCAGGTACTGGGAGGTGCTGGCGATGGGTATGGCTCTGCACATAAGGCTGTGGCCGTTGGCGATGGCGGCGGTGTACTCGGGGGTGCAGGCGGCGGTAGAACTGGGGGTGCTGGTGGCGGTAGAATTGGCGGCGGTAGAACCAATTCGATTTCTGATTCAACTACCAAACACAACTTGAAGATGTCTTTTCCCAAGTTTGATGGTGATCAACCTCGTATTTGGAAAGACAAATGCCTTGATTATTTCCGTTTGTTCAATGTCCACCCATCTCTTTGGTTGATTTCGACGATGCTGCATATGGATGGCATTGCTGCTCTGTGGATCAAAGCCTACCGTCTGCGACATGAGGTTTCTTCATGGCCCGCGCTGATGACTGCGGTTGAGGAAAAATTTGGGGCTGATGACCACCGCAAATTCATGAAACAGCTCCTAGCATTGAAGCAACGTGGCACGGTTGAAGAGTACCAGATGCAATTTGAATCCCTTTCCTATCCAATCTCTATGCAGAATCCTCATTACGATGAACAGTTTTTTGTATCCCAGTTCATCAAGGGACTTAAGGCGGACATCAGGGGAGTGGTCGAGGCTCAAGTACCTGACACGGTTGAGAGAGCCATTTTGCTGGCCACTGTGCAACAGGAGGTTCTATCAGATACTAAGAAATGGGTACATAGAACTATACCTCCACAGCGTGCTGAGCCAACAATGCAGAAACAGGAGCCTGTTAAAACAACACTGAAGCTTGGTGATGGTAGTCTCTGGCGGGATAGGCAACTAAGAGATTACCGGCGTTCCAACGGACTTTTTTCAAGTGTGGGGAAAAATACGACCCCACCCATCAGTGCCACAAGAAACCAACCGCAGAATTGCACTTAGCACAAATTGAAGACACACCGGAGCAATTGCCTGAAGAAATTCTCAATATGATGGAACTCCAGGACATTGCTCAGGCAGGAGACCTCAGTTTATCCATACACGTGATGGATGGAACAGAAGGAGCAAAAACCCTTCGGTTACGTGCAATGGTGGGCAACCAAGTCTTTCTGATCTTGGTCAATTTTGGCAGCAGTGATAGTTTCATTAATACAAACATGCTCCATAGAATACAGTGCAACATAGAGGAAACTGCAGCTGTATCTGTAAAGATTGCAGATGGGACGCTTCTGCATTGTCACCAAATAGTTCCAGCCTTGGCTTGGTGGTGTCAGGGAGAAACCTTTGTGACTAACATGCGAGTGTTGGAGTTGGGAGCATATGATGCTATACTAGGAATGAATTGGCTGCAACAGCACAGTCCTATGGTTACTGATTGGCAAAACCATTGTCTGGCCTTCCAATATAACAACAAGTTTGTTAAATTGACGGGTATTCTGGCTCCACCACAAAACAGTGTGAGAGAGATGCATGTGGAGCAACTAATCAAGTGGTATAAAGGTAATGAAGTGTGGGCATTGGCAATAGTGAAACCTGATGAGGAACCTGTAGTCACCCCACTCCAGGAGGATATTCAAACTGTGCTGCACAAGTTTGCTGATGTGTTTGCTACACCCACTGTTTTACCCCCAGAAAGACCATATGATCCTGCAGTGCCACTAAAGTCAGATGCTACCCCATTTAACGCCAGACCTTACCGTTATTCACCTGCACACAAGGATGAAATCGAGAAACAAATTAAGCTGATGTTGGAAGCTGGTATTATTGTGCCAAGTGTGTCACCATATGCATCCCCTGTCCTTCTAGTGCAAAAGAAAGATGGGACATGGCGGTTTTGCATTGACTATAGAAGGCTCAACGAACTGACAGTTAAAAACACTTTTCCAATTCCAGTAATTGATGCGCTACTCGATGAATTAGCAGGCGCTAAACTATTCTCGAAATTAGATCTCAGAGCGGGATATCATCAGATTCGGATGCTATCTACGGATGAACACAAAACGGCATTTAAAACACATCAGGGCCACTATCAATTTCGAGTCATGCCGTTCGGACTCTGTAATGCGCCAGCCACGTTCCAATGTGTCATGAATCAGGTGCTGAGTCCCTGCTTGCGAAAGTTCGTGTTGGTATTCATGGACGACATTCTTATATACAGTCAATCCCTCGAAGCTCATGTTCAGCATCTGACAGAAGTTCTATCCCTCCTAAGGCATCATCAATTGTATGTGAAGGAGAGCAAATGCTCATTTGCCTGTTCCAGTTTGGAATACTTGGGCCACATTATCTCGGCAGAGGGAGTGTCCACGGATCCAAAGAAAACGGTGGCCATGATGAAATGGCCACAACCTGGAAACGTGACAGAGCTGCGAGGTTTCCTTGGCCTCACAAGCTACTATCGCAAGTTTGTCAGGAATTATGCCATCATAGCTCGACCACTGACAAATCTCCTTAAGAAGAAGGGTTTTATATGGGATGATCAAGCAACAACAACATTTTTGGCCCTCAAAGATGCTATGATATCTACTCCTATCTTACAACTTCCAGATTTTGCCAAGAAGTTCGTTGTTGAAACCAACACGTGTGATTCAGGCATTGGAGCGGTATTGATGCATGACAATCATCCTTTGGCATTCCTTAGCAAACCTCTGAGTCCTCAACACTTGCAGTTGTCTATTTATGAGAAAGAATTCTTAGCCCTGTTGATGGCAGTCGAACGATGGCGTCCGTATCTTCAGCGAGGTGAGTTCAAAATCAAGACGGATCATCACAGTTTGTGCTATTTGGATGATCAAACACTGCAGTCTCCACTCCAGCGCAAAGCAATAGCGCGACTCATGGGGTTGCAATTCAAAATTGTGTATCACAAGGGAGCAGAAAATCATGCCGCAGATTCGCTTTCCAGGGTGGGGCATCTAATGTCGATCCAAGCATGTTCTGAAATTCAGCCAACATGGCTGCAAGAAGTGGTAAATTCCTACGCCACGGATCCTGACGCTCAGAGGCGGCTCACAGAATTAGCACTTGCGAGCCCACATGAGCATGGGTATGCGCTGCATCAAGGTCTCATAAGATTTCACGGGCGCGTCTGGCTAGGCGCAAATTCTGCAATTCAGACTAAGTTGATTACTGCGTTTCATGCGAGTGCTATCAGAGGGCATTCTGGTGTGGAAGCAACGTATCTTCGTCTTAAGCGGCTGTTTGGATGGACAGGAATGAAGACAGCAGTCACAGAGTTCGTGAAACAGTGTGATATCTGCCAACACGCGAAGCATCTGAATCAGCACCCAAAAGGATTACTTCAGCCTTTGCCCATTCCGGCGGGCGCGTGGCAGGACATCACAATGGACTTTGTAGAGGGATTGCCATTGTCTGGTGGCACGAATGCCATTCTGGTCGTGGTGGATCGTTCACCAAATTCGCTCATTTCCTTCCATTGAAACACCCCTTTTCTGCTCCACAAGTGGCCCGGTTGTTCGTGGATTTGGTGGTCAAATTACATGGAATGCCGAAATCCATTGTTTCTGATCGTGGCGCAATTTTCACCAGCAACTTTTGGAAGGAGCTTTTCGCCAAGCTCGCTGTCAAGCTGAAGTTTACCACAGCATACCACCCACAAACGGATGGCCAAACGGAACGGGTTAATCAAAGTTTGGAGATGTATCTGAGGTGCACTATTCAGAAAAACCCCAAAGATTGGAAGAGCTGGATTTCTCTTGCGGAATTTTGGTACAACTCCTCAGAGCACAGTTCCATTGGCATGTCTCCTTTCAAAGCACTCTATGGACATGATCCCAATCTAGGTGCAATGCCACCTGCTCTGCTAGCTCCCGATTCAAGCTCTTCGGTAACTGATCTTCTCTCAGCACGGACAGCTCATTTGGATATGCTGAAAACGAAACTAGCCGCCGCACAGAACCGCATGAAGCTGAAGGCTGACAAGAAGAGAACTGAGCGCGATTTTCAGGTTGGGGATAAAATGCTGCTCAAACTGCAACCTTATGTTCAACAGTCAGCCATCAGTCGTCCATATCCCAAACTGTCCTTCAAATATTTTGGCCCATTTGAAATCTTGGAGAGAATTGGCAAAGTCGCCTACAAACTGGATCTTTCTGCCAGCAGCCTGATACACCCGGTGTTTCATGTGTCACAACTTAAGGAGCACAGGTCGGATTACTCTCCTGTCTTCTCGGAGTTACCAAAAATTCCAGTTCTCGACCTGGTGGATACCTCTCCCGAACGAGCATTGGACAGGCGCATGGTAAAAAAAGGGAATCATGCCATTACTCAGGTGTTAATCAAATGGACTAATCTTTCAGAAGATTCAGCGACATGGGAAAGACTGGGAAGTGCTCAAGACAAGATTTCCAAGTGTGCTCGTTTGGGGACAAGCAAGTTTTTCTCCAGGGGTAATGTCACGCGTTAGTGGTACGGGGAACGATGCTAGATGTACGACAATTTTCATCCGATGCATGTACGACAACTAAATCAGGCCGTGCATGTATTAACTGTTGGGGCATCTCGGTGTGAAAGAGCTTCGTACACACATCGGACAGGATATTGTGGTGTGTAGAGTAGTTTCGGTGGTACGGGTGCGTGTCAAGTATGTTGTGGCCAGCTGTGTGTGCGTGAGGGTGTGTACCTTATAACCACCAGAATTGTACTCGAAACATTATGCTTGAAATGAGAAGAGAAATCTGAACAACACTCTTCCTTCTTCCTTTCCCGATATCTCCTCTCTCTCTCTCAGGAAGAGCATCCGATCCCCAATCTGGCCACCACACCAGATCGGGGTGGCACAGTAGGCCAAAGCCCTCTTCATGATGGCCCCGTCCCCCCTCTGAAGTGCTCCTGACCGCTGCCATGGCGACGGCACCGACGGGGGCCAAATCCTGTCTTTCTCGGACGAGATAAGTTGGATCCAGCAGAGTCCGTCGATGCAGCGGCGCCGATCTATTCCGTAACTCCCTGTACATCGGATTAATCAGAGTCCTCATCCTTGTTTTTGTGCCGGTCTGAATATAATTTGATGCGGGGAATAGGAATTCAGCAGCTATTCTCCTTCCCGATTCATGCATGTGTGAAGCAGCAAGCAGATCATGGAAGTAGAGAGCTACAAGGTCGGCACTCTATTCTTAATGTTCTCTGTCTCTATTGATCTCTTCCCAAAAAAATTGGACTGCATGTGACCTTTTGTTGTTATTTAGGTGTGCAACAACGATTATTTTGCACAAAAAACTTGCCCAGTTTTTTGGTGATGATGCTACTATCAGTGCCTGATTCTAATTCTGGACTCATAGTTGAAGGATTGGTGCCTCTGCCTTGATGCTTGGTGAAACACTGAAAGTTCTATAGTGCAGTTACTAGAAAGTCTAATTTTGTTTGTTAGTGTTGTATTTAAACTACCTAAAATTGCTGCAACATTTGTCCTTCTATAAATTAAGTGAGAGAGTAATTTCATCAATTGCTGGTTTATTATTCAACTGCTTTCATGTTTTAGAATGTGCTGTGGAAAATTGGATATTCGTTTGTTTTCATGTACAACAACACACGTTCCAGCAATTTCTACACATCATCACATATTTTACTAATTGGCCTATTTCTGCTAGAGCAATTGAGCACATTGTTTATTGTTTAGTGCAGAAGTGATTCATTGTAAGCTCATTTTCTGTTGATTGACACTTTGTTATTGAGAGCACATCTTTGCGGTATTAATGGCAGAAGCTCAATGGTTGCCTATATTCTTCTGTTTATGACTATTGGTACTTCATTACGATGATCTGAACTCATAGTGTGAACCATGTATCACATATGCTGGTGTATAAGTATGTACCAAATGGTACTCTGCATGATAATCTTTCAGGTTGGAATTTTGTTCTGTACGCAACACATTCAATCTGTTTTTTATATCTGTACTATTGGATTTTAATAGCTGAGCTCAAGCCAATGAAGTCTCTATGCTTTTTTGATTGCTTGCGAATTAATTTTCTTTCCTTTGCGTGTACTGAGATCGTATTCATGTACCATAGTTTTGATGTGTTGCCAGTCTTAGCAGCTAAAACTAAAGAGGGTCTACATTTTGCCATGAGGTTACAAATTGCACTAGGATCATCACGACTCACGAGGCATCCTCTACTTGCACATCGAAGCGGACCCTCTAATATTTCACCTTGAAAGCAAGGCTGGCAACATTTTATTGGACTCAAACTTTGTAGCAAAGGTTGCTGATTTTGTTTTCTCATGGCTTGCTCCACTGCCAGAAACAAAGGGGAGAGCTCCTGGTTATGTTTCCACGGATGTAAAGCCCCCGAATTTCTACTGAAAGTACCACATATGGACGTGCATCTCTTTAGATTTTTTCTAAAACTTCTACTGGTACGTGCATCTCTTTGGATTTTTTTACTTTCACTGGTACACTTGTGCAGATAGTGTATTTCGTCTTCCTCCTACAAACAAAGACATATATAGTATCATGCTTCACAAGTGTATATGTGCAAAATTGGCAGTTCGCTATAAAAAAATACTAGAAGGTCCTTGCTTCACTCATCAAGCCAACAAGTGCAGGTTTTCTATTACAACATTTCATTATTGTTTTACGAAGTTTGTTTTATATCATGTGGAATTTTTTTCATTTTTATTTTGAACAAATTAGATGATTGCATGAAAGTTCTTAATATGCAATGATACGTGTCAAATATGCAATGGTCTAAAAAGTTAAATTAGAGACAGACCATAGCAACGCTCGGGCCAAGTAAAGTTGAATCTTCTGAGTGTTAGATATGTCCAGTTCTGCTTAAAATATGTGTTGAAGAAATTGATCTTGTTCAGTTTTTTATATATGACATTTTGGAGAAGGTTTTCTTATGAAGAGTTAATTGAAGATTGTGTCTCAAGGAAATGCTGCGAGTATGACACACCACTAAAGTAGTACTCCCTCCGATCCATATTACTTGTCGCTAAGTTGAATGTATCTAACACTAAAACATGTCTAGATACACCTGATTTAGAGACAATTAAAGACAATTAATATGATCAGAGGGAGTAGTACTTTTGAATAATTGATATTGAATAATTGATAATCGCTTTTTTAAGGTGTAATTTCTTCCAAAAATATGTCTTTTTCTTTCCTCCGTGAATATGTATGACTTTTTACATGAAACCGGTACGAGCATTAGGATACAGTATTTTGGAAAATGTTTATCTAAAATTCTACAAATCATGTTAATATAGTCAGTGAAAATAATTTCTAAGTTGTGGCGTAGTTCCGTAACCGATGTGAATAACTTTTTTGAAGATAAGAAAAACATCCAACTCGACGCCGGTATCATGAGGCAGGATAATAAAACTCCATGTGAATTAGATCGGTCTTCCTAGTGTAAGGGTGTTATATTATGCTTGATAAATAATTTACTGGTACGATACACTATATTATGTTTATAAAATATAATTTATAAGATCAACAAGTTGTTATAATTTATAAGATCAACAAGTTGTTCTTCCACGGCAACGCGTGGGCATTGTGCTAGTAATATATAATAGATGTTTATTAAATATCCTAATCTAATCACATAGATCCACTATATTTAATATATGTTAAATTTTATCCATCTAATGATCTAATCATTTCTAATACCAAACACATTGTTCACTAATATGCCAATTACATATTTAAGAACATTGTTACGCTTCCACTCAAATATTTCATCAATATTTGATATTCTAGAATGCCACTCATCTCCCACTTAAAATGTCGTCAACATATTCTATTTGGAAAATATCTTATCTCCCACTCAATTTACAAACTTTTCTTGATAATCTTTGGTAAATCCAAAAATTCTTTGATCTCACATCAATCCGAGAATTTTCTGCTACAAGACTTCAGCAATTCCTGATAGATCAAAACATGCATGTTATAGTAGTTACAACCTTTTCCTTCACACACTTGAAGACTTTGTAGTTTTGATTAGTCCTTTGTCTTGTACTTAGGTCCATTAATCTTTCTTTGTAGTTCGTAGGTATGTCTTATTCCAATAATAAGACAAGTGAGTCAAGAATGAAATTCTGCAAATGGCAATTTTTTTTCTAGAATTCTACTTTTATAGAGTATTAGCTGAAACTTCAGTTTACACTTATACCCTTCCACTAACACTTCTATGAGAAAACAATTTTTCAAATAGGTACCACACTGAGACAATACAAACTTTGTCTTCTTCGGGTATTAGTTTGGAATTTGTATTCATAGTCTTACTAAGAATGAACCACAAAGACTTACTATTCGCAACGATCTTGAACTATCAAGTTATCTAGAAACTCGAGCTTGCCATATCTCATATGGTGCTATTTCCGTGAACCTTTAGATGTTCCTAATACTCTTGAGTGTTTACTAATTCAATCTCTAAACTCTAATTCCTAACGTTAATCCATCCGAAAATCATTTGGACAATATGTATTTCATACACTATAACTATGATATTTAGACAATTCAATACACTTTCATTTTTTCTAATTATCATAATTTGTAAAATAGTTTTTCACAAGTCCTTTTTATGCCAATTGGCTATTAACTTGAATTTTGAATCACCTTGATCAAATCCCAGAGACTTTGGAATTCTTGTTAATTTTATATCCCCTTCATTCTGAAATCATTTGAACAATTCAAATAGTTTCAAACTTGTGTTCCATTAAGTGAATACACATATTACTTAAACTCACCATGAAGTTTACAAAATAATGATTTCTACTATTTGTTGCATATCACTGTTTTACCAGAATGCGGAAATTTTAGTCATTCTAACCAACGATGCATGGTTTGGGAAAGTCTCTAGATCAAATATCTAAGACCTTGATTTTCATTAACATGAAAAACATGCAATAACCAATGACTTAAACAATAGTGTTATTCAATATTTAAACTTAATATCTTTTGGCAATTTTCATAAATGTCCTTTTATCATACAGATAAAGACTAGAATAACTTGTTTGTAATCCCAATGTGAATCATAAAAGAAATTATTCACAAAAACAGAACAACCAAATTGTTTCTTATTATTATGAATAACCGTCTCGCAATAAGCAAAACACACTAATAAGTTTCACAAACTTCATTACAAAGCTTTTATTCAAATTTACTAATCCTAATGATAAACTTTGAGGAAAGGAGTGTCGTCGGTCATCAACTAGTTTGTTTGCCGTCATCACGCCATCAGGGCCTTGTTCCATTCTATAAATCTTACGTAGAGGGTCCTGTTTTCAATAAAACAAGATTATCCAATACTTGAAAACTGCATAAGTGTTTCATGGAAACATTTATTACTTGTATATCACACATACCCTTTCCGTTGATGACGATCCCAGCTTTGGGTTCGACCTTGGCGAAGGTATCACGGCGGTCACAAAGAGTCGTATCTTCATTTTCGTCGGAGTCATCGGGGAAATCTTCTAGGGGTTCATGAAGAACATAGAGAAGATGGTTTTCTATGAGGATCCTTCTTATGCGTTGGTACCAGTCGATGATATTCGACCCATCTAGCTTAAGTTTCTCCCTGTTCAATAATGGACCAAGGATGTCCTAAACTCTGAGAATGGCCATAATCTACAAGATATTTGCAAATGGACTTAGAGTAAATTCATAATTGGAGTTCAAATTTGTAACCATGTTAACAAATTAATGAGTTCCCACTTAAACTATCATCCCTAAAGATAATTTAGTGATTACACGACCCCTTTACACCACATCATTCCCGATCATGACAGCCTTTGATGCGGCTGCCAGAGTGGACTATATTCGTGATCACATCATCCATGTGACTCGTTCTTGATCTTTCAATATCCATGTTCTGAGGCCATGTCTGTACATGCTAGGCTTGCCAACTCAACCATAGTGTATTCGCTATGCATGCATGGCTTGCACCCACTATATGTGAACGCAGATATGTCTGACACCCGATCGTCATGGCGTGCCTCATAACGGAGGACTTTCTTGGTGGTGCACACTAATGGGAGAACACTATGTTTGTATTAATTAGGGATCATACTATTTAAATTCTACCGCTGTGTATCTAATACTAGCACTCAAACAAGATGCACACAAAGATTAAATCATATCTAATCTAAATGTGAAGTGACATGGTTGTCTTTGCACTCCATGATCTCCATCAGGTGCTCCGACACGATCTACATCAGGCCACCGGTTTGATAGCAAGTCGACGACGCCATCGGTCTTGTCGGTCATGTTCACGATCACTACTGCTATACTACTTAGTAATAGGAAAATTAAACTACCTTACCCCATTCACGACTGTAACCATATCACATCACAAAGCCTTTCCTGTAACATATAATTAGACGGCTCTACTTTATCTATTGCAGATTTTACATGGTTGTTTAGGCTTTTGCAATAGAATGTTTCTACCTACGAACTTCCAACCATAACATGGATACAGTAATTGTCTCTACTACACCCTTTTTGGGGCCTTCCGTTATAAATGCTACATCAAATACTGTGAGAGAGACAAGCACCCGCTAGCCACTTATACAGTACAAGCCGTTGTAGGGTTTGCAACATAGAAAACAAATTTTTTTCCTACGATGGAAACTATTATATGCCAAGATCTATGTATTAGATAGACAACAAAGCTTTGTTAATAAGATGGAACTCGTGGATGATGTAGTCGTACACTTGCTGACCTCAAGATCGTGATGAAGTCTAGCAGGTCCAGCTCCAGCACGCCCATCAGATTCAGCTCCAGCAAGTGCAGCACCGCAAAGCAGTGGTGCATCCGTGATCGCACACACGTCCGGTACCCTGACAACCTCAGTCCCTCGCTCCAGCAAAGCAGCGGAAGCAGCAACTCCTTTCCAAATAAAGCCACTGGGAACATGTATCTCGCTAATCCGAGACCATGGGGAATAACTAGAGGGGGAGAGAGATCCTTCACGAGGAGGTGTGTGATGAGAGGAGGGAGTGGGTGCCTTTTATAGGGAGAGGAGGGCAGCCCCTCACCATGGCGGCGGCCAAGGGAGGTGCTCCCACCTCTTCCACATTCATGTGGGTGGAGCTCCCACTCACATAATTAGCCTCCCACTCATAGTTGCACTCACCTCCATTAAATTTCCACCAAATTTAATGCAATCTCTCATTAAATAAAACTATTTTATTTATTTTATTCAGAATTTTGTTAATTACATTAATTAACAAACATTCACATAAAACCCCCTGCAACATTTCAATATCACATGCAGAACCAGTTTCTGCAATTTCACCCGAAATAATTCCGATTTCCATCGAAATGATTCCAACGCTTTCTTAAATCTTTATCTAAAATATATTTGCTCCAAATGGTGTCGGTATCCCTTAAGTGTGTCACCCTACGGTTCGCGAATAATGCAGACATGATCGAGACCCCTCTCCGATCAATACTCAGCAGCGGGACCTGGAGATCCGTACTGACTCCCACATATTCAACGATGACTCTTGTGATCATGTGAACCTTTAACGTCGTAACTAAATCCCTTTGTCTCGCGATATATTACATGTCCGAGATTCGATCATCGGTATCTCAATACCTAGTTTAATCTCGTTATCGACATGCACTCTTTTCTTGTTCCCGTGATATAATATTCTAGTGATCACATCACTTGCTTTCAAGCTATTTCAATGTGATATATCATCGAGAGGGCCCCGAGTATATCTATCCATCATCGAGATGGACAAATCCCACTCTTGATCCATGAGACTCTACATAACACCTTCATAGCACTGAACCCACCTTTATAGTCACCCTGTTACGGTGTGACGTTTGATGTTATCAAGATACTCTTCCGGTGTTAGTGATTAACATGATCTCATGGTCTAAGGACTGGGATTACTTTGTATGATGTTATAGTAATATAAACATAATGACTTTGATCGTAATGCTATACTTCAGATGAATGTTCATCACATCATTCTACCAATGTTGTGACCTTGTTATTAACAACATCCAATGTCCATGATCAGGAAGCCTTGATCATCTTGTTAATTAACGAGCTAGTTTATATGAGAGGCATTACTAGGAACTTTGTATTTTGTTTATTAAACACACATGTATTAATGTTTCCAATTAATACAATTATAGCATGAAAAATAAACATTTATCATAAATATAGAATAAGATAATAACCATTTTATTATTGCCTCTCGGGCATATTTTTTTCAGTCTCCTACTTGCACTAGTCAATAGTTTGTAAACTTGTATATATAACACCTAGTTGTTGAATATACGCGTCTGCTAGTGGTTACATAATCTCCGGATCTAGCACTTTTAGGTCCGTGTGTATTTGCATGTCTTTGCGTCTCTATGCATTACTCATTCTCTGATGAGATGGCATTGCATAAATTTAGTCCTTTGATGAGACCTTTAGTTCCTTTGGGTTAAAACATGTTGAAAGGGAAATGGACGTCGCCTAGAGGAGAGGGTGAATAGGCGTTTTAAAATTATTATGGTTTAGGCTCTAATAAATGCGGAATAAAATTTAACGTTTAATTTATCAAGCCAAAACCTATATTCACTAGGTTCACTAAGTGCACCAACAACCTATGATAAGCAAGTTAAACAACAAGGTGATAGCAAGATATAATACTTCAAGCACGATATCTATCATAATGTAAATTGCATAAGTAAAGGGCTCGGTTGAGAGATAACCGATGGACGCGGAGACGATGATTTGTTTTCCGAAGTTCACTTCCAAAGAAGCTACGTCTCTGTTGGAGAGGTGCGGGGGCGAAATGTACTTCGAGCGCCACAAGTGGCTCACCTCGAGGTGTGGTGGCTCGATGCTCACCCAACGCCACATAAGGCCTCACCCCAAGATGCAAAGGAACGCAACCTACCGACGCCACAAAATGCTCACCCTATTCTCCCGTGAGCTCGCCACAAAGGCCTACTCACGTTCCACTATGGGACACTTGAGGGCGGTCACCGAACCCGTACAAGGTTGGGGCAATTTTCACAACTCAATTGGAGGCTCCAACAACAATGCCACAAAGGCTACAAAGCCACAAAAGGCAACAAGGCCACAAAAGGCTACAAGACCACAAAAGGTCAATAATCCAACCACACAACCATCTAGGGTTCCAAGAACCCAAGAGAAACAAGCCCAAGGGCTTGAACTCGCCGAATCTCCGAGGAGAACTCAAACCTATGCACCAAATGCAAGAGGCAAGTCCTTCACTCTCAAATTCCACCAAAGCTACAAAAGCTATTGGGGGAATAAGGGAGGAAGAACACAAGAGGAGAACACAAAACTCTCCAAGATCTAGATCCCAAGGATTCCTTCACAAAGAAGGGATTTGGTTTGGTGGGTCTTGTAGATCTAGATCTCCTCTCTCAAATCCCTCAAAAAGATGCAAGAATCATAGGAGGGGGAAGGGGAGAGGGCAAGCTCTTCAAGGTCAACAATGGAGGAGAGAGAAAGCCAAAAAACCAAGAAAGAGCAAGTTTGGTCGGAAGGGGAAAGGGGAGCTCCTTTTAAAGGGCTCCCCGATCTGCCCGTTACTCACAGCTTTGCACACGGCCGGTAGTACCGGTGGGTGGCCGGTTCTACCGGTGGCACTCAGCCAACGGTCTAAAAATGGCGAAGCGAATAAACAAAAAAATGAGGACGACCGGTACTACCGGTGGTCACCGGTACTACCGCCTGGGCCGGTACTACCGCCCAAGATTCTGACTGAAGTACCATCAAATAGCACAAACCAGGAAGAGAGAGTACTGAACAAAAATCAGGTTTATCGGAAGTTGGGCTAGAATTAACACTGTTACTACCGGCAGCAAACTTCCCTAGCGATACTACCGGTGGCCTGCCGGAACTACCGGCCACGCAAAAACTCCAGAACCAGAACTGCCACAACTTTTGCATCCAAACCCCAAACGATATGAAACCAATTTTGTTGGAAAGACAACGAGTAGAATCCAACAAGGGAGAAAATATCATTAATACATATGTGAGATATCTCCCAAGGAGTAGAGCCCGAAAACCCACAGAAACAAAACTGCAATAAGATATATTAGGGAAATCCGTTTTTTGATGAACTAGAGCTTGTTATGAAGATAACCACAAGAAAGATGAACTAGATCCTCACATGGACAAGAACCAAACAACAACCAAGAAAGATGATGCTATGTATGCAAAGGTTTGAGCTCTCTCCGAAAGATACGAACGAGTCACCCACTCGAGAGCCCCTCTTGATAGTACAACTATCTATCCTAAACCCGGTCTCCCAACACTACAAGAGACCGGTAAAATAGAAACCTTATCAAGATCATACCTTTGCCTTGAGCATCCCACTTGAGCTTGATGTAGACAATCTTGTAACCTTCAAGATGGAACACCTTTCTTGCTTTCTCTTGCTTGATGAAGACTTGCGAATGGCTCACTCATACTCCATGAGGAAACATCTTCTATGACCTTGTCTTCATCACCCATGAACGCCAATGATGGAAAGCTCCAAGCATGAGATCTTCTAGATATGGCACACCGTGAGCTTGCACATAAATTCTTGATGATGATGTCTTGAAGAAAGCCATGAGGAACTCCATCTTCTTCTTCTTCAAGACATACTTGATCTTCTTCTTCTACTTGATTCCAATATGCACAAAGCCCTTGGACAATGCTTCTTATTTTTATCCTTGAAACCAACACATGGTCCAAGCGATGCTAATGGACAAACCTACAAGGGAGACTCAGTTTGCACATTAGTCTATATGGATTGTCATTAATTACCAAAACCACACAGGGGGCATACATGCCCTTTCACATGTCGATAGTATTGTCGTACACTCTATCTTCATAGTATTATCTCGCTATGAACCACACCTAGTTTGATAACAAACTACTTGACACAAATCCCTCCTTTGCTACCACTATGACAGTCATATACTTAGCCTTTTATTGTAATATCCGTCACAATGTCTTAACTTTGGAACTCATCCAAGTCCATAATGGAATTTCCTTTCCATAATATTGTGCCACCCATAGTTTAAATTGAGATAAATTTAATTTGTATATTGTGACAAATTCGTATCAATGTAACATACTACAATGAACTATTATCAACTATTTGTCACTTATACATGATATATTCTTAGTTCTTGCAAAGCTCATAAGAATATCTTTACTATCGTCCAATGATCATCTTATGAATCATTCTGGTATATGCTCATAACATTTAGAGCATTAGAAATATCTGGATATGTACATATCATGGTATTATTGATCAAAATCTTCATGTGATTTTACTCACCAAGTGTTGAAACACTTGAATCTTGATACAATCCTTTCCATGCAGCAAGAACTTTTCTTGTTGTTTCCATATTGAACCCTTTTCAATATCTCATATATGTACGTCTGGCACAACCATATTAGCGCCTCAATCTATCCATATAGACATTGATGCCAAATATTTCGGTTTTGCCCAAGTCTTTCATCAAAATGAAATTCTTAACCCGTGTCAATAAAAGATACATCATTTCTAATCAACAATATGCACTCTGCATAATGTATTGGAAATTTGTCTTAGCTCTCCCACTTAATTTCTTGCAAATGCAAGCATCTTCATCGTCTCCAATGAAATTAAACTCCTTTAACATTTTCACCACGGTGAAGATTCCAACTCCGCTATGCTCACTTAAACTATTGAAGTTTGCATGTCCTTTTAGCACCCTTTGAATTAACAAAACCCTTCGGACCATGTCATGTACACGTCCTAGGTAACCATTCTATTAGAAGAATATTGTTTTGTTTGTTCAACTACCATATACTAAATTATATGTAGTGGTTGCTAGATTAATCCGTCAAGACTAAATATCGCTATGAAAGATCAAATCTTGTCATAGTCAACTCCTTGAACATTGTCGTAAATTCCTTTTCGACATGTCGATTATTTCATAGATGTGAAACATCCATGTCTATTTCTTTATAGATCCAAACACGATCGATAGGCTTCATGCCTTTTTGGAGGGTCTTCCAAGTTCAAAATCTTGATTTCTCGTGTATTGAAACTATCACGGATTTTATGACTTCTAGTCATTCTATGGAGTCAGGGACCATCATTGCTTCTTTGCATGCAGTCGGTTCATTATTATCAAAACAATAATGACTTGTTTATCAAATCTCATTATTTGATTGTTACCTGATGCATATGGTTCAAATAGGAACTCTAATCTCCAAGATCACAATCTTTGTAATCACAGGAGCCATGAGCATTGTGGCCGCCATCGGAACACTTTCCAGCGCTACCCTACTTAGCACATTTAGCTAAGGTTCAATAACCTTATCAAAGTTCTATTGTCCTGCCATTTAGCTTTTCGTGAAAAATTCCTTCTTAGGAAACTTAATGTTCCAAGCGACAAACACTTTTGTTCTCGGTGTTATGGAGGAATACCCAACAAATTCTTTGAGATAACCTACAAAGATGTGCTTATCCGACTTTGGTTGTAAACATTTCACTTATGCATAGCATACCAAAATTTAAGAAAAGACAATTTGGGTTTTATCCCAAACCATAACTTATATGGTGTCATTTCAACGGATCACGATGGTGCTCTTTTTAGTGTAAAAGCTGTAGTCTCGAAAGCTTTAATCCTTAAAACATAACGACAATTTTATAAATGACACCTTTGATCTTACATGTCAAACAAGGTTCGATTTGATCTCTCGAACATACCATACTCCTGTGGTTTATCGGGAAATGCAAATCCATGGAACAATTCCCGAAATCTTAGGTGTTTTGCTAAACCTGTAACTCAAATATCTTCCTTTATGATCGAATCATAAACTCTTTTATTTTCTTGTTACAGTGATTTTCCACTTCATCTTGAAAGTCTTTGAACAATTTTCAAATATTTCATACTTCTTCCTTATTAAGTAAATATATAGATATATTCACTCAAATTTTTGGAGAAAGCATATGAAGTCGAAAGATGCACCACCCATGGCTACATATAATGGACTATGCACATCATCATGCACAATTTCCAATAAGTTAGTCATCCATTCCTCTTTGGCCTATGAACGGAGTTTCAATTATCTCGAGGAAAGTTTCACAAGCGTCAATTGATCAAAATCAAAAGACTCTAAAAATCCATTAACATGGAGTTTCTTCATGTTTTGTTTCCAATATAATTTAAACGATGATGTCACTTTGTAATTGATCTTTCAATCATTTGTCTTGTGACATTTTAGAATAGGTTTTATGGACGTGATTTCTTCAACTAGACTTGTAAAAGTTCATCCATCTTTTATGGAATACGGTAATTATTTGAACAACCAATGTTCTCATAATATCGGAACAAAATAACAATTATTTAAACAAATCTTGAAGGCAAGCTTTGATGTCAACGATGAATACAATAACTCCTTAATTGTTTTCGATGAACATCATCACATATTCTTTTGCTAGTTACTTAGGCCATTGTAGTTCATGAATTGCGTCGTTTTGTATGATATTTCATACCAACCAATTCGGTATCCAATACCCAAGAATCACATTGTTTAACAAGCAAATAATATAACCATAACATGTATATCATCTATATACCTTAACTGGACATTACCAGTCTTTTATTTTCTGCCAAATATTTTATAGATTCTCTTTCAGCATTTCCTTTTCCTTTTAAAAGAATCTATCAACATCAAAAGTGGGGCCATACATATGACACATAGTCCAAAGCATGTATAGTAAAATACTAATACCTTTAGACTTGCACTTTGAAGTAGATCACCATCATCAAATGTTTGGTGTTCTTTCAAAAATCCATACTTTAGTAATATTTTAGTGTAGTAAACATTTTACTTACATCTTCTATTCATCCTTATTATGACACCTTTCATTATCAAGCTACTATGTCTTATAAGGAAGAATTGTGAGTATAATGTCAGTTCCCAAAACCTGTTTGGGAGATTAGGACGTCTAGCGTCTCCAACCTTCACAAATTCTCATACAATGTGAGCACATGTATTTTGTCAAATTATGCTCTATCATATTGCAACCATAAACATTGTTTCAGATATCAAAATATCTTCCACACATGATGGCTTCTGAAACAATTCTTTCAACTCCTAGATATTAACTTTCGAATATCAAGAATCATGGAGGCAAACATGAAACTTTAGATACTAACATTGGAATTCTTACTCTCGATTTAATATTAACTATTAAACTTCATGAAGTAAATAGAGTTTGCTAAAAGTTTGCAATAGGACTTCTAAAATTGACATTCAAAACAATACGATACCAGTTCATAAAGTAAATACATAAAATTCTATAGTTCTATTATCTCAATTAAAACTAAGCATAAGGTAGTAAAAAGATGCTAATGACTATAACAAATTATGCAACTTCACTTCGATTTAGTTTATGACAAATTGAGTTCGACTAATCCAAATTAGAAATGAACTCCCACTCAACACAAAGACCTTTCATTCATCTAGGGCATGGCGTCTCCACCTCCCACCCACCCTAAACCCTAGCATCTTCCTCGCCGGTGATCTTCCTGATCTCTGGTGATCTTGCTGCTTCGCTCCCACCCTCTTCTCCGGTGTCACTTCCTCTCCATGTTGATCTTATTCTTAGGCTAGGTTTCCCCACCATGATTCCCCCACGCATACGTTGGAAAGTTTCGTTCTCTTCACTCTTGGATCGAGATCAGGGCCAGATCGACGTTCCCCTTGTTGGGGAGTTGCATCTTTGGGAAAATTGGATTGTTCTAATGAATCCAAAAGGCGCACCCATTGTGGGGAGGCATCTATCTGAGGATGAGGATATTCAATCTGGTTCGGAGGTATTTTTTGTCTCACATATTGCGCAGGTCCTGAGTGAAGCTGAACCTCCTAAGGATTTCGTGGATGGCCATTGGAAAATTCAGTACACCACGGACAAGGATCTTGATCGTATGAGGAAGAAGGCCTATGATGGAGATCTACATCTTTATGTCTCCACCAAGTTACTCTCTCTTATGAATGCTAAGGGAGATTTGATTGCATCTCGTTCCTTGGAATCTGGGGACGCTTTCATCAAGAATGACAAGGTAAATTTTCCTAGATATTTGGTAACTGTTGGGCAATGCTTCCAATCCCCTATTCTGGATCAGCCTTCAGTTCTAGTAGATTCTATCCCTATGGAGAAGGATGACGTTGGTCCCTTCCTGGCAGTTCACTCGTCTCTGGTTTTGGGTTTGGATTTCAATCAAGGATCACATTTTGCTAGATTTATCAAAAGGCAGTATGGTATGAATGTCCATCCTACCATGGACTCTGGTCACTTTATTATGGTGGTTTCTTTTGGAAGGGCCAAGTTCAAATTGGATGAAGACTCGGTTGGAATTGCTTTAGAGGCTGCTATTGGAGGTTTCTGTGGGGAACTGAAAGTTTCTTTGTTAAGGGATAGAGTGTTTTCCTTCTGTGTCTCCTCCAAGAAAGTTGGCTTTCAGGTGCTAAAACTCCGATCATTTCATTGTGCTCAGTTTAAATGCCATTTCCACTTATGGGGTCGTGGGGGACCTAATTGGATGAGAGAGTTCGATGAATGGCAGAATGAATGTAATTCGGAATGGGTTTTGATTAGCCCTGGTAAAAAGCGGGTTCAATTTGGTTTAGCAGCTCTGAAAAAACTAGCTCCAAAATCAATTATCATATCGGCACAAGCATATAGGAAGAAATTGGTATTTGCTGAATCTTTCATACACAACCTGTAAAGGGTATCAGGATCCCAAAATTCAGACTAGAGTGATTCTACCCAATTTACATCAGACTGTGTCTCTCTCTAGCATTTGCTTTGGCACCTCTAGAGCACTGCCTCCAAAGATACGGAAGGATTTGCAATTATCTTCAAAAGCTAATACAGATAATAGAGGCTATACAAGTAAGGCTGAGCTGCAGGTATCTGGCAATGATAATGGTGATCAGACCCATGAGCTTGATCCTGGGGATGAGGATGATTCTGATGGTTTGCCGCAATGGTGGATGACATGGCATACCGTGTGCTCAAGTGTGGTCGATGCCTGACCATGAGCCACGCGACCAAGGATTGCACGTCGGACATACGTTGCCGTTTCTGTTTCCACTACGATCACGTGAGAAAGGATTGCTTCCAATGAAAAGCTAAAAGGTCTAAGAAGTGGATTCCCAAACCAACTCGGTCGGTTCCCATTGAGACGCCTATATTTTCCCCACCTATTGTGCCTCCAAGACTTAAACAATCTCAATCTTTCACTGAAGGTAATAGTAGATCTCCGTCGCCTAAACCCACAAAGCCTGAATCGCCGAGGATGGCTAACTTTGAGCTGAACCCCGCCAGGTGGGTGCCATTGGGACATCAGATCATAGATGGTGGTCCTACAAGGCTGCCGCGTACGTTCTACAATGCTACTATGGCTCCCCCTTCACGACACGGTAATTACTGCGTTGCTGTTCTAGATCTCGCTCCTCCTCAGGAAGATGAGATTTTTTGGCGTGATGCTGTTAGAGATTTTATTATTAACCACCATCAGAGAGGGGTCAACAGTATGCAGCCTTGTTTGTTTGGTGTCGAGCTTCATGAGCTTCATAGTCGTGTTGCGGTTAATGCTCTGGTACAGCAGGACCCTTTTGAGATTGATGACAATGTGTTCGTCCGTTTTGTCCACCACAATGATCGTCAGAACCATAGGGCTGACAATGGTTTTAGAACTGGCTAGTTGATGGTTTTGGGTGTTCCATTAGATTATCGCACTGACTATGATATATCCAATGCTGTGGCTGCTTTTGGAAAATTTCATCACTGGCATCAGGATGACGCTTTTATGGAAAGGACCATGATTTATGCTTCATATCAATCACCTGCACTGGTTCCTAGAGATATCGTGTTTGGCAATTATGCAAACTTAGGTGACGCTCGTGAGTCTTGGACTGCACCTATTTATGTGCTTCATACAGATAATGCCGGTATGCTGCCAGTGGATGAGGATCAAATGCCTCCAGATGGTAACCCGCACCCTATGCCCGGGAATTTAATAGTAAACAATAATATGTGGGTTTTTCCATAGTATCCTGAACTGGGGTGGAACAATGCTCCGTTACATGGCCAGATGCCGCAGAATAATCAACAGCAAGGAGAACAGTTGGAAGAGATGCTTCATAACGTAGTGGATGAGCAGGTGGAAGAAGTGGTTCACGATCCCATTGTCCTTGACCGTTCTGCGGTTCACTCGGATGCAGAACCCCAGGCTGATCAGGAGGTCAACCAACCATACAATCCTATACAAGTTGGCATGGTCCGTACGGTTTTTGGGCATGTTCCCCCACCTCATATGCAGTGGAGGAGTATGTTTGAGGATTTGCTGCCAGAAATATTAGCTCGGAATATTCCTAGACCACTCAGCGCGTGTATTTTCAGATCGGTCATCCTGCCTAAGCGTTTCTGGGACATGGTGTTTGATCAATATCAGAATTTTCAAATCATTGAGAAGCCGCCTGCTTTGATGATGACAAGGACTGCAACACGTCGATCAGTGGCAAGATCTTTGTCTTTTGCACCTCACATAGAGCTGCTGCCTCATGAGGATCCACCTATTTTTTCGGCATCGCCAATTTCAGTTCTGAGGAAAAGGCGCTCTCGCAAGATATCAATGCCCCTAGTCCAGCCTGAATTTCAGCGTCTTACCAGAAGTCGCACCAAGTCGAATGGCTATCACCCGAAGTCTGTGGTGGAACAGCCAAAACCGAAGAAGATCAAATGTGCTAATATGTGGATCATCAACCCAACTTCTGAAGAACGAGGGAAGGATAAGGAAGGCTCTGAAGACGATCGTCAAGATGATGTGCACATTCCAGCCACCCCTCTCCATGTGATGCAAAGAGTCGGCATAGAGCTTGGAATTGATCTTGCAAGACTCACCAAGGAGCAGCTTGAAGCTGAACCTGATAACCATTCACAAGATAGCTAAGATGATTAGTACTCTCATAAGATTCCAAATGGGGCTTTGTACGATGCCTAAACTATTATATCTATTTTGTCAGCTATATTTCTTGGGTTCTGGTTGCTCTTTTGAAAACTAGGGTATTTTCTTTCAGTCTCGTTGTGGTCAGTGTTTGTGCAGTGTTCTGAGTAATGTCAGTTTGGGGCCAGTCTGTGGTCAATAGACAGTGTCAGTTTCAGTTTATGATCGTTGTCGGGTTTGGTATTATGTGCCAGACTCACATTTTAATGCTATTAAGGTTTTTTAATGTGTCCTTTAATGAGAAGAAAGTGGAGAATTCTTTGTTGGCATGTTACAGGTCTCAACTCTGAAAATAGACAAAGAGATGTTCGCAACAAAATAGACGAAAGTGCATGTGACATTATTTCTCTGCAAGAAACAAAATGTGAGGGGTTTGATTGGCGATCTATTTGTAAATTCTGTCCAAAGCGTTTTGATAATTTTGCTCATGTACCTTCAGTTGGGGCGTCAGGGGGTATAATTGTTTTGTGGAATTCATCTATGTTTGATGGTCAACTTGTGGAGGTTCAGAGGTTTGGCATTGTCATCCGTTTTAAATCGAAGCACAATAATGCATGTTGGACGCTTGTGTCAGTATATGGTCCATGTCAGGGTGAACTTAGAGATCAGTTTGTCTCCTGGTTATATAATTTACAGATCCCACAACATGATAACTGGCTGCTCTTAGGGGACTTTAACTTCATTCGATCTCCTGCTAATAGGAATAAAGCTGGTGGGGATATCAATGACATGTTCCTTTTTAATGAAATTATTGGGCATCTGGGGTTACTGGAATTACCTTTAAAAGGACGTGCCTATACATGGTCAAACATGCAAAAAAATCCCCTCTTAGAACAACTTGATTGGTTCTTTACCAGTTCCAACTGGGTTTCGATCTACCCAAACTCTTTGGTGTTGCCTCTAGCTAAAATTGGATCTGATCATGTACCTTGTGTGGTCAATATTGACACTTCTATTCCCAAAGCTAGATTATTTAGATATGAAAATTACTAGGTTGAATTACCTGGTTTCATGGATTGTGTGACCAAATCATGGGCAATGCCGAGTAGTAAAAGGAGCAGCTCTGCCATCATTACAGACAAATTAAAAGGTTTGACGTATGACTTGAAAAAGTGGCATGTCAGTATTGCTAAAATCAAAGTTTTGATTCATAAGTGAAACAATGTCATCATGATTCTTGATACTCGGGAGGAGAATAGGACTCTGTTCTGTTCTGAATTTAATTTCAGAAAGGTTGTCAAGCTACACCTTCAAGATCTTTTAAAAGCTAAATGTGATTATTGGAAAAAAAGGTGCACGATTCGTTGGATCAAGCAAGGGGAGGAGAACACCAAGTTCTTCCACGCTATGGCGACCGAGAGATATAGAAGAAACAATATTGTTATGCTCAGAGATGATTCAGGTACGGAATTCTCTGATCATCAGATAATGGCTGGCATGCTTTAGAGCAACTATAAGGAAAGAATGGGTGCAGTTTAATCTGGGTCGTTTACTCCGGCGTGTTGATGGTTTAGAGGAACTCACTCTTCCTTTTACCAAGGAAGAGATGGATGGGGTGATCAAGGATATGTCCGCTGATCGTGCACCTGGGCCTGATGGTTTCAATGGCAGGTTTTTGAAGAAGTGCTAGCCAATAATTAAATCCGACTTTTACCGCCTAGCTGATGAGTTCCATGCTGGTAACTTGCAGTTGGAAAATATTAATGGGTCTTATATAACTCTGGTCCCTAAGGTTGCTCTCCCATTGGAGTAAATGATTTTAGACCGATTTCTCTCACAAATGTTTGCTTAAAATTTCTTACGAAGCTAGCTGCCAATCGCCTCCAAGGAAGAATTTTGGACTGTGTTAGTAAGAATCAATATGGTTTTCTAAGGAAGAGGTCTATTCAAGACTGTTTAGTTTGGTCGTTTGAATATCTTTATTTTGTCATGCCTCAAAAAAGCCTATTATCATCCTTAAGCTTGACTTTGCAAAAGCTTTTGACACCATTAAGCATGAAGTTATCATCCAAGTTATGCAACATCTCGGTTTTAATGGGAAATGGATTGATTGGATAAAAGAGATTTTGTCCTCTGGATCTTCAGCGGTACTTCTTAATGGTATTCCTGGTAAACAGTTTATTTGCAAGCATGGAGTTCGGCAAGGAGATCCACTCTCGCCCTTTTTATATATTTTTGGTTCCAACTTGCTACAGTAGTAATTAATGATCTGTTACAGCAAGGTACTATCAGCAGACCCCATTGATACACATGACACAGATTTTCCAATCATTCAGTACGTTGACGACGCAGTTCTGGTCATGCCCGCTAACATTATTCAACTGAGAGCCCTTAAGGATGTTCTTCATAAATATTCTCTGTCCACGGGTCTTAAAATTAATTATAGCAAATCTCAGTTGATCCCAATCAATGTGAATCCTGAGACTACCTCACAGTTAGCTGCTGAATTTGGTTGCCAAGTGGGATCGATGCCATTCACATATCTTGGTCTCCCTCTTGGAACTACGAGACCTTTGATCAGAGATATGATGCCTCTTGTCTGTAGACTGGAACGTAAGTTATCTGTGAGTTCGAGATTTCTAAACCAGGGCGCTAGACTACAGTTAATCAACTCGGCACTTGCCTCCATGCCGTTACATTTCCTGTGTTCTTTGAAGCTACCTGTTGGACTCACGGATCAGTTTAATCGAATTCTGAGACAGTGTCTATGGAGGGATCACACTGATACACCTAAACAATCCCTTGCTTCATGGGAAATGGTATGTCAGCCTAAAAAGTCAGGGGGTCTCGGAGTGGTCAACTTTCAAAAGCATAATGCGGAATTATTGATCAAATTTTTGGATAAGTTCTACAATCGGGCTGACACACCTTGGGTGCAATTGGTTTGGACTTCTCATTACAATAAAAAAATTCCGCATGTGGAGAAATTATGTGGGTCTTTTTGGTGACGTGATGTAATGCAGCTGGTAGACAACTTCAGAGATGTGGCTGCGATCAGTCCTGGTAGAGGGGACACCTTCTTATTCTGGGAGGATAAATGGCATATAAATAACTCCTCGACCCCTCTAATGAACAGATTCCCTCGGCTATATTCTTATGTTCTGAATAGTAAACTATCTGCTGCTAAAGTTTTTTCCTTGGAAAATCTTGCGTCCACGTTTTATCTTCCGTTGTCTAGGCAGGCACATGAGGAGTTTCTACAACTATAGCAACCCATTCAATCATCGCCCCTTTCTAACAATGAGGACATTTGAAAATTTTGCTGGGGTGAGTCATATACTTAGAGCAAATTCTATGCCCATATTCATAGTCACATTTCTGTCCCATTGGTTTTCAAATGGCTTTGGCAATCCAACTGCACCATGAAGACATATTTTTTTGCTTGGTTATTGCTAAAGGATCGCCTGAACACGAGGGATCTACTGCTGCATAGACAATGGAAGGTTACAGATGATAAACATTGTGTCCTTTGTCCCTTGAGAGCTTATGAGGATCGTGTTCATCTGTTTTTTGACTGCAATTTTAGTGCACGTATCTGGAATTATTTCCAGATTGATTGGACGACAGGCACTGGGGACTTACAGGATATTGTTGTTGGGTCTGCAGCATAGAAAACAAATTTTTTCCTACGGTGTGAACTACACGCCAAGATCTATCTACTAGGTACAAAGCAACGGGTGGACATACATCCAACGAGAACTTACCCTCGTAGACAACGAGCTTTGATAACGAGTAGGAACTCGTGGTTGATGTAGTCGTACACTTGCCGATCTCAAGATCGTGAGGTAATCCGAGCGCCGCATCTCAGCAGCGCATCCGCACTCGCACACACGTTCAAGCCACCGGACAACCTCCACCTCCTCACTCCAGCGATCCAGCGGAAGCAGCAACTCCTTCCAGACGAAATGCCACCGGGAACATGTATCTCGCTAATCCGAGACCATGGGGGAATAATTCTAGAGGGGGAGAGAGATCCTTCACAAGGAGGTGCGAGGATGAAGGACGGAATGGGTGGCCTTTTATAGGAGGAGGGGGGTGCCCCCTCTCTCCATGGACGGCGCATGGGGGGGTGACCCCTCACCTCCCCCATTCATGTGGTGGTAACCCCTCCACATTAAAATGCCTCTTCACATTCCCTTTTAAAGTCTCCACTTTAAATGCATTAAATTTCTCCAAATTTAATGCTCTCTCATTTAATAAAACTCTTTTTATTAAATTTATTCAGAATTTTGTTAATTACTTTAATTAACAAACATTCGCATATAGCCCCTTGCAATATTTCAATATCACATGCAGAACCACCTTCTGCAATTTCACCCAAAACAATTTCCGGTTTCTATTGAAACAATTCCTGCGCTTTGCAATTCTTTCGTCTGAAACATATGTGCTCTAAAATGGTATCCGGTAACTCTTAATTGTGCCACCCTACGGTTCGCGAATAATGCAGACATGATCGAGACCCTTCTCCGATCAATAATCAGCAGCGGGACCTGGAGATCCGTACTGACTCCTACACATTCAACGATGACTCCTGTGATCGTGAGAACCTTTAACGCTTGTAACTAAATCCCTTTGTCTCTCGATATATTACATGTCCGAGATTCGATCATCGGTATCTTCATACCTAGTTTGATCTTGTTACCGACATGCACTCTTTTCTCGTTCCCGTGATATAACATTCTAGTGATCACATCACTTGCTTGCAAGCTATCCTAATATGATATCACCGAGAGGGCCCAGAGTATATCTATCCATCATCTGGATTGACAAATTCCACTCTTGATCCATGAGCCTCAACATAACACCTTCGTAGTACTGAACCCATCTTTATAGTCACCCTGTTACGGTGTGACGTTTGATGTTATCAAGATACTCTTCCGGTGTTAGCAATTAAGATGATCTCATGGTCTAAGGATAAAGATTACTTCGTATGATGTTATAGCAATATAAACATAATGACTTGATCGTAATGCTATACTTCGGATGAATGTTCATCACATCATTCCACCAATGGTGTGACCTTGTTATTAACAACATCCAATGTCCATGATCAGGAAACCTTGATCATCCTGTTAATCAACAAGCTAGTCTATAAGAGAGGCATGACTAGGAACCCTTTTTGTTTATTAAACACACATGTATTGATGTTTCTGAATCAATACATTTCTAGCATGTAAAATAAACATCTATCATATATAAGGAATATATAATAACAACTTTATTATTGCCTCTCAGGGCATATTTCCTTCAGTCTCCCACTTGCACTAGAGACAATAATCTAGTTCACATAGTGATAAATCTAACACCCATGGAGTTCTGGTGTTGATCATGTTTTGCCCTAGGGAGAACTTTAGTCAACGGATCTGCTACATTTAGGTCCGTGTGTACTTTACAAATCTTTATATCTCCATCCTTGACATGCTCGCGGATGGAGTGAAACCGGCACTTAATATGTTTGGAATTCTTGTGAGACCTTAGTTCCTTTGCATTGGCTATGTCTCCATTGTTGTCACAATAGATCACCATCAGGTCCAACGCACTAGGAACCATACCCAGTTCCATAATGAACTCTTTCATCCAAACTGCCTCCTGCGCCGCTTCTGAAGCAGCAACATATTCCGCCTCCGTTGTTGATCCAGCCACCACAGGTTGTTTGGAACTCCTCCAACTAACTGCTGCTCCGTTCAAGAGAAATACGTATCCGGATTGAGACTTAGAGTCATCCGGATCGGTGTCAAAGCTAGCATCGACATAACACTTAGCGACTAGCTCTTCTTCACCTCCGTATATGAGAAACATATCCTTAGTTCTTCTCAAGTACTTGAGGATGTTCTTTACCGCTATCCAGTGTTCCGAACCTGGATCAGATTGGTACCTACTAGTCAAACTAATAGCATGTGCCACATCCGGTCTTGTACATAGCATGGCATACATAATAGAGCCTATGACCGAGGCATAGGGGATCTTATCCATCATCTCTCTTTCTTCCGCCGTAGCCGGACTTTGAGTCTTACTCAATGTCTTGCCTTGCAACATAGGTAAGAACCCCTTCTTACTTTTGTTCATATTAAACTTCTTTAATATCTTATCAAGGTATGTACTCTGCGATAGCCCAATTAGGCGCCTTGATCTATCTCTATAGATTTTAATGCCTAATATATATGACGCTTCACCAAGGTCTTTCATCGAAAATTTGCTGTTTAGATAACTTTTAACACTGTTTAAAAGATCTATATCATTTCCAATCAATAATATGTCATCCACATATAATATCAGAAATGCCACATTGCTCCCACTCACTTTCTTGTAAATACAAGCCTCTCCATAAGTTTGGACAAATCCAAACTCTTTGATCACCTCATCAAAGCGGAGATTCCAACTTCGTGATGCTTGCTTCAGTCCATAGATGGATCGCTGAAGTTTGCACACCTTATTAGCATCCTTAGGATCGACAAAACCCTTAGGTTGTATCATATACAACTCTTCTTCAATCTTACCATTGAGGAACGCAGTTTTGACATCCATCTGCCATATTTCATAATCGAAATATGCAGCAATTGCTAACATAACCCTAAGCAGTTTAAGCATCGCTACGGGAGAGAATGTCTCATCGTAGTCAACTCCATGAATTTGTCGAAACCCCTTTGCGACAAGTCGAGCCTTATAGATGGTCACATTACCATCAGCATCAGTTTTACTTTTGAAAATCCATTTATTCTCAACGGCCTTTTGGTCGTGAGGTAAGTCCACCAAGTTCCAAACTTGGTTCTCGTACATGGTTTCCATCTCGGATTTCATGGCTTCTAGCCATTTGTTGGAATCCAGGCTCATCATCGCTTCTTCATACGTCACAGGGTCATCCATTTCATCAACCATGAAATTCACAACAGGATTGCCGTACAGTTCAGGAGCTGCACGTGTCCTGCTTGACCTGCAAGGTTCGGTAATGTCCTCTTTCAGAGTTTCATGATCATTATCATTAGCGCTCTCTTCATAAGGTGAAGTCAACTCTGAAACAACTTCCGGTGCTGCGCCACTCGCCATTCCATGAAGAGAAGGTTCAATAACCTCTTCGAGTTCTCCCTTCCGACTACTCACACCTTTCGCGAGAAACTCTTTCTCAAGAAAGGATCCATTCTTGGCAACAAAAACCTTGCCCTCGGATCTGTGATAGAAGGTATACCCAATTGTTTCCTTAGGGTATCCTATGAAGATGCATTTTTCCGCTTTGGGTTCGAGTTTATCCGGTTGAAGTTTCTTCACATAAACATCGCATCCCCAAACATTAAGAAATGACAGCTTAGGTTTGTTTCCAAACCATAATTCATACGGTGTCGTTTCAACGGATTTAGATGGTCACCGATTTAAAGTGAATGCAGCTGTTTCCAGTGCATAACCCCAAAATGACAGAGGTAAGTCAGTCAGAGACATCATAGATCGAACCATATCCAATAAGGTACGATTACGATGTTCCGACACACCATTACGTTGTGGTGTTCCGGCAGGTGTGAGTTGTGAAACTATTCCACACTCTTTCATGTGTGTGCTAAACTCGTAACTTAGATACTCTCCTCCATGGTTAGACCGTAGAAATTTGATCTTTCTATTACGATGATTTTCCACTTCATTCTGAAATTCCTTGAACTTTTCAAAAGTTTCAGACTTGTGTTTCATCAAATAGATATACCCGTATCTACTCAAATCATCCGTGAAAGTAACAAAATAACGATATCCACCTCGCGCCGACACACTCATTGGTCCACACACATCAGTATGTATGATTTCCAATAGATCTGTTGCCCGCTCCATTGAACCGGAAAACGGCGTTCTAGTCATCTTGCCCATAAGGCATGGCTCACTTGCATCAAATGATTCAAAATCAAGTGATTCCAAAAGTCCATCAGAATGGAGTTTCTTCATGCGTTTAATGCCAATATGACCTAGACGGCAGTGCCACATATATGTAGACATATCATCATCAAGTTTAATCTTTTTAGCATTAACATTATGAATGTGCATAATATTACTATCGAGATCCAATAGAAATAAACCATTCAACATAGGTGCATGACCATAAAAGATATCATTCTTATAAATCGAACAACCATTGTTCTCAGATTTAAAGGAATGACCACTTTGCATCAAACACGATCCAGATACAATGTTCATGCTCAGTGCAGGCACCAAATAACAATTATTTAGGTTTATAACTAATCCGGATGGCAAATGGAGAGGTAGCGTCTCGACGGCGATCACATCAACTCTTGATCCATTGCCGACCCGCATCCTGACCTCATCCCTTGCTAGTTGTCGCTTGTTCCGTAGCCCCTGAACCGAGTTACATATATTAGCAACCGATCCGGTATCAAATACCCAGGTGCTACTGCGAGTACTAGTCAAGTACACATCAATAACATGTATATCACATATACCTTTGTTTGCCTTGCTGGACTTCTTGTTCGCCAAATACTTGGGGCAGTTGCGCTTCCAATGGCCAGTCCCCTTGCAATAGTAGCACTCGGTGTCAGACTTAGGGCCAGCCCGGGGTTCCTTTTCAGGCGAGGCAACAGACTTGCCACCCTTCTTTCCCTTGTGCTTGCCTTTCTTGTCCTTCTTGAAACCGGTGGTCCTATTGATCATCAACACTTGATGTTCTTTCCTAATCTCCACTTCTGCAGTCTTAAGCATTGATAGAAGCTCGGGAAGAGACTTCTTCATGCCCTGCATATTATAGTTCATCACGAAGCTCTTGTAGCTAGGTGGCAGAGATTGGAGAACACGATGTATGCCTAAGTCAATGGGAATCGTTATTCCCAAGGACACAAGCTTATCGGCGTACCCAGACATTTTGAGTACGTGCTCACTAACGGAGCTGTTTTCCTCCATCATACAGCTAAAGAACTTTTCTGTAGCATTATAACTCTCTACGGCATCATGGGTATCGAAAATCATTTTCAATTCTCCCATGGTATCAAAGGCATTGCCATTTTCGAAACGCTTTCGAAGTTCTGGCTCTAGCCCATACAGTATGCCGCAATGAACTAAGTTGTGGTCCTCCTGACGAGTCACATAGACATTCTTTTCTTCGTCAGGGGCATCAGGAGCTGGTGGGGGGCCTAGCGGCGCATCTACCACATATTGCTTTTGTGCAGCAGTGAGGATAATCCTCAAATTCATAGCCCAGTTGGTGAAGTTGCTACCATTCGCAGCAAGTTTCTCTTTCTCCATGAACACATTAAAATTAAAAGCAGGTGGTGCCATCTACAACAGAATTTGTAAAGTTTATTTAGACTACGTTTATGATAGATTGAGTTCAACTAATCCAAATTACTAATGAACTCACACTCAAAAACGACATCCCTCGTGTCCTTTTGGTGATTACATGAACCAAATCCACTATACCAAGTCCGATCATCACGTGAGTTGATATAGCTTCAAAGGCGAGCATCTATATGGGCATCATATCAACCATATGACTCATGCTTAACCTTTCGGTCCGTGTTCCGAGGCCATGTCTGTACATGCTAGGCTCGCCAAGTAAGAACCTTAGATTCGCGTGTGTAAAACTGTCTTACACCTGTTCCTATGAAAGTGTAGATTCGAGTACACCCGATCATCACGTGATGTCTCGAAACACGATCCATAGAACGGTGCATACTCAAGGAAGAACACATTTTTATCTTGATATCTAAAAGAGGGATCATCTTATAATGCTATCAAACGCGCCAAACTAGCAGTATAAGATGCTAACATCTAATGTGTAAAGTGAGATGATATGGTCCATGCATTTGATCTCTATCACTTGCATCGTGGTATGATCTCTATCATTCCTTTGTGTGTAAGGCCAAGGTCTATGGAACTTACATGTTGAGTGTGTTGTAAGAGTATCCACCATACATCTACTTACAACAATACCATATCAACACACTAGCCCAGCAACGATCTAAACTAGACGCCTCTAATTTATCAATTGCAAGTTTTACGTGGCTTAGGGCTTTCGGAGATAGAACCGTTCTTACCTACGAACATGAACCACACCGAGGATAACTAAGTTATTAGCAACTCGTTGTAAATCAGATATTGACTATAGTAGGAGAGACAGACACCCGCCAGCCACTTATGCAAAACAAGTTGCATGTCAGTCGTGGAACCGGTCTCATGTACGATGACATGTAAGGTTGGTCTGGGCCGCTTCATCCCACTATGCCACCAATATCCAAAATACATAGAAGATGCAATAACATGATCATCATCGCCCACATATCAACCATATGTGTACTACCCGTGCTAAGCACCTACGCATAGATCAGGCTCTGATACCACTGTTGGGTCCGCAGCATAGAAAACAAAAATTTCCCTACGCTGTGAACTACACGCCAAGATCTATCTACTAGGTACAAAGCAACAGGTGGACATACATCCAACGAGAACTTACCCTCGTAGACAACGAGCTATATTAATGAGTAGGAACTCGTGGTTGATGTAGTCGTACACTTGCCGATCTCAAGATCGTGAGGAAGTCCGAGCGCCGCAACTCAGCAGCGCATCCACACTCGCACACACGTTCAAGCCACCGGACAACCTCCACCTTCTCGCTCCAGCGATCCAGCGGAAGCAGCAACTCCTTCCAGACGAAATGCCACCGGGAACATGTATCTCGCTAATCCGAGACCATGGGGGAATAATTCTAGAGGGGGAGAGAGATCCTTCACAAGGAGGTGTGAGGATGAAGAAGGGAATGGGTGGCCTTTTATAGGAGGAGGGGGGTGCCCCCTCTCTCCATGGCCGGTGCATGGGGGGGGGGGGTGACACCTCACCTCCCCCATTCATGTGGTGGTAACCCCTCCACATTAAAATGCCTCTTCACATTCCCTTTTAAAGTCTCCACTTTAAATGCATTAAATTTCTCCAAATTTAATGCTATCTCATTTAATAAAACTCTTTTTATTAAATTTATTCAGAATTTTGTTAATTACTTTAATTAACAAACATTCACATATAGCCCCTTGCAATATTTCAATATCACATGCAGAACCACCTTCTGCAATTTCACCCGAAACAATTTCCGGTTTCTATTGAAACAATTCCTGCGCTTTGCAATTCTTTCGTCTGAAACATATGTGCTCCAAAATGGTGTCCGGTAACTCTTAAGTGTGCCACCCTACAGTTCGCGAATAATGCAGACATGATCGAGACTCTTCTCCGATCAATAATCAGTAGCGGGACCTGGAGATCCGTACTGACTCCTACACATTCAACGATGACTCATGTGATCGTGAGAACCTTTAACGCTTGTAACTAAATCCCTTTGTCTCTCGATATATTACATGTCCGAGATTCGATCATCGGTATCTCCATACCTAGTTTGATCTCGTTACCGACATGCACTCTTTTCTCGTTCCTGCGATATAACATTCTAGTGATCACATCACTTGCTTGCAAGCTATCCTAATGTGATATCACCGATATGGCCCAGAGTATATCTATCCATCATTTGGATTGACAAATTCCACTCTTGATCCATGAGCCTCAACATAACACCATCGTAGTACTGAACCCATCTTTATAGTCACCCTGTTACGGTGTGACGTTTGATGTTATCAAGATACTCTTCCGGTGTTAGCAATTAAGATGATCTCATGGTCTAAGGATAAAGATTACTTCGTATGATGTTATAGAAATATAAACATAATGAATTGATCGTAATGCTATACTTCGGATGAATGTTCATCACATCATTCCACCAATGGTGTGACCTTGTTATTAACAACATCCAATGTCGATGATCAGGAAACCTTGATCATCCTGTTAATCAACAAGCTAGTCTATAAGAGAGGCATGACTAGGAACCCTTTTTGTTTATTAAACACACATGTATTGATGTTTCCGAATCAATACATTTCTAGCATGTAAATAAACATCTATCATATATAAGGAATATATAATAACAACTTTATTATTGCCTCTCAGGGCATATTTCCTTTAGTTGTGAATAATGCTCGCCGAAGTTTCCAACACCCTTTCTTTATGGAGGTGATGATTACTGCTAGTTGGGACATTTGGATAATTAGAAATGCTGTCATCTTCAGGAATGAGCAGCCCACTTTTGCCAAGTGGAAATGTAATTTTGTTCATGATGCACATCTCCTTAAGCATAGAATTAAGGCTAAGCATTTAGATAGATATCAGGCTTGGTTATCCTCTTTACCATGAGTGTACTTGTATATAGTAGGTAGGTAGTTGGATCCTCTTTTTCCCTAAAAAAAACTCCCACTCAAAAACGACATCCCTCGTGTCTTTTTGGTGATTACATGAACCAAATCCACTACACCAAGTCTGATCATCACGTGAGTCGGTGTAGCGTCAAAGGCAAGCATCTATATGTGCATCATATCAAGTATATGACTCATGCTTAACCTTTCGGTCCGTGTTCCGAGGCCATGTCTGTAAATGCTAGGCTCGCCAAGTAAGAACCTTAGTACTCGCGTGTGTAAAACTGTCTTACACCCGAAATATGATCGTGGATTCAAGTACACCCGATCATCATGTGATGTCTTGAAGTGGTGAAACATAAACGGTGCGTACTTAAGGAAGAACACATTTTTATCTTGATATCAAAATGAGGGATCATCTTATAATGCTACTAAAAACGCCAAACTAGCAATATAAGATGCAAACATCATATGTGTAAAGTGGAATGATATGGTCCATGCATTTGATCGCTACCATGTGCATCGTGGTATGATCTCTATCATTCCTTTTTGTGTAAGGCCAAGGTCTATGGAACTTACATGTTAGGTGTTGTAAGGGTATCTACCATACATCAACTTACAACATTACCATATCATGACACTAGCCCAACAACAATCTAAACTAGACGCCTCTAATTTATCCATTACAAGTTTTACGTGGCTTAGGGCTTTCGGAGATAGAATCGGTCTTACCTACGAACATGGAACCACAACGATGATAACTAAGTTATTAGAAACTCGTTGTAAATCAGATATTGACTATAGTAGGAGAGACAGACACCTGCTAGCCACTTATGCAAAACTAGTTGCATGTTAGTCATGGAACTGGTCTCATGTGCGAGGACATGTAAAGTTAGTCCGGTCCGCTTCATCCCACTATGCCACCAATATCCAAAATACATGAAAGAAGCAATAACATGATCATCATCACCCACATATAAACATATGTATACTACCGTGCAAAGCACCTACGCATAGATCAGGCTCTGATACCACTATTGGGTTTGCAGCATAGAAAACAAAAAATTCCTACGATGGGAACTATTATACGCCAAGACCTATCTATTAGATTCAAGCAACGGGTGGATATACATCCATAGAGAACATACCCTCGAAGACAACAAAGCTTTGTTAACAATATGGAACTCGTGGATGATGTAGTCGTACACTTGCCGATCTCAAGATCCTGATGAAGTCCAGCAGGTCCAGCTCCAGCACGCCCATCAGATCCAGCTCCAGCAAGTTCAGCACCACAAAGCAGTGGTTCATCCGTGATCGCACACACGTCCGGTACCCCGACAACCTCCATCCCTCGCTCCAGCAAAGAAGCGAAAGCAACAACTCCTTTCCAGATAAAGCCACCGGGAACATGTATCTCGCTAATCCGAGACCATGAGGAATAACTAGAGGGGGAGAGAGATCCTTCACGAGGAGGTGTGTGATGAGAGGAGGGCGTGGGGTGCCTTTTATAGGGAGAGGGGGGAAGCTCCTCACCATGGCCGCTGGCCAAGGGAGGTTCCCCCACCTCTTCCACATTAATGTGGGTGGAGCTCCCACTCACATAATTAGCCTCCCACTCATAGTTGCACTCACCTCCATTAAATTTTCACCAAATTTAATGCAAGCTCTCATTAAATAAAACTATTTTATTTATTTTATTCAGAATTTTGTTAATTACATTAATTAACAAACATTCACATAAAACCCCCTGCAACATTTCAATATCACATACATAACCAGTTTCTGCAATTTCACCCGAAACAATTCCGGTTTCCATCGAAATGATTCCAGCGCTTTCTTAAATCTTTATCTGAAATATATTTGCTCCAAATGGTGTCGGTATCACTTAAGTGTGTCACCCTACAGTTCACGAATAATGCAGACATGATCGAGACCCCTCTCCGATCAATAATCAGCAGGCGGGACCTGGAGATCCGTACTAACTCCCACATATTCAACGATGATTGTTGTGATCATGTGAACCTTTAACATCGTAACTAAATCCCTTTGTCTCACGATATATTACATGTCCGAGATTCGATCATTGGTATGTCAATACCTAGTTTAATCTATTTACCAACATGCACTCTTTTCTCGTTCTCGTGATATAACATTCTAGTGATCACATCACTTTCTTGGAAGCTATTTCAATGTGATATCACCGAGAGGGCCCCGAGTATATCTATCCGTCATCGGGATGGACAAATCCCACTCTTGATCCATGAGATTCTACATAAAACTTTTGTAGCACTGAACCCACCTTTATAATCACCCTTTCACGGTGTGACGTTTGATGTTATCAAGATACTCTTCCAGTGTTAGTGATTAACATGATCTCATGGTCTAAGGACTAGGATTACTTTGTTAGATCTTCTAGCAATATAAACACAATGACTTTGATCGTAGTGCTGTACTTCAGAATAATGTTCATCACATCATTCCACCAATGATGTGACCTCGTTATTAACAACATCCAATGTCCATGATCAGGAAACCTTGATCATCTTGTTAATCAACGAGCTAGTTTATATGAGAGGCATTACTAGGAACTTTGTATTTTGTTTATTAAACACACATGTATTAATGTTTCCAATTAATAGAATTATAGCATGCAAAATAAACATTTATCATAAACATGGAATAAGATAATAACCATTTTATTATTGCCTCTCGGGCATATTCCCTTCAGTCGTATGTCTAGCATGGAACCAATCTCGTGTAAGATTACGCGTAAGGTCGGTCTGGGCCGCTTCATCTCACGGTGAAACAATATAAACAAATATAGATGGGAAGGTAACAACTATAGTATCAATGCCCACACACTGCATGTGTCTATCCGTACTAGCATACTACACATAGATCTGGCTCTGATACCACAATAGAGTTTCCGCAACAGAAAACAAAAAATTTACCACATTGGAACTCCCTAATGCCCATAATCTATCTAGAAGTAATGTAGTAACGGAGGAAGACATCGGTAACATACCCTTGAAGACTGAGAGAGGGCTATGCTCATGAAGGAGCGTGGATGATGTAGTCGTACCCGTCTGACCTCAAGGTGGCAAAGCTCCTCGCACGTCACCCCTTGTCTAGGTCCTTTCACAATGGTCAGGTCGCTACTAATGGTAGCTCCCCGAGTTATCACACACATACGGTACAATAAAACGATTCCTGGGCTCTGATCCCTGCCGAGGTTGCGAAGGTATAACTTCTAGCCAGAATCCATGTCGCACAACGGCGTGGTGCAGCGGTGTTGACTTTGCGTGTACAGTACTACTCCAGGACCGTTCCACCACAAAGGCAACTGAGAGAGGGGATAGTTCTCTAAGAAAAAGTGCCTTAGAGAATATCTTGATTGGTGTCTTTTAATCCCTTCCATGGGCACCCCTTTATATAGGCGGAGGGAGGTGTACCCTCCCATTTGGGTGTCCCATGTGGGACTAAAAATATACAAAGGAAAAAGGAAAAATGAGCTCTAGCCAGCTGGGCCAACTTGGATAGCCGACTGGGTCGGCCCCGAGCCAGCACATCATCGGCAGCTGCAGCAGGGAGCATAGCCGCGGTGGCTAGCGCCCTGACTGGGCCGGCCTCGTGCTTGCCCATGGCCCGCTTGAGGAAGCAACAATAGCTCTACGCCCGGGTGGTCCGGCTGATGTGCGCGGCCTGCTACGTGCCAGCCTCCAGCGTCACAATGCCCTCCGCCCGGGTGGGCCGGTTACGGCCGCGACCTGCTAGCCCCGTGCAACGCACGCACCCTCGCGCCCGAGTGGGCCAAGCGGTAGAGGACCGTTAGCGGTGCTAGCTGCCCGCCGCACCCCCGTAGTGCCTAGCAGCTATATGCCTTTGTGGGCCGGGACGACTCAGCCCAACAGCAACCAAAGCTGCTATTTTTTGTTGTTTCTCTTGGTGATTTCCTCCCGAGCCAATTCCCTCTAGGTTTTTGGCCTAGTTGAGGAAGTTGCCCACAAATAATAATTTAAATATTTAATTAGTATAAGTTAATTCATAATTAACATATAATAAAGGTATTGTAAATTGCCATTTATCTGAAACTCCTTTCGGTCTTTTCCTTTCTTTCTTTCTCCGAACAACTTCAGATTTCTCCTGGAACGATTCTGTTTCTCTCTCATTATTGATTCCATCTTATAGGAAGATCTCTAAGTATCGTAGTGCCCTTAAGCGTGTTTCCTCATGGTTCAGGAATGTCATAGACATGATCTCGATCAATGATCGACAGCGGACCGAGATGCCCATATTGACACCTATGCACTCCACGAATCATCATCGTATCGAACCTTAAACGATATATCCAATTCCCTTTATTACACGATACAAGACTTGCCTGAGATCTGATCATCGGTATCATGATACCTTGTTCAATCTCATTTCCAACAAGTACTATTTTACTCATTCACGTGAAATTCCATCCCCATGACCTAGTCATATGTTGCACAGTTTATGGATGTAATTCACCGAGTGGGCCCAGTGTATCTTCCCGTCACACAGGAGAACAAATCCCGATCTTGATGCATAGGCCTCAACCTGCCCCTTCGGACTACTCAGCATGCACCTTTATGGTCACCTAGTCATGGACATGAGGGTTGATGCACTCAAAGCAATCCTCCGGTAACAATGATTAATATGATCTCATAGTCTAAGTGTTAGGACACTCCGTTTCTGATAATTGCAACATGAACTAAGTGACACGATCGTGTTGCAACAATCACCGATGGGAAATGCCCATCACATCATTCTAGAGGATATGACTTCATTGTCAGTTGGCTTCAACAACACCATGATCAGGAAACCTTGATCATCACCTGCCCAATGAATGAGTTGAATAGAGGCTACTGGGGACTTGTGTTTGTTTATATACCACACTTGTATCAATGTTTCTGATTTATACAATTATAGCATGATATAAAATATTATGAACTAATGAGATATGACAATAAACCCCTTTATTATTTGCCTCTAGGGCATATCTACTTTAGTTGCAGTCACTGCCCCTAGCTACAAGAGTTTTGTGCAGAACTACAACATGCAGGGTATGGATAAAAACCCTATCTAGGTTTTTCTCCATGCTTAAGCATGCTGAGGTGGAAATCAAGAAGGAGCACAACATATTGATGGTCAACATTATTATTGATTTCAAGAAGACCGCCAAGAAGGGAATGGGCAAGAGGGGCAAACCCAAGAAGGACGGCAAGACTGGTGCTGCTTCCTCTAGAGCACCCAAGTCCAAGCCCGACGTGACGTGCTTAAACTATAATGGTGAGGGTCACTAGAAGTCCAACTACTCCAAGTACCTCGATGATAAGAAGGCTGGCAAGATCGTTTCCAAAGATAAATGTATATATGATATACATGTTATTGATGTTTTCCTCGCTAGTGCTAGAAGCAACACCTGGGTATTCGACACTGGTTCTGTTGCTCATATTTGTAACTCTCAACATGAGTTGCGGAACAATCAGTGCCTGGTGAAGGCCAATGTGACAATGTGTGTCGGCAATAGCCACAAAGTTGAAGTTCTAACTGTCGGCACTCTCCCTCTATGTCTTCCTTCAGGATTATTTTTGAATTTGAATAAGTGTTACTATGTACCATCCCTGAGCATGAATATTGTCAGTGGATCTTTATTGTTGCAAGATCATTATTCATTTAAATCAGAGACAAATTGTTGTTCGATTTATATGAATAATGTGTTTTATGCTCATGCGTGTGATGTCTATGCACTTCTATTCTTGTAGACATTTGTTGGCCCTCCAAGTGCAGAGGTTTGTAGAACAGCAGCAAGTTTCCCTTAAGTGGATTACCCAAGGTTTATCGAACTCAGGGAGGAAGTGATTAAAGGTATCCCTCTCAAGCAACCCTGCAATCAAGATACAAGAAGTCTCTTGTGTCCCCAACACACCCAATACACTTGTCACGTGTATAGGTGCACTAGTTCGGTGAAGAGATAGTGAAATACAAGTGGTATGGATAATTATAAGTGGTAACGGTGCCAGAAAAGAGCTTGACGGGTAGGAAGAGACTAAAGGCAACCTGAAATAAAGATGGAAGCAAGCAAACATGCAACAGATCTAGTTGCAAATTGTGTTTCAATGCTTAGAAACAAGGCCTAGGGATCATACTTTCACTAGTGAACACTCTGATATAAATATCTTCTCTTTATGATACTACTCTGAACTACTCTCCGGTTGGATAACTCTAATCCATGGTAGGGCTATAACAACACACCTCAAAGTTCGCTTTCCCCATCTAGATAACCCCTCACTATCACCTTGAGCGCTAGATGGTTCCAACAAACACCACAATCTCATAGAGACATCCAACTCAAATTATACTCATGACAAGTATTTATGTAACCTTAGCCAAAGTGCCACACGGTGTGCACACTGTCAACTTCACACACGTGGGGATAAGCAGAGATTCATTAAAGCACTTGAGTAGCAGAATAGATCTATAGATTACAAAGCTCATGATCTCATAAGATCACACATAGAGAGAGAGATGAACACATAGCTACCGATAGAGCCCTTAGCCTCGAGAGAGATCTACTCCCTCCTCATCATGGGAGTCAGCAACGGCGATGGAGATGGCGGTGGAGTCGATGGAGATGGCTCCGGGGGCACTTCCCCGTCCCGGCGGGGTGTCGGAACAAAGACTTCTATCCCCCGAATCTCCTCTTCGGTGGCGGCGGCGCTGCGGAACTTTTCGTGGGATTATGATCTGGTTTTTAGGGTTTTTGTCCCGAGGGAATTTTATAGGTGAATGGGCGATGTCAGAGGGTGGACCAGGGGCCCACACCACCTGGTGGCATCGCCAGGGGGACCCGCGCCACCACATGGTGTGGCCAGCCCCTATCCCCTCTCCGTCTCGTCTTCTGGCTCCGTGAGTCTTCCGGTAAAATATCGAATTTGGCTTTTGCCCGGTCCAATTATGAGAATATTTGTTTTCCAGCTTTTTTGAAACCAAAAATAGCAAAAAATAGGCAACTGGCACTGTGGCATCTTGTTAAGAGGTTAGTTCCAGAAAATGTGTAAAAATTCTCCAAAGTGTGGACAAAACATAAGAAAGTAGATATAAAACAAGCATGGAGCATCAAAAATTATAGATACATTTCCAACGTATCAACATCCCCGAGCTTAACTCCTGCTCGTCCTCGAGTAGGTAAGTGATAAAAAAGAATAATTTTTGAGGTGACATGCACCATCACAATCTTGATCAAGGCATTTATAAAATATTGATAGCTGGGATCATAGTACTTTAACATAGCATGAAAGATATAGTTCTAACAATAAGACATAGACTATGTCATAACATGAAAAGGTACAAACAAAAGATTAATGAATAACAATGCTTTGAAAGATGTTTGTTTGTTTAAATAAAGAGAACATAATGAGAATGGTATTCAGCTTGTCCCTCATAGTGTAGCAAAACATAAATGCATAGGACACCTTCCAATTTCATAAGGGTGACTAGATACAAATAGTTTAAGAACAAGCAATATCAAAATTATGAATGAATCAATAAGTTTTGGGACAATGCACATTAAACTAAGAATGACCACTATGCTCTCTCAATCGGTGCATAAAGATAAAAGATGGAGACTCAACAAAAAAGGCCCTTCATAGAAGGAAGCAGTGATTCAAGTTTCATAAAGAGCTTCCAAAAATTATGGTACTTATTAGCTTTCAGCTCTCATTGCCCCTATCATAAGAATCTTGAAGTGATTAAGGTTAAAGTGAACAAACTATGGAGTATATGCTTGACAAAGTATAAGTTGGCAATATCATGTCCCTTGAATACGAGGGACGCTCCTCATGCTACTCAAGTTTAGTTACCGGTAAGTTCTTGTCATAGTAAGTACATGTGTATCATAGAGAACTGCCGATGGGGTACCCCTTGCACATGATACAGGAGCTACCCCATAATCAAAATGACAAGGCAAGCAGACAATGATCATCTCAGCAATCTTCTTATTTACCATGGGAAAATGGTGCTTTTTTCTCTCTTTCCTCTTTTCTCATCTTTTTTTCCTTTTCTCAATCTCTATCTGTTTTTTTATAAGAAGAATGCTTCATAGATTGCTCACTATGGTGATGCTGCAAGTTTCTACCATGATTAGGCATGGCTTAGGCTAGCGGCCCAGGCATTTCTCTAACACACATACATAACTCCATGGACTTACAGGCTCCCCTTTCATTTCACACTGACGACATCCATAAACAAAAGAGCATGATATCAACTGGTTACAATGTACAAGTGCAATGTTGAAAGCGTTCCCCATGACAACATGGTTCTGCTAATCCCAACGTATAAGTGCAAGCATATACAACATAGATGAGACAATGGTTCAAGTTTATTAGGGGCAAGAAAAGTAAAGTGTGCCATCAAGTTCGTGAGTGCTTTAATCACTAATTTTCACATAACAAGTTCAATTCGGAAGGTAGATAAAAACATGAATATACTTGGAATAGAAAATGCTAATAGGTAGGTATGGTGGACTCTTTGGAATAACTTGGTTTTATTTGGAGTTGGATGCATGAGTGGAACTCATACTTGGTATGGAGGCTAGCAAAAGACTGGGAGTGACCAACTAAGAGAGCAATAATGGCCATAATCATGCAAAGCGACAAAACATCATTAATTAAAGCATAAAGTGATATTACAAGTCGAAAACTAAATGATCATAGAGGCTATGGTGACTTGGTATAGTCTTAACATGGTGTGAGCATGCACCAAGTCAACCCAAATAAAGCATTTAAAGGAGAATACCACAATATTATGCTTTTAATATGCTAAAACAACGCATGTTTCTTTCTAGGCACATTAAGCAATCTCAATTGTTTATAACATGTCATGCTACAGCAAAAATCACTAAGCATAAAGCCAAAACAATATCTAGCATCAAATGATAAAGTCTAAGTAATAGTCAAAAACAAGCTCCTTTTTACCACTTAAGCATGAAATTTCCTACTCTTTTCCAACACCAATCAAAAACTAAAGCTAAACGCAGTGCTACCAAAAGAGAACACTCACAAAACAATAAGAATGAAAACTAGAGTGTTCTAAACAATGAAAGCAGAGTGTGTCTCTCTTCAAAATAAATGCTGGGATCCAACCAACTTATTTCAACAAACCAAGCAACTAAAAACAAAAACAAAGACACTCCAAGAACAACACAATTATGCATGAAACAATAAAAACGAAGTGTCTAGAAAGACCTGAGATTTTTATTGATGAAGAAGGGGATGCCTTGGGCATCCCCAAGATTTGACGCTTGTAACTCTTGAATATTTCTTGGGGTGACACGGGGTGGTATCCCCAAGCTGGAGCTTTTGTCCATTCTTCATCTCATTACATCATTCTTTCCCTACACCTAAAAATTTCCTTTATACAAAACTTCACACAATCTTCATTAGCAACATTAATGCATTCAAAAGATAATAAACCTTTGGGTTTTAGTTTTAAAACAGAAGAACTTTCATTAAAAACACAAGATACTGTAGTAATTCTCTCAAAAAGCTCAATTCACCAAAAAGAACCCAAAACGAAATCGATAAAGAGGCAAATGCAAATAATGGCAGAAATCTATCAAAATAGACCAGCATGTGAAAACCGATTTTTTCGAAGACCTTCTGTTGCTCAAATCGAAAAGTGTTTAACTAACGAAAGTTAGATAACAACCTGGGGGATTTATTTAGAAAATTATGGCTCAATCCGACATACAGAGATTTGTCACGAATTTTTACAGTGAAGCACAAAAATCTGTTTCAGGACAACACTTCCCCAAATCTTACTTCCCTCTCATTAGAGGTTATTATTGACACAAAAATCAAATAAAAAAGGATAAGGAGAGGTTATTACAGAAGTAATAACTTCCAAGACTCAAGAAAACTATTGGGTTATCTCCCAAGAAGTACTTTTCTTCAACGCCTTTAAGTTAGGCATGCTAGTTAGAGAAGATGCTCACATAAGGAATATGAATTGAAGTAAAAGAGAGCACCAAGAAGCAAATTCAAAGCACATTTAATTCTAACCCACTTCCTATGCATAGGAATCTTGTAAAGAAACAAGTCATGAAAGCACAAAGCAACAAGCATAGGAAAGCAAAACAAGTGCAACTTCAAGACTTTCAACATAAAGAGGGGAAACTTAATATTATTGAGATGCATAAAACCATGTTTCCCTCTCTCATAATAACTTTCAGTAGCATCATGAATAAAATTAACAATATAACTATCACATAAAACATTCTTATCATGAGCCACATGCATATAATAATTATTAGTCTCCACATAAGCATAGTCATTCTTATTAATTATAGTGGGAGCAAATTCAACAAAATAGCTATCATTATTATTCTCATCACCATAATCATCAAATATAGGAGGCATATTGTAATCATCATTAATTTTCTCCTCAATAGTAGGTAGACTGAAAATATCATCTTCATCATTGTAATCATCATATATTGGAGGCATAATATCATCAAAGTAAATTTTCTCCTCCATGCTTGGGGGACTAAAAAGATCATTTTCATAAACACTAGCTTCCCCAAGTTTAGACGTTTCCATAGCATTAGTAACAAAGGTGTTCAAAAAATTCATACTAATAACATTGCTATTAGCATGCAAATAAAGTTCCATGGATTTTTTAATTTTCTTTTCAGACAATTCATGTTCTACCTTAGGAAAAATACTAAAAGGCTCTCTAATTTTGTTGTTGTTTTCCATTAAGCCTAACTAGTGAAAATAAAAACAAGAAACAAAAAGATATAATTTCAGAATCTAAAGGAAATAACTTCGAGCACTCACACACCAGCTACAGTACTAGAAGATAGCTTAGTAGCCAGAGGATGTGAGTACCTTTTACCTTACCTCCTTGGCAACGGCCCAGAAAATAGCTTGATGTCTACACACTTTTATTCTTGTAGACAGTTGTTGGGCCTCCAAGTGCAGAGGTTTGTAGAACAGCAACAAGTTTCCCTTAAGTGGATTACCCAAGGTTTATCGAACTCAGGGAGGAAGTGGTCAAAGGTATCCCTCTCAAGCAACCCTGCAATCAAGATACAAGAACTCTCTTGTGTTCCCAACACACCCAATACACTTGTCAGATGTATATGTGCACTAGTTCGGCGAAGAGATAGTGAAATACAAGTGGTATGGATAATTATAAGTGGTAACGGTGCCAGAAAAGAGCTTGACGGGTAGGAAGAGACTAAAGGCAATCTGAAATAAAGATGGAAGCAAGCAAACATGTAACAAATCTAGTTGCAAACTGTGTTTTAATGCTTAGAAACAAGGCCTAGGGATCATACCTTCACTAGTGAACACTCTCATATAAATGTCTTCTCTTTATGATACTACTCTGAACTACCCTCTAGTTGGATAACTCTAATCCACGGTAGGGCTATAATAGCACACCTCAAAGTTCGCTTTCCCCATCTAGATAACCCCTCACTATCACCTTGAGCGCTAGATGGTTCCAACAAACACCACAATCACATAGAGACATCCAAGTCAAATTATACTCATGACAAGTATTTATGTAACCTTAGCCAAAGTGCCACACGGTGTGCACACTATCAACTTCACACACATGGGGATAAGAAGAGACTCATTAAAGCACTTGAGTAGCAGAATAGATATATAGATTACAGATCTTATGATCTCATAAGATAATGCATAGAGAGAGAGATGAACACATAGCTACCGGTAGATCCCTTAGCCTCAAGAGAGATCTACTCCCTCCTCATCATGGGAGTCAGCAACGGCGATGGAGATGGCGGTGGAGTCGATGGAGATGGCTCTGAGGGCACTTCCCCGTCCCGGCAGGGTGCCAGAACAGAGACTTCTGTTCCCCGAATCTCCTCTTCGGTGGCGGCGGTGCTGCGGAACTTTTCGTGGGATTCTGATCTGTTTTTAGGGTTTTCGTCTCGGGGGGATTTTATAGGCGAAGGGGCGATGTCAGAGGGTGGACTAGGGCCCCACACCACCTGGTGGCATAGCCAGGGGGACCCGCGCCACCACATGGTGAGCCCCTGGCCCCTCTCCATCTCGTCTTCTGGCTCCATGAGTCTTCTGGTATAATATCAACTTTGGCTTTTGTCCGGTCCAATTCCGAGAATATTTCTTTTCCAGCTTTTCTGAAACCAAAAACAGCAGAAAACAGGCAACTGGCACTGTGGCATCTGGTTAACAGGTTAGTTCCAGAAAATGTGTAAAAATACTCCAAAGTGTGGACAAAACATAAGAAAGTAGATATAAAACAAGCATGGAACATCAAAAATTATAGATACGTTTCCAACGTATCAGCGTGACAAAGTAATGGTTTATTATTATTGAATCTTGATTCTGATGATACCGACATCCATAGCATAGATGCCAAGCGATGTGATAACTGCAAGTGCACAGATTGATTGTAGCTAGTTTCAAAATAAGAGTATCGAACCCACAGAGAGCTTTTTGGTTATGGTCTTTATGCCCCTCGTCACTGTCTACCAAAGGATACTTGTAAGCCGCCTTTGATTTCAAGTAAAGGGTTTTTGAAAGGTTTTTGGTTGAACACATAAAAGTAACTAAAACAAGTAAAAGAAAGCAAGTAACAAGAGAGTTTGGAAACGTGGTTGAACTCAATAGGGCTAAACCGTTCTCGGGGATGTAGGATACACCACTAGCATGATATTATTATTCATAATTAGTATAACCTACTTCTTGTGTCATGATATGTGTGGAGAGAGCTCATAATAAGATGTTCACTACAAGGCTCATAGGTAATCACTTTGTTGAGCCAAGAAAGAGGTCACCTCTAAATAACCACCGCGATGTCTGAGAGAAGTCACCCATATAGACCACCGCAATTAAGGGTCTCCCCATGGATATCATAATTATCTTATGTAATCTCTCTTAATCCTCCTTTGACCGTGTAGGTTGCTAGCTGGTGCCAATTAGTCATGATAGCTTTCTAGGGCACGCTTCCAAACACGTCCAAAGGATTTCACCCTCTTCTTTAGTCCCAAAGGCAAATGATATGTTGCCGACTACACATACCATCTAAAGAGAGGGATCAAACACACATCATAAATATATCATAGACCAGTAAGTCATACAAACACAAGAATAGATCATATTTATTTCAATTTGATAATAGTGTTAGGGTTTCTCCATCTCCCCAAGAACGAGGATAAACTACTCGCACATGAAAGCAATCAACAACATCATCATAATCAAATGGATGGGTAAAAGTATGGGGATAAATCTAGTGCAAACCACAATTAAATCTAGAATTACAAGAAGATCTAATGAATGAAAGATGGGGGTAATAGTGGTGATGGTGACGCAGCGGTTGATGATGAAGGGGATGATGCAATGTCCTCCAATGATCCATGAAGCAACAAGGATTTTCCCTTCTCCGAGTTCCTCTTTTAAATCCCTTTATGGTGTGGTTTTTTGTGGTTCAAGGTTGTTGTGAATGTCGGATATGTGATTCGTCTTTGCCAGGAGAAAGTATTTAATGAGGAGGATGCACTGCCACGTGGTACGGGCGGATTGTACGGGCGGGCTCTGCCCATACCACTGGTCGTTATCGCTGCAGAAGCCTTCCTCACGTTTGATATTCTCCCAGATGCGAAGGTAAATCAATTAAATGACTTTTATCACTTAAAAATATCATATTATAACATAATATGACAGTTCCAATTGATGTCTTCATAAGAGACTCGGTAATCCGGGATCCTTTTGAAACAAGGACAAAAGGTGCGCGCAAACGCAATAAAATACAAAATCCTATTCTAGTTATGCAAAAACGAAAGGTAAATATGCTTCAATTTTGGACCCATCAACTCCCCCAAGCAAGACTCTTGCTCGTCCCTGAGCAAGGAGGTGGCTTATAGACATGATCATTATGTTCATGAGGCACGAGTCGTTACAATAATTGAGGCAAAAGTTGAAACAGGAATACAATTTCAAATGTAAAGTTACTTCGGGGTATTATCACACCTTTACACATCACATGACTTAGAGGCTTCCACACCTTTTTCGTATCAATGAATTTATAAGAATCTTTTAGCGATTCAACATATTATATAATCATAAAGTTTAATTAGTTGAGCACTTAATTTTAGTAATGAAGATTCAAGATCATTTTTTTTCTCTTTCTCTTTTCTTTTGCCTTGTAGTTCTTTTGATAGTTGTTCTTTTATCTCTTCTTATTAGTACAACCACTAGATCATGCTCACTAATTTTAATGGCTTTTAAAACCCGTGACTATAATATGCTACCAAATTTCTTCTTCTCATAGTTTAATCAATACTTGTATTGGTGTGGAAGTCCCTAAAATCATGACAGCTGTACAAGTATCATAACACTCAACCTAGTTCAATCATCTAATATAATAATCATGAATCAAAAGATAACTTCAAATATCATAAAGTCTTGAAAATCAACAGATATAATTCTTTTCTCGAATAGAAGGGAGCTTGATGATGATGCAACTAATGCAAACTCTAGAATTCAAACCTAACATGCGTGTAGTAAAGTAAACTTGCTAAAACTCTAAGAAAGATTACAAGGTGTTATAGAACTTTGCTTCTAATGCACATAAGTAATCTATCTTACAATTCAGATGTTGCATTAGTTGCAAAGAATTCAGTTTGAAGATGGTTCAATCTGAATTGTTTGCTTCTATGCACTGATGGACCGGAGGCTGCTGTCGAGGTTGGCTTCTAGTACCTTAATTATCTTCAGGTCCATCTGGTCTAGATAACGACACAGCAGCTCAATGTGTTTATAGGAGCCTAGAGATTTTACCTCGACTTTCTTGATGCGACGATCGAGTCTGTCTAGGGAAGCTTGGATGTCTTCTCCTTGTTGCTTCAGCCTCTCCAAGTAGGACTCTCTATCTTCCTATGGATTTAGTTGAACTTCTTCAGAATGGACTTCTTTACCCACACTGAGGATGAACACTTTATGCCTATCCTTGACCATCTCCATCAGCTAGAATCCATCTCCGGCTCCTAACTAATTACATAGTGCTTCCTCCTCTTTATTCTGCATAGCGGCTACCGCCTTGGCGTCTTCTGTGATCCTTGAAGATCCCTGGCGATCTTCCTTGGCTTGAACAATGTTCCATGGGTAAGACATAGTCGCAAGGTTCCCGAGACGGAAGAGCGACGTGGGGAGGATCTGTTTGACAAGAGGGGAAAAGAAACCTTTTGGAAGGCTTATGAAGGGTTAGAGACATGAAAAATTCATACTGGGAGAAAAAGTGTTGGCCAAGAAAAGAATCCCAACATATAAGGAAAGAAATAAGTGAAAAAGGGAAGAAAACACTATTTTCCAAAAATCCGGCATGCTGAAGGCGGTGAATAATCAACCGACTAAGTGGTACGGGCGGGACCAGCCTGTACATCCCGCCCGCACTAATTATTATCGACTTTGTTTCTCTCTTTTTTGACACAAGAATACAAGAATCAAACGGGGGAACACAGAACTGGTAACAACCAGTCATACAGGCGGATGCACCCGTACGGCCCGGTCATACTGATATGTGAAAACTGAGCCAAGCTCACCGATGGTTTAACGAGAAGTGGTACGGGCGGGTGCGGTCATACTGCCCACCTGTATCGACCTCATGAAATCGACAATGGACTCAGAAAAGTAAGGGGAAACCAAAAATACAAATAGAAACATCAAAAGGTTAACTAGAACAAAGATGTTTCAAGATTTCAAATATCGTGTTTATAGAGAGGGAGAGAGTTTATTCTGGGTACCTTCATCTGCTTTGAATCGTTGAATCAACTTTTCTTTTTCCCTTTGAACAATGTTGGTCACAAGAAATTGCTAAAACCTGTTGGGGGGATACCCCGGGTAGGGTCACTCCGGGGTATAAGGGCCGAGTTAGCCAAGGTTCGGCAAGGTCAAAGCGGATGCTGGCCGGGTCACCTCAAGGAAGGCCGGATCACGGAGTAACCCGGACCAGGTGGGGGGGGGGTCGCCTAACATTGTCTCATCTGACTTAAGGAGTAAGTCGGAAGTGCTTGTCTAACTTATATGCAGGAACAGGTGTGGCCGGATCTACTATGATCCGGGTCCTCGCTTAGCTTCTAGGATAAGGAAGGAATCTCTCTGGTCAAAAAGAAGGTCCGGTACGCATTGCATGAGCGGAGAAAGCAAGGGCAGGACCACCGGGTCGTGGCTGACAAGGGTGATGACGCCCATGTCAGCTGACGCAGGCGCCGCAGAGGCTTACGTCGCTAAAGCATGTGTGACGCGGGGGAAAAGCACCCCGGCCGGGTTACCAGTTTGGGAGGGGCATATTCTTAGGAATATGCCTCCACGTATGCCCTAGCCAGGGACCGAACTTCCTCTATATACGGGGGGCTAGGTCTCTGGTAGAAGGAGTTGGTTGAGCTCGAGTTGGTTTGGTGATCCCATAGGGCAAGTTGATCTAGGGTTCTAAGGAAAAATAGTGGGCAAGAGTAAGAGAGCTTCTTCTTCCTCCTCTCGCCAATACAGCTCCAGGAGCACTTGTAATCTCGAGATATACCAATACAAACTTCTGTGTGGAGAATCACTCCACTATCCCTCCCTGGATTACCCTAGCGTGTATTAGTCCCCACCTTTAGCCTATCCATGTCATCTGCCGTGACACCACCACGACAAAACCATTGCAAAGATAAATTAAAAATTTTCTTTTAGGAATTGTAGTTCCTAAGGGTATGCAAATGGATGACACTACTGTAGGGTTTCGGGCCTGAAAACAATAAATTCTCCTACGCTGAGAACCCTAATGCTAGGGCCTATCTATTAGTAATGAAGTAACGGTAGGGGATTTTCGTGAACTTACCCTTGAAGATCGAAAAGCATTGTCAATGCTCGGGAGAGTGTGGCTGATGTAGTCGTACCGATGCCTACCTTAGGGTCATGTTGAAGTCCTGCAGCTTTGACGACTTCTAGTGCCCCAAGTGTTGCACCTTCGAGGGAGTTACACACGCCCGGTGCCTGACGATAACTCCCACTCCTCCGATCCAACAGCAGTTGCAGAAGCAGACCTTCCGGATCCGAATCTCGCCGCACGATAGCGCTCCGCTGCGAAGAAGTCTCATGTTCATGCATTCCAGACTTGGGACCGCGGTCATGGTAGAGAGAGATAGAGAATATCAACTGGAGGTCTCCTCAAAACAGAGGGAACCTTTATTGGTTATTGTGTATTTATTTCTCAAAATACCTCTCTTTATATAGGGAAAAACGCACCACATAGCAAATTGGCTTAGCCATGTGGGACTAAAAAAAGGAGAGGGGAGAGGGGGGTTGGCTGCCACCGGATAGGGCCAACTAGGCCCCATGAGGGGTCCCTTGGTCCAGACGACCACCTCCCCTCCTTCATCCCTTTGGTCTTTCCCTCATGGGCCCTTTCCCTTAGGGATTTTGGCCCAATAGGTATTTAACCATTTTAATTTCCTTTTTATTTTATTAAATAATTATAAATAAATGATTAAATCAATATTTAACATTTACTTACATATTATTCAACCCTCTGTGGCTATGGAACTCTTTCCACTCCACTCCGGACATCCTCAAGACTTTCTGAAACCTTTCGGTTTTCTCTCTTTCTATTCTTCGGTGATTCCGATAATACCAAAATAATCTCTGAGCATCATCAAGCTCTTAAGCATGATACCCCACAGTTAGGTAACACTCCAGACATGGTCAAGACCACTCTCGTACCAATGATCATTAGCGGGACCTGGATGCCCATGATGACCCCTATGCATTCCACAAATTTATGTTGTTGAACCATGAACGTCGTGTCATATTTCTTTTGTATCTGTGATACTTGCATTGTCCAAGATCTGATCGATTACATCACCATGTCATGTTCAATTTCGTTACCGACAAATGCGACTTAACTCGTTCCGACAAGTGATATCCCTGTGACCTAGTCACACACTACGCAACTTTATGGATATAACTTATTCGAGTGGGCCCTCGAGTATCTTTCTGTCGCGCGAATGAACAAATCCCGCTCTCGACACATAATGCCTCTACATGCCCCTCCGAATACCTGAACACACCTTTATGATCACCGTTTAACCAAGTGACGTTTGATGCTATCTAAGTATTCTCTGGTGATAGTGATTGATATGGTATCATAGTTTGAGAAATAGGACACTAGGTCTTTCTAATCATGATAACTTGAACTTCGTGACATGATCGGGTCACGATGCTTAGGTTGGGTATCGGTCATTATCTCATTCTCTCAATGAGGCGACTCCATTCTCAACTGGCATAAATGCCACATGATCAGGAAATCTTGATCATACGTTGAACAATGAATCAGTGACTAGAGATTCACTGGGAACTCCTGATTGTTTATATATCACATGTGTATTGACATTTCCTTTCAATAAAATTATAGCATGATATAAACCTAAATTTTAAACTTTGTGAAATATGATAATAATCCATATTATTGTTTGTCTCTAGGTCATATTTCCAACAGTCTCCCACTTGCAATAGAGTACAAATAAACTAGCTGCATTTGTTTACCAATCATCGGCACCATATAACCATGGCACTTCTGATCATGCTTTGCCATGGAAGAGGTTGAGTCTAGGGTCTAGAATTTACAGGCCCTTATATCCTTTGCAACTTACTAATGTCACCTTCATTGACATTAATACTTTATCATCTTATGGTAACTTCTTGTCCATGTATAGTAGTTATGGCAACAGAGTAAGGTCGGCTTCCAGGAGCCAGCAGTGACGTTAGATCAGCCAATGCAAACTTTCTCATGGGCACTGTTCCTGGGACACATATTCTGTGAAAAGACGAACTTGTCTCGCCACAACATTATACATCACTTTAGGTAATATCCTTATACTTTTATTTTGAACTGTAGTTAGCGAAATACTAGTGCACTATGTGCATTTTCGATGTTTACCACCATGCTTCCTCTTTGACTTAAATTGGTATATTCAATGCAGAAAATTCCAATCTTTTAAGGTTAACATATGTCCTTATATCATATCCCCTTATGCTTTAAGGTATGTCATCCTTTCATGGATCTGGAAAACATGTCTACAGTTCTCATTATACACTATGGAGAAACTTAGCTCAATTTTCAATGATTCATGCTTAATCTCCTCTGAACGTTTCTTCTTGGATCACACATTATGTTGAGTTCTCATCATGGTTTCTAATATAGAACCTATGTCAAAAAATAGTGGATGACGATCATCCTTTTCTTGCTAACAACCATTAATGCCGTACTCTATGTTATTCCTAATTCGAGTGATCAAGGACCATTCCTTCATCAACCCTTATTCCAAAACTACTTCAGAATCTCTTTTAGGAATACATTACAACATAATATTGAAATATACTTTCTTTAAACTTTTAACCCCTTTTAAATCATTATTTATTAGTACTTGTGCTTTTATTCTTAATGTGTTGTATACACATAAGAATTAACATTATGCTCCCACTCATAATATGTTCCCTACATATTCGAGTCCGAAACTTATATTGTTCCCACTCAAAAATATGTCATTCACATATTAATTTAGGAAGACTTTATAGCTCCCATTCAATTTAATGCAAATTGCATATCTTCTCAATATTTTGAATAACTTCAAAATTCCTTGATCAATTATCAAATTGAGAGTTTCTTTTACGAGACACTAGTACTTTACTATTATTAAATCCACTAGACTTCATCACTTCTTGAATCAAATTCTTTTGAATTTTCCCAAGACATTATTCACGGAGAATCATGCTTTGTCTTTCACCTTTTCCGTCATGAACTTGTGTTTATTTGGAAAAATCAAGTAACCCCTTTACTTGACAAGATCCAGTAATGCTTTACTTTCTAATCTTAAGTGAATAATCACTTCTAGGATTTCTCATAACTGTAGTTCACCATCACCTCCTTTGTAGTTCATAGTATGTCATATTCCGATAGCATGATAACTTATTCATAAATGTATCCATACAAGATGTAGGGTACATTTGTGAATCCCACTTCATGTAGCAAAAACACTAGTGGGGAAACACAATGATCATTATCATTGATCCTTTCCTTTATGAAGAGATGCATTCTGGAACATGTTTCGTTGCGCTTCTTGATGACCCACAAGTATAGGGGATCGCAATAATCTTCGAGGGAAGTAAAACCCAATTTATTGATTTGACACAAGGGGAGCCAAAGAATATTTATAAGCCTTAACAACTGAGTTGTCAATTCAGCTTCACCTAGAATCAGTCTTGCTCACAGTAGTTTATCAGTAGCAACATTTTTGTAGTAGCAATAGCAAAGTGATAACAGTAGTAAAAGTAAAGACAGTAGTAACAATTGCAGTAAACAGTACGATTAAAGCGCGATAGGCATAGGGATGGATGGACGGGCGTTGCATGGACCAGACAATTCATGTAATAATCAAGATATAGGGCAATTGTAGACAAATAAGATAAATCATCCAAGTACTAAATAATCATAGCCATGTGTTCCATATATAGTCATACGTGCTCGTAATGAGAACTTGCACAACATCTTTTGTCCTGCCAGCCCGTTGCAGTGGGGCCTCAAGGGAATCTATGGGAAATTAAGGTGCTCCTTTAAAATAGGACCGGAGCAAAGCATTAACACTCCATGACCACACGTGATCCTCATATCCTAGCCATCCCCTCCAGTTATCCCGATTTCTGTCACTTCGGGGCCTCGGGTTCCACACAATAATATGTGTATACAACTTGTAGGTAAGATCATAAACAGTAATATCATCATGAATCAATAACATGTTCAAATATGAAATCATGGCACTCGGGCCCTAGTGACAAGCATTAAGCATAACAAGTTGCAACAATGTCAAAAAGCACTAACAATAGACACTAGGCACCATGCCCTAACAATCTTATACAATTACATGAATGATATCATCCAATCCCTACCATCCCCATAGCCAACTGCGGGGGATTACTCACTCATGGAAAGGGGAGTCATGGATGGTTGATGGAGAAGCGATGATGATGATGATGGCGATGATCTCCTCCAAATCCCTGTCCCGGCAGGGTGCCAGAACAGAGTTTTTGGTTCCGAATCACGGTATCTGGTGGTGGCGGCACATCGGAACTCTATCTGGAAAAACATCGAACCCCCCGTCTATTTTAGGTCAGAGGGCTTATATAGGTGAAAGGAGAGGTCGAGGCGGAGTCCGAGGCGGCCACACCACCTCCTGGCGTGACCTGGCCTGGCCCGCGTGGCCAGGTGGTGTGGGCCCCTCGTGGCCCTTCTTCGTCTCGTCTTCTGGCTCCGTGAGTCTTCTGGTAAACTAGGGATTTTGCGATATTTTCCGGGATTTTTCCTGAAAGTTGATTTCCTGCACAAAAACAAGACACCAAAGCAATTCTGCTAAAAACAACGTTAGTCCGCATTAGTTGTATCCAAATCACACAAATTAGAGAAGGAACAATAGCAAAAGTGTTCGGGAAAGTAGATATGTTTTGGACGTATCACTTCTCAACACTCATATGTGGGATTATGAACCCTCATCGTGCTTTCACTATCTTCCATTATCTTCAATGTCGAGAACATAGTTTTCCTTGAGAATACACCAAAATTTCAGCAATACTAGTTTTGCCTTTCTTTTGGTTTTAGCCATGGATTTCGTATTAAAAGTTTCCAATGAATACTTTACAAGGACTTGTTCGTTGTTGCTTTGGTGATATCAAATAATTCCAAAGTTTTCATGACAATCCATACAAAGTATGGTTTCGATCTCACGAATTCAGATGGTTCACTTTATACTCTAAATGAGTGTTTGCTATTTGCAACTAATGGTCTTTACACTAACATTAACTCGCTTTATTTGGTGCCACCTATTCACCCACTTTATATAAAATATCATAATATCATGCTTTGCACTTTAACGTCTCAAAATGCATTGAATTTCACAAGTTTTATGCCAATCTCATAACGACGAATCTTATCACTATTGATCAAATCATAGTAATTAGATTCTCTTTTATATTCAATACCCTTTGATGCTGAAATTATTTGATCATATCAAATAGTTTCACGCTTATGTTTTATTTGGTAAACTCCTTTACAAAATTCAACAATCACAAAATGATAATCACCACTTTGTTGAAATACGGTACATCAGATATGTATTTTCTTTCAACAATTCATCAAACACTTTGTATTCATATAATACACGGTGTTTCAGTTATCTTACCGAACTTGGGCACGATTTATATGTGACAAGAGATCAAATGACTTTCACATATTTATCAACATAACTTTGAATTTTAAACAATGGTTTCATTCGAAATTAATGTATCATTAGGTTGTGTATTTTCAAGGCAATTCAATATTTTACAAATGTTCATGGATTATCAATTAGTTTCACAATACGGATAATTCACACATAATCGAACAACGTATGAACACAAATAGAAATCATTCATAAAAGTAGAACAATTGTTTGTTACAAACTCATATGAATAACCGTCTCACGAAGTGTGAGACACACTAAAGAAGTTCACAATCCATCGATTATAATAATTATCCAAAAACGATAAAGCAAATGATAAATGTTGAGGGAGAGTGTCGTCGGACATCATCATCATGCTCTCCATCAACACGCAACGTCACCTCCTCTTCAGCAACCAGCTCTCATGTAGAAGGACCTGTTTTCAGAAAACAGAACAAGCATCAGATACTTCAATACCGCAACAAGTGTTTGCAATATTATAACATTTATAAAACTGTATATCATATATACCTTCCTCATCGATGACCTCTCCGGCAATGGGTTCAACCTTTATGTTCTTGAAATGTAATACAAACTCATGGAAATACAGTGTTTTCGTATCACCACTCATGATGCAAGTCCGGACGTGTCCTTCGTAGCTGGGAGGTAGCAACCAAAGTAATCTGCCCATCGCAAATGAATCGGTCATCCACTAGTCCACGAAGTAAACGATCCTCATGTGTGCCTCATGCATGCACTCCAAGTGACTCTTCAGACAAGTGTGTTCCTCCATCTGTATGGAAAGGAACTCTCCAAGAATGTCATGCTTCCACATGCGCACATGGCTTATGAAATCCGGTCTCAGCTGATCCACCATCAAATGTGGGTCAAGTTCACCCATGAGTGGATGTAGTTTGTTCACCATCCCGTAGCGCATAATCACTTGAATATAAGTGGACATCTGCTGACGAAAATAGGGTCTGCTCGCTCTCATGGGGTCTCATAGTCATCTAGCTCGTCCAAATCCATCGTGAGGCGTATGTAATCTACCACGTTGTTCTTAGTAAGGAGATCATTTAGGCGCACAAGCCACTTAGGGAAGTTGGATCCATCAAGTCTAAGATTTTCGGCAACTACCCATTCCGCAATCTCAAAAGAAGCTTCATGGCGAGCCATTTCTACATTTACAATTGCAAGAAGGATTTTAGACTAAGTTTATAATTATATGAGTTAAACAAGAACTCAACTAAAACTACTATTCCCAAAAAAGGTTTTAGTAATTACACGATCCTCATTCCCTACACCGCCCCCGATCTTCACGGATGGCGATATAGTTGCAAAGGTGGACGCTGAAACGTCGATCACATCATCCATGCGACTCGTGCTCAATCTTTCGATCATCCGTGTTCCGAGGCCATGTCTACAATGTTAGGCTCGCCAACTCAACCTTATGTGTATTCGCTGTGCAACATGGCTTACACCCACCGTATGAAAACACAGATATGTCTGACACCCGATGATCATGGCCTGCCTCATAACAAAAGAACATTCTTGGTGGTGTACACTAAGGGAGAACACTTTAGTTGGTATTTTGTTTAAGGATCATCTTATTTGGCTACCGTCGAGTATCTAATACTAGCACAACAATATGCACATACAATAGACATTGAATGTAAATGCGATGCGATATGGTCCTTCACGATGTGATCCCCATCCCACGTCTCCAGATCCGGTGCCAGGGTTCCGGTGCCATGGGCCCCGGGGTTCCGGTGTCTCCAGTGTTGTAGTCCACCATCACCATGACCATTACTACTGCTTAGGAGCAGAAAGTAAACTATTTTACCCTGACTACGGCCATATCACATCATAATGCCCTTGCAAAAAAAAGTTAGACGCCTATTCTTTATCTTTGCATGTTTTACATGGTTGTTAGGGCTTTCACACAAGAACAATTTTTACCTACAAACTTTAACCACAACGCTGATCAAATAGTTGTCTATACGACACCGCTTTCGAGGCCCTCCATTGCAAATGCCATACCTACTAATGCAATAGAGACATACACCCCCAAAGCCACTTTATACGGTACAAGTCATATGTCAAGCGTGGACCAGTCTTGCGTATGAAAGCGTAAAGTCAATTGGGGCCCGCTTCATCAAGCATTACTAAAGTATGCACAAGTACACATGGAGGGTAACAACTAAAGGATCTACCCATACTAGCAATACTACGAATAGATCTAGCTCTGATACCACTATAGGGGTTTGGTCCTGAAAACAATAAATTTTCCTACACCGAGAACCCTAATGCCAGGACCTAACTATTAGGAATGTGGGGCCCCCGGATTAATCCTCCGAGAATCCCTGTTATGCATACACCACGATCCCATGATCAGTTAGTTGTGGCACATAACCGACAAGTATCAAAGTAAACATCCATTACTTAAGCGGATACATGTCATACCTTACATGCCATTATGGCTACATCAATAATCATCAGCGGAACTTCATCAAGTGTAGAGCACGAGCCATGCCTTAACCTACAGGCAACTGACTGGGAGAACGTCCTAGCTCGCATAGCCGTCAACTTCATCCTCTTCTTGATATCTGACCAAGTTAATAGACAGGGACAATGCTAGTGAGTACTTTGAATGTACTCGCAAACCACCTTAAGATGAAAATAATAACAACAACATGATATGCCATTTGTAAAACTCTAGGATTGGGACACCCATTTGTTTTGTCCTTCTGGTCATCCCATGACCAAACTCCTCTCCTTCCTTTCCGACTGTCCCATGGTCAAAACATGTATCCTTTCCGACCATCCCATGGTCAAAACATTTCCAAAGCTATTGCTCTTCCGAAAACCTTTTTGAAAACAAAACCAGCACCACTCTACAACAACCTTCCCAACCGCCCATGACCGTGGACACGGCTATTCAAATAGATTTACACTCTATAGAGGTTGTACACTTTAGCCACACCATCTGGCTACCCTGCCCTGATCTACACCGATCGTGGGTCGAGTAACCTATCAAGACTCTCCGAAAGCCCACTCTAGTATAAGTGCCTACCCTATGAGTGTTGTTCGCCTCAACACCGGGACACCCTATATAGTTCACAAGACAACTAGAGTGCTTTTTCCACTTCCCAAGTGTGCGCTTTCAATGAGGGGCTCATAGTAATGCGTGGAGGCCCGCAGACCCTTCGTTCCTTCTCCCGGTCGATGTTTTACATGGACTCAGCCAGAGAAGGCCCACCCTCCAGGGACTTTTATCCCTTGTAGTCATTGCGAGGCAGCTTATACCAGAATAAACAATCATCAAATCCAGCCCTATCCCATTCCAGAGTAATGTGGTTGCACGGGTTAATTGTACTAGCAAAACTGCAAAGAACCGAGTGCGTTTTTGTAAACCTTTTTCCTCCAGCTTTCCATCAGAATTTTGTAAAACAAAACCTTTTTATTTCTCAACATCTCTTGGTAGGTCCCACCTCACCAAGGTTTTATCATAAAACATTTGGTAAAACTTTGTCGGGGTCTTCCCATCCTATAGCTTTGCTTCAGCTAAATAGGGATCTCCAAAGGGTATGGTGTATTACACCATCTACCATACTAGAGACAAGTAGGTGTCATGAAGGGGGTTGTACTTAATAGTACAAAAGTGTAATAGTTCGGAGGAGCCAAACCACTACCATATATACATCAACATATAGTAAAATAGTGCAGATTTAATAAACAGTAGATAAAACATGCATAAGTAAAATAGTAGGACAAGGCTTATGAGCAAGAACGTGGCTTGTCTGTGATCGGCAGTATGGCATATATGTCCCGGGACTTCTTCTTACAAAGCCCAATAATACCAATAATAATTACCACTTCTTCTGCTCTCCGATTTCATCGCAACTATCGTCGTCTAGACAACACATGCAAACAAACTAAACCACAATCAACACAAGGCATACAAGCTTCAATACAATACAACAAACCATTGAACAATACAAGTTTCAGATTCAGTAGGTTTTGAGAGGATTGGATTTAGAAGATTGAGATGGCCTTAGAGAAGGGGATGAACATCCCTTAGGGTTTATAGTCTAGAAACTACCTAAGAGATGGGTTTTGGACCAAGACATCTTCTGTATGATACCATTGTGTAAAAATGATACCAACAAATAGGAGCTGATAAAATGAAACCAACAAAAGTGGTTTCACTATGTTATCACTTTCCTTGAATTACTTATGAATTTCCTAGTGATAAAAGCTCTAGTTTTAGGAAATAATTTACCACAAAAGTTCTGGAGCTCCGAAAATTATTTCCCTGGATGATTTTTTAGGTTTTGATGCACTGAATAGCTGAGAGTTGGAATCACTCAAAAATAATTACCAGAATGCCCTCAGGAATTTCCTATAGTCAGTTCTGTAGCTGTTTTCTCTTTTTCACCAGATTAATTCTATAGATTCTTTTGACATGCTTCCAAAGACACACGATGGGTATTTGAATTATCATTCTGTAGGAATTGGAATCACAAAATTTGGATTTGTAAAACTTCTATAGTGATTTTTCTACTTGAACTACCCTAGGCAGAGATGATTCATTCACCAAAATTAAACAGAGCCTCAATAACATTTGATCTCCTAGATTTTGATAGACCTTAGTGTACCACATCACAGAGAGTTGGAATCAACTCAAAATATGTTATATTTTGGCTTAAGGAATTTTCTAAAGTAAGATTCAGGTGGATTTTGTCATTTTTACTAAGGTAAAACTAGGGTTCACCTTGACCTGATACAAAGTCTAATGGGTAGGTATAGAGAATACCTTTCATAGAAACTTTGATCCATCCCATTTTGATAAGGTTAGCTCATAGTGGAATTTATTTAGTGTAAGAGGTACATTTTAGTGGATATAATGCCAGTAAATAATGAATTTTTTTTGGCAAGTGACCAGTTCTGCATGTTGTATAAAACACTAAGGTACTTGGTAAAAATTGTGATCTGAACAAAAAGTGTAGTTTCCATTTTTAAAATGATTTAAAACAGACTACAACTATTAGATCTGGAAATGTAGGAAAAAGGAAAAAGAAAAAGGGCACCGCGAGCCAGATCTGGAGGGAGTCGGGCCGCACAGGGGGGAAATCGGCCCACCCGGGTTGTGCCTCACGCGGGAGGCCACAGTTTGAAACTACAGGGAGGGGCCTGGCCGTCAGTGAGGCGGAGCACCGAAGCGGTATGGGGAGTTGGGGGCCATCCGATCAAGGCAGGATCGATGGCCCTCGCTCATCTTCCTCACCACGACGGGGCGACAGAGAGGGAACCCTAGGGGTGGCGGAATCTCACCGGGGAGAGCTTACCAGGGGTGGAGAGGGGATGGGGAGGCTCCGAGGGGGCGCCGCGAGACGAGGCGGTTCCGGAGAGGGGCGGTACGACTAGGGTCGGTACGTGAGTGGAACGCGCAGATTTGTGCGGGCAGCGAACCGTTGGGGTTTTGCTAGAGCTTCTTCCAGGGGCCATCCTAGGGCAAGGCAAGCACAACATTAGATAGATCTGGTCCAAGAGAAGACATGCAGACAGAGGAGAGGGGTAGGGGAGCTTCGTAGACCTGGCAAACCTCCACGCTTGCTCACACCACTGACGAGTGGTTTTTCTTATCTCGAGCAGCAGAGAGAGAGAGCTCTCAGGCTCCTGTGGGAGGAGTGTGGTGAGGGAGGGGAGTGGAAATGAGGGGCAAGGGGGCGCAGGGAAGGTCTCGGTTTATTTAAACAAGGGGTCACGGTCTATGGTGAGCTCGGTTTATGGGGGTCAAGGGAGAGGTGGGGGATCGCTGGTTGGTCGACAGTGGCGGTGGAGAGGGGGTGTTGTGCCAGAGACCAGAGGGGGAGCCGTGTATCTACCCAAGGAGCCTTGGGTGCTCCACCTTTTTCACCTCGGGCGAAAAGAAAATAGGGGAGGGGGAGGGGGCGAGGGAGATCTAGGATAGCTTTCAGTGGTGCAGAGGGGAGGAAGTGGGGCCATGGTTTGACTAGAGAGGGGGGGGTGAGGCGTGCTGCAGCTGCTGTGGCATTTATGTCCCAAGATATTGCAAGATATGGCTTATTTCTCTCCTCACATGTTTTCAAGAGCCAAGGACAAGGGAGGGGGGTTGCTACCGTGGTCACCACGATCCAGGGAGGGTGTGATGGTTGCTGTGGTGAGCAATGGACCAGTTTGGTGAAAGTTTGAATTGATTTGAATCATAGTTTTGGATTTTTTCAAATCTTGGCCATAGTAGTAGTTATGAAGGAATTTCTCCAACCTGATCTTGGAAAGATGAGATAAAGGTGCTGGTAGATAGGTATGATCAGGGTGTACCTCCAGGAATTTTGTGGCATTTATTTGGTCATTTTAGGTCATGTTTATCTCATTAATTCAATTAGTGCAGAAATGGTTTCTAGAAGCTCATTTGATATTTTTACCTTTGGACATAGTTGGTTTTTGATGTGAGATGATCCTAAATACATTATCTCATATTAGAGAATTTTCTTGGAATTTATTTGGAAGGAAAAGTATTTTTAAGGATTTATTTCTTGTTTCTGCCATTTAAGAAAATGGGAAGAAAGAATTATTAAAACTCTTCAAAAATATTTATTTTTGAAGTGGGAATATAGGGTATGACATATGGGCCTCAAAAGTGCTTAGAGTTGGGGAAGTTCTTTGTCAAAAACCAAACCTTCCTTTGTAGATGGAGTTTCTGAGATTTTGCCCATTAAACGAATTAAATTGTTTTTGAGCCATAATAATTATGGATAATATTTAGTAAATCCTTATAATCAAGTTAGATGATGTTCAGAAGGTGTATCTAGCATTTGTAACCTTGGGATTGGAGAATCCAAGTTGATTTTGGTGAAAACTAGAGATTTAAGGATCTTGGGTAAGATTGTTTTCATGCCACCAAAACCTTGTTGGATCTTGGAGCTCTAGGATCCCCTTGGGGCATGGGATATATGGCTGGATAGAACAAGTGCTTTAGATCACAATGGTGTAGAGGTTTGAGCTTGGTCCTGCTTGAGCTCAGCAAGACAGGCTTTCGAACTTTGAATAAAATAAGCCTACCAAAGCAGATTATCAACTAGCCTTCAAAACCTTGTGGGTTTAAGAAGCACAAAGATACACTTGGAACAAGTGAAGTAGATATTGATAGACCTATATGAATAGAACATAACCATGCAAATATTTGGTCCATAGAAGGTGGGATGGTGGTGTGAGCTTCTGTCAAAGTAGGCATGTTGACTAGATTTGCACGAATAGATATTTTCTTGCCTGCCAAACCATCAAGAACAAGTGGGTTGGAGGGTGATCTAACCAAGGGAAAGGGTGGGCCTTCGTAGTCCTTAGGATGGTTAACAAGATGGTTCAAATGCATTTTCAAAAATGCACAAGGGTTGAGAAAAGGAGACATTCAAAAAGGTGATGTTGAAACATATTCTAGACTTAGCCAAATTTGGCAGATTTGCGGTTTTTGACTAGAATGAGGGTGGTGATGATTTTGATGGGATGCAAGGTACCAAATCATCATCAAGTGGATCATGTTGAAATGTAGAGGGAGTAGAAAAGACCCATGCTTGATATTGGTCTTCATTGACTTGGAAGCTTCTGGAATTAGGTCACTTCAGAGCTAATCTGGTGAAGGGTTTTAGATGATTACTTAGTAGCTAGGGATCAGATCTAGATTGTATTCTTGCTTAGGGTTTGGTGAGTTTAAAGTATATTGATCCCAGTGATGAGCTCCTAGAGTGGCTCATAATACTTCCTAAGCAAGCAAGTCAAACAGCAGATCAAGGCAACTCATCTTACAAACAAATCAACTACTACTAGGGTTACCATCAAGCTTAGCTTGAGGTAAGGATGGGAAATTTTGAAAGGTTGGAGTTTTAATAAGGTAAGAGTCCTTGGTGTCTTTACCAAGAGTAGAATTCAAAGGCTTAATAAAGGTGTTTTGGGAAACCTAGAGAGAAGAGTAGTCGAAGGTTCTGTCTTGAAAACATAAGGAGATAGTATTCTATGGCTCTCCATAGTTTGATCAATAGAAGCTACTAAAATAGTTGGTTTGCAAAGGCTTCTTGGCTCAGGTTTTGAAATGCCAGAACATTTGAGAATATGGAAATTAAGCCAAGACAGATTTGGGAAGTAGCTTTTGTCAACTGGTGTTGAGGTAAGGAGTACATCTTCTAATACACAATCATAAGCATAAACATATTCAAACAACAAGTAAACACTTCAGCACTAAACAAGATTTTTTTGTTCCCCTGATTTTTGCATCCTGGACAACTAATTAGGGTTGCTGAAATTGGGATGTTACAGACCTTTCCCCCTTAAAAGAATCTTGTCCCGAGATTCAGGAGAGTAGGGTTAGGGGAGTTTGAGTCAGGGTAGTGCTACTGGTTTCAAGCGGGCTATCTTACGGTACCTATCCTGGGGAGTGGTTACTACATCGATGAAGTCGAGCTTCAGTCTTCCCGGATGCACGGAGAGTTGAGCAGAGTCCAGTCCCGATTGCGAGGGATGACCTTATTTTCTTTCCGGATTCCTAATCTCGGGGCTTAGGCTGGGCGGACTATCAGGATTCTAAACTTCACGGAGTACTCATCGGAGGATAGAATCTACAGCTGGGTGTACCTCTTTCTAAATATTCACAGCTCTTCCTTAGGGTCGTAGCGTATCCTATTTAACGATTTTATGTTCGGGACTCCTGAGTTTTCTTCGGCGAAGGGTTACCCTATTTTTGTGGGAAAGACGCAGTCTTTCCCCATTAGGATTAAACTGGGGTATATCGGAGAGTTGACATAGTCCTTCCTTCTTGAAGTCATTGAATGGGGTTTTTGGGGATTGTCGTCCATCTTTCTTCTGGAGTAGAGACCTTTGGAAGGCTGTATCTTCCCAGAGTCTTGAGCTGGGGTCTTCGAGTGACGTGTTATCGCTTAAGCCTTACCGGGGGTGGTTTCTTAATGAAGCTTTAAGGAGTTAGCTCAACACAAGTTAGCAGTTTACGTCTCTTCTTGCTAGTAGTTAGTCAGGGTTGAAGCAGTCAGCGTCGGGTAAGCGGTCTTCATTGGCATTTCTTGCGTTGCTTCTGCTTAATGGCGGAGTGGACCCGTTGTCTTCACGCTTCCTAATCATCTGACTTCAGGGGTAGTTCTGACCTTCTAGGGAGTAACTTCCCGTCGGTTTGGGTAGGTTTGACAATAATAGGTAGTCTCCCGAGGCGGTCGGAACCTCTAATATACCGAAGGTCAGCATAGTTAGGTCATCACTTCTTGTCTTGGTTGACTTATCGGGTGGTTTCCTGTGGATATTGAGGATCCTTCGGAGATCGACTTCCGGCTTCAACAGGATTTCTTGCTGTAATACACCGAGGAATAAGGGAGTGTTGCGCTATCGACGAGTCATGAGACGGGAGTTTGACGAGGTATGCCATCCTGCTGAGGTGAAGTCTTCGAGTTGTTCTGACTTGATGAGATCAAACTCCTGATTCTTCCGATGCTTTTCCTCTCATATACTCTCGAGGTTGGTCTGGGTCTCATCACCGATAGCTAACACAGGGGTTTCCTGAGTTATTAGGTGGGTTATCGCTCCTCGAGTCACATTTTACGGAGGTCAAAACACATCAGAACACACATACAAGGCAAACAGAGCGAGGGGGTCACAATGTCCTTCGCAAACAACACTCATCAAGCAATACATCATGCATTTAGGCAAGCAAACACGGTCTACTATAGAGACCAAGGGGTTAACTACTCGCGATATAGGGGAATCCTATCTTACTACTAGTAATCCTAAATGTCGTGTTATGGGGGTTTAGATCACTATCTTGCATGTGAAGCCTTCACCGAGTCATTAGACGCTTCTCCATAGTGTAGTGCTTGATTTCTTTTGTTTAGGAGGATTCCGCTGGTAAGGCGATCTTGTAGTCTCCTTGTGTTTGTGGTAGTTGCTTCTCGTCATCCCTTCCTCAATGTCTTCACCGGGTTCTAGGTCCTAGTTATTTGAAATCCGTAGGTTTGGAATTTGGACGAGGGATAGAGGAAACCATGTTTGAAATCCTTTAGATTAGGAGAGGATAAGAAGTAGAATCTTTCGAAAAGCTTTGAGAAAATAGTTTCAAAACCCGGTGTTTCCAAAATAGTGTTCCTGTCTAACGTCCATGCTAACTAAGGTTCTCCTACAGTCAGGATGGCTCTGATACCAAGTCTGTGGGGCCCCCGGATTAATTCTCTGAGAATCCCTGTTATGCATACACCACGATCCCATGATCAGTTAGTCGTGGCACATAACCAACAAGTATCAAAGTAAACATCCATTACTTAAGCGGATACATGTCATACCTTACATTCCATTATGGCTACATCAATAATCATCAGCGGAACTTCATCAAGTGTAGAGCCCGAGCCATGCCTTAACCTATAGGCAACTGATTGGGAGAACGTCCTAGCTCGCATAGCCGTCAACTTCATCCTCTTCTTGATATCTGACCAAGTTAATAGCCAGGGACAATGCCAGTGAGCACTTTGAATGTACTCGGAAACCACCTTAAGATGAAAGTAATAACAACAACAGGATATGCATTATGGCTGTGGTAGTAGGAGAGCTCCAAGAGAGGTTCTTTTCTCAACTAGTTTATCTTGTGATATATCATCTACATATCTTTGTTGAAAACTTTTGTAAAACATTTTGGAAACCTTTTTGCAAAGTTTTAGGGAAACTCTAGGATTGGGTCACCCATTTGTTTTGTCCTTCTGGTCATCCCATGACCAAACTCCTCTCCTTCCTTTCCGACCGTCCCATGGTCAAAACATCTATCCTTTCCGACCATCCCATGGTCAAAACATTTCCAAAGCCATAGATCTTCCGAAAACCTTTTTGAACTCTACAGCAACCTTCCCAACCGTCCATGACCGTGGACACGGCTATTCGAATAGATTTACAGTCTGCAGAGGTTGTACACTTTATCCAGACCATCGCGCTACCCTGCCCTGATCTACACCGATCGTGGGTCGAGTAACCGATCAAGTCTCTCCGAAAGCCCACTCCACTATAAGTGCCTACCCTATGAGTGTTGTTACCCTCAACACTAGGATGCCCTATATAGTTCACAAGCCAACCGGAGCGCTTTTTCCACTTCCCAAGTGTGTGATTTCAATGAGGGGCTCACAGTAACTCGTGGAGGCCCGCGGACCCTTCGTTCCTTATCCCGGTTGATGTTTTACATGTACTCAACCAGAGAAGGCCCACCCTCCAGGGACTTTTATCCCCTGTAGTCGTTGCGAGGCAGCTTATACCATAATAAACAATCATCAAATCCAGCCCTGTCCCTTTGTAGAGTAATGTGGTTGCACGGGTTAATTGTTCTAGCAAAACTGCAAAGAACCGGGTGCACTTTTGTAAACCTTTTTCCTCCATCTTTCCTTCAGCATTTTGTACAACAAAACCTTTTTCTTTCTCAACATCTCTTGGTAGGTCCCACCTCACCAAGGTTTTATCATAAAACATTTGGTAAAACTTTGTCGGGGTCTTCCCATCCTATAGCTTTGCTTCGGCTAAATCGGGGTCTCCAAAGGGTATAGTGTATTACACCATCTACCATACTAGGGACAAGTAGGTGTCATCAAGGGGGTTGTACTTAATAGTACAAAAGTGTAATAGTTCGGAGGAGCCAAACCACTACCATATATACATCAACATATAGTAAAACAGTGCAGTTTTAATAAAAAGTAGATAAAACATGCATAAGTAAAACAGTAGGACAAGGCTTATGAGAAAGAAGGTGGCTTGCCTGTGATCGTCAGTATGGCATATATGTCCCGAGACTTCTTCTTAGAATACCCAATAATACCAATAATAATTACCACTTCTTTTGTTCTCCGATTTCATCGCAACTATCGTCGTCCAGACAACACATGCAAACAAACCAAACCACAATCAACACAAGGAATACAAGCGTCAATACAATACATCAAACCACTGAACAATACAAGTTTAAGATTCAGTATGTTTTGAGAGGATTGGATTTAGAAGATTGAGATGGCCTTGGAGAAGGGGATGAACATCCCTTAGGGTTTATAGTCTAGAAACTACCTAAGAGATGGGTTTTGGACCAAGACATATTCTGTATGATACCATTGTGTAAAAATGATACCAACAGATAGGAGTTGATAAAATGAAACCAACAAAAGTGGTTACACTATTTTATCACTTTTCTTGAATTACTTATAAATTTCCTAGTGATAAAAGCTCTAGTTTTAGGAAATAATTTACCAGAAAAGTTCTAGAGCTTCAAAAATTATTTCCTTGGATGATTTTGTAGGGATTAATGTACTGAATAGCTGAGAGTTGGAATCTCTCCAAAATAATTACCAGAATGCCCTCAGGAATTTCCCAAATTCAGTTCTATAGCTGTTTTCTCTTTTTCACTAGATTAATTCTACAGATTATTTTGATATGCTTCCAAACACACACGATGGGTATTTTAATTATCTTTCTTTAGGAATTGTAATCACCCAATTTGGATTTGTAAAACTTCTGTAGTGATTTTTCTACTTGAACTACCCTAGCCAGAGATGATTCATTCACCAAAATTAAACAGAGCCTCAATAAAATTTGATCTCCTGGATTTTGATAGACCTTAGTGTACCACATCACAGAGAGTTGGAATCAACTCAAAACATATTATATTTTGTCTTAAGGATTTTTCAAAAGTAAGATTCATGTGGATTTTGTCATTTTTACTAAGGTAAAACTAGGTTCACCTTGACCTGATACAAAGTCTAATGGGTAGGTATAGAGAATACCTTTCATAGAAACTTTGATCCATCCCATTTTGATAAGGTTAGCTCACAGTGGAATTTATTTAGTGTAAGAGGTACATTTTAGTGGATATAATGCCAGTAAATAATGAAAAAAAATTTTGGCAAGTGACCAGTTCTGCATGTTGCATAAAACACTATGGTACTTGGTAAAAATTGTGATCTGGACAAAAAGTGTAGTTTCCATTTTTTAAATGATTTAAAACAGACTGCAACTATTAGATCTGGAAACGTAGGAAAAAGGAAAAAGAAAAAGGGCGCCGCGGGCCAGATCTTGAGGGAACCGGGCCGCGTAGGGGGGAAATCGGCCCACCCGGGCTATGCCTCACGCGGGAGGCCACGGTTTGAAACTGCAGGGCGGGGCCCGACCGTTAGTGAGGCGGAGCACCGAAGCGGTATGGGGAGCTGGGGGCCGTCCGATCGAGGCATGATCGATGACCCTCGCTCATCTTCCTCACCGCGACGGGGAGACAGAGAGGGAACCCTAGGGGCGGCAGAATCTCACCGGGGAGAGCTTACCAGGGGCGGAGAGGGGATGGGGAGGCTCCGAGGGGGCGCCACGAGACGAGGTGGTTCCGGAGAGGGGCGGCACGACTAGGGTCGGTACGTGAGTGGAACGCGTAGATTTGTGCGGGTAGCGAACCGTTGGGGTTTCGCTGGAGCTTCTTCCAGGGGCCATCCTAGGGCAAGGGAAGCACAACATTAGATAGATCTGGTCCAGGAGAAGACATGCAGCCAGAGGAGAGGTGTTGGGGAGCTTCGGATTCCTGGCAAACCTCCACGCTTGCTCACACCACCGACGAGTGGTTTTTCTTCTCCTGAGCAGCAGAGAGGGAGAGAGCTCTCAAGCTCCTGTGGGAGGAGTGTGGTGAGGGAGGGGAGTGGAAATGAGGGGCAAGGGGGCGCAGGGAAGGTCTCGGTTTATTTAAACAAGGGGTCACGGTCTATGGTGAGCTCGGTTTATGGGAGGTCAAGGGAGAGGTGGGGGATCGCTGGTTGGTCGACAGTGGTGGTGGAGAGGGGGTGTTGTGCCAGAGACCAGAGGGGGAGCCGTGTATCTACCCAAGGAGCCTTCGGTGCTCCACCTTTTTCACCTCGGGTGAAAAGAAAAGAGGGGAGGGGGAGGGGGCTAGGGAGAGCTAGGGTATCTTTCAGTGGTGTAGAGGGGAGGGAAGTGGGGCCATGGTTTGAACAGAGAGGGGGGTGAGGCGTGCTGCAGCTGCTGTGGCATTTATGTCCCAAGATATTGCAAGATATGGATTATTTCTCTCCTCACATGTTTTCAAGAGCCAAGGACAAGGGAGGGGCTTGCTACCATGGTCACCACGATCCAGGGAGGGTGTGATGGTTGCTGTGGTGAGCAATGGACCAGTTTGGTGAAAGTTTGAATTGATTTGAATCATAGTTTTGGATTTTTTCAAATCTTGGCCATAGTAGTAGTTATTAAGGAATTTCTCCAACCTGATCTTGGAAAGATGAGATAAAGGTGCTGGTAGATAGGTATGATCAGGGTGTACCTCCAGGAATTTTGTGGCATTTATTTGGTCATTTTAGGTCATGTTTATCTCATTAATTCAATTAGTGCAGAAATGGTTTCTAGAAGCTCATTTGATATTTTTACCTTTGGACATAGTTGGTTTTTGATGTCAGATGATCCGAAATACATTATCTCATATTAGAGAATTTTCTTGGAATTTATTTGGAAGGAAAAGTATTTTTAAGGATTTATTTCTTGTTTCTGCCATTTAAGAAAATGGGCAGAAAGAATTATTAAAACTCTTCAAAAATATTTATTTTTGAAGTGGGAATATAGGATATGATATATGGGCCTCAAAAGTGCTTAGAGTTGGGGAAGTTCTTTGTCAAAAACCAAACCTTCCTTTGTAGATGGAGTTTCTGAGATTTTGCCCATTAAACGAATTAAATTGTTTTTGAGCCATAATAATTATGGATAATATTTAGTAAATCCTTATAATCAAGTTAGATGATGTTCAAAAGGTGTATCTAGCATTTGTAACCTTGGGATTGGAGAATCCAAGTTGATTTTGGTGAAAACTAGAGATTTAAGGATCTTGGGTAAGATTGTTTTCATGCCACCAAAACCTTTTTGGATCTTGGAGCTCTAGGCTCCCCTTGGGGCATGGGATATATGGCTGGATAGAACAAGTGCTGTAGATCGCAATGGTGTACAGGTTTGAGCTTGGTCCTGCTTGAGCTAAGACAGGCTTTCGAACTTTGAATAAAATAAGCCTACCAAAGCAGATTATCAACTAGCCTTCAAAACCTTGTGGGTTTAAGAAGCACAAAGATACACTTGGAACAAGTGAAGTAGATATTGATAGACCTATATGAATAGAACATAACCATGCAAATATTTGGTCCATAGAAGGTGGGATGGTGGTGTGAGCTTCTGTCAAAGTAGGCATGTTGACTAGATTTGCACGAATAGATATTTTCTTGCCTGCCAAACCATCAAGAACAAGTGGGTTGGAGGGTGATCTAACCAAGGGAAAGAGTGGGCCTTGGTAGTCCTTAGGATGGTTAACAAGATGGTTCAAATGCATTTTCAAAAATGCACAAGGGTTGAGAAAAGGAGACATTCAAAAAGGTGATGTTGAAACAGATTCTAGACTTGGCCAAATTTGGCAGATTTGTGGTTTTTGACTAGAATGAGGGTGGTGATGATTTTGATGGGATGCAAGGTACCAAATCATCATCAAGTGGATCATATTGAAGTGTAGAGGGAGTAGAAAAGACCCATGCTTGATATTGGTCTTCATTGACTTGGAAGCTTCTGAAATTAGGTCACTTCAGAGCTAATCTGGTGAAGGGTTTTAGATGATTACTTAGTAGCTAGGGGTCAGATCTAGATTGTATTCTTGCTTAGGGTTTGGTGAGTTTAAAGTATATTGATCCCAATGATGAGCTCCTAGAGTGGCTCATACTACTTCCTAAGCGATCAAGTCAAACAGTAGATCAAGGCAACTCATCTTACAAACAAATCAATTACTACTAGGGTTACCATCAAGCTTAGCTTGAAGTAAGGATGGGCAATTTTGAAAGGTTGGAGTTTGAATGAGGTAAGAGTCCTTGGTATCTCTACCAAGAGTAGAATTCAAAGGCTTAATAAAGGTGTTTTGGGAAACCTAGAGAGAAGAGTAGTTGAAGGTTCTGTCTTGAAAACATAAGGAGATAGTATTCTATAGCTCTCCATAGTTTGATCAATAGAAGCTACTAAAATAGTTGGTTTGCAAAGGCTTCATGGCTCAGGTTTTGAAATGCCAGGCAGATTTGGGAAGTAGCTTTTGTCAACTGGTGTTGAGGTAAGGAGTACATCTTCTAATACACAATCATAAGCATAAACATATTCAAACAACAAGCAAACACTTCAGCACTAAATAAGAATTTTTTTTTGTTCCCCTTGATTTTTGCATCCTGGACAACTAATCAGGGTTGCTGAAATTGGGATGTTACAAGGAATGCAGTGACAGGAGGGGATTTTGCATACCGTAAAGCGTTGTCAACGCTCGGGACAGCGTAGCTGATGTAGTCGTACCAACGCCGACCTTGATACGTCCATTTTGCATCACTATTCTATGTCATAATTCACTGTTATTCATTGATATGTTTCATATTGAGAGGTGATACTTATGTTATTTCATTTTTTTTGCATGGTTGATGACTTTTGGAGCATGGACCGCTGTAGTAAGGATTCTGATGGAAAAGGTGCTGTTTGGAGGCAAAATTCATGAAGATCAAAAAATCTAGGAAAATACATGGAAAATCCTATTTTTCCAGAAGACAAAGGAAGCCAGAAGGGGGGCCGGAGATGGGCCACAGGGGGCCCACACCACCCCCTGGCGCGGGCCAGCCTAGGCCGTGCCACCAAGTGGTGTGGCCGCCCTGGTTCACCCCTGGCACTCCCCTCTAGCGTATATTATCCTCCCGGAACCCTAAGACTCAGGGAGCGACCAAAGAAAGATTCCGCCGCCTCTGTGGGCGGAAAACAACGAGAGAGAAAAATCTCTCTGGCATCACTATTCTACCCGGAGATAGGAGATCGTCGCCATCAACACCACCATCAAGCTGGACTTCATCGGGATCATCATCATCATCACCACCATGATCATCATCAGCACCCTCATCACCATCTCCATATTGCTGTAACAGTTGGGTTGAATCTTGCATAGTTCATAGGGGAAACTTTCCCGGTGCTGATTACTCTTTGTAGTTGATGCTATTGAGTGAAGCATTGAATTATTGTTTATGTTCAGATTGTTATACATCTCTAATCATGATCCATATGATGTCTTGTGAGTAGTTCGTTTTGTTGTTGAGGACATGGGAGAAGTCATGTTGTTAGTAGTGGAGTTATGTTGAGAAAGATTCAATAGTTTGATATTTAAGTTGTGATGTAATTCTTCTAGTGGTGTCATGTGAACGTCGACTACATGACACTTCACCTATATGGGCCTATGGGAATGCATTGTGTATTTGGCTACTAATCGTAGGGGTTGCCGGAGTGACAGAAACCTGAACCCCCGTTAGGAAACCATTGCACAAGGGACATAAGGGTCTTAGAGTTTAAAGCTATGGTTAGGTTTCTACCTTAATTAATTTCTTGTACTTACGGATGTTTGTAAGGGGTATAATCACAAGTATGTATTAGTCCTAGGAAGGTCGGTACATTAGCACAGGTTCACCCACACAACACTTAGCAAGCTAAAGAAGATTAATCAACTATATGAAGCGAAAGCACTTGACAGTCTTCCCATGTGTCTTCGAGAACGTTTGGTCATCTTAAGTAATACAACCGGCTTTTCCTTTGCTGCATAAAGGATTGGGCCACTTGCTGCATTTATTCCTACTGTCTTTTATTTACTCGTACTTCGTTTTCTTGCCTTATCAAAAACCCCTAAAAATCTGTTTGCTAAGTATTTGTAGAGAATTCCTGATCCATACCACTAGCCAGCACCTTCTGCTCATCGTTGGGTTCGACACTCTTACTTATCGAAAATACTGCAATACACCCCCTATACTTGTGGGTCATCAAGACTATCTTCTGGCGCCATTGCCGGGGAGCGAAGCGCTATTGGAGAGTGGAACTAGTAAAGGAAACTTCTACTATGAGTATTGTTTACTTCTGCTGGTTGCTTTATTTTTGTTATGGATAATCTGTTGAGTTTCTTATTTGGTAATGCTACTACCACTGCTAAGGTAGTAGATAAACCACCACCTGCTGAGAATGATGTTTTCAAAATACCTACAAGAATTATTGATCGTGTTATGGATAACTATTATGTTGGGGATGGAACTGTCCATCCCGGTGATCATTTACTCTTTATACACGAATTATGCGGGTTGTTCAAGTGTGCAGGTATTACTACAGATCAAGTTAAGAAGAAGTTATTCTCGTTATCACTGAAAGGAAGAGCTGAGGAATGGTATAAGCTGCTGAAGAATGGTCAAGCTCTAGAATGGGAGGAAATAGTACCTCTCTTTTATTCAAAGTTTTATCCTCCTAGTGAGATTCATAAAGATCGGAATCAAATATACAACTTTTGCCCTCTCGATGGAGAGAGTACAGCTCAAGCTTGGGGGAGATTGGAGTTACTAATGCTCAAATGTCCCATTCATGAGCTCCCCAACAATATTATTATCAACAACTTTTATGCAAGGCTCCCTCTACATGACAAAGATTTATTGGATGCTTCTTGTGCTGGACCATTCACTCGCATGGAAGAAGAAGCTAAATGGGATCTTCTGGACCGTATTCAAGACAATGCTGAAGCTTGGGAGAATGAAAAAGGTAGAAAGTCAGGTACAAATTATGATGATGAATGCATTGAATCTTTTATTGGAACTGATGACTTTCAAAATATTAAAAATGCTTATGATCTAGACTCTCAAGCTATTGCTTCTTATTTTAAGGCTTTTGCTTCCTACATTGAAGTGCCTAAAAATAAGTGGAATAAGTATCATGAACCTTATAAAGATGTTGCTAAGAGTGTTCCTGCAAGAAATACTAAAGTTTACACTACTAATCATGTCTTACCTAAACCTTACATTGAGAAAATCCCTTTCCCATGTAAGATAAAGGAACATTCTATGGTAGCTAGTATGGTTGATGAAAGTATGAATTAAGCTGTTGAACCTGATAAACAAATGGTTGATGAACCCATAATAGAAAATGTGAAAGACTTTGTTACTAAATATGAAGAAGAGGGACACACTATCCTTTGTAAGGATACCTCTAGTATTGTTTCACATAGTAGTGTTATGAGAGCTAGTATTCATGTGTTTTCTGTTGGAATGAGTGATCATTGCTATGATGGTTCTTGTGATAGTTATATTGTTAAGTTTGTGCATGATACTGAAAGTTACTTTGAGAGAGGGAAAAGTGTTCTTATGTATCTCAATAATATCAAGTTTCCTTGTTTTATGCTGAAAGTTTTTATGTTGCACTTCTTTTGCCTTCCTATGCTAGCAGTTTCTGGTTTCAACAACTTGTTTTCTTACAAAATTCCCTTGCATAGGAAGTGGGTTAGACTTAAACGTGTGTATTTTTGCTTCTTAATGCTCCCTTTCACCTCAATTCATATTCTTATGTGAGCATCTTCAAAATTATCATGCCCATCTTAATGGCTATAAAGAAAGAGCTTTTTGGGAGATAACCCAATTTGTTTCTGCCTTCAGTTTGTTTTTGTTTCTTTGAGTCTTGGAAGTTATTACTTCGATAATAACCGCTCCTTATCCGTTTTGTTTGGTTTTTGTGTCAAGATCAACCTCTAATGAGAGAGAAGTAATATTTGGGGAAGTTGCTGTCCTGAAACAGATTTTTGTGCTTCACCGTAAAAATTCGTGAGAGATCTCTGTCTTTCGGATTGAGCTGTAATTTGTTATGCTTCTGACCCAGGTTGTCATTTAACTTTCGTTAGTTTTTCACTTTTTGATTTGAGCAACAGAAGATTTTCTAAAAAATTGATCTTTACCTGCTGGTCTGTTTTGACAGATTTTAGCACTCTTGCATTTGCTTCTTTATTCGATTTCTTTTTTGAATTCTTTTTGGGTTTTCAGAAGGAGTTGCTACAGTAGCTTATGTTTTGATGGTTTTCAATTGAAGTTGGACTCAAAAGGTTTTATTACTTCACTTATACTAATGTTGCTAATGAGAACTGTGTGAGGTTTTGTGTGAAAGAAATTTCTAGGAAGTAGAGATAATGGTGTAATAAGGAAGAGAAATGTTTTATGACTCAAGTAATAAGTGTATGAAGATGAAGATATTGATGTTATTCAAGTACTGACTCCAAAAGGATCTACTAGATACCAAATTCAGAGACCTGCAGAGCCCGCTTTCAAATAGGTAACAATTCTGGTAAGAAAAGTTCTGCGAAAAATACTATCCAACTATATTTTTATAGTTTTTAGTCAATAAGGGAAGCTACGAAGCGAAAAAGGAACGAAAACGGAGCCAGGGTGGCTCACACCACCCTGTGGCGTGGGCCTACCCCTGGCCGCGCCACCAGGTGATGAGTCCACCCCAGACTCCGCCTCCGACTCATTTTGTCCCAGTACATTTCTTTTGATATAAAACTTTGTAATATATAATCCCCCGGATCCCCCGAGGTTCGTATATCGTTTTTTTGTCGTGTTTTTGTTTCGATCTGTTTCTGCCAGGAACTATTCTTGAAGCTTTGAAGCACAATGGTGTCTGCCAAGGATAAAGGGAAGGAGCCTATGGAGGAAGACCTCCAAGACCCCAAGCAGGGGCTGGTACCTTTAGTCTCTTGCTCTGCATCAATGGAAGCACTACGAGTCACTAAGGAGTTCTTCGATAAGTACTAGGACTTATGGAGGAAGGTGGACATGCTTCAATGGGAGAATAATAGTCTTCGCAAGATGCTAGAAGATTTCCTCACGTCAACTAAGAAAATACCACCACCACCGAAGGAGTAATTCCTCATCAGGTTTGGCATCCCCTTGGTTTGTTCCAATCTTGGGGGATTGCCGCGGTATCACAACACTATCTTCTATCTTTTTACCTTATTAGTAGAGTCATATCATGAATAGAGAAGTTATTATGTAGTATGGTTTGCATTATGGAAGTGTCCCCTCTCTTGTTAGATATGTATCCCTTGGTGTGAGTTGCCGTTATGGAATATTAATGAGAAGTTCTATCATTCACTCATTTTCATAGCTTGTATTAGTTTTCAATTCGCGGTTATATAATTGATCTTGTTGTTAGTATTGGTATCACTTTGGGATCATTGAGTTAATTTAGTTGGTTTTGGCAAACCTGGCTTGGTCAGTAGCAACACTATTTTTGAGGGTTGAATGAAAAAGATAAAAGTACTCTAAAGAAAAATAATGTCATCATTTTTCTTTCTTGATTTGCTCATAAGTCTAGTATTCTCTAGTTAAGATATTTTGTGCTTCCAAGGAAGATTACATGTTTGTATTTATCACTTGTATGTTTGTTTGTTTCCTTCAACTCTTATACTTGCTACCTAGCCTTGCTAGCCAAAAACTTGTACTGAGAGGGAATTCTTCTCGTGCATCCACCTCCTTTAAACCAAACCTTTGCCATTTGTGTCCACCATACCTACCTATTAGCATTATTGCTATTCCAAGTAAATTCTTGTTTTATCTACCTCCCAAATTAAACTTGTTATGTGAAAATTAGTGATTAAATCTCTCACGAACTTGACGGAACACTTTACTTTTCTTGCATTTAATAAACATGAACCATTGGGTCCTTCTTTGTTGCGTATATGCTTGCGCTTTATGAGTTTAAGTTAGCAGAACTATGTATCATGGGGAACGCTTTCAACACTGCATTGGTACTTTGTACCTAGTTGATATCATGTTTTTTTACTTATGGATCCCGGCGGTGTGAAATAAAAGCGGAACTTGTAAGATCATGGAGTTCATATGTGTGTTAGAGAAATGCCTAGGCCGCTAGCCTAAGCCATGCCTAATCATGGTGGAAACTTGCAGCATCACCATAATGAGCACTCTATGAAGCATCCTCAAAAAAACCTATGCAAATAGCAAATAAAAAGATCGCTGAGATGCTCATTGTCTGCTTGCCTTGTCATTTTGATTATAGGATAGCTCCTGTATCATGTGCAAGGGGTACCCCGTTGGCGGTTCTCAATGATACACGTGTATTTACAATGACAAGAGCTTACTCGTGACTGAAGTTGAGTAGCATGAGGTTCGGTACTCGTAAGTAAGGGGCATGAGATTTCAACTTATAACTTGTCAAGCATATCCTCTTAGTTGTGTCACTTTAACCTTAATCACGTAAAGATGCCTATGATAGGGGCAATGAGAGCTGAAAGCTAGGAAGTATCATAATTTTTGGGAGCTCTTTATGAAACTTGCAATCCCTGCTTTCCTCTGCGAAGGGCCTTTCTTTTACTTTTTAGTTGAGTCAGTAAACCTACTCCCTTCTATCTCAGCAAGTATTTTGAGTTGGTGTGTTTCATTCATTCATATGATGATTTATTCAATCATGTTTCTTATGTTCCTTGTTTTGCACATTTCTCTTATCTTGGTGTTTACTACTTTGAAAGCTATCATTGAAAAACCAGTTATTTGTGAACTCCAGCAAATTATCAACTATTCTTCGACCAAGAGCTAAGTTTGCCATTACCAATTATGATTTACTTTATGTATCTTTATTGTGTTTCCTTTACTTATTGCAAGTTAAGTTATATAATAGTGAGTTGTCTTCTATTATGATCTATATATTGATGAATGTGATGCTTCTTGTCTGTATTCTTTTATCGACTCTTCACTCCATAAACCTAAGGTCATGTTTATTGAGCTCAGTTTCGCTTGAGGAAAAGCGAAGTCTAAGCTTGGGGGGAGTTGATACGTCCATTTTCAATCACTATTCTATGTCATAATTCACTGTTATTCATTGATATGTTTCGTATTGAGAGGTGATACTTTTGTTATTTCATCTATTTTTGCATGGTTGATGACTTTTGGAGCATGGACCGCTACAGTCAGGATTCTGATGGATAAGGTGCTGTTTGGAGGCAAAATTCGTGAAGATTAGAAAATCCGGGAAAATACATGGAAAATCCTATTTTTCCAGAAGACGAAGTAAGCCAGAAGGGGGGCTGGAGATGGGCCACAGGGGGCCCACACCCCCCTGGCGCGGGCCAGCCTAGGCCGTGCCACCAGGTGGTGTGGTCGCCCTGGTCCACCCCTGGCACTCCCCTCTGGCGTATATTATCCTCCTGAAACCCTCAGACTTGGGGAGCGACCACATAAAGATTTCGCCGCCTCTGCGGGGCGGAAAACACCGAGAGAGAAAGATCTCTCCGGCAGACAGATTTCTGCCGGGGGAATTCCTTCCTGGAGAGGGGAGATTGTCGCCATAACCACCACCATCAAGCTAGACTTCATCAGGATCATCATCATCATCATCACCACCATGATCATCATCAACACCCTCATCACCATCTCCATATTGCTGTAACAATTGGGTTGAATCTTGCATAGTTCATAGGGGAAACTTTCCCGGTGTTGATTACTCTTTGTAGTTGATGCTATTGAGTGAACCATTGAATTATTGTTTATGTTCAGATTGTTATACATCTCTGATCATGATCCATATGATGTCTTGTGAGTAGTTCGTTTTGTTCTTGAGGATATGGGAGAAGTCATGTTGTTAGTAGTGGAGTTATGTTAAGAAAGATTCAATAGTTTGATATTTTAGTTGTGGTGTACTTCTTCTAGTGGTGTCATGTGAACATCGACAACATGACACTTCACCTATATGGGCCTAGGGGAATGCATTGTCTATTTGGCTACCAATCATAGGGGTTGCCGGAGTGACAGAAACCTGAACCCCCGTTAGGAAACCATTGCACAAGGGACGTAAGGGTCTTAGAGTTTAAAGCTATGGTTAGGTTTCTACCTTAATTACTTTCTTGTACTTACGGATGTTTGCAAGGGGTATAATCACAAGTATGTATTAGTCCTAGGAAGGTCGGTACATTAGCACAGGTTCACCCACACAACACTTAGCAAGCTAAAGAAGATTAATCAACTATATGACGCGAAAGCACTTGACAGTCTTCCCATGTGTCCTCGAGAACGTTTGGTCATCTTAAGTAATACAACCGGCTTGTCCTTTGCTGCATAAAGGATTGGGCCACTTGCTGCATTTATTCCTACTTTCTTTTATTTACTCGTACTTCGTTTACTTGCCTTATCAAAAACCCCTAAAAATCTGTTTGCTAAGTATTTGCAGAGAATTCCTGATCCATACCACTAGCCAGCACCTTATGCTCCTCGTTGGGTTTGACACTCTTACTTATCGAAAATAATGCGATACACCCCCTATACGTGTGGGTCATCAGACCTCGGGGTCGTGTTGAAGTCATGCTGCTCGGACGACTTCTAGTGCCCCAAGTGTTGCACCTCCGAGGGAGTTACACACATCCGGTGCCTGACAATGTCTCTGGCTCCTCCGATCCAACAGTAGTTGCGGAAGTAGACCTTCTGGATCCGAATCCCATAGTGTGACGGTGCTCCACAGTTAAGAAGTCTCCTGTTTACACAGTCCAGACTTGGGACCATGGTCACGGGAGAGACAGAGATAATATCAACTGGAGGTCTCCCCAAAAGATAGGGAACCTTTATTGATTATTGTGTATTTATTTTCTCAAAATCCCTCTCTTTATATAGGGGAAAAGGCACCATATAGACAATTGTCTTAGCCATGTGGGACTAAACAAAGGAGAGGGGAGAGGGGGCTGGCTGCCGTCGGCTAGGGCCCAAATGGACCTCACGTAGGGTCCCTTGGCCTAGCCAGCCACCTCCCCTCCTTCCTCCCATTGGTCTTTCCCTCATGGGCCCTTTCCCTTAGGGATTTTGGCCCAATAGTATTTAACCATTTTAATTTCCTTTTTCTTTTATTAAATAATTATAAATAAATGATTAAATCAATACTTAACATTTACTTACATATTTTTCAACCCTCCATGGCTATGGAACTCCTTCCACTCCACTCTGGACATCCTCTGGACTTTTCGAAACCCTTCTCGTTTTCTCTCTTTTTATTCTTTGGTGATTCAGATAATACCAAAACGATCTCCGAGCATCATCAAGCCCTTAAGCATGATACCCCATGGTTTGGGAACACTCCACACATGGTCAAGACCCCTCTCGTAGCAATGATCATTAGAGGTACCTAGATGCCCATGATGACCTACGTGCATTCCACGAATTTATTTCGTTGAACCATGAACGTTGTGCCATATTTGTTTTGTCTCTGTGATACTTGCATGGTCCAAGATCTGATCAATGACATTACCATGTCGTGTTCAATCTCGTTACCACAAATGCTACTTAACTCGTTCTGCCAAGTGATATCCCCATGACCTAGTCACACGCTCCGCAACTTTTATGGATATAACTTCTCTCAGTGGGCCCTCGAGTATCTTTCCGTCACGAGGATTGACAAATCCTGATCTTGACACATAATGCATCTACATGACCCTCTGATTACGTGAACACACTTTTATGATCACAATTTAACCGAGTGAGGTTTGATGATATCTAAGTATTCTCGGGTGACAGTGATTGATATGGTCTCACGGTTTGAGAAATAGGACACTAGGTCTTTCTAATCATCATAACTTGAACTTCGTGACATGATCGGGCCATGGTGCTTAAGTTGGGTATATCTCATCATCTTATTCTTGCAATGAGGTGACTCCATTGACAACTGGCATAAATGCCACATGATCAGGAAACCATGATCATCTGTTGACCAATGAACCAGTGACTAGAGATTCACCGGGAACTCCTGGTTTTTATATATCACACGTGTATTGACGTTTCCTTTCAATACAGTTATAGCATGATACAAAACTTAATCATAAACTTTGTGAAATATGATAATAATCCATATTATTATTTGTCTCTAGGGCATATTTCCAACAGTCTCCCACTTGCACTATACCCTTACATGAGATTTTGTGACCAAGGACTATACCTTCTTGAACCATAAAATGATATTTTTCCCAATTCAAGACTAGGTTAGTATCTTCACATCTTTGCAAAACTTTATGAAGATTATGGAGGCAGTGATTAAATGAAGTCCCATAAACAGAAAAATCATCCTTGAATACTTCCATAATACTTTGAACATAATCAGCAAATATAGCAGTCATACACCTTTAGAATGTGGCAGGGGCATTGCAAAGACCGAAAGGCATACGATGATAAGCATATAAACCGAAAGGACAAATAAAGGTTATCTTTAGTTGGTCATCAGGGTGAACAACAATTTGAGAAAAACCAGAAAAACCATCTAGATAGCATAAATGAGAATGCATAAAAAGCCTTTCTAGAGTTTGATTAGTAAACGGTAAAGGATAATGATCCTTTCTAATTTCCTTATTAAGTTTTCTATAGTCAATACAGATCATGTGACCAACAACAGTTCTAGTAAGTATCATACCATTGTGTTCATTTTCAACAACGGTAAATCCACCTTTCTTAGGAACACAATGAACATGACTTACCCATTCACTTTTCTCCACATGAAAGATGGTCCCTGCATCTAATAAACGGATTACTTCCTTCCTTACCTCTTCTTTCATGTGAGGTTTAAGTCACCTCTAAAAGTCTGCAACCGGCTGGGCTCCCTCTTCCATAAATATTCTATGGGTGGCTATCGAGGGACTAATCCATTTCAAGTCACTCATCAAATACCCAAGAGCATTCCGATGCATCTGGAGAACCATCATTAAGTTTTCCTCCTCTTTTTCTGCAAGATTAGAACTTATAATAACAGGGAAATTATTAGTTCCATCAAGAAACCTATATTTTAATTCCTTGGGTAAGGTTTTGAGAATAGGAGGTGGAGGTGCCTCATCTCCTTTCCTTATAGGTTCTTCATACTTTTGATTCATCTCGGGATCCACCTCAGGTGTGGAGTCAAGATAATCATCCATTTCCATTTTCTCTATGTCAAGGAGGATGTTATTATTATCGACTAAACTTCTTGCTAAATCATCATTAGGAGTCTCAATAACTACTAAAGCAAGATTAATGATATTAACTTCCTCTTCTTGTCCATACTCACAATCGTCCAAATCCTCGATTGCCGACTTGTGGTAAAATTTAGAAAAATGAAAGTCCATTTTCTCTTCACCAAACTTGAGAGATATAGTTCATCTCTTGCAATCAATCTCTGCTCCTATGGTATTAAAAAAGGTTCTTTCGAAAATAATTGTACAATAAACATTAGTAGGTATATCAATAACTACAAAATCAATGGGATATTTATATGGTCTAATACAGATTGGAACATCTCTAGTTATTCCCATAGGGACTCTGAGTGTCTTAGCCGCAAGCATTATAGTCATGTCAGTATCCTCTAATTCATCTGGGATTAGTTCATTTTGATTTTCAAATAAAAATTAAAGGGAATTAAATTAACAACGGTTCCAATGTCGTAGAGGCCATAATAAGAAGTTCCACCAAAAGTACAAGGAATAATAGGTATACCAACTTCTTTAGCATTTACCTTTCCTTGAATGAATTGTGAAGCTTCGATGTCTAGCTCTATCATGTTGTAGTGTGCAAACATGGTTAAAATATCCTCCTTCATTTTTCCCCTGGTCTCCTGTATACTTAATTCATTAGTTTTTCTTGCTTGTGCCTCTTCTTCCACCTTCTCGAGGAACATCCTTTATTCTTCTTGTTGATGTTCGAGCTGTTGAGCCATCATATGTTTTCTCGTAGTCCTTGAAAAAGGAAGGGGTTCAACATATGGGGGTGTCTCCCTTAATGGATCAACATGAGCTGCAATTATTGGATCATCTTCTTTAGCTGGCTCAGGTGGGGGAGTATATTGAAGCCAAACTTCCTTAGGAGCTTCAATGTGTTCTGTAAAAGACTAAAGGATTTGCAAGATAATATCATCATCAAGTTGAAGTTCATCATCAGTTTATTTTACTTTACCGGATTCCTTATAAGAATTGAGACAATCATATTCAATTTCTATAACTCCTTCGCTGCCTAAATCAAATCTCCATGTTTCTCTATTGCGGCAAATACATTCTAGAAGCTCCCAAGCTTTAGTTATAGTTAGCTCCATAAAAGAGCCTCCCGATTTTGTATCTAACTCATTTTTAATTTCTTGATTAAGTCCACCAAAGAAAATTTGTAAAATATACCATTCCGGTAAATCATCGTGATGACATTTATTAAGTAGGGACTTATACCTTTTGAAGGCCCTTACCAAGTCTTCACCTGGGCGGTTTTTGAAGTTTGTGATCGCCCTTCTTACTTCAGCTGTCTTTACCTTGGGAAACAATTAAAGTACGAATTCTCCTTTGAGTTTTTCCTAGGTATCTATTTTCTCTGCAGGGCAAATTCTATACCAAGCTAAAGCAGTGTTGGTTAGGGACTCGCTAAACAATTTAAGTTTTCATTCATCATCAGAATAGCCTCTCAATTTAAGTGTCCAACATAACTCGGTAAAATGCATTAAATGAGTGTAAGGATCCTCATCAGGATCATCTCTTGCAAAAGTTTTCTCTTTAATAATAGTGATAAAGCGAGGGTTAACCTCATATTCTGGTTCTCTCCCACTCAGGAATTCTAAACAAGTCCTCTATTGAACTTCCCGAGGTGTTTAGCTGCATCGAGCAGATTCATCAGCCCGAGTGCAGTCATGGTGCTTACCTAAAACTAGTGAATAACTTTAGTAATTTTTTTAGTAGAATAAGAAACTAAGAACAAATACCAAAAGAGCTTAGCTCCTCGGCAACGGTGCCAGAAAATAGCTTGATGACTGCAAGTGCACATATCAATTGTAGCTAGTTTTGAAATAAGAGTATCGAACCCATAGAGAAATATTTGGTTAAGGTCTTTGTGCCCCTCGTCATTGTCTATCAAAGGATACTTGTACGACGCTTTTGATTTCAAGTAAAGGGTGTTTGAAAGGTTTTTGGTTGAATACAGAAAAGCAATTAAAACAAATAAAAAAGCAAGTAACAAGAGTGTTTGGAAATGTGGTTGAACTCAATAGGGATAAAGCGTTCTCAGGGATGTAGGATACACCACTAGCATGATATTATTATTCATAATTAGGATAACCTACTTCTTGTGTCATGATATGTGTGTAGAGAGCTCCATAATAAGATGTTCACTATAAGGCTCGTAGGCAATCACTTTATTGAGCCAAGAATGGGGTCGCCTCTAAATAACCACCGTGATGTTTGAGAGCAGTCACCCATACAGACCACCGCAATTAAGGGTCTCCCCATGGATATCGTAATTAGCTTAGGTAATCTCTCTTAATCCTCCTTTGACCGTGTAGGTTGCTAGCACTGCCAATTAGTCATGATAGCTTTCGGGGCTTGCTTTTAAACACGTCCAAAGTATTTCACCCTCTTCTATAGTCCCGAAGGCAAATGATATGTGGCCGACTACACATACCATCTAAAGAGAGTGATCAAACACACATCATAAATCTATCATAGACCGATAAGTTATAGAAACACAAGATTAGATCATCTTTATTTCAATTTCATAATAGTGTTAGGGTTTCTCCATCTCCCCAAGAACGATGGTAAAGTACTCACACATGGAAGCAATCAACGACATCATCATAATCAAATGGATGGGTAAAAGCATGGGGATAAATCTAGTGTAAACCACAATTGAATATGGAATTATAACAAGATCTAATGAATGAAATATGGGTTTAATAGTGGTCATGGTGATGCAGCGGTTTATGATGAAGGGGATGATGCGATGTCTTCCAATGATCCGTGAAGCAACAGGGATTTTCCCTAATCCAAGTTACTCCTTCAGATACCTTTCTGGTGTGGTTTTTCGTGGTTCAAGGTTGCTGTGAATGTCGGATCTATGATTCGTCTTTGCCAGGAGAAAGTATTTGACAAGGAAGATGCGCTGCCGCGTGGCACGGGCGGATGGTACGGGCGGGCTCCACCCATACCACTAGTCGTTATCGCTGCAGAAGCCTTCCTCACGTTTGCTATTCTCCCAGGCTTGAGGGTAAATCAATTAAATGACTTTTATCACTTAAAATATCATATTATAACATAATATCATAGTTCCAATTGACATGTTCATAAGAGACTCAGTAATTCGGGATCCTATTGAAACAAGGATAAAAGGTGCACGCAAACACAGTAAAATACAAAAATCCCTATTCTACTTATGCAAAAACAAAAGGTAAATATGCTTCAATTTTAGACTCATCACGATGTAAGCATGGTGGTGATAATTCCATGTATATCTGGCATTGTCATCTGGGTAATATAGGTGTAAAGCGCATGAAGAAGCTCAAGTCTGCTGGACTTCTGGAGTCATTGGATTTTGAATCTCTCGACAGATGCGAACCATGCCTTATGGGCAAAATGAGAAATACGTTGTTCAAAGGTATGATGGACTGAGTTGTAGAACTATTGGGAGTCATACATTCTAATATATGTGGACTAATGGGTGTCTCCACGCGCAATGGTTATCGTTACTTTGTCACCTTCACTAATGATTTGAGTAGGTACGGGTATACGTACTTGATGAAACACAATTCTGAAACCTTTGAAAAGTTCAAGGAATTTCAGAGTGAAGTTGAGAATCAACTCGACAAGAAAATCAAGCACCTTCGTACTGATCAAGGGGGGCAAGTATTTGAGTTACGAGTTTCGCACACGTCTAAAGGCTTGTGGCATAGTACCGCAACTTGTGCAGGCTCAAACACCACACTGTAATGGTGTGTTCGAGCGATGTAATCACACTCTATTGGACAGTGTACGGTCTATGATGTCTCTCACCGACTTATCTGTATCATTCTAGTGATATGTGCTCGAGACTGCTGCATTCATTTTAAATAGAATGCAATTCAAGGCCATGAAGACAACACCGTATGAGATATGGCATGGCACAAACCCAAAGTAGTCTTTTCTAAAGGTTTGGGGATGTGAGGCTTATGTTGAGAAACTACAGCCTTACAAACTTGAAATGAAAGCGGAAACATGCATCTTTATAGGTGATGGCTGTGAAAATAGCCATCTTTCTCCGTGTTTTAATCGCATTTTAGTCATACAATTGATCAAGAATCTCTCTAGCCTTTCTACTAATGACTAATTATTACAAATATGTGCAATAATTTGTCTTGAATTGTGTTGTGCAGGAAATCACACTTTAAGGAAAAATCAAGAGCATTTATTGAAGATTATGATGTTGCCTACTCAACCAAGATAACTGGGGTTGAAAGGAAGCATTCTGCAAGCTTAATGACCTGCAGTATAGGCAAGGCCCGCCCGTACGGTCCACCCCTACCGTGTGACAGCGGCTCTGTTAGGTCAAACACAACAACTTTCATGACACCTGTATATTTCGAGACTCCAGGCGCCACATAGAGAGCCGCCATTCTCAGATTGCATCACAACACTACCGAAGGAGATCTTCCATCATAGTTCATCCTCTCCACCCTCCATCCACTCCATAGCCATAGCCATCATATTGTACTTAGATCTTCTTATGAACTGGTCACCATTGTAAGAATATTTGATTTCAATCTACTATTCTTGATCTTATTATTATGAGAGAGTAGTCCTGAGGGGATGCGGGTTGGGGTGAAACCTCACAATAATTATGTGCATCTAATACATGGGAGTATTGTGTGGTGATTGAATAGAGATTTTTATCTCCGTATCTTTGTCTCTTGTCTCGATCCATGGACTTGTAGGTACCCAATATCCCAAGGATTAGTACTGACTCGAGGTGAGATGAGTGGTGAACAATGACTTCACACGAAACCTAGTGACAACAAGGGGAGTACGGTCTTTGTTTAGGTATCCACTTGGGAGTAACAACAACATCACTTCTTATGGCTTTGATCTGTATTTACTTAATAATTGTTATAGCTCGGTGCTTTGTGGCATAACAATTGGATCAAAAAACTATTGCTATGCATGTGGCTCATAGGGGCATTGGTATATTTGGATGTGCTTCCCACAACCTTATCTTTGTTAAATCATTTCACATGAATGTGCATATCATTATATTTATCCCATATGATGTGTAGCTGCATGTGAATCTTCAGCCCAGGCCTATTTCCATCCATTGCAACAACCAGCGATTCAAAGTAAACTAGAAAGGTCTAGTAAATGTAAGGTAAAATGAGTGAACAAGTCTTGTAGACGTGCCTCATTTATTTTCCATTTAGCATTGTTTCAGAAGGTTCGATTAAATCTAGATCTACTAGGGAAAAAGCTACTATACTACAACCGTAAAACTAGATCAAAGGTATCAACCTTTTTTGGCGCCGTTGCCGAGGAAGCAATTCGCTATCCTGTTGAGGTCAATAGAGACCTTGTTTTTAGTTTTATTTTTGTTTTTACTTTATTTCTTGTTATTAGTTTACTTTTTGTTATTTATTTAAAACCCAAAAAAATAGTTACTTATTTGTTTCTCTTATTCCAAAAATACGAAAAAGAAAAGAGCCATGGCTCAGAAGAAACTTGGGGAGTATGCTACTCCCAATGATGATTTTATTCGTGCACCTATTACTCAGCCCCTTATTGATGCGGAAACTTATGAAATTAAGCCTAACATTTTTAGTTTGGTTCAACATGATCAATTTTGTGGCTCAGCTGCTGAGGACTCAGGTTTGCACCTAAACACATTTACTAAAATTTGCGACATGATGCGCGTTAAAAATATTGACCCCAATACGGTGAAATATGTTTATTCCCTTTCTCTTTAAGAGGAAAGACTAAGGACTGGTTGCTAGCTTTGCATAAAGGCACTATTACATATTGGGAGGAATGCACTAATCTTTTTATGACTAAATGTTTCCCTCTAGCTAAGACTATGCAGCTAAGATCCAACATAACAAGCTTTAGACAAGAAGACCACAAGCCACTAGTGCTTGCTTGGGAGAGAATGAAATAAACCATAATGAACTATCCTAGTCATGGGATGGAAGAATGGTTTTTATTACATTTATTTTATAATGCTCTTAACCCTATGTCTAAGTCTATGCTAGATACCGCAGGAGGAGGAACCTTCATAGGGAAGCAAGTGAATGTTGCAGAAAAACTACTTAATGATATGCAAAGCAACCATGGACAATAGCATATAGAGAGAACCTCCTCGAAAAGGGTGAATTCAATCATCGAGGAGCATAATGAAGATCTTACTACAAAGGTATATGAGTTACTTAATATTGTGAAGGGTAAGGAAGATACCCAAATTAATGCTACAACTACCAATGCTAATGAAGTAAATTTTATAGCTCGTATTCCGTATAATCCTGCATGGAAGATTCAAAACTATAACTCGAATTTTCAAAAAAAAAATCTAATCCTATAGGTGCTCCACATAATAATAAGTATGATAATCATACAAATCATGGTAATCTCCCTTTTGAAAATACTGTCAGAACTTTTATCCAAGCTCAAACTAATCAAAATGATATGTTTATTAAAATCATGGAGAACCATGATAATAGGATTGGTAAATTATCTAACCAGGCCATTGCAATTAGAAATGATGTGCATGCTGTACATCAAGAACCAAAACCGGTGAGGCACAATTGGGGAATATAGTTGAGAGTCAAACTCTCATACTTGCAAGATTCGCTAGAAAGCCTGAGCCAAACCCAGTGGAAGACCTCAAGATGATGAGGTCAGAAGGAAAAGATGAGAAGCCCGAAGAGCTAGACTATAGCAATGCGCCATCACCAAATTATACCATGGAAGATCTTTTAAAGATGATCAAAGTGAAGAATCCCGGTATTTAAAAAGGTAACGATGTCACATAATAATAATTTATAAAAGAAGTAGCATCTAAATTACGTGAGGCAGAGATGGAATATAACAAGCTAGATGATAAACTTCCATCCAAGCTAGATGATATTTTTGATCCCACTATCAAAATTAAAATAGGAGTTAATGACATAGCTGCATTTTGTGATCTTGGTGCAAGTGTTCCAACAATTTTTCAAAGTTTATTTAATAAACTAAATCTTGGGCCATTTGCAACAAATAAAATGAGACTCCATCTTGCTAATTCAACTTATAAACAAGTTGTGGGGATCAAAGAAAATATAATTGTTGAAATTAAAGGATGTCATGATCTTATTGATCTTGTTATAGTAGACATGCCTAAAGATCCCATGTCACCTATAATTCTAGTTCATCCATTCCTAAGAACTATTAATGCTTTGATTAATTTACATGAAGGGAATGTGAGAATAGGACTACCATCTAGAGATACTTTTATAGTCAACTTCCCTAGGAAGAAAAAATCCAAGGCTAATGAGTATGGTGTAATCACTTTAAAAGCTAACTATTTTGGAGTGGGTGTTCCACTTCAAAACCCAAATAATCACTGTCTGGGTCAAGCTAATTGACCTTAACTAGAAGCGCTTCACGGGAGGCAACCCATGTGAAATAAAGTTTTTCCTTGTGTTAATTTCGTTTTTTTGTTTTTAATAAAGAGTGTTCAAGAAGGTCCCTTGAAGAGAGGAGAAGAAATCAAGGTAACCCTTACTCTATGATATTCACTAACACATGGCAATAAGGTACTACAATTTTTATGAAATATAGTTGATGTCATTCTTTTGTTAAATTAGATGCGCAAAGGCGTATGAAGTTTCTCATTGAAAATTTTCAAGTTTTTGCATCTTACCGCGCTTAACGACCAACCGTACGACCGGAGCTGGTCGTACCGCTGCACACGTACCACATCTCGACACAAAAGAATGCATTTTATAATTTTGCAGTACAACCGGGGGCGACCATACCGCCCACCCGTACCATACCCCAGAGCAAAACATCAAACATGAAGCAAAGGTACTGGACACTTAACGACCTACATTACTGGTGCGAGCGACCGTACCGCATGCCCGTATCGAGTGTATCGCTTGAAGGAGCCATCGACCCCAATGTAATGACACTTGGTACAGGTGGGCTCCGTCCATACCACCCGCCTATAGCACCTGTTTGGCAACAATTTAACACTAGGGAGGAGGTGAAACCTAAACTAAAATCACTTATTCTCTTTCTTCCTCCAAACTCCAAACCACATCCATTGGATCTTCAATTATGCTTGTTCTTTCTTCAATTCCTCGCACCCAATCGATCTAAGGTATGTCTCTCCTCTAATCCCCAACTTATTTGCATCAAAACCTTGCCCAATCTTTCACTATTATCAATCTAGACCTAGGTATTATTCTTGAGCTAAGCTTGATTATGACATGCTTAGTTTTATTTTTAGAGGAGTTTCTTTTGTAGAAAGTCTAGAATATTACTTTTTCTATGTTTATATTGGATCAAATTTTTAATTAGGTTTAATTTTTATTTTTAGATGAACACAAGAAGCCGTACACGTGCGATCGCTGTGGAACAAGCCGTACCACCCGTTGATGATCTAACCACCGAGTCACTTGACATCGACTTCACTGAGGAGTACCACCTCACTCGTTTCAACCGTCTCAAGAGTCGAGCAATCAAGTCCACCAAATGGGTGTGTCCCTATATCCTTAACCAAGTGGGACTTGGCCATGATTTCAATTTACTTTGCAACAATGCTGGTTTGCTTCACTTTTTTTCAGGACACCGCCACATATCGCCGCTTGACTCTTGAGTTCCTTAGAACCTTGACGCGTACGATGAGTCTGTAATACTTCTCTAAGGAATATAGCCCGAGATTCAATCGTATTACCTTCCTCCTAATGAACCGTGAGTACACCTTAAGACTCGATCAATGGGCTCATCATTTTGGGTTTGTTAACAACACCACCGACATACGCTCCAGTAACTTTATTCTTAATCCTACACCCTTGGAGTACTTTAACTCTACAAGATTCCATGGAAACACACCCAAGGGAAATCAAATAAACTGTCATGTTGTTCGTTATTTGTTCTATTTTATTGCTAACACCTTGCAGGCATGTGGTGCGCTTACTAAAGACAATGAATAGGAAATGATGATCCTCGCAAGAGCTGCTATTCCAAACTATAACTTGACACCAAACTTGGGTGCCCTTCTCGTGTTTTTATCTTAATCATCAAGCTCTTCAAGCCCGTGGTCCCATATGTGGAGGAGGAGTTGTCACCGTTCTCACTCGAGCACTCCTTATCAACCTAGGTAATATCCAACCATTGGTAGTTGTTCGCTGTCTCGGTTTCACTACTCTTAGAGCTTGTGGTATGATTTCTAAAGAAATTGGAAGATACTTCTTTGATATACCTAGATCTGATCATTTGATCCTAGCTCCTTTGCCTAATGGTTTCTTCTCTATCGAGAATGGACATTTGCGTTATGACGTGCAGGTTGAATCAAGTCTATTTGTAACACCCCAAAACTTTAATCAAGCTTATCAAATTCAAATCACCCAATTTAGGGTTAACAAAATCTTTTATTACAAATTTGTATATGAATGCATGTGTGTTTTGCATTAGTGTAGAATTGATTGAAATTGCCATGCTTGATTACTGCAAATGATTAGAAATGGGTTTAAGTATGAATGCTACATCATCTAGACCAATTACAAACAAAATCAAAAGAAAAAGAAATCAAATATGAATAAAAAGAGCAAATGGTCATTTTGACAAAAGATAACCACTAGGTCACTTTAGGTGTTCCTAGAAGAGAAATTTTAACAGAAACAGTTCCACTTCTTTTCACCCCTTGCTAGACCAAGTAAAAGTGTATCAAGGCCCACTTTACAAACTTACAAAAACATTTTCCATATCAATTTAATGGGCATTTGAAAATTGAATCTAGTTCATATGGTAAGATCCCACTTTTTCAAAAACCTATCAAACCAATTCCCCTTGTCCTCTCCAAGCAAACATAGAAAATCAAGCTTAAGTAAAGATCACTCACCAAATTTGAATCAAAAATTTCAAAGTAATTTTCTTGCGGCCATTACAACAAACACCTTGCAGACACTAATATAACTACTGCCTAACTTCACTGTTCTGAGCAGTAATCCTCCACTCCAGTGTCCCCTCTTCACTCCCTTGTCTCCCTGAGCCTAGCCAAGCACTAGACAAGCCCCCCATTAGCCATGGTGCACAGTGGAGCGCCGCCCAATTGTGGTCGTTGTCGACCGAATATGGACAGTGCGCCAGGAGCATCGCCGCCCTCGCCCACGACGCGCACCAGCTACGCGGCAGTCTACCGCCACCCCTTGTCCAAGCCACGACCCCAGCCTAACCCTGGACCACCCTAGCTACGCGCCGCTCCATGTCTCTGCCCATGCCTGGAGCACGCCAGCTCGCCGTAGCCGACCACCTCGCACAGACCGCGCCTCACCCTCGCCATGATCACCACAACCCCGCAGACACCCCTGTTCGCCGCCGCCCGACCCGCACCTCCCGCGCACCGTCGCAAACACCTCCGCCTCTGCGCAGAGCGCCGCACGCTCCCGACCAATCCACACCGCCCCGTGCTTAGCCATTATGCCCGTGAGAACCGCCAGGGAACACTGCACCGTCCCCTAGCTTCAGCCACGCTGCTAGCAGCATGTACCGTTGTCACCGACGAGCCCGCGCCCACACCGTTCGGTCCCCTCGCCGCAGTATAACTGGAGACCTCCCCCGCCTCCATTCTCCACACCAACACCCTCACCACTCCTCACTGATCCTCCCTCACCCTTTCCCGGAGCAAGGCGAGCTCTTGCTCTCCAGAATTTGGACGGAGCCCGCCGCTGCTAGAGGAGAACGGCGTCGTCGATTGCGACCACCCCAAGGCCTGCTATGACCACGCCTCGAACCGCCATCGTCTACCATGTCGATCGCCCCCATCACCAACCCTATCTGGAGCCCAGGTGATCCTCGCCGGACACCCACCGCCGTGTTAGGGTTAATGCCTCGCCGGAGCAGTTCGTCATTGACGATGACTCTCGGTTGTTAGATTAGATTTTAATCGCATGGTCTAGATTCGCAGATACCGTTTCGTTTAGATTTAGTTGCTGACCAGTGGGTCCACGCTGTCAGTAGCCTGCTGCGTTGTGTAGTGCAGTTGGGCCGGCCCGTTTAGTTTCCCGCGCGTAGCCCAGAAATTCAAATTAGTATTTTCCAATTTAGTTGAAACTCTATTCTGTCCATGTATTCAAAAATAAATTCAGAGAGGTTCACTGAACCAAATTGCACGATTTGAATTTTGTTAGAAAGATATTTAAATTATCTATCAAAGCCCGTTGGATTTAAATCATTTGGAGTTATAGATCATCTATAGTAAAAATAACAAGATAGAGGCTTTTTCAACTTCAAACATTTTTTAAAAATCAACCCTAAATGCTTTTGAGCTGATTCCAATTCTCAAAAATCACATTTGATAAGATCTATCTGAATATGTAATAATATTTAGGTTTGAATGCAGTGACTTTGTACTAGTACCAAAATAATGCTATATAGGCATTTCTAGTCACTTTAAATCTAATAAATGATAATCTTAAACTTAATAAAACATGACCAACACTTTAAATCACATTCCCGTGTATTAGGATATGTGGTGATGATATGTGTCCACATGATCCCATATTTTAATTGTAGAATATTAAATCTTAATTAATTTCAATGAGTAGAAATTACTTTTCTAAAATAAACTAAACAAGATCAAGTCTTTAATTCATGTGATGATTGTGATGATGCTAGATCATCAAGTGTGAGCCTTAGTGTGCTAAATAGAATTAGTTAAGTATTGTTTGGTGATTGTGTACCCCATATTTATTTATAGACGATAGTACCGACCTCGGATACGAGGAGGAGGAGTTCTACCAAGAAGAAGAAGAAGAAGAAAACTTCAACCACTGCTCTACTCAAGGCAAGCTAACACTTGCAAGTTTCTTAACTAGGCAAGCTATTATTGGCAAGCTAGAACTATGCAAGCTAATACTTGCAAATTTGATAACTTAAGCAAAGTGCATTAGGCATGCTTGGTTATATACCTTTGATTTATACCAATCCCAAGTTTTACTTCCAATCTTTATTCTTTTACTTTACCAAAGTTCTTTACTTTTAGTTAGTGCTTTGTGAGTATTGGAAAATTAGTATAGATAGCATAAAGAGTATAAAACTAGTCCTATCTAGTTCTACTTAGATGTCATTCTATGGCATGAGATTGAAGATTAGCACCCCTCATTAGTGAACACCCTTAACTTTAGTGGCTAGTGCTAAGCATAAAAGTTGATCACTTTAGATGGGAATACTTGGTGAAAAAGGATTATGAAAACCTTGGAATGATGCTTCATTCTATTGAAATGTTTTGACATGTGTTATTGACACAAAAGGATTTGATGATGAAAATGTTGAGGCATGAGCCTTAGCCCTTTACAAAAACTGATGGTTAGGTTCGAATGCGATACCATTCTAATTTTACCATACAACCACAATACCTGAATTGGGTAGGGCTTAGCCAGAGATTTATATGCATTAGTATGGGTTCCCTTGTGGAAGAGGTTTGAGCTGATGCTACCTCGTGAGTGTGAATTTCCACCTATGCAATGCCCAGGATGGCAGATGGCCATGGCTGGGAGGCCAAGCTCATAGGGGAGGTGCCTATACTAGAGTGTGTAAAGGAAATGTTATGATTGATTATCCGCATACTAAGTATGATGATTCAGGGTTATCCCTAACGGATGTATCGAATTTTGTGGTGAAAGTGTACCACCTCTGCAGAGTGTCAAACTATTCGAATAGCCGCGTCCGCAGTCATGGACGGTTGGAGTGGCCATACTGTTCCATCGTCAGATGTTTTCAAAATGACTTGTGAATTGAACTATGATTTTGACTTGACCACAACAGGGTTGTGAATATGAATACTAGGTTTACACTTAAGTGATTTAGAACATTAATTTAGTTTTCTTTACTTCTAAACTCAGTTTAGATAAATCTAGCTTTTGCAAATAAACCTAGAGCTTAAGATTCCTATTAGAACTACCTTACTTGTTAGTGATAGTTTGCGAGTACTTAAAGAGTACTCATGGCTTTGTCCCTGGCTATTCCCATGGCCAGACTATGAGGAGGACTATCAGGATGATGGACAGTAGGACGTCTACGACAACTAGGATCATATCCCATCGTCAGCATTGCCTGTGACCCTGAAGATGGAGCCCACTATTATGCTTATTATTCCACTTCTTGTTTGTATTAAGACTGGATCATGAGATCCTTTATTTGTGTAAGACCTTATTATGGTTTGTAATGGATGATTTATTGTGATATCCAATCTGTTATGTCTCACAAAAATGATAATCCTGGGATTGTGATGTATGGCATAACAGGCATCTAGGATTAAAAATCCGGGTGTTGACACTATCCCAACAAGAAGTACCCATGGATGAAGAAGTAGAAGAAGAAGGCCCCAAACAAGAGCAGCAAACACCAAACTACTACAACACCTATGAATATATTTACTCGCTTTAAGGAAGCATTCAGAACATTAGCAACCCCTCCATCAACCTTCGAGATGCTACTATGAACCTCTTAACCCAGTTCACCAATTGGAACAGCTAATGGAACTTCGGAGATTATCCACCGCCACCACAATGAGCAACAAAAGGGCATGCAAAAGCCTGAGCTTGGGATGTGTTCCTTGAGCATTCATATTTTGTAATAATGAGGTTGTACTCCATCTATGTGTGAGCTTTGAAACACTCATGTTGGGCTTGTTCCAACACTTTGCTTTTTCTTTTTCTTTTCTTTTTCATTTTCCTTTCTTTCGTTTGTCTGTTTTCTTTTTCTTAGTATCTTGCTTGGTCGCAAGTCTTTTATATTCTTTAATCCCCATCCCCAAAAATACAAAATATTTTTCTTTTTTCGTGAAAGTGGATTTGCCTATTGCCTCTTTGCTTCAATATTATTATTATGAGAGTGATTTGATTCGAGTTTTGAAGGAACACATCCCCATAAAGAAGAGGACTATGAAGTCACTCATGAGAGGTATGCCCTGTGTCTACAACTTTAGAAGTTTGAAATGTTTATCCTAGTTAGTTGATTTGTTAAAATGCTAAGCTAGTGGGATTAATTCAAAATAGTTATAGTAAAGCTTTTTATTTGTATGAGTAATTAGTTTTGGAAGATTTTTCTCTAGTTCTTGTAGTTAACCGAGTCTTGCCTTGGAAATAAATATTTCCAAACAAGAAAAGTCTCCAAGTTTTGACTTGTATGTTGAGTGATTGTCTTAAGACTTTACCTTTGAAGATACTTAACCCCATAGATGTATTGATAGACTTGATGGCACTCTTGAAAGGAGTTGTTTGATTGAAATAAAGTCTAATGGTAATTGTGATTCATGACAAAGCTAAAACATTGTGGATCAAAACGTGATACTATCTAAAGTTCATTTATATGATTTTGATGCACACCTTTGGATGCCAACAACTTCAGTAGCCTATGAACGATCTATGATACAACCCCTGATTTCGGCTATGAGTTGACGACATGGGTAACACATGTTACCATAATGGGAAAAAGTATTGGTACTCTTGAAGGATGTGCAAACAGTTGCTAAAAATATTAGTCAATGATCCTTGTTGGAAACTATGTTTGAAAAATAAAGATTTACACAAAAAAAGTCTTTGGCATGGTCTCGTTACTACTTTATGATTTTTCTTGAAAGACAATGAATGGAACATCGAGGTGCCAAACCTTCCTTCGATGTGGACTGTGTTTGATAGTCTTGATCTATTGATGTGGGCATCAATATACACTTCACTATTATGCTACTTAGGATATGATCTCTCATACTTAATTCTACTACTATGAAATATTCTAGTGTTCCTTGGCAAACTAAGAGTTAACTAGGGTAATTGGACTGATTGTTATAGTTCTAGTTGTTTATACTTATATCAAACTCTATTTTGATTATTTTGAGTTAACAAAGCTTATATAGTACTCTTGGCACGTCTCCAAATTTGATGAACCTTTCAAATGGAAGAAGTGTTGGAGGCATATGACTACCAATCGTAAGTGAAATCATCTTCTTGTTATTTCAATTTAAACTTCAAGTTCTTTATGGTTTTGTTTGTTTCTTGCTCAGGATGATCAAGGTTTGAGCTTTGGGGAAGTTGATGGCTGTGAAAATAGCCATCTTTCTTTGCATTTAAATAGCATTTTTAGTCAAACAATTGACCAAGAATCTCTCGAGCCTTGGTACTAATGACTAATTATTGCAAAGATGTGCAATCCTTTGTCTTGAATTTGTTGGAAATATGCCCTAGAGACAAATAATAATAAAGATTATTATCATATATTATAAAGTTTATGATTAAGTTTTATATCATGCTATAATTTTATTGAAACAAAATGTCAATACACATGTGATATATAAAGAACCAGGGGTTCCCAGTGAAACTCTAGTCACTAGTTAATTGGTCAACGGATGATCAAGGTTTCCTGATCATGTGGCATTTATGAGTTGGAAATGGAGTCAACTCATTCTGAGAATGAGATGATGAACCAATACCCAACCTAAACATCATGACCCGATCATGTCATGAAGTTCAAATTACAATGATTAGAATAGACCTCGTAGACTATTCCTTAGACCATGAGACTATATCAATCACTGTCTCCCGAGAGTGCTTAGATAGCATCAAACGTCACTTGGTAATACAATGACAATAAAGGTGTGCTCATGTATTCGGAGGAACCGTAGAGGCAATATATGTCAAGAGCGGGATTTGTCCATCTGCGTGACGGAAAGATACTCGAGGGCCCACTCGGAGAAGTTATATCCAATAGCTGCGCAACATGTGATTTGATCACAGGGATATCACTTGTCAAAACGAGTCAAGTAGCATTGTTCGGTAATGAGATTGAACACGACATGGTGATGTCATTGATCAGATCTTGGGCAATGCAAGTATCGAGAGACGAAATGAATAAGACGCGACTGTCCTGGTTCAAACGACGAAAGGTCTTCATGGAATGCACGGGGGTCACATGGCCATCCAGGTCCCTCTGCCGAGCATTGGTCCGAGAATGTCCCGACCATGTCTAGAGTGTTCCCGAACCATGGGGTACCACGCTTAAGGGCTTGATGATGCTTAGAGAGTGTTTACAGGATCGGTAGAATCATAGAATAAGAGAAAAGAGAAAACCGGAAGGGTTTCGGTAACTCCGGAGGATATCCGGTGTGGAGGTGGAAGGTGTTGCATAGCCACGGAGATTGAATAATATGTGAATGAATGTGAAATATTGATTGAACCATTTATTCATAATTATTTAAGAAAAGAGAAATCAATTAGAGGTCATAAAGGCTTAATGGGCCAATTCCGGAGGGAGAAGGGCCCATGAGGGAAAGGCAAGAGGAGAGAGGAGGCAAGGGGGTGGCCGGCTGGGCCAAGCCCCCCCTGCGTGGGTCCCACTAGGGCTGGCCGGAAGCGCCCCCCTCTCCCCCTCCTTTAGTCCCACCCCGGGACTTTGAGGGAGGTAGTACCTCCCCTCCCCCTATATATAGTGGGGTATTTTAACCAGAAAATACACAACCAATATTCAATAAAGGTTTGCTCACTTTTGGGGAGACCTCCAATTGATATTCTCCCTCTCTCCCGTGACCGTGGTCCCAAGTTCGGACTGCACGAACGAGAGATATCTTGACCGCAGAGCACCGTCGTGCTGCGGGATTCGGATCCAGGAGCTCTACTTTCGCAACTGCTGCTGGATCAGGGAAGTGGGATTAATCTTCAAGAACCGGATGCATGTAACTCCCCACAAGGTGTCACATTTGAGGCACTCAAGTTGTTGGAGCCGTAGGAGTGCAAGGACTTCATCACGACCTTGAGGTTGTCTTCGACTCATCTACATCAACCACGCTCTCCTGAGCGTTGACAATGCTTTTCGGTCTTCAAGGGTAAGTTCGTGAAAAGCCCCTCCCGTTACTGCATTACTAATAGATAGGTCCTAGCAGCATTAGGGGTTCAGGGGCGTAGGGTAAAATTTTATTATTTTCATACGCGAACCCCTACAGTGGTATCAGAGCTAGATCTATGCGTAGTAATGCAAGTACGGGTAGAACACACGAGATGTAGCGTGTGGGCGTTGATCTTTTAGTTGTTACCTTCCCACGTGTACTTGTGTATACCACAGTAATGCTTGATGAAGCGGCCCCCAACCGACTTTACGTGTTCATTCGCAAGACTGGTCCATGCTTAACATACGGCTTATACCGTATAAAGTGGCTTTGGGGGTGTTTGTCTCTCTTGCATTAGTTGGTATGCCATTTACAACGGAGGGCCCCAAAAGAGGTATAGTATCGTCAACTTCTTGATCAGCATTGTGGTGAAAGTTCGTAGGTAAGAATGGTTCTTGTGTGAAAGCCCATTCAGCCACATAAAACATGCAAAGATAAAGTAGAGGCGTCTAACTTTGTTTTGCAGGGGGCGTTGGTTTGTGATATGGTTGTGGAAAAGGTAAAGTGATTACCTTATGTTACGAAGAAGTAATAGATAGTCACGGAGGTGACAGACTACCACGCAGGAAAGACACCGGTACCCTGGTGTCTACGGCGCTAGAACCCTGGCACCGGAATCCGGTGATGCCGGATGGAGATCATGACGTGAAGGACCATACCACATAGCATTTACATTCAATGTTATTGTTTGTATATCTTATTGTGTGCTAGTATTAGATACTCGATGGTAGCCTAATAAGATGATCCCTATTAAAATTACCAATGATTGTGTTCCCCCTTAGTGTGCACCACCAAGAAAGTTCTTCTGTATGAGGCAGTCCATGATGATCGAGTGCCAGACATATCTACGTTCGCATACAGTGGGTGTAAGCAATGTTGCACAACGAATACAATAAGGTTGAGTTTGCCAGCCTAGCATGTACAAACATGGCTTCGGAACACGGATGGTCGAAAGATCGAGCACGAGTCGCATGAATGATGTGACCGACGTTTAGCTTCCACCCTAGAACCTACATTGATGTGCGTGATGATCGAGGGAGATGTGGGGAAAAGGGGTCGTATTATCACTAGAACCCTTCAGGGGATAGGTGTTTCTGAGTGGAGTTATTATTAACTCATTTAATTATAAATTTAGTCTAAATTCCTTTTGTAATTATAAATGTAGGAAATGGTTCTCCCCGATGCTACCTTTCCTGTTGACGATTGGTTAGAGGGAGAGAAGCTCATGCTAGATGGATCAAACTTCTCTGTATGGGTTGCGCATCTCCACGTTCTCCTTGGCGAGAATAACATGGTCGACTATATACTCAACAAGATGGATTGGGATCAGCCTAGTGACCTAGAGACCCCAGAGTAGTGGGAAGACCGCTATTACCGTCGTGAGATGGCCTCCTTCATTTCAGTTACAATGCGTTTCAGAATGGTGGATGAGTTGTGGCTTGTCGTGGGTAATATTGATCCTCGTACGGTAATGCTACAGCTTAGGACACATTTCGTGGAACAAGCACGCATATGGGAGCATGAGCTGATGATAGATTTCCTCTCGATTAAGATGGAGGAGAACTCTTCGCTTGACGACCACTTGGAGCGCATGCATGATGCGTACATGAGGCCAGCATACTTCCTAGACAGCTAGATGAGGAGCTCTTTTGCAAATGGCGTTGTGATGCGGTCGCTGCCACCAAGCTACTGAGCACATGTCAGGACTTGCATCATGAGAGGAGATGCGGAAACACAGTATTTCCACAGGTTCATATCACATCTTAGGAATGTGGAGGTTGAACCCATTGTGGGAGAAGTCATCAATGACAAAGGTATATATTTTATATACAATTTTATAAATGTTATAATCTTGCAAACACATTTGTCGTGTTAAGTATATTTGATACTTGTTCTGTTTTGCTGAAAATAGGTCCTTCTGCATGAGAGGTGCTTGCTAGAGAGGAGGTGACGTTGCGTGTTGATGGCGAGCATGATGATGATGGCCAACGACACTCTCCCTCGACGTTTATCACTTAGTTTATGTTTAGGATGATTATTGTAATCGATAGATTGTGAACTTCTTTAGTGTTTCTCACACTTTGTGAGACGGTTATTCATATGAGTTTGTAACAAACAGTTGTTCCACTTTTATGAATGATCTCTATTCGTGTTCATATCTTGTTTGATTATATGTGAATTATCCTTGTTGTTGAAACTAATTGATAATGCATCAACATTTTTAAAATATTGAAATGCCTTGAAAAATACCCAACTTAATGATATGTTCATTACTGAATGAAACCATTGTTTAAATTCAAAGTTATGTGATAATATGTGAAAGACATTCGATTTCTTGTCACATATAAATCATGCCAAAGTTCGGCAAAATAACTTGAACACTGTGTATTACATGAATACAAAGTGTTTGATGAATTGTTGAAAGTGAACACATATTCGATGTATTGTGTTTCAATAGAATGGTAATTATCATTATACACTTGTTGTAAATAAGTTTACCAAAGAAAACATGAGTATGAAACTATTTGACATGATCAAAGTATTTCATCAACAAAGGGTATTAAAGATAAAAGAGAATCTAATTACTATGATTTAATCAATAGTAATGGAATTCGACTTTATAAGAATGGCATAAAGAAAAAAATTGTGGAATGCAATGCGTTTGAAATGTCAAAATGCAAAGCATCACAATATGATATTAGATATCAAAGTGGGTGAATAGATGGCGCCAAATAAATCGTTGTAGTATACATGTAGAGACCATTAGTTAGAAATAGTTAGCACTCAATTAGAATATATAGTGAACCATGTGAATTCATGAAAGCGGTGCCATATCTAGTATTGATCGTCGTAAAAGTTTTGGGGTTACTCGATATAACCAAAACAAAAGCGAATAAGTCCTTGTAGAATTTTCATTGGAAAACTTTGCATACGAAATCCATAGCTGAAACCAAAAGAGAAGCAAAAGTAGTATTGCTTGGATTTTGGTGCATTCTCGAGAAAGTTCACATTCAGTGGTATTTATCGATTATGAAAGCTTTTGTAAGATAGTGAGAAACATGATGAGGATTCAAAACCCTGCATCAGAGTGTTGAGAAGCGCAACGAAAAATGTTCCTGAACGATACTCTTCACAAAGGAAAGAATCAATGGTAGTGATCATTGTGTTTTCCCCATTGGTGTTTTCACTACATAAAGTAGGTTTCAAAATGCAGCCCATATCTTGTATGAAGACATTTGTGAATCATTTGTCATGATTACCGGAAAATGTCATACCTACGAACTACTAAGGAAATAATGGTAAGCTAAAGATATGAGAAATCCCAAAGCAAAATTCACTCGAGATTAGAAAGCAATTTGTTGCCGAATCTTACAAGTAAAGGGGTTACTTGGATTTTCCCAAATGACTGCAAAGCCATAGTGGAAAAAGGGGTGAATGAAAAAAGCACAATTTTTCAAGTATTGGATAAATTCAAAAGAATTTGATTCAAGTGTGATGAAAGTTTTGTGGATTTAAAACTGGTAAAGTACTAGTATCTCATAGCAAATCTCCAAGCTTGATATTTGATCAAAGGATTTTGAAGTCATTCAAAATAGTGAGTGGATATGAAATTTGCATGAAATTGAGTGGGAGCTATAAAAGTCTTCCTAAAACAATATGTGAATGACATATTTTTAAGTGGGAGCAACATAAGTCTCAAATTCAAATATGTAGGAACATAGTTTGAGTAAGAGTAGTGACTCATACCGAAACATGTTGGGAACATATTTGAGTGGGATCTTAGAGGAGTGATTCTTAAGTGTGTATACAACACATTAAGAATAAAGGCGCAAGTACCGATAAATAATGATTTATAAGAAGTAGAAGTTGATAATAAGAATATTACGATATTATGTAGTATTCCTTAAAGGATTCTAAAAAGAGTTTCAGAATAGAAGTTAGTTAAGGATCTAGTCCTTGATTACTTAAATTAGGAATCGTATTAAGTCTAACATCGATGGTTGAAAGAAAGAAAATGATGATCATCATCCACTATGTTGAGACATAGGTTCTATCTTAGAAAACCATGATGATAACTTAACATAATATATGATCAAAGAAGAAACGTTTGAAAAGTGATTAAGTTTGAATCACGGAACGTTGAGCTAAGTTTGTCTATAGTGTCTAATAGAGAACTGCAGACATGTTTTCCAAATCCATAAAGGATGGATATCTTAAAGCATAAAGGGTTATGTTATATGGGAATATGTTGGAAACTCCAGTAATACCGACTAAAGTCTAGTAGGAAGCAAGGTGAACAAAACATCGAAAGTTGCATAGGGTGCACTCATGTTTCGATGATTACATTTATAATAATAGATAAGGGTGCCATCTAAAGTGATGTATAATGTTATGGAGGGGCTAGTTCGCTTTTAACGTAGAATGATGTGTCCTAGGGCACAGTGCCCATGAGAAAGCCCTCGAGTTTGATCTAAAGTCACTGTAGGCTCCTAGAATCCGGCCTCGTTCTGCTGCCATAACGACGATGCATACACAAAGATGTTATCATGTGATGATAAAGTATTAACGTTAATCAAGGTGACATTAGTAAGTTGCAAAGGATTTGGGACTGTAAAGTACATGCCCAAGACTCAACCTATTCCATGAGCAAGCATGTTCAGGGTACCGGGATATATGGTGCTAATGATTAAGAACAAATGCAGCTAGTTTATTTGTACTCTAGTGCAAGTGGGAGACTGTTAGAAATATGCCCTAGAGACAAATAATCATCAGGATTATTATCATATATCATAAAGTTTATGATTAAGTTTTATATCATGCTATAACTATATGGAAAGGAAACATCAATACACGTGTGATATATAAACAACCAGGGGTTCTCAATGAAACTCTAGTCACTTGTTCATTGGTCAACAGATGATCAAGGTTTCCTGATCATGTGGCATTTATGCCAGTTGGAAATGGATTCAACTCATTCTGCGAATGAGATGATGAACCAATACCTGACCCGATCATGTCACGAAGTTCAAGTTATGATGATTAGAATAGACCTCGTAGACTATTCCTTAGACCGTGAGACTATATCAATCACTGTCTCCCGAGAGTGCTTAGATAGCATCAAACTTCACTTGGTGATACTGTGACAATAAAGGTCTGTTCAGGTATTCGGAGGAACCATAGAGGCAATATATGTCAAGAGCAAGATTTGTCCATCCACGTGATGAAAAGATACTCGAGGGCCCACTCAGAGAAGTTATATCCAATAGCTGCGTAGCGTGTGATTTGATCATAGGGATATCACTTGTTGACACGAGTCAAGTAGAATTGTTCGGTAACAAGATTGAACACTACGTGGTTATGTCATTGATCAGATCTCGAGCAATGCAAGAATCGAGAGATGAAAGGAATAAGACGCGACTGTCCCGGTTCAAATGATGAAAGATCTTCGTGGAATTCACAGGGGTCACATGGCCATCCAGGTCCCTATGTCGATCATTGGTCCAGGAGTGTCCTGACCAAGTATGGAGTGTTCCTGAACCATGGGGTATGACGCTTAAGGGCTTGATGATGCTTATAGAGTGTTTATAGGATCGGTAGAATCACAGAAGAAGAGAAGAGAGAAAATTGGAAGGGTTTCGGTAAGTCCGGAGGATGTCCGGAGTGAAGGTGGAAGGTGTTCCATAGCCACGGAGATTGAATAATATGTGAATGAATGTTAAATATTGATTTAACCATTTATTCATAATTATTTAATAAAATAGAAATCAATTAAAGGGCAAAAAGGCTAAATGGGCCAATTCTGGAGGGAGAAGAACCCATGAGGGAAAGGAAAGAGGAGAGAGGAGGCAAGGGGGTGGCCGGATGGGCCAATCCCCCCGTGCGAGGCCCACTAGGGATGGCCGGCAGCTCCCCCCTCTCCCCCTCCTTTAGTCCCACACCGAGACTTTGAGGGAGGTAGTACCTCCTCTCCCCCTATATATAGTGGGGTATTTTGACCAGAAAATACACAACCAATATTCAATAAAGGTTTCCACACTTTTGGGGAGACCTCCAATTGATATTCTCTCTCTCCCGTGACCATGGTCCCAAGTTCGGACTACGTGAATGAGAGACATCTTCACCATAGAGCACCGTCGCGCTGCGGGATTCGGATCTAGGATCTCTACTTCCGAAACTTCTGCTGGATCGGGGAAGCGGGAGTCATTGTTAGGCACCGGATGCATGTAACTCCCCGCGAGGTGTCACATTTGAGGCACTCAAGTCGTTGGAGACGCAGGAGCACAAGGACTTTATCACGACCTTGAGGTCGGCTTCGGCTCGTCTACATCAACCATGCTCTCCTGAGCATTGACAACGCTTTTCGGTCTTCAATGGTAAGTTTGCGAAAAGCTCCTCCCGTTACTGCATTACTAATAGATAGGTCCTAGCAGCATCAGGGGTTCAGGGGCGTAGGGTAAAATTTTATTGTTTTCATATGCGAACCCCTAAAGAATTGTGTTGTGAAGAAAATCACACCCTTAAGGCGAAATCAGGAGCATTTATTGAAGATTATGATGTTGCCTACTCAGACAAGCTAATTGGGGTTGAAAAGAAGCTTGCTTGATGGCAACAACTCAATTCCCCGGCTACGGCGCTAGAAAATGTTCTTGATGGCAACAACTCTGTGTACCAATTCGTTAGGACTCCAAGTGTAGAGTGTTGTAGCAAGCATCTTTTCCCCACAAGGGTGACTCAAGGGTTTATATTGAACTCTCGGGGAATTGGCTTAGATATTTATTCTTCCTATCCTCTTCAAGCAACCTACAAAGAAAAGTTTTGTCTTGTGTCCCCAACTCCACCGTGTGGTTGTCAAGCACAAGATTTCGTATTAGTAATAAGAAAATAAAAATAATATAAAAATAAATTAACACAAGTAAAAACTAGGAAAACAAAGGAAGAACAATAAAGGATGGTTATTTTTGGGGTTTTGGTTGTGTCTGCAAGTGAAGAAAGTATTTTTGTATTTTCGAAATAATAAATAGCAGAAAAAATAAAGTGTGATAGTGGTGTTGGAAAGGTGTTTCTTATGGTTTAAAATGGACCGGGGTTCATGGGTTCACTTGTCTACTCTCTTTTTGGGTTGCAATGGACACAAACAATTCTTTGGAGACATAATATTGGTGGAACTTCTACATGTGTTTGATAAGAAATCATATGGGCATCATGTCCTAACATATAGATGATGCAACACATCTTTCTTATACTCCTCGAAAAAGGAAAAAATTCAAGCAATTTTGAATTAAGAATCAACAGAACATAGCCTTAGGTATTTTGACATGATGTTTGAATCACAAATATGCTACCTTGACCAAACAAGATTATATAACTGTCATAAGATAATTATAACACCTGGATTCGCTTTATCCCTAGTGAGGCATCAAAAGAAAGGTAAAAACCATAGTAGATCTCAAATTTGATGTCACTATTCAATCACTATCACCATGCTACTTCCATCTAATACACACTTCTCCCCACACATGTTGTTGCATATGAGATGGATCTGTCGTGGTATTGCCGATGAGTACGCCATGGAGGGGTCCTCACAGAGTGTGTTTAGAGATGTAGGGGAAGGTGGTGAGTTGACGGGTACAAGGTAACACAGCTTACCTAGGTTTAGGTCACAACGGTGGCGGAACCCTACTCTTGCTATAAATCATTCTAATGGCAATACGCCAAGTTATAGAGATCGGTTTGCTATGCGAGGTGATATGAGTTGTTCTATGAACTTGTGCCCTAAAGACTCTCGTAAGTGCGGCTTATAAAGGCGCCAGAACCTATGGTTACAGGGAAAGGACCTTGTCGGACAGGTCACAAAGTCCTACACTAATACTAACTAGTCTCCGTGTCTTGTACTCCAAGGCTCCGGGTTGGTCAGTAACTGCACCATAGCCTTCTTTCTTCTGGCATGGGCCTCACTTCTGGATCCGTCTAACTGAGCCGCCCAGTAGGCCATAGGCCTTGTTACCAACTGTGGGCCACTCGGGTTAGTTAGATTAGAGCCATGCAATGGTGATACCCATTTAGCATATCCCCAATATTAGCCCCGGAGGACTTTGAGATCTTGGAACATCTTGCCCTTCAGTATTGAAGGCTCCGTATAGGTGATGTCAGCAATTCATCAAGAAATATCTCAAAATCTTCCTGAAGAACCCTGCAATCTTCTCCGTCTTCAATATGTAACTGGAGGACCTTCAAGTATTTATCCTTCCTTTCTATAGCTAGATAGGATCCATCCACACTGGAATCTTCAGACATGACTACTCCACTATCACTATTAGTAGGGCAATGTAGGCCTCAGGCTATGCTTCCTCAAAACACACATATGGCAGTAGTTAATCATAGAAATTTTCCCGCGCATGAAATCAAAATGTTAAGCGGCAAACAGGGGATGTGGCGATCGCGCATGTTCGCACAAACGGTATCAACGCTCTTACAGTTAGATCTCCTTCACACAAATCTTGACGCTAGGGGTTATAAATAGTTACTGCATCCATAGATAATTCTTTTGCCTGCATTCTCCCTGCATCTTCTTCTTCCTCTCGCCACTTGACCCTTCGAGCTCCTAGCGAGAAAACCCTAGCAGAGAAATCCCATCTCCACTCTTTCTTCCAATCAAACTCAATGGCGAGTAGCAGCAATACTCCATCAAAGGTGGCGGCTCCTGAGGCTTCCAAGGAACCATCAAAGGGAGTTTCCATCTCGCGAGAGGGGGTGGTGATTACCATCTCTACCATGGTGGAAACCATCGGTGATGACCAGAAAAGGGTGATGCTCAAAGCCGTGGAGGAGGTAGCCGAGTCCCACAAGGGAGTGTGGAGGGGCTCTGAGCTTATTGCGAAGCACCTGAAGGAGCTTGTCGCTGAGGGATACCTCCCCTCTACGGAGGGACTTGTCTGGAGGCCGGCGTCGGCCAGCGAGGTTGTTTCTTCTCTCCAAGATGGAGGTAAGGTCTACCTGAAAGCACAGCTGGTACGCGGCATTTCCTTCCCAGTCTCCGACTTCTACCTTGAGGTCCTAAGACACTTCCGGGTTCTTCCTCACAACCTATTCCAATAGCAACCTAGTACTTAGCTTATGTAGCTTTGTGCAAAGGATATCTAGGGATTAGGCCTAGATTAGATTTGTTTATCTATTTTTTTACCATGAAGAGAGAGTTCAGAGATTCCAAGTATGAACTTCGGAACTACGGAACCATAAGTTTTAAGGTGCATCCAGGCCGGCAATTCCCTGACATTGTTGGCCATGAGTCTTGAAAGAACTGGCAAAAGACATATTTCTACGGCCTAGACATTCCTCTGGCCGACCGACAAGACTCGTACGCCGACTTTGTCGATGGAGCTTCCATCATGTCCACCACCTAGAGGTACCAATCCCTTCTTCCTTTTGACGATGAAGCCTCCCATGTTGTAAGGCTGATAGAGTGGCTGGTAGACGAAGGCGTGACCGGCTTGGACCTAGCCATGTGCTGGTTCAAAAGGAGGATCCAACCTCTGCAGCACCACACCAAGCTAATGCATGAGTATTCTAAGGAGAGGAAAGATCCCATGCGGATTTCCGAAGATAACTTCTCCAAATATTCCATCAAGTTCTGGCTTAAGGATATCGTCAAGGTGAAGGACGAGAAGCGTGGCTTCATCATCACCTATGACATGTTTGAGTGAGGTAAATGCCCAGAGGTAACCATGTTTCCTTTATTGCTTTTTGTATATACTCTAAGTTCTCTGTCTTGGATGCATCAATCATCTAACATGTTTGTATTCCATCAGCTAGCAAGCTTGCCTGAGGAGAATATGGCCTCACAAGTTTACGATCCAAAACTAAAGGATGTGCATATTGTATCTGACGATGAGGCATCCAATGATGATCCAGCTTCGGCAACGCGAAAGCATAAGTGCTCCACCTCTGACGCTGCTACCGAAGGCAAGAAGAAGAGGAAATTGGAGAGTGGAGTCTCCATGAAATCCACGGCCACCTTAGAGACAGATAAGAAGAAGTCCACCGGCACCCCTTTAACCAAGGCACCTGCTGTAGTGTGAGTACTTTTATTCTCTGACTTTATTTTTTACCTTCTCATTCCTGTACTTATACTTCATATGTTTCAGGAAGATATTCGGTGTTAGTCTAAAGAGCACCTCCAAATATGTTGGAGGTTTCAAAAATATTCGTGAGATGTTGACCAAGTCCTCCCCCGCCGTTTCTCCCCCAACTCGTGTCGCCAAGCCTGCATCATGCTCCACCAGAACCTCGTCCCCTGTTGCACCTAAGACCTCCACCAAGGAGACAAACATCAATCCTACTCTAGATGTCTCAGGTTCTACAGACATGGACATCGTTCCCAGTGGCCAGGCGACGCAGGAGAGCACTTCTTCTCAAATAGTTGAAGCTCCGGCTAAGGTTGACATTGAAAAAGAGAAGCAACTAGCGGAGGGAGCAGATGTGATGGCGATAACAACAGCCAAGTCGAGTCACTCTACACCGTCTACTACTATGATAATGCAAAAGGCGGTTAGAGCTTCATCCGTACCTCTGGCTGGTCCGCCTTCTATGCCTCTGACTCCACCAACGCTAAGTCTGGATGATCTTGTCCAGCAAGCAAATGTTATTTATAATAATGCCAGGACCTTCCATGATGCATACGACACTGCAGCAAACAATCTCAAGATTATTTGCATTGTGAGTCTTTGATCTTTACATTTCACTTTATAATATATCCCACTGTAGTCCCTGAGCTCTTAGGAGGAAAACCATAAGTTATTGGCTTAAGTTCTCCAAAAGGAACTAAGTGTAAAACTTGATAGTGCAGCCACCGAGTTTCTAGGTAGAATGAATAATTCCGGCTAGATACTCTAAGAGAGGCATACATAGGTTAAAATATGATACTGTAGCCCCCGATCCTCTAGGTGAAACTAAAAACTTCTGGCTAGATTCTCTAGAGAAACTAAGCATGTTACTTGTGCATAATGAGAATAACCGGAGGAATGCCGCCAATGAAAGGTTTGCCAAGCTGCAAAAGAGCTGGATCTTGAAAAGGGTAAAATAGCCTTTCTGAAGGAACAGATCAAAAAACAAGCGTCTATTCTCTTCCAACATCTCCCTAATCCATTATTTTAGCTATTTCTTTTGAAAACTCATAATGCTTCACTATTCCGACTTGTAGAAGTTGCTGCCAAGGCTAAGAGCATTGTTGAACAATCCAAGCACATCCAAGAATTGGATGATGAGAACAAGATCCTGAAGAAAGACTTGGATGATGATGTCAAAGCGCATGAAGTTTCTATGAAGGCCGTGCAAGAATCTGCAAACACCGAGATGGAATGCCTGAAGAAGGAAATTGAAGATATAAGGAACAGAACCAATCTGCCTCAGAGGAGAATACTCGGGGCCTTGATATGTACAAGAAACTTCAGAAGGAGCATGCTGTCTTGGTGGAGACATGCCAATAGGATGAAACCACCATCTTTGGTAACTTTCTTCCATCTTTCTCAAATTCTGTAAGTCTGATTTTTTATATCATTGCAATACTCATGATCTTTTTCTGTTCCAAAAACGCAGCCCCCTTGGTTTAACCAGTGTGGGTGAAAATGCTCTGGATTCAAAGGAATGCATGATTCTTGCTAGCAACTTCATCAACACTACCATCACCCATGCGAAGGAGATAGCTCAGCGCCTGGACATCAACAACAAGGTGACAGATTATGTCGCCAAGTACTCGGAAATCCTCCGCCGAGCCCCCGAGAAAGTAAAGTGTTGGAAAGCATCCCCCATTCGGGATGCTGCTAGGATAGCCTTGTCCTTGGTGAAAACACACTATGATGAAGCTGACATGGACTTGGTAACCTCCAGTATGCCGAAGATTGACGAGTAAGGCAACAAGATTGATAGTACTGCTACCTAGAATTCCCTCGCCGGCTAGGATACTAAGGTTGCCAAGCTAGTCAAGGCTGATGTCTTAGTGCCTGTCGAGGAGATGGACAATGATCAATTGACATCGGATTCGTCCTTCAGGACCGTCTCCGAGCTTGATGATATGTCCAAGGTTGCTTCTCTTGTTGTTGATGATGCAGCATCAAAGACACCTGCATCAGAGCCATAAAACACCTTTTTGTATTAAATGTGTCTCTGCAATTTTTGTATGTATGCAGGAAACAATGTAGATGTAAGGCGGAAAACTTGGTTGCAAGCCTCGTGCTACTTATCTATGTCCGACATGTATATTTTTTTAAGGAAGTGTTGGCTTATCCATTATTAGTTTCTTATGCTTGACCTTTCATGATACGGAAGACTCGCAACACAGAACCATGTCCTCAGGTGATGATGCTTAATAGAACCATCAAGAGAACCTAAGAACAAAATTGCCGTCTTTGAGTGTTGAAATGTCACTACCTCGAATCCACATAAAAACAACAGAAAACATGTAGACCAGAAAACTTAAGGTAACGCTCGTAGGCGGAATTTTCACAAGTGTCAATGCATACTTGCACATAAAGGGTTTATACGATCCAAAAATGAACACTAAATAAGGCAAAAGACTCAAAAAATATGAGTGAACCAAATGCTTTATTTCATTCATCATAAAATATACTTATTACATAATTTAAAATATGCTAAGTGTAAAAGGGATGTAGTTGTGCTATGTTCCATGGCTGGTCGGTATCTAGATAATCATCACTAGGGTCACGTCGCTTATGCTTGTGATATTTTCATGGCCTATCTTTCAACTCGCGAATATCGACGAGGTAATAGGAACCATTGAGTAGTGCTTTTCTTATGACAAACGGTCCTTCCCAAGGCGGGAATAGTTTGTGTGACTTTTTGTGCTTGAGGCGAAGCACAAGATCCCCCGCTTTAAACGAGCGATGCCTAACGCGGTGACTATGGTAGCTATGTAGCTTCTCCTAGTAGATGGTGGATCTCTGGCATGCCAAGACGTGTTCTTCCTCGAGCGGGTCCATAGATAAGTGTCTGGATTCTTCAACGTCATCTTCGTCGTAGGTGGTGACTCTTGGTACATCATGGAGGATGTTTCGGATGGTAGGACCGCTTCTGCTCCATAAACCATGAAGAACAGGGTCAAGCCGGTGGATATGTTAGGTGTCGTTTGTAAACTCCACAAGACAGATGGTAACTCCTCTGCCTAGGCTCCATCTACTCTATGTACTAGTGCTTCTAAGCGTGGCTTGATTCCTTGCAGAATTAATCCATTGGCCCTTTCAACTTGACCATTAGACTATGGGTGTGCCATAGATGCTAAGTCAAGGAGGATACCTTTATCTTGACAGTAATCCTCTACTTCTCCGAGTGATAAGTTGTTGCCATTGTCGGTGATGATGCTATGCGGGAGACCAAATCTCACCACTAGATCCCGGACAAATTTCAGGGTTGTTGCCCCATTGAGATTTCTAATGGGTTTAGCTTCAATCCATTTATTGAATTTATCACTAAAACTATCAGATGTGTAAACCCACAATATGTCGTCTTCAAGGGGCCAACCATGTCAAGCCCCCAGACTGCAAACAGCCAAGTAATTGGCATTATTCGCAATTCTTCAGCTAGAACATGTGGTTGCCTTGCATAGAACTGACATCCAATACAAGCCTGCACCAGCTTATTGGCGTCCTCCTTGGCGGTCGTCCAGTATAATCCTTGTTGGAAGGCTATGGAGACCAACGAACGGGGAGCGGCATGATGCCCGTAATATCCGAGATGTATCTCTCTAAGGATTTCCATACCTTGTTGCTGGGAGACACACCATAGGAGTACTCCTGTGGTGCTTCATTGTACAAATGGCCATCTATTATGGTATAGACTTTTACCCTTTGTACTATCTGCCGGCTTTTGACTTCATCGGCGGACAGTGTTCCGTCTTAAAGGTAGTCCATGAATGGTTTCATCCAAGCTAGAGAGGTCACTGTAACCGAGTTAACAAATGAACCAACTCTATCTAGGTTGTCGAGGTCTACTCCTTTCACGGATTGTGTCCGTAGATGCTTTTGGAAAACGCCCGATGGATTTGGTTTGCGAGCTGATCCAAGCTTTGACAGCAGATCTGTCGCCTGATTATCCTCCCTTTTGACATACCTGACTTCGTAGCCATCGAAGCACTTCACTATGTCGTCTACTTTGTCTCGATATGCCTCCATCATAGGGTTCCACGCGTTCCAGGTGTCAGCCACCTGCTGGGCAACCAAGTTGGAATCTCCACATCAAACTATGCTCTCATGCCAATATCCTTGTCGTGGTATTTCTGACAAGTACGCCATGAAGGGGTCCTCACAGTGCGTGTTTAGAGACATGGGGTAAGGCGGAGAGTTGGCGGGTACGAGGTAACACAACTTACCGAGGTTCAAGTCCCACAATAGGATCCAATGGGTGGAGTGTTGCCGACATGGAGACGAACATGCGCGGTAATTTCACCACGTCCTCCTTTTTGTTGCTTTATCATTTCGGATTTGCACGCGTAAAACTAGCTAATGATTAATTCCCTGCCTTTTATGAGTTTCGAGGTAGCGTAGGTTGTACCCTACGTCCTCCTCCTGACAGTTGAAGTGGAGAGTCACGTCTGAAGATTCCATCGAAGGCGGAGATTGTTCGGCTCTGGAAATGAAGACTGAAGGAATCTCCGGCTACGCAAGAGAGGATTGCAGGGTTCTTTGGGAGACCTTTGAGATATTTCTTGATGGATTACCAGTATCACATAGACGGAGCATTCAAGATTATAAGCAAGACGGCACGAGATCTCGAAGTCCTCCGGGGGCTACTGTTGGGGATATGCTAAATGGGTATCACCATAGCACGTCCTTATTCTGGATAACCCGGGTGGTCCACAGCTGGTAGCAAGGCATGTGGCCTGTTGGGCGGCCCAGTTAGATGGATCCAGAAGGCAGGCCCATGCCAAATAAAGGAAGGCTACGCAGGAGTCACCGACGTACTTGGAGCCTTGGAGTGCAAGACACGAAAGACTAGTTCGTATTAGTGTAGGACTCTTTACCTTGTCCGGCAAGGTCTTTTCCTATAACCCTAGGTTCTAGTGCCTTTATAAACCGGACCTGTGGGAGCCTTTAGGGCATAACCTAAATTTCTACGTACAACGTGCAACACCTCGCACAGCGAACCTATCTCTGTAACTCGGGGTATTGCCATTATAGTGATTTATAGTAGGATTAGAGTTCCGCCAACGTTGTGGGACTTGAACCTGGGTAAGCTGTGGTACCTCGTACCTGCCAAATCTCTGCCTTACCCCATGTCTTTAAACACGCACTGTGAGGACCCCTTCATGGTGTACTCATCGGTAATACCACGATAGTTGGCGCCCACCGTGGGGCAAGAGGCGCTTCGAGCTCTACACCGGGCGAGGTCCAATATCTTCGCGGGAATCAGCGACACCGTAGCCATCAGACGCGTTCTCTTCTCCGACAACTCCTGATCGTCCCTCCAGATGAGTTCTGGGTGCCGGTGAAGATGAACCCTATGCGCTGCTCCGTCATCCCCTTCGGAGACATCCACATCATCATCGACGAAACTAACTCGGGTCCTAGATCCCAGGAAGTGGGAAACTCGTCAAGCCCCGCACGGAACGCCTATGGGTAGGACACATTCGCGGAAGGATCTAGGCCGTACCTCTCTCTGGAGTATGGCGGCTCAGATCAGGAAAATTCAAGGCCCATACAAACCGCCCCTGTGCAGGATATAAAGGTGGAAGGACTCCACAAATCCGCTTGGCTTCCCTGAGCGTTAGAGATGCACATGTCACACTTTGTCGGCGTCGTCACCATCTTCGATCTGGCTAGATGCATTCAAAGAGATGGAGAACCTCCCCGCGAATACCTCGCCAGATGGATGACGGTGAGGGAAACCCTAGAGGGCGGCCATGCCGGCAAGCTCGTGTACCACTTCGTGGAAGGGCTCACACCCGAAACACTCCTCCGACATACCCTCCGAAGGTGGCAGGCCGTGGGTCCTCTCACCCTTAGTGAGATTGTCACAATCATCAACGAATACATGGACGCCAATGAGGAGGCTGAGGCCACGATCGTCGTCATAGCCGGAGGAGGAAACAACAACAACAACGACCCGCCTCCATCACTCTCCACATCCGCCGTCAACAACACCGAAGCCAACTCTGACTCCGTCCTTGACGCGCTATACACCGACATCAATATGGATGGCAGCGGCTCGGACGCTAACTCGGAGGAATAAGATGCTGTTATGAGGGAGGTCGAACAAGAGATTGAGAAGGATGAGCACGCCGTGAAGGCCAACACATCCCACCAGGTGCTAGTCTCCATTGGGAGCGTCATGGAAGAAGACAGACAGGAACCTAAGCGTGAGAGAGCTCTGCCCACACTAGCGGTTACCAGAGCGGCAACAACCAAGAAAGCTGCCGAGCCTTCGGCTCCGTACTAGGCCATGCCCCCTCTAGTTATTCGCCCACAACCGTCACAGGAGCTCACCACGGCCCCTAGTACTGCCAAGCAGACAAACCAGCCGCCAATGCCACCATCAACGTCTGCAGCTGGCAACCCATTGGTTACTCTTGCCGACAAGGCAATCTATGGCACACTCCTCATTGAGCCATTACCGTCGCCCATATTCAGAGAGTTATAGAGCTTGATGAGAAGCGTGCGGCAACCCTAGCGGAGGCCAAGTGCATTGCAAAGCAGGGCGCTAAGCTAGACGAAGACATGGCCAAGGCGCAACAATCTATCAAGGCGGCAAGAGCTATGGAGGCTGAGTACAAGCAGTTTCTACTGAAGCACAAGGCAAAGAAAGCACCAACTCACATCATCGAAGATCCCGGCGTTTGGCGCAGGTTGGGATATGAGGGATCCAAGCTGGCAAAAGACACCCCGTACATTGATTCCGAGGGGAGGCAAGTAATGCCAACTCCTGCCCTCAACATTGTCGTCGCCAAGACCCTCCTGGAGCAGGACAAGTCGCTATAAGCAGTTGCTCAGGTATATCACCTTTTCACCAAAGCATGCAAGGAATAGGAAAAGGCTACCTCGCAGAGTCTTGAGTCCAACTCGGAGCTTTGCCAGTCAACCCTGAACAGCCATAGAAGGCCAAAATCCCCCCATGACGAGGAATCCCATACAGGATCCACAGAGCGAAGACGGAGGGACACACAACAGGGCTGATGCCATACCCATATCCTATGATCATGGAGAAAAGACTCGCCCTCGTCGGTCGCTGTCCCTACCACCATCCCTGCGTCACGAGGAACCACAGCCATGCCACCGTACAAGCATGAGACCGCCTAGGCGTCCCTAGGTTGGCATTGTTATACGCGACCAGGGAGGGCAGCCCTGGCATGCTGGAGAGCGCAGTTGCATTGAAGGACATAGAAGTAGGTCCTACAAGGAACCGCCACGTCCGACAAGCAACCGCGACAGGCGTGAAGAGTTGCCGGAGGTAACAGCAAGAAGGCTAACCAACTGCCTCCACCGCCACAGTCGCCGCCTAGCAGCCATCATGGCAGAGGACACGGTGGATCTCATAGATCACACTGCAACTCCCCTCGCCATGACGGAAAAGGGAAGCAACCAGAGCCATATGATGCACATTCATGATTGGACAAGATCCTAGAATCTCGGGAGCTCCCATACCTTAGGCCACGTTGTTTTGGACCACTAATATAGGCCACAACTTACCCCAAAGGTCTCTGGATAGGCAAGACCATGAAGCCCTATGACGGTCCTGCCAGGTTAGCAACGTGGTTGTAGGATTATAGTGAAGCGATTCACATCGCAGGGGAAAACCCCAATGTCGCTGTCAAGTACCTCCCACTCATGCTGACCGGCACTGCCTGACAATAGATCGACGACTTGCCGGAGAAATCAATATGCAATTGGTTGGACATGCACGAAGCGTTCACTAAGGACTTCGAGGGTACGTACAAACGTCCCTGCACTGTCAGAGACGTACATCGGTGCGTACAAGAAAAGGATGAAACCTCTTGTGCCTACCTCTCTCACTAGCTGGATATGAAAAATTCCTACCCATGGGTGAACGAACAAACCGCTATGGCCACCTTCATCAATGGTCTGGAGAAGGGAACTCTACTCCGGCATACATTGAAGCACAAGCAAGACAACAATGAGCTCAACCTCAACCCGATGATCGCCATGGCCAAAGAGTTCGCCGCTGCTGATGACGACGTGTGCGGATTGTTTCTAGCAATAGAAATCCCTACCCAGGCTAGAAAAAACAACAATAATAAGCGGAAGACTCCGCCTGAAGAAAAGCAAACAGCCGGCATGGTCGCGGCAACATTCACTGGCAGAGGAGGAGGCAGACAACATGGACATGGCCGGGGGGCTAGCCATGGCTAGAAGAGGAGTGATTCTACACCCTTAGTTCCCCGCGTTCCCCAAACGTACGAAGAGTACCAGGATATGTCGAGTTTCGTCCACCTCGACGCAAATAGAAAAGCCACCCACACCAACCGCCAATGCGAGTTTGTTAATGACCTCAAGGAATACCCTGAGTCCGGCTACAAGCAAAGTCAGAAGAACAAACCCTGCGGAAAGGGCAAATGGAAGAAGAAGGAGGAGGAATCCAAGGAATCAAGCGATATGGATGAAGACGTGGAACCCAAGTCTTCCGACAAGGGAGAGGTTAAAGGGAAAATCCCTTCTAAAAGAAGGCTCCATGTTACCATACCTTCCTTGGTGCCCCCACCGTCCGGGCTCAGAAAACCTCACTGGGGATACTGATGGCTACACTCCCTTCGGTTCCTCAATACGTCAGGTGGTCGAAGATTCCAATTACTTGGGATAGGAAGGATCACCCAGACCTTATCCCAATAGAGAACCAGTATGGCATGGTCATCAACCCTTTGATTGACGGCATAGACTTCACCAAGTGCCACGTGGATAGTGGAAACAACATCAACATCATGTACCTAGATACACTGCACAAGATGAACTTGACGGAGACCTAGCTAAGGACGAGCAACACCATGTTCCATGGGGTTGTCCCCGGCCGATAAGCAAATTCCCTGGGTTGCATCACCATTCCGGTCACTTTTGGTGATGTCAACAATTACCGCCAAGAACACACGACCTTTGAAGTGGTGCCTTTCAAGAGCGTGTACCACGTTATCTATGGGTGCGACATCTTCCACTCCTTCCTCGCAAGGCCATGATTTGTCTACAACAAGCTCAAGATACCCAAACCAAACGGCATCATCACCATTGACGGAAGCTTCACCAAGGCACGAGAGTGCGAGCTCAGTGAAGCCGCCTTCGTCGAAGCAGTTCTCTACGGTGAGGAGTTCAAGGAGATCTAGAACCAGGTCGACGCCTCGGAGATGCCGGCTTTGAAGAAGCAGATCACTGCTGCCGAACCCGCATTCAAGGCCGCCATCAAGACCAAGCAGGTGGAGCTTGTTGAAGGAGATTCCTCCAAGACCACTGCCACTGGCGCGGACCTGGATCCCAAATAGGAAAGCACGCTCGTCAAGTTCCTCCATGAGAACATGGACATCTTCGCCTGGCAACCTATTGACATGAAAGGTGTACATAGGGAACTTGCCGAGCACATCTTGAATATTGATCCTAATGCCAAACCGGTGAAACAACCTCTACGATGCTTTGGTGATGAAAGAAGAAGGGCTATAGGCAAAGAAATAGCTAGGTTACTTAAGGATGGCTTTATCCGAGAAGTAATTCACACCCGATGGGTGGAAAATCATGTACTTGTCCCCAAAAAGGGAACCAATGAATTAAGAATGTGCGTCGATTACACCGGCTTGAACAAAGCGTGTCTGAAGGATCTGTTTGCTTTGCCTCGCATTGACCAAGTCATTGATTCGACGGCTGGCTCAGCACTTCTGTGTTTTCTCGATGCCTACTAAGGTTACCACCAAATCCGGATGCGGAAGTCAGACGAATTGGCCGCTTTGTTCACCACACCCTATGGCACGTATTGCTATGTCATTATGCCCTTTCGGCTAGAAAACGCTGGTGCTACCTACCAGCGGACAATGTAACATTGCCTACACGACCAAATAGGTTGCAACATACACGCTTATGTGGACTATATCGTGGTAATGTCAAAGAAATCAAATGATCTTATCGTCGACTTGTAGGAAACCTTCGACAATCTCCGGAAATACAACATGATGCTGAACCCCAAGAAGTGTGTATTCGGGGTACCATCTGGCAAGCTGTTGGGCTTCATCGTTTCGCACCACGGAATCGAGGTGAACCCGGAGAAAATCAAGGCCATCCTTGACATCAAATGTCCGACATGCCTGAAGGACATACAAAGGCTCACATGTTGCGTAGCAGCAGTAAGTCGGTTCATCAGCCGACTTGGGGAGAAGGCTATGCCGCTCTACAAGTTGCTCAAGAAGGCGGACAAATTCATATGGACAGACAAAGCCGACACAGCATTTCAGGAGTTGAAGAGAATACTCTCCTCCCTACCAATACTTGCAGCACCGGTGTCAAGGGAGCCTATGTTAGTTTACATGGTGGCAACCAACCGAGTAATCAACATCGTCATCGTGGTAGAGCGCAAGGAGCCAGTGCATGAATACAGAGTTCAACGACCAGTTTACTACGTAAGGGAGGTCTTGACAGAATCCAAGTAGCGTTACCCACACTACCAGAAGATAGCTTACGGAGTTTTCCTTGCTTCATGAGCGTTACCAAGGCATTACTTCCAAGAGCATCCCATCACAGTGGTGAGCAAAGCTCCACTATCCGACATCATCAACAATAGCGACGCTAAAGGAAGAGTGGCAAAGTGGGGCATTGAACTTGCCGCCTTTGAAATCACTTACAAGAGTGATACGTTGCAAATGTATCTATAATTTTTGATGTTCCATGCTTGTTTTATATCTACTTTCTTATGTTTTGACCACACTTTGGAGTATTTTTATACACTTTCTTGGACTAATCTATTAACAAGATGCCAAAGTGCCAGTTGCCTGTTTTCTGCTGTTTTTGGTTCAAGAAAAGTTAGAAAATGAATATTCTTGGAATTGGACCGGACAAAAGCCAAAGTCGATATTTTACCGGAAAACTCACAGAGCTAGAAGACGATACAGAGAGGGGCCAGGGGCTAGCCACACCATGTGGTGGCGCGGGTCCCCCCTGGCCGTGCCACTAGGTGGTGTGGGCCCCTGGTCCACCCTCTGACATCTCCCCTTCGCCTATAAGAAGCCTCCCGATGAGAAAACCCTAAATAATCCAGCCTCCAGCCACAAAAAGTTCCGCAGCGCCGCTGCCACTGAAGGGGAGATTCAGGGGACTGAAAGTCTCTGTTCTATCAACCTACCAGGACGGGGAAGTGTCCCCGGAGCCATCTCCATTGATCTCCACCACCATCTCCATCGCCGTTGCTGATTCCCATGATGATGAGTGAGTAGTTCTTCCTCGAGGCTAATGGTTCTACCGGTAGCTATGTGTTCATCTCTCTCTCTCTATGCATGATCATATTGTGATCATGATCTTTGTAATCAAGTAGATCTACATTGCTACTCAAGTGCTTTAATAGATCTCTGGCTCTCCCTACGTGTGTGAAAGTGATAGCGTGCACACCATGGTGGCACTTAGGCTAGAGATTACAAATACTTGTTATGAGTTATATTTGGAGTTGGATGTCTCTATGAAATTGTGGTGTTTGTTGGAACCATCTAGTGCTCAAGGTGATAGTGAGGGGTTATCTAGATGGGGAAAGCGAACTTTGAGGAGTGCTGTTATAGCCCTACCATGGATTAGAGTGTCCAACTGGAGAGTAGTTCAGAGTAGTATCATAAAGAGAAGATATTTATATGAGAGTGTTTACTAGTGAAAGTATGATCCCTAGGCCTTGTTTCTAAGCATTGAAACACCGTTTGCAACTAGATCTGTTACATGTTTTCTTGCTTCCATCTTTATTTCAGATTGCCTTTAGTCTCTTCCTACCCGTCAAGCTCTTTTCTGGCACTGTTGTCTTATATCCATACCACTTGCATTTCACTATCTCTTTGCCGAACTAGTGCACCTATACACCTGACAAGTGTATTGGGTGTGTTGGGGACATAGGAGACTTCTTGTATCTTGATTGCAGGATTGCTTTAGAGGGATACCTTTGACCACTTCCTCCCTGAGTTCGATAAACCTTGGGTAATCCACTTAAGGGAAACTTGCTGCTGTTCTACAAACCTCTGCACTTGGAGGCCCAACAACTATCTACAAGAATAGAAGTGCGTAGACATCAAGCTATTTTCTGGCACCGTTGTCGGGGAGGTAAGGTAAAAGGTACTCACATCCTCTGGCTACTAAGTTATCTTCTAGTATTGTTGTTGGTGTGTGAGTGCTAGAAGTTATTTCCTTTAGATTCTGCAATTATATCTTTTTGTTTCTTGTTTTTATTTTCACTAGTTAGACTTAGTGGAAAACAACAACAAAATTAGAGAGCTTTATAGTATTTATCTTGAGTTAGGACATGAAGTGTTTGAAGAGAAAATTAAAAAACCTATGGAACTTTATTTGCATGCTAATAGCAATGTTGTTAGTATGAATTATTTGGACACCATTATTGCTAATGCTATGGAAAATTCTAAGCTCGGGGAAGCTAGTTTTTATGAAAATGATCTTTTTAGTTCCCCAACTTTGGAAGATAGCTATTCTATTGCTTATGATGATACCAAACCTCCAATATATGATGATTACAATGATGAATATGATATTTTCAGTCCACCTACTATTGAGGAGAAAATTAATTATGATTACAATATTCCTCCTATATTTGATGATTATGGTGATGAGAATAATAATGATAGCTATTTTGTTTATGTGGAGTGTCATAATTATTATATGCATGTGGCTCATGATAAGAATGTTTTATCTGATAGTTATATTGTTAATTTTATTCATGATGCTACTGAAAGTTGTTGGGTCCGCAGCATAGAAAACAAAAATTTTCCTACGGTGTGAACTAAACGCCAAGATCTATCTACTAGGTACAAAGCAACGGATGGACATACATCCAACAAGAACTTACCCTCGTAGACAACGAGCTTTGTTAACGAGTAGGAACTCGTGGTTGATGTAGTCGTACACTTGCCGATCTCAAGATCGTGATGAAGTCCAGCAGGTCCGGCTCCAGCATGTCCATCAGATCCAGCTCCAGCACCACCAAGTCCAGCACCGCAAAGCAGCGGTGCATCCGTGATCGCACACACGTCCGGTACCCCGACAACCTTCATCCCTCGCTCCAGCAAAGCAGCGGAAGTAGCAACTCCTTTCCAGATAAAGCCACCGGGAACATGTATCTCGCTAATCCGAGACCATGGGGAAATAATACTAGAGGGGGAGAGAGATCCTTCACAAGGAGGTGTGAGTGAGAAGTGAGGAGAGGGGGGACTTTTATAGGAGGAGGGGAGGGTACCCCTCCCATGACCGGCGCCCCATGGAGGTGACCCTTCACCTCCCCCATTCATGTGGTGGTAACTCCCTCCACATAAATTTGCCTCTTCACATTCTCCATTAAAGTCTCCACTTTAAATGCATTAAATTTCTCCAAATTTAATGCTCTCTCATTTAATAAAACTATTTTATTAGTTTTATTCAGAATTTTTTAATTACTTTAATTAACAACTATTCACATAAAACCCCCTGCAACATTTCAATATTACATGCAAAACCAATTTCAGCAATTTCACCCAAAACAGTTTCGGTGTCTATTTAAATAATTCCAGCGCTTTCTTAAATCTTTATCTAAAACATATTTGATCCAAATGGTGTCGGTATCCCTTAAGTGTGTCACCCTACGGTTCGCGAATAATGCAGACATGATCGAGACCGCTCTCAGATCAATAATCAGAAGCGGGACCTGGAGATCCATACTGACTCCTACACATTCAACGATGACTTCTGTGATCGTGAGAACCTTTAACGCTAGTAACTAAATCCCTTTGTCCCGCGATATATTACATGTCCGAGATTCGATCATCGGTATCTCCATACCTAGTTTGATCTTGTTACCGACATGCACTCTTTTCTCGTTCCCGTGATATAACATTCTAGTGATCACACCACTTGCTTGCAAGCTATTTCAATGTGATATCACCGAGAGGGCCCAGAGTATATCTATTTGTCATCGGGATGGACAAATCCCACTCTTGATCCATGATCCTCAACATAACACCTTCGTAGCACTGAACCCACCTTTATAGTCACCCTGTTACGGTGTGACGTTTGATGTTATCAAGATACTCTTCCTGTGTTAGCAATTAACATGATCTCATGGTCTAAGGATAAAGATTACTTTGTATGATGTTATAGCAATATAAACATAATGACTTTTATCATAATGCTATACTTCGGATGAATGTTCATCACATCATTCCACCAATGTTGTGACCTCGTTATTAACAACATCCAATGTCCATGATCAGGAAACCTTGATCATCTTGTTAATCAATGAGCTAGTCTATAAGAGAGGCATGACTAGGAACCTTTTATTTGTTTATTAAACACATATGTATTGGAGTTTCCTATCAATACAATTATAGCATGCAAAATAAACATTTATCATAAACATGGAATAAGATAATAACAACTTTATTATTGCCTCTCGGGCATATTCCCTTCAGTCTCCCACTTGCACCAGAGTCAATAATCTAGTTTGAAAAACTTTGCGTATTGAACACCTATGGCTTTCTGGTGTTGCATATACGCTATTGCTAGTGGTTAACATAATCTCTGGATCTGACAGTTTCAGGTTCGTGTGTATTTGCATGTCTCTGCGTCTCTACGCATCACTCATTCTCAAATGAGATGGCATTGTATAGATTTGGTCCTTTGGTGAGACCTTTAGTTCATTCGGCTCAAAATATGTTGATATTATTGTCACACAATATATCTTCATAGTATTAGCCCACTTTTAACCACACCTAGTTTGATAACAAACTACTTAACACAAATGCCCTCCTATGCTGCTACTATAGCAGTCATATACTTAGCCTTTTGTTGTAGTATCCGTCACAATATCTCAACTTTGGAACTCATCCAAATCCATCATGGAACATCCTTTCCATTATATTGTGCCACCCATAGTTTAAATTGAGATAAATTTAATTTGTATCTTGTGACAAAACTACTATCAATGTAACACTTTACAATGAACTACCTTTAACTATTTGTCACTTATACATGATATATTCTTAGTTCTTCCAAAGCTCCTAAGAATATCTTTACTATTGTCCAATGATCATCTTATGAATCATTCTGGTATATGCTCATAACATTTAGAGCATAGGACATTCTGGATATATACATATCATGGTATAATCGATCATAATTTTCATGTGATTTTACTCACCAAGTGTTGAAACACTTGAATCTTGATACAATCCTTTCCATGCAGCAAGAACCTTTCTTGTTGTTTCCATATTGAACCCTTTCAATATCTTATATATGTATGTCTGGCACAACCATATTAGCGCCTTAATCTATCCATATAGATAGTGATGCCTAATATTCTGGGTTTGCCCAAGTCTTTCATCGAAATCTTATTTTAATGAAATCCTTAACTTGTGTCAATTCAAGGTACATCATTTCCAATCAACAATATGTACTCTACATAATGTATTAGAAATATGTCTCATCGCTCCCACTTAATTTCTTGCAAATGCAAGCATCTTCATCATCTCCGATGAATTTAAACTCTTCTAACAGTTTCATCATGGTGAAGATTCCAACTCCGCTATGCTTACTTCAAGTATTGAAGTTTACATGCCCATTTAGCACCCTTTGAATTAACAAAACCCTTCGGACCATGTCATGTACATGTCCTAGGTTACCGTTCTATTATAAGAACCTTGTTTTGTTTATTCAACTACCATATACAAAATTATATGTAGTGGTTGCTACATTAATCCGTCAAGACTATATATCGCTATGAAAGATCAAATCTTGTCATAGTCAACTCATTGAACATTGCCGTAAACTTCTTTCCGACATGTCGACTATTTCATAGATGTCAAACATCCATGTTTATTTCTTTATAGATCCAAACACGACCGATAGGCTTCACGCCTTTCCGGAGGGTCTTCCAAGTTCAGAAACTTGATTTCTCGTGTATGGATACTATCACGGATTCTATGACTCCTAGTCATTTTATGGAATTAGGGCCCATCACCGCTTCTTTGCATGTAGTCGGTTCATCATTGTCAAAACAATAACGACTTGCTTATCAAATCTTACTATTTGATTCTTACCGACCCACACGGTTCTATAGGAACTTTAATCTCCGATATCACACCTTTTGTAATCACGAGAGCCATGAGCATTGTGGCCGCCACCGGGACACTTTCCGGTGCTGCGCTACTTAGCACATATAGCTAAGGTTCAACAACCTTATCAAAGTTCTATTGTCCTCCCACTTAACTTTTGACGAAAAATTCCTTCTCAAGAAACTTGACGTTCCAAGCGACAAACTCTTTTGTCCTCGGTGTTATGGAGAAATTCCCAACAAATTCTTTGGGATAACCTACAAAGACGTGCTTATACGACTTTGGTTGTAAACATTTTACTTATGCATAGCATACCAAAATTTAAGAAAAGACAATTCGGGTTTTATCCCAAACCATAACTCATATGGTGTCATTTCAACGGATCACGATGGTGCTCTTTTCAGTGTAAAAGCGGTAGTCTCTAAAGCTTCAATCCTTAAAACATAATGGCAGTTTTATAAATGACACCCTTGACCTTACCATGTCAAACATGGTTTGATTTTATCTCTCGAATATGCCATACTCCTATGGTTTATCGGGAAACACAAATCATGGAACAATTCCTCAAGTCTTAGGTGTTTTTGCTAAATCATGTAACTGAAATATCTTCCTTTATGATCAAATCATAAACTCTTTATTTTCTTGTTACAATGATTTTCCACTTCATCTTGAAAGTCTTTGAACAATTTTCAAATGTTTCATACTTCTTCCTTATTAAGTAAATATACAGATATATTCACTCAAATTTTCGGAGAAAGCATATGAAGCAAAAAGATCCATCGCATATGGCTACACATAATGGACTATGCACATCAGCATGCACAATTTCCAATAAGCTAGTCATCCGTTCCTCTCTGTCCTATGAATGGAGTTTCAATTATCTCGAGGAAAGTCTCACAAGCGTCAATTGATCAAAATCAAAGACTCCAAAATTCCATCAACATGGAGTTTCTTCATGTTTTCTTTCAAATATAATTCAAACAGCGATGTCACTTCATAAGTGATCTTTCAATCATTTGTCTTGCGACATTTTAGCAATAGTGTTTATGGATGTGATTTCTCCAACTAGACTTGTAAAAGTTCATCCATCCTTTATGGAATACGGTAATTATTTGAACAGCCATTGTTCTCATAATACCGGAACAAAATAACAAATATTTAAACAAATCTTGAAGGCTTGGTTTGATGACAACGAAAAACACAATAACACTTTATTTGTTTTCGATGAACATCATCACTCATTCTCTTGCTGGTTACTTAGGCCATTGTAGTTCATGAATTGCATTGTCCTGTATGACACTTCATACCAACCAATTCGGTATCCAATACCGATATCCAATACCTAAGAACCACATTGTTTAACAAGCAAGGAATATAGCCATAACATGTATATCTTCTATATACCTAAGTTGGACATCTCCAACCTTTTACTTTCTGCCAAATATTTTATAGATTCTCTTTCAGCAATTCCTTTTCTTTTAAAAGAATCTATCAACATCAATAGTGGTGTCATCAACATGACACATGGTACAAAGCATATATAGTCAAATACTAATACCTTTGGACTTGCACTTTGAAGTGGATCACCATCATCAACTGTTTGGTGTTCTTTCAAAAATCCATTCTTTAGTAATCTATTAGTGTAGTAAACATTTTACTTACATCTTCTATTCATCCTTATCATGACAACTTTCATGATCAAGCTACTATAGCCTATAAGGAAGAATCGCGAGTATAATATCAGTTCCCAAAACCTTTTTGGTAGATTCGGATGCCTAACATCTCCATCCTTCACAAATTCTCATACAATATGAGAACATGTATTTTGCTAAATTATACTCTATCATAATGCAACCAAAAAACATTGTTTCAGATATCACAATATCTTTCACACATGATGGTTTCTGAAACAATTTTCAGCTCCAATATAATCTTGATATTAAAACAAGTTTTTGAATATCAATAATCATGGAGGCAAACATGATACTTTAGATACTAACATTGGAATTCTTACTCTTGATTTAATACTACTTATTAAGCTTCATGGAGTAAATAGAGTTTGCTGAAAGTTTGCAATAGGACTTATAAACTTTGAATTGACATTCAAAACAATACGATACCAGTTCGTAAAGTAAATATCCAGAATTCTATAGTTCTATTATCTCAAATAAAAACTAAGCATAAGGTAGAAAACGAATGCCAATGACTACAACAAACTATGAAAATTCACTTTGATTTAATTTATGACAAATTGAGTTCGACTAATCCAAATTAGAAATGAACTCCCACTCAAAAACGACATCCCTCGTGCCTTTTTGCTGATTACATGAACCAAATCCACTACACCAAGTCCGATCATCACGTGAGTCAGTGTAGCTTCAAAGGCGAGCATCAATATGGTCATCACATCAACTATATGACTCATGCTTAACCTTTCGGTGTGTGTTCTGAGGCCATGTCTGTACATGCTAGGCTCACCAAGTAAGAACCTTAGTATTCGCGTGTGTAAAACTGTCTTACACCCGTTGCATGAAAGCGTAGAGTTGAGAACACCCGATCATCACGTGATGTCTCGAAACACGATCCATAGAACGGTGCATACTTAAGGAAGAACACATTTTTACCTTGATATCTAAAAGAGGGATCATCTTACAATGCTATAGAAAGCGCCAAACTAGCAGTATAAGATGCTAACATCTAATGTGTAAAGTGAGATGATATGGTCCATGCATTTGATCTCTATCACTTGCATCGTGGTATGATCTCTATCATTCCTTTGTGTGTAAGGCCAAGGTCTATGGAACTTACACGTTGAGTGTGTTGTAAGAGTATCTATCATACATCTACTTACAACAATACCATATCAATACACTAGCCCAGCAATGATCTAAACTAGATGCCTCTAATTTATCAATTGCAAGTTTTACGTGGCTTAGGGATTTCGGAGATAGAACCGTTCTTACCTACGAACATGAACCACAACGAGGATAACTAATTTATTAGCAACTCGTTGTAAATCAGATATTGTCTATAGTAGGAGAGACAGACACCCGCCAGCCACTTATGCAAAACAAGTTGCATGTCAGTCGTGGAACCGATCTCATGTACGATGACATGTAAGGTCGGTCCGGGCTGCTTCATCCCACTATGCCACCAATATCCAAAATACATAGAAGATGCAATAAAATGATCATCATCGCCCACATATAAACATATGTGTACTACCCGTGCAAAGCACCTACGCATAGATCAGGCTCTGATACCACTGTTGGGTCCGCAGCATAGAAAACAAAAAAATTCCTACGGTGTGAACTAAACGCCAAGATCTATCTACTAGGTACAAAGCAACGGGTGGACATACATCCAACGAGAACTTACCCTCGTAGACAATGAGCTTTGTTAACGAGTAGGAACTCGTGGTTGATGTAGTCGTACACTTGCCGATCTCAAGATCGTGATGAAGTCTAGCAGGTCCGGCTCCAGCACGTCCATCAGATCCAGCTCCAGCACCACCGAGTCCAGCACCGCAAAGCAGCGGTGCATCCGTGATCGCACACACGTTCGGTACCCCGACAACCTCCGTCCCTCGCTCCAGCAAAGCAGCGGAAGCAGCAACTCTTTTCCAGATAAAGCCACCGGGAACATGTATCTCGCTAATCCGAGACCATGGAGAAATAATACTAGAGGGGGAGAGAGATCCTTCACAAGGAGGTGTGAGTGAGAAGTGAGGAGAGGGGGGCCTTTTATAGGAGGAGGGGAGGGTACCCCTCCCATGGCTGGCGCCCCATGGAGGTGACCCTTCACCTCCCCCATTCATGTGGTGGTAACCCCCTCCACATAAATTTGCCTCTTCACATTCTCCATTAAAGTCTCCACTTTAAATGCATTAAATTTCTCCAAATTTAATGCTCTCTCATTTAATAAAACTCTTTTATTCGTTTTATTCAGAATTTTGTTAATTACTTTAATTAACAAACATTCACATAAAACCCCCTACAACATTTCAATATTACATGCAGAACCAATTTCAACAATTTCACCCGAAACAGTTTCGGTGTCTATTGAAATAATTCTAGCGCTTTCTTAAATCTTTATCTAAAACATATTTGCTCCAAATGGTGCCGGTATCCCTTAAGTGTGTCACCCTACGGTTCGCGAATAATGCAGACATGATCGAGACCCCTCTCAAATCAATAATCAGAAGCGGGACCTGGAGATCCATACTGACTCCTACACATTCAATGATGACTTCTGTGATCGTGAGAACCTTTAACGCTAGTAACTAAATCCCTTTGTCCCGCGATATATTACATGTCTGAGATTCGATCATCGGTATCTCCATACCTAGTTTGATCTCGTTACCGACATGCACTCTTTTCTCATTCCCGTGATATAACATTCTAGTGATCACATCACTTGCTTGCAAGCTATTTCAATGTGATATCACCGAGAGGGCCCAGAGTATATCTATCCGTCATCGGGATGGACAAATCCCACTCTTGATCCATGAGCCTCAACATAACACCTTCGTAGCACTGAACCCACCTTTATAGTCACCCTGTTACGGTGTGACGTTTGATGTTATCAAGATACTCTTCCTGTGTTAGCAATTAACATGATCTCATGGTCTAAGGATAAAGATTACTTCGTATGATGTTATAGCAATATAAACATAATGACTTTGATCGTAATGCTATACTTCGGATGAATGTTCATCACATCATTCCACCAATGTTGTGACCTCGTTATTAACAACATCCAATGTCCATGATCAGGAAACCTTGATCATCTTGTTAATCAACGAGCTAGTCTATAAGAGAGGCATGACTAGGAACCTTTTATTTGTTTATTAAACACACATGTATTGACGTTTCCTAGCAATACAATTATAGCATGCAAAATAAACATTTATCATAAACATGGAATAAGATAATAACAACTTTATTATTGCCTCTCGGGCATATTCCCTTCAAAAGTTATTATGTGAGAGGTAAACATGGTTTTATGTATCTCAACAATATTAAGTTTCCCCTCTTTATGTTGAAAATTTTGAAGTTGCACTTGTTTTGCTTTCCTATGCTTGCTGCTTTATACTTTCATGACTTGTTTCTTTACAAGATTATTTTTTATAGGAAGTGGGTTAGACTTAAATCTGTTTTGAATTTTCTTCTTGATGCTCTCTTTTACTTCAATTCATATTTCTTATGTGAGCATCATCGAAATTATCATGCCTAGCTCAAAGGCTTTAAAGAAAAGCACTTATTGGGAGATAACCCAAAAGTTTTAGTTGAGTCTTGGAAGTTATTATCTCTGTAATAACCTCTCCTTATCATTTTTGTGTGGTTTTTGTGCCAAGAGTAACCTCTAATGAGAGAGAAGTAATACTTGGGAAAATTGCTATCCCGAAACAGATTTTTGTGCTTCGCTATAAAAATTCGTGAAAAATCTCTGTACATCGGTTTGAGTTGTAATTGTTTGTGCTTATGCCCCAGGTTATTATCCAACTTTAGTTAGTTCAACACTTTTTGATTTGAGCAATAGAAGGTCTTCGAAAAAATTGGTTTTTACCTGCTGGTCTGTTTTGACAGATTTCTGCCATTATTTGCATTTGCCTCTTAATCTCTTTCTCTTTGAGTTCTCTTTGATCATTTGAACTTTTTAAAGGAAGTGATACAGTAGCTTGTGTTTTAATGGAAGTTTTACTTGTGTTGAAACTGAACCAAAATACTTATTATCTTGAGTGCACTAATGTTGCTAATGAAGATTGTGTGAAGTTTTGTATGAAGGAAATTTTTGAGTGTAGGGAAGAGTAATGTAATAAGATGAAGTATGGACAAAAGCTCAAGATTGGGGATGCCATCCGTGTCACCCCAATAAATATCCAAGAAGTACAAGCGTCAAAGCTTGGGGATGCCCAAGGCATCCCCTTCTTCATCAATAAAAATCTCAGGTTTCTTCCAAACACTTCATTTTTATTGTTTCATGCATAGTTGTGTTGTTCTTGGAGCATCTTTGTTTTTGTTTTTTGTTTTCATTTGCTTAGTTTGCTTGAATAAATTGGTTGGACCCCCTCATTCATACATTAGTTTTCAAATAAGATTGGTTTGGATTGGAAAAGAGTAGTAAAAAGTTCATGCTTAAGTGGTAAAAAGGAGCTTGTTTTTGACTGTGGCCTATGCTTTGTCATTTCATGCTTGATATTTTTTTGGCTTTATGCTTAGTGATTTTTGCTGTAGCATGACATGTTATAAACAATTGAGATTGCTTAATGTGCCTTGAAAGAATCCTGCATTGTTTTAGCATATTAAAGCATAGTATTGTGGTATTCTCCTTTAATGCTTTATTTGGGTTGACTTGGCGCATGCTCACACCATGTTAAGACTATCCCAAGTCACCATAGCCTCTATGATCATTTAGTTTTCGACTTGTAATATCACTTAATGCTTTAATTAATAATGTTTTGTCGCTTTGCATGATTATGGCCATTATTGCTCTCTTAGTTGGCCGGTCCCAGTCTTTTGCTAGCCTCCATACCAAGCATGAGTTCCACTCATGCATCCAACTCCAAATAAAACCAAGTTATTCCAAAGAGTCTACCATACCTACCTATTAGCATTTTCTATTCCAAGTATATTCATGATTTTATCTACCTTCCGAATTAAACTTGTTATGTGAAAATTAGTGATTAAAAGCTGTCACGAACTTGATGGCACACTTTAATTTCTTGCACTTAATAATCTTGAACCATTGTGTCCATCTTTGATTGCGTATATGCTTGCGCTTTATAAGTTGAAGTTAGAAGAACCATGTATCATGGGGAACTCTTTCAACATTGCACTTATTATTTCGTTGATATCATGATTCTTTTGCTTATGGATCCCGGCGGTGTGCAATAAAAGGGTAATTTGTAAGATCATGGAGTTTGTATGTGTGTTAGAGAAACGCCTGGGCCGCTAGCCTAAGCCATGCCTAATCATGGTGGAAACTTGCATCATAACCATAATGAGCATTCTATGAAGCATCCTCAATAAAAACCTATGTAAATAGCAAATAAAAAGATTGTTGAGGTGCTCATTGTTTGTTGCCTTGTCATTTTGATATGGGATAGCTCATGTGTCATGGGGCAAGGGGTATCCCGTTGGCGATTCTCTAGGATACATTTGTACTTACAATGACAAGAGCTTACTTGTGACTGAAGTTGAGTAGCATGAGGTTCGGTACTCGTATGCAAGGGGCATGAGATTTCATCTTATAACTTGTCAAGCATATCCTCTTAGTTGTTTCACTTTAACCTTAATCACCTAAAGATGCTTATGATAGGGGCAATTAGATCTAAAAGCTAATAAGTACCATAATTTTTGGAACCTCTTTATGAGACTTGAATCCCTCCTTCCTTCTATGAAGGCCTTTCTTTTACTTTTATGTTGAGTCCCATATTCTATCTTTATGCACCTATTAAGAGAGCATAGTGGTCATTCTTAGTTTAATGTGCATTGTCCCAAGACTTGTTAATTGATTCATAATGTTGATATTGCTTGTTCTTTAACTATTTGTATCTAGTCACCCTTATGAACTTTGAAGGTGTCCTATGCATTTATGTTTTTCTACTTTATGAGGGACAAGCTGAATACCATTCTCATTATGCTTTATTTATGTGAAACAAACAAATGTCTTGCAAAGCATTGTTATTCATGAATCTCTTGTTTGTGCCTTTTCATGTTACAACATAGTTTCTATGTCTTATTGTTAGAACTATATCTTTCATGCTATGTTAAAGTTTATGATCCCAGCTATCAATGTTTTACAAATACTTTGATCAAGTTTATGGTGGTGCATGTCACCTCAAAAATTATTCTTTCTTTTTATCACTTACCTACTCGAGGACAAGCAGGAGTTAACTTGGGGATGTTGATATGTTGCAAACGTATCTATAATTTTTGATGTTCCATGCTTGTTTTACATCTACTTATGTTTTGTCCACACTTTGGAGTATTTTTATACACTTTCTTGGACTAACCTATTAACAAGATGCCACAAAGCCACTTGCCTGTTTTCTGCTGTTTTTGGTTACAGAAAAGTCAGAAAATGAATATTATCGGAATTGGACCTGACAAAAGCCAAAGTCGATATTTTACCGGAAGGCTCATGGAGCCAGAAGACGAGACAGAGAGAGGCCAGGGGCTAGCCACACCATGTGGTGGCGCGGGTTCGCCCTGGCCACGCCACCAGGTGGTGTGGGCCCCTGGTCCACCCTCTGACATCGCCCGTTCGCCTATAAGAAGCCTCCCGATGAGAAACCCTAAATAATCTAGCCTCCAGCCATGAAAAGTTCAGCAGCGCTGCCACCACCGAAGGGGAGATTCGGGGGACAGAAAGCCTCTGTTCCGGCACCCTGCCGGGATAGGGAAGTTCCCCTGGAGCCATCTCCATCGATCTCCACCACCATCTCCATCGCCGTTGCTGATTCCCATGATGATGAGGGAGTAGTTCTTCCTCGAGGCTAAGGGTTCTACCGGTAGCTATGTGTTCATCTCTCTCTCTATGCATGATCATATTGTGATCATGAGCTTTGTAATCAAGTAGATCTACCTTGCTACTCAAGTGCTTTAATAGATCTCCGGCTCTCCCCACGTGTGTGAAAGTGATAGCGTGCACACCATGGTGGCACTTAGGCTAGAGATTACAAATACTTGTTATGAGTTATATTTGGAGTTGGATGTCTCTATGAAATTGTGGTGTTTGTTGGAACCATCTAGTGCTCAAGGTGATGGTGAGGGGTTATCTAGATGGGGAAAGCGAACTTTGAGGAGTGCTTTTATAGCCCTACCATGGATTAGAGTGTCCAACCGGAGAGTAGTTTAGAGTAGTATCATAAAGAGAAGATATTTATATGAGAGTGTTCACTAGTGAAAGTATGATCCCTAGGCCTTGTTTCTAAGCATTGAAACACCGTTTGCAACTAGATCTGTTACATGTTTGCTTGCTTCCATCTTTATTTCAGATTGCCTTTAGTCTCTTCCTACCCGTCAAGATCTTTTCTGGCACCGTTGTCTTATATCCATACCACTTGTATTTCACTATCTCCTCGTCGAACTAGTGCACCTATACACCTGACAAGTGTATTGGGTGTGTTGGGTGATACATTGCAAATGTATCTATAATTTTTGATGTTCCATGCTTGGTTTTATCCACTTTCTTGTGTTTTTCCCACACTTTGGAGTAGTTGTCATATGATTTCTTGGACTAACCTATTAACAAGAGCCACATTTCCAGCTGCTTGTTTTCTGCTGTTTTTGGTTCCAGGAAAGTCAGAAAATGAATATTCTCAGAATTGGACAGGACAAAAGCCAAAGTGCCTATTTTTCTGGAAGTCATCAGATGCCAGAATACGAGACGGAGAGGGGCCAGGGGGCCACGACACCACGTGGCCGCGCGGCCCAGCCTGGCCCACACCAGGGGGTGGTCTGGACGCCTTCGGCACCCCCTTGGCCTCTCCTTCCGCCTATAAGATGCCCTCGGGACGAAAACCCTAAGTACCCGATCAAAAATCCACGAAAGAGTCTGTAGCCGCTGTCATCTACATCCCTAGATCGGGAGGGATCTGAAGCTCTTCCCAGCACCCTGCCGGATAGGGGAATTCGCCCTAGAGGCCTTCTTCGTCACCATGTAAGCCTCCGGTGTGATGCGTGAGTAGTTCATCTTTGGACTACGGATCCATGTACTAGCTAGATGGATGGTTCTCCTCCTTTGTGCTTTCATGTCTAGATCTTGTGAGCTCCGTTCATGATCAAGATCATCTATTTGTAATTCTGCATGTTGTGTTTGCGGGGATCCGATGGAAATTGATATGCTATTTTAGATTGATTATTGATTCTATCATGTCTTTGTTATTTGTGATCTAGCATGCTTTCCGTTGTTAGTAACTATCTTGGCCAAGTAGATGCTAGCAACTCCAAGAGTTAGTATTTATGCTCGATAGTGGGTTCAGGCCTCTGGTAATCTGGGGAAGTGACAGAAATCTCTAAGGTACTAGAAGTGTTGTTGCTACTAGGGAGAAAACAACAATCCTTTTTTCATAGAACAATCGTATTGTTTACTTTACACGCAGTTCGTAAAGCAATAATCTGTTGCTTGCAACTTAAAACTAGAGGGGGTTCGGATGATAACCTGAAGGTGGATTATTAGTCATAGATGCAGTTGGATGGCGGTCTATGTATAATGTTGTAATGCCCAATCAAGTCTCAAAGGAGTCAAGATGATTAGTATATGCATGTATTGCTTTCTCGATGTTTGTCAATTGCCCCAATGTAATTTGTTCACCCAGCATGTTATCTATCTAAGGAGAGCCACCTCTAGTGAACTATGGATCCCGGTATTTTTCTTTACATACAATCTACAAACTATTTACTGTGTTGTGTTTACTTTCTACAAACTATTACTTCCTTCCATTCGATACGTTTAATCCTTTGTTTTCAGCAAAACACGGTGAGATTGACAACCTCATCGCAAGTTGGGGACAGAGTTCTGTGGTTGTGTTGTGCAGGTCTCCAATAGGGGAGAAGTTGCAATACGTCTTGCAGATCCACTTCAATGCTACCAACAACATGGCGGAGTATGAGCCCTTCATTCACGGACTTCGTGGGGCCAAGGATATTGGCATCAAGCGCATAGTTTGCTGTGGAGATTCCGACTTGGTTGCCCAGCAAGTAGCTGGCACCTGGATGCGTGGAACCCTATGGGCGGCATATCGAGATGAAGTAGACGAAATAGCCAAGTGCTTCGACGGTTATGAAGTCAAGTATGTCAAAAGGGAGGAGAATGAGGCGGCAGATCTGCTGTCAAAGCTTGCATCAGCTCGCCGACCAATTCCACCAGGCGTTTTCTAGAGCATTTACGGGCCCCATCCGTGAAGGGAGCGGACCTCGACAACCCGGATAGAATGGACTCATTCATTAACATAGTAACAATGACCTCTCCAGCTTGGACAAAACCATTCATGGACTATCTACAAGATGGAACTTTGCCCGCCAACAAAGTTGAAAGCTGGCAAATAGTACGCAGAGCAAAGGGTTATGTCATCATTGGCGTCCAGCTATACAAAAGAAGTACCACAAGTGTTTTCCTTCGATGTGTCTCCCAGCAGCAAGGTATTGAAATCCTTAGAGAGATACATCTCGGAGATTGCGGGCATCACGCTGCTCCCTGATCGTTGGTGGCTAAGGCCTTCCGACAAGGATTCTACTGGCTAACTGCCAAGGCGGACGCCGACAAGTTGGTACAAACATGCCTTGGGTGTCAGTTCTATGCAAGACAACCAAGTGTTCTAGCTGAAGAATTGCAAACAATACTAATAACTTGGCTGTTTGCAGTCTGGGGGCTGGACATGGTGGGACCTTTGCAGACAGCACCCTGTGGATTTACACACTTGCTAGTAACAGTGGATAAGTTCACAAAATGGATTGAAGCTAAACCCATTAGAAAGCTTGATGGAGCAATAGCCCAAAAATTTGTCCGGGATCAAGTGGTGAGATTTGGTCTCTCACACAACATCATCACCGACAACGGTAGAAATTTGTCTCTCGGAGAAGTTGAGGAGTACTGTCATGAAAAAGGCATCTGCCTTGACCTAGCATCTGTGGCACACCCATAGTCAAATGTGCAAGTTGAAAGGGCCAATGGACTAATTCTGCACAGAATCAAGCCATGCTTAGAAGCACCGCTAGCTATGAAGAGCAGATGGAGCCTGGGCGGAGGAATTACCATCTACCTTGTGGAGTTTAAGAACAACACCCAGTAGATCCACCGGCTTGACTCCTTTCTTCATGGTTTATGGAGTAGAAGCCGTCCTACCATCCGACATCCTCCATGATGCACCAAGAGTCACCGCTTACGAAGAAGATGACGCTCAAGAATCTAGATGACTATCTGTGGACCTACTCGAGGAGGAGCACGTGCTGGCATGCCAGAGATCCGCCGTCTACCAGTAGAAGCTACGTGGATACCATAGTCGCCATGTTAAGCATCGCTCATTTAAGGAAGGGGATCTGGTTCTTACACTCAGGCAGGAGAAATCACACAAACTATCCCCGCCTAGGGAAGGACCGTTCGTCATAAGCAAAGCATTGCTCAATGGTTCCTATTACCATGGAACATAGCACAGCTACGTCCCTTTTACACTTAGCCAATTTATATTATGTAATAAGTTTCTTATATGATCAATGAAATAAAGCATTTGGTTCACTCATATTCTCTGACTCTTTTACCTCCTTTAGTTCTTCTTTTTTGGATCATATAAACCCTTTATGCGCAAGTTTGCATTTGCACTTGTGAAAATTCCGCCTACGGGTGTTAGCTTAAGTTTTCTGGTCTACACGTTTTCTGAAGTTTTCATGTGGATTTCAGAGTAGTGACTTCTCGGCACTCAAAGCAGGCGATTTTGCTCTTAGGTTTTTGACGATGATATTAAGCATCATCACATGGGAGCATAGTTTTGTGCTACGATTCTTCCGTCTCACGAAAGATCAAGCATACGAACCAGAATACACATCGTAGAGATACATTTAATACAAATATTGTTTTTATGGCTCTGCTGCAGGGGACTTCTTGGTGGCATCATCAACAACAGGATAGCCAGGCCAGGATATCTCATCAAACTCGAAAGGAGATGGCCTAGACTCAGAAGAAGCCATGTCTTCATCAAGAATCTCGACAGGCATGAAGACGTCCGTCTTGACCATTCTAGAAATCCTGGTGTCGACACCGGCGAGGGAATTCCAAATAGCATCACTATGTGAATTTCTTTCCCTTCCTCATCCATCTTGGGCATGCCGAAGGTCACCAGATCGATGTCGGCATTATCGTAGTGTCCCTTTACCAAGGACAGGGTCATCCTTGCACCAGCTCGGACGCAAGAGGCTTTCCAGTCCTTTACTTTCTCGGGGGCTCGGCACAGGATTTCCGAGTACCTGGCCGCTGAGTCTGTGGCCTTGATGTTTATTCCTAGAGGCTGGGCTATCTCCTTGGCTTGGGCAATGGCGGTGCTGATGAAGTTGTCGGTAAGAATCATGTACTCCTTGGGATCCGGAGCACCTTCACCCAAGTTGGGCAAGCCAATGGGAGCTCTGGTTTGCATAAGATACAAGGATCATGAGTATAAACACATCAAACATTTATCCAAAGTACAGAATTGACCAAGACAGGAGAAAGTTACTAAAGATGCTCGTCTCAGCTTGCTTGCATGTCTCCGCCAAGACGTCTCGCTTCTTCTGAACTATCTTGTACACCTCAAGGTTCCTCTCATTATGCTCTTTGGCAACTTGGTTCTGTTCCTTGAGTTGTGCAAGTTCGTTCTTCAGGCACTGCATCGCGGTGTCAGCAGACTATTGCAGCACCTTCATCGCCTCCTCATGGCCCTTGACAGCATCAACCAGGTCTTTCTTCAAGATTTTATTCTCATCATCAAGCTCTTGAATATGCTTGGATTGCTCGACGATTCTATTGGCTTTGGCAATGGCCTCTGTAAGACAGAAAATGGAAAGCACTATGTGAAGACGGCAGAAATAAATCCATGAGAAAAAGTAAGGAGTTATTAAAAGAAACATACTCTAGCTATTTTTGTTCTGTTGCTTCAGGAAGGTTGTTTTACCCTGTTTAAGGTCTAGTTCCTTCTGCAAAGCAGCAAACCTCTCATTGCGGTAATCCTCCGTATATTCTCATTCTGCAAAAAGTAAACATGCTTAGTTTCTCTAGAGCATCTAGTCGTAACTATCTAGTTTCAACTACACGCTCGATGGCTACAGTATGAGATTTTAATCAACAAAGTATGCTATTCTTAGAGCATCTAGCCGGAACTTTTTCTAGTTTCACCTAGACGTTCGGGGGCTACACTATCAGTTTCTACTCTTAGTTCTCTGGAGCACTCAGGCCAATAACTTGTGTTTATCCGCCTAAGAGCTCGAGGGGCTACAGAGGGATATGTTATACAAAGTAAAAGAAGTGAAGTTTAAAGACTTACAATGGAAATAAGTTTGAGATTGTTGGCCAGATTGGCATATGCAGTATGGAAGACGCCGGCATTGTTATACACAGCATCTGCCTGTGCAATGAAGTCATCCAGGCATAACGTCGAAGGAGTCATGGCCAGAGGAGATGTTGAAGCTGGAGGCATGGATGATGCCCTAGACGCCTGCTGTGTTTTCATAGCAGTTGATGGCTCAGAGGCTCCTGCCTCGTCTATTGCCACAACTGCCTCCGCCTCCTCTCCTTCCATTACCTGTTTCCCTTTCTCGGTGGCATCCTTAGCCGGAGTTTCAGCCACTTTGGAGGAGGTACTCTCCCGCGTCACCTGACCGCTGGGAGCAACGTCCACCTCGATAGAGCCTGGGATATCAAAGATTGGATTGACATTTGTCTCCATGGCGGAGATCTCAGGGATGACGGGGGACGAAGGCCTAGCAGGACCAGCATAAGGCTTGGCGGCAGGAGTAGGGGGAGCGGTAGCGGGAGAAGGCTTGGCGGCCACATCCCTGGTCAACATATCACGAATACTTTTTGACCCTCCAGCATCTCTGGAGGATCGCTTCAGGATAACACCGGCTTTCCTCCTGAAACATACAAAGTATAAATACAGGAGTTGAATAAGGTGTGAGCTAAAATACAAGCCAGAGAATGAATACACTTACTCCATGGTAGGAGCCTTGGTAAGGGGAATGCCGGTGGATCTCTTCTTGTCTTCCTCTAAGGCGGTGGTGGATCGTCTGGAGACTCTAGTCTCCGATTTCTTCTTCTTCTTGGCCTCGGCAGCAACGTCAGAGGTGGAGCTCTTCCGCTTTCGTGCTGTCGGAGCTGGTTGATCCTTGGGGTGTCATCGTCAGACACCACCTGGATATCCTTCAGCTTAGTATCATAGATCTGAGAGGCCATCTAATCCGCCGCCAAGGTCGCCAACTAGGAAACAAAGGAGTGTTAGACTAACAACTTCAAGTCGGAAAAACCTTAGAGTATATAACGAGAAACAAAGGAAACAAAAGATACCTCTAGGCATTTGCCGTAGTCGAACATGTCATAGGTGATCTTTAAGCCATGCTTCATGTCCTTCACCTTGATGATGTCCTTAAGCCAGAGTTTGACAAAGTCCTTGGAGAAGTTATCCCACAAAATTCGCATGGGATCCCTTCTACCTAGGATTACTAGCACATCAACTCGGTGCGATGCTGTAGAGGCTGGATCCGCCTAACAAACCAGCACATGGCTAGGTCCAAGCCCGTCAGACCTCCGTCCACGAGCCATTCAATCTGCCTTACGGTGCAGTTGGCCTCATCTTTGAACGGAAGGGAGGCTATGGTCCTCTAGGTAGGAACTTCGACAGCGGCTCCATCGACGAAGTCGAGATACGTCTCAAGACGGTCAAGCAGGGGAATATCTGGGCCGTAGAACTATGTGCACTTCTAGTTCTTGCATTATTCACGCTCTACGATGTCGGGGATGCACCGGCTAGGCCAGATCTTAAAGCTAATGGTTCCACAAGTCTGCAATTTGTCCTTGGACTCTACAGACTCTCTCTTGACGGTGAAGAAGTGTACAAACAGATCTAATCTAGGTTTGATTCCTAGATATCCTTTCCACAAAGCTACAAGTTGCTAAGGACGAGGATGCTGTTAGGGGAGAGGTAGTGGGGAAGTACCCAGAAGTGCCGGAGGACGTCCAAGAAGAAGTCGGAAACTGGCAGGCTTACGCCTCGTACCAGCTGAGCTTTGAGGTACAACTTCTCTCCGGCTTGGGGAGAAGGAGTCACCTCGTCGGCCGGTGATGACTGCAAGTGCACAGATCGTTTGTAGCTAGTTTCGAAATGAAGATATTGATCCCATAGGGAGCAGTAGGCAAAAGACTAAAATGCTTTTAACTATAACTAAACGGAGTACTTAAGAAATAACTTTAAGATGCAAGGAAAGTGAAGTTGTTTTTGGGTTTTGGTTGAACAAGGTAATTAAAGTAAAGCAAACTTAAGGAAGAAAGTAAGAATCACGTGTGTAATAGAACTTTGGAACTACAATAGGGAAAAGGCGTTCTCAGGGATTAGTGGATCCACCGCTAGCAATTTAGACTAAGTAATAGAGAGTATTATAACAAATATTCTAATAATGTGTATGTATGTGGGAGGAACTCCATATATGGACGAATAGCCAGCAACCGCTGCACACATCATCCTCATAACCACAGCAGACCATAATTGACAACCATCGTGTTACTGCGCTATTAAGGGATTTCACCCATGGCATGGACATGGCTTTGTGAGTTCTCCTTGATTCCCCAAGTTAGTACGTAAGGAATGACAACGACTTTATAGTCATAGTAAGTGCTATCATCCCTCCCTCTACCAACAAGTAATCCCCTTCATCGAGTACTCATAGGAGGCAAATATTGAGGAGGTGCACAACTCCCAATATCAAGATGAACACAATTAACACATACACATAATGATGTATAATATAATAATCTCTACTTCATCTCAGTTGTATGCTAGGGTATTTCCATCTCCCCAAGAACTAGAGATCTACTCAGACATGGAGGCAATCAACATCATAGTAATAGTAATGGAAACAATCATAGAGGAATAGTACTTGTATAAATCCATAATGAGTCTAGGAATTACAATAAGATCTAGACAAGATGTAGATGGGATGGATGGAGATGGTGGTGATGCAGTGGTGGATGATGAAGATCGATGCCTTAGCCTCCCGGATCTGCGCAGGGCGAAGATGGATCCCTTGTGGATGTGTTCCCCCTCCAAATGCCTTCCGGAGGTGAGGTTTTTGCGATTTCTGTGTGTTCTATATGTCTTCTCTATGAACCAATTGCATGGGGTGAAACTATTTGACGAGGCGGAGGCAGCGCCAGCTATACATCCGGAGCTATACGGCGGGAAAATTGCTCCGCCCGTATAGTTGGTCGTTCCACCCTTTGTCTCCCTTATTCGCTTCTAGTTTTCTTCTAGTATTATTAATATTTTCCAAATAAGCGATTTACGTTGTTTTCATCCCTTTTCTCCATAGTACAACTGCTTCAAGAATTGTGTCCATTGGATCCATTATCTGTCCTGATCCTGGTGAAAATGAACAAAAAATGTACGCATGAATGCCATAAAATACCAACATCCTACATCTACAATGCAAAATAATAATATAAAACATGATGCAAATATGCACTCATCAACTTCCCCGAGCTTAGACTCTTGCTCATCCTAAGCAAGCTCTAGCTTAATGGATGTGATCCTCATATTCATGAAGCTGAGTCGATAAAATAAATGAGGCAATTGCGTCATGTGTTTATCATGTATGATATATAGGAATAAGTTCATGAATAGTACCTTACTCGAACCATTGGAATAGTATTTAGAAGGCTTCCACACCTTAGTGGTCAATACTTCATAAAAGATGAATCTCAATACAATGTAAGAGAATTCGGTTCGACCGAATGAGTTAGCGAGGTAGTCCCAAGTATTTTAGGATCAACATATTCACTTGGGATTTAAAATCTCAAAAGTGTTTCTTTGTCATACTACAACTCAGTGGTATATGCCTACTTTCTCTTTGCACACTCGCTCTTTTTATTCTTCTTTTCTTTTCTTTTCTTTGTGTATGTATATGCTCACACTTCTGTTTACGTGATGTGCAAAGGAGCTAGCCATATATTCCACTTCATGTAGAAATTCAAAGTTTAACGATCTCAATTACCAAATTCCAAATGTATATGAAGCAATGACTTGAAGATTTCTACCTCGACTTGTTCCCACTCTATTTTGATAGCACTTTATTTTCCTTTGCTCAAGGTTTCTTCTTCCTTAACTATGTAGATACTTTTTCTTTTGTAAATCAAATACAACATATTGACTAAATTACCTTTAGGTGTTCTATTAATACCAATGGTGTGGAAGAGTCCTATTGCTATCATCAAGTGCAAGTAAAATTATACTCAAGCCATTCATATATCAAGTAAAACAAACATAAACTCAATATTGCTCCATATATAATAATAATTCGGAATTTCAAAAAAGGGATCGACTATTTCTGAAGGGAATCCTAATGATGCAAACTTTATTTGTAGTTTGACCTAATGCAACACAATAATAAAAACTTGTAAGAAAAATTACAAGGTCTTTAAAGATCTCCCCAACCTTGGAATCAAGCCAGGTGGGATCAATTAACTCCTTGTCAGTACCTATTCTTCCTCCTCGGTAGAAAGAGCGTTGCCTTCTTCTTTCACATTGCCCTCTTTCACTATGCTTGCAAAGCGGATGCTGAGCTCGGCCATGTTGTATTGGAGCTTCAACATTTTCCTCTTGAGGAACTTCTTCTCATCTGTCAACTCAAAAACAGTTTTAATTAAGAAACCAACTCTACCATCGATGTCATCGACCTTTTTCTCAAGATCTTTGCTCATCATCTAGTAGGAGTCAATCCCCTCTCCAATTGTTTCAATGCAAGCCTTAGAAGCCTTTTCCAATTCATAGATCTTATCATGAATATCATCTTGTCACACCTTCTTAGGTTTAAGAGGTGATGGACCAAGAGGAGGTTTATAATAGGATCCTATGTTGTGACAATAAGGATTAGGGAGGTACTCATCCTTGGTCCTTCCCCACTCAGCTTGTCTCATCATCTCCATCTTTTGCGGCAACATATCCTCCCAATTTGGGAGAGGCTTGATCTTTGAGCCGGATGATGATGATGATCCTTTCGGTTCTGCCTCTTCAATCCTCTTCACGGGCTTCTCTTCTTTCTTCTTCCAGATCTTGTTGACGTGGAAGGGTTGCATGGCTTTGTGTGATGTTGTTAAAGGGGTCTGTATAGTGAGGACGAAGATCTTTCGAGGCTAGAGGTTGTAGCTCTATGAAAACTTAATGAAAAAGGTTAGATGCGATCAGCTTTAAAAGGAGGGGTCAAAAACCCTATCCACCTTGTGTAACGGGCAACTATATGGGCGGAGCCCGTATAGTTCCTGTTGTATAGATATGAACCGACTTTAGATTGGATCTATGGTGGAACCTAACTATACAGCCGGACCTACATGGGCGGAATTTTTAATTCTGGTCGTATAGTTGGTCATTAAACTCTTTGTATCCCGGATAATTTTTTTGGAGAAGGGTCGACAACTATACGACCGCGACTATATGGGCGGAATTTTTTATTTTGGCCGTATAGTTGGTCATTAAACTCTCAGTAACCCAGAAATTATTTTGTCAAAGGCATCAACAACTATACGACCGCAACTATACGGGCGAAATTTTTTGTTCCGGCCATCTAGTTGGTCGTTAAACTCTCAGTGCCTTTTGTTGATGGAAGTGTTGATGCCGTAATAACTATACGACCGGAACTATATGGCCAGAATTTTTATTCCCGCCATATAGTTGGTCCTTAAACCTTCTGTGTCCACCAAAAATTTCCTGTTTCTCCGAGAATTCTTTATTAATCTAAAACTTCACGAAATATCAAGTTTTGATAGATAAATGTCAGCTTAAATTTTCGACCAACTTTGGTATCATCAATCTTCCTTCTTCTTCGCTAGAGCATGAATTGTTTCTTTTTAACACAATACTAAAAATTAGACTTTAGCTGAAAATTTAAAAACTTACTCAAACATTTATTTCACATGGGTTGCCTCCCATGAAGTGCTCTTTTATGGTCAATAGCTTGACCGTAGTACCTCTCACTCTGTCTTGAGTCCATTCTTCTTGTAATTGCCGTTCTTCATGTATCTTCACTTTATCACTTCTTCCAGAGTGATCAATTATATGGTGATTACACTTATATCTTCTTTTACCCGATAATGCTTCAAGCATTGTCCATTTACCACCCATACTAGAGAGGGTCTTTTTCCTTTGAGCTTCACTGCTCCCGGTGGATAGGCTTCTTCAACTACATATCGACCTTCCCATTTCGATCTGAGTTTTCCCATTGGATTTTTGAACGCAGTACAGTATGCCCATAGAGTGTCATTTAACTTGTATGACCAATCTTTTCTCGACTTGTCCACCATCTTTTCGAGTATGGTCTTCAGTTCTCTATTAGAGAGTTCCACTTGACCACTTGTTTGGGGATGATATGGCGAAGCAACGCGGTGAGTTACTCCATACTAGCTAAGGATTTTCCTGAAAGTCCCTTTCATAAAATGAGAACCACCATTAGTAATTAAAAATCTTGGCACTCCAAACCTGGGGAATATTGACATCCTTGATCATCTTCACAGAGGTGGCTGCATCTGCATGATTTGTTGGGATAGCTTCAACGTACTTAGTAACATAGTCAACATTAACAAGAATATGAGTATAACCATTTGACTCTATAAAGGGTCCCATGTAATCCATTCCCCACACGTCAAAGGGTTCAATTATGAGACTATAATTCATTGCCATTTCCTATCTCTTGCCTATATTACCTCTTCTTTGGCAAGCATCACAGTATTCCACATACCTGTGTGCATCCTTGAGTAAGGTGGTCCAGTAGAATCCGGATTGAAGTACCTTTGGTGTAGTTCTTTTACCTGCATGGTTCCCTCCATATGGACTGTCATGACAAGCCTTCAATATCGCATTCATTTCGTGATTAGGCACACACTTCCGAATCATTCTGTCAAGTCCATGACAATATAGATATGGATCATCCCAAAAATAATGTTTAATATCATTAAAGAATTTCATTCTTTGATTCCTTAACATACCGGGAGGTATAAATTTTGTAGCTAGATAGTTAGCATAATCTGCATACCATGGATCAGCGATTTCTACTTTTGCTAAATATTCTCTCGGAAATGATTCATTAATAGGTACGGGGTCAATAATTATTCCCTCCATCCTAGAAAGATGGTCTGCTACAGGATTATCCTTACCCCTCCTATCTACTATTTGCAAATCATATTCTTGTAGTAATAAAACCCACCTAATCAACCAAGGCTTAGCATCCTGTTTTACAAGGAGGTGACGTAAAGCTTGGTGATCCATATGAATTATTACCTTAGAATTTATTATGTAAGATCTAATTTGTCGCAACCAAAAATTATAGCTAGACACTCTTTATCTGTAGTAGCATAATGTTTTTGAATCTTATTAAGAGGTCTACTACCGTAATAAATAACATTCAAATTCTTTCCATCTCGCTGACCTAAAACATCCCCTAAATCATAATCACTAGAATCATACTAATTTCAAAAGGTTCATCCCACTTTTGAGATTGCATGATAGGTGCTGAAACTAGTTTATCCTTAAGGTTCTCAAAAGCCGTAATGTAGTCATTATCTAAGTAGAATGGAGTTTCTTTATCGAGAAGATTGGTGAGGGGCATAGCTAGCTTGGCAAAATCTTTTATAAACCGCTTATAAAAACCTGCATGTCCCAAAAACATTTTTAAGTTTTTAATGTCCTGAGGTATGGGGAGATTTTCTATAGCATTTATACTAGTTTTATCTATTTCTATTCCCTTCTTAGAAACTTTGTGCCCAAAAACTTTACCTTCTCTTTCCATGAAACGGCATTGTTCCCAATTCAAAACCAAGTTTGATTGTCTGCATCTCTGCAAAACTTTGGTTAGATTGTAAAGGCAATTATCAAAAGTTGTTCCACAAACGACAAAATCATTTGTTAGGACTTCCATAGTCTTCTCAATGAAATCATCAAAAATCTTCAGAACACATTCCTGAAAAGTTGTTGCTGCATTACATAAGCCAAATGGAATTATTCTATAAGCATATGTGCCATAAGGACAAGTGAAAGTTGTTTTCTCTTGATCTTCTGGTTGTATGGCAATTTGAGAGTATCCAGAATAACCGTCAAGAAAACAAAAGTAGGAACTATTACTAAGTCTTTCTAAAATCTTATCCATGAATGGTACAGGTTTATGATTTTTCTATGTCTCATGGTTTAGTTTCCTAAAATCAATGCACATACGATATCCTACAATTGGTCTAACAGGAACTAGCTCACCATCCTCATTCATAGCAGCATCAAGACCCCCTTGTCTTGGTATGCTATGAGCTGGGCTAACCCACTTACTGTCAGAAATAGGATATATTATGCCAGCATCAAGTAAGCATATAACTTCTTTTCTTACTACTTCCTTCATCTTAGGATTAAGCCTTCTTTGCGTATCTACTACGGGTTCAGCATCATCAATCATGGTAATCTTATGCGTTACAATAGATGGATCTATTCCTTTAATATCACTTAATGTATATCCAAAGGCTTCACGATGCTTAACCAAAACTGAAATAAGTTTATTGGTTTCATTTTCTGATAGATTCCTACTAATAATAACAGGACATTTATTTTCATTATCTAAAAATTCATACCTCATATTGTCTGGAAGTTTTTTCAATTCTATTGGTGTAGGTTCTTCATCTCCTGTTCTTACCAATTCTTCATAGTCATGTGGATTTTGTGCTTCCGGGATTGAATCAATGTAATCATCCATGTCTTCTTTCTTCTCATCATCTGGTGCCTCTTCCCAATTAATCAACCTTCTTTTTAATTCATCATGTGGAGTACTAAAATGAATTGTTGCTAATTCGGCAATCGTCTTTTCTTCCTTGATATAATCCACTTCATATGGCCTCTTCTTTAGTTTGGCAAAGTGGAATGTGATTTCCTCTTCTCCAAACTTCAGCAAAATAGTTTCCTTCTGATTATTTATTCGAGCTTTTGTGATGGAAACAAAAGTCCTGACTAAAAGAATAGGACAAAAAGAATCTCGAGGCATATCAACTATGTGAAAATTAAGGGGGTACAAGAGTGAGCCAATAAAGACATAGTTATTTCTGATCACTCCTTCCAGTTTTATATTGGTTTTATTAGACAATTTGATTATAGTGTCCACCGGTTCCACATCTAGATTATTTAAATTGTAGAGGAGTTCCTCATAAAGTGATGAAGGCATAATATTTATAGTGGATATTGGTTCACAAATTCCATATAAGAAAGTTTCTCCACAATATATAGGGGTCATGGGTTTGGAAGTTCTGTTACCTTGAACCTTACCTTTGATGAATTCTGAGGATTCAACATCTAATATAACCACTTCATCTTCCACTACTCGTGCTTCCATAAGATCCTTCATCATTACATTATTCATATTTGTAGCTTCAGAATTCCTTTTTGGTTTCTTGGATCTCTTCTTCGTTTGTTCTTCCTCTTTTTGTCTTCTCTCAAAGATCCCTTGTATAGGTATCGAGGATAACTCTTCCATTAGTGCTCTTGCACGCTTCTTTTCTTCGAGGGGTTTACGAGGTTCCCATTCTGTAGGTACCTGCAAATGCCCTGCATAATTCTCAATAATTTTCTTTACTAAGTAAGAATCAATACCGAGGGTTTTAATCATTGTATCCATCCTCTCATCTGCAAGGAAATCGTTAATGCAAGCATATTCAGAGAAACTATTTGTAATATTTTCCTTATATTTAAAATTTTCAGTTGCTTCTTTCAATTTTATTATTAGATTCCAAGCCTCATCATAGGTATAAGATAGAAAACTGCCATTAGAAGCAGTATCTAGATTCATTCTATTTTCAATACTTAGCCCTCCATAAAAGTTATGCGTGATTAACCAATCAGGTAAACGATGATGGGGACAATTATCTAGTTAACTTTTATACCTTAGATATCCTTCATATAAGCCCTCACTAGGATTATTTTTGAAACTGATAATAATACCTCTCATCCTGTGAGCTTTGCTTTCAGAATAATATTCTGATAAGAACTTGGTTGTCAATTCCTCCCAAGTCCTTAGTGCCTCTGCACAAAAAGATCTATACCATTTGCAAACATTATTAGAGAGAGTTAGCCTAAACAACTAGATTTTAACCATATCAAGATTACAGTCGTCAAAAATAAAGGAACTAAGAATATATTCAAAGAATTATAAATGTTCATATGGACTTTCTTCATTGGTTCCTTCAAATTTCTTAGAATGTAATAACTAAAATAATAAAGGATGGATCTCGACTCCATCCAGATTTATGCTTGTTGACAGTTATAAAGGTGCCCATGGGCGAACCCTTTTTCCTTACTACCTCAAGCTAATTTAAATGTTGAGTGTTTTCCATTGTTGTGGTCCTACAACTCAAGTAAAAATTATTACAACGAAAGTAAATAACTAAAAGTAAAGTGACTTATAGCGCTAAGCTCCCCGGCAACGGCGCCAGAAAATAGCTTGATGACTGCAAGTGCACATATTGTTTGTAGCTAGTTTCAAAATAAAGATATCGATCCCACAGGGAGCAGTAGGCAAAAGACTAAAATGATTTTAACTATAACTAAAGGGAGTACTTAAGAAATAACTTTAATATGCAAGGAAAGTGAAGTTGTTTTTGGGTTTTGGTTGAACAAGGTAATTAAATTAAAGCAAACTTAATGCAGAAAGTAAGAATCACGTGTGTAATAGAACTTTGGAACTACAATAGGGAAAAGGCGTTCTCAGGGATTAGTGGATCCACTGCTAGCAATTTAGACTAAGTAATATAGATTATTATAACAAATATTCTAATAATGTGTATGTATGTGGGAGGAGCTCCATATATGGATGAATAGCCAGCAACCGATGCACACATCATCCTCATAACCACAGCAGACAATAACCGACAACCATCGCGTTACTGTGCTATTAAGGGATTTCTCCCATGGCATGGACATGGCTTTGTGAGTTCTCCTTGATTCCCCAAGTTAGTACGTAAGGAATGACAATGACTTTATAGTCACAGTAAGTGTTATCATCCCTTCGTCTACCAACAAGTAAGCCCCTTCATTGAGTCCCCATAGGAGGCAAATATTGAGGAGGTGCACAACTCCCAATATCAAGATGAACACTATTAACACATACACATAATGATGTATAATATAATAATCTCTACTTCATCTCAGTTGTATGCTAGGGTTTCTCCATCTTTCCAAGAACTAGAGATCTACTCAGACATGGAGGCAATCAACATCATATCAATGGTAATGGAAACAATCATAGAGGAATAGTAATTGTATAAATCCACAACGAGTATAGGAATTACAACAAGATCTAGCCAAGATGTAGATGGGATGGATGGAGATGGTGGTGATGCAATGGTGGATGATGAAGATCGATGCCTTATCCTCCCGGATCTGCGCAGGGCGAAGATGGATCCCTTGTGGATGAGTTCCCCCTCTAGATTCCTTCTGGAGGTGAGGTTTCTGTGATTTATGTGTGTTCTGTATGTCGTCTCTCCGAACCAATTGCACAGGGTGAAACTATTTGACGAGGCGGAGGCAGCGCCATCTATACGGGTAGAGCTATACGGCGGGAAAAATTGATCTGCCCATATAGTTGGTCGTTGCACCCTATATCTCCCTTGTTCGCTTCTGGTTTTCTTCTAGTATTATTAATATTTCCCAAATAAGCAATTTACGTTGTTTTTTACCCCTTTTCTCCATAGTACAACTTCTTCAAGAATAGTGTCCATTGGATCCATCATCTGTCCTGATCCTGGTGAAAACAAACATAAAATGTGTGCACGAACGCCGTAAAATATGAAGATCCTACATCTACAATGCAAAATAATAATATTAAACATGATGCAAATATGCACTCATCAGCCGACGCCGGCCTCCAGACCAAACCCTCCACTATGGGTTGATACCCCTCGGTGACGAGTTCTTGCTAATCTTCGGCGGAGAGGCCGGAGCCCCTCCACACTCCCTTGTGAGAGTCATTGTCCTCTTCAGCGGCTTCTGGCGCCGCCCGTTCTTGGTCGATGCCGGTGGATTCCACCACGGCGGTGACTAGGACGACGACACCCTCCAGTGAGACCATCACTCCCTAGGATGGCTCCACTATAGCCTCGGGAGTCACCATAATCGAAGTGGCAGAGCTGCTAGAGGACATTGCGCTGCTGGGTGTGAGTGGAGAAAGTTGAAGCTCTGGCTAGGGTTTACCAAGGAGGAACTCGAACAGGCGCACGTCTGGAGGAAGACGAAGATGCATGAGCAAATGCGGGTAAAAGAAAATAACCTAGCCGCAGTGAAAATACATAGACCCAACGTCATGATTCATGCAAAGGGGTCCAATGGGTGGAGTGTTGCCGACGCGGAGCCGAACGTGCGCCGTAATTTTGCCACATCCTCCATTTTTTCCGCTTTACCATTTCAGATTTCATGTGTGTAAAAACAACTAATGATTAATTCCCTGCCTTCTGTGAGTTTCGAGGTAGCGTAGGCTGTACCCTACGTCATCGTCCTGACAGTTGAAGTGGAGAGTCATGTCTGAAGATTCCATTGAAGGCGGAGATTGCCCGGCTCTGGAAATGAACACTGAAGGAATATCCAGCTACATTGCGAAGCCGAAGAGGATTGCAGGGTTCTTTGGGAGACCTTTGAGATATTGCTTGAAGGATTGCTAGTATCACATAGACGGAGAATTCAAGATTATAAGCAAGACGGCGCAAGATCTCGAAGTCCTTTGGGGGATACTGTTGGGGATATGCTAAATGGGTATCACCATAGCACGTCCTTATTCCAGTTAACCCGGGTGGCCCACAGTTGGTAGCAAGGCCTATGGCCTGCTGGGCGGCCCAGTTAGATGGATCCATAAGGGAGGCCTATGCCAGATAAAGGAAGGCTACGCAGGATATACCGACGTACTCGGAGCCTTAGAGTGCAAGACACGAAAGACTAGTTCGTATTAGTGTAGGACTCTTTACCTTGTCCAGCAAGGTCTTTTCCCTATAACCCTAGGTCCTGGTGCCTTTATAAATCGGACATGTGGGAGCCTTTAAGGCACAACCTAGATTGCTACATACAACATGCAACACCTCGCACAGCGAACCTATCTCTGTAACTCGGCGTATTTCCATTATAGTGATTTATAGCAGGAGTAGAGTTCCGCCACCATTGTGGGACTTGAACCGGGGTACGCTGTGTTACCTCGTACCCGCCAACTCTCTGCCTTACCCCACGTCTCTAAACACACACTATGAGGACCCCTCCATGGCGTACTCGTCCGCAATACCACGACAAGCTTCATATTCCGGCATGTTGTTGGTAGCATTGAAGTAGATCTGCAAGACGTACTGTAGCTTCTCTCATGTTGGTGATTGCAATACACCAGCCCCCAATCCATCGAGTAACTTAGATCTATCAAAGTTGATGACCCAAGACTCTGGGTCTGGCACAGGTGTATCATCTGGTAGTTCTGTCCAATATGTGATGAAATCCGCCAATGTTTGTGACTTGATAGCATCTTGCCTCTTGTAGGTGATTTCTAAGGTGGCAAGCTCTATGCCCCACTTTGCCACCCTTCCTATAGCGTCGTTGTTGTTGATAATGTCGGGCAGTGGAGATTTGCTCACTACTGTAATGGGGTGCTCCTTTAAATAATGCCTTAACTTACGTGAAGCAAGGAAAAATTCATAAGCTAGTTTTTGGTAGTGCGGGTAATGCTGCTTGGATTTCGTCAAGACCTCGCTCACAAAGTAAACTAGTCACTAAACTCTGTGCTCGTGTGTTGGCTCCTGATGCTCCACCATGACAACAATGTGAACAACCCGGTTGGTTGCTGCCATGTATACTAACAATGGCTCCATTGACTTCAGTGCTACAAGTATTGGTGCGGAGGAGAGTATTCTCTTCAACTCCTGAAGTGCTTCATCTGCCTCATCCGTCCATATGAATTTTCCACCTTTTTGATCAACTTGTAGAGCGGCATTGTCTTCTCACAAAGATGGCTGATGAACCGTCTTACTACTGTAACACAACCTATGAGTTGTTGTATGTCCTTCAAGCTTGTCGGGCGTTTGATGTCGAGGATGGCCTTGGTCTTCTTTGGGTTGACATCAATTCTGTGATGCAAAATGATGAATCCCAACAATTTGCCGGCTGGGACCCCGAAGACACACTTCTTAGGGTTGAGCATCATGTTGTAGTTGTAGAGGTTATCGAAGGTTTCGTGCAAGTCAGCGATGAGACCGTTTGATTTCTTTGACATCACCGCAACATCGTCCATGTAAGCGTGTATGTTGCGACCTATTTTGTCATGTAGGCAATGCTGCATCATCCGCTAGTAGGTATCACCTGTGTTTTTCAGCCCAAAGGGCATCTTGACGTAGCAGTATGTGTTGTAAGGTGTGATGAACAAAGTGGCCAACTGGTCTGACTTTCGCATCTTAATTTGGTGGTATTCGCAATAGGAGTTTGTCTCCTACTCTAAAGATAGATTTTGGGGATCCTTAGGAGGAGAAAAACCCATATCAAGAATTCGCTCTATATTTGGGTCAATGACCCAAAAATGACTAAGCATGCGAATTCTCCAACTATGATAATTTGTGCCATCAAATATAAAAGTGTGATCATGCACTAAACCCCTAGGAGACATCTTTACTCTCGAGGCGGTGAAGCCTAAGAAGAGAGAGACCTTGCTCTGATACCAATTGAAAGGGAAACGGATGTCACCTGGAGGGGTGAATAGGCATTTTAAAATTCTTACGGTTTAGCCTCTAATAAATGCGGAATAAAACTAATGTTTAATTTATTAAGCCAAAACCTATATCCACTAGGTTCAACTAAGTGCACCAACAACCTATGCTAAGTAAGACAAGCAACAAGGTGATATCAATATATAGTACTTCAAGCATGATGGCTATCACAATGTAAATTGCATAAGTAAAGGGCTCGGTTGAGAGATAACTGATGGACGCGGAGACAATGATTTTTATCGCAAAATTCACTTCCAAAGAAGCTACATCTTTGTTGGATAGGTGCGATGGTGCAATGTACTTTGGACGCCACAAATGGCTCATCTTGAGGTGTGTTGGCTCAGTGATCACCCAACGACAAACAAGGCCTCACCCCAATATGCGAAGGCACGCAACTCACCTATGCCACAAAAGGTTCACCCTATTCTCCCGTGAGCTTGCCACAAAGGCCTACTCACAATCCACTATGGGACACTTGAGGGTGGTCACCGAACCCGTACAAGGCTTGGGGCAATCTCCCCAACTCAATTGGAGGGCTCCCAAGAAACACCACAAAGTCCACAAGCTTAAGGAAACTCCACCACAATTGGAGCCCCCAAGAACAATGCCACAACAAGCCACAAGCTTGGGGAATCCCCACAACTCAATTGGAGGCCCCAAGAACTCACCACAAACCCACAGAACTGTCTAGGGTTCCAAGAACCCAAGAGGAACAAGCCCAAGAGCTTGAACTCGCCGAATCTCCAAGGAGAACTCAAACCTATGCACCAAATGCAAGAGGCAAGTCCTTCATTCTCAGATTCCATCAAAGCTACAAAAGCTATTGGGGGAATAAGAGAGGAAGAACACAAGAGGAGAACACAAACTCTACAAGATCTAGATCCCAAGGATTCCTTCACAAATAAGGGATTTGGTTTGGTGGAGTTGTAGATCTAGATATCCTCTCTCAAATCCTTCAAAAAGATGCAAGAATAATAGGAGGGGAAGGGGAGAGGGAAAGCTCTTCAAGGTCAACAATGGAGGAGAGAGAAAGGGCAAGAACCAACAAAAAACTCGTTACCCATGAAGGGGAAGAGGAGCCCCTTTTTAAAGGGCTCCCGTATCTGCCCATTATGCACAAATCCGTGCATGGCCGGTAGTACCGCTGGGTGGGTGGTACTACTGCCAGCACCCTTTCAACGGTCAGAAAACAGTGGGATGAAAGACACAAAAGCGAGCCTGGCTGATACTACCACCTGGGACGGTACTACCACCCGAAATTCCGACCAAAGTTCCATCAAATAGAAATCATCAAATAGAGAGGCTACTGAACCGCACTCAAGATGAGTGGAAGTGGCCACGGTACTTCCACCGGTACTACCGGTGGCAAAAATTCCCTGGCGGTACTACCGGTGGCTGGCCGGAACTACCGGTCAAGACAAAACTCGAGAACCAAAACTGTCATAACTTTCTCATCCAAACTCCAAACGAGATGAAACCAATTTTGTTGGAAAGATAACAATGTGTAGAATCCAAGAAAAATGCAATAATATATGCAAGGGAGAAAATATCATGAATATAAATGTGAGATACCTCCCAAGGTGTGGACTCGGAAAACCCGCAAGATAAAAAATGCAATAAGATATGCAAGGGAAGTCCGTATTTGATGAACTAGAGCTTGTTATGAAGATAACCACAAGCTTGTTATGAAGATTACCACAAGCTCTAGATCCTCACATGGATAAGATCCAAAAACAACCAAGAAATATAATGCTATGTATGCAAAGGTTTGAGCTCTCTCCGAAAGATACGATTGAGTCACCCACTCGAGAGCCCCTCTTGATACTACGACTATCTTGTTGGAGATATGCCCAAGAGGCAATAATAAAGTGGTTATTATCATATCTTCACACTTATGATAAATGTTTACATTCATGCTATAATAGTATTAACAAGGAAACCATTAATACTTGTGTGATTTGTAAACTTAATTTAAAGTCCCTAGTATAGCCTCTATACTTCACTAGCTTGTTGGTTGATTAATGATTGTGGTTTCCATATCATGAACATTGAGATGTTATCAACAACAAGATCATATCATTAGGAGAATGATATGGTGGACATACTCCTATAGATAAGCGTAGCATAAAGATCAAGTCATTTCAATAGTTCAAATTGCTATATGCTTTCTGATACATAGTAACCTAATTCCTTCGACCATGAGATCATGCATATCGCCTTTACCGGATGGATGCTTTGATGACATCAAACACCACACCGTAACAGGGTGGCTATAAAAGTGGCATTGAGTGTTCGGAAAGTATTGGTTGAAACACATGGATCAAGAGTGGGATTTGTCCATCCACATGACGGATAGATATACTCTGGGCCCTCTCGGTGAAATGTCATCCAATTAGCTTGCAAGCATGTGACTGGGTCACAAGGGATCACATATCACGGGAACGAGAAAAGAGTACTTATTAGTAACGAGGTTGAACTAGGTATGCAGAGATGCCGACGATCATAACCTCGGATAAGTAACATATCGTGAGACAAAGGGAAATTGGTATCGTATGTAAGTGGTTCATTCGATCGCAAAGTAATCGTAGAAATATGTGGGAGCCATATGAATTTCCAGATTCCTCTATTGGTTATTGTTCGAAGAAGTGTCTCGATCATGTCCGCATAATTCACGAACCGTAGGGAGACACACTTAAGGATTCGACGTTGTTTGAGTAGTTATGGTATTATGAGAAAGAGACCGAATGTTGTTCGGAGTCTCGGATGGGATCCGGGATATCACGAGGTGATCCGGAATGGTCCGGAGAATAAGATTCATATAAGGAAAGTCCCGTTTCGGAGTTGGGGAATGGTTCCGGTGTTTTCATCGGGAACATTCTAGAAGGTCCCGGAATGTCCGGCACTCCGGAAGGGGAAGGGTACATGAATGTGTCATTGCATGTTGGAATGATTGCATCATGTACTAAGTGTTCTTGCTGTCCCAAATATAGGATTAAATTGAATCCTAAAACAGAAAAGTCAAATGTCCAGTTTGAAAGTCAAACGGCTAAAACAAGAAACTGTGGGAAACAAGCAAGAGGAGTTGGAATCAACTTGGAGGAGGAGTTGGACTCCTCCAGGCCGGCGCCCAGCCCAAGGACGAGTTGGGGAGGGACTCCCTCCCTCCCCTGGCGCGCCAAGACCCCCCTCCCATAAAAGGAGGGGCAGGGCTCCTCCTACACACACAAGTTTCCTATCCTCTAAACTAAACCCTAGATCTAGACCCCGGTTTAGAGCTATTCGGTTTAGAGCCTTCTAATTGGTTTAGAGCCTTCTAATTGGTGTGTCTAATTACTAGACCACTAATAGCCTCTCTCATAAGCTCCACCATACTCGCACCGGCTTAAGGCGAAGCCCTGCGGGATCTCCCCTCTACTTCCGGTACCACGCCGTTGTGCTGCCGGAATCGTGAGGAGAGTGCTACAACCTCCGCTGCCTGCTGGAACAAGGGAGAGGAAGGTCTTTGTCGAGTACCGAACGTGTGACCGACTGCGGGAGCGCTGCGGGAACGCGGCGCTGGAAGGATCGTCTACGCGATCTTGAGATCGGAAAGAGTACGACTACATCACCCACGAGAATCTGCTCTCGTTAAACACTTTGGAATCTTCGAGGGTGAGTTATTCCATCGACTCGTTGCTACAATCTAGTAGATAGATCTTGGCTTGTTTGTTTGTATGCGATAGAAAATTTTTGTTTTCCATGCTACGAACCCCTACAGTGGTATCAGAGCCGTGTCTATATGTAGATCTGTTGCACGAGTAGAACACAATGGTCATTGTGGGCGTTGATGCTTTTATTGAGGATTGCTTTTTGTGTACTTTGCATCTTGCGGTATGTTGGGATGAAGCGGCCCGGGCTAACCTTACATGACATCGTTCATGAGACTTGCTCCACGTTTGACATGCAACTTGTATTGCATAAGTGGCTTTGCGGGTGCCTGTTTCTCCTAGCATAGTTAAGATCCAATTTACAACGGGTAATCAACAATGCTAGTATCAATGTTGTGGTTCTTGTTCGTAAGTTAGAACGACACTTATTGAAAGCCCCAAACCACGTAAAATATGCAAAGAAAGTAGAGGCGTCTAACTTTGTTTTGCAGGGGTGTTTAGTGATGTGATATGGCCATGATTGTGATTATATTTGATGTATGCAATGTTCCTTATTGTAAGTTGGCAACCGGCAGGAGCCATATGGTTGTCTTTAATTTCTGTTAAGACCTGCGTGTCTATTCAAAATAGTTGTAATAGTTGAAGCTGGTGGACGACAACCATGAAGAAGCGTCATTGACCTTGATGCTATGCCGGTGATGATGGAGATCATGTTCGTGCTTGAAGATGGAGATCGGAAGCACAAAGAAGAAAGGCCATATCATATCACATATTATGAATTGCATGTGATGTTAATCCTTTATGCATCTTGTATTGCTTAGTGGACGACGGTAGCATTATAAGATGATCCCTCATGCACATAAATTTCAAGTTCTAAAGTGTTCACCCTTAGTATGCACCGTTGCCAAAGCTTGCTGCTTCAAAGCACCACGTGATGATCGGGTGTCTTTGATTCCGCGGGTGAATACAACGTAAGCAAGCCAGATTTGCTTATGCGGTAGCTAAGGTTTGATCTTGACGAGCCTAGCATGTACAGACATGGCCTCAGGAACACGGATCACCGAAAGGTAAAGCATGAGTCATATAGTAGATATGATGAACATGTTGATTGTTCGCCATTGAAGCTACATCAACTCTCGTGATGATCGGTTTTGATGTGGTGGATTTGGTTCGTGTGATCACTAAAACAATGTGAGGGATATTGTTTTGAGTGGGAGTTCACCTAGATTAATTTAATTATTAATTAGAACTCAATTTATCATAAACTAAATCAAAGTGAATTTGCATAGTTGTTGTAGTCATTGGCATCCGTTTACCACCTTGCGCTTAGTTTTAATTGAGATGATAGAACTATAGAATTCTGGTTAGATACTTTACGAACTGGTATCGTATTGTTTTAAGTGTTAATCTAAAGTTTAAAAGTCCTATTGCAAACTTTCAGTAAGTTCCGGTTACTCCATGAAGTTTAATAATTAGTATTAAATCAAGAGTAACAATTCCAAGTGTTAGTATATAAGTATCATGTTTGTATCCATGATTCTTGATATTCAAAGGATTCCCTTAATATCAAGGTTATCTAGGATCTGAAAGAGTTGTTTCAGAAACCATGATGTGTGGAAGATATTGTGATATCTGAAACGAAGTTTTGATTGCAACATGATAGAGTATAATATGGCAAAAGTCATGTTCTCATATTTGATGAGAATTTGCAAAAAGGTTGGAGACACTTGTTGTCCTAATCCTCCAAAAGGTTTTGGATAGCAACATTATACTCATAATTCATCGTTATAAGCTAAAAGTAGCTTGATCATGGACGATTCCATGATAAGGGTGAATATTTGATGTAGGTAAAATGTTTACTACACCAAGAGATTACTAAAGAAAGGAATTTGAAAGAACACCAAATATTTGATGATGGTGATCTACTTCAAAGTGCAAGTCCAAAGACATTGGTATTTAATTATACACGCTTTGGACTATATGTCATATGTATGACTCCACTATTGATATTGATAGATTCTTTCAAATAGAAAAGGAAATATTGAAAGAGAATCTCATAAATATATGGCAGAAAAGAAAAGACTAGAATTGTTCAGTTTAAGTATATAGATGATATACATGTTATGGCTATATTCTTTGCTTATTAAACAATGTGGTTCTCAAGTATTTGATACTGAATTTGTTGGTGTGAATCGTCATACGAAACAACACAATTCATGGACTACAATGGCCTAAGTAACTAGCAAAAGAATATGTGATGATGTTCATCGAGAACAAATAAAGGGTTATTGTATTGCTCGTTAAACATCAAAGCTTGCCTTCAAAGATTTGTTTTATCAGGTATTATGAGAACAAAAAGGTTTGTTCAAATAATTGCCGTAATCCATAAAAGATGGATGATTCGCAAATCTCGTTGGAGACATCACATCCATAAAACTAGTGCTAAAAATGTCGAAAGACAAATTGATTGAAAGATCACTTAGGAAGTGACATCGCCGTTTAAATTATATTGGAAAGAAAACATGAAGAAAATCCACATGGATGGAATTTTGGAGTCTATTTGATTTTGATCAAATGACGCTTGTGAAACTTTCCTAGAGATAATTGAAACTTCGTTCATAGGCCAAAAGGGAACGAATGACTAGCTTATTGGAACTTGTACATATTGTTGTATAAAATCCATTATGTGTAGTCAAGAGCGATGGATTTCAACTTCATATGCTTTCTCCGAAAATTTGAGTGAATATATGAATATTTACTTAATAAGGATGAAGTATGAAATATTTGAAAAGTTCAAAAGACTTTCAAGATGAAGTGCAAAATCATTGTAACAAGAATATGAATAGTTTATGATAAAGATCATAAAGGAAGATATTTGAATTACAAGTTTAGCATAATACCTAAGATTTAAGGAATCGTTCCGTGGATTTGCATTTTCCCGAAACACCATAAGTGTATGGAGCGTTCGAGATATGTAATTAAACCTTGTTTGACATGGTAAGATCAAAGGTATAATTTATAAAACTGCCATTATATTTTAAAGATTAAAAGCTTTAGAGATTACCGTTTTTCCACTGAAAAGAGCTCCATCATAATCCGTTGAAATGACACCATATAAGGTTATGGTTTGGGATAAAACCCAAGTTGTCCTTTCTTAAACATTGGTATGCTATGCATAAGAAAGATGTTTGCAACCAAAGTCGGATGAACCTGTCTTTGTATGACTATTAAGTATTCCTCCATAAACACCGGAGACAAAAGTGTTTGTTGCTTAGAACGTCAAGTTTCTTTTGGAAGGAATTTTTCGTGAAAAAGTTAAGTGGGAGGACAATAGAACTTTGATAAGGTTAAAAGAACCTTAGCTGTATGTGCAAAGTTGCGCAGCGCCGAAAAGTGTTCCGGAGGCGGCAACAATGCTCATGGCTCACGTGCCTCAAAGGTTGTGGTCACGGAGATCTAAGTTCCTATTGAAACAAGTAGATCGGGTAAACAATCAAATACCAAGATTTGAGGGTTGAATCATTATTTGAGAATAATGAACCGACTACATGCAAAGAAGTGATGATGGGCCCTGACTCCGTCAAATGGCTTGAAGCCATAAAATCCGTGATAGTTCCATACACGAGAAATCAAGTTTTGAACTTGAAGGACCCTCGAGAAAGGTGTAAGACCTTACAGTTGTGTCTGGATCTATAAAGAAATAGACATGGATGTTTTACATCTATGAAATAGTCGACATGTTGGGAAAGAGTTCACAACAATGTTCAAAGGTTGACTATGACAAGATTTGATCTTTCATAGTGATATTTAGTCTAGACGGATTAATGTAGCAACCACTACATATAATTTGTTATATGGTAGTTGAATAAACAAAACAAGTTCTTCTAATAGAATCGTTACCTAGGACATGTGCATAACACGGTCCATAGGGTTTTGTTAATTCAAAGGATGCTAAAAGCATATGCAAACTTCAATGGTTAGAGTGAGCATAGCGGAGTTGGAATCTTCACTATGATGAAACTGTTAAAAGGGTTTAATTTCATCAGAGACAATGAAGATGCTTGCATTTGCAAGAAATTAAGTGGGAGCACTAAGACATGTTTCTAATACATTATGTGGGGGACATATTGTTGATTAGAAAAGATGTATCTTTTATTAACACATATTAAGAATTTCATCCCGATGAAAGACTTAGGCAAAACCCAAATATTTGGCATCAATAGACGCTAATATGGTTGTGCCAGAAGTACATAGACAAGATATTGAATGAGTTCAATATAGAAACTACAAGAGAAGGTTCTTGTCGCACAGAAAGGATTGAATGAGTTCAATGTTGATGATATATTCAAGTATATTGACATTTGGTAAAGTGAAACAAATAATCAAGTATAGATTGATACTTGATGTATGAAATCACAAAGAGTATTTATATCAATCATACTGTGATATGTACAAATCCAGATATGTCCTATGCTCTAAATGTTGAGAGCATATACCAGAATGATTCGTAGGATGATCATTGGACAATAGTAAAGGATATTCTTATGATCTTTTGGAAGAACTAAGAGTATAATATTTGTAGAAGTGACAAATAGATGATTAGTTCATTGTAAAAGTACTACATTGATACTAGTTTTGTCACAAAGTACAAATTAAGTTTATCTCAATCTAAACTAAGGGTGGCACAATATAATGGAAAGTGAGTTCCATAATGGATTTGGATGATTTCCAAAGTTAAGACATTGTGACAGATACTACAACAAAAGGCTAAGTATATGACTGCTATTATAGCAGCAAAAGAGGGCATTTGTGTCAAGAAGTTTGTTATCAAACTAGGTGTAGTTCACAGTGGGATAATACTATGAAGATATATTGTGCGACAATATTATCAACATGTTTTAACCCCAAAGAGCTAAAGGTCACACCGAAAGACTAAATTTATACAAAGCCATCTCATTAGAGAATGAGTGATGCGTAGAGACGCAAAGACATGCAATTACACACGGACCTGGAAGTGTCAGATCCGGAGATCAGTTGACCACTAGCAATCGTGTACATACAACACTGGAAAGCCATAGGTGTTATATACACAAAGGTTCGAAACTAGATTATTGACTCTAGTGCAAGTGGGAGACTGTTGGAGATATGCCCAAGAGGCAATAATAAAGTGGTTATTATCATATCTTCACACTTATGATAAATGTTTACATTCATGCTATAATAGTATTAACAAGGAAACCATTAATACTTGTGTGATTTGTAAACTTAATTTAAAGTCCCTAGTATAGCCTCTATACTTCACTAGCTTGTTGGTTGATTAATGATTGTGGTTTCCATATCATGAACATTGAGATGTTATCAACAACAAGATCATATCATTAGGAGAATGATATGGTGGACATACTCCTATAGATAAGCGTAGCATAAAGATCAAGTCATTTCAATAGTTCAAATTGCTATATGCTTTCTGATACATAGTAACCTAATTCCTTCGACCATGAGATCATGCATATCGCCTTTACCGGATGGATGCTTTGATGACATCAAACACCACACCGTAACAGGGTGGCTATAAAAGTGGCATTGAGTGTTCGGAAAGTATTGGTTGAAACACATGGATCAAGAGTGGGATTTGTCCATCCACATGACGGATAGATATACTCTGGGCCCTCTCGGTGAAATGTCATCCAATTAGCTTGCAAGCATGTGACTGGGTCACAAGGGATCACATATCACGGGAACGAGAAAAGAGTACTTATTAGTAACGAGGTTGAACTAGGTATGCAGAGATGCCGACGATCATAACCTCGGATAAGTAACATATCGTGAGACAAAGGGAAATTGGTATCGTATGTAAGTGGTTCATTCGATCGCAAAGTAATCGTAGAAATATGTGGGAGCCATATGAATTTCCAGATTCCTCTATTGGTTATTGTTCGAAGAAGTGTCTCGATCATGTCCGCATAATTCACGAACCGTAGGGAGACACACTTAAGGATTCGACGTTGTTTGAGTAGTTATGGTATTATGAGAAAGAGACCGAATGTTGTTCGGAGTCTCGGATGGGATCCGGGATATCACGAGGTGATCCGGAATGGTCCGGAGAATAAGATTCATATAAGGAAAGTCCCGTTTCGGAGTTGGGGAATGGTTCCGGTGTTTTCATCGGGAACATTCTAGAAGGTCCCGGAATGTCCGGCACTCCGGAAGGGGAAGGGTACATGAATGTGTCATTGCATGTTGGAATGATTGCATCATGTACTAAGTGTTCTTGCTGTCCCAAATATAGGATTAAATTGAATCCTAAAACAGAAAAGTCAAATGTCCAGTTTGAAAGTCAAACGGCTAAAACAAGAAACTGTGGGAAACAAGCAAGAGGAGTTGGAATCAACTTGGAGGAGGAGTTGGACTCCTCCAGGCCGGCGCCCAGCCCAAGGACGAGTTGGGGAGGGACTCCCTCCCTCCCCTGGCGCGCCAAGACCCCCCTCCCATAAAAGGAGGGGCAGGGCTCCTCCTACACACACAAGTTTCCTATCCTCTAAACTAAACCCTAGATCTAGACCCCGGTTTAGAGCTATTCGGTTTAGAGCCTTCTAATTGGTTTAGAGCCTTCTAATTGGTGTGTCTAATTACTAGACCACTAATAGCCTCTCTCATAAGCTCCACCATACTCGCACCGGCTTAAGGCGAAGCCCTGCGGGATCTCCCCTCTACTTCCGGTACCACGCCGTTGTGCTGCCGGAATCGTGAGGAGAGTGCTACAACCTCCGCTGCCTGCTGGAACAAGGGAGAGGAAGGTCTTCGTCGAGTACCGAACGTGTGACCGACTGCGGGAGCGCTGCGGGAACGCGGCGCTGGAAGGATCGTCTACGCGATCTTGAGATCGGAAAGAGTACGACTACATCACCCACGAGAATCTGCTCTCGTTAAACACTTTGGAATCTTCGAGGGTGAGTTATTCCATCGACTCGTTGCTACAATCTAGTAGATAGATCTTGGCTTGTTTGTTTGTATGCGATAGAAAATTTTTGTTTTCCATGCTACGAACCCCTACATATCTATCCTAAACCCAGTCTCCCAACACTGAAGAGACCGGTAAAATAGAAAACCTATAAAGATCATACCTTTGCCTTGAGCATTCCACTTGAAATTGATGTAAACCGTCTTATCCTTCTCAAGATGGAACGCCTTTCTTGATTGCTATTGCTTGCTCTTGCTTGATGAAGACTTATGAAATGCTCCCCATACTCCATGGTGAAACCTCTTCTTTGAACTTGTCTTCATCACCACATGATCACCGAGGATGTAAAGCTTCAAGCATGAGATCTCCTAGAGATGGCGCACCTCAAGCTTGCCCTTCATTTCTTCATGATGTCTTGAAGATGGCCATAAGGAACTCCATCTTCTTCTTCAAGACATACTTGATCTTCTTCTTCTACATGATTCCAATAGGCACAAAGTCCTTGACAATGCTTCTTCTTTTTCAACCTTGAAACCAACACATGGTCCAAGCGATGCCAGTGGACAAACCTACAAGTGAAACTCAATTTACACATTAGTCCATAGAGATTGTCATTAATTACCAAAACCACACATGGGGGAATACATGCCCTTTCACTATGCATGTGGATCGCAGGGGATTTAGTATATTTGGATGTGATGCCCACAACCTTATCTTTGTTAAATCATTTCACATTAATGTGCGTATCATTATCTTTATCCCATATGATGTGCAGTTGCAGGTGAATATTCAACCCTAGCCTATTTCCATCCATTACAACAACCAATGATTCAAAGTAAACTAGAAAGGTCTGGTAAACATAAGGTAAAATGAGTAAACAAGTCTTGTAGATGTGTCTCATTTATTTTCCATTTAACATTATTTCCCAAGGTTTGATTAAACCTAGGTCAACTAGGGAAAAATCTACTATACCGCATCCATAAAACCTTATCAAAGGTATTAGTAGGATATCCAAAGGAGACTATTGGATATACCTTCTACCACCAAGTTTAATGCAAAAAAAATTCACATAGAATGGTACCTTCTCGAGAAAGAGTTCCTTGCAAAAGGTGTAAGTGGAAGGAAGATAGAACTTGATGAGATTATTAACCCTGATCTTCAAATACCGAGTATCACAATGGAAGCTATTCCAGAACCACCCTCATTAATTGAAGTGGGAGCAAATGATGATGATCATGAACCTCATGAAGAGATATCTATCAAACCGCGCAGGTCGATAAGAAAACGTGCTACCTTGATTGGTATAGTTATCTTGTGAACATGGTCATGTTGGTTGAACATGATGAACCTGCAACCTACACGGAAGCAATGGAGGGCCTTGGACCCGAGAAATGGCAAGAAGCCATGGAATCAGAAATAAATTCTATGTATGACAACCAAGTATGGACATTGGTAGATATTCCCGAAGGCCGAAAGGCTGTGGAGAATAAACAAATCTTTAAAAAAGACAGACGATGAGGGAAACATCACTATCTACAAAGCTCAACTTGTCGTAAAGGGTTTCTGACAAAGTCAAGGAATTTACTATGAAGAGACCTTCTCTCCTATAGCGAAGCTAAAGTCTGTTTGGATTCTACTATAAGTTGTTGCACATTTTGACTATAAAATATCGCACATGGATGAAAAGACCACCTTCCTGAATGGAAACATTGAGGAAGAGTTGTATATGATGCAAACTGAGGGGTTTGTTAATCTAGAGGATGCTAGTACAGTACGCAAGTTTTAGAGGTCCATTTATGGACTGAAGCAAGCATCTCGGAGCTAGAATCTTTGATTTGATGAAGCCATCAAAGGTTTTGGATTTGTCCAGAACACAGAAGAAGCCTACATCTATAAGAAAGTGAATGAGAAGTCAGTGGCATTCGTGGTACTATATGTGGATGACATATTGTTAATAGGGAATGCCATGAATCTTATAAATAGCGTGAAAGATTATTTAAATAGTAAATTCTCTCTAAAGGACATGGGTGAATCTTCCTACATACTAGGCATTAAGATCTATAGAGATAGATCAAAGCGTCTGCTAGCTCTTGGTCAAAGCACTTACCTAGAGAAGATTCTGAAGCGTTTCAGAATGGATTAGGCAAACAAAGGATCATTAGCGACAATAAAAGGTAACAAGTTGAGTGTAAATCAATGCCCAGAAATGGATCGTGATAAGAAAGCAATGAAAGGCATTCCCTATGCCTCAACCATTGGCTCCATCATGTATGCCATGCTGAGCACTAGACCATATGCAACCTTAGCTCTTAGCTTGACGATCCATTTACAAAGGAACCATGGGTTCGTTCATTGGAATGCAGCTAAGAATATCCTGAAGTACCTAAAAAGAACCAATGATATGCTTTTAGTCTTTGGATATCATCAAGAAGAACTTGCCATAACAGGTTACGTGGATTCAAGCTTCTACACTGATCCAGATGACTCAAAGTCTCAAACAGGGTTCATGTTCATGGTAAACGGTGGCGTGGTAAGCTAGACGAGCGGGAAGCAGACCTTGGTGGCTCAATCTACAATGGAGCCGGAGTAAATGGCTGCTGGTGAAGCGGCAAATGAAGATGTTTGGATGAAAAAGTCCATCACTAAACTTGGAGTGTTCCCAAGCGCGTAAGACCCTGTGTGCATCTACTACGACAACATGTGGGCCATTGCGAATGCGAAGGACCAGAGGTTCCACTCCACAGCTAAGCACATACTCCGACGTTACCATGTAATAAGAGATTACGCAGCTGAGGGTAACATTAGAATTTGCAAAGTACATACACATGTGAATGTAATCAATCCATTCACAAAGCCTCTTCCACAAGCAAAGAATGATCAATACCGGGATGGTATTGGTGTTAGATTATGTCCTGGCGTAAACGAGTGTAATCGTACTCTAGTGCAAATGGGAGGCTGAAGGAGATATGCCCTAGATGCCAATAATAAAGTTGTTTTATTGATATATCTTTGATGTTCATAATAGTTTTGTATCATGCTATAACTGTGTTAAGTGGAAACATTAACACAAGTGTGGTATATAAATAACCAGGTCCCTATTATCTTCTAGTATTATTTTGATGGGAAGATGATGATTGAGGTTTCCTGATGATGGACTTATTAATGTAAACTGACAACGAGGTCACTTCATGAAGTGATGGAAACACCCGACCATAGAATTGCAATATGATCCAGTCAAAAAGTTCAAAGTTGCAATATCTAGCAAAGTGTACGAACTTACTCCTTCGACCGTGAGATCATATTTAATCACTATCTCCTGTGGCTGCTTTGATCATATCAACCATCATGACCGTAACTGGGTGACCATAAAGGTATGTGTTAGGTATTCTAGAGGAATAGTTGAGGCGTATGAATCAATATCAGGATTTGCCTATCTGAGTAATAGGTAGATACTCTGGGCCCACATGGTGAGATTACATCAATCAGCTTGCAAGCATGTGACTAGGTCACAAGGATGTAATATCACGGGAACGAGTAAATGTGTTTGTTAGAATCAAGATCGAACTGGTATATGGATACATGAGATCAAGTCTTGGACAAACCCGGTATCATTGTGCAAAAGTAATAAGACGCAACGTTTAAAAGGTTTAAGTGAACAACCAAATTCATGGAATGTGAATGGACCATCATGTTTTTCTAGATACCATTGTTGGTCATTGATTGGAGAGGTGTCTCATTCATGTCTATACATTCTTGAACCATAAGGGTGTCATGCTTAAGGGTAGAGACGCTATGGGTTGATCCGCAATCGAAAGACAAATAGGAAGAGAGAGAATTGGAAGTGTTTAGGAGAGATACCAAAGTGTTCAGAAGTTATTCAAAAGGATTTTTTAATAAGAGGTATTAAATAAAGGGATTTCTATTTTTGTGCCCTCGGTTTGTTAGTTGTACTCAGTTTTCCCCAACCGCTTAGTTTTTCCTCACTTTTGCCCATCTCCTTGTATGAAACTCTCACATGGTCTAAAACTCGCCATCCGTCAGTCTTGCCGTTACGTGCCGACAAGTGGGGCTACGTTCAGTCGGGTCCCGTAGTGGACCCTCGCCGTTATGTGCTGACAAGTAGGGCCGCGTTCTATCGGGTCCCGTAGTGTACCCTTGCCGTTACATGCTGACAAGTGGGGCCGTGTTCAGTCGATTCCCGTAGTGGACACCTCTCTCAACTTATCTAGATCAGCATCAGACCCACAGCTTATCTACGTGAGCGCCAGACCTACAGCTTATTCACGTGAGCACCGGACCCACAGCTTACCCAGGTTGGTGTTGCAAGATGGGACCCCGAGCTAGCCCGCGCCCGTGCCCGTGCCGCTGCTTCATTTTCATATAGTGAAATGTAATGCATATACAAAAATTATACACCTTTGAACTCTTTTAAATCGCACTTAGGACATGATAATGTTGTGCTAATAAAATCCTGATAATTTATCATTTCCATGGAGTGAAATATAATGCATAAACTTGCGTATACAAAAATTATACACCTTTGAACTCTTTGAAATCACACTTAATACGTGATAATGTCATGCTAAGAAAACTTTGAGAGATTTCATTTTCATAGAGTGGAATGTAATGCACAAATTTGCATATGCGAAAATTATAAACCTTTGAATACTTTTAAATCGCACTTAATACATGATAATGATGTGCTAACAAAATTTTGAGAGATTATTATTTTCTGTCCCATTTTTGTAGAGTGGAATGTAATGCATAAACTTGCATATATGAAGTTTATACACCTTTGAACTCTTTAAAATCTCACTTAATATGTGATAATGTTGTGCTAAGAAAATCTTGAGAGATTATCATTTCCATGGAGTGAAATATAATGCATAAACTGGGTATACAAAAATTATACGCCGTTGAACTCTTTGAAATCGCACTTAATATGTGATAATGTTGTGCTAAGAAAATCTTGAGAGATTATCATTTCTATGGAGTGAAATATAATGCATAAACTTGCGTATACAAAAATTATACACCTTTGAACTCTTTGAAATCGCACTTAATACGTGATAATGTTGTGCTAAGAAAATCTTGAGAGATTATCATTTTCATATAGTGGAATATAATACATAAACTTGCGTATACAAAAATTATACACCTTTGAACTCTTTGAAATCGCACTTAATACGTGATAATGTTGTGCTAAGAAAATCTTGAGAGATTATCATTTTCATATAGTGGAATGTAATGCATAAACTGGCATATACGAAAATTATACACCTTTGGACTCTTTGAAATCGCACTTAGGTCATGATAATATTGTGCTAATAAAATCCTGATCATTTATCATTTCCATGGAGTGAAATATAATGCATAAACTTGCGTATACGAAAATTTTAAAACTTTGAACACTGTGAAATCGCACTTAATAACGAGATAATGATGTGCTAGCAAAATTTTGAGAGATTATCATTTTCTCCCCCATTTTCATAGAGTAGAATGTAATGCGTAAACTTGCATATACGAAAATTATACACATTTGAACTCTTTGAAATCGCACTTAATACATGATAATATTATGCTAAGAAAATCTTCAAAGATTATCATTTTCATAGAGTGGAATGTAATGCACAAATTATACACCTTTGAACACGTTCCCTTCAAATTATATTCAAGTTCATTTGTTTATGGAGTTAAAGTACCGGTGGCATACTCGTTATTTTGCATGGATAGAGGGGTGCCCCTCCCCGACAGATATAGGGGTTATCCTGTCCGCTAGATCAAAGAGGATCAACGGTTGGTGGGCACGATCCGTGTGACAACTGTCTTGACCAACTAGAGCATAGCAACGAAGATGAACACATGTGCGAGATATTGATACAAAGAGAGGGGAAAAACTGAGTCGCACTTAAGAACCAAGGGCAAAACTGAGTAGAACTTAAAAACTAAGGGCAAGACTGACAAAGGGATTCAAATAGAAAATATAAAAAGATTTAAAAATGGAAAATGCGTCTTTTATACAATAAAATACATCTTGGCATACATCAAACTATTTGCAATTCAAATATACAATAGTTTGACAATTATTGCCTCATTCAGACAAACTATGTTTTGGAGAGGGATGTTTTGGGAAGAGGCTTGAGTAGAAAACCATGAACCTTCATAGATAAGGTAATTTGAGAAGTGGTCATTTAGGTTAAAAATTGGTTTATATACATTTTTTATGGTGGTAGGTCACATAATAAGACTCCATGGGTAGATGCCACTATGTTTTGCTCTTTTTGAATTTGTTGTGCATAAAATGACTCAATTAGCTAGCTAAAACCTATTCGTTGACTCTCTGTTGACCAGCCACCGGAGGATAAAACTGAGTATATTGCACACGGCAGTGTTAGTACTAGAGGGCAAAACTGAGTACAACCAAACTGCCAGTGTTACAGTCGAGGCAAAACTGAGTACAACTGAGTCGCCAGGGTTTGACACGAGGGAAAAAACGTGACTCACGGTACGCGTGTGTGGTGCACGGGGCGGTAGCGTACACGTGTGGATGTGCACAGTGCAGTAGCGTACGCGGTTACATGGTGCATGGTAGTGCAACGAAAGTCGCTTCCCTTCTCCTTTAATAGAGGCCTCCCCACTCTCACTCATCACTCACTCACTCACTCAACCGTCTCCACTTTCCCATCACCTTCTACAAACCCCCAAGAAAACCCCAACCACGTCGGTGATGGAGAATAACGGTGTGGTGGCCATCTTGCGCCTCCAAGGTCGCCGACGAGAAGGCCCCTGTCCCCATCCCCGCATCCGCCATAGCCGCCGGCGAGGAGGCCCCCGCCGGTCTTGGGCAGACCCTGCTTGGCTGGGACCCCTACGAGGAGGTTGATTACATAAGGCCGGAGAACCCCTATGACACCAGCATCGTCGACCCATGGTTGGAGGTAACCAGGGTTTTCTCCCTTTCCCTTGTTCTTCCCCCGTTCCCATCGTTGGATGCTAGATCATATGTTATTAGGGATCGATTGTTCATATTTTTACAGTAGCTAATCCTCTTGTGTTAGATCTCGTATTTCGATGAAGCCCCTGTTCATATTTGAACCCCCATGTTTGTAGTTGGGATCAGTATTCGATTTGGTTTGAGATTTGGGGAATAATCAGGAGATCTCAATCGTTAATTTATGCAAATAATCAATCTTGATAATCAAAGTATCTCAATCATGTCCTTATTGCACTCTACAGTTTTTTCGAACAGGAGGATAGCAGCGACGTCCGCAGCGACGACGAGTCCAAGGACACCAAGGCTAGTCATGTGCTAAGGATGCTGAAGTCCGGCCAGTAAAACAACTTCTTTGCCGGCAACGCGTACAGGTTCCCCTTCTGCCCCACCAGGAGGCTTCGCGCCACGAACTTCAACTCCCTCGTGAAGCATGCCGAGGATGTGAGGACCTGCGGTGAGTCTGTGAACATCCACGGATTCATAACCAAGCACCTGGCGCTCGGTCTTCACCTTCGCAACCTCCAGAAGGTGGCTATCGAGGAGGGTCGCATTCCCCGATCAAGCCCAAGGCTCCCAAGGTCAAGGGACTAGGTAGCAAGAAATGGAGGAGGCGCTAGAGGGAGGAGGCAGAGGCCCTCCTAGCAGAGACCATGAGGGGCCACTGATCTACTGCTGATGTAAAGCAGCTTCGTTTGTCTTGTCTGTGTTGAACTTATCCGCTGCTGCTGCTGAGCAGCCTAATTGTCAAACCTCATTATGTACCGTACTATATAACCTATATTAGCTGCTTTATTTACATCTACTCTGTTTATTGAATTTATTTATGATGCTGGTTAGTTTTGCTGCTCTAGATTTTCTACCAGATTAGGGAAAAACGAGGGCAAAAGGAACAATGAATGAAGAGAGAAGTTGTTGTAGATTCGCTACCTTTTTGGGCAAAAAAACTCAACTGTTAGCAAGAGAGGGAAAAAGGCGCTCTTAAAAAGGCCAATCATAAAAGTAACAAAAAAGAAAACTTCCAATTTAGGCGACAGGGCGCATGTAACCACCAAATGCGCTACACATGGTCCCACACCACGTCCCCCATAATCAGCGAGAGATGGATGGCTAGTCCGCTGTGTATCCTGGCCCCACCTGTCAGCATTTAACGGTCAAGGCGACGTAACGTAACGCTCAATGCATGACCCGCCCCAACGCGGTCCCATCGGTCAGCATGTAATGGTCAAGCCTTTGACCTGACGGCATCCTCCCGTCCAAGCGCATCTGAGGGTTTCTGAATGGAGGTAGGGCAAAAGTAAGGAAAAACTAAGCGGCTGAGGAAAACTAAGTACAACTAACAAACCAGGGGCACGAAAATACAAATCCCTTAAATAAAAGGTATTTAATATTTAATTGGTTAATTATTATTAAATATATCTATTTAATAAAAGGAAAATGGAAAAACCCCTACATGGCCCTCCCTAGAGGGGAGAAGGCCCAAGAGGGGGAGGCGGCTGTCCTAGGTGGGCTAAGGCACCAAGGTGGGTGGCTCCCACCCTATGACCAGCCTAGGTGGGCTTGGCTAACGGGTGGGGCCAGCCTCCCTCTCACCTCCTACGAAGTTTAGTCCCACCCCGAGACTCAGAGGATGGGAGTGCCCAGATTTTTCCTATATAAAAGGGTGACATGCCTCCCCCAATCTCGTTCCACAATTGGCCATTCGCCTACATCTCTCTCCCACTTTCCCTCTCGTGGGTGTTCCCAAGTTTGAAACATGCTCCACAAGGCAGAGAATTCTCCACATGCGCATTCTTCTTTCACTATCTTGCTGGACTAGGGCCCGGGAGACATCCTTTAAACCAGACGTGTATAAAACTCTATGAAGCACTGCCATTAGCGGTGTTGGACGCTTGAAGCCTTCTATGAAGGAGATATGCCCTATAGGCCAATAATAAAGATGTTTTTATTGACATATCTCATTGGTTCGTAATAATTTTTTATCATGCTATAATTGTATTAAGTGGAAACATTAATACAGGTGTCAAGTGTGATATGTAAACAAACCAAGTCCCTAGTATCCTCTAGACTAGTTCATTGGGCAGCTGATGATCGAGGTTTCTAGATCATAGACTTTACACAACAACTGACAACAATGCCACTTCATTAGATGAATCAAATAATAGACAACACCCAACCTTAGTATTGAAATGTGATCCAGTCACAAAGTTCAACATTGTGATATCTAGCAAAGCGTAGTGATTCAGTCCTTCAACCGTGAGATCATATTAATCACTATCTCCTAAGGCTTGTTTGATCACATCAACCATCATGACTGTACCTAGGTGACTATAAAGGTGTGTAAAGGTATTCAAGAGGAACTTTTGAAGCCTATGTATCAATATCGCGATTTTCCCATCCGAGTGATGAATAGATACCCTAGGCCACTCACTGAGATTAAATCTATAAGTTTGCAAACATGTGACTAGGTCACAAAGATGTAATATCATAGGAACGAGTAAATATGTTTGTTGGTAACAATATCTAATTACGTATGTAGATACCGAATATCAAATCTTTGAAAAACTAGGTATCATAGAGCAAAGGGAATGAGACACGACGTTCAAGATTTAAGCAATCGAGTTACTCATGGAATGCATGGGGTCTAACATGTGTTTCCACATACCGTTGTTGGTCATTGATCAGAGAGTATCTCGATCATGTCTATGTATTCCCGAGCCATAGGGTGTCACACTTAAGGGTAGATGACGCTTAGGGATTGATCCGAGATCGTAGGAGAAAAGAGAGAGAAGTCCAGAATAGTTCCGGAGTAATCCTAGAATGGTTCTAGGGATATCCGATGATGGTCGAAGGGGTCCGAAAAGTGTTTCGGAGTGACAGGTATTAAATTATATGTATTTAGTATTAATTAAATGAATTAATATTAAAAATATTATTTAAAATAGATTTATGGGGCAACCCACCTAATTGTGCCTTATCGGAGGAGGCCCAAGAGGGGGCCGCACTATAGGGAAGGCCAGAGGGGGGCCACTAGCCACATGTGGGCCTCCCATCACGTGGTGCCCATGTGGGGGGCTAGCCGCCACCTCCTCTCACCTCCTCCCTCTTGATTAGTCGCACCTTGGGACTTTGAGAGAGGTAGTACCCCCCTTCCACCTATATAAATAGGGGCATCCCTCTCCCCAAAACCCATAATCCCATCAATTGGCTTCGCCTATTCTCTCTCCCTCTCTCACTCTCCCTCACATGTGGTTCCCAAGATTGGAACTGCATACAAGGATAGGGGTTCTCCACCATACACACGTCATCGTGCTCCTAGACTCGGTCCGGATCAATCTTCTTTCGCTGCTTTGCTGGACTAGAGCCTGGGAGACGTCTCTACACCGTATGTGTGTAAGGACACGAGGCACAGCCACTTGTGGTGCTTTTTCTTGGAGGTTGGAGCTTGGACGTCAACATGACCATGATGTTAGCTACGTCTTACAAGGATTAGGGGTGACTTGTGAGGAGTTTCGCCACCTTGAGGTCGGGTGAGTATGACTACATCATCCATGTTCCCCACGGTACGTTAACTGCTTTTGCTCTTCAAAGGTGTGAACACTGAATCCCCTCTTGTTACTATATATACATCTGCATAGATAGATCTTGGCTTGGTGTGTTCACCGTAGGAATTTTTTTGTTTTATGCCATGGAACCCCTTCATTCTAGACCTTGAGGTCTGCTACACTCGGTTTCATCAGCAACATTTGTGCGAGAACATAATCCCACGTTCGGTCTTCAAAGGTATGAACATCATACCTCGCTCGTTACTACACTTCTCCATAGATAGATCTTGGACTGGTGTGTTCTAAGTAGTAGGATTTTATTGTTTTCTACCATGGAACCCCTTCAGTTTTACAGTCACCGACGTCAATGCCTTTCCTTACCTGCTCGCAGTGAAGATCTTGGCGGGATGGAGAGCTCCAAATGGGGGGAAATGGTGGTACGACATTTGCCGATGCGCCGAGTGGTGATAAATAGGCTCCGAATCACCGGGAGGTGACGGAATTTCTCCCAGGCACTTTTCGGAGAAAGCGGAATCTTGATCCATCACCGAGCTTGCACGCATGGAGAGCCAATTCCTCCCGCTTTGCACGGGTGGGGCATGTCCCCATGGAAACGGCCGATTTTGGCATTCCCTTGGGTGCAGGCAAAAGGTGCTTTAAGAAGCAGATACGGTAAGATGTCGAACTGTAAAACGTGAGTATAGGCGACTCTACTCGGTTTTTACCGTTTGAAAACACGCGACGCTTATTCCTTTTAACGGGTCGAGTTTGAGGGCACTGATCTGCGCCGCCAACGATCTGAAACTTGGAAACATAACAGATTGCACACAATTTCAACATATCCAAATTCCTATCGATCGCACCGAACAAATAAAATTATCCAGAAATAAGCATCAAAATAAAAAAAATCAAGTACAAATTATTACAACAATAGTTCCGATCAAATTACAACAATGTTGTTCAAATAAAATACAAACAAATGGAATCATAGACCAAATAAATGTTGATGTTACACAAGGAAGAATTGGAGAACAAATATTCCTCATTGGGGGCCTAGCCTCAGCCAATGGTGGTCGATGGGATCCTTCTGAAGCTGCGAGTGGATTTGCTCATTTTCAATGTTGCGGTGCGACTCAAGAAAGGCTGAGATCCTATCGACGTTCCTTCAGGGCTTGACTTGGCTGCCAACATTGTCGTAGAAAACATCCAAATCCAACCCTCTCTCATCCTCCATGATAATGTTGTGAAAAATGACACAATATTTTATGATGTTCTTGAGGGTTTTCATATCCCAAAAACGAGCAGGACCTCTCACAACAGCAAATCTAGCTTGCAAGACACCAAAAGCTCTCTCAGTATCCTTTTGGTCTGCCTCTTGAGCTTTGAAAAAGATTAGATTCTAGCTTTGTGGTTGGCTTATGAATGGTTTTCACCAAAGTTGTCCAATCTGGATATATGCCATCGGCAAGGTAGTGGCCCATTGTGTACTCATGGTTCATGATTTTGTAATTGCAAGTTGGGACCTCTCCATTAGCTAGTTTTGCAAAGAGGTGGGATCTATGCAAGAAATTGATGTCATTCAGTGATCCCGACAATCCAAAAAAGGCATTCCATATCCAAAAATCCTAAGAATCCACGACCTCAAGCACAATCATTGGATCATGAATTTTGCTGTAGTACTGACATGACAGTGTCTTCTTCATTGGGAGTTCGAAGATACACATGACCATATAGCCGGATCACCATTTTGGAAAACTGGCACACTGACTCTATGGTCATATTTTCGCCAATGCGTAGATACTCATCCGTGTAGCCAGCGGCGCCATATGCAAGCACTCGTATAGCTGCATGGATTTTTTGGTAGGCACTAAATCCTAGGGTGCCAGCAGCGTTTCTACGACGCTGAAAATAGGTGCAGATGGCCTCGCTATCTTTAACGATTTTGACAAACAAGGAGCGACGCATTCGAAACCTCCTACAGAAGAGATGCACGGGATATGTTGGTACCTCATCAAAATAATCTTGCATCAGAGCGTAGTGACCGGCAGGGCGATTGCGAGAGATGGTGACGCGGCCCATGACAGATCCCCGTCGTCTGCCGAGCAACTTCTTCCTATCCTCAATCTCCTTGACGGTGATGACGATGTCCAAGTGCTTGGTGTCGTCATCGTGGAGCAAATCCTCGATGCCAAAATCGTCGGAGGAAGACGAGTCATCGAAGAAAAATAGCTCACTCTCCCTCATCGTCGAACTCATCTATGCGAAACCACAAATCAAAACCTACATCAAGCGGGTCAAAATCGAGTGGCAGGGGGAGAGCGTCAGATAACTTACGACGGCAAGATTCGGGCGACTACGGCGTCGGAAGGTAGCAGATCTGGCCATGTAGGTGCAGGGCGACGCTCAACCGCACCTCCTGATGGGTTTGTAGCATGGAAGACAAAAAAATTCTACCGCAAGAATGAACAAAACCTAGATCTAATCTAGATAAAAGCCAAGATCTAATCTATTAGACATGAGCAACGAGATAGATCTGTACTAACCCTCGTAGAACCGAAAATGTTACGAGCTTAGATCTCGGGGTTGATGTAGTCGATCACTTGCCGATCTCAAGATCGTGTGGACGATCCTTCCGGCGCCGCGTTCCGGCAGCGCTTCCGCAGTCGGTCACACATGCGGAGTCGAAGCAGACCTACCTCTCCCCGTTCCAGCGAGCAGCGGAGGAAGTAGATCTTCTCCACGGAATCCCAGCAGCACGACGGTGTGGTGGTGGTGGAGGAGGAGAGAATTCTGTAGGGCTTCGCCTAAGCCGGAGCAGAGCGAAGGAGGAGGAGAGAGGCGGCGGTTAGGGTTTGATATGGGAAAGGTGTAGGGGGTGGCGCCCCCTCCCCTCTATTTAAAGGAGGGAGGCGCGCCATGGGAGGGGGAGTCCTAGGACTCCCCTCCCTCCTTGGCAGGCGGGTTGGGAAGGGGGGAGGAGTCCTCCTCCCCCACGAATCCGTGTCTTGCCCCACAAGGTTTCCTTGACCCTTTCTTGGTTTTCAAGCAAACACCAAGAACTCTTCTAGAACCTTCCAAAACATTCCAAAACCTTCTAGAATCTCCATATAAACACTCCAGAACATTTCCTAACTTAGAAAATGATCCCCAATATATGAATCTTATTCTCCGGACAATTCCGGATCTCCTCGTGATGTCCCGGATCCAATCCGAGACTCCGAACAACATTCGGTCTCCAACGCATATTCCATATCTACTTAAAACAACTTCGAACCTTAAGTGTGTCACCCTACGGTTCGTGAATATGCAGACATGATGAAGACACCTCTCCGATCAATAACCATCAGCGGGATCTGGAGATCCATAACGGATCCCACATACTCAACGATGACTTCCTGATCGATAGAACCATTAACATACGAAACCAATTCCCTTTGCCACGCGATATTCTACTTATCCGAGGTTTGATCGTCGGTATCTCTATACCTAGTTTTACCTCGTTACTGATAAGTACTCTTTACTCGTTCCATGTTATGTCATCCCTTGTGACCTAGTCACATGCTTGCAAGCTAACTAGATGACATTCCACCGAGAGGGCCCAGAGCATATCTATCCGTCATATGGATGGACAAATCCCAATCTTGGTCCATGCGCTTCAACACATACTTTCAGAATACCCAATGACACCTTTATAACCACCCAGTTACGAAGCGATGTTTGATGTCATCAAAGTACCCATCCGGTGATGGTGATTAACATAACCTCATGGTCGAAGGATTAGGTTACTATGCATTTGAAATCTTATAGCAATACGAACTTAATGACTTGATCTTATGCTATGCTTACTATGGGTGTGTGTCCATCACATCATTCTCCTAATGATATAACCTTGTTTTTAATGACATCCAATGTCCATGATTAGGAAACCATGATCATCATTTAATAAACAAGCTAGTTCCACAAGAGGCTTACTAGGGACTCTTTTATGTTTACAAAACACACATATATCAATGTTTCCTTATAATACAATTATAGCATGGGATGTAAACATTCATCATAAACACAAAGATATAATAATAACCACTATTATTATTGCCTCTTGGGCATATCTCCAACAGTCTCCCACTTGCACTAGAGTCAATAATCTAGATTACATGGTAATATACCTAACACCCATGGCGTTCTGGTGTTGGTCATGCTTTGCTCTAGGGAGAGGTTTAGTCAACGGATCTGCCACATTCAGATCAGTGTGTATTTTGCAAATCTTTATATCACCATCTCGGACATACTCGCGAATAGCATGGAAACGTAGCTTAATGTGCTTCAGCTTGCTATGTGACCTTGGTTCCTGTGCATTAGCTATGGCACCTGTGTTGTCACAGTAGATGGCCATCGGGTCCAACACACTGGGAACCACGCCAAGTTCAGTAATGAACTCCTTCATCCATATGGCTTCTTGTGCAGCCTCCGAAGCAGCTATGTATTCCGATTCAGTTGAAGATTTCGCCACAACGCTTTGCTTGGCACTCCTCCAGCTCACTGCAGCACCATTCAAAATAAATATGTATCCAGACTGTGACTTCGAGTCATCTGGATCGGTGTTCCAACTAGCATCAGTGTAACCGTTTACAACAAGCTGTTCATCACCTCTATAAGAAAGAACCATATCCTTAGTCCTATTTAGGTACTTTAGGATATTCTTGACCGATGTCCAGTGCTCCATTCCAGGATCACTTTGATATCTGCTAGTCAAACTAACAGCATGTGCTATATCCGGTCTTGTACACAGCATGGCATACATGATGGAACCTATGGCCGAGGCATAGGGAATATTATTCATCTTTTCTCTATCTTCTGCCGTAGCCGGACTTTGAGTCTTACTCAAGGTCTTACCTGACAACATGGGCACGAACCCTTTCTTGCTCTCTTCCATTCTAAACTTCTTTAGAACTTTTTCTAAGTATGTACTTTGTGAAAGCACTATTAGGCGTCTTGATCTATCTCTATAAATCTTGATGCCTAGAATATATGCCGCTTCGCCAAGATCCTTCATTGAAAAACTATTATTCAAATAGGTTTTGACGCTATTAAGAAGTTCTATATCATTCCCAATCAAAATATATGTCATCTACATATAGTACTAGGAATGCTACAGAGCTCCCACTCACTTTCTTGTAAATACAAGCTTCTCCATAAGTTTGTATAAATCCAAAGTTTTTGATTACTTTATCAAAATGTTGATTCCAACTCCGGGATGCTTGCTTCAGTCCATAAATGGAGCGCTGAAGTTTGCATACCTTGTCAGCATCTTTAGGATCGACAAAACCTTTGGGTTGTACCATATACAACTCTTCCTCAATGTCACCATTAAGGAACGCTGTTTTGACATCCATCTGCCAAATTTCATAATCGAAATATGCAGCGATTGCTAACAAAATCCTCACAGACTTTAGCTTTGCTACTGGTGAGAAAGTCTCATCGTAGTCAACTCCTTGAATTTGTCAGAACCCTTTCGCGACAAGTCGAGCTTTATAGACGGTAATATTACCATCAGCATCTGTTTTTCTTTTGAAAATCCATTTGTTCTCGACAGCCTTACGGCCATCCGGTAAGTCCACCAAAGTCCATACTTGGTTTTCGTACATGGATCCCATTTCGGATTTCATGGCTTCTAGCCATTTGTCAGAATCTGGGCTCATCATAGCTTCTTCATACGTCGCAGGGTCATCAGTGTTGTCAACCAACATGACGTTCAAGGCAGAGTCATACCACTTAGGAGTGGTACGAACCCTCGTTGACCTGCGAGGTTCAGCAGCAACTTCGTTCAAAGTTTCATGATCAGCATCATTAGCTTCCTCTCCAGTTGGTGCAGGCGGCACAAAAACATCTTCCGGTGCTGCGCTACTCTCAACTCCGAGAGAAGGTTCAATAACCTCGTCGAGTTCTACTTTCCTTCCAGTCACTTCTTTTGAGAGAAACTCCTTCTCAAGAAAGGATCCATTCTTGGCAACAAAAACTTTGCCTTTGGATCTATGATAGAAGGTATACCCAATTGTTTCTTTAGGGTATCCTACGAAGACGCATTTCTCCGCTTTGGGTTCAAGCTTATCAGGTTGTAACTTCTTTACATACGCTTCGCAACCCCAAACTTTAAGGAATGACAACTTAGGTTTCTTACCAAACCACAATTCGTACGGTGTCGTTTCAATGGATTTAGATGGTGCCCTATTTAAAGTGAATGCGGCTGTCTCTAATGCATGGCCCCAAAATGATAGAGGTAAATCTATAAGAGACATCATAGACCGAACCATATCTAAGAGAGTTCGATTACGACGTTCGGACACACCATTACGCTGTGGTGTTCCCGGCGGTGTCAACTGCGAAAGTATTCCACATTTCTTTAAATGCATGCCAAACTCATAACTCAGAAATTCACCTCCGCGGTCAGAACGCAGAAACTTAATCTTCTTGTTATGATGATTTTCCACTTCACTTTGAAATTCCTTAAACTTGTCGAAAGTTTCGGACTTATGTTTCATAAAGTAGACATACCCATATCTACTTAAGTCATCCGTGAAAGTGAGAACATAACGATATCCACCACGCGATGATACACTCATTGGACCGCACACATCGGTATGTATTATTTCCAATAAGTCTGTAGCTCGCTCCATTATTCCAGAGAATGGAGTCTTAGTCATTTTTCCCATTAGACATGCTTCGCATCTTTCAAGTGATTCAAAATCAAGTGATTCAAGAAGTCCATCAGAATGGAGTTTCTTCATACGCTAAACTCCAATGTGACCAAGACGACAGTGCCACATGTATGTAGAATTATCATTCAATTTTATTCGTTTAGCATCTATGTTGTGAACATGTGTATCACTACTATCGAGATTAAATAAGAATAAACCATTCATCTCAGGTGCATTACCATAAAAGATATTACTCATATAAATCGAACAACCTTTATTCTCAGACTTAAAAGAGTAACCGTCTCGCAATAAACAAGATCCAGATATAATGTTCATGCTTAACGCAGGCACCAAATAACAATTATTTAAATTTAAAACTAATCCCGAAGGTAGATGTAGAGGGAGCGTGCCGACGGCGATCACATCAACCTTGGAGCCATTTCCAACGCGCATCGTCACCTCGTCTCTTGCCAGTCTTCGTTTATTCCACAACTTTTGTTTCGAGTTACAAATATGAGAAACCAAACCAGTATCAAATACCCAGGCACTACTACGACTACTAGTAAGATACACATCAATAACATGTATATCGAATATACCTTTCTTCTTGATGTTGTCGTTCTTCAGATCTGCCAGGTACTTGGGGCAGTTACGCTTCCAGTGACCAGCACCCTTGAAGTAGAAGCACTCAGTTTCAGGCTTAGGACCAGCCTTGGGCTTCTTAGCAGGTGCGGCAGCTTTCTTGCCGTCCTTCTTGAAGTTGCCCTTTTTCTTAGGATTGCCCTGTTTCTTGAAATTGGTGGTCTTATTGACCATCAACACTTGGTGCTCCTTCTTGATCTCCACTTCAGCAGTTTTCAGCATGGACGATAGTTCAGGCAACGTCTTGTTCATGCAGTGCATATTGTAGTTCATCACAAAGTTCTTATAACTCGGTGGCAGTGATTGGAGGACACGATGAATCCCTAACTCATTAGGAATCGTTATCCCCAACTCTTGGAGCTTGTTTGCGTGCCCAGACATGGTGAGCACGTGCTCACTAACGGAGCTTCCCTCTTCCATCTTGCAGGTAAAGAACTTTTCGGAGGCCTCATAGCTCTCCACGGCCGCGTGAGTCTCAAAATGAGCTTGAGCTCCTTAATGATCTCGAACGGGTCGTGGTGCTCAAAACGCTTCTGGAGCTCCATTTCTAAACCGTACAGGATGGCACACTGAACTGTGGAGTAATGATTTTTCCGAGTGGCGTAAACATTCTTTACGTCATCGGTGGCATCATCTGCAGGTGGGTCACCTAGCGGAGCTTCGAGCACATAGGTCATCTGACCAGCCCTGAGGACAATCTTCAGACCACGGAGCCAGTCCGTGAAGTTGCTTCCATTGTTCTTAAGTTTTTCTTTCTCTAGGAACGCATTGAAATTGATGGAGAGATTCGCCATAATCTACAACAAATTTGCAAGTAGTTTAGACTAAGTTTATGATAAATTGAGTTCTACTTTAATTCTTAAATTAACTAGGTGAACTCCCACTCAAAACAACATCCCTCACATTGTCTTAGTGATTACACGAACCAAGTCCACTACACCAAGTCCGATCTTCACGAGAGAAGATGTAGTTTCATCGGCGAACAATCTTCATGTTCATCATATCACTTATATGATTCATGCTCTACCTTTCGGTATTCCGTGTTCCGAGACCATGTCTGTACATGCTAGGCTCGTCAAGATTAACCTTAGTTTCCGCATGTGCAAATCTGGCTTGCACCCGTTGTATGCACACGTAGAATCTATCACATCCGATCATCACGAGATGCTTCGAGACGACGAGTCTTAGCAACGGTGCCAACTAAGGACGAACACTTTATTACTTGAAATTTAGTGAGAGGGATCACCTTATAATGCTACCGTCGCGATCTAAGCAATACAAGATGCATAAAGGATTAACATCACAGGCAATTCATAATTAGTGTGATATGATATGGCCCTTTCTTCTTATGCCTTTGATCTCCATCTCCAAAGCACGGACATGATCTCCATCATCACCAGCATTGCGTCAAGGTCAGTGGCGCCGCTTCATGGTTGTCCATCATCACTAGCAACTATTACAACTACTTGGAATAAAGCTATTACAAGATGAATAGACACGCAGGTCTTAACAGAATTAAAGACAACCATTAGGCTCCTGCCGGTTGCCATATTACAACAAGGATCATTGCATACATCAAATATAATCACAATCACATGATGGCCATATCACATCACAAAACCCCTGCAAAAACAAGTTAGACGCCTCTAATTTTCTTTGCAAGTTTTACGTGGTTTGGGGCTTTCGAATAAGAACGGATCTTACCTACGAAACTGAACCACAACGTTGATACAAGTGCTATCAAGTTCAAAGTGTAGATTGGATCTATACTATGATGGGAGAGACAAACACCCGCAAAGCCACTTGTGCAAAGCAAGTTACACGTCAAGCGTGGAGCAAGTCTCATGTGCGATGACATGTAAGGTTAGCCCGAGCCGCTTCATCCCACCATACCGCAAGATGCAAAGTACACAAAGCAAAAGACGGCACGAGCACCAACTCCCACAAAACCATTGTGTTCTACTCGTGCAATAGATCTACGCATATATAAGGCTCTGATACCACTGATGGGTTCGTAGCATGGAAAACAAAAAAATTCTACCGCAAGAACGAACAAAACCTAGATCTAATCTAGATAAAAGCCAAGATCTAATCTATTAGACATGAGCAACGAGATAGATCTGTACTAACCCTCGTAGAACCGAAAACGTTACGAGATTATATCTCGGGGTTGATGTAGTCGATCACTTGCCGATCTCAAGATCGTGTGGACGATCCTTCCGGCGCCGCGTTCCGGCAGCGCTTCCGCAGTCGGTCACACGTGCGGAGTCGAAGCAGACCTTCCTCTCCCCGTTCCAGCGAGCAGCGGAGGAAGTAGATCTTCTCCACGGAATCCCAGCAGCACGACGGTGTGGTGGTGGTGGTGGAGGAGAGAATTCTGCAGGGCTTCGCCTAAGCCAGAGCAGAGCGAAGGAGGAGGAGAGAGGCGGCGGCTAGGGTTTGATATGGGAAAGGTGTAGGGGGTGGCGCCCCCTCCCCTCTATTTAAAGGAGGGAGGCGCGCCATGGGAGGGGGAGTCCTAGTAGGACTCCCCTCCCTCCTTGGCCGGCGGGTTGGGAAGTGGGGGGGGAGGAGTCCTCCTCCCCCACGAATCCATGTCTTGCCCCACAAGGTTTCCTTGACCCTTTCTTGGTTTTCAAGCAAACACCAAGAACTCTTCTAGAACCTTCCAGAACATTCCGAAACCTTCTAGAATCTCCATACAAACACTCCGGAACATTTCCTAACTTAGAAAATGATCCCCAATATATGAATCTTATTCTCCGGACAATTCCGGATCTCCTCGTGATGTCCCGGATCCAATCCGAGACTCCGAACAACATTCGGTCTCCAACGCATATTCCATATCTACTTAAAACAACTTCGAACCTTAAGTGTGTCACCCTACGGTTCGTGAATATGCAGACATGATGAAGACACCTCTCCGATCAATAACCATCAGCGGGATCTGGAGATCCATAACGGCTCCCACATACTCAACGATGACTTCGTGATCGATAGAACCATTAACATACTAAACCAATTCCCTTTGTCACGCGATATTCTACTTATCCGAGGTTTGATCGTCGGTATCTCTATACCTATTTCTACCTCGTTACTGATAAGTACTCTTTACTCGTTCCATGTTATGTCATCCCTTGTGACCTAGTCACATGCTTGCAAGCTAACTAGATGACATTCCACCGAGAGGGCCCAGAGCATATCTATCCGTCATATGGATGGACAAATCCCAATCTTGGTCCATGCGCTTCAACACATACTTTCAGAATACCCAAGGACACCTTTATAACCACCCAGTTACGAAGCGGTGTTTGATGTCATCAAAGTACCCATCCGGTGATGGTGATTAACATAACCTCATGGTCGAAGGATTAGGTTACTATGCATTTGAAAGCTTATAGCAATACGAACTTAATGACTTGATCTTATGCTACGCTTACTATGGGTGTGTGTCCATCACATCATTCTCCTAATGATATAACCTTGTTATTAATGACATCCAATGTCCATGATCAGGAAACCATGATCATCATTTAATCAACAAGCTAGTTCCTCAAGAGGCTTACTAGGGACTCTTTTATGTTTACAAAACACACATGTATCAGTGTTTCCTTATAATACAATTATAGCATGGGATGTAAATATTCATCATTAACACAAAGATATAATAATAACCATTTTTATTATTGCCTCTTGGGCATATCTCCAACACCTCCGCCACGCATCCATGGCTGGCGGCGTCTCCATGCCTCCCATCATGGAAGAAAACACGGTCGGCCAACAAGATTTCACCTACCAGCGACGCGGCGGGGTAGCGGACAAGCTCGTGGCGGCCGGGGGTGAGTCACGGCAGCAGAGATGGGAGGAGGAGACGACAGGAGGTGGCAGCGGAGGCGGGCGGAAGTGCACGCGGGGAGGGGGTGAAATTTCAGTGTGCCACGAATTGGCTGGGGAGTAGGGTTCTCGCTCGGGTCATCGCTTCGCACGGTGTATCTACCGGTCGACGCGCGGATTTTTCTGAGCGCCCTAAAAAAAGGGTCGGAGCCTTTTACAGGGACTGATCGGCGCGGAGAGTTTCGTGCAATCTGTAAAATAGCGGTTATTTTGAGCGATTCAATGTTTTACCATATCTGCTAGAGTTGCTCTAAGCTACCAATCAGACTTATTTCTTTCCGCTGGATGCGAAAAGTGCATCCGTGGCGATCAAACACGCCCTAGAAGTCCTTGTAAGAGCATCTCCGATGTCGGCCGTGGCCAGCTTACGCCCGATGCCCAGAGCAGCAAATGCCCGTGGCCGTGGCCATGGCCGCGAGGCGGCTCCTCCAGGTCGCGCCCGCCTCCGGCACGCTGCTTGGGCCCGTCATCGCCAATGCCTGGACCTCGTCGCGCGTTGCGCCTGCTCCCGCTGCCTCGGTGTCGGCCCCACGCCATCCCCACCGTCGCCTACGTTGCCCCCGACCCCAAGACCGGCAAAGGGAAGAAGAGGGCGAGGCCATGCGCGTGCCCTCGACCGAGTTCGAGGATGTCGAGGCCATGCGCGTGCTACCGCTCAGGCCTAGCAGCAGCATCGCCGCCGTAGATGGCACCGCGCACGCGCCGCGCAACAGGGTCTCTGCCCTCGACGGCGTCGCGATCGCCTGTGCCGGAGGGCGTGGAGGGCGTTGGTCTGAGGCCACAGGACGGGAGCGGGGCCTGGCGGACCGCCGCAGCGACGGATGCGAAGGCGGGTTGGGGAGCGCGACGAGGTACTCGGCGTCGCGGGAGGCGTCTGGAGGAGAAGGACCTTGAGGAGGTGCAGCGGCGGCCATGGTCGGAGGTCGCGGAGCGCAGGACACAGTCGCGAGCGCGGCGGCAGAGAGGCACGAGCCGCGGCCGAAGGCAAGGAACTGGTTGTGCGGCGTGTTGGAGAGAAAGGATAGAGATGGGGGGCAAAGGGACACGTGTTGGCGAGAGATAGTCTAATCGTTTCATCCGGCGTTCTCAGGACGTTTCCGGCGTCCTGGGATCGGCCTGGGAACGCCGAACGAAAACGGCGCAAAATTCAGCCTGGGACGCCTCCTAGGAACGATACTAGACCGTTTTGTGTAAATCCGAACGAAAAAATGTCCTAGGAATGCTTTGCTGGAATGGCAGTGGAGATGCTCTAAGGGGAAAGAGAGTCACGCGTCGGGTAGGGATATTTCCAGGACTGCGGCTGTTGGATCCACTCGGGGAGACACGGTGACGGACGAAGATGGATGAGAAACGGCTGTGCGAATGTAAAAGCATTCTTGGGTGGATGCTACGCCGGGCACGTACCAGCGCCTTCTAAAACAAGTTTTCTGTACATAGGCCACATAGCTGCGCAGGTTGAAGTGACACATAAACATTCACTCAAATCCAAAACAAGACAGTAAACGCTGAGACAGTGGATACACAGGAGGCCGATAAGCACCGACTGATGTCACTCCCCGTAGAATACTTGCTCAAAGCACTGGAGATACTCGGGCTCCAGCGCGAACAGCACGGCGATTCCGTCGTCCCTGTCGGCGCGCTGCGTCACGTACGCCGTGCCGCTGCCGAACATCTGCGCGGGCGCGACGAACTGTGGCGCACCCCAGCCGAAGTCGGCGTCGTACATGGGCATTCCCAGCCAGCTCACCACCCATAGGTCTGACTCAGGCATGAGCTGCCCGCGCGCCGCTTGGCTGCCCTTCTCAGACTCCAGTTCTAGGTAGTCGATCACCGACCGCACGTACGCGTCGTCGACGTGGTCCACCGCCTTCCTGATCGTTTCGGCCACGAACCCCAATGGCTGGGCCAGGACGTCGCCCACCTTGACAGTGACCAGTTCGCGTACGATGGCATTGCCGAAGTACTCGCGCGGGAGCGACGGGCGCAGACGGTGGCGGATGTTGGCCGGCACGCGGAGGCGGGTGTCGGATTCCGGCGCGAGCCCGCGGGCAACGCACATGCAGCGCCAAAGGTGCGCGGTGACGGCGCCGTAGGTGGACACGCCGGGCGCGCACCGAGACTTGAGGTCCGCGAGGAGCTTCGGGGAGACGGAGTATACGCGGGCCACGAAGGAGCGCGGAACGCCGTTGAGGTACGCAGGGGAGTAGACCGGGTGGTCGAAGTCGGCGTGTGGCGGCGACCGTGGACGGAGGAGCGTGCGGTCGTGGGACGGCGGCGAAGGGCACGCCTCGGAGACGGCGAGGCCACGCGCCAGCCCCGTCCACGTCTGGATGAAGTGGAACGCGCCAGCCCCGTCCATAGTCACGTGGTGGATTCCTGTGCCCAGCACCACTGCGCCACACTTGAGGAACGTCACCTGCAGCCAAGAGTCCAACCACGCACAACCAATCCACGCGTTAAAAAAATTCACATCCAACAAACCGTCAATAGTGGGGAGATGGGATGGTGATGTCGTATTATAGGACTGAAAAAAACCACTTGCAGATATAGATAAATGTTGAGAATCCATCGATCGTCCTGTCTTATGCAATTACCTGCTCAATAATGCAAACACCAAGTCTACATCATGTGTTCTAATTAAAAGAGGAAGCTACGGCGAGGGAGCCGCCCATATATTCAATGTCACGATCAGGACATTGTTTTCTGACAAAAACCTTGCGACGCTTATCGCATCATACTAGTCTCTCAATTTTTATCAGGACCATGGCATGTTGGAGCATCGAACTTTGCTCTCTTTCAACTATTCTTTCTTTTCCTAACAGATTCCTGAGAACATCTACTCCCTCCTTCCCAACTTATGTTGCATACAAGATTTTATCAAAGTCAAACTTTACAAGTCCCTCCTTCCCAACTTATGTTGCATACAAGATTTTATCAAAGTCAAACTTTACAATGTTTGATCAAGTAGTTTGATACGATATGAACCTATACAATGCTAAATTTATATTACAATTGGATTAAAATATATTTTTATATTATATGTATTTTATATCATACATATTTATATTATTTTGTATATTCTTGGTCAAACTTTGTAAAGTTTGACTTGGACGCACAAGCGCAACATATTACGGGATGGAGGGAGTATATGACGAGGAAAATGCTGGTACACGCTACCATAATTACTTAATTAGGGTGTTAAACTACTTATATTTTCTTAGACAAATTTAGTTGTCATGTCATGAGGGCAACTCCAACGGCTCCGCATTTCAGATACTGAAAGTGGCTGAAATGGTCTATTTGCAGTGGCCCGTAGACAACCTTAGGGTCTTTGTCGGGCCAAGAGAGGTCACCGCATCCAACAGGCCGACACATTTGGTTCCGGATAGACTGGCAACTCCGCATTAATGAGGACACACGGTCTCTCGCTGTAGTTTCCTGACACGGAGACGAATCCAGCCACTCCCGCCGCTACTTCACGTGTCGCGCTTCCCGTCCACCATCGCTTATAAAGCGATCGCCACCGTGGGTGGGTATGACCACACAACATAGACGGTTGTAGCCATGTCTCTCCCTCTCCCCACAACATGGTCCCAGCTAACACACATCGCACGCTACACCTACCCAGCCACCCCGTCGTACGATGTCAATTTCTATGAGGAGGAGGAGTTGGAAGACTTCATCTTCGAGGACGCCAGTGGCATGAAGCCATTGTTCCCCATCGAAGCAGCGAAGGAGGAGGAGAACGACCACCAGATGGTGGCCGCCGAGCAGTAGTTCCTGGTGGGCTGGCCGCCGAGAGGATCATGGAGCTGGCGGAGGAGGCCACCCACAAAGTCGTGGAGACGGTCCACACAGGAAAGAGGCCGACATGGAGGATCTCGACCGCATCGTGGCTACCTGTCAACCAGGTACCGTCATGAGTAAAGGTCCAAACAAGACCTGGAGACAAGACTTACGGGTTCTAGACAGCCTTGGAGGCGTAGGCCCCGTACCGATTGTCGGTGGCGAGGGATTAGGTCGTTGAGTTCGCTAGGGGACATCTCGCAGCGGCGGTGGCACAGTAGGCCACGTAGGCAAGAGAGAGGGCCGAGATGCGGCAACAATGACGCGTGATTAGATCCTAGAAGCGGTAAGTGAACAGGTCGCAGTAGCAGAGGCAGGAGTTGGGGCCCGAGCGGCGGTGGCCATGCAGGCGGCTAGGGTGAGGGAACGCGCCACACTCTCCAGGATCTGCCGGTGAGCTACAGTTGGATGGCATGACAGGACGAAGGAAGCCAGGGAGGCATGCGAGGGCGATGATGGCCAAGGCACCGACGGTGTTGTTATGCAGCTTTAGATCAATGTAATTTGATTTTTATTAATTAATGAAAAACCTGTTCACTGACTAGGGGCTAGGAACATACGAGTGAACAAGCTCGGACGTGGCATGTCCACGTCACCACAAAGCTAACCCAAATCTGGATAGTCATTTGCTGCTGGAAAATTACGTCTCATTTGACGAATGCACATGGGTGGATCGGGGTTATGCCACATGCCTATCGATATATACTGAGACAAACCATATATTATTACCGATATGTTGCATTTATAGTATACTGAGACCATTGTGCAAGTATCCGATATCCACCACTGTTCCAAGTACCACGATATCCACCACTGTTCCAAGTACCACAATAGTACATGCATTTACTAGGGTCAAGAGGGCCATGTGAAGTTTGACAATTTCCATGGGCTGCTCCGCTGAAACCCTGTTTTTCCTTCCTCGAAGCTTTCGTGTGTACAAGAGGCGTACACGAGTGGTGCATATTCAAACACGAGTGTTCGTATGCGTGGACTATGCGCGTCTGCCTATGGAAAACAAACAGAGCCTGGGCGTGACCGAACATTTCTCTGGACCGTCTCTCTCAATGTTCTTGAGGGCCGGTTATCACTATGTACGCTATCATTTGCATCTGTTTCTCCGTCCCTCGCCAATCGCCATAAAAGGGTTGTCCTCATGTGAGTTGATGATATGTCTTTTCCGAAAGCAACACGAGAACAAAATTTAAGCTAGTTGTCGACCCTGCTAAGTACGTAGTCACTACACTACGTATGAAAATAGTTGTCATGAGTTTGGCAGATTTGAAAAAAATCTCGACATAATGATCAGAATTGACTAACTAATTATGTAGACGAAATTGGCACTTCTCCAAGCGGATCTAAGAAAGGTACACGGATGACTAACACTTCTAAATACGTCCACGGCAAAAGGCACGAGAAGGAAGCAGAGACCAGAACTAGTTAGGCGTTGAGTAAGACAGATTTTTTTTTTTTTGCGGGGAGAGTAAGACAGAGTTGACGGAGTCGCGTGTCACCTGAAACATGGACATAAGGCAGGGCGGGTCGCCGGAGGGCGTGAACGGCACGAACAGACGCCTGATCTCCGGCGAGGGCTCGTATTTCCCGAAGAGGTCCTCCCCGGTGCAGTCCGCCTTTGCGACGACGAAGAGCGCGCCCTCGCCGTTGCAGTCGATCTGCAGCCGCCCGCCCTCGTCCACGCCGAGCCGCCCCGCCAGCGGGTAGAACAGCACCAGAGCCTTGGCCAGCGCCGCCCTGAGCCGGTCCGGCGAGAAGAAACCCTCGCCGTCTGCGCCGCCCGGCGCTGGTGGCGTCGGGGCCGGGTAGTAGTAGACCAGCGGCGTGTGCGTCTTGGGCACGGCCAGGTCGAGGTTGGAGAGCCACAGCCCCAGCCGCGGTGTCTCCTCGCTTGGCGCCACCAGCGTCGACTCCACCACCTCCACCTTCATCTTGATCTCTCTGGCTATCACAGACTGCGTAGGCGTGTGCCGCGGTAGCGGTGTCCGTGTGATTTGTGTGCGCCCCGACTCTTCTTATGGTCTTGTGGAAAAGAGACGAGATGCGAGGACGCATATATGCACTTCCAGCTGGGTCGACGCGGGCGAACCAAGACCACCTACAGGGTTTGGCTTCGGCTCTGCTAACCACTTTGGTCATATTCTCTTTTATTTTTTGACAACTAAGCATATTCTCTTTTACTTTTATCCAAGCAAGTTTGCTGGTCTATTCTCCTCGGAGCAGCCTTGCGTCCCGCTATATGAATTCAACAACAAACCAATAAACCAAAGATATCACTCCAATCCAAAAGATACAAGAAAGAAAATAAAGAGAAAAACAAGAGAAAAACGCCAATTTAGTCTATGAAGTTGCCGCGATGTTAAGTTTTAGTCACAAACTTGCAAATCGTGAATTCCGGATCACGAAGTTGCCATACGCGTGCATTCTGGTCAGTCTGTGATGGTACCATCAAAACCATGCCAAAACTCGATGAAGTGGCATGTCGGTACCGTTGTGTTAAGGCATGTGATGGGATAATTTGCAAAAAAACACCCTCCCAACTCATTATTCCGTCCCCAACCAGAGCAACTAAGGTAAAAAAAGACAAACATTTGCATATCAAATTTATCAAATGCATGAAATATCTATGTACAATATGCTATCTACGGGTAGACCATACAAGTATTTATATGATCATGCCTGCTATTTATCTACAGCCTGATGTTACATCATTGAATTTAAAATGCTTAAAATATACATTACAACACTAAAATCTAACCGAATTTAAACATGCTAGAAATATCCATTACATAACTGAATTTAAACTTGCTCCAAATATTCATTACATGATTCAATTTAATCTAGCGGCAAAAAAATCAAGGGGTTTTCTGCAATATTATAGCTAGAGATGCCCCACACGTGCGACGTTTCGACGACGCTGTCACGGTCTGACCAAAATGCACGCGCGTGGCAACTTCATGATCCGGAATTCACGATTTGCAAGTTTGTGACCAAAACGCACATCCACGGCAACTTCATAGACTAAACTAGCGTTTTTCTCAAAAAACAATACTCCCTCCAATCAAAATTAATTGACTTAAATTTGTCTAGATTCGGATGTATCTAGCACTAAAACATGTCTAGATACATCTAAATCTAGTCCAATCTAAGTCAATTAATTGGATCGGAGGGAGTAACTATAACCAAAAGAGAAAAACAATAACAATAACTATAACCAAAGGGTTTAATTAATCATCCGTAGTGCTAATTCACTAGACAGTCTCATTCTACCTAATAACTACCTAATAATTCTTTACCCGTTGTTCAATGTTTTCTTGAATGTCATGTAGTATAAAATCCCACGGGATCTCATGGTTTTAGGAACTTTTAAAGTGTTATCCTTGCATAGTTTTTCCTATGTATAACGATTTTAGTTGATCACTACCTTTTCTAGTCTAGGCCATAGGATGGGTGTTCGTAGAGCTTTCACCTCCTTTGCCTCTCCTGATAAACGAAAGCACCAACATGAATGAGGTCAATTTAATACAACTTGAGTAAAAAATGCTCTATGGCCTACCACCGCCAGTATGGACCAACCCTCTAATCCCCTGAGTGAGAGGGTGGCATGTGTCTATGTTAGCCTTTTCAATTCCGCAAATGCTTCTACGAAGCAAAAATAAGTTTGTTTCGTAGAAATTTAATTATGTTATTGTGGAAAAAATAATTTTCAACTAAATCTCGAAAATGCTTTTATGAAGCAAAAAAGCATTTTGTCTACAACAGAAAGTATGTTATTGTAGCATCATTGCAGCACATTTTTCGTAGTGGGTTAAAAGGGTACAAAAAAGAATCACAACATTTTAAAGAGACCAATGTAGCAAAACAAATAAGGGTATAAAGAAAATCCACATAGGCTTGTAGCAAAATTCTCAAACGTGACTCATGGCAGGTAGTATCGCCGACCACGGCTGGTAGCAAAACCGAGAACTGTTGGTAGCATCCCCGACCACCATTAGTAGTAACATTGCCCATCACTTGCAGCCCAACCCCATCCCAGTAGCATCGTCTCGCGCATGGTAGCATTGCCATCCACTCATGGTAGAATCGCTTGTCCACCATGGCAGCATCATCATGGGCTCCTTGTATCACCGCACCCCCGTCTCTCCCCTATGAGATCCACCCATCACCGCAGCTTCGCCGGCCACTGGAGGTTGGGATAGGGTAGTTTCCAGGCCTTTCTCTCGATGAAACTACCACTCATTACAGCAATGGGAAGCACGGAGGAGCCAACCTACAACACGCATGGTAGGGCTCGCAAATCCTCCGCGCTCCCAACATTTAGGACGCAGACAAGGGTGTGTTGAGCTCGAGGCCCATGGAGTTGGTGAGGGTACTAGAACAGAGGACCACAGCGAGGTGCTAGAGCATGTGACCGTCGTTTTTGGTGAGCTTTCCGGATGAAGTAGCGATGTTGGGGAAGGGACGGAAGTGGCTTTCTTGAGTAGGCATGTGTCATGGTGAGCTCAAGCCAATAGCGTCATGTTGGGAATGTTGGGGCAGGGACCCGATTTCTTTTAGAAATAAAGGAGGTGGGGTTGTAGAAGAAAAATTGTTTGGCACTTGTGCCCCGGAGGATGAGAGGCACCATATCCTCCTCTCATCCTTCGAGTGAACCCAATCATTTTCCGAAAATGTAACATGCAACTTTTAAGTGAAAGAAGAGATATGGAGAGTGCACCTCAAAAAAAATGAGGATGGGGCTTGAGCTCAAAATTGCATTCAATAATCAAATGAATAAGGTGTGTGCACTTTTAAAAAGTTTCCTTTTGATCAAAAATATCTCTCGTCATATCCTCTAGACGTGTACAACCATCCGTAAATAGGTCTCAAAACTTCACACATTATAGAGAGGAACATAAGTGGAATGCATTGGTGCTCCGGTAGATAACCTACATAAAAGAAGACAATATGTTATTAAAAATCTTGTCATTTCTTCATAGCTAAAGTGACCAGATAAGGGCAAGGACTCCTACCCTAAACAGAACTATGTACTTCCCAACAATACCATGTAACCAGTTACCAAATACAATGGCCATAGAACGAGGAGGAGAAAGTCTAGAAGCTACTTGGATTACTGACCATATAGAACGAGCCAAATTACATCGAAATAATAAAGGTTTAATTGTCTCATCATGATGACAAAAGACATATTGTTTACTTCCATGCCAATTCCGTATAATAAGATTATCTTTTGTGATAATTATCCCTCGACATAAATACCATGCAAATATTTCCGTCTTTAGTGATATCTTCATTTTCCAAATTTTATTATTATCATCACTGGAAAATTTGGTTGGACCAACGCTCTATTGATGACCCACAAGTATAGGGGGTGTATCGCAGTATTTTCAATAAGTAAGAGTGTCGAACCCAACGAGGAGCAGAAGGTGCTGGCTAGTGGTATGGATCAGGAATTCTCTGCAAATACTTAGCAAACGGATTTTTAGGGGTTTTTGATAAAGTAAGTAAACAAAGTACGAGTAAATAAAAGACAGTAGGAATAAATGCAGCAAGTGGCCCAATCCTTTATGCAGCAAAGGACAAGCCGGTTGTATTACTTAAGATGACCAAACATTCTCGAGTACACATGGGAAGACTGTCAAGTGTTTTCGCTTCATATAGCTGATTAATCTTCTTTAGCTTGCTAAGTGTTGTGTGGGTGAACCTGTGCTAATGTACCGACCTTCCTAGGACTAATACATACTTGTGATTATACCCCTTGCAAACATCCGTAAGTAGAAGAAAGTAATTAAGGTAGAAACCTAACCACAACTTTAAACTCTAAGACCCTTACGTCCCTTGTGCAATGGTTTCCTAACGGGGGTTCAGGTTTCTGTCACTCCGGCAACCCCTACGATTAGTAGCCAAATACACAATGCATTCCCCTAGGCCCATATAGGTGAAGTGTCATGTAGTAGACGTTCACATGACACCACTAGAAGAAGTACACCACAACTTAAATATCAAACTATTGAATCTTTCTCAACACAACTCCACTACTAACAACATGACTTCTCCCATGTCCTCAAGAACAAAACGAACTACTCACAAGACATCATATGGATCATGATCAGAGATGGAATAATGATGTATAACAATCTGAACATAAACAATAATTCAACGGTTCACTCAATAGCATCAACTACAAGGAGTAATCAACACTGGGAAAGTTTCCCCTATAAACTATGCAAGATTCAACGCAATTGTTACAGCAATATGGAGATGGTGATGAGGGTGTTGATGGCGATGATGGTGGTGATGGTGGTGATGATGATGATGATGATCCCGATGAAGTCCAGCTTGATGGTGGTGTTGATGGCGATGATATCCCCTCTCCGGAAAGGAATTTCCCCGGCAAAAATCTGTCTGCCAGAGAGATCTTTCTCTCTCGGTGTTTTTCGCCCCACAGAGGTCGCGGAATCTTTCTATGGTCGTTCCCCGAGTCTTAGGGTTTTGGGAGGATAATATACGCCAGAGGGGAGTGCCTGGAGTGGGCCAGGATGGCCACACCACCTGCTGGCGCGGCCTAGGGCTGCCCGCGCCAGGGGGTGGTGTGGGCCCCCTGTGGCCCATCTCCAGCCCCCCTTTGGCTTCCTTCGTCTTCTGGAAAAATAGGATTTTCCGTATATTTTCCCGGATTTTCTGAACTTCACGAATTTTGCCTCCAAACAACACCTTTTCCATCAGAATCCTGACTACAGCGGTCCATGCTCCAAAAGTCATCAACCATGCAAAAACAGATGAAATAACATAAGTATCACCTCTTAATATGAAATATATCAATGAATAATAGTGAATTAGGACATAGAATAGTGATGCAAAATAGACGTATCAACTCCCCCAAGCTTAGACTTCGCTTGTCCCCAAGCGAAACTGAGCTCAATAAACACGGCCTCACGTTTATGGAGTGAAGAGTCGATAAAAGAATACGGACAAGAAGCATCACATTCATCAATACATAGATCATAATAGAAGACAACTCACTATTATATAACTCAACTTGTAATAGGTAAAGGAAACACAATAGAGATACATGAAGTAAATCATAATTGGTAATGGCAAACTTAGCTCTTGGTCGAAGAATAGTTGATAATTTGCTGGAGTTCACAAATGGCTGGTTTTCAATGATAGCTTTCAAAGTAGTAAATATCAAGATAAGAGCAATGTGCAAAACAAGGAACATAAGACATGATTGAATAAATCATCATATGAATGAATGAAACACATCAACTCAAAATACTTGCTGAGATAGAAGGGAATAGGTTTACTGACTCAACTAAAAAGTAAAAGAAAGGCCCTTTCAAAGAGGGAAGCAGGGATTGCAAGTCTCATAAAGAGCTCCCAAAAATTATGATACTTACTAGCTTTCAGCTCTCATTGCCCCTATCATAGGCATCTTTAGGTGATTAAGGTTAAAGTGATCAAATATGAGGATATGCATTGACAAGTTGTAAATTGAGAATCTCATGTCCCTTGAATACGAGGGCAGCTCCTCATGCTACTCAAGTTTAGTCACCGGTAAGTTCTTGTCATCATAAGCATATGTGTATCATAGAGAACCGCCAACGGGGTACCCCTTGCCCGATGATACGGAAGAATCCCCATATCAAAATGACAAGGCAAGCAGACAACAAGCATCTCAGCAATCTTCTTATTTACCATGGGAATATGGTGCTTTTTTCTCTCTTTCCTCTTTTCATAATATCTCTTTTTTTATTTTCTCTTTTTCTCAATCTCTATCTCTTTTTTTTATAAGAAGAATGCTTCATAGGTACTCGTTATGGTTATGCTGCAGGTTTCCACCATGTCAGCATGGATTAGACCAGCGGCCCAGGCGTTTCTCTAACACATATGCATAACTCCATGGACTTACAAACTCCCCTTTCATTTTACACCGACGACATCCATAGACAAAAGAACATGATATCAACTTGGTACAAAGTACCAGTGCAATGTTGAAAGCGTTCCCCATGATAGCATGGTTCTGCTAATTCACAACTTACAGAACGCAAGCATATACGCAACATAGGTGAGCACAATGGTTCAAGTTTATTAAGTGCAAGAAAGTAAAGTGTGCCATCAAGTTTGTGAGAGCTTTAATCACTAATTTTCACATAACAATTTAATTTCGGAGGTAGACAAAACAAGAATTTACTTGGAATAGCAATAATGCTAATATGTAGGTATGGTGGACACAAATGGCAAAGGTTTTGGTTTAAAGGAGTGGATGCACGAGAAGAATTCCCTCTCAGTACAGGTTTTTGGCTAGCAAGGCTGGGTAGCAAGTACAAGAGTTGAAGGAAACAACCAAACATACAAGTGATAAAAACAAACATGCAATCTTCCTTGGAAGTACAAAAGATCTTAACTAGAGAATACTAGACTTATGAGCAAATGAAGAAAGAAAGATGATGAAATTATTTTTCTCTCGATTACTTCTATCTTTTTCATTCAACTCTCGAAAATAGTGTTACTACTGACCGAGCCAGGTTTGCCAAAACCAACTAAATTAACTCAATGATCCCAAAGTGATATCAATACTAACAACAAGATCAATCATACAACCATGAATTGAAAACTAATATAAGCTATGCAAAAGAGTAAATGATAGAACTTCTCATTAATATTCCATAACGGCAACTCACACCAAGGGATACATATCTAACGAGAGAGAGGACACTTCCATAATGCAAAACATACTACATAATAAATCCTCTATTCATGATATGACTCTACTAATAAGGTAAAAAGATAGAAGATAGTGATGAGATACCGCGGCACTCCCCCAAGCTTGGAACAAACCAAGGGGATGTCAAACCTGATGACGAATTACTCCTTTGGTGGTGGTGGTATCCTCTCAATGAGCTCTCTGATCAGTTTCCTCAAGTCCTCAATCTCGAAGGTGAGAGTACGAATTAACTCCGAGTTGTGCTCAATATGGCTCATAATCATTTCAGTTTGTGGATCCCAGCTCTTGTGATTCTTTTTCCGTTCTTCCCTCTTGGAGTCTTGTTTTCCTGCATGATTATGGATAAAGATATGGAAGGGATTCTTGGTGTGTGGAGGAAGTGACCGTGGAGCCAAACTATGACGAGGAGCTTTTCCCCCAGTCTGCATCCGTGCAGTCCTTCTAACCCTGGCAGGTTTCGTCACCACTCCAATGCTTGCAATGGTAGTGCCGGTGTGCGGATGTTGGCCTTGCTCCTCTTCACCTTCACTCTTGATCTCCTTCTCCTTCCCGGGGTCTTGGAGGTCTTCCTCCATAGGCTCCTTCCCTTTATCCTTGGCGGACACCATGGTGCTTCTAATCTTTCAAAGAGTATGTCCTGGCAGAAACAGATCGAAACGAAAACACAACGAAAACATGATATACAAACCTCGAGGGATCCGGGGGGTTATATATTACGAAGTTTCATATCAAAAGGAAGGTACTGGGAGAAAACGAGTCGGAGGCGGAGTCCGGGGTGGACTCACCACCTGGTGGCGTGGTCAGGGGAGGGTCCGCACCACAGGGTGGTGTGAGCCACCCTGGCTCCGTTTCCGTCCCTTTTTCGCCTCGTAGCTTCCCTTATTGACTAAAAACTGCAAAAATATAGTTGGATTGTATTTTCGCGGAACTTTTCTTACCAGAACTATTACCTATTTGAAAACCAACTCTACAGGTCTCTGAATTTGGTATCTAGTAGATTCTTCCGGAGTCACCACTTGAATACCATCAATATCTTCATCTTCATACACTTATTACTTGAGTCATAAAACCCTTCTCTTCCTTATTACACCATTATCTCCACTTCCTGGAAATTTCTTTCACACAAAACTTCACACAGTTCCCATTAGCAATATTAGTATAAGTGAAGTGATAAAACCTTTTGAGTTCAACTTCAACTGAAAACCATCAAAACATAAGATACTGTAGCAACTCCTTCAGAAAACCCAAAAAGAATTCAAAAAGGAAATCTAATAAAGAAGCAAATGCAAGAGTGGCTAAATCTGTCAAAACAGACCAGCAGGTAAAGATCAATTTTTTCGAAAATCTTCTGTTGCTCAAATCAAAAAGTGCAAAACGAACGAAAGTTGAATAACAACCTAGGTCAGAAGCACAAAATATTACAGCTCAATCCGACATACAGAGATCTCTCACGAATTTTTACGGTGAAGCACAAAAATCTGTTTCGGGACACAACTTCCCCAAATATTATTTCTCTCTCATTAGAGGTTGATCTTGACACAAAAACCAAACAAAAATGGATAAGGAGCGATTATTACCGAAGTAATAACTTTCAAGACTCAAAGAAACAAAAACAAACTGGGTTATCTCCCATAAAGCTCTTTCTTTATAGCCATTAAGATGGGCATGATGATTTTGAAAATGCTCACATAGGAATATGAATTGAAGTGAAAGAGAGCATTAAGAAGCAAAAACACACACACATTTAAGTCTAACCCACTTTCTATGCAAGGGAATTTTGTAAACAAACAAGTTGTTGAAACCAGAGGCTACTTGCATAAGAAGGCAAAAGAAGTGCAACATAAAAACTTTCAGCATAAGACGAGGAAACTTGATATTATTGAGATGCAAAAGAACACTTTTTCCTCTCTCTCATAGTAACTTTCAGTATCATGCATAAACTTAACAATATAACTATCACAAGGACCAGCGTAACAATGATCACTTATTCTAACAAAAAACACAGGAATAAAAGCTCTCATAACACTACTTTGTGAAACAATATTAGAGGTATCCTTACAAAGGATAGTGTGTCCATCTTCTTCATATTTAGCAACAAAGTCTTTCACATTGTTATTATAGGTTCATCAACCTTTGGTTTATTAGGTTCAATAGCTTCATTCATACTTTCATCAACCATACTAGCTATCATAGAATGTTCCTTAATCTTAACTGGGAAATGCATTTTCTCAATATAAGGTTCAGGTAAGACATGATTAGCAGTATAAACTTTAGTATTTCTTGCAGGAACACTCTTAGCAACATATTTATAAGTTTCATGATACTTATTCCACTTCTTTTTAGGCACTTCAATGTAGGAAGCAAAAGCCTTAAAATAAGAAGCAATAGCTTGAGAGTCTAGACCATAAGCATTTTTAATATTTTGAAAGTCATCAGTTCCCATAAAAGATTCAATGCATTCATAATCGTAATTTATACCTGACTTTCTACCTTTGTCATTCTCCCAAGCTTCAGCATTGTCTTGAATACGGTCCAGGAGATCCCATTTAGCTTCTTCTTCCATGCGAGTGAATGATCCAGCACAAGAAGCATCCAATAAATCCTTGTCATGTAGAGGGAGTCTTGCATAAAAGTTATTGATAATAATATTATTGGGGAGCTCATGAATGGGACATTTGAGCATTAGTAACTTCAATATCCCCCAAGCTTGAGCTGTACTCTCTCCATCAAGAGGCCAAACGATGTATATTTGATTCTGATCTTTATGAATCTCACTAGGAGGATAAAACTTTGAATAAAAGAGAGGCACTATTTCCTCCCATTCAAGAGCTTGACCATTCTTCAGCAGCTTATACCATTCCTCAGCTCTTCCTTTCAGTGATAATGAGAATAACTTCTTCTTAACTTGATCTGTAGTAATACCAGCACACTTGAACAACACGCATAATTCGTGTATAAAGAGTAAACGATTACCGGGATAGACAGTTCCATCCCCAACATAGTATTTATCCATAACACGATCAATAATTCTTGTAGGTATTTTAAAAACATCATTCTCAGCAGGTGGTGGCTTATCTACTACCTTAGCAGTGGTAGTAGCATTGCCAAATAAGAAACTCAGTGAATTATCCATAACGAAAATAAAGCAACTAATAGAAGTAAACAATACTCATAGTAGAAGTTTCCTTTACCAGTTCCACTCTCCAATAGCGCTTCACTCCCCGACGATGGCGCCAGAAAATAGTCTTGATGACCCACAAGTATAGGGGGTGTATCGCAGTATTTTTGATAAGTAAGAGTGTCGAACCCAACGAGGAGCAGAATGTGTTGGCTAGTGGTATGGATCAGGAATTCTCTGCAAATACTTAGCAAACGGATTTTTAGGGGTTTTTGATAAAGCAAGTAAACAAAGTATGAGTAACTAAAAGACAGTAGGAATAAATGCAGCAAGTGGCCCAATCCTTTATGCAGCAAAGAACAAGCCGGTTGTATTACTTAAGATGACCAAACGTTCTCGAGGACACATGGGAAGACTGTCAAGTGCTTTCACTTCATATAGCTGATTAATCTTCTTTAGCTTGCTAAGTGTTGTGTGGGTGAACCTGTGCTAATGTACCGACCTTCCTAGGACTAATACATACTTGTGATTATACCCCTTGCAAACATCCGTAAGTACAAGAAAGTAATTAAGGCTGAAACCTAACCACAGCTTTAAACTCTAAGACCCTTACGTCCCTTGTGCAATGGTTTCCTAACGGGGGTTCAGGTTTCTATCACTCCGGCAACCCCTACGATTAGTAGCCAAATACACAATGCATTTCCCTAGACCAATATAGGTGAAGTGTCATGTAGTCGACGTTCACATGACACCACTAGAAGAAGTACACCACAACTTAAATATCAAACTATTGAATCTTTCTCCATACAACTGCATTACTAACAACATGACTTCTCCCATGTCCTCAAGAACAAAACGAACTACTCACAAGACATCATATGGATCATGATCAGAGATGGAATAATGATGTATAACAATCTGAACATAAACAATAATTCAATGGTTCACTCAATAGCATCAACTACAAGGAGTAATCAACACCGGGAAAGTTTCCCCTATGAACTATGCAAGATTCAATGCAATTGTTACAGAAATATGGAGATGGTGATGAGGGTGCTGATGGTGATGATGGTGGTGATGATGATGATGATCCCGATGAAGTCCAGCTTGATGGTGGTGTTGATGGCGACGATCTCCCCTCCCCGGGAAGGAATTCCCCCGGTAGAAATTTATCTGCCGGAGAGATCTTTCTCTTTCGATGTTTTCCACCCCGCAGAGGCGGCGGAATCTTTCTGTGGTCGCTCCCCGAGTCTTAGGGTTTCGGGAGGATAATATACGCCAAAGGGGAGTGCCTGGAGTGGGCCAGGGTGGCCACACCACCTGCTGGCGCGGCCTAGGGCTGCCCACGCCAGGGGGTGGTGTGGGCCCCCTGTGGCCCATCTCCAGCCCCCTTTTGGCTTTCTTCGTCTTATGGAAAAATAGGATTTTCCGTATATTTTCCCGGATTTTCTAAACTTCACGAATTTTGCCTCCAAACAACACCTTTTCCATCAGAATCCTGACTGCAGCGGTCCATGCTCCAAAAGTCATCAACCATGCAAAAACAGATGAAATAACATAAGTATCACCTCTCAATACGAAATATATCAATGAATAATAGTGAATTAAGACATAGAATAGTGATACAAAATGGACGTATCATCTATACATGGAATGTACCGAGAATTTACCATTCTTAAGTAGATTCCAATAGAACTTGTCGGATCCTTCAGGCAACTGCACCGTGGTTAACCGATCTACAAGATCATTCCAAGAGGCAAGTCTGGGTCCAATAAGATCTCTTTTGAATGTCACATTCAGAAGTGATATTTCCAGCATGGTGGAAAGTCCATCTTATTTGTTTCACACAATATTGTATAAAGCAGGATATTGTTCCTGGAGATTAGTATTACTAAGCCACTTATCCTCCTATAACTGAATCTCTAATCCACCCTTGATATTAAAGGTGCCAAAGTGGAAAATGTCTTTCTTGGAGGTCATTAGTCTATCCCAAAAGTGTGTCTCTAGGTCCTTAGTGCGGAGGACTCATGACTCTTCCTCCCGCATTGTTATTTTTCTCGGTTTCTCTAACTTTACGTCATCTCCTCCCTTCCATGCCTCCTTCATCTAGCAACCTATCATATCTCCCATGAAGTGTCCTCTTTCCCGTCGGCCCTTTCTAAGCTTGGCCGTCTTGGAGGGACCTCTCTGAACGTGGCCGATCAGAGTCAGCCAAAGCAAGAAGGACGATAGAAGAATAGAGGATACTGGAGATAAAAGAGAGTTCTAGACCGAGGAGGCAAGCAAGGAAGAGATATGAGACAAGAGGCAAGATAAAGAGTAGCCTGAGATCCAACATTTATAGACATGTGAAGGCTTAGTTAGGACTAGACGCTAGTACATATCGGGTTGTCGCACACGGTGGAAATGGCCCATCACACACGGTGAATCGAATCTTCGACATCCAAGGGTGTGTGGTAGACCTCTAAAGCGCAAATGGTTTACGAAACCGTGTGTGAAGGGGCACACGCTTCTTGTAAACCAACCACCCGTGAATATTTAGGCCTTTAACACTATTTCTCTTTTTTGTCTACAATTCCGGATAATCACAAACAACATGTTTTATTTTGTCGTATGTGTTTTTCTTTTTTCGCAAAAGTTTTAAATTATATAAACTAGCCAGGTACTATTGTACATATTTTCATCTTACATATGTATGCCTAATTTATTCAGCAACATATAATAGATATCATTGATGTTTGTTTGCAAAATTCATACACCTCATATACATGCATTTCGACATGGATTTAGTGCTAGCTATACAAATGAGATAGATCCAAATAGATAATCTAGTTTTCTTGGTCGCGTCATTGACTTTGTATTTGTCTTCGTGACATGCGGAGACTCCTAAGGGATAATCTAACCCTTGTTGTACCTTGGTGGTTTCAACACGAACTCCTCGCAGCTCAAGAATCCAGTTAAGTTCTTGATTTTCTTAAGAGAGGCTAGAGAAGGAGAAGAGTAAGATAATTTTCCGCAATTCGGGTGCGAGGAGTCGACTGGTATCTTTTTCTATGTAATACATTCACCTTTTTGTCATTTGGTATCATGCTTAGTTATTCGAATGCTTCGACTGGTCTTACTTTCTCACTTTCGCTAACTTTCACTTTTCAACAAATCGCATCTCAACTATCTAGGTTCTTCGCAAATGCGGGTTCATCGGTAGAGTGCAAACAAAACTGTAAGAACTTTTTGGGCTACATGGGGGTGAACGTTCTCTTTTGTGAATGCTAGAGTTATTTTATTTTCTTCTAGGTTTGGCTTGTCAACCATGTAGGTTCATCGACAGAATGACAAAATATTTCGTCCTCTCTTCTATTTTTCATGTGATTCATTTTTTGTGCTTTTTGTGAACATTGTAGAGGTTTATTTTTCTCATAGGTTAATATTGTCAACCATTTGAGTTCATCAATAGAGCGATGAAACATTTCGTCATTGCATCTATTTTTCGAGCATTTTTTCTTTGTCTCTTCTCACTAGCTTTCGATAACGTTCTCTCTGAACGATGCACGTCTCAATTAATTCACTGTAAAGCAACACTGCTCGATGCACCTCTCGAGTATTTCAGTTTAAAGCAACACGATTTGATGTATTTCGTTTTCGTATAATTTTTCTTCTGTTTGAATGTTTCACATTCAACGGTTTCATATTGTCATATGTTTCACAATCAACAATGTGTAATATTTGTACAAGATTATTGTCCTTAGCTTAATATCTGGCATTTCTTTCCATCTCACGTTCTCTTAATCATCTTACTTCGTTCGAATCTTTTTTGTTCATTCTCAACATTTTTTGATCCTCAACGTATTTCTATGACCGTGTTCACATGCAGCGTGTTCGCATCCAATAATTTCGCATCCAATGGTTTCACAGTCAATAGTCTCGCAGTCAATGGTTTTGCCTTCAAAGTTTTCGCTCCTCAACATGTTAGAACCAAAAAAAGGGAAGAAACAAGCAGACGAAAAATGTTGAAAAATAAAAATATAAGCAAAAGATGGCAGAAAAGGCGATACGCACCTATCGCTCATGTCGTTGTCGCCAGTTCGAGGGCCACCACTCATTCCATCGTCACTATTTTTACCGCCACCGCCTGTGTCGTGGTTGACATTTCGAGCACCACCCCTAGCGACCTAGATTGGATCGAAACCATGAGTGAGACCTAGGCTACGACCACAGTGGAGTGTGGGAGTCAAGGTGCTCGTCTCCTATCTCGCCGTCTGCTGGTACAATGTGTTATAACCTCACACTCATGGGCAGCCGCATCGCCGACACCGGGTGTGTTCACCGGCCCGACGCACGCGACTAATGATGGGAGCGAGCCAAAAATAGGCGAATGTGCGAGAAGAGAAATCCTATCTAACACATTGCGTCGAGAAAAAACTGGGAAACCACCTTATAGTTCATGTGCTGGCACGAAAGTCCGGAAGCAAATACGTGTAAGACACGGAGAAAAATGGGCAGCACGTGGGCATGTCGAAAAAACTTGCGGCACCTGCCGCTCTCCAGAGACGCGGGGCATGGAGAAGAGACAGAAGTATGTATACGGGTACCATATTTGAGAGTTGTTCTCCCGCAGGAACGGGACCCACTGGACGACCTCGAGGCCAGGATCCACGTATGGCGAGGGTTTCGGCTGATAGCTCGGCTCCCGAAGGGCCCCACGACCCGACGAGTGTGGAGTCCTGTCTCCCTTCTTATGCCTCTCATCAAGATCGCTGTCACCCACAGCTACTGACGAGTGGCCTAGGGAACGGTGCGCGACCCACCTCCGGCAATGTGGGGCATAAAGAGCATGCGATTTCTCCACGCTAGGGAATCTAGGGGAACGAACCTTGCCTCCTCTGGAGAGAGGGGCTCCACTGTGATGGCAATGTTTGTTCTTGTCGATGTCCATCCCACGGACAAAAATAATTAGAGCGACATGGTTAGCAAAGTCAGCCAAAACTTTCATACACTATTGTTTACTATGTTTCCAAACAGTGTGTATACTGATAACCATGGGTGATCTAGCAGATGATTGCGGATAGTTTATATATGATAAATTGTGTGTCAAACAATAAATTTACAAATACAAGCCTACTTGCTAATACTTCTCTTTGCCGTAGGAGATGTAGATGTTCTCCTTCTTGACAGCGACGACATTGTCGGCCTTTGCCGCACGCTCTTTATCTTCCTCTTGTTTCTTCTCGTAGTACTCCAGTAGCGCCGCCTGCTACTTGAGCATCTTATCATCCTCCTCATCGGTCTTCTGCTCAGCCTCCTCCCACCATTCGAGCTGTGGTGAATCATCTTCCGTTGTTGAAGTCGCCGTGTCCTCGTCATCCTCCAAATTGATTTCGCAGTCATCGTCCAAGGAGGACTAAGGGCTGTGAAAATAGTCATCTTTATTCACATTTGAATATTATATTAAGTCAAGCAATGGATAAAATATCTCTCTACCTTACAACTAATGACTAATTATTGCAAAGATGTACAAATCCTTATTTTAAATTTTAATGTGCATAAAATTACTCTTTTATAGAGAAATATGGAGCAATCAAGGGAAATCAAACATTGTGAACTTAACCAAGCCAATCAGGGCCGAAAGACAGCAAGAAGTGTTAATGAGCATCGATACGAGCGGGTCATGCCCATACCGTCCGCCCGTACCACCCGGCAGTGGCTTCGCCAGGTCAAACCAAGCAATTGCCGTGAAGGGCCCTATATATTTCAATACTCCCAATCGTCGTAAAGAGAGCCGCCATTCGCACATTGCAGCTGAAACCATGCCGAGGAAGATCTGCCGCTTCACTACCACCATAGTTCATCATCTCCATCCCCATCTCCATCCATAGCCATAACTTGTATTCAAGACCTCGTCACGGCCGTTGACTATTGTAAGGATATTTGGTATTGATCTAAGTAATTCTATAACGTTTACTATCATTGATCTTGTTATGAGTAAGTAGTCCTCACGAGTTGTGGGTTGTAGAATAGCCTAACAGAGATTATGTTCATCTAATTTCATGGGAGTATTATGCAGTGATTGTAGAAAGATTTGTATATGTATCATTGTGTCTTACCTCAATCCAAGGACTTGTCAGGTACCCAAGACCCCGAGGATTGATCAAGGTTGTAGGTGAGAATGCTTGGTAAACTATGGGTGAAACCCAATGATAGCAAGGGGAGTAGAGTAGTCGTTTAGTGATCCACATGGTAACAACAACAACGCCACTAATCTTAATGCTTTGGTCTGTATTTTACTTAATAATCGTTCATAGCCCGGTTGTTCGTGGTATAATGTTTGGACCAAGAGATTTTATGCTAAGCTTGTGGCTTGTAGGCTTTAGTATTTACGGATGTGATGTACACAAATCCTATTTATATTAGATCATGTATACATGAATGTTTTTATTATTATCTTTATCCCGTATGTATGCATAGCTGCAGGTGAAACCTCGACCATGGCTTATCTACATCCACTAATACAACTCTGATAACAAAAGCAAGCCGAAAAGGTCTAGTAAACAAAGACTGAAGCAAACTAACAAGTCTTGTAGACACTCCTCGACCCACCGCAATTATTTCCCACGGTTCGATTAAACCTAGATCTTCTAGGGAAAAGCTACTATACTGCATCAATAATCTGGATTGAAGGTAACAACCCTTTTTAGAGCTCCGTTGCCATGGAAGAAATTTTCTATATCAGTGAGGTTACTAGAGACCTTGTTAGTTAGTTTTAATTTTGTTTTAGTTTATTTATTGTTATTAGTTTATTTTATGTTATCTATTGAAAACACCAAAAAATAGTTACTTATTTTATTGTTTAGCTTAATCCTAAAAACCTAAAAAAATAGCATTATGGCACAAAACAAGTTTGGGGAAGATGCTAACCTAATGATGACTTTATACATGCATCTATCACTCAGCCTGTTGTCACGACAGAGAATTATGAAATAAAGCCTAAATTTATAAGTTTGGTTTAACAAAACCAATTTGGAGGTTCAACTTCTAAGCATTCAGGTTTGCACTTAAATACATTTAATGAAATATGCGATATGGTGCGTATAAAAGATGTTGACCCAAGTGCAGTCAAGCTTGCTTATTTCCTTTCATTTAGAGAAAATGCAAAAGATTGGTTGCTAACTTTGCCTAAAGGCACTATTAATAGTTGGGAGGAATTCACTAATATTTTCATGACTATGTTTTTCCCTCCGGCTAAATCTATGCACCTTTGAGCTAACATTACTAGCTTTAGACAGGAAGATCACAAGCCACTAGCCCTTGTATGGGAGAGGATGAAGGAATCCATAATGAGTTGTCCCAGACATGGGATGTAAGTATGGTTTGTACTACATTATTTTGTAATGGTTTAAATCCTATGTCTAAGTCTATGCTTGATGCTGCAAGAGGCACTTTCATGGGCAAGCAAGTAAATGTTGCCAAACAGCTTCTTGGTGGTATGCAAAGCAATCATGCCCAATGGCATGTAGAAAGATCCTCCTCAAGAAAGGTGAATTCCATCACCGAGAAGAATGAAGAGCTTACAACAAAGGTATATGAGTTATTACCTATTATCAAGGGTAAGGAATATACCTCGGTAAATACCATCATCAATACTACTATTGAGGAAGTAGATTTTATAGCCCGTAGTCCTTATCCTCCTGCATATGGAAGAGTCAAAATTTTGTCTCTAACTTTCAAAAACAATATTCTAATCATGCAAGTGCTCCAAAAAATAATTTTAATAATAGTAATGGAGAAATCCATGGTAATCTTCAACTTGAAAATTATTTTAAATCATATATGGAAGCTCAAACTAAACACAAAAATATTCTTATTAAAATAACAGAGAACCATGATGCAATTATTGGTAAAGTTTCTAATCTACATGAGAGAACAAAGACCGTGGAGGCACAACTGGGCAAAATTTCTGAGTGCCAAAATCTCATACTTGCAAGATTCGCAGGAAAGCCCGAGCCAAATCTATTTGTAGACCTCAAGATGACGCGAGTTAAAAATGAAGATGAACAACCTGAAGAGCTAGACTATAGTAATGCACCATCTCTTGAGTATACTGTGGAAGATCTAGTTAAGCTGATTGTATTGAAAAATCGCAGTACCAAAGGAGGTAATGAGGCCATATACCACCAATTTATAAATGAAGTGGCCATAAAGGTATGTTAGTTAAAAATGGAGTTTAAAAAGCTAGCTAAGAAACTTCCAACTAAAGCTGATGATATATCTGAGCCTACTATTAAGATTTATATAGGAGTTAATGAGATAGATACACTTTGTGATCTAGGTGCTAGTGTTTCAACAATACCTAAGAGTTTATTTGATAAACTAAACCTTGGGCCTTTTAAAATTACTAAATCTAAACCCCATCTAGCCGATTCTACTTATAAGCAAGCTATGGAAATCAAAGAAAACATAGTTGTTAACATCAAAGGATGTCCCACACTTATTGATCTTGTTATAGTTGATATGTCTAAAGAGCCTATATAGCCTATCATTCTAGGTGGACCATTTTTAAGAAATATAAAAGCCTTGAATAACTTGCATGAAAGGAATTTGAGAATATGACTATCATCTAGAGAACCATTTGTAGTCCACTTCCCTAGAAAGAAGAAGACTAAGACTAATGATGATGGGATCATAACCTTAAAAGACAATTACTTTGGAGCGGGTGTGCTACATCCAAAACCAAAACCAAAATGATCACCATCTGGGTCAAGCTAATTGACCTTAACAATAAGCGCTTCATGGGAGGCAACTCACATGAAATTTTGAGTCTTTATGTTAGTTTTAGTTTTATTTTTGTTTTTACTAATAAAGACTATTTAAAGATCCTATGCAAGGAGTAGAAGTACAGATAAATCTCAATCCTAATTATTTGCTAACACTTGGCTAACAAGTACTACTTTGATTTTTTTATATGTACCATCGTTTTCAAGTTTCGTAGATGTGTAAAGGTGTATGAAGGAAATCCTTTGTGAAAAATGCATTTTTGCAGGTTACTACAAGCTCAACAATCACCCGTATGGGCGAAGCTACCCGTACGACGCGCCTGTACCATCTCACAGAAAATAAAATGGAAAATAATTTTTTTTGTTTATGGAGACATAAGTTTTAAAGAGCACCAATACGGGCGTGTTCCGCCCGTACCGCGTGCCCATACCAAGTCCCTAGAGAAAACATAAATTTTCTACAAAAGGTACAACAAGCTTAACGACCATCAGTACAGACGTGGCTGGTCGTACTAAGTTTGCCACCTGGGATCAAAAGATCTAAGGTAACGATTCTTGGTATGGGCGGGACCGTATCGACCGTCCGCCAGTACCACGTACACGACCAGCCAATATCGGCCAGAGAAAGGTAAACCTGAAACAAATTCCCTCTTTTGCATTCTTCTTCCTCCAAACCTCAAAACACCTTAATTGGATATCCACCTCTAATAATTTTTTATCTGATTCCTCGCACACCAATAATTCAAGGTATGTTTATTATCTGACCCCTCACTTCTTTATATCAAAACCATGGTCTATCTCTTGGTATTATCAATCTAGACCTAGGTATTGCCATTAACCATTTTTCTTAATGAGCATGTTTAGTTTTGACTTTTAGCGGAGATTCTTTTATAGAATGTGTAGAGGATTATTCATTGTAACATCCCAGGATTAGGACCAAGAAATAAAGAGGACACAGGTTTGTGCATTGCATTCATGCATAAAAAAATTCGAGTAATTTTCGCGAAACTAAAAGAGTGGATAGAAGGATCGAGATCTCTCTTGTTCTGATGGAAACATCGGGATAAGTGCGATAGATTCCGACATGACCTCTATGATATCCTTGTGTTCAGGGAGAAATAATTGAAATGAGTATTTGTGAATTAGGAATTTGAAAATTTAATTAGTTTAAATCTTACATTATATTGTTAATTAATGAATTTGAACATCGGATAATATTATATGACATTATAATAATAAATAAGCAACACAAAATAATGGTATTACAATAATGAAATAAAAGGGAAGTCTTAAATGTAAGAGGAATACATATACTATATTGTACTTTCTAATAAAGGAATAAGAGAAATGTACAAATTGGAATTGAAGGAAAATATTAACTTTATTACTTAAAACAAACATTACAATATTTCTTTATAAAAGAAGAATGAATAAATAAAAAGAATTCTTTTATTAAAACAAATATTACATTGTTTTTACAAATGTTTAAATAAAAATGAAAGGTTACAATAATGATAAATAAAAGGAAGTCCTAAACTAATTTCTAACTATTTCCTAATCTAATATTCTTGTTGTTCTTTGTATGATCTTGTACCTGCAAACATATAAAGCAAACAAAATAAAGAAAAAGGTTAGTGTTAGAAAGATTGCTCTCAGCTATGAACAATGAAGTGCGTTGTTCATATTGCATGATAGAGCAATTTCAAATGTAAAAGGGGCAAGTTTCACCAGGGGTAGTATCTGTTATTATTCTCATAAGTGCCTCAATACCACATCATAGGCCAAAGGGGAGTAGGGGCAAGTTTAACCAAGTCTGGTATAAGCAAAAAGTAAAACACCAGCAAAATATCAAGTTTTCACCTGATCTGATCTTGAAACACACACAAGTAGGCAGACAACTGAGTCACTACATGTTGCTGTGCTGCCAACACATAAAGCCACAAGGGGAACTGATAAGGCAACATACAACTGTAGCAACTGAGCTACTAGTTACCACCACCTCATTTCCACACCTCACCAACAACACCAGAACAACTTCTTACACCAAACGCCACCAGATTTTCACTAACTAAAAACTCAACCATGCCATCTGTACATTTCTAGAGTTCATAGTTCAACATCAAAACCTCCATAGTGCACCATGATAACATCACCAGCACCCTGGTTGCTTGTGGAAGCCATCCAAGAGCACCAGGAGGAGGTCAGGAGCACAAGGAGAAGCACCAGCAGTTCAAGGAGAAGAAGGAGGTCCAAAAGACAGGAGTTGTGGCTGGAGCTAAACCTGGAGTAGAAGGTGGATAAAGCAACAAGCTCAAGCAATAGCTGATTCAGAGGAGTTACCAGATCATCCATAACCTTCTCATCAAGAACATCTGTGCACTCAGCAACCACAGGTTGAGCACCAAATTAATTCCTTAGCATATGATCTTACCAGATCCATTGGGAAAATAATTTGTGATGATGGAATATCCTCAGATCTGCATACAATGGTATACAAACATCATCACTAGGATATTTAGGAAGCATAAAGACTTATCCAACTCCCGTCTCAGCCTTATGCATCATTGACCAAGATCACATATTAAGGTTGTGCATCTAGATCATCCAAACTGGATGATACAAATTTTCCCAAAACCCTACTTGGCAAGTCTAGAAGATCCAGAAATGGAGATCACTGTGTTCCATCCTACAGGAGGCATCATAGTGGCATCTCATGAGTAAATCCATACCAGTACAAGAACACAACACCACATAATCCTTTTGCTAGCTAAAAACCTAGGGGATCATATGACGTTGTCTTAATGGAAGTAATTGGACAATAGCCAAAACAGTTGCAAAGCAAGCCAAAAAGGCAACATAAGTATATGTTCTTATGCAACAAGATTAAGGCCTCAGACCTACATCATTGGCAGAAAATCTCTACATCTCTAGCTAGTTAATCAAGCAGCATATACATCTCATGTGTTCACCACTATGCTCACTCCAGAAGGAGGCACCATAGTGGAAAACCCCATAGCCTCAACCACCAAACTATACTAGAACTAGTTAAACATTTAGAAAAAGCCCTCCAAAAGTAATTCTATCATCTTCCCAACAGAGAAGCTAGGAATCAAAGCCTATATAATTCACTATCGTAATGACTGAACTTCAAGTACAAGCAAGCCAAGATTGCAGAGCACATCCACCCTAGATATATCTTTTCTTTAGATTCGACATCTAGAAATCATTCAACTAGATGTTGTCATGTAAATAATACATCTTTGTTGGTCACAACAAATTCACTTGCAAATAACTCAACTATATTTTAGATCATTTCCTAGCCTATTAAGCCAGGAATTATCTAAACATTCATTGTCATGTTGACAGTATATATACATAGCAACCCAATATTACCTGCAAATTATACCAAGTCAATTTTAAATCCTTTTCCTAGATATAAATTCGAAGAATCATTTGTAATTAGAATTCCATCACAAAGGATAGCCTCAGTTGCCAAACGACATAACTACTGGATAAAATCTAGAAGGGGAAACCCTAATTAGGGTTGGCTTCTGGGGAGAGGATAGAGATATGAGTGAGAGGAAGGGAAAACTTACCCGGTGGTCCTCGCATAGAGAGGAGAGGAAGCAGATGACAACAACATAGAGGCAACAATGGTTAGGGTGGTAGTACATGGAGCACTATGGCGCTCACTCGCGCCGAGCCTCTCTAGCATAAGCATCGCGCCCACGGGTTTATGTGGCGATAGACAACCACCAGCATCACGATACAGCCTGCATTGCCAGGTACACCACCACGGTGAGGGGGACCAAAACCCTAGCCTAGGGACGTAGCAGAGAGTGCACGACAAGGTGCACACCATGAATCGACATGGACCAGCCGACACGTTGTTGTCGACTATGTTTTCTCACACCACGGTAGTTACCGGGGAGGCTACGGTCAGCCGAAATTTGGCGGAGACTGCAGTGTTGCCATGGCATCGCTAGAGAGGAACGAGAGAGGGAGAAGAAATGTGCTCGGAAGAGAAAATGGGCCCGGGTGGCCAACCTAACCCTAAGGGTTAGGGTTTAATCCAACCTAGTGAGCCGAATGGGGGCTAGCCCACGGGTCTAGTGCAGCTAAAATAAGAAATGTTTAATATTAAGTAAAAGTGTAAATTACAAATATACCCCTCAAAGTATTTAAGCTCTAAAAAAAATCTTAAAAATACAAGTAATATATCTGAATGTTCATAAAAACATAAACTATCCAATAAAAATGCATGTTATATTTTAGCATGATAAAACTTGAATTAATTATTTTAATGTAAGAAATTTTTAAGGAATTTTCTAAAAATAAGGATAATACTTAAAAATAAGTAAAAATCATTTTTAAGATTCTAAATAAATACTTTATGGAACAAAAATATTAGTTTGTATTTTAATGTAACAAAATAAAATATATATTTAAAAACACTTAACACTTTATAGAATTTTAGTAAAATAAGAGTAAGACTTAGAAATAAATAAAAACTCATTTTAAGCTCCTGATTTAATATACTTTATTAGAAAAATATTAAGTATATTATTCCAAAAGATTTTAAGATTTCAAAGTAATAAATATTTATTTGATTATCTTATTAAAATAAAATACCTGTTTTGTTAATTGTTCAAAATTATTTCCTAAGTAAGAAATAATCATATGTCTTTATAAAATTTTAAAATCTTAAAAAAAGAATAATTTAAGACTAAGTACTAAGTCCAAAACCGTAACTATAATTTCTTAAGTGAAAACTATTAACCTTAAAATACTCCTTTGGAACCTGAACTCCAATTTAAACCAACAACCTTTAAGCTAACCTTATGCATTATTCACTTATATTAAAGGTGAATGATCTTTACTTCCTAACCATACTCAACATAACTTTAAAGCCGATAGAACTTAAACAAACCATAAAATGATATCACCATATCTTAGGATTAGACTTAACTATACAACTCACCTAACATCGACTTGCTAGGAATAAATTGGTAAAGCTATACCCCCATACTTACATGATTTCTTCATCGATTGTATCGAAGAAAAACTCTTGAACTTGAAAGTAATGCATATCCATTCTATCTTAATCCGAATTAAATTTTATAGTTAACTCTGGTCTGTCACTCAACTAGCGAGGGGATTCATTAACTAAAGATCATTAGAATGATTCAAATCACCATCGATCGCATTCTAAGAACACTATGAATTGCTTAACTTAACATGTTAAGTATTTTCTTCGAAAGTTATTCTTTTTGCCACTTCAACCAAAAACACTATATTATTTCTTTTAACTCTTTAGAGCCTAAAACATGGACCTTCGTAATATTTACATCATATCAATTAACCTCAATCATGCATTGTTATTATACTTTACTTTTAGTGTCATGTGTGTTAGTTTTAAGTTCGTTTAGATATATTTGCTTGTGAAGTAAACTTAAAGATACACCCAAACTTAAAGAAACCACCTAAGTTCAAATCTCTTATAACCTTGGGGATTAACTTCGGGAGTTTTATAAAATGCATAACATTATTTATGCATAATAGCATATTGCTTATTTAAATATTAGTCCTTACCGGACCAATGATGTTGTTTTCAGATATTGGATCTTATATCATCTCGAAGACCGTGATTACATAATCTTGTGATCACAAAGGCAAGTTCACACTTGCTCATGTCCTTTGGTTATTTTCTATCAAGTATTTGCAAATCAAACGTTGCCATCACCTGCATATGAAAAATGTAACATCCCAAAACTTTAATCCAAGATTATCAAGATCAAATCATCCAAAAATAGGGTTAACAAAAACTTTTCCAAATAAAAAATGAAAGCATTCATATGTGTGTGCATGTAAAATAGGAGTTGAATTGAAGTGCCTTGTTTAAGTGATCTAATACTTGTAAAATTTTTCCTAGGTAAATTAAACATCATCTAAGTCATTCCCAAACTTTTCCCAAAGAAAAATAACTCAAAATGAATATTTGAAGTGAATGGTCATTTTGGCCAAATTAACGCTCATGCCTACTTTGGCCATTCCTAGTACTCAAAACTTAACATAAACATGTGTGGATCTTTACACCCCTTGCTAGTACACATAATGAGGTACCAAGGCCCACCTTGTGATCTGCAAAAATCTTTCAAATGCTAATTTTAAATGACAGTTCAAAATTGAATCTATTTCATATGGGAAGATCCCACTTTTTCAAAAACCATTCAAACAAGCTCCACTTTCAAAACCCTTGCAACCAGAGACTACCTAGCACTAGTGTAGATCACCCAAATTTTTTGAAACCAAAATTCAAAAGTTTATTTCTTGCGGCCATTTAATCAAACACTTGGCAGGCAGGTTTAAACTCTAAATCCTACCTCACTGTTCTGCATAGGGTTTTGGCCCCATTTGATCTCCATTTAATCCCTATGTCCCCATTTGGTCTAACCAGGCCCTTATCATCCCTCTCCCTTGTCCATAGCCCCCATGCCATGCCAACCCGAGGACATGCTCGCCGGCCAAACCTTGCCCCACTGCAGCAGACCACTCCCCCTTCCCTCACCATGTCTAGGAGGCAGCCAGGAGCTCACCGCCACCCTCTGTCCCCTGCCCGAGCCGAGTCTCGCCGTGGACCACTGAGGAAAGCCCGCGCCCAGTGCCACCGCACCATGCCGAGCATGCGCCAGAGCACCACACCCGGCACGTGTGCACAGACCGCCGCTCGACCGCAGCCCGTGCCCACCGCTCCGCCATGACCCAGGGAGCACCCCAGACACCCCCATTCTCTGCCCAACGCACCACAGCCACCGCTCGCCGTGGACACTGCCGCCTTTGCCGCTCAAAGCGCCACCTCGCCTAGACCGCATACCAACGCCCCTATCCTCGCATTCACTTCCTAGATCCCCGCCAGGAGACCACCTGTCGATCGCCATCCTTTGCCATGCCTCTAGCCGACCGTAGCCATGTCGCCACCGTCGCCTGCCCATCCCGCTCGGTCTCACCATCGGGCCTATATAAACCGGCCTCCCCAGCCTCTTCTCTCCACACCCACTCGCTCCCCACCTCTCACTGAACCTCACCCACCTCTCGCTGGAGCCAAGCGAGCTCTGCCTCGTCAGAATTGGAGCCGGAGCAGCCGCAGCAGGAGGAGAAGGGCGCCTGCGATTTAGGGCACCCCAAGCTCCGCCGCAACCGCGCCTCACCTTGCCTCGACCACCAGTTCGTTTGCCCGCCTTGTTGACCCCGCTGGAGCCCTGGTACGTCCCCAGCAGACCCCCACCGAGCTGCTAGGGTTCGAGCTCGCCGGCGACCTGTTCGTCGTCGACGACGACTCTCAGCCGTAGATCCCAGTTCTAATCCTACGGCCCACAGCACGCGTACCGTTTCGCGTGTTAAGACCCACTGACAAGCGGGACCCCCTATCAGCTGAGCCCCGCGCCGCGGAGCGCCACTGGGCTGGCCCATGTTCGTTCCCGCGCTAGCCCAACCATTCAAATTTGGATTTTTCTTTTTAGTTGAATCTAGTTTCTGTCCCCTAGTTTGAAAATCAATTCAGAGAGATTTATAAATCCAAATTGCATGAAACTAATTTTGTCTAAAAGGTATTGAAGTAATCCATCCAAGCCCGTTGGATTTAATTCAATTAGAGTTATAGATCTCTCCTAATAAAAATAACAAAACAGAAGAATTTGCACCTTGCAACATTTTTATAAAATCAACCAAGTTAGATTTTGAGTTGATTCCAACTCTCAAAAATCGCATTTCACCATATCTATCAAAATATGTAATAATATTAAGGTTTACATGCAGTGACTTTGGACTAGTACCAAAATAATGCTATATAGGCATTTCTAGTCACTTTAAATCATTAAATAATAAACTTAAACCAAAGTAATTATGATCCAACCTTTAAATCTCATTCCCACATGTTAGAATATGTGGTGATGACATGTGTCCACATGATCCCATATTTTAAGTGGTGAATATTAAAGCTTAGTTAAATTTTCAATGAGTAGAAATTACTTTTCTAAATTAAAAAGAATGAAACTAGAAAATTAAACTTGTGATGCTTTTGATGATAATAGATCATCAATTGTGTGTCTTAGAAAGCTATCTAGCCTAGTTAAGTATTGTTTGGTGATTGTGTACTCCGTATGTATTTATAGAAGATAGTACCTACCAAGCTTACGAGGAGGAGGAGGAGTGCTATCAAGACGAAGACGAAGAAAACTTCAACCACTGCACCAACCAAGGCAAGCCACCATTAACAGTGCAGGCTACCATTAGCAAGCTAGGATTGAACTAGATGGTTTAACAAAGATGCTGAGAGCATGCCTTGATTATACCACTTTGACTAGTATTTACCCCAACTATTATTTTCAAGCTTTACTTCATTTACTTTACCCAAAGTTCTTTACTTGTTGAAGGTAGAATAAAAAGTAGAAAACTTGACCTATTTAGATAACTTTAGATGTCATTCTATGGCATGAGATTGAACCCATCGCTTCCACCTTAGTGAACACTCTTAACTTCGTAGTTGAAGGTAGATCAAAACTTGAGTCACTTTAGATGGGAATACTTGGTGAAAATGAATTATGAAAACCTTGGAATGATGAGTCATTCTATTGAGATGTTTCGACATGTGTTGAGAAACATAAATGGTTGATGATGAAAATGTTGAGGCATGATCCTTAACCCTTTTATAAAACTGATGGTTGGATTCGGATGCGATACCGTTCCAAATTTACCGTACAACCACACTACCTAAATTGGGTAAGGCTTAGCCGGAAGTTTATATGCATTAGTATTAGTTACCTCGCGGGAGAGGTTTGAGCTGAGGCTACCTCTCAATAATATCCACCTATGCAGTGCCCAAGATGACTGATGGTCATGGTTGGGAGGCCATGCTCATAGGTGAGGTGCTTATACTAGGGTGTGTAAAGGGAAGGTTATGTTTGATTATCTGCATACTAAGTATGATGATTCAGGGTTATCCTTGACAGATGTATCGAATCTTGTGGTGAAAGTGTACCACCTCTGCAGAGTGTCAAACTATTCGAATAGCCGCATCCGCGGTTATGGACAGTTGGAATGGCCATACTGTTTCGTTGTCAGATGTTTTCCAAATAACTTGAAGTGAATGATGAACTTTGACTTGACCACAATAGGGTTGTGTTTATGACAATAGCTTCCCAACTTAAGTGATTTTAGAACTTTACTTTACCTTTCTTTGCTTCAGAACTCAGCTTAGGTTTCAAACTTAACTTATAGTTAAACTTAGATTTAGCACTTTAACTTAGACCTATAGTACCTGTTAATAGTAGTTTGCGAGTACTTAAAGAGTACTCATGGCTTTTGTCCCTGGCTATTCTCATGGCCAGCCTATGAAGGAGACTATCAAGATGATGGCCAACAGGACGGCTATGATAACTAGGACTATCTGCCTTCGTCAGCATTGCCTGTGCCCCTGAAGATGGACCCCATCGCTACACTTTATATTTATTTCCGCTGTTTGTTGTATTAAGACTGGATCATGAGATCCTTATTTTTGTAAGACCTTATGTATGGTTTGTAATGGATGATGTACTGTGATATCCAATCCGTTATGTCTCGCAAAAATGGTAATCCTGGGATTGCGAGGTATGGCATAACATGCATCTGGGATTAAAAATCCGGGTGTTGACAAAAAAGGTCAGCAAACACTATTTTCGATAATAATGTGAACTATTGGTTATTGATCTAGGGTGATCAGTTAATCTATTAGGATTGGCAATGGAATCACCATTGTCTAGGAATATATCATCTAGGACTTAACAACAATGGTCGCCAGTAATTCTTGCGCCGTATAATATGCGTTAACCATGGTATTTGGATGGGACGGATAAGTCAACTGGATCTTCTTCCTTTCGCATGTCAACGGATGACTGGGCCATGGCTATAATTCTCAGGGAGGATTGGTAGCATGGTGGGATCCCTCAACATCCCACATCATCTAGTATCTATGAGGGTTGTGCGTTTCAGGCTATAATTGGAAACAAGCTTTATCTTGGGTGGGTCTGGCGTGCAATCCGATGGGCATGCAGGGTCATGGAGAAGGGCAGTGATTGGCTTGGATCTTAGGTTGGGCCACAAACCATGGAAGTTTGAACGGGGACATACTCTCGGCCGTGCAACAAAGCTTAAGCTCTCTTATGGGAAAAGTGACGCACCTCTGTAGAGTGCAAGAAATGTGACATGTTACTCCCTATTCTAGGAAGGAGCTACGAACGCGGCAGGAAAGGAACTCCATAAAGTTCTGGTAAACCTGTGAAGGCTGATGTACATAGTTTTTTTAGAATAAAAGCAAGCTTTGAAGAAATATTATGAAAACCTACATAGCCTACGACCTTTGGTCCGTGGCTGTAGATAGTGCATCAAACAATCCTTTTTAGTGAACTTGCTGAGTACGATCATACTCAAACATATCTTCTTAACCCTTGCTAGATCTTGGAGCCATCAATGACATCATCAAGAGGAGAGCTATTTTGAGGAACTGAAAATATCTCAAGGAATAAAAGGATTCAACATCTACATAAAATGATATGGAGATGAAGTTGAAGAGTAGATGATAGGAAATCCTTAGTTACTAGAACCTACTTCTGTAGAGCATTGCTATAGTACCAATCGTGAGCCAAATAGATATTAGTAATAAGCTTAATATTAAGATCGTCTACCAGTTGTTGTTTTCTTGTTGTCTCTTGTAAGGATACTTTACTCACTGTAACGAGGAGGATCTCTGGATCTTTTGTAATGTACTATGTGTTGTAATCTATAGTCATGCCTTGGACCGTGATGTTTCTGTTGTACCACTATGAGGGGTGTAATACTAGTGGGATGGTGTTTTGTTAGCATTATGTCAATAGTTATAGTGTACTAATACGTTGCAAATGTATCCATAATTTTTGATGTTCCATGCTTGGTTTTGTCTACTTTCTTATGTTTTGTCCACACTTTGGAGTACTTTTCATATGATTTCTTGGACTAACCTATTAACAAGAGCCACAGTGCCAGCTGCCTGTTTTCTGCTATTTTTGGTTCCAGGAAAGTCAGAAAATGAATATTCTCGGAATTGGACGGGACAAAAGCCAAAGTCAATTTTTCACCGAGGGACACTAGGAGCCAGAATACAAGACACAGAGGGGCTGGGGCCTGAGGTGGTTTGGCCACCTCGGCTGCCCTCTCGGCCTCCCTCTTCGCCCATAAGTTGCCTCTTGACCTAAAAACCAAGGGAGGTTCGATGTTTTTCCAGAAAGAGTTCCACTGTGCTGCCACCACTAGATTCCGTGATTCGGAACCAGAAACTCCGTTCTAGCACCCTGCCGGGACGGGGAAGTGCCCCCAGAGCCATCTCCATCGATCTCCACCACCATCTCCATCACTTTTGCTGATTCCCATGATGATGAGAGAGTAGTTCTTCCTCGAGGCTAAGGGTTCTACCGGTAGCTATGTGTTCATCTCTCTCTCTCTACGCATGATCATATTGGGATCATGAGCTTTGTAATCAAGTAGATCTACCTTGCTACTCAAGTGCTTTAATAGATCTCTTCTCTCCCCATGTGTGTGAAAGTGAAAACATGCACACCATGGTGGCACTTATGCTAGAGATTTCAAATACTTGTTATGAGTTATATTTGGAGTTGGATGTTTCTATGAAATTGTGGTGTTTGTTGGAACCATCTAGTGCTCAAGGTGATAGTGTGGGGTTATCTAGATGGGGAAAGCGAACTTTGAGGAGTGTTGTTATAGCCCTACCATGGATTAGAGTGTCCAACCAGAGAGTAGTTCAGAGTAGTATCATAAAGAGAAGATATTTATATGAGAGTGTTCACTAGTGAAAGTATGATCCCTAGGCCTTGTTTCTAAACATTGAAACATCATTTTCAACTATATCTGTTACATGTTTGCTTTCTTCCATCTTTATTTCAGTTTGCCTTTAGTCTCTTCCATGCCATCAAGCTATTTTCTGGCACTGTTGTCTTATATCCATACCATTTGTATTTCACTATCTCTTCGCCGAACTAGTGCACCTATACACCTAATAAGTGTATTGTGTGTGTTGGGGACACAAGAGACTTCTTGTATCTTGATTGCAGGGTTGCTTGAGAGGGGATACCTTTGACCACTTCCTCCCTGAGTTCGATAAACCTTGGGTAATCCACTTAAGGGAAAACTTGATGCTGTTCTACAAACCTCTGCACTTGGACGCCCAACAACTGTCTACAAGAATAGAAGTGCGTAGACATCAAGATATTTTCTAGTGCCGTTGCCGGGGAGCATAGCTTTATTTATCAAGTTCACTTGGAATCACTATTGTTCAAGCATAATCATAACCAATCTCTTTACTTTGTTATTTTTGTTTTGTTTAGTTTATTTTCGCCTTGTTTGCTTGTTTATTTATCAAAAATACAAAAAAATAGTTCCTGTTCTAGTTGTTATTTTCATTGGTCTGTTATTGTCTTGCTTTATCATGCTCTCTATCAATGGTTGGTTTCTTTGAAACTGAATCTTATTGGCAAGGTGGGATCACGGAAGAACAAAAATATTATTATAAGGAACACCGCTTGTCACAAAAAGGGAAACACTTATGGGAACACATTGATAAATTGTATACCATTGCTATAAACGTGTGCTCTACTTATAATGTTACTTATTGCTTTGATAAATCTTGTTGCTGTAGGAGGTACAAATACCTCCCTTTTCAATGTCAGTATAATGATGATGTTACCATATCTTCTTATGTTAAAGAAAATTATGACTTTTATGATGTGGAACAAATTGAAGAATTTATTGCTTGGAAGGGTGCATTTGAACTTGCTAGTTTGCTTGAAAATATTGGTGATTCACCATATAAATATGAGGTTTATGATATACTTAAATTTTGATTTGATAATGACAAGGAAGAAAATGGCTATATTCTTGAATATATTAATAGACGCTTTCCACAAATGGAAGAGACTAATGCCTTGCAGGATTTTATGGAAGAAGAAATTGATGAACCTGAAAGTTGATTAGATGAAAAAGAGGAGGAGAGTGATGAACAAAAGGAGGAAGAATGGATTAGCTACCCATTCCTACCTTCTAATGAGAGTAACTCTTTATCCCTTACATTATTTGATTATCCCCCATGCTTACCAAAGGAGGATGAATGTTATGCTCATGTTATCTGTGATAATCCTTTATTTGTGCGTAACTTCGAGATGCATGGTACTAAAGAGTTTTGCTTAGAAATTGTTTATGATAAAGCTCTAGACGATGGTCCTATATTGAATGATCAGTCATCTTGTTATAGAATTGTTAAAAGTGGGTTTGAAGTTTTAATCCTACTATTTTTAAGCTTGATAAAAATTCTGTTTTTGTAGAACATGAAAAACATGCTTTATGTGATAGTTACATTGTTGAGTTTATTCATGAGGCTACTGAAAATTATTATGAGAGAGGAAAATATGGTTGTAGAAGTTTTCCTGGTATTGAAACACCTCTCTATGTGCTAAAAGTTTTGAAGTTGCTCTTGTTTTATCTTCCTATGCCTATCACTTTGTTCTTTGCGAATTTATTTGCATACAGGATTCCTATGCATAGTAAGTGGGTTAGACTTAAATGTTTTTTAAATTTTCTTCTTGATGCTCTCTTTTACTTCAATTCATATTTCTTATGTGAGCATCCTCCCAAACTATCATGCCTAACTTAAAGGCGTTAAAGAAAAGTACTTATTGGGAGATAACCCAAAAGTTTTAGATGAGTCTTGGAAGTTATTACTTAAGTAATAACCGCTCCTTATCCTTTTTATTTGCTTTTTGTGCCAAGAGTAACCTCTAATGAGAGAGAAGTAATGGTTGGCAAAGTTGCTGTCCCGAAACAGATTGTTGTGCTTCACCGTAAAAATTCGGGTAAAATATCTGTAAGTCCTTTTGAGGTGTGAATTTTTGTGCTTCTGCCCCAGGTTGTTATCTAACTTCCGTTAGTTCAATACTTTTAGATTTGAGCAACAGAAGGTCTTCGAAAAGATTCATCTTTACCTGCTGGTATGTTTTGACAGATTTCTGCCATTATTTCCATTTGCTTCTTGTTGTTCCTTTTTGAGTTATTTTGGGGAATTTAGATTTTTGAGGGAAGTGCTAAAGTAGCTTGTGTTTTAATGGAAGTTTTATTGGTGTTGGAACTGAACCCAAAGACTTATTATCTTGAGTGCACTAATGTTGCTAATAAAGATTGTGTGAAGTCTTGTATGAAGGAAAAATTTCAGGTGTATGGAAGGAATGAGTAATGAGATGAAGGATAGACTAAAGCTCAAGCTTGGGGATGCCACCCGTGTCACCCCAAGAAATATTCAAGAGGTACAAGCGTCAAATCTTGGGGATTCCCAAGGCATCCCCTTCTTCATCAATAAAAATCTCAGGTTTCTTCCAAACACCTCATTTTTATTGTTTCATGCACAGTTGTGTTGTTCTTGGAGCGTCTTCTTTTTCATTTTCGTTTGCTTTGTTTTCTTAGTTTGCTGAATAAATTGGTTGGACCCCTTCTTTCATGCATTGGTTTTCAAATAGTTTGGTTTGGGTTGGAAAAGAGTAGGAAAGTTCATGCTTAAGTGGTAAAGGGAGCTTGTTTTTGACTGTGGCCTATGCTTTGTCATGCCATGCTTGATATTGTTTTGGCTTTATGCTTAGTATTATTTTCTGTAGAATGACTTGTTATAAACAATTGGATTGCTTAATGTGCCTTTGAAGAATCATGCGTTGTTTTAGCATATTAAAGCATAGTATTGTGGTATTCTCCTTTGATGCGTTATTTGGGTTGACTTGGCACATGCTCACACCATGTTATGACTATTCCAAGTCACCATAGCCTTTATGATCCTTTAGTTTTCAACTTGTAGTATCACTTTATGCTTTTATTAATGATGTTTTGTCGCTCTGCATGATTATGGCCATTATTGCTCTCTTAGTTGGTCGCTCCCAGTCTTTTGCTAGCCTCCATAACCGAGTATGAGTTCCACTCATGCATCCAATTCCTGAAACAAAGTTATTCCGAAGAGTCCACCATACCTACCTATTAGCATATGCTATTCCAAGTATATTCATGTTTTTATCTACCTTCCGAATTAAACTTGTTATGAGAAAACTAGTGATTAAAGCTCTCACGAACTTGATGGCACACTTTACTTTTCTTGCATTTAATAAACTTGAACCATTGCGTCCATCTTTGTTGCATATATGCTCGCGCTTTATAAGTTGAATTTAGCAGAACCATGTATCATGGGGAACGCTTTCAACATTGCACTTATATTCCATTGTTGTCATGATTCTTTTGCTTATGGATCCCAGCGGTGTGAAATAAAAGGGGAACTTGTAAGATCGTGGAGTTTGTATGTGTGTTAGGGAAACGCCTGGGACGCTCCTAAGACATGCCTAATCATGGTGTAAACTTGCAGCATAACCATAATGAGCACTCTATGAAGCATCCTGAATAAAAACCTATGCAAATAGCAAATAAAAAGATCGCTGAGATGCTCATTGTCTGCTTGCCTTGTCATTTTGATTATGGGATAGCTCATGTATCATGTGCAAGGGGTACCCCGTTGGCAGTTCTCTATTATACATATGTACTTACAATGACAAGAGCTTACTTGTGACTAAAGTTGAGTAGCATGATGTTCGGTCTTCGTAAGTAAGGGGCATGAGATTTCGGTTTATAACTTGTCAAGCATATCCTCTTAGTTGTGTCACTTTATCCTTAACCACTTCAAGATGCTTATGATAGGGGCAATGAGAGCTGAAAGCTAATAAGTACCATAATTTTTGGAAGCTCTTTATGAAACTTGAGTCTCTATTTCCATCTTTGAAGGCCTTTCTTTTACTTTTATGTTGAGTCTCCACCTTCTATCTTTATGCACCTACTTTGAGAGCATAGTGGGCATTCTTAGTTCTATGTGCATTGTCCCAAGACTTGTTGATTGATGCATAGCTTTGATATTGCTTGTTTTAAACTATTTGTATCTAGTCACTCTTATGAACTTTGAAGGTTTCCTATGCATTTATGTTTGCTACTCTATGAGGGACAAGCTGAATGCCACTATGCTATGTTTTCTTTATGTGAAACAAACAAATGTCTTGCAAAGCATTGTTATTCATGAATCTTTTGTTTGTGCCTTCTCATGTTGCAACATAGTTGCTTTGTCTTATTGTTAGAACTTTATCTTTCATGTTATGTTGAAGTACTATGATCCCAGCTATGAATGTTTTACAAATACTTTGATCAAGTTTATGATGGTGCATGTCACCTAAAAAATTATTCTTTCTTTTTATCACTTACCTACTCGAGGACAAGCAGGAGTTAAGCTTGGGGATGTTGATACGTTGCAAACGTATCCATAATTTTTGATGTTCCATGCTTGGTTTTGTCTACTTTCTTATGTTTTGTCCACACTTTGGAGTACATTTCATATGATTTCTTGGACTAACCTATTAACAAGAGCCACAGTGCCAGTTGCCTGTTTTCTGCTATTTTTGGTTCCAGGAAATTCAGAAAATGAATATTCTCGGAATTGGACGGGACAAAAGCCAAAGTCAGTTTTTCACCGAGGGACACCAAGAGCCATAATACGAGACGGAGAGGTGCTGGGGCCTGGCCACACCACCTGGCTGCGCGGGCTAGGCCTGGCCGCGCCTGGGGGTGGTGTGGCCACCTCGGCTGCCCCCTTGGCCTCCCTCTTCGCCTATAAGTTGCCTCTTGACCTAAAAACCAAGGGGGGTTCGACGTTTTTCTAGAAAGAGTTCCGCTGCGCCGCCACCACCAGATTCCGCGATTCGGAACCAGAAACTCCGTTCTGGCACCCTGCCAGGACGGGGAAGTGCCCCCGAAGCCATCTCCATCAATCGCCACCATTATCTCCATCGCCGTTCCTGATTCCCATGATGATGAGGGAGTAGTTCTTCCTGGAGGCTAAGGGTTCTATCGATAGCTATGTGTTCATCTCTCTCTCTATGCATGATCATATTGTCATAATGAGCTTTGTAATCAAGTAGATCTACCTTTCTACTCAAGTGCTTTAATAGATCTCTGCTCTCCCCATGTGTGTGAAAGTGACAGCGTGCACACCATGGTGGCACTTAGGCTAGAGATTACAAATACTTGTTATGAGTTATATTTGGAGTTAGATGTTTCTATGAAATTGTGGTGTTTGTTGGAACCATCTAGTGCTCAAGATGACAGTGTGGGGTTATCTAGATGGGGAAAGCGAACCTTGAGGAATGCTGTTATAGCCCTACCATGGATTAGAGTGTCCAACCGGAGAGTAGTTCAGAGTAGTATCATAAAGAGAAGATATTTATATGAGAGTGTTCACTAGTGAAAGTATGATCCATAGGCCTTGTTTATAAACATTGAAACACCGTTTGCAACTAGATCTGTTACATGTTTGCTTGCTTCCATCTTTATTTCAGTTTGCCTTTAGTCTCTTCCATGCCATCAAGCTATTTTCTGGCACTGTTGTCTTATATCCATACCATTTGTATTTCACTATCTCTTCGCCGAACTAGTGCACCTATACACCTGACAAGTGTATTGGGTGTGTTAGGGACACAAGAGCCTTCTTGTATCTTGATTTTAGGGTTGCTTGAGAGGGGATACCTTTGACCACTTCCTCCCTGAGTTCGATAAACCTTGGGTAATCCACTTAAGGGAAAACTTGTTGTTGTTCTACAAACCTCTGCACTTGGAGGCCCAACAACTATCTACAAGAATAGAAGTGCGTAGACATCATGTACTACATCATGAAGTGGTATGCTGGGTCACCGTATTCATTGACTATTTCTATTGGATCAAAAGTTTAATTAATTTAAATTTTATTTATAGATGAACACAAGGAGTCATTCATGTGTGATGGTAGCACAGGTTGCACCACCTATTGAAGATGGTACCCATGCATTACTTGGTATCAGGTTGACCAAGGAATCACACCCCAATCATTTCAACCATCTCAAGGACCGAGAGATCAAGTCCACCAAATGGGCTTGTACATATACTTTGAACCAACTAGGCATTGGACTTGATTTTAATTTACTTTGCAACAATGTTGGTTTGCTTGTTTTTGTATTTCTATATGCTTCCACCGATCGCTAGTTTACACTTGAGTTCCTTAGCATCTTGAAGCATATGGTGGGTTAGAGGTTTTACACCGAGGAAGATAGACCAAGATCAAAATTGAGATATTTCCATCTAATGCATTGTGAGTATACCTTGTCCCTTGATCAATGGAGTCATTGCTTTGGGTTTGTAAACAACATCACTGACATCCGAGCTCCTACTTTTATGGTTAATCCTACCCCTTTAAGTTATTTCAACATGATGTGTGTCTTTAATCTATCCCTAAGGGTAATCAAATTAAATGTCTTACAGTATGCTATTTGTATTATGTTATTGCTAACACCCTAAAGGCTCATGGTGAATTTACAAGAGTAAATGCAGAGGACATAGTGATCCTTGCAAGATCTTTCATCCTTGGGTGCAACTTGACACCAAACTTGGTTCGCTCTTCTCGTATTCTATTTGGAGTATCAGTCACACCAAACCCGTGGTCCCATTTTATTTGGATGAGTGATCACCGTCCTCACCCGAGCACTCAATATCAACATAGTTAACTTGCAACCGTTGGAATGTGTTTGTCGTCTTAGTTTTGCTACTCTTAATGCATGTGGCATGGTTAAAAAGCAACAAAGTAGATATTTTGTTAATATACCTGGAGCCGATCATTGGATCTAAGCTTCTGTAGTTCATTGTTTCTTCTCCATCAAGGAGAGACGTTGCGTTATGATGCACAAGTTGAAGCAAATCTACCACATGAGGAATTACCCGAAGTATAAGATGATAAAGAAGAACAACAAGAAGGAACCAAGCAGGAGCAGGAGCCACAAAACCCCTACACCTTTTATGAGGACCTCTATGCGCTCGAAAGTAACATTCAGAGGATGAGAAACCTCACCATCAAACTTCGAGACAACACCACAGACCTCTTGTCCCAGTTTAACCATTGGAGTGGCCAATGGATCATGGAGGGCTTTCGTCCATCGCCACATTGAGCATCAAGATGGTTTTCAAATGGCTAAGCTTGGGGTTGAGTTCCCGAAGTAATTTATTTACGTAATAATGAGGTCATACTCTAGCTCCACGTGAGCTTTTAAACACTCATGGTGGGCTCGTTCCAACACTCTGTTTTTCTTTTCTTTCGTTTCCTTTTTGTTTTCATTCTTAACACCTTGCTTTTTCGCCAATCCTTCTTTTCTTTAAACCTAGTCTTCAAAAATACAAAAATATTTATCCTTTTATCTTTAATTGTGAAAAATTGCCATTTGCCTCTTTGCTTCAATATTATTAATGAGAGTGATCTACTCTGAGTTTTAAAGGAACACATCATATGGAAGATAATTGTGAAGTCACACATGAGAGGTATGTCATATTCTATCACTTCGGAAGTTTGAATTCTTATGCTACTTTGTAGTATTGTTGAGACATTATGATAGTGGGAGTTAATCTTGATTGTTAGAGTAAAGCTTTTAATTTAATGATTAATTGGTTATGCTTTCTCTTGCTATAGTTCTTGTAGTTAACCGAGTCTTGTCATGGAAATAATATTTCCAAATAACTACAATAATAAAAAATCTTAAACTATGACTTGTTTGATGTTTAATTGTCTTAAGAGTTTAGCGTTGAAGATACTCAACTCCACAGTTATAATGGTAGACCTGATGGTACTCTTGAAAGGATGGTGTTCGATGGAACTAATTCTTAGCGGTAATGAGAAGCATGCAAAAACTTGACCTATTAATCAAAGTAAGATATTTCTTTACATGTGTCTGCACCACTGTCGCACTCATGGTATGCCATGACTCCGCTAGCCTCCGAATGATTTGTATAGAGGAAACTCTTGGATTTATGGTATGAGTTGAATGAACATTCATAGTAGGCAACTTCTATAATGGTTAAAAGTATGCAACTCTCATGGTCTGTATTGAAATCGAAAGAAAGAATAACCTTCTTGACCAAAATGATTACAAGAGTCTATGCTAGCCTACACAGTTCGGTTAATCTCACTAAGTCTTTGGCATGGTCTCATTACTACTAAGTTTTGAAGTTTCTTGAAGAAGCAAAGAATAGAAAAGAAGTACTTGATAGTCTTGATTTATTAATATGGGTGTTAATGAGACACTCCAGTGCTATGCTTCTTTTGACATGATCTCTCACTCTTAATATGCTAATATGGAATTTTTGAGTGTTCCTTGGCAAGCTGAGAGTTAACTAGAGGAACTGGAATAATTGCTTCACATATAACTATTCATCCTTATAAAACCTTTATTGTGATTGTGTCGATTTAACGAAGCTTGTACAATACTCTTTCTATGGTGAGTTTTCAGATGAAAGAAGTGATGGAGGCATGGGACTACCAATTGTAAGTGAAATTGCTTTCTCGTCATTTATTTAAATGTTGAGTTCCTTATGATTTTTGGTTTCTTGCTTGAGGACGATCAATGTTTAAGCTCGGGGATGTTGATGGTTGTTAAAATAGCCATATTTATTAGCATTTAAATTTAATATTAAGTCAAGAAATTGATAAAATATCTCTCTAGGCTTAACACTAATGACTAATTGCGAAGATGTGCATATCCTTGTTTTAAATTGTAACATGCAGAAAATCACTCTTTTATGGCAAATTTTGGAGCAATCAAGTGAGAATCAGATGTTGCTAACTTAACCAAGTCAACTAGGGGCGAAAGCCAGCGTACAGAAGTGTTAAAAAGCATCGATATGGGCGGGGCTTGCCCATACCGTTTGCCTGTACCACCGGCGCTGGCTTCTCTAGGTCAAACCAAGCAACTTTCATGAAGGCCCCTATATATTTTGACACTCTCATCCACCACAAAGAGAGCCGCCATTTCCAGATTTTATGTGAAACCACGCAGAGGAAGATCCACCGCTTCACCACCACCATAGTTTATTATCTCCATATCTATCTCCATCCATAGCCATATCTATAAATTGTATTCAAGATCACCTCGCGGTTGGTGACTATTGTATGGATATTTGGCATTGATGTAAGTAATTCTGCAATGTTTTATACCCTTGATTTTATTAGGAGTGAGTAGTCCTCACGGGCTATAGGTTGGGGAATAGCCTAGCAGCGATTATGTGCATCTAAGTACATGGCAGTATGGTGTGGTTATTCCATAACATATTTGTATTTATATCACTGTCTCTTACCTCAGTCCACCGACTTGTCAAGTACCCAAGACCTCGAGGATTGATCAAGGTTTCGGTGAGATGCATGGTAAACATCACCTATGCTTGAAACCTAGTGAAAACAAGAGGAGTAGAGTAGTCATTTAGTGATCCACTTGGGAACAACAACATCACTAATCTTAATGCTTTGGTCTATATTTTACTTAATAGTCGTTTATAGCCCAGTGCTTCATCGTATAACGGTTGGACCAAGATACTTTATGCTATGCCTATGGCTCGCAGGGGATTTAGTATTTACGGATGTGCTTTCCAAAAGTCCTATCTATATTACATCATTTACACATGAATGTGCTTATTATTATCTTTATCCCATATGCATGCATAGTTGTAGGTGAAACCTCAACCCTGGCCTATCTCCATCCATTTATACAACCGCGGTAACAAAAGCAAACTGGAAAGATATGATAAACGTAGATTTAAGCAAATAACAAGTCTTGCAGATGCTCCTCAACCTACCACAACTATTTCCCAAGGTTCGATTAAACCTAGATTTTTTAGGGAAAAGCTACTATACTGCATCCGTAATCCGGATAGAAGTTATAAAGGACCAACCAACCGAGTGCATGGGGGAGGAGCCTCCGTTATTATCTAGGAGTGTGTAATACCTCGGACACAATGCTCCAAGCAACAAGCCAGCATGAACCCAAACGTGGATAAGGGATTCTACCGCGGAGGCCCAAGGCCACCCACGTGTAGGTCCGTAGAAGCGAAGCAGGGCATGGTACCGGCCAACCACCCTACCCACTTTCAAGAACATCATGACAAGAGAGAGCGACATAGTTGACAAATATGCGAACAAAACATACACAAGTGTGTATGCCAGCGACATACAACAGTACATCAGAGATAGACCATCTAAAAGAATAGAAACATAAATATTCAATGCCATACAACAGGATCCAAATATCCTAGATAGAGATGATAGTTTAGGATACATCCTCATACATCACACATCAGAGTATCAAGCAGAAGCGTTAAACAAGATCCGAGTACGGACAAGAAGAAAATTGGCATAAGATGCCCTGAAAATAAGAACATCCCGCCCACAGATCTCACGGATCTCCATCCCCAGAATCTCTACACCTGATGGTCGTTGCCACCATCATCGGTCTCCTCTACCCAGTAACCTTCTTGTGAGTAAACCTCTCCATATGAACCAAAATATTTATCGTGTGAGATCCTAGGGGTACTCAACAAGTCTTAATGCATCTAAAGTGAACAAACTGGGGGTGAGGTAATTGGAGCGAAAGATAATATCTAAACAGTTCTATAGAGACACACTACAACATCCGCCCAATTAGAGATGTACAGACGCTCGTTAATTAGATACAATAGTTATATGAGTAACATAAATACACATCGCTCGCCCTCCTTCTCGTTTACTGACGAGAAGGCGGAAGAACATCCCATCCGTTGGCAATTTTATTAACCATTCCATGAGTGTTGCACTATTTACTAGTCATTCTTTAGTCAAATTAAACACGGTACTTTAGTTATAGTTATCTATGATCGAGAAATTGTGCTCCAAGTCATGCATAACTATGGACATGCACTACAAGAAAAGTTTCCTTCCGCAACGACTTGGCCCGATGGTCTTCATAGAAGGTACGTCTTCCACGACGGAATTCTCGTCTCGGCCGTGGCCGATGGAAAACTTTTTTTTTCCAGTTTCGCGGCCCTCTACTAGGACGAAACCGCTTAAAACATGGAGGAAGCTCGGCTGGCACGTGGCAGAAGCAAGATTTTTGTTTTCTCGCGCGATGTTTACCCACCGAAGTCTTTTGAGACGTGTGGGTCCCGGACGTCAGTGTGTCTAGCGGACCATACTTTTCGGTCGTGCCTCCCTGATTTGAACTTGATAACGTTGCTCGATGTGTCTTCCGTTTAGTCAGGCTGCTAGGTCCCACATGTCAGCCTCTCATTAGAAGAATCGTGTGTATGATGGTCTTTTTTTTCCTTCGCTCGCGCTACCCTGTTCCAAAGTTGATAGCGCTGCTCGATGCATCTATCGTTTAATCAACCTCCTCGGACCCACATGTCATCCTTTCATTAGAAGAAACGTGTGTATGATGGAATTTTTTCCTTCACTGGCGCTACCCTATTCCGAAGTTGATAGCACTGCTCGACGGATCTGCCGTTTAACCAACCTCCTGAGCCCCACATGTCATCCTCTCATTAGAAGAAACATATGTATGATGGATTTTTTCCTTCGCTCGCGCTATCCTGTTCCGAACTTGATAGCGCTGTTCGATGCATATACCATTTAATCATGCTGCTGGGTCCCACATGTCATCCTCTCATTAGAAGAAACGTGTGTGTGATGGATTTTTACCCTCTATCACGTCTTCGTGTTCCGAACTTGATAGCGTTGCTCGCTGCATGAGCAATTTATTCAGACTGGTGGGTCCCTTATGTCAGCCTCACATTAGAAGAATCGTGGGTATGATGGAATTTTTCTTCTCTAGCGCTACCCTGTTCCGAACTAGATAGTGTTGCTCGACAAATCTGCCGTTTGCTCACACTGCTGGGTCCCCCATTTCAGCCTCTCATTACAAAAAACGTGTGCATGCTGAACTTTTTTCTCGCTCATGCCTCCCTGTTTCGAACTGGCAATGTTGCTCGATGCAGCATCTATATAAGGTCGCGCTGCTAAGTCCCACATATCAGCCTCTCTGTAAATAAAATGTACGTATGGTGGACGTTTTTTGGTCATGTCCGCTGTTTTGACCTTGGCAACTTGCTAGGTCCTAGATGTCAACCACCTCTATGCAGGAAACATGTCTATGCTAGGTCCCATCTGATAGCCTCTATTTGAAAGAAACATGTGTATGTTGGACTATTTTTTCGGGTCCCAGATGTCAGTCTTAGAGTACAAAAATGCTCATAAAGGCCGAATTAAAAAGATTCTGGGCTAACTTCGGGCGGATACCCTATTCGTCATGGCTTATATTCCATGGGCTCACTCCTAAATTGAATGGGCTATGGTCAGTGGCCACAAGACCACGAAAAGGCCAAATTAGAAGGTATTGGTCTATGCTTGGGGCTGATAGGCTAATTTCATGGGCTATGCTTGGGCTTGCTGGGTCCAACATGTCAGCTTCTCTGTAAGTGCAACGCGTGTATGATGGACTCTTTTTTCGGCCGCGTCCGCTGTTTTCACCGTGGCATCCATGTATGGTTGATGAGTGCATATTTGCATCATGTTTTACATTATTATTTTGCATTGTATATGTAGGATTTTGATATTTTATGGTGCTCGCACGCATATTTTATGTCTGTTTTCACCAGGATCAGGATAGATGATGGATCTAATGGATGCAATTATTGAAGCCGTTGTATTATGGAGAAAAGGAGTTAAAAACAATGTAAATCGCATATTTGGGAAATATTAATAATACTAGAGGAAAAGAAGAAGCGAACAGAGGAGGCAGAGAGCATAACGACCAACTATACGGCGGGATAATTTTCTCCACCCGTATAGCTCCAGGCGTATAGCTGGCGCTGCCTCTACCTCATCAAATAGTTTCACCCCGTGCAATTGGTTCGGGGAGACGACATACACAACACGCAAAAATCACAGAAACCTCACCCCCGGAAGGCATCTAGAGGGGGAACTCATCCACCAGTGATCCATCTTCACCCTACGCAGATCCAGGAGGCTAAGTGACATAGGTACGATTACTCGGATGCTTATGATTCGGTACCCTGTATTGGGTAAAAGGACTACGGCCCATGAAGATTCCAGATGGTGGCCCAAGGAAGCAACATACAATGGCCCTGATTGTATTAAGAAAGAGACTATAAACCGACATCGTGTTGGTATTGTAATCACGCGTGTATGAAACTTATCCGCATATAGCTTTGAGACCCGTCCTATTATATATAGGATGGGAGAAGCCCAAGCGAGGGTACACAGAAATCTAGAGGACAACTTTAATAGCATGTTCACTCGATATTTAGGCGATTTTTCCTTCATTGTTTCCCTAACATCCGACGAAATCTCCAACGTTCTCTTTTCCGTGAAACCCCAAGTCCATCATCATGGGCATTGTCGAGGTTACCCCTTGTCAATTAGCACCGTCTATGGGAAACCTGAACGCTGGAAACACAGATTCGGCAGAACACTCTCCACCAAGCATCAATTCGACGAAAGCAGATCCACGTCTACCCACCCCTGTATTAGTACCCGCTAATTTTAATGGCGGATCCGATCTTATCATCGGAAGCCTCCACTTCTAAGCAGACAACCTGCAAGAATCACACCCTTCGACCCTAATCGCATCAGAACCGTTAGTGGAAAAAGCTACGCCCACAGAAGTATCAGCATCTCCCATCGGATCCTCCATGGACATCACGACACAGATCGAAGCAGGCGAAGAAGGTCACCAGCCAATCCCACCACACGAAGCAAACCCGACAAACTCAGAACCTGAAGAAAGCAGTGAAAACGTCGACTTTGAAGAAAGGATGGCAAAGATATATCCAAAACTACGATCTCGGAGTACTACCAGCACATCCGTGATACATTGCAAACGTATCTATAATTTTTGATGTTCCATGCTTGTTTTATATCTACTTTCTTATGTTTTGCCCACACTTTGGAGTACTTTTTATACACTTTCTTGGACTAACCTATTAACAAGATGCCACAGTGCCAGTTGCCTGTTTTTTACTGTTTTTGGTTCCAGAAAAGTCAGAAAATGAATATTCTCGGAGTTGGACGGGACAAAAGCCAAAGTTGATATTTTACCGGAAGACTCACGGAGCCAGAAGACGAGACGGAGGGGGGACACAGGGAGGCCACACAACCCCTTGGTGCAGGCAGCCCTAGGCCATGCCAGGGCATTGTGTGGGCCCCCTGTCCGGCCACCGACCTTGTCCCTTCGCCTATAAGAAGCCCCTGGGACGGAAACCCTAAATCGAACAGCCTCCAGCCATGAAAAGTTCCACAGCACCGCCACCACCGAAGAGGAGATTTGGGGGACAGAAACTCTCTCTTCCGGCACCCTGCCGGGACAGGGAAGTGCCCCCGGAGCCATCTCCATCGATCTCCACCACCATCTCCATCGCCGTTGCTGATTCCCATGATGATGAGGGAGTAGTTCTTCCTCGAGGCTAAGGGTTCTACGGGTAGCTATGTGTTCATCACTCTCTCTCTATGCATGATCATATTGTGATCATGAGCTTTGTAATCAAGTAGATATAGTTTGCTACACAAGTGCTTTAATCGATCTCTGCTCTCCCCATGTGTGTGAAAGTGACAGCGTGCACACCATGGTGCTACTTAGGCTAGAGATTACAATTACTTGTTATGACTTATATTTGGAGTTGGATGTCTCTATGAAATTGTGGTGTTTGTTGGAACCATCTAGAGCTCAAGGTGATAGTGTGGGGTTATCTAGATGGGGAAAGCGAACTTTGAGGTGTGTTGTTATAGCCCTACCATGGATTAGAGTGTCCAACCGGAGAGTAGTTCAGGGTAGTATCATAAAGAGAAGATATTTATATGAGAGTGTTCACTAGCGAAAGTATGGTCCCTAGGCCTTGTTTCTAAGCATTGAAACACTATTTGCAACTAGATCTGTTACATGTTTGCTTGCTTCCATCTTTATTTCAGTTTTCCTTTAGTCTCTTCGACGCCATCAAGCTATTTTTTGGCACCGTTACCACTTATAATTATCCATACCACTTGTATTTCACTATCTCTTCACTGAACTAGTGCACCTATACACCTGACAAGTGTATTGGGTGTGTTGGGGACACAAGAGACTTCTTGCATCTTGATTGCAGGGTTGCTTGAGAGGGGATACCTTTGACCACTTCCTCCCTGAGTTTGATAAACCTTGGGTGATCCACTTAAGGGAAAACTTGCTGCTATCCTACAAACCTCTGCACTTGGAGGCCCAACAATTGTCTACAAAAATAGAAGTGCGTAGACATCAATCCGCAGAAGCAAAAGATGACGCCATTATATCATGCATAACACGCCACCAAGTGTACATGATCAACGGAGATATCTCAACACAACGCGACGAAAACGGTAATCCTATCCTCAACCCTGATGATATTTTATCAGATGACCATGCAGGAAACCACGACAATGAAGGAGAACACGGAAACGGAGGAGGAACAACAGATAATCACATAGTCCAAGGAGGAGACGGAGAACCTCACACAGGAGAGAGACAAGGACTTCGGCTACCAGCATCTGCATGGCAAAAAGCAAGGGAGGAAATTTCAGGAGCGGTCCCGATGACAGTGGATGCTTCACATGAGGATCTACTAGCATACCAATATCTGCTCCACCACAAGAAGAGAGACCTTCTTCAGATGCAAAGGTACTTGATGAAAGAGGTCAGCCGACGAATCCAGCTTACGACGGGCACAATTAAGCTCCACTCGAGGATCAAGGAGTGTAACAGGAGTAGCAACACCAAGAAGGGCAACATCTCGACTACAGAACATCCCTGGAGCAGAAAGAAGTGGGATCATCTGAGATCTCGACTTATCATTCATGTCAATTGATCAAGCAGGAAACATCAAGGCAAAATAGCTCAGGCAGCCATTATGGCCGTGCAAACATATCTGATCACCACCCAACCCGCACCCGATGATACACGTGTGGCCCTTCACCGCTCCGCCCTGATGAACCTCAGCATGGTAGGAGCCTCTCTCGGGGAAGTAGAACGAGGAATCACACGTCAACCCGAAAGATCCCCACACCATCACAATAGCCCTCGGCAAGTAGGACACACCCGACAATCTCGTTCACCACACCAGGCGCATCTTGTAGGATCTGAGCCATGAAGCAATACAAGGAATGGCAACACCCAACAAAGGGGCAGCGGATCCAGAGATGAAAGCCTTAGCCGACAATATCAAGATGGATACGACGAAGACGATAACGAGCTATGCGGGGCCAGCTGTTTCACGTAGAGGATTCGTAAGGCCTCAGTACCCAAGGACTTCAAACTTCCACACGACCGCCACAAGTACGACGGACTCCAAGAACCCGAGGCTTGGTTAGCAGACTATTTGGCCACTGTCAAATTATAGGGCAGCTCCACAACTACCGCAATGCAAAGCCTACAACTACATCTCACCGACACCGCAAGATCGTGGCTCGGGAAATTACTTGAAGATTCCATTGGTAGCTGGATTGACTTGGAAGATAAGTTCATCCGACACTTCCAATCCATGTTTAAGCGACCAGCATCCTTGGAGCAGCTACGAGCGTGCAAACAAAAATCTGGGAGTCCATAAGAGCATTCATCCAACGATGGAATATCATTAAAAACTCAGCTGAGTCCATATCCGATGAAAGGGCCATCGACGCCTTCAACAACGGCCTCCGTCATCAAGAATTCATAGAAGAACTGGGATGGGTCAAACCCAAAACAATTTCCCAGCTAATGGAAATAGAAAATCGCTGGGCTGATGGGGATGATGCTCTACATAATAAACACGCGCGATCACCCGAAGAAGACAGGGATAAGCACGGAAATGATACAAGAAGAAGGAATAATGATGGAAACATGGGACCAAGTTATCTCGTAGCAGGTTTTTTGGGAGAAGGTAACAACACAAGCAACAACCACAACAGCGGATACCGCCAGAACATGGATGAAGTTGGAGGCAGCTAGTCCGTGCAGCGGTACCAGCCAAGAGCACGAGACCCACCCATGTCCGCAATGCAAATGTTGGAAGGACCCTGTAATATGCATTTTTACGTCGACTCAGCAGGCAGGCGACAATCCAACCAAGTTATGAAATACTACCGAACGTTCTTGAAGATGTAGGAGCTATGTAATGCAAAGGCAACCGAAGCGACAAATCGAGTGTCGTGGTGGTGTCACGGTAGATGCCATGAATAGGCTAAAGGTGGGGACTAAATGCACTAGGGGAATCCAGGGAGGGATAGTGTGGTGATTCCACACACAGTAGCTTTGTATTTGATTCACTTCCTCAGATTACAAGTGCTCCTCGAGATGTATTGGGGAGAGGAGGAAGAAGGAACTCTCTTACTCATGAACCCCCAAGTAAAGCACAACCCTCTAGAGATCAAACCATCAAAGACCAACCCCTTCTACAGAGGCCCTAGCCCTCCTTATATAGGGGTGGCTAGGTCTCCAATTAGGGCATACGTGGAGGCATATTCGAAGGAATATGCCTCCTCCCAAAATAGTAAGCCGACCGGGCCACTTTTGCCCAGCGTCATCCATGCAGAGGCTACGTGAGCCTCTGCGGCGCCCGCGTCATCCGATACAGGCATCGCCACCTTTGTCGGCCACGCCTCGGTGGTCCTGGCCTCTATCCGCTTGGCTCATGCTCTGCGTACAATGGTCACCCTTTGACCAGCGAGATACCTTCCTTCTCTTACAAGCTTGATATAACTCGGATCGTACCTAGTTGATCTGGCCACACTAGTACCTGCATATAAGTTAGATTCATCTTACCGACATACGGCATAAGTCGGTTGAGACCCAGTTAGGTGGACATCCCCTGATCCGGGTTACTCCATGATTCGGCCTGCCTTGATGTGACTCGGCCAGCACTCGCTTTGACCTTGTCGTACCTCGGCTATCTTGGCCTTTATACCCTGGTGTGACCCTACCCGGGGGTATCCCCCCAACATTAGTCCCCGAAGCTGGTGCGGTCTTAGCTGCCTTAGCCGCTAAGGCCACAACAGGTTCAATTTTACCGAGTCTTTTTCTCCTTTTCCAAGTTATCTCATAGTCCGGATTTCATAGGTTTACTTTCCCTTGGCACATTCCGAGTTTTCACTCGCTGGCCGGGTCACCTCATACTTATCCGGGTCATTCTTCCTTCTCTCATACGCTTCCCCACATGGCGGCTAATCATTACTTTGCCTCATTTTAAGGGCCTGCGACAGTAACCGCCACAGTTATTGTCAGATATTACTATAGCGCACGTCGCATCGTGCCTGCCTCCTCGTTAACTGTATCATAACGTCACGTCATGGGATCTCCTGCGCCTTGTGGCCCTTCCTGTGGCTCATCGCTCATTGGCTGATCCGGGTCATACACGGCCACACCGTGTGGTCCGCCCGCACAGCGCGATCCCACTACCCCTTAAGAGCATGGTTAAATAGGGGAGGGGCGCCCCCTTGGGTCCTTTCCCCACTCTCGCGCCCCTCTGCCTCTTCTTCTTCCTCTTCCTCTCCAGCGATAGCGCTGCCGCCACCGCACTTGCGTAGCTGCGCCACCGCCGCACCGTTTCCTCGCACACTTGTGTCGCTGCCATCTGCGCGCATCTCCTCCGCCACGGGTCCTTGCCAGTCCAGGCCACTGCCCCCCACCACCTCTAGCGCCAGTGAGGACAGTGACCTTGAGATGACAGAGGAGGAGCTCGCCGTCACGGAGCAGGAAATGGAGGAGGATGCGCGAAACACCGACCGCGGTGCCTGGGCTGGGACCTCGGTGTGCCAGGACGACCTCGATTGGTTGTACCGCACCCGGCGTATCCCAGAGGGCGTCATCGCGCGTCTTGCTGCTGCGGAGCTTGCCCCCTCACCCAATCCGGGTGAGTACGTGGTATTCCTCTCCCACTTCCAACGTGGGCTCGGGCTCCCAGTTAGCGATTTCTTCAATGACTGGCTCAACACCTATGAGCTTCAGCTGCACCATCTGCCGGCTAACGCCATTACCTCACTCTCTGCTTTCGCTTCCACCATCAAGGGATACGTTGGACTGTGGCCCACAAAGGAGCTCTGGATCCGGTTCTTTGGCCTTCGCCGGAACGTGATTCCGAATATATAGCTTAATCCGGAGGACAAGCAGCTCACACAGTTCGGCGCAGCTTCCATCTCTCCCCGGAAGCAGTCCATCTTCCCTCGAGTCACGGGGCTTGACTCCTGCAAGGGCTGGACCTGAACCTTCTTCTATGTCCGAAACGGCACAACTGAAGATTTGATCCGTTTGCGCCCCTACACTCCGGGTCCTCCTAATCCGGATCTGTGGGACAAGGTCCCCAAGAAGCCCACCGTCCTGGTGAACCAAGTCAACAAAAGGTTCTAGGAGCTGAAGGACTTGGGATTATGCAACGAGGACGCAATGATCGCATTCGTCCGCAACTGGATCTCCCCCCTCCAGAAACGTACACATAAAGTTTGCTACATGAGCTGGGGCCGTGACCCCAACCGGGCCTCCTCATTTGAGTTGAGCAACACCGAGATCTTCCGTCGGGTCAAGGCCCTCTTCACCACTAAGGACTTCTCTGCCGAGTGGACGTGGGGGATCGAACACTTCTGCCAAGATAGGCTTCCCCTCGCAGTAAGTCTCGTGCCCCAAACCTTCTCCGAATTATATCATATGTCGGTTTCTGTTGTAGGTTTAATCCCTTTGTCTTTTCTTTCCCTTAGATGTTTCTTCAGCAAACCATTGAGGATGGCACCAAGCCTTCTCTCAAATTGGCACCTGATCGAGCCACCTCGGATGAGGAGGATCCGGATCAGGATATGTTCCTGCCGATGGCTGATGCGACCAAGCGGCACACCGGTAAACTCTCTTCCATTAGAGATTGGCCCGACGATGAAGATGATTCGGACGTTGAGGTGATGGAGGCATTTGACGCTGTCCCCCTTTCTTATGCTTTTCCGACATCAGCTAACCCCGGTGGGCAGATCCATGAAGATCCTGCCCTTGCCACGGGTGAGCCTGTCCTGGTCGTGCCAAAGAAGAGGGGGGCCGCATCTACTTCTTCCTCGAGACCTGCTCAATAAGCTAAAAGGCGAAAGAAGTCTGCGGACAAAGCTGCCACCAAGGCCACGACTAAGGCCGTGGCCCGGAGAGCTCGCAGGCCCAAGGAGCCCTTGACTTCGGATGAGTAAGTCATTTCTCCCTTTGCTATTCACTTGTTCTTCCTTTGTTAAAGTTTCTCATCATTCATGATCTGATTCGGCAGGGCCGTGGTGGAGGTTCCACAGAGTGGATCCGGCATAGCCTCGCCGCTCCGACATAGCCCTTCTCCCCCTCGTGGCGATGATTCACGCCCGTTGAGCCCCATTCAGGAGGGTTCAGCGGCCGCTCCGGGTTCTAGCCCACCTCGTCAAGAGAAAGGTAACCTTGGAGCGGGGGGAAGTGGTTCTGCGGAGGCAGCGGTTGCTCCTTCTTCGGCATAGCCGCAACCAGCCACCACCGAGGTTCCTTCAGCACCCCCGCCGAAACAGAAATTAGCACCAGCACCATCATCAGCTCCAGCACCAGCAGCAACAGCAAAAGCAACAACGAGATCACCAAGCCCCTCCGCCTCGTCCGAGTCTTCCAAGAGTCGGCGAGAAGACATCAGCAGTACCAAGGCTAGCACCAAAGAAGCTCCCAAGGGCAAATCTGCTGCAGTAACTTCAACTTCTCAGCAGCGGCCCAAGGGCAAAAAGGCTCCTGACGCCACCAGGGCAGCGTCAATCGAGGCTGGACAGCGTACACTCGCGTCCATGCTTTCAAAGAAGACTCCACCGCCGAAGGACGCCCCTGCCGAGCCAGCTGATGCGCAACTCGTTTTACACACCATCCTCGCCATTGCCTAGGTTGAGAGGAGAGAAGCCCACACTAAGGGTCTAAATGCACCCCACATGCTCAGCGGCGAACGCTATCCTCTGACCTTGATCGAGTTTGTAAACAACTGGAACAAGGCAGAGTTCATCCACAATGATGATCTCCCGAAGAAATTCGGGCCCGCTGAGTTTGCTGCCTAGATGAATACCGCTGCCAAGGCAATTAACCTTGTAGGTCGGATGATGGAGGTACGTTACTTTGTCTTTTCCTTAATATGTTGTAGATATTAGTGATATAGCCATTAGTCCCTGAGCCTCCGGGGGAGTAACTTGTTACTCAACCGGATGCTCCTTAGAGAACTAATGTAGCTCCTTAATAACTTCGAATATGCACACACCTAGAGCCGGGTTAAGTTCCACTTGTGCCGGATCTTGTACACTTCGAATATGCACACACCTAGAGCCGGGTTAAGTTCCACTTGGCCCGGATCTTGTACACTTCGAATATGCACACACCTAGAGCTGGGTTAAGTTCCACTTGGCCCGGATCTTGTACACTTCGAATATGCACACACCTAGAGCCGGGTTAAGTTCCACTTGGCCCGGATCTTGTACACTTCGAATATGCACACACCTAGATCCGGGTTAAGTTCCACTTGGCCCGGATCTTGTACACTTCGAATATGCACACACCTAGAGCCGGGTTAAGTTCCACTTGGCCCGGATCTTGTACACTTTGAATATGCACACACCTAGAGCCGGGTTAAGTTCCACTTGGCCCGGATCTTGGACACTTCGAATATGCACAAGACTAAGCTATCTTTTTGTACTCTTTTCGGGTGACCACCAATCGCCGGAGTGCTGAGTTTCAGCGTCTCTTGGATACTCACAAGATGCTGCGCACAAAACATACGGCAATTCTCGCTGAGCACGAGAAAAGGGGTAAGTTTTCTCCTTGGCATTTTTCATTTCTCTTTGTCTTTTTTCGCCGAACTAATCCATCGTTCGGATTTTGCAGCTGGAGTGGAGGCTAAGAATATCCTCATGAGAAAAAATCTGGATCAGATAAAGGGTAAGTCATTCTTGCTCAATCTCTCTCTGCGCCCTATCCTCTTTTCTTCTTGGCTCGGCAAATATTCATACCTCGGCTTTGCCAGGTCAACAAAATATTTCAGCACCTCTTGAAGATAGTGTGCTCGTGCCTGATATGATGCTGCATTTTCTCGAACAAGCAGGGGAGCACCAGGCCGAACTCAAAAAGAAAGTTGATGAGCTTGCCCTCCTCCGAACCAAAGATGACGAGATTGCCAAGCTTAAGGCAGACATGAAGAAGCTCAAGGCGCAGCACAAATCCGAACTGGAGAAAGCAGGCCAAGACTTTACTGAAGAGTGCGAGCGCCTCAACCTCCAGATCGCCAAGGACCGAGAATTGCTTAAGGAGGCCGCCGTCAATCTTGAGTCGCTGAATGCTGAACTTGTGCAACTCCGGGAGAGGTGCGTCAACTGCACCAAGGAGGTGACTCGGGTTCACAGCCATATTTCTTGTAAGTTCTTTTCCTTCAACCGACGTTGATTTTTCCGGGTCTAGTTCCTTTACTTACTCCACCTGTCTTGTTTTTTCAGCCAAATTCCCAGAGAGTGATGTCATTGCATCCAATGCTGTTACCAAGTTCCGCAGGTAGAGAGGTACTCCATCTGGTCTTGGCACCATTCCTCTTGATCTCGAGGACTTGATAGTCAGCTTGTCCTCCCGAGTCGAGATCGTGAAGAACTACGGCAAGGATATCTTGGATGTAGTTGTCTGGATCTTCAATGTCTTTTGGCCTGAAGAAGATACTCCGGAGAGTGCCACTGTTCTTTTTGCTAGGCTTATGGAGTTCGAGACTCAGCTCGATCTCTGGAGAGAATCTGCTGGACGTGTCGGAGCTAAAATTGTCCTCCACTATGTGCTCACTTGGTACGAAAAGATAAACCTGAAGCTTCTTGAGCGCATGCGCACCAGATCAAGGTGGTCCACTGACCCGGAATGGATAGCTCGACGCAAGGCTTGCGCCCATAACCTTATTCAATACACCCCCATCCATCAATGGAATGAGGGACCAAGTTTCCTTGGCACCGTCGGCGACGAATATGTCGAAGAGGGTTCAGGTGATGAAGAAAAGGACGAAGCCTCGGATGTTGAAGAGGATGAAGAGGACGCTGAAGCCGAAGCTGGAGCTGCACCTGCTGGCGCCGAATTTCCTCCCCCCGCTGCTCCTTGATCAGAAACACTTTGAATTTTATCAGATCCCCGGTATGCCGGGTGCAATTTTATTAAGCACTTAAGTGATATTTTGCTACCAAGTTTTTGTGCCGGATTAACTTGGGCGTAGTCCCCGAGTTTCATTTTATTGTTCCCTCAATTTCTTGGCTCGGCTCGTGTCTACCTTGGTTCGGTTTTATGACTTACGAGACCGAGCTTCAAAAATTGACTTAACAATACTTGGAAACTTTAGGATTAGCTCAAAATAATTCAGCATAGTAAACATAAAATAAGTATAAGGTTAGTCCGAAAAAAAAACGTCGGCTCGATTAAGTTCCTTTCCTTAGTCGTTTTTCATGTGTTACGCAATTCCAAACTTGTTCTCTTGCTTGCCATGAAGCCAAATCTTGTTGGACAGCAAGAAGTCGAAGAGTTAGGTTCTTGGTGCTCACACACTACTAATCCGGCTTACGTAAAAACAACTTACGCCAGCCGACGTATAAATAATAAATACAGAAGACAACAAATATTATTAAGGCAGTCCCCGAGTTACTGCTCGAGGTGCCCATATTTCATTGATAAGCTCATTGCCGGCATACATACCGACATATGAGTGACTCGGATACATACACTTCTTTGCTAAGTGTAGAAAGGACGAAGTAGAGCTATATTCCATGGACGCTTAGATTCCTTGCTGGACCTGTCCGCCTTGTTCTTCTTCTGTGGTTTTGCATCGATAAGATAATAAGAATCATTGTGCAATGCTTTGCTCACAATGAATGGCCCTTCCCATGGGGGTATAATTTGTGCATGCCAGCAGCACGTTGTACCAACCGGAGTACCAGATCACCTTCCCGGAAAACTCGGGGGTTTACTTTCCGGCTATGATAGTGTCGAAGATTTTGCTGATATATGGTGGATCTGGACAATGCCAATTCTCTCACTTCTTCCAGCAGATCAACATCATTTTGCCGGGCTTCTTGCACTTCGGCTTATGTGTATTGGGTGACCCTAGGCGAGTCATGCTCTATGTCGGCTGGTAATATAGCTTCTACCCCATATACCAGAAAGAATGGCATATAGCCTGTTGATCAATTCAGAGTTGTTCTTAAACTCCACAGTACGGCTGGTAGTTCTTCTATCCAGCACCCCGCTGATCTTTGCAATGGCTCAATGAGCCGGGGTTTTATCCTGGATAATACTAATCCGTTGGATCTCTCCACTTGTCCGTTCGATGCGGGGTGAGCTACGGAAGCAACGTCCAGCCGGATCTTCTTATCTCAGCATGCGCAAATGCTCCTTCAGCAAAATTTGTGCCATTATCTGTTATTATACTGTGAGGGTAACCGTATCTCAAGATGATGTCTTTGAGGAATGTCACAGCCGTAGCTCCATCCCATTTTCTTATTGGCTTTACTTCAATCCACTTTGTAAATTTATCAACCATGACCAAAATGTGAGTCATATTTCCCCTTGCCGGTTTGAACGGGCCAACCATATCCAAACACCATACGGCAAATGGCCAGGTGATTGGTATGGTCTTGAGCTCCGACATTGGCATATGTGTCTTGGTAGCATACCTCTGACAACCATTGCATTTTCTTACCAAGTCCTCTGCTTATTCTAAGGCACTTGGCCAGTAGAATCCATGCCGGAAAGCTTTTGCTACCAAGGCTCTGGATGAGGCATGATGCCCACATTCCCCCTAATGTATATCTCAAAGGATGTCAAGCCCTTCTTCCGGGTCAACACATCACTGGAGAACGTTAGTCACACTCCTTTTGTATAGCTCGGAATTGATGGTCGTGTATGCTTTTTCTCTCCTCTGAGTTTGCCTGGAAAGCACCTCCTCAGCGGGTAAAGTTCCATCTTTCGAGAATTGAAATATAGGCAGCGCCCAAGCTGGTACAACTCGCACTGGGAACACATCCTCATCAATTTCCATCTGATCCACCGGCATAATGTCAGCCGGATCATGCTGAGAAGTCCCTGGGTCTTGCGAGGCAGTCCTCGAGTTTGCCGAGGCAGTCCTCAGGTTTTGCGAACCACCTCCCACGTCAATGTCCATGGGTACGGCTCCGGATTCCGGATCTTTCGGGACGTAGATTGAGTCGGTTTCTGGGGACGGTCTGATGGATGATTTTCTGAGGTGTTCTAATGCTACACCTAGTGGAATTGCTTGTCGGGTTGATCCGAGCTTCGACAATACGTCGACAGCCTCGTTTTCCACCCGGGGTACATGGTGAAATTTGCATCCCTCAAAGTAACCAAATATCTTCTGCACATGGAATCTATATAACGCCATGTTTGGATCAAGAGCGTCCCACAGCCCCGAGACTTGCTGAACTACCAAATCCGAGTCGCCAAAGCATTGGATCCAACGTATCCCAATTTCTTTTGCCACTTTGAGCCCATGCACAAGTGCCTCATATTCGGTGACATTGTTTGACGCTGCAAAGTGGATCTGCAGCACATACTTCAACTGGTCATTCTTTGGCGAGGTAAGTACCACTCTGGCGCCTAACCCGGTTTTTTTTTGATCCGTCAAAGTGCATTCTCCAATAGTTCGGATCTGGTAATGGTGGTTCATATTGCACCTCGGCCCAATCCACAAAAAAGTCGGCCACATCCTGAGACTTGATTGCTTCTCTTCTATCATACTGTGGCGCATAAGGGGCTAGCTCAATTGCCCATTTTGCAATTCTGCCACTTTCATCCTTGTTACTCATTATCTCGGATATTGGAGCTTCACATATCACTTTGATGGGGTGCTCCTCAAAATAGTGTTTAAGCTTCTTAGCCGACATGTACATACCATACGCCACTTTCTGATAGTGCGGATAATTTTTCTTTGATGCAGATAATACCTCACTTAGGTAATCTACTGGCCTTTGCACTGACTTACCCTCTTCACCGCGCTCTACCACAATTACTGCACTTACAACTCGGTTGGTTGCGGCTATATAGAGTAACATTGGCTCCTTTGATAGTGGAGAGGCTAACACTGGTGCAGTGGCTAACATTTTCTTTAATTGGATAAAGGCTTCATTGGCCTGCGGCGTCCAAATGAACTTGTCCAACTTTTTCATGAGTTGATAGAGAGGCAGTGCCTTTTCTCCCAACCGACATACAAACCGACTTAAGGATGCTAGGCAACCAGTGAAATTCTGGACATCGTTAAGGCACTTTGGCAGTTCCATTCGCTCTATGGCCCGGATTTTAGTTGGATTGACTTTGATACCTCGGCTGGAGACAAGAAATCCGAGTAATTTTCCAGCTGGGACACCGAAGGTGCATTTTTCCGGGTTAAGCTTCATTCGGAACCTCCTAAGGTTCGCGAATGTCTGCCTGATATTGTCAAGGAGAGTTTTGCTTTCCTGGGTCTTGATAACAACATCATCCACATATACCTGCACGTTTTGACCTATTTGGTCGTGCAAACATTTCTGCATACATCTTTGGTACGTTGCCCCTGCATTACGTAAACCGAATGGCATGGTGCGATAGCAATAAGCCCCATACGGGGTGATAAATGCAGTCTTTATTTGATCACTTGGATTCAGGGGTATCTGGTGGAAACCAGAATATGCATCTATGAATGACAACAGTTCACACCCAACAGTGGAATCTATGACCTGGTCTATCCTTGGCAGTGGGAATGGATCTTTCAGACACGCCTTATTCAGGTTCGTGTAATCGATACAGATGCGCCAAACCACTACCACATTCGGATCATCTTTCTTCTTTTCCACCAGCACCGGATTAGACAGCCAATCTGGGTAAAGTACTTCCATGATAAATCCAGCTGCTAGCAACCGAGCTATCTCATCCCCAATGACTTTTCTCCTATCTTCGATGAAGCGGCGGAGAGGTTGCTTCACCGGCTTTGCTCCGGGTCTCACATTCAAAGAGTGCTCGGCCAACTCCCTCGGAACACCTTGCAAGTCATGTGTGGACCAAGCAAAAATATCCCGATTCTCACGGAGGAAGTTGACGAGCTCGCTTTCCTATTTATCATTTAACCCGACACCAACTGTTACGGTGCGCTCTGGGAACATATCATCAACATGCACTTTCTTGGTATCTTTTGTCGCCTGGAACGAAACACTACCATGCGGGTTACTCAGCGCCGACATATACTGCTATGCGGACTGAGCCAATGTCGCCACCTCCTGTATCTTTCTTTTCTCTTGCGCAATCACGAGTGACTCGGCTAGGTTAGACCCGGCTGACGCACACTCAATGGAACGTCGGAAATCTCCAGCTATGGTAATTACTCCATTTGGCCCAGGCAACTTCATCTTTAGGTAACTGATGTGACAACTTGCCATAAACTTTTTTAGTGCTGGCCTACCGAGTAACGCGTGATACGCACTTTCTAAGTTCACCACTTCAAACTCCAAATTCTCAGTTCGGCAGTTATCTCGTGTGCCGAATAACACATCGACTCGGACTTTGCCAATGGGATCACAGGATATGCCTGGCACAATACCATGGAACGTTGTTCTGGTAGCCTGGAGCATGTTCTCCGAGATTCCCAACTTGCACATTGTATCCGCATACATGATATTGATGCTGCTGCCATTATCTATCAGCACCTTGGAGAATCTCACATTGATATTTGGCCTATGAATGTTGGGTCTAGCACTAACGCATATGAACCGGGGCTAGGCATAAGCTTGGGGTGATCCTTGATACTCCTGGTGATTTCCTGATCCGACCAAGGCATATACCTCGTCACTGCGGGCATTACCGCATTCACCTCCATGTGTCGGTGCTGCAAGCTCTTTCTATCTGTTTCCTCTGTGCTAAACACACAGTAACTCTGATGATGCTCTCTGTACTCATTCCTCCCCTTGTTTCCGGGGTACCTCTGATCCGGTTGATGCTGGTCTTCCACTTGATGCACTGCATCCCTTCTCTCATGGTTGTCATACCTCGGCGGAGGGGGAGGAAACATTAACTGTTGCATGTTTGCTCCGGAGAGCAATTGCTACCGGGGTAACTCCTGCCGAGGTTGATCATTCAGAGGTGCCATTCCCTGAACCACTTTGTTCTATCTTCCTCATCCACTCACATTGCCGAGTCGTGTGACCCGCCGGGTTACTCGGATTTGGCGTGTGAAATTTACACGGCTGATCCAGCATTGCCTCATAAGTATACCTCAGGCGGTCCTTCTTTTCTTGCCACTATTTCTTCTGCTCTGGCGTCCAAGTTTTCTTGCCATCATTTCTCGGAGTCCATTGTTGTCCTCCAGTTTTCTGATGTTGGTTGGTTCCTACACCAGGTTGATCATGATTCACAGCAGCAACTTGTTGCGAACTGTACCGGTAATCCAGTCTGTCATCTCTTGTTTTACCCCGGTAGTCATTCCTCCGGGATGACCCGGCTCCATCTCTCTGGTAGTACTCCTCATTTGACTCGTTTGACACAAGTCTGGGTTGAGTCGGATCACCCAATGCATATGAATCAGCAATCCGGATTGTCTCCACCAATGTAGTTGGCATATCCCTTTGCAATCTTTGCCACAACATGCTTGCATATCTGCACCCTTGTGCAAACCATGCTATTGCCTATGACTCGATTACACCCTCACATGAGTTTCGTACCGTGCACCACCGGGTTAGGAATTCCCGGTCTGTCTCTCTGTTTGCACATTGCTAGGGTCTGTGGCCTATTCGGCCTCTGATACGTGCTCGAGAAGTTGCTTACAAACATTTCCTCAAAGTTAATCCAACAATTGATACTTCCAGGTGGCAAATTGTTCAGCCATACCCTTGCCGGAACCTCCAGCATTTGAGGTACGTATCTCACAGCCCATCTCAAATTGCTTGTTGCGATTTTCACCGCTGTTGGGTAGTTGATCAACCAATCCTCCGGCTTTGTGCTACCGTCATACGTTTTCGTGCCTCTGGGTAACTAAAAGTTTGGTACCGGAGGCTCCTTCATGATTCGAGGCCCAAAACATGCTGAACTCGGAGGACCTTGACACTCAATTTGCTCCGACCTATAAAGGCAATCTAGCTTCAACCTGGCATCGTCAGGCATCAAATCCCTGCTCCCTAATCTTGACCCTATCACGTGATAGCCCAGCCTTGGGTATCCTGCGTTCTCCATTTCCGATTCACCATCATTATATCTATCTTGCTCTCGCGGAGCACCACTCTGTTGCATACCTCGGCCGGCACTTTGCTCTTGCCTTGGTATATTCCGCTGCTACGGTTGTCCTGCTCCTGCCGAGTTGTGCTGTCCGGCATTGCCGTTTATAGCATTCCCTTGACCGGCATTTACTTGGTCACGGTTACCTCGGCCAGCTTCACCTCGGCTCACACTTCGTCGATCCTCATTTATTTGCACTTCTTTTCCTTTCCCTTCCCTTGCCCGGTCATACGGGACTATCTGTTTGTTCCTCCTGGCCAAGGTTACTACCTCTTCTCTCCTAGGACCACCGTGAGGAGACGATGCAGCTCCAGCGGATTTCTCCGGGTTACCCACCGCCGAATGAACGATCTTGGAGGCCCCAGCTCTCTCTGGGTTAGCCCTGAGCAATTCCTCATTTTGCCTGTTCGCGATCCGAACCAACTCATTGACCCTATCTTGCTGTCTCTGACGGGCTTCACCCGTCAGACCCTCTAACTCGGATGCAGCTGCATTTGCTGCTCTGAGGTTTTTTGCCGGGGTACTATACTTCGGCAGCCCCACAGACAAACAGTTCTCCGATTCCTCAATCCTAGTATCACCCTCTTTGTTCATTTCACTCATGAGATTTCTCCCCTTCACTTTTACAACATCTACTTTATTTGCCTTTGCGTACTCGCGCAGTGTCATGTTCAATGACTGCTGAGCCGCGGCTATCTTTTTCGCACCCTCTAGTATTTTTTGCCTAGTATCCTATAGCTCGGCCTGTGCCTGAGCCGGATCTACTACTGCTGCTACTAGGTTTGCCAAGCTATCCATCGCCTGCTGCAGCACATTCTCTGGCCTCTCAAGCGGAGGACCTCTACTTTTCCTCGATGCCTTAGGCGTTACCTCCAGATCTGGTGCCGGATCCTTGCTTGCGCCAGTGCCAGGCGCAGTCATCATCACCTCGACACAGTCCGGGGAGCGAGTGATACGCGCCCCGTGAACCACGCTAAGGGGTGGCTCGCCTCCTTCAATGACGTGCCGCGGGTGAACGCACGACACATCGACAGCAACGTAGATCTTGTGCGCGCTGAGCTTGACGAAGAGGCCGTTGCACAGAAGAGGACGCTTGCCGAAGCAGCCAGCGTTGTCGCTGACAAAGTCCAGCGCTCCAAAGTGCTGAACAAGCCCGGAGACGGTGCGTTCGCCAGTGCCGATGAAGTTTCCCCTCCAGATCTTCACCCCTGCTAGCTTCGCTAGCCCCACGGTGGGCGCCAACTGTCGTGGTGGTGTCACGGCAGATGCCATGAATAGGCTAAAGGTGGGGACTAAATGCACTAGGGGAATCCAGGAAGGGATAGTGTGGTGATTCCACACACAGTAGCTTTGTATTTGATTCACTTCCTAAGATTACAAGTGCTCCTCGAGCTGTATTGGGGAGAGGAGGAAGAAGGAACTCTCTTACTCTCACCACTAGCTAGCTCTCATGAACACCCAAGTAAAGCACAACCCTCTAGAGATCAAACCGTCAAAGACCAACCCCTTCTACAGAGGCCCTAGCCCTCCTTATATAGGGGTGGCTAGGTCTCCAATTAGGGAATACGTGGATAGTAAGCCGACCGGGTCACTTTTGCCCAGCGTCATCCATGCAGAGGCTACGTGAGCCTCTGCGGCGCCCGCGTCATCCGAGACAGGCATCATCACCTTTGTCGTCCATGCCTCGGTGGTCCTAGCCTCTGTCCGCTTCGTTCATGCTCTATGTATAGTGGTCACCCTTTGACCAGCGAGATACCTTCCTTCTGTTACAAGCTTGATATAACCCGGATCGTACCTAGTTGATCCGGCCACACCAGTACCTGCATATAAGTTAGATTCATCTTACCGACATATGACATAAGTAGGTTGAGACCCAGTTAGGTGGACATCCCCTGATCTGGGTTACTCCGTGATTCAGCCTGCCTTGAGGTGACTCGGCCAGCACGCACTTTGACCTTGCCGTACCTCGACTATCTTGGCCTTTATACCCCGGTGTGACCCTACCCGGGGGTATCCCCCCAGCATCGAGGATACGCATCCACGCCTGGTACACTAGCCATGGGTGCACCACCACCACCACCACCAACGACAACACCACAAAACAACAACAATCATAGCAACGAGTACCACAGGTCAAAAGGGGCAATGTCCATGATTCAGAAGGGACGCCCATCCAACAGTATTCAGAAGCTCATCACAAGGCAAATCAATATGGTGGAAACAACAACATCAACCACACCCGAATATCTCCATTGGTCAGAGCAGGAAATCACATTCAGCAGAGTCGATCACCCACTTCAGGCCCCATGACTGGGCCACTCTGCTTTATTAGTCAAAGCACAAATCAGCGGGTTTGATATGAGCAAGGTCTTCATGGATGCAGGAAGTAGCATAAATCTGATCTACGCAAAAACATTGAGAACAATAGGCTACCCCCTAGACAATCTCGCACCAATATAAACATCTTTCCACGGAATAGTACCAGGTAAAGCCGAAATTCCTTTAGGCAAAGTATTTCTTGATGTTGTTTTTGGTTCCAAGATAAATTTCAGGCGAGAAAAACTTGAATTCGAAGTCATGGATTGGCCATCACAATATCATGCAATCCTGGGACGACCAACCTTTGTATAGTTTAGGGCAGTGCCGCATTATGCAAACTTAGTGACGAAAATGCCAGCACCAAAGGGAATTATCAAGGTACAAGGAAGCTTCACATCTGCCGACAGCTATGATCGGGAGTTCAACAAAATTTGTGAATCTTTCGGGATGGCAATAGAGTTTGAACAACTCAGAACTTCAGCAAACGCACAACCTTTAGAAGTAACACGTGTCAATACCGATCAGGCTTTTGACACAACAAAAGATACAAAAGAAGTACAAATCCACTCTGCCGACCTGACGAAAACAACATTCGTGGCTTCTAACCTTTATCCCGCATAGGAAAGTGCGCTCATCGAGTTCCTCCGTGAGCACTGGGAAATTTTCGCATGGCTACCTTCTGACATGCCGGGAATCCCAGGGAACTCGCTGAGCACGCGTTAAATTTAGACCCAAAGGCGAAGCCAGTAAAACAGCCGCTTCGACGCTTCGTAGAGCCAAAGTGCAAGGCCATTGGAAAAGAGCTCCATCGCCTAACTGATGCCAATTTTATCAAAGAACTATGGAAATTAGAGTGGCTCGCAAACCCAGTATGCGTTCCAAAGAAAAACACTACAGAACTTCGGACATGCATCGACTTTACTATACTGAACAAACATTACCCAAAAGATCACATCCCATTGGTGAGAATTGACCAAATAATCGATGCAACTACGGGATGTGAACGTCTTTCTTTCTTGGACGCTTACTAAGGATACCACCAGATTAGGATGAAGGAAGAAGATCAGGAGAAAACAGCGTTTATTACGCCCTATGGTGTATTCTGCTACACAACAATGCCTTTTGGCCTCAAGAACACCGGGGCAACATATCAGCGGATGATGCAAAAATGTCTCGGCAGCCAAATAAGCACAAATCTGCAAGTGTATATCGATGACATCATAGTCACAACAGGTCAAGGATCTTTGCTGATCAAGGACCTCGAAGAAACATTCAAAAATCTCGACATGTTTAACATCAAATTGAACCCGAAGAAATGTTCCTTTGGAGTCCCGGCAGGGCAAATCCTTGGATATTTGGTATCGGCCAGGTGAATCAAGGCTAATCCCGAAAAAATACAAGCAATCCTCACAATGGAGAAGCCAACAAATCTACGTGGCGTACAACAATTAGCAGGGTGAGTAGCAACACTTAGTCATTTTATTGCAAGGTTAGGAGAAAAAGCATTACCATTCTACACCCTCATGAGGAAATCAGAAAAATTCGAGTGCACGGAAGAAGCTCAACGCGCCTTTGAAGATCTTAAAAGAACACTTTTGACATCGACTATCGTCATGTCGCCAAAAGAGAAAGAACCTTTACTCCTTTATGTCGCTGCCACACATCAGATGGTCAGCACGGTCTTGGTCGTAGAGCAACCCGAAGAAGGGAAGACCCACGGTGTGTAGAGGCCAGTTTACTTCCTGAGCGAGGTTCTATCGCCATCCAAACAAAGGTACCCACAATACCAGAAACTAGCATACGGTGTATTTATGACGGCACGAAAACTGCGCCACTATTTTTCGGAGCACCCAATCATAGTGGTCAACGAAGCGCCTTTGTCAAGCATCCTCAACAATCCAAAAGCAACTGGACATGTTTCTCTATGGGGCATCAAATTATCCCCTCAGGATATAACGTATAAGAAGCGCAAAGCAATTAAGTCACAGGTTCTGCCAGATTTTCTCATAGAGTGGACGGAGTTGCAATGTGCGGGTCCACCAGACCTTTCTAGTGCCTGGACAATGTACTTTGATGGATCAAATAGAACAGAGGGAGGAGGAGTCGTACTAATATCACCTCAAGGTGAAAAAATGAACTATATACTTCAGACGAGCTTTGCAAACACATCTAATAATAAAGTGGAATACGAGGCCCAGTTGCATGGCATGTGAATGGCCAAAGCTTGTGGTCCAACTCGCCTCAAAATCTTCGGAGATTCCAATCTTGTGGCACATCAGGCAATGAACAAGTGCGATGCTGTCAGCGAAAATATGATTGCTTATCGCGACCTATATAGGATTATGGAGGCTCAATTTTATGGGTGTGAAGTATCACACATAGGAAGAGCAAGCAATGAGAAAGCCGACAATCTAGCAAACATTGGATCATTGTGCTTACCAATACCACCTGGATTTTTTTGGGAGGAGATAGTGGAGCGATCGATCAAAGCGAAAAGAGTCTTCGAGGCTATAGAACCAAAAGCAGGGAAAAAGAAACATCCACAAAAAGAGTCGGGGGCTCCTTTAGAAACCAAGAACATAGAAGAAGCCATCAAAGAAGAAGAACAAGAAATTGAAGATGTCATGCTAATTGAGCCCACCTGGATGTAGCTGTATATAGCATATATGACTAAAGGAGAGCTACCAGAAGATGTGATAGAAGCCCGGTGAATCACCCGACGATCTAAGGCCTTCAGGATAATCAAAGGAGAACTATACAAAAGAAGTATTTCGGGTGTGTTGCAATGTTGCGTAACACCTGAAGAAGGAAAAATTATACTGAAAATATACATGAAGGAGTTTGTGGTCACCATGGTAGTAGCCGAGCAATTGCTACAAAAGCAATTAGGGCAGGATTTTATTGGCTCACTGCAGTTCAAGATGCAAAAGACATTGTCAGAACATGTGAGGCATGTCAACGATTCGCAACGATTCGCAACAAAGCCTGGAGAACCTGTTGCTGACTTGAAGCCTGGAGGACTCGATATGGTGGGAAAACTTCACAAATCATCGCCAGGAGGACACGTCTTTCTACGAGTAGAAGTCGACAAATTTACTAAATGGATTGAAGCAATGTCTGTCACCACCCAAGATGGAACTTCAGCTATGAATTTTATTAAATCCATAGTATTTCGGTTTGGCGTACCGAACAACATCATCACGGACAATGGGACCAACTTCACTTACAGTGAGTTCAAGGAGTACTACCAGGAGATGGACATCAAAATAAGCTACGCTTCGGTAGCTCACCTGCAAACAAATGGACAGGTCGAAAAAGCCAATGGACTAGTTACCACTTGACTCAAGAAGAGACTACTAGCAGCACTTGACAGAGCAAAAGGAGCATGGGTGGATGAATTGCCATCCGTATTATGGAGTTTACGTACAGCTCCAAATAATTCAACACAAGAGACGCCTTTCTTTTTGGTCCATGGTGCGGAAGCCGTGCTTCCTGTTGAGGTATCACATGAATCGCCAAGAGTAGCTGCATATAATGAAGAGGAATCAAGAGAAGCACTTGAAGATGATTTGGATGCACTTGATGAAGCTCGAGACGAAGCCCTCCAACGAGCAACTATATACTAGCAAAACCTGCGCAATTACCATAGCAAAAGATTGCGACCTAGGTCCTTTGCTCGCCTCAAGCAAGATGGTCACAAGAAGCTAGAATCGCCATGGGAAGGACCATACATCGTCACAGAAGTTATTCCCGGAGGAGCATATCGACTATAAGACAAGAAGACAGGTGTAAATTACTCAAAAGCATGGAACGTAGCACAACTACGACGCTTTTAAGCATAATATTATTTGCAATATGATAAAAGTTACAGTTCAGCTTTTTAAGCCAAGATATCCACGACAACGGCTAAAGACCATCCGCTCAAACAATAATGTATCATCAATTTTCGCCTTATATATAAAGAGATAAGTTATTTGTACCTTAATCTTTTTATTCCAAAGATCAATGCTTTCTATCAAGCTAACAACAACTATGAGCCCATGTCCAGATACATGCATCTGAACATAGTCCTGGGGGCTACTCCCATCGGGAGCGCTAGCGCGAACCCGATAGAAATTCAGTTGTGCATGAAGTATATTGACAATTGCAAACACCTCTTGAGTTTTACACTAGTGTATCCTCAAAAAGGTATTACTCCCATTAGGAGATAGTATACAGTATTAAAACTATATGATACAATCAGAAACCTTGGCGGCCCAGCAGGCCAACGGCCAAAAAAGCCAAAAATCTCGGATCACGCTCAGACGCGACAAAAATCCGAATGCCATGTTCAGAAACATGAAGGTAAGACTCCATGATTCATCCTGTGTGGCCTGGTAATCACACAAGAATGCGCTCTGCCAGTAAAATATCTGTATCAACGATACGATGAAAAATCCCGACGGACGCGTTGGGTACCCTATAAAAATAGAAAACTGGAATTTAGTATTCGGTAAGACCTCAGCAGCTCGAACTAAATTATGCTAGTTACAAATTCTGGATTCGAGCCTGGGGACTTGAATTTGATGAAGAACAACCTTGTTTTTGCCCAGGAGCAATTACCTGATTCCTGATCCGTAGGAAGCATCAGACTCATTGTACCAAATCCCTACAAAATGCAAAAGCGATAAAAATAAAGGAAAATAAACTTTGAGACTCAACCTGAAACTACGATTCAATGAGAGTCTCGGGGGCTACTGACATAGGTACAATTACTTGGATGCTTATGATTCACTACCCTGTATTGGGTAAAAGGCCTACGACCCATGAAGATTCCAGATGGTGGCCCAAGAAAGCAACCGACAAAGGCTCTGATTGTATTAAGAAAGAGACTATAAACCGACATCATGTTGGTATTGTAATCACGCATGTATGAAACCTATCGGCATATAGCTTTGAGACCCGGCCTATTATATATAGGACAGGAGAAGCCCAAGTGAGGGTACACAGAAATCTAGAGGACAACTTGTAATAGCATGTTCACTCGATATTCAGGTGACTTTGTCTTCATTGTGTCCCTGACATCCGACGAAATCACTAGCGTTCTCTTTTTTGCGAAACCCCAAGTCCATCATCATGGGTATTGCCGAGGTTACCACTCGTCACTAAGGCATCGATCTTCATCATCCACCGCTGCATAACCACCATCTTCATCCATCCCATCTACAACTTTTCTAGATCTTGTTGTAATTCCTATACTCGTTGTGGATTTATATAAGTACTATTCATCTATGATTTTTTCCCTTACCATTAACATGATGTTGATTGCCTCCATGTCTGAGTAGATCATTAGTTCTTAGGGAGATGGAGAAACCCTAGTATGAGATTGAAATAAGATAAAGTCTATTATGATATTCATCATTGTGACCATGTGTTAGATTCTCTATATCTTGATGTTGAGAGAAGTCGACCTCTCAATATTTGCCTCTCGTGGGGACTTGATGGAGGGAACTACTTGTTGGTAGATGGAGGCGTGCTAGCACTTATAGTGACTATAAAATTGTTAGCAATCCTTACGTATCAACTTGGGAAATCGAGGAAAATCACGGAACACTATCCATGCCATTGGATACGTCCTACGGGATTACGTCCCTTAATAGCGCAGTAATTCGATTGATGTCGATTGCTGACTGCTGTGGTTATGAGGATGATGTGAGCAGCGGTTGTTTCCTATTCATCCAAATACGGAGTTCCTCCCACACATACATAGTTGAGAATATTCATGATGATAATCTTTATCTTAGCTCCTTGTAATACTAGTGGTGTATCCGCTACTCTCTGAGAACGCTTTTCCCCTACTGTAGTTCCAATCTCTCTTACGTACGTGATACTTACTTCCTGTATTCAGTTGTTTTACTTTACTTTATTATTGCTCTTATACCCAAAACCCAAATACACCTTTTTACACATTACTCGCATCTTACCTTGTTACTTAGAACTTTATCTAGCATTTCTATTGCAATATTTATTTCAAGAATCATTAGACTTTAGACTCTTGCTCCCCATGGGATCGATATCTTTATTTCGAAACTAGCTACAAACGATCTGTGTACTTGCAGTCATCAAGCTATTTTCTAGCGCCGTTGTCGGGGAGCTAAGCACTGTAGGTCTTTTAGTTTTTGCTTATTTATTTTTGTCTTGCTAAATTTTGTTTTGAGTTACAGGTTTCCACCAACACGATGGAGTTTGATCATATGACTAGTGGTAACCCACTCAACTACTTTGGGAAGCCCTATGATATTTATAAAAGAGACAATTCCAATGAGAAGATAAGGGGGTTTGAAATAAATCCACTACTACTTAGTATTCTACATAAGAAGCAATTTACTGGAGATGAAGAAGATCCTGATCGATATGAGCATATTGCATGTTTTAAAGATATATGTGGCACTTTTCTATTAACGGGATATACTGCCGATGAGGAAAGGGTTAAACTTTTTAGTTAAACTTTGGCAAGTAAAGCTCTCTCATGGTATAGATCGCTACCACCTAAAGCCACTACTACTTGGGATAATTTAGCTTGTGAATTTCTATCAAAGTATTATCCATTATCAAAATCTTTTGGAATCAGGCGTCTTATAATGACTTGGAAGAATCGTTCTAATGAAGGACTAGTAAGAGCTTATATTAGATTTAAAGATTTACTACGACTATGTCTTCATCACAATTTGCCTGAATGGTATTTACTACATATCTTTTATGGCGGTTTAATTGAACTTATTAAAATTTAACTAGACTCTTTCACGGAAGGAGCCTTTATGAATCTTCCTATACCTAAAGCTTGGGCTTTACTTAATAGAATTCGTGACCATAGAGTTTCATGGAATTTTTTGTCTAGGAAGTGAAGGAGGCATAGAAATAGAGCATGATTGTATTCATGATTATAACAAAAAATGCCATGTGAAATAATTGTCTAAAGAACTTTATCTGGATTCAGATCTTGTGTTGCAAGTTGTTAAATCTTTTACAGAACATATTAAAGCTCCAAAGGAGGGTCCAGTCAAGTATGATCCACCACCTGAACTAGAGAAGAAAGGAGAAGATAAAGCAACACTTGCCTCCGTAGAACCAATATATGAAGTGCCTTTCCCTAACACTACGCAAAAGCATATTTTCGAATATGAATAGGTTAAAGAAGTACATGAAAAGAGGGAAGAGGAAAGCGTCCCAGAAGTCAAGGAACATCTGAATGAAAACAAAGATGAAGAGGTAACTGATGTCTACGCACTTCTATTCTTGTAGACAGTTGTTGGGCCTCCAAGTGCAGAGGTTTGTAGAACAACAACAAGTTTTCCCTTAAGTGGATTACCCAAGGTTTATCAAACTCAGGGAGGAAGTGGTTAAAGCTATCCCTCTCAAGCAACCCTGCAATTAAGATACAAGAAGTCTCTTGTGTCCCCAACACACCCAATACACTTTTCAGGTGTATAGGTGCACTAGTTCGGCGAAGATATAGTGAAATACAAGTGGTATGGAGATAAGACAACGGTGCCAGAAAATAGCTTGATGGGAGGAAAAGACTAAAGGCAAAAAGATGGAAGCAAGCAAACATGTAACATATCTAGTTGCAAACGGTGTTTCAATGTTTAGAAACAAGGCGTAGGGATCATACTTTCACTAGTGAACACTCTCATATAAATATCTTCTCTTTATGATACTACTCTTAACTACTCTTCGGTTGGACACTCTAATCCATGGTAGGGCTATAACAACACTCCTCAAAGTTCGTTTTCCCCATCTAGATAACCCCACACTGTCACCTTGAGCTCTAGATGGTTCCACCAAACACCACAATTTCATAGATACATCCAACTCCAAATATAACTCATAACAAGTAGTTGTAATCTCTATCCTAAGTGCCACCATGGTGTGCATGCTGTCACTTTTACACACATGGGGAGAGCAGAGATCTATTAAAGCACTTGAGTAGCAAGGTAGATCTACTTTATTACAAAGCTCATGATCACAATATGATCATGCATAGAGAGATAGATGAACACATAGCTACCGGTAGAGCCCTTAGCCTTGAGGAAGAACTACTCCCTCCTCATCATGGGAATCAGCAACGACGATGGAGATGGTGGTGGAGATCGATGGATACGGCTCCGGGGGCACTTCCCCGTCCCGGCAGGGTGCTGGAACAGAGACTTTCTGTCCCCCGAATCTCCACTTCGGTGGCGGCGGCGCTGTGGAACTTTTCGTGGCTGGAGGCTATTTGATTTAGGGTTTTCGTCCTAGGGGCTTCTTATAGGCAAAGGGGCAAGGTCGGTGGCCGGCTAGGGGGCCCACACCATGCCCTGGCGCGGCCTAGGGCTGCCTACGCCAAGGGGGTGTGGCCACCCTGTGGCCCCCCTTCGTCTCTCCTTCGGACTCCATGTGTCTTCCGGTAAAATATTGACTTTGGCTTTTGTCCCGTCCAATTCCGAGTATATTCATTTTTTGACTTTTCTGGAACCAAAAACAACAGAAAACAGCCAACTGGCACTGTGGCATCTTGTTAATAGGTTAGTCCAAGAAAGTGTATAAAAAGTACTCCAAAGTGTGGGTAAAACATAAGAAAGTAGATATAAAACAAGCATGGAACATCAAAAATTATAGATACGTTTGCAACGTATCAACATCCCCAAGTTTAACTCCTGCCCGTCCTCGAGTAGGTAAGTGATAAAAAGAAAGAATAATTTTTGAGGTGACATGCACCATCATAAACTTGATCAAAGTATTTGTAAAACATTGATAGCTGGGATCATAGTACTTCAACATAGCATGAAAGATAAAGTTCTAATAATAAGACATAGAAACTATGTTGTAACATGAAAAGGCACAAAGAAAAGGTTCATGAATAACAATGCTTTGCAAGACGTTTGTTTGTTTCACATAAAGAAAACATAGCATAGTGGCATTCAACTTGTCCCTCATAGAGTAGCAAACATAAATGCATAGAACACCTTCAAAGTTTATAAGGGTGACTAGAAACAAATAGTTTAGAACAAGCAATATCAAAGTTATGCATCAATCAACAAGTATTGGGACAATGTACATAGAACTAAGAATGGCCACTATGCTCTCTCAATAGGTGCATAAAGATAGAAGGTGGAGACTCAACATAAAAGTAAAAGAAAGGCCTTCATAGAAGGAAGCAGGGATTCAAGTTTCATAAAGAGCTTCCAAAAATTATGGTACTTATTAGCTTTCAGCTCTCATTCCCCTATCATAAGCATCTTGAAGTGATTAAGGTTAAAGTGAACAAACCATGGAGTATATGCTTAACAAAGTATAAGTTGGAAATCTCATGTCCCTTGAATACGAGGGCTGCTCCTCATGCTACACAAGTTTAGTTATCGGTAAGTTCTTGTCATAGTAAGTACATGTGTAGCATAGAGAACCGCCAACGGGGTACCCCTTGCCCGATGATATAGAAGAATCCCCATATCAAAATGACAAGGCAAGCAGACAACGAGCATCTCAGCAATCTTCTTATTTACCATGGGAAAATGGTGCTTTTTTCCCTTTTCCTCTTTTCTCATCTCTTTTTTTTTCTCCTTTTCTCAATCTCTATCTCTTTTTTATAAGAAGAATGTTTTATAGATTGCTCATTATGGTTACGCTGCAGGTTTCCACCATGATTAGGCATGGATAAGACCGGCGGCCCAGGCGTTTCTCTAACACACATACATAACTCCATGGACTTAAAATCTCCCCTTTCGTTTCACACCGACGACATCCATAGACAAAAGAGCATGATATCAACTAGGTACAAAGTACAAGTGCAATGTTGAAGGCGTTCCCCATGATAGCATGGTTCTGCTAATCCCCAACATATAAGTGCAAGCATATACAACATAGATGACACAATGGATTAAGTTTATTAGAAGCAAGAAAAGTAAAGTGTGCCATCAGGTTTGTGAGAGCTTTAATCACTAGTTTTCTCATAACAAGTTTAATTCGGAAGGTAGATAAAAACATGAATATACTTGGAATAGCAAATGCTAATAGGTAGGTATGATGGACTTTTTGGAATAACTTGGTTTTATTTGGAGTTGGATGCATGAGTGGAACTCATACTTGGTTATGGAGGCTAGCAAAAGACTGGGAGCGACCAACTAAGAGAGCAATAATGGCCATAATCATGCAAAGCGACAGAACATCATTAATTAAAGCATTAAGTGATATTACAAGTCGAAAACTAAAGGATCATAAAGTCTATGGTGACTTGGGATAGTCTTAACATGGTATGAGCATGCGCCAAGTCAACACAAATAAAGCATTAAAAGGAGAATACCACAATATTATGCTTTTGTATGCTAAAACAACGCATGATTCTTTCAAGGCACATTAAGCAATCTCAATTGTTTGGAACAAGTCATGCTACATCAATAATCACTAAGCATAAGGTCAAAGCAACATCTAGCATGACATGATAAAGTTTAAGCCACAGTCAAAACAAGCTCCCTTTTGTACCACTAAAGCATGAAGCTTTCTACTCTCTTCTAACACCAATCGACTTATTTGAAACAACTCACAAAGATAATACTAAATACAGATCAGTGAGCTTGTCTCATAAATCCACAAAGAAGAACTAAAAAGTTCTAAGCTAAAAGCACAAGAAAACTAAGGCTAAACATAGTGCTAGCAAAAGAGAACACTCACAAAACGATAAGAATGAAAACTAGAGTGTTCTAGGCAATGAAAACAGAGTGTGTCTCTCTCCAAAATAAGTGATGGGATCCAACCAACTTACTGCAGCAAACTAAGCAAAAGAAAACTAAAAACAAAAACAAAGACGCTCCAAGAACAACACAACAGTGCATGAAACAATAAACACGAAGTGTCTAGAAAGACCTGAGATTTTTATTGATGAAGAAGGGGATGCCTTGGGCATCCCCAAGCTTTGATGCTTGTACCTCTTGAATATTTCTTGGGGTGTCATGGGGTGGCATCCCCAAGCTTGAGCTTTAGTATATTCTTCATCTCATTACATCATTCTATCCATTCACCTGAAATGTTTTTCCTTCATACAAAACTTCACGCAATCTTTATTAGCAACATTAGTGCTCTCAAGATAATAAGTCTTTGGGTTAAGTTTGAACACCAATAAAACTTCCATTAAAACACAAGCTACTGTAGCACTTCCCTCAAAAATCTCAATTCCCCAAACAGAACCCAAAAAGGAATCAACAAGAAGCAAATGCAAATAATGGCAGAAATCTGTCAAAACAGACCAGCAGGTAAAAACCAATTTTTTCGAAGACCTTCTATTGCTCAGATCGAAAAGTGTTGAACTAACGAAAGTTGGATAACTACCTGGGGCAGAAGAACAAAAAATCAAACTCACCCCGACATACAGAGATTTTACACGAATATTTACAGCGAAGCACAAAAATCTGTTTCAGGACAACAACTTTCCCAAGCATTACTTCTCCCTCATTAGAGGTTACTCTTGGCACAAACAGCAAATAAAAAGGATAAGGAGAGGTTATTACTGAAGCAATAACTTCCAAGACTCAACAAAAACTTTTGGGTTATGTCCCAATAAGTACTTTTCTTTAATGCCTTTAAGTTAGGCACGATAGTTTTAGAAGATGCTCACATAAGAAATATGAATTGAAGTAAAAGAGAACATCAAGAAGCAAATTCAAAGCACATTTAAGTCTAACCCACTTCCTATGCATAGGAATCTTGTAAAGAAACAAGTCATGAAGGCACAAAGCAACAAGCATAGTAAAGCAAAACAAGTGCAATTCCAAAACTTTCAACATAAAGAGGGGAAACTTAATATTATTGAGATGCATAAAACCATGTTTCCCTCTCTCATAATAACTTTTAGTAGCATCATGAATAAAATTAACAATATAACAATCACATGAAACATTATTATCATGAGCCACATACATATAATAATTATTACTCTCCACATAAGAATAGTCATTCTTATTAATTGTAGTGCGAGCAAATTCAACAAAATAGCTATCATTATTATTCTCATCACCATAATCATCAAATATAGGAGGCATATTGTAATCATAATTAATTTTCTCCTCAATAGTAGGTGGACTGAAAATATCATATTCATCATTGTAATCATCATATATTGGAGGTTTGGTATCATCATAAGCAATAGAATAGCTATCTTCCAAAGCTGGAGAACTAAAAAGACCATTTTCATAAAAACTAGCTTCCCCAAACTTAGACTTTTCCATTGCATTAGCAATAATGGTGTCCAAAGAATTCATACTAACAACATTGCTATTAGCATGCAAATAAAGTTCCATAGGTTTTTTAATTTTCTCTTCAAACACTTCATGTCCTAACTCAAGATAAATACTATAAAGCTCTCTAATTTTGTTGTTGTTTTCCATTCAGCCTAACTAGTGAAAACAAGAAACAAAAAGACAAAATTGCAGAATCTAAAGGAAACAGCTTCGAGCACTCACATCGGAGGATGTGAATACCTTTTACCTTACCTCCCCGGCAACATCGCCAAAAAATAGCTTTGATGGCGCGTGGTTGACGTGGGAGCTTCTTCTTCTTCAATCCCCGGCAACAGCGCTAGAAAATAGCTTGATGTCTACGCACTTCTATTCTTGTTGACAGTTGTTGGGCCTCCAAGTGTAGAGGTTGGTAGAACAGTAGCAAGTTTTCCCTTAAGTGGATTACCCAAGGTTTATCGAACTTAGGAAGGAAGTGGTCAAAGGTATCCCTCTCAAGCAACCCTGCAATCAAGATACAAGAAGTCTCTTGTGTCCCCAACATACCCAATACACTTTTCAGGTGTATAGGTGCACTAGTTCAATGAAGATATAGTGAAATAGAAGTGGTATGGATATAAGACAACGGTGCCAGAAAATAGCTTGACGGGAGGAAAAGACTAAAGGAAAAAAGATGGAAGCAAGCAAACATGTAACAGATCTAGTTGGAAATGGTGTTTCAATGTTTAAAAACAAGGCCTAGGGATCATACTTTCACTAGTGAACACTCTCATATAAATATCTTCTCTTTAAGACACTACTCTTAACTACTATCCGGTTGGACACTCTAATCCATGGTAGGGCTATAACAACACTCCTCAAATTTCACTTTCCCCATCTAGATAACCCCACACTATCACCTTGTGCTCTAGATGGTTCCAACAAACACCACAATTTCATAGACATCCAACTCTAAATATAACTCATAACAAGTAATTGTAATCTCTAGCCTAAGTGCCACCATGGTGTGCACACTGTCACTTTCACACACATGGGGAGAGCAGAGATCTATTAAAGCACTTGAGTAGCAAGTTAGATCTACTTGATTACAAAGGTGATGATCACAATATGATCATGCATATAGAGAGAGATGAACACATAGCTACCGGTAGAGCCCTTAGCCTCGAGGAAGAACTACTCCCTCCTCATCATGGGAATCAGCAACGACGATGGAGATGGTGGTGGAGATTGATGGAGATGTCTCTGGGGGCACTTCCCCGTCCCGGTAGGGTGCCGGAACAGAGACTTTCTGTCCCCCAAATCTCCCCTTCGGTGGGGACGGTGTTGCTCAACTTTTCGTGGCTGGAGGCTGTTCGATTTAGGGTTTCGTCCCAGGGGCTTCTTATAGGCGAAGGGGCAAGGTCAGTGGCCGGCCAGGGGGCCCACACCATGCCCTGGCGCGGCCTAGGGCTGCCCGCGCCAAGGGGGGGTGTGGCCGCCATGTGGCCCCCTTCCTCTCTCCTTCGGACTCCATGTGTCTTCCGGTAAAATATTGACTTTGGCTTTTGTCCCGTCCAATTCCGAGAATATTCATTTTCTGACTTTTCTGGAACCAAAAACAGCAGAAAACAGGCAACTGGCACTATGGCATCTTGTTAATAGGTTAGTCCAATAAAGTGTATAAAAAGTACTCCAAAGTGTGGGCAAAACATAAGAAAGTAGATATAAAACAAGCATGGAACATCAAAAATTATAGATACGTTTGCAACGTATCAGTAACCAAGGAAGAACTTGTGGCTATGTACTTACACTGTAACATAGTTGAACTTGATGTAGAGACTTCCATATTGGTTGAAGAAAAAACAAAGGTAAAAGATGTGGGTAAGCCTATTCTTCCCTGCATATTTAAAGAAACATCTCATTACGGTTTATGTGATCTTGGCACCAAAGTTAATGTTATATCTTATGATTTCTACCTAGATATAAAATAAGAAATAGAACCGGCTACAATTGAGAATACTGATATAACAATTATTTTAGCCAATAAAAAGCTTAGAATTCCAATGGGAGTAGTTGATAATGCAATTGTTACAATTGGCAACAAAAATTTTCCTATCGATTTTGTAGTTGTTGATATGCTAGCTAACACTTTTTGCCCTATTATATTTGGAAGAACCTTTTTGGGTGATATAGGTGGCTATGTTAACTTCAAGAAGGATATTGTGAATCTTAAGCTTGGCGGAACGGAAAATAAATTCCATTTTTCCAAATTTAAAGACAAGCCTCCACAAGTACAAGAAGAAGAGAAAGAGAGAACTATTGAGCAAATGGCAGCTCTTTTCTTTGGTAATGAAAGAGAAGAAATAAATGAAGATCCAAATTATGAAGAAATAGTTATGAAGGATAAGTCCTTAGAAGAACTAGAAGATGAATTTGATTCACTTCCTATTTTGGGAGCTTGTCGTTGTATTGGGAACGGCAGTACCTGAAGAGGTTAGATAGAGGTGTGGGGACTAGCAGGGAAGCTATAGACGGCGTTCGAAGGCGAGATTGGGTACGAGCTAGCGTAGCGGGACGCAAGAAGTACCCAGGTTCGGGGCCCTCGTGGTGAGGTAAAGCCCCTACTCCTGCCGGATCTGGCTACGTGGAATACACGAACTACAAGTGCTCCTCGAGCTGTATGTGCTAGCTACTGCCTTAAATGCTGTATGACCAACCCTTTCTACTGAGGCCTTGCCTCACCTTATATAGGCAGAGAGGCAAAGGGTTTCACTGGCTAGTCCGACTGGCGGGCCCCACAGGCGGGTCCCAGCCGGCTAGTCATCTACAGTATCCAGTATGGCATGTCTTATCGGAGTACGAGCGGTATGGCTGTCGTAGGCACAGTGGACGCCGTGCGAGCCCGTCGTCAGTACAGGCCACTGTTCCTGCGTCACCCTCGCAAAGTCTTCGGTATGGCTGGGTGGTTGCCAGTCTTGTCATCGTACAGGGCGTGCTGTGCACTGATACGCTCGTCGTCCTGTCTTGCTGATTGGGTCCGGCTACGTCACCGTATCCGGCTGTCTCTTCCTGATCCGGCTACCAGGTGATAGCCGCCCTGTCTTACCCTGTCCGGCTGCATCTGGCCAGCCGGACGCTATCCGACTATCTTGTTTCTTATCTGGTTGGGGTACCTGGGGACCATCCCTCTGACACTAGCCCCTGAGCGCGTGTGGATTCCGCACTTAGGAGAAATGTGCGTGCGCTCCCTCCCGATTTTGAATTTGTATCCGGCTGCGCCTGGCAGTTGCGCTACCCGTGAAGTCAGTGCTGACGTCGGCCGCACGTGCACGCGCCATCATTGCACTGCGGTGGGCAGCGTAACGTCCCGTTGCACGTCGCCTCGGGAAACCGCTGTCCGGCGCTTCGGTTCTTGCTCCGAGATCTTCTACGCCTCCTGCCCTGGCACACGGGATCTAGGCGGCGGTTGGGGTGTGGGTTGCCCGGGTGCGCGCCACGTGGCCCTGTCGACGGTTGCCCTTCCGGTCCTTTAAAGGGACGCCGCGGGGGAGGCAGTTCCTTTCCTTCGCTCCTGCTTCTGTGCTCTTGCCCTCTACACCGTAGCCCGCTGCGTCGTCCGCTCGCCGTCGTCGACGCTACGGGCCACCGCCACTCTTCTATCGCCGCTCCTCTCCACCAGCTGGAAATGGCCGCCGACCGCGGGGCTTGGTGCGTCTCCTCCGTCACCGAGGACCAGATTCAGAAGTACCACGCCACCCGCGTTCTCTCGTCGGAGGAGGAGGTGGCGGTGCGGTTGGCACCGGCGGAAGAGGTGTCGCCGCACCCGGCGGAGGGGGAGCGCGTCGTCTTCCTCTCCCATCTGGCGCGCGGGTTCGCCCTTCCAGTGAACCCCTTCTTCTTGATGTTCCTCGCCTTCTTCGACCTTCGTCTTCACCGCCTCAGCGCCAACGCCATCGGGACACTGGCGCACTTCATGGCGTTCTGCGAGAGCTATATCGGGATCTAGCCGGATCTCGGGCTCTTCTGTCGGCTCTTCCGAGTCTGGCCGCAGGTGCAATACACGAAGGGGCCGCTAGTCGCCTGCGGCAGTGCCTCCATCTACTCCCGCTCCCAATCCGGCTACCCCAAGTTCTTGCTCCAGGACACGGTACGGCTATGGCAGCAGTCGTACTTCTACGTCAAGAACGTCTCCAACATCGACCGGATAAATCTACCGGCCTTCCAGGATGTTGAGTCCAGCCGGCAGAACTGGGACTTGAAGTTCCATGGCGACAGGGTGGAGACGGACGCGATGCTGCAGCGCATGCGGTCCCTCGTCACCTGCCAGCTAACCGGCCGGGACATCACTCTTAGCTAGATCTCCCGGCTGATGATGCCGATGCAGCAGCGGGCGCACAAGATGTGCTATTACTCCGGCCGGCTGGACCCGACCCGGCTGTCGCGCTGCGATCCCCGCTACCACAACTTGAAGGAGTGGTTGTGGACGATCAGCAAGGAGCGGCTGCCGGAGAACTGGAAGTTTAGTCTGGCGCCCTACAGCCGGGAGAACCGCGTGCCCCGGGTAAGTTCTTATAGCCGGAAACTTTATTTGCTCTTTCTGTGTTGTTTCCTTGTTCGGTCTGACTGGCTTCTTGTATTCGGCAGATCTTCGCCTGCATCCTTCGCGAGGAGGGCGAGGCTCCCCTCGAGGTATTCACGCCTGACTTGCCCGAGCCGCGTGCTCGGCGGTCCGGCGAGGAGTCAGACGGGGACGATGATGCCTTCCCCAGCCGGAATGACGAGCCGGCTGCCGACCCACACGCGTAGGTGCACGAGGAGGAGGAGGCCACGCCGACCATGGACCCGTCGATGCGCTCCGCGACGGACGGCGAGGAAGGCGGGAGCGGCTCCAGTCGTTCTGGCTCCCGTCGGCCTGCGACGGAGGAGCCGGCTCCCAAGAGGAGTCAGTCCGGCGCCCTGCCGCCGAGCCGCCTTGGCCGGAAGGAGGGGCCGCCCCCGGTTGTGCCAGGGTACGTTTTTTTTCTCTCCCCTCTATCTTTCGGCGCTTTCTGTCTGGTTGCCCTCTTTCTTGCTTTTCTGACTTTGGTTTATTTTTCATTTGCCTTCTCCTCCTTCTCTTTAGCGCGTTGGTCTCTTTTGGAGCTGCGAGCCCGGCACAGGCGCCGACCGGGTCACCGCCCCGTGCCCTGACTGCGCCAACCGGCGCCTCTCCTTCTTCTAAGGCGCAGCCTCCGCCTCCCCCTCGAGCTGAGCCGGCTGCCTCCGCCCAGCCGGAAGGTCCCCAGCCGGAAGCGGAGCCCTCCTAGCCAGAAGGCTCTTCTGCGGGCGCGTGGGGGGCTGCCAGCAAGGAGCTCGTCGTTTTTGGCGATGACAACTCCGACGAGGAGCTCGGGGTGGAATGGCGAACGGCGGTGGTTGCAGCGAAGGAGTCCTTGTCCGTCAACGCCGTGGACGACGATGCTTCCTCTACCGCCTCGTTGTCGGACCTTGCCACCACGCTCGAGCTGGCGGTGAAGGAGATCCGGCTATTGGAGGCCACAACCGGCGGGAACCGGACGTTGGAGCAGAAGCTTGCTGCCGCCAACGGGACTTCCTAGAGTAAGTTCGCTTCACCCAGCTCGCTCTGATTTTTTTACTGATAGCCAGTTTTGTTGCAGCCATCCTCGTGTGTGCTCAGCGCGAGATCGATCGCTTGAAGAAAGTGAACGACCGGCTGAGCAGGTCCAACTCCACTCTGCGGCTGTAGAACAAGGATTGGCACGCGCGGGTAGACGGTTTGGAGGCCACCGTCAAGGAGTGCGACGCCTCGCTCGCTAGCCGGGCCGAAGCCTTCACCCTTATCGAGGCCCAGAACAAGGACCAAAAGAAGGAGATCAAATGGCTAGCGATCAAGGAGAAGGCACTGGTGGAGGAGCTGATGCAGGTCGCCCACACTGCCAAGGGTAAGTTCCTTTTCCCTTCTTCCTTTCTTTCCGGATCCGGTAGCCGGATTTGACCCTTTTTTCTGACAGCCTTTTACCCCGGCATAGACCTGCTGGCCTACAACCGGCTGCAGGAGAACTGGCCGGGAGCGCAGCTGACGGCCCAGGAGCCGTCCTTCTTGGCAAGGAAGCTATGAAGCTTCGTCAGGCGGCACGGGACGTCTTCTCCTTCATGTGGCCGGAGGCTCCGGTTCAGGAGACGATGGCGCAGTTGGCGGCGAAGGTGGGAGAGGTGACGACTGCGGTGGACCGGCTGCGGGACTTGGCGATGCGGGACGGAGCGGAGATGGCTCTGGCCCCCATGCTCTCCTGGTACAAGGACGCTCGTGTCGAGAAGATCGGCGGTGGCTTCCGTGCCGGAGCCGATCTTGCCGCCATCCGCCAAGCCCATCCGGAGCTTCGCGGATCCGCCATCAAGATCGCCGATTACGTGGATCCTGATGAGGCGCTCACCGACTCGGAGTCCGTCGGTACTCCTGATGTGGAGGGCTCGATGCCGCCGCCCGCAGGCGCCGGAACCGGATCGAGCTCTGCGCCTCCTCCGCCCGAAGCTTCTGCCGGCCAAGATCTCCCTCACGGCAAGGGCCCTGCCCTCTAGTTATTGCCCCGGGATGCCGGGTGTATTTTTCTTATGTTATATGTTCACGAACCTTGTCTGCTTGTACCGGCTGTCTTTAACGCCGGGTAACTTATGGGAGCTTCGTCTCCTTTTTGTTTGTTAATCGTTGAAATTCTTGGGTCTCTTGTGCGTTGCGTTTCCTTTTGATGTTTTTGCCGGCTTGCCTAGTCCGGCTGACCTAGTCCGGCTAAACACTCTTAGCCGGACGAACTGCACCTTCAGTGGGGGCGCGCTAGCGCACCCACTGGGTGTATCCCCCGAGATTCGGAGTAGCTGGCGTAGCCAGGTGCTTCGAATCTTTCTTATTTCTCCCAAGTCTTCTAACTTTATCCGACTGGCCCCGTCCCAGTCGGCCGCTTTCGTCGGTTGAACGCCTTCAGCCGGGGGAACTAACATTCCAGTGGGGCCACGCGAGCGCACCCATTGGGTGTAGCCCCCGAGATTCGGAGTAGCTCGCGTAGCCAGGTACTTCGAATCTTTCTTGTATTTTCTTGCTCCTGCCCTTGCCCTCACCTGGGCTCCGAACGGCCGGCTAAACTCCCTTAGCCGGTCAGGAACTACCAGATTCCGCTGGGGGCGCGCGAGCGCACCCAGTGGGTGTAGCCCCCGAGATTCGGAGCGCTTGATGAAGGCAAGGACTTCGAATCTTTTTTCCTTCTCCTGAATTCCGACTCGAGGTAGTCGGACAAGAATGTACATACGCATACACACATTTAAACATAGGTTAGTAGGTTAGTCTGTCAAATTGTAGCCGGAATACGGCTTGTTTTTTCGAAAACTGGCTTGCTCCTTTCTAGACACTTAGTCGCTTTCCCATGTGCTCTGCTGTTTTCGCTGCGTCCTTGCCGGGCAGCCGGGTTGCGGTCTGCAGCCGGAATCGAAGGGAGTTGACAGTACATTACGCACGGTACTAACGGCTTAGCAGCTGGATTAGTTCGAGCTAGTTGCAGGGCCGGGACGCCCGATCTGCCGCGTCTCCTCCCCGTTTTTCGTGTGGGATGCCTCGGGCTTTGCTCTTGCTAGCCGGACAGCCGGGTTGCGGTCTGTAGCTGAGACGAAGAGTGGGCCTCTGACATCATCACACACTACTCAGCCGGTTTGTTGACTTAGCAGGCCGGGCCAGCCGGCGAGCCCCCGGGTAGGGGTTGCCGGAGCCAGAAAATTTGAACCGGAAAACAGGTGCACACACATTTCTAGAAGGAGCCCCCGAGATTCTCGTGGGGGTCCGCATTTTCATTCATGGGGTTTTCGGGATACATACACTGCCGGGCGACTAGGTGTAAAACGGGCGCAGCAGGGCCGCGTTCCAAGGACGCTCGGTCTCCTCGTCTGATTTGTCCATCTTGTTCTTGCGCGGCTGCTGTGCGTTGATGCGGTAATAGGAGTCGTTGGGCAACGCCCGGTTGGTGATGAAGGGGCCCTCCCAGGGTGGTGATAGCTTGTGCATGCCCTTCGTGTCTTGCACCAGCCGGAGAACCAGGTCGCCTTCGCGGAATGCGACTGGGCAAATCCGGCTTGAATGGTAGCGATGTAGTCGCTGCTAGTACAGGGCTGATCTGGACAGGGCCAGCTCGCGGGCCTCCTCCAGGAGGTCCACCCCGTCCTCCCGCGCCTCCTTGTTGGCTTTTTCGTCGTACAGGAGCTTGCGAGGGGAGTCGAACTCGATGTCGGCGGAGAGGACGGCTTCCGATCCGTAGACCAGGAAGAATGGCGTGTAGCCGGTTGACCTATTCGGTGTGGTGCGGAGGCTCCACAGCACAGCCGGAAGCTCTTCAATCCAACATCCGGGTGACCGCTCCAACAACTCGATGAGACGTGGCTTGATGCCGGCTAGCACCAAGCCGTTTGCCCTTTCGACTTGCCCGTTGGACTGCGGGTGCACGACGAAGGCAAGGTCCAGTCGGATGCCCTTGTTGCTGCAGAACCGGGAAAAGTCCCCCTTGCCAAAGTTCGTGCCATTGTCGGTGATGATGCTGTTGGGGTAGCCGAAGCGGTTGATGATGTCGGTGAAGAAGGTAACAACTGTCGCTCCATCCAGCTTCCGAATAGGCTTGGCCTCGATCCACTTTATTAACTTGTCCACCGCTACCAGCAGGTGGGTCATGCCTGCGCGTGCTCGCTTGAAAGGACGAACCATGTCGAGGCCCCAAATAGCGAAGGGCCAGGTGATCGGTATGGTCTTGAGTACCGAAGTTGGCATGTGCCTGAGCTGCCCGAAGCGTTGGCACCTGTTGCATGCGCGGACCAGCTGCTCAGCGTCCTCGAGGGCGGTGGGCCAATAGAAACCATGGTGGAATGCCTTGGCGACTATCGCCCTTGACGAAGCGTGGTGCCCGCACTCGCCCTGGTGGATATCCTTGAGTAGCTGGTAGCCCGTGTCCACATCAACACATCTTTGGAAAATACCGGATACGCTGCGCTTGTACAGCTCACCGTTTATGATGGTGTACGTGTGCGCGCGGCATCGGATTTGCCTGGCCTCCACCTCGTCGTCCGGGAGTTCTCCATTGGAGATGTAGCTCATGAAGGGCTGTGCCCAGGATGGCACTTCCCGAATGACGAGGATGCTCCTGTCCTCCGGCTGACGGGTGTCGGGGGGTCGTCTGGGTGGCGTACCTGGGACGGCAGCCCTCGAGCAACTAGGCGAGCCGGAAGCCCCCGGGTCTTGCGAGCCGGAAGGCGCTGCCTGACCGGAATTGGTGCGGGTCTTCTTCTTCGGTGGTTCTGTCGGCTCCGCTTCTGCCGTTCTGTCAGCCGAAATGCTTCCTGCCCTGACGATGGAGTCTGATTCTGGTGACAGGTTGATGGATGTCTTGTGCAGGTGCTCCAAGGAGACCCCTGGTGGGATGGCCTTCCTGGTGGATCCGATCTTGGGGAGCGCATCGGCTGCCTCGTTGTTGGTGCAGGGGATGTGGTGAAATTCGCACCCGTCAAAGGAGGCGCTGAGCTTCTGGATGTGGAATCGGTAGAGAGCCATGTTTGCGTCTCTGGCGTCCCATTCTCCGGAAACCTGCTGCACCACTAAATCCGAATCACCGAAGCACGGGATCCGGTTGACACCGATCTCCTTGGCCAGCCGGAGCCCATGCGCCAGTCCTTGTATTCGGCTACGTTGTTGGAGGCCTTGAAGTGGATCTATAGCACATACTCCAGTCGGTCTCCTTTGGGCGAGGTGAGCACGATGCCGGCTCCCAAGCCCCCGAGCATCTTCGACCCGTCGAAGTGCATCCGCTAGTGATCCGAATCCGGAACCGGTGGGAGATACTGGGTCTCGGCCCAGTCGATGAGGAAGTCCGCCAACGCCTATGACTTGATCGTGAGCAGGGGCTCGTACTGGATGGAGTAGGCGGCGAGCTCGATGGCCCACTTGGCGAATCGGCCAGTGGCGTCCTTGTTGCTGATGATTTCCGAAAGGGGTGTAGTGCACACGACCTTAATCGGGTGCTCCTGGAAGTAGTGCTTGAGCTTCTTGCATGCCAGGTACACGCTGTAGCACATCTTTTGGTAGTGGGGGTAGTTCTGCTTGGAGAGGGAGAGAACCTCGCTGAGGTAGTAGATGGGTCTCTGAACCGGCTGAGCCTTCCCTTCCTCGGGGCGCTCCACCACCAGGACGACGCTGACGACCCGGCTGATGGCTGCTATATAGAGCAACATCGGCTCCTTGCTAGCCGGCGTGGCTAGGACCGGTGCTGTGGATAGCATGCGCTTGAGGTCGTGAAACGTGGCGTCGGCTTGCGAAGTCTAGGAGAACTTGTCCGTCTTCTTCATCAGCTGGTACAACGGGAGTGCCTTCTCCCCCAGCGGGTGATAAATGATGTCTTAATCTGATCAGCGGGGTTTAGCCGGATCTGATTGTACCCGGAATAACAATCTAGAAAAGACAACAAATCACAGCCGGCCGTGGAATCGATGACTTGATCGATACGGGGCAAGGCGAAGGGGTCTTTCGGGCATGCCTTGTTCAGGCTGGTGTAGTCGATACACATACGCCATGTCTTGTTCTTCTTCAGCACCAAGACTGGGTTCGCCAACCAGTCCGGGTGGTACACTTCCATGATGAACCCGGCTACAAGGAGCCGGGTGATCTCGTCACCGATTATCTTTCTCTTCTCCTCTACGAACCGGCGCAAAGGTTGCTTGACCGGCTTGGCATCCGGACACACATGAAGTGACTGCTCGGCGAACTCCCTCGGCACACCCGGCATGTCCTTGGGGGACCATGCGAAGATGTCCCGATTCTCACGGAGGAAGTCGACGAGCGTGCCTTCCTATTTGCTGTCCAAGCCGGCACCAATGGTGATGAACTTAGTCGGATCGGAGGGGTCGAGCAGGATCCTCTTCGTCTCCTTTGCCGGCTGGAAGGCTCCTTCTCCAGCCGGTTTGCTGCTAGCCGGAATGTCCTGCTGGGCCATGGCCACATTGCGCATGATCTCGCGTTTTTCTTCGGCTATGATGAGGGTCTCTGCCAGTTTGGAACTGGCCGAGGCGCACTCCATCGACCGCCTGAAGCAGCCGGTGACGATGATCACGTCGTGGGGTCCCGGCATCTTCGTCTTGAGGTATGCATAGTGGGGGATGCCCATGAACTTGGCGAGGGCGGGGCACCCGAGGAGAGCATGGTAGGAGCTCATCAGATTTACCACCTCGAACCAGATTGGTTCACGGCGGAAGTTATCCTCGGTCCCGAAGATGACGTCCAGCTGGATTTTCCCCAGCGGGGCGCAGGCTGGCCCCGGCAGTACGCCGTGGAACGTCGTGGTAGTCGGGTGCAGGTCGCTTTCGCGAATGCCCAGCTTCTCCAGCAAGGACTGATAGAGTAGGTTGAGGCTGTTGCCCCCGTCAATGAGGACACGTGAGAATCGGTAGGTGCGCGTGTTGGAGACGATGAGAGGGTCGAGCACCATGGCGTAGCCCACGGGAGTCGGCAGATGCTCAGGCTGATCCGCCCGGCTCCAGGTGATGGGGGTTTCCGACCAGTTCAGGTACTGGGGGACCGGAGAGACGATGGCGTTGACCTCCTTGGAGCTTCGCCTGCGGCTATGCTTGTCATCCTGCTCCGTCTCGAAGATGTGGTAGGCGGCATGCGGCTGGGGGTAGCCGTTGTTGTTGTTGCCGCCGTTGCCGCCATTACCATCATTACCGGCTCCCCTAGCTGGTGGTGGAGGTCCATCCGGTGGGGGAGGCGGGAGACGAGGTTGGTTGCCCTGGTCCTTTAGCTGGCGGGTCCAGCTGCAGTTCCGGGTGGTATGCGTAGCCGGTTTGAAGGGACCGCTATGCCACTTGCACGGGCCATCAAACATCTAGTCGAAGGTGAGCCATGGCTTCTGCCTTCTTGCCTCGTTAGCCGGTGCGTCGGGCGTGCCCTCCACAATGTTGACCTGCCGCGCGTGGTAGCGAGGCTTCTGCTGTCCGGCCTAGCGGTCCCCATGGAACCGGTTGTCGTTGCCGTGGCATCTCGAGGATCCGGCTTCTCCCGCCGGGTTGCTTGGTCGGTCGCGAGCCGGCTCCGTGGGAGTCGGACGGCCGTCCGCGTTTACTCGGAGGGGCTTCTTCATGGCAGCATCCGCCGTGGCATACTGGTCCGCAACCGTCATGAGCTCCGCCATGGTTTTCGGCTCGTCACATAGTAGCCGGTGGCGAAGCATGGTGCCCTCTCGGCAGCCTTCGATGAAGAAGCTGATGGTTTGGCTGTCCAGGATGCCCTCGCAAGTATTGCGCAGCTCCGTCCACTTGGCGAGGTACTCGCGGTCGGTCTCGCGGTCGCCCTGGACGCACAAGGCCAGGTCGTGCGGGCGCCCTGGACGTTTGTACATGCCGTTGAAGTTGCGGACGAACACCTTCTCGAAGTCAGGCCAGACGTTGATGCTGTTGGGCGTGAGGCTATTAAGCCATGTCCTTGCCGACCCGGTTAGCATGAGAGGGACGTAGCGCACGGCTGTGCGCTTGTTCCTATGGGCGATGCCGACTGCCGTAGCGTAGTCGGTCAACCAGTCTTCCGGATTCATGCTGCTGTCGTACTTGGGGGTGTCCCTGGGTAGGGAGAATTTATCCGGAAACGGCTTGTTCCGGATGCGGGGTCCGAGACAAACCGGGCCGGTCGAATCTTCCTCCTCCATGACGCGCGCTTGAGCGAGGAGCTCGATGCGGTCACGGGCATCCAGACAATCCGGGTTGGGCGCTCCCACCCAGCCCGAGAGACAGGAACCGGCTGGTCTGGGTGCTCCGGCTGGCGGTGGGGGAGGTGGCGGGTTGCTGTTCACCGTCTGCTCCTGGCGCGGCTAGCCCCTATTGCCCGATCTGCGACACCTGCTGCGGACCCTGGGCGGCTGAGGAGAGGACGCCTGCTGGGTGTCGCGCGGCGCGCCCCTGCTGTTGGCAGGTAGCTTGCTCCCCCTGGAGTAGCTAAGGGCTTCCTACATCTGCCGGTAGGCACTGCCCTGCTCGTTCGCGACGCGGAGGAGCTCCTGCACGCGAGCGTGCTGGCGGGCTCCCGCCTCGCCCTCCAGGCTAGGTAGTTCTTCCGCCGCAGCTCGCGCAACACGCAGGTTCTTGATGGGCGTGCTCTAGGTGGGCCATGTGAGGGCAGGCGCGGGATCCGGTTCCTCGTCCTCTTCCATCCTACCGCCCAGCTCACCGCCCCGACGCCATACCTGGCCGCGTCGGCTCGGCTCCGCGGTAGCCGGAGTGAGGCCGTGTGCGCGGTCGTACTCGCGCCGAGTGATCTCGAGTTGCTTGCGGGCTGCTGCCAGCTCCATGGCCTCCTGGAGAAGGATCTGTCTCTCCATGGTGAAGTTGGCCTCCGCTTCCTCCGGGTTATCCCCGAGGTTAACCGGCGTTAGGAGCCGATCAATGGCATCCTCCACCGGGTTTCGAGGCTGCGGGGGAGTGGAAGTTCCGACCTCGTCCGTGCCTCGCACCCGCGGCTAGCGGGGATGTGAGCTGGAACCGGCCATCATGACCTCCACACCGCGGGGTGCGGTGGAGGTGCTATCGCCTGAGCGCGGCAGCTCCGTGACAGAGGCAATTTCCCTAGGGAAATGCTCCGGGACGGTGGCGACGTAGACGGGGAGATCGCCGAATAGAAGGACGGTGCCGTTCGCTGGGAAGGAGGTTCCGGCGAACCAGGAGGCATTGTCGATGACACAGTCGAACTTGCCAAGCGTGAGCACCAGGCCGGAGGCCACGCGCTCACCGACTGAAGTGCGGGGTCCTGTGCGGAACGTGACTCCGGTCGAAGCCATCATGCCCCACGGTGGGCGCCAACTGTCATTGTATTGGGAACGGCAGTACCTGAAGAGGTTAGGTAGAGGTGTGGGGACTAGCAGGGAAGCTATCGACGACGTCCGTAGGCGAGATTGGGTACGAGCGAGCGTAGCGGGATGCAAGAAGTACCCAGGTTCGGGGCCCTCGTGGTGAGGTAAAGCCCCTACTCCTACCGGATCTGGCTACGTGAAATACACGAACTACAAGTGCTCCTCGAGCTGTATGTGCTAGCTACTGCCTTAAATGCTGTATGACCAACCCTTTCTACTGAGGCCTTGCCTCCCCTTATATAGGCAGAGAGGCAAAGGGTTTCACTGGCTAGTCCGACTGGCGGGCCCCACAGGCGGGTCCCAGCCGGCTAGTCATCTACAATATCCAGTATGGCATGTCTTATCGGAGTACGAGCGGTATGGCTGTCGTAGGCACAGTGGACGCCGTGCGAGCCCGTCGTCAGTACAGGCCACTGTTCCCGCGTCACCCTCGCAAAGTCTTTGGTATGGTTGGGTGGTTGCCAGTCTTGTCATCGTACAGGGCGTGATGTGCACTGATACACACGTCGTCCTGTCTTGCTGATTGGGTCCGGCTACGTCACCGTATCCGGCTGTCTCTTCCTGATCCGGCTACCGGGTGATAGCCGGCCTGTCTTACCCTGTCCGGCTGTCTTGTTTCTTATCCGGTTGGGGTACCTGGGGACCATCCCCCTAACGGAGCTCCAACTGATGAGGCTTTTGAAGAGCCATAAAAGAGAGGGGATGAGGATCTACCACCCCCGAAGTTGAAGACTCTACCAGATAATCTCAAATACAGTTAGATGATACCAATAAATTTCCTGTTATTATTAGCGCTAAACTTTTAGGAGAAGAAGAAGAATAACTCATGAGGATACTTAAGGAGCATCGTCAAGCCTTTGGGTACTCATTGGATGACTTGAAGGGCATTAGTCCCATGATAGCTGTCCATCGGATATTCATGGAAGAAGGTGCTAAACCAGCTGTGGAATTTAATAGAAGATTGAAGCCTAAAATGAAAGAAGTGGTAAGAAACAAATTGTACGTCTACTGGACGCAGGTATAATTTATCCTGTTAAAGAGAGTGAATGGGTAAGCCTTGTTCATTGTGTTCCTAAGAAGGGCAGTTTTACTATTGTTCCTAACGAAAATAATGGACTAATACCTACTAGAACTATTTTCGGGCACATGATGTGCATAGATTTCAGGAAATTGAATAAAGAAACTTGGAAAGATCACTATCCGTTACCGTTCATAGATCAAACTTTAGAAAGGTTAGCAAACCATACTCATTTTTGTTACTTGGACGGATATTCTGGTTTCTCTCAAATAGCTATTCATCCGGATGACCAACTTAAAACAACTTTCATAAGTCCTTATGGTTTACATGCTTAGTGACGTATGCCTTTTGGTTTATGTAATGCCCAGCTACTTTTCAATGATGTATGCCTGCTATTTTTGCTAATTTCATATAACTTATAATGGAAGTATTTATGGATGACTTTTTTGTCTATGGAACTTCATTTACTAGTTGCTTGGATAATCTCAAGAAAGTTTTGCAGCGTTGTGAAGAAACTAATCTTGTTCTAAATTGGGAGAAGTGCCACTTTATGGTCAAAGAAGGTATAGTACTTGGACATAAAGTATCAGGTAGGGGAATTGAAGTGGACAAACCTAAGGTTGAAGCAATAGAGAGAATGCCACCACCTAAAGATATTAAAGGTATAAGAAGTTTTCTTGGTCATGTGGGTTTTTACAGAAGGTTCATTAGAACTTTTTTAGGGATATCTAAACCTTTGACTAACCTCTTGCAAAAGGGAATGAGATTCAATTTTGATGATAACTGTCTTGAAGCTTTTGATAAACTTAAAAATGCTTTAACTCGTGCTCCCACCATAAAACCACCTATCTGGGATACAACCTTTGACTTAATATGTGAATCTAGCGATGATGTTGTAGGAGTAACTCTTGGACAATATATTGGTCGAAGATTTAATATTATACATCATGCTAGTAGAACTCTCAATGGTGCCCAAAAGAATTACCCTAAGGAAGAAATGGAACTGTTTGCTGTATTTTTCTCTTGTGATAAATTTCGTTCTTATATAGTTGATGCAAAGGTGAGAGTTTATACGGATCATGATGGCTTAAAATAAATCCTTGAGAGGAAATAACATAAGACAAGACTGATCCGTTGGATTCTTTGACTTCAAGAATTTGAGTTGCAGATTATGCAGAGGCAAGAAATAAAGATGTTAGATGTAGTATCCATGCTTGCCCAGGAGGACACTAATCTCATTGAGAGGAACTTTAGTCCCGGTGATTTTCATTTACGAGAATTATATGATGAATTAAAGTCAATTCCTCCAAAAGAGAAGGAGTCCTTGCTATGGGAGGAACTATTTATCCCCGATTAAGTAAGTGGTAAGTGAAAGGTAAGTGTTCTTACCCCAATAAGTGATTTATTTTCACAATTTTTACTCTTGAAATTTCTATTTTCGAATTCCTTGTGTTTTTCTGAAGTTTTAGAGGGGTTTTACCAACTATACGGGCGGAGCTTTACGACCGGAGCGGGAGCTCCCGCCGTATAGTTGGTCGTTAAACTCTCTGTATCATCTTCATGAAATTATTTTTGATATATGTGCCTATACGGTCGCAACTACACGAACGGAGCAAAAATTCTGGCCATATAGTTGGTCGTTAAACTCTCAGATGGTTTTGTTTTTTGGTGCCAATATCTATACGGTTGCAACTATACGACCAGAGCAAAAATTTCGGCCGTATAGTTGTTTGTTAAACTCCTAGGCACTTTTGATTTTCAGTGTTTGAAACTATATGTTCGCAACTATACGCCTGGAGCAAAAATTTCGGCCATATAGTTGGTCCTTAAACTCTCAGACACTTTTCGTTCGATCTTTCTTTTTGAAAAAAAACGTTATTGTCGGTTCCGAGTCGTGATTTAATTGACTTGGACTCGAGATATTTGGAAACATCTTCCCGGAACCAACTATACGGCCGAAGCTATATGGGCCGTGCCCGTATAGTTGGTCGTTACGCGACAGGTTATTGCCGAATCCGTCATTTCTTTTCCTATTCCGTTTGGATTCTTTTCTTGGATGACAATTTGGTGTTTCTCGCGAGTTTTACCGACCTCTGACCCCTCTTATATACTGCCATTGTTTATCTCTCTAATAACAATCTATAGAAACCAATCTACCTCTTATTTCGCGAGAGGGCTCTGAACCAAGGGATAAAAGTCAAGAAGAAGGGCTCCCATGGAGATCAGGAGCAACCGCGACCAAGGCAAGGAGATCAAGACCATCCCTATAGAGTTCCTCGATGTTGACCATGGATGTCGGAAGAGAGACTTGAAGGCCCTGGAACTGAAGATTGAGGAATTGGACAAGGAGAAGCCAGGGACATCCAAACACCTTTGATTGCCGCGACTTTATCTTGATACACTTGAGGAAGATATAAAGAGGACAACCGAAGCGGGTTTTGCCATGAGTCTAAAGGCGCTACAAACACTCCAAGATAACAATGAGTTCATTAAAGAACAAGTGAAAGTGCTGGAGAGGAAAAATCTTTTCTACAAGCTGCGTGTTAAGGAATTAGAAGCTAGCAATCAATCCCTCCGCCTCAGGCTGGCCCGTGAGGAGAAGATACCACGTGCCATGGCACCCCAGTGATCTACAATACTCACGGTATCAAATAATTGCAAGGGATTATTTGATCCTGCCTGGCTTGATTCCAAGCTTGGGGAGATCTTTAAGACCTTGTAATCTATCTTATAAGTTTTATTATTCTTGCATTAGTTCAAACTAGAAATAAAGTTTGCATCATTAGAATTCCCTTCACGAATAGTCGATCCCTTTGATGAAATTCCAAGTTTATTATTATATATGGAGCAATATTGAGTTTGTGTTTGCTTTATGGATATATGAATTGCTTGAGTATGATTTTACTTGCACCTGATGATATCAATAGGAGTCTTCCACACCATTGGTATTAATGGAACACATAAAGATAATTTGGTCAATATGCTGTAAGATTACGGTTTGATTAAAAAAAATTATCTATACAATTAAGTTGAAAAAGGAAAACCTTGAACAAAGGGAAATGAAGTGCTATCTAAATAGAGTGAGAACAAGTCGTGGTACAATCTCAAGTCATAAGAATGCTTCATATACAGTTGATAATTGAGATCGTTGAACTTTGAATTCCTACATGAAGTGGAATATATGGCTAGCTCCTTTGCACAACACTTAAAACAAAAGTGTGAGCGTATATGCAAAAGAAAAGAAAAAGAAAATAAGAAAAAAAGAGCGAATGTGCAAAGAGCAAATAGGCATATGCCACTGTATTGTAGTATGACAAAGAGACACTTTTGAGATTTTGAATCCCAAGAGAATATGTTGATCCTCAAACACTTGGGACTACCTCGTTAACTCATTCGGTTGAACCAGATTCTTTTACATTATGTTGAGATTCATCTTTTATGAACTATTGATAACTAAGGTGTGGAAGCCTTCCAATACTATTCAGATGGTTCGAGTAAGGTACTATTCATGAACTTATTCCCCTGTATCGTACATGATAAACACATGCTGCAATTGCCTCATTTATTTTATCGACTCAGCTTCATGAATATGAGGATCACATCCATTAAGCTAAAATCTTGCTCGGGACGAGCAAGAGTATAAGCTCGGGGAAGTTGATGAGTGCATATTTGCAGCATGTTTTGCATTATTATTTTGCATTGTAGATGCATGATTTTGGTATTTTACGGTGCTTGCGCACATATTTTATGTCTGTTTTCACCAGGATCGGGACAAATGATGGATCCAATAGATGCAATTATTGAAGAAGTTGTACTGTGGAGAAAAGGAGTCAAAAATAACATAAATCGCTTATTTGGGAAATATTAATAGTACCAGAAGAAAACCAGAAGCGAACAGAGGAGGCAGAGAGCATAACGACCAACTATACGGCGGGAGAATTTTCTCCACCCGTATAGCTCCGGCCGTATAGCTAGCGCCGCCTCTGCCTCATCAAATAGTTTCACCTCGTGCAATTGGTTCGGGGAGACGACATACAGATCACCCACAAATCCTAGAAACCTCACTTCCAGAAGGCATCTGGAGGGGGAACTCATCCACCAGGGATCCATCTTCACCCTGCGTAGATCCGGGAGGCTAAGGCATCGATCTTCATCATCCACCACTAAATCACCACCATCTTCATCCATCCCATCTACATCTTGTCTAGATCTTGTTGTAATTTCTATACTCGTTGTGGATTTATACAAGTACTATTCATCTATGATTGTTTCCATTACCATTGCCATGATGTTGATTGCCTCCATGTCTGAGTAGATCATTAGTTCTTGGGGAGATGGAGAAATCCTAGTATGATATTGAAATAAGATAAAGTCTATTATGATATTCATTGCTGTGACCATGTGTTAGATTCTCTACATCTTGATGTTGAGAGAAGTCGAACTCTCAATATTTGCCTCTCGTGGGGACTTGATGGAGCGAACTACTTGTTGGTAGACGGAGGCGAGCTAGCACTTACAGTGAATATAAAGTTGTTAGCAATCCTTACGTATCAACTTGGGAAATCGAGGAAACTCACGGAACACTATCAATGCCATGGGATACGTCCTACGGGATTACGTCCCTTAATAGCACAATAATGTCGATTGATGACTGCTGTGGTTATGAGGACGATGTGAGCAATGATTGTTGCCTATTGATGCGCTCGACTTTCGACGTAGAGTTTGTTGGGAACCCCAAGAGGAAGGTATGATGAATATAGCAGCAAGTTTTCCCTCAGTTATGAAACCAAGGTTTAATCGAACCAGTAGGAGCAAGGAAACACCCCAAAGGTGTTACTAGCTGAGCTTTGGCAGGGCGCACTAGCGATGCTAGTAGCAATGTGGAGACCTGCACAACACAACCACATAACTTTGTCCCCAACTTGCGATGAGGTTGTCAATCTCACCGTGTTTTGCGGAAAACAAAGGATTAAACGTATTGAATAGAAAGAAGTAAAAGTTTGTAGAAAGTAAACACAAAGTAGTAAAAGATTGTAGATTGTATGTAAAGTAAAAGGACCGGGATCCATAGTTCACTAGAGGTGGCTCTCCTTAGATAGATAACATGCTGGGTGAACAAATTACAGCGGGGCAATTGACAAACACCGAGAAAGCAATACATGCATATACTAATCATCTTGACTCCTCTGAGACTTGATTGGGCAATACAACATAATACATAGAACGCCATCCAACTGCATCTATGACGAATAATCCACCTTCAGGTTATCATCCGAACCCCCTCCAGTATTAAGTTGCAAGCAATAGATTATTGCTTTACGAACTGCGTGTAAAGTAAACAATATGATTGTTCTATGAACAAAGGATTGTTGTTTTTTCCCTAGTAGCAACATCACATCTAGTACCTTAGAGATTTCTGTCACTTCCCCAGATTACCAGAGGCATGAACCCACTATCGAGCATAAATACTAACTCTTGGAGTTGCTAGCATCTACTTGGCCAAGATAGCTACTAACAACGGAAAGCATGCAAGATCTCAAATAACAAAGACATGATAGAATCAATAATCAATCTGAAATAGGATCTCAATATCCATCGAATCCCCGCAAACACAACATGTATGAATTACAAATAGATGATCTTGATCATGAACGGAGCTCACAAGATCTAAACATGAAAGCACAAAGGAGGAGAAACCAGCCATCTAGCTACTACATGGATCCGTAGTCCAAGGATGAACTACTCACGCATCACACCAGAGGCTTGCATGGTGATGAAAAAGGCCTCCAGGGTGAATTCCCGTCTCCGGCAGGGTGCCGGGAAGAGCTTCAGATCCCTCCCGGTCTAGGGATGGAGATGACGGCAGCTATAGACTCTTTCGTGGATTTTTGATCGGGCACTTAGGGTTTTCGTCCTGAGGGAAACTTATAGGCGGAAGGAGAGGCCGAGGGGGTGCCAGGGCTGGCCTCACCACCCCCTGGTGTGGGCCAGACTGGGCCGCGCGGCCAGGTGTTGTGGTGGCCCCTGGTCCTTCTCCGTCTCGTATTCTGGCACTTGATCCCTTCCGGAAAAATAGGCACTTTGGCTTTTGTCCTGTCCAATTCCGAGAATATTCATTTTCTGACTTTCCTGGAACTAAAAACAGCAGAAAACAGGCAGCTGGCACTGTGGCTCTTGTTAATAGGTTAGTCCAACAAAATCATATGAAAAGTACTCCAAAATTGGAACAAAACACAAGAAAGTGGATAAAACCAAGCATGGAACATCAAAAAATATAGATACATTTGCAATGTATCAACATCCCCAAGCTTAACTCCTGCTCGTCCTCGAGTAGGTAAGTGATAAAAAGAAATAATTTTTGAGGTGACATGCACCATCAAAGACTTGATCAAAGTATTTGCAAAACATTCAAGGATGGGATCATAGTACTTCAATCATAACATGAAAGACAAAGTTCTAGCAATAAGCAAAGAAACTATGATGCAACATGAAAAGGCACAAACAAAAGATTCATGAATAAAAATGCTTTGCAAGACGTTTATTTGTTTCACATAAAGAAAACATAGCATAATAGTATTCAGCTTGTCCCTCAATAGAGTAGCAAATATAAATGCATAGGACACCTTCAAAGTTCATAAGAGTGACTAGATACAATAGTTTAAAACAAGCAATGACAAGTTATGCATCAATCAACTAGTCTTGGGACAATGCACATAGAACTAAGAATGTCCACTATGCTCTCAAAGTAGGTGCATAAAGATAGAAGGTGGAGACTCAATATAATGGTGGAAGAAAGGCCTTTTGTAAAAGGAAGTAGGGATTCAAGTCTCATAAAGAGCTTCCAAAAATTATGGTACTTAATAGCTTTCAGCTCTCATTGCCCCTATCATAAGCATCTTGAAGTGATTAAGGTTAAAGTGAACAAACTATGGTGTACATGCTTGACGAAGTATAAGTTAGAAATCTCATGTACCTTGTATACGAGGGCCGCTCCTCATGCTACTCAAGTTTAGTCACCGATAAGTTCTTGTCATTGTAAGTACATGTGTATCATTGAGAACCGCCAACGGGGTACCCCTTGCCTGATGATACGGAAGAATCCCCATATCAAAATGACAAGGCAAGCAGACAACGAGCATCTCGGCATTCTTCTTATTTACCATGGGAATATGGTGCTTTTTTCTCTCTTTCCTCTTTTCATAGTATCTCTTTTTTCTTTTCTTTTCTCTTTTTTTTCTCAATATAGGACTCTTTTTTTTATAAGAAGAATGCTTCATAGACAGCTCATTATGGTTACGCTGCAGGTTTCCACCATGTCAGCATGGATTAGACCAGTGGCCCAGGCGTTTCTCTAACACATATACATAACTCCATGGACTTACAAGCTCCCCTTTCATTTCACACCGACGACATCCATATACAAAAGAGCATGATATCAAATAGGTACAAGTACCAAGTGCAATGTTGAAAGCGTTCCCCATGAAAGCATGGTTATGCTAATTCCCAACAAATAAGTGCAAGCATATACAAAATAGAAGACACAATGGTTCAAGTTTATTAAAGGCAAGTAAAGTAAGGTGTGCCATCATGTTCGTGAGAGCTTTAATCACTAGTTTTCTCATAACAAGAGGAAGGTAAACAAAAGCATGAATATACTTGGAATAGCATAAGCTAGTAGGTAGGTATGGTGGACTCTTTGGAATAACTTGGTTTAGGGAGTTGGATGCATGATTGGAACTCATACTTGGTTGTGGAGGCTAGCAAAAGACTGGGAGCGACAAACTAAGAGAGCAATAATGGCCATAATCATGCAGAGCGACAAAACATCATTGATCAAAGCATAAAATGATACTACAAGTTGAAAACTAAAGGATCATAAAGGCTATGGTGACTTGAGATAGTCATAACATGGTGTGAGCATGTGCCAAGTCAACCCAAATAAAGCATCAAAGGAGAATACCACTATACTATGCTTTAATATGCTAAAACAACACATGATTCATCCAAGGCACATTAAGCAATCTCAATTGTTTATAACAAGTCATGCTACAGCAAAGAATACTAAGCATAAAGCCAAAACAATATCAAGCATGAAATGACAAAGCATAGGCCACAGTCAAAAACGAGCTCTTTTTACCACACAAGTATGAACTTTCCTACTATTTTCCAAACCAAACCAAACTATTCACAAACCAAAGTGTGAAAGAGGGGGTCCAACCAAATTATTCAGAAAACTAAGAAAACCAAGCAAACTAAAAACCAAAACAAAAAAGAAAAAGAAGACGCTCCAAGAAAAACACAACAGTGCATGAAACAATAAAAATGAAGCGTTTGGAAGAAACCTGGAATTTTTATTGATGAAGAAGGGGGATGCCTTGGGCATCCCCAAGCTTTGATGCTTGTACTTCTTGGATATTTCTTGGGGTGACACGCGTGGCATCCCCAATCTTGAGCTTTAGTCCATCCTTTATCTCATTACTCGTTCCTTCCATACACCTGGAATTTTTCCTTCATACAAAACTTCACACAATCTCATTAGCAACATTAGTGCACTTAAGATAAATAAGTCTCAAGGTTCAGTTTTAACACCAAATAAACTTCCATTAGAACACTAGCTACTGTAGCACTTCGCTCAAAAAGCTCAATTCCCCAAAGGAACTCAAGAAGGAACTAACAAGAAGCAAATGCAGAAAAATGGCAGAAATCTGTCAAAATAGACTAGCAGGTAAAGACGAATTTTTTCGAAGACCTTATGTTGCTCAAATCAAAAAGTGTTAAACTAAATAAAGTTAGATAACAACCTGGGGCAGAATCACAAAAAAGTACAGATCAATCCGACGTACAGAGCTCTCTCAGGAATTTTTACGGTGAAGCACAAAAATCTGTTTTGGGACAGCAACTTTCCCAATCATTACTTCACTCTCATTAGAGGTTACTCTTGGCACAAAAAGCAAATAAAAAGGATAAGGAGAGGTTATTAAAGAGGTAATAACTTTCAAGACTCAACTAAAACTCTTGGATTATCTCCCAACAAGTACTTTTCTTTAACGCCTTTAAGTTAGGCATGAAAAATTGAGAAGATGCTCTTATAGGAAATATGAATTGAAGTAAAAGAGAGCATCAAAAAGCAAATTCAAAACACATTTAAGTATAACCCACTTCCTATGCATAGGAATCTTGTATGCAAATAAATGCACAAAGAACAAAGTGATAGGCATAGGAAGATAAAACAAAAGTAACTTCAAAACTTTCAGCACATAGAGAGGTGTTTCATTACCATAAAAACTTCTACAACCATATTTTCCTCTCTCATAATAATTTTCAGTAGCCTCATGAATAAACTCAACAATATAACTATGACATAAGGCATGCTTTTCATTATCTACAAGCACTAGAGCTTTGTTATAAACATTTTCAAAAGAATCCTCGGGAACATAACATTCACCCTCCTTTGATAAGCATGGGGGACAATCAAATAATGTAAGGGATAAAGAGTTACTCTCATTAGAAGGTAGGAATGGATAGATCCATTCTTCCTCCTTTTGTCCATCACTCTCCTCCTCCCTTTCATCTAATAAGCTTTCAGGTTCAGCAATTTCTTCTTCCATGGAGGTTCTAGCAGGCGGTGGTTCATCTATTACCTTAGCAGTCATAAAACTGTTCCCAAATAGGAAACCGAGTGAGCTATCCATAATGAAATAGTGATTGGAGAAGAGCTAGTCATAAAGGCAACTTAAGAAAGGAACTAATTTTTTTGTGTTTTTCAAATAAGAAAGCAAACAAGTAAAACTAACTTTTTTGTGTTTTTTTGAAGAAGAAAACAAGCAAACAAAGCAAAAAGAAACTAAGCAAAACAAAAACAACAAAGTAAAGAGATTGGTTATGAGGGACTCCCCTTGTGAAGATGTCCTTGACTCCCTGGCAACGGTGCCAGAAAATCTTGCTAGCGCGTGGTTGACATGGGAGTTTCTTCTTCTTCGTTCCCCGGCAACGGCGCCAGAAAATCTTGATGTGCTCGACTTTCGACGTAGAGCTCGTTGGGAACCCCAAGAGGAAGGTACGATGAATATAGCAGCAAGTTTTCTCTCATTTATGAAACCAAGGTTTAATCGAACCAGTAGGAGCAAGGAAACACCCCAAAGGTGTTACTAGCTGAGCTTTGGCAGGGCGCACTACTGGTGCTAGTAGCAACGTGGAGACCTGCACAACACAACCACAGAACTTTGTCCCCAACTTGCGATGAGGTTGTCAATCTCATCGTGTTTTGCAGAAAACAAAGGATTAAATGTATCAAATGGAAAGAAGTAAAAGTTTGCAGAAAGTAAACACAAAGTAGTAAAAGATTGTAGATTGTATGTAAAGTAAAAGGACCGGGATCCATAGTTCACTAGAGGTGGATCTCCTTAGATAGATAACATGCTGGGTGAACAAGTTACAGTGGGGCAATTGACAAACACCGAGAACGCAATACATGCATATACTAATCATCTTGACTCCTCCGAGACTTAATTGGGCAATACAACATAATACATAGACCGCCATCCAACTGCATCTATGACTAATAATCCACCTTCATGTTATCATCTGAACCCCCTCCAGTATTAAGTTGCAAGCAACAGATTATTGCTTTACGAACTGCATGTAAAGTAAACAATACGATTGTTCTATGAACAAAGGATTGTTGTTTTCTCCCTAGTAGCAACATCACATCTAGTACCTTAGAGATTTCTGTCACTTCCCCAGATTACCAGAGGCATGAACCCACTATCGAGCATAAATACTAACTCTTGGAGTTGCTAGCATCTACTTGGCCAAGATAGCTACTAACAACGGAAAGCATGCAAGATCTCAAATAACAAAGACATGATAGAATCAATAATCAATCTGAAATAGCATCTCAATATCCATCGAATCCCCGCAAACACAACATGTATGAATTACAAATAGATGATCTTGATCATGAACGGAGCTCACAAGATCTAAACATGAAAGCACGAAGGAGGAGAAACCAGCCATCTAGCTACTACATGGATCCGTAGTCCAAGGATGAACTACTCACGCATCACACCGGAGGCTTGCATGGTGATGAAGAAGGCCTCCAAGGTGAATGCCCCTCTCTGGCAGGGTGCCGGGAAGAGTTTCAGATCCCTCCCGATCTAGGTATGGAGATGACGGTGGCTATAGACTCTTTCGTGGATTTTTGATCGGGCACTTAGGGTTTTCATCCCGAGGGTAACTTATAGGCGGAAGGAGAGGCCGAGAGGGTGCCAGGGCTGGCCTCACCACCTCCTGGCGCGGGCCAGGCTGGGCCGTGCGGCCAGGTGGTGTGGTGGCCCCCTGGTCCTTGTCCGTCTCGTATTCTGGCACTTGATCTCTTCCGGAAAAATAGGCACTTTGGCTTTTGTCCCGTCCAATTCCGAGAATATTCATTTTCTGACTTTCCTAGAACCAAAAACAGCAGAAAACAGGCAGCTGGCATAGTGGCTCTTGTTAATAGGTTAGTCCAAGAAATCATATGAAAAGTACTCCAAAATTGGAATAAAACACAAGAAAGTGGATAAAACCAAGCATGGAACATCAAAAATTATAGATACATTTGCAATGTATCACCTATTCGTCCACATTCGGAGTTCCTCCCACATATACATAGTTAAGAATATTCATGATGATAATCTTTATCTTAGATCTTTACAATACTAGTGGTGTATTCTCTACTACCTGAGAACACTTTTTCCCTACTGCATTTCCAATCTCTCTGTACATACGTGATACTTACTTTCTGTATTAAGTTACTTTACTTTATTATTGCTCTTATACCTAAAACCCAAAAACACCTTTTTACACATTACTCGCATCTTACCTTGTTACTTAGAACTTTATCTAGCATTTCTATTGCAATATTTATTTCAAGAATCATTAGACTTCAGACTCCTTCTCCCTGTGCGATCGATATCTTTATTTCGAAACTAGCTACACATGATCTGTGCACTTGCAGCCATTAATGGTATTACTGCTGGGGCCCTTATGTCAGCCTCTCTGGCATGTTCTGGCTTGTGGGTCCCTGATGCAGCCTTGTATGTTCTGTCTAGTGGGTCCCCTATGCGAGCCTCTCTGTACAAGTATTTAAACTTTTTTCAAACCCACCCTCAAAACAAACTCCAGGGACGCTGCGTGCTGGTGTGTTCATGATGTCAGCCTCTCCGTAATGCGATATTGCTAGTAGAAAAAAATATAAACCTAAGATACGATTCGAACAAACGACCTTCAGATCAAATAAACGTAAACTGAGTGCGTTGCCACTACAACAAAGATATTTATAGAATAAATATCATTAAACTTTTATTAGTACTACAATTTATGTATTAGTCTTCTCAAAAATATTTTGTGTGTCTATGTTTATCTCTTTTAAAATATAAAAGGGCAGCGCTCCTGGCATCTCAATTTATAAAATGCCACATAATTGAGTATTTTCTTAAAAACATGGGTAGGCAGAGTTTTTTTATTTTGAGAGGTGGGGCCAATGCCCAAAAGGCTGAATTAAAAAGAGTTTGGATATTCTACATAGGCTGCTCTACGTGGGTTATACTCCGTAGGCTATGCTTCATGGGCTTCATTCTCAAATTTTACTGGGTTGTGCTCAATAGTCCCCTAACCTCTAAAAGGATGAATTAATATGTTGTCGGCTATGCTCCATGGGCTCCTTTCACAAATTTTATTGGGCTGTGGTCAACAGTCCCCTAACCCTCGAAAAAACCGAATAAAAATGTTCTGGGCTAAAGAGGGGGCGAATGAGCTACTAGATTTCTTCTCCTGGTTAATAAAAATTGCATTGTGATGTGCTCGGCCGGATTCGAAACAAAGACCTCAGAGAGGGAGGGGGAAAAGCGATAATTCTTACTGGCAGCTATTCATGTCAAAATTCAGTAGTACAGAATAAGGTAGAAAACTTATCAACAGATTCGAAGTTCATATTCAGGAGCACTTGACCAATTCAGCACCATTTCAAAAGTGACCAATTCAGCAATACAGAAAATGAAATACAATAGCAGTATAGAGAGAACCATTTATTGTTTCAGCTCTAAAAACCTTGTCATGCGATCAATTTGTCCTTTTCACCAAACACACTCGACCATTGGAGCAAGAAAAACTGACGATCAAGTCTGCTTTGAGTACCTTCTTCTCACATTAATGTCTGTGTGACCCCCGTATGCAACCCAAAATGCCCAAGTCTCATCTAGATTGTGACACGGCCATGTTTCAAAAGAATAGCAAGACTATCTACTACCCTTGATCTAAACAAGTACTAGTACATCAGTATTAGTTCCACAAAATGCTTTAGTAATAGCAACAAGAGGACATTTGAGAGATTCAGTAGCTTTCCTGCTTGAAATTCTATAGTAGTACAGAGAGCATCAGTTCTTGTTCCAGCTAAAAAAAACTTGGCACACAATTAGTTTGGCCTGTTCTCCGAAGAGACTATCGGAGCAAGCAAAATTCATGATCAAGTCTACTTCTGTGTGAATACCTCCTCCTTACGTCAATGCCTATGTGACCTCCCATATGCAACCCAAACTGCCCAAGACTAATGTAGATAATCGTGACAGTGCTAAGTTTCAAAAGAAAAGCAAGACAATCTGAAGCACTTCATCTAAACAAGTACTAGTACATCACAGTTCGTTCTACAAAATATCATACTAATAGTAATGATAGAGCATTTGAAAGATTCAGTAGCATTTGAAAGATCCAGCAGTACAACATAAGATCGTGAAAATATCAGACAGATTCCCGGTTGATATTCAGCAGCACTTGACAGAGTCAGCACAACATTCAAAGTGACTGATTGGCAGTACATAGATAGTGACCAAAAGAATTGACAGATTTAGCAATGCATACATTGAAATTCAATAGATGTAGCAAGGCCTAATTCAAAAGGAAAGCGAGACCATATTCTGCACTCGGCCGATCGATCTGAACAAGTACCGAATAAAACTTTTGATAGGTTAAGCAGCATTTTATAGATTTATCAGTACATAATAAGAAAGAAAAATATCGATAGATTCTCAGTTCACATTCAGCCGCCCTTGGACATATTCGGCAACATTTCAAAGTGGCATATTCAGTTTGCCCTTTTTTCTGAACACTCGTCATTGGAAGAAACAAAACTGATGATAAAGTGTGCTTTTGTGTGCATGCGTCCTTCTCACATCAATGCCTGTGTGTGACCTCCATAGGCAAGTCAAAATTCCCAAAGCCTTGTCTAGGTTATGAGTTTATGACAAGGCCAAGTTACAAAAGAAAAGCAAGACCATCTACTGCACTTTATCTAAACTGAGTTATCCTCTTACATAGTATTACGATTACTTATGGTAGTTTGGTTCTAGTCGCGGGCATTGGCGAAGCTTGGGATGAACCATAATGGAGTGTCTAGAGATTTCCATGCAATGTTGGTTGAGAAACCAACAACTTCTTCTTCATTATTTGGATTGAAGCAGCATATTTCAGGAAACGACGTATATCCAAGTCCTATTGCATGGTGGGAGGTGTATACACAGTTGCTTCTCATCAGATATCCTGGGGCAACATCTGCACTGCCTAGCGCAATGTTAATCGGATAGTTCAATCCAAGGAAAAGGGAATATGCTCCCAAGTCAGCAATCACTATCCATGGCTTAGGTGGATACAAGTAAGAAGTGTCCTTTGAGTACACCTTGCAACTAAACCCAGTAGCATAGGTGTCACAAGTGCGACCGCAGCGATCAACACTATGATCAACAACAGGATTGCCATGACCATAATAAGTACCGCCATAAAACTCCTCATCAGTACCACACACAGTATGGATAATAAGAAGGCGAGATTCATCTGCAGATATTGCTAGGAACCATAAACCAGGTTCGTGCTCGTCATCATCTATGGCATCAAGGTTGCCCTCCTCGAGGTAGTCGAAGATAGCGACAAGAGAGAAATCTAAATAATCCGCCGCAGCTATGGGAGCTCGGCAAATAGCAATCTTTTGGAGGAGAATAGGGCGATCATTATGCATGAATGTAAACGGATCGTTGGTGGGTACAAACTCATTGACTTGTGGGAGAGGAACGCGTTGATGGGTGTACACATTGACAAGATCCCACTTGCACTCGGACCCAACAGTGGCAATCCAATCTCCGTTGGCACCTACCCACTGCTTACCCATACAATTTGGGAACACAGCATCAGAGGAGAACCTGTCTAGCAGCGTCAGCTTGCATGTCGTGCCCTTTCCCTTGAAGTACTCGTTGCATTCCCATGGTTTCTTAGTCCGGTGAGAATGAAGAACACATGGGATGCCAAACGGCTGAGAAGCATGTAAAGTTGCACTATATTTTGCCGATTCAAGAAGATGTTTGGACAAACCGGAGAGGCTCGCGGCGGTGATGACGTCGCATCTGGTTATGAGTTCTTCAAGCAGGCCTTCGGTAAAAACATCCTAGAATAGCTCAGAATCATCACTGTCCTTGCTCGGTCCTGCCATCGCAAGGGAGCTGATGGAAGTTGGGACGGTGGCTTGGTTTGGTTTTCTGGAAAAGAGGGAAGATCGATGGCTGTAGGCAGGACAAGGAGAAGAACAAACACTCTCAAACTGTGCGGTGAACATGATCGTAAAGCAGCATTCTGGAGGAGAAGAATGGCGATGCTTGGCATAGATGTAGGGTAATGGGGAACTAGAAATAGAGCGTATAGGCGAGGTTGAATAAAATGAAAACGGACGCATGTTCCTCTACTCTAGTTTCCTTCAGAATAGTACTACTCTACTCCAGTTCCCTCCATAATAAATCTTTCTTGTAAAATGAAAATGGAGTACTACTGAGTACTACCTCTGTTTGGGATTATAAGGGCCTAGAGATTTTTTATATTGTTTGAAATTATAAGCTCTATCTCATTTATTAGTCTCTCTAGACTAATGCATGTTCTTATTTTTTCCTCACTTCTCTCATGCATGTAAAATTATTGGTGCATGTATAGATTAATGAGAGATAGTTATGGAGTGTCTTGGTCCTAACAACTTGGCCCTTTGGACTAATAATCCCAAACAGAGGTAGTACTTGAATGTAGGGGTAGCTGTAGGAGTAGCGATCCACCTGTAATAATAATTTCTCCCATTCTCAAGCTCTTTTGTGGTACTAGTTTCCAACAAAAAAAACTCTTGTGTACATATAGTAGGACATATTGCGATACATGGTTTTTGAAAGGCTGCCAAAAATTGTCCTTGTTTTAAAAAAAATCAAAGAAAAAATAATGAGTACTAATAACAAAAGAATGCACACAGCGTTCTCCTGCATGTACTACTTACCATGAAGATAAACATGAGTTCTAACAACTTTTTAAAGATAAACATGAGTATGAACATTCTTGGATTTCAAGCCAAACGACCAAGTTCAAGGCCATATCTACATCATACTTTATGCCGATGGTCCCTTATACAAGAATATGCATGGCGACAAATTTGGCCATATTTTGAAAGCTATCAAAGAGGAAGTAGTATGAAGAGTAGGGCCTGATCATCTTCTCTCTCAAGGATCCAAACCTGACTATTTTCTTTGCTAAATTATATGGTCCTTTATGCTAAATGTATGGACCTTATTGTAATTTTACCTTTTTAGGTCCTTGATATAAAATGTACTCGCACCATCTGTGTAAACTTCTAACCAAAAAGTGTAAATGGTGAAATTTGAACGAATTTAAGCTTAGTTGTCAACGAGTATGAAAATTCTTGAATTTCAAGCCAAACGACCAAGGTAAAGGCCATATAAACATCATACTTTATGGTGATGATCCCATGTCCAAGAATTAGCATGCTAATAGATTTGGACATATTGCGAAAACAATCGAAGAGGAAGTAGTATGAAGAGTACGGCTCGGTCAGTTGCTCTCTCGAGAAGGAGCCGTACATGACTGTTTTCCTTGCTTATTTTTAGGGCGGTGCTAAATGTATGGACATCGATGTAATTTTACTTTTTTGGGTCCTTGATGTAAAATGTACTTCCACGCCCCATGTAAAATTTTGACCTAAAAATGTAAGTGGTGAAATTTAGATGATTTTAAGATTACTTGTCAACGAGCATGAACATTCTTGGATTTCAATCGAACGACCAAGGTCAAGGCCATATAAACATCATAATTTATGTTGATGTTTCCATATCAGAGAATCTGCATGGCAAAAGATTTGGCCATATTTTGAAAACATTCGAAGAGTAAGTAGTATGAAGAGTTTTGCTTAGATTAGCTGGTCTCTCGAGAAGGAGCCGAAACAGAAAGTTTTACTTTGTAGGGTCCTTTGTGCTAAATGTATGAACCTCCATGTAATTTCCCTTTTTTGGTCCTTGATGTAAAATGTACTCCCGCCGACCTTGTAACATTCTAACCTAAAAGTAAGTGGTGAAATTTAAACGAATTTAAGCTTAGTTCGCAATGACTATGAACCATATTCTTGGATTTTCAAGACAAACGACCAAGGTCAAGGACATATCTACATCATACTTTATGCATATGATCCCATATCCAAGAATTTGCATGCCGACAAATTTGGCCATATTTTGAAAACAATCGAAGATGAAGTATTGTGAATAGTATGACTCGATCAGTTGCTCTGTAGGGAAGGAACCGAACCCGACTATTTTCCTTAATTTAAGTGTCCTTTGTGCTAAATGTACGGACCTCGATGTAATTTTCACTTTTTTAGGTCCTTGATGTAAAATGTACTTCCACGCCCGTGTAAACTTCTAACCTAAAAGTGTAAGTGGTTAAATTTGGACGATTTTAAGCTTACTTGTCAACGACTATGACCATTATTAGATTTCAAGCCAAACGACCAAGGTCAAGCCCATATCTACATCATACTTTATGCCCATGATCCCATATTCAAGAATTTTCATATCGACAAATTTGGACATATTTTGAAAATAGTCGAAGATGAAGTAGTATGAAGAGTGTGAGTCGATCAGCTACTCTCGTGAGAAGGAGCCGAACCTGACTATTTTCCTTGCTTAATTTAAGGGTCCTTTGTCCTAAATGTACGGACCTCGATGTAATTTCCCCCCTTTTTAGGTCTAAAAGTGTAAGAGGTGAAATTTAGACGGTTATTTTAAGCTTACTTGTCAACGAGTTTGAACGTTCTTGGATTTCAAGCCAAACGACCAAGGTTAAGGTCATATCAACATCATACTTTATATGACGATGATCCCATGTTAGAGAATTTGCATGGCAATAGATCTGGCCATGTTTTGGAAACAATCAAAGTGGAAGTAGTATCAAGAGTTTGGCTCAAATCAGCTAATCTCTCGAGAATGAGCTGAACCAGAAATATTTCCTTTTAGGGTCCTTTATGCTAAATGTATGTACCTTGATGTATTCTTTGCTTTTTTGAGGTACTTGATGTAAAATGTACTCCGATCGACCGTGTAAAGTCCTAACTTAAAAGTAAGTGGTGAAATTTAAACGAATTTAAGCTTAGTTGTTAATGAGTATGAATCATTCTTGTATTTCAAGACGAACGACCAAAGTCAAGGCCATATCTACATCATACTTTATGCTGATGATCCCATATTCAAGAATTTGCATATCGACAAATTTTGCCATATTTTGAAAACAATTTTGCTGATGATCAGCTACTCTCTCGAGAAGCAGCCGAATTCGACTATTTTGCTTGCTTAATTTTAGGATCCTTTTTGCGAAATGTATGGACCTCGATTTAATTTTCCCCCTTTTTAGGTCCTTATTGTAAAATGTACTCCCCCCGACCGTGTAAAATTCAAACCTAAAAGTAAGTGGTGAAATTTAAATGAATTTCATCTTATAGTTGTCATCGAGTATGAACATTCTTTGATTTCAAGCCGAACGACCACAAGGTCAAGGCCATATCTCTACATCATACATTATTCTGATGATCGAGTATCCAACAATTTACATGGCAACTAATTTGGCCATATTGTGAAAACAATTAAAGAGAACGTAGTATGAAGAGTATGGCTCGATCAGCTGCTCTCTCGAGAAGAGCCGAGCCTAATTGTTTTCTTTGCTCAATTTTACGGTCCTTTGTGCTAAATGTAGGGACCTCGATGTAATTTTCCCTTTTTAGGTCCTTTATGTAATGTAATTTATGCTGATGATCCCATATCGAAGAATTTGCATGCTGAAAATTTGGGCCATCTTTTGAAAACAATCAAAGATATTAAAAAATAATCAATTTAAACTTTCCAAGTGATAGGAATTTATTTTCTGAAAAGCAAGTTAGAAGAATTTATTTTCTTTTTTCTGTTAAAAATATAAAGAGCGAGAAGAGACTATCTGAGCATAGAGGAGGCGACGAGCGAGCTGCGAAGAGGAGGATTTGAAGGCGGTGCAATGTCAAAGGAAAGATAGGATGGGTTCCTAACACGAGGTACAGGGTACAGTGAGTAGAGTAAATTTCAGGATCACAATATATATGCACGCAAAATAAATTATGTTTTCTCTCTCCTTCACTCCCTCATCACCACCCCACAACCCGTCCGGCTGATCTCTCCCTCGTCCACAACGTGGCGCTTCGCACGCGCGTCGACCACCGACCTGCCTTCTATCAGCGGCTCCGTGTTTGTGTCTGGCGTGTTCGTCAGCTGCGTTGGTGAGAACCATTTTGGTCCTTGGCGACAAAAAGTATTAATACTATAGTACAATAGAGTAGCAATTAAAACTTCCCTGGTTTCGAAATTTTCACTTCCTTCACAAACATCCATGGGGAAGGATATTCAAAAGATCGCCATTCGATGTAATACTAGTACAAGTACGAGTACTACTTAAGTGCTGGTCAAGGGATTGGTTGATCTGGCCAGCCAAAAAAACAAAAACATCCTATCGCATTGGATGCTCACCATTATGATCTGGCCAGCCTTCCTACTCTGCACTACTCCACCCCCATACCCTAGGAAGAGGAAGCACCAAGCACACCCGCAACAAGCTAGTTCGAAGGTGAGGAGCGCTCCTTTTTTCCTAGTGAAGCAAGTAGTACTCCCTCCTTCCCAAGTTAGGACGCATATTACTTCTAGTCAGAGTCAAATTTAATAAACTTTGACTAAGTGTACAACATCAACTTAATGTTTAGAATCATCATGAACTATATTTTCATATTATATGCATTTGTCATTAGAAAAGTCAGTATGTTTTTACATATAGTTGGTCGAACTTGATAAAGAATGACTTTGACCAAACCTAATATCCGTCCTAATTTTGGTAAGAGGAAGTAGTATGAAGAGTATGGCTCAATCAGTTGCTCTCTCGAGGAGCCGTACCCGACTATTTTACTTTCTTGGTTTTAGGGTCCTTTGTTCTAAATGTATGGACCTCGATGTAATTTTCCCTTTTTTAGGTCCTTGATGTAAAATGTTGTCCCACCATCCATGTAAAATTCTAACCAAAAAGTGTAAGTGGTGAATTTAAACGAATTTAAGCTTACTTGTCAACGAGTACAAACATTCTTGGATTTCAACCAAATGACCAAGGTCAAGGCCATATCAACATCATACTTTATACCGATGGCCTTATATGAGATAATTTGCATGGGAACAGATTTTGCCATATTTTGAAAACAATCAAAGAGGAAGTAGCATGAAGAGTTTGGCTCAGATCAGCTAATCTCTCGAGAAGGAGCCGAACTAAAAAGTTATCCTTTTACGGTCCTTTGTGCTAAATGTATGGACATCGATGTAATTTTCCCTTTTTTAGGTCCTTGATGTAAAATATGCTCCCACCAACCGTGTAAAATGCTAACCTAAAAGTAAGTGGTGAAATTTAAATGTATTTAAGCTTAGTTGTCAACGAGTATGAACTTTCTTAGATTTCAAGCCAAACGACCACAAGGTAAAGGCCATATCTCTACATCGTACTTTATGCGGATGATCCCATATCCAAGAATTTGCATGCTGATAGATTTGGCCATATTTTGAAAACAATCGAAGAGGAAGTAGTATGAAGAGTATGGCTCGATGAGCTACACTCATGAGAAGGAGCCGAACCCAACTGTTTTCCTTGCTTAATTTTAGGGTCCTTTGTGCTAAATGTATGGACCTTGATGTAATTTCTGCCCTTTTTAGGTCTAAAAGTGTAAGTGGTGAAATTTAGATGATTTTAAGCTTACTTGTCAACGAGTATGAACATTCTTGGATTTCAAGCCTAACGACCAAGGTCATCAAGGAAATATCAACATCATACTTTATGCTCATGATCCCATGTTAGAATATGTGCATGGCAACAGATTTGGCCATGTTTTGAAAACAATCGAATAGGAAGTAGTATTAAGAGTTTGGCTCAGATTAGCTGATCTCTCGAGAAGGAGTCGAACCATAATTTTTTCCTGTTAGGGTCCTTGATGCTAAATGTATGGACCTCGATGTAATTTTCCTTTTTTGAGGTACCTGATGTAAAATGTACTCCCATCGACCATGTAAAGTCCTAACCTAAATTTAAGTGGTGAAACTGAAATGAATTTAAGCTTAGTAGTCAACGAGTATGAACCATTCTTGTATTTCAAGACGAACCACCAAGGTCAAGGCCATATCTACATCATACTTTATGCTGATGATCCCATATCAAAGAATTTGCATGGCGATAGATTTGGCCATATTTGGAAAACAATTGAAGATGAAGTAGTATGAAGAGTATGGCTCGATCAGCTACTCTCGTCAGAATGAGCCGAACCCAACTGTTTTCCTTGCTTAATTTTAGGGTCCTTTGTGCTAAATGTATGGACCTCGATGTAATTTCCCCCCTTTTTAGGTCTAAAAGTGTAAGTGGTGAAATTTAGATGACTTTAAGGTTACTTGTCAATGAGTATGAACATTCTTGGATTTCAAGCCGAACGACCAAGGTCGTCAAGGCCATATCAACATCATACTTTATGCTCATGATCCCATGTAAAAGAATGTGCATGGCAACAGATTTGGCCATGTTTTGAAAACAATCAAAGAGGAAGTAGTATTAATAGTTTGGCTCACATTAGCTGATCTCTCAAGAAGGAGTCGAACTAGATTTTTTTCCTTTTAGGGTCCTTTATGCTAAATGTATGGACCTCGATGTAATTTTTTCTTTTTTGAGGTCCTTGATGTAAAATGTACTCCGATCTACCATGTAAAGTTCTAACCTAAAAGTAACTGGTGGAATTTAAACGAATTTAAGCTTAGTTGTCAATGAGTATGAACCATTCTTCTATTTCAAGATGAACCACCAAGGTCAAGGCCATATCTATATCATACTATATGCTGATGATCCAATATCCAAGAATTTGCATGCCGACAAATTTGGCCATATTTTGAAAACAATCGAAGATGAAGTAGTATGAAGAGTATGGCTCGATCAGCTACTCTTGTGAGAAGGAGCTGAACCCGACTATTTTCCTTGCTTAATTTTAGGGTCCTTTGTGCTAAATTTATGGACCTCGATGTAATTTTCCCCTTTTTAGGTCTAAAAGTGTAAGTGGTGAAATTTAGACCATTATTTAAGCTCACTTGTTAATAAGTATGAACATTCTTGGATTTAAAGCAGAACGACCAAGATCAAGGCCATATCAACATCATACTTTATATGCTGATGATCCCATGTCAGAGAATTTGCATGGAAACAGATCTGGCCATGTTTTGGAAACAATCGAAGAGGAAGTAGTATCAAGAGTTTGGCTCAGATCAGCTGAACTTTCGAGAAGGAGCCGAACCAAATTTTTTTCCTTTAGGGTCCTTTATGCTAAATGTATCGACCACGATGTATTTTTTGCTTTTTTGAGGTCCCTCATGTAAAATGTAATCCGATCGACCGTGTAAAGTTCTAACGTAAAAGTAAGTGGTGAAATTGAAACAAATTTAAGCTTAGTTGTCAACGAGTATGAACCATTCTTGTATTTCAAGACGAACGAACAAGGTCAAGGCCATATCTACATCATACTTTATGTTGATGATTCCATATTCAAGAATTTGCATACAGACAGATTTGGCCATATTTTGAAAACAATCGAAAGTGAAGTAGTATGAAGAGTGTGGCTCGATCAGCTACTCTCTCGAGAAGGAGCCGAACCCGACTATTTTGCTTGCTTAATTTTAGAGTCCTTTGTGCTAAATGTATGGACCTTGATGTAATTTCCCCCTTTTTAGGTCTAAAAGTGTAAGTGGTGAAATTTAGACGATTATTTTAAGCTTACTTGTCAACGAGTATGGACATTCTTGGATTTCAAGCTGAACGACCAAGGTCAAGGCCATATCAACATCGTACTTTATATACTGATGTTCCCATGTTAGAGAATTTGCATGGCAACAGATCTGGCAATGTTTGAAAACAATCAAAGTGGAAGTAGTATCAAGATTTTGGCTTAGATCAGCTAATCTCTCGAGAAGGAGCCTAACTAGTAATTTTTCCTTTTAGGGTCCTTTATTCTAAATGTATGGACCTCGATGCAATTTTTGCTTTTTGGAGGTCCCTGATGTAAAATGTACTCCAATCGACCGTGTAAAGTTCTGACCTAAAAGTAAGTGGTGAAATCGAAACGAATTTAAGCTTAGTTGTCAACGAGTATGAACCATTCTTGTATTCCGAGACGAATGACCAAGGTCAAGGCCATATCTACATCATACTTTATGCTAATGATCCCATATTCAAGAATTTGCAAACCGCCAAATTTGGCCATATTTTGAAAACAATCGAAGATGAAGTAGTATGAAGAGTGTGGCTCGATCAGCTACTCTCTCGAGAAGGAGCCAAACCCGACTACTTTTCTTGCTTAATTTTAGGGTCCTTTGTGCTAAATGTGTGGACCTTGATGTAATTGTCCCCCTTTTTAGGTCCTTGTTGTAAAATGTACTCCCACTGACCGTGTAAAATTCTAACCTAAAAGTAAGTGGTGAAATTTAAAGGAATTTCAGCTTATAGTTGTCAAACAAGTATGAACTTTCTTTGAATTCAAGCCAAATGACCACAAGGTCAAGTCCATATCTCTACATCATACTTTATTCTGATGATAGAGTATCCAAGAATTTGCATGGTGATAGATTTGTCCATATTGTGAAAACAATCGAAGAGAAAGTAGTATGAAGAGTATGGCTCGATCAGCTACTCTCTTGAGAAGGAGCCAAACCTGATTGTTTTCTTTGCTCAGTTTTAGGGTCCTTTGTGCTAAATGTATGGACCTCGATGTAGTTTTCCCTTTTTTAGGTCCTTGATGTAGAATGTACTCCCACCGACCATGTAAAATGCTAACCAAAAAGTAAGTGGTGAAATTTCAACGAATTTAAGCATAGTTATCAATGAGTATGAAAAAATCTTGGATTTCAAGCCAAACGACCACAAGGTCAAGGCCATATCTCTACATCATACTTTATGTTGATGATCCCATATTCAAGAATTTGCATGGCGACAGATTTGGACATATTTTGAAAACAATCGAAGAGGAAGTAGTATGAAGAGTATGGCTCGACAAGCTACTATCTTGAGAAGCAGCCGAACCCGACTGTTTTCTTTTTTAATTTTAGGGTCCTTTGTTCTAAATGGATGGACCTCGATGTAATTTTCCCTTTTTTAGGTCCTTTATGTAGAATGTACTTTATGCTTATGATCCCATATCCAAGAATTTGCATGCCGACAAATTTGGCCATCTTTTGAAAACAACCAAAGATTTTAAATACAAAAAATAATCAATTTAAACTTTACAAGTGACAGGAATTTATTTTCTGAAAAGCAAGTTAGAAGAATTTATTTACTTTTTTCTGTTAAAAAAATAAAAAGGGAGGAGAGACTATATGAGCATAGAGGAGGTAGCGAGAGAGAGCTGCGAAGAGGAGGATTTGAAGACGGTGCAATCTTAGAGCAAAGATGGGATGGTTTCCTGACATGAGGTACATGGTACAATGAGTAGAGTAAATTTTAGGACCACAATATATATGTATGCAAAACAAATTGTGTTTTCTCTCTCCTTCACTCCCTCATCACCACCCTACACCCCGGCCGGTTGATCTCTCCCTCGTCCACAACATGGCGCTGTGCACGCGCGTGAACCGACGACCTGCCTTTTGTCGGCGGCTCCATGTCTGTGTCTGGCATGTTAGTCGGCTGCGTTGGTGGGAACCATTTTGGTCCTTAGCGGCAAAATTTATTACTACTACTCCCTCCGACCCAAATTAATTGACTTGCATTTATCAGATTCGAATGCATCTAGCACTAGGACATGTTTAGATACATCCGAATCTAGACAAATTCGAATCAAGTAATTTGAGGGAGTACAATAGAGTAGCAATTCAAACTTTCTCGGTTTCGAAATTTTCACTTCCTTCACAAACATTCGAGGGGGAGGATATTCTATAGATCGCCACGCAGTACTACTACTACTACTACTACAGGGTATAGTGAGTAGTACCAAAAGAAAATTTTTTTGGTGATAGTACCAAAAGAAAGGATGTCCCAAAAGAAACTTCATTCAACCATTAACATAACAGCACGCATTTACATATATAGGACTCGCTGCTGAACTAGTGCAGGTCCGGCGCCTCCTAGCACCTAGTCTGTGCCGGAAGCGGTAGCTCGTGACATCGGCACCAACGCCATCTCCAGCAACACAGCCGGCTCCTGACTCATCGGCACCTCCGGATAACACGGCGATACCTCTTGAGCCATCGGCGGCACCTCCGGATAAGGCGGCGGTACCTTCGGAGCCATCAGCGGCACCTCTAGAGCCATCGTCAGCTCCGGGAGGACACTGTGGATGGAGTTTCCATTGTTGGGGAACCGGTCCCAGTAGTTGGTGAAAATGTTGGCGCCGATGAACACCACCATATCACAGGCGCAGTGGAAGGCCTGGCCATAGAGGAGACTGGCGTCCCTGAAGTTGACGAACTTGACCTTCAACGTCCCATCCGAATTGTCGTGGAGGTGGTACATACGGTACTCGCGGCGACCCTGTCTAGAATCGAGGAAGGCGCACACCATCTGCCACGGTGTTCTCTGCGGGGAGAAGGCCTAAATGTGCAGGGCATTGTCCTCCTGTGCGGCAATGTTGGGGTCTTTGCGCTCTGCTATGGTGGGTGGCAGCCAGAAGGTGGCCATGGATGACAGACGAGGACGGAGATGGTTGTTGGAAGCGGGGGATTAGAGATGGATTAGTGTGGGGAAGGGGAGATGATAAATAGGAAGGAGATGATCTCAGATTAATGTGGAAGATTACCGAAGAGAGGGGACAACCAATGTCACTGATGAAGCTGATGCGTGTGGCAAATATCGATGATGACGACTAGGGTAAGCGATTGGACGGAATGCTGGCTCTGCTTCCCGTACTCAATGGCCCAGTCATAATTTTGTGCAGCGTCCAAGGCGACCGCGACCTCCCCAATTTGTGGGCCCTACGTGGATGATTGATTGATGGGTGAAAACAAATTGATAAAGTTAGCTCTTTCCTACTCCCTCCGGTCCTATTTTTACTTTATTACTCAATATACCCCGCTTCATTGGAAGTTGATATGAATACCATCGAACTTGTATCTTAAGGAGGCATTCGAGAAAGCAAGAAGGATCCTGACAAGCTACTGTACTTATACTACTAGCCACTATTTATAGCAACTAGTACTAGTAGTAGTACTCAAGTATTAATCATGTTTGTATTATTAGTACTCAGCTTTTGGTGCCTAGTCAATCAGGTACTGCTGGCAAGGCGAGCAAGGACTCCTTACACCACAAATTTTTTGCCTTGTTTAAAAAATGCTCCTCCACCCCAAATTCTGTCTCGTCGCTGCCTTTCGTGAGAGAAAAGGCTCCTGGATGAAGAAGAATCATCCTCTCCCTCTCCTCCTCAATGCGACGTTGGCTGCAATGCTCCACTCATGAATATGTGCCTGGCACTTGTTTAGGTGGGAAGCATCACAACAGTCACTTCTTCCATCCCATGTAAGCTTCCGTGCAATGCAGTACAACCGTGCAGGCGCAGCAGTGTAGAGAAAGTTGGGGCCCATGGTGGTCCATCCCAACTTTCCTTCTGTTTGCTAGGTGGTGGTCCAGCCCAAAAATGAGCTCTGACTGGATGTTTTCTTTCTCTTCCATATTACGCTGCTCTTCATAGTGCTAAATAACTTAGGATAGTAAAACTTTCACATGCTACTATAGTACCTTCAAAGTGTATTGGGTAATAACATGTGTCTAGTGTCATGTTACTTAGGCCTACTTGTAGGAATATCTCATATCTCATGGATGAAGGAGAATCATCCTCCCTCTCTCCTCTTAAATGCAGCATTGGCTACTCTGCTCATGCATTGGTGAATCTATGACTTTAATGGGACTTGTTCAGGTGGGTAGCATCACAGCAGTCACCTCTTCCTCTCTTTTTTGGCGAATCACAATCACCACCTCTTCCTTCCTATGGAGTACGGAGTAGTACAGCCATGCAGGCATAGCAGTGCAGAAGTTGGGACCCTTGGTTGTCTAGCCCAACTTTCCTTCTATTTGCCTCGTGCTTCCACCCATATTTTAGGCTTCTCAAGTGCCAAATAACTTAGACTAGTAAAACTTTCACATGTATCTAGTGTCCTGCAAGGCCTAATTAATTAGGTTATAGGAGTAGCTCATATGGAACTTGGTTTCGTTGACTCGACTCCACCACAATCTATAGGATTCAAAGGATTTCCAAAGGAATTTTATAGAATTCCAATCCATAGGAATTTTTTCAACAGAATCTGTTTGTTTCAAAGGAATAAATCCTACAAAACTCCTATGCATTGCTTCCCTACACTACAATCCTTTAGGATTTATAACAAGAGGTGAGATCTATTGGGAAAATTCATATGTGTCTATGACTGATACATTGCAAATATATCTATAATTTTTTATGTTCCATGCTTGGTTTTATCTACTTTCTTGTGTTTTGTCCACACTTTGGAGTACTTTTCATATGATTTCTTGGACTAACCTATTAACAAGAGCCATAGTGCCAACTGCCTGTTTTCTGCTATTTTTGGTTCCAGGAAAGTCAGAAAATGAATATTCTCGGAATTGGACGGGACAAAAGCCAAAAATCCTATTTCACCAGAAGACTCCCAGAGCCAGAATATGAGACGGAGTGGGGTTGCGGCCCAGCCACACCACCTGGCCGCGCGGGCTAGGCCTGGCTGCGCCAGGGGGTGGTCTGGCTGCCCTAGACACCCCCTCAGTCTCCCTCTTTGCCTATAAGAAGCCTTTTGACCTAAAAACTCTAGGGGGTTCGATGTTTTTCCAGAAAGAGTTCTGCTCTGCCGCCACCACCAGATTCCACGAAACAGCACCAGAAACTCCATTCTGGCACCCTGCCGGGATGGGGAATTGGAGGAGATCATCGCCATCATCATCACCATCGCTTCTCCATCGACCATCCATGTTTCCCCCATCTATGAGTGAGTAATCCCCCGCTGTAGGCTATGGGGATGGTATGGATTGGATGAGATCATTCATTTAATAGCATCAGATTGTAAGGGCATGGTGCCTAGTATCTTCTATTAGTGCTTTATGACTTTGTTGCGACTTGTTATGCTTAATGCTTATCATTAGGGCCCGAGTGCCATGATTTCAGATCTGAACATGTTATTGATTGATTATGATAGTATTGTTTCTGGTCTTATCTGCAAGTTGTATACACACGCTGTTGTCCAGAACCAATGGCCCCGAAGTGACAGATATCGGGATAACCGGAGGGAATGGCTTAGATGTCAGGATCACATGTGTTTATGTAGTGTTAATGCTTTGCTCCGGTGCTCTATTAAAAGGAGCACCTTAATTGCCAGTAGTTCCCTTGAGGCCCCGCTGCAAACGGGTTGGCAGGACAAAAGATGTTGTGCAAGTTCTCATTGCGAGCACGTATGACTATATATGGGACACATGCCTAGGATTATCTAGTACTTGGATCCTTTATCTTATTTATCTGCAATTGCCCTATGTTCTGATTGCTATGTGAATTGTCTTGTCCATGCGACGCCCGTCCATCCATCCCTATGCCTACCACTGCTGTTACTGTTATCGTTTACTTTACTACTGCTGTTACTTTACTATTCCTACTACAAAACTGTTGCTACTGATAAATTGTTGTGAGCAAGATTGTTTCCCGGTGCAGCTGAATTGACAACTCAGTTGTTAAGGCTTATAAATATTCTTTGGCTCCCCTTGTGTCGAATCAATAAATTGGGTTCCTCTTCCCTCGAAAATACTGCGATACACCCCCTATACTTGTGGGTCATCAAGACTATTTTCTGGCACCGTTGCCGGGGAGCATAGCTTTATTTATCAAGTTCACTTGGAATCACTATTTTTCAAGCTTAGTTTATTTCCGCCTTGTTTGCTTGTTTCTTTATCAAAAAATACAAAAAAAATTAGTTCCTACTCTAGTTGTTACTTTCGTTGGTCTGTTATTGTCTTGCTTTATCATGCTCTCTATCAATGGTTGGTTTCTTTGAAACTGAATCTTATTGGCAAGGTGGGTTCACGGAAGATGAAAAATATTATTATAAGAAACACCGCTTGTCACAAAAAGGGAAACACTTATGGTAACAAATTGATAAATTGTATACCATTGCTAGAAACATGTGCTCTACTTATAATGTTACTTATTTCTTTGATAAATCTTGTTGCTAGCCGAGGTATAAACACCTCCCTTTTCAATGTGAGTATAATGATAATGTCACCATATCTTCTTACGTTAAAGGAAATTATGACTTTTATGATGTGGAACAAATTGAAGAATTTATTGCTTGGAAGGGTGCATTTGAACTTGCTAGTTTGCTTGAAAATATTGATGATTCACCTTATAAATATAAGGTTTATGATATACTTAGATTTTGCTTTGATAATTACAAGGAAGAAAATGGCTATATTCTTGAATATATTAATAGATGCTTTCCATAAATGGAAGAGACTAATGCCTTGCAGGATCCTATGGAAGAAGAAATTGATGAACCTGAAAGCTCATTAGATGATAAAGAGGAGGAGAGTGATGAACAAAAGGAGGAAGAATGGATTAGCTACCCATGCCTACCTTCTAATGAGAGTAACTCTTTATCCCTTACATTATTTGATTGTCCCCCATGCTTACTAAAGGAGGATGAATGTTATGCTCATGTTATCTATGATAATCCCTTATTTGTGCTTAACTTAGATTTACATGGTATTAAAGAGTTTTGCTTAGAAAATGTTTATGATAAAGCTCTAGACGATGATCCTATATTGAATGATCAGCCATCTTGTTATAGAATTGTTAAAAGTGGGATTGAAGGTTTTAATCCCACTATTTTTGAGCTTGATAAAAATTATGTGTTTATAGATCATGAAAAGCATGCTTTATGTGATATTTATATTGTTGAGTTTATTCATGAGGCTACTGAAAATTATTATGAGAGATGAAAATATGGTTGTAGAAGTTTTCATGGTATTGAAACACCTCTCTATGTGCTGAAAGTTTTGAAGTTACTCTTCTCTTATCTTCCTATACCTGTCACTTTGTTCTTTATGAATTTATTTTCATACAAGATTCCTATGCATAGGAAGTGGGTTAGACTTAAATGTGTTTTGAATTTTCTTCTTGATGCTCTCTTTTAGTTCAATTCATATTTCTTATGTGAGCATCTTCTCAAACTATCATGCCTAACTTAAAGGCGTTAAAGAAAAGTACTTATTGGGAGATAACCCAAAAGTTTTAGATGAGTATTGGAAGTTATTACTTCAGTAATAACCGCTCCTTATCCTTTTTATTTACTTTTTGTGCCAAGAGTAACCTCTAATGAGAGAGAAGTAATCGTTGGGAATGTTGCTGTCTTGAAACAGATTTCTGTGCTTCACCGTGAAAATTCGTGTAAAATCTCTGTACGTCCTTTTGAGGCGTGAATTTTTGTGCTTCTACCCCATGTTGTTATCTAACTTTCGCTAGTTCAAAACTTTTATATTTGATCAACAGAAGGTCTTCGAAAAAATTCATCTTTACCTGCTGGTCTGTTTTGACAGATTTCTGCCATTATTTGCATTTGCTTCTTGTTGGTTCCTTTTTGAGTTCTTTTGGGGAATTGAGATTTTTGAGGGAAGTTCTTCAGTATCTAGTGTTTTAATGGAAGTTTTATTGGTGTTAGAACTAAACCTAAAGACCTATTATCTTGAGTGCACTAATGTTGCTAATAAAGATTGTGTGAAGTTTTGTATGAAGGAAAAATTTCAGGTGTATGGGAGGAATGAGTAATGAGATCAAGGATGGACTAAATCTCAAGCTTGGGGATGCCACGCGTGTCACCCCAAGAAAAATCCAAGAAGTACAAGCGTCAAAGCTTGGGGATGCCCAAGGCATCCCCTTCTTCATCAATAAAAAATTCCAGGTTTCTTCCAAACACTTCATTTTTATTGTTTCATGCACAGTTGTGTTGTTATTGGAGCATCTTCTTTTTCATTTTCATTTTGGTTTTTCATTTGCTTGGTTTTCTTAGTTTGCTTAATAAATTGGTTGTACCTCCTCTTTCATACATTAGTTTTTAAATAGTTTGGTTTGGTTTGGAAAAGAGTAGGAAAGTTCATGCTTAAGTGGTAAAGAGAGCTTGTTTTTGACTGTGGCCTATGCTTTGTCATGCCATACTTGATATTGTTTTGGCTTTATGCTTCGTATTCTTTGTTATAGCATGACTTGTTATAAACAATTGAGATTGCTTAATGTGCCTTGGATGAACCATGCGTTGTTTTAGCATATTAAAGCTTAATGTGCCTATGCTTTATTTGGGTTGACTTGGCGCATGCTCACACCATGTTATGACTATCCCAAGTCACCATAGCCTTTATGACCCTTTAGTTTTCAACTTGTAGTATCACTTTATGCTTTGATCAATGATGTTTTGTCGCTCTGCATGATTATGGCCATTATTGCTCTCATAGTTTGTCGCTCCCAGTCTTTTGCTAGCCTCCGTAACCAAGTATGAGTTTCACTCATGCATCCAACTCCCTAAACCAAGTTATTCCAAAGATTCCACCATACCTACCTATTATCATATCCTATTCCAAGTATATTCATGCGTTTGTTTACCTTCCAAATTAAACTTGTTATGAGAAAACTAGTGATTAAAGCTCTCACAAACTTGATGGCACACTTTACTTTGTTGCCCTTAATAAACTTGAACCATTGTGTCGTCTATGTTGTATATGCTTGCATTTATTTGTTGGGGATTAGCAGAACCATGCTTTCAAGGGGAATGCTTTCAACATTGCACGGGTACTTTGTACCTAGTTGATATCATGCTCTTTTGTCTATGGATGTCGTCGGTGTGAAATGAAAGGGGAGATTGTAAGTCCATGGAGTTATGTATATGTGTTAGAGAAACGCCTGGGCCGCTGGTCTAATCCATGCTGACATGGTGGAAACCTGCAGCGTAACCATAATGAGATGTCTATGAAGCATTCTTCTTATAAAAAAAGAATATTATATAGAGAAAAAAGAGAAAAAGAGAAAAAAAGAGATTATGAAAAGAGGAAAGAGAGAAAAAAGCACCATATTCCCATGGTAAATAAGAAGATTGCTGAGATGCTCGTTGTCTGCTTGCCTTGTCATTTTGATATGGGGATTCTTCCGTATCATCGGGCAAGGGGTACCCGTTGGCGGTTCTCTATGATACACATGTACTTACGATGAAAAGAACTTACCGGTGACTAACCTTGAGTAGCATGAGGAGCGGCCCTCATATTCAAGGGACATGAGATTTCTAACTTATACTTCGTCAAGCATGTACACCATAGTTTGTTCACTTTAACCTTAATCACTTCAAGATGCTTATGATAGGGGAAATGAGAGCTGAAAGCTATTAAGTACCATAATTTTAGGAAGCTCTTTATGAAACTTGAATTCCTACTTCCTTCTATGAAGGCCTTTCTTCCACTTATGTATTGAGTCTCCACCTTCTATCTTTATGCACCTACTTTGAGAGCATAGTGGCCATTCTTAGTTCTATGTGCATTGTCCCAAGACTTGTTGACTGATGCATACCTTGATATTGCTTGTTTTAAACTATTTGTATCTAGTCATTCTTATAAACTTTGAAGGTTTCCTATGCATTTATATTTGCTACTCTATGAGGGACAAGCTGAATACTACTATGTTATGTTTTCTTTATGTGAAACAAACAAGCGTCTTGCAAAGCATTGTTATTCATGAATCTTTTGTTTGTGCCTTTTCATGTTGCATCATAGTTTATTTGTATTATTACTAGAACTTTGTCTTTCATGTTATGATTGAAGTACTATGATCCCAGCTTTGAATGTTTTACAAATACTTTGATCAAGTTTATGATGGTGCATTTCACTTCAAAAATTATTCTTTATTTTTATCACTTACCTACTCGAGGACAAGCAGGAGTTAATCTTGGGGATGTTGATACATTGCAAATGTACCTATAATTTTTGATGTTCCATGCTTGGTTTTATCTACTTTCTTGTGTTTTGTCCACACTTTGGAGTACTTTTCATATGATTTCTTGGACTAACCTATTAACAAGAGCCACTGACATGGGTATACCCTACAGGTACTTGAGTTTGGTATATACGGCCTGAATATAATGGAGGCCCATAGTGTCTCCAAGGCCCAAATGAAGAACTCGAGTAACCTACGGACTCTCGATTGCTTGAAGAATAAGAAAAAGCTAAAGATAGAATGTTCAAAGGGGAAAACCCTAACCTGTAACCGACTCGACCTGCTACCCGAGACCTAGCCTATCTGTATAAAGCCTAGGAGGGGGCGGCGAGAAGGACACACGCAACCCTAGTTTCCACAACCCTCGCCAGATTGCATCTCCGCACCATTGTAATCCTCGATTTCTTCAATAATTCCACGAGCAGACAAGTAGGAGTAGGGACCTCTACGAGGCCTGAACCTGGGTAAATCTTCGAGTCCCCTGTGTGCTTGTTTGCTAGCAGATAGATGTCTCCAGCGCTCCCTCCTTCTCCAAAACCCAAGTCCATAATCATGGGCATTGATGAGTTAAACCCTCGTCAATTGGCGCCGTCTGTGGGAAGTGGGAGTGCTGATGTTGCGGCTTCTTCGGCCCCATCAACCGCTATCTACAACTCCGCAACAGTGGAGATTCGCCAGCTCTTCGGCGCGTTTGACTTCACCGTCCACACGCCGGCCACTCGCCCGGCTTTCGAGTCTGTGGGCGACGAAATCAGCTTGGCGACTGGGAGCTTCCGCTTCCAAGTTGGTCAGATGGGCACTCTTCGCCTGCCTGAACAGCCGATGGCACCATCGATTGCTCCAGCATCATGGTTTCCTCCACCGATCGGCACCCTCAGTGAGCTCAACGCCTCGACAATAGTCGAGAATACGGTCAGCGATAGCAGTCGTGAATCCGATCTGAGCGATCTGGCAACTGAAGATGGAGCCTACGGTTCCGGATCTGAAAGTTGTGGGAGCAGCAGCTTCCCCAACCACTTCATGTGCGCCGTCATCAACGCAGGTGACACCTCCGCCAATCGCGACAACACGGGCAACAGTGGACATGGAGCCGACCCGCCAAACGGTGGACCACCCAATGGCAGCCCTACTAACGACGCCCCATCAACAACGGAGGGGCAACCGAACCCCCCACCATGATCAACGAGCAAACTGGCGAACGCGTCGTGATCAGGCTCAACAATCTCGAGTGGGATCATTGCCGCGAAGCCCTACGAGGCCACCCTCTACCCTTCGGCTCCCCGCAAGAACTGCTGATGGGTTACCATTGGCTCCTTAAAAAGGAATACAAGCGCCAACTACAAACAATCACGCAACTCGACGCGTGTAAGAAGGCAGCTGACGAATCAAGCCTTCAACGAGCTGGACTCTCTTCACACGGAGGATCCTCCTCTAGGTGCAACAAGTACATTGCCAACAAGAGAAAATCTCGACTCGCCCACCTCACCGAACAAGAACGTGTAGAAGCTTCCAAAGTCCTCGACTTCGGTTCCATGACGGTGGATACACGTGGCAACATGCTCCCGAAAATGCCGCAAGCCGCGGTAACGGCGACCACCATGTACCTCCTCAACAACCAGCCGCCAGATGGAGACCCTCGAGCCGCCATGCACCGATCTACGATCGCAGGCTTGGGGTTAATCGAGGCCTCCCTTGACAAAGAGCCAACATCGGAACCGAAGAAAGGCAAGGCTCTAGCAAAACGCTACTCCTCGCCCTCATCTAGCAACGACAGTCACGATCTGTCTCGATGTCGCTGCTCACGGCGACACGACCATGACTATGACGCGCGTGATGACCTCACGTAGCGCAAGATTGAGAAATCAAGGGCGCGACGCGCCCGGTCGACTGACTCAGAGGACGAAGACGTGGAGCTCTATGGCGCTAGATGCTTCAGCAGGGCCATCAGACAAAAGCGAATGCCCAAGGGGTTTAAGCTCTCGTCAGAGAACCCAAAGTTCGATGGCCTGCAGGACCCAAAAATCTGGTTAGAAGACCATATCTCCTCCGTCAGGCTCCACGGCGGGAGTAGAAGCACGGCCATGCAATGCCTGCAGCTGCAGCTGCAGGCCGCCGCCCGAGCATGGCTCAGCAACCTCCCACGCGGATTCATTCACAGCTGGGAAGACCTGGTCTATAGCTTTGTGTGCAACTTCAAGGGCACCTACAAACGGCCCGCATCAATCAAAGAGCTGAGATGCTGCCAGCAAAGATCAGGCGAGTCGCTACGCTCATACATCCAGAGGTGGTCCATCATCAAGAACTCCGCGGACAATATCTCGGAGGATCGCGCGATTGACGCATTCAATGGCGGCATACGCCGCATAGAGCTCAGGGAGGAGCTGGGCCGCTCGAAGCCCAAAACCATCGACCACCTAATGGAAATCGCAAATCGCTGGGCAGATGGAGATGATTCGGTGAAAAATCGCGTTCACTCTGACGACGAGGCAGAACTCGAACGCAGACGCGACCGCCGAAGCAAATGCCGCATGCGCATATATGATGACCGCGACGACGTCAACATGGTCGCAGCCGGCTATGCCGATAGACGCGATGACAACCGCAATAGCGGCTACCGCAGCAGTGGATATTGCGACTCCGGAAAAACCACGCAAGTATGGCAGCGCCGCAATCACGATGATGCACCCGCAACATCCATTGAAGACAAGTTGTCCAGGCCATGCACTGTGCACTTCTACATCGACAAGCATGACAGAAAAAAGAAGTCCAGCCACCTCCTCAAGGACTGCCACGAGTTCCTCAAACTACATGAGGGATTGGCTTGGATGAATCGCAACGCAGTCGAAAGGGGCTACGGAGCCGCCCCAGGCGCCGTGGCACATGGAGCTCCGCCACCACCACCTGGACTACCCCCAAATGCAGCTGCGCCGAACAAGCACCAGGGAGGTGAACCATACCCACGGGCCATGGGTATTATGATGATCCAAAAGGGACGGCCCTCGAATCGGGTGCAGAAGGCCATCACTCGCCAAGTCAACTTGGCGATAAACTCACCACCATCCACCACTGAGTACCTCAGTGGAAGCGACTCCTGCATTACCTTTGACAAGCGCGACCACCCGCGCGAAGTACCTCGTCCAGGCCATTGTCCCCTCGTCCTCGAGGCATAAATCAGAGGCTTCGACATGAGTCGTGTCTTCTTGGACGGCGGAAGCGGCATCAATCTTATGTTCGCGAGTACCTTGCGAGCAATGAGGATCCCTCTGACCTGCCTAGAGGCCTCAGACACAACATTCCACGGCATCGTCCTAGGCAAGGGTGTATATCCCCTCAGCAAAATCAACCTTGACGTCATCTTCAGCAGACCGAAAACCTTTCGGCGCGAACGCATCGACTTTGAAGTCGTCGACTAGACGTAGCAATACCACTGCATCCTCGGACGTGTCACGTTCGCTAGGTTCATGGCGGTGCCTCACTACGCCTACCTGCAGATGAAAATGCCAGGACCTAATGGCGTCATCACAATCAACATAAGCTTCAAAAGGTCCGATAGTTGCGACAGCGAATTCAACAGAATCTCCTAGTCCTTCGGCATGCAGGAGGAACTCGCAAGATTGAAGGAGTCGACAGACAACAGTCTACCTCCCCTAAGCCGGCCAAGCTCACCCGACTTGTCCTTCAACTCATCAGTTCACACGAAGAAACTCCAGGTCCACCCATCGGATCCCGCCAAGACGGCTCTCATCGCCAACAACTTAAGTTCCGCATAGGAACTCGCGCTCGTCGAAATCTTCCGTGAGCACTGGAAAATCTTTGCCTGGTGTCCAGCGGACATGCCAGGAGTTCCCAGGGAATTCGCCGAGCACGCACTCAACGTCAACCCAGACGCAAGGCCAGTCAAGCAAACAATTCGGCGACTATCTGAACCAAGAGCAAAGGCAGTCGGAATGGAGATCAACAAACTCCTCGATGCCAAATTCATACGCGAGATCAAGGAAAGCACTTGGCTCGCGAACACGGTGCTAGTCCCAAAAAAGGACACGGATATCCTGCGGATGTGCGTGGACTTCACCTCTTTGAATAAGCACTGTCCGAAGGACCACTTCCCGCTATCGCGAATCGACCAGATCATCAACTCCACCACAGGATGCGAGCGCCTCTGCTTCCTCGACGCCTACTCAGGCTATAACCAGATTCGAATGAAGGAGGAAGATCAAGAAAAAACAGCGTTTACAACGCCTTTTGGTGTGTTCTGCTAAAACACAATGCCCTTCGGGCTAAAGAACGCAGGAGCCACCTACCAGCGGTGCATGCAGGCTTGCCTCAAGAACCAACTCGGTCGCAACATTCAAGTCTATGTCGATAACATAGTAATCAAGACGAAAGAGGAAGCCTCACTAATCGACGATTTGCATGAAACCTTCACCAACCTCGACCGCTACCGGACCAAGCTCAATCTGGACAAATGCGCCTTCGGCGTACCATCTGGGCAACTACTCGGGTATCATATATCCGCGAGAGGGATCAAAGCGAACCCGAAGAAAATAAAAGGCATACTGGCCATGGAAAAGCCGAAAAACATAAGAGGCGTCCAGCAGCTGGCTGGGCGAATCACGGCACTAAGTCAATTCATCAGTCGAATGGGAGAGAAGGCACTACCTTTCTACCAACTCCTCCGCAAAACTGACAAATTCGAGTGGACCAACGAGGCACATGAAGCATTCGAAGACCTCAAGCGCCTACTATCCACCTCGCCAGTACTGGTGACCCAACGCGAAAGGGAACCACTGTTGCTATACATCTTCACCACCAACCAGGTGGTCAGCACGGCGCTCGTGGTAGAACGAGCCGAGAAAAAAGGGTCCATGGAGTACAGCGCCCAGTCTACTACCTCAGCGAGGTACATACGCCAACAAAACAGTGGTACCCGCACTACCAGAAACTAGCGTACGACATCTTCATGATGGCCCGGCGACTGCGCCACTACTTCCAAGAACACCCAATCGTGGTAGTCAACGACGCCCCGCTTGGTCACATCCTCAATAATGCCGATGCCACCGGACGAGTCGCACTTTGGGGAATCGAACTGTCTCCACGAGACATGACATATGAAAAACACGATGCAATCAAGTCGCAAGTTCTCCCTGACTTCCTCGTGCACTGGATGGAGAACCAGCTCCCCGAAAACCAGATATGTCCTACCTCTAGACAATGCACTTTGACGGATCCAAGCGGAAGGACAGAGCTGGTGCAGGTGTCATACTGACATCGCCCCAGGGAGACAAGCTGAAATATATTCTGCGAATGCAGTTCACCGCCTCCAACAACGAAGCTGAATACGAGGCCCTACTACACGGGATGAGGATGGCAAAATCCTGCGGCGCCAAGAGGCTCATAATATATGGCGACTCCAAGTTAGTCGTCAACTAGACAATGCACGAGTGCGACGCACTGAACGACAACATGATCGCCTACCGCGACCTCTATGACACACTCGAAGGGGATTTCAACGGCTGCGAGCTGCGGCACATAGGTCGCGAAACAATGAAGAGGAGGACACACTCTCCAACATAGGCTCTACCTGCGCCCCCATACCACCCGGGGTATTTCTCGAGTGCATCTGCAAACGCTCCATCAAGCCAAAGGCCACAGAGAAGAAAACAAGCGCAACAACGGACTCGGGGGCTACACCGCCCAATGAGCCAATGGCACTCGATGACCTGGAGCTGGACACATGACTCGAGGGACCAATGAGCGTCATGATGATCGAGACATCCTGGACCCAACCATACATTATGTACCTCCTCAGCAAGAGGCTACCAGACGATCCGACTGACGCTCGACACATCGCACGGTGCTCCAAGGCATTCGCTGTTATCACGGGCGAACTATACAAGCGCAGCATCACAAGAGTACTCCAACGATGCGTCTCCATGGCCGATGGAAGAGCTGTTCTCCTTGACATCCATGAAGGGACCTGCGGGCACCACGCCGGTAGTCGCGCCCTCGTTGCCAAAGCTCTACGAGCCGGATTCTACTGGCCTACGGCCATGCGCGACACCAAGGACATTGTCCAGAAATGCAACGCGTGCCAGCGATTCGCAGACAAGCCACACGCACCTGGTGCAGAGCTCCGGCCAATTCCATTGGCCTGGCCCTTCGCGCAATGGGCACTCGACATGGTCGGCAAACTCCCGAAGTCCTCACGAGGAGGCTACGTCTACCTCCTGGTCGCAGTCGACAAATTCACCAAGTGGATAGAGGCCATGCCAATGACTAATCAGTCAGGCTACAACACAGTCAAGTTCTTCGAGTCCATCGTCTATTGCTTCGGAGTGCCACATAGCATCATCACAGACAATGGGACAAACTTCATATCCAAGGAGTTCCAGGAATTCTGCGAGAATCTGGGAATCAACGTCAGCTATGCCTCAGTAGCACAACCACAGACCAACGGCTACGTCGAAAAAGCTAACGGGCTTGTCTGCGGAGGCATCAAGAAGCGACTCCTTAGACCACTCGAACAGGCCGCGGGCTGCTGGCCAGACGAGCTGCAATCGGTACTCTGGAGCCTACGCACAACTCCAAACAGCGCCACAGGGTACACCCCGTTCTTCATGGTGCACGGGGCTGAAGCGGTGCTACCAGCCGAAGTACGATACAAAGCACCGCGCGTGGTCGCTTACAGCGAGCAAGAATCAACTCTTGCACTCGAAGACTCCGTCGACCTCCTTGACGAGGCAAGGGAAATCACCGTGGAGAGATCAACGATCTACCAGCAGAACTTGCGCAACTACCACAGCAGGAGGCTACGCCCCATGTCCTTCGTTGAAGGCGGCCTGATCCTGTGACTGAAGCAACAAGGGCACATCAAACTCGAGTCCCCCTGGGAGGGACCATACGTGATTATAGAAGTAATCCCAGGTGGCGCCTATCGCCTTCAAGATTTAGAGACAGGAGTCGCATACTCTAATCCCTAGAACGTCGCGCAGCTGCGACGCTTCTACCCTTAGTCGCTTTTACTTTTACATTGCAAATAAGGCTACTTAGCCACACATTGTACCTCGTACTATCCCGCGAATAAATAAAGCTAAGTGCCCCGAAACTCTATGTTTTTCTTTAATTTTTCGCAAATTATCTACTCGGGCGCTGCGCCACCCTATACACATCTGTTCTACGAACTAACGCGATATCCTGAGTAGCTGGCACACCAATCGAAACCCTAGACAAACATCAACCCAGTTGCAACGCACCTGACAGGTTGACAAGGGGCTGAGATAAACACAAAGCTAGGATAACGAAAAGCAGTCGCATAGTGCAACACACTCACAAAATATACACGCTAACAAGCCTTCTATATACATCAATATTAATCAATTATACACAGCATGTCAATGAACTTGACAACACTGGTGCAACTATGTGCAGGATACAAACTAAACTACTGTTGTAGCAAAAGAACATTGGTCTGCTCCTCAAAGAAGTCGACGATCTCCTCCGCTGGGCGATCCACCGCCTGGTAGTGAGGAACCATGTTCCAAGTCGAACCCGCTGGTGGCGCTGGGGGTCCAGCCGCAATCGCTGCAACATCCACATCAGGCCTATGCAGTTGCACCAGTGACAGAGCAGCCTTGGCACCAGCCACTAACTGTTGCCGTACACACTCGCGGACCGCACTCAAGTCCACGAATTTAGCAAGAAAGGCCAGCAGGCTCGATGGAACGATGTCCAACGGGAACATCATCTGGTAAATATTCTTCAAGCATGATTGCGACTTCTTCAAGAAGTGAAGCACTTGCGATACACGATCCTGCAGGGTCACCAATGCAATTGCGTGATCATGATCTACCCAGAAGTATCCACTCTCCTGAAGCTGCTCTTGGGTCAGGTCATTCATGCGAATGGCAATCCTATCCTTCTCATCCTGCGGATGGCGTGCGCTGACAACTATACCAAGAAAAGGCAAAGTATGAGGACAATGAACTACCGCGAGTGACTACACAGAAACGGCAAGAAGGAAGAAGACTAACATTTGAATTGGTCGCCCAGCTGTGTCACCTCCCCTAGCAGATATTGTTCTCGGGCGACGGCCTTCTCCGCTTCGACTTCCATACATCCGCATTGTCGCGGAGTACGGGCAATTCACGCTCCAACTGCTTGACGCGATCACGGAGTCGCGAGAGTAGAGACAACTCATCCACCCTTGAGCGCGGCGGTGCCAAAGTGTCATCAAGGAGAGGCGAATCCTAAGGCTCCCTCAAAGGATCACTCCATGTGCCCTATCACAAGTCAAGCAAGAGACAAATAAGAGGACTAAGGAGAGGCATGGACAAAAAGACTCGAGTACATTCAAGATCAATAAAGTATCAGCAGATACATTTGCAAGGCATGTTCTCGACAAAAGATATAAGCTATCTAACTATTACAAGATGTGACTACTGAGGAGTGATTGGCTTCTTCGACTTCGACTTCGGTTTTGGGGGCCTCATCGAGTCTGTGGTAGTGTCAGACGCCACAAACTTTCCCCTGGCCCCTATCGTCGCAGCCTTAGCCATCTTCTTGGCCCGCTGAAGCTCCTCAGAGTACTTCGCAACTGTATTGATCAGCTGCGGGCCGTACTTGCCACAAGCAGTCGCGAAGGGAGCAAAAACTACCTATTGGCCATCAGCGCTGACAGGCATCGCCTTGGAGACTGCTGCAGGATCAACTTCGATTCCGTGTGCTTGAACCATGGCGAGTGACATTGAAGCACCAGCCGCACGGAGCGAGTTCTTGAAGCTTGAAGGAATGCCCCTGGCAAAGGACTCCACCTCCTCATCCATATTCTCGATCAACTCAGCTTTGGGTGCCAGCTCTTCCCGGATGGGACTGAGCATTCCCTTGGCCTTGGTGAGCATCCCCTGAACGGCAACGCTGCGATATTCGACTGCCGAAATGGCACCCGCTAGGGCATCATCACGACGGAGTGCCTGGGGGTCGAAGATCAAACCGCTGGCATCTAGAACCAAGCATAGGCACAAGGGTCAACACCAACAACAAATTCGAAAGAATAGAAAACACCGAAAATTCAGACAAGGGAATACCTAAGAGAGCCTTGGCAATCGAAAAAAGTTGTTCCTCGAACAACTTCTCCCTAGCCATGATGGAGGCGCGCAGATCCTCCTCGCGCTTCCGCGACTCAGCACATGCTGCAATTGCCTCATCGTGGCTCTTTATCACCGCAGCGAGCGTCTTCTCGAGGGAAGCAGTGGTGCACAGGAGCGCATTATGCTAAGCTGTGATGCAAACAAAGATAAAACCGTCAGTAGAACACATCAAAAGGATGCCGAGGAAATATAAGGGGCACTCACTTTCTACCGCACAATGGCGATTATCCAGCATTGTGTGCTGACGACCCATCGCAAGCACCTGCTCCGCAAGGCGAGCGGCTTCCTACACAACAACCTGCGGCAGAAGACATAGTAAAGGATCAACAAATGGCATAGATGAAAATTCGACTGCAAAATCAGAAGAAGAGATACTACACTTACATGATCCTCCAAAGACTCCGAAGTCGACAGATTAGCAGGCGTCCGGATAACCATCTGGTGCTCCACATTGTGTGGAGAACTTGACGAATTATGCCCAGAGTGGGCCGCCAATGGAGGAGAAGGAGTGCGCTCAGCCACTTTCTTGGCCTTGGAGGTCGCGACTCTAGATTCTTTCAAAAATTGGACGTCGCCAGAAGACGACGACGCCGACTGACTGCAGAACAAAACCAACATCAAGAGAATGCAACTCCCAAGAAGAACTAAAAGGAAGACTCGAATACTTACCAATCAAACTTGTCAAAATCGAAGGTTTGATCCCCCGACTCTGACAACGACTCCTTCGGTAGCCGCATATTCTTGCGAGAAGATGGCGCCACGGCACTCACAAGAACAACAGGTATCGGTGACTCTGCACCAACACCTGCACCTTCCGAAGTCGAAGGGGACGACGCATTCGAATCCTTACTGCGCGAACGCTTGCGAGTGTCTGGACCACTCGACTCGGGGGCTTCCTCCTCCACATCAGATGGGACGGTCGACTCCGACTCGTCCTCTTCCAAGGCTTCATGAGGGATAACCCCCTCGGGAAGAGGGGGCATACAGGGTGACACCGCCCAATCCTGCATACAGAAAACAATTTTAGCACAAAGTCATGCAACAGCAAAAAAGCAGTCGACAAAGTAAAGCTACTACGTAGCACAATTGTACCTCGGGAGGAGGGTTAGCAGCATCGAACGGAGGAACATCTGGTTCACCAGGGAGCACATCCTTGGCGGTGTACTTGGTGACCAGTCGCACCCTTTTATCTACCTCACTCGCGGACATGCCATCGGCAGACACGCGAGTGATATCATCCGTGCCAGCCCACTGGAACATAGGGTGGACTCTGGCCTTCAAGGGATGGATACGACGGCGCAACCATGTGCAAATGAGGGCACAGCCTCCCTCCTCTTTACCCATGCGACTCTCGAGGTCACAGAAACGCTCGTATAGCACATCTGTTTCCGTGGACTCGCCGGGCATCACTACGTTCTTCCAGGAACGCCTCCTCTTGCACGGCATCACGGGATCGAAGGGCACGAGTCCAAAGTGGTATCCATCGGCCTTCAGGTCGCGGATGTAGAACCACTTGTCCCTCAATCCTTGGACGGACGCCATGAGTTTGATGTCGTAATATGTGGCGGAGGATTCGACGTGGATACCGCAGCCACCTACATCATAGACTACGGAGCCAGATGCCGATTAGCGCTTGAAGAGACCAAACTGCGGCTCGATTCCGCGTCAGCACTCGCAAAGAGTAATGTAGCAAGCTACATGGAGGATGAAGTTTGGGGACAGCTGATGGAGCTGGAGCCTGTAAAAACAAAGAAGACCCCTAAAGAAAGGATGGAGGGGCAACAAGAGACCACAGATGATGAACGCTAGGAACATCACCCGAAAGCCGGCAGGAGGAGACGGGGTTACCTCGCTGCCAGGGACACGCGCGTCAGCGACTGCGGAGGACAAAACTTCGTCTTGGCGTAGAAGACGAAGGTCTGAAGACTTGATCACGGATGCACGCCACACACCATTGGTGACGTGAGTGCCCGTGCCTTTCTTTTTACCGGCGGCAGCGGTGTTGGTGCCCATAGAAGCGGAGCCACCCTTCTTCTTTGCAGCAACCGTGGCGGCGGCGGAATTGGCCGCGGCACCTCCCTTTTTCTTCCCCATTTCGCGGCGGCGGTGTGACCGGAGGAAGTAGCTGGGAAATACGCGGAGCTGGTCCAGCGCCGTGAAGGAGAGGAACACAAAGGAGTAGAGGAGAAGCAGCAATGACGACGGAGGCAAAGGCAGAGAAAAGAAGTAGATGTGAAAATTACCGTCCCCGCATCGCTACTTAACTCCCTGGAAGATGCAATCTAACGGACAAGAAAAACCCAACCAGACGCGTGGCGTTCATCGCGCTCGACACGTGGAAGACCCGAAGCGTGAACCGTCCCCCACTACCCCCATTACGCGTGGAAATCGAGGAGGCACAGTTAAAATAAAGATTACGCACGCCCGGTCAAGTCAGAGTCAGAAAATGGGACCCACCGATCGTCATGTCCCGTCAAACTTGCTCACATGGGCAACTGAGATCATGGCATCAGCACGGACGTCATCCAAAATTACGCAGCAGAAGACTTCGACTACTTTAGTCCTTGCTCGAGTCTTTGACTCCATCAAGCACTCGGGGGCTACTCCCATAGGGATCGCTAGTCGTGCACCCTATGATTTTTTCTTTTTTCTTTTTGTAGGAACATGGACAATCGAAACAAACCCAACTGCTCGAATCCGCGATTCGATTAAGGACGTGGGTTACTCCCATAGGAAGCGCTAGAAATAAATTCGACTGAAACAAGCAAACAAAAGACGACAGCATTCGCAAAAGTTCTCTAGTCCCTGCCTGAGTCTTCGACTCAACCAGGCACTCGGGACTACTCCCATAGGGAGCGCTGGTCGCGCACCCTATGATTATTTGTACATCATACTGTGTGTTGATGACATCCACACTCGAAGCTTATGGCGACACCACCTCATGATATTTCCCTACAAAGAGCTGGATCTCCTGGGTCACTCGAATCATCTCCACGATGAAAAAATTCGGATGCCGCGCTTGCAGCATGAAGATAAGACCTGAATAAGGTCTGGCAACGTATTTTCTGCACACTACCAGAAATATATCCGTGCCAACAGGTACGACGAACATGCCTTGACGGACGCGTCGAGTGCTCACACCCATATACTGGAATTCGACTCCTGTAAGACCTCCGTGGCTTGAGTCGAATTACACCAGCACTTTTCCGGATTCGAGTCCGGGGACTCGAGTTCGAGTAGATGGTGTTGTTTTACCCTAAGGTAGTTAACTGATACCGATACATCGATTAAATCAGGCACGCACATCAACAATCCGTATGACACAAACAGAGCAGTCGAAAAACATACTCAGTCATGCACTCAAAAGGATTCATAAAGTCCCCAGTCGAATTTGCGATTCCACTGGACACTCGGGGGCTACTGACATGGGTATACCCTACAGGTAGTCGAGTTTGGTATATACGGCCTAAATATAATGGAGGCCCACGGTGTCTCCAAGGCCCAAATGAAGAACTCGAGTAACCTACGGACTCTCGATTGCTTGAAGAACAAGAAGAAGCTAAAGATAGAAAGTTCAAAGGGGAAAACCTAACCTGTAACCGACTCGACCTGCTACCCATGACCTAGCCTATCTATATAAAGGCTAGGAGGGGGCGGCGAGAAGGACACACGCAACCCTAGTTTCCACAACCCTCGCTAGATTGCATCTGCGCACCATTGTAAACCTCGATTTCTTCAATAATTCCACGAGCAGACAAGCAGGAGTAGGGACCTCTGCGAGGCCTAAACCTGGGTAAATCTTCGAGTCCCCTGTGTGCTTGTTTGCTAGCCCATAGATGTCTCCAGCGCTCCCTCCTTCTCCAAAACCGAACTCCATAACAATGGGCATTGATGAGTTAAAACCTCGTCAGCCACAGTGCCAGCTGCCTGTTTTCTGCTGTTTTGGGTTCCAGGAAAGTCAGAAAATGAATATTCTCGGAATTGGACGGGACAAAAGCCAAAAATAGTATTTCACCAGAAGACTCCCGGAGTCAGAATATGAGACGGAGTGGGGTGGGGCCCAGCCACACCACCTGGCCACGAGGGCTGGGCCTGGCCATGCCAGGTGGTGGTCTGGCCGCCCCAGACACCCCCTCGGTCTCCCTCTTCGCCTATAAGAAGCCTTCTGACCTAAAAACTCTAGGGAGGTCGACGTTTTTCTAGAAAGAGTTCCGCTCTGCCGTCACCACTAGATTCCACGAAACAGCACCAGAAACTCAATTCTGGCACCCTGCCGAGACGGGGAATTGGAGAAGATCATCGCCATCATCATGACCATCGCTTCTCCATCGACCATCCATGTTTCCCCCATCTATGAGTGAGTGATCCCCCGCTATAGGCTATGGGCATAGTAGGGATTGGATGAGATCGTTCATGCAATAGCATCAGATTGTTATGGCATGGTGCCTAATATCTTCTATTAGTGCTTTATGACTTTGTTGCGACTTATTATGCTTAATTCTTGTCACTAGGGCCCGAGTGCCATGATTCCAGATCTGAACATGTTATTGATTCATTATGATAGTATTTTTTCTGGTCTTATCTACAAGTTGTATACACACGTTGTTGTCCGGAACCAATGGCCCCGAAGTGATAGAAATCGGGATAACCGGAGGGAATGGCTTTGATGTCAGGATCACATGTGTTTACGGAGTGTTAATGCTTTGCTCTGGTGCTCTATTAAAAGGAGCACCTTAATTGCTAGTAGTTCCCTTGAGGCCCCGCTGCAAACGGGCTGGCAAGACAAAAGATGTTGTGCAAGTTCTCATTGCGAGCACGTATGACTATATATGGGACACATGCCTAGGATTATCTAGTACTTGGATGCTTTATCTTATTTATCTACAATTGCCCTATGTTCTGATTGCTATGTGAATTGTCTTGTCCATGCAACGCCCGTCCATCCATCCCTATGCCTACCGTACTCGAATCCTACTGTTACTGCTATTGTTACTGCTATCTTTTACTTTACTACTGCTGTTACTTTACTATTCCTACTACAAAACTGTTGCTACTGATAAATTGCTGTGAGCAAGATTGTTTCTAGGTGCAGCTAAATTGAAAACTCAGTTGTTAAGGCTTATAGATATTCTTTGGCTCCCCTTGTGTCGAATCAATAAATTGGGTTTCACTTCCCTCGAAAATACTACGATACACCCCCTATACTTGTGGGTCATCAATGACATGTACCTAAAATGTATAAAATTTCCTGCATTTTTCCTACGGTGCAGTCAAACACCTTATCTTACCAATTCCTGCATTTTTATCTCTATTGGATTATAAGTGAGAATGAGGCAATAGCCTAGTGGTTGGACCGTAGTTGGTGCATCCCAACGATTAGAGTTTGATCCCTGGCAGGGATGAATTTCTGAAATTCTCATGCTGACCCGCTTCTACTATATATAAAAAAGTGTCTAGTTCCTCCTAGCACTGTTTCATCTTTTTTTATAAGTGTCACATCATTCTATTCCTACACTTCTCCTACTCCTATGTTTTAAAAATCCTTTGAATTGAACGAGCCCTAAATACACGGTGTACACGCCCCACTATTTTACTTATAGCATGCTGACTAGTCCTTAGCAATTCCAATAGTATAGTCAACAACTTGCTTGTACAATACACTAGTTACCTCTAAAGGTTTACTGTACTTACACATGACTACTTTATGTGTAAATGGCCCACCTCACATACTCACAAAGTTCTTAGGAGCAATATGGCCAACCATGTGGTAGGAACATACTACCTTTGTTGCCACGAGGAATGATAAACATGAGTTTTGGTAACTTACATAAAAAAATCCTTTGCAATATGGCCCAGTGGCCTACCATGTAGGAACATACCTTGGTTCGAAGCCAAACAACCAAGGTATGACCATATTTACATCATAATTTATGATAAGATTCCCTTATTCGATATATTGGCGCATCTTGGTATGGTAAACAATGTTTATTACAATTATAATTTTCCAATTTTTATGACTAGAAAAGTCAGTTACAATTTTCCAAGTAACTGTTTTTGTAAGCAAGCACACGTGTAATAAGGCCCATTTGATAACCCCATTTTTTCACACATAGTTCACACAATTTTATGGGCAATTCGAAACTTACATGAATTTATGAGCTAGCTAATTTTGCCACTTAACTCCCTCTATCGATTTACCAAAATTATGTCAAACTTGAACTACGATCGTATGAAAGGCTGCTTGCTCCTAAGCTTCACCTACAAAGTGGCGGATCCAAATGGTGGCTAGGGCGGTGAATGGACCACCTTAAGATTTCTAAATAGCCTATATATTATAAAGAAAAAATAAAAACATTATTAAATAAAAATTGCCCTGTTGGACTGCCCTCACATGTTAGGCTGGATCCGCGAAATTGTTTTAAGGGACCCAAGTTAGTCAATACAATATCGACAAACACTAGGAGGTTTGAAAGATTCGACTTGCAACGAATTTACATGTTGGTCGGCAATTTCCTATGAGTTTTAAAAAAATAAGAAAAAACAAAAAAAACTATAATAGTTGCTCACCATAGCCTCTTGCGCGAATCCCCACCTGCCATGCAAAATAATGTCAACTTTATTTTGGATAACTCTTGAGAGTAGTTATTCGCGATATGGCATACCATGTACGGACATGCCTGGGTTTCAAAACAAATGGCCATGCTTATGTGGGCACCCACAATGTGTAGCCAAAAGTAGTTCCATATTTGCTTTTTGTATTTTGGAACTAGTTCCCTACACTGTGGAGGTGGTTCCAAATAAGAGAAAATAGGGAACCGGAGCAAGTAGTTGCTCCGATGCCAAATTTGCTTTTTGTCATTTGGAACTAGTTCCCTACACAGTGAGGGTAGTTCCATATTTGCTTCCTGTGTTGTTTTAGCTAGATGGTGGGACCCATGTTATAAATATTTTAAACCACTACATTGTGGATACCCTGCTATATTTTATAGCAAAGCCAAATTTACCTTTACGTTAGATATGGCAATGGAAACATTGTGGGAATAATTCGCGTATTCGGTAAATGCGCATGTGGTCATGATATGGTAAACAATATTTACATTTGTAGATTGTTTAACAAAGTACATGACGAATTTCATAAAGCTACCTAGTAGCCTTCCCTTTCTACACAAAACCGGACCATGTTTTATGGGAAATTCTCCAATTACATGAATATTTGACCTTTCTAGCTAATTTCAACCACTTAAAGTACTTGTTGTTGATTTATAAAAATATGATCAAATTTTAACTATGACTGCATGATAGGTTCCTAGCTCTCCAATTTAACATAAAATCGCTTTAAGGTACTAGAGTAGTCAATCTATAAAAATAGCTAGAGGTTTGAAACCATCAAGTTCTTTTGAAGAATTACACATAGCTGACAAGATTGAACTAGTTATGATTTTTTCAAGAAAAATAAAGAAAAATCAAAACAATATATAACTTGTGCATCACGTTCTCTTGAGCGTACTAGTTGTCATAAGTATGAGTTTTGATTACTTTCGAAAACCTTGGTTTGCAATATGGTCTACCATGTTGTGAAGATGCTTAGCTTGAAAATCAAATGACTAGGTTCATGGCTATATTTACATTGTAGTAGACTAATAGTGTGCCCATATTTAGTAGATGAGCGCATGTTGGTATGGGAGAATGTGTTTATAATCGTAGTTTCCAACTTTCATGATCAAAAATTAGTTTTCAATTTTGTAAGTGATAGACAATGTTTATTTGTTAAGTAAGTACACGAAGAATAAGGCCCAGAATGGTAATATCATATTATTTGCACATAACAGACCATGTTTATGGACTATTTTCAAGTAATAACATGAAATTTCAATCTGTCTAGTAGCTATTTTCTCCGATTGGAACTACTTCATATCGATCAACTAAAATTATATATATCAAATTTGTACGATCAGTGTGTTATAGGTTCCATAATCGTTTAAGGTACCCAAGATTTAAATATCTAAAAACCACCATCAAGTTTGAAAATTCAACTTCTTGCAATGTCTATGCACACAAAATTCATCACTATTTGTCCTTACAATCACTATAATTATGTCCTCGCTACTCAAGTTGAAGGAAAATTATCATAGATCCTTGCTCTTCCGTCTCTTCTCTACAAGTCCCCTCTTAGAAAGCTTTGCAGCACCCATCAGGTACGCGTAGTGCTTTCGCGCATGATTATAGTACACAGTGTACTAGTCTGGCGGTTCTACTACATATGATGCCTAGCGATAGAGAGAAAGCAGACTCCCATCGTGTGAGCCATGTTTTTTCTACGAGATAAAATCTAGCATGATCAAAAAATTTATCTCCTAATCCTCATATTTGATTTTTATTCTCGAATAAGGTCGCATAGAACATCACACGAACATTTAGTTTTTAGCTGTGGAGCTGTATCAAATCTTACCGTAATAAAATATACGCATAACATTGAATATTCAATGTTGGATCAAGACTTGCAAATCCCAACATTGCCAACCGTTGGATCTTCTTTTCTAGTCTAGGATCTAGAAGATTCTATTGATAGTGTTTAGTAGAATGACTATGCACAAACCTGAAAACACACTTCTCAATCATTCTAGAATCACCTCTATCATTTCTCTAGACCATGTTCCCAAAATTTTCAAGTATTAGGTAGCTAATAAACATTTATTTCTACATGATATAAAGTACAAGGACCAAATATACACCGTTACTTTTTATAGATGTGGCTCTTTCATATTTTTTTGAGCTTTACATATTATAGAGCATAATTTTATGTAGTGATGATATGTCATAGTTTATTATTATGTGAGTCTCACGTGAAAGGCACGTGCAACTTACTAATAAAAGGATGGTGCACAAATACAAAATGGTCGCTAATCTTGTCCAACTAAACCAGGAATTTGTAGATAATAAGGCCTCAAAATATACAAAAGGACCCTAGTATAGAAAGGAAAGGTGCAATCAGGTAGAGCTTCATTGATTATCAGCGGTGGTATATAAAATAAGGGCACGACTCGAGGACAGATCATAGAGTCCTCATTTCCCCCCACCCAAATCGTAATGTTTGGGACGGTCACTCTGAAGATGGAAGCCACCATCCGCAGCTGTTTATCCTGCTCCCAGCCCCTCAAGCCTTGGTGGGTCTACAAGGTCTATCCATTTTGCCTTCACAATCCATTGATTTTTCTTTTCTCAGTTCGTCCGTGCAACTATTTAATTTTTCAAACTTTCATTTCTATAGTGCGTGGATATTCATCTAGTCTAGCACCGCTATGTCCGCAAGATCACCTCCTGCCAGAAGTGCGAGCATCCTAGCGGCGGATTCACCCACGAGCCCGCTATGGACGCCCTCCTATCAGCTGCTAGGGTCAAGTGCGCCCACAAAGGCTATAATAGTTTGCTGCCCTACTACGAACTCCACGACCACGAAATCACGTGACGGTATGCTCCTTGCACTTGCACGGAGACCAGATGCGACTTTGACGGCCCGCCTCCAGTGCTTGTCGCCCACCTCAAAGTGGTCCACTCGACCAAGTGCATCAGATCCATTATGCCACCACCAAAGCTTTCCAGGAGCTGGAGCCGCTGTCGGGCGAGGCGTCCCGCCAGCTCATCCTCGTCAGGGAGCAGGACGGTGTCGTGTTCGTCCTGACGATTGGCATGGTAAGCATGATCCCCCTCGTGTATGCGGTCTGTGTTAGGGCCACGTTGTGCGACTTGCCGGTGTGCAGGGTGATGAAATGGGCGGAATGCCCGCCACTGCTCTCCTGGACAAATGGTAGGACGAGGACCGGCACCGTGACGGTGGAGCTCGACGCGTCGAGCTCCGCTAAGCCGGGCGACGTCGCGTCTGAGGACCTTACGTCTTACCTGGCGGCGCCGCCGCATTACCTGGTCGGTCCTACTACGTCGAAGGAGCTGCGTTTCTTTTTTCGCATCGAGTTTTAGTGGTGATGAAAGCTGCTGTTAATTGGTTTAATTGTAGAAAGATCGTTTGCATACCAGGAATGGTGAATTTTGTAGTAGTAGTACTCTATCTCTATCCCAACAAATAAGGCTCCCTTATTTTTCTTGTTTTTTGTTTGACCAAGATTTACTCTAAATATATATAAAGAATGTTGGTACTGTAAAAATTTAGCATCACTGGAAAGTGTGTTTCAATACGAATTCAACAAAATAAATTTTACACAATATAAGTAAATTTTAGTTGCTCCATTTATTCGGTCAAACATTACTTTGGAGTGCGCGTGCGCCTTATTCCTTGAAACGGAGGTAGATGAGTTCAGTGGATGTACTCTCCTAAGTACTATTTTTCATGAACTCTTAACTTCCGATGGGTTGGCAGGATGTACTCTGCTGAGTACTAAGATGAATAGGATTATAAGGCTCTCTCTTTTGGAAGGCCATAGGGCCAATTCGCAATACTACCAAGTATATGAATTATTCACTCTAATTAATTTATGCATGCACCACTAGTTTTACATGCATGAGACGCTAGATAAAAAAGGGACATGATGAGAGATGAAACAACATGCATTGGGAGATCGAGAGAAAAAAGAGATATCTAAATTAATGAGTCACGGGAATTAAGACAATAAATAAGATACTTCTTATAATTTCTAACAATTTTAAAAATCTCTCTAGCCTAATAAACCCAAACAGAGGTAGGAGTACTGGTCAACATACATTTGGGAGTGCTAGCATTTAGTAGGAGTACAATAGTGGAGTACGGTAGTAGTAGTAGTAGTACTGCCCTCCGATTCATATTAATTGTCACTAGATTGAATGTACTCGTATCTAGCACTAAAACATGTCTACATACATCCATTTTCACGACAAGTAAATATAGCCATTTTTGGAGTAGTACTTGTTTGGTTGGAAGAAATCATATTCTTTCCGCAGTAGGGACGGTGGTTTTTTGCTAGTAGTAGTACTAGTAGATAGCAGGTAGTAGTAATATATAGTTTATACTGTACTAACTCAACATACATCCAGGCAATCGACAAAAGTTCATCTTGCGGTTCTACTTCTACAGTGCGACTAGCAGTTTTTAAGGTGGCCATTCACATTCTGTCTTTCAGCAGTACTCCGCCCTTAAGCAGTATAAATAGAATTAATCAAAGAAAGTCTCTACCACTATAAAATTATAATCTGCCATGGCTATTGATTGATAAGACAATTCGTTGAGGTGGGGTGGGCTGTTGGCGTGCTACAATGCCTACTCCTACTATCACTCTAGAGTGAAAATAAAAGAAACAACTGTGATTCCTTACATTAATTCTTGCCTCTGCCCCTTGCATGACTATAGTATATACATGCGTTAACTTCTGCAAGTAGTAGTACAAGTAGGAGTAGTATCAAGCAAGGATATACTAAAACGCAAAGATATACTCGTAGGTCACATGGTGTACCATTGTGAGTCTTCTTCTTCTTCTTCTTCTTTGGTCTACTTGCGCTTGCCTTTTCCCTTCTTCCTTAGTTCTTTTTTTTGTTGAACATTTCGAGAGTTTGTTGACCCCTCTCGAAGTTCACTATCCGCCTGTATACCTCATAGGTCGTGTAGGAATCGAGGCTTGCATACTTGATCTGCTCTTCGAACAGGGGCATGTTCCCCCACTGCTTGTGGTCCACATCCTTCTTCTTCATGACTTTGTAACAGATGTCTATGAGGGCCACCGTGTAGTCAGCCAAAGAATCCTTCTCATTCGTGGAGCCGGCAGGTTTCCACATCTTCTAGATGTCCATGAAGTTCGTCACTGGCACTAGAAAACGCCTAAGCCTGATACGGTCATTGCCGATGTCGACGCCTGCAAAGTTAATGTTAGGGTTGGCGAGGAACTCTGCTAGCTTGGAGCATGACTGGTCGGCCTGGTAGATCTGGTAGACCAGGAAATCCATGCCCACACATAACTGGATGATAGCAGCCTTTTGCGTCGATGTTTGCTCGGTGGTGTACTCGACATCGAGGCCAACAATCTTGTCATCTGTTTCCTCCAAGAGCTTTTGGATTTTCTCGATGTAATCGTTCACCACCGATACTCTGTTGGTATACGCCACCTATAGTGTGGTGTTGCTAGGGTCCAGGAAGTAGTACATCTTGTCCAACGACGCCGCCATGGATGGTGATTAGCGCCTTCTTTTGTTTTGCAGAGGTCCGGCCGGGTGATAGAAAAGTAATGGGATAAAGAAGAAAGGAATCGCTAGGAAGATCAGGAGATGCATGCATGAGCGGTTCTGGAGACGAAAGGGCATGCAGTTTCCCCCGGCCCCACCCACGTACTCCTATAGAATTTATTTACGGATCAGTTTTACGGACGCGGATGTTTTAGGCAGTTATAGGTTGATTTCTAAATTATACAAAAAGTACAAGAACCAAACACACAGGATACTTTATGAACGTGGCTCGAAATTATAAATATTTTTTGAGTTTCACCTACTTCCTTTGACCCAAATTAGTTGACTCAAATTTATCAAGATATGGATGTATGTAATACTAAATCATGTGTACATTCAAATCTAGAAAAATCTAAGTCAACTAATTTGGATCGGAGAGAGTACTATAATTATATATAAAAAATGATGTGTCATACTTATATTATCTGATTCTCACGTGCAAGACACTTGCAACTCACTAGTTATTTCTTAACTTATCTTATCTTATTTTACCACTATATAGTGAATGAATAACTTTGAATATTGACTGTTGGATCAAGACTCGCGAAACCCAACATTTCTAGCCGTTGGATCTTCTTTTCCATTCTAGCATCTAGAAGATTATGTTGAAAGTCTTCATCACAATAAATGCTATGTACAAAACTCAAAACACACTTCTCTATCATTTTAGAATCTTCTCCCTCATTTCTCTAGACCATGTTACCAAAATTTTCAAGTTTTATAAAGCTAATAATCATTGACTTCTACATGATATACAAAGTACAAGAATAAAACATACACCCATACATTATAGATGTTGATCAAATTTATATTTTTTCTGATTTACCTATTATAATTTTATATAGTGATGATATTTTAGATGTCTATTATCTGAGTCTCACGTGCAGGGTATGTACAATTTACTAGTAATATACAGTGTACGAATAACTTTGAATATTGAGCGTAAGATCAAGACAAAACCAACTCAGTTATTTCTGGACAAACGGAGTACTTTTGATAGTCTTTAGCACAATGTATGCATATTACTACTCCAAGTTACTTACCACTCAGACCAGCCTTAGAGCATCTCTAGCATGGGAAAAAAGCACACTATTTCACGCTATTTAGCATGATATAGCGTATTTGGAGAGTCCATGATATTTTTTAAAGATTTTTCTCGCTATGGCGCTATTTTTTAAATATCTTGCTATATCGCGCTAAAACATCATAGCGTTAGAGCTATGTCAAGTATAGTACGTTATTTTTATGTTGGCGGATGTGGAGTAAGATAACATATGATGAATGTGTCGAGTAAGCAAACATACAATGAAAATTTGATTGTTAAACTTAATCAAACGCGTCAAGCCACCGCGTCCTCCTGCAGCACCCGGTGCTGTACCTAGATTCAGCCCTGCCGGTTATCCTCCAACTTGGATAGCACCGGAATCGATTATGTGTGTACAAGTATTACTCTAGGAAATTCATTAGATGCTGAAATCCTTTATATTCATGATATACATGTTATATTTTTTAATTTTTACAAAAAGATGTTTTGTAAAATAGTGCATTATTAGCATGCTATAACTTTCATATCGTCTGGAGAAAAGCCACGCTAAATTAAATATCACGCTAGTATTTTTTGCCTTGATCTCTAGTGGCTTGTCTAAAGTTGGTAGTCTCTTAGAGTATTCCTAGTGGCTTGTCTAAATTTGGTGGTCTACATCTTCAATAGATAATGGTGTCAAAAGATTCATTTTTACACGACTTCAGTTTTCTAGTGGATAGTCTAAATTTGATAGTCTATATGTCCATCTGCACACAAATAGTCAATATACATAGCAAATCAGTATAACAAATGCTCTGATTTGGCACCGGAGCAAGCTCGCGAGCCACCAACTTTGCTTTAGACATGGTGGCTCGGTTTTCCAAATATGGACAACGAGTAGCTAGTTTGGAGGATGTCTAGATTTTATACCACAAGATACACAAGCCACGGGAGGCATTTTTTGGTCCATGGTGGTCTATATTTGGCTTAGACTACTAGATACACTAGCCACTAGAGATGCTCTTAGGGTGGTCATAGTGAGAAACATACTAGTTAATGTTACTACCTTCATGTGTGTACGTAATTGAGCGAAAGGTAGAGACCCTATTTTGGCAGAAATGGCTCCAGAAATACTCCGTACCTAGAAAGGCTAGGACATTACAGTAAACTAGTTTTTCTAGTCATTGGACTATAGCTACTCCTAGGATATGATAGGATATTATTATTCTATATCTTTTGAATTGTATAGCCAAATGCAAAATCCCAGAGTGGAAAATTGTCCCGCCTCACCTCCACCGAAATATTTCGAGTGGTCACACGCCCCAAGTTATAGCCGTACGAAATTCCTTTTCTAGCCCTGACAATGGCCTATCTACTAATGTCGGGGCGTGGGTATGGTTCGTAATCCCCCCGGGGGTCCCCACAGCTATGAAGCTAGGTAGTCCACCTTCCACTGATGCCATTCCCCCATAGCACTCCGAAAAACCCTAACCCCTCTCTCACCTCCAGCTCCTGCACCACCGCACCAGAGCATCCCCGCAGCGCTTTGTCGTCCTACACGCCACCCAAACCCCTCTCACCTCCAGCACCTGCACCACCGCACCGTAATCATCTCCGCCGCACTTCGCCCGCCTACACGCCACCCAAGCCCCTATCTCACCTCCAGCTCCTGCACCACCGCACCGGAACATCACCACCGCACTTCGCCCACCCACATGGCACCCCAAACCCCCCCATCCCACCTCCGGCTCCTGCACCACCACACTTCGCCGGCCTACATGCCATACCTCGATACCATATACTCCTGACCAGTCTACGGGATCAGCCAACGTCCACCTTACCAAACCTAGTTCGTTGACGACCTCTTCCATACAACCGTGTTAGTTTTGCCGACTCCCTCGTCCACAACACCTGGCCTGCTTCACCTACGTTGGTGTTCGCTGCATTAGATCGGCTTCACAGACTCAACAATCCACTACACCAAATCTGCTTCATCGACGCTCTTGTGCAGCGCCTCGAATCCATAATCAGTCGTAACAGATCTGTTTCACCGACGATGTCGTGCACTACACCGGTCTCCTTCACCAGCCATCTTGTCAAGCAAGCCAGACCCATCAACAACCTCCATAGATCTGCTTCACAAACGCCACCGAGATCTATCTACTTCAGCTCGACTCACCACTACCGGGCACCCTCGGCGTCCTTGACATGACCCGCAAAGATGCCGTGTATGCATAAACGATGCCATGACCTAGGTAAACCAGATCTGCTTGTTCATTCGTTTCAACATAGCAGGTATATGTCTGTGACAGTGAACTGCATTTCTGCATTGGTGGTAAATTCCTACGTCAATACTGGCTTGATATCCCACTCTCTCTTGATAAATTCGGTGTAATATATGTTAAATCCAGTCATTAAACTACTCCTTCTGTTTCGAGGTATAAGGCGTCCTTGTTATGCATGTTTTTTTCTTTGACCAACAATTACTCTTAATATACATAAACAATTTGTGTAGTACAAAACTGACATCATTAGAGTTCATTGGTATTATGCAGTTCATGGCAAATGTTAATTCACTGAACATCTAAAGTTGCCTACCTGTTCACAAGTTATGTCATCATAATGTGCATTTGCCTTGTCTATTGCTACAATACTGACTGCATGTAATTTTGGAGTTCATTGGTAGTTTTAAGCCACTGAACATGTAGGGTAACATTCCTTGCTCTACAAGTTCAGAATTTATGCTATTTTAATGGCAATATGGTTGTTCTAAGCAAATACAGTAACTGCCTTCTCTTATGTAATTTATCACAAATTTTATGTCATTGAACTTGTTGGTTTTGCATTCCCTCTACAAGTTATGCCCTCATTATTTGTTTCAATTAAGCTCCGACAGTAGCTGCCGCCTATTGTGTACTACTCCCTCCGTTTCAAAATATAAGATGTTTTAGCTTTGTGAAAGGAGTGTATTAAGACAACATTTAGTGTGTGGGTTTACTCCAAACCTACATGAACCTACACACTAAAAGTGGTCTAGATACACTTCTTTCACAAAGCTAAAACATCTTACATTTTGAAACGAATGGAGTACATCCATTCCATAAAAGAAGGCCTAATCTTTTTTGAAGTCAAACAATGATGACTTTTGCCAAGCTCATAGAAAAATATATTAAGGGTTAATTTGTGGCATTTGCGTCTATGAAAATATATGCCCCGATGTATCGAATGGCGTTGGTTTGTCATGGTAGATGTTCCTGGTATGTTCTACAAACTTGGTCCTATTTTGTGTTGATTGACTTGCGAAAAATTTATACGCATTATTTACTTTGGATTGGATGTAGTATTACATGGCATGATTTAAGGCACTTAACATGGTTATCTACATGCCATGCTCTATAAATTCAAGTTTCTCAATTATAATTTTTGTAGCAGCAGTATCTACCTTCTATTATGTAGTTCATGGCATTTTAAGTCACTTCACATATGGGTTAGCATTCCCTACTCTATATAAGTTCACGAGATATACAATTATAATGTCTATCTTGTTTGTCCAAATGTTAGTACAGTAACTGCTTGCTCTATAGATGGTGACAAATTTTATGGCACTCTTCATATTTGTTTGCAATCCTATTTCACAAGTTAAATCATTGTAATTTCTCTCTTGTTCGTGCTAAGGAGTGACTATAACTGCATTCTATTTTGTCGTCATGGCAATCTTTATGTCATTTAAATGTTTGTTTATATTTCGTCATTCCCTGCTCTACATGTTCACAAGTGATTATACTATAATGTCTATCTAGTTCTTTGTAAATAGCAACAACCACTATCTGATACTATTTCCTCTCACAGGGAACACGGAGAATCGTAGAGTGAATCGCCCCAACAATCTTGTAAGTACCTGCTGCTTTCTATTGCTAAATGCAAACTTGTTTTATGTGAATCAGTGGCCTGAACCTATATGCAGAGGAGAACAATAAAGTAGATGGATCGTCTATCCAAGTACTGGATGTAGTGCATGTCTTCAGGGAACAAACTAACAACAGGATGTCCTCCAACGAGACTACACAAAGAGAAATAGTAAGTCTTTTGTTTTTACCGAGATGTGCTTAGTGTCAGATGCTTGTTTGTACGAGGTACCACATGATTCGACTAATGTTTATAACAAGGTTAACATTAAACAAGACTGGACAAAAACCAAACATAAATCCCTCGATTTATAATTCAATGTGCTCAGTTGATTTTGGTGATGATCTATTCTTTGTATATTTGATTTGTGTTCTTCTATCTATCTATCTATATGTTAACTAGACCATGATTAGGTGGTGGTGATTTAAGTATATCCACTTTTATGCTATATTTTTCTGCTATGTAACAAAGAACAATTGTAAATCTCTCGATTTATAATTCATTTTTCTCACACAATCATCATGATCATCTATTCTTTGATATATTTGACTCATCATCATATCTATCTATTTATCTATCTATCTACATATGCGTCAACTAGACTATTATTATGTGCTGGTAATTTAAGTATATCCACTTTTATGCTAATTTATTGTCTATTATTGTATTTTTCTTCTATTTTTAAGAGTTTGTATGCACTATGGAGGTAGTCACATTGCCTAGTGTCGGCACCACATGAGTTGGCCAATGATTAGAACAAGATGACCTTTAATGGTACTACACAAAGACCAAACGTAAATCCCTTGATTTTTAATTCAATTTGCTCACTCAATCATGGTGGAGATCCCTTTTTGCTATATTTAACTAATGATTTTCTATATATATACGTTAACTAGACCATGATTAGGTGGTGGTGATTGAAGTATACCCACTTTTATGATAATCTATATTCTATTATAATATTAGAGATCGCCACCATGACTGAGCTTATTGATACATTGCAAATGTATCTATAATTTTTGATGTTCCATGCTTGGTTTTATCTACATTCTTATGTTTTGTCCACACTTTGGAGTACTTTTCATATGATTTCTTGGACTAACCTATTAACAAGAGCCACAGTGCCAGCTGCCTGTTTTCTGCTGTTTTTTATTCCAGGAAAGTCATAAAATGAATATTCTCGGAATTGGATGGGACAAAAGCCAAAAATCCTATTTCACCAAAAGACTCCCGGAGCCACAATATGAGACGAAGTGGGGATGGGGCCCAACCACACCATCTGGCCGTGCGAGCTGGGCCTGGCCGTGCTAGGCGGTGGTCTGGCTGCCCTAGACACCCTCTCGGTGTCCCTCTTCGCCTATAAGTTGCCTTCTGACCTAAAAACTCAGGGGGGTCGACGTTTTTCCAGAAGGAGTTCCGCTCCACCGCCACCACCAGATTTCACGAAACAGCACCAGAAACTCTGTTTTGGCACCCTGCCGGCACGGGGAATTGGAGGAGATTATCGCCATCATCATCACCATCGCTTCTCTATCGACCATCCATGTTTCCCCCATCTATGAGTGAGTAATCCCCCGCTGTAGGCTATGGGGATGGTAGGGATTGGATGATATCGTTCATGTAATGGCATTAGATTGTTAGGGCATGGTGCCTAGTATCTTTTATTAGTGCTTATTACTTTGTTGCGACTTGTTATGCTTAATGCTTGCCACTAGGGCCCGAGTGCCATGATTTCAGATCTGAACATGTTATTGTTTGATTATGATAGTATTGTTTTTGGTCTTATACAAGTTGTATATCCACGTTGTTGTCTGGAACCAATGGCCCCGAAGTGACAGAAATCGGGATAACCAGAGGGAATGGCTTTGATGTGAGGATCACATGTGTTCATGGAGTGTTAAAGCTTTGCTCCGGTGCTCTATTAAAAGGAGCACCTTAATTGCCAGTAGTTCCCTTGAGGCCCCGCTACAAACGGGCTGGCAGGACAAAAGATGTTGTGCAAGTTCAAATGCGAGCACGTATGACTATATATGGAACACATGCCTAGGATTATCTAGTACTTGGATGCTATATCTTATTTATCTACAATTGCCCTATATTCTGATTGCTATGTGAATTGTCTTGTCCATGCAACGCCCATCCATCCTTCCCTATGCCTACCGCACTCGAATCCTACTGTTTACTGCTATTGTTACTGCTGTCTTTACTTTACTACTACTATTACTTTACTATTCCTACTACAAAACTGTTGCTAATGATATACTGCTGTGAGCAAGATTGTTTCCAGGTGCGTCTAAATTGACAACTCAGTTGTTAAGGCTTATAAATATTCTTTGTTTCCCCTTGTATTGAATCAATAAATTGGGTTTCACTTCCCTCGAAAATACTGCGATACACCCCCTATACTTGTGGGTCATCAAGACTATTTTCTGCCGCCGTTGCCGGGGAGCACAGCTTTATTTATCAAGTTCACTTGGATTCACTATTGTTCAAGCTTAGTTTATTTCTGCCTTGTTTGCTTATTTCTTTATCAAAAATACAAAAAATTGTTCCTACTCTAGTTGTTATTTTCACTGGTCTGTTATTGTCTTGCTTTATCATGCTCTTTATCAATGGTTGGTTTCATTGAAACTGAATCTTATTGGCAAGGTGGGTTCACGGAAGATCAAAAATACTATTATAAGGAACACCACTTGTCAAAAAAGGGAAGCACTTATGGGAACAAATTGATAAATTGTATACCATTGCTAGAAACGTGTGCTCTACTTATAATGTTACTTATTGCTTTGATAAATCTTGTTGCTATAAGAGGTATAAACACCTCCCTTTTCAATGTGAGTATAATGATAATGTTACCATATCTTCTTTTGTTAAGGGAATTTATGACTTTTATGACGCGGAACAAATTGAGGAATTTATTGCTTGGAAGGGTGCTTTTGAACTTGCTAGTTAGCTTGAAAATATTGATGATTCACCTTACAAATATGAGGTTTATGGTATACTTAAATTTTGCTTTGATAATTACAAGGAAGAAAATGTCTATATTCTTGAATATATTAATAGATGCTTTCCACAAATGGAAGATACTAATGCCTTGCAGGATCCTATGGAAGAAGAAATTGATGAACCTGAAATCTCATTAGATGAAAAAGAGGAGGAGAGTGATGAACAAAAGGAGGAAGAATGGATTATCTACCCATGCCTACCTTCTAATGAGAGTAACTCTTTATCCCTTACATTATTTGATTGTCCCCCATGCTTACTAAAGGAGGATGAATGTTATGTTCCTGAGGATTCTTTTGAAAATGTTTATAATAAAGCTCTAGTGCTTGTAGATCATGAAAAGCATGATTTATGTGATAGTTATATTGTTGAGTTTATTCATGGGGCTACTGAAAATTATTATGAGAGAGGAAAATATGGTTGTAGAAGCCTTCATGGTATTGAAACACCTCTCTATGTGCTGAAAGTTTTGAAGTCACTCTTGTTTTATCTTCCTATGCCTGTCACTTTGTTCCTTGCGAATTTATTTGCATACACGATTCCTATGCATAGGAAGTGGGTTAGACTTAAATGTGTTTTGAATTTGCTTCTTGATACTCTCTTTTACTTCAAATCATATTTCTTATGTGAGCATCCTCTCAAACTATTATGCGTGAAGATGATAATATGTCTATTATTCTTGGGAGACCTTTTCTTAAATACTGCAGGAGCTTTTATTAATTGTAATCAAGGGAAGGTGACCTTCAATGTTAATGACAAAGAACATACTGTCTATTTCCCCAAGGAGATTGATAGGACATATGGTTTTGAATTCAATTGAACATGTTGCGGGCATTCAAGTTGGAGAAATATATGGTCCCATACCAAGAGAAAAACTTGAAACTATTATGATTGGGACCATTGCTATCAAGGTTGAGGTAACATAATCATTAGTGAAATACAATGTTTTGTTTCATATGAAATTATTTTGGTAACAAGACCTGATCAACCTTGTTAACAAAAGGATTTCATTGAACAAAACTGTGTTTTCACCATGATTATCTCCGCTTACTTCTATTTTATCCATTTTAGTTTTTGCTTATGCCTAACTTAAAGGCGTTAAATAAAAGTACTTATTGGGAGATAACCCAAAAGTTTTAGATGAGTCTTGGAAGTTATTACTTCAGTAATAACTACTCCTTATCCTTTTTATTTGCTTTTTGTGCCAAGAGTAACCTCTAATGAGAGAGAAGTAATGATTGGGAAAGTTGCTGTCCCAAAATAGATTTCTGTGCTTCACCATAAAGATTCGTGTAAAATCTCTGTACGTCCTTTTGAGGCGTGAATTTTTGTGCGTCTTCCCCAGGTTGTTATCTAACTTTCGTTAGTTCAACACTTTTTGATTTGAGCAACAGAAGGTCTTCGAAAAAGTTCGTCTTTACCTGCTGGTCTATTTTAACAGATTTCTGCCATTATTTGAATTTGCTTCTTGTTGGTTCCTTTATGAGTTCTTTTGGGGAATTGAGCTTTTTGGGGGAAGTTCTACAGTAGCTTGTGTTTTAATGGAAGTTATTGGTGTTAGAACTGAAACTAAAGACCTATTATCTTGAGTGCACTAATGTTGCTAATAAAGATTGTGTGAAGTTTTGTATGAAGGAAAAAATTTAGGTGTATGGAAGGAATGAGTAATGAGATGAAGGATGGACTAAAGATCAAGCTTGGGGATGCCACGCGTGTCACCCCAAGAAATATCCAAGAGGTACAAGCGTCAAAGCTTGGGGATGCCCAAGGCATCCCTCGATGCCCAAGGCATCCCCTTCTTCATCAATAAAAATCTCAGGTTTCTTCCAAACACTTCATTTTTATTGTTTCATGCACAGTTGTGTTGTTCTTGGAGCGTATTCTTTTTCGTTTTCGTTTTGGTTTTTCATTTGCTTTGTTTTCTTAGTTTGCTGAATAAATTGGTCGGACCTCCTTTTTCATTCACTGGTTTTCAAATAGTTTGGTTTGGTTTGGAAAAGAGTAGGAAAGTTCATGCTTAAGTGTTAAAGAGAGCTTGTTTTTGACTATGGCCTATGCTTTGTCATGCCATGCTTGATATTGTTTTGGCTTTATGCTTAGTATTGTTTGCTGTAGCATGACTTGTTATAAACAATTAAGATTGCTTAATGTTCCTTGGATGAATCATGCGTTGTTTTAGCATATTAAAGCATAGTATAGTGGTATTCTCCTTTGATGCTTTATTCGGGTTGACTTGGCGCATGCTCACACCATGTTATGACTATCGCAAGTCACCATAAGCCTTTATGATCCTTTAGTTTTCAACTTGTAGTATCACTTTATGCTTTGATCAATGATGTTTTGTCGCTCTGCATGATTATGGCCATTATTGCTCTCCTAGTTTGTCGCTCACGGTCTTTTGCTAGCATCCACAACCAAGTATGAGTTCCACTCATGCATCCAACTCCCTAAACCAAGTTATTCCAAAGAGTCAACCATACCTACCTACTATCATATGCTATTCCTAGTATATTCATGTTTTTTTTACCTTCCAAATTAAACTTGTTATGAGAAAACTAGTGATTAAAGCTCTCACGAACTTGGTGGCACACTATACTTTTCTTGCCCTTAATAAACTTGAACCATTGTGTCGTCTATGTTGTATATGCTTGCACTTATTTGTTGGGGATTAGCAGAACCATGCTGTCATGGGGAACGCTTTCAACATTGCACTGGTACTTTGTACCTAGTTGATATCATGCTCTTTTGTCTATGGATGTTGTCGGTGTGAAATGAAAGGGGAGCTTGTAAGTCCATGGAGTTATGTATATGTGTTAGAGAAACGCCTGGGCCGCTGGTCTAATCCATGCTGACATGGTGGAAACCTGCAGCATAACCATAATGAGCTGTCTATGAAGCATTCTTCTTATAAAAAAAGAGTCTGATATTGAAAAAAATAGAAAAAGAAAAAAAGAGATTATGAAAAGAGGAAAGAGAGAGAAAAGCACCATATTCCCATGGTAAATAAGAAGATTGCTGAGATGCTCGTTGTCTGCTTGCCTTGTCATTTTGATATGGGGATTCTTCCGTATCATCGGGCAAGAGGTACCCCGTTGGCGGTTCTCTATGATACACATGCACTTACGATGACAAGACCTTACCGGTGACTAAACTTGAGTAGCATGAGGAGCGGCCCTCGTATTCAAGGGACATGAGATTTCTAACTTATACTTCGTCAAGCATGTACACCATAGTTTGTTCACTTTAACCTTAATCACTTCAAGATGCTTATGATAGGGGCAATGAGAGCTGAAAGCTATTAAGTACCATAATTTTTGGAAGCTCTTTATGAGACTTGAATCCCTACTTCCTTCTATGAAGGCCTTTCTTCCACTATATATATTGAGTCTCCACCTTCTACCTTTATGCACTTACTTTGAGAGCATAGTAGCCATTCTTAGTTCTATGTGCATTGTCCCAATACTTGTTGATTGATGTATACATTGATATTGCTTGTTTTAAACTATTTCTATCTAGTCACTCTTATGAACTTTGAAGGTGTCCTATGTATTTATGTTTGCTACTCTATGAGGGACAAGCTGAATGCCACTATGCTATGTTTTCTTTATGTGAATCAAACAAACGTCTTGCAAAGCATTGTTATTCATGAATCTTTTGTTTGTGCCTTTTCATGTTGCATCATTGTTTCTTTGTATTATTGCTAGAAGTTTGTCTTTCATGTTATGATTGAAGTACTATGATCCCAGCTTCGAATGTTTTACAAATACTTTGATCAAGTTTATGATGGTGCATGTCACCTAAAAAATTATTCTTTCTTTTTATCACTTACCTACTCAAGGACGAGCAGGAGTTAAGCTTGGGGATGTTGATACATTGCAAATGTATCTATAATTTTTGATGTTCCATGCTTGGTTTTATCTACTTTCTTGTGTTTTGTCCACACTTTGGAGTACTTTTCATATGATTTCTTGGACTAACCTATTAACAAGAGCCACAGTGCCAACTGCTTGTTTTCTGCTGTTTTTGGTTCCAGGAAAGTCAGAAAATGAATATTCTCGGAATTGGACGGGACAAAAGCCAAAAATCCTATTTCTCCAGAAGACTCATGTAGCCAGAATATGAGACGGAGTGGGGCTGGGGCCCAGCCACACCACCTGGCCACACGGGCTAGGCCTGGCCGCGCCAGGGGGTGGTCTGGTCGCCCCAGGCACCCCCTCAGTCTCCCTCTTCGCCTATAAGATGCCTTCTGACCTAAAAACTCAGGGGGTTCGACGTTTTTCCAGAAAGAGTTCTGCTGCACCACCACCACCAGATTCCACGATTCAGAACCAGAAACTCCGTTCTGGCACCCTGCTGGGACGAGGAATTGGAGGAGATCATCGCCATCATCATCACCATCGCTTCTCCATCGACCATCCATGTTTCCCCCATCTATGAGTGAGTAATCCCCCGTTGTAGGCTATGGGGATGGTAGGGATTGGATGAGATCGTTCATTGTAATGGCATCAGATTGTTAGGGCATGGTGCCTAGTGTCTTCTATTAGTGCTTTTGACTTTGTTGCAACTTGTTATGCTTAATACTTGTCACTAGGGCCCGAGTGCCATGATTTCAGATCTGAACATGTTATTGATTCATTATGATAGTATTGTTTATGGTCTTATCTGCAAGTTGTATACACACATTGTTGTCCGGAACCAATGGCCCCGAAGTGACAGAAATCGGGATAACCGGAGGGAATGGCTTTGATGTGAGGATCACATGTGTTCATGGAGTGTTAATGCTTTGCTTCGGTGCTCTATTAAATGGAGCACCTTAATTGCTAGTAGTTCCCTTGAGGCCCCGCTGCAAACGGTCTGGCAGGGCAAAAGATGTTGTGCAAGTTCTCATTGCGAGCACGTATGACTATATATGGAACACATGCCTAGGATTATCTAGTACTTGGATGCTTTATCTTATTTATCTACAATTGCCCTATGTTCTCATTGCTATGTGAATTGTATTTTCCATGAAACGCCCGTCCATCCATACCTATGCCTACCGCACTCGAATCCTACTGTTTACTGCTATTGTTACTACTGTCTTTACTTTACTACTGCTGTTACTTTACTATTGCTACTACAAAACTGTTGCTACTGATAAACTACTGTGAGCAAGATTGTTTCCAGGTGCAGCTGAATTGACAACTCAGTTGTTAAGGCTTATAAATATTCTTTGACTCTCCTTGTGTCGAATCAATAAATTGGGTTTCACTTCCCTCGAAAATACTGTGATACACCCCCTATACTTGTGGGTCATCAGGTGTCTAGATAAATTCGTTTCACAAAAGCCATAATATCTTATATTTTGAAACGGATGGAGTTCTATCTAGACTACTCATAGTGTGATTGTCATAGCTATTATCATCTAATATGATCCCCAGTTACTATATATATGTACTATAACCATCTTAATATGGTCTGGAAGTCTATCGTGCACCTGGTGTTTGATTGCTTAATTCATTACCTCAATAGCTACTCTACATGATGCACATATAGATTATATTGCAAATTTGATTCTTTAGTTTTCTCATGATTAAAGCAATGTAATGATTTTCTTAACTTAAACAGTCGCAACACCGCCCTGTCAAGGCGAAATCTGTGGGTTCGAGCCCCAACAGTCCCAAACCAGGGATGGCAATTTCTGTGAGAAATACAATGTTTGATTAATAATAAACAAGAGATTTTTCTCTATACATGATCAAATGATCTTGCGAGTTTAATATTACACTACTACAAATTTGGCTATCCATAGAATGGTACCCAGTGGCGCATGGTTGCAGTGATGTGCCATATATAAACTATCTGTGGCGCATGCTAAATAGATGCACCACAAATAGGCACAATACCCGTGGTGCATGGTATGTGGGTGCACCGCAGGTAACTCTGGGTAGACCCACCTGCCACTTATGCATGGCCCCTGACATATCCACAGCGCATGCAAAGCCGGTGCGCCACAGATATTTTAATTTCCTATGGCGCGCCTCATAGGTATGCGCCACGGATATGTCAGGGCCATGCATAAGTGGCATATATAGGTGGCCCCTGACATATCCATGGCACATTTTGTAGGGTGCGCCACTGATGTGCATGTTATCTGTGGCGCGTCTTTGCTGTGTGCGCCACTGATATGTCGAACACCATATATATAGCTAGCCACCACCTTTTCCCACTAGCTTGGTGCACTTTCCCCCCTCTAGACCAGATCGGGTCGTGTTCTTTCTCCTCCCACCTCATTTCTCCGCATGAATTCACCCAATTTATCCATCTAAAACTATTTTGGATGATAGTTTTGTAAAGAGAAGGCTAGATCTATAGAAACCACCGATTCGCTTTCCTCCCTCCTTGATCGTTTACTAGGTGAGTAGATGTATGGAAGGACATATGCATGTTTGTGTGTATGCGATGAATTGCTTGTGATGATTTCATGGGCGAGATGTTATTGTTGCATGTATATGAATGTTTGTGTGTATTTGTGACAGTTTGTGGTACGGTACATGGTGTGTGTTTGTCGAAATGTTGCATGGTGTATGCATGTTTTCCGAAATGTGGATTAATTTCTGTTTCGGCAAATCGTTTGCATTACGTGTATGTCCTATTTTTAGGAGAGGTCATGCCGAATTTTTCTAGCGCCCATCCATGCATGTGTGTGCACGTTATAAAATATTATTTTGCTCTATACTGCGCAGGTGATCATGGTCATCAAGATGAGTGAAAGCCTCATGGCTAGATATTTGAAAGGCGCGACGACCGAAATGATCAAGAACAACGAGACCCAGATAAGATGTCCTTGTCGCAAATGCGGACTCAAGGGTTTGATGGACCCTTATTCCGGAGTATTGCAGAACCACCTGCTCGTGCATGGTTTCATGTCTGGCTTTACTCGTTGGATCAGTGACGAAGATGATGTTAATAATGATGGGACTACAGGAAATAAGGAAGGGCGGGAGGACAACAATAAGGGAGAGGGCAAGCGAGAAGCCAAAGAGCCTCCCGGACATGATCATCATGAAGGAGATGCGGGGGAAGATGATGGAGAAGACACAGACACAGTAGACGCTGCAAACAGCCTTGTAGGACCCTCATGTTCAAGAACTTCTCCTCAAAGAGACGAGTAACCCTAAATCTTCCGCTAGAGAGAAAGCCAAGCTGGCGCAACTTGAGATAGACGGGAGTACTCCATTGTATGAAGGATGTCGGCCCGAGGATACCCTTGCATGTAACGCTCAAGGCTCTGGAGATGAAGGAGAAACACAACTGGACCGACACAAGCTTCAATGATATGATTAGATTCTGGCATGACCGTCTTCCTAAACCGAACACTTGTCCAACAAATATCAAGGAGGCAAAGAAAGTCATGTGCCCTCTTGATCTACCACACATTAAATACCACGTCTGCATCAATGATTGCATCATTTATCAGAACGAGTACACGGATAGAACCACATGTCCTGTATACGGCCATGCACGATACAAGAGAGGGAAGAAAGCTCCAGAAAAAGTTGTATGGTACTTGCCAATCACTCCTCGTCTACATAGGCATTTTATAGACCCTAAAGAAGCAATGCTCATGCGCTGGCACATGGAAAGGCAGAAGCCCGAAGATGATCCAAATAAGCAGAAGATGCTAACACACCCTTCGGATGCTTGCCAGTGGAATGCAATGGACATCGAGTTCCCGTTTTTGGGGACGATCCAAGGAACGTTAGGCTAGGTATGAGCACCGATGGATTAAATCCATTTGGCAACTAGAGTAGCACACACACACCTGGCCCATGTTTGTATGGCCGTACAACCTCCCTCCATGGCTATGCATGAAGAGGAGGTACATGATACCTTCGATCCAGATTATGGATGTAGTATAGCTCTTTTTCCCTAGTATACCTAGGTTTATCGAATCCTCGGGAAGCAGAAGCATAGTGAAGTTACTTTAATGGACCTTCAGGAGTTTTAGAATTTGTTTTGTGTTTTTACCAGACCAACAGTTTACATCTTTTTGTTGTTGGTGATCTTGGAGAGAGATGGTCTAGGGCGTTCGGTTTCACCTGTAGTTGTGCAAAACATCTGACGGGAATAAAAGATAGAAATAAAGTATGCATGCAATTGTTAAAGCAAGATAGATTATATGTGGGCAGTGCATCCATAATTGCTATTGCCTCTGCAACCGCTTATAGCAACAACCTACTTGTCTCATCCGTAGAATAAAGAGAACTAATGATATGCATAGTGATGTCACCATTAATCCCAAGTAAATCCCTCACATACAGCCATATTACCCCTTCTGTCGCTAGGGTTCCCAACCTGCAGATCAATCATTACTCATACTCCCTATACATGGCTAAACCCTCGGGGTCTTTGGTACCTGACAAGTCCTTGGATTGAGGCAAGAGAGGATAGAATAATCATCATGTCATACAAACTAATACATGATCCCATCTATGATAAATAACATGCACAAACGCTACATGGCTAGGCCAAAGCCCTTAGGCCAAGGAGAATTACTCACACATAGAGATTAGATCAACAATCACAAACATTTTAATGAAAATCATAAGATTGATAACAATAGTCTTAGAACATCGCCAATCAAAGAAGAGATCTACTATTACAAGTGGTGGAATATGGCTATGGAGATGGAGAAGGGTTTGGAGATCTGGAGGCGGCTGATGATCTGGGGTAGAGACTTTTGGACGAGGCATCGCTCTTTTCTCGTTGCCCAAGGCTTCTTTATATAGGGTCCCTTCATGAAAGTTGTTCTTTTTAACCTAGAAGTGGTGGTGCCAACTATACGACCGGAACTATACGGCCGATTTTTTTTCCGGTCATATAGTTGGTCATTAAAGTGTCTGCCTTCGCTTCACGTCTCCTAGTTTCTTCTGGTTGTTGGAAATCTCGTATCTTTGACTTTAATGTAGTGATTCCTATCTTCAAACGACATTATCTACGCAAGAAAATATAGAAATAAAGGATTGCATACCCCTCTGAATATTAGGCATTAGTGGCAGGATTTAGAGAGATATTTCATCAAGAATATGAATAATATCTAGTTTAAATGTGGATGTAGATGGCTATATTTCATAGCCATCAACCTCCCCAAGCTTAAACTTGATCATCCCCGAGCAAGAAACCCCAAATCAAAAAAGAACTCAACATTTAAACTGAAGTAACGAGATGATGATATTACTCATGATTGGTAGTATCATATTTCCTCCACTTCATAAATCTGAAAAACTTTAGCCTAGATAGAGCAATGGCAAGAATATCATATGGGTTTTATGCATCCTTATAGCACAGCAAAATTATTGTTAACATGGATGATTCAAATGAGTAAACTTTATTCCATGTCATGTAATCAACACATAGGCTTACCTTTGAACAATAGAGTATAATCATGTAAAATTGAGAGTGTGAGAGTTGTCATGAAAAACATATACACTAGAGTATCTCAATTCTCCCACATCAATAAATCAAGACTTTTCAAGCACTACTTTTCCATTCATTGTCCTTCAAGAATATCAGTTTTTGAGTAATTGAGAGCATGCCAAAAAATGGTTTAGTTTATCGGGCTGTGATGGACACTCGTGGCATCACTAAGGTTTTTGTTCCTTTTGCATAATTAATAGCCAGAGGAGTGATTCCATCATGAACACAGCTACTCGGGAGTTCCAAGAATCTTACCCACTATAGCATTGCTGCTACATGTGTTTAATCAACTCATAGCCGAAATGTAGGAGTTTCCTCCATGAAGATTGTTCATAGGCCAGCGGAGTTGTTGGCATCCCATGAAGTTTGACACGCGTAAAGCAATATCATTCTTATGATTAACAAGTCAAACTTTGGCATGCTCACAAAAACTGCTAAACATTAATTCAATTGAACAAATCCTTTTAAAGAGAGCTATCAAGTCAATCAACATTTTCATTGGTGTTGAGTGTCTCTATAAATAAGCCTTCAAGACTAAACACTACAACACCCAAGACTTCAATTGTGAGACTTTTTCTTATTACAATTGTTCAGCAATTTTTAGGCAAGACTTTGTTAATTATGAGAGCTGGAAAAAAATGTACCCAACTAAATACCCATGCCAATGAAAATCTTACTATAATACAAAGACTCACTCCACCAATATAACATCTTAGCATTACCACTAACTAGCATGGGTTTCTCAAACTTCAAAAGTGGGGAGTCATAAGGCATACCTCTCATGTTTGGTTCCACTTCTCTCTTCCTTTTATATTTGTTTCTTGAAAACTCGAAGTCGATCACTCTCCTGCAAACATATGAACCTCAAGGCGGAAAGAAAAGAAAGAGGGAAAATAAATAAAAATGGAGAAATCTTTTTGTTGTTTTTAAGAGAGGGAATTTAAAGAATAGAAAATTGGCGGTAAAGCTTAGCTAGAAAATCTCGAAAGCAAATAGAAAGAACTAATAATAAAGTGTTGGGGAAACCAACATGAGTGCTTATAAACTCAAATTAAAAACACAACCTAGAAATAAATAAAGGCAAATGAACACCAAATAAAGATACATGAGGAAACTTTCCCAAGCTTAGGCTTTTGCAAGCCCTTCAAATCATTGTGGTGGTTGGAAAAAGTCGCTACTCTAGTTAACAAATTGAGTTGAGAGGTTACTAGTTGATTCTCAGAGGTTCAGAGAGAGGCTATGCATCCTCTCAATAGCCCCTCCATGTTCTTGGAAGTCTTGGTATGTAGCAAACCAGGTTGATGGCTGCTCCTCTTGATGAGGAACTAATACGTCGTAAACGTATCTATATTTTTTGATGTTCCATGCTTGTTTAGTATCTACTTTCTTATGTTTACTACATACTTTGAGGTATTTTATACATTTTTTGGAATTAACCTATTAACAAGATGCCATAGTGCCAGTTGCCTATTTTCTGTTGTTTTTGTTTTCAGAAAAACTAGTAAGGAAATATTATCAGAATTGGACTGGACAAAATCCAAAGTCAATATTTTACCCGAAGCAACACGGAGTCCGAAGGGGAGATGAAGTGGCGCACCAGGGCGGCCACACCTGGTGCGGCGCGACCTGGGGGCACGCCACTAGGGGGTATGGGCCACCTGGTGCTCCACCGACCTTGCCCCTTTGCCTATAAAAGCCTCTCGGGATGAAAACCCTAAGGATCCGATCAAAGACCCAATCAGAAATCCACGGAAGAGTCTGTAGCCGCCGCCATCTTGATCCCTAGATCGAGGGGATCTGAAGCTCTTTCCAGCACCCTGCTAGAGGGGAGAGATCACCCTGGAGGCCTTCATCACCATAAATTCCTCTAGTATGATGCGTGAGTAGTTCATCATTGGACTACGGGTCCATGTAGTAGCTAGATGGTTGGTTCTCCTCCTTTGTGCTATCGTGTTTAGATCTTGTGAGCTCTGTTTATGATTAAGATCATCTATTTGTAATCTTACATGTTGTGTTTGCGTGGATCCGATGGATATTGAGATGCTATTTCAGATTGATTATTGATTATATCATGTCTATGTTATTTGTGCTCTTGCATGCTTTCCGTTGTTAGTAGCTATCTTCGCCAAGTAGATGCTTGTAACTCCAAGAGGGAGTATTTATGCTCGATAGTGGGTTCATGCCTCTAGTAATCTAGGGAAGTGACAGGAATCTCTAAGGTGCTAGATGTGTTGTTGCTACTAGGGATAAAACATCAATCCTTGGTCCATAGGACAATCGTATTGTTTACTTTACACACTTTGCTTAATGCAATTATCTATTGCTTGCAACTTAATACTGGAGGGGGTTCGGATGATAACCTAAAGGTGGATTATTACTCATAGATGTAGTTGGATTACGGTCTATGTATAATGTTGTAATGCCTAATCAAATCTCATAGGAGTCAATATGATTAGTATATGCATGTATGCTTTCTCGGTGTTTGTCAATTGCCTCGCTGTAATTTGTTCACCCAACATGTCATCTATCTTAAGGAGAATCACCTCTAGTGAACTATGGACCCCGGTCCATTCTTTTACCATTGATCTACTATCTACTATTTACTATTTACTTTCTACAAGCAATTACTATCTTCCACACAATACATTTAATCCTTTGTTTTCGGCAAAACCGGTTAGATTGACAACCTCATTGTATGTTGGGGCAAAGTTTTGTGGTTGTGTTGTGCAGGATTCCAAGTTGGTAGCTGATACATTGCAAATGTATCTATAATTTTTGATGTTCCATGCTTGGTTTTATCCACTTTCTTGTGTTTTGTTCCAACTTTGGAGTACTTTTCATATGATTTCTTGGACTAACCTATTAACAAGAGCCACAGTGCCAGCTGCCTGTTTTCTGCTGTTTTTGGTTCCAGGAAAGTCAGAAAATGAATATTGTCGGAATTGGATAGGAAAAAAGCCAAAGTGCCTATTTTTCTGGAAGTCATTAGATGCCTGAATACGAGACGGAGAGGGGCAGAGGCTGGCCACACCACCTGGCCGCGTGGCCAGGCTTGGCCCACGCCAGGGGGTGGTGTGGTGGCTCCTGGCACCCCCTCAGTCTCCCCTTCCGCCTATAAGATGCCCTCGGGACGAAAACCCTAAGTACCCGATCAAAATTCCACGAAACAGTCTATAGCCGCCGTCATCTCCATCCCTAGATCGGGAGGGATCTGAAGCTCTTCCCGGAACCCTGCCGGAGAGGGAAATTCACCCTGGAGGCCTTCTTCATCACCATGCAAGCCTCCGGTGTGATATGTGAGTAGTTCATCCTTGGACTACGGATCCATGTAGTAGCTAGATGGATGGTTCTCCTCCTTTGTGCTTTCATGTCTAGATCTTGTGAGCTCCGTTCATGATCAAGATCATCTACTTGTAATTCTGCATGTTGTGTTTGCGGGGATCCGATGGATATTGAGATGCTATTTCAGATTGATTATTGATTCTATCATGTCTTTGTTATTTGTGATCTTGCATGCTTTCCGTTGTTAGTAGCTATCTTGGCCAAGTAGATGCTAGCAACTCCAAGAGTTAGTATTTATGCTCGATAGTGGGTTCATGCCTCTGGTAATCTAGGGAAGTGACAGAAATCTCTAAGGTACTAGATGTGCTGTTGCTACTAGGGAGAAAACAACAATCCTTTGTTCATATAACAATCATATTGTTTACTTTACACGCAATTCGTAAAGAAATAATCTGTTGCTTGCAACTTAATACTAGAGGGGGTTCGGATGATAACCTGAAGGTGGATTATTAGTCATAGATGCAGTTGGATGGCGGTCTATGTATAATGTTGTAATGCCCAATCAAGTCTCAGAGGAGTCAAGATGATTAGTATATGCATGTATTGCTTTCTCGATGTTTGTCAATTGCCCCGCTGTAATTTGTTCACCCAGCATGTTATCTATCTTAAGGAGAGCCTCCTCTAGTGAACTATGGATCCTGGTCCTTGTCTTTTACATACAATCTATAAACTATTTACTGCTTTGTGTTTACTTTCTGCAAACTATTACTTCTTTCCATTCGATACGTTTAATCCTTTGTTTTCCGCAAAACATGGTGAGATTGACAACCTCATCGCAAGTTGGGGACAAAGTTCTGTGGTTGTGTTGTGCAGGTCTCCATGTTGCTACTAGCACCGGTAGTGCGCCTTGCCAAAGCTCAGCTAGTAACACCTTTGGGGTGTTTCCTTGCTCCTACTGTTTCGATTAAACCTTGGTTTCATACTGAGGGAAACTTGCCGCCTTGCTCAGCATACCTTCCTCTTGGGGTTCCCAACGAGCTCTAAATCAACATCGCACCAACACTTTTCTGGGCACCATACACAGAGCCATCAAGCATTTTTCTGGCGCCGTTTCTAGGGAGTCAAGGACATCTTCACAAGGGGAGTCCCTCATTACCAATCTCTTTACTTTGTTATTTTTGTTTTGCTTAGTTTATTTTTTCTTTGTTTTCTTGTTTCTTTATCAAAAATACAAAAAAATTAGTTTCACTTGTTTGCTTTCTTATTCAAAAGCACAAAAAAATTAAGTCTCCTTTAGTTGTCACGTCTTCCTTAGCTCATCATGTTGGTCCCCAAATTCACCCTGAAAGACCTTTCAATTGGTAGTGGTTCTATAATTGGGAAAGATAATATTGAAGAATTATTTAATCATGTTAGTAAGCATGAAGATATTGAGGATAGATCCCTTGCAGAACTTGCTCCAAACTATGAGATTGCTGCAGCATCTTTAATTCACATGTTAGAAGCTAGGTTTGTTAACCTCAATCCCTTAATGCAAGTAATGTTTCTTAAGCTTAAAGAAATTGAGGACCCTGAAAAGAGGGATTTTATTCTAGAAACTTTGTTTAAGGAGTTCTATGATGTTGCCAAGGAAGCTAGGAAAGTCTTTGAACGTTTCAATATGATAGGCTCATGTGTAGATGTTGTTGGTACATGAGAAAAGATGTACAAAACTGAACCTAATGGGGAGGAACCTAAGATACCAATACCCTTCAAACTAGTAGCAATACATGATGCCATAGAAAAGAATCTTGATTGGATTATTCCTGCAAACCCTTTGATGAGAAGAGTGAACCTAAGAGCATTTAGAGAGCATCCTCTAGAACTTATTTGGATGATATACCTTGCCTTGTTGAAAATATTTCTGGTATTGATCTTAATGTTTCTTCATTTGAGAACACTTGATTCTTTCTTGCTTCTTATGCCTAACTTAAAGGCGTTAAAGAAAATTACTTATTGGGAGATAACCCAAAAGATTTAGATGAGTCTTGGAAGTTATTACTTCAGTAATAACCGCTCCTTATCCTTTTTATTTGCTTTTTGTGCCAAGAGTAACCTCTAATGAGAGAGAAGTAATGATTGTGAAAGTTGCTGTCCTGAAACATATTTTTGTGCTTCACCGCAAACATTCGTGTAAAATCTCTGAACGTCTTTTTGAGGCGTGAATTTTTGTGCTTCTACCCCAGGTTGTTATCTAACTTTCGTTAGTTCAACACTTTTTGATTTGAGCAACAGAAGGTCTTCAAAAAAATTCGTCTTTACCTGCTGGTCTGTTTTGACAAATTTCTGCCATTTTCTGCATTTGCTTCTTGATGGTTTCTTTTTGTATTCTTTTGGGGAATTGAGCTTTTTGAGGGAAGTGCTACAGTAGCTAGTGTTATAATGGAAGTTTATTTGGTGTTAGAACTGAACCTTAAGACTTATTTATCTTGAGTGCACTAATGTTGCTAATAAAGATTGTGTGAAGTTTTGTATGAAGGAAAAATTTCAGATGTATGGAAGGGATGAGTAATGAGATGAAGGATGGACTAAAGCTCAAGCTTGGGGATGCCACGTGTGTCACCCCAAGAAATATCCAAGAATTACAAGCGTCAAAGCTTGGGGATGCCCAAGGCATCCCCTTCTTCATCAATAAAAATCCCAGGTTTCTTCCAAACGCTTCATTTTTATTGTTTCATGCACAGTTGTGTTGTTCTTGGAGCGTCTTCTTTTTAGTTTATGTTTTGGTTTTTCGTTTGCTTTGGTTTGCTTAGTTTTCTGAATAAATTGGTTGGACCACCTCTTTCATACATTGGTTTGCAAACAGTTTGGTTTGGTTTGGAAAAGAGTAGGAAAGTTCATGCTTATGTGGTAAAAAGAGCTCGATTTTGACTGTGGCATATGCTTTGTCATGCCATGCTTGATATTGTTTTGGCTTTATGCTTAGTATTCTTTGCTGTAGCATGACTTGTTATAAACAATTGAGATTTCTTAATGTGCCTTGGATGAATCATGCGTTGGTTTAGCATATTAAGGCATAGTATAGTGGCATTCTCCTTTGATGCTTTATTTGGGTTAACTTGGCGCATGCTCACACCATGTTATGACTATCTCAAGTCACCATAGCCTTTATGATCCTTTAGTTTTCAACTTGTAGTATCACTTTATGCCTTGATCAATGATGTTTTGTCGCTCTGCATGATTATGGCCATTATTTCTCTCTTAGTTTGTCGCTCCCAGTCTTTTGCTAGCCTCCACATCAAAGTCTGAGTTCCACTCATACATCCAACTCCCTAAACCAAGTTATTCCAAAGAGTCCACCATACCTACCTACTATCTTAAGCTATTCCAAGTATATTCATGCTTTTGTTTACCTTCCGAATTAAACTTGTTATGAGAAAACTAGTGATTAAAGCTCTCACGAACTTGATGGCACGCTTTACTTTTCTTGCCCTTAATAAACTTGAACCATTGTATCGTCTATGTTGTATATGCTTGCACTTATTTGTTGGGAATTAGCAGAACCATGCTTTCATGGGGAACGCTTTCAACATTGCACTTGGTACTTGTACCTAGTTGATATCATGCTCTTTTGTATATGGATGTCGTCGGTGTGAAATGAAAGGGGAGCTTGTAAGTCCATGGATTTATGTAGATGTGTTAGAGAAATGCTTGGGCCGCTGGTCTAATCCATGCTGACATGGTGGAAACCTGCAGCGTAACCATAATGAGCTGTCTATGAAGCATTCTTCTAATAAAAAAAGAGTCCTATATTGAAAAAAAGAGAAAAGAGAAAAAAAGAGATATTATGAAAAAGAGGAAAGAGAGAAAAAAGCACCATATTTCCATGGTAAGTAAGAAGATTGCTGAGATGCTTGTTGTCTGCTTGCCTTGTCATTTTGATATGGGGATTCTTTTGTATCATCGGGCAAGGGGTACCCCGTTGGCGGTTCTCTATGATACACATGTACTTACAATGACAAGAACTTACCGGTGACTAAACTTGAGTAGCATGAAGAGGGGCCCTCATATACAAGGGACATGAGATTTTTGACTTATACTTCGTCAAGCATGTACACCATAGTTTGTTCACTTTAAACTTAATTACTTCAAGATGCTTATGATAGGGGCAATGAGAGCTGAAATCTATAAGTACCATAATTTTTGGAAGCTCTTTATGAGACTTGAATCCCTACTTCCTTTTATAAAAAGGCCTTTCTTCCACCATTATATTGAGTCTCCACCTTCTACCTTTAAGCACCTACTTTGAGAGCATAGTGGCCATTCTTAGTTCTATGTGCATTGTCCCAAGACTAGTTGATTCATGCATAACTTGATATTGCTTATTTTAAACTGTTTGTATCTAGTCACTCTTATGAACTTTGAAGGTGTCCTATGCATTTATATTTGCTACTCTATTGAGGGACAAGCTGAATGCTATTATGCTATGTTTTCTTTATGTGAAACAAACAAACGTATTGCAAAGCATTGTTATTCATGAATCTTTTGTTTTTGCCTTTTCATGTTGCTTCATAGTTTCTTTGTCTTATTGCTAGAAGTTTGTCTTTCATGTTATGATTGAAGTACTATGGTCCCAGCTTTGAATGTTTTACAAATACTTTGATCAAGTCATTGATGGTGCATGTCACCTCAGAAATTATTCTTCCTTTTTATCACTTACCTACTCGAGGACGAGCAGCAGTTAAGCTTGGGGATGTTGATACATTGCAAATGTATCTATAATTTTTGATGTTCCATGCTTGGTTTTATCCACTTTCTTGTGTTTTGTTCCAACTTTGGAGTACTTTTCATATGATTTCTTGGACTAACCTATTAACAAGAGCCACAGTGCCAGCTACCTGTTTTCTGCTGTTCTTGGTCCCAGGAAAGTCAGAAAATGGATATTCTCGGAATTGGACGGGACAAAAGCCAAAGTGCCTATTTTTCTGGAAGTCATCAGATGCCAGAATACAAGACGGAGAGGGGCCAGATGCCGGCCATACCACTTGGTCGCGCGGCCAGGCTTGGTCCGCGCCAGGGGGTGGTGTGCTGGCCCCTGGCACCCCCTCGGTCTCCCCTTCCGCCTATAAGATGCCCTCGGGACAAAAACCCTAACTACGCGACCAAAATTCCACGAAAGAGTTTGTAGCCGCCGTCATCTCCATCCCTAGATCGGGAGGGATCTGAAGCTCTTCCCGGCACCCTGCCGGAGAGGGGAATTCACCCTGGAGGCCTTCTTCATCACCATGCAAGCCTCCGGTGTGATGCGTGAGTAGTTCTCCTTGGACTACGGATCCATGTAGTAGCTAGATGGCTGGTTCTCCTCCTTTGTGCTTTCATGTCTAGATCTTGTGAGCTCCGTTCATGATCAAGATCATCTATTTGTAATTCTACATGTTGTGTTTGCGGGGATCTGATGGATATTGAGATGCTATTTCAGATTGATTATTGATTCTATCATGTCTTTGTTATTTGTGATCTTGCATGCTTTCCGTTGTTAGTAGCTACCTTGGCCAAGTAGATGCTAGCAACTCCAAGAGTTAGTATTTATGCTCGATAGTGGGTTCATGCCTCTGGTAATCTAGGGAAGTGACAGAAATCTCTAAGGTACTAGATGTGCTGTTGCTACTAGGGAGAAAACAACAATCCTTTGTTCATATAACAATCATATTGTTTACTTTACACGCAATTCGTAAAGAAATAATCTGTTGCTTGCAACTTAATACTAGAGGGGGTTCGGATGATAACCTGAAGGTGGATTATTAGTCATAGATGCAGTTGGATGGCGGTCTATGTATAATGTTGTAATGCCCAATCAAGTCTCAGAGGAGTCAAGATGATTAGTATATGCATGTATTGCTTTCTCGATGTTTGTCAATTGCCCCGCTGTAATTTGTTCACCCAGCATGTTATCTATCTTAAGGAGAGCCACCTCTAGTGAACTATGGATCCCGGTCCTTGTCTTTTACATACAATCTATAAACTATTTACTGCTTTGTGTTTACTTTCTGCAAACTATTACTTCTTTCCATTCGATACGTTTAATCCTTTGTTTTCCGCAAAACACAGTGAGATTGACAACCTCATCGCAAGTTGGGGACAAAGTTCTGTGGTTGTGTTGTGCAGGTCTCCACGTTGCTACTAGCACCGGTAGTGCGCCCTGCCAAAGCTCAGCTAGTAACATCTTTGGGGTGTTTCCTTGCTCCTACTGGTTCGATTAAACCTTGGTTTCATAATGAGGGAAACTTGTTGCTATGCTAATCATACCTTCCTCTTGGGGTTCCCAACGAGCTCTACATCAACACCGTAGCAGCACTTTTCTGGGCGCCATACACAGAGCCATCAGTAGCAACACCTTGGGGTTGTTTTGTTGCTCCTACTGGTTCAATAACCTTGGTTTCATAACTGAGGGAAACTTGTTGTTGTGCTCATCATACCTTCCTCTTGGGGCTCCCAATGAGCTCAACATATCCTGAGCCATCAAGCCTTTTTCTGGCGCCGTTGCCGGGGAGTCAAGGACATCTTCACAAGGGGAGTCCCTCACAACCAATCTCTTTACTTTTTTTTGTTTTTCTTAGTTTATTTTTGCTTTGTTTGCTTGTTTCTTTTTATCAAAAACACAAAAAAAATAGTTCCTACTATAGTTGTTATTTTTTATGGTCTGTTATCATGCTTTCTATCAATGGTTGACTTCTTTGAAACTAGATCTTTTTGGCAAGGTGGGTTCACGGAAGAACAAAAATATTATTATGAGGAACACCGCTTGTCACAAAAAGGGAAATACTTATGGGCACAAATAAATAAATTGTATACCATTGCTAGAAACGTGTGCTCTACTTATGATGTTACTTATTGCTTTGATAAATCTTATTGCTGTAGGAGGTATAAACACCTCCCTTTTCAATGTGAGTATAATGATGATGTTACCATATCTTCTTATGTTAAGGGAAATTATGACTTTTATGATGTGAAACAAAGTGAAGAATTTATTGCTTGGAAGGGTGCATTCGAACTTGCTTATTTGCTTGAAAATACTGATGATGAACCTTATAAATATGAGGTTTATGATATACTTAAATTTTGCTTTGATAATTACAAGGAAGAAAATGGCTATATTCTTAAATATCTTAATAGATGCTCTCCACCAACGGAAGAGACTAATGCCTTGTAGGAGCCTATGGAAGAAGAAATTGCTGAAACTAGAAGCTCATTGGATGAAAAAGAGGAGGAGAGTCGTGATCAAGAGGAGGAAGAGTGGGGCAGCTACCCATGTCTACCTCCCAATAAGAGTAACTCTTTAACTAATACCTTATTTGATCGCCCTCCATACTTACCAAAGGAGGATGAGTGTGATATTTATATTATTGAGTTTGTTCATGATGCTACTGAAAATCATTATGAGACAGGAAAATATGGTTGTTGGAATTCTCATGTTACTAAAACACCTCTCTTTATATTGAAAGTTCCAAAGTTGCTCTTGTTTTATCTATCCATTCTTCTTACTATGTGCTTCTTTGATTTATTTTCTTACAATATTCCTATGCATAGGAAGTGGGTTAAACTTAAATGTGTATCATATTTGCTCCTTGATGCTCTCTTTTGCTTCAATTCATATTTCTTATGTGAGCATCTTCTCAAATTACTAAGCCTAGCTCAAAGGCGTCAAAGAAAAACACTATTGGGAGATAACCCAAATTGTTATTCAGTAAGTTTTTCTTTTGTTGAGTCTTGGAAGTTATTACCTAATTAATAACCTCTCCTTATCCTTTTTGTGTGGTTTTTGTGCCAATAATAACCTCTAATGATAGAGAAGTAAGACTTGGGAAAGTTGTTGTCCCGAAATAGATTTTTGTGCTTCACTGTAAAAATTCGTGAAAAATCCCTGTACGTCGGATTGAGCTGTAATTTTTTTTCTTCTACCCCAGGTTGTTATCTAACTTTCGTTAGTTTAACACTTTTCGATTTGAGCAACAGAAGGTCTTCGAACAAATCGGTTTTTACCTGCTGGTCTGTCTTGACAGATTTCTGCCATTATTTGCATTTGCCTCTTTATCTCTTTCTCTTTGAGTTCTTGCCAATTACTTGAACTTTTAAAAGGAATTGCTATAGTAGCTTGTGTTTTAATGGAAGTTTTCCTTGTGTTTAAACTAAACCCAAAAACTTATTATCTTGAGTACACTAATGTTGCTAATCAAGATTGTGTGAAGTTTTGTATGAAGCAAATTCTAGAGTGTAGGGAAGAATAATGCGATAAGATGAAGTATGGAAAAAAGCTCAACCTTGGGGATGCCACCTGTGTCACCCCAAGAAATATTCAAGAGGTACAAGCGTCAAAGCTTGGGGATGCCCAAGGCATCCCCTTCTTCATCAATAAAAATCTCAGGTTTTCGTCCAAAAGCTTCATTTTTATTGTTTCATGCATAATTGTGTTGTTCTTCGAGCGTCATCGTTTTTTTATTTTTCTTTCTCTTAGTTTGCTTAAATAAATTGGTTGGACCCCTCCATTCATACATAGTTTCAAATACGTTGATTTGGATTGGAAAAGAGTAGGAAAGTTCATGCTTATAAGTGGTATAAAAGGAGTCTTGTTTTGACTATGGCCTAGAATTTATCATGTCATGTTTGATATTTCTTTGACTTTATGCTTAGTGATTATTGTTGTAGCATGACATTTTCCAAAAAATTGAGATTTCTTAATGTGCCTTGAAAGAATCATGCGTTGTTTAAGCATACAAAAGCATAATAGTGTGGTATTCTCCTTTGATGCTTTATTTGGGTTGAATTGGCGCATGCTCACACCATGTTAAGACTATACCAGTCACCATAGCATGTATGATCATTTAGTTTTCGACTTGTAACATCACTTTATGCTTTAATTAATAATGTTTTGTCGCTTTGCATGATTATGGACATTATTGCTCTCTTAGTTGGTCGCTCCTAGTCTTTTGCTAGCCTCCGCATGTACCAAGTATGAGGTCCACTCATGCATCCAACTCCAAATAAAACCAAGTTATTCCAAAGAGTCCACCATACCTACCTATTAGCATTATTGCTATTCCAAGTATATTCATGTTTTTATCTAGCTTCCGAATTAAACTTGTTATGTGAAAATTAGTGATTAAAGCTCTCACAAACTTGATGGCACACTTTACTTTCTTGCACTTAATAAACTTGAATCATTGTGCCCATCTATGTTGTGTATATGCTTGCGCTTTATAAGTTGTGAATTAGCAGAACCATGTTACCATGGGGAACGCTTTCAACATTGCACATTATTTAGTTGATATCATGTTCTTTTGCTTACGGATCCCGGCGGTGTGAAATAAAAGGGGAGCTTGTAAGCTCATGGAGTTTATATATGTGTTAGAGAAATGCCTGGGCGGCTGGCCTAAGCCATGCCTAATCATGGTGGAAACTTGTAGCATAACCATAGTGAGCAATCTGTGAAGCATCCTCAATAAAAACCTATGCAAATAGCAAATAAAAAGATCGCTGAGATTCTCATTTTCTGTTGCCTTGTCATTTTGATATGGGATAGCTCTTGTATCATGGGGCAAGGGGTACCCCATTGTCAGTTCTCTATGATACACATGTACTTACAATGACAAGAACTTACTCGTGACTAAAGTTGAGTAGCATGCGGTTCGGTACTCGTAAGCAAGGGGCATGAGATTTTCAACTTATAACTTGTCAAGCATATCCTCATATTTGTTCACATTAACCTTAACCACCTAAATATGCTTATCATAGGGGCAATGAGAGCTGAAAGCTAATAAGTACCATAATTTTTGGAAGCTCTTTATGAAACTTGAATCCCTGCTTCCCTCTATGAAGGGCCTTTCTTTTACTTTTATGTTGAGTCTCCATCTTCTATCTTTATGCAACTATTAAGAGAGCATAGTGGTCATTCTTAGTTTAATGTGCATTGTCCCAAAACTTGTTGATTGATTCATCACTTTGATATTGCTTGTTCTTAAATTATTTGTATCTAGTCACCCTTATGAACTTTGAAGGTTTCCTATGCATTTATGTTTTTCTATACCGTGAGGGACAAGCTGAATACCATTCTCATTATGTTTTCTATATGTGAAACAAACAAACGTCTTTCAAAGAATTGTTATTCATGAACCTTTTGTTTGAAACTTTTCATGTTACAACATAGTTGCTATGTCTTATTGTTAGAACTATATCTTTCATTTCTCTGTTAGAGTACTATGATCCCAGCTATCAATGTTTTACAAATACCTTGGTCAAGATTGTGATGGTGCATGTCACCTCAAAAATTATTCTTTTTATCACTTACCTACTTGAGGACGAGTAGGAGTTAAGCTTGGGGATGTTGATACGTTGTAAACGTATCTATTATTTTGATGTTCCACGCTTGTTTAATATCTACTCTCTTATGTTTAGTTAATACTTGGTGGCATAGCCTGGGGGGCGCGCCACCAGGGGTGTGGGCCCCCTGGTGCTCCACCGACCTTGCACCTTAGCCTATAAAAGCCTCTCGGGACGAAAACCCTAAGGATCCGATCAAAGACCCAATGAGAAATCCGTGGAAGAGTCTGTAGCCGCCATCTCGATCCCTAGATCGGGGGGATCTGAGCTCTTCCTGGCACACTGTCGGAGGGGAGAGATCACCCTAGAGGCCTTCTTCATCACCATGACTGCCTCCGGTGTGATGCGTGAGTAGTTCATCCTTCGACTACGGGTCCATGTAGTAGCTAGATGGTTGGTTCTCCTCCTTTGTGTTATCATGTTTAGATCTTGTGAGGTCCGTTCATGATCAAGATCATCTATTTGTAATCTTACATGTTGTGTTTGTGGGGATCCAATGGATATTGAGATTCTATTTCAGATTGATCATTGATTCTATCATGTCTATGTTATTTGTGATCTTGCATGCTTTACGTTGTTAGGAGCTATCTTGGCCAAGTAGATGCTTGCAACTCCAAGAGGGAGTATTTATGCTCGATATGGGTTCATGCCTCTTGTAATCTAGGGAAGTGACTGGAATCTCTAAGGGGATAGATGTGCTAATGCTACTAGGGAGAAAAAAAGAAATCCTTTGTCCATAGGAAAATCGTATTGTTTACTTTACACACTTTGCTGCATGCAATTACTTGTTGCTTGCAACTTAATACTGGAAAGGTGGATTATTAGTCATAGATGCAGTTGGATTACGGTCTATGTATAATGTGGTAGTGCCCAATCAAATCTCATAGGAGTCAAGATTATTAGTATATGCATGGTATGCTTTCTCAAATCTATCAATTTCCGCTCTGTAATTTGTTCACCCAACATGCTATTTATCTTAAGGAGAATCACCTCTAGTGAACTATGGACCCCGGTCCATTCTTTTACCATTGATTTACTATCTATTGTTTACTGTTTACTTTCTGCAAGCAATTACTATCTTCCACACAATACGTTTAATCCTTTGTTTTCAGCAAAACTGGTGAGATTGAAAATCTCACTATAAGTTGGGGCAAAGTTCCGTGGTTGTGTTGTGCAGGATTCCAAGTTGGTAGCAACACCTTGAGGTTGTTTCCTTGCTCCTACTGGTTCGATAACCTTGGTTTCATAACAAAGGAAAACTTGCTGTTGTGCTCATCATACCTTCCTCTTGGGGTTCCCAACGAGCTCAACGTATCCTGAGCCATCAGGAACTTCTTGCTCCTCTTCTTGGTCCTCATCCTCATCCGGAATCTCCTCCTCGGGTTGGTGTTGCTCAACTTGCAATTCATATAAAAAACATCCTTCCTTGATAGAGAAAAGACCATTAGGCATGGGAGCGGGGTAGAGACGCCCAACTCCAGTAATATGCAGGTAATAAACACCACCTCTCCTAGTGAGCATTCCACAAGCTTTCAAAGTAGAGAAACCAACATGTGGCTCACCTAGCATGGGTTGCAACTGTTGGGTCTGCAGCATAGAAAACAAAAAATTTCCTACGGTGTGAACTACACGCCAAGATCTATCTACTAGGTACAAAGCAACGGGTGGACATACATCCAACAAGAACTTACCCTCGTAGACAACGAGCTTTGTTAATGAGTAGGAACTCGTGGTTGATGTAGTCGTACACTTGCCGATCCCAAGATCGTGATGAAGTCCAGTAGGTCCGACTCTAGCACGTCCATCAGATCTAGCTCCAGCACCACCAAGTCCAGCACCGCAAAGCAGCCGTGCATCCGTGATCACACACACGTCCGGTACCCCGACAACCTCCGTCCCTCGCTCCAGCAAAGCAGCGGAAGCAGCAACTCCTTTCCAGATAAAGCCACCGGGAACATGTATCTCGCTAATCCGAGACCATGGGGGAATAATACTAGAGGGGGAGAGAGATCCTTCACAAGGAGGTGTGAGTGAGAAGTGAGGAGGGGGTGGCCTTTTATAGGAGGAGGGGGGTGCCCCTCCTTCATGGCCGGCGCATGGAGGGGGTGACCCTTCACCTCCTCCATTCATGTGGTGGTAACCCCTCCACATTAAAATGCCCCTTCACATTCTCTTTTAAAGTCTCCACCTTAAATGCATTAAATTTATCCAAATTTAATCCTCTCTCATTTAATAAAACTCTTTTATTATTTTTATTCAGAATTTTGTTAATTACTTTAATTAACAAACATTCACATAAAACCCCCTGCAACATTTCAATATTACATACAGAACCAATTTCAGCATTTTCACCCGAAACAGTTTCGGTGTCTATTGAAATAATTCCAGCGCTTTCTTAAACCTTTATCTGAAACATATTTGCTCCAAATGGTGTCGGTATCCCTTAAGTGTGTCACCCTACGGTTCGCGAATAATGCAAACATGATCGAGACCCCTCTCCGATCAATAATCAGCAGCGGGACCTGGAGATCCATACTGACTCCTACACATTCAACGATGACTTCTGTGATCGTGAGAACCTTTAACGCTAGTAACTAAATCCCTTTGTCCCACGATATATTACATGTCCGAGATTCGATCATCGGTATCTCCATACCTAGTTTGATCTCGTTACCGACATGCACTCTTTTCTCGTTCACGTGATATAACATTCTAGTGATCAAATCACTTGCTTGCAAGCTATTTCAATGTGATATCACCGAGAGGGCCCAGAGTATATCTATCCGTCATCAGGATGGACAAATCCCACTCTTGATCCATGAGCCTCAACATAACACCTTCGTAGCACTGAACCCACCTTTATAGTCACCCTATTATGGTGTGACGTTTTATGTTATTAAGATACTCTTCCGGTGTTAGCAATTAACATGATCTCATGGTCTAAGGATAAAGATTACTTCGTATGATATTATAGCAATATAAACATAATGACTTTGATCATAATGCTATACTTCGGATGAATGTTCATCACATCATTCCACCAATGGTGTGACCTTGTTATTAACAACATCCAGTGTCCCTGATCAGGAAACCTTGATCATCTTGTTAATCAACAAGCTAGTCTATAAGAGAGGCATAACTAGGAACCCTTTTTTGTTTATTAAACACACATGTATTGATGTTTCCGATCAACACAATTCTATCATGTAAAATAAACATTTATCATAAACATGGAATAAGATAATAACCACTTTATTATTGCCTCTCGGGCATATTCCCTTCAGCAACTCACCTAGGTCGTTGCCTAGGGCAGTGGCAAGCACGGTGATGATACCTACACCTATGATTGGTCCTTGGATTTCGGAGGATTGGTGCTCCAGGTAGCGCGCAAGGATGGCGCCCAAGTTGAGTGACAAGCCGCAGTTGATGTAAGCAACCTGTGCAAGGACTAAGATGTCCTCCTAAGTGAGTCTCGTGAACTCATTACGTGCCTGGAAAGTGTTAGCAATAACATAGAACAAATATAGAATTGCAGGATGTTGAATATTCTTCCCCTTGCTCACTCTAGTGGTGAAACTCATTCCATTATAATATTGTTCAGGGGAAGGTTTTAAACCAGTATAGGATGTGCATAAAGCATTATTGTTATTGTTTGGCAAATTAAAGCATGCGGACCATTCATCTAGTGTTAAAGTGTAGTTGTTGTTCATGAGTCGGAAAGAAATAGTGTCCTCTCCTAGCAATTGTTTAACGGTGATTTGCAACGAACTTAGGAATTCAATGGTTAAGCGGCGATAAGTAGGCACATCATTGTACACAAAGTTTTGCAGGCCAGCTCTATTGCAAAGTAAATTGAAGTTATCAGAAAGACCGAGTTGGTTCAATATAATGGGGCAAGCCCACTTGGTGGGCTTTACTTCGCGGTTCTTGATCTTGTTGAAGCGATCATGTTGGGGCTCATCCTTGAACTGTATCCCCATGCATTCTTGAGCGACGACCTGAGAAGCGCTAGCGGTGGCATGAGCACGAGTTTGGTTCCTTGTGTTCATCATGTAAAACATTGAAGAAAGACAAAAATAAAACTTTTTGATCCAACAACAGTAAGTATAACATATTCCTCATCATGGCACACTAAAGAATCTCCTCAAAATAATAATCTAGGCAAGAGAATCTTGGCAATTGGTTCATAGTAGGTCTCACCCTAGATTGATAATGACAATAGATCAAAGATGAATTTGCAAAAAGTAATTGGAGGATTGGAGGAGAAACATACCGTAGATCACTTGTGTGCGAGGAAATCGAATGAAATTGAGTAGAGATGATGATCTCTTGAGGTTTTGAGATAGTTTGGAGGTAGAAGAGAGAAAAAGGATTGAAGTTTTGGAGTTGGAGGTACCTTCCCGTGCGATTTTGTGGTCTACGCAACTATATGGGCGCAACTATATAGCCAGAACAATGCATTCCCGCCTTATAGTTGGCCTTCTATCAAATTTTAGGTTTTCCAATAGCGGCGCAGCTATACGGCCAGAACAATTTTTTCCCGCGGTATAGTTGGTCATCAAACCGCCTATACCTGGAAAAAGGAATTACACAAAGGCATCAATATCTATACGACCGAAACTATACGACCGGAATTTTTATTCCCGCTGTATAGTTGGTCGTTAAACTGTCAGTACATTGGAAAAGAATTTGTATGGAGGCACCGATATCTATACGGCCAGAGCTATACGTCCGGAATTTTTATTCCCGCCGTATAGTTGGTTGTTAAACTCTCAGTACATATGAAAGGGAAATTGTCAATGGCAAAGATATCTATACAAACGGAACTATATGGCCGAAATTTTTATTCCCGCCGTATAGTTGGTCGTTAAACTCTCTGTATGCATAAAAAAATTAGGTTTGTTTGAAAATTATTTCTTATACTGAAACTTAGCGAAATACCTTGTTTTTTGACAGAAAGTTGGCAGTAAAAAATGTCGACCAATAAGAACATGTATATAGCAGAATTTTAAGTACTACCAAACTTCTTCTCCTCAAATGGAGTTTTCTAGCACTCTTTATTAAACATAAACTTAAACTAAGACTTAAAATTTAACTCAAACCTTTATTTCACATGGGTTGCCTCCCATGAAGCACTCTTTTATGGTCAATAGCTTGACCTTGATATTACTCACTTGGGCCAGATGAGTGGAACACCCACTCCAAAGAAGTTGGCCTTTAAAGTGATGGACTCCTTCTCATCGTGTTTGGCTTTCTTTTTCCTGGGGAAATGGATAACAAAAGAATCCCGCGAAGGCAATTGCAGCTTCACGTTCCCTTCATGGAGATTAATTAAAGCCTTTATTGTTCTTAAGAAAGGAGGACCTTGTATTATAAGAGTAATAGGATCTTCAGGCATGTCAACAATAACAAAGTCAAATAGAGTAGGACAACCTTTAATGTAAACTAAAGTGTTCTCCTTAATTCCTACAGCTTGTTTATATGTAGAATTTGCAAGATCTAGTTTTAGTTTAGTGATTTCGAAAGAGCCAAGATTTAGCTTGTTAAAAAGACTCTTTTGGATTGTTGAGACCACTACTAGGAAACAACCTATCTGTGGCGCATGGAAATGGGACTTCTCTGCCGCATATCCTAGTCGCCACTGTTACCTCGCCACTGATAACTACTTCCTGTGGCGCATATGGATATGCGCCACAGAAGTCCCAGACTTCTGTGGCGCATTTCTTCATATGCGCCACAGGAAGAACTTTTGTGGCGCATTTACATATATGCGCCACAGAAAGCCCATGCGCCACTGATTGTGTAACACGTATTCGAAGTAAAATACTTTCCTGGTGTATAATCAGGTATTTATACAGGATTTATACAGTATTTATCTAGATGAGTATAAAATACATTGCACAAGTAGTAGATGCATGAAAACCGACATATATATAATACAAACAATTAGAGCCCGACCGAGGTACATATATAGTGTCAAGAGCCAAATTTTTACACAAACACCGAATACAAAGTTCATATCATCTCACATTACAAATATGAAGTGGCCACTGCCGCCTACACTAAGATCAAATAGAATAAAGCTGTGATAATGGTGAGAAAGAGCATTAGCCCGACCAATATCTTCATCCGGTTCTTCTTCCACAACTGGTTCCTCCACTTGGCTATCGCCTCCTCTCTAGTCGCATATCCTTTGTAGATGTTGCCGCTGAACTTGTTCACTTGTTTGTGACAATCCTCCCACTCCTCGTAGACTCCTGGAACCCTACCCATGTACACCACATACCACCTCGTCTCCATCTCTAGAGACGACAAGGCATATTAGTAAAAATACAACGAAAAGATTTAATAAAGGGTTCACATCCATATATATATATATATGTTCATAGAATATAAAACAAAGGATCCATAAACCTAAAAGATAGATCATCATAGAAGCAATAAGTTCAATGACAACATGACCACAAGGTAGTTTAAGTCTAACAACAATGACCATTTCGACCACGAGATAGTAAAGTTTATGACACACACACTAATACAGCAGGCGTCCATCAAGAATATACACACACTGGATCATGCTAGAGGCATACATCGATCATGATGAAGACTTCTTCTTCTCGCTCGGCTTCAGGAACAGTAGATAGCCCTCTTTTGTCATCCACGTCCTTGTGTCACCCTGCTTACGAAGGCGTTCTTCGATCTCCCTCTTACTCAACTCTCTGCCTTGTTGAAGGGCACCCCCCTTGTGTTAACATCTTCAATGATGATTTGCGACAACTTCATCTGAATGCGATGGAAGTCTTCTCTAAGATCAGCATCGTCGACTCGCGTCAAAGTTTCGGCCCATCCTCGGAGACTAGATGGCAGCGTTAGGTTCTGGCAATCCCGAACATAGCCTTTAAGGTGATGGAGGACGTAGAAGGCCTCCTTGGCACCAGTAGTCGACTACTTGACACAGGGGAACTCGAGCACGTTCTTGAACACGTGTTTGCCATCCTTGATACATTCCCCCTTATCTACGAAGGTGCATCCCTTCTTGGTGTAGCCCTCGAGAGCCTCATTGAGAACACCCCTTATTCTGATGTAGTCTTTCTTCTTCGTCAAACTCCTCGAGTCGAAATACGTGGCTAGTGAATACCTCAGGGCAAGGACGATGAGTGTGTAGTATTTGTCTCTACGCAACACAATTTGAACGGAATGTTGGAAAAAGAGCAAAGGAAGAAATCTCTAAGAAATGCATAAGTTACGGTGGCGATAAGCGAGTGTGTGTACTTACTCGAGAAAGAAAGGCAAAAGAAGTGTGCCCTTCCTCTTGTTGTCCACCATGAACTTCTCGAGGTACGCCGTCGCCTTGGTCTGTGTCTTTGATCCTTCGACCAACTGGTTGTCCCGCATGTAGTAGGGATCCACTATCGCGATTTCCGGGGTACTCTCTCTCTTGATCTTGATCGCCAGATTGAGCGTATATAGGCGGACCAAGTTATAGTCCAGCTGTTTCGTGAGAAACAGCTTGAATATGTCCTCGAACGCTATGAAGAATGTATTCGCGGGGGGTTCATCGATGAAGCCCACGTCCAATGGCACCTTGGCCTTGAAAACCAGGTAATTTGGATCTTCGTCTTTAAGAAGGAGGCCCTCTAGTGTCTTGACACCCTCGTGCAAAGTTAACATGGCTCCAACCACAATGTGGATCATATCTGGAGTCAATATCGGATCACCAGCTACATGCACTCGGGGCATGCCATATTGTGTGGATGGTACAACGACGGCATCCTGACCCTGGATCCTCTTCAGAAGAGGCTGGCTCGCACCCTTCTTATTATTATTACCTCTCTTCCTGTAGTGCTTATTCTTCACAACAGTGTCAGCCACTACCATCTGCTCATCAGCCGCCTTTCGAAGTGTGTTGGGGCTGAAAACCAATCCCGGTTTCTCTTGTGGTGGATCAGCGGCCGGAGGCGTCTCTTGAGAAAGACCATGGAAGACCAGGCGCTGCGTGCATGTATTGGGCCGACCAGATTGATGGTCGTCGCGAGCTGTGAAGGGTTCTTCATCCTCAGAAAGCATATACAATCCTTTGGCGGCGCCGGTGTTGATGAAGTCGTCAACGTTGACCAATTCTTCATCATCTTCATGGATGCCACCATGTGGTGGTGGTAGCGGGGGTGACGGCGGTTGCGGCACAACGTCTTTGCCATGTGGCGGTGCACACGCTGCCAAGAGTTGATGGTGACGGCTGGTGGTGGCGACGACGGCGGCGACTGGCTTCTGAGGTGGTGGCCGGGCGACCGGTCGAGAGGTGGCGCCGGTGCTCCCCCCCGCAAGATGAATCTGGGTCTTCGGCCATGTCAAGGGCCAGTTGTAGCATTCTCCAAGGGTCTTGTGTTCGTCGGCTCCCTGAGGTTGAAAGGGGGGTCCATGTCATTGCACCCTGGAAACACCTGAGCCAACCTGACCCTCATCACGTCATCATCCATTGGATTGATGTGCATCGTGCGGCTCGCCGGTTGTATAAGAGTGCCCTTGGCAACATCCTTCAACTCACCGCCGACATCTTTAAGCAGGAGTACACAAGAAGTGTCCTGAGGCAAAAACATGTTGTTGGGCGTCATGAGATGGCAGAAGTTATGCATCAAAGGCATAAAGGAGATGACGTGCACTAACTAATTAGTTACCTTGGTGATGGCGTGGATCTCGGCTAATGTAGAGACACGGCCGATGCCGGCAGCCGGCCTATCATCATCTGCAATCTCCTGCTCGGGTGCCTCACGAAGCACCACCGCCGTCGGCTGCGCCTTATTGGTATCTTTGGCGGGAGGGGGCGTCGGTGTGACCAAAACGAGCGGCTGCGTCCCGACGTTGATGGCTGGCGGGGTCACCAGGTCCGGCGTCACGGTAACATTGATGCCCGAGTTGCTGCCGCTTAAGCTGGGCAGATGTATCGGCCCCTGTCGACCTCCCGCAATCCAAGCAGTAAGCCCGTCGAAAAACTCAGGGGGGATCATCGAGCGGAGCTTCTCTTCCACTAACTTGTCCACTATTTTCTCGCCCACCGCCTTCTCCTCCAGTGTCTGCACCTTCATCTTCAGCTCTGCAACAACGGCTTTATCCTGGTTCTTCATCTCCCTTCTTTTCTTGGCGTCCTCTTTGTAGTACTCCTTGAACTTCATGCTCGTACCGAAGCCGGACACACGGCCAGCTGAGGACGGCGGCAACCCCTTGTCCCTCTTCTTGTAAGCATAGGTCGCCCTGTTGAAAACCGTGTCCCACGGCTCCGTCGAATCCTGGGACGACTCTGTGGCAGTAGCGTTCAGTTCCTCCACCTGCAGAGACAAGGAAAGGTGAACCCATTTAGATTCTTGACTTCATTATTTTAATTAGAATGCAATGGACTTGAGATCAGCGATAAATTCCTTACCAGCTTCTTCTCGAATTCCTTTACCTCTGGACTATCGGTGATGAACTCCCCTGTTTCCGTGTCCAGGTAGTAGCGGGCCCGAACAAATTGCCTAAGCTGCAAGTCCGTGATTTTAAGCCAAGGGTTGTCTTTACCAAAGCGTTCAAGCTCGGCGTCCTCCTTGTCCCAAATGGTATGTTTCCCCCTGTAACCGCCGCTTCCAAGGCGGTGGTTACCTATGTTCTGTCCCTGCATACTCTTTCCCCATTTAGTCCATTTTATAGCGTCAGTAGTAGCTATATCCACCTTGAATATCTTAAACTCCTCTTCGTCGAGCATCGGATTTTTCTTACTAAAAACCTCCCAACTTTCACCTTTGTCAATGCTATTCTTCACCCGGGTTTTCCAACTGCTCAAGGCGTTGCTCATCTTCGTGAGGGCTAGTTTGTTCACCGGGTTCTTTCTCTCGAGGTTTCTAAACCGCTCTGGGAATCTGTATCGCTTGTGAAGCTTCTTAAGGAGGTTATCGACCAAAGCTGCATTGTCAACATGTCTGATGTACTTCGTGTTGATCGACATGTTTTCCCGGACGATGCACCCGAGTTGCAGGTCGTACCCTTTAGCAATCGCCTCTAGCGACGGTCGCCTCCTCCTGCGGTGGTGGTGTCATCCTCATCGCCTCCTCCCCCTCCTCCTCCTCCTGTTGGGACCCCCGCCAGAATGACTGGTTGGCCTGTCTAGCTTGTTCTTCGACGTTGATCATGTGCTTAGAAGGGCCCGCCTCGTTGTTGCCCGACATGTTTTCACTACTATATTAAAAAGAGGCAAAAAGTTAGCACAAATCTCGGCCAAAAAATTCGGCATGACCGTTGCTAATTTTTTGACCTTGGAGTGCCCATTTCTCAACTAAAACGGAAGTGAATCGACACTTCAGAAGAAACGGGCAACGCAATTGAAATCCCTGCAAACATTTTACACACACACAAAAGCACCACAAGTAGCGAGTAGTAGCAGCACCACATAAGCACCAGCAAGCACCACAGCAGCACCAGCAAGCACCAGCAAGCTTAGCAAGCACCAACACAGAAAGCAGTAGCAGCATAGCAAGCACCAGCAGCACCAGCAAGCTTAGCAAGCAGTAGTAAGAACCAACAGATACATGTATAAGAACTTAAAAAACTTTAAAATTTACATCATTATACACTAAAAACACTGAGCACTTTAAACTCCAGCTAACCCAACAACTAATCCTTGACTATATACACTTGTACACTTCACATACACCATGCCTGATTGATATATATGTGGATGATGGCAACCTAATTAATTTTAACTACAAGAACATCTTGGAATTAATTTTAACTACAAAAACTCCAAGAACCAATGTGTGTGTGCCTGTATACATAATCCATGAACTAATTACACTCCAGGAATATGATAGAAAGCAGCTGCAGTATAACTGAAGCATAAAATCCATGGTTTGTGTACAACTGAAGCATAAAATAAACCAGAACATTTTTTGAAGCACTACTCTGTAATTGTGCTACTCTATAATTGTGCACTGCCCTTCTCTGGATTAAGCCAGGCACTACTCTGCAAAGCCAGGAACAACAATACTAGTAGCACAAGGTGTCCTATTTTTATTCTTATTATATGAGCTAGCTCTGCCTCCAAAAGAGTATTATTGATACACTCTAAAACATGTTAGCTAGTTAAATAGTACTAGATAATGTGATTTTTTTAGAGAACCTAGAAAATTCCTAACACATTTTAACTTAGCTGTATTACAGAGACCATTTGGTGAATACATCAAGCAGCAAGAAGGCAGTATTAACAGTACTCCGAATTTAGCACTACTCTGTATTTAGCACTACTCTGAACATCCATGCATGTACTCTGAATCCATGTACTCTGATCATCCATGCATGTACTCTAAACATCCATGTATTAACACTACTCTGAACATCCATCCATGTACTCTAAATTTAACTAGGAATAATGAAAATCACATCTCTAAGCACAATTGCACAAACATGACAGGTAACAGTGAAGATGGACATGGTGTCGAGGGTACCTGGTGCTGCTATGGTGGTCGTCAACGACGAGGGTGGTGGTGGTGCTCCTGCTGCTGCTGTGGTGGTCGTCGATGATGAGGGTGGCAGGCTCCTCCTCCACGGGCTCCGGCGATGGGGGCCTCCTCCTCCACGGGCTTCAGAGCGGCGGCGGCGGGCCTCCTCCTCCACAGGCTCTAGCGCGGTGGTGTTGGGCCTCCTCCTCCACGGGCTTCGGCGCGGCGGTGGCGGCTCCGGCAGCGAGGTCTAGGTCTAGGGCTAGCGCGGCGGTGACTGAATCGAATGGAGATTGAATGGGGAGAAGGGGAATCAAGGCCGGATCGTTTATTTCGCTAAGTCCACAGGTTCTGTGGCGCATTTCGGCAATATGCGCCACAGAAGTTGGAACTTCTGTGGTGCATAATGCCGAAATGCGCCACAGAACCAGTGGACTTAGTACAAAACGCGGCGCGCATGGTAGTATGACAAGATCACGCACTTGCCTTAGTGGTCTCTGCTTGCTTGTGTCATTCTAAACTTGGGGCAGTCAGGTTCGAATCCTGGCTGTCTCACACTTTTTTTATTTTTTAAAAACACATTTTTAATTATAGATCTGTTTAAAATAAAGCAAGAACATATACAAACATTCATATTTATTCAAAAAACTCTCTCCCCGAACATATACAATCATGTGATGTGTTTTTAATTATATATGTTTAAAATAAAGCAAGAACATATGCAAACATTCATATTTATTCAAAAAACTCTCTCTACGAACATATACAATCATGTGATGTGTCGAGCTAGTGTCTCTTCACAATCTTCTTGCCCTTTTTCATCACGGTTGAATACTCTAGCCCATGCACTTTGAGATTTCTTCTTGTGTATGGACAAACTTTAGTAGGCAGTATGGTCTTCCTTCTTACTTTAGTAGTAGTAGGCATGTCGAAGTACTTGTCGAATTCCTCTTCGATCTTTGGGTCGCCGTTTTTGTCGAAGTTTTGCTCGTTGGCGTCTCCTTCCATTCCGATGCTCCTCCTCTTGCCCCTCCTAACTACAACACGGTTGGGCTTTGACAGGTCAGTAATAAAAAAAGCATTGATCAACTTGGCTAGCGAGTTCCCAAGGCTCATTTTTTGCGGAGGCGTTCTTCGTTGATTTGGCATATGGTATAACCATTGTGGTGAAATAGCGGCCTTCTTTTTCCATGTTCTTGGCCCATCTAACACGGAACATCGGTACGATCTCTCCACAGTAGTCGAGCTCCCATATCTCCTCGATCTTTCCGTAGAATCTTTCCATCACAGTAGTCTCGTCATCAGCAAAGGATAACATAGTTACTCCTGAGTTTTGATATTCACTATTCTTGTCCTTTTCCTTGATGTAGAATCTGTAATCGTTTATGTCGTATGACTGACTGGTCCTTAGGTTGTGCCCTGGTCCCTGCGACAAGGAGAATATGAGTTTTTGATCTTCCGTAGAAGGCACCTGTGGGGGATTATCCAGTTGCCTTTTCTTGAACCAACCCGTGAAGCTGGAGTTGTGCTCTCTGGTTACGTCTCCCTTCTTCCTCGGCCGGCCCTGGTCGACGTACTCCTGCTCGATTAAGCTTCTGTGCTCTTCGACCCAAGGGCCGACCACTTCAATGTGTTGTAGCACGACTCGGTGTGCCCTTTCAAAATCAGTGTGTCGACCATCAATGCCGACATGCAGTGAGCGGCAGCCCTTGTGGTGACCATATCCACCGAGCCTGCCGAGGTGCTTCTTTGTGGGTATTCCAACATCCTCGTTCTCGGTGGTTAGATAATTCTGGTAGAAGGAGATGCACTTGTAGATCAGAAAGCCATTGGCTATGCTTCCATCTGGACGAGACCTGTTGCGAATGAATCCTTTGATGAAACCGTTTAGCCTTTCAAACGGCATCATGTTGTGCAGGAATGTCGGCCCGAGCTGGATGATGTCGTCCACGACATGTACAAGCATATGCACCATGATGTCGAAGAATGCGGGCGGGAAGTAAATCTCAAGCTCGCATAGTATCATCACGATCTCTTCCTGTAGCATGTCGAGCTGCTTCACAACGATCGATTTCCTAGATATGACGTCAAAAAAGTTATAGAGGACAAACAACGTCTCACGGACATGCTCGTCCATTATCCCACGGATCGCAACAAGGAGTATCTGCGTCATCAGCACGTGACAGTCGTGAGACTTCATACCGCTGAACCTCTTCTTCGCCACGTCCAGATATCTTCTTATCTTCCCTGAGTAACTGTGAGGAACTTTCACTCCTACGAGGCACCTGAAAAACTACTCGAGCTCCTCCAGACTCAGAGTGAAGCAGGCAGCGCGAAGCACCACCTCATTCTTATTAACTCTTTTGCGGCGACCTTGAGTCCCTTTCATCTGATCATCATCATCATCATCATCATCATCATCATCATCACTATCAGGGTACTGAAGATCTTTCTTGATGCCAAGCAATTTAAGGTCCTTTCTTGCTTTCGGCCCATCCTTGGTCCTCTCTGGCATGTTCAGTAGAGTGCCAAGCAGAATCTCGGAAACGTTCTTCGTGATGTGCATTACATCGAGGCTATGGGGAGTGTGAAGGACCTTCCAATACGGCAGGTCCCAGAAAACAGACCTTGCTTTCCATACACCCAGCAGCAGCTTTGTCCTTGGTCATTTTTTTCCAGGCGCAAGGCAATCTACCCAATTATTCAAAAGCTCCTCGATTTCTTCGCCGCTCCTCAGACGCGGGGCTCTTTCAATCTCGTCCTTACCATTGAACAGGTCACCACATTTTCTCCACGGGTGATCCATGCGGAGCCATTTTCGAGTACCTTGGAACACGGTTTTCGAAGACCCGGGATCCCTTGGTAGCTGGAGATGCGGTGTCTCATCCATGCACTTGACGCATGCATTGTGTCTGTGGTTCACCTGGGCCGATACATATGCATAACCAGGATAGTCCTACACGGTCGTGAGCAACGCGGCTCTCAGATGGAAATATTCTTTAGTGTAGGCATCCCACGTACGGGCCGGCGTCTCCCACAAGCTGGCTAACTCCTCTCTCAATAGCCCAAGATACAAATGCATATCGATACCTGGTTGTTTCAGCCCCTGAATAAGAATGCTCATTTGTACATACCTTTGCTTCGTGCATAGCCACGGGGGAGGTTGTACGGCCATACAAACATGGGCCAGGTGCTATGTGTGCTACTCTGGTTTCCAAAAGGATTGAGTCCATCGGTGCTCATACCCAGCCTGACGTTCCTTGCATCGCCGCCGAACTCTTCGAACTCGATGTCTAATGCATTCCACTGGCTAGCGTCTGAAGGGTGTGTCAGGATCTTGCCCTTCTCTAGATCATCTTCGAGTTTCTCTCTTTTCGCGTGCCATTGCATGAGCTTTGCTTCCTTAGGATCTACGAAATATCGCTGCAGACGGGGGTGATAGGAAAGTACCATACCACTTTTCGAGGAACTTTCTTGTTCCCTCGCTTGTACCATCCTTGGCCACACACCGGACATGTGGTTCTATCCGCGTACTCGTTCCGATAAAGTGCGCAATCATTGATGCATGCATGGTATTTAATGTGTGGTAGGTCGAGAGGGCACACGATTTTCTTGGCCTCCTCGATACTTGTTGGCAATGTGTTCCACTTAGGAAGTCGGTCATGCTAGTATTCCATGTTCATGTTGAAGCTCACATCGGTCCATTTGTGTTCGGCCTTCATCTCCAGAGCCTTGAGCGTTATACTCAAACGTGTATCCTCGGGGTGACACCTAGGATACAATGGAGTCATCCCGTCTACCTCCATTTGGGCTAGCTTGGCTTTCTCTCTAGCTGCAGCTTTGTCGTTGCTCGTCTCCTTGTGGAGCAGTTCTTGAACATGAGGGTCCTGCAAGACCGAAGTTAGCAGCGTCTGTGTGTTCGCGTCTTCTCCTTCTTCATGATGATGATCATGCCCGTCGCCATCTCCTTCTCCATGCTGATCATGCCCGCCAGCATCTCCTTCGTCATGATGATCATGCCCGCTGGCATCTCCTTCGTCATGATGATCATGCCTAGTAGACTCTTCGTCTTCTCGCCCGCCCACGTCTTCGTGACCACCACCATGTCCTGTCGGCGCTTCACTGAGGTCACACATGAAACCGCGCCTGAGCAGGTGACCCTCCAATTGTCCAGATTCAGGCTCGATCCAGCGCTGCAGTTTGCATGTTCGACATGGAATTCTTATCATGGTCTTGTTGTTAAGAATCATGTCCTCCTTCACGCCTTTCTTGTACCTAGCAATTCGACCTTCGCTCATCGTGAGGACCATGGCTGCCTGAGCGGTCAAGACAGAGAGTATAGGTGAGAACCACACCATATGAACACACACATGCATGAATGCTAGCCGGAAAAAATTCGGCATGACCTTTCCTAAAATTAGGACATATGGGTAGTGCAAAAATTTGCCGAAATGGAAATGAATCAACATTTCGGCAAACATCAATGCAACCACACCGGCCGGGATAACAACAAGCAAGCAACAAAAAACTTCCTCCCATTGCAAACATTCATGCACCACACAAGCATCGTCTCACCATGGATCGCAGACACACACCGCCCGCGCGACAAGCTTCACCTACATGTTCATGGCCAAGTACTCACCTAGTAGACACAATAATAGCGAGACGAGACCGTGCAATGAGAGAGTATGGACAAATAGATCTACAAGTTGGTGGAGAGGAAATTAGTAAAAAAATAGAGATGTGAGAGAGAAAAGTAAGGAACTTTTAGATCTAGAAGTTGGAGGGAAGCTTCCACTTACTAATCTATGGATTAAAGTAGGTTTAGTTACAAGAAAATGGACAAACTATGGGCAAAATGGGGTGTGAGGGAGGAGGAAGACGAGTTGGGAGGAGGTAGAAAGGAAGAGATGTGATATGGGTGGTGGTGGATAGATAAGAGCTAGCTTTTGTCACCTTTTTAACATGGGATCTGGACGCCCTTATCTGTGGCGCATATGGAGGAAATGCGCCACAGAAGCTGAATCATCTGTGGCGCATAAGTCCATATGCGCCACAGAAGTGGGTGAATTAGATTCCCTGTGTGGGGCCCTCCTCCAAGTTCTGTGGCGCATGTCTGGATATGTGCCACAGAAGTGAAACACATCTGTGGCGCATATCACAACATGCGCCATAGAACTTGGGTGTATTAGATTCCGTGGTGGGGACCCCCTCCATGTTCTGTGGCGCATAATAAAATCTGCGCCACAGAAGAGGCAACTTTTATGGCGCATATCTCGCTATGCGCCACAGAACATGGATCAACCCACCCTGGCTGGCGGGTCCCACCAATTTTCTATGGCGCATATTGTGCATAATGCGCCACAGAACTTCCAGGTTTCTGTGGCGCATATTTTCTGGTGCGCCACTGATATTTCTCTGTGGCGCATGGTTTCGCATATGCGCCACTGAATATCTTGTCTATCTATAGGATGTTTCCTAGTAATGGACGCTTGCACCTAAATCACAAAGTGCAACTATCTCATTAGTCCTAATCTTAATCTTGTATTCATCTTCAAGCTCAAGTACCTTTATCGCTACTTGATCAACAAAGTGTTGATACATGGCTTCATCGTTACCTTCACTTACCGGAATCTTAACATTGATCCTTTTTACGAGATCTTCTATGGTGTAGCTCGGTGAAGGGGCATTATTACAATCAAGCACTTTAGGCTCCTCTCTTTGGATCCTCATCATTTTTAGTTCTTCAATAGGATTGGTCTCAGCTTTACCTGTGAATTTAGCTAGAATAAGAGTTTGAGTCTCGATTATCTTACCTAGGTGTGCCTCAACGATCCTTGTCCTTTCTTGGAGGGCCTATAAATCATTCCTCAAACTTACAGCTTGGTTAGATAATTTACCAAGCATAGCATCATGGTTCTCCGTCATTTTACCAAGAATATTGTTTTATTCATTTTGTGAGTCTATAAAAGACTTAAGTGTTTTTTGGAGACTACCATTACTAGTTCCCATATTATTATTAGAATTACCTGCAGGACTAGAATAGTGTATCTAAAAATTAGGATTATAATTCTTCTTCCAAGCAGGGTTATAATCATTACGAGCTATGAAGTATATTTCTTCAATATTTGTTTCTGGGATGGCTCTTACCGGGGTTTCCTTACCTTTCACGGCTAGATGAGCTCATCCAACTTAGCATTGAGTTCTTCATTTTCTTGTGGTGAGACGGAGTTCACCTTCTTCATGTTTGACCTATCCACATGCCATTGAGCATGGTTGTCTTGCATATTGTCTAGCAGCTGCTTTGGTTCACTAATATGTTTACCCATAAATGTTCCTCCAACTACAGTATCAAGCATAGACTTAGACATAGGGTTAAGAGCATTATAAAATAAATGGAGGATTAACCAATCTTCCATCCCATGACTAGGACAATTTCTCATGCATTCTTTCATCCTCTCCCATGCAAGCGCTAGTGTCTCGCGCTCTTCCCATGATGTAATAGTATTTTTAGGCAAAGCTAGCAACCATTCTTTTGCTCTTCCTCTCAGAGAGAAAGGAAATAAATGCAATTTTACCGCATCGGGGTCAACATATTTTATACGTGTCATATCACATATTTTAGTGAAAGTATTCAAGTGCATACCTGCGTCTTCAATAGTAGAGCCTCCAAATTGATTTTATTAAACCAAACTTAAATAATGGGGCTTAATTTCATAGTCATCAGCAGCAATTGCTGGCTAAGTAATAGTAGTACGCAAATAATCATTGTTGGGAGTACCAAACTCCCCAAGCTTATTTTCAGCCATAGTTCCTATGTTTTTGGGTTTTCTTAAACAGATAATTATAATAGTAAAAGCAAGAATTTAAAGGCTAACTAATTTTTTTGGTTTATCAAATAAAGACTGAAAGCAAACTGAAAATTAAAAACGAGAATTAAAACTAGCAAGGTTCCTTATAACCTCACCAGGGTAGCTATCGCTTCCCCAACAACGGTGCTAGAAAAAGGGTTGATACCTTCGATCTGGATTACAGATGTAGTATAGCTCTTTTTCCCTAGTAGACCTAGGTTTATCGAATCCTTGGCAAGCAGAGGCGTAGTGAAGTTAATTTAACAGACCTTCAGGAGTTTTAGAATTCCCTTTGTGTTTTTACTGGACCAAGAGTTTGCGTATTTTTATTGTTGGCGATGATGGAGAGAGAGGGCCTAGGGCATTCGGTTTCACCTGTAGTTGTGTAAAACATCTAATGGGAATAGAAGATAGAAATAAAGTATGCATGTAATTGTTAGAGCAAGATAGATTATATGTGGGTAGTGCATCCATAATCGCTATTGCCTCCACAAACTCTTATAGGAAAAACCTACTAGTCTCATCCATAGAAGAAAGAGAACTAATGATATGCATAGTGATATCACTTTTAATCCCAAGTAAATCCCTCACATACAGCCGTACTACCCCTTCTGTCACTGGGGTTCCCAACCTTCAGTTCAGTCATTACTCATACTCCCTATACCTAGCTTAACCCTCGGGATCTTGGGTACCTAACAAGTCCTTAGATTGAGGCAAGAGAGGATACAATAATCATCATGTAATAGAAACTAATACATGATCCCATATATGATAAATAACATGCACAAATGCTACATGGCTAGGCCAAAGCCCTTAGCCCAAGGAGAATTACTGACACATAGAGATGAGATCAACAATCACAAACATTGTAATGAAAATCATAAGATTGATATAAATAGTCTTACAATGTCGCCAGTCGAAGAAGAGATCTACTATTACAAGTGGTGGAATATGGCTACGGAGAGGGAGAAGGGTTTGGAGATCTGGAGGCGGCTGGTGATCTGGGGCAGAGACTTTTGGATGAGTCAGCGCTCTTTTCTCGTTGCCCGGGTCTTCTTTATATAGGGGTCCCTTCCCGAAAGTTGTTTTGTTTGACCTAGCGGTGGCGGCACCAACTATACGATCGGAACTATACGGCCGGAATTTTGTTCCGGTCGTATAGTTGGTCGTTAAAGCATCTGCCTCCACTTCATGGCTCCTGGTTTCTTCTGGTTGTTGTAAATATCGTATCTTTGACTTTAATGTAGTGATTCCCATATTCAAACGACATTATCTGCACAGGAAAAATAGAAAGAAAGGATTGCATAACCCTTTGAATATTAGGCATTAGTGGCAGGATTTAGAGAGATATTTCATCAAGAATATGAATAATATCCAGTTTAACTGTGGACGTTAGATGGATATATTTCAGGGCCTTCAGTACATACACAGGAGTATTCTTATTCAGGGGCCAAAACAACTAGGTATCGACATCCATCTGTATCTCGGTCTATTAAAAGAGGAGCTAGCCATGTTGTGGGAGACGCCAGTGAATATGTGGGATTCCTTTTCCGGAGAATATTTTCCTCTTAGAGCCTCGTTCCTCACGATGGTGCAAGACTATCCTTGTTACGCATATGTCTCGTGCCAGGTGGGCCATGGACACTATGCATGTGTCAAGTGCATGGATCATACGCCGCATCTCCAACTAGAAAAGGATCCCGGGTCTTCGAAAATCATGTACCCCGGGACTCGAAGGTGGCTTCGCAAAGATGCCCCTGGAGAAAACGCGTAGATATGTTCTATGGTAAAGCTGAGCACGGAACAGTCCCATGTCCGAGGAGCGGGGGAGAAATCGAGGAATTGCTAAATAATTGGACAGAGTGCCCTGCGTGGGGAAAGAAGCGTCAGAGGCCAAAACCGCTGATGAATGTATGGAAAGCGAGGTCTGTTTTTTGGGACCTACCGTACTGGAAGATCCTCCACATGCCACATAGCCTTAATGTCATGCATATCATGAAGAACGTGTTTGAGAATCTGGTTGGCATCCTGCTCAACATGCCAGAGAGGACCAAAGATGGTCCGAAAGCAAGAAGCGACCTAAAACATCTAGGCATCGGGAAGATCTTCAGGGAGGATGCCTTGATGACGACGATGAGGATGATCATACGGAGGAGACCGAAGATCGCCGCAAGAGGAAGAGGGCCAATAAGTCCTGCTTCACTCTAAGTCAATGGGAGATCGAACAATTTATCAAGTGCCTCCTAGGAGTGAATGTTGCTTTCGATTACTTGATGGCTCTGAAATACAGCCATCCACGTCCACATTTAAACTTGATATTATTCACATTTTTGATGAAATATCTCTCTAAACCCTGCCACTAATGCCTAATATTCAAAGGGGTATGTAATCCTTTCTTTTTATATTTTTCCTGCGTAGATAATGTCGTTTGAAGATGGGAATCACTACATTAAAGTCAAAGATACGATATTTCCAACAACCAGAAGAAACTAGGAGCCGTGAAGCAGAGGCAGATGCTTTAACGACCAACTATACGACCAAAGCAAAATTTCGGCCGTATAGTTCCGGTCGTATAGTTGGCGCCACTGCCGTTAGGTCAAACAGAACAACTTTAGTGAAGGGACCCCTATATAAAGAAGCTTACGCCTCACCCAAAAGTCTCTGCCATAGATCACTAGTCGCCTCCAGATCTCAAAACCCTTCTCTATCTCCATAGCCATATTCCACCACTTGTAATGTTTGTGATTGTTGATCTCATCTCCATGTGTGAGTAATTCTCCTTGGGCTAAGGGATTCATCCTAGCCATATAGCATTTGTGCATGTTATTTATCATAGATGGGATCATGTATTAGTTTGTATGACATGATGATTATTGTATCCTCTCTTGCCTCAATCCAAGGATTTGTCAGGTACCCAAGACCCAGAGGGTTGAACCAGGTATAGGGAGTATGAGTAATGACTGATCTGTAGGTTGGGAACCCCAGTAACAGAAGCGGTAGAATGGCTGGATTTGAGGGATTTACTTGCGATTAACAGTGACATCACTATGCATATCATTAGTTCATTTTCTACTATGGATGACACTAATAGGTTATTGCGAAGGCAATAGCAATTATGGATGCACTGCCTACATATAATTTATCTTGCTCTAACAATTACATGCATACTTTATTTCTATATTTTATTCCCATCAGATGTTTTGCATAGCTACAGGTGAAACCGAACGCCCTAGGACCTCTCTCTCCATCATCGACAACAACAAAAAGATGCAAACTATTGGTCCGGTAAAAACACAAAAGGAATTCTAAAACTCTAAAAGGTCCGTTAAAGTAACTTCACTATGCATTCGCTTCCTGAGGATTCGATAACCTAGGTCTATAAGGGAAAAAGAAGCTATACTACATCCGTAATCCGGATCAAAGGTATCAACCCTTTTTCTGGCGCCATTGCCGGGGAAGCAATAGCTACCCTGGTGAGGTTATTAGGAACCTTGCTAGTTCTAATTCTTGTTTTTAATTTTGTTAGTTTGCTTTCAGTCTTTATATGATAAACCAAAAAAATTAGTTAGCCTTTAAATACTTGATTTTACTATTATAATTCTTTGTTTAAGAAAACCCAAAAACATAGGAAATATGGCTGAAAAGAAGCTTGGGGAGTTTTCTACTCCCAACAATGATTATCTGCGTACTCCTATTACTCAGCCAGCAATTGTTGCCGATGACAATGAAATTAAGCCCCATTATTTAAGTTTGGTTCAACATAATCAATTTGGAGGCTCTTCTGTTGAAGACGCACGTATGCACTTGAATAGTTTCACTAAAATATGTGATATGATGCGTATAAAAGACGTTGACCCTGATGCGGTCAAATTGCGTCTATTTCCTTTCTCACTTAGAGAAAGAGCAAAAGAATGGTTGCTATCTTTGCCTAGAAATACTCTTACATAATGGGTGGGATGTACTTTTTTATTTATGACTAAAATTTTCCCACTTGCAAAGACCATGCAACTTAGATCTAATATTACTGGTTTTAGACAGGAAGAGCGTGAGCCACTAGCGTTTTCATGGGAGAGGATGAAAGAATGCATGAGAAATTGTCCTAGTCATGGGATGGAAGACTGGTTAATTCTCCATCTATTTTATAATGCTCTTAACCCTCTGTTTAAGTCTATGCTTGATACTACAGCTGAAGGAACATTTATGGGTAAACATATTACCGAAGCAAAGCAGCAGCTAGACAATATGCAAGACAACCATGCCCAATGGCATATGGATATATCGAACATGAAGAAGGTGACTCCATCTCACCACAAGAAAATTAAGAACTCAATGCTAAGTTGGATGAGCTCATACTAGCCGTAAAAGGTAAGCAAACCCAGGTAAGAGCTATCCCTGAAACAAATATTGAAGAAATAGACTTCGTAGCTCATAATGATTATAACCCTGCTTGGAAGAAGAATTATAATCCTAATTTTCAGAAACATTATTCTAGTCCTACAGGTAACTCTAATAGTAATATGGGAACTAGTAATGGTAGTCTCCAAGAAACACTTAAGTCTTTTATAGACTCACAAAATGAACAAAGCAATATTCTTGTTAAAATGACGGAGAACCATGATTCTATGCTTGGTAAATTATCTAACCAAGTTGTTAGTTTGAGAAATGAGTTACAGGCCCTCCAAGAAAGGACAATGATCGTTGAGGCACACCTAGGTAAGATAACTGAGAGTCAAACTCTCATCCTAGCCAAATTTGCCGGTAAAGCTGAGCCAAACCCCGTTGAATATCTAAAGATGATGAGAATCGGAGTAACCTGAAGAACTTGACTATAGTAATGCTCCTTCATCAAGTTACACCGTTGAAGATCTCTTAAAAAGGATCAACGTTAAAATTCCGGTAAGTGAAGGTAACGATGAAGCCATGTATCGACACTTTGTTGATCAAGTAGCAATAAAGGTACGTGAGCTTGAAGATGAATACAAGAAACTCGCTGAAAAATTACATGTTAAACTAGATGATATATTTGAGCCCACGATTAAAATTAAGATTGGGACTAATGAGATAGCTGCACTTTGTGATTTAGGTGCAAGCCTCTCAACAATACCAAAGAGTCTTTTTAACAAGCTAAATATTGGCTCCTTCAAAATCACCGAACTAAAATTGCATCTAGCAGATTCTACCTACGAACAAGCTATAGGAATTAAGGAGAATACTTTCGTTTACATTAAAGGATGTCCTGCTCTGATTGACTTTGTTATTGTTGACATGCCTGAAGAAGATATTGCTCCTATACTACTAGGCCGTCCATTGTTAAGAACAATAAAGGAATTAATTAACCTCTATGAAGGGAACGTGAAGCTACAATTGCCTTCACGGGATCCTTTTGTTATTCATTTTCCCAAGAAGAAGAAAGCCAGACATGATGAAAAGGAGGCCATCACTTTGAAGGCCAATTACTTTGGAGTGGGTGTTCCACTCATCTGGCCTAAGTGAGCAACATTAAGGTCATGCTATTAACCATAAAAGAGCGCTTCATGGGAGGCAACCCATGTGAAATAAAGGTTTGAGTAAAGTTTTTAAGTTTTAGTTTAAATTTAGGTTTAATAAAGAGTGCTAAAAAATCCAATTGAGGGGAAGAAGTTCGGTAGTACTAAAAATCCTGCTTTATTCATCCTGTTGTTGGTCGACAATATTTTCTACCAATTTTCTATCAAAAACAAGGTATATCACTAAGTTATAGGAAATGAAGTAATTTTCGAAGAAACAATTTTTTTGATGCATACAGAGAGTTTAACGACCAACTATACGGCGGGAATAAAAATTCTAGACGTATAGTTCCGGTCATTTAGATATCTTTGCCATCGACAATTTTTCTTTCATATGTACTGAGAGTTTAACGACCAACTATATGGCGAGAATAGAAATTCCGGCCATATAGCTCCAGTCGTATAGATATCGGTGCCTCCGTACATATTCTTTTCTAATGTACTGAGAGTTTAACAACCAACTATACGGCGGGAATAAAAATTCTGGCCGTATAGTTCCGGTTGTAGAGATATCGATACCTTTGTATATTTCTTTTCCCTGGGATAGACAGTTTGACGACCCACTATATGGCGGGAACATATTGTTCCGGCCGTATAGCTGCACCGCCAGGAGGAAATCCTAAAATTTTGATAGAAAGCTAACTATATGGCGGGAACACATCGTTCCGGCTGTATTTTTGCACCCATATAGTTTCGTCCGACCATAAAATCGCATGGGAAGGTACCTCCAACTCCAAAACTTCAATCCTTTTTCTCTCTTCTACCTCCAAACTCTCTTAAAACCTCAAGTGATCTTCATCTCTACTCAATTTCATTCGATTTCCTGGCACACAAGTGATCTATGATATGTTTCTCCTCCGATCCGCCAATTACTTTTTGCAAATTCATGTTCGATCTATTGTCATTATAAATCTTGGGTGGGACCTACTATGAACCAATTGCCATGATTCTCTTGCCTAGATTATTATTTTGAGGAGATTCTTTAGTGTGCTATAATGAGGAATATGTTATACTTACTGTTGTTGGATCAAAAAGTTTTATTTCAATGTTTTAGATGATGAACACAAGGAGCCAAACTCGTGCTCGTGTCACCGCTAGCACTTCTCGGGCTGTCGCTCAAGAACGCATGGGGATACGGTTCAGGAATGAGCTCCAACGTGATCTCTTCGACAGGATCAAGAACCGCGAAGTGAAGGCCACCAAGTGGGCTTGCCCCATTATATTGAACCAACTTAGTATTTCTAATGACTTAAATTTACTTTGCAATAGATCTGGCCTGCAAAACTTTGTGTACAATGATGTCCCTACTTATCGCCGCTGAACTATTGAATTCCTAAGTTTGCTGCAAAGCACCATTAGACAATGGCAAGGAGAGGACACTATTTCATTCCGACTCATGAACAACAACTATACTTTAAGTTTAGATGAATGGTGCACATGTTTTAATTTTCCAAACAATGATGTTAATTCCTTACGTGCATCCGTTACTGGCTTAGAATCTACCTCTGAATAATACTATAATGGAATGAGTTTCACTACTAGAGTGAACAAGGGGAAGAATATTCAACATCTTGCAATCCTCTATTTGTTCTACGTTATTGCTAACACCTTGCAGGCACGTAATGAGTTCACGAGACTCAACGAGGAGGACATCTTAGTCCTTGCAAAGGCTACTTACATCAACCGCGGCTTGTGACTCAACTTGGGCGCCATCCTTGTGCGCTACTTGGAGCACCAAGCCTCCCAAAGCCAAGGAACAATCACAGGTGGAGGCATCATCACCATGCTTGCCACTGCCCTAGGCATCAACCTAGGTGAGCTGCAACCCGTGATAGGTGAGAGACGTGTTGGTTTCTCCTTTTGAAAGCTTGTGGAGTGCTCACTAGGAGAGGTGGTGTTTATTACCTGCGTATTGCTGGAGCTAGGCATCTCTACCCTGCTCCTATGCCTAATGGTCTTTTCTCTATCGAGGAAGGACATTTTCTATATGACTTGCAGGTTGAGCAACACCAACCCGAGGAGGAGGTTTCGAAGGAGGATGAGGACCAAGAGGAGGAGCAAGAAGTTCCTTATCAACAGGAGAACCCAGAAACCCGGTTCGCTACATACCAAGACGTCCAAGAACTTGGAGGGACTGTGGAGAGGATGCATAGCCTCTCTTTGAACCTCCGAGAAACAACTAGTAACCTCTCAACTCAATTTGTGAACTAGAGAAACGAATTTTTCCCGCCAACACAATGATTTGAAGGGCTTTCAAGATTTTCTAGCCAAGCTTTGCTGCTAATTTTCTATTCTTTAAATTCCCTCTCTTAAAAACAACAAAAAGATTTCTCCATTTTTCCTTATTTTGCCCCTTTCTTTTCTTTCCGCCTCGAGGTTCATATGTTTGCAGGAGAGTGATCGACTTCAAGTTTCCAAGAAGAAAATAAAAAAAGGAAGAGAGAAGTGGAACCAAACATGAGAGGTATGCCTTATGACTCCCCACTTTTGAAGTTTGAGAAACCTATGATAGTTAGTAGTAAATGTTGAGATATTATATTGGTGGAGTGAGTCTTTGTATTATAGTAAGATTTTCGTTTGCATGTGTATTTAGTTGGGTATGTTTTGTTCCAACTCTCGTAATTAACCAAGTCTTGCCTAAAAATTGCAAAACAATTGTAATAATAAAAAGTCTCACAATTGAAGGCTTGGGTGTTGTAGTGCTTAGTCTTGAAGGTTTATTTCTAGAGACACTCAACACCACTAAAAATGTTGATTGACCTGATAGCTCTCTTTAAAAGGATTTGTTCGATTGAATTAATGTTTAGCGGTTTTTGTGAGCATGCCAAAGTTTGACTTGTTAATCATAAAGAATGATATAGCTTTATGCGTGTCAAACTTCATGGGATGCCAACAACTCTGTTGGCCTACGAATGATCTTCATGGAGGAAACTCCTAGAAATCGGCTATGAGTTGATTAAACACATGTAGCAGCAATGCTATAGTGGGTATGATTCTTGGCACTCCTGGGTAACTGTAATCATGATGGAATCACTCCTCTGGCTGTTCTGAGTAATCATTATGCAAAAGGAACAAAAACCTTAGTGATGCCACGAGTGTCCATCACAGCCCGATAAACTAATAAAAATCTTTGGTATGCTCTCAATTACTCAAAAACTGAAATTCTTGAAGGACAATGAATAGAAAAGTAGTGCTTGAAAAGTCTTGATTTATTGATGTGGGAGAATTGAGATACTCTAGTGTATATGCTTTTCATGACAACTCTCACACTCCCAATTTACATGATTATACTTTATTCAAAGGCAAGCCTATGAGTTGATTACATGACATGGAATAAAGTTTACTCATTTGAATCATCCATGTTAACAATAATTTTGCTGCACTATAAGGATGCATAAAACCCGTATGATATGCTTGCCATTACTCTATCTATGCTGAAGTTTTTCAGATTTATGAAGTGGAGGAAACATGAGACTACCAATCATGAGTAAGATCACCATCTCGTTATTTGAGTTTAAATGCTGAGTTCCTTTTTGGTTTTGGTTTTCTTGCTCGGGGACGATCAATTTTAAGCTTGGGGAGGTTGATGGCTCTGAAATATAGCCATCGATGTCCACATTTAAACTGGTTATTCTTCATATTTTTTATCAAATATCTCTCTAAACCCTGCCACTAATGCATAATAATCAAAGGGGTATGCAATCCTTTATTTTTATATTTTTCCTGCACAAATAATGTCATTTGAAGATGGAATCACTACATTAAAGTTAGAGATACGAGATTTCCAACAAGCAGAAGAAACCAGGAGCCGTGAAGCGGAGGCCGATGCTTTAATGACCAACTATATGACCAAAGCAAAATTCCGGCAATATAGTTCCGGTCATATAGTTGGCACCGCCAGCGTTGGGTTAACAAGAATAATTTTCGTGAAGGGGTCCCTATATAAAGAAGCCTCGAGCGACGAGAAAACAACTTTCGCCTCGCCCAAAAGTCTCTGCCACAGATCACCAGCCGCCTCTAGATCTCAAAACTCTTCTCCATCTCCATAGCCATATTCCACCACTTGTAATAGTAGATCTCTTCTTCGATTGGCGACATTGTAAGAGTATTGCTATCAATCTTATGATTTTCATACAATGTTTGTGATTGTTGATCTCATCTCTATGTGTGAGAAATTCTCCTTGGGCTAAGGGCTTCGGCCTAGCCATGTAGCGTTTGTGCATGTTATTTACCATAGATGGGATCATGTATTAGTTTGTATGACATGATGATTATTGTATCCTATCTTGCCACAATCCAAGGACTTGCTAGGTACCAAAGACCCAGAGGGTTGAGCTAGGTATAAGGAGTATGAGTAATGACTGATCTGTAGGTTGGGAACCCCTGTGATAGAAGGGGTAGTACGGCTGTATGTAAGGGATTTACTTGGGATTAACGGTGACATCACTATGCATATCATTAGTTCTCTTTATTCTATGGATGAGTGATACATTGCAAATGTATCTATAATTTTTTATGTTCCATGCTTGGTTTTATCTACTTTCTTGTGTTTTGTCCACACTTTGGAGTACTTTTCATATGATTTCTTTGACTAACCTATTAACAAGAGCCACAGTGCCAGCTGCCTGTTTTCTGCTGTTTTTGGTTCCAGGAAAGTCAGAAAATTAATATTCTCGGAATTGTACGGGACAAAAGCCAAAGTTCATATTTTTCCGGAAGACTCACGGAGCCAGAAGACGAGGCGGAGGGGGGCCACAGGGTGGCCACACCACCCCTTGGCGCGGGCTAGCCCAGGCCGCGCCAGGGCATGGTGTAGGCCCCCTAGCCGCCCACCGACCTTGCCTCTTCGCCTATAAGAAGCCTCCCGATGCATAAACCCTAAACCATCAAGCCTCCATCCATGAAAAGTTCCGCAGCACCGCCGCCACCGAAGGGGAGATTAGGGGGACAGAAATGTCTCTGTTCCGACACCCTACCGGGACGGGGAAGTGCCCCCGGAGCCATCTCCATCGATCTCCACCACCATCTCCATCACCATTACTGATCCCCATGATGAGAAGGGAGTAGTTCTCTCTCGAGGCTAAGGGTTCTACCGGTAGCTATGTGTTCATCTCTCTCTCTATGCATGATCTTACTGAGATCATGAGCTTGTAATCTATAGATCTACTTTGCTACTCAAGTGCTTTAATAGATCTCTGCTCTCCCCATGTGTGTTAAGTTGACAGTGTGCACACCATGGTGGCACTTAGGCTAGAGATTACAAATACTTGTTATGAGTTATATTTGGAGTTGGATGTCTTTATAAAATTGTGGTGTTTGTTTGAACCAACTAGTACTCAAGGTGACAGTGTGGGGTTATCTAGATGCGGAAAGTCAACTTTGAGGTGTGTTGTTATAGCCCTACCATCGATTAGAGTGTCCAACCGGAGAGTAGTTAAGAGTTGTATCATAAAGAGAAGATATTTATATGAGAGTGTTCACTAGTGAAAGTATGATCCCTAGGCCTTGTTTCTAAGCACTGAAACACCATTTGCTATTAGATCTATTACATGTTTGCTTGCTTCTATCTTTATTTCAGTTTTACTTTAGTCTTTTCCACGTCGTCAAGCTATTTTCTATCACTGTTATCACTTATAATTATCTATACCACTTGTATTTCACTATCTCTTCGCCGAACTAGTGCACCTATACACCTAACAAGTGTATTGGGTGTGTTGGGGACACAAGAGACTTTTTGGATCTTGATTGCAGGGTTGCTTGAGAGGGATACCTTTGACCACTTCCTCCCTGAGTTCGATAAACCTTGGGTGATCCACTTAAGGGAAACTTGCTGCTGTTCTACAAACCTCTGCACTTGGAGGCCCAACAACCGTCTACAAGAATAGAAGTGCGTAGATATCAATGATACTAGTAGGTTATTGCTATAAGCGGTTGCGGAGGCAATAGAAATTATGGATGCACTTCCCACATATAATTTATCTTGCTCTAACAATTACATGCACACTTTATTTCTATCTTTTATTCCCATCAAATGTTTTGCACAGCTACAGGTGAAACTGAACGCCCTAGGCCCTCTCTCTCCATCATCGACAACAACAAAAAGACGCAAACTATTGGTCCAGTAAAAACACAAAAGGAATTCTAAAACTCCTGAATGTCTGTTAAAGTAACTTCACTATGCATTCGCTTCCCGAGGATTCGATAACCTAGGTCTACTAGGGAAAAATAAGCTATACTACATCCATAATCCGAATCAAAGGTATCATTACTTGGGGAAGATAAGCAGATATATAGACACAGTAAAGCAGAGGTTCAGCAAGATGAAGTCTCATGACTGTCACGTGCTGATGACGCAGATACTTCCCATCGCAATCTGAGGGATAATGGACAAGCACGACCGTGACACATTGTTTGGCCTCTGCAACTTTTTCGACGTCATCTCTCGGAAGTCGATTGGCATCCAGCAGCTCGCAAGGCTATAGGAAGAGATAGTGGTGATATTATGCGAGCTCGAGCTTTACTTCTTGCCCGCATTCTTCGACATCATGGTGCATCTACTAGTCCATGACGTGGATGATATCATCCACCTCAGGCCGACATTTCTTCACAACATGATGCCTTACGAAAGGATGAATGGAATCATCAAAGGCTTTGTCCGCAACAGGGCCCATCCAGATGCAAGCATAGCCAAGGGCATTCTGACCTACGAGTGCATCTCTTTCTGCTAGAATTATTTAGGCACCACCGATAAGGACACTATTAGTCTAGCAGGAAACAACAGGCACCTCAACAGGCTCGATGGATGTGGTCACCGCGAGGGTCATTGCACTATTCATGTCGAGCACATTAATCGACGCGTCGACTTTGATAGGGAGAACCTAGTTGCGCTAAAACACATATAATTGGTCGACCCTTGGTGCGCAGAGCACAAAAGCTTTATTAAGAAGAAGTACAGCGACCTGGGCTGGACGAGGACTCAAGGAGAAATAATAAGAGAGCACAACTCCGCCTTCACGCGGTGGTTCAAGGAGAAGCTACTAGAAAATCCCTCCCAGAGTCCTCGTACGGAAGAGGACAAAGTCATATTCACCTTGTCACAGGGCCCCGCACACAACCTTAGGACCTACCAGGCGTACGACATCAACGGCTACACATTCTACACCGAGGAAAAGGACAAGAGCAGCGAATATCAGAACTCAGGAGTAACTATGGAATGCTTCACGGACGAGTCAACTACCATCAAGGAAAGATACTATAGAAGGATCGAGGATATATGGGAGCTCGACTACTATGGAGAAAAGGTGTCGATGTTCCGTGTTAGATGGGCCAAAAACGTCGAAAAAGAAGATCAGTATTTCACAACCATGGTTATACCCGAAGCCAAAACAATAACTGTCGGCGCGAACTTCACCGCTAAAAATGAGTCGTGGGTATTGGCTAGCCAAGTGGACCAATGTTTTTTTATTACCGACCCAACAAAGCCTAGTCATGTTATCGTGAGAAGGGGAAAAAGAAGAATCATCGAAATGGACGGAGTAGCCAACAAGGAAGACTTCGACAACTACGGTGACCCAAAGATGGAAGAGGACATCTTCAACAAGAAGAAGCAGGACCACCCTACCCGCTAAAGGTTGTCCGTTCACGAGAAGAAGTCAACAGATTCCCGGGCTAAATTATTCAACCGCGATGAAGAAGGGCAAGAAAATAGTGAAGGGCAAGAAGATTGTTAAACGCTAGGGGCCATGTGATTATGTGTGTGCATGTCAAATGTTATCGCCTTATGTATATATGTGTCACGTGTGTGTATGTCAAACGCTAGCGCCGTGTGTGCATTGTCAATCAATACTTGGGTACTAAACTAGTACTAAATCGGAGGAATTAAGTAAAGTATATTTAAAAAATCCAAAATATATGTTTAAACACATTTAAAAAAAATCTAGATATACTTAGTACTAATTTTATACTAAACTAGTACTAAATTGGAGGGAGAAAGTAAAATACATTTTAAAAAATCCAAAATATATGTTTAAACATATTTTAAAAAATCTAGATATATTTAGTACTAGTTTATACTAAACTAGTACTATATTGGAGGGAGAAAGTAAAATACATTTAAAAAAATTAAAAACTGAGACACCCAGGAATCGAACCTGGATGCTCCAGCTAGTTAAGGGCAAGGTCAGCTACCAAGGTAGCTACTTCGAGTTCTGAACACAGCGCACGTCGCTTTTGTAATAGGCGGGACAAGTATCCATGGCGCACCTCACATATATGCGCCACGGATATATGTGGCCCCTTTGCCAGGTGTCTCCCTTTGCCAGCGTGTCTAGGCCCACTAACATTTGTGGCGCACGTCGCTGGGATGCGCCACGGATACTCTACACTTAGCCAAAAAAAAATCAACGCATCGGGCCCTTTCCCCATTCTTCCTCTCTCACTCCATAGATCGAACCCGCCCGCCGCTATCGATCTCGCCACCAGAGAAGGAGGCCGTTGTGGAGGACGCCGCCGCCGCTGTGGAGAAGGAGGCCGCTATGGAGGACACCACCGGTGTGGAGCAGGAGGCCGCCGCCACCGCCGAGGAGCTCGCCACTGTCGAGGAGGTCAACACCGGCCGTCGTCGAGGTACCTCTCCCCTCCCCTCTCTCCCACTCCCCCCTCCCCTCTCGTACCAGGCTAGGGTTCCCTACCAGGCTAGGATTCGTGAGCTAGGGTTTGTGTTCAGGTTCAGTAGGATTTGTGAGCTAGGGTTTGTGTTCGTGTTTGTGAGTAGCGGGCTTAGCATATCCACATCAATTTGGCCATCATTTTCTCTGAATGATGTATGCATGTCTTAGGTTTAATTTGGATGAACGGTGGTTCAGTATGGAGGGAGTTTGTTTGATTTTAGTATGCGAATGATTTCTAGCTACTCCATGTATTCACGGCCATCTAGCTGTTTGAGATTTGACACCAGGGTGCATGCACATCAATAGCTCCTGGGAGATATGATTGCTTTTCAGATTAATCAAACAGGCTAGTTTATGTGACTTGAACAGCTCCTGGGAGTCTGTTTTCAAACACTATTAGAGAGAGGGTGTGCACTTGTTCTCTGTTCAGTAGTCTGAACGTTTACTCTTTTGTCATCTACATAAGGTTAGCCCAGTTGTTCTTATTTCAGTTTATTTTCTAGCTTTTTGGTCTAGTTGCACAGAAACTCTTGTTCCGTTATCTTTGCTAGTGGAACCCGGGGATTTTATCTTCGTATGGAAAAAAAAATTACATATAACTGAGCTAAATGCACACGCTGATAACTAGTTAGTAGCCACTGTTTCCGGAGGTTCAACCTGACCATGCAGTGGCTGCTCACTATAGTGTTGATTGTAACGGTAAATAGGTTGAGATGAAAAGGTGCTTTTTGCACCATAGCGGGCTAAAACCTAATATATGTGAAATAGGGATGTAGTTTAGATGCAAATATAACAAGCAGTCAAGCAGTATAGGTTCAAGTGCAAGTCATAACTAACAAACCATGGATTTGTAGCCTGCTCTAGTTACTGAAGCATCTCTCAAATATACAAAAAATCTCCTTTATTGGTTCGATGTTTCTTGCCTAATGACCCTCTTTTTATAGATAAAATATTTCCATCAATTAGATATTCAATTAGGCATTCAGACATAGCTAACATATGTGCAATATATAGTTAGACAATACCGAGGTGCCGTCGCTAACTTATTCAGTGAAAGGTTGAACTTTATGGTATCTGTTCACTAAAAGTTCTTATTTTTGAATAAATAGGTTGAGCTGAAGTATTATTTTGTCACTAGTCCCATAACTGAGTTAAATGCAGAACTGACGACCAGTCACTAGTCAGCTCACGTTAGGTAGAATGGGCATACGCATATATAGGTATCCTCTTTTGCATTATTATACCAAGATAATCGTTGTATCCAAGAACAAGAAAATGCAGAGCATTCAATTAACAGCGAAGAAACATAAACACTCAATATTATGCATGTACCCTAGATTTTTAGACCAATTTGTAGAGCAGGTGATCACGTGAGGGGTTCTTGTGTTCTTTCAAAGTAACAACCAGTTTTCCAAATTTGCAAGACAAGCCATGCAATCTCTTGGTGACAGCATGTATAGCCTTGCAGTGTACTTACTAGCTATTGTTTGAAGTGGTAGTTACCGATGCATCTAAGAGTCATAGTTAATTAGTTTCTGCGAGCAGGGCATGGTATGGATTAGCAGTGTGACTCTTGTGAATGCATATTTTGTTAAAATGGCAGTCTCTTATGAAGTGTGTTTATCCTATATGTATATATGTTGATGTGTATGAGATCTAGGATTTTGTAACACCCCAGTTTTAGCTAATCTTTAATTTAGGTTTGTTTGTGCATTCATGAGCATCATTATTTTGCTAAGAAATAAAAATGCATGCAAAAATAAAATGCAAATCCTAAACCCTAGTTTTTCCCCTCATTGAAAACCTATTCAAAATGGTTTTGAATTTCGAAAATTACAAAATACATGGAACCCAAATTGTTAAGGGTCCCTACTGTATTTCCATATTTTACAACTCTTCTAGTACTTTTGAAATACCTAAAACAGATATGGAAATGAAATACAAAAGAGAAATAGAAATAAGAAAAGGAAAAAGATTTCTGCTAAAAAAAGGAGCCAAATGCCTCAGGCCACGCAGCCCAGCTAGCCCACCTCCCTCCTCTCTCTATCTGTCGCCCACGCGTGCAGCCAGAGCCCATCCCGGCCCAAGGTCCATACCCCTTCACGTCTTTCCTTTTTCTTCTTCCTCGCGTCTGGTGGAGAAGCTGCTGCCTGGCATCGCGTCCGCCGTCGATCGCCTCGCGTCGCGATGCTCGCCTCGCCACTGACTTGAGCCGGATAAGAACCCCGCCGAGACGTGCTCCTCTTCCCCATCCTCTTCTCTCTGCCTCTCGCTCTTTCCCTCTCTCGTTCCCCTCCCAGGCAGAAACCCTAGCTCTAGGTCATCGGTGTTCCGAGCCCCGCCAAGCACTGCTGACCATGCTATGAGCTCCGCATCTCCTTGAGGATCATCTCCGCCAAAGGAAACAAGCGGGGAAGCCCCCCAGCCGACAGAATCGCGTCATCTTCCCCGACTCCGATGAAGCTCGCCGACGTCGATTAGCTCGTCTCTGACCTCCCCTGGCCTCCCTGAGAACTGCATCGTGATCTCGGTGAGCTAGTGAGTCTCCCGGTGCCTCTCAATCTCTGCCTCTTTTCCTGTATTGCTTTGCCGACGTGCACATGTCGTCGCCGACGTTCGTCGTCCGTCGCCAGTAGCCACTTCCCGCCGTCAATCTACGCCCTGCCTCGCCTCGCCACCGGCATATACGTGTTCCTGGTGAGTTTCTCTCTCTCGTGGTCCTCTCCGATCTGCTGCTCGCTTGCTGTGCCGCCATCCCCGCGTTCACCTGCCGTCACCGCCGCTGCTCCTCGCCGTGCCGCGTTCTCTGGTGACCAATTGAAGATGGCTCCGCTACTTTCCTGTTCGCATCACCACGCTTGTTCCAACAAGCTAAGCCGCGTGTGCTGGCTTGCCCCAGATCGCTGGCGGTGATCACCGTCCGCCGGTCAGCGGCCCGCTGACGTAGGTTGTGACGTCACCCTGGTGCGGTTAGCGCAGTCAAACCGGCTGCCGGTCCCACCTGCTGGCGTGGCTGCTGAGGTGGCACCGGGCCCTTCTGTCAGCCACTGTGGCTAAGGGTTGTCCCGGTGTAAAAAGTTTATGGGTTGTTTAATATTTTCAGAAATGGTTTAATTATTTCTAGAAATTGTTTTAATCTTATAAAAATAATAACTTATTATTTATAAGTTAGAAAAATATGTATAATATATCAAAATGTTCAGAAAAACAAGATCTACACCTTAGTATTAATATCATGCATTATTCAACAACTTTAATTGCAAGTTTAATTAGAGAACTAAATCAACCCCTCATAGGTGTTCCGGAGTTTTCCTTATTCTAGGGTTTGTGAACCTCAGACCCAGTTTAAAATGGTCGAGCATGTCTTAGGGGTTTATTACAATACTAATTCACTTGTCATATCATCATCCTTGCTTGAGCATTGCATCGATGCCATGTGTTGATTGTTTTCCCTTTCTTTCTGGTGTTTGCTTCTTTCTGGTAGAATACGATATCGAGATCAAGATCGAAGACTGAGGTTAACACCATCGAAGATCGAGAAAAATACTTGACCAACTGTAATCAAGTCAAGTACAAGACTCCCGAAGATCTATATTTGGGTATCAACAAACAAGGCAAGCATAGCCCCACCATTATAAAATCCTATGATTTCGAAATCATTTCATTCTTGCCATGATGCATACGATTCTACTGTGGTCTTTTATTGAGAGATAGAGTATCCTATATGTTGCATTACTCCCTTTGAGGTTATATTACCTGATCCAATGCTCCTAGCGTAACTAGGTTTGGCTTGTGTGCATTGCTAGAGCTTATATCTGTGTCTTGCTTAGCCATGCATAGCTGTCAGTTCTGGTTCATCCAGATGATGTATCAGATGCAGAGAATCTAATATGACAAGAGAATGAGGTATACTGATAAGATAAGATCAGTGGTAAAGGTTAAATATGGTAAGGCTTGTATGGGAGGCCATGGTGGGATGTGGTTTTTCTAGTCCCATGCTCACCACCATTAGGACCCGAGTTCTTGCCCTCGGAACCAAGACGAGCCTACAGCCACACGGGGCCTAGAAAACCTCACGAGTAACTAACTTTCCTAGTAGATTCCATGAGTCACATAGTTCGGCGTTCCATTCTACATATGCATAGAAAACATTTTGAAAGATTTGGCGGGTGAAGGTGCATCATAACAGGTAGGTAAGCGTGGTCGAGGTTGCTTGGGGTAGATGGCGCCCCTGGTAAACCAACCTCGACTCACATCTCTAGGGACCGGCTTCGGGATTTGACCCGTTACAGCGGAACCCTCCTGAGGGCATGACTCATGGTCTCGGCGAAAGCAAGGTAAATGTCGTGTCTAACCACCCTCTGCCGGCCTTCCAAGGAAGTGGGCTAATAGCTTGGCATTAAGAGTCGGTTGGTACGTGTGGGTAAAGTTGTACACCCCTGCAGGGTTCAAACTTTTCGAAAAGCCGTGTCCACGGTTATGGACGACTTGAGAATGAACGTGATATCATAGAGAACTATAACCTAATCGTAAAACTTGGCAAATAATGTTTTTTAAGGATGCTTCCTCATGGGTACGAGGGGGTGATCCTAGTTGTGAGATAAGGATTACTTTGGTGGATATCAAGATGATGACCAATTCTTCGGAGATGTCGCTCACTTATCCCCTTTTAAAATATTCTGAGTAGACGACCTTCTTCTCCCTGTTGTTTTATAAACAAAGATGGCTTTATGCAAAATAACCCCACCAGCCATAAGTCTTGCGGAGTACACCCTATACTCACCCTTGCTTTGTTGATACTTTCAGAGTAAGTGTTTCCCTTGAAGACAAGTTTGGTACGACATCGACACCGACGAGTAGCTTGGGGTTCCCGGCCGGCAGCTTGGAATCTATGGGCTGGGACGTCATCGTTATGCTTCAGGCCTCTTAGACCATTTGTTAAGTTTGTTATACTTAATAGCATAATTTGCGTTCCGTTGTTTGATGTTTGTGGTCAGTGACCTCTGCTTGTAATATTTTGGTTCTTCGCTCAGTTATGAGCTTGCTGTAATAATTTTTGTGTCGCACGGTTACTGTTGTGTTACCGATTTCTCACTGGATATCCTCGAGCTCTAGGTTAAGATTATGTTAGACTAAGGTCTGGATTTGTTTAACCTTGATCCCGGGGGTGTCACGGTTCTTTGTATCAGAGCAGTACCGACCGTAGGAAAACCTTGCTATTGGTCGATGTTGAGTCTAGTTTTTGCGAAAACTATTTAAAAGATGAAAATTATTTGTGAAAAGTCTAGTATGCTTCTTTTTCTCCTTATCCAGTTTCGCACTTACTATGGGTCACCTTATCTTGAGTTGATTTAGAAAAGTTTTGATATCTCTTCTAGTCTTTCAAAACTTAGGTTCCTTTTGGGCAGGTCGTTTCTCAATCAGTTGACCTAGTGTTGAGTTCTCTAGAGTTGTGTGTGTTGTGAATTCCTTGTTTCCCCTTGCTCTGCTTCAATCGAGAGATTCTTTTCCATCCTGATCTCTCTATCTTATGGCCCACAATATTATATTGTAGGATCCATAGTGTTCTATACTAGGCTTCGAGGTTTCCTATCGCCTCGTGTGCCTCCTTTTTGTTTGTTTGTGTACTTCAGAAGTCGTTTCTTCTCTACTAGAAGCTACCTCGTAATTACTATCTTGCGGTGCATGCTATGTCACTCAAGTTGTAGTTACTACTTTCTCGGGTTTTAACCCTTGGATTTGAACCGAAGATCCCGGATTGTGCTGGATTCTGGTGTTGTGAATCTTGTACATGAAGCTGATCTTTAACCCAAGATCCATTCCATTGTCCCCTATTGTTAATGTTAAAATATTACCTCAGGATGGCTGGTACTACAACTCTAGCCTTCAAGCTTGTGGTTATTGTCGCGATAAAATTTCGACAATTAAGGACTTCCCCTACCACTAGCTATGGCAGATGTTATTTAATGGAACCAAATAGATCACGACAAAAGTACTCCTTGTGAGTCTCGCATCTATATCGTGACTCTGCCACACCTTACCTCTTTTGCGCATTGGTTTTTGTAAGAATGATAAACTATGCATCTACATCCTGGGATTCTATCCTGAGCATGTTCTTTTTCCCTTGTTGTTTTCGACCTTTGTCTACAAGTTGGTAGCCAAGTAGTAAATGTGCATTGGTGTCTTCCGATGCAAAATACTCTTGTGGGCCGTCAAGACAAACCATTTCGGGATGTCAGGAGAAACAAACTCCAGTAACTTGTCATCTCTAGGACCAGGTCAAAGTGTTGTAATCTACAGATTAAGAGGCATTACTAGCTTCTATCTGTTCTACCTTAGAGTATCACACTCTTTTATTCTAAGAGGTCGTGCTGAGTTTCATGACCCTCGTAATGAAGTGATACTTCTACACATTTTTACCCACCCTTCTTCCGAGCTCTCGTGCTCGAGAATGATGCGTGTGTGTAATAGTGTGGCTATTCGAGATTTATTAGCAATTATTATTGCTTTGATATTCAAGGACATTTGTGTCACCTTTAGCGTGATTGGTTAACCCTATAACTAAACAAAGGATGATTATGCTACCAAGTCTGTTATTCTGGTACACTCTCTTCGGTCAAAGAGTTAGGCTTGTGTCAAAGCTCTGAGACTATGTCTTCTTGCCTTACCAAGCAAGTTCTCTCTCGAACTAAGTGACATATCGGTTGTTCGTGATATTCTAGATGCCTTTCTAGAAGTATCGCCATGTTGCCACATGATCGTGTTGTCAAGTTCTTGAGCAAGCAAGTTCTCTGAACTGCTCCTGTCTCCAAGGATCCATACTGGATACCCCTGAACTAGTTGGTTGAGCTTAAACAACTTGGAGAGTTGTAAGACATAAGTTCTACCCAGCTTAGCTTATCTTAAAGGGATGTCTAGTTCTGCTGTGCTGAAGAAAGATAGTATCTCCTTCGTGGATATGATATATTTGCCCACCTTTGATTTGATTTGGGTTATCGTCAAATCAAACTTAGTTCCAAGGACTATCTTGATGATGTTGCTACTCGTGATGTTTCACTTGAGTACATCCTCATGTTTGTTGGTCTGAACAATAGTTTTTTCTTGTTCATACGACATATGAGTCCATCCTTTTGGAGTAGATCGATAAGTTTGTTGTTGAACCCATCGACAATATCCTTATATTCTCCATACTATAATAGATTCATATGGAACCTTTGGCATTAATGTTGGAAAACTTTTGAGAACCATCTTCGGGTTATCTCGAATAATGTGTTCTCGATGTTAGAAGTAACCTTCTCCAATTCACGTACAATTGTTGAAAGATGTCGTCGTGGATTCGAGTAGAGTTATCGTTGTTCCTTATGGACACATGTGTATTTTGTTGCAAGTACTTCGTGTATAACCAATTGTTCTTTGACAAGTTGTTAATACATGGGTCTAGCAATAGCTCAGTCTATTGGAGCTTGACACTGTAGTCTATGTCTTGAGAATCTAGTAACTTTACCTTCACGGTAAATGTTTCAAACTATCTATTCGGACATGCTGAGTCTGAAGTATCATTCCACTTAACCAAATCTGAATCTCAAGCAGATATATGGTTGGTGTTCCTCAAGGTTTTGACATAGGTTTCTATGTAAGTCCGACATGATTGATGTAATGGTTGACACAACTAGTCAGAAAGCCTATTGTCAAATTCTCTTGAATCAGCAAATAACAACCACTCTTCATGAGGCTTCTTCTATGATTTCTTATAGGAGTTGTGCTTATGGTTTCCTTTGTCTCCGAAGTCTGACCTTTACTTGATGTTTGGTGTCTCAAACATCAAGGAGAACATTTAAAGTAGTGTTACTAAATGTCTCTCGGTCGATCCTCTAGAGCCTTTATGTTGGCAAGCTTCTTGTTGTGCCAAGTAATTGAAGTCTAAGAATGAAGTTTCTTTTTCCTTGTGTCATCAGGAATCTTCTTGTCTATTCATCTGGTGGAGTAAAGTGATATCACGATCTTTGGAAAGGATTTTGATAAACCTGGATGAATAAATAGTTTCCTTCATATATCGATCATGTTCATAGAGTGACTATGAATTTGATAATCAGAAATTCCTCTTGTTACATGTTCCCTGTGACTCTTATGAGTCCTCGCCACAAAACTACCTTTCTGTCTTGACCTTATGTTGAACGAAGAGTGATCCTTCTGTATCAAAAGTAGATCAACAACTTGGTTATCTGTATCTTTGTATCCCTGAAAGCTCTACTTAAGCCATTTAGTAGAGGTTCATTTCTCGAAGTCTGTGGTTTTGTTCTTTCTTTTGTAAGCTCTCCTTTTCAGAAGCTTAAACTCTTCTAAAACTCTATGGTCTCAATCCTTATGAAGATGAACTATCTCCCAACTTGAAACATATCTCCTCTTGTTTCCTCCTTTACCTTGACATGTTTCGTGTGCATCATCTTAGAGTTGTTCTGAACACCCCCTCACGAGTTGACCATGAAATACTCTGCGTGTTGTTTAGTGTGTTTCCCTCTTATCCTTAGAGTGCCCATGTTTCTTTCTCCCTCTGTCCCTCTTCCTACCTTTGGAATCTCAGGTCGAGATTCTAGTAAGGGGGATGGAGCTGTAACACCCCAATTTTAGCTAATCTTTAATTTGGGTTTGTTTGTGCATTCATGAGAATCATTATTTTGCTAAGAAATAAAAATGCATGCAAAAATAAAATGCAAATCCTAAACCCTTGTTTTTTCCCTCTCTGAAAACCTATTCAAACTGGTTTTGAATTTCGAAAATTACAAAATACATGGAACCCAAATTAAAGATTAGCTAAAATTGGGGTGTTACAGCTGTATCCCCCTTACGAGAATCTCGACCCGAGATACCAAAGGTAGGAAGAGAGACAAAGGGAGAAAGAAACATGGCCACTCTAAGGATAAGAGGGAAACACACTAAACAACACGCCGAGTATTTCATGGTCAACTCGTGAGGGAGTGTTCAGAACAACTCTGAGATGATGAACATGAAACACGTCAAGGTAAAGGAGGAAACAAGAGGAGATAGGTTTCAAGTTGAGAGATAGTTGGTCTTCATAAGGATTGAGACCACGGAGTTTCAGAAGAGTTTAAGCTTCTGAAAAGGAGAGCTTATAACAGAAAGAACAAAACCATAGACTTCGAGAAATGAACCTCTACTAAATGGCTTAAGTAGAGCTTTTAGGGATACAAAGATACGGATAACCAAGCTGTTGATCTACTTTTGATATAGAAGGATCACTCTTCGTTCAACATAAGTTCAAGATAGAAAGGCTATTTTGTGGCGAGGACTCGTAAGAGTCATAGGGAACATGTAACAGTACTTTTCAAATACCTAAAACAGAGATGGAAATGAAATACAAAAGAGAAATAAAAATAAGAAAAGGAAAAAGATTTCTGCTAAAAAAAGGAGCAAGATTCCTCAGGCCGAGCAGCCCAGCTAGCCCACCTCCCTCCTCTCTCTATCTGCTGCCCACGCGCGTAGCTAGAGCCCATCCCGGCCCAAGGCCTATACCCCTTCGCGTCTTTCCTTTTTCTTCTTCCTCGCGTCCGGTGGAGAAGCTGCTGCCTGGCATCGCGTCCGCCGTCAATCGCCTCGCGCCGCGATCCTCGTCTCGCCACCGCCTGGAGCCGGATAAGAACCCCACCGAGACGTGCTCCTCTTCCCCATCCTCTTCTCTTAGCCTCTCGCTCTTTCCCTCTCTTGTTCCCCTCCTAGGCAGAAACCTATCTCCAGGTCATCGGTGTTCCGAGCCCCACCGAGCACTGCTGACCATGCTACGAGCTCCGCATCTCCTTGAGGATCATCTCCACCAAAGGAAACAAGCCGGGAAGCCCCCTAGTCGACAGAATCATGTCATCTTCCCTGACTCCGATGAAGCTCGCCGCCGTCGATTAGCTTGTCTCTGACCTCCCTGAGAACTGCATCGTGATTCCGGTGAGCTAGTGAGTCTCCCAGTGCCTCTCAATATCTCCCTCGTTTCCTGTATTGCTTTGCCGACGTGCACATGCCGACGCCACCGTTCGCCATCCGTCGCCAGTAGCCACTTCCTATCGTCGATCTACGCTCTGCCTCGCCTCGCCACTGGCATATACCCGTTCCTGGTGAGTTTCTCTCTCTCGTGGTCCTCTCCGATCTGCTGCTCGCTTGTTGTGCTGCCGTCCCCGTGTTCACCTGCCATCGCTGCCGCTGCTCCTCGTCGTGCCACCTTCTCCGGTGACCAATTGAAGGTGGTGCCGCTACTTTCCTGTTCGCGTCGCCACGCTCATTCCAACAAGCTAAGCCGCGTGTGCTGGCTTGCCCCAGATCGCCGGCGGTGATCACCGTCCGCAGGTCAGTGGCCCACTGACGTGGTTGTGACATCGTGGTGACGACACCCCGGTGCGGTCAGCGCAGTCAAACCGACTGCCGGTCCCACCTGCTGGTGTGGCTGCTGAGGTGGCATCGGGCCCTTTTGTCAGCCATTGTGGCTAAGGGTTGCCCCGGTGTAAAAAGTTTCTGGGTTGTTTAATATTTTCAGAAATGGCATAATTATTTCGAGAAATTGGTTTAATCTTATAAAATTAATAACTTATTATATATAAGTCAGAAAAATGTGTATAATATATCAAAATGTTTAGAAAAACAAGATCTACACTCTAGCATCAATATCATGCATTTTATAACAACTTTAATTGGAATTTTAATTAGAGAACTAAATCAACCCCTTAAGGTGTTCCGGGGTTTTCCCTATTCTAGGGTTTGCGACCCTCGGACCCTGTTTAAAATGGTCGAGCATGTCTTAGGGGTTCATTACAATACTAATTAACTTGTCATATCATCATCCTTGCTTGACCATTGCATCGATGCCAAGTGTTGATTATTTTCCCTTTCTTTCCGGTGTTTTCTTCTTTCTGGTAGAATATGATATCGAGATCGAGATCAAAGACTGAGGTTAACACCATCGAAGATCAATGAACAATACTTGACCAACTGTAATCAAGTCAAGTACAAGACTCCCGAAGATCTATATTTGGGTATCAACAAACAAGGCAAGCATAGCCCCACAATTATAAAATCCTATGATTTCGAAAGCATTTCATTCTTTCCATGATGCATACAATTCTACTGTGGTCTTTTATCGATAGATAGAGTATCCTATCTGTTGCATTACTCCTTTTGAGCTTATATTACCTGATCCACTACTCCTAGCATAACTAGGTTTGGCTTGTGTGCATTGCTAGAGCTCATATCTGTTTCTTGCTTAGCCATGCATAGCTGTCAGTTCTGGTTCATCCAGATGATGTATCAGATGCAGGGAATCTAGTATGACAGGAGAACAAGGTATACTGATAAGGTAAGATTAGTGGTAAAGGTTAAACATGCTAAGGCTTGTATGGGAGGCCATGGTGGGATGTGGTTTTTCTAGTCCCATGCTCGCCACCATAAGGACCTGAGTTCTTGGCCTCTGAACCAAGACAAGCATATAGCCACACGGGGCCTGGAAAACCTCACGAGTAACTAACTTGCCTAGTAGATTCCATGAGTCACATAGTTCGGTGTTCCATTAGACATATGCATAGAAAACGTTTTGAAAGATTTGGCGGGTGAAGGTGCATCATAACAGGTAGGTAAGCCTGGCCGAGGTTGCTTGGGGTAGATGGCGCCCCTGGTAAACCAACCTCGACTCACATCTCTAGGGACCGGCTTCGGGATTTGACCCGTTACGGCGGAACCCTCCTTAGGGCGTGACTCATGGTCTCGGCGAAAGGAAGGTAAAGGTCGTGTCCAACCACCCTCTGCCGGCCTTCCAAGGAAGAGGGCTAATAGCTTGGCATTAAGAGTCGGTTGGTACATGTGGGTAAAGTTGTACACCCCTATAGGGTTAAATATTTTTGAAAAGCCGTGTCCACGGTTATGGATGACTTGGGAATGAACGTGAGATCATAGAGAACTATAACATAATCGTAAAACTTGGCAACTAATGTTTGTTAAGGATGCTTCCTCATGGGTACGAGGGGTTGATCCTAGTTGTGAGATAAGGATTACTTTGGTGGATATGAAGATGATGATCAATTCTTCAGAGATGTCGCTCTCTTATCCCCTTTTAAAATATTCTGAGTAGACGACCTTCTTCTCCCTGTTGTTTTATAAAAAAAGATGGCTTTATGCAAAAATAACACCACCAGCCATAAGTCTTGTGGAGTACACCCTGTACTCACCCTTGGTTTGTTGATACTTTCAGAGTAAGTGCTTCCCTTGAAGACAAGTTTGGTACGACATTGATGGCTCGGTGTTGATGTGGAGCTCGTTGGGGAACCCCAAGAGGAAGGTAAGATGAGCACAACAGCAAGTTTCCCTCAGTTATGAAACCAAGGTTTAATCGAACCAGTAGGAGCAAGGAAATATCCCAAAGGTGTTACTAGCTGAGCCTTGGCAGGGCGCACTACCGGTGCTAGTAGCAACGTGGAGACCTGCACAACACAACCATAGAACTTTGCCCCCAACTTGTGATGAGGTTGTCAATCTCACCGGTTTTGCTGAAAACAAAGGATTAAACGTATCGAATGGAAGGAAGAAATAGCTTGCAGAAAGTAAACACAAAGTAGTAAACAGTTTGTAGATTGTATGTAAAAGAAAGGACAGGGATCCATAGTTCACTAGAGGTGGCTATCCTTAAGATAGATAACATCCTGGGTGAACAAATTACAGCGGGGCAATTGACAAACATCGAGAAAGCAACAGATGCATATACTAATAATCTTGACTCCTTTGGAACTTGATTGGGCGTTACAACATTATACATAGACCGCCATCCAACTGCATCTATGACTAATAATCCACCTTCAGGTTATCATCCGAACACCCTCCAGTATTAAGATGCAAGCAACAGATTATTGCTTTACGAATTGCGTGTAATGTAAACAATATGATTGTTCTATGAACAAAGGATTGTTGTTTTCTCCCTAGTAGCAACAACACATCTAGTACCTTAGAGATTTCTATCACTTCCCCAGATTACCAGAGGCATGAACCCACTATGGAGCATAAATACTAACTCTTGGAGTTGCTAGCATCTACTTGGCCAAGATAGCTACTAACAACGGAAAGCATGCAAGATCACAAATAACAAAGACATGATAGAATCAATAATCAATCTGAAATAGCATCTCAATATCCATCGGATCCCCGCAAACACAACATGTATGATTACAAGTAGATGATCTTGATCATGAATGGAGCTCACAAGATCTAGACATGGTAGCACAAAGGAGAAGAACAAACCATCTAGCTACTACATGGACCCGTAGTCCAGGGATGAACTACTCACGCATCACACCAGAGCCAGTCATGGTGATGAAGAAGGCCTCCAGGGTGAATTCCCCTCTCCGACAGGGTGTCGGGAAGAGCTTCAGATCCCTCCCAATCTAGGGATGGAGATGACGGCGGCTACAGACTCTTTCGTGGATTTTTGATCGGGTACTTAGGGTTTTGGTCCTGAGGACAATATATAGGCGGAAGGAGAGGCCGAGGGGGTGCTGGGGTCGGCCAGACCACCCCCTGGCGCGGGCCAGGCCTGGCCGTGCGGCCAGGTGGTGTGGCCGGCCCCCAGCCCTTCTTCGTCTCGTATTCTGGCATCTAATGACTTCTAGAAAAATATGCACTTTGGCTTTTGTCCCATCCAATTCTGAGAATATTCATTTTCTGACTTTCCTGGAACCAAAAACAACAGAAAACAGGCAGCTGGCACTGTGGCTCTTGTTAATAGGTTAGTCCAAGAAATCATTTGAAAAGTACTCCAAAGTGTGGACAAAACACAAGAAAGTGGATAAAACCAAGCATGGAACATCAAAAATTATAGATACATTTGCAATGTATCAACATCCCCAAGCTTAACTCCTGCTCGTCCTCGAGTAGGTAAGTGATAAAAAGAAAGAATAATATTTGAGGTGACATGCACCATCAAAGACTTGATCAAAGTATTTGTAAAACATTCAAAGCTGGGATCATAGTACTTCAATCATACATGAAAGACAAAGTTCTAGCAATAAGGCAAAGAAACTATAATGCAACATGAAAAGGCACAAACAAAATATTCATGAATAACAATGCTTTGCAAGACGTTTGTTTGTTTCACATAAAGAAAACATAGCATAATAGTATTCAGCTTGTCCCTCATAGAGTAGCAAATATAAATGCATAGGACACCTTCAAAGTTCATAAGAGTGACTAGATACAAATAGTTTAAAACAAGCAATATCAAGATATGCATCAATCAATTAGTCTTGGGACAATGCACATAAAACTAAGAATGGCCACTATGCTCTCAAAGTAGGTGCATAAAGTTAGAAGGTGGAGACTCAATATAATGGTGGAAGAAAGGCCTTCATAGAAGGAAGCAGGGATTCAAGTCTCATAAAGAGCTTCCAAAAATTATGGTACTTATAGCTTTCAGCTCTCATTTCCCCAATCATAAGCATCTTGAAGTGATTAAGGTTAAAGTGAACAAACTATGATGTACATGCTTGACGAAGTATAAGTTAGAAATCTCATGTTCCTTGGATACGAGGGTCGCTCCTCATGCTACTCAAGTTTAGTCACCGGTAAGTTCTTGTCATCGTAAGTACATGTGTATCATAGAGAACCGCCAACGGGGTACCCCTTGCCCGATGATACGGAAGAATCCCCATATCAAAATGACAAGGCAAGTAGACAACGAGCATCTCAGCAATCTTCTTATTTACCATGGGAATATGGTTCTTTTTTCTCTCTTTCCTCTTTTCATAATCTCTTTTTTATTTTTCTCTTTTTTCTCAATATAGGACTCTTTTTTTATAAGAAGAATGCTTCATAGACAGCTCATTATAGTTACACTGCAGGTTTCCACCATGTCAGCATGGATTAGACCAGCGGCCTAGGCGTTTCTCTAACACATATACATAAGTCCATGGACTTACAAGCTCCCCTTTAATTTCACACCGATGACATCCATATAAAAAAGACCATGATATCAACTAGGTACAAGTACCAAGTGCAATGTTGAAAGCGTTCCCCATGAAAGCATGGTTTTGCTAATTCCCAACAAATACGTGCAACCATATACAACATAGATGACACAATGGTTCAAGTTTATTAAGGGCAAGAAAAGTAAAGTGTGCCATCAAGTTCGTGAGAGCTTTAATCACTAGTTTTCTCATAACAAGTTTAATTCGGAAGGTAAACAAAAGCATGAATATACTTGGAATAGCATATGCTAATAGGTAGGTATGGTGGACTCTTTGGAATAACTTGGTTTAGGGAGTTGGATGCATGAGTGGAACTCATACTTGGTTGTGGAGGGTAGCAAAAGACTGGGAGCGACAAACTAAAAGAGCAATAATGGCCATAATCATGCAGAGTGACAAAACATCATTGATCAAAGCATAAAGTGATCCTACAAGTTCAAAACTAAAGGATCATAAAGGATATGGTGACTTGAGATAGTCATAACATGGTGTGATCATGCGCCAAGTCAACCCAAATAAAGCATCAAAGGCGAATACCACTATACTATGCTTTAATTTGCTAAAACAACGCATGATTCATCTAAGGCACATTAAGCAATCTCAATTGTTTATAACAAGTCATGCTACAGCAAATAATACTAAGCATAAAGACAAAACAATATCAATCATGGCATGAGAAAGCATAGGCCACAGTCAAAAACGAGCTCTTTTTACCACATAAGCATGAACTTTCCTACTCTTTTCCAAACCAAACCAAACTATTTGCAAACCAATGTATGAAAGAGGGGGTCCAACCAATTTATTCAGAAAACTAAGAAAACCAAGCAAACAAAAAAACAAAACGAAAACGAAAAAGAAGACGCTCCAAGAACAACACAACTGTGCATGAAACAATAAAAATGAAGCGTTTGGAAGAAACCTGGAATTTTTATTGATGAAAAAGGGGATGCCTTGGGCATCCCCAAGCTTTGATGCTTGTATTTCTTGGATATTTCTTGAGGTGACACGCGTGGCATCCCCAAGCTTGAGATTTAGTCCATCCTTCATCTCATTACTCATTCCTTCCATACACTTGAAATTTTTCCTTCATACAAAACTTCACACAATCTTTATTAGTAACATTAGTGCACTCAAGATAAATAAGTCTTAAGGTTCAGTTCTAACACCAAATAAACTTCCATTAGAACACTAGATACTGTAGCACTTCCCTCAAAAAGCTCAATTCCCCAAAAGAACTCAAAAAGGAACCAACAAGAAGCAAATGTAGAAAATGGCAGAAATCTGTCAAAACAGACCAGCAGGTAAAGACGAATTTTTTCGAAGACCTTCTGTTGCTCAAATCAAAAAGTGTTGAACTAAAGAAAGTTAGATAACAACCTGGGGAATAATCAAAAAAATTCATGCCTCAAAAATACGTTCAGATATTTTACACGAATTTTTACGGTGAATCACATAAATCTGTTTCGGGACAACAACTTTCCCAATCATTACTTCTCTCTCATTAGAGGTTACTCTTGGCACAAAGAGAAAATAAAAAGGATAAGGAGCGGTTAACTGAATTAATAACTTCCAAGACTCATCTAAAACTTTTGGGTTATCTCCCAATAAGTACTTTTCTTTAACGCCTTTAAGTTAGGCATAAGGAGCAAGAAAGAATCAAGTGTTCTCAAATGAAGAAGCATTAAGATTAATACCAGAAATATCTTCAACAAGGCAAGGTATATCATCCATATAAGTTATAGAGGATCCTCTCTCAATTCTCTTAGGTTCACTACTTTCATCAAAAGGGTTTTCAGGAACGATCCAATCAAGATTCTTTTCTATGACTTCATGCATTGCTACTAGTTTAAAGGGTATTGGTATCTTAGGTTCCTCCCCATTAGGTTTGGTTTTGTTCATCTTTTCTCGTGTACCAACAACATATACACATGAGCCTAGCATATTGAAACATTCAAAGACTTTCCTAGCTTCCTTGGCAACATCATAGAACTCCTTAAACAAAGTTTCTAGAATAAAATCTCTCTTTTCAGGGTCCTCAATTTCGTTAAGCTTAAGAAACATTACTTGCATTAAGGGGTTGAGGTTAACAAACCTAGCTTCTAACATGTGAATTAAAGAAGCTGCAGCAATCTCATAGTTTGGAACAAGTTTTGCAAGGGATCTATCCTCAGTATCCTCATGTTTATTAACATGATTAAAGAATTCTTCAATATTATCTTTCCCAATTATAGAACCACTACCAATTGAAAGGTCTTTCAGGGTGAATTTAGGGATCAACATGGTGAGCTAAGGAAGAGGTGACAACTAAAGGAGACTTAAACTTTTTGTGTTTTTGATAAAGAAAGCAAACTAGCAAAACTAATTTTTTTGTGTTTTTGATAAAGAAAAAGCAAACAAAGCAAAAATAAACTAAGCAAAAAAAAATAACAAAGTAAAGAGATTGGTTATGAGGGACTCCCCTTGTGAAGATGTCCTTGACCCCCCGACAACGGCGCCAGAAAAATGCTTGATGGCTCGGTGTTGATGTAGAGCTTGTTGGCAACCCCAAGAGGAAGGTATGATGAGCACAGCAGCAAGTTTCCCTCAGTTATGAAACCAAGGTTTAATCGAACTAGTAGGAGCAAGGAAACACCCCAAAGGTGTTGCTAGCTGAGTCTTGGCAGGGCGCACTACCGGTGCTAGTAGCAACGTGGAGACCTGCACAACACAACCACAAAACTTTGTCCCCAACTTGCGATGAGATAATCAATCTCACTATGTTTTGCTGAAAACAAAGGATTAAACGTACGAATGGAAGGATGTAATAGTTTGCAGAAAGTAAACACAAAACAGTAAACAGTTTATAGATTGTATGTAAAAGAAAAAGATCGGGATCCATAGTTCACTAGAGGTGGCTCTCCTTAGATATATAACATGTTGGGTGAACAAATTACAGCGAGGCAATTGACAAACATCGAGAAAGCAATACATGCATATACTAATCATCTTGACTCCTTTGGAACTTGATTGGGCATTACAACATTATACGTAGACCGCCATCCAACTGCATCTATGACTAATAATTCACCTTCAGGTTATCATCTGAACCCCCTCCAGTATTAAGTTGCAAGCAACAGATTATTGCTTTACGAATTGCGTGTAAAGTAAACAATACGATTGTTCTATGAACACATGATTGTTGTTTTCTCCCTAGTAGCAATAGCACATCTAGTACCTTAGAGATTTCTGTCACTTCCCCAGATTACCAGAGGCATGAACCCACTATCGAGCATAAATACTAATGCTTGGAGTTGCTAGCATCTACTTGGCCAAGATAGCTACTAACAACAGAAAGAATGCAAGATCACAAATAACAAAGATATGATAGAATCAATAATCAATCTGAAATAGCATCTCAATATCCATCGGATCCCCGCAAACACAACATGCAGAATTATAAATAGATGATCTTGATCATGAACGGAGCTCACAAGATCTAGACATGAAAGCACAAAGGAGGAGAACCAGCCATCTAGCTACTACATGGACCCATAGTCCAGAGATGAACTACTCACGCATCACATCGGAGGCTTGCATGATGATGAACAAGGCCTCCAAGGTGAATTCCCCTCTTCGGCAGGGTGCCGGGAAGAGCTTCAGATCCCTCTTGATCTAGGGATGGAGATGACGGCGGCTACAAATTCTTTTGTGGATTTTTGATTGGGTACTTAGGGTTTTCGTCCCGATGGCATCTTATAGGCGGAAGGAGAGGCCGAGAGGTGCTGGCATTTTCGTCCCGAGGGCATCTTCTGGCATCTGATGACTTCTGGAAAAATAGGCACTTTGGCTTTTGTCCCATCTAATTCCGAGAATATTCGTTTTCTGACTTTCCTGGAACCAAAAACAGCAGAAAAGAGGCAGCTGGCACTGTGGCTCTTGTTAATAGGTTAGTCCAAGAAATCATATGAAAAGTACTCCAAAGTATAGACAAAACACAAGAAAGTGGATAAAACCAAGCATGGAACATCAAAAATTATAGATATATTTGCAATGTATCACACCACTCCAAGGATAACATCGCCACCACCACCAGTCATTGCCACCAGCATAAGCCATGGCAAGGCCGTCGCACCGCCATCACCGCCACCACCACCACAAGTGGATATGCCACATGACGACAGCGATGATGACAACATGGATGCATTCCTCAACACTGGCGCTGATGATGACCTTTACATGCCTTCTATTGGACCCTTCAGCCGTGCTCGCAACGATCTAGCTGGACCTAATATGACGTGCACGCAGCATCTAGTCTTCGGTAGTTCTCAAGAGACGCCTCCACCTATCACCGATGCTCCACAAGCCCAGCGTGGAATTGTTTTCAGCCCTAACACACTACATTAGGTGGCCGATAAGGAGTTAGCAGTCCCTATTCAAGAGATCAAGAAGGGTCAGAAAAGATGTAAGAAGCTGAAGGCTACGAGCCAGCCATTTCCAACAAAGGTGGTGAGGACTATCCAGGATCAGGATAGCGTGCCATATGCACCCAAGGATGTCCTTTGGAAAATACATATAGAGGGTAAGCCGATGCTGGAGCCGAGGATGCTAAAAGCGGCAAGTCCATCTATGCAGAGTCTGCATGGCAGTATTCTGTATATCTGGAGAATCAACTTCTGAAAAAAATCCAGCGCACCCTGTTTTCATGGTCCAGGTGCCAGAGGGCAAGATCTTCGTCGATACAGCCCCCCCCCCCCCGCGGGGATCTGTTCTTCCTGTGGTTTGAAGACATCTTCAATTTTTTCATTGTAAACGGCTAGACTATACCCTAGTTCTCCTATACTCGCTCAACATGGCGATGAAGGTCCAAAGAGAGAGAACCAAGGGCATCGCGATAATGGACCCCTTCTACATGCGTGAAAGGATCTTGTTAAACCCTAGGGACTGGTCACTCGTTAGGGATTACCTCAAAGACTTCATGCTGAAGAACAGAAAGAAGGATTACCTTCTCGTGCCTTTCTTTCCAGGGTAAGTATAGTACTTATTCGCTGGCCAACCGTAAGATGTTTTCTTTGATTTGCATCATTCGTTTCCAATACATTTATGTTTGAATTGTTTTGCGCAGAGACAAATATTGCACACTCATCAACATATTCCCAAAGCTTTCGCAAGCCACGTATTTTGACTTGAGCAGTTTGATAAAGAAGAAAGACTATGGCAACATAAAGAGTGTTCTGGATGATGCTCTTGATGCCTACGCCTTAGATGGAGGCTACTTCGGGAAGGGGGGAACATGTAAGCAAGGAAGGCAAACACGTGTTTACTCACGTAATGCAATTCGTCTGCGTCAAGCAGCCTACAGATAGTCAAAAGGAAGCCTTCTACATCCTCTATCACATGAGCGGGTTCATCCAGGATGAACAGCTCCTTAAGCTGCCATCACATCTCCGGAAGTGGGCCCAAAATATGACGACAATCACGGATGATGATATTAGAGAACAATTCTTTCGCATCTAGACCCAGTTGTCGGAAATCATCAATCAAGATGTCCTCAAAAGTGGGGGGGGTCTTGCACTATGTTGGCATTAAATTGCGAAATGTGGAGGTAGAAGAATGCCTCGAAATGCAGGGTGATGATAGGCCTTTTATGACGAAAGACGGTGTACTACCGATCCCTGGGCCGAGTCAGAAGTCTTGACGTTTGCATTTACCAGTTGGATGTAGTTTTGAACTATCGTTGGATGTCTGTGACGTTGTAAACTGATTAGTAACTTGCCTAGCTCTGCAATTGTATGGTCGTTGAACTTAATTATTGTGATATCGACGATGCGCCTAGCTCTCTATGTATAATATTGTTTCGATGGTCATTATACTTACTTATATAATTGGTCCTTAGTACTTGATGTGCTCAATAATATTTTGGTTCTTGCCTGATGCAACGACCGATGATTAAATTGCTAGGGCACCAGGTGCGTGCCTTCATTTCGGATGTGATCCTGGGGGCGGTGTGAGCGAGCCTTGTGATGTGCACAAATACATATCTTGTGCATCCTACTTGGCTGGCTTACACCGTCCCTGTGATTTTCGTGTCCAACATAAGTATGAGGCCCTATATATAGTACTTGATGTTCATAGTTTTGGTTCTTGTTTTCATTGCAATAGCCGATGATTAAAATGCGCAACTACAGGTGTGGCTTGATTTCGGATGTGATCCTAGGGGTGGTGTGAGTGAGCCTTGTGATCTGCACATATACATATATTGTGCATCTCACATGTCTCACTCACTCCATCCCTATGATTTTCTACGTCCAACATAAGTATGAGGCCCTAATTAATAAAGTACTGGATGTTCATAGTTTTTTTGCAACAGCCGATGATTAAAATGCTAGGGCGCCACTACAAGTGTGCCTTGATTTCGCATGTGATCCTGGGGGTGGTGTCAGTGAGCCTTGTGATATGCACATATACATATCTTGTGCATCCTACATGGCTCGCTGACACCATCATTGTGATCTTTGTTGTCCAACATATGATGAGGCCCTAAAGTACTTGATGTTCATATATAGTTTTGGTTCTTATGTTTTTGTTGCAACGGCCAATGATTTAAATGCTATGGCGCAACTACATGTGTGCCTTGATTTCGGATGTGATCCTGGGGGAGGCATCAGCGAGCTTTGTGATATGCACATATATATATATATATATATATATATATATATATATATATATATATATCTTGTGCATCCTACATGGCTCGCTAACGCCGTCCCTATGATTTTTTATGTCCACTATATGATGAGGCCCTAGTTCATATTTGTTACAATTGCTCGATCTGCATGATGTTAAGTTTGTTGTTTTGTAGTTCTTGTGAACATGCATCATGCCAATCATTAATTGGGTTTTGGTTGCATAATATTCTATCTACCTTGGTGTACATAGATGGCAAAGTGGTACGTGATATACAAGGGTGTTGTTCCAGGAGTCTACACCGAGTGGGAGGACTATCTGAAACAAGTGAACGTTTCAGAGGCAACAGCTACAAAGGGTACAATACTAGAGAGATGGCGAAAGCTAGGTGGAGGAACCACCTATGAGAAGAAGCTAGATGGAAGAACCTGATGAAGGCCTTGGTCCTACTCGTTGTCCTTGTGGTTCTTCTGTATATGATCATAGTTTAATTTAGGTGACCACTTGACATGTAATGTGATGATGACTAACTTGCTACTTGATCGGTATTGTCATTGTGTTATTAAGTATTGTTATTGTGTTATTAAGTATTGTCATTGTGTGTATATATACCTGTACAATACCTGTATAATATCTGTACAAATACGAGGGCGGCGTATAAAAAAATTAAGCGAAAACGTATTACAGGACCATGAGCCACGGATAAACCCCAGTATCTGCAGGTTTATGCACTATCCATGGCGCAAATAGGAAATGTGCCACTGGTTTAGCCACTATCCATGGTGCATATTGCAATGTGCCACTGGTTTAGCCACTATCTGTGGCGCATATTGAAATGCGCCATTGATAACAAATATCAGTGGCATGATGTTAGTGGCGCATGGCACATGCGCCACTGATAGGAAAATCTGTAATAGTGTTAGCCACCAGATGGTTCAATTGGTTAGGGTTCATGTGAATTTTTAGTTGACTTGTCATTTGACTTGTCATTGCATCAATGCTATATTCTGACGTGGTTCCCAGACATACATTGTTTAAATACTTCATTGACCTTGCAAGGTGCACAATGTATCATTTGCTTCTTTATCTACTAGATTTTCTTGCCTGGTTATATGTACAATGATACTGTCAACATTTGGAAATACAATAGCTGTAGGCATTACAAAGAAGGTTTGTGCTACTTTTTTTATGCATCCAACTATTTTTTTGACAGCAAATGATCCATCTCTTTGTTTCTCTTCTTTTTTTATTTACTAGCCCGATGATCAAAATAATTGAATGATCTGACTACTGAAAAGGAATGGTTGATATCTTGTTTGTCTGAAATGATTGTGGTAGTCTATTTAAGACACTTGATCTATTGCTTGTTTTTCCAAGGTACGTACTATCATAGTTTCCTAATGATTAAAGAAGTACCACATGTGGTTGGAGGTCACTTTTTTGGCTAGTTCATACTATAGACCATTTTTAAACGTTATTTTTATATTTTAGATTAATGATTTGTTGTCTCTACCAGTTCTAAGTGGATGAAGGAATCTCACGCACCTCTTTTTGTTATATTTTCTATATTTCCGTTATACAGTGATATGATTAGTTTATGAGCGAAAGAGTCGAGTTGCTTGATTCCCTACATTCATTGTCACACTATTTTAGTTAGTCTGCATGAGACACACATCATGATTGCTTGATTTGTTATATTAGGACAATGTCAATTTTGAAATTCTTTGACAACAAACATGGTATTTTTTTGCCTGCTTTGCTGCTCTAACTTAATATGTCTTAGTTTTTGCATGCAAATAATCAGTAATGTTTGTTCCAGAGTGGCTATGATAATGGCACATGTATGCATCGGTCCAGGATATCGACAGTTCCTGCTATTTCGTAAAGAGATGTACGAGGCACATCATTCATTGTTCCTGGCCAATGATGAATTATAATTATTTTACATATAAGATTGCCACCAGTTAGCTGGTACGTTATGCTGACTTGTTTTCTTTGTTTCAGGCTACACATGAAGCTAGGGGGCAGAATGAAGGAATCCTACGTTAAATATCGAGGTCATTTGACAAAGCAGCAGTGATAGTGATTATTGCTTGTATCGGCCCACAGTTTCAGTTTTTCCAGCAGAAAGAGGTGTTACAGCTGCACTCCAAATAATTGATTTATTTGAACAAGAAACATGGCAAATAGATGGAATAATCACGATTACACGTTAACAGATACAGGAACTGAAAGATAGACAAGATTTGACGGACCGTCTACTTGATAATCTCTTATGCAACTATCATGGTATGCTAGTTGTTACTTGTATGGGGATGTAAGCTCCGTAGCAGAAACCCTATTCCAAACCATGCCTGGCGATGTCTTTGTAATGCTTCATCTTGTTTTTGTTGAAATTCTGGTCTATAATAAATTTCAAAAAAAATATGTTGATGTAATAGGGTGATCCTAGCGTAGACATTAGCGGGCCGAAATATTAACAGACTGTTTAAAACCAGAATTGCACCATAGTTATAGAATACGCAAATATGCTGGCCAACAGGTGGTCCCAATAAAAAGTAAAAGGCCACAAATGGCAGGTCAGAATATTGGTGGGCCTCATAAGCAGCCAAGGCCCTAAAAATGTACAGGGACGAATAGCAACAGGCCAAAACAATGAAAGGCCCAAACAGTAATGGGCCCGAAGATTAATATACCTGAACAGTAAAAGACCTGAAACAGTAAAAGACCTAAAACTGTAAAAGGCTTGAACAGTAAAAAGCCCGCACAGTAGAGGGCCAACAGAGCAAAACGGACAGAAGAGTAAAAGTCCTGAATAGTAAATGACCGGAACAGTAGAAGGCTATAAGAGCAAAAGGCCTAAACAGTGAATGGCTGAAACAGTAAAAGGCCAGAACAGTGAAAGACCGAAACAGTAAAGGATCCTAACACTAGAAACCCAAAAATGTAAAAGACCATAACAGTAAATAGGTAGAATAGGAGCAGACCCCACGGGCTGTAGGAACAGTAATGGGCCGCCTGCATGCCTTAACAGTGCCTGTCCTACTAGCGCAGGACCCTAATAGGCCGCATATTATTCTACCAAAGTGGGCCTTCTTTAGTCCAAAATAGTAATGGGCCTGAAAACTGGATGGATTCATTAATGGTCCACGTCAAACAGTACATGGCGAAAGAGTAAAGGACCATAATCTTATTGAGCTCTTATCGTGGGTCGGCCCACTTAAGAATTAGCAGGCCTTGTCTAGGCCAGGTTTTTGCCATGGTTTCTATGACCGTTAATGGCCGTAACCGCCCGTTAACGGCAGGCGCCACGTGGTATTTTGCATGACGTCAGCAGTCAACACGGCTGGCGAACAGATCAACGACAAAACAAGTTGTCGTGGCTAAAGGGTGCGATCTGCCACGGTCAGAAAAAACCATGGTGGATTCTTTTTTTACGGGGCTTTTACCACGAAGTTCATCCGTCGGAGAAGACTTTTTAGCCACGAAAAACTGGCCTTCAATCACGGAAATCATCCGTTGTAAAAGCCAACTTTTCTTGTAGTGACAGCATTTAGAAAGATTTACCCTGCAGGGGTGCACAAATAGCAACACACGCACGATCAACCTTGGGAAGAACCAAATAAAAAGCAACAAGGCCTCACGATAATGCATTCACATGATTCAAAAATTATTTCAGGTGCCACCCCAATAAGCTACCCGCAACGAAGTTGGCCAGCTTCGAGACGGACCCAGTGTTTGTGACGACAGCGGTAAACGATTGGGAACCCAAAAGTGTGACTGGGCTTGTCGATACAGTATAAACATGGCACGGGGTTCCTAAACAGTACAGACGCTCCACGCGCAATAGTAAATAAAACAGTAACGCATGGCATAAAGTACATGATAGTAATAAAGCACCAAACAAGTTTATGGCCCGAAGAAATAAAGTGCGAATCAAGCTCAGATGAAGGGGGATCCATAGAGTCTCTCGCATGTCGATAGTGCGAATATTCAAGGAACAAGTATCAAGTACTTGGGTCCTACGGGACACAAGTGACCGTGGAAAAACCAAAAAACAACTATTGCCCACCGGTGCCTCTTTCTTTAGTTATCTCATTACTACACCGTTTAAGTTGTATAGGTATCTCATTATCCAAAGACTCATACAAACCATACACATGCAATTTTATGACTCGCATGACTCAAACAACTCCTGTAGTAATGGCTTATAGGATTGAGGGTACAAGTTTCAGTGGGGTTTAAAAGTAAAGGCTATGCAATACTAGGAATTCAATTTAATGCCAGTCGGATCAGCAGTAGGGTAACCGAGATCTGGGTAGTACTCTTGGTTCTCCTGATATTTCCCTTGCTCAGCGTCTATCCGAAATAAAAGCCAAACACATAAAGGGTCATAATAACTAAAGTACGTAATCATATGAATATATGAAACAAGCAATCAATGTAGCCATAATGCAATGATGCACGATTGCATGGTATAACATACGCATGGGTGAAGTGTGGCAACATTAATAAAGCACTTTAACTAATTACTATTTGAATGCCCGTGCATTGCTATGACATACAAAATAGTAAATATATTATTAAAAAAATATTTACATATGTAATATTGGATCAAGTTTGATTATGAGATGGTTACCAAGCATTGCAGCACGAACAACTATCGATGCACCCTTGTATTAAAATAACACGTCGTGTGAGAATGAATCGTGCAAATGCGGTAGGGATAAAAAAATAAAAATTCACCAATGAATTTTATACATTAAATAATCGCTCGTTCTAATAGTAAAGATATAGAAAGATACGCACATATGATAATATGAATCTATGTGGCACACCGGATAATCAGTTCATGGGCGAATTTTATCTTGCATATGCTATTAAATCCTCCTTAGAGAAATTATTTATATACCCAAGTCCACGGAGATTAAAGGAGCTACAAAAGGTTGACACCAAGACGGACGCTCGTACGCCTCACCGCACGCAACACACGCACATAATCTCGAGCCCCGAGCCCCCAAATCCTGCTTGATAGTCTCCATCCCTGCAGAGAGCCCATGATCCCCGTTGCAAGCGCCTCCTCCCTCTCATCTCCGGTCGTCGACGTCTCCCTTCACCCTGTAGTGGCCTCTGCCGCCTGGACCTCCCAACTTCCAGCAATGTCGCCGACCGCCTCCCCTCTACAAGAAAGTGTCGGCCACGCCTCTTCTTCCCCTACTCCACCGCCGTCCATCCCAGGCGCTGCCGCTTGCCTCCCTAACGCCTGCGTGCGTGCACCCCTTGCCCCTCTCGACCCGGACCTTCCTCACCTCCAACCACTAGTGCCGCCCTCTTCCTGCGAGCCACGGCCGCCTCCTTCTACCACCATGATGTCGGCCACTCCACGCTCCGTTTTGGACCACCTCGCACAGCGCCCTTCATCGCATCCCCTGCTTCTCCCTGACCCCGTGCTCCGGCCCCTCTTGTCTCTGTCATCAGCGCGCGTCGCCTACGTCTTCCTCCTCCATCCTCAACAGCGTCCAGGAAGGCTGTGTCTCTGCCTCCAGGCGCTGCCGCTCGCCTCCCCTACACCCGTCTAGGAAGGCTGCGTATCTGCCTCTATCTGCAAGTGCGACCATGCGCCTCCGAGCACCTGTAGGTCGTCGGAGACCTGGGGCAGGGAGGAGCGACTGCAACACTACAGCTGGGGCCGGCAGCCGCCCTCACGCATGCACGTGTCCCCGTCCAGGCCAGCAGACAAGCTCTCCCGGTGGTGCACATTCATGCGCCAGCGAGTCCGCCGGCAGCCGGCACCACCAACCGATCCCTTTCCCCGAGGCGCCCGCCGCTCGCCTTCGAGCTCTACCACACCCCACGCTATCGTCAGCGGCCACCCTCACACATGATCGCCTCCCCTGCCAGGCCAGTAGACAGGCATGCGCACAGGGTCGGTGCTCTCCCGGTGGTGCACGCTGCTACACGTCGCCCCGTGCACCGGCCTGCTTCCCCAGCCCCGCTCCGCGACGTCCCGCGAGCTCAGCGCCGCTCCATGCGGTCTGTTGCGCTAGACCCGGGTCACCCTGCTAAGCCAGCTTCACCCGAAGAACTCCGGTGCGCGCAGTGCATCATCCTGCTTCCCGTCCAAGAAGGGGATCGATGGGAGGAGTTGGCTTCGTGGGGATGTTTCATGTTTTCGATTGATTGACTTTGCAGTGGTAGCGTGGGTAAATAGATGACAACAGACAGGGGCAAATTCGTCATTGAACGGCACATAGAAATTTTCGTTGACGACGAATGTCGTGAATCTTGTTGTTTTCTTAAAATTTATATGTTCCCTACTTCAATTCATATCATGGAATGCATAATTAGAACGGGCTCATCGCGCTGATCGATTTAGATATATTATTTGTCGAATTTGGAATTACGGAAAAAAGTTATGAATTAATTGAGAAAAGGATATTTATTGGCATTTAAATAATTTCGAAATTTTAAATTTCTCCAAAATTATTTTGGTTGGCATATTTGAATTCATGGCATTTGTTTGATTCAAAAACATATATCATTTGTATTATTTGAAAATATGAATTTAAAACAATATTTAAATACAATTTAATTCAAATTGGGTCAAAAGTTAAAGGTTTAACTAGTTAGAGTTAACTCTTGTAAAATTTGTAAATTTGTTTGAATTCATATTTGAATTTGAATCATATTCCCTTTTGAAAGTTTTTGCAAATTCAAATTATTTAAAAATAAATGATTTAATTTAGTTATATATTCATTTATGGATTTTTTAGTTATATTAGAAATTCGCTTTGCCCAAGAAACTCTCAACTTTTGCCACTAATGACTAATAATTGCAAAGATATGCAAATCGCTTTTTTGATATATCTTGTGCAGGAAATCGCTGCTTTTAAAGCGAAAGAAGGAGTCATAATGAAGGATTTTGAGAAAGTACAAAAGACTAAGTAATTAGAGAGGCGTTTCAAGATGTCTAAAGTCTTAACAACCACTGGTAAGGGTGCGGTCCGCCCGTACTGCCCACATGTACCATGTGGCGACAACTTCGTCTCGTCAAACCCTACAACCTTCGTGAACAAGCCTATATATTTCAAGGCTCCAGCCATCGCTCAGAGAGCCACCATTCTCAGATTGCATCACAACACCACCAAAGGAGATCCACACCTTTGTTCATCCATTGTTCATTCATTGTTCATCACTTCCACCATCCATCCATCCACTAGCCATAGCCATTGCTTTGTACTTTAGATCTCCTTGTAGTTTGCCGACCATTGTAAGAATATTTGATTTGAATCTAAGTATTTGCATGATGTTTTCTATCTCCGGTCTTTTGTTATGAGTGAGTAGTCCTCACGGGTTGTGGGTTGGGGACAAACCTCGTAGCAATTATGTGCATCTAGATCATGGGAGAATTGTATTATGTTTGGATTCGTGATTTATATATTTTGTTTCTTCGTCTCTTGTCTCGATCTGTGGACTTGTAGGTACCCAATATCCCATAAATTGATAAAGGCTTGAGGTGAGGTACTTGGCTAGCGGCGATCTCATAGGAACCTCAATGACAGAAAGGGTAGTACGGTCTTCGCTTAGCGCCCCATTCGGGATCACCCACAACGTCACCACTTGAAGCTTTGATCTGTGTTTACACTTAATCATCGTCTGTAACCCGTGGCTTCGGTGTACTCTTGGTTAGATTAAAAGTCTATTGTTATGCCCGCTGCATCACGGGGGCTCTAGAATGTTAGGATGTGTTGCCCACAAGAGATTATCTCAATACAAATATTATACATGACTATGCTTATTATTATCTTTTATCCCATTTGATGTGCAGCTACAGGTGGACCTTCAACCCTGGCCTATCTCCATCCATTGATTAAAACCCGTTATAAAGTAAACTAGATTGGTTCGGTCAACTAAGGTAAAACAAACACACAAAGTCTTGTAGACGTGTCCTTTTTTATTACCTTTTAGTAGTCTTCCGAGGTTCAATTAAACCTAGGTCTTCTAGGGAAAAAGCTATTATACTACACCCAGATCAATGTCCCCCAAAAAGATATCAAAGACACTGCCACCTGATGTACAAGGCAAACCTCCTCATTCCCCCGCCGGTGAGCCTGGGGCTAAAGAAACTGATCGTGAAGAGACAACCCCAACTAGTGTGACCACCAAGACCACAGTGCCAATAGTTGTTATACAAGTTGTTGTGTCCAAGGTTAAAAAAAACATGATTATTGTGTCTGCCAAGGCAGCGATTGTTGACAAGCCACCAACAAGTGCACCTAGGGTCATGTGCTCAAATGTGCTGTTGCCCATTAGAGCATAGATTCATGCACCTAGTTCAAAAAGGAGAGCTACCACTAGGAGGGGTAGGACTACAAAAAGAGGCAGCAAGTCTGGCGCCGCCGCCTAATCCCGCTAATTGGAGTGACGAGCAGCTATGTGATTTTGTTAGTAAAGGTGGTGAGCTGCCGATCAAACAGATATATCGGACATACAAGCTGGGGGGAAACTCATAAACGATGATGTTACTAATGTTGCTGAGATTGGAGTTCCTATTGCATCATTGGTGACATGGGTATGCCCCATGGGCACCCAGGTTTGGCCTATATGGTGCAACCCAAGAGAAGTCCATGGTAAGGCCCAAGAAGATTCGGGTGGCCCAAGTTCGAGAAGATGCAACCGACTCGGCCTGCTATCCTGCGACCTAGCCTCTCTATATAAAGGCTAGGAGGGTGTCAAGGATGACAATCCACAACCTAGCTTACACACCGCCAGATTGCATCTACATAGCTATGTACTTCTCGATTTTGTCGATAACAAAGAGCAGACAAGCAGGAGTAGGGTCCCTTCTTAGGGCCTGAACCTGGGTAAACTGTATGTCTTTAATGTGTTTTTTGCTATCCGATCAATGCCTCCAGCAATCCCCACTTCCTTAAACCCAAGTCCATCATCCATGGGTATTGGAGAGTTAACCCCTCGTCAATTGGAGAAGCACTACATGGATAATTTCAACAAGCTGGAGAGCGAGCAAAAATCAGGAATCTTGGTTCAGTTCTTCCCTGAAAACTTTCTCCATGACCATGAATGTCACAGCTTCACCGTGACTTTGGATGACTGGTATCTCATGTTGAACTGGGATGCCTTCGGCTACAGCATAGCGAGGTGCTTATCATTGTGAGTATTTAAAAACCCACGCGTCAATCATATTAATATAAGCATGATAATATATGTAAGGTTTAATTTGCATGTATATGTAGATTCGGTTTCACGAGAGCCAGGGCATTTTGCCATAAAATAGTCTACGCAGACCCGCCATTTCTTCAGATACAGCCATGAAAGTCTGCGAAAGGCTAGTCGACGATTACATCATCAATGTGTTCGAGAAGAGCAAAGATGAGGAGCTAATCCTATGGCATTTTAACAAAGAGTAAGCCTTTCTAGCACCGTATCCTCGTTTACGAATTTGATCACATTCTCACCCAACTAATAATTGGTTCAACTTTTAGATTTCACTTGGTTCTTATATGTATGTCACTAATGGATGGAAATGTCTATTATTATGATTCTAAATATGTTTGTAAGCCAACAGATTTGGTGGATGTACGGAAGCTTATTAATAGGTGATATAATACTTTGATTTGCACATTAAAAATTGATTTTGATCGAGGATACATTCCTGCTGGTTTTGTACTGATAAATACTTATCGTTTTCATCATCCATATTCTTGTAGAGCATTTAAAGTATTTAGTTTGAGATAAGGAAATGCACCTCTGAATTACAAAGAGCTAATCCATCACCTAGGTCATCCTGTATATTTTATACACATATATATATGCATGCACGTTAAATATATATTTACTGAGTAATACCGGTCATTTCTTCGTACGACCTGTTCCAGTGTCATGAGCAGCCAGCAGCAACTAATATTTGCGGCTACTATATTGATGCACATATGAACATCATGATGGCCACAACAGTAAGCCCTAGAACATATGAGGTATGCAAACATTGTCTTTGTATTTTATTGAAGTATTCTTCTAATTTGTACCGGTTTTGATCATGCGATTTAATTTACCTAGCATCCGAAGATCCACGTTGAGTAACTGCCGTTGGCTACGCTAAAAATGCTCCGACAGGAGTTAGTGGATTTTGTGATTGATAACATTGTGAAAGGCGACGGATTGTTCAATGGGATGTATGAGGTGTGAAGTATGCCTGTAGTGTTGGTCAATTTAATGTGTGTTCTCCAAACTACAATATTCTGAATACTATAACTTTTGTCATGCATGCAAGCTTCTAACTTACTTTCTATAAGATATTCCAATGCTAGAAACTTGAGGTAGTTTTATGCAATTTTGACTTCTGCCGACCTATGCACAGTATGTAATTGTATCATGTTTGATTATAATTCTTTGTCTCGATAATATATGTAGATAGTATTGTTGTTAGCCTAAATTAATACGAGAAAATCCGAATTATTTCGGACGGCTGGAAAACTAATACAACAACGGGTGAATACACTAGAGGAGGTCTAACAAACTGGTCGTGTCAGTGTGAAATATCAATAGAGACGGATAGAAATATAAATCGGTCTCAGAGAGGAAAATTATTTGATATGGTCAACTTAAAAGGCCGACTCGGAGTGGAAAATGAATGGAGACAGATTGAAATAATAACCAGTGCGGAAAAAATATTTGAGATGGTTAGAAAAGAAGGCCGACTCAGAGTGAAAATTTTATGAAAAGGAACGTGAAAACAAACCGCCTCAGAGCGGGAAATAATGGAGGCGGTGACTAACATAAACCGCCTCCGGGTATCAGAGTAATGGAGGTAGTTATGAGTAATAGTCGTCGCAGGTAAGAAATCGTTTAGAGCCGCTCAGTAAATGCATACGTCTCTAGACCAATATTGTTGTAGATGGTTTTTGTTCATGACCGTCTAAGGGTTTGGTTCTTTGAGCTGAAAAGGAAAATCGGCTCAGGTTGGTGCATTCTTTGAGAATGAGGCGTCGACGCGGAATGGGAAACTAGCTCAGGCCTATGGGGACTTACCGTCTATAGTATGGGTTTGGTACTTTCATCTAGTGCATGAGAAAGTTAGATTTTTTTTCTCTATATTACAATTTTTAGACCAGTTGTTCTTGTGTTGAAGGAGTTTTGGGCAATAGATAAGCATTGCATCTACATCATGCTTAAAAATGATCATTAATTTATGATAGTAGATGAGAAAGTCAGATATCTTCTCACTAATAGGAAAACCTGATGCTACTAAGCTACTTGATGTTGTTTCAGAAGTTAGGTGATGTTCATTGAGGAGACAATTGGTAAGAATGGTTAATTTTGTTGAAAGTATCATGCTTGCAGTTTGTAGTAACAATCTATTTTTATGATATTAGGTATAATTTAGGGTTCAATGAGTATTTATAAAACTTATATGTTCTAAACGATGTCACATGAACACAAAGTGGAAACACATCGTGGTATATTGAATCGAGATTCAGTGAGTATATGCAGAACATATTTGCTCTGACCAATATCACTTGAAAAAAAGGTGGAAACACATCGTAGAGGCTCTTTTGATATACGGCTTGTACCTAGAGGTCTATAAATAAAGGGATTTCTATTTTCGTGTCCTTGGTTTCTTAGTTGTACTCATTTTCCCCGGCGACTAAACTTCTCCTCATGTTTTCCCATGAGCTTCTCTGAAACTCCCACAGAGAGCTCCAACGGCAGCTGCCGTCAGGTTTACCATTATGGTGACGTGTGGAGCCGTGCCATGTGGGACCGTGTGGGGATGGTAGGTCGGGACTATGTTATGCTGACGCTTGGGGCTGCGCCATGTGGGACTGTGTGGGGCTGTTAGGTCGGGAACGCGTTACGCTGACGCGTGGGACCGCGCCATGTGGGACCGTGTGGGCCGGAAGGTCGGGACCGTGTTTGGTGGTGTGCATGCGTGGGTTCTGTCTCTACAAAATTGGTAGTTTTACTTTTTTGACTATTAATTGACAGTTTTCAAAGCGTCTTTTTACTCTCTCTCGCTAACAGTTATGTTTCTTTTTTGCCCAAATTGGTGGCAAATCTAGAGAAGCTTCTCTCTTCAATTATTCGTTCCTTTTGGCCCTAATTTTTACCCAATCTGGTAGAAAAACTAGAGCAATAAATCACACTAGCAATATACATACATTCAAAAAACAAAAAAATATAGATAAGCTGTTCACAACAGCTAATATAGGATATATTAGCGATAGATAGTAGGATACTTAACGAGGTTCAATGCATTCGCTTCTCAGCATCCAACACACAACGTATAAAAATAAAAGATACTGCTTTACAGTAGCAGCTGCACACACGTTCAACCCCTCCTGGCCTCCACCTCCTCCCTCTAGCACTTCCTCCACTTCTTGTTGCCTAGTCCCTTGATTTTGGGTACTTTCGGATTGATCGGAGGCATGCGACCCTCTGCGATGGCCACCTGCTGGAGGTTGCGGAGGTGAATGCCGAGCACCATGTTCTGAGCGGAGAAGGCATGGACGTCCACGGTCACGTCGATATTGGGGTTGCAGGAGCTCAAGTCCTCGGCATGCCTCACGAGGTAGTTGAAGTTAGTGGCACCCAGTCTCCTTTTGCAAAAGGGGGCACCTATAGACATTGCCAGCGAAGTAAGCGTCATATTGGTCGGACTACAATCTCCTTAGCACCTGACGAGTCTTGGTGTGCCTGGACTCATCGTTGCTTCAGAGATCGCTATTGTGCACCTGTTGGAACAAATAGTAGAGTCCATGATAATAAGGAGATGACTGATATCCCATGATTATCGGGATTGATTATTTTCATAAATTAACCGATTGAGATCCTTGATTGTTTGCATAAATTAACCGAGTGGGTTAAATTCTCCAATCCCCAAATCTCAAAAAAATTCAAATACTAATTCCAACTAAAGATCGGCACTATTATTAACTAGGGAATCCCTTAACTACAACTCAAAGCACAAATAAAATAGAATTAAAATGTGAACAGGAGGATTCATCAAAATACAAGATAAAACACAAGAGTATTAGCTGATGTAAGAAGATCGATCTAGCATCCAATGATTGAAATGCGAATAGCCAAACCCTAATAACACAAGATCTAGCATCTGACGATGGTAATGGGAGAAGAACAAAGGAAGGGGAGAAAACCCTAGTTACCTCCGACCATGGGTCGATGATGCCGGTGTCGTAGGGGTTGTCCGGACAGATGTACTCCTCCTCCTCCTCGTAGGGGTCCTAGTCGAGCGGGATATGACCGTGACCGGCGGGGGACTCCTCGCCTGCGGCTACGTCGGAAGCGAGGACGTGGGCCTGGATGGAGATGGCTATGTCGAAAGTTTTCAAGAGTTGTATAATTTTAGTATATGTATGCGACATAAATATTTTAGTGAATGCGTTACTTTTCGCACTCTAAAAATTATAAACTCTCTTTTTTACATCAAGAGTTGTATAATGTTTTTAATTCGAAAGTGTTCAAGAGTTGTGTCATTTTCTTTCTTATTTTTTATACTTACATCTCCCTAAATCTTAAAGTATGACTTTCACCTCATGGATTCACTTCATTGCAACTGAGACACTAACTCGATAAACAAATTGATTTTTTCCTAGGCACCCAAACTAGCATTGAGAATCATCGCAACGGCCACTCTGTCGGCCTCATTATCCATAGCAACCCCTCCCCCCGCCCCCCGAGCTCCCGAGTTGCGTCATTTGATTCCTCCAATCAGCCTATCAATGTACACATCGATCCATTCAAAATGCCCGCATTTCTTCAGGATCTGAAAACGGCAACATGAACCCTAAATCCCAAATTTCGAGGGAATAATAAGAAAATAGAGAGAAATCAGAACAATTTTCTATGAACGGGAAGCCGAAGTGATGCTAGACATCACTCGATGGTCGGAGAAGGGTTGCCGTCGTCAGAGAAGAAGAAGAATGGGGTGCAGGAAAAGAAAGGGCAAGCAACGGCATGGGTACAGGGCTGGCTCAGGCTCCCATCTTGCAACGCTAACCTGGGTATATGTTGTGGGTCTGGCGCTCACGTGGATAAGATGTGGGTCCCAAACTGATCTGGATATGTGGAGAGAGGTGTCCACTATGGGACCCGACCCAACGCGACCCCACTCGTCAGCACGTAACGGTAAGGCTAACGGATAGACTCTGAGAGTTTTAGACAAGAGGTTAGGAAAAAGTGAGAAAAAGTTTCATATCTTGGAAAAAGTGAGTACAACTAAGGAACCAGGGCACGAAAATAAAAATCTCATTAATAAATTAGGTTTTGTAACTGGGGGCTTTATGGAATTTGATTTATATTAATCTGCATTAGAGCTCGGTCTAGAAGAGTGTGTTTCATTGGTAGACATATTAGTTCTTACTTTGTTAGTACTTATCTTGATTTTGATCAATTTGCATCTCTTTGAACTTGACATACTAGGTTTGTATCCGTAGGTGGGATTAGAATTGAGCCATGTTTCCTTAATATTATGATGTCATGTCTGAAATAAATATACAAATTAGAATTGATTTTCAACTTGACCAAATGGATTTTACTTTACCCTTCGCACAACATTTAGAAGGTCTGTATCCGTAGGTGGGATTGACGAGTGAATGAGACATTGTGCTAATGTGAGATAGATTATTTTGTATATTGATTACTCGTATGTCGAGAATTCTATTTGCTCATATAAATTTTTATAGCTAAGATACTTTTCTATCTAGGAAGAGAATCATGCGGTGAACTGCTTCAGTGGTATATCATAGTGAAGCACCTTGAAAGGTACCATGTTTTCTGTCCCAAGGAATACTCAGTAATTTAAACTTCACCATATTTTTTGCTTACCAGCTTTCTCGAATCTCTGTGATCCATGTGTTATGCCTACTTAAAGAAGCATATTGCTAATAATAGTTGCTAATGACTATATAATTATTGATATTGCACACGATTTTATCAGAATAGCAACTGATGTCATCATGTTGGTATCTTATGGTTTGGCTTCTGGTCTACCTGCAAAAATACCTCAATTCAAAGTTAGTGTACGTAGCACCATCTTCGGGTATATTTCTATGCAGAAATTATGTGGTTACTGTCATAATGTCACCGTATTTGTTTTGACAAGGTGATTAGGTGTAACTGAACAGATTATTCCATTCAAAAACTTATTACTAGCTAGGTCTACCTTTGGAGATCTTACTATTGTTGAGAAGATAGTGAGTTCCTTTCATCGCATTTGTTGTTTTTGTACTTTTTACCAACTATAATTTTCTTATAGTAGAAAATGTGATGTTGGTGTGGCGTATACATGCAGTTCCGCTGCTAGTTTGTTGGTTGTTATATATCATTTGTACTTTTAGTTCTAGAGTTGGAGCGGCATTGCAAGATCTTATGTGACCATTTGCTTCTCATGGTGCCAACGCTATTTTATTTTAGTATGATACACTCTGTTTTGTTGAATTCATATGCACTGTGTCTGAATATTTACATGTGCGCTTATCATTGTTCGGCATCACAAGATCCCGAGAGGGATCCTTTGTACCTTATCCTCGGAGGATAGTAAATCTTTATGTTCTACTATTCCATTTCTATTGAATTTCCCCCCTACAGAGGAGTAAAGTGATTGTCTAATCTACTACACCTTTCTGCTATATGTCTCAATAGAAATGAAAACTTCTTATACTACTTGATAAATTTCTTTGGTTTAAATGCATGTCATAATTTTATTTTGACAATTAGCTCTATATGCAGCATGTGTGCCCCTCCAAGAAATTAGGTTAGAGTGTCACATGTTCTGCCATAGGTCCCTGTGTTGTGAACTTATATGTCTAGCTATTTTGTGTTTGAGCCATGCGTTCTCCAGCTATGCATTATGCACACAAATAGGTCACCTGCAAAGTTGAGGATGGTGCTCCTGTGATGTATATTGTCCTTGATGGCAAAGTGCTCTTGGCATGTGCCTCATCTATATTATTGTTGTGTTAGTGTAGAACTCTAGACTGTATGATGGCTGAAAATTATCGTAGGCTCACTACTAGGAAAATGATTATAGGTAGATTTTAATTCCGTGGCGCATATGCAAAAAATGCTCCACTAAAATTAATTCTGTGGCGCATGTAGCAAATGCGCCACAGAATTCCTGCAATTCTGTGGCGCATTCTATGGCGCATATATCCATATCCATATGCGCCACAGAATTCCTGTGGGCCCATGTGGGCCTGACCCCAGCATATGGGCAGGCCAGAATTCTGTGGCGCATATGGCTACATGCGCCACAGAATGTCAAAATTCTGTGGCGCATATGGCTACATGCACAGAATGTCAACATTCTGTGGCGCATATAGCATATGCACCACAGAATTCTCACTTTCTGTGGCGCATGTAGCTATATGCGCCACAGAATGTTGACATTCTGTGGAGCATTTTCCATATGCGCCACAGAATATGCGAAACAGATCTACAAAAGGTGGCAGCCCCCCTTTCCCTTGTTCCCACCACCTCCAACTAGCTAGCTCGTCCCCCACATTCCTCCCACTCCATTTTGCTCATACTCACCTCCATTATTGATAGCTAGACCTACTTTGGTTCATGTACTTGTGAGGGGAAGCTACTCCTACTTGTAAAGGTAGTAAACTACTCATACTTTCCTCCTCCACACATCCCAACACCCCCTCTTGCTACACTATATATATGCATATGGGGTTTGTAGATTTGTGAGGCATGTGTGCATGGGTACTTGTGTGATGCATGTTTTGTGTGACCGGCGGGCCTCGGCGCGGTGTGTATGTATGGATGTTTTGTAGGTGAAGATGGTCCCGCGGGCGGTGTGCGATGGCGAGAGATGATGTTCCTTCGCTTTGTGTTGTGCTTGAATACATGTTGCTTGTGGAGTGAGGTTGTGTTGTGCTTGAATGCATGTTGCCGGCGCCGGGTGCATGGAGGTTTGCCGAAATGTTGATTCAAGTCCATTTCGACAAATTTCTGCACTAGCCATACGTCCTATTTTTAGGATAGGTCATGCCGAAATTTCCCAGGCGATCATGCGCATGCATGTATGTGTGTGCGCGTCGTGTGTGTGCATGGTTCTAACATACTCTCTTTAATTTTGTCTATGTTCGCATGCAGGCGACCATGGTCATCCATATGAGCGAACGCTGGGTGGTCAGATACAAGGCTGACGCGGTAGCCGACATGGTTCGGAACAACATGACCAAGATAAGATGTCCGTGCCGAATGTGCAAACACCGGAAGTGGATCAACCCTGATTCCGGACAACTGGAGTCTCACCTGTTGATGTGCGGTTTCATGCCTGGCTTCTTAGTGAATGAGGAGCCGTCGGTACATGGCGGTGGCCATGATGAAGAAGAGGCCGGGGGCGGGGGAGAAGATGAAGGGTCTCCTGGACATGGTCATCATGAAGAAGGAGATCATCATGAAGGAGACGATGCCGGAGCAGATGGTGGTGGCGGCGGTGGAGAAGACGGGAGCACGGACACGCCGCTAACTTCGGCCTTGCGGGACACTCATCTTCAAGAAATACTCCTCAAGCAGACGACCAACACGAGAGCTGCAGCTAGAGAGAAAGCCAAGATGACACAGATGAAGGTAGACGGGAGGACTCCATTGTATCCTGGGTGCCGGCCCGAGGATACACGCTTGAGTGTAACGCTGAAGGCTCTGAAGATGAAGGCGGAGCACAAATGGACCGACACTACCTTTAACGCTCACATGAAATTCTGGCACGCTCGTCTTCCCAAGGACAACACATTGACAACAAGTATCGAGGAGGCGAGGAAAGTAGTTTGCCCACTAGACCTACCGTACGTGAAGTACCACGCATGCATCAACGACTGCGCACTTTACCGGAACGAGTACAAGGATAAAACCACATGCCCGGTGTGCGGCCAGGGACGGTACAAGAGAGGGAACAAGAAAGTTCCTCGAAAAGTGGTGTGGTACTTTCCTATCACTTCCCGTCTGCAGCGGTATTTCGTAGACCCTAAGGAAGCGGAGCTTATGCAATGGCACGCGAAGAGGGAGAAGCCGGAAGATGATCCGAAGAAGGGCAAGATCCTGACACTCCCCGCGGACGCTAGCCAGTGGAATGCGCTGGACATCGAATTCCAAGATGAGTTCGGGCTCGATCCAAGGAACGTTAGGCTGGGCATGAGCATCGACGGACTCAATCCCTTTGGCAACCAGAGTAGCACGCATAGCACCTGGCCCGTGTTTGTATGGCTGTACAACCTCCCACCCTGGTTGTGCACGAAGCAGCGGTACGTACACATGAGTATCCTTATCCAGGGGCCAAAACAACCGGGTGTCGACATGCATCTATATCTCGGGATCCTGAAAGAGGAGTTAGCGATGCTGTGGGAGACGTCGGCACGTACGTGGGATGCCTACACTGGAGATTATTTCGAACTGAGAGCTGCGTTGCTCACGACGGTGCAGGACTATCCTGGTTACGAATATGTAGCATGTCAGGTGAACCACGGATTCTGTGCATGTGTTAGGTGCATGGATAAGACCCCGCATCTGCAGCTGCCGAGGGATCCTGGGTCTTCAAAAACCGTGTTCCAAAGGACTCGAATGTGGCTCCGCAAGGATCACCCGTGGAGAAAACACGGAGACCTGTTCAATGGCAAAGACGAGCTCAAAAATGCCCCACGTCGACCATTAAGCGGCGAAGAAATCAAGGAGCTTCTGGACAATTGGGAAGAGTGCCCTGCGCCAGGAAAGAAGCGGCCGAGGGAACAGCCATCACCGCTGCATGGAGTATGGAAGGCGAGGTCCGTTTTCTGGGACCTTCCTTACTGGAAGGTCCTCCACACGCCCCATAGCCTCGATATGATGCACATCACGAAGAACGTTACCGAGAGCCTGCTCGGCACTCTGATGAACATGCCGGATAGGACCAAGGATGGGCCGAAAGCAAGAAGCGACCTAAAATTGCTTGGCATTAAGAAGGAACTTCAGTACCCCGATAGTGACGATGCCGACGATGACGATGAACAGACGGAAGGGACCCAGGGTCGCCGCAAAAGGGCTAAGAAGAATGAGGTGGTGCTTAAAGCTGCATCCTTCACTCTAAGCGAGGAGGAGCTCGAGAGGTTTTTCCGTTGCCTCCTAGGAGTCAAGGTTCCGCACGGCTACTCTGGGAAGATAAGCAGATATCTGGACGTAGCGAAGAAGAGGTTCGGTGGGATGAAGTCTCACGACTATCACGTGCTGATGACGCAGATACTCCCCGTTGCGATCCGAGGGATAATGGACGAGCACGTCCGTGAGACGCTATTTGGCCTCTGCAACTTCTTCGATGTCATATCTAGGAAGTATATCGGCGTGAAGCAGCTCAGCAAGCTACAAGAAGAGATCGTCGAGATACTATGAGAGCTTGAGATTTACTTCTCTCCTGCGTTCTTCGACATCATGGTGCATCTGCTTGTCCATGTCGTGGATGACATCATCCATCTCGGGTCGGTGTTCCTGCACAACATGATGCCGTTCGAAAGGCTAAACGGTGTCATCAAAGGATTCGTTCGCAACAGGTCCCGTCCAGATGGAAGCATAGCCAAGGGCTTTCTGATCTACGAGTGCATCTCCTTTTGCCAGAACTTCCTAAGCACCGAGAACCAGGATGTCGGTCTGCCCACCAGGAAGCAACTCGGGAGGCTCGCTGGATTTGGTCACCGCGAGGGCTGCCGTGCACTCCACGTCGGCATCGAACTCGAACACGCCGACTTTGATAGGGAAAACCGAGTCGCGCTACAACACATACAGTTGGTCGGCCCCTGGGTGGATGAGCACAAAACCTTAATCGAGCAAAAGCTCGCCAACATGGGTAAGTCGAGGAAGAAGGGAGACGTAACCAGAGAGCACAACGCCAGCTTCACGGGGTGGTTCAAGAAAAGGCTACTGGAAAGTCCCATGCCGACGCCTTATACTGAAGATCAGAAACTCATATTCTCACTCTCACAGGGCCCCGGGTGCAACGTTAGGACCTATCAGACGTACGACATCAACGGCTACAGATTCTACACCGAGGAGAAGGACAAGAATAGCGAATACCAAAACTCAGGAGTAACTATGCTATCATACACTGATGACGAGACTGATGTCAAGGAAAGATTCTACGGAAGGATCGAGGAGATATGGGAACTCGACTACTGCGGAGTGACGGTGCCGATGTTTCGTGTCAGATGGGCCAAGAGCGTCGAAAAAGATGGCTGGTTTTTCACCACCATGGTTATACCCGATGCCAAATCGAAGAACGCCTCACGAAAAATGAGCCATGGGTGCTTGCTAGCCAAGTTGACCAATGCTTCTTCATTACCGACCCGGCAAAGGCAAGCCGTGTTGTCGTGAGGAGGGGCAAGAGGAGCATCATCGGAATGGAAGGAACCGCCAACAAGCAAGACATCGACAAGAACGGCGATCCCAAGATTGAAGAGGAATTCGACAAGTACTTCGACAAGCCAACTACTTATGCTAAAGTAAGAAGGAAGACTACCCTACAGGCTAAAGGTTGCCCGTACACGAGAAGAAATCTCAAGGTGGCCGGCCTAAAGTATTCTACCGCGAAGAAGAAGGGCAAGAAAGTTGTTGTGAAAAGACACTAGCTACCTCGGAGCCGACTTAGCGGTTTTTGACGCCTTTTTTTGTACTAATTAATTCACGTGTGTTCTCGCGCTCCTGCATATATGTATTACTTTGACAAACTAATGTATGCGGATATTGATGTGGGTGTGACACAAGCATATATATAATATAATATCGAGGCAAATATATTAATTCTTGTTTTTAATAGGCAAATATATTAGTTCTTGCTTTTAATATATTATTACCATCCTAAAAATATTTTTTAAAAAGTCAAAAAAAAGATGTGGCAGCCAGCAATCGAACCTGGCCACCCCGGGTTCAGAACAAAGGAGGAAGCGCTGAACCAGTGTGGTAAGCAAGTGTGTCTGTCAAACAGCAGCGCAACGCGCCTTTTATGTATCATCGCCAACAATTATGTGGCGCATATCTGTACAAATGCGCCACAGAATTCTTTGACTTAGGGTTTTCAATCTCACTGCCCCAAATCGAGTCAATCCCACAGATCAACCCTAGCCTCCGCTCTCGCCGCCGCGCCCGCCCCTTTTTTCCCCGCTCTAGCCCGCCCCGCCGCGCCGCACCCGCCTTGCCTCGCCGTGCGCCTCGCGGTGGCCTCATCGTCCAGGAGGAGGCTTCGTCGTCCAGGAGGAGGAGGCTCTGTCGTCTCCATCATCGGAGCCCGTGGAGGAGAGCCGCCCCCATCACCGGAGCCCGTGGAGGAGGAGCCTGTCCGCAGCGCGCAGGAGGAGGAGCCCATCCGCAGCGCGTAGGAGGAGCCCATCCACAGCGCGCAGGAGGAGCAGCCACCTCGCCATCCGCCGTCCACCAGATAGCATCCACCTCACCGTCCGTCGTCCGCCGTCCCTAGGTAATCGCCGATTCCCATGGATGCATCCTTCCCCTGGATCTCTGTACTCTAGGAACCCTAAAATTATGAGACTGAATGCATCCTTCCCCATGTCCATCGCGTAGGCGTAGCGGCCGCCTCCCAGACTCGCGTCGTCGCATCCTGCACTCGCGTCGCTGCCTCCCCGAAGTCGCACCGCCGTCTCGCCGCAGTCAAGCCGCGTCCTGTCCCCCACTCGTGTCGCCTGCTCCCGGACTCGCGCTGCGCCGCTGCCGCCTCCCCGCACTCACGCCACCGCCATCTCCCTCTGATTTTGTCGACGCTAGACCCCGTCTCCATGACCGGTTCCACACCCGTCTGACAGAGCCGTCGCCAACGCCGACCCGCACGACACCCTTACCGCTGTTCTGTTCGCATCAGGTTAGTATATTGTTATCTGAAGAACAGTCTGAACTCTGAATTTCTCCGAGCAGTCTCTCTAGTGCATTTGTGGAATTAAAATTGGAGCTTGAATTAAGTAAAATAGGAGTCAGAGTTTAGTGCTCGTGCACTGTGAAATTGTGTAGTCCAACTTAAGAGGAAGGCTAGTGCCATCTGTTGATGATGCATCAAAGTAGTACAGATTAAGCAAACGAGTGCTCTATACCGTTGCACCATTGAATTCTGTAATCCGTATAAGCACAATCTAGTCCCATAATGTGAAGTTTGTGTATAAAACAATTGTTTAATCTTGTAGTATGGTACTTTGATGTTTTATCTGCAATCGGTTTGGTTTAAAGAAGATATCACATGTCGTTCCATCTAGCACATATTTATGAATGATTGATGTTACTGTGATTCTGGACTATGACAATCATGCTCTCAAAATGCATTGCAGTGTAACTCAAAAGTTATCTTTATACACAATTAAGTAGGCAACACATTAAAGTTATTGCACTATGTTTTTATTCTTCGGTTCAAGTAATTCGCTTAGCTGAATGCTCTCAAGATTCTGACACATTGCATTCACAACAGAAGGTGTTAAACTAGTCACTTTTAGCCCAGGTTATGTTTTTATCACTGTGCATGGTGCTGCAAATTACTGTGGGTGTTCTTTGATATTATTGCCTCTTATATTGCCTTTTGTCGAGGTTAGTTGTGCTTCACTTTGCAGTGTGATGTCGGTATCATAAATGGCAGCTTGATAAGCTTCACTCCGCTACGCCTACGCGATGGACATGTGCGATCCTACGCGATGCGACTACGTGAGTCTGGGAGTCTGGGATGCAGACGGTTTGCAGGGGAATCACCCGAGCTGCCCATTTCTCCTGAAATGTTGATTTCGATCCATTTCGGTCGAGAAATGGGGCTCATATGTCAAAAAATTAGCGAAGGTCATGCCGAATTTTTCGGTCGACACTTAGTAATTTTTTGACATATGAGCCCCATTTCTCGACCGAAGTGGAAGTGAATTCACTTCGGGAGAAATGGACAGCTCATTTTAAATATTGTCAACAATAATTAATACTAACTTCCTTATTTTAATTTGTTTAAAAGTGTGCAAACATGTCGGCCACCGATGGGGCCGGCACTTCTAAGGCCGCCATGAGCGTCGAAGACAAAGCCAGAGCGGCGAACCTCACTTTCTGGGAGGCGGCAGCGCAGCACGAGGCGGCGGAGTCTCAGCATGAGGATGTGGCAGCTACTGCGGGCCACGATGGGGATGATGAGCAAGAGGGGGACGAGGACTACCGGATAGATGAAGCCTAGGAGGAGGATGCGACCACCTCCGATGGTGGAGGCCGCACGACCGATGGCGGGGACCGCACGGATGGCGGTAGCAGCAACCCGTCTGTTTTTAAGAATAAGAAGCCAAGGAAGGATCGGAAGCCGCAAAAGCTCGCCGACACCACCGACGAGATCACTCTGGTCTCGGAAAGTGGCCTTCCGTTGGAGCCTCCGGATGTTGCCGCTGGGTACGGCATGCAACTCGGGTGCATCATCCGGGAAAGCATGTCGATCAACACGAAGCACCTGAGAAGTGAAGCGAATGAGCGGTTGGTGGCAAATTTCCTTAAGAAGCTTCACCGACGGTACAAGTTCCCAGCACCGTACACCGACAAACTGGAAAAATCCAATAAGGTGAACAGGTTAGCCATCACGAAGATGGCCAATGCCTTGAGCAGCTGGAGAACCCGGGTGAAGAACAAGATCACGAAAAAGGAAAGCTGGGAGAAGATCAAGAAGGGTGAGCCCATGATTGATGAAGATGAGTTCAAGATATTCAAGGCGGAGATGGAGACTGACGAAGCGAAGGCATGGACGGAGTGGTGTCGGGAAATGCGGGAACAGAACATAGGTAACCACCGATGTGGAAGCGGCGATTATAGGGGAAAGAAGGGCATATGGGCAAGGGAGGACGCCGAGGTTGAGCGTCTCGGGAAAGAAAACCCGTTTTTAAAAATCACGGACGATCAGACCTGGAACTTTGTCCGGGCCCGCTACTATCTGGACAAGGATTCCAAGGAATTCGTCACCGATGATGACGATGTGAGGAAGTTTGAGAGTAAGATGGTAAGGAATTTACCCGCGGTCCATTTGCTTTCATTTTGAATAATGAAGGCAAGTTCCTAAATGGGTTCACCTTTCCTTATCTGCAGGACGCTGAAATCAAGGCTACACGCGAGGCGCCGGACTCGTCGTCCCAGGGCTCGACGGAGCCGTGGGACACGATTTTCAACAGGGCGACCAACGCCTTCAAGGGGAGGCCACAGTCCGAGCCGCCCACGTCATTTGGCCATATCTCTGGCTTTGGTACGAGCACAAAGTTCTGCGAGTACTATAGAGAGGAAGCAAAGAAGAGAAAGGAGAGGCGGACCCAGTCGGCGGCTCAGGATCAAGCCGAGAAGGAAGAGCTGAAGCGGAAGATCACGCATCTAGAGGCCAGTAAGGTGGACCAGGACGAGGTGAAAGCGATAGTGCAGCAGAAGATCCTCGAGATGCTACCCCCTCGGCTGATGGAGGGGATAGAAAAATGGAATGCGGATGGTCAGGTGGGGCCGATACAAGTGCCCAGCGCCGGCGGCAGCACCTCGAGCCACCAAGTGTCGCCAGACATGGTTACCCCCCCGCCCTCCATCCCCGTGGCGCAGCCAATGGAGTTGGATGCGCCGGAGCTGCCCCCTCCTGCCGAGACTACCAAGGCGCAGCAGCCGGCGGCGGCGGTGCTTCCTAATGCACCCGAGACGGAGAAGAAGAAGGATCAGCCACCGGCCGCCTGTGTCTCGACATTAGTCGAGCTCGGCGCCCTCACCAAGGTAAAATAAGTAGTTAGTCAGCGTGCTCTACTTAATGCCTTTGATTGGCTGCCATCTCATGATGCATATCTGTATGCCTCAGGACACTCCGTGAGTGCTCTTGCACAAGGTGCACGGCGGCGAGTTGAAGGATGTTGCCACGAGCAAGCTAATACAACCGGCGAACCGCACGATGCACTGCAAGCCCCTGGACGATGTTGTGATGCGCGTCGAGTTGGGTCGGGTGTTGGGGGGGTGCAAAGACATGGATCCTCCCATGTAACCTCCGGGAGCCAACGAGCACCTGACCCTGGAAGGTTGCCATGGCTATCCCATGATTTGGCCAAAGACCCAGATTCGTATTGGGTCTCACTCCGTCGGTGCCACCTCGGTCGTCCGGCCACCAAGGATGAAGCCTCCTACTGCACCAGTCTTCGTCGCCGCCACCACAAGCCATCACCAGAGACTCTTGGGAGCGTCTGCACCGGCGCCACAAGCAGCCAAGGGCGTGGTTGCTCCTCGACCGCCATCGCCACCGCCTAAAGGCAAGGCCGTGGCACCGCAACAGCCATCGCCACCACCCCAGGATGACATGGACATGGTGGCCTTCGATGCCAACATCGAGGTGGATGATGATGATGATGATGCACCGGTCAACGTCAATGCCTTCGTCAACACCGGCGCCAGCAAAGGACCGTTCATGCCTCCTCTCGTTGAAGAATCATCATTCCGCGATCAAGCTAGCCATCCCAAGAAGCGCCTGGTCTTCCGTGGGTTTTCTCAGGAGACGCCTCTGGCCGCCGAGACACAACCTCCATCGGCCGGAATCATTTTCAGCCCTGACACACTCCGCAGGACGGCCGGTGACGGGTTAGCATCGCCAGTGGAGGTTGCAGATGCAAAGAGGAAGAGGGTGAGGAAGAGGCCGAACAGGAACAAGGACAAGGCTGCGAGCCAGCCCGCTCTGATCCGTTACCGGGACGATGTTGTACCACCCCGCGAGGATGGCTTGACCAGAGTGCACGAAGCTGGTCAGCCCATACTACCTCCGGAACTGCGCCACCTGGCTTCGGGAGCTATGATGAGTTTGCATGAAGGTGTCCTGACACTAGAGGGCCTCCTTCTCAAGGACAAGGACCCGAGTTACCCGGTGTTCACCGCCAAGGTGCCAGAGGACGTGGGATTCATCACCGATGCCCCCGCGGATGTGTTCTTCATAGCCTACGAGGACATCTTCAAGCTGTTCCACTCGAGACGGCTGGACTATAACTTGGTCCGCCTATTCGCTCTCAATCTGGCGATGAAGGTCAAGAGAGAGGACACCCCGTTCATCGCGATAGCGGATCCCTACTACATGCGGGATAGCCAGCTGGAAGAAGGAACAAGGACCTGGGCCCGGGCAAAGTCCTACCTTCAGAAGCTATTGATGGACAACAAGAGGAAGGACAACATCCTTGTGCCTTTCTTTCCCGAGTAAGTGTACACATCCTCCTACCGCCGTCGTAACACATAAGTATTTCTTTCCATTACTCTTTTCCAACATCCCGTTCCACATTGTGTGTTGCGCAAAGATAAGTACTGCACGCTCATCGTACTCTCCACGAGGTATTCGCTTGCCACCTACTTCGACTCGGGGAGTGCGAGGAGGAAGAACTACGCCAGAGTAAGGAGCGTTCTGGATGATGCTATCGAGGGCTATGCCAATCAGGGAGGCCCCTTCAACTATAAGGGGGAGGCTTACAGAGACGATGGCCGACACAAGTTCAAGCATGTGTTCGAGTTCCCCTGTGTCAAGCAGCCGTCTGACAGTGTCAAGGAGGCCTTCTACGTTTGCCATCACCTCAAAGGGTTTGTCCGGGATTGCGAGATGCTAACGCTGCCATCTTCTCTCCAAGGATGGGCCCAAAAGTTGCATGGAATCAGTCGATCTCAGGGAAGACTTCCATGATACGCAGGTGAAGCTGTCACATATCATCATGGAACAGGTCAACACACATGGTGGGCTCTTACACCAGCCCAGGTCGTTCACCAAGAGGGAGATCGAAGCCCGCCTCAAGGCGCAGGGTGACTTCAGGACATGGACGACGAAAGACATGTACAAGCCGTTCCCGACGCCCTGCGAGGAGAAGGCTACTTGACCGAGAGAGCGTGTGTATCGATGGACATGTAGTGTGTGTCGAAAAACTTAACTTGCCTAGCTTGAAACTGTCGTTGTTATTGTGTCGGACATGTTGTCGTGTTTCTTTCATTGTCATCGACGCATTGTTTTAAGTTTATGAATGCCTTGCTCTAATATTTGTCAACATATATATTTGCATGACGTACTAATATCCCTTGTCAATAGAGATGCCGACGTATGTTGTGTACAAGGGTCGGGTTCCAGGTGTCTACGAGGAGTGGGTGGACTGCCACCAACAAGTGGACAAGTTCAGCGGCAACAGCTACAAGGGATACGTGACTAGAGAGGAGGCGGTGGCCAAGTGGAGGAGACACGTGTGGAAGAAGAACCGGACGAAGATCTTGGTGCCGCTCCTCCTCACTGGCATCGCGGTTATGATGTACTACATTCTGTCCTAAGGTATAGGCGGTGACAACATTCGTGGTTGTAAGTTATGTGAGTGAGATGAACACTTGTGAAATATACTTGTACATTTATTCGGTTCTAAGTGATGTGATTGATGAACACTTGTGAACATTCGTGCTTGTTGATGTATTATATGTGAACTGGAACATTTGTACTGCTGTGTGCAGCTTTTCTGTGAATTTTTGTTAATTTTTGTGTATTTCCTGTAATATACCTGTTATATACTGTATTTGTACCAGATTCTGAAAATTTCAAAATTCTGAAAAAAGGATTCTGTGGCGCATATAGCTATATGCATATGCGCCACAGAAATGTAATTTTAGTGGCGAAAATTTAGTGGCACCTGCTAGATGCGCCACAGAAAGTTGTTTTCGTGTGCCACTAATAACGTTTTTCCTAGTAGTGGCTATCTAGGATCCGAAGTTAGAATCTTTAGTCAATCATATGTATGTTACAGAGCTCCATTTGTTTACTAACATTAATATGACTATATTTTCACCATAATGAACATGATTAATTAGTGATACATCCAGGGACATGTACATAATGAGTGTTGGATATGAAAAATAATTCCTTAGCAAGCAAGCCATGCTCGTGATTTTCCATTCTAAACCAGAACACAAGATAGATTTGTGAACTAGATATGACTATCATCATATGTTCTCTTTTTCTGGTTTTACTGACAAAGCATAATGTGAAGTGGAACAGAGAGTGAAGAACAGTTGAAGCTTGTTGTCTTGGAATTTGCTTCTAAAGGGGCTCAAGGACTTCTTATGAGTGCAGCTCGACTGACATTTTCTTAAGCTCGCAAGTTTACTAGTAATTGCAGTTGCTTGGGCTTTGTGTGCATTATTCTCAATAAGACTGTAAGATAGGGGAAACCACATGTTAGATGGCCTTGTATTGATCATTATATAAGAGGATTATAAGGAGTCCCGGTTGCATACAACATGGACATATATACAAGGAATACACATATCCTACATCTATACAAACACGTGTAGGATATGTATTCTAACACCCTCCCTCAGTCAAAACTGGCCAGCCGACGAATGTGGAGACTGTCCCGAAAGTCCAAGAAGAGAGGCGATGGTAATCCTTTGGTGAAGATGTCCGCGAACTGTAATGAACTAGGAACGTGTAGCACCTTAACCTCGCAAGTGGTCACGCGATCTCTGATGAAGTGTAGATCAATCTCCACATGCTTGTTACGCTGGTGATGCACTGGATTCTGTGTCATGTAAACAGAGCTCACGTTGTCACAGAAGACCACTGAAGCATCATGCACCGGTCGATGAAGCTCCAAGAGTAGCTGTCGAAGCCAACAAGATTCAGCCACCACATTTTCTACCGCCCGATACTCAGCCTCCGCACTCGATCGGGAAACAGTGTGCTGTCGCTTAGCCGACCAAGACACCAAATTCGCGCCGAGGAACACAAAATAGCCTGAAGTAGACCGTCGAGTGTCTGGACAACCTTCCTAGTCAGCGTCAGAGTAGGCTAGCAATTTGTTCGATGTGCGTCGATACAAAGTGAGACCATAGTCGGTGGTGCCACGGATGTAGCGGAGAACACGCTTCACAAGGAGCAAGTGATTAGCCTGTGGATCATGCATATGAAGACATATCTGCTGTACTACATAGGAGATATCTGGCCGAGTGAAAGTGAGGTATTGGAGACCTCCTGCAATACTGCGATATTCTATAGGATCAGCCATGGGATCACTAGACTAAGCTGCAAGCATAGAAGCTGTATCAACTGGAATGGAGATAGATTTACACTGTAACATACCAGCTTTGTCAAGAACCTCCAATGCATACTTCTCTTGTGAGAGGAACAAATTGTCCTTAGTGCGTCTGACTGAGATGCCCAGAAAATAGTGAAGCTCACCCATATCTATCATGCTGAACTCTTTACAAAGAGAAGCAATTAAACTGTGCAACAAAGTCGGAGAAGACACTGTTAGGATAATGTCGTCCACATAGAGCAGGTGATAGGCCATGTCAGTGCCACGCCGGTAGACAAACAGGGAACTATCGGACTTGGAGCCAACAAAACCAACAGTAGAGATTAACGAAGCAAATCGCTGAAACCATGCTCAAGGCGCCTGCTTCAAACCATAGAGAGATTTGTTGAGGCGACACACCTTGTCAGGAAATCTGGGATCAGTAAACCTGGAAGGCTGTCGAGCATACACGGTCTCGATGAGTGTGCCATTGAGGAAGGCGTTCTTGACATCAAGCTGATGAATCAGCCAGTTACTAGAGAGCGCAAGTGATAACACCGTGCGTATGGTGGCTGGCTTGATCACAGGGCTGAAAGTCTCATCAAAATCAATACCTTCGCGCTAAGTAAAACCCCGGAGGACCCCACGAGCTTTGTATCGTTCCAACAAACCATCAGACTACATCTTGTGACGAAAGATCCACTTGCCAGTGACAATGTTGGCACGGCGAGGAGGATCAACCAAGTCCCAAGTGTTTTTAGAGAGGAGCGCACTGTACTCTTCAACCATTGTAGCATGCTAGTGGGGTCTTTGAGAGCACCACAATAAGTGTTCGGTATTTGAGACAATCCTTCAACATGAAGATCAAAAATCATCTTGGGCTGCACAATGTCGTGCTTGGCACGCGTGAGCATGGTGTGAGACGGTGGCGGCGGTGGTGCTCGAGGACGACGAGCCCGAGGAGCATCCGTGGCGGGAGGCGGGGTAGAAGCTGTGGATGGCGGGCTCGTAGAAGGCTCCGAGGCACCATCATCTGTAGACACGGCAGGCGAGGGATCGAATGAGGGCGATCCTAACGGCGACGATCTGGCCGAGGACGGGCCAGGCGAGGTGGCCTGAGGTGACGTGCGCGGGACGGGAGATCCTGCCGTGGCAGGCTGCCGGGCAGCCGCGGCAGAGCCCGCGGCAGAAGTTCCCGCGGCCGGCGTGGTGAATGGCATCAGTAACATCGGCTGCTCAACCTGTAGAAAGTCATAACTTTGCAAAGTAGGAGTAGAGGATGGTGGTGATGCGTTAGAGGCAAAGGGAAAGACAGACTCGTCAAACACAACATGGCGAGAGATGATGATCTTTTGGGTGGAACGATCAAGGCAGCGATAGCCATGATGTTGAGATGAATACCCAAGGAACACACACGGCATGGAGCGAGGCGCAAGTTTATGTGGGGCAACATCGGTGGTGTTGGGGTAGCATAAGCATCTGAAGACCCTAAGACTGGCATATGCAGGTTCGACACCATGAAGGGCTCGAAAAGGCACGCGATCCGCGATGGCCTTGGAAGGCAGCCGATTGTGCAACAACATGGCTGTATGGAGAGCCTCGGCCCAGAAACGAGGTGGCATGCTAGCTTGAATTAGAAGGGTGCGAGTGATGTCATTAAGGGTGCGAATAATTTTCTCGACTTTACCTTTTTTGTGAAGTATAGAGACATGAGAAGCAGAGTGCTATCCCATGGCGTTCGGCAAACGATTGTAGGGAGGAATTATCGAACTCTCGACCATTGTCACACTGGATGGCTTTCAAGGGTGCATGAAACTGAGTTTGGGCTAAGCCGTGGAGGGATGACAAGTGTGAGAAGGCTTCTGACTTGGCACGTAAAGGATAAACCCAAGCATATAGAGTGAAATCATCGAGACAAATGAGATAATACTTAAAGTCAGAAATACTCTCAACAGGAGATGTCCACAAATCATAATGTATAAGTTGAAACGGAGAATGCATTACACGATTGGTACAAGAAAAAGGTAGACGAAAATGGTGACCTAATTGATAAGCATGGCACAAACTAGATTTATTTTTATCCCTAGGAATAATGCAGGAGCGAGCTAATGACTCCATGACCGGCCGTCCAGGGTGTCCAAGGCGCCGATGCCACATAACAGGGTCGACGACGAGAAAGGCGTGTGGGCGGCTGGGGGAGGAGGTGATGACAGGATAGAGGGCTTCGGGACTATTGCATCTGAGAATCTCGATCCTGGTTACAAGGTCCTTCACAGAAAAACCAACATGGTCAAATTCGACGGAAACACGATTATCAATGGTGATTGACGAACGAACAGGAGGTTTTTGACTATACCGGGAGCTACTAAGACATTGCAAAGATGCAGAGGACGCGAGGGAGTAGAAATAGGAAAACGTGCATGCCCGGTAGCGGTGATCGGAAGGGTGGAACCGTTACTGACAACGACATCACGAGAGGAAGAAGGAGGATACACGGAGGTGAGCATACCGAGGTTTGATGCGAAGTGGGAGGTGGCGCCAGTGTCCATGACCCACTCGGTGGTGGGCGCTTGAAGGCCCATCATCTGGAACTGATTCATCAGCGCGGACTAGTCCCATGAGACAGTCGATGAAGCCGGTGATGACGGGGGTGCAACGCCGAGCCCATATGCAGGAGCCTGAGGAGCATAGACTCCGTAGCCGTATCCATATGCGTGCGGCACGGTGTAGGGCCCTTGAGCGTAGAAGGCGTGTTGCGAGGGCAGGTGGCGGTGCATGTAGCTGGGGGGTCGAGGCTGCATACCAGGGCCATATGGCCACATCTGGATCGCGTCGTTCTATGGCAGGAGCGGTGTGGGCCAGGTTGGAGGAGCGGCGGCCGGAGGTGTGACGACGGGGCCGGCTTGGATGATGGCGGTGTCCTTGGCAGCGTCCGTTAGTTGGGGGCAGTGGCGGCGTTGGAGTAGAGGGCCGTGTCGCCGTTGCCATTACGCGAGCGACGATTCTTGCGCTTTATGTCTTGGAGCGCGAGAAGAGAACGACACTTCTCAAACGAGATGTCGGGCATGAGGGAGATGAGATCGGCGGCGTGCTCGTATTGCTCGAAAAATCTATTGAGGCAGTGGATGACCAACTTGGCATCGTCTTCCGGGGAACCGAGATCCGCGAGACCGTCGGCGAGGGCCTTGATCTTCTTAAAGTACTCGGTCATGTTCATCTCGCCCATCTTGATCTCGCCCAGCTCGGTGGAGAGGTGGAGCTGGCGGTTGATCTTGTGGTCGTTGAAGAGCCCGTTGATGCTTGTCCACAGCTCGACGGCGAGGGGGTCTTCGCCCGGTGTCATGACGGCGTCGAGGAGGTCGAGGGACACGGACCCGTAGAGCCAGGAGACGACCGTGGCATACAAGAGAGCCCACTCCGGATTCGAAACGGACAGACCAGGGGCGTCGACGTGGTCGAGCAGCGCATACTTGCGGAGGGCGGCGCAGAAGAAGGTGCGCCATTGGCGATGAACGCCGGTGTCAAGGGCCAGCTCGACGGGGACGTGCCCCTTGATGGAGTGGAGGCCGACGACTTGGGCATGCAACGAGGTGAGCGAGAAGGCCCCGCGCAGGAGGAGGGGCGGTGGCGAGGGCGAGCTTCGACTGGGCGTCAGCAGCTTCTCGGGCCTCGCGGTCTTCTTTTTCCTTCGCGGCTTGCGTGATCCGTGTGGTGTCGTCACCCATTGCAGAGGGGCGACGAGGCTAGACAAGGAGAGGTGGGTGGTTTGCAGAGGCCGGGCGCCGAGATCGGCTGCGGCGGCGGCGGCGCCGAGATCGGCTGATGCGGCGGCGGCGGAAGCGGGAGGAGGCGCAGGTCCGGTTACGGTTTTGCGTCTGATATCATGCAAGATAGAGGAAACCACACGTTAGGTGACTCATTATATAAGAGGATTATAAGGAGTCCCGGTTGTATACAACACGGATATATATACAAGAAATACACACCCATACGTATTCTACATCTATACAAACACGTGTAGGATATGTATTCTAACAGGGACATTGTAACTTGCTTCTATTATACTCACCAATTGCCTCCCTGATCTTGGGTCACCTTTTTCTCTCGTTCTTTCAGATTTGTTGTGTTCCTACTTTTGCTAGAGCCTCCCTAACGGTGGCGTTGCCCAGGAATTAACATAGGACATTAAAAAATGAGTAATTTTAAAGGAGATATGTACCGAAGAATCAACACTGTAATTATTTTTCTTATTCTTCAAAGTACGTATGATGGAAAGGTGAACATGAGTAGACATCTGTTTTGCTTTTATTTGTCGGTGTTTCCTCAGTATCGTTGGTTATATAAAAAATAAAAAATAAAATCTGGCCTACTTCTTGATTGTATTATGCCTATCTGTAGTGGCATTGTGGTAGCATGATATACATAATTGACTATATACACCAAATCCATGAATGACCAAAGTTTCCTGCTGGTTTCAGTTCCAAATCACTTAATCATACGCTTAGAGAAAGAAAATAAACATCTATTTGTTTTTGAGCTGAAAACAATAATTTATATTTAAATAATAAGATCGGACCCAAGTGCTAGCAACAGTCTACCAATTAGTCGTGCACGCGTTGAAAGAACTGAAATAAAAACGTGCCTGCGGTATCTAAATCAATATAAGCGTCCATGCGAAGCTCGCATACCCAGTAACATCCATGCATGGGACCACGGAATGTCAGTGAATGGACCTAGTACGCCACAACAGCTTGGTGTGGCGGTGAACAGGTGCACGTCGCCCTAAAGAAGCACGTCGCCCTAAAGAAGTGTAATGATTTTACAAGCGTCGATCATGCAGGCGAGAGTAAATTACACAAACCACTACCTATTGCTATTATAGTTGTATAAAATATTAATTTTACCTATTTTTTCACAAATCACCAACTATTGGTGTAATAGGTTGTACACAAGTCTAAATTTATATTAAGTGGATTAACCGCTGATGACTAGGCCCCACGATGTGAGGATATGGTATCCATGTGTCATTATCTAGTGTGTTTTTCAAACTTTATACAAAAATATGAGAAAAATCAATAATTAAAACCAAAAAAATTCAAACGTTTCTTGATTAGTTAGTTTGTAGGGTAATTTATATTGTTTCAGTTAGTGTAAGTTTTTTATTTATTTTAAGAATTTGAAAACAACACATTGCGTTGACGCCTCACTATCACTACCTTGTTGATCCTGGTAGTGATATTTGCAGTTAAGCAATCTAATATATGATTTAGACCTACGTATAACGAATTACACCAATAGTAGGTGGTATGTGCAAAAAAATATGTAAAGTGGTGTTTTGTGCAACTACGACAGTGGTTTTCGCAATTTCCTCGGCAGGCGATAGCGACAACGTCAACTGAGCTATATAGGGACCGGAGTATGTACTACTAAGCTCATAGAGCAATCGACTCGACAAATTGTCCTTGTCTCATAATGCGTGGCGCAATGTGGACCTGACACGTTTGGCGACCAAAATTGCGTGGCTCCGCTTGGGTCTTATGCGCGCGCCTGCATGGCAGCCTAATGACGGCTTATCTTTTTCCTTACTCAGTTAGAAGTCAACGACTCGTTTAGGAACCGTAACGGTGGCATCATCTCGACCGCTAGATTATAAGGAGCAGCTCTGAGAGGCAGTGGGCAGGAATTTGTAATATCTAGTACTGTATAAAGTTCATCCCCACAAAGTACTTTTAATGTTTGCAAGCTTGACATGCAACATGTCCACGTCAATTTTTGCTAGAGTATCCGCACCAGGAAACCAAGCTTGACATGCAATGTGGCCACGTCGATCTTTGGTAGAGTATCCACGCCATGAAATGATGAAACCCATTTGCTAGCGTTGTGACTCTCCTTGCTCACTTCGCTCGTCCCATACCAAAGTTGTATGCAGTTCAAACAGAAAACCACGCTGCAATGGGAAAGGACGCTTGGTCAATTTTAATGGGTTTTGTAGTTCTGTTGGCTGTCTGTTGCGGCGCATCCAATATTAATCCGCTCACCGTGCGTCCACCCCTTCTGTTCCTCATCCACGGGACGGCCAACACCTCCACCCGCTTCTTCACTTAGGGCCACCTTCGCCTCCGCCAGTTTCTCCACAAGGTACAACCGCTATGTTGTCACATCCCAATTATTAGAATTGGTACTGCATATCATGTATGGTATTGTATTATTTTCATCCTTGCAAAAATTCAGTTTAAAAGCCTTTTACTAAAAACACCACACAATTGCTTGTGCATTCATATAAAGTAACCACTAGGGCTTTTACCTTGCATCTGCTAGAATGGTATTATATAAATATTCGGGATGCATAGATTTGTAGAATATTCCAATACAAAACTGTAAAAACTTGTTTCGCTCGAATCGAAGCTGTAGATCAAAAGTTATGGCCAAATTGTTTCAGCCAAAAATTCAGTTTCAGAATCTCAGAAAAACAGATAGATTCGGTAAACAGCTAATCAGAAAAGAAAAAAAGAGAAAGAAAAAAGGGAGAATCGGCGCAGCCCACCGCGGCCAGCCGAGCCGGCCCAGCCGCGGCGGCCCGCCCAGGGCCGAGCAGCAGTCGGAGCGCAGCGCTGCTATTCGCCGCACAGGCCGCCCGTCCGCAGCGCGTAACCGGCCCAGCAGCCGCGCCAGCCCGAGCCACCCCCTTTCGTTGACAGGTGCGACCCACCTGTCAGTCGCCGCCGCCAGTCCGTGCTATGCACGAACTCCTCGGACCGCCGCCGTCCGCTTTTCCCTCTCCAAATTCCTCGCGATTTAGTTCGTCCCTCGCGTGTTTCTCTGCCCACCTATATAGTTGCCGGCACCCTTGTTTTCCCCTCTCTCTTACCTAGCTCTCGAGCCGCAGAGCCTCGGGAATTCCTCGCCGATGTTGGACGAGCCGTCGCCGCCATTGACGAGGTAGGAGCTCGAGCCGCCGCCGCATAGCGCCCTTGCCATTCCCCTTCGCTGCTGCCTCGCCTCACCTCCTTTCCGCCTGCAGGTCACCGGGGGGAAAGCTGCGCGGGAGCCACCGTCGGTCGCCAGAGCGCCGCCCGCCACCGTCGCCGGGCCAACTCGCCGTCGACCAAGGTGAGCAAGGCCGAACCGCGTCGGCCGTCCGATGCGAAACGGGCGGTCGCGATCGACCGCTGACCGCAGACTGGTCAACCGCCGCGTCGCGGGACCCGCTCGACAGCGGAATATTCCGCGGAATATTCCCCGGTTTTCTTTAGATAATTAAAAAAGGGCTAGAAAACTATTAAAATTTGTAAAAATCATAGGAATAAATCTACTGGTCCAAAAATAGCAAATAATAAGTCGTTGGAAAGCTATTTTCTTGTAGATTATTTCCGTGTCATTGGTTCAGGCAATCACTGTAAGGTTTTTCAGTAGTTATTTTAATAGGTTAATACCATATTTAGAGTAATAAATTCATAAGAAAATAACTACTATTCAGAAAATTGCGAATAAGGTGTCTACGGAATCACAAGAAAGTATTGAACCTGCTTCTGAATTAAAATTTCAACTTTACTGTATGATTATGTTTGAGATTAATTAAAGGCTTATTTCAGTATAAAAATTGCAGAAAAAGATCTGTAACACCTTTTTACGTGATTCTAGTTGCCACTGGCTCTAAATCACGTTACCTACACAGTAGTTTTTTTTGCCAGATTTTTACACCACTGTTTACAGACGTGGCTTAGTTTTTGTTTAAAGGCCTACTAATTGGTTCAACAAATTGCATGGTTGGTTTTAATGCATCAAAGGTTTTCCATGCATATCATCAGTAGTCACAATGATCAGAGAACACATAATCACTACTAAATCCTTGTTTAACTTGTCATGTATGCATTTGTGCACTTGTCTGTGGTTGTGTATGGATTGTTTATGTGTTGGTATTGTGCCGTGTAGATTGTGACAAGTGCAGCGCTTGTTTTTGCGAGGATTGTACTCTCGACTCCTACCGCCAAGGCAAGTAGATGCTATTTTGTTCATATCTTGTCCTACTATTTTCTCTTATGCGTTTGCAGTGTATTTCTGTAGATATATGTAGGAATTACTATGCTATGTGATATCCTATATATTTGTGGTAGGAATTTCTTGTAGTTGAACCCCGTTCAGTATATGTGCTTAGACCTGCTATAAAGACGGTGGAAAGGGATCACATTATGGTGAAGCTGACAGGAGGCAGGATTGAGGTAGACAAGAAATACGGAATGACAACAGTGGATCTCAACAACCTTGCGTATAGAAATGAACCATTTGTCCTAGTCAATGATGTGGCTCAGGTTTTTTATGTGAAGGACATGTCTACCAAACCGAAAAAAGGAAAGATAAGCAAAAGAATACATCATACGACGAGCCAAAGCGCCACATAGTTCTTTTAGGAAAAAGAAACATCATGGGGGTGGAGGATAAGACAGACATGTCAGAAGATTATGATAAGTTTCATGAAATTCCACCCTTCACTGTGAAGGATGACCCAAGCATCCCGTTAAGTAAGGAAGATGCTCCATGGTTACGGATTAGAAGAAAACCCTAACAATAGAGATGTGTGGATGTTGGTGATGTACAATATTATTAAACCTTTATTTTTAATGATCTGCTTATATATATATGGATATGAACTATCTCGATCTCAATAGGTAGTATCGCAACTTGCTGTGGCTAGACATTTATTAATATTAAAACATAAAAATTAGTCATAATCATATCTAGCCCTGTAGTACTCAGCTTCAGGGTCATCTTCGGAATTGTCATCGTCATCGTCGTCGCTCGTAGCACGCGGCTGGATCCTCAGCCCTTCCCCAGCTTGTGCACGGGGGAACAGGGGAGGGGGCACCTGCCACTCCGGCCTCGGATTCACGACGCGCGGGGGAGGGGGCTCCCGGATGACGACCCCAGTACGCCCTAGGCCTTCAGCACCACCACCATTCTTGTGGCTATCCGGCTGGTGAAAGTGCGGGTACCTCAGGCGAGGATGGTCTCCCATGGCGATGTAGCGCATCATGCTGGCGATAGTCTGGTTCGCTCACCACAGGCGGCGACCGGCCTCGTTGTGGTTCACTGGGCGCGGGTCGTCACCCTCGTAGCTGGCGAGCTCCCTTTCTCGCCGATTTGCAAAGAAGGCATTCCAGGTGTCGAGGTTGTCAGGATCCAAATGGGGATCCATCCGCTGCTCCGGCGTGAGCTCGAGGTAGAAGTGGTTCGTGATGGCCGCCTGACGCGCCGAACCTTGAGGCACAGGAGGAACAGGAAGCCCTCCAGCACTCAGCATCCAGCCGGCGGGCAGCCGGTACCCCGGCGGGCATGGGTAGCTGGAGGCGCACAGCACCTCGGTCTGCTCGAGTGTTAGAAAGGCCTAGTAAGCGGTGTCCATTGTTGTGAGAGAGAAGGTATGGATGTGTGGATGGACTTAGGTGTTTTCAAACTTTATTTTATCTTTCTTTGTTTCTAAACTAAGCTTAGGTTTCAAACTTAGTTTTACAGATAAACTTAGAACTTAGCATTCCTACTAGAACTATCTTACTTGTTAGTGATAGTTTGCGAGTACTTAAAGAGTACTCATGGCTTTGTCCCTGGTTATTCCTATGGCCAGACTATGAGGAGTACTACCCTGAAGGAGGACAGCAGGACGGCTACGACAACTAGGATCATCTCCCATCATCAGCATTGCCTGTGACACTGAAGATGGACCCTACCGCTACGCTATTTATTCCGCTAATTGATTGTACTAAGACTGGATCATGAGATCCTTTATTTGTGTAAGACCTTATTATGGTTTGTAATGGATGATGTACTGTGATATCCAATCTGTTATGTCTCGCAAAAATGGTAATCATGGAATTGCGATGTATGGCATAACAGGCATCTGGGATTAAAAATCCGAGTGTTGACAATAGTAAATCTTTATGTTCTACTATTCCATTTCAATTGAATTTTCCCCCTACAGAGGAGTAAAGTGATTGTCTAATCTGCTACACCTTTCTGCTATATGTCTCAATAGAAATGAAAACTGCTTATACTACCCAATAAATTTCTTTGGTTTAAAAAGTATGTCATAATTTTATTTTGACAATTAGCTCGATATGCAACATATGTGCCCCTCCAAGACTGCATGTGCCTCATCTATATTATTGTTGTGTTAGTGTAGAACTCTAGACTGTATGATGGCTGAAAATTATCTTAGGCTATCTAGGATCCAAAGTTAGAATCTTTAGTCAATCATATGTATGTTACAGAACTCCATTTGTTTACTAACATTAATATGACTATGTTTTCAGCATAATGAACATGATTAATCAGTGATACATCCAGGGACATGTACATAATGAGTGTTGGATATGAAAAAGTCCTTAGCAAGCAGGCCATGCTCGCTCTTTTCCATTCTAAAACTAGAACACACGTTAGATTTGTGAACTAGATATGACTATCATCATCTGTTCTCTTTTTCTAGTTTTACTGGCGAAGCATAATGTGCAGTGGAGCAAAGAGTGAAGAACAGTTGAAGCTTGTTGTCTTGGCATTTGCTTCTAAAGGGGCTCAAGGACTTCTTATGAGTGCAGCTCGACTGATATTCTCTTAAGCTCGCAAGCTTACTAGCAATTGCAGTTGCTTGGGCTTTGTGTGCATTATTCTCAATGGGACATTGTAACTTGCTTCTATTGTACTCACCAATTGCCTCCCTGGTCTTGGGTCACCTTTTTCTCTCGTTGTTTCAGATTTGTTGTGTTCCTAGTTTTGTTAGAGCCTCCCTAACGGTGGCGTTGCCCAGGAATTAACATGAGACATTAAATAATGAGTGATATTAAAGGAGATATGTACGGAAGAATCAACACTGTAATTATTTTCCTTATTCTTCAAAGTACGTATGATGGAAAGGTGAACATGAGTAGACATCTGTTTTGCTTTTATTTGTTGGTGTTTCCTCAGTATCCTTGGTTATATAAAAAAAAATCTGGCCTACTTCTTGATTGTATTATGCCCATCTGTAGTGGCATTATTGTGGTAGCATGATATAAATAATTGACTATATACACCAAATCCATGAATGACCAAAGTTTCCTGCTGGTTTCAATTCCAAATCACTTAATCATGCGCTTAGAGAAAGAAAATAAACATCTATTTGTTTTTGAGCTGAAAACAATAATTTATATTCAAATAATAAGATCGGACCCAAGTGCTAGCAACAGTCCACCAATTAGTCGTGCACGCGTTGAAAGAACTGAAATAAAAACGTGCCTGCGGTATCTAAATCAATATAAGCGTCCATGCGAAGCTCGCATACCCAGTAACATCCATGCATGGGACCACGGAATGTCAGTGAATGGACCTAGTACGCCACAACAGCTGGGTGTGGTGGTGAACAGGTGCACGTCGCTCTAAAGAAGTGTACTGATTTTACAAGCGTCGATCGAGCAGGCGATAGCGACAACGTCAACTGAGCTATAGGGACCGGAGTATGTACTACTATAGCTCATAGAGCAATCGACTCGACAAATTGTCCTTGTCTCATAATGCGTGGCGCAATGTGGACCTGTCACGTTTGGCGACCAAAATTGCGTGGCTTCCGCTTGGGTCTTATGCCCGCGCCTGCATGGCAGCCTAATGACGGCTTATCTTTTTCCTTACTCAGTTACGTAGAAGTCAACGACTCGTTTAGGAACCGTAACGGTGGCATCATCTCGACCGCTAGATCAGCGGCGGACCTACAGGGTATGCCGGGTATGCCGGGGCATACCCTGCGGCCGGACAAAGCTACCGTATACTATACCGTATATTAGTTGAGAAAAAATAGCGCCGAACCGATTTGTTGCGGAACTGGTCAGCTCAAACAGACATGCGGCCGGTTACGTTTTGTGTGCTACTTTATTGATCGGAAGAAAACCAAAACCGGTCAGCTGAAAACTAGGAGTACTCTTCTCTACCGATTCAACAATTCCAATCTCCCGTCCTGTTTGCGTGGAGCCGTGGGAGACGCGACGCCGCCTTGCCGTCGATTGCCGTGCGCCGCCACTCCGCGACGGGCCTCACACAGCCAGGCCAGGATCCGATCAGATTGTTGGCTGTCGACCTGGACGCCGGGCACCGACAACCCCACACGGCGTGAGGTTTTTGAACTCTGAAGACCGGCACGACGCTCGCCGCAACAAAGTAAGGTATGACATCAGTTCGTGGCTTGATGTTTTCTATTTCGAAGATCGTCTTGAGCCTAGGAAATTAGGATATTTGTAATCTAAAAGGCGCATCCGAGCGAAGCTAATGGTCGGTAGATTATAGATTCACGTATACATTATCATGCTATTAAATAATTGTCTTCTAATTTAAATTTTTAGCTATGAAGAAGAGAGGTGGAGACATTGCATCCCTTTTTCAAAAACACGCGGCAAAGAAGGCCGCCGTTGCTTCAAAAGCTTATGAGGATAAAATTGTGGAGGGAGAGGAAACTCAAGAGCAAGAGAATGTAGTTGAAGAAGTTGTGAATGATATGTCACCATCACCGCCACCGCCGTCGTCGCCATCGCCACCGCCACAATTGGTTTATGACATCAACAACCTTCCGCGTGATCCAGGTGAAAGAAAACCCATTCAAAGTTATCCTGTCAATGATCAAGATTCAGTTAGGAGGACATATGTTATGAACGGTCCATTCAAACCTTGCATACATGTTTTTCCAAAAAGAAAGATTTCTGGAAAAGATCGTCAATTCAATTTTGTATGGATGCATAATCATGAATGGCTTGAATATAGTATCAAGAAGGATTCTGTGTTTTGCTTTATATGTTACTTGTTCAAGAAGGGTACTGGCTCAGATACATTTACAGTTGATGGCTGGAGAAACTGGAATATAGGAGAGAAAGCACTTTTCAAACATATGGGTTCTAAGGCACATAATGCGGCTCAAGAGAGATACATTGGCTTTAGGAATCCCAAGGTAGCAATTGATTATCACATTGAGAAGTGGACTGATGAGCATCTTCGTCTATATAAGATAAGGTTGACTTATTCACTTAGATGTATCAAGTTTCTTTTGCACCAAGGATTGGCATTCCGTGGACACGATGAAAGTAAAGAGTCTAGCAACAGAGGGAACTTTCTTGAACTTTTGGAGTTTCTTGCAGAAAACAGTGAAGAAGTACATAAGTATGTTTTGAACAATGCTCCAGGTAATTGCATATTAACTAGCCCAAAGATACAAAAGGATATTATTGAATGTTGTGCTATAGAAACTAGAAAGAAAATTATTGAAGAACTTGGTGATGAGCCCTATGCAATTTTGGCTGATGAGTCTAGTGATATATCACATAAAGAACAACTTGCTCTTTGTTTGCGCTATGTCAATCAATTAGGAAGACCATGTGAGCACTTCATTGGAGTTGTTCATGTAGGCGACACTACCTCTTTATCACCGAAGAATGCAATTGAAGCTTTACTTGCTAGTCATGGCTTGACTATGGCTCAAATTCGTGGTCAAGGTTATGATGGAGCTAGCAACATGAAAGGAGATATTAAAGGACTAAAAACATTGATCATGCAAGAGTCACCTTCTGCTTATTATATACATTGTTTTGCACATCAACTCCAGCTAGTTCTTATTGCTGTTGCTAAGGGAAATGCTGATTGTGTGAGCTTTTTTGATCAAGTGTCTCTCTTGCTGAATATTGTTGGAGTTTCTTGTAAGCGTCATGACATGCTTCGAAATGCTAGGCTTGAGAGTATCAAGAAAGCACTTGATTGTGGTAAACTTGAAACTGGGAGTGGATTAAATCAAGAGATGTGTTTTCCTAGGCCAGGTGACACTCGTTGGGGATCTCATTTCAAAACTATATACAACATCGTTGTTATGTTTTCCACAATTCATGACATGCTCACTGATCTTGGAGATGATACCTCATTTAAGGATGATTGGACAAGGATACATTATGTACTTGGAGCATTTGAGTCCTTTGAGTTTGTTTTCTTTGCACACTTGATGGTTGTTATTCTTGGATATACAAATGAATTATCTCAGTGTTTGCAAAGAAGGGAACAAGATATTCTTAATGCAATCTCACTTGTTAATGGGGCAAAGGACAAAATACAACAAATGAGGTCTAATGGTTGGGTTCAGTTTCTTGAGAGGGTCACTTTGTTTTGTGTTGAACATGGTGTTGATGTTCCTTCTATGGATGGTAATTATGTGCCTTATGGAAAATCAACAAGGTATGCTCGTGCTCGAAATCAAACAAATGATGACCACTTTAGAAGAGAAGTATATATTGGTGTCATAGATCAAATTAGTCAAGAGCTTGATAACCGGTTTGATGAGGTAAATATGGAGTTACTCTCTTGTATGTCGGCATTAAATCCTTCAAATTCATTTGCTTCTTTTGATGCACAGAAGATACGCATACTAGCTCAATTCTATCCTAATGATATTCCAGAAAATTATTTGCTAAAGCTTGAAATGCAGTTTGATAATTATATTGCCGACATGAGACGAGATGATAGCTTCCAAGGCATAGAGAGTCTTGTTGGCCTCTCAGTTAAGCTTGTTGAGACAAAGAGACATAGAGTGTATGATATGGTTTACTTGCTTTTGAAATTAGTATTGGTTCTACCGGTGGCGACGGCAAGTGTTGAAAAGGGTGTTTTCTGCAATGACTTTAGTGAAAACAAAGTTAAGAAATAAGATGGGTGATAGTCTCTTGGATGATTGTCTCGTCACATACATAGAGCGGGATATTTTCTTTGAAGTGGATGAGGATGATATAATCGAGAGTTTCATGACCTTAAGAAACCGTAGGCCAGTCAAGTCGAAGAAATAGTATTGTAAGTTTCTTTATGCATATTTCAGACTATTAGTTGTCTTTTAAGTATTTATGGGGTAATTTGTGCAACATTCTAAGTTAATCTTTCAGCTATTATTTGTTATTTCTTTTCGCTTTACAATGCAAGTAATATATTTTATCAAAATTGTCATTAAATTTTTTATGGGCATACCCATCGGTAAAATCCTAGGTCCGCCACTGCGCTAGATTACAAGGAGCAGCTAGCTCTGAGAGGCAGTGGCCAGGAATTTGTAATATCTAGTACTGTATAAAGTTCATCCCCACAAGGTACTTTTAATGTTTGCAAGCTTGACATGCAACATATCCACGTCAATTTTTGGTAGAGTACGTAGTATCCGCACCAGGAAACCAAGCTTGACATGCAATGTGGCCACGTCGATCTTTGGTAGAGTATCCACGCCATGAAATGATGAAACCCATTTGCTAGCGTTGTGGCTCTCCTTGCTCGCTTCGCTCGTCCCGTACCAAAGTTGTATGCAGTTCAAACAGAAAACCACGCTGCAATGGGAAAGGACGCTTGGTCAATTTTAATGGCTTTTCTACATGTAGTTCTGTTGGCTGTCTGTTGCGGCGCATCCAATATTAATCCGCTCACCGTGCGTCCACCCCTTCTGTTCCTCATCCACGGGACGGCCAACACCTCCACCCGCTTCTTCACTTAGGGCCACCCTCGCCCCCGCCAGTTTCTCCACAAAGTACAACCGCGATGTTCACGAGCCTGGCCTTTGCCTCTCCACCACCATCGAATTTCTCAATGCCCGGATTACTAGGCCGAGATTGCAGGTGGTACACAACGACAAGGGGCGCATATCTAGTGGCCCGACTCCGGATTCGTCGACCTATTCCATATTCTCCTACAGATGGCGTCTCTTTGGGATATAGAGAAAAAAAGTCATATCTAAGCTCCCTAACTTTGAGTGCATGTGGTTGATTGGGAGGTCATTTTCGTTTTCGTGGAGCCTACCGCTGGTGTGTTATTGCTAGCTGTTCTCAGAGTTAAAAACTGAACTGGACTTCTTCTATCCTTTTCATATCTCTGCACCTATTGAATGTATGCCCGATTAATCAGTTTGTTTTTATAATATACGAATTTCTATGCTTATTTCCTCTAACCTATGACTAGGTACAATTTTGTAGCATATCACTTGGACTTTGATGATCTTTTTTCCTGGAAAATTTTCAGCCATGGAAATATTAAGTAATTGTTAAAGATGAGCATTCAAGTATAGAATTTGTATTAGTCGGATATTTTTGGCCAAATTTCTGTCTAGTGATTTTTTTAATTGCTAAACACCACCTGGCCGATTAGTCTATATTTGAATTAGAATTCTAATGATTCTATTTTTCCTACCACTTACTTCCTCCGTCCGCAAATAAGTATACTTCTAGCCTTGTCCTAAGTCAAGCTTAGTAAAGGTTGACTAAGTTTGTAGGAAAACGTAGCAATATTTATGACACTAAATTGGTATCATTAGAACTGTTTTCAAATTTAGTTTTATAATATGTCAATTTGATTGAATATATTTTACTATATTTATCTATAAAGTTGGTTAAATTTAATTAAATTTAACTTAGGCAAAAGCTAGAAATACACTTATTTACGGACCGAGGGACTACTACGCGAAGTTTGATTAGCCTTTACTTACCATCTCAGTTCTTTAATGAGCTCTAAGATCATGGGTTTTGAGAGCCTCTGCTTGCTCGGGATGTTCCCGCTAGATGATATTCATCTGCCCGTGTGTTACCGGTTGACTACTAGTGAAATTGGGACTTTGTGGTCCCATTGGTTGGGGCTCACCTGGTATGCTGCCGGTGGAATTGGGTTCTGTGTTACTCAGGCTAGATAGATGTGGCCCACATGCTTGCGTGTTGTCCCTTCATTGGCCGCAAAAATGAGGTCATGTGGTTGCTTCGCGTGTGGGTCTTAGGTTCTGCCCTACCTAGTAGTCTCTTATTATATTCTTTGCGGTCCTGCTTGTCTTAGTGTCTTCTGCGTGTGTGGCACTGTGGCGGGTCACTTGTGTCCGCATGTGCTCTACGTGGCAGGGGGACGCATGCCGCGAGGTCAGTAGGCTGCTGCTTTGGCTACCAGGTCTGTCTTTCCCCTGTTCTTCTCGCGGTGCCGGTGGTTTTCTTTTGCCGTATGGTGTTCTCCTGCTTTGTTGCCTCTTGAGCTTCATCGATGCGGGGAGGGGGTTCTAGGGACTGCCGCTTGTGTTCTACAGGGTTGTCTGTTCCCACACTCTGGTCCGTTTTCTCTTTTCTTTGCTTTGCATTTTTATTTTTCGCTGTTGTGGTGGTTGGCTCCACTGTTGCGGTTCAAGGCCGCATTGCTAAATACCACCTTACTAGTTAGTTCTATATTTGAATTAGAATTCTAATGGGAAACATATTTTTCTCTACCACTTACTACACAAAGTTTGATTAGTCTTTGCTTTCAATCTCAGTTCTTTAAAGAGCTATAAGTTCCTGGGTTTTGAGAGTCTCTGCTTTCTTGTGATGTTCCCGCTAGATAACACTCATCTGCCTGTGTGTTACCGGTCCACTACTAGTGAAATTGGGACTTTATGGTTGCTCGAGCAGTGTCCTGCTGGATGGGGTTCACTTGGTACGCTGCTGGTGAAACTGGCTTCTGTGTTATAGGGCTATGTACTACTAGATGTGGCCCACCTAGTTGCATGTTGTCCCTTAGTTGGTCACGAAAATGAGGTCACGTGGTTGCTTCGCGTGTGGGCCTTAGGTTCTGCGCTACATAGCAGTGTCTTATTGTTTTCTTTGCGAGCCTGCTTGCCTGAGTGGCTTTTGCGTACGTGGCGTTGTGGTGGGTCATTTGTCTCTGTATGTGCTCCACGTGGAAGGGAGATGCAGGCCACAAGGTTTGTAGGTTGCTGCTTTGGCTATCGGGTATGTCTTTCCTGTGTTTTTCTCGCGGTGCCGGTGGTTTTTTTAGCCGTGTGGTGTTCTCCTGCTTTGTTGCCTCTTGAGCTTTGTCGATGCACAGAGGGGGGCTCTGGGCACTGCATCTTGCGTTCTCCTGGTTTGTCTGTTCCCCCGCCATGGTCTGTTTTCTCTTTTGTCTTCTCTGTATTTTTATTTTTGATATTGTGGTGGTTGTCTCCGGTGCTGCAGTTTAGGGTCACATTCATTGTTGTGGTGGTTGGCACGCGGTATGCGATGGCACATGCCCCGGTATGCCATTACACGTGCGTACTTGTGACAAAGCCTAGGCCTCGGCGAACCAAAAACAAAAAGCAAACAGACACCCCTGCAAAGAATTTAAGTGTCGTTTGCGGAGAACGGCGCAGCAAAGTGCGCTGGGTCCATCTACTTGTTGATGATGTGCTCAACACGAGTGGGATCACAGTTCATCTTGTGGTGCACCAATTTCATTGCTGGGCACCGAATTATCTACTTTGGACATTGTATATCTGTGTACAGACAATCGCTCTCTATAATAATATTTTTTCCAGCTCTGTTTGCAGTGACAGCTCTCTTTTTGTAGTGTTTCTTATGCCATTCTTCATTGTAGACATTCAACGAGATAAGAGGATTCCTACATTGGTTAATTTTGTTCAGTCCAACAGGCCTAATTCAAATGGTATGTTTTAAACATACATCTTCTAATAGTCTCATTGTTCTGCTTTGCAGGGTGTTGTTTTCCATGATAAATATTTTCCGTGCTCACCCAAAATCGTTGTTCCCACTTCCCTCTAGCCCTTTTATAATAGTATCATTTCTTCAAATTACCTGTTGTTATTTGCCATGATCTATTTTTTCAAACTAATAGTGTCTTTCCTCTTGTGATCAGCTCAAATACAAGGTGACAACTCCATTTTGATAAGGATGATGTCCATAATTGTCGCTTTCGTGGGATCCGAGGGAGCACGGTTCGACGGGCAACAGACCGGACGTCTCCCGGGGCCTGCAGAACTAGGTCGTCGTCCCCAGGTCCCCAGAAAACCCCACGACAAGAGACGCCCCGGACCGAAGAGCGGCCCAATATGCTCTCTACGTCCCGCTCCAGCCATGCCAATATCATCCATAAACGCGAGTTCATCGCAAGATCTCGTCCCTCTCGATGATCAACTAGGAGATACCTCGCACCAGAAGATCCCCCTCGGCAAGGCCTACCTCCACGACATGGTGGTGCACTATTCCATCATCGTTGGTGGCGTCGCCGTTTTGGCACGTACAGAGGTACCCAGACCCCATTCTTCTCTGTGTTTCTTTCCATAAACCATGCATCCGCCACGCCAACAAGATGCAGCCGATGATTTCCGCAACCGAGTACCAGATCGAGTTTACCCACGTCTCCAGAGTTCGCCACAACTAAGCACTCCCCGTCCCCTAGTCCCCTAATCCATCGTCTATACAAAGCTCCCCATCGGCGCCTCCAGCACTGACCGCGACTGCTGCCATCGCGTCAAGCTTTTCCGGTGACATAAGACTCTGTCCGGCTTGTTTTCTGGCCATGCCTCCCTCCGATTTCGAAATATAAGACATTGTAGTTTTGTGAAACGAATGTATATAGCCACCTTTTAGTGTATAGGTTCACTGCGAACATTTACGAACCTATACACTAAAAGAAATATAGATACATTCGATTCATAAAGCTAAAACGTCTTATATTTCCAAACGGAGGAAGTAATTTTTAAGAGACAGCCTTTTTATCTCCATCTCATGATCCTAAAAACAAAACAATAGTGTATGCCTCCTGATCTCCCAGATTAATCAAACCAACACAACCAGCACGTGCATGCTATTCATTGTTAAACAATATGTCATTGTATTTTTCCCTTTACGTATACAGGTATGGAGTAGTACTGTGCCACGCCAGGGGCTTTTCCTGTGCTATATAACACGTACCCGAGGCCTCCAACGAGGCTATCGTTTCCGCCAGGATTAGATCAACAATATGGTATCATAGACGCCCTCTTCCCTACCCTAGCCGCCGCTCCAAATATTTCTGCCGCCGCCGCCCCTGACCTCCAATGAACTGCCGCTGTGGCCGCCCTATATCCAAACAAGACAACTGCTGCCGCCACCGTTGGTCATCTAGATCAGCCGCCGCCGCCGCCCCACATCCAATAAAACCACAGCCCAATACCTCTCCCTCCGATCGCATCCATGGCTGCCACTTCTTCGCCAACCAACTTGGTTGCGGCCCTAGGAGCTCCTCCCGCACAACTCCTGACGCGTGACAACTTCCTCCCATGGAAGGCGCTGATGTTCCCTGCCCTACATGGTGCCAGAGTCCTCGCCCTTGTCGAGGGATCTGAAGCTGCGCCGGCTGAAACCCTGGAGGCTGAGGAGAAAGACAACAAGAAGATCACCATTGAAAATCCTGAGTATGCTGCTTGGGTCACACGCGATCAGCAGGTCCTCCGTTTCCTGCTCAACTCGCTATCACCAGATATACTTGCCCATGTAACCGAGCTAAACACATCTGCTGAAGTCTAGAGTGCGATCAAGGAACTGGTCTCCTCTGAATCTCGGTCGAGGATCCAGAGCCTGCGCACTGCACTCCAAGGCACAAAGAAGGGCACCCTCTCGGCTGCCAAGTACTGCGCCAAGAAGAAAGTGATCTCGTCGGAGCTTGCTGCTGCAGGCAAACCGCTGGAGGAGGATGAATTGATCAGATCCATCCTCGATAGGCTCGATCACTCATACAATGCACTCGTTGCTGCTGTCAATGCAAACCATGGTACAACTCTTGCAGATCTATATAGTCAACTTGTTGCCTATGATGCTCGACAAGACGATCCAAAGGACACCAGGGATTTCACCTCCTCAGCTCATCTCACTCGCCGCGGTGGCAGTGGCCACGATGCTCGGCCACAGTAGCGTGGTTGGCAGGACGACCGAGGACGCCAAGAAGATCGCGCACGGTATGGTGATCGTGGTCGCAATGATGACCGTGGCTATGATCGTGGTTACGATCGCCCACGACAGGAGAACCGCGGCTATGACCGCGGGCGCCAAGACGACCGCAACTATGATCGCGGTTCCGACCGTGCTCGCCAGGAGGATCGTGGCTATCGCCGTGACCACTACGATGACGATCGTCACAATGGAGGCTAGTGGCATCGCCGCGGCCGTGATGATGGTGGACGGTGCCGTGGACGTGCGCCTACACGCTTCGTCAATGTAACTTGCCAGATATGCAAGATACACGGCCACCCCGCCAGCGACTGTTGGTGGCGCTTCCAAGATGACAAGGACGATGATGGAGACAAGGGTGCACACGTTGCATCCTATGGCGTCGACACCAACTGGTACCCGGATTCTGGTGCAGCTCACCATGTTACATCAGAACTAAGCAAGCTCTCCACCCACGACAAGTACAACGGGCGCGACTATGTTCACACGGCCAACGGTAACGGTATGCAAATAAGTCATATTGGTCATTTAATATTGAGCACTCCCCATAGTTCCTTACAATTCAAAAATGTTCTCCATGTTCCTAGTGCATCTAAAAACCTGTTATCTGTTCATAGACTTACTCTTGATAATAATGCGTTCCTTGAGTTTCACCCATATTTCTTTTTGATCAAGGACCAGGCAACAAGGAGAACTCTATTTAAGGGACCCTGGCATGGTGGTCTTTACCCGCTAATGCCTGTCTCTACTGGATCCTCCAAGCAAGCTTTCATCACAATAAAGCCGTCTTCCTCGACATGGCATCGTCGTTTAGGACATCCATCCTTATTTGTGGTTCAACAAATCCTTAGGAAAAACAATATTTCTCATTCTCCAGAAATAAACTTATATGTGTGTGATCCCTGTCAACTAGCTAAGAGCCATCAATTGCCATATCCTATCTCCACTAGTGTTTCCACTATTCCTTTGGAATAAGTGTTTTCAGATGTATGGGGTCTAGCACCTGCCTCTGTTGGCAAATATTCGTATTATGTAAGCTTTATTGATGATTTCAGCAAGTTCACATGGATCTATTTTCTTAAGAAACACTCTGAGGTTTATCAAGTTTTCCTCAATTTTCAGCAACTTGTTGAACGCAAATTTTATAGAAAGATTATTGCTATGCAAACTGATTAGGGTGGTAAATATGAAAAACTCAATAGTTTCTTTCAAAAGGCTAACATCACCCACCATGTTTCATGCCCTCATGCTCATCAACAAAACGGTTCTGCTAAACGTAAACACTGTCACATTGTTGAAGTGGGACTTGCATTATTAGCTCATGCATCTATGCCTCTCAAATTCTGGGATGAAGCCTTTCTAACAGCCACATTTCTCATAAATTTGCTTCCTACCAAAGTCATTAATCATGATACACCAGTTGAACGTCACCTTCACACAAAACCAAACTATGACTCTCTTCGGATTTTTTGTTGTGCTTGTTGGCTCAACCTTCGCCCATACAACAAATGAAAACTTGCCTTTCGTTCCATTCGATGTGTTTTCCTAGGCTATAGCTCGCGTCCTAAAGGAGTAAAATGTCTAGATCCTAAAACTGGACGTGTGTATATCTCTAGAGATGTTGTCTTTGATGAGAACATCTTTCCTTTTGAGTATCTACATAAAAATGTTGGTTCTAGACTTCGCAATGAAATCATGCTTTTACCTCCACATTTGTCCTCCACTACACCAAATAATGGGGATGCACATGTTGATGACTATATGCCTTTGCCTATTGTTCCTGTTGTGTCTAACCATGATGAGTGTACTGCAGAACATTCCATGCCTACAGGTACCCACAAGGACCAGCAAGACTCAGCCGAAAATTTGAGGCAAAACAGTGCACAATCAAGTGCTGTTGAGATATCAGAAAATTTGGAAAACGATGAGAGTGGCGCCGAGCACGAGCAGGATCCTTCCTCTGCTGTGTCGGATCAGCCGCCACCTGATCCCGAGGCGGATCCTCGTGCACACCAAGCTGGAAGGACGCCACTACAGTCTCGGTTTCGATCTCCTCCCGTGCATGTGTACGCACGGCGCAGACCGAGCCATGTCGACCTGCAGCGGTCACCGTCGCCTGCTCCTTCTCTACAGAGGCAAAACTGCGGGCTCCACCTCGCGACATCACGCTCCCGGCCTCGCCTCCTGATTCGCCTAGGTAGGAGGCCTCGTCACTGGCTGGGTCCATGCCACGCCACAGCGACGACGCGTCGTCTGCTTCAGCCACGAGCTCGTCCGTGTGCGCTGCAACACCTGAAGAAGCTCATGTTCCGGGGTCTGGTTCTGGATCTTCTGTGGCCAGCCCTGGTGCCTCTTCTACTCCTCCTCACAGCTCTCCTCCATCTCCTCCAGTTCCTGAGCCACGAACAAGGTTACAAAAAGGTATTCGACAACCAAAACAGTATACTGATGGCATTGTTTGCTATGGCCTATTTACTTCTACAGGAGAGCCAACCACACTCTCAGAGGCTCTGGAGGATGATCATTGGTGCAAGACAATGCAAGAGGAATACAATGCTCTCATTGAAAATAAAACATGGCATCTTGTTTCCTCAAGTTCTATCAAAAATGTTATTGGCTGCAAATGGGTATATCGTATTAAAAAAAATTCTAATGGTACAGTTGACATGTATAAAGCACGCTTGGTTGAAAAAGGTTTCAAACAAAGATATGGAGTAGATTATGAAGACACCTTCAGTCCTGTTGTCAAGGCAGCTACCATCAGACTTGTTCTTGCTGTTGTTGTCTCTAGGGGCTGGAGCTTGCGACAGTTAGATGTGAAGAACACGTTCTTACATGGCGTTCTGGAAGAGGATGTTTACATGTGACAACCCCCAGGTTTTGAAAACTCATAGACTCCTCATTATATTTGCGAACTTGACAAAGCTTTATATGGACTGAAACAGGCCCCTCGTGCATGGTATTCCAGACATAGTACAAAGTTGTAGGCTCTTGGTTTCACTCCCTCCAAGGCTGATACTTCACTTTTTCTATACAACAAAGCTGATGTTGTTATATTTGTTCTTATCTATGTGGATGATATTATTGTCACTAGCTCCTCAGATCAGGCTATATCAGCATTACTCCATGACCTCAATGATGATTTTGCTCTCAAGGATCTAGGTGAATTGCACTTCTTTTTGGGTATTAAGGTAAAAAAAGTTCATGATGGATTGTTACTTACTAAGGAAAAATATGCTACTGATCTGCTTGCAAAAGTTGGTATGATAAATTGCACCACTTGTCCTACACCACTGTGATCAAATGAAAAACTCTTTATCCGAGGGATCTCCTCTTGGCTCTGAGGATATCACACAATATAGAAGCATTGTAGGTGCCCTGCAATATCTGACATTGACTAGACCTGATATATCTTTCTCAGTTAACAAAGTTTGTTAATATGTACATGCTCCTACTACGACACACTGGACAACTGCAAAGAGGATCTTAAGATATGTTCAGGGTACATTAAAGGTTGGCCTTACTTTTCAGCAGTCATCCTCTAGTTTGCTTAGTGCTTTCTCAGATGCAGATTGGGCAGGGTGTCTTGATGATCGAAGATCCACAGGAGGCTTTGCCATATTTCTTGGACCGAATTTAGTGTCATGGAGTGCAAGAAAACAAGCCACGGTATCAAGGTCCAGTACTGAGGCTGAATATAAATCCCTAGCAAATGCTACACCAGAGTTGATATGGGTTGAGGCTGTTCTTCGTGAACTTGGCGTTTCACTAAAGGTAAGACCCTGCCTATGGTATGATAACTTAGGTGCTACCTACTTGTCTTCCAATCCTATTTTTCATGCAAGAACTAAACATATTAAGATAGACTACCACTTTATTCGTGAGAGAGTTGCAAATAAACTTCTGGACATCAAATTTATATCAAGCAAAGATCAGGTTGCAGATGGTTTCACCAAGGCTTTGCCAGTCAAGGAACTTCAGGAATTTAGGCGTAATATTAACCCCTCACAAGGTTGTGATTAAGGGGGGCTGTTAAACAATATGTCATTGTATTTTTCCCTTTACGTATACAAGTATGGAGTAGTACTCCAACTCAATATACGGCCCATGTAATGTGCCACGCCAGGGTTTTTTCTGTGCTATATAACACGTACCCGAGGCCTCCAACGAGGCTATCGTTTCTGCCGGGATTATATCAACAATATTCATCTCTGATAGAATTAGAGAGAGACAAGCTGCAGTTGTATATTCAGTACGCACAAGTACAGTATATATCATCTCTAGGACGGTGGGTTCAGCAGATCATAGCTAAGAGGAAGGGAGAAAGTTGGCGCATGATTGCATGCCCTGCATAGATAAAGAAAAGAATGATTCTAGTCTATGTACAGCAAAACGTGTAGTCTAACAATCTCATTAATTCCCACACTTATATCCAATCCCCATGAGACTAATTCAACTGACTAATCTCACTTAGCCTGCAAGGTGCATGTGACCACTTGTCAACATGCATATAGACACAGGATCATGATAAACTTTAGCTAAATGCAATAAATCGGTTTTATTTGAAATTATATTTGGATTTTATGCATATTTGCCCATGTTTTCATTTTCGACGAATATTTCCATTTTGGAATGCTATGCTTGTGTGTATGTGTGTTTATGTATGTCATTGTATTTCTTTTGGTTTTATTATTGGACTTCTTCTATCCTAAAAGGCAAGTTATACCATCCTTCATTTTCATCACCTGTGTTTTCAACAATACATGCTTTTGTTTATCAAGTGGAAGTATACATGCGTAGGTTGTAGTAGTATTTTAGGTACAAGTCTATTTGCAAACTGTGCGCTTTGCAAACTTATAGTTATGACCCAAGATAGTTATAAACATATGCCCCCTACACAAATATTCCTTAGACACCTTAGGTAAAACTATGATTTGCTATTTTGTGCTAAAAGGATTTTGATGGGGAGTTCAAAAGCAAAACAATTCTCTAAATGTTTAAGCTCGTGTAAAGAGCATATGTTTTACAAAAGTGTTTACAGAGAAAAATAAAATAAAATGTTTTCCTGTGGGCGGAGTGGTATGATGGGAGCGTCTACAAGGTATTCAACCAGAGAGTGGGTCTGCAGGCCCAGGAATTGGCGAGGACCTCCTCCCAGGGTCAAAGATATCTTCAATGTTTCTTTTGGAGGAAGCTTCCAGTACATCCACATGCTATATGGGCTCTGGCTTAGTTGACCATAAAGGGAAACCATTGCATCGGTACCACCATTGGAGAGGGGTCTTCAGATCATAGTACCAGGCAGATTGTGTACATGCATAGAGGGCTTCTATGGAAGACTTCGTCATGATCCATGAATGGAGTGAATGGATTGTGACATATGGGCAAAGTGTACAACCTCTGTAGAGTGTATGATCTAATCGATTATTCGTGCTCCCGGATATGAGCAATTTGAGCAACTAAAGATTGAAGCCTCTTAAGGATCTCCTCTATTTTCAAAACCTTTTTAAAAATGTTTTCGTGACACTACCTTCATCCAGAAGGATCGGTGTACATGAAAAAGATATCATGCAGAGAGTGGCTGGATCTAGTTTAGACGTATTTGGGACGGGTATAGGTTGGTGAACCTTGGAGTATTCCTTGTGTTCTGACCTATATTATTTTGTTTTGAAAATAAACAAAGAGCAAAGGAAGTTTTGAAATGTTTTAAGAAAACAAAATTTGTTTTACGCAAATAAACGATATGGCCTTCACATATAGCCTTATGCATGCAGAAATAGGCATAGTTGGTGTAATTTTCCAATACATTCAATGTATTGACCAATTTTGTTGGCTGCAATGTGTCATGTTGCAGGGTGTATGATGACCAGTGAGGACAACTAGGATCACGGGCCTATACTCAACAATCCCTATGGCGTTGATGGTGCCTAAGATTATTGATTATGTTTCCGCTGTAAAATGAGCCTACCATTATATGTTGTGCACCTTGTATTATGGAACTCTGGATTTATCGATGAGTAATAAAATGACATATGTTTATCTTGGTATTTCAATTTGTTACTACGTGTGCTAGCTATGATCCTTGGATAACACTTTAAACACAGATACTTTGAACCTTACAGATTCAGGTCGTTACGAAATGATCACACTCTAAAACAAGATTAAATACATTACTAATTCATCTTATCTTATTCTATCTTATCTTAAACATCATCTACCAACCCTTGTAATTGCTAAGAGTCATGTAACAAGTGATATTCCAATCTGTTCTTCTTAATCAAGCATAACTTAATAAATATATGAAATCTAATAAAACTAAGGTCATTTGCATTCCATCAAATAGATCAAACTATTTGAAAAATCATCTATGAGTGTTTTGCAACTCAAAGAATCATGCCCTGATGAGATCAAATCATCAACATTGTTAATTAAGTTTTTAATTAACTAAGATGGAGGCATAAAATTATAAACAGAATTTGCAAATTAAGTTTTGACTTGAGACACAAATCAGCCCACATGTATAATTCGGTCCAAGGCCCATCTAGTGACAAATGCCACTTGTCATGATCCAAAAATAAATCACAAATAGGAAACTTGGCTTCCAAGTTCCTTCTATCACAAGCTTCCCTAGGAACCCTGGTCACCAAGGTATCTGATGAGATCTTGACACCTATTAGCCTAGTCATCCATGTAAGTGATGAGTCACCACATGAGGTGTCATCCTGCCATGAAGAGGGATGAATCTACATATAAAGCCAAACTACAAGGATGGTTGCATAGTTATTAAAGCATGTGTCACCATTGCAAAATTAGTGAGGTGTCACTATCCTATGCATCCTAGGACACCATAAGTAGCCATGTACCCAAGACCCCAAGCCTCACAACTCACCATTCTAGCTTGGACCAAAAACACACACACTCACTTTAGAGAGAGATCTAGAGGGAGCAAGGAAGAACTTGAAGAATAACATCAAGAACATGAAGAACAAGGAGGAGGAGGAGGAGGAGGAGCATCTAAAGATCTTCAACAAGCAAACTTAGGAATATATAAAGGTTTTAGTCTAGTTAGGATAAATTTGAAGGGAATATGCCATGAGAGGCAATAATAAAGTTGTTATTATCGTATTCCAAGTATATGATAGATGTTTATTTTGCATGCTATAATTGTATTAGTTGGAAAAATTAATACATGTGTGTTTGATAAACAAAATATGAAGTTCCTAGTAATACCTCTCATATAAATTAGCTCGTTGATTAACAAGATGATCAACGTTTCTTGATCATAGACATTGGATGTCGTTAATAATGAGATCACAACATTGGTGGAATGATGTGACGAACATTCATCCAAATTATAGCAATACGATCAAAGTCATTGTGTTTAAATTGATATAACATCATACGAAGTAATTCTAGTCCTTAGATCGTGAGGTCATGTCAATCACTAATACTGGAAGAGTAACTTAATAACTTCAAACATCACACCGTAACAGGGTGACTATAAAGGTGGGTTCATATACTTCGAAGGTGTTATATAGAGGCTCATGGATCAAGACTGGGATTTGTCCATCCCGATGACGGATAGATATACTCTGGACCCTCTCGTTGATATCATACTGAGATAGCTTGCAAGCAAGTGATGTGATCACTAGAATGCTATATCACGGGAACGAGAAAAGAGTGCATGTCGATACAGAGATCAAACTAGATATGGAGATACCGATAATTGAATCTCAGACATGTAATATATCACGATACAAAGGGATTTAGTTACTAACGTTAAAGATTCTCACGATCACATAAGTCATCGTTGAATGTGTATGAGTCAGTACGAATCTCTAGGTCCCACTGCTGACTATTGATCGGAGAAGGGTCTCGATCATGTCTGCATTATTCGCGAACTGTAGGGTGACACACTTAAGGGATACCGACATCATTTGGAGCAAATATGTTTTATAGAAAAGAATTACAAAGCGTTGGAATTATTTCAATGGACACCGGAATTGTTTCGGGTGAAATTGTTGAAATTGGTTCTGCATGTGATATTGAAATGTTGCAGGAGGTTTTATGTGAATGTTTGCTAATTAAAGTAATTAAAATATTCTGAATAAAATAAATAAAATATTTTTATTAAATGAGAGTTTGCATTAAATTTGGTGTAAATTTAATGGGGATGAGTGGAATTTTGAGTGGAGGCAATATTGATGTGAGTGGGAGCTCCACCCACCCACATGAATGTGGAAGAGGTGGGGGCACCTCCATGGCCGCTGGCCATGGGAGGGGCCTACCCTCCCTCTCCCTATAAAAGGCCCTCCACTCACTCCTCTCATCTCACACCGCCTCGTGAAGGATATCTCTCCCCCTCTAGAATTATACCCCCATGGTCTCGGATTAGCGAGATACATGTTCCCGGTGGCTTTTCGTCTGGAAAGAGTTGCTGCTTCCGCTGCATCGCTAGAGCGAGGAGGCGTAGGTTGTTCGGTGGACTGTATGTGTGTGTAATCACGGATGTACTATTGATTTGCAGCGTTGGACTTCCTCTCGATCTTGAGATCGGCAATCGTACGACTACATCATCCACGATTACAACCCCGTAACAATTTGTTGGTCTTCAAGGATATCTTATCTATGGATGTATATCCACCTGTTATTTGTATCTAGGTAGATAGATATTGGTGCTTAGTAGTTCTTATTGTTGGAAAAAATTTGTTTTCTATGCTGCGAACCCAAAAGTGGTATCAGAGCCTGATCTATACATAGATGCTTTGCACGGGTAGAACAGTGATACCTTCGATCTGGATTACGGATGTAGTATAGCTTCTTTTTCCCTAGTAGACCTAGGTTATCGAGTCCTCGGGAAGCGAATGCATAGTGAAGTTACTTTAACGGACCTTCGGGAGTTTTAGAATTCCTTTTGTGTTTTCATCGGACCAGTAGCTTGCGTGTTTTAGTTGTTGTTGATGATGGAGAGAGAGGGCCTAGGGCGTTCGGTTTCACCTGTAGTTGTGCAAAACATCTGATGGAAATAAAAGATAGAAATAAAGTATGTGTGTACTTGTTAGAGAAAGATAAATTATATGTGGGTAGTGCATCCATAATTGCTATTGCCTCCGCAATCGCTTATAAAAATAACCTACTAGTCTCATCCATAGAAGAAAGAGAACTAATGATATGCATAGTGATGTCACCGTTAATCCCAAGCAAATCCCTCACATACAGCCGTACTACCCCTTCTGTCACTGGGTTCCCATCCTACAGATCAGTCATCACTCATACTCCCTATACCTAGCTCAACCCTCGGGGTCTTGGGTACCTAACAAGTCCATGGGTTGAGGAAAGAGAGGATACAATAATCATCATGTCATACAAACTAATACACAATCCCATCTATGATAATTCACATGCACAATTGCTACATGGCTAGGCCGAATCCCTTAGCCCAAAGATAATTACTCACACATAGAGATGAGATCAACAATCGCAAACATTGTAATAAAAATCATAAGGTTGATAGCAATAGTCTTACAATGTCGCCAATTGGAGAAGGGATCTACTATTACAAGTGATGGGATATGGCTATGGAGATGGAGAAGGGTTTGGAGATCTGGAGGCGACTGGTGATCTGTGGCAGAGACTTCTGGATGGTGCGAACTTTGTTTTCTCGTCGCCCAAGGATTCTATATATAGGGGTCCCTCCATGAAAGTTGTCCTGTTTGACCTAACGGTGGCGGTGCCAACTATACGACCGGAGCTATACGGTTGGAATTTTTGCTCTAGCCGTATAGTTGGTTGTTAAAGCGTCTGCTTCTGATGTAAGGCTCCTGGTTTCTTCTGGTAGTTGGAAATCTTGTATCTTTGACTTTAATGTAGTGATTCCCTCCTTTAAACGACATTATTTATGCAGGAAAAATACAAAAAGAAAGGATTGCATACCCCTCTGAATATTAGCATTAGTGGCAGGGTTTAGAGAGATATTTCATCAGGAATATGATTAATATCTCGTTTAAATGTGGACGTTAGATGGCTATATTTCATAGCCATCAACCTCCTCAAGCTTAAACTTGATCGTCCCGAGCAAGGAAACCAAAATCAAAAAGGAACTCAGCATTTAAACTAAAATAACGAGATGGTGATCTTACTTATGATTATTAGTCTCATATTTCTTCCACTTTATAAATCTGAAAAACTTCAGCATAGATAGAGTAATGGCAAGCATATCATACGGGTTTCATGCATCCTTATAGTGCAGCAAAATTATTATAAGCATGGTTGATTCAAATGAGTAAACTTTATTCCATGTCAAGTAATCAATTCATAGGCTTGCCTTTGAACAGTAAAGTATAATCATGTAAATTAAGAGTGTGAGAGTTGTCATGAAAAGCATATATACTAGAGTGTCCAAAATCTCCCACATCAATAAATCAAGACTTTTCAAGCACTACTTTTCTATTCATTGTCCTTCAAGAATTTCAGTTTTTAAGTAATTGAGAGCATGACAAAAAAATTATTTAGTTTATCGGGTTGTGATGGACACTCGTGGCATCACTAAGGTTTTTGTTCTTTTTCATAATGATTTCTCATAATAGCCAGAGGAGTGATTCCATCATGATTACAGCTACCTGGGAGTGCCAAGAATCTTACCCACTATAGCATTGCTGCTACAAGTGTTTCATCAACTCATAGCCGAAATCTAGAAGTTTCCTCCATGAAGATCGTTCGTAGGCTAGCGGAGTTGTCGGCATCCCATGAAGTTTGACACGCATAAAGCTATATCATTCTTATGATTAACAAGTAAAACTTTGGCATGCTCACAAAAACCACTAAACATTAATTCAATCGAACAAATCCTTTCAAAGAGAGCTATCAAGCTAATCAATATTTTCAGTGGTGTTGAGTATCTCTGGAAATAAGCCTTCAAGACTAAGCACTACAACACACAAACCTTCAATTGTGAGACTTTTTCTTATTACAATTGCTTAGCATTTTTAGGCAAGACTTGGTTAATTACGAGAGCTGGAACAAAACATACCCAATTAAATACCCATGCAAACGAAAATCTTATGATGATACAAGGACTCACTCCACCAATATAATATCTCAACATTTACTACTAACTATCATGGGTCCCTCAAACTTCAAAAGTGGGGAGTCATAAGGCATACCTCTCATGTTTGGTTCCACTTCTCTCTTTCTTTTTTATTTGTTTCTTGAAAACGCGAAGTCGACCACTCTCCTGCAAATATATGAAGACCTCGAGGCGGAAAGAAAAGGAAGAGGGAGAATAAGGAAAAATGGAGAAATATTTTTGTGATTTTTTAATAGAGGAAAATTAAAGAATAAAAAATTGGCGGCAAAGTTCGTCTAGAAAATTTCGAAAGCAAAATAGAAAGAACTAAAGATGAAGTGTTGGGGAAACCAACACGAGTGCTTATAAACTCAAATAAAAACACAACCTCTAAATAAAAGAAAATAAACACCAAATAAAGATACATGAGGAAACTCTCCCAAGCTTAGGCTTTTGCAAGCCCTTCAAATCATTGTGGTGGTGGGAAAAAGTCGTTACTCCAGTTCGTGCATTGAGTTGAGAGGTTACTTGTTGATTCTTGGAGGTTCAAAGAGAGGTTGTGCATGCTCTCCACAGTTCCTCCAAGTCCTTGGAAATCTTGGTATGTGGCGAACCGGGATTGTGGCTGCTCCTCTTGATAAGGAACTTCTTGCTCCTCTTCTTGCTCCTCGTCCTCTTTAGGAATCTCTTCCTCGGGCTGGTGTTGCTCAACCTGCGAATCATATAGCAAACGTCCTTCCTCGATAGAGAAAAGACCATTAGGCATAGGAGTGGGGTAGATACACCCAGCTCTAGCAATATGAAGGTAATAAGCACCACCTCTCCTAGTTAGCATTCCATAGGCTCTCAAGGTGGAGAAACCAACACGTGTCTCACCTAGTACCGGTTGCAACTCACCTAGGTCGAGGCCTAGGGCAGTGGCAAGCATGGTGATAACGCCTCCTCCTGTGATTGTCCCTTGGCTTTGGGAGGCTTGGTTCTCCAGGTAGCGCACAAGGATGGCACCCAAGTTGAGTGACAAGCTGCAGTTGATGTAAGCAGCCTTTGCGAGGACTAGGATGTCCTCCTCGTTGAGTCTCGTGAACTCATTATGTGCCTGCAAAGTGTTAGCAATAACATAGAACAAATAGAGAATTGCAGGATGTTGAATATTTTTCCCCTTGTTCACTCTACTAGTGAAACTCATTCCATTATAGTATTGATCGGGGGAAGGACTTAAGCCAGTAAAGGATGCGCGTAAAGCATGAATATCATTTTTTGGCAAATTAAAACATGCGCACCATTCATCTAATGTTAAAGTGTAGTTGTTGTTCAATAGATGAAAAGAAATAGTATCCTCTCCTTGCCATTATTTAATGGTGGTATGCAATGAACTAAGGAATTTAATGGTTAAGTAGTGATAAGTAGGTACATCATTGTACACAAAGTTTTGCAGGCCAGCTCTATTGCAAAGTAAATTGAAGTCATCAGCAATACTGAGTTGGTTCAATATGATGGGGCAAGCGCACTTGGTGGCCTTCACTTCGCGGTTCTTGATCATGTTGATGCGATCACGATGGGCCTCATCCCTGAACCGTATCCCCATGCATTACTGAGCGGTAGCTCGAGAAGTGCTAGCGGTGGCACGAGCACGAGTTTGGCTCCTTGTGTTCATCATCTAAAACATTGAAGAAAGGCAAAATAAAACTTTTTGATCCAACAACAGTAAGTGTATCATATTCCTCATCATAGCACACTAAAGAATTCTCCTTAAAATAATAATAATCTAGGCAAGAAAATCATGGCAATTGGTTCATAGTAGGTCTCATCCTAGATTGATAATGACAATAGATCGAAGTTGAATTTGCAAAAAGTAATTGGAGGATCGGAGGAGAAACATACCGTAGATCACTTGTGTGCGAGGAAATCGAACGAAAGATGGAGGTCCCTTGAGGTTTTGAGAGAGTTTGGAGGTAGAAGAAAGAAAAAGGATTGAAGTTTTGGAGTTGGGAGTACCTTCTCGTGCGATTTTGTGGTCGGACGCAACTATACGGGCGGAACTATACGGTCGGAACAATGTGTTCTGGCCGTATAGTTGGCCTTTTGTCAAAAATTTAGGTTTTCTTCCTGGCGGCGCAGCTATACGGACGCAGCTATATGGGCGGAACAAAATGTTTCGGCCGTATAGTTGGTCATTAAACTATCTGTCTTTGCAAAGGCATCGATATCTATACGACCAGAACTATACGGACTGAATTTTTATTCCCGCCGTATAGTTAGTCATTAAACTCTCAGAACATATGAAAAGAAATTGTACGGAGGCATTGATATCTATACGACCGGAGCTATACGGCCAGAATTTTTATTCCCACCATATAGTTGGTCGTTAAACTCTCAGTACATATTGCAGAATAATTTTCGATGGCAAAGATATCTATACGATCGGAGCTATACGGCCGGAATTTTATTCCCGCAGTATAGTGGGTTGTTAAACTCTCTGTGTGCATCATAAATTTTCCGTTTCTTCATAACCTATTTCTTTTGCTGTAAATTAGTGATATACCTTGTTTTTGACAGAAAATTTTACAGTAAATATTGTCGACCAACAATAGCATGAATAAAGCAGAATTTCAAGTACTACGGAACTTCTTCTCCTCGAATGGAGTGTTATAGCACTCTTTATTAAACAAAAACTTAAACTAAAACTAAAAAATTAACTCAAACCTTTATTTCACATGGATTGCCTCCCATGGAGCGCTCTTTTATGGTTAATAGCTTGACCTTGATGATACTCGCTTGGGCCAGATGAGTGGAACACTCACTCTAAAGTAATTGTCCTTCAAAGTGATGGCCTCCTTTTCGTCATGCTTGGCTTTCTTCTTTCTGGGGAAATGAATAACAAAAGGATCCCGTGAAGGTAATTGCAGCTTCACGTTCCCTTCATGCAGATTAATCAAAGCCTTAATAGTTCTTAAAAAAGGACGGCCTAATATAATAGGAGCAGTAGGATCTTTAGGCATGTCAATAATAAAGAAATCAATAAGAGCGGGACAACCTTTAATGTATACTAAAGTGTTCTCCTTAATTTCTATAGCCTGTTTGTAGGTAGAATCTGCTAGATGCAATTTTACCTCAGTAATTTCAAAGGAGCCAAGATTTAAATTGTTAAAAAGACTCTTTGGAATTGTCGAGATGCTTGCACCTAGATCACAACGTGTAGCTATCTCATTGGTTCTAATTTTAATCTTCATAGTAGGCTCAAATATGTCTTCTAGTTTGACAGGTAACTTTTCAGCAATTTGCTTGTATTCTTCTTCAAGATCACGTACCTTTATTGCTACTTGATTGACAAAATGTTGGTACATAGCTTCCTCACTAACTTCACTCACCGGAATCTTGATGTTGATCCTTTTTACGAGATCTTCAATGGTGTAGCTTGGTGAAGGATCATTACTATAGTCAAGTTCTTCAGGCTCCTCCCTTTGGATCCTCATCATTTTGAGTTCCTCAACCGGACTGGGCTTAGCTTTACCTACAAATTTAGCTAGAATGAGAGTTTGGCTCTCCGTTATCTTACCTAGTTGTGCCTCAATGATCCTTGTTCTTTCTTGAAGGGCCTGTAAATCATTTCTCAAACTAACAGCTTGGTTAGATAATTTACCAAGCATAGCATCATGGTTCTCCGTAATTTTAACTAGAATATTATTTTGTTTGTTTTCTGAGTCTACCAAAGACTTCAGTGTTTCTTGGAGACTACCATTACTACTTCCCATATTATTATTAGAGTTACCTGCAGGACTAGCATAGTGTTTCTGAAAGTTAGGATTATAACTCTTCTTCCAAGCAGGATTATAATCATTACGAGCTACGAAGTCTATTTCTTCAATATTTTCGGGAGTGGCTCTTACCTGAATTTCCTTGCCTTTTACGGCTAGTATGAGCTCATCCAACTTAGCATTGAGATCTTCGTTCTCTTGTGGTGAGACAGAGTTCACCTTCTTCTTATTTGATCTTTCTACATGCCATTGGGCATGGTTGTCTTGCATATTGTCTAGCAGCTGCTTTGCTTCGGTAATATGTTTACCCATAAATGTTCCTCCAGTTGCAGTATCAAGCATAGCCTTAGATACAGGATTAAGATCATTGTAAAATAAATGGAGGATTAACCAATCTTCCATCCCATGACTAGGACAATTTCTTGGGCATTCTTTCATCCTCTCCCATGCAAGTGCTAGTGACTCATGCTCTTCCTGTCTAAATCCAGTACTATTAGATCAAAGTTGCTTAGTCTTTGGAGGTGGGAAAAAATTATTCATAAATAAATAAGTACATCCCACCGATGATGTAATAGTATTTTTAGGCAAAGATAGCAACCATTCTTTAGCTCTCCCTCTCAGAGAGAAAGGAAATAGACGCAATTTGACCGCATCAGGGTCAACGTATTTTATACGCATCATATCACATATTTCAGTGAAAGTATTCAAGTGCATACCTGTGTCTTCAACAGCAGAGCCTCCAAATTGGTTCTGTTGAACCAAACTTAAGTAATGGGGCTTAATTTCATAGTCATTAGCAGCTATTGCTGGCTGAGTTATAGGAGTATGCAAATAATCATTATTAGGAGTAGCAAACTCCCCAAGCTTCTTTTCAGCCATACTTCCTATACTTTTGGGTTTTATTAGATAAAAAATTATAACGGTAAAAGCAAGAACTTAAAGACTAACTAATTTTTTTGGTTTATAAAATAAATACTAAAATCAAACTAACAAAAGGTAGCTATTTCTTCCTCGACAACCTGCACCAGAAAAAGCGTTGATACCTTCGATTTGGATTACAGATGTAGTATAGCTTCTTTTTACCTAGTAGACCTAGGTTATCGAATCCTCGGGAAGCGAATGTGTAGTGAAGTTACTTTAATGGACCTTCGGGAGTTTTAGAATTCCTTTTGTTTTCACCGGACCAGTAGCTTGCGTCTTTTTGTTGTTGTCGATGATGGAGAGAGAGGGCCTAGGGCGTTCGGTTTCACCTGTAGCTGTGCAAAACATCTGATGGAAATAAAAGATAGAAATAAAGTATGCGTGTACTTGTTAGAGCAAGATAAATTATATGTGGGTAGTGCATCCATAATTGCTATTGCCTCCACAACCGCTTATAGCAATAACCTACTAGTCTCATCCATAGAAGAAAGAGAACTAATGATATGCATAGTGATGTCACCGTTAATCAGAAGCAAATCCATCACATACAACCGTACTACCCCTTCTGTCACTGGGGTTCCCAGCCTGCAGATCAGTCATCACTCATACTCCCTAGACTTGGCTCAACCCTCGGGGTCTTGGGTACCTGACAAGTCCTTGGATTGAGGCAAGAGATGATACAATAATCATCATGTCATACAAACTAAGACACGATCCCATCTATGATAATTCACATGCACAATTGCTACATGGCTAGGCCAAAGCCCTTAGCCCAAGGAGAATTACTCACACATAGAGATGAGATCAACAATCGCAAACATTGTAATAAAAATCATAAGGTAGATAGAAATAGTCTTACAATGTCACCAGTCGGAGAAGAGATCTACTATTACAAGTGGTGGAATATGACTATGGACATGGAGAAGGGTTTGGATATCTCGAGGCGGCTGGTGATCTGTGGCAGAGACTTATGGATGGTGCGAACTATGTTTTCTCGTCGCTCGAGGCTTCTTTATATAGGGGTCCCTTCACGAAAGTTGTTTTGTTTGACCTAACGGTGGCAGCACCAACTATACGACCAGAGCTAGACGGTCGAAATTTTTGCTCTGGCAGTATAGTTGGTCGTTAAAGCATCTACCTCTGATGTAAGGCTCCTGGTTTCTTCTGGTAGTTGGAAATCTCGTATCTTTGACTTTAATGTAGTGATTCCCTCCTTTAAACGACATTATATGTGCAGGAAAAATACAAAAAGAAAGGATTGCATACCCCTCAGAATATTAGCATTAATGGCAGGTTTCAGAGAGATATTTCATCAAGAATATGATTTATATCCAGTTTAAATGTGGACATTAGATGGCTATATTTCAGAGCCATCAAACACATAAGAGTATGTGGGCGATGATGATCATGTTATTGCATGTTATATGTATTTTGGATATTGGTGGCATAGTGGGATGAAGCGGCCCAGACTAACTTTACATGTCCTCGAACGTGAGACCTGTTCCACGCTTGACATGCAACTAGTTTTTCATAAGTGGCTAGTGGGTGTCTGTCTCTCCTACTATAGTCAATATCTGATTTTCAACGAGTTGCTAATAATTTGGTATCATCGTTCTGGTTCCATGTTTGTAGGTAAGACCGGTTCTATCTTGAAAGCCCTAAGCGATATAAAACTTGCAATTGATAAATTAGAAGCATCTAGTTTAGATTGTTGTTGGGCTAGTGTCATGATATGGTAATGTTATAATTTGAAGTATGGTTGATACTCTTGGAAATTATAGCATACCCAACATGTAAGTTCCATAGACCTTGACCTTACACATAAAGGAATGATAAAGATCATACCATGATGCACATGATAGTGATCAAGTGCAATAACCATATCATTTCACTTTATGCATATGATGTTTGTTTGCATCTTATATTGCTTGTATGGCATTTTAGTAGCATTATAAGTTGATGCCTCATTTAGATATCAAGATAAAATGTGTTCTCCCTTAAGTATGCACCGTTAAGAAAGTTCGTCGTTTCGAGACACCACATGATGATAGGGTGTGATAGACTCTATGTTTGCATACAACGGGTGTAAGACAGTTTTACACACGTGAATACTAAGGTTCTTACTTGGTGATCCTAGCATGTACATACATGGCCTCAGAACACGGACCAAAAGGTTAAGCATGAGTCATATGGTTGATATGATGCCCATATAGATGCTGGCCTTTGAAGCTACACCGACTCACGTGATGACCGGACTTGGTGTAGTGGATCTGGTTCATGTCATCACCAAAAAGACACAATGGATGTTGTTTTTGAGTGGGAGTTCATTCGTAATTTGGATTAGGTGAAGTCAATCTATCATAAACTTAGTCTAAATAAACTTTACAAATTCTATTGTAGATGGCACCACCTGCTTTTAATTTCAATGTGTTCATGGAGAAAGAGACACTTGCAATGAATGGTAGCAACTCTACCAACTAGGCCCTGAATTTGGGCATTCTCCTCACTACTGCACAAAAGCAATATGTGCTAGAAGCGCTGCTAGGCCCCCCAGCAGCTCCTGATGCCTCTAACGAGGAAAATAATGTCTACTTGACTCGGTAGGAGGACCACAATATGGTTCATTGCGGCATACTGTATGGGCTAGAACCGGAACTTCGAAAGAGTTTTACGAATGGCAATGCCTTTGATACTATGGGTGAATTCAAATTGATTTTCGATACCCATGCTGCCGTACAGAGTTATGATGCTTCTGAAAAGTTCTTTAGCTGCATGATGGAGGAGAACAACTCCGTTAGTGAGCATATACTCAAAATGTCTAGGTACGCTGATAAGCTTGTGTCCTTGGAAATAACAATTCCCATTGACTTAGGCATATATCGTGTTCTCCAATCTCTGCCACCTAGCTACAAGAGCTTCATGATGAACTATAACATGTAGGGCATGAAGAAGTCTCTCCCTGAGCTTCTGTCTATGCTTAAGACTGTTGAAGTGAAGATTAGGAAAGACATCAAGTGTTGATGATCAATAAGACCACCGGTTTCAAGAAATACAAGAAGGGTAAACAGAAGGGTGATGATCGGATTCAACACGTCGATCTCGTTGGGAACCCCAAGAGGAAGGTATGATGAGCACAACAACAAATTTTCGCTCAGTTATGAAACCAAGGTTATCGAACCAGTAGGAGCAAGGAAACACCTCCAAGGTGTTGTTTCCAAATTGGAATCCTGCACAACACAACAACAGAACTTTGCCCCCAACTTACAGTGAGGTTGTCAATCTCACAGGTTTTGCTGAAAACAAAGAATTAAACGTATTGTGTGGAAGATAGTAATTGCTTGCAGAAAGTAAACAGAAAATAGTAAATAGTAGATTGTAGATTGATGGCAAAAGAATGGACCGGGGTCCATAGTTCACTAGAGGTGATTCTCCTTAAGATAGATGACATGTTGGGTGAACAAATTACAACGGGGCAATTGAGAAACACCGAGAAAGCATACATGCATATACTAATCATCTTGACTCCTATGAGATTTGATTGGGCATTACAACATTATACATAGACCATAATCCAACTGCATCTATGACTAATAATCCACCTTCAGGTTATCATCTGAACCCCCTCCAGTATTAAGTTGCAAGCAACAGATAATTGCATTAAGAAAAGTGTGTAAGTAAACAATACGTTTGTTCTATGAATAAAGGATTGTTGTTTTCTCCCTAGTAGCAACAGTACATCTAGTACCTTAGAGATTTCTGTCACTTCCCCAGATTCCTAGAGGCATGAACCCACTGTCGAGCATAAATACTCCCTCTTGGAGTTGCTAGCATCTACTCGGCCAAGATAGCTACTAACAACGGAAATCATGCAAGATCACAAATAACAAAGACATGATAGAATTAATAAGCAATCTGAAATAGCATCTCAATATCCATCGGATCCCCGCAAACACAACATGTATGATTACAAGTAGATGATTTTGATCATGAACGGAGCTCACAAGATCTAGACATGGTAGCACAAAGGAGAAGAACAAACCATCTAGCTACTACATGGACCCGTAGTCCAGGGATGAACTACTCACGCATCACACCAGAGCCAGTCATGGTGATGAAGAAGGCCTCCAGGGTGATCTCTCCCCTCCGGCAGGGTGCCGAGAAGAGCTTTAGATCCCTCCCGATCTAGGGATGGAGATGGCTGCGGCTACAGACTCTTTCGTGGAATTTTGATCAAGTACTTAGGGTTTTCGTCCCGGAGGCAATATATAGGCGAAGGGGCAATGTCGGTGGAGTACCAGGGGGCCCACACCCCCTGGTGGCGTGGCTAGGGCTAGTCGCGCCACCACCAGGTGTGGCCTCCCTGGATCCCCTCTTCGTCTCCCCTCTGGACTCTGTATTCCTTCTGGTGAAATATTGACTTGGGCTTTTGTCCGGTCCAATTCTGAGAATATTTCCTTACTAGCTTTTCTGAAACCAAAAACAGCAGAAACCAGGCAACTGGCACTGTGGCATCTTGTTAATAGGTTAGTTCCAGAAAATGTGTAAAAATACTCCAAAGTGTGGACAAAACACAAGAAAGTAGATATAAAACAAGCATGGAACATCAAAAATTATAGATACATTTGCAACGTATCAACATCCCCAAACTTAACTCCTGCTCGTCCTCTAGTAGGTAAGTAATAAAAAGAAAGAATAATTTTTGAGGCGACATGCACCATCATAATCTTGATCAAAATATTTGTAAAACATTGATAGCTGGGATCATAGTACTTTAACATAGCATGAAAGATATAGTTCTAACAATAAGACATAGCAATTATGTTGTAACATGAAAAGGCACAAACGAAAGATTCATGAATAACTATGCTTTGAAATACGTTTGTTTGTTTCACATATAGAAAACATAATGAGAATGGTATTTAGCTTGTCCCTCATAGTGTAGCAAAACATAAATGCATAGGACACCTTCAAAGTTCATTAGGGTGACTAGATACAAATAATTTAAGGACAAGCAATATCAAAGTTATGAATCAATCAACAAGTCTTGGGACAATGCACATTAAACTAAGAATGGCCACTATGCTCTCTCAATAGGTGCATAAAGATAGAAGATGGAGACTCAACATAAAAGTAAAAGAAAGACCTTCATAGAAGGAAGCAGGGATTCAAGTCTCATAAAGAGCTTCCAAAAATTATGGTACTTATTAGCCTTCAGCTCTCATTGCCCCTATCATAAGCATATTGAGTTGATTAAGGTTAGAGTGAACAAAATATGGAGTATATGCTTGACAAAGTATAAGTTGGCAATCTCATGTCCCTTGAATACGAGGGCCGCTCCTCATTCTACTCAAGTTTAGTTACCGGTAAGTTCTTGTCATAGTAAGTACATGTGTATCATAGAGAACCGCCAACGGGGTACCCCTTGCACATGATAGAGGAGCTATCCCATAATCAAAATGACAAGGCAAGCAGACAATGAACATCTCAGCTATCTTCTTATTTACCATGGGAAAATGGTGCTTTTTTCTTTCTTTCCTCTTTTCTCATCTTTTTTTTCTTTTTTTTCTCAATCTCTATCTCTTTTTTTATAAGAAGAATGCTTCATAGATTGCTCACTATGGTGATGATGCAAGTTTCCACCATGATTAGGCATGGATTAGGCTAGCGGCCAGGTGTTTCTCTAACACACATACATAAATCCATGGACTTACAAGCTCCCCTTTCATTTCACACCGACAACATCCATAAACAAAAGAGCATGATATCAACTGGGTACAATGTACAAGTGCAATGTTGAAAGCGTTCCCCATGACAGCATGGTTCTGCTAATCCCAACATATAAGTGCAAGCATATACAACATAGATGACACAATGGTTCAAGTTTATTAGGGGCAAGAAAAGTAAAGTGTGCCATCAAGTTCGTGAGAGCTTTAATCACTAATTTTCACATAACAAGTTTAATTCGGAAGGTAGATAAAAACATGAATATACTTGGAATAGAAAATGCTAATAGGTAGGTATGGTGGACTCTTTGGAATAACTTGGTTTAATTTGGAGTTGGATGCATGAGTGGAACACATACTTGGTATGGGGGCTAGCAAAAGACTAGGAGCGACCAATAAGAGAGCAATAATGGCCATAATCATGCAAAGCGACAAAACATTGTTAATTAAAGCATAAAGTGATATTACAAGTCGAAAACTAAATGATCATAGAGGCTATGGTGACTTGGTGTAGTATTAACATGGTGTGAGCATGCGCCAAGTCAACCCAAATAAAGCATTTAAAGGAGAATACCACGATATTATGCTTTTAATATGCTAAAACAACGCATGATTCTTTCAAGGCACATTAAGCAATATCAATTGGTTGTAACAAGTCATGCTACTCACTAAGCATAAAGCCAAAACAATATCAAGCATGACATGATAAAGCCTAGGCCACAGTCAAAAACAAGCTCCTTTTATACCACTTAAGCATGAACTTTCCTACTCTTTTCCAATGCAAATCAACTTTATTTGAAAACTAATGCATGAATGAGGGGGTCCAACCAATTTAGTCAAGCAAACTAAGCAAATGAAAATTAAAAACAAAAATGAAGACGCTCCAAGAACAACACAATTGTCCATGAAACAATAAAAATGAAGTGTTTGGAAGAAACCTGAAATTTTTATTAATGAAGAGGGGGATCCTTGGGCATCCCCAAGCTTTGACGCTTGTACTTCTTGAATATTTCTCGGGGTGATACGGGTGGCATCCCCAAGCTTGAGCTTTTGTCCATACTTCATCTTATCACATTACTCTTCCCTACACTTTAAAATTTCCTTCATACAAAACTTCACACAATCTTCATTAGCAACATTAGTAAACTCAAGATAATAAGTCTTTTTGGTTCAGTTCCAACACAAATAAAAATTCCATTAAGATAAAAGCTACTGCAGCACTTCCTTTAAAAAGTTCAAATGATCAAAGAGAACTCAAAGAGAAAGAGATTAAGAGGCAAATGCAAATAATGGCAGAAATCTGTCAAAACAGACCAGCAGGTAAAAAACAATTTTTTCGAAGACCTTCTATTGGTCAAATAGAAAAGGGCTGAACTAACGAAAGTTTGATAACAACCTAGGGCAGAAGCACAAAAAATTACAGCTCAAACAGACGTACAGAGATTTTCACGAATTTTTTACAGCGAAGCACAAAAATCTGTTTCGGGACAGCAACTTTCCCAAGCATTACTTCTCTCTCATTAGAGGTTACTCTTGGCACAAAAACCACACAAAAATGATAAGGAGAGGTTATTACTGAAGCATTAACTTCCAAGACTCAACAAAAGATTCCTAATGAAATTTGGGTTATCTCCCAATAAGTGCTTTTGTTTAACGCCTTTGAGCTAGGCATAAGAGGCAAGAAAAGAATCAAGTATTCTCAAATGAAGAAGCATTAAAACCAAATTTCTTTCCCTTACCTCTCTTACTTTTATTCTTATCCTTGGGGAACGTATGATTGTTTGGTGGAGAAGTAAAGTGCATGATGCCCTTTTCCACATCTATTATTGCTCCAAGGAGTTTAAGTAGGGATCTTCCAAGTGTAATTTGTCCTTACCTACACATTCAATAACAAGATAATCAGTAGACACCACTTCCCCTAAAATCTTTGTAAACACTCCTTCAACTATTCCAATGGGTAATATTGTGGCATTATTAGTAAGAGATATTTCTTCCCCCCCTTCACAAAGCCCCCAAAGATTCAAAGATTCATAGATATCTTTAGGCATAAGGCATAATTCAGACATGATATCACAACGAGCATAAAAAGTTTCATTATTTATAACAACTTTTACTGTAGGAAGCCATTTTGAGGGTTCAGAATTTATTGGAACATACTCATGATGCTCTCTAAGCATGTTATAGCAATCTTTTAAACGAGTTGTGTTGGCTTCAATAGTGTTTAATCTAGCAAATATGTTTATGAAGGAGGAATCAGATTTGCTAGGCAAGTTATATGTTAAGACCAACTTTTTTATGGCATAAAAGGCTTCATCCTCAATGCATTGGAGGAAATCTCCTCCTACTATAGCATCCAAAGCATATCTATACCATAGAACAATCCCAAAGTAAAAACTGCTAAGAAACAAGCTTAGAGTCATTTTAGGTTAAATTTTTGCATGTAAATCAGAGATTCTAGACCAAGCTTCTTTGAAACTCTCATCAATTCCTTGTTTGAAAGTAAAAATCATTTCCTCAGGTGACATAGTGATTGGAGCAATGCTAGACATAATAGCAACAAGAAATAGAAACTAATTTTTGGTTGTGTTTTTGAGAAAGAAAGCAAACTAGTATAACTATTTTTTTGTGTGTTTTTGATAAAGAAACAAGAAAAAAAAGCAGAAATAAACTAAGCAAAACAAATAAAACAAAGCAAAGAGATTGGTTATGAGGGACTCCCCTTGATAAGATGTCCTTGACTCCCCGGCAACGGGGCCAGAAAAAGCCTTGATGATCGGACTCAACATGTCGATCTCGTTGGGGAACCCCAAGAGGAAGGTATGATGAGCACAGCAGCAAGTTTTCCCTCAGTTATGAAACCAAGGTTATCGGACTAGTAGGATCAAGGAAACACCTCCAAGGTGTTGTTTCCAACTTGGAATCCCGCACAACACAACCATAGAACTTTGCCCCCAACTTAAAGTGAGGTTGTCAATCTCACCGGTTTTGCTAGAAACAAAGGATTAAATGTATTGTGTGGAAGATAGTAATTGCTTGCAGAAATTAAATAGAAAACAGTAAATAGTAGATTGTAGATTGATGGTAAAAGAATGGACCGGGGTCCATAATTCACTAGAGGTGATTCACCTTAAGATAGATGACATGTTGGGTGAACAAATTACAATGGGGCAATCGAGAAACACCGAGAAAGCATACATGCATATACTAATCATCTTGAATCCTATGAGATTTGATTGGGCATTACAACATTATACATAGACCATAATCCAACTGCATCTATGACTAATAATACACCTTTAGGTTATCATACGAACCCCCTCTAGTATTAAGTTGCAAGCAACAGATAATTGCATTAAGAAAAGTGTGTAAAGTAAACAATATGATTGTTCTATGAACAAAGGATTGTTGTTTTCTCCCTAGTACAAACAACACATCTAGTACCTTAGAGATTTCTGTCACTTCCCCAGATTCCTAGAGGCATGAACCCACTATCGAGCATAAATACTCCCTCTTGGAGTTGCTAGCATCTACTCGGCCAAGATAGGTACTAACAACGGAAAGCATGTAAGATCACAAATAACAAAGACGTGATAGAATCAATAATCAATCTGAAATAGCATCTCAATATCCATCGGATCCCCGCAAACACAACATGTATGATTATAAGTAGACAATCTTGATCATGAACGGAGCTCACAAGATCTAGACATGGTAGCACAAAGGAGAAGAACCAGCCATATAGCTACTACATGGACCCGTAGTCCAGGGATGAACTACTCACGCATCACACCGGAGGCAGTCATGGTGATGAAGGAGGCCTCCAGGGTGATCTCTCCCCTCCGACAGGGTGCCGGGGAGAGCTTCAGATCCCTCCTGATCTAGGGATGGAGATGACGGTGCCTACAGACTCTTTTGTGGAATTTTGATCGGGTACTTAGGGTTTTCGTCCCAGTGGAAATATATAGGCGAAGGGGCAAGGTCGGTGGAGTACTAGGGGGCCCACACCCCTGGTGGTGCGGCTAGGGCTGGCCACGCGACCAGGTGTGGCCGCCCTGGCTCCCCTCTTTGTCTCCCCTCCGGGCTCCGTATTCCTTCTGGTGAAATATTGACTTGGGCTTTTGTCCAGTCCAATTCGAGAATATTTCCTTACTAGCTTTTCTGAATCCAAAAACAACAGAAAATAGGCAACTGGCACCATGGCATCTTATTAATAGGTTAGTTCCAGGAAATGTGTAAAAATACTCCAAAGTGTGGACAAAACATAAGAAAGTACATATAAAACAAGCATGGAACATCAAAAATTATAGATATGTTTGCAACATATCAAAGGGAAAGAAGGATGGCAAATCTATTGATGCGCTTGAAAAGAAATCCCGAGATAGCCCTAAGTCTGATACCGAGTGCTATTATTGTAAGGGGACTAGCCATTGGAAGCGCAACTGCCCCAAGTATTTGGCGGACAAGAAGGCTGGCAAGGCAAACAAAGGTATATGTGATATACATGTTATTGATGTGTACTTGACTAGTACTCGTAGTAGCACCTAGGTATTTGATACTGGATCGGTTGCTAATATATGTAACTCGAGTCAGGGGCTATAGAACAAGTGACGGCTAGCAAGGGATGATGTCATGATGCCTGTCGGCAATGGATCAAGAGTTGATGTGATCGCTGTTGGAACACTGCCTCTCCATCTATCGTCGGGACTAGTTATAAATCTAAATAATTGTTATTTAGTGACTGTGTTGATCATGAACATTGTATCTGGATCGTGTTTATTGCGAAGTGGTCATTCGTTTAAATTCAAAAACAATGGTTGTTCGATTTATATGAATAATATATTTTATGGTCATGCACCTATGATGAATGTTTTATTTCTGTTAAATCTTGATAGTAGTGTTACACATATTCACAATGTTGATGCTAAAAGGATTAAACTTGATAATGATATATCTGCATATATGTGGCACTGCCATCTAGGTCATATTGGCGTTAAACGCATGAAGAAGCTCCATTCTGATGGACTTTAAGAATGACTTGATTTTGAATCATTTGATACATGTGAGCCATGCCTTATTGACAAGATGACTAGAACCTCGTTTTTCGGTACAATGGAGCGGGCGACAGATTTATTGAAAATCATACATATTGATGTATGTGGTCCAATGAGTGTGTCAGCACGAGGTGGATATCGTTATTTTGTTACTTTCACAGATGATTTAAGTAGATACGGGTATATCTATTTGATGAAATACAAGTATCAAACCTTCGAAAAGTTCAAGGAATTTCCGAGTGAAGTAGAAAATCATCGTAATAGAAAGGTTAAATTTCTGCGGTCCGACGGTGGAGGTGAGTATCTAAGTTACGAGTTTAGCACACACATGACGGAGTGTGGAATAGTTTCACAACCCACGCCTTCTGGAACACCACATCGTAATGGTGTGTCGGAGCATCATAATCGTACCTTATTGGATATGGTTCGATCTATGATTTCTCTTACTGACTTGCCACTTTCATTTTGGGGTTATGCAACGGAAACTGCTGCATTCACTTTAAATCGGACACCGTCTAAATCTATTGAAAAGACATTGTATGAATTATGGTTTGGTAACAAACCTAAGCTGTTATTTATTAAAGTTTGGGGATGTGATGTTTATGTGAAGAAACTTCAGCCTGATAAACTCGAACCCAAAGCGGAAAAATGCGCCTTCATAGGATACCCTAAGGATACAATTGGGTATTCCTTCTATCATATATCCGAGGGAAAGGTTTTTGTTACCAAGAATGGATCCTTTCTAGAGCAGGAGTTTCTCGTGAAAGGTCTGAGTAGTCGGAAGGTATAACTCGTATAGGTTATTGAACCTTCCCTTCACGAGACGGCCAGTGGCACAGCACCGGAAATAGTTCCATAGTTTTCTTCACCGAATGAAGAAAGAACTAATGATAATTATCATGAAACTCCGAAGGATGACACTACCGAACCTTGCAAGTCAAGCAGGACACGTGCAGCTCCTGAACTGTATGAAAATCCTATCGTGAATTTCATGGTAGATGGAATTGATGACCCTATGACATATGAAGAAGCGATGATGAGCCCGGATTCCAGCAAATGGCTATAAGCCATGAAATTCAAGATGGGATCCATGTACGAAAACCAGGTTTGGACCTTGGTGGACTTACCTCACGACCGAAAGGCCGTTGAGAATAAATGGATTTTCAAGAAGAAAACGGATGCTGATGGTAATGTGACCATCTATAAAGCTCGACTTGTCACAAAGGGGTTTCGACAAATTCAAGGAGTTGATTGTGATGAGACTTTCTCTCCCATAGCGATGTTAAAGTCGGTTAGGATTATGTTAGCAATTGCTGCATATTTTGATTATGAAATATGGCAGCTGGATGTCAAAACCACGTTCCTCAATGGTAACATTAAAGAAGAGTTGTATATGATACAACCTAAGGGTTTTGTCGATCCTAAGGATGCTAATACGGTTTTCAATCTTCAACGGTCCATCTATGGACTAAAGCAAGCATCCCGGAGTTGGAATCTCTACTTTGATGACATGATCAAAGAGTTTTGATTCGTCCAAACTTATGGAGAGGCTTATATTTACTAGAAAGGGAGTGGGAGCAATGTGGCATTTCTAATATTATATTTGGATGACATATTATTGATTGAAAATGATATAGATCTTCTAAACAGTGTTAAAAGTTATCTAAACAGCAAATTTTCGATGAAGTACCTTGGTGAAGCATCATACATATTAGGCATAAAAATCTATAGAGATAGATCAAGACGCGTAATTAGGCTATCACAAAGTACATACCTTGATATTTAAAGAAGTTTAAAATGGATGGAAGTAAGAAAGGGTTCTTACCTATATTGCAAGGAAAGACATTGAGTAAGACTCAAAGTCTGGCTACGGCGGAAGAAAGAGAGATAATGGATAAGGTCCCCTATGCCTCAACCATAGTCTCTATAATGAATGCCATGCTATGTACAAGACCAGATGCACATGCTATTAGTTTGACTAGTAGGTACCAATATGATCCAGGTTCGGAATACTAGATAGCGGTCAAGAATATCCTTAAGTACTTAAGAGGAACTAAGGATATGTTTCTTGTGTACGGAGGTGAAGAAGAGTTGGTCGATAAATGTTATGTTGACGCTAGCTTTGACACAGATCCAAATGACTCTAAGTCTCAATCCGGATACGTATTTCTCATGAATGGAGCAACAGTTAGTTGGAGGATCTCCAAACAACCTGTGGTGGCGGGATTAACAATAGAGGCGGAATATATTGCTGCTTCAGAATCGACATAGGTAGCGGTTTGGATGAAGGAGTTCATAACTGAACTAGGTGTGGTTCCTAGTGCATTTGATCCAATGGTGATCTATTGTGACAACAATGGAGCCATAGCCAATGCCAAAGAACCAAGGTCTCACAAGAATTCCAAGTATATCAAGCGCCGATTTCACTCCATTCGCGAGCATGTCAGGGATGGAGATATAAAGATTTGTAAAGTACATACGGATCTGAATGTAGCGGATCCGTTGACTAAAGTTCTACCTAGGGTAAAACATTATCAACACCATAACTCCATGGGTGTTAGATTTATCACTATGTAAACTATATTATTGTCTCTAGTGCAAGTGGGAGACTGAAGGGAATATGCCCTGAGAGGCAATAATAAAGTTTTTATTATCGTATTCCAAGTATATGATATATGTTTATTTTCCATGCTATAATTCTATTAATTGGAAATGGTAATACATGTGTGTTTGATAAATATATGAAGTTCCTAGTAATGCCTCACATATAAACTAGCTCGTTGATTAACAAGATGATCAAGGTTTCCTAATCATAGACATTGAATGTTGTTTATAACGAGGTCACATCATTGGTGGAATGATGTGATGAACATTCATCCGAAGTTAGGAATATGTTCAAAGTCATTTTGTTTAAATTTATATAACATCATACGAAGTAATTCTAGTCCTTAGACCAAGAGATCATGTCAATCACTAACGCTTTTTTTAGGTGAAACAGTAGGGAAAGTCCCCACTGCAATTTTTATTATAAAGGTATGAGTATGTTACAATGAGAGATTACAGATGAGTCTACTGATCTGAGGAAGATCAGAAAAGGAGAAATAGAAAAAAAAAGGTCTACTCTATCTCTGATCTAAGTGTTGGCTAGGCCATGTTTCGAAATTCTCCTGGTATTTTCTTTTGATTCTGAATTGTACCCATCTCATCTCTTGATAAAAAATTGACTTCCATCTTTCTAATGTAGGTATCTTATCATTAAAAAAATTCTCATTTCTACAGATCCAGATACCCTAGGTAGTCAAGACAATGATTTCCATTTCAAAAGGCTGACTCATCTTGTTTTTGATGTCTAAAAAAGCCTCCAATCCTGATAAATTTGTTGTTCTGTCTATGCAAATATGATCCTAGCAGTTTTTGCAAATGATCATTCCCAGAATAAATGGTTAACTGATTCTTCCAAGTGGCAATTGAGAATTGCACAATTATAGTCAGGCAGAATAAACTGTTTCCATTTTAGAAGATTTCTTGTATTCAGTCTATCCAGAAGCAAAAGCCAAAAGAAGAATTTGTGTTTATTCTGACAAGAGGATGTCCAAAGCCAAGAGAAATGAGGTGGTGAAGGGGAATAACCAATCATGGAGGAGTAGGCCTTTTTCACTTCATATTTATCTGACCCCCAAATGTAATTCCAATTATCATGGAGATTCTCATGTATGGTTGGAAGGATCTCCTGGCATCTTTCTTCCATGATTAAAAACTCAGAGTAAGCTTGTTGGGAAAGAGGGAGGTGAAAATTATCCTCCAAGAATTCAGCCTGTAAAAATTCCTGTACACTGATATTTGATGACTTTGCACAGGACAGCAGATGTGGAATTTATTCATAAAGAATTCATCATGCCAAAGATCAGACCAAAAATAAGCAGTTTTCCCAGATTTCAGATTGCACTTAGCCATGGCCTTAAAATTATCAATTAATTTAATATGAGCTTTCCACCAGAATGATCTTTCCATGCTCAATCACTAACACTAGAAGAGTAACTTGATATAATCAAACATCACACCGTAATAGGTTGACTATAAAGGTGGGTTTAGATACTCCGAAGGTGTTATATAGAGGCTCATGGATCAAGAGTGGTATTTGTCCATCCCGATGATGGATAGGTATACTCTGGGCCCTCTCGGTGATATCACATTCAGATAGCTTGCAAGCAAGTGATGTGATCACTAGAATGTTATATCACGGGAACGAGAAAAGAGTGCATGTCTGTAATGAGATCAAACTAGGTATGGATATACTGATTATCAAATCTTGGACATGTAATATATCGCAAGACAAAGGGATTTAGTTACTAATGTTAAATATTCTCATGATCACAAAAGTCATCGTTGAATGTGTAGGAGTTAATACGGATCTCTAGGTCCCACTACTGACTATTGATTGGAGAAGGGAATCGATCATGTCTGCATTATTCGCTAACCGTATGGTGACACACTTAAGGGATACCGACACCATTTGGAGAAAATATGTTTCAGAAAAAAGAATTACAAAGCGCTGGAATTATTTCAATGGACACCAGAATTGTTTCGGGTGAAATTGTTGAAGTTGGTTCTGCATGTGATATTGAAATGTTGTAGGGGGTTTTATGTGAATGTTTGTTAATTAAAGTAATTAAAAAAATTCTGAATAAAATAAATAAAATATTTTTAATGAAATGAGAGTTTTCCTTAAATTTGGTGGAAATTTAATGGGGATGAGTGGAATTTTGGGTGGAGGCAAAATTGATGTGAGTGGGAGCTCCACCCACATGAATGTGCAAGATGTGGGGACAGCTCCATGGCCGCCATCCATGGGATGGGGCTTCCCCCCTCTCCGTATAAAAGGCCCTCCACTCCCTCTCCTCATCTCACACCTCCTCGTGAAGGATCTCTCTTCACCTCTAGAATTATTCCCCCATGGTCTCGGATTAGCGAGATACATGTTCCCGGTGGCTTTTCGTTTAGAGGGAGTCGCTGCTTCCGTTGCATCACTGGAGCAAGGAGGTGGAGGTTGTTCGGTGGACCGGACGTGTGTGCGATCATGGATGCTCTCCTGATTTGTGGCGCTGGACTATCTCTCGATCTTGAGATCAGAAAGCGTACGACTACATCATCCACGAGTCCAACCTCGTAACACTTTATCGGCCTTCAAGGGTATGTTCTCTATGGATGTATATCCACCCGTTGTTTGTATCTAGGTACATAGATCTTGGTGCTTATTAGTTCCCATCGTAGGGAAAAAAATTCTGTGGTGCGAACCCAACAAAAATAGTAGTAGATTAGTGGATAGAGAATTATTAGTGAGAGATTGGGAGAGTGATTAGGCACATCAAGCAAATATGAACAACAACACAATTCTGTATAGAAATGCATCTTTCTATTCTCTACACATTCCCTAGGAACATAATTCATTTTTTAGATCATATATTTGATCTAGATACCATCCTACACAACTAGATACTTTTGTGATCATCAAGAGCACATTTAAGGACACTAAGAACACTTATAACCACTCAATCCCATTTGTTAGTAGTGAATCCACTAAAATCACTTATCAAATTTTTTATAAGTATCTTAACACAAATTTGGGTGACACAAGATCTTATAAAGTACTTTTAAAACAAAAAGGAATCCATTTAAGATTTCTCTCAAATGGAAAACCCTAGTGGCTATTCTACATCATCATCTCAAGAAATTCCTAAGAAATCCTTTATAAGTAATCTAGGAATAGATAGAGAGAAAATAATGAGACCGTGGAATCATTCAGATTTCAAAATAATTATTTTGAACAAGATTTCATTTTAGAGTTTCAACTATTTGTTGGGGATATGCTAAATGGGTATCCTCATAGAATGTCACCAATCCGCCTAACCCGGGTGGCCCAAAGTTGGTAGCAAGGCCTATGGCCTGCTAGGCGGCCCAGTTAGACGGATCCAGAAGGGAGGCCTATGCCGGATAAAGGAAGGCTATGAAGGAGTTACCAACGTGCTCAAAGCCTTAGAGTGCAAGACACGAAAGACTAGTTCGTATTAGTGTAAGACTCTGTACCTTGTCCGGCAAGGACCTTTCCCTATAAACCCTAGGTTCTGGTGCCTTTATAAGCCGGACATGTGGGAGCCTTTAGGGCACAACCTCTTAGATTGCTATGTATAACGTGCAACACTTCGCACAGCGAACCTATCTCTATAACTCGGTGTATTGCCATTATAGTGATTTATAACAAGAGTAGAGTTCCGCCACTGTTGTGGGACTTGAACCTGGGTAAGCGGTGTTACCTCGTACCCGCCAACTCTCTGCCTTACCCTACGTCTCTAAACACGCATTGTGAGGACCTCTCCATGGCGTACTCGTCGGCAATACCACGACAGTTGGCGCCCACCATGGGGCAAGATGTGCTTCAAGCTATACATCGGGCGAGGTCCAATCTCTTCGCGGGAATCGGCAACACCGAAGCCATCGAACGCATTCTTTTCTCCGGCAATGTCATAATCGTCCCTCTAGATGAGTTCTGCGTGCAGGAAAAAATGAACCCTACGTGCTGCTCCGTCATCCCCTTCAGAGACATCCACATCTTCATCGGTGAAACCGACTCGGGTCCTAGCTCCCAGGAAGTCGGAAACTCATCAAGCCCGACACAGACCGCCTATGAGTAGGACACATTCGCGGAAGGATCTGGGCCATACCTCTCCTTGGAGTATGGTGGCTCGGATTAGGAAAATTCAAAGACCACCCAAACCGCCCCTATGGATATAATGGTGGAAGGACCCTGCAAATCCGCTTGGCTTCCCCGAGCGTTTTATATGCGCAGGTCACACTTTGTCACTGTAGTCACCATCTTCGATCTAACTAGATGCGTTCAAAGGGATGAAGAACCTCCCAGCAAATACGTCGCTAGATGGATGAGGGTGAGGGAAACCCTAGAGGGCGACCATGCCGACGAGCTCGTGTGCCACTTCGTGGAAGGACTCGCACCCGGAACACTCCTCCGGCATACCCTCCGAAGGCGGCAGGCCGTAGGTCCTCTCACCCTTGGTGAGATGGTCACCATCATCAACGAATACGCGGATGCCAATGAGGAGGCTGAAACGGTGATCGCCGTCGTGGCCAGAGGAGGAAACAACAACAACGGCCCGCCTCCATCACCCTCCACATCCGCCATCGCCAACACCAAAGCCAACTCCGACTCTGTCCTGGACACACTGTACGCCGACATCAATATGGATGGCGGTGGCTCGGACGCTAACTCGAAGGAATACGATGCTGTTATGAGGGAGATCGAGCAGGAGATCAAGAAGGAGGAGCGTGCCAAGAAGACCAACGCGTCCTACCATGTGCTAGTTGCCATTGGGAGCGTGATGCAAGAAGACAAATAGGAATCGGAACGTGAGAGAGCTCCGCCCACGCCAGAGGTTATCAGAGCAGCAGTAACCAAGAAAGCTTCCGAGCCTCCTGCTCCGGCCAAGGCTTTGCCTCCTCCGGCTATCCGCCCGCAACCGGCACAGGAACTCACCACAACCCCCAGTACTGCCCGATAGTCAAATCAGCCGCCAATGCCACCATCAACGTCTGCAGCTGGCAACCCATTGGTTACTCCTGCTGACAAGGCAATTTACGGCGCACTCCTCATTGAGCCTATCACCGTCGCCCATATCCGGAGCGTTACGGAGCTCGATGAGAAGCGCGCAACAATCTTAGCGGTGGCCAACTGCATTACAGAGCAGGGCGCTCAGCTACACGAAAACATGGAGGCTGAATACAAGCAATTGTTGTTGAAGCAAAAGGCAAAGAAAGCACCAGCTCATGTCGTCGAAGATCCCGGCGTTCGGCGCAGGTTAGGATATGAGGGATCCAAGCCGACAAAAGCCACCCCATACATCGATTCAGAGGGGAGGCAAGACATGCCAACTCTAACGCTCAACATCGTCGTCGCCAAGACCCTCCTAGAACAAGATAGGTCACCAGAAGCAGTTGCTCAGGTGTACGACCTCGTCGCTAAGGCATGCAAGCAATAGGAAAAGGCTACCTCGCAGAGGCTCGAGTCCAACCCGGAGCTTTGCCAGTCAACCCTGAACATCCGTAGAAGGCCAAAATCTCCCCGTGACAAGGGATCACACATAGGATCCAGAGAGCGAAGACGGACAGAGGCACGCAACAGGACTGGCACCATCGCCATATCCTCCAATCACGGAGAAAAGGCTCGTCCTCGCCGATCGCCACCTCCACCACCATCTCGGCGTCACGAGGAACCAGAGCCGTGCTACCGTACAAGCATGCCACCACCAAGGCAACCCCAGGCCGGCATCGTTATACGCGACCAGGGTGAGCAGCCTCGGCATGATGGAGAGCGCATCGGCATTGAAGGACATAGGAGCAGATCCCATAAGGAGCCGCCACGTCCAACAAGCAACCGCGATTGGCGTGAGGAGTTGCAGGAGGGCCACAGTAAGAAGGATAACCCACCGCCTCCACCGCCACCATCACCACCTAGCAGCCATCATGGCGGAGGGCACGGTGGATCTCATAGATCGCGCCACAACTACCCTCCCCACGATGGAAAAGGGGAGCAGCCAGAGCCGTATGATGCACGTTCACGGCTAGACAAGATCCAGGAGGCTCGGGATCTCCCATACCTTGGACCACGTTGCTTTGGACCAGTAATACGGGCCACAACTTACCCCAAAGGTCTCCGAATAGACAAGACCATCAAGCCCTACGACGGCACTGCCAGGCCAACGACATGGTTGTAGGACTACAACAAAGCGATTCATATCGCGGGGGGAACCCCAATGTCGCTGTCAAGTACCTCCCACTCATGCTGACCGGCACCGCCCGACAATGGATCGACTTGCCAGAGAAATCAATATGCAATTGGTTGGACATGCATGAAGCGTTCACCAAGAATTTCGAGGGTACGTACAAATGCCCCTGCACTATCGGATTCCTACAGTGGTGTGTGCCAGAAAAGAATGAGAGACCTCGTGCCTACCTCTCTTGCTGGCTGGATATGAAAAATTCCTGTGCAGGGGTGCACGAACAGACCGCTATGGCCGCCTTCGTCGATGGTCTGGAAAAGGGAACTTTGCTATGGCATAAGTTGAAGTGCAAGCAAGACACAAATTAACTCAACCTCAGCACCATGATTGCCATGGCTAGCGAGTTCGCCGCTGCTAACGATGACGCGCGCGGATCGTTGTCGGTAATAGCAATCCCTACCCAGGCCAGAAAAAACAACAATAACAAGCAGAAAAATCCGCCTGAAGAAAAGCAAGAAGCCGACTTGGTCGCCGTAGTGTTCACTGGTAGAGGCAGACGTGGACAACGTGGATGTGGTCGGGGCCCTGGCAGTGGCCAGCAGAGGAGTGATCCTACACCCTCAACGCCTCGTGTTCCCGAAACATACGAAGAGTACCGTGATATGTCGTGTTTCGTCTACCTGGACGCAAACGGCAAGGCCACCCACACAAACCGCCAATGCAAATTTGTCAACAACCTCAAGGAAGACCCTGAGTCCGGCTACAAGCAAAGTCGGAAGAACAGACCCCGCGGAAAGGGAAAAGGGAAGAGGAAGGAGGAGGAATCCAAGGAATCAAGTGATATGGATGAAGACATGGAACCCCAATCTTCCGACAAGGGAGAGGGTAAAGGGAAATATCCCTTCGAAAATAAGGCTCGAGTCTACCACACTTTCTTTGGTACTCCCACCGTCCAGGCCCAGAAAACCTCTTTGAGGATACTGATGGCCACCCTCCCTCCGGTTCACAGTACGTTAGGTGGTCGGAAGTTCCAATTACGTGGTATAGGAAAGATCACCCAGACCTTATTCCAACAGAGAACTAGTATGCCATGGTCATAAACCCTTTGATTGACGGCACAGAGTTCACCAAGTGCCTCGTGGATAGTGGAAGCAGCATCAACATCATGTACCTTGATACACTTCACAAGATGGACTTGACAGAGACCCAGCTAAGGAAAAGCAACACCGTGTTCCATGGGGTTGTCCCCGGCCGACAAGCAAATTCCTTGGGCTACATCACCCTTCCGGTCGGTTTTGGCGATGTTAACAATTACTGCCAAGAACGCATGGCCTTTGAAGTGGTGCCTTTCAAGAGCGTGTACCACGTCAGTTTTTTACGCGACATCTTCCACTCCTTCCTCGCAAGCCCATGCTTTGTCTACAACAAGCTCAAGATTCCCGAACCAAACGACATCATCACCGTTGACGGAAGCTTCACCAAGGCAAGGGAGTGCGAGCTCAGTGAGCCGCCTTCGCCAAAGTAGTCCTCTACGGTCAGGAGTTCAAGGGGATCCAGAACCAGGTCGATGCCTCGGAGATGCCGGCTTCGAAGAAGTAGATCACTGCTGCCGAACCCGCATTCAAGGCCGCCATCAAGACCAAGCAGGTGAAGCCTGTCGAAGGAGATTCCTCCAAGACCACCGCCATTGGCACATACCTAGATCCCAAATAAGAAAGCGCGCTCGTTAAGTTCCTCCGTGAGAATAGGGACATCTTTGCCTGGCAACCTGCCGACATGAAAGGTGTACCTAGGGAACTTGCCGAGCACAGCTTGAATATTGATCCCAATGCCAAACCGGTGAAGCAACCTCTATGATGCTTTGGTGATGAAAGACGAAGGGCTATGGGCAAAGAAATAGCTAGGTTACTTAAGGCTGGCTTTATCCGAGAAGTTATTCACACCCGATGGGTGGCAAATGCTGTATTTGTCCCAAAAAAGGGAACCAATGAATTAAGAATGTGTGTTGATTACACCGGCTTGAACAAAGCATCTCCGAAGGATCCCACTACTGCAGAATAGGCCATCAGTGACAGGCTCAAAAGACCCATTAGTGACAGGCAAAGCACCTGTCACTGATAACTAGTCACTGGTATAAGGTTATTAGTGACAGGCAAGTGCCTATCACTAGTATGTGTACTTGTGACAGGCATTTAGACGTGTCTGTCACTACTATGTATATACTACTGATAGGCAAAAGAAATGCATGTCACTAGTTGCGATCAAAGGCAGCGGCCTGTGTGGTTTTGTAGTGACATGCTCATTATTTTGCCTGTCGCTAGTTGAATTTCGGTATAAAAAAATACAATTCAAATGAACATTCTAGATAGCACAATAATGGTTATAAAAAATTAAATGCATTTTCCGAGCAGGTACAAAAAATGTAGTACCATGTTATATATCCTTAATTTGCATGAGCCATGATCTAGATGGTACTGACCCAACATAGGTACGCTCTTGCAAGGCGTCAAAAAAAATTGGTAATTTGGAAGACCATAGTTCTAGGCGAAGTTGATCCGAATGGCACAGGATGCAACGTCTGTTTATACAGCAATAAACCACCCGTGAAAATAAACAAGAAAAATGAAAACTAGACTAGATATATACTACTCATAATTCCAACCAATGAGTAATTTCTCTCCGCCTCAATCTTCAATGCACTACATTTTCCCGTGACATCTTCTCATTTTGTACATAAAAAATATGAGGTATACATTGTCATCCAACTCTTCGGTCGTCCCCAATCATTACACCAAGCTCACTTCTGTTATTCTTCCAGGTTAACGAGTATGCCCAGGTGAAGAAAAAATAGAATGGAGCACCAAATTCTAGCTAGCTCGCTGGTCAAGACCAAAATGTATACAAGTCCCATGCTAGTAAGTTACCTGCAAAACAGTGCTTTGTCACCAAATGGTATTCATCCATTTCCAGGGAAAGACAACAATATCTTCATCTATCTTTCCAGGCTTAGTGATTCAAGATTTCAAGCTTGATTGATTTTAGTTTCAGTTCTTTCCTTCCATCCTTAGGCATTTGTCCTTCCCATCCAATAACTTCAGGCACATAGTCAAAGCCATCCCATCGTGTAATCACAACCAATGTTATAAAAACATATTAATAGTGAGATTGTGAAGGATCTAGATCGATCATAATACCATGAGGTGTTGCAAATGATGCTTCATTCATGCATGCACTAACGCCATCTCCACATATATCCAGCTTTGATTTTTGCTCGTTGTCAAAGAGGCACAAGGATAAATTTGAAAGGCTACCACCTAAGGAAAACATATATCATACACTAATAGCATCAATTTATTGGCATATTAAACATTTCCATATACTGCATGCTGCAAGCACACCTCTCTTTCGCAACATCGGACGTCATTGATCACATTCTCGCATGTGTGCATGTATAATGGTGTATGCGTGTGTGACACACCTCTGCTCTCGGAAAAGATAAGTACGGCTATGTCTAATTCGACGGTGCTAGCCAGCTGATTTTGTTTTCTTTTTCCTAACGCCTAAACAAATCTCAACACTAAGATATCAGAAACAACCCCAGCGTCTGCATAGACATGATAAGATGAATCAGATTCGGCAAAACCACATAAATATGACGCGTATATAATCTCCTGTAGGTTCCACAAAATTTATAATATTGTATATTGTAGACTTGTAGTAAATCTGTAGATATCATGCGGTGACTGAACAATTGGTTGTACGAAGGTGATTTGATGAATGATGCAGTACAAAAATCTTGATGGGAAATAGAGAAGTTGCACATTTTTCGTACTATGAATGGTGTTAGCTAGTCATTTTTTCTGCTTCGACCTACAACTCAGTGAGATAACCTCGATTGCAAGCTCAAGCACAATTAAAATGGAAAAATGCCTATCTATCTCTACATGGAAAGATTAAATTATCTCAAAGCATAGTAGCGGCTGTTCAGGACTCACCATGCATTGGCATAAAATGAAAACTCAAATAGGATGTGCAAGATATGTGAAGCTCGCCTAGAGCTTCTTGGTGGCTGAGCCATCCTGGTTGAAGTTCCACTCTTCACTACTTTTACTCTGAAGCTGCATTTCCTCTGGAGGTGCACATTCCATGGTTGACTGTCAAGGGAGATAGATGCTACTGAAAACGGCTTCTTGTCCGATACAATGCCAGTCTGAGCTGCCATGAGCCAAGCAATAGAAGTGGCGCCAAATGGTGAGGCCATAATCTCTGTCAAAGCAACAATAACATCAGAATGACAGAACGATGTGAAGCATATACAGAACCCCTATAATCCAGGGATTTTGTAACACACACAAGCTTCACTTCGGATAATGGGAACAGTTCAACCAAAGTTGCAAAGGTACATTAGCCCCCATAAAAAACCTGCAGATGTACGCATACACATAGGCCTAAACAAAGCTATATAAAGCATGGTGTTCTGTGTACACTGATCTTTGTATGATCAATTACTCTACTGCACTAAGAATTTGCTGCTAGCAAGATATTTGGCCTAGAAAAATAAGAAACTACACCGCTACGTGCTAATGCATGGACTACGGCGGGTTAATTTTACAGACGCCGAACTTCTGGGGAGCCTAGCGAGCACCAGCGGCCAGCGACATCTGGGCAAAATTGCTCTAATCCCAGTAGCAACCACACTAAATCCTACACCTGAGACCACACACTCGTCGAATTTTGTCAGGGGAACGAACTGGAACCTCCTCCCCGCACCTGAATTCACACCCTGGGGACTAGTATCTATACACTTGGCGGCTAGCCCATCTAATCCTTGACAGCGGCGCCCAAATACGATGACCCGGCGGCCGAATTGGGCGGGTGGTCGAGAGCGTCGGGTGTAGTTGGGGTCGTTACATTGGTGCCTCGGCGGAGGAGGTGTGGGCGGGCGGAGAGGATAAGGCTGCGCCGCCTGAGGTCGGGGTAGGGCGCTACTATGGGTGAGGGGTTTGGTTTTCCCGATTTGGCCGAACTAACACGCATCAACAATCCCCTTTGTCATCTAGACGGAGACCACACCGTGCGGAGTACGCACGCAACCCCTTGGTACTCCTCGTGCAAGAGCCTCCCGGCATGGCGAGTGGCCGGCGTCGAGCACGAGCAGCATGCGATGCGGTGGTGGACACATGGGAGCGCAAGAGGCGCGAGCACCCTCATGGAGGATCCAAAATAGAGGTTCGAGCTTTGATAGGGGAAGATGCGCTTGTGGCGGCGTGTTCTGGAGATACGGTTGGGGATCGAAAGAAAAGGTTGCGTGTGTGTTCTCGAGATAACGGTTTATGTAACATTGGGCCATTGGGCTGCTGGTGGGATTTTTTTTGGACATTGTGCTGGTGGGAATTTTTGACGTTGGGCTGTTATCTTACCTACCGAAGACACTTCGCTTTATTTCTCTTTCTGGTTGTTTGGGTACTATGGGCTATAACCCGAACTTCCCAAATTTAATTCCGGTTTTCACATTTGACACCCAAATTAACACCCGATTTTTGGGCTTGGGATAATACCGGTTCGGGCTCGAGTTATACATGTTCGAAAAACATATCATGTTACCGGTGACAGGCCCTTAGAAATATCCGTCACTAAGAAATTCGCCGTTTCAGCTGGCCTCCATGAAAAATACTTGTGAGTGGAACATTTTGAGCATGTCACTAATCATTGTGTTATCAGTGACAGACATTTATAGATGCATGTCACTATGTAATTTTTCTCTTCAGCCGGCCTCCACAAAAAATATTAGTGGCAGTCACTTGCATATGCCTGTCACTAGTCTTTTGTACTAGTGACAGGCTTATCCTTGCCCGTCACTGATAATACTTACCAGTGACTGGCACTGTTTTGCCTGTCACTAACCACCTGGCGTCTATAAGCCTTTTTGCAATAGTGTCGTTTGCTTTGCCTCGCATTGACCAAGTCATTGACTCGATGGCTGGCTCGAAACTTCTGTGTTTTCTCGATGCTTACTCAGGTTACTACCAAATCTGTATGCGAAAGTCGGACCAACTGGCCACTTTGTTCACCACACCCTATGGCACGTATTTCTACGTCACAATGTCCTTTGGATTGAAGAATCCTGGTGCTAGTTACCAGTTGTCAACACCCGGATTTTTAATCCCAGATGCCTATTATGCCATACATCACAATCCCAGGATTACCATTTTTGCGAGACATAACAGATTGAATATCATAGTATATCATCCATTACAAACCATAATAAGGTCTTACAAAAATAAAGGATCTCATGATGCAATCTTAATACAAACAAGCAGTGGAATAATAAGCGTAGCGGTGGGCTCCATCTTTAGTGTCATAGGCAATGCTGACGATGGGAGATGATCCTAGTTGTCGTAGTCGTCCTGCTGTCCATCTTCCTGATAGTCCTCCTCATAGTCTGGCCACGGGAATACCCAGGGACAAAGCCATGAGTACTCTTTATGTACTTGCAAACTATCACTAACAAGTAAGGTAGTTCTAGTAGGAATTTTAAGCTCTAGGTTTCTTTGCAAAAACTAAATTTAACCTAAGTTGAGTTCAGAAACAAGAAAACTAAGTAAATGTTCTAAATCACCTAAGTGGGAACTTAGTTTTCATAGTCACAACCCTGTTGTGGTCAAGTCAAAATCATAGATCATTTCACAAGTCATTTTGAAAATATCTGACGATGGAACAGTATGGCCACTCCAACTGTCCATGACCGCGGACGCGGCTATTCGAGTAGTTTGACACTCTACAGAGATGGTACACTTTCACCACAAAATTCGATACATTCGTCATGGATAACCCTGGATCATCATACTTAGTATGCGGATAATCAATCATAACCTTTCCTTTACACACTCTAGTATAAGCACCTCTCTTATGAGCTTGGCCTCCCAGCCATGGCCATCTGCCATCCTGGGCACTTTATAGGTGGACATCATCAAGAGGTAGCCTCAGCTCAAACCTCTTTCGCGAGGGAACCCATACTAATGCATATAAACTTCCGGCTAAGCCTTACCCAATTCAGGTATTATGGTTGTACGGTAAAATTGGAATGGTATCCCATCTGAACCCAACCATCAGTTTTTATAAAGGGCTAAGGCTCATGCCTCAATATTTTCATCATCATAAACCATTTGTGTTTCTCAACATATGTCAAAAGATCTCAATAGAATGACTCATCATTCCAAGGTTTTCATAATCATTTTCACCAAGTATTCCCATCTAAAGTGATCAAGTTTTATGCTTAGCACTAGCCACTAGGGTTAAGAGTGTTCACTAATGAGGGATGCTAATATCAATTGCATGCCATAGAATGACATCTAGTATAGGCCTAGTTTTATACTCTTTATGCTATCTATACTACTTTTCAAAATCGCACAATGCATTACTACAAGTAAAGAAACTTTGGTAAAGTAAAAGTAAAGCTTGCAAGTAAAACTTGAGATGGGTATAAATCAAAATGTATAACCAACCATGCCTAATGCATCTTGCTTAGGTTAACTTGCATCTAGTGATGGCTTGCCTTGATTGGTGAAGTGATTGAAGTTCTCTTCGTCTTCCTCGGGGTAGAACTCCTCCTCCTCGTAGACTTGGTCGGTACTATCGTCTATAAATAAATATGGGGTACACAATCACCAAACAATACTTAACTAAGTCTATTTAGCACACTAAGGCACACACTTGATGATCTAGCATCATCACAATCATCACATGAATTAAAGAACTAGTTTTATTTAGTTTATTTGAGAAAACTAATTTCTACTCATTGAAATTAATTAATAGATTTAATATTCTCCAATTCAAATATGGGATCATGTGGACACATGTCATCACCACATATTATAATACATGGGAATGTGATTTAAAGGGTTGGTCACATTTTATAAAGTTTAAGATTGTTATTTAATAGATTCAAAGTGACTAGAAATACCCTAATAGCATTCTTTTGGTACTAGTCCAATGTCAAACCTAGATATTTTTATATATTCAGATAGATATTATAAAATGTGATTTTTGAGAGTTGGAATCAACTCAAAAGCTATTATGGTTGATTTTTGAAAAATGTTTGAAGTTGCAAAAGACTTTGTCTTGTTATTTTTGCTACAGATTGTCTCTAACTCTAAATGATTCAAATCCAACGAGCTTAGATAGATAATTTAATTACCTTTCTAAAAAAATTTAAATCATGCAATTTGGTTCAAGTAATCTTTTTGAATTGATTTTTGAATCTACTGGCAGAATCTAGTTTTAACTGACTTAGAAAAAGATTATTTGAATCGTTGGGCTACGCGCGGGAAAACTAACAGGCTGGCCCAATCTGCACTGCACAGCGCAGCGGGCTGCTGACAGGGGGTCCCGCTTGTCAGCGACTCCTAAAACCCAAATCGATACGTTTTAATCTAAGTCGTGCGATTAGACTACGATCTAACGGCTGTGGTTCGTTGTTCCCGGTGAACAGGTCTCCGGTGAGGACGAACCCTAGTGGCATGGTGGGGTCTACGGGGTCTCGCCTGGGCTCCAGCTACGGTCGGTGATGGGGGCGTTTCGAGGCGTGGGTGCGGCAGCTCCTAGGGCAGCTCCAATCGACGGCGTCTCTTCTCCTCTGCAGCGGCGAACTCCGATGAAATTCCGGCGAACCGAGGCTCGCCTTTCTCCGGGAGAGTGTGCGAAGATCAGTAGGAGAGGGGAGTCGAGTGGTGTGAGGAATTGAGGCGGAGATGGCCTCCTTTTATAGCTCGATGAGAGGACCGAGAGGCATGGGCGCGGCTCGTCGGTGGCGATGCTACAGGCAGCTAGCAGCACGGCTGGGGGTAGGGGATGGTGCATGGTCTCCTGGCGGTCCTCTCTGGCTTAAAGGCTCGGCAAGGGGCAGTCGCATTTGGTCAGGAGCGGGCGGTGCTCTGCGCGGCAGAGGCAGTGTTCGATGCGGCGCATAGTGGCTACGGGTCGAGCGGCGGCGAACGGGGATGTCTGGGCGGCTGCTGGGGTCATGGCGGAGCAGTTTGTGCGGGGTGAGGTCAAGGCGCGGCGTGTGCGAGCTGGTCAGGCGCGGCGCTCTGGCGCATCCTCGGCATGGCGCAGACGCTCTGGGCGCGGCTTTGCAGGGGTGGTCCATGGCTTGGCTTCGCTCGGGGAGTGGACAGGGGCGGCAGTGTGGTCGCAGCTACCTCCTAGACATCGTGGGCGAGCTCGGGGCGGTCTGCTATGAGCAGTCCATGTCGGGTGGCAAGGGGGGGTGCTCGGGTGGCAATGCACTGGTGCACACAGTGAGGGCGAGTGGCTCTATTGCCTTGGCTGTGGTTGGGGAGACAAGGGGAGTAGAAAGGGGTCAAATGGGGAACAAGGCATTGATCACAAACAGTAATAGTTTGGCAGCTATTTCCGTGCTCACCAAGTGTTTGATCTAATGGCCGAAAGAAAATTAAATTTGAATTTTTGGCTCAATTTTGGTGAGTGATCTACACTTATGCTTGGTTATCTATGATTGCTTGGGATTGGCAAGGGGAATTGATTTGATGGGTTTTTCAAAAATGAGGATCTTAACATATGAATTGTATTAAATTTTCCATTATCCATTTAATTGAGTTGCTAGATGTCTTTGTAAGTTTGTAAAGTGGGCCTTGATACATTTTACTTGGTCTAGCAAGGTGTAAAAAAAGTAGAAATGGTTTTGTTAGAAATTTCTCTTCTAGGAACACCTAAAGTGGCCTAGTGGTTAACTTTGGTCTAAATGACCATTTGCTTTATTTATTCTTATTTGATTTATTTTTCTTTGGATTTTGTTTGTAAATGGTCTAGATGATGTGGCATTCACCTTTAAACAATTTCACAACATTTAGAACAATCAAGCATGGCATTTTCAAACAATTCTACACTAATGCAACACACACATGCATTCATAATCATTTTATTAATAAAAGTTTTTGTTAACACTAAATTGGGTGATTTGAACTTGATAAACTTGATTAAAGTTTTGGGATGTTACAATCCTTCCCTCCTTAAACAAAATCTCGTCCCAAGATTTAAGAAAAGCTAGTAACTAAAGAGATCTGGAAACTCAGTCCTAATGTAATCTTCTCGCTCCCAGGTAGCTTCTTCTTCGGTATGATTGCTCCATTGGATCTTGAGAAATTTGATACTCCTAGTCCTAGTAGTTCTGAAAGCTTCTTCCAAGATACGAATTGGTACTTCACGATACGTAAAATCCTTGTTGATATCAATGGCTCGGTGATCGATGTTCTTCAAAACTTTGGTCTTCTCCGGCACTTCTAGGCATTTGCGAAGTAACGAGATATGGAACACATTATGGATGGATGATATCTCCTCTGGTAGTTCCAATTGATACGATACTTCTCCTCAGCGATTCAGAATCTTGAAGGGTCCAATATATCTGGGGGTTAACTTCCCTTTCAGCTGAAAATGCTGTGTTCCTTTCAACGGCGAAACTTTGAGGTACACAAAATCTCCGATATCAAAAGTCAGGTCTCTACGTCTCTTGTCAGCATAACTCTTCTGTCTGGATTGGGTGGTCTTGAGGTGCTCATGGACTTTGTGAACCTTCTCTTCGGCTTCTCGTAGGATGTCAGGTCCGAAAATCTGACTCTCCCCTACTTGCGACCAATTCAAAGGGGTATGACACTTCCTTCCATACAGAAATTCAAAGGGGGCCATTTGCAAACTGGCTTGATAATTGTTGTTGTATGAGAATTCTGCGAATGCAGACAATCTTCCCATTTTGATCCATACTCTAGCACACAAGCTCTCAACATATCTTCTAAGATCTGGTTGACTCTTTCAGTATGTCCGTCAGTCTGCGGGTGATAAGTTGTGCTGAAATTCAACTTGGTCCCTAATCCTTCTTGGACTTTCTGCCAAAATCTCGAGGTAAATTGGGTTCCTCGATCTGACACTATGGTCTTGAGAATAAATGGATTTTCAAGAGGAAAACGGATGCTGATGGTAATGTGACCATCTATAAAGCTCGACTTGTCACAAAGGGGTTTCAACAAATTCAAGGAGTTGATTGTGATGAGACTTTCTCTCCCGTAGCGATGTTAAAGTCGGTTCGGATTATGTTAGCAATTACTGCATATTTTGATTATGAAATATGGCAGCTGGATGTCAAAACTGCGTTCCTCAATGGTAACATTAAAGAAGAGTTGTATATGATACAACCTAAGGGTTTTGTCGATCCTAGGGATGCTAATACGGTTTGCAATCTTCAACGATCCATCTATGGACTAAAGCAAGCATCCCGGAGTTGGAATCTCTACTTTGATGACATGATCAAAGAGTTTCGATTCGTCCAAACTTATGGAGAGGCTTATATTTACTAGAAAGGGAGTGGGAGCAATGTGGCATTTATAATATTATATGTGGATGACATATTATTGATTGAAAATGATATAGATCTTCTAAACAGTGTTAAAAGTTATCTAAACAGCAAATTTTCGATGAAGGACCTTGGTGAAGCATCATACATATTAGGCATAAAAATCTATAGAGATAGATCAAGACGCCTAATTGGGCTATCACAAAGTACATACCTTGATATTTAAAGAAGTTTAAAATGGATGGAAGTAAGAAAGGGTTCTTACCTATATTGCAAGGAAAGACATTGAGTAAGACTCAAAGTCTGGCTACGGCGGAAGAAAGAGAGATAATGGATAAGGTCCCCTATGCCTCAGCCATAGTCTCTATAATGAAGTCCATGCTATGTACAAGACCAGATGTGGCACATGCTATTAGTTTGACTAGTAGGTACCAATATGATCCAGGTTCGGAATACTAGATAGCGGTCAAGAATATCCGTAAGTACTTAAGAGGAACTAAGGATATGTTTCTTGTGTACGGAGGTGAAGAAGAGCTGGTCGATAAATGTTATGTTGATGATAGCTTTGACACAGATCCAGATGACTCTAAGTCTCAATCCGGATACGTATTTCTCATGAATGGAGCAACAGTTAGTTGGAGGATCTCCAAACAACCTGTGGTGGCGGGATTAACAACAAAGGCGGAATATGTTGCTGCTTCAGAATCGGCATAGGAAGCGGTTTGGATGAAGGAGTTCATAACTGAACTAGGTGTGGTTCCTAGTGCATTTGATCCAATGGTGATCTATTGTGACAACAATGGAGCCATAGCCAATGCCAAAGAACCAAGGTCTCACAAGAATTCCAAGCATATCAAGCGCCGATTTCACTCCATTCGCGAGCATGTCAGGGATAGAGATATAAAGATTTGTAAAGTACATACGGATCTGAATGTAGCGGATCCGTTGACTAAAGTTCTACCTAGGGCAAAACATTATCAACACCATAACTCCATGGGTGTTAGATTTATCACTATGTAAACTATATTATTGTCTCTAGTGCAAGTGGGAGACTGAAGCGAATATGCCCTGGGAGGCAATAATAAAGTTTTTATTATCGTATTCCAAGTATATGATATATGTTTATTTTGCATGCTATAATTCTATTAATTGGAAATGTTAATACATGTGTGTTTGATAAAATATACGAAGTTCCTAGTAATGCCTCACATATAAACTAGCTCGTTGATTAACAAGATGATCAAGGTTTCCTAATCATAGACATTGAATGTTGTTTATAACGAGGTCACATCATTGGTGGAATGATGTGATGAACATTCATCCAAAGTTAGGAATATGTTCAAAGTCATTTTGTTTAAATTTATATAACATCATACGAAGTAATTCTAGTCCTTAGACCAAGAGATCATGTCAATCACTAACACTTTTTTTTGAGGTGAAACTGTAGGGAAAGTCCCCACTGCAATTTTTATTATAAAGGTATGAGTATGTTACAATGAGAGATTACAGATGAGTCTACTGATCTGAGGAAGATCAGAAAAAGGATAAAGAGAAAAAAAGGTCTACTGTATCTCTGATCTAAGTGTTGGCTAGGCCATGTTTCGAAATTCTCCTGGTATTTTCTTTTGATTCTGAATTGTACCCATCTCATCTCTTGATAAAAAATTGACTTCCATCTTTCTAATGTAGGTATTTTATCATTAAAAAATTCTCATTTCTACAGATCCAGATACCCTAGGTAGTCAAGACAATGATTTCCATTGCAAAAGGCAGACTCAGCTTGTCTTTGATGTCTAAAAAAGCCTCCAATCCTTATAAATGTGTTGTTCTGTCTATGCAAATATGATCGCAACAGTTTTTGCAAATGAGCATTCCCAGAATAAATGGTTAACTGATTCTTCCAAGTGGCAATTGAGAATTGCACAATTGTAGTCAGGCAGAATAAATTGTTTCCATTTTAGAAGGTTTCTTGTATTCAGTCTATCCAGAAGCAAAAGCCAAAAGAAGAATTTGTGTTTATTCTGACAAGAGGATGTCCAAAGCCAAGAGAAATGAGGTGGTGAAGGGGAATAACCAATCATGGAGGAGTAGGCCTTTTTCACTTCATATTTATCTGACCCCCAAATGTAATTCCAATTATCATGGAGATTATCATGTATGGTTGGAAGGATCTCCTGGCATCTTTCTTCCATGATTAAAAACTCAGAGTAAGCTTGTTGGGAAAAAGGGAGGTGAAAATTATCCTCCAGGAATTCAGCCTGTAAAAATTCCTGTACACTGATATTTGATGACTTTGCATAGGACAGCAGATGTGGAATTTATTCATAAAGAACTCATCATGCCAAAGATCAGACCAAAAATAAGCAGTTTTCCCAGATTTCAGATTGCACTTAGCCATGGCCTTAAAATTATCAATTAATTTAATATGAGCTTTCCACCAGAATGATCCTTCCATGCTCAATCACTAACACTAGAAGAGTAACTTGATATAATCAAACGTCACACCGTAATAGTGTTACTACGTCGGTGAATTACGCTCTTAGTTACAAGCCTGGATGAGCGGAAATGGTTAAAATAGTACGGTGGGGCCAAATGCCACTCACAGGTAGACCTTTCGGCCGTACTAACCATTTCCAAAACATCGGGACAAGAACGAGCGGCATAATCGGCAGGCGAAGGAATCAACTACATACACAAATGAGTATGTATGCAAGCCACATACAACAGTCCTCAGAGCCATTCCATCTAAAAGAAATAGAAATATTGCAACGCCATACGGCAAGATCCAAATATCCTAGATAGATATAATAGTTTAGGATATCTCCTCATACATCAAACATCAGAGTATCAGGCGGAAGCGGAAAACAAGATCCAAGTACGGATAAGAAGCAAATCGGCATAAGATGCCCCATAAATAAACACATCCCGCCCATAGATCTCACGGATCCCCGTTCCCGGAATCTCTACACCGAGTGATTGTTGCCAACATCGTCCGTCTCCTCCACCCAGTATCCCTCTTGCGAGTATACCTGTTCATCTGAATCAAACAATTTATCGTGTGAGACCCTAGGGGTACTCAGCAAGTCTTTATGCCTCTAAAGGGGACACAACCTGGGGTGACGCAATTGCAACAAAAGATAATACCTAACAATTCTATAGATAATCGCTAACCATCCGCCTAACCAAAGATAGACAATGTCCGTTAATTAAGAACAACCGTTATAACTGTAATATTAACAGATCCATCCTCCTCCTCACTTACCAACGAGGAAGCGGACGAACAATCCCCCATCCGTTGGCAGTTTTATTAACCATTCCATGAGTGTTGCACTATTTACTAGTCAGGTACTTAGTCAAATTTAAAAGCGGTACTTTAGTTATACTTGTCTATGATCGAGAAACTGTGCTCCAAGTCGTCCATAACCGCGGACACGGCTTTCAGAAAGTTTTACCCTGCAGGGGTGCACAAATAGCAACACACACTCGATCAACCTCGGAAAAACCAAATCAAAACCCAACGAGGCATTCACGACAAAGCGATCACAGGATTCAGAAATGTTTCAGGGGGCCACCCCATTAAGATACCCGCAACGAAGTTGGCCGGCTCCGAGACGGACCCAAGGTTTGTGTCAATGGCTGTAAACGACTAGGAACCCGAAAATGTGACTGGGCTTGTCGATACCGCGAAAACATTCCACGATCCAAAACAGTACATATGCTCCACGCACAATCTTAAATAAAGCAGTAACATGGCATAAGTACAGGATAGTAATAAAGCCCCAAACTACTTTGTGGCCCCAAGAAATAAGAATGAATCAAGCTCTGGCTCAAGGGGTCCATAAGGCCTCCCGGATGTGGATAGTGCGAATAGTCAAGGAACAGGAATCAAGTACTCGGGGTCCTACGGGATACAAGTGAGCATGAAGAACCAAATAGCAGATATTGCTCACCGATGCCACTTTCATTAGTTATCCCATTACTACTCAGGTTAAGTTGTTTAGGTACCTCGTTATCCATCAGACTCTCACATACCCTACACATGCTGTGCTACGACCCGCATGGCTTAAACAACTCCTGTAGTAATGGCTCATGGGATGGGGGAACAAGCTTCGGTGGGCTTTAAAAGTAAAGGCTATGCAGTACTTGGGATTCAATTTAATGCAATCGTGACTCAATGATCCAAGAATAAGATAGAGGCAATAGGTACTATATGTATACAAGCATGTGGTAGTGCTTGCCTGGCAGCTCAGTTGAAGCGAGGGACGGATCTGGGTAGTGCTCCTGGGTTTCCTGATATTTCCCCTACTTAGCGTCTATTCGAAGAAGAACCAAACAAACAAGGACCAACATAAATAGAGTGCACAAGCATATGAATTAAAATGCGACAAGCAAACAATCATGCCATGATGAATGATGCACAATTTGCATGACAATAATGTAGCATGGCATGGGTGAGGTGTGGGGTACAAGATTAAAGCATTTAATTAAGTTTTTAGCCCGGTTTGCTCTCATAACACTTGCTGTATACTCATTATTCATATGATACATGCTGAAATTCAGAACATGGAATGCATAGATAGAACGGGCTCGTCGCGCTGATCATTTTAGAAATATTATTTATTAAATTTGGAGTTATAAAACTAAAGTTATTAATTAATTAAGAAAAAGGGCATTTTATTGTAATTTTAATTACCTCGAAATTTTAAAGTGCTCAAACATTATTTTGAATAGCATATTTGAATTCTTCACATTTTTCTGATTCCAAAACATATATTACTTGTATTATTTGGATTTGTATTTTAAAAGTTATTTAAAATCTGATTTGAATTTGAATTTAATCAATTTCTAGAAAAGTTTATTTTAAAACAGAAAAACAGAAACGTTTTGTACTCAGACAATCCCAGCCCCAGTCGCTGACGGGTGGGACCGGGATGACTGGGTAAAACGGCGCGGCGAAAAGGTTTTTCTCACCGGCACAGAGACTAGTCCAGGAGGCTGACATGCAGGCCCGACAGAGAAGAGGGGCCCACGTGACAGAGAGAGGTGGAGGCCCGACGGAGTGCGGGTTGAGAGCTGGGAACCTGGGGGGATTTTCTGTAAAGCTACCAGGGGGCTGACCGATGGGGCCACGAGTACCGCGGGTTGAGAGAGAAAAATAAAAAGGGGGGGTTTGTAAACTACCAACAGACCCCTGTTGATCTTCTCTCTGAACCGCGGACAGGTCGGTGCTCGACCGACGCAGAGCGCGGCGCGCGGGGTTCGAACTCGCGTTGCGGGCTCCCGCGCTGAGGATGGTAGCTAGTGCGGCTGGGTATGTATTGGTGTCAGAAGGACGGGCGAGGGCTAGGTATGTCGCTGCGAGGCACAGCGACGAGAGAACGCCATCGGCTGCCGCGCACCGAGGGCGTTCGGTTGAACGATCGGCGAGCACAGACGTCGGCGGAGGGAACGGAGGTGTCCACGAGAGAGAGGGGCTCACCGAGAGGTGGACGACGGAGTTGGATCGGTCCCGAGGACGACGCAGCGGCGAGGACGCAGACGGCCGCCAACATTAGGGTTTGGGAGGGCGTCACGGTACTGCGGCCGGTCCGGGGCCTCTCCTCCTTGCTGGCATGTACGGGGACGTCGCCGGGACTGCGGCGGGCTTCCTCGACAACCACAGCTCCACGCCACCGGCTAGATCGAGGAGGGGGAGGGTGAGGCCGACGGTGGCCGGCGTTGGGGTAGATGGTGGTAGGGAAAAGGCAGGGAGGAAGGGGAGTGGCCTGGGGAGATCTGGAGGAGGCAGAGGATTCATGAGAGGGAGGATAAGGAGACCGAGAGGGGAGGAACGATGTCGTGGGGGCGACGAGAACGAAAAGGTGGCTTCGGCCACCTTTTTACCCCGCCCTCACGTGCTCGTCGTGGGTGGCCAGAGGCAGGGAGAGGGCTGCCGGTGGGCCAGGGTGAGGGGAGAAGGCTGGCTCGGCTGGTGGGGTCGCCTGTGCAGCTAGATAGAGGGAGAGGCCGAGGGGTAGAGACAGAGAGATGGCTCGGTAGCTAGGGCTGGTTAGGAGGGGGTAGCTCGGGCTAGGGAGGAGAGAGAGCTAGGGTGGGTCCGGTTGGAGGAAGTAGAGAGGAAACCGAGAGGGAGAGAGAGAGGAGCCCCGGTTTAGCTAGGAGGAGGCTCGGGTTAGGGAGAGAGATGAGTGAAACTAGAGTTTAGGGTAAGGAGGAGATGGAGGGGACAAGGGGTAGGGTTTAGCTAGGTATTAGGGTTTTGGAGAGAGGATTAGAGAGAGAGGGTGATGTGGTGGTAGGGTTTTTAGCAAGATCAAACAAGATCAAGCAAAAGGAGTGGTAGAGAGAGATGGTGGTGATCTTGCATGGCCCATGCATAATCATAAAATGCCATGTTTTATTCTTGTCAAAACAATAGATAATTTACATGGCATTTATTCACATGCATTCCAAAAATGTGGATCTAGGCCAAGCCAAAAAGAATTAAAATGGAATTAAGAAGAAAAGGATGTTCCATGTGGAGTGTATGGAGATGATCATATTTGAATATAATTTGGGACATGCTAGTGTGTGTGTTCCACTAGGTGCATAATATCCCCAATAGTATTCCAACATGAGCAAATATTCCAATCAAATCCATATGGAAGCTAGAAGAAGGGGTTTCACTCATAATGCATGCAAATGTGGCTCCACATATCAATAATGTGAAAACAACATGATGCTTGCATGGGAGCATGTGGACTTAGAAGTGGATCCATCCCAACCCACATGAGCTAGAGGTAAACCAAAAGAAATGCAAAGCTCATGTTTAATTAGGATGGTGGAATTATGAGGTGGTGACAAGAAAGGTGGTGGAGTTAATAAAAGATATGCCCCAACTCAACTTGGGCATCAAGCATTTATCAATAACCAAATACAATATATCAAGAGGCAAATACAATTAGTAATGCATATGGGATAAGAACCAAATGAAAAGGGTTTTATATGATATTCAAATGCAATATGGCATGATGACATGATCATGATATAATTATAATGCAACATTTATATGTAGGAAGTAGCATATATATAGACTAGGCTAGTAGCATTGCAATTGTTAGACAATTGGGATGCTACAACTCTCCCCCACTAAACAAGAATCTCGCCCCGATATTCCTATGAAAAAGAAAACAACACAAGGAGAGGCGGGTGTTTGGAACGAAGGTGACTCTCACTTCCCAAGTTGATGAACCACGGAATGGTGCGACCCTTACACCTTGCAAAACTTGCTAGACTTGTTGCGAGTCTTGCGTTTGCTTGAGACACAAAGGGTTAGAAGAGTTGAAGGATTGTCGTGAGGCAAGAAGGTAGGATGAACATAGCTCCGGTTTTTCGAGAAACAAGATAAAAGACTAGAACCACTTGTGAAAGAAAAGGAAAGATGATGTATCATGGATAAAGAAAGACACACCGTTAAGATTAAAAATGTACTGATAGAGAGAGGATGAATCTTTATCTCGCCGGAAGAAAAAGAGCTAGATTGGAGAGGTTTTGAACCACTATGACAATAGCATTGTATCTTTCCTCGGATTTGAGAAAAGAAGTTCGGAAACAATATTGCCTTCAAACAATAGAGTTCCTTGATATCAACAAAAATATTTAGTTAGACATCGTCGGATTAGATTCTTCTTGCGCCGGTAAGAACCAAAGGATCACGCAATTGAGGTGCGCGGATATAACTTCCAGAGACGGATGTGAAGCTAGATCATGGTGGAATCCCGAGAAGCAAAGAATATGGAGGATCTGGAGTTTATTGTAGAGATACTTATTGCTTTCTTTAGCCTTGAGGCTAATGCAATAGATTTGTGGCTGATGGCATCAACCCTAATTGGCTTTACCACAGAAAAAGAATTGATGAAACAAAGAGGGAGATAGTTTCCTTTCATCTTGTTTGTGGATGTCGAGCGTCGGTAGAATGACAAGGACAGAAAAGAGTTTGCGTTTGTTTCCACCAGATAATTGTAGATTTTTGCTCCATCTAGAATAGACAGACCACCAACAAAAGATTATTGATTACTTTATTCGAGAGAGCACTCCGGAAAAACAAGGACGGAAGTAAAAGTATCTGGGGATAAAGGCGACTTCTAACTTCCGTGGAATGAGTGAAATCACATTAATTCACCAATTCGATGTACAAGAGCGAATGATAAAAGTAGTGGTATGGTAGCTACTCCATCCCACACTCAAAGCATTACTCCGCACATGAATAGGAAAACTAAGCAACCCAACTACCGAAACAGACTGAAGGTATTGACAATAACTCATGGAACTTCGTTACAAAACAAGGATAGATGCAAACGATTCGCCGGATTCACAGATAGATAAAGATGATGATGTTGTCGTCATGTCGGAAGTACCAAGCCACCAGAAAGATATGAAGGAAGATTACGGAGAACAACTGCAAGATTCGACAGCTACAGAAAAGATAGCACCAACTTGAATAGAAGAAATACAAGATCTGGAAGGTCTTCATGGCCTCCGGTGGATTGAGCATAGACGATAGAGCGAGAGGGTTTCAAGAGATTACTTAACGAGATAGAGGTGAAAAGAACTCCATGTTCTTCTTGAAATGATTGAGAGAGGTTTGGCGGTCTTGAGGAAAATCTTTAGCGAAACGACGATGATAACTTGCCAACAACGAATAACTCCAGATTGGTTGAAGATGGAGGATGGAATTAACAATGGACTTGCTAATTCCAGAATTGAAGTAATGTATTTAGCAGAAGGACGTGGTCGAGATAGGTGACTTCAAGAAGCCATAATTTCCACTTTGGGAACTTTGCACACGGCAGTGTTCGTGAAGCTTGAGAGAAAGAGACACATATGACCTTTCATGTTCTTCCATTGACATAGAATAGGCAAGAATATCATCAAGATATACCACCACAGATTCCCAAGATATTCCAAGAATATCAAGTTCAAGAGGCGGGAGAAACGAACAAATGCTCGAAACACTTTCTGAGCTCAACGCTCTTTGAAAGATCAATAATAAGAGCACGGGTTCATGTTGAAGAAGATGCACTGGCAGAATATATTATCTGGTCCTTCGGAAGAAAAAGAGATGTCACCTGGTTCACATTGTCGATTGGATCGCCGGTTACAAAGATAAAGAGATCTTGGATAAGAAACGATGATAGCTCATACCTTAAGCAAAGCTATCAGAAGCGAAAAGATGCAATTCCCTCGTATCCAGGAGAATTGTGCAGATATAGAGTTCAAAAAGATGTGCATCATGATGAACAGATGATAGACCACTGTAGGGCCTTTAAGAAAAACTCCGGATTGGCACAGATACTTGAATATACATGGATAAGATCACTGTGTAACTCCAAATCACAGGAGATATCCGCCACCATTTGGAGGATAGTGTTGATAGCATTTTTCCATATTCCACTCATGATAAGTGTCATATAGCTATGCTGAGAACCAAATTACAATCACCAGCATCAGATCGACACTTGTTATGTAATTAGCCCAAGGGAATTTGAAGATGAAGTAAAACTCCAGGATTAAGCGCCGGTGACAAAAGAATGAGTTAGCGTGAACATGCCGATAAAAGGAAGAAAGATAATGTTTCACACACGACTGAAGAGGAGTGTGGCAACACAGATGTATCAAAGAAAATTTTCCGCATTTTCGGCATTAAAATACCAATAGATGCGCAAAACCACTTATCAGGTAGAGATTAGCAACTCCACATTCTATGAAAGCATGCTGGAAGGAAGAACACCCTTAACAAGATGGCACCGGTTAACAAGGAGTCGGATAGATCGCGTTGGTTTACAAAAGCCTGTCAGTATGGAATGTACCCACAGTTGATAACCAAAAGGCAGATAGTGATAACATGTTTGATGCAACAGATAGACAAGGAAGACCGCACACACACACACACACTTTCTATGGTACTACGGAAACCCAGAACACATGAATCCTAGTTTAAATTTTAGAAGACGATTGAAAACGTTACACTTCCTTACCAGAAAAGGGTGGGTGGGTGGGTAAGAAGAAAAATGGAAGCAGTCCTACTCTCACGTTTTGTTTTTCCCTAGTATACATAGCTACCAAAATATTTGCTAGACTGACAACGACCATTTGGCTGAGACCCTGAAGGGCGGGATGGCTCTGATACCAATTGTAACTACCTCGGTGAATTATGCTCTTAGTTACAAGCCTGGATGAGCAGAAATGGTTAAAATAGTACGGTGGGGCCAAATACCACTCACAGGTAGACCTTTCGGCCGTCCTAACCATTTCCAAAACATCGAGACAAGAACGAGCGGCGTAATCGGCAGGCGAAGGGATCAACTACATACACAAATGAGTATGTATGCAAGCCACATACAACAGTCCTCAGAGCCATTCCATCTAAAAGAAATAGAAATATTGCAACGCCATACGGCAAGATCCAAATATCCTAGATAGATATAATAGTTTAGGATATCTCCTCATACATCAAACATCAGAGTATCAGGCGGAAGCGGAAAACAAGATCCGAGTACGGATAAGAAGCAAATCGGCATAAGATGCCCCATAAATAAACACATCCCGCCCACAGATCTCACGGATCCCCGTTCCCGGAATCTCTACACCGAGTGATCATTGCCAACATTGTCCGTCTCCTCCACCCAGTATCCCTCTTGCGAGTATACCTGTTCATCTGAATCAAACAATTTATCGTGTGAGACCCTAGGGGTACTCAGCAAGTCTTTATGCCTCTAAAGGGGACACAACCTGGGGTGACGCAATTGCAGCAAAAGATAATACCTAACAATTCTATAGATACTCGCTAACCATCCGCCTAACCAAAGATAGACGGATGTCCGCTAATTAAGAACAACAGTTATAACAGTAATATTAACAGATCCATCCTCCTCCTCGCTTACCAACGAGGAAGAGGACGAACAACCCCCCCATCCGTTGGCAGTTTTATTAACCATTCCATAAGTGTTGCACTATTTACTAGTTAGGTACTTAGTCAAATATAAAAGCGGTACTTTAGTTATATTTGTCTATGATCGAAAAACTGTGCTCCAAGTCGTCCATAACCGCGGACACGACTTTCAGAAAGTTTTACCCTGTAGGGGTGCACAAATAGCAACACACACTTGATCAACCTCGGAAAAACCAAATCAAAACCCAACGAGGCATTCACGACAAAGCGATCACAGGATTCAGAAATGTTTCAGGGGGCCACCCCATTAAGCTACCCGCAACGAAGTTGGCCGGCTCCGAGACGGGCCCAAGGTTTGTGTCAATGGCTGTAAACGACTGGGAACCCGAAAATGTGACTGGGCTTGTCGATACCGCGAAAACATTCCACGATCCAAAACAGTACATATGCTCCACGCACAATCTTAAATAAAGCAGTAACATGGCATAAGTACATGATAGTAATAAAACCCCAAACTACTTTGTGGCCCCAAGAAATAAGAATGAATCAAGCTCTGGCTCAGGGGGGTCCATAAGGCCTCCCGGATGTGGATAGTGCAAATAGTCAAGGAACAGGAATCAAGTACTCGGGGTCCTACGGGACACAAGTGAGCATGAAGAACCAAATAGCAGATATTGCTCACCGATGCCACTTTCATTAGTTATCCCATTACTACTCAGGTTAAGTTGTTTAGGTACCTCGTTATCCATCAGACTCTCACATACCCTACACATGCTGTGCTACGACCCACATGGCTCAAACAACTCATGTAGTAATGGCTCATGGGATGGGGGAACAAGCTTCGGTGCGGTTTAAAAGTAAAGGCTATGCAGTACTTGGGATTTAATTTAATGCAATCGCGACTCAATGATGCAAGAATAAGATAGAGGCAATAGGTACTATATGTATGCAAGCATGTGGTAGTGCTTTCCTGGCAGCTCAGTTGAAGCGAGGGACGGATCTGGGTAGTGCTCCCGGGTTTCCTGATATATTCCCTGCTCAGCGTCTATTCGAAGAAGAACCAAACAAACAAGGGTCAACATAAATAGAGTGCACAAGCATATGAATTAAAATGCGACAAGCAAACATTCATGCCATGATGAATGATGCACAATTTGCATGGCAATAATGTAGCATGGCATGGGTGACGTGTGGGGTACAAGATTAAAGCATTTAATTAAGTTTTTAGCCCGGTTTGCTCTCATAACACTTGCTGTATACTCATTATTCATATGATGCATGCTGCAATTCAGAACATGGAATGCATAGATAGAACGGGCTCGTCGCGCTGATCATTTTAGAAATATTATTTATTAAATTTGGAGTTATAAAACTAAAGTTATTAATTAATTAAGAAAAAGGGCATTTTATTGTAATTTTAATTACCTCGAAATTTTAAAGTGCTCAAACATTATTTTGAATAGCATATTTGAATTCCTCACATTTTTCTGATTCCAAAACATATATTACTTGTATTATTTGGATTTGTATTTTAAAAGTTATTTAAAATCTAATTTGAATTTTAATTTAATCAATTTCCAGAAAAGTTTATTTTAAAACAGAAAAATAGAAATGTTTTGTACTTAGACAATCCCAGCCCCAGTCGCTGATGGGTGGGACCGGGATGACTGGGTAAAACGGCGCGGCAAAAAGGTTTTTCTCACCGGCACAGAGACTAGTCTAGGAGGCTGACATGCGGGCCCGACGGAGAAGAGGGGCCCACGTGACAGAGAGAGGTGGAGGGCTGACCACGTGGAGCGGAGAGGAGTGCAGGTTGAGAGCTGGGAACCTGTGGTTTTTTCTGTAAAGCTACCAGGGGGCTGACCGGTGGGGCCACGAGTACCGCGGGTTGAGGGAGAAAAATAAAAAGGGGGGGTTGTAAACTACAAACAGACCCCTGTTGATCTTCTCTCTGAACCACGGACAGGTCGGTGCTCGACCGACGCAGAGCGCGGCGCGCAAGGTTCGAACTCGCGTTGCGGGCTCCCGCGCTGAGGATGGTAGCCAGCGCAGCTGGGTATGGGTTGGTGTCAGAAGGATGGGCGAGGGCTAGGTATGCCGCTGCGAGGCGCAGCGACAAGAGAACGCCGTCGGCTGCCGCGCACCGAGGGCTTTCGGTGAAACGATCGCCGAGCACAGACGTCGACGGAGGGAACGGAGGTGTCCACGAGAGAGAGGGGCTCACCGAGAGGTAGACGACGGAGTTGGATCGGTCCGGGGGACGACGCAGCGGCGAGGACGCAGAAGGCCGCTGGTGTTAGGGTTTGGGAGGTCGTCGTGGTACTGCGGCCGATCCGGGGCCTCTCCTCCTTGCTGGCGTGTACGGGGACGTCGCCGGTACTGCGGCGTGCTTCCTCGACAACCGCAGCTCCACGCCACCGGCTAGATCAAGGAGGGGGAGGGTGAGGCCGACGGTGGCCGGTGTTGGGGTAGATGGTGGTAGGGAAAAGGCAGGGAGGAAGGGGAGCAGCCTGGGGAGATCTGGAAGAGGCAGAGGGTTCGTGAGAGGGAGGATAAGGAGGCCGAGAGGGGAGGAACGATGTCGTGGGGGCGACGGGAACGAAAAGGTGCCTTCGGCCACCTTTTTACCCCGCCCTCATGTGCTCGTCGTGGGTGGCCAGAGGCAGGGAGAGGGCTGCCGGTGGGCCAGGGTGAGGGGAGAAGGCCGGCTCGGCTGGTAGGGTCGCCTGTGCAGCGAGAGAGAGGGAGAGGCCGAGGGGTAGAGAGAGAGAGATGGCTCGGTAGCTAGGGCTGGTTAGGAGGGGGTAGCTCGGGCTAGGGAGAGAGAGAGAGAGCTGGGGTGGGTCCGGTTGGAGGGAGTAGAGAGGAAGCCGAGAGGGAGAGAGAGAGGAGCCCCGGTTTAGCTAGGAGGAGGCTCGGGTTAGGGAGAGAGATGATTGAAACTAGAGTTTAGGGTAAGGAGGAGATGGAGGGGACAAGGGGTAGGGTTTAGCTAGGTATTAGGGTTTTGGAGAGAGGATTAGAGAGAGAGGGTGATGTGGTGGTAGGGTTTTTAGCAAGATCAAACAAGATCAAGCAAAAGGAGTGGTAGAGAGAGATGGTGGGGATCTTGCATGGCCCATGCATAATCATAAAATGCCATGTTTTATTCTTGTCAAAACAATAGATAATTTACATGGCATTTATTCACATGCATTCCAAAAATGTGGATCTACGCCAAGCAAAAAATAATTAAAATGGAATTAAGAAGAAAAGGATGTTCCATGTGGAGTGTATGGAGATGATCATATTTGAATATAATTTGGGACATGCTAGTGTGTGTGTTCCACTAGGTGCATAATATCCCCAATAATATTCCAACATGAGCAAATATTCCAATAAAATCCATATGGAAGCTAGAAGAAGGGGTTTCACTCATAATGCATGCAAATGTGGCTCCACATATCAATAATGTGAAAACAACATGATGCTTGCATGGGAGCATGTGGACTTAGAAGTGGATCCATCCCAACCCATATGAGCTAGAGGTAAACCAAAAGAAATGCAAAGCTCATGTTTAATTAGGATGGTGGAATTATGAGGTGGTGACAAGAAAGGTGGTGGAGTTAATAAAAGATATGCCCCAACTCAACTTGGGCATCAAGCATTTATCAATAACCAAATACAATATATCAAGAGGCAAATACAATTAATAATGCATATGGGATAAGAACCAAATGAAAAGGGTTTTATATGATACTCGAATGCAATGTGGCATGATGACATGAGCATGATATAATTATGATGCAACATTTATATGTAGGAAGTAGCATATATATAGACTAGACTAGTAGCATTGCAATTGTTAGACAATTGAGATGCTACAAATAGGTTGACTATAAAGGTGGGTTTAGATACTCCGAAGGTGTTATATAGAGGCTCATGGATCAAGAGTGGTATTTGTCCATCCCGATGATGGATAGGTATACTCTGGGCCCTCTCGGTGATATCATATTCAGATAGCTTGCAATCAAGTGATGTGATCACTAGAATGTTATATCACGGGAACGAGAAAAGAGTGCATGTCTGTAATGAGATCAAACTAGGTATGGAGATACTGATTATCAAATCTCGGACATGTAATATATCGCGAGACAAAGGGATTTAGTTACTAATGTTAAATATTGTCATGATCACAAAAGTCATCGTTGAATGTGTAGGAGTCAGTACGGATCTCTAGGTCCCACTACTGACTATTGATCGGAGAAGGGAATCGATCATGTCTGCATTATTCGCTAACCGTATGGTGACACACTTAAGGGATACCGACACCATTTGGAGAAAATATGTTTTAGAAAAAAGAATTACAAAGCGCTGGAATTATTTCAATGGACACCGGAATTGTTTCGGGTGAAATTGTTGAAGTTGGTTCTGCATGTGATATTCAAATGTTGCAGGGGGTTTTATGTGAATTTTTGTTAATTAAAGTAATTAAAAAATTCTGAATAAAATAAATAAAATAGTTTTAATGAAATGAGAGTTTTCCTAAAATTTGGTGGAAATTTAATGGGGATGAGTGGAATTTTGAGTGGAGGCAAAATTGATGTGAGTGGGAGCTCCACCCACATGAATGTGGAAGATGTGGGGACACCTCCATGGCCGCCATCCATGGGAGGGGGCTTCCCCCCTCTCCGTATAAAAGGCCCTCCACTCCCTCCCCTCATCTCACACGTCCTCGTGAAGGATCTCTCTTCACCTCTAGAATTATTCCCCCATGGTCTCGGATTAGCGAGATACATGTTCCTGGTGGCTTTTCGTTTAGAGGGAGTCGTTGCTTCCGTTGCATCGCTAGAGCAAGGAGGTGGAGGTTGTTCGGTGGACCGGACGTGTGTGCGATCATGGATGCTCTCCTGATTTGTGGCGCTGGACTACCTCTCGATCTTGAGATCAGTAAGCGTACGACTACATCATCCACGAGTCCAACCTCGTAACACTTTATCGGCCTTCAAGGGTATGTTCTCTATGGATGTATATCCACCGTTGTTTGTATCTAGGTACATAGATCTTGGTGCTTATTAGTTCCCATCGTAGGGAAAAAAATTCTATGGTGCGAACCCAACAAAAATAGTAGTAGATTAGTGGATAGAGAATTATTAGCGAGAGATTGGGAGAGTGATTAGGCACATCAAGCAAATCTGAACAACAACACAATTCTGTATAGAAATGCATCTTTCTATTCTCTACACATTCCCTAGGAACATAATTCATTTTTTAGATCATATATTTGATCTAGATACCATCCTATACAACTAGATACTTTTGTGATCATCAAGAGCACATTTAAGGACACTAAGAACACTTATAACCACTCAATCCCATTTGTTAGTAGTGAATCCACTAAAATCACTTATCAAATTTTTTATAAGTATCTTAACACAAATTTGGGTGACACAAAATCTTATAAAGTACTTTTAAAACAAAAAGGAATCCATTTAAGATTTCTCTCAAATGGAAAACCCTAGTGGCTATTCTACATCATCATCTCAAGAAATTCCTAAGAAATCCTTTATAAGTAATATAGGAATAGATAGAGAGAAAATAATGAGACCATGGAATCATTCAGATTTCAAAATAATTATTTTGAACAAGATTTCATTTTAGAGTTTCAACTATTTGTTGGGGATATGCTAAATGGGTATCCTCATAGAATGTCACCAATCCGCCTAACCCGGGTGGCCCAAAGTTGGTAGCAAGGCCTATGGCCTGCTAGGCGGCCCAGTTAGACGGATCCAGAAGGGAGGCCCATGCCGGATAAAGAAAGGCTACAAAGGAGTTACCGACGTGCTCAAAGCCTTAGAGTGCAAGACACGAAAGACTAGTTCGTATTAGTGTAGGACTCTGTACCTTGTTCGGCAAGGACCTTTCCCTGTAAACCTTAGGTTTTGGTGCCTTTATAAGCCGGACATGTGGGAGCCTTTAGGGCACAACCTCTTAGATTGCTACGTATAACGTGCAACACTTTGCACAACGAACCTATCTCTATAACTCGGTGTATTGCCATTATAGTGATTTATAAGAAGAGTAGAGTTCCGCCACTGTTGTGGGATTTGAACCTGGGTAAGCTGTGTTACCTCGTACCCGCCAACTCTCCGCATTACGCTACGTCTCTAAACACGCATTGTGAGGACCTCTCCATGGCGTACTCGTCGGCAATACCACGACAGTTGGCGCCCACCGTGGGGCAAGAGGTGCTTCGAGCTATACATCGGGCGAGGTCCAATCTCTTCGCGGGAATCGGCAACACCGTAGCCATCAGACGCATTCTTTTCTCCGGCAATGTCATAATCGTCCCTCTAGATGAGTTCTGCGTGCAGGAAAAAATGAACCCTATGTGCTGCTCCGTCATCTCCTTCGGAGACATCCACATCTTCATCGGTGAAACCGACTCGGGTCCTAGCTCCCAGGAAGTCGGAAACTCGTCAAGCCCGACACAGACCGCCTATGAGTAGGACACATTCGCGGAAGGATCTGGGCCATACCTCTCCTTGGAGTATGGTGGCTCGGATGAGGAAAATTCAAAGACCACCCAAACCTCCCCTATGAAGGATATAATGGTGGAAGGACCCTACAAATCCGCTTGGCTTCCCCGAGCGTTAGATATGCGCAGGTCACACTTTGTCACTGTAGTCACGATCTTCGATCTAACTAGATGCGTTCAAAGGGATGAAGAACCTCCCAGCGAATACGTCGCTAGATGGATGAGGGTGAGGGAAACCCTAGAGGGCGACCATGTCGACGAGCTCGTGTGCCACTTTGTGGAAGGACTCGCACCCGGAACACTCCTCCGACATACCCTCCGAAGGCGGCAGGCCGTAGGTCCTCTCACCCTTGGTGAGATGGTCACCATCATCAACGAATACGCGGATGCCAATGAGGAGGCTGAAACGGTGATCGCCGTCGTGGCCAGAGGAGGAAACAACAACAACGGCCCGCCTCCATCACCATCCACGTCTGCCATCGCCAACATCGAAGCCAACTCCGACTCCGTCCTGGACACGCTGTACGCCGACATCAATATGGATGGCGGTGGCTCGGACGCTAACTCGAAGGAATACAGTGCTGTTATGAGGGAGATCGAGCAGGAGATCGAGAAGGAGGAGCGTGCCAAGAAGACAACCGCTTCCTACCAGGTGCTAGTTGCCATTGGGAGCGTGATGCAAGAAGACAGATAGGAATCGGAACGTGAGAGAGCTCCACCCACGCCAGCGGTTATCAGAGCAGCAGTAACCAAGAAAGCTTAGCCTCCTGCTCCGGCCAAGGCTTTGCCTCCTCCGGCTATCCGCCCGCAACCGGCACAGGAACTCACCACAACCCCCAGTACCGCCCGATAGTCAAATCAGCCGCCAATGCCACCATCAACGTCTGCAGCTAGCAACCCATTGGTTACTCCCGCTGACAAGGCAATTTACGACGCACTCCTCATTGAGCCTATCACCGTCGCCCATATCCGGAGCGGTACGGAGCTCGATGAGAAGCGCGTAGCAATCTTAGCGGTGGCCAACTGCATTACAGAGCAGGGCGCTCAGCTAGACGAAAACATGGAGGCTGAATACAAGCAATTGCTGTTGAAGCAAAAGGCAAAGAAAGCACCAGCTCATGTCGTCGAAGATTCCGGCGTTCGGCGCAGGTTAGGATATGAGGGATCCAAGCCGACAAAAGCCACCCCATACATCGATTCAGAGGGGAGGCAAGACATGCCAACTCTAACGCTCAACATCGTCGTCGCCAAGACCCTCCTAGAACAGGACAGGTCACCAGAAGCAGTTGCTCAGGTGTACGACCTCGTCGCTAAGGAATGCAAGCAATAGGAAAAGGCTACCTCACAAAGGCTCGAGTCCAACCTGGAGCTTTGCCAGTCAACCCTGAACATCCGCAGAAGGCCAAAATCTCCCCGTGACAAGGGATCACACATAGGATCCACAGAGCAAAGACGGACAGAGGCACGCAACAGGACTGGCACCATCGCCATATCCTCCGATCACGGAGAAAAGGCTCGTCCTCGCCGGTCGCCACCTCCACCACCATCTCGGCATCACGAGGAACCACAGCCGTGCTACCGTACAAGCATGCCACCACCAAGGCAACCCCAGGCCGGCATCGTTATACGCGACCAGGGTGAGCAGCCTCGGCATGCTGGAGAGCGCAGCGGCATTGAAGGACATAGGAGAAGATCCCATAAGGAGCCGCCACGTCCAACAAGAAACCACGATTGGCATGAGGAGTCGCAGGAGGGCCATAGTAAGAAGGCTAACCCACCGCCTCCACCGCCACTATCACCACCTAGCAGCCATCATGGCGGAGGGCACGGTGGATCTCATAGATCGCGCCACAACTCCCCTCCCCACGATGGAAAAGGGAAGCAGCCATAGCCGTATGATGCACGTTCACGGCTAGACAAGATCCAAGAAGCTCGGGATCTCCCATACCTTGGGCCACGTTGCTTTGGACCAGTAATACGGGCCACAACTTACCCCAAAGGTCTCTGAATAGACAAGACCATTAAGCCCTATGACGGCATTGCTAGGCCAACGACATGGTTGCAGGAATACAACAAAGTGATTCATATCGCAGGGGGAACCCCAATGTCGCTGTCAAGTACCTCCCACTCATGCTGACCGGCACCGCCCAACAATGGATCGACTTGCCAGAGAAATCAATATGCAATTGGTTGGACATGCATGAAGCGTTCACCAAGAATTTCGAGGGTACGTACAAATGCCCCTGCACTATCGGAGACCTACAGTGGTGTGTGCAAGAAAAGAATGAGAGACCTCGTGCCTACCTCTCTTGCTGGCTGGATATGAAAAATTCCTGCGCAGGGGTGCACGAACAGACCGCTATGGCCGCCTTCGTCGATGGTCTGGAAAAGGGAACTTTGCTCCGGCATAAGTTGAAGTGCAAGCAAGACACAAATTAACTCAACCTCAACACCATGATCGCCATGGCTAGCGAGTTCGCCGCTGCTGACGATGATGCGCGCGGATCGTTGTCGGTAATAGCAATCCCTACCCAGGCCAGAAAAAACAACAATAACAAGCAGAAAAATCCGCCTGAAGAAAAGCAAGAAGCCGACTTGGTCGCCGTAGCGTTCACTGGTAGAGGCAGAGGTGGACAGCGTGGATGTGGTCGGGGGCCTAGCAGTGGCCAGCAGAGGAGTGGTCCTACACCCTCAACGCCTCGCGTTCCCCAAACATACGAAGAGTACCGTGATATGTCGTGTTTCGTCTACCTGGACGCAAACGGCAAGGCCACCCACACAAACCGCCAATGCAAATTTGTCAACAACCTCAAGGAAGACCTTGAGTCCGGCTACAAGCAAAGTCGAAAGAACAGACCCCGCGGAAAGGGAAAAGGGAAGAGGAAGGAGGAGGAATCCAAGGAATCAAGTGATATGGATGAAGACATGGAACCCTAATCTTCCGACAAGGGAGAGGGTAAAGGGAAATATCCCTTCGAAAATAAGGCTCGAGTCTACCACACTTTCTTTGGTACTCCCACCGTCCAGGCCTAGAAAACCTCTTTGAGGATACTGATGGCCACCCTCCCTCCAGTTCACAATACGTTAGGTGGTCGGAAGTTCCAATTACGTGGTATAGGAAAGATCACCCAGACCTTATTCCAACAGAGAACTAGTATGCCATGGTCATAAACCCTTTGATTGACGGCACAGAGTTCACCAAGTGCCTCGTGGATAGTGGAAGCAGCATCAACATCATGTACCTAGATACACTACACAAGATGGAATTGACAGAGACCCAGCTAAGGAAAAGCAACACCGTGTTCCATGGGGTTGTCCCCGGCCGACAAGCAAATTCCTTGGGCTACATCACCCTTCCGGTCGGTTTTGGCGATTTAACAATTACTGCCAAGAACGCATGGCCTTTGAAGTGGTGCCTTTCAAGAGAGTGTACCACGTCAGTTTTTTACGCGACATCTTCCACTCCTTCCACGCAAGCCCATGCTTTGTCTACAACAAGCTCAAGATTCCCGAACCAAATGACATCATCACCGTTGACGGAAGCTTCACCAAGGCACGGGAGTGCAAGCTCAGTGAGCCACCTTCACCGAAGCAGTCCTCTACGGTCAGGAGTTCAAGGAGATCCAGAACCAGGTCGATGCCTCGGAGATGCCGGCTTCGAAGAAGTAGATCACTGCTGCCGAACCCACATTCAAGGCCGCCATCAAGACCAAGCAGGTGAAGCTTGTCGAAGGAGATTCCTCCAAGGCCACCGCCATTGGCACATACCTAGATCCCAAATAAGAAAGCGCGCTCGTTAAGTTCCTCCGTGAGAATAGGGACATCTTTGCCTGGCAACCTGCCGACATGAAAGGTGTACCTAGGGAACTTGCCGAGCACAGCTTGAATATTGATCCCAATGCCAAACCGGTGAAGCAACCTCTATGATGCTTTGGTGATGAAAGACGAAGGGCTATAGGCAAAGAAATAGCTAGGTTACTTAAGGCTGGCTTTATCCGAGAAGTTATTCACACCCGATGGGTGGCAAATGTTGTATTTGTCCCCAAAAAGGGAACCAATGAATTAAGAATGTGTGTTGATTACACCGGCTTGAACAAAACATGTCCGAAGAATCCCACTACTGTAGAATAGGCCATCAGTGACAGGCTCAAAAGACCCATTAGTGACAGGCAAAGCACTTGTCACTGATAACTAGTCGCTGGTATGAGGTTATTAGTGACAGGCAAGTGCCTGTCACTAGTATGTGTACTTGTGACAGGCATTTAGACGTGTCTGTCACTACTATGTATATACTACTGACAGGCAAAAGAAATGCATGTCACTAGTTGCGATCAAAGGCAGCGGCCTGTGTGGTTTTGTAGTGACATGCTCATTATTTTGCATGTCGCTAGTTGAATTTCGATATAAAAAAATACAATTCAAATGAACATTCTAGATAGCACAATAATGGTTATAAAAAATTAAATGCATTTTCCGAGCAGGTACAAAAAATGTAGTACCATGTTATATATCCTTAATTTGCATGAGCCATGATCTAGATGGTACTGACCCAACATAGGTACGCTCTTGCAAGGCGTCAAAAAAAATTGGTAATTTGGAGGACCATAGTTCTAGGCAAAGTTGATCCGAATTGCACAGGATGCAACTTCTGTTTATACAGCAATAAACCACCGTGAAAATAAACAAGAAAAATGAAAACTAGACTAGATATATACTACTCATAATTCCAACCAATGAGTAATTTCTCTCCGCCACAATCTTCAATGCACTACATTTTCCGGTGACATCTTCTCATTTTGTATATCAAAAACATGAGTTATACATTGTCATCCAACTCTTCGGTCGTCCCCAATCATTACACCAAGCTCACTTCTGTTATTCTTCTAGGTTAACGAGTATGCCCAGGTGAAGAAAAAATAGAATGGAGCACCAAATTCTAGCTAGCTCGCAGGTCAAGACCAAAATGTATACAAGTCCCATGCCAGTAAGTTACCTGCAAAACAGTGCTTTGTCACCAAATGGTATTCATCCATTTCCAGGGAAAGACAACAATATCTTCATCTATCTTTCCAGGCTTAGTGATTCAAGATTTCAAGCTTGATTGATTTCAGTTTCTGTTTTTTCCTTCCATCCTTAGGCATTTCTCCTTCCCATCCAATAACTTCAGGCACATAGTCAAAGCCATCCCATCGTGTAATCACAACCAATGTTATAAAAACATATTAATAGTGAGATTGTGAAGGATCTAGATCGATCATAATACCATGAGGTGTTGCAAATGATGCTTCATTCATGCATGCACTAACGCCATCTCCACATATATCCAGCTTTGATTTTTGCTCGTTGTCAAAGAGGCACAAGGATAAATTTGAAAGGCTACCACCTAAGCAAAACATATATCATACACTAATAGCATCAATTTATTGGCATATTAAACATTTCCATATACTGCATGCTGCAAGCACACCTCTCTTTCGCAACATCAGATGTCATTGATCACATTCTCGCATGTGTGCATGTATAATGGTGTATGCGTGTGTGACACACCTCTGCTCTCGGAAAAGATAAGTACGGCTATGTCTAATTCGACGGTGCTAGCCAGCTGATTTTGTTTTCTTTTTCCTAACGCCTAAGCAAATATCAACATTAAGATATCAGAAACAACCCCATCGTCTGCATAGACATGATAAGATGAATCAGATTCGGCAAAACCACATAAATATGACGCGTATATAATCTCCTGTAGGTTCCACAAAATTTATAATACTGTATATTGTAGACTTGTAGTAAATCTGTAGATATCATGCGGTGACTGAACAATTGGTTGTACGAAGGTGATTTGATGAATGATGCAGTACAAAAATCTTGATGGGAAATAGAGAAGTTGCACATTTTTCGTACTATGAATGGTGTTAGCTAGTCATTTTTTCTGCTTCGACCTACAACTCAGTGAGATAACCTCGATTGCAAGCTCAAGCACAATTAAAATGGAAAAATGCCTATCTATCTCTACATGGAAAGATTAAATTATCTCAAAGCATAGTAGCGGCTGTTCAGGACTCACCATGCATTGGCATAAAATAAAAACTCAAATAGGATGTGCAAGATATGTGAAGCTCGCCTAGAGCTTCTTGGTGGCTGAGCCATCCTGGTGGAAGTTCCACTCCTTCACTACTTTTACTCTGAAGCTGCATTTCCTCTGGAGGTGCACATTCCATGGTTGACTGTCAAGGGAGATAGATGCTACTGAAAACGGCTTCTTGTCCGATACAATGCCAGTCAGAGCTGCCATGAGCCAAGCAATAGAAGTGGCGCCAAATGGTGAAGCCATAATCTCTGTCAAAGCAACAATAACATCAGAATGACAGAACGATGTGAAGAATATACAGAACCCCTATAATCCAGGGATATTGTAACACACACAAGCTTCACTTCGGATAATGGGAACAGTTCAACCAAAGTTGCAAAGGTACATTAGCCCCCATAAAAAACCTGCAGATATACGCATACACATAGGCCTAAACAAAGTTATATAAAGCATGGTGTTCTGTGTACACTGATCTTTGTATGATCAATTACTCTACTGCACTAAGAATTTGCTGCTAGCAAGATATTTGGCCTAGAAAAATAAGAAACTACACCGCTACGTGCTAATGCATGGACTACGGCGGGTTAATTTTACAGACGCCTAACTTCTGGGGAGCCTAGCGAGCACCAGCGACCAGCGACATCTCGGCAAAATTGCTCTAATCCTAGTAGCAACCACACTAAATCCTACACCTGAGACCACACGCTCGTCGAATTTTGTCAGGGGAACGAACTGAAACCTCCTCCCCGCGCCTGAATTCACACCCTGGGGACTAGTATCTGTACACTTGGCGGCTAGCCCATCTAATCCTTGACAGCGGCGCCCAAATACGATGACCCGGCGACCGAATTGGGCGGGTGGTAGAGAGCGTCGGGTGTAGTTGGGGTCGTTACGTTGGTGCCTCGGCGGAGGAGGTGTGGGCGGGCGGAGAGGATAAGGCTGCGCGGCCTGAGGACGGGGTAGGGCGCTACTACGGGTGAGGGGTTTGGTTTTCCTGATTTGCCCGAACTAACACGCATCAACAATCCTCTTTGTCATCTAGACGGAGACCACACCATGCGGAGTACGCACCCAACCCCTTGGTACTCCTCGTGCAAGAGCCTCCCGGCATGGCGAGCAGCCGGCGTCGAGCACGAGTAGCATGCGATGCGGCGGTGGACACATGGGAGCGCAAGAGGCGCGAGCACCCTCATGGAGGATCCAAAATAGAGGTTCGAGCTTTGATAGGGGAAGATGCGCTTGTGGCGGCGTGTTCTGGAGATACGGTTGGGGATCGAAAGAAAAGGTTGCGTGTGTGTTCTCGAGATAACGTTTATGTAACATTGGGCCATTGGGCTGCTGGTGGGATTTTTTTTGACATTGTGCTGGTGGGAATTTTTGACGTTGGGCTGTTATCTTACCTATGGAAGACACTACGCTTTATTTCTCTTTCTGGTTGTTTGGGTACTATGGGCTATAACCCGAATTTCCCAAATTTAATTCCTGTTTTCACATTTGACACCCAAATTAACACCCGATTTTCGGGCTTGGGATAATACTGGTTCGGGCTCGAGTTATACATGTTCGAAAAACATATCATGTTACCGGTGACAGGCCCTTAGAAATATCCGTCACTAAGAAATTTGCCGTTTCAGCTGGCCTCCATGAAAAATACTTGTGAGTGGCACATTTTGAGCATGTCACTAATCATTGTGTTATCAGTGACAGACATTTATAGATGCATGTCACTATGTAATTTTTCCCTTCAGCCAGCCTCCACAAAAAATATTAGTGGCAGTCACTTGCATATGCCTGTCAGTAGTCTTTTGTACTAGTGACAGGCTTATCTTTGCCCGTCACTGATAATACTTACCAGTGACTGGCACTATTTTGCCTGTCACTAACCACCTGGCGTCTATAAGCCTTTTTGCAATAGTGTCTGTTTGCTTTGCCTCGTATTGACCAAGTCATTGACTCGATGGCTGGCTCGAAACTTCTGTGTTTTCTCGATGCTTACTCAGGTTACTACCAAATCTGTATGCGAAAGTCGGACCAACTGGCCACTTTGTTCACCACACCCTATGGCACGTATTTCTACGTCACAATGTCCTTTGGGTTGAAGAATCCTGGTGCTAGTTACCAGTTGTCAACACCCGGATTTTTAATCCCAGATGCCTATTATGCCATACATCACAATCTCAGGATTACCATTTTTGCGAGACATAACAGATTGGATATCATAGTACATCATCTATTACAAACCATAATAAGGTCTTACACAAATAAAGGATCTCATGATGCAATCTTAATACAAACAAGCAGTGGAATAATAAGTGTAGCGGTGGGCTCCATCTTCAGTGTCACAGGCAATGCTGACGATGGGAGATGATCCTAGTTGTCGTAGTCGTCCTGCTGTCCATCTTCCTGATAGTCCTCCTCATAGTCTGGCCACGGTAATATCCAGGGACAAAGCCATGAGTACTCTTTATGTACTCGCAAACTATCACTAACAAGTAAGGTAGTTCTAGTAGGAATTTTAAGCTCTAGGCTTCTTTGCAAAAACTAAATTTAACCTAAGTTGAGTTTAGAAACAAGAAAACTAAGTAAATGTTCTAAATCACCTAAGTGGGAACTTATTTTTCATAGTCACAACCCTGTTGTGGTCAAGTCAAAATCATAGATCATTTCACAAGTCATTTTGAAAACATCTGAGGATGGAACAGTATGGCCACTCCAGCTGTCCATGACCGCGGACGCGGCTATTCGAGTAGTTTAACACTCTACAGAGATGGTACACTTTCACCACAAAATTCGATATATCCGTCATGGATAACCCTGGATCATCATACTTAGTATGCAGATAATCAATCATAACCTTTCCTTTACACACTCTAGTATAAGCACCTCTCCTATGAGCTTGGCCTCCCAGCCATGGCCATCTGCCATCCTAGGCACTTTATAGGTGGACATCATCAAGAGGTAGCCTCAGCTCAAACCTCTTCCGCGAGTGAACCCATACTAATGCATATAAACTTCTGGCTAAGCCTTACCCAATTCAGGTATTGTGGTTGTACGGTAAAATTGGAATGGTATCCCATCCGAATCCAACCATTAGTTTTTATAAAGGGCTAAGGCTCATGCCTCAATATTTTCATCATCATAAACCATTTGTGTTTCTCAACATATGTCAAAAGATCTCAATAGAATGACTCATCATTCCAAGGTTTTCATAATCATTTTCACCAAGTATTCCCATCTAAAGTGATCAAGTTTTATGCTTAGCACTAGCCACTAGGGTTAAGAGTGTTCACTAATGATGGATGCTAATATCAATCGCATGCCATAGAATGACATCTAGTATAGGCCTAGTTTTATACTCTTTATGCTATCTATACTACTTTTCAAAATCGCACAAAGCATTACTACATGTAAAGAAACTTTGGTAAAGTAAAAAGTAAAGCTTGCAAGTAAAACTTGGGATGGGTATAAATCAAAATGTATAACCAAGCATGCCTAATGCATCTTGCTTAGGTTAACTTGCATCTAGTGATGGCTTGCCTTGATTGGTGAAGTGATTGAAGTTCTCTTCGTCTTCCTCGGGGTAGAACTCCTCCTCCTCGTAGACTTGGTCCGTACTATCGTCTATAAATAAATATGGGGTACACAATCACCAAACAATACTTAACTAAGTCTATTTAGCACACTAAGGCACACACTTGATGATCTAGCATCATCACAATCATCACATGAATTAAAGAACTAGTTTTATTTAGTTTGTTTGAAAAAACTAATTTCTACTCATTGAAATTAATTAATAGATTTAATATTCTCCAATTCAAATATGGGATCATGTGGGCACATGTCATCACCACATATTCTAATACATGGGAATGTGATTTAAAGGGTTAGTCACATTTTATAAAGTTTAAGATTGTTATTTATTAGATTCAAAGTGACTAGAAATACCCTAATAGTATTCTTTTGGTACTAGTCCAATGTCAAACCTAGATATTTTTATATATTCAGATAGATATTATAAAATGTGATTTTTGAGAGTTGAAATCAACTCAAAAGCTATTATGGTTGATTTTTGAAAAATGTTTGAAGTTGTAAAAGTCTCTGTCTTGTTATTTTTGCTACAGATTGTCTCTAACTCTAAATGATTCAAATCCAACGAGCTTGGATAGATAATTTAATTACCTTTCTAACAAAATTTAAATCATGCAATTTGGTTCAAGTAATCTTTTTGAATTGATTTTTGAATCTACTGACAGAATCTAGTTTTAACTGACTTAGAAAAAGATTATTTGAATTGTTGGGCTACGCGCGGGAAAACTAACAGGCCGGCCCAATCTGCACTGCACAGCGCAGCGGGCTGCTGACAGGGGGTTCCCGCTTGTCAGCGACTCCTAAAACCCGAATCGGTACGTTTCAATCTAAGCCGTGCGATTAGACTACGATCTAACGGCTGTGGTTCGTTGTTCCCGGTGAACAGGTCTCCAGCGAGGATGAACCCTAGTGGCACGGTGGGGTCTACGGAGTCTCGCCTGGGATCCAGCTATGGTCGGTGATGGGGCGTTTTGAGGCGTGGGTGCGGCAGCTCCTAGGGCAGCTCCAATCGACAGCGTCTCTTCTCCTCTGCAGCGGCGAACTCCGGTGAAATTCCGGCGAATCGAGGCTCGCCTTTCTCCGGGGAGAGTGTGCGAAGATCAGTGAGGAGAGGGGAGTCGAGTGGTGTGAGGAATTGAGGCGGAGAGGGCCTCCTTTTATAGCTCTATGAGGGGACCGAGCGGCATGGGCGCAGCTCGTCGGTGGCGACGCTACAGGCAGCTAGCAGCACGGCTGGGGGTAGGGGATGGTGCGTGGTATCCTGGCGGTCCTCTCTGGCTTAAAGGCTCGGCAAGGGGCAGTCGCACTTGGTCAGGAGCGGGCGGTGCTCTGTGCGGCAGAGGCAGTGTTCGATGCAGCGCACCATGGCTACGGGTCGAGCGGCGGCGAACGGGGATGTCTAGGCGGCTGCTGGGGTCATGGCGGAGCAGTTTGTGCAGGGTGAGGTCAAGGCGCGGCGTGTGCGAGCTGGTCAGGCGCGGCGCGGCAGTGTGGTCGCAGCTACCTCCTAGACATCGTGGGCGAGCTCGGGGTGGTCTGCTGTGAGCAGTCCATGTCGGGTGGCAAGGGGGGGGGGGGGTGCTCGGGTGGCAATGCACTGGTGCACACAGTGAGGGCGAGTGGCTCTATTGCCTTGGCTGTGGTTGAGGAGACAAGGGGAGTAGAAAGGGGTCAAATGGGGAACAAGGCATTGATCACAAACAGTAATAGTTTGGCAGTTATTTCCGTGCTCACCAAGTGTTTGATCTAATGGCCGAAAGAAAATTAAATTTGAATTTTTGGCTCAATTTTGGTGAGTGATCTACACTTATGCTTGGTTATCTATGATTGCTTGGGATTGGCAAGGGGAATTGATATGATGGGTTTTTCAAAAATGAGGATCTTAACATATGAATTGTATTAAATTTTCCATTGTCCATTTAATTGAGTTGCTAGATGTCTTTGTAAGTTTGTAAAGTGGGCCTTGATACATTTTACTTGGTCTAGGAAGGTGTAAAAAAAGTAGAAATGTTTTTGTTAGAAATTTCTCTTCTAGGAACACCTAAAGTGGCCTAGTGGTTAACTTTGGTCTAAATGACCATTTGCTTTATTTATTCTTATTTGATTTATTTTTCTCTGGATTTTGTTTGTAAATGGTCTAGATGATGTGGCATTCACCTTTAAACCATTTCACAACATTTAGAACAATCAAGCATGGCATTTTCAAACAATTCTACACTAATGCAACACACACATGCATTCATAATCATTTTATTAATAAAAGTTTTTGTTAACCCTAAATTGGGTGATTTGAACTTGATAACCTTGATTAAGGTTTTGGGATGTTACAAACCTTTCCTCCTTAAACAAAATCTCGTCCCGAGATTTAAGTAAAGCTAGGAACTAAAGAGATCTGGAAACTCAGTCCTAATATAATCTTCTCGCTCCCAGGTAGCTTCTTCTTTGGTATGATTGCTCCATTGGATCTTGAGAAATTTGATACTCCTAGTCCTAGTAGTTCTGAAAGCTTCTTCCAAGATACGAATTGGTACTTCACGATACGTAAAATCCTTGTTGATATCAATGGCTCGGTGATCGATGTTCTTCAAAACTTTGGTCTTCTCCGGCACTTCTAGGCATTTGCGAAGTAACGAGATATGGAACACATTATGGATGGATGATATCTCCTCTGGTAGTTCCAATTGATACGATACTTCTCCTCAGCGATTCAGAATCTTGAAGGGTCCAATATATCTGGGGGTTAACTTCCCTTTCAGCTGAAAATGCTGTGTTCCTTTCAACGGCGAAACTTTGAGGTACACAAAATCTCCGACATCAAAAGTCAGGTCTCTACGTCTCTTGTCAGCATAACTCTTCTATCTGGATTGGGTGGTCTTGAGGTGCTCATGGACTTTGTGAACCTTCTCTTCGGCTTCTCGTAGGATGTCAGGTCCGAAAATCTGACTCTCTCCTACTTGCGACCAATTCAAAGGGGTATGACACTTCCTTCCATACAGAAATTCAAAGGGGGCCATTTGCAAACTGGCTTGATAATTGTTGTTGTATGAGAATTCTGCGAATGCAGACAATCTTCCCATTTTGATCCATACTCTAGCACACAAGCTCTCAACATATCTTCTAAGATCTGGTTGACTCTTTCAGTATGTCCGTCAGTCTGCGGGTGATAAGTTGTGCTGAAATTCAACTTGGTCCCTAATCCTTCTTGGACTTTCTGCCAAAATCTCGAGGTAAATTGGGTACCTCGATCTAACACTATGGTCTTGGGGGTTCCATGCAAACTGACTATTCTAGCAATGTACAACTCTGCTAGCTTAGAACTCTGGTAGGTTGTCTTGACAGGTATAAAATGGGCTACCTTAGACAATCTATCAACTATGACCCAAATAGAGTAATTTACCCTACTAGAAGTAGGCAAACCGGTGATAAAGTCCATTCCGACCGAATCCCATTTCCATTCCGTAATCTGCAATGGTTGCAACAGTCCTGCGGCTCTCTGATGTTCTGCCTTGACTCCCTGACAGATATCACACTTGGCTATGTAGCTTCCGATTTCTCTCTTCATCTTGTGCCACCAAAAATGCTCCTTCAAATCCTGATACATCTTCGTTCCTCTAGGGTGGATAGAATAAAGAGTATCATGAGCTTCTTGCATGATAACTTGCTTCAACTCCCAATCTACTGGCACATAGATACGTCCTTTGTACCACAAAACTCCTTCTTCATCCTCGGTGAATCCAGGTACCTTTCATGTACCAATACGATGTTTGATTCCGTCGATAGTTGCATTTCCCTTCTGGGCTTCCTTGATCTGACTAATCAAAGTGGGTTGAAGTTCAATGCTAGCTAAAAATCCTTTGCTTACTAGCTCCGTTCTAAACTGCTTCAACTCTTTATGCAAACTTGGCTGAGCATCTTTGATCATGGTATTTAATCTACATGGCAATCTACTAAGAGCATCCGCTACCACATTGGCTTTGCCGGGGTGATAGTGAATGTCAAGGTCATAATCCTTGATTAACTCTATCCATCTCCTTTGCCTCATATTTAGCTCCTTCTGGGTGAAAATATACATCAGGATCTTGTGATCGGAAAAAATCTCACAGCGATTACCCATCAGGTAATGACGCCATGTCTTCAAGGCTAAAACTACAACTGCTAATTCAAGATCATGGGTAGGGTAGTTTTTCTCATGCTGCTTCAGTTGTCGAGACAGATATGCGATGACTTTGCCTTCTTGCATTAACACACATCCGAGACCAATCTTGGATGCATCACAATACACATCGAAAGGCTTCTTGATATCCGGCATAATCAATATTGGGGCTGAAATCAATCTCTTATTGAGCTCTTGAAAACTGGCTTCCCATTTGCCGGTCCATTCCATCTTCTTGTCTTTCTTCAACAGTTAGGTCATTGGTCTCACGATGCTTGAAAATCCTTCAACAAACTTGCGGTAATATCCCGCTAATCCGAGAAATGCACGGACTTGGGTTTGAGTGGTTGGGGCTTCCCATTCTTCAACATCTTTGATCTTGGCGGGAACAACAGCGACTCCTCCTGCCGACACAATATGTCCGAGGAATCCTACTTCTTTCAGCCAAAACTCACATGTGCTAAACTTTGCATACAACTGATGCTCTCTGAGGGTTTCAAGGATGGTTCTCAAGTGTTGCTCATGGTCTTCTTCTGACTTGCAATAGATAAGAATATTGTCGATAAACACAACGACAAACTTATCCAGAAAATTCATAAAAATCTTATTCATGAGATTCATGAAATAAGGGGGGTCATTGGTTAATCCAAAAGACATGACCGTATACTCGTACAATCCATATCTGGTGGTAAAGGCGGTCTTTGGAATATCCATTGCATGAACCTTGAGTTGATGATAACCAGTCCTAAGATCAATCTTAGAGAACAATCTGGCACCAGTCAACTGATCAAACAGATCCTCTATCTTGGGTAGTGGTTACTTGTTCTTGATGGTGACATCATTCAGGTTCCGGTAATCCATGCACAAACGGTTACCTCCATCTTTCTTGTCCACAAACAGAACGGGCGATCTCCATGGTGATGCGCTTGGTTGAATCAAGCCTTTCTCCAGCATAGCATCAAGTTGCTTCTTCAGCTCCACTAATTCAGATGGGTTCATACTATAAGGTCTCTGAGCTATGGGTCCAGTTCCAGGAATTAGTTCAATAATGAACTCGATATCCCGATCTGGGGGCATACCGGATAATTCATCTGGGAATACGTCGGGGTATTCACAGACTACTCTAACTTGGTCTAAGGTTGGTTGGGCTAGACTCTTGTTGCATTTGAATTGACGGGGCAAGGTTTCAGATACATGCTCTACTGATACTCCAGAGCTACTTGTCAGAGTTATGACTTTCTTGGCACAATCGATCAATCCTTTATGTTTCGGCATCCAATCCATTCCTAGTACTACTTCCAAACCTTTGGTTCCAAGTACTATTAGATTTCATAAAAATCTATCCCATGGATTCTGATAGGTACAGCCTTGCAAATTTTTGTAGCTTTGGTGGTTGAACCAGTTATTTGAACTATCATAACATGCTTCAGTTTTGTTGGTTGAATCTTACTAGTGCATGCAAATTCTTCTGTAACAAACGAGTGCGATGCTCCAGAATCAAACAACACTCTTGCTAATACTGAGTTAACAGAAAACATACGCAACACGACATTTGGCGCTTCCTGGGCTTCTTCAGCATTTATGTGGAACAGACGGCCATTGCGGTTGAGCGAATTCCCTGGGGCAAATCTCCTTCCAGGCTGAACACGACGCTGCTGCTGAGCTAGGGCATTCACATTGGTGGTGGCTGCAAGCTTCTTGGGACACTCGTTGGAGTAGTGACCCTTGACTCCACATTCAAAGCAAGTAATCTGGGACTTGTCTTTGGCTGCGACAGGCACGACATTGCTTCCAGTCCTTGGGGCAGTATTGTTGTTGTTGTTGTTGGACTTGGGCGGTGCATGGTAGAAGTTGTTGGAGTTGTCGGGGTTGTTGTTGTGGTTTCCTCTGGACTTCATGTTTCCTCTGTTACGATTGGGGTAGCTTGGACGAGATATTGGGGGTCTATTATTTCTTGGGGCATATCTTGCCGACGGGTTGGGGCGATACTTCTGGGTATTGTGGGACCTAGTTTGGTGCAACATTCTGCGCTTGCAGTTGTCATTGGCTTGGTTTATCTTCCCTTCCATCTGGACGGCAGAGTTGACTAGCTCTTCTAGGTCGTCAAAATGGATGTTGACTAACACAGTCTGCATCTTATCATGTAGTCCGTTTAGGAATCTTTCCTTCTTCTTGGCTTCAGTGTTGATCTCATCGGGTGCATACCTAGCGAGGGACAAAAATTTGTCACGGTACTCAACTACCATCATCCTTCCTTGCTTCAGTTCCTTGAACTCATCTCTCATTCTAGTGACTAATCCATGCAGCACATGGGTGCGGCTGAACTTGGTGTTGAAAGCTTCCCACGCCATCACTTGACCGTGGTTCATAGTACGGGTGCTATTCCACCAGGCTCTTGCATATCCTGCTAGATAATGAGTGGCAAACAGTACCTTCTCATTGGCGTCAACTCCTGCGACTTCCAGATTATTCTCGATTGTCTGCAACCAATCATCAGCATCTAAAGGATCCTCAGATTTGTTGAAGATAGGGGGATTGGTATTCTAAAAGTTCTTAACCTTGGATCCATGATGATCCTGATTTCCATGGCCTTGTTTATTGTGGGCCATCTGAGCTATCTGTTGCAGGGTGGCTAGGTTGGCTTTGTGCTCTGCTCTACTAGCTTCACAGTTGGAAACTAGCATATGCAGAATCTGTAGCATCAGGTCCTGCGATGAGCTGCTTCCTCCTTGGTTTCCACGAGTCATCTGAAGATTGAGATAGATAATGAGGTAAGAGGGAAAGTTATAAGGTTTATGGGTTTGTTTTCAAGGTTAAGACTTTCAGTTTGAACTCGGGTTTTGCAAACTAACAACTTCTCATTCATTCATTCAAGCAAACCATACAACACACACCACAACATAAAAGGAAAACAGATGGTTTTAAGAACCATTCTGTGAACTAAGATACAGTGGGACCGATGCAACTCACTCCTACGGTAGTGATCAAGTGCATCTACTCATCATCAATGAAGTCATAGTCATCATCATCGGTGTAGAAATCCATGACATCATCATCCAGGTAGTCATTGTCATCACTAAGGTATGAGTGAATATCTCCCTGGATGTCTTCACCTTCTTCCTCTTCTACTTTTGATGCAAGCTTAGCTTCTTGTTCCTAGATGGTCTTCTCGAGGTCGGGCACCTTCATGCAAAGACGAGCGATGGTGCGATATTTCTTATCGCGCTGATGGCGAAGTGATTGGCGATCCTTGACAAGCATGGCAAGGTTGTGGTTGGAGTAGGCTCGAGCATTATCAAATTCCTTCTGTCTATCATACAATAGGAAGTCAAGATTCTCCACTTAGCGCTTCATCTCTGGGTGACTTAGCATCTCCAATGGCATTCCCATATAATCACGCCTTGCATAGTGAGCAAAGCGAGTTCCCTGGATCAAGTTGATGTTTTGCCCACACAGACGGGCAAGAGCTTCATGCATAGCCCTGGCTAATCCATCTAGCCAGTTGTTCTCTCTCACGGTGAATTGAATCTTCTCAGAAAGGGGTGCTTCCATCTTGCCTCGAAGATCTGCAACTATCAACCATTGTAGATCTCCTCCTAGGAAATCCTTGAGTTGAGCTCTGAAGAATTCCGGATGCGGGTGCTCAAGGTAATCTGACAGTGCATCGAGATCCCTCTCAAAGATCAGTTGGCCTCTATTGCCCAACTAGTAGAACTTGCAATACTAAACTTCCATCTATAAGAATTTAGGATGAGTAAGTTAGTGAGGTGATCAAGTGTGTCAAATTTTATGTAGTAATGTAAGAATTTTTTAGGAACATGAATTTTTTTGAAAGAATCTCAAGGATAAGAGGGGAAATAGGTTTTCATAAATACTCACTCCTTTGGTTTTGAAACTAAGTTTTTGTTCGGACGTCCATTCTAACTAGTGTCTCTTATGGTCAGGATGGCTCTGATACCAACTTGTCAACACCCGGATTTTTAATCCCAGATGCATGTTATGCCATACATCGCAATCCCCGGATTACCATTTTTGTGAGACATAACAAATTGGATATCACAGTACATCATCCATTACAAACCATAATAAGGTCTTACACAAATAAAGGATCTCATGATCCAGTCTTAATACAAACAAGCAGCGGAATAATAAGCGTAGCGGTGGGCTCCATCTTCAGTGTCACAGGCAATGCTGACAATGGGAGATGATCCTAGTTGTCATAGCCGTCTGTTGTCCATCTTCATGATAGTCCTCCTCATAGTCTGGCCACGTGAATAGCCAGGGACAAAGCCATGAGTACTCTTTAAGTACTCGCAAACTATCACTAACAAGTAAGGTAGTTCTAGTAGGAATTTTAAGCTCTAGGTTTCTTTGCAAAAACTAAATTTAACCTAAGCTAAGTTCAGAAACAAGAAAACTAAGTAAATGTTCTAAATCACCTAAGTGGGAACTTAGTTTTCATAGTCACAACCCTGTTGTGGTCAAGTCAAAATCATAGATCATTTCACAAGTCATTTTGAAAACATCTGACAACGGAATAGTATGGCCACTCCAACTGTCCATGACCGCAGACGCGGCTATTTGAATAGTTTGACACTCTGCAGAGGTGGTACACTTTCACCACAAAATTCGATACATTCATCAAGAATAAACCTGAATCATCATACTTAGTATCCGGATAATCAATCATAACCTTTCCTTTACACACTCTAGTATAAGCACCTCTCCTATGAGCTTGGCCTCCCAGCCATGGCCATCTGCCATCCTGGGCACTGCATAGGTGGACAACATCAAGAGGTAGCCTCAGCTCAAACCTCTTCCACGAGGGAACCCATACTAATGCATATAAACTTCCGGCTAAGCCTTACCCAATTCAGGTATTGTGGTTGTACAGTAAAATTGGAATGGTATCGCATCCGAACCCAACCATCCATTTTTTATAAAGGGCTAAGGCTCATGCCTCAACATTTTCATCATCATAAACCATTTGTGTTTCTCAACATATGTCAAAACATCTCAATAGAATGACTCATCATTCCAAGGTTTTCATAATCATTTTCACCAAGTATTCCCATCTAAAGTGATCAAGTTTTTGGCTTAGCACTAGCCACTAGGGTTAAGAGTGTTCACTTATGAGGGATGCTAATATCAATCTCATGCCATAGAATGACATCTAGTATAGGCCTAGTTTTATACTCTTTATGCTATCTATACTACTTTTCAAAATCTCACAAAGCATTACTACAAGTAAAGAAACTTTGGTAAAGTAAAAAGTGTTGGGTTTGCAGCATAGAAAACACAAAATTTCCAACGATGAGAACTATACGCCAAGATCTATCTACTAGATACAGAGCAACGAGTGGATATACATCCATAGAGAACATACCCTCGAAGACAACAGAGTTTTGTTAACGAGTTGGAACTCGTGGATGATGTAGTCGTATGCTTGCCGATCTCAAGATCGTGTGGAAGTCCTAGCGCCGCAAATCCGCAGCGCATCCGTCCTCACACCCACGTTCAAGCTACCGGACAGCCTCCACCTCCTCGCTCCAGCCAATCAGTGGAAGCAGCAACTCCTTCCAGACGCAAGGCCACCAGGAACATGTATCTCGCTAATCCGTGACCATGGGGAAATATCTAGAGGGGGAGAGAGATCCTTCACGGGGAGGTGTGTTTTGTGAGGGAGGAGAGGGGGGCTTTTTATAGGAGAGGGGGGCTCATCCCCTCCCATGGCCGGTGGCCAAAGGGGGTGCCCCCACCTCTTCCTCATTCATGTGGTGGACGCTCCACTCACATCAATTCAAGCTCCACCCAAAATTCCACTCACATGCATTAAATTTCCACCTAATTTAATGCAACTCTCAATTAATAAAACTCTTTTATTTATTTTATTCAGAATTTTTTAATTACTTTAATTAACAAACATTAACATAAAAACCCTTGCAACATTTCAATATCACATGCAGAACCACTTTCTGCAATTTCACCCGAAACAATTCCGGTTTCTATCGAAACAATTCCTGCAGTTTGCAATTCTTTCGTCTGAAACATATGTGCTCCAAAATGGTGTCTGGCAACCCTTAAGTGTGTCACCCTATGGTTCACGAATAATGTAGACATGATTGAGACTCCTCTCAGATCAATAATCAGAAGCGGGACCTGGAGATCCATACTGACTCTTGCACATTCAACGATGACTTCTATGATCGTGAGAACCTTTAACGCTAGTAACTTAATCCCTTTGTCTCATGATATAATACATGTCCGAGATTCGATCATCGGTATCCAAATACCTAGTTTGATCTCATTACCGACATGCACTCTTTTCTCGTTCCCGTGATATAACATTCTAGTGATCAAATCACTTGCTTGCAAGCTATCTTAATGTGATATCACCGAGAGGGCCCAGGGTATATCTATCCGTCATCGGGATTGACAAATTCCACTCTTGATCCATGAGCCTCAACATAACACCTTTGTATCACTGAACCCACCTTTATAGTCACCCTGTTATGGCGTGACGTTTGATGTTATCAAGATACTCTTCCGGTGATAGCAATTAACATGATCTCATGGTCTAAGGACTAAGATTACTTCGTATGATGTTATAGCAATATCAACATAATGACTTTGATCATAATGCTATACTTCAGATGAATGTTCATCACATCATTTCACAAATGCTATAACCTCGTTATTAACAACATCCAATGTCCATGATTAGGAAACTTTGATCATCTTGTTAATCAATGAGCTAGTCTATAAGAGAGGCATAACTAGGAACACTTTTTGTTTATTAAACACACATGTATTGATGTTTCCTATCAATACAATTATAGCATGCAAAATAAATATCTACCATATACAAGGAATACATAATAACAACTTTATTATTCTCTCTTAGGGCATATTTCCTTTAGTCTCCCACTTGCACTAGAGACAATAATCTAGTTCACATAGTGATAAATCTAACACCCATGGAGTTCTGGTGTTGATCATCTTTTGCCCTAGGGAGAACTTTGTCAACGGATCTACTACATTTAGGTCCGTGTGTACTTTACAAATCTTTATATCTCCATCCTTGACATGCTCGCGGATGGAGTGAAACCGGCGCTTAATATGCTTGGAATTATGGTGAGACCTTGGTTCCTTGGCGTTGGCTATGGCTCCATTGTTGTCACAATAGATCACCATTTGGTCCAATGCACTAGGAACCAAACCTAGTTATGTTATGAACTCCTTCATCCAAACCGCTTCCTACGGCACTTCTGAATCAGCAACATATTCCACCTCTGTCGTTGATCCAGCCATCATAGGTTGTTTGGAACTCCTCAAACTAACGGCTGCTCCGTTCAAGAGAAATACGTATCCGGATTGAGACTTAGAGTCATCCAGATCGGTGTCAAAGATAGCATCGACATAACACTTAGCGACTATATCTTCTTCACCTCCGTATACAAGAAACATATCCTTAGTTCTTCTTAAGTACTTAAGGATATTCTTGACCGCTATCCAGTGTTCCGAACCTATATCAGATTGGTACCTACTAGTCAAACTAATAGGATGTGCCACATCCGGTCTTGTACATAGCATGGCGTACATTATAGTGCCTATGGTTGAGGCATAGGGGATCTTATCCATTATCTCTCTTTCTTCCGCCAAAGCTGGACTTTGAGTCTTACTCAATGTCTTGCCTTGCAACATAGGTAAGAACCACTTCTTACTTTCGTCCATTTTAAACATCTTTAAAATCTTATCAAGGTATGTACTTCGTGATATCCCTATTAGGTGTCTTGATCTATCTCTATAGATCTTTATGCCTAATATATATGACGCTTCACCAAGGTCTTTCATAGAAAATTTGCTGTTTAGATAATTTTTTACACTGTTTAAAAGATCTATATCATTTCCAATCAATAATATGTCATCCACATATAATATTAGAAATGCCACATTGCTCCCACTCACTTTCTTGTAAATACAAGCCTCTCCACAAGTTTGGACAAATCCAAACTCTTTGATCACCTCATCAAAGCGGAGATTCCAACTCCGGGATGCTTGCTTCAGTCCATAGATGGATCGCTGAAGCTTGCATACCTTACAGCATCCTTAGGATCGACAAAACCCTTAGGTTGTATCATATAGAACTCTTCTTCAATATTACCATTGAGGAACGCGGTTTTGACATCCATTTGACATATTTCACAATCGAAATATGTAGCAATTGCTAACATAATCCTGACCAACTTTAGCATCACTACGGGAGAGAATGTCTCATCGTAGTCAACTCCTTGAATTTGTCGAATCCCTTTTGCGACAAGTCGAGCTTTATAGATGGTCACATTACCATCAGCATCAGTTTTTCTTTTGAAAATCCATTTATTCTCAACGGCCTTTCGATCGTGACGTAAGTCCACCAAGGTCCAAACCTGGTTTTCGTACATGGATTCCATCTCAGATTTCATGGCTTGTAGCCATTTGTTGGAATCCGGGCTCATCATCGCTTCTTCATATGTCGTAGGGTCATCTATTTCATCAATCATGAAATTCATAACAGGATTGCCGTACAGTTCAGGAGCTGCACGTGTCCTGCTTGACCTACGAGGTTTGGTAGTGTCCTCTTTCGGAGTTTCATGATCAATATCATTAGCTCTCTCTTCATTAGGTGAAGTCAACTCTGAAACAACTTCTGGTGCTGCGCTACTCGCCATTTCATGAAGAGAAGGTTCAATAACCTCTTCGAGTTCTACCTTCCGACTACTCACACCTTTCGCTAGAAACTCCTTCTCAAGAAAGGATCCATTCTTGGCAACAAAAACCTTGCCCTCAGATCTGTGATAGAAGGTATACCCAATCGTTTCCTTAGGGTATCCTATGAAGACGCATTTTTCCGCTTTGGGTTCGAGTTTATCCGGCTGAAGTTTCTTCACATAAACATCGCATCCCCAAACTTTAAGAAATGACATCTTAGGTTTGTCTCCAAACCATAATTCATACGGTGTCGTTTCAACGGATTTAGATGGAGCCCGATTTAAAGCGAATGCAGCGGTTTCCAGTGCATAACCCCAAAATAACAGTGGCAAGTCAGTCAGAGACATCATAGATCGAACCATATCTAATAAAGTACGATTACGACATTCCAACACACCATTACGTTGTGTTGTTCCGGCAGGCGTGAGTTGTGAAACTATTCCAAACTCCTTCATATGTGTGCTAAACTCGTAACTATGATACTCTCCTCCATGGTCGGACCACAGAAATTTGATCTTTCTGTTACGATGATTTTCCACTTCATTCTGAAATTCCTTGAACTTTTCAAAGGTTTCAGACTTATGTTTCATCAAATAGATATACCCGTATCTACTCAAATCATCCATGAAAGTAACAAAATAACGATATACACCTCGCGCCGACACACTCATTGGTCCACACGCATCAGTATGTATGATTTCCAATAAATCTGTCGCTTGTTCCATTGAACCGGAAAACGGCGTTCTAGTCATCTTGCCCATAAGGCATGGCTCATATGTATCAAATGATTCAAAATCAAGTGATTCCAAAAGTCCATCAGAATGGAGTTTCTTCATTCGTTTAACGCCAATATGACCTAGATGGCAGTGCCACATATATGCAGATATATCATTATCAAGTTTAATCCTTTTAGCATCAACATAATGAATATGCGTAATACTACTATCGAGATCCAACAGAAATAAACCATTCAACACAGGTGCATGACCATAAAAGATATCATTCATATAAATCGAACAACCATTGTTTTCAGATTTAAAGGAATAAGCACTTCGCATCAAACACGAGCCGGATACAATGTTCATGCTTAGTGCAGGCACCAAATAACAATTATTTAGATTTATCACTAATCCCAACGGCATATGGAGAGGTAGCGTTCCGATGGCGATCACATCAACTCTTGATCCATTGCTGGCCCGCATCGTGACCTCATCCCTTGCTAGCTGTCGCTTGTTCCGCAGCCCCTGAATCGAGTTACATATATTAGCAACCGATCCCGTATCAAATACCCAGGTGCTATTGCGAGTACTTGTCAAGTACACATCAATAACATGTATATCACATATACCTTTGTTTGCCTTGCCGGCCTTCTTGTCCGCCAAATACTTGGGGCAGTTGCACTTCCAATGGCCAGTCCCCTTGCAATAGTAGCACCCGGTATCAGACTTAGGGCTAGCTCGGGATTTCTTTTCAGATGCGGCAACAGATTTGCCGCCCTTATTTCACTTCTGCTTGCCTTTCTTGTCCTTCTTGAAACCGATGGTCTTATTGATCATCAACACTTGATGTTCTTTCCTAATCTCCACTTCTGCAGTCTTAAGCATTGACAGAAGCTCGGGAAGAGACTTCTTCATGCCCTGCATGTTATAGTTCATCACGCAGCTCTTGTAGCTAGGTGGCAGAGATTGGAGAACATGATGTATGCCTAAGTCAATGGGAATCGTTATTCCCAAGGACACAAGCTTATCGGTGTACCTAGATATTTTGAGTACGTGCTCACTAACGGAGCTGTTCTCCTCCATCATGCAGCTAAAGAACTTTTCAGAAGCATTATAACTCTCTATGACAGCATGGGTATCGAAAATCATTTTCAATTCTCCCATGGTATCAAAGGCATTGCCATTTTCGAAATGCTTTCGAAGTTCTGGCTCTAGCCCATACAGTATGCCGCAATGAACTAAGTTGTGGTCCTCCTGACGAGTTATGTAGACATTCTTTTCCTCGTCAGGGGCATCAGGAGCTGGTGGGGGGCCTAGCGGTTCCTCTAGCACATATTGCTTTTGTGCAGCAGTGAGGAGAATCCTCAAATTCATACCCCGGTTGGTGAAGTTGCTACCATTCGCAGCAAGTTTCTCTTTCTCCATGAACACATTGAAATTAAAAGTAGGTGGTGCCATCTACAATAGAATTTGCAAAGTTTATTTAGACTAAGTTTATGATAAATTGAGTTCAACTAATCCAATTACTAATGAACTCCCACTCAAAAATGACATCCCTCGTGTCTTTTTGGTGATTACATGAACCAAATCCACTACACCAATTCCGATCATCACGTGAGTCGGTGTACCTTCAAAGGCGAGCATCTATATGGGCATCATATCAACTATATGACTCATGCTTAACCTTCCGGTCCGTGTTCTGAGGCCATGTCTATACATGCTAGGCTCGTCAAGCAAGAACCTTAGTATTCGCGTGTGTAAAACTGTCTTACACCCATTGTATGAAACCGCGGAGTCGAGTACACCTGATCATCACGTGATGTCTCGAAACACGATTCATAGAATAGTGCATACTCAAGGAAGAACACATTTTATCTTGATATCTAAATGAGGGATCATCTTACAATGCTACTAAAAGCGCCAAACTAGCAGTATAAGATGTAAACATCTAATGTGTAAAGTGAGATGATATGGTCCATGCATTTGATCTCTATCATTTGCATCGTGGTATGATCTCTATCATTCCTTTGTGTGTAAGGCCAAGGTATATGGAACTTACACGTTAAGTGTGTTGTAAGAGTATCTACCATACATCTACTTACAACATTACCATATCAATACACTAGCCCAGCAACGATCTAAACTAGACACCTCTAATTTATCCATTGCAAGTTTTACGTGGCTTAGGGCTTTCAGAGATAGAACTGTTCTTACATATGAACATGGAACCACAACGAGGATAACCAAGTTATTAGCAACTCATTGTAAATCAGATATTGACTATAGTAGGAGAGATAGACACCCGCCAGCCACTTATGCAAAACTAGTTGCATGTCAGACGTGGAACCGGTCTCATGTGCGATGACATGTAAGGTTGGTCCGGGCCGCTTCATCCCACTATGCCACCAATATCCAAAATACATAGAAGATGCAATAACATGATCATCATCGCCCACATATAAACATATGTGTACTACCCGTGCAAAGCACCTACGCATAGATCAGGCTCTGATACCACTGTTGGGTTCGCAGCATAGAAAACAAAAAATTTCCTACGATGAGAACTATACGCCAAGATCTATCTACTAGATACAGAGCAACGGGTGGATATACATCCATAGAGAACCTACCCTCGAAGATAACAGAGTGTTGTTAACAAGTTGAAACGAGTTTTGCTGGTCTCAAGATCGTGTGGAAGTCCTAGCACCGCAAATCAGCAGTGCATCCGTCCTCGCACACACGTTCAAGATACCGGACAACCTCCACCTCCTCGCTCCAGTGAATCGGCGGAAGCAGCAACTCCTTCCAGACGCAAGGCCATCGGGAACATGTATCTCACTAATCTAAGACCATGGGGAAATATCTAGAGGGGGAGAGAGATCCTTCACGAGGAGGTGTGTTTTGTGAGGGAGGAGAGGGGGGATTTTTATAAGAGAGGGGGGGCTCCTCCCCTCCCATGGCCGATGGCCAATGGGGGTGCCCCCACCTCTTCCTCATTCATGTGGTGGAAGCTCCACTCACATCAATTCATGGTCCACCCAAAATTCCACTCACATGCATTAAATTTCCACCAAATTTAATGCAACTCTCAATTAATAAAATTCTTTTATTTATTTTATTGAGAATTTTGTTAATTACTTTAATTAACAAACATTCACATAAAACCCCTTGCAACATTTCAATATCACATGCAGAACCACTTTCTGCAATTTCATCCGAAACAATTCCGGTTTCTATCGAAACAATTCCTGCGCTTTGCAATTCTTTCGTCTGAAACATATGTGCTCCAAAATGCTGACCGGTAACCCTTAAGTGTGTCACCCTATGGTTCGCGAATAATGCAGACATGATTGAGACTCCTCTCAGATCAATAATCAGAAGCGGGACCTGGAGATCCATACTGACTCCTGCACATTCAACGATGACTTCTGTGATCGTGAGAACCTTTAATGCTAGTAACTTAATCCCTTTGTCTCATGATATAATACATGTCCGAGATTCGATCATCGGTATCCAAATACCTAGTTTGATCTCGTTATCGACATGCACTCTTTTCTCGTTCCCGTGATATAACATTCTAGTGATCAAATCACATGCTTGCAAGCTATCTTAATGTGATATCATCGAGAGGGCCCAGAGTATATCTATCCATCATCGGGATTGACAAATTCCACTCTTGATCCATGAGCCTCAACATAACACCTTCGTAGCACCGAACCCACCTTTATAGTCACCCTGTTATGGTGTGACGTTTGATGTTATCAAGATACTCTTCCGGTGTTAGCAATTAACATGATCTCATGGTCTAAGGACTAAGATTACTTTGTATGATGTTATAGCAATATAAACATAATGACTTCGATCGTAATGCTATACTTCGGATGAATGTTCATCACATCATTTCACAAATGTTGTGACCTTATTATTAACAACATCCAATGTCCATGATCAGGAAACTTTGATCATCTTTTTAATCAACGAGCTAGCTATAAGAGAGGCATAACTAGCAAATCATCACAATCATCACATGAATTAAAGAACTAGTTTAATTTATTTTGTTTGAGAAAAGTAATTTCTACTCATTGAAATTAATTAAGATTTAATATTCTCCAATTCAAATATGGGATCATGTGGACACATGTCATCACCACATATTCTAATACATGGGAATGTGATTTAAAGGGTTGGTCACATTTTATAAAGTGTAAGATTGTTATTTAATAGATCCAAAGTGACTAGAAATACCCTAATAGCATTCTTTTGGTACTAGTCCAATGTCACTGCATGCAAACCTAGATATTTTTATATATCCGAATAGATATTATCAAATGTGATTTTTGAGAGTTGGAATCAACTCAAAAGCTATTATGGTAGATTTTTGAAAAATGTTTGAACTTGCAAAAGTCTCTGTCTTCCTATTTTTTCTAAAGATTATATCTAACTCTAAATGATTTAAATCCAACAGGCTTGGATATATAATTTAATTATCTTTCTAACAAAATTGAAATCATGCAATTTGGTACAGTGAATCTATTTGAATTGATTTTTCAATCTACTTACAAAATCTAGTTTTAACTAAATTAGAAAAAGATTATTTGAATCGTTGGGCTACACGCGGGAAAACTAACAGGCCGGCCCAATCTGCACTACACAGCACAGCGGGCTGCTGACAGGGGGGTCCTGCCTGTCAGCGACTCCTAAAACCCGAATCGGTATGTTTCAATCTAAGCTGTGCGATTAGACTATGATCTAACGGTTGTGGTTCGTCGTTCCCGGTGAACAGGTCTCCGGCGAGGACGAACCCTATCGGCACGGTGGGGGTCTACGGGGCTCACCTGGGCTCTAGCTACGGTCGGCGATGGGGGCGTTCGAGCTGGTAGATGACGGTGGTTCAAGGCGTGGACGCGACAGCTCCTGGGGCAGCTCCAATCGACGACGACTCTTCTCCTATGCAGCGGCGAACTCCAGTGAAATTCCGGCAGACTGAGGCTCACCTTGCTCCGGGGAGAGTGTGGGAAGATCAGTGAAGAGAGGGGAGTCGAGTGGTGTGAGGAATTGAGGCGGAGAGGGCCTCCTTTAATAGCTCGACGAGGGGACCGAGCAGCATGGGCGCGGCCTGTCGGTGGCGATGCTACAGGCAGCTAGCGGCGTGGATGGGGGTAGGGGATGGTGCGTGGTCTCCCGGCGGTCCTCTTTGGCTTAAAGGCGTGGAAAGGGGCAGTCACATTTGGTCAGAAGTAGGCGGTGCTCTGCGCGGCAAAGGCGGTGTTCGATGCGGCGCACGGTGGCTACGGGTCGAGCGGTGGCACACGGGGATGTCTAGGCGGCTGCTAGGGTCATGGCGAAGCAGTGTGCGCGGGGTGAGGTCGATGTGCGGCGTGTGCGAGCTGGTCGGGCGTGGCGCTCTGGCGCGTCCTCGGCATGGCGCAGACGCTCTGAGCGCGGCTTTTCTCGGGTGGTCCACGGCTTGGCTTTGCTCGGGGACTGGACAGGGGATGGCGGTGTGGTCTTAGCTACCTCCTAGACATCATGGGCAAGCTCGGGGCGGTCTGCTGTGAGCGGTCCATGTCGGGTGGAAAGGGGGGGGGGGTGCTCGGGTGGCAATGCACTGGTGCACACAGTGAGGGGGAGTGGCTTTATTGCCTTGGCTGTGGTTGGGGGAGACAAGGGGAGTAGAAAGGGGTCAAATGGGGAACAAGGCATTGATCACAAACAATAATAGTTTGGTAGCTATTTCTGTGCTCACCAAGTGTTTGATCTAATGGCCAAAAGAAAATTAAGGTTCTCGCTTCTCCTTGTTCCTGCTCCTAACTCCTCCCCGGGTAGTTCCCAATGTTTAGCACTTTCCATACTTCGTGGGTGCAATCGCTCATGATCAAGTTACAACCTAAGATCTATGACTATATTATGTTAACAGTTCGTATTTTGTTCATTCCATCGGTATGCTCCTAGGTACCTGTAATTGTGATCTGTTTGCCAGAACCAAGGGGTCTTTCTGTGGAAACCTTCACGAGCAATCGTCGTTTTTGATGGTTTTTCCGCTTTTCACAGCTGCTCTTTCCACACCCCCGGATATCTGGTGCCAAACCGTCGTGGCTCAATTTTGGTGAGTGATCTACACTTATGCTTGGTTATGTATGATTGCTAGGGATTGGCAAGGGGAATTGATTTGATGGGTTTTTCAAAAATGAGGATCTTAACATATGAATTGGGTTCAATTTTCCATTGTCCATTTAATTGATTTGCTAGATGTTTTTGTAAGTTTGTAAAGTGGGCCTTGATACATTTTTGCTTGGTCTAGCAAGGGGTAAAAAAAGTAGAAATGTTTCTGTTAGAAATTTATCTTCTAGGAACACCTAAAGTGGCCTAGTGGTTAACTTTGGTCTAAATGACCATTTGCTTTATTTATTCTTATTTGATTTCTTTTTCTTTGGATTTTGTTTGTAAATGGTCTAGATGATGTGGCATTCACCTTTAAACCATTTCACAACATTTAGAACAATCAAGCATGGTATTTTTAAACAATTCTACACTAATGCAACACACACATGCATTCATAATCATTTTATTAATAAAAGTTTTTATTAACCCTAAATTGAGTGATTTGAACTTGATAACCTTGATTAAAGTTTTGGGATTTTACACCAGTGGACAATGCAAAGTTGCCTACACAACCAAATAGGTTGCAACGTACACGCTTACGTGGACGACATCGCGGTAATGTAAAAGAAATCAAATGATCTTATTGCTGACTTGCAAGAAACCTCGACAATCTTCGGAAATACAACATGATGCTAAAGCCCAAGAAGTGTGTCTTCGGGGTACCCTCTGGAAAACTGTTGGGCTTCATCGTTTCGCATCGCGGAATCGAGGTGAACCCGAGGAAAATCAAGGCCATCCTCCACATCAAACGTTCGACATGCTTGAAGGTCATACAAAGGCTCACAAGCTACATTGTAGCAGTAAGCCGGTTCATCAGCCGACTTGGTGAGAAGGCTATGCCGCTATACAAGTTGCTCCAGAAGGCAGATAAATTCACATGGATGGACGAGGCTGATGCAGTACTTCAGGAGTTGAAGAGAATACTCTCCTCCCCACCAATACTTACAGCACCGGTGTCAAGGGAGCCTATGTTAGTTTACATGGCGGCAACCAACCGAGTAATCAACATCGTCATCATGGTGGAGCGCAAAGAACCAACGCATGCATATGGAGTTTAGTGGCCTGTTTACTATGTAAGCGAGGTCTTGATGGAATCCAAACAGCGTTACCCGCACTACCAAAAGATAGCTTATGGAGTTTTCCATGCTTCTCATAAGCTAAGGCATTATTTCCAGGAGCACCCTATCACAGTGGTAAGCAAAGCTCCACTATCCGACATCATCAACAACAGCGACGCTATAGGAAGGGTGGCAAAGTGGGGCATTGAACTTGTCGCCTTTGAAATCACCTACAAGAGACTCGACGCTATCAAATCACAAGCATTGGTGGATTTTATCGCAAATTGAATAGAACTGCCAGAAGACACTCCTTAGCTAGAGCCAGAATATTGGGTCAAGCACTTTGATGGATCAAAGCTACTCAACGGCTTGGGGGCTGGTGTATTATTGCAATCACCAACAGGAGAAAAGTTGCAATACGTCCTGCAGATTCACTTCAATGCTACCAATAACATTGCAGAGTATGAGGCCCTGATTCACGGACTTCGTGTAGCCAAAGATATTGGCATCAAGCGCATAGTTTGCTGTGGAGATTTCGACTTGGTTGACCAGCAAGTAGCTGGCACCTGGAACGTTCGGAACCCTATGGTGGCGGCATATCAAGACAAAGTAGACAAAATAGCCAAGTGCTTCGACGGCTATGAAGTCAAGTACATCAAAAGGGAGGAGAATGAGGCGGCGGATCTGCTATCAAAGCTTGGATCAGCTTGTCGACCAATTCCACGAGGCGTTTTCCTAGAACATTGACGGACCCCATCCATGAAGGGAGCGGACCCCGACAACCCGGATAGAGTGGATTCATTTGTTAATACAGTAACAGTGACCTCTCTGGCTTGGACGAAACTGTTCATGGACTATCTACAAGATGGAACTTTGCCCGCCGACAAAGTCAAAAGCTGGCAAATAGTACGTAGAGCAAAAGGCTACATCATCATTAACAGACAGCTTTACAAAAGAAGTACTACAAGAGTTTTCCTTCGATGTGTCTCCCAACAGCAAGGTATTGAAATCCTTAGAGAAATGCATCTCGGAGATTGCGAGCATCATAACACTCCCCGATCGTTGGTGGCTAAGGCCTTCCAACAAGGATTCTACTGGTTAACTGCCAAGGCGGACACCAACAATTGGTACAAACGTGCCTTGGGTGTTAGTTCTATGCAAGACAACCAAATGTCCTAGCTAAAGAATTGCGAACAATACCAATAACTTGGCCATTTCAAGTCTCGGGGCTGGGTATGGTGGGACCTTTGTAGATAGCACCCCATGGATTTACACACTTGCTAGTAGCAGTGGACAAATTCACAAAATGGATTGAAGCTAAACCCATTAGAAAGCTTGATGGGGCAACATCCCTAAAATTTGTCTAGGGTCTGGTGGTGAGATTTGATCTCCCACACAGCATCATCACCGACAACGGCAGAAGATTTATCTCTCGGAGAAGTGGAGGAGTACTATCGTAAAAAAGGCATTCGCCTTGACCTAGCATCTGTGGCACACCCACAGTCAAATGGGCAAGTTGAAAGGGCCAATGGACTAATTCTGCACGGAATCAAGCCACACTTAGATGTACCGCTACGTAGAGTAGCTGGAGCCTGGGCGGAGGAATTACCATCTGTCTTGTGGAGTTTGCGAAAAACACCTAACAAATCCATCGGCTTGACTCCTTTATTCATGGTTTATGGAGCAGAAGCAGTCCTTCCATCCAACATCCTCTATGATGCACCAAGAGTTTCCGCCTATGAGGAGGATGACACTGAAGAATCCAGACGCCTATCTATGGACCTACTTGAAGAAGAGCACGTGCTGGCATGCCAGAGATCCACCATCTACCAGCAGAAGCTGCATGGCTACCATAGTCGCCGCGTAAAACATCGCTCGTTTAAAGAAGGGGATCTGGTGCTTAGACTCAAGCAGGAGAAATCACACAAACTATCCCCACCTTGGGAAGGATCGTTCGTCATAAGCAAAGCATTGCTAAATGGTTCCTATTACCTCGTCGATATTCGTGAGTTGAAAGATAGGCCAAAAAATCGCAAGCGCAAGCAACGTGACTCTGATGATGATTACATGGAGATAGATCGGCCATGGAACATAGCACAACTACGTCCCTTTTACAGTTATCACATTTATATTATTTAATAAGTTTCTTATATGATCAATGAAATACATTTGGTTCACTCATATTCTCCGAGTCTTTTATCTCCTTTAGTTGTTCATTTTTGTATCATATAAACTCTTTATGCGTAAGTTTGCATTTGCACTTGTGAAAATTCTGCCTACGAGCGTTAGCTTAAGTTTTCTGGTCTACACGTTTTCTGAAGTTTTTATGTGGATTCCAGAGTAGTGACTTCTCGACACTCAAAGCCGACGATTTTGGTCTTAGGTTGTTGACGGTGCTATTAAGCATCATCACCTGAGGGCATAGTTCTATGCTGCGAGTCTTCCGTCTCATGAAATGTCAAGCATACGAACCAGAATAATGGATAAGCCAGCACTTGCTTAAAAAATATACACATGCTGGAAACAGATAAGTAGCAGGAAACTTGAGTACAAGTTTTTCCGCCTTAATAACACATAAGTTTTTCCGCATATATTTCACAAAGATACATTTAATACAAACATTATTTTTCATGGCTCTGCTGCAGGGGACTTTGTGGTGGCATCATCAGGAGAGGCAGGCCAGGAGAGCTCGTCAAACTCGGAGGGAGATGGGCTACACTCAGACAAAGCCATGTCTTAATCGAGGATCTCAGCACGCACGAAGACATCTGCGTTGACCATCTTGGCAATCTTGGTGTCAAAGCCGATGAGGGAATTCCAAATGGATTTGCTGTCAATTTCATTCCCTTCCTCGTCTAGCTTGGGAAACCCATAAGTCACAAGATCGATGTCGGCATTGTCATAGTGTGCCATGACCATGGACAAGGTCATCCTTTCACCAGCCCGGACGCAAGAGGCTTTCCATTCCTTGACTTTCTCGGGGGCTCAACGTAGGATTTCCGCGTACTTGGCTGCTAAGTCTGTCGCCTTGATGTTAATTCCTAGAGGCTAGGCTATCTCCTTGGCTTGGGCAATGGTGGTGCTGACGAAGTTTCCGGCAAGAATCATGCATTCCTTGGGATCTGGAGCACCTTCACCCAAGTTGGCCAAGCCAATGGGAGCTATGGTTTGCACAAGATACAAGGACCATGAGTACAAAAAAATAAATGGTTATCCAAACTATAGAATTCACCAAGGCAGATAAAGGTTACCAAAGATGCTCGTCTGCGCCTGCTTGCATGTCTCCGCCAAGACATCCTGCTCCTTCTGGACTATCTTGTACACCTCAAGGTTCCTCGCATTCTGCTCTTTGGCGGCTTGGTTCTGCTCCTTGAGTTGTGCAATTTCGTCCTTCAGGCGTTGCATCTCGGCGTCAGCAGATTCTTGCAGCGCCTTTATCGCCTCATCATGGCCCTTGACGGCATCGCCCAGGTCTTTCTTCAAGATTTTGTTCTCATCGTCGAGCTCCTGGATATGCCTGGATTGCTCAATGAAATCAGAAAGTACTATGAGAAGACGGCAGAAATAAATTCATGAGAAAAAGCAAGGAGCTATTACAAGAAACAGACTCTGGCTATTGTTGATATGTTGCTTCAGGAAGGCTGTTTTACCCTGTTCAAGGTCCAGCTCCTTCCGCAAAGCAGAAAACCTCTCATTGGTCGTGATCCTCCGTCTATTCTCATTCTACAAACAAACAAGCACGCTTAGTTTCTCTAGAGCGTCTAGTCGGAACTATTTGGTTTCAACTACACGCTCACAGGCTACAACATCAGATTTTAATCAGCAAGTATGCTACTCTTAGAGCATCTAGCTGGAATTCTTCTAAGTTTCCACCTGGACATTCAGGGGCTACACTATCAATTTCTACTCTTAGTTCTTTGGAGCACTCAGGACAATAACTTTGGTTTATCCGCCTAAGAGCTCGGGGGCTACAGAGGGATATGCTACACAAGATAAAAGAAGTGAAATTCAAAAGACTTACAATTGCAATAAGCTTGACATTGTTGGCCAGATTGGCATATGCGGTGTGGAAGATGTTGGCATTATTATACACAGCATCCGCCTGTGCAATGAGGTCATCTAGACACAATGTCGGAGGAGTTGCTGCCAAGGGAGATGATGAAGCCGAAGGCATGGATGATGCCCTAGCCACCTGTTGTGTTTTCAGAACAGTTGATGGCTCAGTGGCTCCCGCCTAGACCGTTGCCTCCGCCCCTACCTCTTCCATCACCTGCTTCCCTTTCTCGGTGGCATCCTTAGCCAGAGCTTTAGCCACTTTGGAGGAAGTGCTCTCCTGCGTCGCTTGGCCGTTGGGAGCAACGTCTGCCTCGATATAGCCTGAGATATCAAGGATTGGATTAACATCTGTCTCCATGGCGGATATCTCAGGGATGACGACAGACGAAGGCCCATCAGGGCCAGTAGAAGGCTTGGCAGCAGGAGTAGGGGGAGTAGTAGCGGGAGAGGGCTTGGTGGCCACATCTCTAATCAGCATGTCACAAATGTTTTTTGACCCTCCAACATCTTTGGAGGATCGCTTCAAACTAGCACCGGCTTTCCTCTTGAAACGTACGAAGTATAAGTACAAGAGTTGAAAAAAGGTATGAGTTGAAAAGTACAAGCTGGAGAATTACTACACTTACTCCATGGCAGAAGCCTTGGTGAGGGGGATGCCAGTGGACTTCTTCTTCTCTGCCTCTAAGGCAACGGTGGATCGTCTAGAGACTCCACTCTCCAATTTCTTTTTCTTCTTGGCCTCGGCAGCAACGTTAGAGGTGGAGCTCTTCCGCTTTCGTGCTGCCAGAGTTGGCTGATCCTTGGGGGCGTCGTCGTCGTACACCACTTGGATATCCTTCAGCTTGGGATCATAGACCTGGGAGGCCATCTGATCCGCCGCCAAGGTCGCCAGCTGAAATACAGATGGGTGTTAGACTAACAACTTCAAGTCAGAAAAATCTTAGAGTATATAACGAGCAACAAAGGAAACAAAAGCTACCTCTAGGCATTTTCTGCAATCGAACATGTTAGACTAACACGCTTCCTATCCTTCACCTTGACGATGTCCTTTAGCCGGAGTTTGATGGAGTCAACGGAGAAGTTATCCCGCGAAATTCGCATGGGATCCCTCCTGTCTTGGGTGTACTTGCACATCAACTCGGCGTGGTGCTGTAAAGGCTGGATCCGCCTAACAAACCAGCACATGGCTAGGTCCAAGCCCATCAGACCTCCATCCACGAGCCATTCAATCCGCCTTACGGCGTGGTTGTCCTTGTCGTCGGAGGGAAGGGAGGCTGGGGTCCGCCATGCGGGCACCTCGGTGGTGGCTCCGTCGACAGAGTCAGGATAAGTCCCAAGGCGGTCAGGCAGAGGAATATCTGGGCCGTAGAAGTATGTACACTGCAAGTTCTTGCATGACTCATGCCCTACGATGTTGGGGAAGCGCCGACTAGGACAGATCTTAAAGCTAATGGTTCCACAAATCCGCAATTCATCCTTGGACTCTATGGACTCTCTCTTGACGGTAAAAAGTATATGAATAGATCTAATCTAGGTTTTATACCTAGGAATCCTTCGCATAGAGCTACAAATTTGCTAAGGACCAAGATGCTGTTGGGAGAGAGGTTGTGGGGAAGTACTCGGAAGTACTAGAGAACATCCAAGAAGAAGTCGGATACTGGAAGGCTTACGCCTCATACCAACTGAGATTTGAGGTATACCTTCTCTCCGGCTTGGGGAGAAGGAACCACCTCACCAGCGGGCACCGCACGCCAGACCAAATCCTTCTCTGCGGGGAGATACCCCTCGGTGACCAGTTCTTGCAGATCTTCGGTGGTGAGGTCAGAGCCCCTCCACACCTCCTTGTGGGAGTCAGTGTCTTCTTCAGTAGCTTCTGGCGCCGCTCGTTCTTGGTCGTCGCCGGTGGTTTCCACCACGGCGTTGACAGGGATAACCACCCCCTCTAGCGGGACAGCTACTCCCTGGGATGGCTCTGGAATAGCCTCCGGGGTTGCCGCCATCGAAGGAAGAGAGTTGCTGGAGGCCATTGCGATGAGGGGTGGGTGGAGAAGAATAGGGCTCTGGCTAGGGTTTTCCGGAGAAGAGCTCGAACGGGCGCGCAGCTGGAGGAAGATGAAGACGAGGAAGCTAATGCGGGTAAAAAGGAAATAAACTGACCGCGGTGAAAATATATAGACCCCGTGTCAAGATTCGTGCTAAGGGATCTAATGGATGGAGTGTTGCCGATGTGGAGATGAACATGCACGGTAATTTCGCCACGTCCTCCGTCTTTGCCGCTTCACCATTTTGGATTTTACGCGCATGAAAATAGCTGATGATTAATTCTCTGTTTCTGTGAGTTTCGAGGTAACGTAGGCTGCACCCTATGTCATACTCTTGACAGTTGCAGTGAAGCGTCACGTCTGAAGAATCCATCGAAGGCGGAGAATATCTGGCTCTGGAAATGAAGACTCAAGGAATCTCCGGCTACATTGTGAAGCCGGAGAGGATTGCAGGGTTCTTTGGGAGACCTTTGAGATATTGCTTGACGAATTGCCAACATCACCTAGATGGGATATTCAAAGATCAATGGGAAAGATGGCGCAAGATTTCAAAGTCCTCCGGGGGCTACTGTTCGGGATATGCTAAATGGATATCCTCATAGCATGTCACCAATCCGCCTAACCGGGTGGCCCATAGTTGGTAGCAAGGCCTATGGCTGCTGGGTGGCCCAGTTAGACGGATCCAGAAGGGAGGCCCATGCCGGATAAAGGAAGGCTACGCAGGAGTCACCGACGTGCTCGGAGCCTTAGAGTGCAAGACACAAAAGACTAGTTTGCATTAGTGTAGGACTCTGTACCTTGTCCGGCAAGGACATTTCCCTGTAAAGCCTAGGTTCTAGTGCCTTTATAATCCGGACATGTGGGAGCCTTTAGGACACAACCTCTTAGATTGCTATGTACAACGTGTAACACCTTGCATAGCGAACCTATCTCTGTAACTTGGTGTATTACCATTATAGTGATTTATAGCACGAGTAGAGTTCTGCCAGCGTTGTGGGACTTGAACCTAGGTAAGCTGTGTTACCTCGTATCCACCAACTCTCCGCCTTACCCCACGTCTCTAAACACGCATTGTGAGGACCCCTCCATGGCGTACTCGTCGGCAATACCATGACACTATTTATTCTCATATGAAAAATCTTTCCTAAATAGGAAAGTAATCCCTACCATTCTATTTTGAAAATATGATATAGAGTCTTTGAAGAATATTGTATCAATCAAATATAAAGGAATAGTTTTGTCTATTCAAAATATTTCCTAAGTAAAATTCCCTATAAAATGGTTAATTTATAATTTGAAATACCGCATATTATTATGTGGGAAGGAAATAAACTTAAAGCCATTTGATAAAACTATTTTGAGAGATGACAAATGCCTCTGTATCCTACTCACATTTAGGTTTAAGAAAATGGTGAATCAAATACTTATATGTAACGAAAGAATGATTTAAAAACATCCTCTAAAATTATTTTGGCATATTCCAAAATATAACTCTATGGCATCTACAAAGATCCACATATTTGAAGTATTAAAACCCATTTTGAAACTTAGGCCAAAATCTAAATAGAATTGAAATGACAAATTCAAAACTGAAAATAGAAATAGAAATAGAAGAAAAAATGACCTGGGTGCTTACCTAGGCCAAAAACCACTAAGCCTAGCCAAAATAGCAGCCCAACAGCAAAACCAACACACTTTGTCCCGCATTCGCACTTAAACCCACACACGCCAAGGAGTATTCTGCAATATTGTGTTAGAACGGCCGCAAATCGGGTTGGCGTCGTCCTCGACACAAACGCATGTAACTGTTGACTTACCATCATGGTTGATTCGGCTCCACGTAACCGACCTCCGAGCAATATAAATAGACCCGGCCAGCACCCAGACCCTCACAACACTCATTTTCCCCCTCTCAGGCTCTCGTGCAGGAGATCTAGCGACACCATAAAAGTGCGCACACCGAAGAAATCACGAGGGATCTCATGCTCTACCGCCACAAAGCGATGTCGATCTAGTGAGTCCCTAATCGAGTTTTGGCCGATGCTCGCTGGCTGGAATTGCTTGAGGTGAGCAAATTATGCCCTTCTTCACTGATGAGCTTCGCTTGAATCTGTGATAAAATCAATCTCTAAGACCAGCAATGGACTTCAAGGACGGGTTATCGACCCCCTACGTGAGTGTGCGATCCCCTAGGGCCCCTCAGTTTACTATATCTTAGACCGTAGCGTAGTTGTAGTAGTTCGCCGGAGTGCACCGCCATATTATCTTTTAGTAGTAGTCGTCTCTGACGATGATTAGGTAAATTAGATGTATTGTTAGCTTCCCCATGATCGCTCACATCTTAGGAAACATTTATATCATACTGGCATGCCCTGTACTCTTGAGTCGATGATCGACCACCGGAGCACTACCGCAACACATATCATCGTCATCGATTCTGATGACCATTTTGACCGTGTACAGGCGCATTAGAATCGCCAGCATATACTCTTTCGAACGCATCCAATCTCGCTTGCTGAAGTATCATAAATCGGCGGAGCCATTGATCGACATCGTTAGTCAACCTCGTGTGTTGGGGGGATAACCCTAGGTAGGGTCAAGCTATGGTATAAGGAAAGAGTTCACCGAGGTATAAATCAGCTAAGGCATAAGTTGGATGAGGTATATAAGGGCCGACCGAGTTATGACCGAGTTATCCAAGGCCAGACTAGCCCGACAAGACCTAGCCGACATATATCATATGTAGGCATGGCATCTATGTTTGATTTCTATGTGCAAGTACTGCCCAGGATGAGTCATCCGGACATGACATAGTCAGGGGTTAGCGTGCTTAGGAAGGAGTGAGCCCGCCCCAAGGTCAGCGCTTTTCTCTCTCTCTCCCAGAAATCCTAGGGAGACAAGTGCTAATGACAAGGGCATCTGGAACAAGGTCAGGGCAGAGGTTCACAGACGTGACAGTGTCTGACCGTTGGCGGGCAGACAACATGGATTCTATGCTATTTCCGTGCAGAAGCTGGTGACTAAGGAAAGGAGCGCACTGAACTACTATTTCGGGACAAGCATATCCTGGGAATATTCAGGCCACCCCTTTATAAGGTGAGCCAGGGCCTCCAAAGAGGGGTCGGTTCATTAGCAGTACGCGTAAGCCCTAGAGGAGAGGAGAGGCAGAATCACTTCATATTCGTCCTCCTATCGACACATCTCGAGGAGCACTTATACTAGTCCAGAAATCGTAATATAAGATCTAGAGGAAGGAGTAGAGGTTTTATCTCCATAGGAGAGCCTGAAACTTGGGTCTATCATGTGTTGTGAGCTTGTGTTCTTCGTGTGCGGATTCACCGCACTATCCCTACCTGGATACAACTAGTGTCCATAGGCGCCATCTTTAGCCTACCCATGGCATCTGCCATGACACCACCATGACAGTTGGCGCCCAACTTGGGGCCAGCAGCGTTGCTAGTTGGTGTGTTCATCTGGATGGGAAACTTCATCGCTTCGGGGGAGCGCATCATCTCTGGCTTGGTTCAGCGACTCGGCTCGCTGGACTTCATCGGCGACAATATGGGAAACTTTGGCAACTGCCCTCTCCCGCTCAATGGAAAGTTCTATGTCACGATCAACATCTCCTGCGCATTCCCGCAGTGATTCATCATAGCGGCAGATCCTCCTCTCTGCCTGGATCACTGTCCGCATATCACTCGCCCCGCTAGCTATGTCGAGGTGATGATGACCGCACCAGGTGCTAGCACTAGCAAAGATCCTTCCGAGGATGGGGAAACAACTCCCAAGGTAACTTGTTTGAGGTGCCCTCCACTAGAGAGGCCACAGAACATACTCCAGTAGGCCATAGAGAGTTTGACTCCTCTAGTAGCTCCCATAGTAGATCCATCTCAGTCACAGGCCGAGCTAGAGGAGACTCGACAGAAAGTGCTTGAGAGGGGCAAGAAAGTGGTTGCGGCTCAGCAGGAATTGAACATCACCCTGCATGAGTACAATAAGGTCAATAGGGTTAACACTAGTCTGACTCGCATGGATGGTGTAAATATTAGAGGAAGGAACCTAATTAGTGAGATAGATAAATAATGTGCTCCTAAGTCAGTAGATTTGGGTAACCTAATGTCTGCAGGCTTGCCGAGATACATCACCCCGGCAAAGGACCTCAGGGCTACAGATGCGGCAACAGCCGAGTTAGATGTTTTGACCAGTGAGGCCCGACAGAGACAGCAGGAGAGAGTCATTGAGCTGGTGTGTATTGCGAACCAGTAGAATGAGGAACTGCTCAGGACTAACTCAGCTAGAGCAGGTGGTTCTTGTGTTTTTTATTCGGTTGGGGGCACTCCTGCAAGATCGGCCGGGGAAGCATCGGCACCTGGGGTAGACCCAACGAGAGATGAGGGTGCAACCTCTGGTAGAAGGAACAAGCAAATGGTACCTTATGACCCGAAGGTGTCTTGGAAAGGCAGAGTAGTGCATATGCTGGTCAAGGAAGTGTTAGTCGAGGTAACAGTGGTCAAGGGAACCTTGGCCCAGGAAATGCAGGTCAAGGAAATGTTGGGCCCGGCAATGCCGTCCAGAGTAATTCGGTTGGAGCAGGGTAATATCCGCCGTAGCAACAGAACATGCCTCGACAAGAGTAGAGTGCAGGACCAGCTATCCAGCACCAGTATGCTCATCAAGTGCAGAACATATACAATGATGGTTATTCGGCTATGGCCAATGCCGGTTTTCCTAGGCCGGATCATCATATGATGGGAAATGCAATGGGATCTTGGCTGGGAAATAGGAACTTGCTACCAGATGATGCAAGGTTAAAGTTGGACAGAATCTATATGTCAGAATTGATGGAGGGACAAGGTCCTCCGGGTCCTGCATGCTTTGGACCTCGGATTATGAGGGAGCCAATTGTGTCGAACTTTCAGCTGGCCAGGGAAAAAGACATAAGACAACAGCACCAAACCACAAGATTGGTTGATAGACTATACCCCTATTGTGCACATCACACAAGGCAATCTCAGATGGGCGGTGAGATATGTACCTCAGATTTTGAAGAGATGTTCATCAGCAACTACTGGAAGTATCAACTGCTGGCTAGATTTTGAAGAGATGTTCATCAGGAACTTTACAATCACTTACAAGAGGCCGAATAGGCTGCTGAACCTCGCAGTGTGTAAACAGAGGTCGAATGATACAGACCTAGAGTTTTTGACTCGGTGGTGTACGCTGTGCAATTGATGTGAAGGAGTAATCGAGTCATAGGCAATTTCTTGGTTTGCACAAGGGTGCTGACATGCAAGTGTGCTATGGCAAAGGCTACAGAGAGATATGCCAACTATGTTGGCTGAAACTATCAAGATTATAGATTCATATTGTCGTTGTATTGGGAACGGCAGTACCTGAAAAGGTTAGATAGAGGTGTGGGTACTAGCAGGGAAGCTCTCGACGGCATCCGCGGGCGGAATTGGGTATGAGCTAGTGTGGCGAGACACAAGAAGTACCCAGGTTCGGAGCCCTCGTGGTGAGGTAAAACTCCTACTCCTGCCGATCTGACTGTGGTTAGAATATGGGGTACAATCATGCCTCGAGCTGTATGATCTAGTTGTATCTTAAATGCTTAGAGTCCAACCCTTGCTACGAGAGCATTGCTCCTCCTTATATAGGTAGAGGGGCAACGGTCTTACTGGCCAGTCTGGCTGGCGGATCCCATAGGAGGGCCCCAACCGGCTGGTCATCTACAGTATCCGGTATGGTATGTCTCGTCGAAGTACATGTCATGCGGGTCGTCATGGGTATAGTGGACACTGTGCGAGCCTGTCGTCAACATCCAGCCACTATGCCTGCGTCAGCAGCAAATTCTTCGGTATGGCCTCGTAGTTGCGGGTCTTGTCGCTGTACCAGGGCGTACCGTGCACTGTGCAGCACGTCGCCCTGTCCTCCTGATTGCACCCGGCTACGCTTGTGTAGCCAACCTCGAATCTTGCTGCCCTTCCTGGTTCCGGCTACGGGCTGGTAGCCGGTACGAAGTGCTCGTGTCCGGCTATGATCTGCTAGCCGGACGCGAGCCGCCCCCCCTTAGTTCTTGTCTAGTGGGGGTATCCGGGGGGTCATCCCCTCGATACTAGCCCCCGAGCACATGTAGATTTCGCCCTTAGGTGAAATGTGCGTGTGCTCCCTCTTGAATTTGAAATCTGTGTCCGGCTACACCTGACGATTGTGCTACTCGTGACGTCAGTGCTGACGCCGGCCACGTGGACCATCATTGCGCTGCAGCACGCAGCGTAACATCGTGTCGCATGTTGCCTCGGGACCTACCGTCTGGTGTTTCGGTTTCCGGCCCGGGATCTGTTGCGCATTTGGCACCGGCGCAGGGGATCAGGGGCGATGGTGGGGGTGGGGAGCGGCTCGTTAGATGCCATGTGGTGTGGTAGAAACCACTCCCGCCCCTCACGATGACGAGAGAGTTCACTTCGGTATACATATTGACCGAGGTCTAAGTTTTCCTCCTTCGAAATTTTTCTCCGAAGTGATTCAGCATTACGGAGTTCAACTCCATAACCTCCCCCCAAATTCGATACTAGAGCTTAGTGCCCATGTTTCTCTTTGCGAGGGTTATCTCAGAATAAAGCCGAGTCTTACTCTTTTCTGGTACTACTTCGGTACCCGGAGAAATTCCATCACTATCGGTAATCCTTACATTAACGGAACTAGCTTTCCCTTGGGAGAGATAGAACCTATCCTAAGGTAATATCTAGTGAATCAGTGAAGAAGTGGCTGTCCACATTCTTTAAGCATAAGGACAGACCGGCTCCAGGAAAGAAAGAAGGATTGTCGGCTTTCATCGATGGAGCTGCAACTCCCCAAGAGTCCTAGGACGTTGATCCTCAGACTCTTACTGATGACTTGATCCTGGCCAAGAGGCGGATTGAGTACTTGATGAAGCACAAAGGTCTAAAGGGATCCGACCTTGTCCATTGCTGGCTTGCACACCGGATTCAGCCCCTCCAACATCATGGTGAGTGTATCATGCATATGATCACCAACAATAAGAAAGATAACTTGAGGAACAGCCGAAAAGCAATCCCAGTCAAGGAATACGAGTCCCGGATCAAGTGGCTAATCAAGGAGTGGATTAAGAGGAAGATTCCGGAGATTTCTTTGGATATGTATACAGCTGATAAACCGCTTACTCCATTAACTTTTCCGACTTTACTCTTCTTACTATCGAATTAGTTATCCACTTGCAACACTGAGATATACCTTTGTCTTTCAGCTTGCTGACCTCCCCAAGTCAGAGCTTGCTCCTCTTCAGGGATATCCACCTGAGGAACTGGCTCCTCGGGAGGATGGAGATCTTGAACTGCTGCCGGAGGTGTTTACCCAGAAACGCAAAACTCCGACTGTTTCCATTGGCACGAAAGAAGTGCCTGTTGTGAAGAGGTAACTTTCCTCACAAGGTTTTATACTTTATTTCACGTTCTTTCCGAAGTGTAACGATCTTGATATATCAACCTTCAGAGCTAAACATCTTGTTAAGGGCAAAGGGAAAGGAAACGCGGAAAATCCCCTGCGCCAGTCAAAGTTAGTTTTGACTTCGCATGCTGCTCTGCCTCTGACTCCTACCCTGATGCCTTCTACAACACAGGAGGTTACTTCATGTCCCTGCACTATAGAATACACGGCTCAGCACTCAGAGGCAGTGATCGTTGATTCGCAAACCGACATAAATATGGGTGATTTGGCAATTGATAAGGCTGAACCCTCAAAGGGTAATGATCCCTTAGCAGAAACTTTTGCGGATAACCTCCGGAACAATCCGGGTATCTCCAAACCTGGCATTACTCAGAAAAGCATAGAAGAGATCCAGAAGTTGGCTCAACAATGTTTGGAGAGCCAGAATATCACTGCTGAAGAAGAGGCACAAGAAGCCAAGGACATAAAACTCGTCGAGCTTCTTGATCAAGTTCTTCTTCGTGACGATAAGCTGAAGGTTGGTGTGGCTCCACCACCACCAGTAATCCCTCTGACTCTCACTGAGAAGGTTTTTTCCGAGGTGAACATGACTCTCAGCAAGATAACCCACGGACATTATTTAAGTCAGAATTCGACTCTCTTTTTTACTTTATTTCATGTCTTATCCTCTAGCCCCCAAGCATGAAGTTGGATAGAAAATCTGGATTTATGCTTTCACAGGATGCCAAAGAACGAACTTAGTATAGCCACCAAGGCTCGCGTTGATATTTAACTTAGTTAAAATATTAGCCCGAGTATTTAGTAGACTTCTGACTCTGGGTATTATTCTGACTTACAGAAAGTTAATGCTTATAACCAGGATTTATTGAAGAATATCTGCAATAAACGGATAGAGATCAGAGCTCTCCGTCTAGAGAATGCTCAATTGAAAATTTCCAAGGATGAAGCTAAAGGTAATCATTTTAGTCCTCATGCTTGTTGTTTGATTTTATGATTCATAGTCAAATGCTTATTTGACCGTTGTCTTGTTTTTACAAAACTTGTCAAACAGTCAAGCAAAATGATTGGAGAGGCCGAGAATTTCAAAAGCCTAGAGGTGGAGAATGCTGACTTAAGGCGAGAGATGAATAAGCTTAAGGAAGATCATGAGCGCAGTATCAACAATGTTCTTGAATCAGTCAACATGGCCACCGAAGAACGTGATCGCAAGATCGCCATCTAGGACAAGAAAATCTTGGATCTTAAAGATGACCTGGACAGGGAGAAGGACACCACCCAAGCTCTCCGAGATGAACTTCAGAGTCTTCGAGCGGAGAAAGCCAAAGTTGATGATGCCAGCTTTAGTAATTCTTCCTGTCTCTGACCCTTCTTTTTTCCGACTCTAGGAGTTCGGATATATTTCTGACTTTGCTTTATGTATGCAAGTCCTTTGAATATGCTGGATTCTTCCTCTTTCGAGTCTCGCACCAGCCGGCTTACTTTAGTCGGAGATCTGCTTCACCATTTCCACCAGTCACTGGAGGACATTGATGAAGCTCTAAGGGTTTCCGACATGAACAACATGTCTGCCTTTGAAGTGCGAGACAAGGCCAAAGAGATGCCTCATCTCATCCAAGATTGGAACATGTCATATGCGCGAACCGCAACACAGAATGCCCTAACAATGGTTATGAGCCACCATGGAAGGATGGAAATATGGCAAGTAACCAAGGGTTATTCAACTGTTGATGAAGATGGCAAGGAGAAGAACATCAAGGAAATCAGGGCTCCTTGTGCCAAATATGGGTGTCGTGTAGCTGAGCTGACCAGTTATGACATGCTTCACTCCTATGGAAGCACCACCTCCGCCCCAAGAAGAAGTTGCTGAAGCTTTCGACGACGAGCAGACCGAGTCTGATGTCCTTGTCTCGGAAAGATATCAAGGCGGAGGATATGTTACTAGTGAGTCGGCTGATCCTCCATCTTCACCTGTGGCATAAGAAGTGCCAGAAAAAACAACGTGTTATTCTGATAAACAAATCTTTATGTAATAACTAGAATATTTATTTTGATGTGCTTGCTAGTAAGATCTGAATGCCTTTACTTCTTTAGCACTTCTAGTTTTTTGAATTCTTTCGTGCTTGAAAATTACGTAAGCACTTATTGTTGTTTGCATGTATCATTTGTCTAGCTTTCTGCCTTGTTCCTTTTGTGAGCTGGCAAACTTTTAGCACGTAAAACTTTGCCGAGCAACAGAGCTCAATTGCTAAACTAGTTTAAACTCGGAAACAAAGCCGGCTTCCAGTACCAACAATTCATTACTCAGAAAATACCCGCATTTGGCAATCAGACAAAAACCAAAGTTCAAACAAAGAAAAATTGTCTTCCACCCTAAGGTAGCATTTTAGAATTGGAAATCTAACCAGAACAAACATAAGCATAAAGTACTTTCAAATATTCTGGGATTTTCGACTTATGTCATGATCATTCGGAAATAACATGGCACTATAAACTTCTTAGAAAAATATTGAGGTAACCAATACTTTATTTATCATTTGAACATGTACATATATATGACTACAAAGAAAGATAATTTTAAGAATAAAAGGGACGTAGCTGAGCAATATTCCACGGTCTGTCTAATTCTTCCAGGTTTGTACTGCATCCAACTCTCTTTCTCTTCTTAGTAGCAGGTCTTTCTTTGACTAGCCTCATATTAGTTAAGTAGTAAGAACCATTGTGCAATATTCGACTAACCAAAAAGGGCCCTTGCCAAACTAGGAAAAGTTTGTGCTTTCTTTTTGCACAAGACGGTGAACCAAATCGCCCTTATTAAAAGATCGATTCCTGACTCTCTGACTATGACACTTGCATAACTTCTGCTGATAGGCTATAGATCTCTACGTAGTAATGACGTGAACTTCTTTGATTAAATCGAGACCATCTTGTCGAGAAATTTCGGCATCCTCTTCGATATACACATCAACTCGGGGAGAAGTATGGATCAAATCAGTTGGAAGAACTGCTTCTACGCCATAGACCAAGAAGAAAGGTGTGTACCCTATTAACCTATTCAGAGTTGTTCTCAAGCTCCATATCACAAACGGTAATTCATCCGCCCAAGTCCCCGCAGCACGGTGAAGTGGTGCTTCGAGTCTTGGTTTGAGGCTTTGAAGGATTAAACCGTTGGCCCTTTTGACTTATCCGTTGGCTTGTGTATGTGCGACTGATGCGATATCAAGCCGGATTTTTTGATCGTTGTAGAATTCGACAAGTTCTCCCATAGAAAAATTGCTCCCGTTGTCTATAATAATAATGTGCGGATAAACGTATCAGATTATTACATCGTCGATGAATCTTTTGGCTATTGGTCCATCACAACTTGTGACGAGTTTAGCCTCAATACATTTTGTGAACTTATGCACCATCATTAAAAGGTGAGGAAATCCACTTGGAGCCCGTTTAAACGGTTCTACCATGTCATGCCCCCAGACCACGAAGGGCCATGTTATCGGAATTGTTCGCAGCTGATCAGCCAAAACATGATCTTGTTTGGTGTATTTTTGGCAGTATTTGCACGTCTTGACAAGCCGTTCAGCATCTTCCTTGGCTGTAAGACAGAAAAATCTGTGTCTAAAATCTTTTGCCACTAAATATTTGGCTGCAGCGTGATGTCCGCATTCGCCTTTGTGGATCTCCCTTAGGATTTCCACTCCTTCTTCTGGAGAAACACAACACTGAAAAACCCAGACACACTCCGCTTATAGAGCTCACCATTTACTATCGTATAGGTTTTTGCTCGTCAGACGATCTGCCAGCTCAGAACCCCATCTTCGGGTCATTTTCCATCTACCAAGAAATCAAGGTAGGGTTTTGTCCAGTTGGGAGTTACATCTAGAACTACTATTAAGGGTCAGTCGGATTTTGTCAGATACTCCTCATCAACTCCTATGACAGAGGAAACTTTAAGGTGTTCTAGAAAAGCACCATCCGGGACCTTCTTCCGTGCAGAGCCTATTCGAGATAATGTATCTGCTTCCTCATTTTCTATTCGAGGGATGTGTTGAACCTCAAACCCTTCAAACGATTTAGATAGTTCATCCATGATAGCTCTGTATGCTGCCATGTGCTTGTTTGTATTACAATGATCAGACACTTGTTGAGCAACAAGATCCAAGTCTCCATAACAGATAAGTCGCTGGATGCCGATATCCTTAGCAATCCGGATTCCATGCAGCAGTGCTTCATATTCGAAAATGTTGTTTGTTGCCATGAAGTGGATGTGCAACACATAGAAAATCTTATCTCCTTGGGGTGATTTGAGCATCATGCCAGCCCCCGAGCACTTTAGACCCGTCAAAGTGTAAGGTCCAATATTCCGACTCTGGTAGGGTCATGTTCTCCGTTGTCTCTGTCTAATCAGCGACAAAGTCAACGAGGATTTGGGATATGATTGTTGTGTGAGGTTTGTACTCAATGTCTAAATTTAAGAGCTCTATTCCCTACTTTGCGACACGTCCTATGACGTCTCTATTATTGATTATGTCTCTCATGGGAGCTGTACTCACCATGGTAATCCGGTGCTCTTGAAAATAATGTCGTAACTTCCTAGTTGCGAAGAACACACCATAGGCCACCTTTTGATAGTGCGGATACCGCTGTTTGGATTCAATCAAGACCTCACTGAGATAGTAGGTTGGACGTTGCACCAGGTGTTCTTGTTTTTCCTCCGGCTGTTCCACCACCATGACAACGCTGACAACCCTATTTGTTGCAGCCAGATAGAGCAACATCGGTTCCTGAGGTTCTGGTGCTGCAAGGATAGGAGCGGACGAGAGTAATGATTTCAGGTCTTGTAGTGCAGCTACAGATTCATCAGTCCAAACGAATTTTTTGGTCTTCTTCAGGAGCTTGTAAAGTGGTTCAGCTATCTCACCGAGCCGGCTTACAAACCGACTAACTGTAGCAATGCAACCAGTTAGTCGTTGTACATCCTTTAGCCGAGTTGGCCTGGAAATGTTGAGTATAGCCTTAATCTTGTCTCGGTTCACCTCTATGCCTCTTTGAGACATGATAAAACCGAACAATTTTCTGGCTACTATTCCAAAGAAACACTTCTTTGGATTAAGCATTATGTTGTATTTGCGTAGATTGGCGAATGTTTCCTCCAAGTCGGAAACTAGTGTTTCCTTCTTTTTGGACATTACCGCTATATCATCCACATATATGTGTACATTGCGTCCGATTTGATCGTGGAGGCAACGCTGCATAGTGCGCTGGTACGTAGCTCATGCGTTCTTGAGCCCAAAAGGCACCGTAATGAAACAAAAGGTCCTGAAGGGGGTTATGAATGAAGTTCTTACTTTCTCTGATTCCTTCATCCGGATTTGGTGATAACCGGAAATATGCGTCGAGAAAGCATAGGATTTCCGAGCCTTCCGTAGAATCAATTACTTGATCGATTATAGGCAGAGCGAACAGATCTTTGGGACAAGCCTTGTTCAAGGCAGTATAATCAACACACATCCTTAAATCAATGGTGTCCTTTTTAGGGACCATTACAGGATTGGATGTAACATCCCAAATTTTGCAATTCCAGATGTTACTAGAAGAATACATCATATCATATGCATCATGGCATTGTACAATAAAAATTGCATCAAAATACTTTTCCCTAAACCCTATTTTGATTTCTCTTATAGTCTTACAAGGATAAGAAGGGCATATACTAAACCTAACCTTCTAAATCCTTACAAAAGTGTTATTTTATAATCTTATGTTAATCTCCTCCTTTTTACAAATTTGTAGAGACAAATTTTATTAAATTTGGAGTTAAAATGCAAAAGTTATTAAAGAATTTGTGAAACAGAGAAGATAAAAGAAATATACAAAAAAACAAACTATCTAACCTAAGCGGGCCAGCCGAGCCAGCCCGCGCCCTATCCGCCGCGTGCACCTACGGGCGAGTAGCACGCACTGCAGCCGCTAGCTGGGCTGGCCCAGACCCCATCCAACCGTGCAGCCCGTCAGCCCCGCAGCCACTGACCGCCCGGGCCCATGCGTCATCATCCACCGCGCCCCTCCCCCCTCCCGCCCCCGCTGAGTCCGCGACGAACATGAACAACAACGCCACCGCATCAGGAGCTATCACCCGGGCCAAATCGGAACCGAATCCTTGTCCCTCGCGCCAATCCTAGCCGCCTACTTAACCCTCAGGTCATGCCGCACCGAAACCCTAAACAAATTCTGCCAAATCGCAACCAGGCTGCCGATGTCGAGCTTGTTTCCAATCTCATCGGAGTTCTGCCACAGTGACTGCTGGAAGCTTGCTCCCTCGTTTAAACCGAGGCCCCCTCCCTCCTTTTCCTCCACATTTGTGTCCATCCCTAACTCCTACGTCTCCCTGCACCCTCTTTCCCTTTAACAGGAGCGTGCGCTTCCCGTAATTTGTCACCGGAGCCTCGCCGGAGTTCGTGGAGGACGGCCACCATCTGAAAACGCTCGAGGAGGAGGGAGGCGACTTTGAGCTCGGGAACAGAACCACGAGGAGGAGACGAACGTCGTCATCAAGACCGCCACCTCGGAGGAGCACTACCGCGATGTCGGCGACCACCACCAACCACGCCGCCACCGTCTGCTGCCATCACTGTCGAGTCGACGTTGTCGCCAGGTAAGGAGCTCAGTTTCCCTCCGTCTGATCATGATCCAATGGCCTAGATTAAATCTGTTTACCGAATCGGAATTGGCGAATAGCGTCACACCGCTTGGCATGTGCACGCGTCAGCGCTGCGTTAGCACCTAATGCCTCGCTGGGCCAATCCGAAGCCACCACTTGTCGCCTGCGTAGCTGCCCGTCTATAAATTGTTTTTAAATAGTCAGATATTGTTTTAATCTTATATAATTCGTAGTAAATCGATTACTTGGACAAAAATTGCGTATAATATAACGTTGGATTCATAAAATTGAGTACAACATAGATCTGCAATAATATTGTTGGTTTACTGTTTTTTGTGGTAGAATTTAAAGTCTAGATTAGAGTATTTTAATTATAAGAAAATAACTGTGACTCTGTTTTAGTTGATTCTTATTGTGTTGGCTTTGTATCTACGAGATATACTGTTTAAAATTAGTATAACTTGATTTGAGGTTTCAGATCTATTTCGTGGTAGATTTGAAGGGTAGGTCTATTTATTAGCATATTTAATTAAGTAATAATCCAAAATACTTAAAATATGTGGAAAATCGATACTAATGACATCCCCAACACAATACCGCCCCTGAATAATTTTCTTGGTTGAATTTGAATCCATCCATGCATATTACCATGTTGCATGCATGCATAATTACTTTTGTGGCATTGTTTTGTGCATCTTGTGATGGGATCTATGTTTGTGTTTCGTTAGATTGTTCGGAGTGCACTTAGGAGTACTGTTGTGTAGAGTGCTGCTCAGATGAAGACAAGTTACACCACTTGTTCATGTTTATGTCATAGTTTTGACTATGCATGTTTTAATCTTCAAATTCTGTAGTATGCATGTGTAGGATTTTGGTATATTTTCTTAGTATTATTTTGCAAGTGCGGTTTTGTAGTATGCCATGAGTAGCTCTATACTTAGGATTTTTCCCATCCTAATAGGTTATCTTGTTTTGCTAAGTAATGCTTTCTATGCTATATATGCATATAAAGTACCGTTGGGGGGTTCGAAAGACTCAAAAAATTTCTAAGTATAAAAGCTCTCTCGAGCGAACCTTTTCCTCTCAAAAACCTCCTTCAAAATAAAACTAAGTTTTCTTCTGGGTAGAATGGTTATCGGGTCAACGAGTGGAATTTGGTGGAGGACGGCCGCCCAGGAATCAAAGAAGTCTTCCATGTTTCAAAATTCAGAAGCTTCCAGTGCAACCACAATACATATGGGCTCTGTCTTGGCCTAGTACTTAGTAGGAAACCTCACCGGGGTACCAACATTTGGAGGTTCTTGGCATGGTTGGATCCAGCTGGGAGAGGGGCTACTAAGGGAAAGCCTCGCCATGGTCTTGTCTATAAAAGGACTTGATCATGGATTGTGGGTAAAGTGCACAAACTCTCGAGAGTATTGCAATTTGATCGATCAACTGATTTCACAGAAAAGAACACCTTGAGCATCTGAAGGACGGAGCCTCTGAAGGATCTTCCTCTCTCTTTCCAAACTTAAAGTTTTCTAGAACCCCATGGCGTGCGTAATACCACCAATGGGTGGGATTTGGGGGACTTGGTGTGTAATATCCAAGTGCTAGGTTGATCGGACACTTGGTGCGTAATATCCTCGTGTTCCACTCGACCCTATACTACTTAAAACAATGTTTACAACGTAGGGTAAAACTCTCCCTCTTTTCCTCTTACTTAGGGAAAAAATCGGCTTAATGCAAATAAACCACAAAGCCTACTCCAAGCCTTGCATGTAGAGTTAGTCTTATTCTTTCCTTGGTGTAATTTGCCAATACATTCAAAGTATTGACCCAACTTGTTGGCTCCACGTCTTATGTGCAAAATCCGAAGATTGAAAGGTGTGTAGGGATCACGGGTCTTCATGCAACTAGCCTGAGGCGTTGATGGACTCAAGTTTTATTAGTTTCCGCTGCTTTTTTGAGCTAGCTATAAGCTATGCAAGTTGTAATAAATATACTCTTGATTATTCGTGTAATAATGACTTCTGTTGTACATGATATTCATCGACTGTGAAGTGCTAGCTATTGATCCAGGGACTAGCAAGTTAATCATAGGGACTTAGGATCCTGAACGATCCAAGGTCACAACAGATGGTATTAGAGCACAAAGTTTCCTATAGGACGTGAACCCTAGGATTGGAAACCACCTTTGTCATTGTGTGATTTTGCTTTCTCTATTCTTCTAAGTTATTTATGCTCTCCTAGTAACTCTTTTCCTTATCACTTTGTATCTAATCTTCATTCTCCTAACTTAAAGATGATGAGTTTCTACTATGACACCGCCGAAGACATCAAGTACCTGTGCTTTGGGGAATGCCTTCTCGACATCATCAAGACATTGGAGCTGCCCATGTCGTCGATCAAAGGAAGCGAGTTGAGGAAGATGCACAAGGAAGGATGCTGGGCGATCGAAGTCATCCAACCGGGGCAAAGTGAGGCTGAACCCAAGACAGAGGCCATTGTGCTCAACATCGTCAGCGACTCCAAGGAGAAAGGACTTAGCACCAGCATGCAAGAGCTCATTGGACGCCTATATGGGCACCACCATGAAGAGGTTGAAGGCCACTACATCAATCTCTTTGGAAGGCATGATGAGAAAGGAGTTCCAATGGAGTTAACCTCGGAGGAAAGGGCGACATCCAAGCCTCGGAGGATCCAATACCAAGACTTGGAGTGCCACATCAACAATCTTGAGGAGGGAAGTTGCTTTGAGATCATGAAGAATGACGAGTTATGCGCTCTAGTTAAGGAGAAGGATGAGAAGATCGAAGAGCTAGAAAGGAAGATCAAGTCCCTAGAAGATAAGCACACGTCCCAAGACAAGAAGTTTGTTAACCAAGAGAAGAGGGTGCAGGATAAGAACAAGAGTATTAAGGAACAGAATTTGCTACTCGCGATAAACGAGATGGAGTTCAAGAACTTTTCTCTCATGATCAAGGAGCTCCGAGCCACCAAGAGGAGCTTGGAGGAGAAGATAACGCCTATGACTAAGGAGTCAAACTTGATTGAGGAGCTGCAAGAGGAGAAGAAGGAACTTCAAGAGAAGCTCGAAGCTACTACACAGGAGCTGCAAGAGGTGAAGGAACTTCAAGAGAAGCTCGAAGTTGCTACACAGGAGCTGCAAGAGGTGAAGGAACTTCAAGAGAAGCTCGAGGCCACAACAAAGGACATGGAGCTATACAAGTCAATGCTGGAGAAGGAAGGCTTCTATATTGAGGACGAGGAAGTGGATGATGAGTAGGGTAGATAGTTGGACCACCTTTTATTTATACAGTTAAACGTTATTCGCGATTGTAATAAATACCAAAACAATATTGGTTTACTTAAACTTGGATGAGTTGTGTTAAACTTTGTGCTATGTGTGCTTTTGTGTTCCTCGTGTGCTTTTCTTGTGTTTACGTAAGGGTAGGAGTTTATTCCTTAGTCTTTCTATCTATTTCTTAACTTGTTTTCCCCAACCCCACAGATGGCGAGATGTGGGAACAATAATATGCCTCCGGAGATTGCACAAATTCTGAACTCTCAGAATCAGCTGATCCAACTCCTCACCCAAAACATGCAAAACAACAACAACAATCCGCCGCCTCCACCACCTCCGCCGCGCCAACAGGATCGCTTGACTCGGTTTTTGAGGTTGAACCCTCCTACCTTATCAAGTAGTTCTGAGCCAATTGTGGCAGATGACTGGCTCCGCACCATCAATAAGAAGTTAGACACTGTCCAAGTTATTGGAGCTAATAGGGTGCGCTTTTCCATGTGCCAACTTGAAGGACCTGCTGCTGAATGGTGGGATAACTATCAAGTCACCCACCCTGATATTGATGCTATCACCTAGAACCAGTTTGAGGGGGCCTTTCGTACTCATCATGTAGCTGCTGGTGTCATGTCACTGAAGAGACATGAGTTCCGTGACTTGAAGCAACTGCACCACTCTGTCTCCAAGTATGGGGACCTTTTCAACAAGCTGGCACACTATGCACCCGAAGATGTTTCCACTGACGCCAAGAGGAAGGAAGAGTTCTTAAGGGGACTTAATGATGATATACCCATTCAGCTTGTGGCTCTAAAGTTTGATAACTACCAGGAACTTCTAGACAGGGCAGTTGTGGTTGAATCAAAGCAAAAGAGTATAGAGAACCACAAGAGAAAGTCCACCTCCAAAAGCATAACTCAGATCCATACCAGAAGCAACGCACTTCGTCACCACCACCCCATAACCACAATGGCCACAACCACAATGGTCATTGTCATGGTGGACATAACCACAATGGCCATAAGCACCGCAATGGGAATGGAAATGGAAGTGGGAAGGACCTGTGTGAGGTGACATGCTTCAAGTGTAACAAGACAAGGCATTATGCAACTAATTGCCCTGAGAGGATGAAAAATGGGAATAGCAATGGGAACAGCAATGGACACAACCATGGAAATGGGAATGGGAAGAAGCTGAATCCATTCGTCAAAGCCACGGTGAATCATGTCTCCGTGGAAGATGCTCGTGAGGCACCTGACTCCGTGATTGGTAAGTTCAAGCTTAATTCCATCCCCGTAGTTGTTCTTTTTGATATTGGTGCATCACATTCATTCATATCAAGGGTATTTGTGGATAGAGGCAGGATACCTATGGAGACTATTAGTACTCCTCTAAGGGTAAGTTCTCCTGGAGGAGAAATAGTGGCAAACTCTGGATGCCGTGGGTTAGAACTAAGGATTGGGACACACATCTTTCCCAAAAGTCTAGTCATTCTGGATTCATAAGGCTTAGACATAATTTTGGGCATGAATTGGATGACCAAATATGAGGGAGTCATAGATTGTGCCAAAAGGACTGTCGCACTCACAACTCAAGATAAGAAAAGAATCTGCTTTAAGTCAGCTTTTTCACTCATGGGAAGTATGGTGAACTCTCTTAAGGGGGTTAGCTTGGAGGATGTGCCAGTTGTGAAGGAGTATCCAGATGTCTTTCCGGAAGAATTACCAGGGATGCCTCCTGACCGAGATATTGAGTTTCTCATTGACTTGATGCCCGGGACGAGACCGTTAGCCAAAAGACCGTACAAGATGGATGTTGTTGAGTTGAAGGAACTTAAGAAACAGCTTAGAGAGCAATTGGACAAAGGCTTCATTCAACCAAGTCCGTCATCTTGGGGAGCCCCTGTCTTATTTGTGGAGAAAAAGGATAAAACAAAGAGGCTAGTTGTGGACTACCAATCATCGAATGAAGGGACAATTAAGAACAAGTACCCTCTACCCAATATCAACGACCTGTTTGATCAATTAAAGGGAGCTACTATGTTCTCTAAGATTGATCTCCGATCAGGTTACTTCCAGTTAAAAATCCGAGAACAAGATGTACCCAAGACTACCTTCACCACAAGATATGGGTTGTATGAGTATATCGTGATGTCTTTTGGTCTAACCAATGCCCCAGCATACTTCATGACTATGGTGAACAAGGTGTTCATGGAGTAATTGGATAAGTTTATTGTGGTATTCATTGATGACATGCTCATATACTCCAAGGATGAGAAGGAACATGAGAGGCATCTGCGCCTAATTATGGAAAAGTTAAGGAAGGACAAGTTGTATGCCAAGTTCAGCAAATGCGAGTTCTGGTTAAATGAAGTGGGATTCCTCGGTCATATTGTGTCAGCAAAAGGAGTTGACGTGGACCCAAGTAAGGTAGCTTCCGTGACGGAATGGGAGTTGCCTAAGAATGTGGGTGATATCAGGAGTTTCTTGGGCCTTGCAGGATATTAACGAAGGTTCATTGAAAATTTTTCTAAGATAGCAAAACCAATGACTGAATTGTTGAAGAAAGGGAAGAAGTTCCAATGGACCGAGGCATGTGAAGCGAGTTTTCAAGAATTGAAGAAGTGCCTAGTAACAACACCCGTTTTGTGTCTGCCGGATATTCAGAAGGATTTCCAAGTCTATTGTGACGCTTCTCGACAAGGACTTGGTAGTGTACTGATGCAAGATGGGAAGGTAGTATCATACGCCTCTCGGCAACTTAAGAACCATGAGAATAACTAACCCACACACAATTTGGAACTAACATCGGTTGTGCATGCACTCAAGGTATGGAGACATTACCTCATGGGCAAACATTGTGATGTGTTCACGGATCACAAGAGTCTGAAATATATCTTCACCCAAAAGGAGTTAAATATGAGGAAAAGGAGATGGCTTGAACTCATCAAGGACTATGACCTGGACCTACAGTACCATCCTGGAAAAGCCAATGTTGTAGCTGATGCTTTAAGCCGGAAATTCTATGTAAATGGACTTACTGTCGAAGAACTCCCAAAGGAATTGTGCGAACAGTTCAAGGATCTCAGGCTAGAAATAGTTCTGGAAGGATATTTAGCGTTTATGGAGATAGTGCCAACTCTTCTAGACTGAATCAAAGAAGCTCAAAAGGGGGACAAAGAGTTGGAAGAAATAAAAGCTAACATAAGCAAGAGTAAAGCAAAAGGGTTCCATATGGATGAACAAGGAGCACTTTGGTATGAGAAGCGTTTGTGCGTTCCCGATGACCCCGATATTAGGAAGTTAATTCTTTAGGAGGCTCATGATTCGCCTTACTCAATTCACCGCGGCAATACAAAGATGTACATGGATGTGAAGGATAGATTCTGGTGGAATAATTTGAAAAGAGAAATTGCCGAGTACATCTCTTTGTGTGGCGTATGCAACAGAGTCAAGGCCGAACATCAAAAACCAGCAGGGCTGCTGCAACCGTTACTTGTGCCTGATTGGAAGTGGGACAAGGTAGGCATGGAATTCATCATGGGACTACCCCAGACTCGTTCTGGGTATGAATCTATGTGGGTAGTAGTCGATCACTTCACCAAGGTGGCTCACTTTATTCCCGTAAAGACCACCTATATGAGTGCCAAACTCGCCAAGATTTATATGTCAAGGATTGTAAGTCTGCATGGCGTTCCTAAGGGAATTGTCTCTGATAGGGGTACCTAGTTCACCTCGAAGTTTTGGCGAAAGTTACACAAATCTCTAGGGACACGACTGGAGTTTAGTACTGCTTTGCACCCACAAACAGATGGCCAAACAGAAAGAGTTAACCAGATCTTGGAGGACATGTTGAGAGCTTGTGCCCTAGACTATGGGTCTAGTTGGGATGACAACTTGGCATATGCGGAGTTCTTGTACAACAATAGTTATCAAAATAGTATCAAGATGGCTCCATTTGAAGTTTTATATGGCAGGAAGTGTAGAACTCCGCTGCTATGGAATGGAGTTGGAGAACGTAGTTTGTTTGGACCTGAGGTGATCAAGGATGTCGAAGAGAAGGTAAGACAGATTCAAGACAGGTTAAAAGGAGGCCAATCCAGGCAAAAGAGTTATGCTGATTCCAAGCACAGGGATGTAACTTATGAAGTGAGAGACCGTGCATATCTCCGAGTTTCACCACTACGAGGAGTTAAGAGATTTGGAATCAAGGGTAAGTTGGCACCTCAATTCATAGGGCCCTATAAGATTTTGGCTCGTAGAGGGGAGGTTGCCTATCAGTTGGAATTGCCTGAAGTATTGACTGTTCACGATGTATTCCATGTGTCACAACTAAACAAGTGTCACCTCGAGATGGCTGAATCACCGCTAAGAGATACAGTTCCCCTGGATGGGGTTCAGTTAGAAAACGATCTCACTTATGAGGAAAAACCTATCAGGATTTTGGAAATAGCCGAGAGGATTACCCGTACCAAGACTATCAGGTTTACAAAGTTCAATGTCATCACCATTCTGAGGAAGAGGCCATGTGGGAACGTGAAGATGATCTGAAGACAGAACACCCACACCTATTTGCTAACCAACCTGAATCTCAAGGACGAGATTCTTTTTAAGGGGGGTAGGTTTGTAACATCCCAAATTTTACAATTCTAGATCTTACTAGAAGCATGCATCATATCATATCCATCATGGCATTATACAATAAAGACTACATCAAAATACGTTTCCCTAAACCCTATTTTGATTTCTCTTATAGTCTTATAAAGACAAGAAGGGGTTATACTAAACCTAACCTTCTAAATCCTTGAAAAAGTGTTATTTTATAATCCTATGTTAATCTCCTCCTTTTTACAAATTTTTAGACACCAATTTCATTAAATTTGGAGTTAAAATGCAAAAGTTATTCAAGAATTTGTGAAACAGAAAAGATAAAAGAAATATAAAAAACAAACTATCTAACCTAAGCGGGCCAGCTGAGCCAGCCCGCACCCTATCCTCCGCGTGCACCTGCGGGCGAGCAGCGCGCACCGCAGTCGCTAGCTGGGTCGGCCCAGACCACATCCACCCGTGCAGCCCGCCAGCCCCGCAGCCACTGACCGCTTGGGCCCACACGTCATCGTCCACCCCCTCCCCCCGCCCCCACTGAGTCTGCGACAAACACGAACAACAACGCCGCAGCGTCGGAAGCTATCTCCCCGGCCAAATCGGAACCAAATCTGTGTCCCCCGCGCCAAGCCTAGCCACCTACTTAACACCCAGGTCGTGCCGCACCGAAACCCTAAACAAATTCCGCTAAATCACCACCAGGATGCCACCGTCGAGCTTGTTTCCGATCTCACCGGAGTTCTGCCGCAGTGACTGTCGAAAGGTTGCTCCCTCGTCGAAACCGAGGCCGCCTCCCTCCTTTTCTTCCACATTTGTGTCTGTCCCTAACTCCTATGTATCCCCGCACCTTGTTTCCCTTTAACAGGAGCATGCGCCACCCGTAATTTGTTGCCGGAGCCTCGCCGGAGTTCGTGGAGGACGACCACCATCTGACACCGCTCGAGGAGGAGGGAGGCGACTTCAATCTTGGGAATGGAACCGCAAGGAGGAGACGAACATCAACGTCAAGACCGCCACCTCGGAGGGGCACTACCGCGACGCCGGTGACCACCACCGACCACGCCGCCACCGTCCTCCGCCGTCACCGTCAAGTCGACACTGTCGCCAGGTAAGCAGCTCTGTTTCCCTCCGTCCGATCACGATCCAACAGCCTAGATTAAATCTGATTACCGAATCAGTATTGGCGAATAGCGTCACGCTGCATGGCATGTACACGCGTCAGCGCACTGAGTCAGTGCCGTGTGCCTCGCTGGGCCAATCTGAAGCTGCCACTTGTCGCCCGCATAGCTGCCCGTCTGTAAATTGTTTTTAAATAGTCAGATATTATTTTAATCTTGTATAATTCGTAGTAAATCGAATACTTGGCCAAAAATTGCGTATAATATACCGTTGGATTCATAAAATTGAGTAGAACATAGAACTCCAATAATATTGCTGGTTTACTATGTTGTTTTTGTGGTAGAGTTTAAAGTCTAGATTGGAGTATTTTAATTATAGGAAAATAACCGTGACTCCATTTTAGTTGATCCTTGTTGCGTTGGCTTTATATCTACCAGATCTACTGTTTAAAATTGGTATAACTTCATTTGAGGTTTCAGATCTGTTTCGTGGTAGATTTCAAGGGTAGATCTATTTATTAGCATATTTAATTAAGTAATAATCCAAAATACTTAAAATCTATGGGAAATCGATGCTAATGACATCCCCAACACAATACTACCCCTGAATAATTTTCTTGGTCGAATTTGAATCCATCCTTGCAAATTACCATGTTACATGCATGCATAATTACTTTTGTGGCATTGTTTTGTGCAAGTTGTGATGGTATCTATGTTTATGTTTTGTTAGATTGTTCGGAGTGCGCTGGGGAGTACTGTTGTGTAGAGTGCTGCTCGGATCAAGGAAAATTACACCACTTATTCATGTTTATGTCCCAGTTTTGACTATGCATGTTTTAATCTTCAAATTTTGTAGTATGCATATGTAGGATTTTGGTAGATTTCCTTAGTATTATTTTGCAAGTGCGGTTTTGTAGTATGCCATGAGTATCTCTGTACTTAGGATTTTTCCCATCCTAATAGGTTATCCTGATTTGGTAAGTAATGCTTGCTATTCTATATATGTATATAAAGTATCGTTTCGGGGTTCGAAAGACACAAAAAATTTCTAAGTATAAAAGCACTCTCGAGCGAACCTTTTCCTCTCAAAAACCTCCTTCAAAATAAAACTAAGTTTTCTTCTAGGCGGAATGGTTGTTGGGTCAATGAGTGGAATTTGGTGGAGGACGGCCGCCCAGGAATCAAAGAAGTCTGCCATGTTTCAGAATTCAGAAGCTTCTAGTGCAACCACAATACATATGTGCTCTGTCTTGGCCTAGTACTTAGTAGGAAACCTCACTGTGGTACCAACATTTGGAGGTTCTTGGCACAGTTGGATCCAGCTGGGGGAGGGGATACCAAGGGAAAGCCTCGCTATGGTCTTGTCTGTAAAAGGACTTGATCGTGGATTGTGGGTAAAGTGCACAAACTCTCGAGAGTATTGCAATCTAATCGATCAGCCAAGTTCACGGAAAATAACACCTTGAGCATCTGAAGGATGGAGCCTCTGAAGGATCTTCCTCTCTCTTTCCAAACTTAAAGTTTTCTAAAACCCCATGGCATGCGTAATATCGCCAATGGGTGGGATTTGGGGGACTTGGTGTGTAATATCCAAGTGCTGGGTTGATTAGACACTTGGTGCATAATATCCTCGTGTTCCACTTTACCCTATACTACTTACAACAATGTTTACAAAGTAGGGTAAAACTCTCCCTCTTTTCCTCTTACTTAGGGAAAAATCGGCTTAATGCAAATGAACCCCAAAGCCTACTCCGAGCCTTGCATGTAGAGTTAGTCTTATTCTTTCCTTAGTGTAATTTTCCAATACATTCAAAGTATTGACCCAACTTGTTGGTTGCACGTCTTATGTGCAGATTCCGAAGATTGAAAGGGGCGTAGGGATTGCGGGTCTTCACGCAACTAGCCTGAGGCATTGATGGACTCAAGTTTTATTAGTTTCCGCTATTTTTTTGAGCTAGCTATAATCTATGCCAGTTGTAATAAATATACTCTCGATTATTCGTGTAATAATGACTTGTGTTTTACATGATATTCATCGACTGTGAAGTGCTAGCTATTGATCCATGGACTAGCATGTTAATCACAGGGACTTAGGATCTTTAACGATCCAAGGTCACAACATTAGCCGACCACTCAGTGTGGATGACCTCTTCTATGAATCCGGCTAACTCGAGCCGGGCTAGTTCTTTAGCTATTGCTTTTATCTTTTCGTCGCTGAAACATCGTTAGGACTGTTTCACTGGTTTAGCGTTTGGGTGTACATTTAGAGAGTACTCGGCAAGTTTCCTAGGTATTCTAGTCATGTTAGAAAGTTGCCATGCAAAGATAACTTTATTAGTTTTGAGGAACTTGACGAGCACACTTCCCTATGCGCGGTCTAAACCTACACCTATATGCGTCGCCTTTGAGGGGTCTGCTTCCTACAACATCGTCATATTTGTCTCTTCCGATGCCTTGAACTCCAAAGTTGGCTTCGCCACCTCCTTCTTCGTCGCGGGCATCTCGGACGGGTCGATGGTCTTCTAAATCTCCTGGTACTCCTAACCGTGTAGTACGGCTTCAGCGAAGGCGGTATTTCTGTCCTCACATTCTCGTGCTTTCTTTGGGTCTCCCTGATGGTGATCACACCCTTGGGAACTGGAATTTTCATCATATTGTAATTGTAGCAGGGACGAGCCATAAAATCCCAGAAAGACGGACATCCGAAGATGGCGTGGTATGCCCTATTGAACGGGACCACTTCGAAGGAAACGTCCATCCGATAATTCTTTAGAGTTCCAAAGGTAACGTCCAAAGTGATCTCTCCTAGAGAATTTGCTTGTCTTCTGGGGACAACTCCATGGAAAATCCTAGAGCTGTGATTCAGCTGTGTCTTCGAGATCCTCATCCGACGCAACATTTCGATGTAGAGGATGTTGATGCTACTGCCGCCGTCTATGAGTGTCTTGGAGAACCCATAGCCGTCAATAAGTAGATTGACGACTAGGGCATACTTTCCTCGCATGTGCAACTTAGGCGGATGATCAGCACGGTCAAAGGTCATTGTCACTTCCGACCAGTCCAAAAACTAAGGGATAGCCGGAACAGTTGCGTTTAGCTTGTGCATTACTACTTTATTGACCTTGGTTGGTTGAGACCCAAGGAAAGTGACGTAGGTGTCTTTCTTTGTTGGGAAGGTATTCGTTCTGTCCGGCTTGGGATTTCAAGCTTCTGCCTCCTCCATGTCAGAATCTTCCTTGATCTATTTTTTCTTTATCGGAATTTTTCTTTCCTTTGTGTCGTTGGCCCTATAGCCAGCAGATTCATCTTTCTTGATGTCGTCGTTGAAACGACACTCGGCATTTCTGTGGGACGAGCCCCTGTTGCTGTCCGGGTGGTGTACACATAGATTATTGGCGATGTTGGCCCAAGGATAGGTTTTGCCAGGTTGCTGGTCTCCTCTACCTTGGACTCTGGATGTTCCACGACCGCGTCCGCGGCCGCCTCCACGCCCTCCTCGTCCTCCAGACCCGGTAGTAGCATTGACTACTGTTGTTTCCACAATGGGTTTTTCTTCCGAGGTATTCTTGCGCGTCTGCTGCTTCGGTTGTTTTTCCGACTATGGCATAGCTAGCACGTTCAGTAGTCCCTCTGAATCATCATCTACATCTGCATACTTGCTTTCCGTCTCTATCATCACCTTAGATCGGTAACTTTGTCATGAAGGGTTCGTAGCATAGAAAACAAAAAAATTCCTATGATGAGAACTATACGCCAAGATCTATCTACTAGATACAAGCAACGGGTGGATATACATCCATGGAGAACTTATCCTCGAAGATAACAAAGTTTTGTTAATGAGTAGGAACTCGTGGATGATGTAGTCGTATGCTTGCCGATCTCAAGATCATGTGGAAGTCCTAGCACCGCAAACCAGCAGCGCATCCGCACTCGCACACACGTTCAGGCCACCGAACAACCTCCGCCTCCTTGCTCCAGCGATGCAGCGAAAGCAGCAACTCCTTCCAGATGAAATGCCACCGGGAACATGTATCTCGCTAATCCGAGACCATGGGGAAATAATTCTAGAGGGGGAGCGAGATCCTTCACGAGGAGGTGTAAGGAAGAATGGTGAGAGGGGTGGCCTTTTATAGGAGGAGGGAGTACCCCTCCCCATGGTCGTCGCCCCATGGGGGTGACCCCTCACCTCTCCCATTCATGTGGTGGTAACCCCCTCCACATAAAAGTGTCCCTTAACATTCCTCTTTAAAGTCTTTACTTTAAATGCATTAAATTTCTCCAAATTTAATGCTCTCTCATTTAATAAAACTGTTTTATTAAATTTATTCAGAATTTTTTAATTAATTTAAGTAACAAACATTCAAATAAAACTTCTTGAACATTTCAATATTACATGCAGAACCAGTTTCAGCAATTTCACCCGAAATAGTTTTGGTGTATATTGAAATAATTCCAGCGCTTTGCAATTCATTCGTCTGAAACACATTTGCTCCAAATGGTGTTGGTGTCCCTTAAGTGTGTCACCCTACGGTTCGTGAATAATGCAGACATGATCGAGACCCCTCTCAGATCAATAATCAGAAGCGGGACCTAGAGATCCATACTGACTCCTACACATTCTACGATGACTTCTATGATCGTGAGAACCTTTAACACTAGTAACTAAAACCCTTTGTCTCGCGATATATTACATGTCCGAGATTCGATCATCGGTATCTCCATACCTAGTTTGATCTCGTTACCAACATGTACTCGTTTCTCGTTCCCGTGACATAACATTCTAGTGATCTCATCACTTGCTTGCAAGCTAACCAATGTGATATCACCGAGAGGGCCTAGAGAATATCTATCCATCATCGGGATGGAAAAATCCCACTCTTGATCCATGAGCTTCTACATAAAACTTTTGTAGCACTGAACCCACCTTTATAATCATCCTTTCACGATGTGACGTTTGATGTTATCAAGATACTCTTCCAGTGTTAGTGATTAACATGATCTCATGGTCTAAGGACTAGGATTACTTTGTTAGATCTTCTAGCAATATAAACACAATTACTTTGATCGTAGTGCTATACTTCAGAATAATGTTCATCACATCATTCCACTAATGTTGTGACCTTGTTATTAACAACATCCAATGTCCATGATCAGGAAACCTTGATCATCTTGTTAATCAACGAGCTAGTTTATAAGAGAGGCATAACTAGGAACTTTCCTTTTGTTTATTAAACACACATGTATTAATGTTTCCAAATTAATACAATTATAGCATGCAAAATAAACATCTATCATATACTTGGAATATGTATAATAACAACTTTATTATTGCCTCTTAGGGCATATTCCCTTCAGTCTCCCACTTGCACTAGAGACAATAATCTAGCTACATGGTGATAAACCTAACACCCATGGAGTTCTAGAGTTGATCATGTTTTTCTCTAGGGAGAGTTTTAGTCAACGGGTCTACTACATTGAGATCCGTATGTACTTTACAAATCTTTATATCTCCATCCTTGACACGCTCACAGATGGAGTGAAATCGGCGCTTAATACGTTTGGAATTCTTGTGAGACCTTGGTTCCTTTGCTTTGGCTATGGATCCATTGTTGTCACAATAGATCACCATTGGATCCAACGCATTAGGAAGCACACCCAGTTTGGAAATGAACTCCTTCATCCAAACCGCTTCCTGTGCTGCTTCTGTAGCACCAATATATTCCGCCTCCGTTGTTGACCTTGTTACCACGGGTTGTTTGGAGCTCCTCCAACTAACTATTGCTCCGTTCATGAGAAATACGTATCTGGATTGAGACTTAGATTCGTCCGGATCAGTGTCAAAGCTAGCATCGACATAACAATTAGCGACCAGCTCTTCTTCACCTCCGTATACAAGAAACATTTCCTTAGTTCTTCTCAAGTACTTAAGGATATTCTTGACCGCTATCCAGTGTTCCAAACCTTGATCAGATTGGTACCTACTAGTCAAACTTATAGCATGTGCCACATCTGGTCTTATACATAGCATGGCGTACATTATAGAGCCTATGGCTGAAGCATAGGGGATCTTATCCATTATCTCTCTTTCTTCCGCCGTAGCCAGACTTTGAGTCTTACTCAATGTCTTGCCTTGCAACATAAGTAAGAACCACTTCTTACTTTCGTCCATTTTAAACATCTTTAAAATCTTATCAAGGTATGTACTTTGTGATATCCCTATTAGGTGTCTTGATCTATCTCTATAGATCTTTATGCCTAATATATATGACGCTTCACCAAGGTCTTTCATAGAAAATTTGCTGTTTAGATAATTTTTTACACTGTTTAAAAGATCTATATCATTTCCAATCAATAATATGTCATCCACATATAATATCAGAAATGCCACATTGCTCCCACTCACTTTCTTGTAAATACAAGCCTCTCCATAAGTTTGGACAAATCCAAACTCTTTGATCACCTCATCAAAGCGGAGATTCCAACTCCGGGATGCTTGCTTCAGTCCATAGATGGATCGCTGAAGCTTGCATACCTTACAGCATCCTTAGGATCGACAAAACCCTTAGGTTGTATCATATAGAACTCTTCTTCAATATTACCATTGAGGAACGCGGTTTTGACATCCATTTGACATATTTCACAATCGAAATATGTAGCAATTGCTAACATAATCCTGACCGACTTTAGCATCACTACGGGAGAGAATGTCTCATCGTAGTCAACTCCTTGAATTTGTCGAATCCCTTTTGCGACAAGTCGAGCTTTATAGATGGTCACATTACCATCAGCATCTGTTTTTCTTTTGAAAATCCATTTGTTCTCAACGGCCTTTCGATCATGATGTAAGTCCACCAAGGTCCAAACCTGGTTTTCGTACATGGATTCCATCTCAGATTTCATGGCTTGTAGCCATTTGTTGGAATCCGGGCTCATCATCGCTTCTTCATATGTCGTAGGGTCATCTATTTCATCAATCATGAAATTCATAACAGGATTGCCGTACAGTTTAGGAGCTGCACGTGTCCTGCTTGACCTGCGAGGTTTGGTAGTGTCCTCTTTCGGAGTTTCATGATCAATATCATTAGCTCTCTCTTCATTAGCTGAAGTCAACTCCGAAACAACTTCCGGTGCTGCGCTACTCGCCATTTCATGAAGAGAAGGTTCAATAACCTCTTCGAGTTCTACCTTCCGACTACTCACACCTTTCGCGAGAAACTCCTTCTCAAGAAAGGATCCATTCTTGGCAACAAAAACCTTGCCCTCGGATCTGTGATAGAAGGTATACCCAATCGTTTCCTTAGGGTATCCTATGAAGACGCATTTTTCCGCTTTGGGTTCGAGTTTATCCGGCTGAAGTTTCTTCACATAAACATCACATCCCCAAACTTTAAGAAATGACATCTTAGGTTTGTCTCCAAACCATAATTCATACGGTGTCGTTTCAACGGATTTAGATGGTGCCTGATTTAAAGTGAATGCAGCGGTTTCCAGTGCATAACCCCAAAATAACAGTGGTAAGTCAGTCAGAGACATCATAGATCGAACCATATCTAATAAAGTACGATTACGACGTTCCGACACACCATTACGTTGTGTTGTTCTGGCAGGCGTGAGTTGTGAAACTATTCCACACTCCTTCATATGTGTGCTAAACTCGTAACTATGATACTCTCCTCCATGGTCGGACCGCAGAAATTTGATCTTTCTGTTACGATGATTTTCCACTTCATTCTGAAATTCCTTGAACTTTTCAAAGGTTTTAGACTTATGTTTCATCAAATAGATATACCCGTATCTACTCAAATCATCCGTGAAAGTAACAAAATAATGATATACACCTCGTGCCGACACACTCATTGGTCCACACGCATCAGTATGTATGATTTCCAATAAATCTGTCGCTCGTTCCATTGAACCGGAAAACGGCGTTCTAGTCATCTTGCCCATAAGGCATGGCTCATATGTATCAAATGATTCAAAATCAAGTGATTCCAAAAGTCCATCAGAATCGACATAGATGGATCGCTGAAGCTTGCACACCTTGTTAGCATCCTTAGGATCGACATAACCCTTTGGTTGTATCATATACAATTCTTCTTCAATGTTACCATTGAGGAACGCAGTTTTGACATCCATCTAACATATTTCATAATCGAAATATGCAGCAATTGCTAACATAATCCTAACTGATTTTAGCATTGCTACGGGAGAGAGTGTCTCATCGTAGTCAACTCCTTGAATTTTTCGAAACCCTTTTGCGAGAAGTCAAGCTTTATAGACAGTTACATTACCATCAACATCAGTTTTTATTTTGAAAATCCATTTATTCTTAACGACCTTTCGGTCATGAGGTAAGTCCACCAAGGTCCAAACCTGGTTTTCGTACATGGATTCCATCTTAGATTTCATGGCTTCTAGCCATTTGTTGGAATCCAAGCTCATCATCGCTTCTTCACATGTCGCAGGGTAATCTATTTCATCAGCCATGAAAGTTACAACAGGATTCACATACAGTTCAGGAGCTGCACGTGTCCTTCTTGACCTGCGAGGTTCAGTAGAGTCCTGTTTCGGAGTTTCATGATCATTATCATTAGTTCCTTCTTCATTTGGTGAAGTTAACTTCGGAACAACTTCCGGTGCTGCGCCACACGCCATTTCATGAAGAGAAGGTTCAATAACCTCTTCGAGTTCTACCTTTCGACTATTCACACCTTTCACGAGAAACTCTTTCTCTAGAAAGGATCCATTCTTGGCAACGAAAACCTTGCCCTCCGATCTGTGATAGAAGGAATACCCAATTGTTTTTTTAGGGATCCTATTAAGACGCAATTTTCCGCTTTGGATTCGAGTTTATCCGGTTGAAGTTTCTTCACATAAACATCGCATCCCCAAACTTAAAGAAATGACATCTTAGGTTTATTTCCAAAGCATAATTTATATGGTGTCGTTTCAACGGATTTAGACGGTGCCCGATTTAAAGTGAATGCAGCGGTTTCTAGTGCATAACCCCAAAATGACAGTGGCAAGTCAGTCATAGACATCATAGATCGAACCATATCCAATAGAGTATGATTACGACATTCCGATACACCATTACGTTGTGGTGTTCTGGTAGGCGTGAGTTGTGAAACTATTCCACACTCTTTCATGTGTGTGCTAAACTTGTAATTTAGATACTCACCTCCACGGTCAAACCGCATAAATTTGATCTTTCTATTACGATGATTTTGCACTTCATTCTGAAATTCCTTGAAATTTTCAAAGGTTTTAAGCTTATGTTTCATCAAATAGATATACCCGTCTCTACTCAAATCATCCGTGAAAGTAACAAAATAACTATATCCACCTCACGCCGACACACTCATTGGACAGCATACATCAGTATGTATGATTTCCAATAAATCTGTCACCCGTTCCATTGAACTGGAAAACGACGTTCTAGTCATCTTACCCATAAGGCATGGCTCACATGTATCAAATGATTCAAAATCAAATGATTCCAAAAGTCCATCAGAATGGAGTTTCTTCATGCGTTCAACACTAATATGACCTAAACGGCAGTGCCACATATATGCAGGTATATCATTATTAAGTTTAATTCTTTTAGCATCAACATTATGGATGTGTGTATGAGTATTATCGATATTCAAACGAAATAAACCATTCATCACAGGTGCATGACCATAAAAGATATTATCCATATAAATCGAACAACCATTCTTTTCAGATTTAAACAAATAACTACATCGTATCAAACACTATCTAGATATAATGTTCATGCTCAGTGCAGGCACCAATTAACAATAATTTAGGTTTATAACTAATGCCGATGATAGGTGGAGAGGCAACGTTCCAACGGCGATCACATCAACTCTTGGTCAATTGCCAACACGCACCTTGACCTCACCCCTTGCTAGCAGTCGCTTGTTCTGCAGCCCCTGATTCGAGTTACATATATTAGCAACCGATCTGGTATCAAATACCCAGGTGCTACTGCGAGTACTAGTCAAGTACACATCAATAACATGTATATCATATATACCTTTGTTTGCCTTGCTGGCTTTCTTGTCCGCAAAAAACTTGGGGCAGTTGCACTTCCAATGGCCAGTCCCCTTACAATAGTAGCACTCGGTATCAGACTTAGGGCCAGCCCAGGATTTCTTTTTAGGCGCAGCAACAGATTTGCCACCATTCTTTCCCTTCTGTTTACCCTTCTTGTATTTCTTGAAACCGGTGGTCCTATTGACCATCAACACTTGATGTTCTTTCCTAATCTCCATTTCTGCAGTCTTAAGCATTGACAGAAGCTCGGGGAGAGTCTTCTTCATGCCCTGCATGTTATAGTTCATCACGAAGCTCTTGTAGCTAGGTGGCAAAGATTGGAGAACATGATGTATGCCTAAATCAATGGGAATCATTATTCCCAAGGACACAAGCTTATCGGTGTACCCAGACATTTTGAGTACGTGCTCACTTACGGAGCTGTTCTCTTCCATCATGCAGCTAAAGAACTTTTCTGAAGCATTATAACTCTCTACGGCAGCATGGGTATCAAAAATCATTTTCAATTCACCCATGGTATCAAAAGCATTTCCATTTTCGAAACGCTTTCGAAGTTTTGGCTCTAGCCCATACAATATGCTGCAATGAACTAAGTTGTGGTCCTCCTAACGAGTCACATAGACATTCTTTTCCTCGTTAGGGGCATCAGGAGCTGGTGGGGGCCTAGCGGTGCTTCTAGCATATATTGCTTTTGTGCAGCAGAGAGGAGAATCCTCAAATTCACAGCCCAGTTGGTGAAGTTGCTATCATTCGCAGTAAGTTTCTCTTTCTCCATGAACACATTGAAATTAAAAGCAGGTGGTGCCATCTACAGCAGAATTTGTAAAGTTTATTTAGACTAAGTTTATGATAGATTGAGTTCAACTAAATTCCCTCTCAAAAACAACATCCCTCGTGTCTTTTTGGTGATTACATGAACCAAATCCACTACACCAAGTCCGATCATCACGTGAGTCGGTGTAGCTTCAAAGGCGAGCACCTATATGGGCATCATATCAACTATATGACTCATTCTTAACCTTTCGGTCCGTATTCTGAGGCCATGTCTATACATGCTAGGCACGCCAAGTAAGAACCTTAGTACTCGCGTGTGTAAAACTGTCTTACACCCGAAATATGATCGTGGATTCAAGTACACCTGATCATCACATGATGTCTTGAAGCGGCAAAACATAAACGTTGCATACTTAAGGAAGAACACACTTTTATCTTGATATTTAAATTAGGAATCATCTTATAACGCTACTAAAATGCCAAACTAGAAATATAAGATGCGAACATCATATGTGTAAAGTGAAATGATATGGTTCTTGAATTTGATCACTATCATATGTATCATGGTATGATCTCTATCATTCCTTTGTGTGTAAGGCCAAGGTCTATGGAACTTACACGTTAAGTGTGTTGTAAGTGTATCAACTATACATCAACTCACAACAATACCATATCAAGACACAAGCCCAGCAACGATCTAAACTAGACGCCTCTAATTTATCAATTGCAAGTTTTACGTGGCTTAGGGCTTTCGAAGATAGAACCGTTCTTACCCACGAACATGGAACCACAACAATGATAACCAAATTATTAGCAACTTGTTGTAAATCATATATTGACTATAGTAGGAGAGACAGACACCTGCCAGCCACTTATGCAAAACTAGTTGCATGTCAGTCGTGGAACCGGTCTCATGTGCGATGACATGTAAGGTTGGTTCAGGCCGCTTCATCCCACTATGCCACCAATATCCAAAGTACATATAAGAAGCAATAACATGATTATCACCGCCCACATACTCTTATGTGTTCTACCCGTGCAAAGCACCCACACATATATCAGGCTCTGATACCACTGAAGGGTTCGTAGCATAGAAAACAAAAAATTCCTACGATGAGAACTATACGCCAAGATCTATCTACTAGATACAAGAAACGGGTGGATATACATCAATGGAGAACTTACCCTCGAAGACAACAAACTTTTGTTAATGAGTAGGAACTCGTGGATGATGTAGTCGTACGCTTGCCGATCTGAAGATCGTGTGGAAGTCCGAGCGCCACAAACCAGCAGCGCATCCGCACTCGCACACATGTTCAGGCCACCAAAAAACCTCCGCCTCCTCGCTCTAGTGATGCAGCAGAAGCAATAACTCCTTCTAGACGAAATGCCACCGGGAACATGTATCTCGCTAATCCGAGACCATGAGGGAATAATTCTAGAGGGGGGGAGAAATCCTTCACGAGGAGGTGTGAGGAAGAAGGGTGAGAGGGGTGGACTTTTATAGGAGGAGGGGGGTACCTCTCCCATGGTCGACGCCCCATGGAGTTGACCCCTCACCTCCCCGATTCATGTGGTGGTAACCCCCTCCACATAAAAGTGTCCGTTAACATTCCTCTTTAAAGTCTTTACTTTAAATGCATTAAATTTCTCCAAATTTAATTCTCTCTCATTTAATAAAAATCTTTTATTAAATTTATTCAGAATTTTGTTAATTACTTTAATTAACAAACATTCACATAAAACCCCTGCATCATTTCAATATTACATGCAGAACCAGTTTCAGCAATTTCACCCGAAAAAGTTTCGGTGTCTATTGAAATAATTCCAGCGCTTTGCAATTCATTCGTCTCAAACACATTTGCTCCAAATGGTGTTGGTGTCCCTTAAGCGTGTCACCCTACGGTTCGTGAATAATGCAAACATGATCGAGACCCCTCTCACATCAATAATCAGAAGCAAGACCTAGAGATCCATACTGACTCCTACACATTCTACGATGACTTCTGTGATTGTGAGAACCTTTAACATTAGTAACTAAATCCCTTTGTCTCGCGACATATTACATGTCCAAGATTCGATCATCGGTATCTCCATACCTAGTTTGATCTCATTACCGACATGTACTCTTTTCTTGTTCCCGTGATATAACATTCTAGTGATCTTATCACTTGCTTGCAAGCTAACCAATGTGATATCACCGAGAGGGCCTAGAGTATATCTATCCGTAATCGGGATGGACAAATCTCACTCTTGATCCATGAGCTTCTACATAACACTTTCGTAGCACTAAACCCACCTTTATAATCACCCTTTCACGGTGTGATGTTTGATGTTATCAAGATACTCTTCCAGTGTTAGTGATTAACATGATCTCATGGTCTAAGGACTAGGATTACTTTGTTAGATGTTATAGCAATATAAACACAATGACTTTGATCATAATGCTATACTTTGGATGAATGTTCATCACATCATTCCACTAATGTTGTGACCTCGTTATTAATAACATCCAATGTCCATGATCAGGAAACATTGATCATCTTGTTAATCAACGAGCTAGTTTATAAGAGAGGTATAACTAGGAACTTTCCTTTTGTTTATTAAACACACATGTATTAACATTTCCAAATTAATACAATTATAGCATGCAAAATAAACATTTATCATATACTTGGAATATGTATAATAACAACTTTATTATTGCCTCTCAGGGCATATGCCCTTCACCTACTCCTGCTAGCTATCCAGTAATATGGCAGAGCCGGAATATGGGTTACAAGGGTTTTGCCTGTGCGAGTTGAGTTTGTAGACTATTGTGGGTGCCCTAAAGGCTGGTCCCTAGGATGGATTATATAGATATCTGGCCTAGGTTATAGGAGAGACCTATCCGGCTATGACTAAGAGTCGGTTACAAAGTACACCTTGGACTACAAGAAACTACACATGCCTACCTTGGTAAGTCATTTGGGCCTTCCCGTAGCCGGACTGGACTCCGTCTCTTCTATCTGACTGGGCCACCCATGAAGCATAGCTCTAACTCGAAGTGGGCCACCCTGGTTAGTGAGGTATAGTGAGGATACCCAGAAAGTATATCCCCAACAACTGTTGCTGGGGACTTTAGGAGCTCAATGGAGTGTGCCTCGGCAGAATCAAATCTGGCTGAGTCACTAGTGATAGCACATGAGAAGAAGAGGATTCACGATGTAGTGGCACTGGCTCAGTCGGTTCAGCTGAATATGTCGGTGTTGAGTAACCCGCATGGGAGTGTATCTTTTCATCCAACTAAAGATACGAAGAAAGTTCAGATCAACGAGCAATTCCCAAAGCGCACTGTCACTATTGTTGTGGGCCTGAATGACAAATAGGAAAGTGAGATCATCACCTTCCTCCGTGAGAATCGGGACATTTTTGCTTGGTCCACACAGGATCTCTAAGGTGTTCCGAGGGAGCTGGCTAAGAACTCTTTGCATGTCATGCCTGATGCAAGGCCGGTGAAGCAACCTCTTCGCCTCTTCATCAAGGATAGGAGAAAAATAATAGGTGATGAGATAGCTCGGCTCCTTGCAGCCAGGTTTATTATGGAGGTACTTCATCCGGATTCACTCTCTAATCTGGTTCTGGTGGAAAATAAGAAGGATGATCCGAGTGGTATTAGTGTGGCGCATGTGCATTTACTACACAAATTTGAATAAGGCATGTCCAAAGGACCCATTGCCTTTGCCTAGATTTGATCAGGTCATTAATTCGACCGCTGGTTGTGAAGTTCTATCATTTGTAGACACGTATTCTGGTTTCCACCAAATATCGTTAAACTCGGTTAATCAAATAAAAAATTGTCTTTATTAACCCCCGTATGGGGCTTATTGCTATCGCACCATGCCATTCGGCTTATGTAATGTAGGTGTAAAGTATCAAAGGTGCATGAAAAAAATGCTTGCACAATGAAATTGGAAAAAAATGTCCAAGTATATGTTGATGATGTATGATAAAAACCAAGGAGAGTCATACTCTCCTAGATGATATCCGGCAAATGTTCGCGAACTTAAGAAGGTTCCGAATGAAGCTTAACCTGGAAACATATACCTTCGGTGTCCCGGCCAAACAATTACATGGTTTCCTCATATCTAGCCAAGGTATAAAGGCTAATCTGACTAAGATCAAGGCTCTTGAGTGTATGGAACTGCCGAAGTGTCTCAACAATGTCTAGAAGTTCATGGGCTGCCTGGCATCACTGAGTCACTTTGTTAGTCGGCTAGGGGAAAAGGCACTGCCTCTATACCAACTGATGAGAAAGTCGGATAAGTTCATTTGGACACCGCATGCCGATAGTGCATTCCACGAGTTAAAAAAGATGCTAGCCTCTGCGCTTGTGTTAGTTTCACCACTATCCAAAGAGCCGATGTTGCTCTACATAGCAGCGACCAACCGAGTCGTAAGTGACGTGGTAGTGGTGGAGCGTGACGAAGAGGGTAAGTCGATGTAGAGGCCAGTTTATTACCTTAGTGAGGTACTTTATGCATCGAAACAAAACTATTCACATTACCAAAAGATGACATATGGCGTCTATATGGCGGCTAAAAAGCTTAAGCAATACTTTGAAGAACGCCCTATAAAGGTGATATGTGAAAGAACCAATATCCGAGATAATTGGTAACAAGGATGCTAGTGGCCAAGTCGCCAAATGGGCTATCGATTTATCTCCATATGCCCCACAATATGAAATGAGAGATCCTATAAAGTCTCAGGCACTGGCCGAATTTTTGGCGATTGGGCAGAAATGCAGTATGAGCGGCCCTTGCCTAACTCGAACTATTGGACAATGCACTTTGACGGGTCAAAAATGAAAACCGGGTTAGGTGTCGGGATAGTCCTTACCTTGCCCAAGAAGGATCAATTGAGATATGTATTGAAAATTCATTTTGCCGCATCAAATAATGGGGTCGTATATGAGGCACTTGTGCATTGCCAGAAAGTAGCAAAAGAGATTGGCATACATCGGATCTAGTGCTTTGGTGATTCGGACTTGGTAGTGCAACAAGTTTTGGGTCATTGGGATTCTCTTAATGCAAATATGGCCTTGTATAGATTTCATGTTTAGAAAATCAGTGGATACTTCGAAGGATGTGAATTTCATCATGTACCTTTAAAAATTCTAAAAATGATGCAGCTGATGTGTTTTCAAAACTTGGTTCATCTTAGCAATCTATCCCGCCAGGCATAGCTCTTGAACACCTCAGAAAACCATCTATCAATCCATCACCAGAGTCCGAGTCAATCTATATCATAGCCAAACCGGGGTCAAAGGTTGTACCAATGGATATAGATTGGGGGAGTGTATCGAGTAACCCGGGGACTGCTTCGGCAAACACGAGGACTCGCAAAACCCGGGGACTATTCATCTTGACCGACAGAAGTAATGTCGGTAGATCTAATGGAAATTGATGAAGTTGTTTCCCTGACCCGTGCTATACTAGCATGGGCATAGCCAATTTTATGCTTTTTGAGAGATCGAATGATGACTGCAACTACACAAACCAATTGTAGTTAGTTTTGAAGTAAATATATCGAACCCACAGAGAGCTATTAGTAAAGGGCTTTATGCCCCTCGTTACTATCTACCAAACAATACTTGTAAGTTATGTTTGATCTCAAGTAAAGGGTGTTTGAATGGTTTATGGTTGTTTGCAGAAAAGTAATTAAAACAAGTAAAAAGGAAACAAGTAACAAGATTGTATGAAAGCATGGTTGAACTCAATAGGGCTAAAATGTTCTCGGGGATGTAGGATACACCACTAGCATAGTATTATTTTTATATGTAATCAAGATAACATACTTCTTATGTCATGATATGTGTGGAGAGAGACCCATAATAAGATGTTCACGACAAGGCTCGTAGGAAGCCACTTTGTTGAGCCAAGTGTGAGGTCACCTCTAAATAACCACTGCGATGTCTGAGAGCAATCACCCATACAGACCACCGCAATTAAGGGTTTCCCCATGGATATCATAATTAGATTAGGGAGTCCCTCTTTAATCCCCCTTTGACCGTGTAGGTTACGAGCCTGTGCCAATCTGTCACGGGGCATTCCGGGTATGCTTCCAAAACACGTCCAAAGGGTTTCTTCCTCCCTTTAGTCCCAAAGGCAAATGATATGTGGTCAACTTCACATATCATCTAAATAGAGAAATCAAACACAAGTCATAATTATATCATAGATAAGCAAGTCATATGGACACAAGAATAGATCATATTTATTACAAGTTCATAGTGGTGCTAGGGTTTCTCCATCTCCCCAAGAACAAAGGAACTACTCACTCATGGAAACAATCAACAAAATCATCATAATCAAATGGATGGATAAAAGTACGATGGTAGATCTAATGCAAACCACAATTGGATATGTAATTACAAAGAGATCTCATAGATGAAAAGATGGGAGTGATGGTGGTGATGAAGATGCAGCGATTCATGATGAAGGGGATGATGCGTTGTCCTCCAATGATCCGTGAAGCAGACGAGATTTTACTCCAGCCAAGTTCCTCCTTCAGATCCCTCTCGGACATGGTGTTTCATGGTTTTTGGTGGTTGTGAATTCTGGATCTCCCTCTTGTCTTCGCCAGGAGAAACTATTTGACATGGCGGTCGCGATGGCACCTGGCACGGGTGGACTGTATGGGCGGGATCCGCCCGTACCAGTGGTTGTTATTGGTACTAGTGCCTCCTCCTTGTTTGTTATTCTTCCTGGTGCGAAGGTAAATTCATAAAATGACTTTTATCACTTAGAAATATCATATAATTTCACAATATGATAGCTCTAATTGATATGTTCATATATGACTCCAAGATTTCGGATCCTATTGAAACAAGAACGAAATAGCGCACAAAGGCGCAGTGAAACACAAAAATCCCTACTCTATTTATGCAAAAACAAAAGGTAAATATGTTTCAATTTTGGATGCATCATGGAACTTTGCTGAATGATGAGGTTCTCGCCAGACAAGTTTAGAGATGGGGAAAGGCCTATACCATAATAAATAGCGAGTTACATAAAAGAAGTGTCACTAGTGTCTTGCAGCGATGTGTTGATCCGGCAGACGGGCACGAAAACCTCCGGGATATACATGAGGGCAAATGTGGGCATCATGCCTCATCAAGAGCCTTAGTTGCCAAGGGATTTTGGCATGGGTTTTATTGGACCAGTGCTTTGCAAGAAGCTGAGGACCTAGTAAGAAAATGCAATGGGTGTCAGAGATATTCGAGCAAAATACATATGTCGGCCTTTGAACGCAAAACAATACCTATCACTTGGCCATTTGTAGTGTGGTGTTTGGACATGGTTGGACCATTTAAGCCGGCACGTGGCAACATGACTCATATCCTAGTCCTGGTGGATGAGTTTACAAAGTGGATTAAGGTCAAGCCGATCCGAAAATTTGATGGACCCACAACCATGTCATTCCTCAAAGATATAATCTTGAGATATGGGTACCCACATAGCATAATAACTGACAACGTCACAAAGTTTACCGAGGTAGCATTTGCTTGATTCTGTAGAGACAAGAGAATAAGACTTGATGTTGCATCAGTCGCACATCCAATGGGCTAGTACTGTTAGGTTCTCGCCAGACAAGTTCAAAGATGGGCAGGTAGAGAGATCCAATGGGCTAGTACTGTTAGGGATAAAACCCTGGCTCATTGAGCCACTGCAGCAATCATCTAGGTGCTAGATTGATGAACTCCCGACAGTACTATGGAGCCTAAGGACAACTCTGAATCGATCAATTTTCTATATGCCATTCTTTCTGGTATATGGGGCAGAAGCTGTATTACCAGCCAACATAGTGCATGATTCACCTAGAGTCACCCAATACATAGAAGCCAAAGTGCAGGAGGCCTGGCAAAATGATGTTGATCTGCTAGATGAAGCAAGATAATTGGCATTCTCAAGATGCGCCATATATCATTAGAATCTCTGACGCTATCGTAGCCGGAAAGTAAATCCTCAAGTTTTTCGGGAAGGGGGGATTTGGTGCTTAGGCTAGTGCAACGCACTCCCAGCATGCATAAACTATCACCTCCATGGGAGGGGCCATTTATTGTGAGAAAGGCACTACAAAACAATGTGTATTATCTCATAGATGCTCAAGCACAGGAGAAGAATAAGGTGGACATGTTAGGACAAGAGTCGAAAAGGCCATGGAATGTAGAGCTCCTTCGTCCATTTTACACTTAGCTGAAGTGTATGTATCTCGAACTCTCATATGTCGATTTGTATGTCGGTAATGAGCTTATTAATGAAACCTCGGCACCTCAAGTAGTGACTTGAGGAATGCCTTAGTAGTAATTGTCTTTTTCAATATTTACATGTTTTATGTCGGCTGGCTTAAATTTCTTACCCCTTTAGGCTGAGTTAGTAGTGCGTCGGCACCAAAAGCCCACTCTTCGACTTGCTGCTGTCTGAAACCCGGCTTCATGGCAAGCAAGAGCAAAATCTGGCGAGTCTTATGCACATGAAAAACGACTAAGGATGGAAAAATAAGCGAGCCGGCACTTGTTTTTTGGACTAACCCCTGCATTTACTCTCTTTACTATTATGTCGAATCACTCTGAGCTAATTCTTGCGATGTTAAGTATTGTTGGTTTAATTTTCTGATCTTGGACTCATAAGTTGAATGCCAAAAAATGGTAGACATGAGCCGGATCACAAGATTGAGAAAACAAGAAAATGAAACTCGGGAACTTCGCACAAAAGGATCCGACCTAAAAAACATAGTAGTAGCAAAATAACTTAAACTGTATATTACATTTTGCACCCGGCATACCAGGGATTTAATCAAATTTCAAGTTTTTTATGCCTAAGGGGTAGCAGCAGATTTGTCGGCAGCAGCATTGGTCGTATCAGGCCCATGGGTAGCTGGATCGGAAGGATCAGCTGTTGAAAGAGTTATGCCAGCCGGGTATCAGCCTCGGCATTAGCCTCGGTTTCTTTGCCACCATTTGAATTTCCTTCGTTATGATCCAGGTCTTCTTTCGGGTTTTGTTCATCTCCTTCGGGATTTTCTTTGTAATCATGATCAACCTTGCCTACATAGCTCGACCCTTCGTTCCAAGCATGAACCAAGGCGTATTGAATGAGCTCATAGGCTTGGGCTTAGCATTGCTTGATGAAGGCCGGATCAGTGGTCCATCTCGATCCGGTGTGCATGTTTTGGAGAATATCCAAGTTGATACGATTGTACTATCAGAGCACAAATGATAGGGCGGTATCAGCACCAGATCACGTAGTAGACTCCCGCCACAGGCTTACCTGTTCTTCGCAATCCATTAGTCTATTGACCAATTTCTTGATTTGTTTGGGGGCAGGAGTCCTCTGGCCAGAGGACATGGAAAACCCAGATAGTAGCATCGAGGAGGTCCACCCCAAAGGTTTTCATGGGTCCAAGGCTGGCCAAGAGACCAACCAAGGAATCATAAATATCATACTCTAGTGGGATCGGACTAGCCTCAGCCCTCTTCTCCCGGAACTTCTGGATAGCAGTAGCAGCGCGAGTTTTGGACTCGAGGAAGTTACCTAAAACAGTAAGCAAAAAGTAACAAGTCAAGCAAAGCAATAGGAGTATAAGGAAAACCTTGGCAGAAAAAAGAAAAAGTCAAAGAGAAAACTCACGGGCCACAATATTGTTGATCCGGGTGAGCTCGGACAACCATGCCACGGTTTGCTTCTTGAATTTTTCTAACTCAATGGAAACCAAGTCAAATTTGACCTCGGCCTCCTTCAGTAGTTTTTGCTCCTTTTCAAGTTGAAGTGCAAGCCGGCTTTTATCTTCGGAGAACTCCTAGTTGAGTTTCTCAAGCTCAACTTTTTGGAGTTTCTTCAGATTTTCATTCTCAGCGCAGGGCCGAGAGATTTCGTCATCCCTCTCCTTCAGTTAAGCTTGGTGTTCTCCTGCTTGTTCAAGCAAATGGGTCATCAATTCAGACATAGATATGCAATATCGGTGAGATTCTACAAGTGCTTTTGATCCGGCTGAGCCGAAGTAAAAATTACATGGTTAGTAAGAAGGGGGCAAGTGCGAAGATGAGGTGCAAGAGGCAAAGTAACTTCCAAGTCAACGACGCGCTTCTGCAGATCTTTGTTCTGGGCCTCCACCTCGGCTGGCAAAAGGTGGATCATAAGTTAATTTGGCTGATGAAGAACAAAAATAGTACTAGGGGCAATAAGGCAGAGGCATACACTTATTCTTGAGCTCAAGCAGCAATTTCTTATGCTTGGTGGAGAGGCCCTTGTGCAAAAAGAGGAGTCTCTAAAACTTGGCAGCACACCTATTGTTGGAGATCTGAAAATGACAACTATTAGTGACTCGGTAAAAATGGATATTCAACTCTACTCTAGATTCGAACCGAGTAAAATCAATCCAAATCTAGGTGGCTGGGTATTCTACTCTACTCAAGATTCGAATCGAGTAAACTCGATCCGAATCTAGGTGGATGGATATTCGACTCTACTCAAGATTTGAACCGAGTAAACTCGACCCAAATCTAGGTGGATGGGTATTCGACTCTACTCAAGATTCGAACCGAGTAAACTCGATCCGAATCTAGGTGGCTGGGTATTCGACTCTACTCAAGATTCGAACCGAGTAAACTCAATCTGAATATAGGTGGCTGGATATTCAGCTCTAAAGGAAATTTTAACTAAGTTACAATGACTCGTCTCAATATCTCAGACATGGTAAGATCCGAGACTAAATTACTAAATGTTATCCTAGAGAGGCATCCAACGGACTAACGGTATCTGTTATCTATTGCAAGTACAAAAATACAACCGAGATATTTACCTCCATCATTTTGCCAGCATCAGCAAGAGCCTTACTGGCAGTGAATATCCTCTCGCCAATCTCGGTCGGACCAAACTTTTGGGGCAGAGCATTTCCAAAGCTAAGCTCACCATAATCGGCATTGTTACAATTGTCGGCATACTCAGCAAGTGAGCTGAGGCTTTCACCACTCGGAGTTCGAGTTAGGACTAAGACTTTCCTGGCAGAATCCTTCTGGGTGGCCATAGTAGTAGCTGGGCTAATGTACAATGTAAGTTGCTTATCTGTAGCGGAGGAAGATGAAGAAGCACTTTTCTACAGCATCATGGTGACTAACGGCTATGGGGATGCAAACCCAGCTTTCTTCTGAGTCAGTTAGGTCGTCACACCAGCTTTCTTATGCTTGCTAGCTGGATTGGTTTGCTGCTAAGACGTTGCGAGCCAAGGTTGAGGCTGTGAGGTTGGTGGAGCCTAAGACTGTGAAGTATATTGAGGTTTGGGATGTAGGCTCTGCTGAGGTTGGTCTTGTGGACGAGTCTTGGAAAACTCAGATGATGTTGGTGGTGGTTGTTGATGTTGGTTCTAAGTAGACACATGGACTGTTTGCTGCTGAGGTTGGGTTTGAGATAGTGCCAAGGTTACTGGCACCTCAGATGAAATTGTCTCGGTGCCGGTACTATTGGCGCCACGATCTTCACTCTCTCTTCCGGGGGTGGAGGAATCACCCTGCTAATCCGGCATTTCCACATCCTCTAGGGCACCACCTCCATCTCCACTGATGTTTTCTCCCTCCGGCCAGGATGGACGATTATCTGGCGTGGGAGGAATGTTACCACGAACTAGGCTAGGAGCCCGAGTATTGTCACGCGGTGGAGGAGATGGTGGCCTATGGATTGGGGAGGCCATGCTAGAACCGCTCTAGGGGGTGTTTAGAGCATCCCTACCGAGAGAAACAATGAAATGAATCAGATCAGAAAGAGAGAAACAAGAAATACAAAGATAACCCGACGGAGAAAACTTATGTAGTAACAACTGGAGGTTCCCTCCGCCTCACTGGTTTCTTCCCAGGCTTCTTGTACCTCTTCCCAGCCCTAGATGACTCGGCAGGCAGGGCAGAGGTGGCGGCGCATTTCTTCGTAGGACGTTGGCCTCCTACAGCAATAGGAGGCACATTGTGCACCTAAATAGCCGGGTTAGCTGGGGTAAAGTCAGGCAGATAGGTAAACGATATTGGCATTAGATCAAGTACCTCAAGAACAAAGCAATTGTCTTCCTCAACATTGTTATCTGGCCAATCCCTTAATGGTGATAAGACAGAGGTCTTACTAGAGGGTCGGCCGGAACCGGTGTCCGGGATAGGCATGAACTCCTCGGAGTCTGGCTCCTCTGGATTCGAGGTATCATGATCCTTTTCCCAAGTGAGGGAAGGATTTGGGGTGTCCTCAACAGTTTGCTGATGAAATTTCTGCACAAAGGAACATAGAGAGAACAAATAAGAAAATGTGTCGACATAACGCATAGCTCGGCAAATATGACTCAAGGAAATTACATGTGGTACTGGGTTATATCGGCTAAAAGCAGCCATGCCCCACTCCCATGTCTCGTCATGTCAGTCTTGAAGATGGAATTGACTCGCTTGCAGATCTGAGCTTTGGATAACTCGGCCATGGAGACACGATTCATATCGAATCGGCCTCATATGGTGGATCTTGTGGCTGCGCCGCTACAGGGGAAGACTCGGCTACTAATGAAAGTGGACATGAAATCATCGCTGGATAGCCCCGGCCTCCTTTAGCTCAATAAGATATGTGTCAACCAAGTTGAAAAGAGGGTTCTTTTTCTTCGGGTCAATGTCCCATTTATGTTTATCGGGGACACCGATAGAGAAGGCCGGCAACCGAATCATGTCTCTGTCGGAATTGTTCTTCACGTAGAAGAAAGACCTCGGCCATTTCATGCAGGAGTCTAGGCCCTGGATCCGGGGAAAGATGGAATTCTTCCAGGGTGTAATTGGTGCAGCCCCGCACTGAGTCAGAGGCTTATCGCTAGAATGAATCTCTTTGTTGGGAACGGCATTGGAGCAGAGCTAGAATACTTTCCCCGAAGTTGCATGTTGGGCCAAAGGCTGAGGTATCCCTCGGAGCAGGAGATAAACCCTGATAGAGAGGCTATGGCATTAGCAGGGAGATGGTGGGGCTGGAGGCCGAAGGTGTCAAGGAACTTTCTGGTGAATTTGCTAATGGGGAGACCAAATCCACGGGCGAAGTGGGTGAAAAATACTACTTACTCACCCTCCTTGGCATCAGGGATGAGATCATCGTTGGGGAGGCGACAATCCACTTCCCGCGGGATCCTCCGTGTCCGCTTGAGCTAATCGATTTTGGCTTGGGTCATGTTAGACCCATCCCACGAGCCTCGCTCGAGGATGGCCCCCTCCTCCCCTTCTTGCTCGTCGACGGCGACCACATCGCAAGGATGCATCTCTAGATCATCTTCCTCCGACGAGGTGCTAGCTATGGGGGCACAAGGCACAGACTGCCGCGGTCCCGTGGTGGCAGCGGAGGGTGGTGCTTGGGCGGAGCAGCGGCGTAGAGGAAAGAGAGGGGCAATGTAGTCCAAGGATGCAGAGAGCAGCGGCGGCGGCGGCGCAAGGAAGAAGAAGAGATGTTGGGAGCATGGGAAAGTGAACACGGGTTTCCCCTTGCTCCCCTATTTAACCGTGTCGCGTGCTAGCGGTAGTGGGATCAGTTGCGCATAGAGACCCCACTATGTGCGCCTGTATTTCACGGGGGAGATCATGGGAACGTGCCACAGGCACAGTTACACCGCCCAGATGCATAACTGTGCGTCGTGGCCGCCGTGGTATTCAAGGAGGCACGCCACAACATGATGGGCTGCAGTGATAACTGACACGGCATGGTAGTGAATGTTGCCATGGCCCTTAAAATGAGACAAAGTGCAATGATTGCATGACACATAGGACAAGATGAGGAGTACGAGAGAAGCTAAGCGTCAAAGGGAAATAACCCGGATGTGACAATATGACTCGGCCAACGAGATATATCTTGGATGGAGCTAGGAAGAGTCACATTAGATACCAAATCACCAAGGAGTGTATCCAAGTTAAAATCTCTATGGGCCGACATATAAATATGTCGGCAATACGGACAAAGATCCGGATAAGTTGAACTTGTTGTGGCCTTTTCGGCTAAAGCTGCTATTACCGCACCAGCTTCAGGGACTAATGTTGGGGAGATAACCCCAGGTAGGGTCAAGCTATGGTATAAGTACAGAGTCCACTGAGGTATAAATCATCTAAGGCATAAGATGGACGAGGTATTTAAGGATCAGCCAAGTTACGACCGAGTTACCCAAGGCTGGACTGACCCGGCAAGACCTGGCCGACATCATATGTTGGCATGACATCTACTGATTTCTATGTGTAGGTACCGCCCAGGCCGAGTCATCCAGACATGACTGAGTCAGGGGTTGGCGTGCTTAGGAAGGAGTGAGCCAGCCCCAAGGTTAGCACTTTTCTCTCTCTCTCTCCCGGAAATCCTGGGGAGACAAGTGCTAAGACAAGGCCATCTGGAACGAGGTCAGGGCAGAGGTTCACGGACATGACAGTTGATGACCCACAAGTATAGGGGGTGTATTGCAGTATTTTCGAGGGAAGTGAAACCCAATTTATTGATTCGACACAAGGGGAGCCAAATAATATTTATAAGCCTTAACAACTGAGTTGTCAATTCAGCTGCACCTGAAAACAATCTTGCTCACAGTAGTTTATCAGTAGCAACAGTTTTGTAGTAGGAATAGTAAAGTATCAGGAGTAGTAAAGTAAAGACATCAGTAACAATAGCAGTAACAGTGGGATTCGAGTGTAGTAGGCATAGGGATGGATGGACGGGCGTTGCATGGACAAGACAATTCACATAGCAATCAGAACATAGGGCAATTGCAGATAAATAAGATAAAGCATCCAAGTACTAGACAATCGTAGGCATGTGTTCCATATATAGTCATACGTGCTCGCAATGAGAACTTGCACAACATCTTTTGTCCTGCCAGCCCGTTTGCAGCGGGGCCTCAAGGGAACTACTGGCAATTAAGGTGCTCCTTTTAATAGAGCACCAGAGCAAAGCATTAACACTCTGTGAACACATGTGATCCTCACATCAAAGCCATTCCCTCCGGTTATCCCGATTTCTATCACTTTGGGCCCATTGGTTCCGGACAACAACGTGTGTATACAACTTGCAGGTAAGACCATAAACAATACTATCATAATGAATCAATAACATGTTCAGTTCTGAAATCATGGCACTCGGGCCCTAGTGACAAGCATTAAGCATAACAAGTCGCAACAAAGTCATAAAGCACTAATAGAAGATACTAGGCACCATGCCCTAACAATCTGATTCCATTACATGAACGATCTCATCCAATCCCTACCATCCCCAAAGCCTACAACGGGGGATTACTCACTCATAGATGGGGGAAACATGGATGGTGGATGGAGAAGCGATGGTGATGATGATGGCGATGATCTCCTCCAATTCCCTGTCCCGGCAGGGTGCCAGAACCGAGTTTCTGGTGCTGTTTCGTGGAATCTGGTGGTGGCGGCGGAGCAGAACTCCTTGTGGAAAAACGTCGAACCCCCGGAGTTTTTAGGTCAGAAGGCAACTTACAGGCAAAGAGAGAGACTGAGGGACAGCCTGGGGCAGCCAGACCATGCCCTGGCGCGGCCAGGCCCAGCCTGCGCCTGGGGATGGTGTGGCCAGGCCCTGGCCCTCCTCCGTCTCGTATTCTGGCTCCGTGAGTCTTCCAAAAATATAGGCACTTTGGCTTTTGTCCCGTCCAATTCCGAGAATATTCATTTTCTGACTTTCCTGGAACCAAAAACAGCAGAAAACATGCAGCTGGCACTATGGCTCTTGTTAATAGGTTAGTCTAAGAAATCATATGAAAAGTGCTCCAAAGTTTGGACAAAACACAATAAAGTGGATAAAACCAAGCATGGAACATCAAAAATTATAGATACATTTGCAATGTATCAACATCACCAAGCTTAACTCCTACTCGTCCTCGAGTAGGTAAGTGATAAAAAGAAAGAATAATTTTTGAGGTGACATGCACCATCATAAACTTGATCGAAGTATTTGTAAACATTCAAAGCTAGGATCATAGTACTTCAATCATAACAAGAAAGACAAAGTTCTAGCAATAAGACAAATAAACTATGATGAAACATGAAAAGGCACAAACAAAAGATTTATGAATAACAATGCTTTGCATGATGTTTGTTTGTTTCACATAAAGAAAACATAGCATAATAGTATTCAGCTTGTCCCTCATAGAGTAGAAAATATAAATGCATAGGACACCTTCAAAGTTCATAAGAGTGATTAGATACAAATAGTTTAAAACAAGCAATATCAAGGTATGCATTGATCAACAAGTCTTGGGACAATGCACATAGAACTAAGAATGGCCACTATGCTCTCAAAGTAGGTGCATAAAGGTAGAAGGTGGAGACTCAATATAATGGTGGAAGAAAGGCCTTTTTATAAAAGGAAGTAGGGATTCAAGTCTCATAAAAAGCTTCCAAAAATTATGGTACTTATAGATTTCAGCTCTCATTGCCCCTATCATAAGCATCTTGAAGTGATTAAGGTTAAAGTGAACAAACTATGGTGTACATGCTTGACGAAGTATAAGTTAGAAATCTCATGTCCCTTGAATACGAGGGCTACTCCTCATGCTACTCAAGTTTAGTTACCGGTAAGTTCTTGTCATCGTAAGTACATGTGTATCATAGAGAACCGCTAACGGGGTACCCCTTGCCCGATGATACGGAAGAATCCCCATATCAAAATGACAAGGCAAGCAGACAATGAGCATCTCAGCAATCTTCTTATTTACCATGGGAATATGGTGCTTTTTTCTCTCTTTCCTCTTTTCATATATCTATTTTTTTCTTTCTCTTTTTTCTCAATATAGGACTCTTTTTTTATAAGAAGAATGCTTCATAGACAGCTCATTATGGTTACGCTGCAGGTTTCCACCATGTCAGCATGGATTAGACCAGCGGCCCAGGCGTTTCTCTAACACATATACATAACTCCATGGACTTACAAGCTCCCCTTTCATTTCACACCGACGACATCCATAAACAAAAGAGCATGATATCAACTAGGTACAAGTACCAAGTGCAATGTTGAAAGCGTTCCCCATGACAGCATGGTTCTGCTAATCCCCAACAAATAAGTGCAAGCATATACAACATAGACGACACAATGGTTCAAGTTTATTAAGGGCAAGAAAAATAAAGTGTGCCATCAAGTTCGTAAGAGCTTTAATCACTAGTTTTCTCATAACAAGTTTAATTCGGAAGGTAAACAAAAGCATGAATATAGTTGGAATAGCAAAAGCTAGTAGGTAGGTATGGTGGACTCTTTGGAATAACTTGGTTTAGGGAGTTGGATGCATGAGTGGAACTCATACTTGGTTGTGGAGGCTATCAAAAGACTGGGAGTGACAAACTAAGAGAGCAATAATGGCCATAATCATGCAGAGCGACAAAACATCATTGATCAAAGCATAAAGTGATACTACAAGTTCAAAACTAAAGGATCATATAGGCTTATGGTGTTTTGAGATAGTCATAACATGGTGTGAGCATGCGCCAAGTCAACTCAAATAAAGCATCAAAGGAGAATACCACTATACTATGCTTTAATATGCTAAAACAACGCATGATTCATCCAAGGCACATTAAGCAATCTCAATTATTTATAACAAGTCATGCTACAGCAAAGAATACTAAGCATAAAGCCAGAACAATATCAAGCATGGCATGACAAAGCATAGGGCACAGTCAAAAACAAGCTCTTTTTACCACATAAGCATGAACTTTCCTACTCTTTTCCAAACCAAACTATTTGAAAACCAATGTATGAAAGAGGGGGTCCAACCAATTTATTCAGAAAACTAAGAAAACCAAGCAAATGAAAAACCAAAACAAAAACGAAAAAGAAGATGCTCCAAGAACAACACAACCGTGCATGAAACAATAAAAATGAAGCGTTTGGAAGAAACCTAGGATTTTTATTGATGAAGAAGGGGGATGCCTTGGGCATCCCCAAGCTTTGACGCTTGTACTTCTTGGATATTTATTGGGGTGACACGCGTGGCATCCCCAAGCTTGAGCTTTAGTCCATCCTTCATCTCATTACTCATTCCTTCCATACACCAGAAATTTTTCCTTCATACAAAACTTCACACAATCTTTATTAGCAGCATTAGTGCACTCGAGATAAATAAGTCTTAAGGTTCAGTTATAACACCAAATAAACTTACATTAGAACACTAGCTACTGTATCACTTCCGTCAAAAATCTCAATTCCCCAAAAGAACTCAAAAAGGAACCAACAAGAAGCAAATGCAGAAAATGGAAGAAATCTGTCAAAACAGACCAGCAAATAAGACGAATTGTTTCGAAGACCTTCTGTTGCTCAAATCAAAAAGTGTTGAAATAACGAAAGTTAGATAACAACCTGGGGAAGAAGCACAAAAATTCACGCCTCAAAAAGACGTTCAGAGATTTTACACAAATTTTTACGGTGAAGCACAAAAATCTGCTTCGGGACAGCAACTTTCACAATCATTACTTCTCTCTCATTAGAAGTTACTTTTGGCACAAAAAGCGAATAAAAAGGATAAGGAGCGGTTATTACTGAAGTAATAACTTCCAAGACTCATCTAAAACTTTTGGGTTATCTCCCAATAAGTACTTTTCTTTAACGCATTTAAGTTAGGCATAAGCAAAAACTAAAATGGATAGAATAGGAGTAAGCGGAGATAATCATGGTGAAAACATTGTTTTGTTCAACAAAATCCTTTTGTTAACAAGGTTGATCAGGTCTTGTAACCAAAACAATTTCATATGAGACAAAACTTTGTATTCCACTAATGATTATGTTACCTCAACCTTGATAGCAATGGTCCCAATCATAATAGTTTCAAAATTTTCTCTTGGTATGGGACAATATATATCTCCAACTTGAATGCCCTCAACATGTTCAATTGAATTCAAACCATAATTCCTTTCAATCTTCTTGGGGAAATAGACAGTATGTTCCTTGTCATTAACATTGAAGGTCACCTTCCCTTGATTACAATCAATAACAGCTCCTGCAGTATTTAAGAAAAGGTGTCCCAAGAATAACAGACATATTATCATCTTCAGGCATAATAGTTTGAGAGGCTTCTCACATAAGAAATATGAGTTGAAGTAAAAGAGAGCATCAAGAAGCAAATTCAAAACACATTTAAGTCTAACCCACTTCCTATGCATAGGAATCGTGTATGCAAATAAATGCACGAAGAACAAAGTGACAGGCATAGGAAGATAAAACAAGAGTAACTTCAAAACTTTCAGCACATAGAGAGGGGTTTCAATACCATGAAAACTTCTACAACCATATTTTCCTCTCTCATAATAATTTTTAGTAGCCTCATGAATAAACTCAACAATATAACTATCACATAAAGCATGCTTTTCATGATCTACAGGCACTGGAACTTTATTATAAACATTTTCAAAAGAATCCTCAGGAACATAACATTCATCCTCCTTTAGTAAGAATGGAGGACAATCAAATAAAGTAAGGGGTAAATAGTTACTCTCATTAGAAGGTAGGCATGGGTAGCTAATCCACTCTTCCTCCTTTTGTTCATCACTCTCCTCCTCTTTTTCATCTAATGAGATTTCAGGTTCATCAATTTCTTCTTCCATAGGATCCTGCAAGGCATTAGTCTCTTCCATTTGTGGAAAGCATCTATTAATATATTCAAGAATATAGAAATTTTCATCCTTGTAATTATCAAAGCAAAATTTAAGTATACCATAAACCTCATATTTGTAAGGTGAATCATCAATATTTTCAAGCAAACTAGCAAGTTCAAAAGCACCCTTCCAAGCAATAAATTCTTCAATTTGTTTCGCATCATAAAAGTCATAAATTCCTTTAGCATAAGAAGATATGGTAACATTATCATTATACTCACATTGAAAAGGGAGGTGTTTATACCTCTTACTGCAACAAGATTTATCAGAGCAATAAGTAACATTATAAGTAGAGCACATGTTTCTAGCAATTGTATACAATTTATCAATTTGTTCCCATAAGTGTTTCCCTTTTTGTGACAAGCGGTGTTCCTTATAATAATATTTTTGATCTTCCGTGAACCCACCTTGCCAATAAGATTCAGTTTGAAAGAAACCAACCATTGACAACAAGCATGATAAAGCAAGACAATAACAGACCAACGAAAATAACAACTAGAGTAGGAACTAATTTTTTGTATTTTTGATAGAGAAACAAGCAAACAAGACAAAAATAAACTTAGCTTGAACAATAGTGATTCCATGTGGACTTGATAAATAAAGCTATGCTCCCCGGCAACGGCGCTAGAAAATAGTCTTGATGACCCACAAGTATAGGGGGTATCGCAGTATTTTCGAGAGAAGTGAAACCCAATTTATTGATTCCACACAAGTAGGAATAGCAAAGTATCAGCAGTAGTAAAGTAAAGACAGCAATAACAATAGCAGTAACAGCGGGATTCGAGTGCGGTAGGCATAGGGATGGATGGACGGGCGTTGCATGGACAAGACAATTCACATAGCAATCAGAACATAGGGCAATTGCAGATAAATAAGATAAAGCATCCAAGTACTAGACAATCCTAGGCATGTGTTCCATATATAGTCATACGTGCTCGCAATGAGAACTTGCACAACATCTTTTGTGCTGCCAGCCCGTTTGCAGCGGGGCCTCAAGGGAACTACTGGCAATTAAGGTGCTCCTTTTAATAGAGCACCGGAGCAAAGCATTAACACTTCGTGAACACATGTGATCCTCACATCAAAGCCATTCCCTCCGGTTATCCCGATTTCTGTCACTTCGGGGCCATTGGTTTCGGACAACAACGTGTGGATACAACTTGCAGGTAAGACCATAAACAATACTATCATAATGAATCAATAACATGTTCAGGTATGAAATCATGGCACTCGGGCCCTAGTGACAAGCATTAAGCACAACAAGTCGCAACAAAGTCATAAAGCACTAATAGAAGATATTAGGCACCATGCCCTAACAATCTGATGCCATTACATGAACGATCTCATCCAATCCCTACCATCCCCATAGCCTACAACGGGGGATTACACACTCATAGATGGGGGAAACATGGATGGTCGATGGAGAAGCGATGGTGATGATGATGGCGATGATCTCCTCCAATTCCCCGTCCCAGCAGGGTGCCAGAACGGAGTTTTAACTCTGGTGCTGTTTCGTGGAATCTGGTGGTGGCGGCGGAGCGGAACTCCTTCTGGAAAAACGTCAAACCCCCAGAGTTTTTAGGTCAGAAGGTAACTTATAGGCGAAGAGAGAGAGCGAGGGGCATCCTGGGGCGGTGCGGCCAGGCCTAGCCCGCGCCTGGGGGTGGTGTGGCCAGGCCCTGGTCCTCCTCCGTCTCGTATTCTGCCTCTATGAGTCTTCCAGAAAAATAGGCACTTTGGCTTTTGTCCCGTCCAATTCCGAGAATATTCATTTTCTGACTTTCCTGGAACCAAAAACAGCAGAAAACAGGCAGCTGGCACTGTGGATCTTGTTAATAGGTTAGTCCAAGAAATCATATGAAAAGTGCTCCAAAGTGTGGACAAAACACAAGAAAGTGGATAAAACCAAGCATGGAACATCAAAAATTATAGATACATTTGCAATGTATCAACAGTGTCTGACCGTTGGCGGGCAGACAACATGGATTCTACGCCATTTCCGTGCAGAAGCTGGTGACTAAGGAAAGGAGCGCATTGAACTACTATTTCGGGAGAAGCATATCCTGGGAATATTCGGGCCATGTATGCCCTAGATGTAACCTGGCCACCCCTTTGTAAGGTGAGCCAGGACCTCCAAAGAGGTGGTCGGTTCATTAGCAATATGTGTAAGCCCTAGAGGAGAGGAGAGGTAGAAGCACTTCATCTTCTTCCTCCTCTCGACACAGCTCAAGTTGCACTTGTACTAGTCCAGAGATCGTAATATAAGATCTAGAGGCAGGAGTAGAGGTTTTATCTCCATAGGAGAGCCTCGAACCTGGGTATATCGTGTGTTGTGAGCATGTGTTCTTCGTGTGCAGATTCACCACACTATCCCTCCCCGGATACCACTAGTGTCCATAGGCCCCATCATTAGCCTACCCATGGCATGTGTCGTGACACCACCACGACATCGTCGGAGGGAAGGGGAGGACTTTAACCTGGTCGTTGCCACTTGGCAGCTAGCGTGGGACCTGACCTCACCTGTCATTATCGGTGGCTAAAACACACCTAGTCAAAAATATTTCAGTTAGACAACGCGTCACCTGGACCCATGTGTCAGTGACACATGTGTAAATTATATTATCCAATTACGAATTTCCAGAAAATCATTAAATCTTAGAAAAATCATAACTAATTCGTCCTAACTCAGAAAAATACAATAATATATCCAAATGTTCAGAAAAATAAACTCTATCCATATACATCATAAAAACACTTTTATGGAATCAAAATAAATTATAAAACCTTCCCATATGCTTTTATAAAACACTTTTAAAATGAAATTAATAAGAGAAAATAACCAATTTAAAAATGGAATAGACTAAACCTTATCTTCTAGGATAAAATCAAACACCATTTTATTCCTTGAATAAAAATAAATCACAAATCAATTATACTTGAGTGATATATTGAATATATTAATTCAAAAGCAATTAATAGGAAAAATTCAATATAAATTGATAAATGCTTTGAAAATAATATTTTTGACCTAGAAATCATTTAGTAAATAATTATTCTTCAACCTAGGGTGCTTGAAGGAATTATGAATTGAAAATAAAAGAAATTTAAATGCCATGCTATCATGAAAGGATGAAATAATTATTTCTTTAATATTTTAGTAACAAGATAAAATGTGATAGTAAAATAAAAACCAAGATGTTTTACCTAGAACCCATAATTGTAAAAGTTAAAAGAAAATGAAAATTGAAAATATCTCATAATATAATTTTCTCCAAAAGATATTCTTCTTGCAATAATAAAAATAAAATTGAATTGTTTCCATAAAAACCATGAAACATTTAAAGAAATGCACTAAGAAAGAAACTTGATGAATTATTTCCTTGAAGAAGTATACCACCTAAATAATACCCAAAAGAATATTAAATACCCAAACCTACTTAATAAATACGTCAGAAGAATTATGCTTGATAAAAAGTAATCCTACTATGTCTTGTTGTGGTAATAAACACTAAGTGAAATCATTGATTGCTTGTGCCTATTTAAATAGTGAAGTAAACTTCAACCTAAATAATATCACTAAGAAATCGCAACCAAACACTATTACAACATGTAAAAGAAATAACCGAGGAACTAGTAGTGGGGGATTAGAATGCTTGTATTTCATATATTATGCATCCCTAGCATATTGATATCTTCAGGCATTAACCCTTACCAGACCGATGATGCTACACTTCTAGTTGGATCTTATGATGGTAAAAGACACTGATTGCATAACCTACAGTCGTAAGGCAAGTTCACCCTTGCACAACCCTTGTGAGACCAGGCTTGCGTAACTTTTGAACGTGCAGTCTTACATGTCCTTTAAATTATAACAGAAACCTTTTTAAGACTCTATCACCTACACTAAAAGAAAAATATTGTTTTATAAATGAAATGAAATGTGAAATGGTGAGCAATGTAATCAGGGATTGAGATATATGGTTGACAAGCCATGTGGTGGAGATTCAATTGTACCTGGAAAGTTAGGACTTAATAACTAAAGCAGTCAGTGATTCAAAAGCGTCGTATAAACCATGCTAACGAAAGATCCTGAAATGGGACGTGCAATTCAGCTAGACCTTTTTCCTTTCGTATGTCGTCGTATCCTAAGTCAGACAGAGCTCTAGAGAGGAGATCAGCAGGTGGGAGCTTGTGACATCCTTATCCTGTGTTCCAGGATAATGTTTTAGCATATTAGAAGGAAGGGTAACTAAGCGTATGTATCTTGACTGAAACTCGTTACAAAGGGTGGGCATGCAGTGTTGTGGTGAAGGCTAGTGATTGGCTAATCTTTAGACTAGGCCTCATATGAAAGGAAGTGTGAACGGGAGAGATAGCCGGACTGCGCAACAAGGCTAAAGATGTTTCTGGATAAAGTAGTGCACCTCTCGAGAGTGTATAGACATGTCGCGATACTCCCTATTCTAGGAAAGAACTATGATAATAACATGGATAGAAACTCTATGAAGTTCTCACAACCTGTGAAGGCTAACAGGCATAGAATTTTATAAATGAAAGCTTATTTTTTTTATAAAAACCCTATTTCAGAAACCTGCACAAGCCTAGGATGTCTGATCCATGGCTATAGATAGTGCATCAAACAACCACATAGTTGCTAAGTACGCTCGTACTCAATCTATCCTCCGTATCCCTTGCTTAGGTTACAAAATCAATGACGGGACTACAAACTAAGTGTGTCATTAAGCAAAAGATCTTTGCCTGGTTGTTGGTTATGGACAGATTAAATACTAGAGACATGTTGTGTCACAAAAACTATCCTATTTCTGATGTTAAATGTGTTATATGTCATCAAGTGAGGGAAACTAAAGACCATTTATTCCTTGATTGTACCTTTAGTAACAGTTGCTGGAACATATTGGGAATTCATTGGGATAGCTCTCTAAACCTTTCTCAAAAAATAGAGGTTGTCTCTACTGTTTGAAGAGGGCCTCTGTTCTTGGAAAATGTGATAATGGGGGACTGGAACATATAGAAGCAAAGAAACAGAAAATATTTTGATGGTGTGACCCCCTATGCACAATCCTGGATTGACAACTTTATGTCTGACTCTAATATGCTAGAGTGCAGAAGAAAACCAGAGTTGAGGGACGGTCTAAATTCCTTTATCGCTACTTTGAGAGTCTAGTTGTAATCAAAGGAACCATGGACTAACCATGGTAGACATGTAAATATGTTGTAAATCCTATTTTTTAATATATGAGAAGTAGGGGCCTCTCCTGCTATAATTTTCCTTAAAAAAGATTGATGGGACTACAAATATGGTACTAGAAGACCTAGGAAGGCAGCTACAGAAAATCAATGTTAGTTCAGCGGATTCAAAGGAGTTAGTCTACAAAGTAGTAATGGCAGAGATCAAGTTAAACATAGTTGGGATCCAATTCCCAAATATAGGAACCATACCAATAGAAGTTGCTAATAGGGAAAATAGATAGCCTTTAGTTATCGAGATAGGACTAGAGGTAGATCTAGTGCTAGACTATACTACAAGTCGTTTCTTCTGGATCTTGATTTGAACGGGAACTTACTAGGCGAGCTCATTGTGTCATGGAGTTCCGAGGATCTTCTATGAATAATAATATAGTTATACCTTGGACCTACGATGTTTCTATTGTACTACTCTGGTAGATGTAATGTTCATGGAACAATGTTCAGTGAGTGTTATTTCAACGACTAGTGATCTACAACATGAAGTAGAGTTCTACGTCACCATAGTAATATGGAGTAGCATCCATCCTCCGCCGCCTAGACCCTCATCCCCTTGCTTGGCAAAACAGACACACTCACCATCGCTCCTCATCACCACCGTGCGTGTGAAGAAGCTTCAGCTACCCATCATTCTTCTCGAGACGCATCGGTGGTCAATTCGATCCCACAGTAGTCCTTCTATCTCTAGCTCGATCTGGTTGACATTTTATTGCCATTTCACCCAATTTGCCTCCTCAAATATGTAAATTTGTGCTCAATCTGCATGAGCATAGTTGATTTTGCGCTTGATCTATTTTGTGAAATACCCTCACCGAGTTTTGTTGTCTATATATTTGTTAAAATGCATAGGCATATTTAGTTTTTGTACTCCATCCATATGTTTCCTACTTTTATTTCAACTAAGCACCAATCTTATATATCATAAATAAATAGATGGACAGATTTTGGATAAAGGTTGCTCCCCATTATGGTGTTCTACAATTTATGGATTTTGTTAGAGCCCATTGTGACAACTCAAAAGTGCATTGCTCATGCGTCACGTGAGTGAATTATAGGGTGCTTCCTCAAACTAGAGTGGAAGACCGTTTATTTTGTTTTGGGATGCTAGGAACATATGTTAGATGGGTATTTCATGTTGAACCATATGATCCTCCATATGAACCAGGGAAGCATGTTTTTTTATCAAGATCAAGTAGGGGGAGCAGATGTCGATCAACTGACAAAGCCAGCTCTTGAGTGTGTCTAGATCAACTGGGAGAAGCGGAGGAGATAAAAAATGCAAGCTGCATAAAACAAGTTTCATTTCTGGTACTTCTGCTATGGTAGATGACAAGGTATATCAGTAGAACAACAAATGTTCTGGTTGTGTGTCTTAGATATTTCTCCATAATGTTTTTGCTATCTACTAATCACAGAAGCAGACAATCGAGGAGTACTTTGATGGTAATGATAATGACCCGTTCGTTGATGAGCCTGCACTTGAGTTTATGGATCCTTTAGGAGGCTGTTGATCCGGTACACTGCCTCTGGATGGAGTTAATGCAGGGTCGCTGATTATCAGGGGTGTACTTTTGGTATCGTGATGTCATGACCACTAGTCCACATGTAAAACCCTTGGGGTGCACCTAAGATCTCTCTAATATGTGTAGAGTTATCTCATGATTCGTTCTCTACTATCATAGTACTGTAATATGGAGATACCTTATGATTTGTAGGCCTTTGTTAGTAGAACTATAATTGGAAATTATTCCTTATATATGGTGTATGTTTCTGGTCCAAAATCCCAGCTTATGCTTTTATCGGTGCCCAAACGGTTTTTTGAGACAATGCAGGTGACCTACTCTGCTTATGGCGGTGCCTTAACAAAATTCTAGGGAATCAGAGCAACTAGGTGCTCCGATGCCCCAATTCATCAACCATTAAAATATTGGTGTCAATGCGACTAAACTACAACTACCACACCAATTTCTTCCCATGCTCTGCCCTAAGTGGTAGGTGCGCAGGGGCACCATTAGCTCGTAATACATGTTCTCTAGGTCGAATGGCAGGGCAGCCACCATGAGCAGAGCTTGATTTCTGCTGGGGTTGGGAGGAGACACTCTGATTGGGGTGGTGGTTAGCGGTAATGGGAAGATCCATGCAGCTAGTTGGGCAAGGAGTGGTCAGAGATGGACCGGACAAGCTCAAGCTTGATAGAAGGAATGGCTCCGCCACTCGGATCGCACAGATCAACGTTGTCACTCGCATTGCAAACACCACTTTACACTGTGCCACTGCAACTACCGATGTCTTGTCCTTTGCTAGCCCTTCCCCTCCCTCAATGTTCCGTGAGCCGAATCAGTATCATTAGCTAGGATCATCTTGATTCGAAGAGGGGTCCTTTTCTTGGTCCTGGGATAGGGACACAGGTGAACTCGCGCGAATGTTAGGAGGAGGTTGTCTCGGTCAAGTTTTTTTATCTAAATGTAGGTCCTGCTTTGACTCACCCCCTTGAAACAGCTGTAGGCCACCATGTGAAAAGGTGAATCATGGCTCGCTGAGTGTTAAAAATTCGGATCATACCCAGAAAATAGTTCACGTCGTTGCCCCTTAATCTTTTACTATAAAAAATGCATAAGTCTCTTTATGTCCCCTGCCCATGCCTTTCTACCAACCAAAAACCATAGTACTACTAGGCACCACTAGCTAGCTCCCATCTAGCAAAGTAAGGAAGTGTCAAAACTAGTGCAACGATTCTTTTTCCCGATTTTCTCCGATTGGGGAGTTCTTGCTTATCTCAAATAGGTGGGTGTATTTGCTCAACTAAAAAATCAGCTTTGTTTCCTTCGGATTGGGCCATTGTTGGGGTACTATTCAGTATGCTTTGATTGTGGAGTTCTTGCTTCTCAAATAGGTGGGGATTACTCACCTTGGAATCACTGAATTAGGGTATTTTGCCTCCTCTCCTCTGATTGATCGGGCCATTGGGGGTGGTATTTCGTATGAATACGGGATTGGGGCATGGTCAGGACTGTTCTGATTATGGAATTTTTTCTAGTTCGATCTGGGTGTTCTTCTCTCTTTACTGACTTTTGTAACCTTTAATTTCCTGTAATGTTAAATACATTTTGTGTCAGATTCTATATGGAGAACCATGGATCATTGGCGCTAATGGCTACTATGGACAGGGATGGTCTAGTCAGTTCCCTAAAAAGTTGCCTAAAAAGGGTATTGTAGCAGTATATTCATCGTGTTCTTCCATTATTTTCCATGCTAAAAGTGGTTGTTTGCAACATGGATGTATTGATGTGCTAAAAGTTGTCTCTGTCTACATCCTATTTTTGTGGAAGCCTCTTTAACACCAACTTCTTCTTTATTTACTATAGCAGGGTGGTATATACCTGCGAACATGCGGTGCTCCATGTGCAGCAAAGAGGATGATACCTATAACACCCTGGACTCTCCGTGCCTGGGCTGTCACTTCTGGTAGCTTAATAGGATATCTAGACTAGCCCCACAAACCAACACTAGCCTTTTCTATGCACTTTGTCCTCACTCGCGTGCACCTAGGGTCCACTTCCTGGTCGGTATCCCATCCTAAAATTTCTCTAGGCCAAGCGCGCTTAACCTTCGAGTTCTTTTTAGATGAGCTTCCGCAAAATAAGTTGCAACTTGTTGATATAGGTATCCTATCAATCCTATTAAGCCATGCATCAGGGTCTCACATACACCCACCCTTAGAAGATCGACGCCCACATCGATCAACCATAAGCCAGGAATGTCCCCTCTTGGCACACCTCTATGCATCCATTGTCGGCACATGTGCCATGCCGTGTCCACTCTAGGACACATGCGCCATGCTCCACATGTCCGCCACTGGCCTGCACACAACCGTGTAACCACGAGTATTGGATCTGATACCACTTGTAACACCCTGGACACTCCGTGCCTAGGATGTCACTCCTAGCAGGTTAATAGGATATCTAGACTAGCCCTACAGACCAACACTAATCTTCTATGTGCCGTTGTACTCACTCGTGCGCACCCGGGACCCAACTCTCGGTCGGTCATCCATCATCAAATTTCTCTAGGCCAAGCATGCTTAACCTCAGAGTTATTTTTAGATGAGCTTCCAGAAAAGAAGTTGCAACTTGGTGATATGGGTGTCCTATCAATCCTATTAAGCCATGTGCCAGGGTCTCACAAGACCCCCCCAACATGCCATGGTTTCTGTCCAGTACCACTACTCACCAAACAAGTGCACGACCACTGCCCAGCTTGGAGGGCCCAACTTAAAGATAAAGGTAATTTTTCTTAATCCACTTATCATGGTGTAGTCTGAATTTAATTATTATCCGCATGGTGTCATGCATGTTTCTTAGATGTTCAAAAACATATGTGTGATTTTATTAATTCTGGGACTATGTTTATGTGAGTCCAGATGTGGATCCGTCTATATGTCTGATTGTCTCATACAATCAGAGGACTACTACTATATTAAACTGCTGAGATTTTTTCTATTAATGGGATTGAAAGTACTATTGTGGAGGCTGTGGATGTCATAGAGGCTAGTAGATTGTTGATGCCCCCACCAAAAATGGATAACATCTACATGTCGAGCAAGCACAAACATCAAGTGGGTATAACTTGGAAATCCACAATTTCACATGTTATAATTTTCTATGTTATTGTTATAAAAATTATCTTTATGCTTATCAAAAATTCACAAACATCAAATATGTTTCCTTTACATGCAATGTTTTGTTTGAATATTATTAGATTTACACTCTCTTTACATAATTTAACCCTTCTACTTAATTTTATTCAGTGCCACGCACCAATTTCTCAGCCCTTTGTCCTACCGTCCTCTTGTCAAGCTTGTGGTTTGAAAGGGACCCTGTATGCCCTTCAAAAGTCAGAGGGAAGAAAAATAGTGCATGGGCACAAAAGGTGTACCCATGGTATCAGGTATGGATTCCAAGTGGTTTAGAACGACTTGATGTCATATCTTGTGTCTCACTTTTATTGTTATCGTCTTACTTCTCTATCAATTTTCTCATGAAGGCTATCCCTTGTGTCGCTCGACCCAATATTAACAAGCTGTGTAGAAACACCAAGTTTTTGACTATATAGCAAGGGCCCTAAAGGCACGCAGCAACTATATGATGTGCATGTCTCCCAGATGATGGCCACCACCTATTTGGATGGATGACGTCTGTCCAAGTATGTGCGTGAGAATGATTTGAAGCAGGGTAATGAGGTGTCCTTTGATTATTACAAGTCTGGGCAGATAGTTGCAAGTCCTCATACACCTATTGACCTAAGGACCAAGCAGATATAGTACTAACTTAATTTTCTTCTATACTCATCACAACCTCTGATAACTTTCTTGGTAGTAATTCTACACCATTGTCTTGTACTCATCATATGACTCTGACCATTTCTGTAGTCCGCTTCCCCTTACATACCCCCAAGAAGGAATCTAGCATCAAGCTACAGGCACCGGCACTAGCCCCAGTTCTTGCAACGACACCTATTGACCTAATTAGGAGAAAGAATAGAGTTAGTAACTTAATTTTCTTATATAATCATCATATCCTTTGATCATTGTCTTGGGAGTAACTGTTGTATAAGAAACCATTTTGCTTGTACATCTCATATGCCTCTCTGACCACTCTTGTAGTCCCCTTGCCTACCCCAGATGGTATCCAACATCAAGATGCTAGCACCAGTACTAGCACTACCACTATCCCTAGTTCAAGCATCGTCACCTACTGACCTAAGGAGAAACAACAAAAGTAATAACTTAATCTGCTTGTATACTCATCATATACTTTGATCACTGTCTTGCGAGTAACTATTGTCTAAGAGACCATTTTGCTTATACACATCTCATATGCATATGAACACTCATGTAGTCTACTTACCTACCCCTCAGATGAAATCCAGCATCAAGCTGCTAGCGTCATCACCGGTATCGACTCCTGCACCAGCCTCTCTATGAATAACCGCATCAGCACCATCTCCTGCACCAGCCCCTATTCCTACAACATCACTAGCTACTACACCAGCCCCATGACAGGCACCAGCACCAGCCCCAACACAGGCATCGGCACAAGCTCCTACATCATCCCGGGCATAGCCTTGTCAGATCTTATCTTACACATATGTAATCACCAAGTCACAGATGATTATGTTTGTGAGAATATGGCAGCAGATAAACTGCTCTGAATGTCTTCTCCTTAGGTTTCACACAATTTAGTGCATTGCTCTTATTAATTATGTGTCTATCGCTTGCTTTCACTCAGAAATTTTCCTAAGAGTGCCCCAAAGCAACTCCAGGACAGACGAACAGGCGAAATAGTCTTCAAGATAAAGAGAAAAGGAGTGCAAATAGAGAGATGATATGCCATTGGCTGGACTGTTGGACGCTTGGCAGTTACTTCTAGGTGGATCAAGTTCCAAAAAGCAGCCAAAGTTAACATCGGAAGAATGGTCAAGTTCGATGTATCTCGCTGCCATGAATTCCGCATGCTGGTCATGAAGTTCCTAGATGTCTAGTTATTTGGTCGAATGCTATTGTAATTGATTATGTGGTTGTCTTCTCTGCACTGATCATATATGGGTGGTAAATTGTGACAACCTCTTATTGGATTGGAGCTATGACTAGAACATACTGGTATGGTGTATATTTATCTATATAAGGGTTCCCTATATGTCTAACTATGATGACAATGATGGTGTTCCATCTTAATTTCTATTTTGGCCATGGGATGCTAGTGAATTAGTAGATTGAACTTTGAGGGGCAAACTGACAATGCGCCAAGGTTTTTAGAGATGAAACAATTGACTATCTCTGAATAGTTTTTATACATGAATATCGGTCAAAAGAACTATCTCTTATTTTCCCTCCCTTGGTGAGCTCTTTTTTTAAAACCGGCCGAGCCACAACACAATGTATTTTTTACTAATGAGTAGATGAAAGCTATCCTATTTGGCCCTCTTTAGCCCAACATTTTCTTATTCGGCCTTGTCAGGGTCAGAGGACTGTTAACCATGGCCCAACAGAATTTAAGAAAGAAGCCCATGAGAAGAGCCCATGGAGTATAGCCTAAAATCCTTTTAATTCGGCCTTTTGGGCATTGCCTTCCACCTCTAAAAAATCTTCGCCAACCCATGTTTTTAAGGAACTACTCCATTATGTAGAATTTTATAAATTGAGATGCTAGGAGCACTTCCTTTTTATTTTAAGAGATATTAGTATGGACACACAAAATCTCTTTAGAAAGACTAATACATAAGTTGCAATTACTACAAAAGGGTTTAATGATATAATTTCATAAATTCTCTTTGGTGTGGTGGTAATGCACTCATCTAACATGTAATGAAGTCTCAATTTTGAATCCTCTATGCGTACATATTTTTATTTTGTTTTATCATATGTTTCTTGTAGCAATATTGCTTTATTAGGGACCCACTAGCTAAACCATACACGGCTGCATAAAGATATGTTAACAATGTCAAAATAACGGACGTGGCCAAAAAAATCCAACATAGACACGTTCTTGCACAGAGAGGCTGACATCAGGGACATCAAGAAACGTTGGGCAAAACGGCTATCATGACAGGAAAAAGAAGACCAAGATAGACATGTTTCTTGTCTAGAGAGGCTAACATTAGGGACCTAGTAGCAAGACCATACACGACTGCCCCATCGATCAAAGTTACCAAGGTCAAAACGTCAGACGCGGCCGAAAAAATGTCCAACATAGACATGTTTCCTATAAAGAGGAGGCTGACATGGGGGACCCAAGTGCCAGATGTAACACCACCCTCGAAACGGCCCTATGCATATTTTAGCGATTCCCGCCAAACCCGCATAAAAACAATTCAAAGATGCCCACCAGGCACTTGTGTGAAGGTGGAAAACGAAGTAATACCATTACACAATAGTTCACGGTGGAACCCATAGAAACATATATATACGACAACGACTCAACAAGTCAAGAATTCAGATATACAGTACAAAGGTGCAAATAACCTTGAAAACAATACAATGTCCGAGTACGGATAAGAAGAAAATTGGGCTAAGAGCCCTGAAGAATAACCAATGGCATCCATAACCCTGCCCGGGCCAAGCCGGAAGGGTAACCCTCCTAACGACGTCGAACTTATACCTGCTCAAACAAAAGAGGTGCCGACAAAGGGCAAAGGACAAAGGGAGCGGTCAGTACTGAGGCCAGTACACGCCAAGACTAGAATCCGGCGGCTCTTGCCTACATAGTTATGGTGGACTGAAGTGGCACCGAAGCATGCACTAAATAACCTATAGAGACTCGATACATCCGTTGGTTATTAGAGAGAGGTAAGAAAGACCTATGCGGGACCAACCTGATACTAACTCCAATCATACCCATCATAGTATTTCCTCCTCAAGACCAAACGAGGAAGTCAAATCAAGGAACTCACATAGTTGGCAATTTTATTCATTCTATTATAGTTGCAGCACTTACTAGTCAGATATAGATAGCATGAGTCATCTTGATATCATAAGCAGTGGGCAGTTTTAGTTAACCATTCCGTTGTAGTTGCAATACTTACTAGTCAGATGCAATTAGCATGAGACATCCCAAATCCAGCGGTTGTTGGCACTTTTATTTACTCATTCTTTTCTAGTGAAACTGATTACTAAACATGTAAAAGTCAAATTTATAGCACTACTTTAGTTATGCTTGTCTATGATCGAGATACTATGCTCCAAGTTGTCCATAACTGCAGACACGGCTTTCAGAAATATTTACCCTATAGGGGTGCACAAATAGCAACACACGCACGATCAACCATGGAAAAATCAAATAAAAACCCAACGAGGCATCATGACAAAGCAATCACAAGATTCATAAAATATTTCAGGGGCCACCCCAATAAGCTACCCACAACAAAGTTGACCCGCTCCGAGGCGGAGCCAGGGTTTGTGACGACGGCGGTAAACGACTGGGAACCCGAAAGTGTGAATGCGCTTGTCAATACAGCTTAAACCTAGCACGTGGTTCCTAAATAGTACAGGCGCTCCATGCGCAATCATAAATAAAGCAGTCAAGCATGGCATAAGTACATGATAGTAATAAAGCCCTAAACTAGTTTGTGGCCACCATGAAATAAGAAATGAATCAAGCTCTAGATGAGGGGATTCATGGTCCCACATGCGGATAATGTGATAGTCAAGGAACAGGTATCAAGTACTCGGGGCCTATGGGACACAAGTGAGCGGTTAAAAACCAAATATTAGCTATTGCCCACCGGTGCCTCTGCATAAGTTATATCTATTCCCAGCAGTTTAATTATCAAGTTGTGATTAAAGACATTATCATCTACAACATTAAGCATGTGCCAACCTTCCATCAACGGTGGAACGACAACGATGCGAGGCAGCACCTAAGCAAGCAACTACGACTCGCAAGGCCGACTGTCTATCAAACAACGGGTAATAGGATGTGTCCAAGGTAATATAGAGGCTGCAAGGAATATAAATGGTGCACGGAAACTAAATCATCGCAACACAGATAGCAATAGATCAACAGGAGGAAGTAAAGACTATAAATGCAAAATAGGTAGAAAGGGGGAGAATGCTCACCTACGAAACATTGCTAGAGATACATTATCCGAAGAACTTGTCGACAGTCGCATCCACTCAATGGCCTAATCCGTGAAGAAGCAAATCACTAAAAGAAACACCAGATGCACTATTTAGTACTACGGCAGAAGATCGGGCATGATGCATGACATGGCAAATATGCGGTGAAACTAGGCAATATTAAGTGGAATCGGGATCCTGCCAATTATTTAGGATGTTCATGTTGTTTAGATTCACCGCAATTTAAATGTTGTCTTAACAAGGAAAAATATGGCATCGGTTCACTACAAAAATTTAAATGGAGCCAATATAAGACTAGAAAATCCCGCATATAGTCTCCATATTTAATTATTAGATGAATCGACATAATGCCCCCAAACCACATGATGAGATGCAAGCATGAACAATTTATATGCAACAAGTATATAGCATTTAATATAATAGGGGCTCAGATCGGGGTCACACATTGGGGGTTCGGATCTGGGGCCTCGGGGTCCGACGATCTTGGGGTTCCAAGGGTTTGACGGGGTTCGGCCTTGGTGGGGTCAGTCTTCAGACTCCAAGAACTGTGCACCCTGGGTCTCGACGAACTTGGCATTGGTGAAGAAGGTCTCCGGGGTTCGGGGCCTTGGATCAGGGCCTTCGGCTCCGTGTGGGTGGTCTTATCGCTCCGTGTAGGCGACCTTGGCATCATGGTGGTCGATGAAAAACTTATCTGATGGCATGGTCTTCGGAAGATCTTGGCATGGGGATGGTCCTCATCGGGGTCATCCGAGCATCATCGATATCATTTCCCAAACTTGGTACTTGTTCACATCAAGATCTTGATCAACAACACAAACATCTCCACGCCATCATCACGATACCAATTGTTCACTGGTGCCCATTGCATCAACGTGACACTTCAGACTCAACATCGGGATTCACTTAACACCTCAATAGGGCTCTGTCTCCACCATGTTCTAGAAACAGGGAGGCGCGACCGTCGTTGATGACCTCAGAAGAGGATGAGTGTCTGACGGTGCTACGGCGATGAGGGTCGAAGAGGCAGCAGGGCTGGTACGCGGAGGCCGGCGCGCTGCAGGGCGAAGACGCGGGGCTAAAGGAGGTAGAGACGTAGGTGGCCTCGGGAGAAGCGCTCGGACGGGCCGGCTCGGGGATGGGCACACGGCCTAGGCGATGAACACCGGGGTCACGCGCGGCTGTGGAGAGGGAGCTCCAAGGGGCGGGGCGGATAGATGAGCTGCGGAAGGCGCCTACGAGGTCCAGCGGCTAGGGACGCACGGGCACATGCGCGCAGCAGGGCAAGCTCGTGCGGCATTGAAGGGTTCACATGGGTCTTGATGAAGGATCGCTGGAGACGAACTCAGCAGGGGCGTGGGACGGAGAGGCGGCCGGATGCGAGGCGCGCAGGCCACTAGGAGGCAAAAGGGCGGCGAGGTCGACGGGGCTGGCACGGAACTCTGGACGGCAACGAACTACGCGGGACAGTAGGATCACAAAAGCAACGACACTGCAAAGGGTGGCAGCGCTACACACTGCGAGGGAGCGGAGTTAGGGAAGGAGGTTGTCAAGGAAAGATGAGGTGGGTGGGTCGCATCCAGGGAAGGTGGGGAGAGGAGAGTACGGGGTCAGCTGGTAGTGGGTCAGGGTGAGATGACATGCAGGCTAGCCGTCTCACGTGGGCGGGGTTGTGCGAGTTCAGTATTGTGTGCGTGCGAGCGTGACAGGCAGGTGAGAGCAGGTGTGGTGGGGTTGGGGTATTGTCGCGGCGGCGGGTAGGGTCAGCTGGTTAGGGTAGGTAGGGTTAGGGTTTAGTAGGTGGGGTGGTAGGCAGCTGCTGGTTGGGCCCTTGGGCCTGGCCGGTGCTAGCCTCCCCGACAAAACATTTTTTGTTTAATGTTAGCTTGGTTTAATTTCAATAAATGATTTTGTAAAAAGTTTTAGACAAACAAAATATCCAGAGAGACTGGGTTTTTGATTTGAAATTAAAGGAGGTCTAATTAGAAAACAACATAGGCTTTTGGTGAACATATTTAGAAGATATAAATATGCATGATAATGACATGATGATGCACAAAGCATAAGCAAAAGTGATTTTCTAGTAGTGATTTTACCGGGGTGCTACAATTTGACACCACTAACAAGGGATCTCGCACTCGAGATCCGCCTCATGGTACGGGGGAGAAGGCTGATGATCAAATTCCTCTCGATTCATGTAGAACTTCGTGACACCACTAACAAAGATTCTTACTCCATCTTAGAATCATCGACACCACTAACAAGAGGTTGTTGTTCATGTTCGTCAGAAGAACACTCCGGAGAAACAAAAGGCAAAGGTAGAGGTCTCAATATTTAAGGCCACCTCTAACTTCCATGGAAAGGAGTAAAAGTCACATTGATCCACCAGTTCAATGTACAAGACTAAACAGTAAGAGTCGGGTAGGGTGATTAGTCCATCCAATACCCAAACTATTAACTCCGTAAATGAATAGGAAAATCGTGCAACCGAACTCTCAAAATTTAGACTGGAGATATCGACAAACGATCTTTGAAAAGCTTCAGAAAACATAGGTGTGATGCAGGATCTTCATCGGATCTGACGCAGATGATGTCGTCGCTTTGGAAAACGCCAGAAGATACAAAGGAAATCATATGAAAAGACACAATGATTAGGTGCCGCGATGGTTTCATTGGCATGAACAACACATGCTCAAGGTATACTCCAACTTCACCAATGCTCATCCTTCTCATATCTTTTTAAACAATACATATATCCATCAAGGGGCACATATAGATAAAGAGTTCAAGAACCAAAAAGATTGGATGAAGGTTACCACAAACGAGATGCATATTGATGATTGTAGCTCCACCGTTATAAAAGGGAGGAAGCAAAACACTGAAGGTACGACGGAAACCCAACCACGAGAAATCCTAGACTCAAAGAAAAGATACGAGTAGATTCAAAACACGCAGAGGTAAGAGGAGCATAGCATAGCATAGGGGTAAGGAGTAAAAGTAGACCTAATCATATCTATCCAACCGATTTTGAAAAATAGTTTTGACACTCTACATCGTCTGTTAGCTAGGTTATCCTACGGGCTGGACCAGTGGGGTATCGCAACTGTTAGGCTCTAATACCACTTTGTAACACCCTCGAATCAGACCTATGTATATTTTAGCGATTCCTTCCAAACCCGCATAGAAACGATTCCAAGATGGCCACTAGGCACCAGCGTGCGGGTGGATAACAAAGTAATACCATTGCACAATAGTTCAGGATGGAACCCACAGAAACATATATATACGACAACGACTCAATGAGTCAAGAATTCAGATATATAGTACAAAGATCCAAATCATCTTGAAAACGATACAATGTCCGGGTATAGATAAGAAAAAAATTGGGCTAAGAGCCCTGAAAAATAACCAATGGCATCCATAAACCTGTCCAGGCCAAGCAGGAAGGGTAACCCTGCTAACAATGTCAAACTTATACCTACTCAAACAAAAGAGGTGCTGACAAAGGGCAAAGGAAAAAGGGAGCGGTCAGTACTGAGGCCAGTACACGGAGAATCTAGAACTTCGGCAGCTCTCGCCTACATAGTTATGGTGGACTGAAGCGGCAGCAAAGCATGCACTAAATAACCTATAGAGACTCGATACATCTGTCGGCTATCAGTGAGAGGTAAGAAAGTCCTAAGTGGGACCAACCTGATACTAACTCCAATCATACCCATCCTGGTATTTCCCCTCGAGACCAAACAAAGAAGTCAAACCTAGGAACTCACACAATTGGAAGTTTTATTCATTCCATTATAGTTGCAGCACTTACTAGTCAGATATAGATAGCATGAGTCATCCTGGTATCATAAGAAGTGGGCAGTTTTAGTTAACCATTTTGTTGTAGTTGCAATACTTACTAGTCAGATACAATTAGCATGAGACATCCCAAATCCAACAGTTCTTGGCACTTTTATTTACTCATTCCATTGTAGTGAAACTGATTACTAGACATGTAAAAGTCAAATTTATAGCACTACTCTACTTATGATTGTCTATGATTGAGATATTTTGCTCCAAATCGTCCATAACCGCAAACATGGCTTTCAGAAAGATTTACCCTGTAGGGGTGCAGAAATAGCAACACACCCACGATCAACCTCGGAAAAACCAAATAAAAACCCAACAAGGCATCACGACAAAGCAATCACAAGATTCATAAAAATATTTCATGGGGCCACCCCAATAAGTTAGCCGCAAAAAAGTTGGCTGGCTCTGAGACTGACCCAGGGTTTGTGACGATGGCGGTAAACGACTGGGAACCCGAGAGTGTTACTCGGTTTGTCGATACAGCATAAATGTTGCACTGGGTTCCTAAATAGTACAGGCGCTCCATGCGCAATCATAAATAAAGAAGTAAAGCACGACATAAGTACAGGATAGTAATAAAGCCCCAAACTAGTTTGTGGCCCCAAGAAATAAGAAATGAATCAAGGGGATTCATGGTCCCACATGCGGATAGTGCGATTGTCAAGAAACAGGTATCATGTACTCGGGGCCTATGGGACACAAGTGAGCGGTTAAAAACCAAATATTAGCTATTGCCCACTGGTGCCTCTACATTAGGTATATCTATTCCCAACATTTTAATTATCAAGTTGTGATGAAAGCCATGATCATCTACAACATTAAGCATGTGCCAACCTTCCATCAACGGTGGAACGACAGCGACAAGAAGCAGCACCTAAGCAAGCTGGAGGGTTCGCAGCATAGAAAACAAAAAATATCCTACGATGAGAACTATATGCCAAGATCTATCTACTAGATACAAGCAATGGGTGGATATACATCCATGGATAACTTACCCTCGAAGACAACAAAGTTTTCTTAACGAGTAGGAACTCGTGGATGATGTAGTCATATGTTTGCCGATCTCAAGATCGTGTGGAAGTCCTAGCGCCGCAAACCAGCAGCACATCTGCACTCACACACACGTTCAGGCCACCGAACAACCTATGCCTCCTTGCTCCAGCAATGCAGCGGAAGCAGCAACTCCTTCCAGACGAAATGCCACCGGGAACATGTATCTCGCTAATCCGAGACCATGGGGGAATAATTCTAGAGGGGAAAGAGATCCTTCACGAGGAGGTGTGAGGAAGAAGGGTGAGAGGGGTGGCCTTTTATAGGAGGAGGGGGGTACCCCGCCCCATGGCCGGCGCCCCATGGGGGGTGACCCCTCACCTCCCCCATTCATGTGGTGGTAACCCTCTCCACATAAAAATGTCCCTTAAAATTCCTCTTTAAAGTCTTTACTTTAAATACATTAAATTTCTCCAAATTTAATGCTCTCTCATTTAATAAAAATCTTTTATTAAATTTATTCAGAATTTTGTTAATTACTTTAATTAACAAACATTCACATAAAACCCCTTGAAATTACATGCAGAACCAATTTTAGCAATTTCACCGAAAACAGTTTTGGTGTCATTTGCAATTCATTCGTCTGAAACACATTTGCTCCAAATGGTGTTGGTGTTCCTTAAGTGTGTCACCTTATGGTTCGTGAATAATGCAGACATGATCGAGACCCCTCTCAGATCAATAATCAAAAGCGGGACCTGGAGATCCATACTGACTCCTACACATTCTACGATGGCTTCTGTGATCGTGAGAACCTTTAACGCTAGTAACTAAATCCCTTTGTCTCGCAATATATTACATGTCCGAGATTCGATCATCGGTATCTCCATACCTAGTTTGATCTCGTTACCGACATGTACTATTTTCTTGTTCCCGTGATATAACATTCTAGTGATTTTATCACTTGCTTGCAAGCTAACTAATGTGATATCACCGAGAGGGCCCAGAGTATATCTATCCGTCATCGGGATGGAAAAATCCCACTCTTGATCCATAAGCTTCTACATAACACTTTCATAGCACTAAACCCACCTTTATAATAACCTTTCACGGTGTGACGTTTGATGTTATCAAGATACTCTTCCAGTGTTAGTGATTAACATGATCTCATGGTCTAAGGACTAGGATTACTTTGTTAGATGTTATAGCAATATAAACACAATGAGTTTGATCGTAATGCTATACTTCGGATGAATTTTCATCACATCATTCCATTAATGTTGTGACCTCGTTATTAACAACATCCAATGTCCATGATCAGGAAACCTTGATCATCTTGTTAATCAACGAGATAGTTTATAAGAGAGGCATAACTAGGAACTTTCCTTTTGTTTATTAAGCACACATGTATTAACGTTTCCAAATTAATACAATTATAGCATGCAAAATAAACATCTATCATATACTTGGAATATGTATAATAACAACTTTATTATTGCCTCTTAGGGCATATTCCCTTCATAAGCAACTACGACTCCCAAGGCCAACTATCTATCAAACAACAGGAAATAGGATGTTACCAAGCCAATATAGACGCTACAAGGAATATAAATGGTACACGGAAACTAAAGCATCACAACACGGATAGCAATAGATCAATAGGAAGTAGTAAAGACTATAAATGCAAAATAGGTAGAAAGGGGGAGAATGCTCGCCTAGGAAACATTGTTGGAGATACATTATCTGAAGAACTTGTTGACACTCACATCCACTCAATGGCCTAATCCGTGAAGAAGCAAAGCACTAAAATAAATACCAGATGCACTATTTAATACTACGGCAAAAGATCGGGCATGATGCATGTATGATGCATGACATGGCAAAGATGCGGTGCAACTAGGCAATATCGGGATCCCGACAATTAATTAGGACGTTCGTGTTGTTTAGATACCCCGCAATTTAAATGTTGTCTTAATAAGTCAAAATATGGCATCGGTTCACTACAAAAATTTAAATGGAGCCATATAAGACTAGAAAAGCCAGCATATAGTCTTTATATTTAATTATTAGATGAATCGACATAATGCCCCCAAACCACATGATGAGATGCTACCATGAACAATATATATGAAACAACTATGTAGCATTTAATAAAATAGTGGATTGGATCAGGGTCACACATTGGGGGTTCGGATCTAGGGCCTTGGGGTCTGACGATCTTGGGGTTCCAAGGATTTGACGGGGTTCAGCCTTGGCGGGATCGGTCTTTAGACTCCAGGAATGGTGCACCCGGGGTCTTGGCGAACTTGGCGTTCGTGAAGAAGGCCAGGTCTCTGGGTTCAAGGGCTTGGATCGGGGCCTTCGGCTCCGTGTGGGAGGTCTTGTTGCTCCCTGTAGGCGACCTTGGCATCGTGGTGGTCGATGATGAACTTGTCGGATAGCGTGGTCTTCAAAAGATCTTGGCATGGGGATAGTCCACGTCGGGGTCATCCGAGCATCATCGATATCATTGCCCAAACTTGGTACTTGTCCACATCGAGGTCTTGATCAACAATACAAACATCTCCATGCCATCATCACCATACTAACAGTTCAATGGTGCCCTTCGCGTCAACGTGACACTTCAGACTCAACACCAGGCTTCACGTAACACCTCAACAGGGCTCTGACTCCACTATGTTCTAGAAACAAGGACGCACGGCCGTCGTCGATGACCTCAGCAGAGGACGAGCGTTCGACGGTGTCGCAACAACGAGAGTCAGAGAGGCGGCAGGGCTGGTACGCGGAGGCCGGCGTGCTGCAAGGCGAAGCCGCAGGGTTCAAGGAGGCAGATATGTAGGCGGCCTCAGGAGAAGCGCTCGGGTGGGGCGGCACGAGGACGGGCACGTGGCCCAGGCGATGGTGGCGGATGCCATGGTCGTGCGCGACTGCAGAGAGGGAGCTCCAAGGGGCGGGGCAGCCGGACGAGCGGCGGAAGGCGCCTACAATGTCCAGCGGCTGGGGACGCACGGGCACGCGTAGGCAGCAGGGCGATCTCATGCGGCATTGAAGGGTTCGCAGGGGTTTCGATGAAGGCTCGCCAAGGATGAACTTGGTGGCGGCCCGGGACCAAGAGGCGCGTAGGCTGCGGGGAGGCAGATGGGTGTCGAGGTCGATGGGGCCGGCACGAGACAGTGGGTTCGCGAATGCGGCAGCGCTGCGAGGGGTGGCGGTGCTACGTGCTAGGAGGGAGCAGAGTTAGGGAAGGAGGGCGTCGGGGAGAGACGAGGTAGGTGGGTCGCATCCAGGGAAGGTGGGGAGAGGAGCAAGCGAGGTCAGCTGGTAGTGGGGCCAGGGTGAAACGGCGTGCGGGCTAGCCGTCTCGCATGGGCGGGGTTGTGCTAGTGCGGTAATGTGTGCGTGCGAGCGTGACAGGCAGGTGAGAGAAGGTGTGGTGGGGTTGGGGTATTGCTGCGGCGGCGGGTGGGGTTAGCTGGTTAGGGTAGGTAGGGTTAGGGTTTAGTACGTGGGCTGGTAGGCAGCTACCGATTGGCCTTTGGGCCTGGCAGGTGGCGGCCTCCCTGACAAAACATTTTGTTTAATTTTAGCTTGGTTCAATTTTAATCAAAAAAATTGTAAAAAGTTTTAGACAAATAAAATATCTAGAGATACTGGTGTTGGGGGATACCCCCGGATAGGGTAACGCCGAGGCTGAGTTAGCCGGGGTCCGACGCGGTCAAAGCAAGTGCTGACCGGGTCACCTCAAGGCAGGCCGAACCACGGAGTGACCCGACCCATGGAGCATCTCCTTGACTGTAGTCCGGTCGGCATAAAATACATGCCGGTCATGTTTGTCTATCTGTTTTGTAGGTAACTTGATAGCCGGATTAGCCACATGCTAGCCAGACTATCTTATGGATTCCAACAGAAGGAATCCCCCGCTGGTCAAAATGTGGCTTTATTAGTTTTATCATGAGCGAAGCAAAGTAAAGGAGAGGATCAGCGGGTCAGGGGCGACCAAGGTGACGCGGGCAATGTTGGATGACGTAGCCCGTGTCTGATGACGCTTAAAGACAAACATTACGCCGTGGGTTACGTCCAAAGCCCGGACTAGCCATTAAAGAGAATAAAGAAACATCTAGCTTTAGGCGAGGAGCATATTCTCCGAATATGCTGCCACGTGTGCCCTCATGTTGAAACCCGGTGACGAGGGTTTAACTCATCAATGCCCATTGTTATGGACTTAGGTTCGAGGAATTGAGGAGCGCTGGAGATCTCGGTACGGCTAGCAAACAACCACACAGGGACGCAAGGTTTACCCAGGTTCAGGCCTCGTAAAGGACCCTACTCCTGCTTGTCTGCTCTTGATTGATGATGAAGGATCCGAAGGATTACAATGTCGCCAATGGCGGTGTCGCGCAGATTAGATCTGGCGTATGAGAGATCGTAGATCTATCTATTGAGGGAGTCGCGATGTCTAGATCTATTGTGGCGTAGCATGGGAGATCGTAGATCTATCTATTGGGGGAGAGGATGGAGGATGCCTTCTCGTTGGACCCTGCTAGCCTTTATATATGGGGAGGCTAGGTCTCAGGTACCAATACGAGTTGGTTACAAGTTAGATTAGAACTCTAGTCTTGAGCTTTCCTTGACTTGTGCGTTTGGGAGTCCGTGTCCATATGGGCTTCATACCACTCGAACCGTCATAGGCGTCATGGACCTTGGCAATTCGTCGAGTGGGCCTTTTGTCAAGCCGCACCAGGTAGGCTGTAGGCGAGTGCCTATTGGGCATACCCATGTCAGTAGCCCCCGAGTGTCCATGTGAATCGTAGATTCGGATGGAGACTCAGAAGTCTTGATCTTTGCATTAGGATGTCGGAGTCGACAATTGTGTCAAGTGCGAAGCACTTCACCCGGAAGTTCATCGGGTCAGTCGAATTTATAGTAGTTCATAGGGATGATGGTAAACGTGCCTGGTGCGCTCGACGGATCGGGACCAGTTAATTGCTCTAGGGCAAAAACAACGCTACCTACTCAAACTCGAGTCCCCGGACTCGAATTCCGAAATTGCTGGCGTAATTCGACTCATGCCGTGGAGGCCTTACCGGAGTCGAATTCCAGTGTATGGGTGTGAGCACTCGACACGTCCGTCAAGGCATATTCATCGTACCTGCAGGCACGGATATATCTCTGGTAGTGCACAGCAGATGCGTTGCCAGGCCTTATTCAGGTCTTATCTTCATGTTGTAAGCGCGGCATCTGAATTTTGTCATCGCGGAGATGATTCGGGTGGCCCAGGAGACGTAATCTCTTTGTAGGGAAAATATGAGGCGGAGTCGCCATAGCATTCGAGTATGGATGTTATCGACACACAGTATGATGTACAAGGAAAAATAATCATAGGGTGCGCGACCAGCGCTCCCTATGGGAGTAGCCCCCGAGTGCCTATTCGAGTCGTAGACTCGAGTGGGGACTAAAAACATTTTGCGACTGCTATCGTCTTTTTTTGCTTGTTTCAGTCGAATATGCTTTCAGCACTCCCTATGGGAGTAACCCGAAGTCCACAATCGAATCGTAGATTCGATTGAAGGGTTTTCGTGAAGCTTGTACACCTGCATAAAATTTCTTTCGGGTGCGCGGCCAGCGCTCCCTATGGGAGTAGTCCCCGAGTCCTTAGTCGAATCGTCGATTCGAGTGAGGATTCAGAGCGTGTCACTCGAGGATCTTCTATATGCGCGTCCAGCGCTTCAGTTTGGAGTAGCCCCCGAGTGTCTGGTGGAGTCGTAGACTCGGGCAGAGACTCGAGTCTTGTATCTTGTAGACATAGTTGACAATCACGCGAGGAGAAACCACTGACCCGGAAGTGCATCGAGTCAGCGTCTCACGCATAAGGAGCCAAGAGTCGATGATGTAGTCAAAGTCATGCAGCGATTAGCTGGGAGAGTCGACGATGCGGATGGATTCAACGCAGTCACTTCCGTTGGGTGCGCGGCCAATGTCATGCGTGTGTAGCATCAAGCGATGCATCCATCTGAGGAGGGACTCGACTCGGGTCTTGAGTGTATGTCATAGTCAGTTGTTTTGTCGACTCCTGTTGGAGGACCCGATAGAATAGCTCGATGCAGTCGACATCCTTATAAGCTGCATAAAACATGAAGAATTGTGAAGTACTTGTATCTTGTAAAGAATATCCGCATGACGACATGTAAAGTAAGATTCTGGTGCCAATCGAATCGACACTTTTGCACTGTATGCTAGGCCTTTTCGTTAGCCTGATTACCCTTAGTCTCAGTACCTTGCCAAGGTACTCGGTGTTCAAGGATTCGACGATCAGGCAGAATCAGCTACTCGGGCTGTCGCGTATGAGGTACTCGAGTGTGCAGAGTCGATGACACATTAGGTTACTCGAAGAGGGCGTAGCCCCCGAGTGTTTCGAGTGCGATTAAAGTAAGAAAGAAAATTAACTTGAAGTAGAGAACTTAGCTTTATTGATAGTTGTCGCGATGAAGGAGTCGCAAGATCCGATGCGATCGACGGGTCGTGGGAGTCGAAGATTGTAGCGGCTCACTGTCGCGGGAGTCGAGGGAGCCCCCGAGTTACCCGATATGAAGACCGCAGCCGGTCGTTGAAGTAGAAGACCGCGGCGGGTCGCCGAAGTCGAAGTATGCAGCGGGTCGCCGTAGAGGAGCGAGCCCCCGGGTCGCTAGTGCTGAAGATCGCAGAGCATCGCCGATGTCAAGGAAGCCCCCGAATCGCGGTCGCTGAAGTCGATGTGGACGGTCGTCGCAATAGAAGATCGCATTGGGTTGCCACATCTGAAGGATGCAGCGAGTCGCCGTAATTGAAGACCGTAGAGGATCATCGCAGTCGAAAACCGCAAACAGGTCGATAGTCGCGAGTCATATGACCAAGTGGGCGCAACCCCCGAGCGTGGAGTTGAGGACCGAAGCGGGTCGTACGGTGGAGTCAAAGACACAACAGGTTGGCGAAGTCGAAGATCGTAGTGCGTCACCATAGCCGAAGGCGGTAACGGGCCTTGCGGCGGAGTCGAAAATCGTGGTGAGTCGCCGAAGCGAAGGGAGTCCCCGAATCGCCGGAGCCGAAGACCGCAGCGAGTCGCACAATGAAGTTGACACAACCCCTGAGTTTTTGGAGTCGAAGATCGTAGTGGAGTTGATGCGATAGCGTCTCGCCGAATTTTTGTTTGGAGGAAGTCGATGAAGCGGCGAGTAGCGCGGTGGACGAGTAGACGCACGGTGGACACGAAGTCTATACGAGGACGCATTGTTGCGGTCAAGGACGGGAGTCGAACCTCGTCCGGAGTCGCGTGGAGGAGCCAACGAACATGGCGATAGCCGAAGTATTTGATGGCGACGTCTGCCCGATCCGTTGACTGCTCATTGCATCATGATTTTATGTGTGCATGTATTGTATCGCCCATGCCTCCTTGATTTTTCTATCCAAAATAATAATCTATCCTTGATACGATTTGGCCCAGCTAGAGGTCTCGCCCCTTTATTTTCATGCTCGATGGTGCTTCCCATGTCCTTGTCACGTATGTTCGTGGAGATGTAGAGTTCCACTATGGCTACTGTGCATGTCCCGTGGCCTAGCAGAACTCCAGGTTGTGATCTTGCGTCTGATTTTTCTTTCTAGTTCTTTTCTCTGAGACTATCTTGGATGATCGCACGTAGCGGATCACATGTGCGCTGCCGCACCTAGTTCTGCAACCAACTTTAATTGATGTGCCGTTGATTGTATGGTGTGAGTATCATATTGCTCCATGCCCACTTCTTTGATCAGAATTGAACAAGGGTAGTCCGCCGGATCTTTGCCATACATGGAAAGTTGTGACTTAGATTTGAAAGACCGTACGTAGAACTCGCCGAAAAAAACCAACTGATTGTAGCATTAGTCTAGGCTACAGGACATCATAGATTGAGCCCGGACTCAATGGTTTAAGGATGAAATTCTCCGTGGTATCCAAGTGACGCAGTAATTATGGAGGTTGCCCCTGATTCTGCGACTCGACATAGATACATGTAGAGATGCCCAAACGATAGACGTCGACTTGTAGATTGTCGATGATGGAGTCGAGCCAGACCTGCACCTCTTGGATCCGCTGAATTGTAGACCGCCGGTGATGAAGCCGTCGAGATCGCAACATCAGCGCACCCAGTTCCCACAGACGGCGCCAATTGACGAGGGTTTAACTCATCAATGCCCATTGTTATGGACTTAGGTTCGAGGAATTGAGGAGCGCTGGAGATCTCGGTACGGCTAGCAAACAAGCACATAGGGACGCAAGGTTTACCCAGGTTCAGGCCTCGTAGAGGACCCTACTCCTGCTTGTCTGCTCTTGATTGATGATGAAGGATCCGAAGGATTACAATGTCGTCGATGGCGGTGTCGCGCAGATTAGATCTGGCGTATGAGAGATCGTAGATCTATCTATTGAGGGAGTCGCGATGTCTAGATCTATTGTGGCGTAGCATGAGAGATCGTAGATCTAACTATTGGGAGAGAGTATGGAGGATGCCGTCTCGTTGGACCCTCCTAACCTTTATATATGGGGAGGCTAGGTCTCAGGTACCAATACGAGTTGGTTACAAGTTAGATTAGAACTCTAGTCTTGAGCTTTCCTTGACTTGTGCGTTTGGGAGTCCGAGTCCATATGGGCTTCATACCACTCGAACCGTCATAGGCGTCATGGACCTTGGCAATTCGTCGAGTGGGCCTTCCGTCAAGCCGCACCAGGTAGGCTGTAGTCGAGTGCCTATTGGGCATACCCATGTCACCTGGACTCCCCTATATAAGGAGCATAGGGGCCTCCATAGAGGGGATCAATCATGTTTACCAAGAGCTTGAAGAGCACTTGTAAACACCATTGATAGAGAGAATACAAGAACATCTGTGCGTGGAATCACCACGTTCTCCCTCCCTGGATTCCCCTAGCACTCATTGGCCCCATATTTAGCCTATCCATGGCATCTGCCATGCCACCACCATGACAGTTGGCTCCCAGTGTGGGGCTAGCGGTGCTAGCAAGGGTGAAAATCCAGACGGGAAGCTTCTCCAGCACCGGCGAGCGCGTCGTCGCTAGCCTGGTTTAGTGCTTTGGAGCGCTGGACTATGTCAGCGACAATGCAGGGAGCTTCGGCAGGCACCCCCCTCCGCGCAACAGTGTCTTCATCAAGCTTGGCGCGCACAAGATCTACGTCGGCGTGGATGAGTCCTGCGTGCATCCGCGGCACATCATCGAGGGAGGCAAACCACCTCTCAGTGCAGCTCTTGGAGTGCGTATCACTCGCCCCACCTGCAGCGTTGAGGTCCTGATGACCGTGCCAGACGCGGAACCAAGCAAGGGCCCGACACCAGAGCCAGAGGTCACGCCAAAGCAGACCAGGTATAGGTTTCATCCACTAGAAAGGCCAGAGAATGTGCTCCAGCAAGCAATAGATAACCTAGCAACGCCAATAGCACCTATGGTAAATCCGGCTCAGGCGCAAGCTAAGTTAGAGGAAACTAGGCGGAAAATGATAGCTGGGGCAAAGAAGGTAGAAGAGTTGCATCAGTCTTTGAACATTACCTTGAGAGAATATGCTAAGGAAAACTGCATAGGTGGAGCGAAAATCCGAGGTAGGAGCCTGATTGCTGAGATTGACAAGGAATACGAGCCTAGGCCGGGTCAGACAGCCACGATAGTAATAGGAGGGCTAGATAGGTACAGTACCCCGGCAAAGAACCTCAGGGCAGCAAATGCGGCCGCGTCCGAGTTAGAAGGTTTAACCAGAGAGGCCCGGCAAAGGCAACAAGAGAGGGTGAATCACTTGCTGAGAGTCGCTTGCTAGCAAAATGAAGAAATAAATAGGGCAAACCCGACGCCACCAGGAGCGTCACATGTGGTGCATTCGGCTAGGAATAACCTTGGCTGGATCCGGAGGAGCCGGGTCATCTCCGTGTCATAATCCCAAGAGAGAAGGGGTAGTAAACTCCGGAAGAAGAGACAAACAGATGGTTCCATACGATCCTGCAAGGGCCGGGAAAGGCAAAGCAGTACAAGTTGATGAAGATCGGCACAGTACCAGCCGAGGTGCGGCTGGGCGAGGTAACCGCGACCAAGGCAATGCTGGTCAGAGAAACGCTGCCAATGGCAATGCCGGACAGCGTGACCCCATGGGAACGGGGCAAAATGTACCTTGGCAGCAGCAACATCGCGCACCTCGGCAAGAGGGAAGTGCAGGACAAGCAGCACAACAACAAAACGCTTGCCCGGATCAGGAAAGATACAATGATGGTTATTCGGCTATGATCAATGACGGATACCCTAGACCGGATCACCACATAATTGGGTCAAGGTTGGGAAGCAGGAACTTGTAGCCAGATGATGCGAGGCTGAAGTTGGATAGGATTTATAGGTCGGAGCTAATTGAGGTGCAAGGTCCCTCGGGTCCGGCATGCTTTGGGCCCTAGATCATGAAGGAGCCACCAGTGCCGAACTTTCAGCTGGCCAGAGGAACCAGAACCATTGATGGTAGTACTAGGCCAGAAGATTGGCTGATTGACTATGCCACAACGGTCAAGATCGCAACAGGAAATTTGAGATGGGCAGTAAGATATGTGCCACATATGTTGGAAGGACTAGCGAGAGTTTGGCTGAACAATTTGCCGCCAGGAAGTGTCAACTATTGGCTGGACTTTGAGGAGTTGTTCGTTAGTAACTTCTCAAGCACCTACAAGAGGCCCAACAGGCCACAGACTCTGGCGCTATGCCGGCAAAGACCGAATGCGCCAGATCGAGATTTCCTGACTCGGTGGTGCAACGTGCGTAACTCGTGCGAGGGAGTAATTGAATCACAAGCTATTGCGTGGTTCGCCTAGGGATGCATATATGGAAGTATGTTGTGGCAGAGGCTGCGGCGAGACATGCCAACCACTTTGGCTGAGACAATCCGGATCACGGATTTTTATGCCTTGGGAGATCCAACACAACCCCGGCTAGTGTCGAGTGAGGCAAACGAGGAATATTACAACCGAGATGGCTCTGGATCATCAAGGGGGAATGATTTTCAAGGAAAGAGAATGTAACATCCTAGCATTAGGATCCAACGAAGGGTAGAAATAGGAATATAAGTTTGTGCATGCATGCATCTGTAAAATTAGGGTAAATTTTTCGCCAAACAAAACACTAAAGGGATCAGAGTTTCTTTCGCCAACTAGAGGTAGGAATATCTCTTGTTAGTGATTGTTATGAATTTTGACATGATCTTTAGGCGGTATTAAGATTTTGGGGAAATTACTTTGAATTCAAATTTGAAATTTAAATCCATTTGAAAATATTTGAATATTAGAAGTTATGAATATTGAGGGGTTTTCCAAAATAAAACCTTATTCACATTGTTTGATTAAAGTAAAGAGATAGTAATCAACAATAAGAATTAAAGGCAAGGAAAATTAAATAAGAAATAAATTCTTATTTCTTTATTGAATAATAAGGTTACAACTAGTGATAAATACATCAAAAGTATAAGATTACAAAGAACAAAAATTAAACTTTATTAACTTGTAATAATATCTTTACAAGATCTTTTACAAAAAGGAATACAAAGAAGGTTACAATTAAAGCCTATACTACCTATCTACTCCTATACTAATCTTGTGAGTCTAGATCTTGTTCCTGCAAATAAGATAAACAACTAGAGAGGAAATTAGGGGTTAGTTAGATAATTTTACTCTCAGTGGTGAACAGTGAAGTGCACTGTTCATGGTACATCATTGAGTAAATGAAGGGGCAAGTTTCACCAAAAGTGAAGTATCTATTCTTTTCAGTAAATAGTCAGAGACTATAGTAGAAGCCAAGTGGACAGAAGTAAGTTTCACCAGGCTATCAACCAGTAAATAGGTAATAGTAAAAGCCAAGTTACTTGAGTTGATCCACATGCACAACACACACACACACATCTTAGTCAACTAACTGTATGGGGTGTGCTGTCAAGCCAACAGCAGCAGTACAAGCAACCATACAAAGCACCAGTCGAAGGAGAGTACAGGAACTCAATTCTCCTTCTCAAGCACACAGTCACAGCTATTGAGCTTGCCAAAACCATAGCCAAAATACTCCACCAGATTACCAAATCAACCACCAATTCTTCACCAGATGGTAACATAAGGAGGGGGTGGAGCAGGTGGATAGCAAGGTCAAGCACAAAATCATAGGAGCAGCACCAGGAGGTGCAGAGCTAGAGCAAGCCAGCAAGCAACACCACAACCTCATCAACCATCAAGTAATTTGGTGAGTACAAATAACACCATCATATGATCAAGTCATCATAGAGTCACTAGAGCATGTGTTATTTATTTGATCTTCTCAGAAAACACCCAAGTGGGGTGTACATCCATCCTAGAAGAAAGGTAAAAAGACAAATGATAAAACTTTACTAGTATTTACCACGATCTCATACTAGCATCACTGATCTTGGAAAAAATATATATTCTAGAGTAAATTAGCCCAAGGTATGGATTCTGGGCACATCTCCTAAAGGAGTAGCACCCCAGAATCTACAGATCTACTGAATCCAAGATGAGTAGCTGGTATCCATACTAGAAATCAATTATTAGAGACAGCAAGTTAGGGGAACTAGCCCTATGCCTCAGAACAACATCATAGGCATGAAATTGTTGTTGGATATCATAAACCAAGAGATACAACAAGGATTTTTAGAGCAATTAAGCATCTAAACCAGGGCAACCAACCAACATGTTCTGTAGGGTATGAACCCTAGACAGGGGAATTACTCGTGTTCATCATGCCCAGGAAGTAATTAGAGCACAAGAGAGGAGCACATAAGGGGAAGTAGTCAGACTTACTCGAGGTCCTCGCAAAAATAACTGAAGAGGAAGCAGAGGATGGCCGGCGGCGAAGCGGAAGCAACGGCACGAGGAGCACCCCGAAGGGGCGCTGCAACCCGTGCCTACAGCACGTCAGAACCTCCGGAGAAGAGGGAAATATGCCGTGAGAAATCCCGGCGCACCATCGCCGATGCTCCAGGGCGGCCAAACCCTAACCCTAGTTTCGGGCAGGGGTCAGCGCGGCTAAGAGAGAGCCCAAGCGGTGACTCTGCTCGGACAGAATGGAGCGGCATCGTCGAGTTAGTCATCCTGCACTGTGGCAGTGGCGACGGCGGCCGGATCCGGCCAGAATCGTGCGCGGCAGTGGCAGCAGGTGAAGAAGGTGACCGCGTGAGCGAGAGAGAGAGAGAGAGAGAGAGAGAGAGAGAGAGAGAGAGAGAGAGAGAGAGAGAGAGAGAGAGAGAGAGAGAAGAGAGAGAGGAGTGTGAGTGTGTGGGGGGTACTGGGCATGTGGGCAGCCCAGTACTATCCTGGTGGCCAGGCCCGTATATTAATAGGGTTATTTAAAAAGGAAATAATTACAAATATGCCCCCGAAATAAAAACAACTCTAGATAAATAAATAAAAATCTAAAAAATACAAGCAATATATCTATGAACTCACTAAAATATTTTCTATTGAGTGAAATCAATAGAATTTTTGGCAACTAAAATTTAGGGCTATTAGTAATAGGATTCCAATTACTTTTGAATTTACAAAAATATAGGAAACACTTAAAATTGAATAAAATTCACTTTTAAGATCCTAAATGAATATATTATTATAGAAAAAAAATACTAATTTGTATTTTTGAAAAGTGAATTTGGTGTGATAAAAATAAATCTTATTTCCTTAAAGGAATTTCAGAAAATATTTAAAAAAGTAATAAATGAAATAAATTCATAGAATTATATTTGTCTTTTATTAATTAAATAAAATAGTAAATTTTTACAAAAGGGTAAAACATATTAAGAAGCAAATAGTAAATCATTGCATGACATTACTATGCATTGCATATTGCTTCTTTAAATATTGTCCTTATCAGGCAATAATGGTTCTTTGTAGAAACCGGAGCTCAAGGTCAGGTGGAAGCATCCGACTTCACTACCTTGCAGTCACAAGGCAAGTTCATAACTTGCTCATGTCCTTTGAAGAGTCTTTATCAAAGATATTGCAAATTGTGTGTTATCATCTATGATTTGGAGAAAGAAAATGATATCTTCTCTAATAAATAAGATGTAGTACCATCCTAAGTGATGATAAAGATTAGCAATGGAACTTAGGGTTCCAATTGCATAATTCACATAGGCTTAACAACGCATGACATCAGTGATTCTAGCGCCATATAATACACGTTAACCATGAGATTTGGAATGGGACAGAGAAGTTAGCTGTATCTTCTTCCTTCCATATGGAGGCAAGATGACCTTATCGTGACGTTGGGATTCCTGGTATGGATCCAATATATGGGTGGGCACCCTTAGGCCCCACGATTTTGGTGTCTAGATTATTTATGAGTGGCTACCGGAGGTATAGTTGGGCCTTTTAGGGAGCTTACCAGGGGCATCACCACTTCATAGAGTCTTCGGGAACTCACCAGGGTTATAGCTTGCCCTAGTTGGAGGCTTAACGGAGGTGTAGTCAACCCCGGAGGATCGTGCAGACATATGGGGTCACGGAGAGGGCAATGATTGGCTTGGATCACCTACTAGGCCCCACATCATGGAATTGTGGACGGTAAAGTACGCCCGGATGTGCAACATGGAGTTGATCTCTCATGGGTAAAGCAACGCACCTCTGCAAAGTGTAAGAATTGTGACATGTTACTCCCTGTTCTGGGAAGGAGCTATGAACACGGCAGGAAAGGAACTCCATGAAGTTCTGGTCAACCTGTGAAGGCTGATGGGCATAGTTTTTGATAATAAAATCAATCTTTGAAGAAATGTTTACGACAATTGCATAGTACCAAGGACGTATCGTCCGATGTGGTTGATAGAGCATCAAACTTCACACCTTGCATATAATGAACTTGCTGGGTAACATTGTTACTCACTCTTTCCTTTGAACCCCTTCTTAGACTCTGAGAATCCAGAAGACACTTCGATGTACGTAGCTGATGGACAAGAGGACGTCTGCTACAAAGAACCCGACCTATCCAGAGGAGTTGAAAGGGTGGACTACGAGATACGCTATGGAGTGGAGGGCAACGAGTCTGAGTAGTTGCCTTAGTTATTAGTAAACCAATTGTGCCGAGCAGCAGGAACTATATAGAATAAGTTGTTGAGCTCAATTCGAAGTATGAGTTTGGATTTTATATCTTCTGGTGAAACTACTTAAGTTTGGTTTGTAATTTCATAATACTTGAAGTTTGAGAACTCTTTGTTTGTAATAATGAAGTGTGTATGTTTGTAATATGGACCCGCAATGTTTTTGTTGTATCACTCTGAGGGGTGTGATATTTCCGGAACGGTGTTCTGTGAATGTCATATCAACGACTATAGTGTACTACACATGCAGTGGTATTACCCCGTACGGGGCTTATTGCTACCGCACTATGCCGTTTGGACTATATAATGCAGGAGCAACATACCAACGATGCATGTAAAAATTCTTACATGACCAAATAGGTCGGAATGTGCAAGTTTATGTGGATGATGTGGTGATAAAGACCAAGGAAAGCAATACACTCCTTGATGATATCTGGCAAACATTCGCGAACTTAAGAAGGTTCCGAATGAAGCTAAACCCGGAGAAGTGTACCTTTGGCGTGCCCGCTGGAAAGTTATTCGGTTTTTTAGTGTCTAGCCATGGTATTGAAGCTAACCTGATGAAAATCCGGGCCATAGAGAGAATGGAACTGCCAAAATTCCTTAACGATGTGCATAAGTTTACTGGTTGCCTGGCATCGTTAAGCCGGTTCGTATGTCGGTTGGGAGAGAAGGCCTTCCCCTCTACCAATTAATGAAAAAGGTAGACAAATTCACATGGACGCCACATGCGAACCTTGCGTTTCGAGAGCTAAAAAGATGTTATCTACTGCGCCGATCCTAGCAGCACCAATACCCAAGGAGCCAATGTGGCTATACGTAGCCGCGGCCAACCGAGTCGTAAGTGCAGTAATCGTAGTGGAGCGCGAGGAAGAAGGAAAGTCGGTGCAAAGGTTGTTGTATTATCTAAGCTAAGTATTGTCCGCTTCAAAACAGAACTACCCTCACTATCAAAAGATGGCGTACGGCGTATATATGTCAGCCAAGAAACACAAACACTATTTTGAGGAACACCCCATCAAAGTGATGTGTGAGGCACAAATATCAGAGATTATGAGTAACAAAGATGCAAGTGGCCGGATAGCAAAATTGGCAATCGAGTTAGCTCCATATGCGCCACAATTTGACAGAAGAGATGCTATAAAGTCGCAAGCTGTGGCAGATTTCTTCGTGGATTGGGCTGAAATGCAATATGAGCCACCTCTTCCGGACTCAAATTATTGGTGAATGCACTTTGATGGATCGAAAATGAAAGATGGGTTGGGCGCCGGGGTAATGCTTACCTCGCCCAACAAGGATCAGCTGAAATATATCCTTTAAATCCACTTCAGTGCCTCGAATAATGTTGAAGAGTACGAAGCATTGGTACATGGTCTCAAGGTAGCGAAAGAAGTAGGGATACGTCGGATACAATGCTTTGGAGATTCGGATTTGGTGGTGCAACAAGTGTTTGGAAATTGGGATGCCCTGGATGCTAACATGGCCCTATACAGATTCCATGTTCAAGAGATAAGTGGGTTTTTCAAAGGGTGTGAGTTCCATCACATACCTCGGATTGAAAACGAGGCAGCAGATACTCTATCCAAGTTAGGCTCATCCCGGCAGCCAATCCCGCCAAATGTTGCTTTGGAACACCTAAGAAAACTATCTATCACGCCATCACCCGAATCAGACTCAATTTATATCCCGGCACTATTCGGATCAGGAGCTGTACCTATGGAGATAGAGTGGGGAAGCACCTCTACAAACCCGGGGACTGCTTCGGCGAACCCGGGGACTACCTTAGCAAAACCGGGGACTGATCAGCCTGACCCAGTTGGAGTTATGTTGGTGGATGCGATGGAAATGGATGAGGAACCGTTTCTTGTCCGGCCCATACCAACTTGGGCCAAGCCAATTTTTGATTTCCTGAAAGAGGGAATCTTGCCAGATGACGAGATAATCTCAAGGAAGATCTAGAGAAGGGCAAAAGCCTATACAATTACAAATGCCGAACTATACAAAAGAAGTGTGACAACAGTACTGCATCGGTGTGTTGATCCGGAGGAAGGACTTGACATACTTTGGGATATTCACCAAGGGGAATGAGGCCATCATGCCTCCTCAAGGGCCTTAGTGGCAAAAGCTTTCCGGCATGGATTTTATTGGCCCAGTGCTTTGGAGCAAGCAGAGGACTTGGTGAGAAAATGCAATGGATATCAAAGATATGCCACGAAAACTCATCTACCAATGTCGGAGCTGAAAACTATCCCCATTACCTGGCCATTTGCTGTGTGGTGCCTAGATATGGTAGGGCCATTTAAGCCGGCTAAAGGAGGGATGACCCATATCCTAGTCATGGTTGACAAGTTCACCAAATGGATTGAAGTGAAACAAATTCGGAAATGTGATGGGGCAACAGCAGTAAGATTCCTCAAGAATATAATCCTAAGATATGGCTATCCCCATAGCATCATAACTGATAATGGAACAAATTTCGCTGAAGGAGCATTTGCGAGGTTCTGCCAAGAAAAGAAGATCCGGCTAGATGTTGCCTCAGTCGCCCACCCAGCATTGACCAGGCAAGTGGAAAGATCCAACAGACTGGTATTGTTCGGGATAAAACCCCGGCTCATAGAGCCGCTGCAAAGATTAGCGGGGTGCTGGATAGAAGAACTACCAGCGGTACTGTGGAGTTTAAGAACAACTCCAAATCGATCAACAAGCTATACGCCATTCTTTCTGGTATATGGGCCAGAAGCTGTATTACCCGCCAACATAGAGCACGATTCGCCAAGAGTCACCCAATACACAGAAGCCGAAGTGCGCGAAGCCCGACAAAATGATGTTGATATGCTGGAAGAATCGAGAGAATTGGCCTTGTCCAGATCCGCCATATATCAGCAAAATCTCCGACGCTATCATAGCCGGAAAGTAAACCCCTGAGTCTTCCGGGAAGGTGACCTGGTACTCTAGCTGATACAACACACAGCTGGCATGCATAAGCTATCCCCTCCATGGGAAGGACCTTTCATTGTAAGCAAAGCCTTGCACAATGATTCCTACTATCTTATTGATGCACAACCCTAGGGAAAGAACAAGGCGGACAGGTCCAGAGAGGAATCCAAGCAACTGTGGAATGTAGCACTACTTCGTACTTTCTACACCTAACTAAGAGGTGAATGTATCCGAGCTACTCATATGTCGGTATGTATGTCGGCAATGAGCTTATTAATAAAACTTTGGCACCCCGAGCAGAGACTCGGGGACTGTCGTAATAATTGTCTCTCGTTTTTGTATTTTTATGTCGGTTGGGTTAAGTCGCTTATATCTTAGTAGGGTTAGTAATGTGTGAGCACCAAAAACCCAAATCTTTGACTTTGTTGTTGTCCAACAAGAATTGGCTTCATGGCAAGCAAGAGAACAAGTTTGGAATGGCAAAGCACATGAAAAACGACTAAGGAAAAGAACTTAAATGAGCCAACATTGGTTATTTTGACTAACCCTTAGTTTATTGTATTCATTAAACGCCGGATCATTTTGAGCTAGTCTCAAAGTTTCAAGTATTGTTAAATCAATTTTTTGAACCTCGGACTCGTAACTCAAAAAGCCGAATCAAGGTAGACAAGAGCCGAGTCAAAAATTGGGAGAACAAGAAAACAAAACTTGGGGACTTCACCCATGATAATCCAACTTTAATAACTTAGTTCCAAACGATAAGTTGTAGCACAACCAACATAAATTACTTAAATACAGCTCCACCTGGCATTTCGGGGATCTAACAAATATGATAAGTGTTTTTAAGGAGCGGGAGCAGCAGCCGAATCTTCAGCAAAGGAAGGTGGAACTTCGGAGTTTGGGGGAGGGGCGCTAGCCTCGTCTTCATCTTGAAGGACGACATCGCCATCCTCCGGGTCTTCGGCCTTGTCGCCAAGCTCGGAAGCCTCACCCTCACTCCCTTCTTAATTTTCTTCATCTCTAGAAGCAGCTTCATCATCAAAGACGTCGAGATAACTCGGCCCTTCATTCCAAGCGTGGCAGAAGGAGTATTGAATAAGCTTGTTGGCACAGGATTTGCAGCGTGCAATCCTATCCGGATTCTCGCACCACTAAGACCCAGTGCGCATGCGAGTGAGCAATCCCAAATCAATTCCTTCATACCACGAAAGGACAAACTGCAAAGCAATGTCAGCCCCAGCCCGTGCGGCAGATTTGCGCCACAGATGCAGCTGCGTATCGCACTCCATTATTTTGGCTATGAGAGCCGAACTTCTTTTTGGAATGGTCTCAGTGGGCCAGAGGGAGCTGAACATCCGCGTCATAGCTTGCATGATGTCAGCACCATAGTTCTTTACCAGCTCTAGGCGAGTAGCAAGGCTGACAAGCAGATCCTCCGTCGAATAAGGGACAGACCCAGATCCAGGACCCGTAGGAACACCATGTTGATCGCGGGACTAGATTACGGCAGCGCTAGCAAGAGTGTCACTTTCTGGAAATTTTCCTGAGAACACAGAGGAGACAGTGAACAAAAACACCAAACCCGGAGGAAGGAAATTTAAGCAATGACAAACAAACTCAGGGGAAATCTGGAAAAGGAGGCGCTGAAGCTCGGCATCAACATTGCCATTGCTGGCCTAGAGTTTCTCGTATTCGGAGGTTACCGATGTAAGTTTTACGTCGGCTTGCTCCAATAGATGCTTGTCCTTGGAAATTTGAGTCGGCAAACGCTCTTTTTCCTCGGTAAACTCCTGGTTTTCCTTCTCCAACTCAGTCTTGTCGAGGTTTTTGAGCCTCTGAATTTCGGCATTCAGCCGACTAATCTCCGAGTCCTGGAGTTGCAGCCGGGCTATCTCTTCATCCTTCTTCTTGAGCTCAGCCTCATGCTTCCCTGCTTGTTCGAGGAAATGGGTCATCATGTCAGGCATTGAAACGCTGTCCTCGAGAGCAACTGCAACAATGTAATGATCCGGAGGACCCAAAGTATAAGTGTCCACCGGATAAAGGAAGGAAAGTACAGTGATTGTGTGAAGGGGATAAAATTACCATTGATTTTAGACAGATTCTTCTGCATAATGATATTCTCAGCTTCAACCTCAGCTGCGTGGTTCAGATAGCAAATTAATACGGATTATAGGTAGTTTGAATGAACAAAGAGGGAAGAGGAAGAAAGGAAAATTACCCTTCTTCTGGTAATCTTCCAGGAGTTTGCCATAACGCGCACGAAGGTCCTTATAGGAGTCTAGCAGATGCTGGAACTCAGCAGACCGGCAGTTAGTGGTAATCTGAAACAAGCAATGCGATGTCAAGATCAAAAGTAAGATAAAGAGATATTCGAAGTATAGAAGATCCGGGCCAAGTGGAACTTAACAAGGCTCTAGGTGTGTGGATATTCGAAGTCTACAAGATCCGGGCCAAGTGGAACTTAACCCGGCTCTAAGTGTGTGGATATTCAAAGTCTACAAGATCCTGGACAAGTGGAACTTAACCCGGCTCTAGGTGTGTGGATATTCGAAGTCTACAAGATCCGAGCCAAGTAGAACTTAACCCGGCTCTAGATGTGTGGATATTCGAAGTCTACAAGATCCAGGCCAAGTGGAACTTAACCCGGCTCTAGGTGTGTGGATATTCGAAGTCTACAAGATTCGGGCCAAGTGAAACTTAACCCGGCTCTAGTTGTGTGGATATTCAAAGTTTATAAGACCCGGGCCAAGTGGAACTTAACCCGACTCTAACTTTATCATTATTTGAAATTGCTAAGGACAGAAATTAAAATCTCTAAGGAGCATCCGGCCGAGTAACAAGTTACTCCCTCGGAGGCTCGGGGACTAGGGGTTATATCTACAAAATGCTCAGCTATACAAGGTACAAACGGCAGAGGAAAAGAATTACCTCCATCATCCGGCCAGCTAAAGAGATAGCCTTGGTAGCGGAGTTCATCTATGCGCTGAACTTGGCTAGGCCGAACTTCTCCGGCAGATCATCTTGTGGGTCAATGAATTCTGCATTGTTCCAGTTCTTCACATACTCAAGGAGCAGTGGACTGTAACTTTCACCGCTGGGAGAGTAGTTCGCCACAAGGCCTTTAACATGAGCCTCTCGCCTGGCGGATTGAGCTGCAGCAGGGCTGGTATGCAGAACCAGCTGCCTGCTACCCTCTGATCTGGTAGCCTAGGACCCAAAGGTGATACCTTTAGATGATCTGGTAGCTTCCTTGAGCTTGCCGGATGAGGCCTAAGGAGCTGGCTGGAAGATATTCGCGACCGAGGGAGTTTATCCGGAGGGAGCTGATGGGGCCTTCTTCTTGGGAGCCTTGGTGGAGGTTGTTGAGGCTTTGGCTGCTGCTGGTACTAGTGCTGCTGCTGCTGCTGGTGCTGGTGCTGCTGCTGGTGTTGTTGCTTCTGCTGCTGATGGTGCTGGTGCTGCTGCTGGTGTTGTTGCTGCTGTTGTTGCTAGTGCTGCTGCTGGTGCCGGTGCTGGTGCTGCTGCTAGCGCTAGTGATGCTTTTGCTGTTGGTGGTGCTGCTGGTGCTACTGGTGCTAGAAACACTGGGGTAGAACAAGAACTTGTTTGTCAACACCCGGATTTTTAATCCCAGATGCCCATTATGCCATACCTCGCAATCCCAGGATTATCATTTTTGCGAGACATAACGGATTGGATATCATAGTACATCATCCATTACAAACCATACATAAGGTCTTACACAAATAAGGATCTCATGATCCAGTCTTAATACAACAAGCAACGGAAATAAAAGATAAGCGTAGCGGTGGGGTCCATCTTCAAGGGCACAGGCAATGTGGACGAAGGCAGATAGTCCTAGTTATCATAGCCGTCCTGCTGGCCATCATCTTGGTAGTCTCCTTCATAGTCTGGCCATGAGAATAGCCAGGGACAAAAGCCATGAGTACTCTTTAAGTACTCGCAAACTACCACTAACAAGTAGTATGATTTTAAGTTAAAGTGCTAACTCTATGTTTAACTATAAAGTTTAGTTTGAAACCTAAGATGAGTTCAGAAGCAAACAAAGATAAAATAAAGTTCTAAAATCACTTAAGGTGGGAAGATATTGTCATAAACACACCCTATTGTGGTCAAGTCAAGATTCATCATTCATTTCATAAGTTGTTTTGAAAACATCTGACAACGAAACAGTATGGCCATTCCAACTGTCCATAACCATGGACGCGGCTATTCGAATAGTTTGACACTCTGCAGAGGTGGTACACTTTCACCACAAGATTCGATACATCTGTCAGGGATAACCCTGAATCATCATACTTAGTATGCAGATAATCAAACATAACCTTTCCTTTACACACCCTAGTATAAGCACCTCTCCTATGAGCATGGCCTCCCAACCATGACCATCTGTCATCTTGGGCACTGCATAGGTGGACAACATTGAGAGGTAGCCTCATCTCAAACCTCTCCCACGAGGGAACTAATACTAATGCATATAAACTTCCGGCTAAGCCTTACCCAATTCAGGTATTGTGGTTGTACGGTAAATTTGGAATGGTATCGCATCCGAATCCAACCATCAGTTTTATAAAAGGGATAAGGCTCATGCCTCAACATTTTCATCATCATAAACCATTTGTGCTTCTCAACACATGTCAAAACATCTCAATAGAATGACTCATCATTCCAAGGTTTTCATAATTCATTTTCACCAAGGGTTCCTATCTAAAGTGACTCAAGTTTTTATCTACTCTAAACTACTAAGTTAAGAGTGTTCACTAAGGTGGAAAGATGGGATCAATCTCATGCCATAGAATGACATCTAAAGTTATCTAAAATAGGTCAAGTTTTATACTCTTTATGCTACCTTCAAAACAAGTAAGGGACTTTGTGTAAAGTAAAGAAAGTAAAGCTTGAAATTAGTACTTGAGGTAAAGAATAGTCAAAGTAGTTTAACCAAAGCATGCCTAAGGCATCTTTTCTAAACCATCTAGTTTAATCCTAGCTTGCTAATAGTAGCTTGCTAAGTATAATACTTGCAAGTGTTAGCTTGGCTTGGTTGGTGCAGTGGTTGAAGTTGTCTTCCTCCTCTTGGTAGAACTCCTCCTCCTCGTAGGCTTGGTCGGTACTATCTTCTATAAATACATACGGTATACACAATCACCAAACAATACTTAACTAGTCTAATTAGCACTCTAAGGCATACATTTGATGATCTATTATCATCACAAGTTTTATTAACTAGTTTCATTCTTTTTATTTAAGAAAAGTAATTTCTACTCATTGAAAATTAATTAAGATTTAATATTCACCACTTAGAATATGGGATCATGTGGACACATGTCATCACCACATATCTTAACATGTGGGAATGTAATTTAAGGGTTGGTTCATAATTACTTTGGTTTAAGTTCATTATTTAATGATTTAAAGTGACTAGAAATGCCTATATAGCATTATTTTGGTACTAGTCCAAAGTCACTGCATGTAAACCTTAATATTATTACATATTCAGATATGTATGGTTAAATGTGATTTTTGAGAGTTGGAATCAACTCAAAAGCTAACTTGGTTGATTTTATAAAAATGTTGCAAGGTGCAAATGCTTCTGTCTTGTTATTTTTACTAGGAGAGATCTTTAACTCTAATTGAATTAAATCTAACAGGCTTGGGTAGATCTTTTCAGTAGCTTTCTAACAAAATTGGAATCACTCCATTTGGATTTGTAAATCTTTCTGAATTGAATTTCAAACTAAGGGACAAAACTAGGTTTAACTAAAATAGAAAAATCCTAATTTGAATTAACTGGGTCGCGCGGGAACGCTAACGGGTCGGCCCAGTGACACTACGCGGCGCGGGGCTCAGCTGACAGGGGGGTCCATAGGTCAGCGGCTGATAATGCGCGAAGTAGTACGGGGCGATATGGGTCGTTGGATTAGAACGGGGATCAACGACTGGGGATCATCGTCGACGACGAACTGGTCGCCGGCGAACTCTAACCCTAGCGGCTCGGTGGGGGTGCATAGGGGCGTACCAGGGCTCCAGCGATGACGACGAGGCGGGCAAACGGTCTGGTGGTCGACGACGAGCTCAGGGACGGTCGAGGCAGCTTCGGGGGTGGTCGCCATCAACGGCGCCCTTCTCCTCAAGAGCAGGCCTGCTCCGGTGCAATTCCGGCGAACTGCTGCTCACCTTGCTCTGGCTAGAGGTGGGGAATGGTCAGTGAGGTGAGGGGAGGGGAGTGGTGTGCTACAAATGGCTGGGGAAGGCCTCTATTTATAGGACGACGACGCGACCGAGAGGGATGGGCGAGCGGCTCCGGCGAGGGCTGCACAGCGTGCTAGCGGCATGGCTCGAGGTAGGGGGCGGTCGCTGGTCTCCTTGCGGTGCTCTATGTGATCAATGCGGAACTAGGGGCGGTGGTATGCGGTCGGGCGGAGCTGGCGCTCTGAGCGGCAGAGACGGCGGTGTCCACGGTGAGCGGTGGTTGTGGTGTGTTGGGCGGCGAACGGGCATGTCTGGCGTGTCCCTGGGGTCATGGCGGAGCAGTGGGCGCGGGCTGTGGTCGAGCGGCGTCTTGGGCACACGTGTCGGGCGCGGCGCTCTGGCGCGTGCTTGGCATGGCGCAGACAGGCAGTGCGCGGCGGTTCCTCGGTGGTCCATGGTCTGGCTCAGCTTGAGGAGTGGACAGAGGATGGCGGTGAGGTGCTGGCTATCTTGTAGACATGGCGAGAGAGAGGGAGGTGGTCTGCTAGGGTGAGGGCAAGGTTGGCCGGCGAGTTGGTGCTCGGCATGGCTTGGCCTTGCCACTAGGGTGTAGGATATGGGGTTTAAATGGCATGGTTAGATCATTTGGGGGACAGAGGGAGTGTTTAGAGGAAAATTGGGTGCAAAACCCTGTTGCAAATAGTGAGCTATGTTTAGAATTTAAACCCTGCCTGCCAAGTGTTTGATGAAATGGCCGCAAGAACTTTCTTTTTGAATTTTGAAAATATTTTTGGTGGGTGTGCTAGTACTAAGCTTGAGACTCTGTGGGTTCTTGGGCTTTGAAATTTGAGCTTGTTTGAGTGGTTTTTGAAATAGTGGGATCTTCCCATATGAAATAGATTCAATTTTCAACTGTCAATTAAATCTAGTGTTTGAATGTTTTTGGCAGATCACAAAGTGGGCCTTGGTACCACATTATGTGTACTATCAAGGGGTGCAAAGATCCATAATTGTTTCTGTTAGGTTTTGAGTACTAGGAATAGCCAAAGTAGGCATGATAGTTAATTTGGCCAAAATGACCATTTGATTATTTTATTCATTTTGAGTTGTTTTTCTTTGGGATTTGTTTGTGGATGATCTAGATGATGTTTATTTCACCTACAAATCATTTTACAAGCAATGGATCACTTAATCAAGGCAATTCAAACAACTCCTATTTTTAATTGCACACACATATGAATGCTTTGATAAATTCAATTGAAAAAGTTTTTGTTAACTCTAATTTTGATGATTTGGATCTTAATAACCTTGGATTAAAATTTTGGGATGTTACATTGTTGGGGGCGGTGCCGATGACTTGGCGTTGAGGCTGAAGAAGAACTAGGAAGATCTGGCATCGCTGTATCCATAGCCACCCCGCTACCCCCCCCCCCCCCCCCCCCCCCCCGCCGACATCGCCCTCCTCATGACGAGGTGGGCTCTGGTCAGGCGCAGCCGCAAAGCCCTCTTGAATAGGGCTGAGCGGGCGGATATCGTCATCATGGGGGGGGGGGGGAGAAGGGCTGCTCTAGATTGGAGAGGCTACGCCGGAGCCTCTCTAAGGGATGACCCTAGGAGCGCTGAAAAGAAGAGAAGCACCAAGTCAAAAATAGAGAGAACCAATAAGAGACAAAGGCAAACAAAGGAAAAACCCCCAAGTACAAGTGCAAAAGTACTTACTCGTCCGAGGTTGGGGGACCTCGAGGTTTGGGCGCCCTCCAGACCGTGCTCTTGGCGGCTGGCTTAGTCGAGGCTTTCACCCTGGACTTCTTATGCCTCTTCTTGGGCGGCGGCACCTCCGAAGCTCCGGCCGAGGCAGTCGCATGCTTCTGGGAAGAAGCAGGGCCAGACCACCAGTGGCGAGGGGAGGAACCTCGTGGACCTGACCGGCCGGGTTAGCTGAAGATTCAGACATAACCAGATGCGCATAAGAGATGGGAACCGGATCAAGTACCTCCAGGACCTCAACATCCGAGTCATCGTCATCTAGCCAATCCCTTAGAGAAGAGGCCTTACCAGCGCTGTGTTTGACGACGTCCGGGGTAGGCAGAAAGGTCTACAGATCAGGCTCCTCCTCATCCTCCTCGGTGTGAACCGGTAACCACTTGCTCGCCAACACCTCGCCATCCTCTAGTGGCTGCTAGAGGAATCGCTGAGAACAAGACAACAATTTCCAAGTTATGAAAGTAAACCGACATACAGAGAAGATTCGGAAAACAGTAAGAAATAAGTTTACCTTTGGAGGAGGGTTGTCCCGGGTGAAGGGCTCGAGCCCCCATTCCCAATCTTTGGTGAATTCCTTCTCCACATTGAAAATGGCCTTAACCCGGTGGTAAGCCACCGAGTTATCAAGCTCGAAAGATGAAGTCCAGTGGGGGTCGAGGGGGCCGCTCAAGTAACAAATCTTGTGGGCTCGCTTCTGAAGGGGGGAGACCTAGCTACGGACAAAAGTAATCATGATGTCCTCTCCCCGAAGCTTTTCCTTGAGTAGCTCCTTGATCCGGCGCTCCACCTAGTTTGCCAAGGCTGTGGGTCGCTTGGGAATGCTCTCCCAAAGCGAGGTATCTGGAGGGCCAAGCTTGAAGGGGAGGAGCCGGATCAAGTCCTCATCGGTGGTGTTCTGGACATAGAAGAAAGTCTAGGCCCAGCCTTTGCAGGACTCGAGTCCCGTGACCCGGGGGAATGCGGAGTTCTTGTAGGGAGAAATGGAGGCAGCACCACATTGGGTCAGGTGCTTGTCCTCCGGATCAAGCTCCTTATCCAGAACCACATACCTCCGGAGACCGAAGAATTTGATCCAAAGTTCCTTGGTTGGCCAGAGGCCAATGTACCCCTCAATGCCAGAGGCAAAGGAGGACAAAGAAGTGATGGAATTGGCGGGGAGATCATGCGGTTGCAGCTTGTAGGTAGAAATGAAATTGAAAAATAAATCTGAGGTAGGAAGGCCGAAGCCACGCTGAAAATGCGAAAGAAAAACAACATATTCCCCAGGATTGGGGGAAGGAGAGATCTCGCCGGAGGCGAGGCGACAGGTGACGCCGGCAGGAATGCGGCGTGTGGCATGGAGCCAGTCCAAGTCGTCCTCGCAGACGAACGCGTCGTCCTAGCAGCCGCACTCGCGGCCCTCTGCTTTTTCCTCCTGCTGCGCAACCACGGTTGTTTCCTCCTCGGTCATGGTGGACTCAAGATCCTCGAGAGAGAAATTAGAGTAGAGATAAGCGGAAGAGGGGAAACGAGAAGCGCAAGGCCCCATGATGAAGATCTTGAGCGGAAATGGCATCGCAGGCGCAAGATGCTGCATGTGCGCGGTTGCGACGGTGCTGGTGCAACAAGAAACTAGTGGCGGCGACAAGGCTACAGTGAGAGAGAAAAGAGGCTGGGAAGCGCAGAGAAAATGGGGAACTTCCCCAGAGGTTGCCCCAGGCCCTCTACTTAATCGCGCAACGGACGCATAGTGGGATCCTTTGCGTTTGCCACGCCGCGCGCAACGGGCGTGTACGCGGCTGAATCAGCCAATCAGAGCGTGGCCACAACAAGGGCCACAGGGGCAAAGGATCCCATGACGCGATGTAATGTTACAGTTAACGAGGCGTCGCAATAAAGGGACATGCATAGCAGTTATTCCTGACATTGCGACAGTAACCGACGCATTAAATGAGCGTAGCCCTTAAAATGAGGCAAAATGATGATTACCCTCCACGTAGGATGTGGGGAAGCGTACAAGGGAAGGAACGGTAACCCGGATAAATGGGCAAAAACCCGGCTAGCGAGGAATAACTCAGGATGAGCCAAGGGATCCCCAGAGGATAAGTTCCAGGTTACTGGATAAACTCCGCCAAAGAGGCAGAGATCCGGTTATGGGAACCTGTTGTGGCCTTAACAACCAAAAGTTGCTAAGACCGCACCAGCTTCAGGGACTAATGTTGGGGGGATGCCCACGGATAGGGTAACGCCGGGGTATAAAGGCCGAGTTAGCTGGGGTACGACAGGGTCAAAGCAAGTGCTGACCGGGTCACCTCAAGGCAGGCCGAACCATGGAGTGACCTGGCCCATGGAGCATCTCCTTGACTATAGTCCGGCCGGCATAAAATATATGCCGGCCATGTTTGTCTATCTGTTTTGCAGGTAACTTGATAGCCGGATTAGCCACATGCTAGCCGGACTATCTTATGGCTTCCAAGAGAAGGAATCCCCCGCTGGTTAAAAGGTGGCTTTATTAGCTGTAGCATGAGCGAAGCAATGTAAAGAAGAAGACTAGCGGGTCAGGGGCGACCAAGGTGACGCGGGCAATGTCGGATGACGTAGCCCGTGTCTGGTGACGCTTAAAGACAAAGATTACGTTGTGGGTTATGTCCAAAGCCCGGACGAGCCGTTAAAGAGAATAAAGAAGCATCTAGCTTTAGGCGAGGAGCATATTCTCTGAATATAGCTTTAGGCGAGGAGCATATTCTCTGAATATGCTGCCACGTGTGCCCTAATGTTGTAACCCGGGCTCCCCTATATAAGGAGCACCGGGGATTCCATAGAGGGGGATCAATCATTTTCTCTGTCTAAGGTAGAACTCTAGAGCTAGTTTGTAGGGAGTAAGAGACATAGTCTCCTTCTTACCAAGAGCTTGAAGAGCATTTGTAAACACCATTGATAGAGAGAATACAAGAACATCTGTGCGTGGAATCACCACGTTCTCCCTCCCTGGATTCCCCTAGCACTCATTGGCCCCATCTTTAGCCTATCCATGGCATCTGCCGTGCCACCACCCCGACAACAGGGTTTTTGATTTGAAATTAAAGGAGGGATAATTAGAAAACAACATAGGGTTTTGGTGAACATATTTAGAATATATAAATATGCATGATGATGACATGATGATGCAGAAAGGATAAGCAAAAGCGATTTTCTAGTAGTGATTTTACCGGGGTGCTACACCAGACCAAACGGCTGATGCATCGATCAACATTGTCAAGGTCAAAACAGGGAGGCATGACTAAAGAAAAATTTTCCATCATACACATGATTCTTCTAATAAGAGTCCGACATGTGGGACCAAGCAACCTGACTAAACGACATATGCATCGAGCAACCTTATCAAGTTCGAATAAGGGAAGCACGAGCAAATAAAAACTTCCATCATACACACGATTATTTTAATGAGAGACTGACATGAGGGACCCGATGACCTGAATAAACGATAGATGCATCAAGCAAGATTATTGAGTTCAAATTCGAGAGGCGCAACTAAGGAAAAAAATTCCATCATACACATGTTTCTTCGAATGAGAGGATGACATGTGGGACAAAGAAAACTAACTAAATGACAGATGCATTGAGCAACACTATCAAGTTTGGAATAGGGTAATGCGAGCGCAGATTTTTCCCCATCATACACAGGATTCTTATAATGAGAGGTTGACATGGCGATCCAGCGGCCTGACTAAGCGGCAGATGCATCGGGCAACGTTATCGAGTTCAAATTAGGGAGATGCGACCGAAAAGTATGGTCCGCTAAAGACATTGACATCTGGGAGAAACATGCCTCAAAAGATTTCAGTGACTCAACATCACGTGAGGAACTGAAAATCTTACTTCTTCCACGTGCTAGTCGAGTTTCTACCATAGTTTTAACGGTTTCGTCATAGTAGAGGGCCGTGAAAACGAAAAAAGGTTTTCCATTAGCCACGGTCAAGCGAACAAAATTGTCGCAGAAGACACACCTTCTATGACTCTCGAAAGACCAAACAATTGAGGATGGAGACATTTCTTGTAGTGAGCTAGGGCCGCATTTCCCAATCCTTCTCATGAGGAGGTGGAGATGACAGCTCTCCCAGGAGAGGAGACCGAGGATGACGCAGTAGAAGTGGCCAGCGAGCTGTCAACGCCTCCTCCGAGCTTCCTTGGAGTGGGGGATATGCTCGCTGTCGCTAACATGCTACTGCGTTTCCTCTAGAATCCATTAGGAGCAGCCCTTGCGTAGGGTCTTGGCTCGTTCGATTGGTGGATGATGGTTGCAAGTGCACATATCAATTGTATATAGTTTCTACATAAAAGTATTTTACCTAGAGAGAGATGTTTGGTTAAGGTCTTTATGCCTCTCGTCACTTTCCACCAAAGGATACTTATAAGCTACCTTTGATCTCAAGTAAAGGGTGGTTGAAAGGTTTTTGGTGGAGTGTGGAAAATTAATTAAAACAAGTGAAAGAAAGCAAGTAACAAGTTTGTGTGAAAACGTGGTTGAACTCAATAGGGATAAAATGTTCTCGGGGGTGTAGGTTAGACCACTAGCATGATATTATTATTCATAATTAAGATAACATACTTCTTGTGTCATGATATGTGTGGAGAGAGCTCCATAATAAGATGTTCACTACAAGGCTCGTAGGAAGCCACTTTGTTGAGCCAAGAATGAGGTCACCATTAAATAACCACCACGATGTCTAAGAGCAATCACCCATATAGACCACCTCAATTAAGGGTCTCCCCGTGGATATCATAATTATCTTAGGGAGTCTCTCTTTATCCTTCCTTGACCATGTAGGTTTCTAGCCGGCGCCAATTGTCAGAAGCTCTCCGGGCACACTTCCAAACATGTCAAAAGGATTTCTCCCTACCTTAGTCCCGAAGGCAAATGATATGTGGCCGACTACACATACCATCTAAAGAGAGAGATCAAACACAAATCATAAATCTATCATAGACCGCCCAGCCATATGGACACAAGAATAGATCATATTTATTGCAACTTCATAATAGTGCTAGGATTTCTCCATCTCCCCAAGAACGAGGGAAAACTACTCACACATAGAAGCAATCGACGAGATCATCATAATCAAATGGATGGATAAAATTACGGGGATAAATCTAGTGCAAACCACAATTGATTCTGGAAATACAACAAGATCTAATAGATGAGAGATGGGGGTAGTAATGGTGATGGAGATACAGCGGTTGATGATGAAGGGGATGATGTGATGTCCTCCAATGATCTGTGAGGTGGCAGGGATTTTCCCTTCTCCTCCTTCAGATCTCTTTCTAGTGTGGTTTTTTGTGGTTCTAGGTTGTTGTGAATGTCGGATCTCTCTTCCATCTTTGCCAGGAGAAAGTATTTGATGAGGAAGACGTGTTGCCGTGTGGTACGGATGGACGGTACGGACGTGCTTCACCCGTACCACTTGTCATTATCGAGGCAGATGCTTTCCCCATGTTTTGTATTCACCCAGGTGTGAAGGTAAATCAATAAAATGACTTTTATCACTTAAAAATATCGTATTATAACAACATATGACAGTTCCAATTGATATGTTCATAAGAGACTTATTATTTCGGGATCCTGTTGAAACAATGACAAAAAGGTACGCGCAAACGCAGTGAAATAGCAAAATCCATATTCTATTTATGCAAAAACAAAAGTTAAATATGTTTCAATTTTGGACTCACCAACTCTCCCAAGCTAGACTCTTTCTTGTCCCCGAGCAAGATGGTGGCTTATGGACAAGATCATCATGTTCATGAGGCACGCGTCGTTATGATAAATGAGGCGGAAATTGAAACAGGAATACAATATCATATGTAAAGTTATTTCAGGGGTATTATCATACCCTTGCACATCACATGACTTAGAGGCTTCCACACATTTTCGATTATCAATGAAGTTATAAGAAACTTTTAGTGATTAAACATATTATATAATCATAGAGTTAAACTAATTGAGCACTTGATTTCAGTAATTAAGATTCATGATCATTCTTTTTCTTGTATCTTTCTTTTGCCTTGGGATTCTTTCGATAGCTGCTCTTTTTCTCTCTTATCGCTTTTTCTAGTACATCCACTTGATCATGCTCACTACTTTTATGGCTTTTTAAAACTCGTGACTATAATATGCTACCAAAATTCTTCTTCTCATAGTTTAATCAATACTTTTATTGGTGTGGAAGTCCCTAAAATCATGACAGCTATACAAGTATCATAACTCTCAACCTAATTCAATCATCTAATATAATAATCATGAATCAAAATATAACTTCAGATATCATAAAATCTCGAAACTCACCGGATATAAATCTTCTCTTGAACAGAAAGGAGCTCGAAATTGATGCAACTAATGCAAATTCTGGAACTAAACTTAACAAGCGTGTAGAAAACTAAACATGCTAAAACTGTAAGATAGATTACAAGGTCCTCATAGATCCCCCCAAACTTGGAATCAAGTCGGTGGGATCGAATAATCCCTTGCGATTATTCGATACCGTGGTACGTCCTTAGTTTGTGGAAGAAGTAGTCCTGAAATTGTGAAGGCTTGCACGAAGCATCTTGTTTGTTGCTTCTAGGATCAAGATGCGAATTTGGCTCTACTTGCTAATTAACTCCAATTGCACCACAAGTACCTTATACATCCCAATCGTCTGCTTCTGTGCATTGATGGACCAGAGGCTGATGTCAAGGTTGGCTTCTAGCCCTTTTATTATCTTGAGATCCTTGAGACTTTACCTCGACTTTGTTGATGCGACAATCAAGTTTTTCTAGGGAAGCTTGGCTGTCTTCCCCTTGTTTCTTCACCCTCTCCAAGTAAGAAGCTCCGTCTTCCTCAAGATCAAGTTGAACCTCTTCGAAATCATCTTCTTTACCTAGACTAAGGCTAAACACCTTACGCCCAACCTTGACCATATCCATCAGGTTGAATCCATCCTCGGCTCCTAACTGATCACATATTGCTTCCTTCTTGTTTTTATGCATAGCGGGTACCACCTTTGCATCTTCTGTGATCCTTGAGGACGATCCCTGGCAATCCTCCTTGGCTTGAACGATGTCCTTGGGTAAGACATAGCTGCAAAGTTCTTGATAAGGAGGAGCGACGTGGGGAAGATTTGTTTATCAGGAGAAGAAAAGAAACCTCTTGGAAGGCTTATTAAGGGTTAGGAACAGAGAAGAATTCATACTAGAAGGGAAAGAGTCGGCCAGGAAAAGAATCCCAACAAATAAGGAAAGAAATAAGCGAAAAAGGAAGAAATCACGATCGTAACGACCACTTGGTACAGGCGAACGCCCGTACGGCGCGCCCGTACCGAGTCTTCTCCAAAATCTCGCCAGATTTAAGTTGGTAAATAATCAACTGACTAAGTGGTACGGGCGGGTCCTGCCTGTACTGCCCGTTCATACTGATTGTTACTGACTTTGTTTCCTTTTTTGAACACAAATCAAACAAATAAGAAACAGACAGGGAAACACAGAGTCGGTAACGACCAGACGTACGGGCGGACGTGCCCGTACTATGTGGTCGTACCGATATGTGGAAATCTCACCAAGACTTACTGCCGCCTTAACAACCAGTGGTACAGGCGGGTCCGGTCCTAATGCCCGCCCGTATTGACTTTGCAAGACCGGCAGTGAACTCGGAAAAACAAAAGGAAAACGAATATGCAACAAGAAATAGCAGATAACTATCCAGAACAAAGATGTTTTCAAGATTTGAAATATCTTGTTCATTTAGGGGGGATGAGTTTATTTGGGTATTGACGAGGGTTTAACTCATCAATGTCCATTGTTATGGACTTGGGTTTTGGAGAAGGAGGGAGCGCTAGAGACATCTATCGGCTAGCAAACAAGCACACAGGGGACTCGAGGATTTACCTAGTTTCAGGCCTCCTAGAGGTCCCTACTCCTGCTTGTCTGCTTGTGGAATTATCAAGGGAATCAAAGATTACAATGGCGCGCAGATGCAATCTGGCGAGGGTTGTGGAAACTAGGGTTGCGTGTGTCCTCCTCGTCGCCCCCTCCTAGACTTTATATAGATAGGCTAGGTCTCGGGTAGCAGGTTGAGTCGGTTACAAGTTAGGGTTTTCCCCTTTGAACTTTCTATCTTTAGCTTCTTCTTGTTCTTCAAGCAATCGAGAGTCCGTAGGTTACTCGAGTTCTTCATTTGGGCCTTGGCGACACCGTGGGCCTTTATGTATTCAGGTCGTATATACCAAGCTCGAGTACATGTAGGGTATACCCATGTCAGTAGCCCCCGAGTGTCTAGTGGAATCGTAGATTCGATTGGGGACTTGATGAAGCCTTTTGAGTACATGACTGAGTACATTTTTTGACTGCTCTGTTTATGTCATAGGGATTGTTGATGTGCGTGCCTAATTTTAACCGATGTATCGGTATCAGTTAACTACCTTAGGGTAAAACAATGCCACCTACTCGAATTCGAGTCCCTGGACTCGAATCCGGAAAAGTGCTGGTGTAATTCGACTCAAGCCGTGGAGGTCTTATAGGAGTCGAATTCCAGTATATGGGTGTGAGCACTTGACGCGTCCGTCAAGGCATGTTCATTGTACCTGCAGGCACGGATATATTTCTGGTAGTGCACAGCTTAATGTGTTGCCAGGCCTTATTCAGGTCTTACCTTCACGTAGTAAGCGTGACATCCGAATTTTATCATCGCGGAGACGATTTGGGTGGCCCAGCAGACGCGGTCTCTTTGTAGGGAAAAATTATAAGGCGGTGTCGCCATAAACTTCGAGTGTGGATGTTATCAACACACAGTACTTTGTGCAAATAATCATAGGGTGCGCGACCAACGCTCCCTATGGGAGTAGCCCCCGAGTGCCTGGTTGAGTCGAAGACTCAAGCAGGGACTAAAGAACTTTTGTGACTGTTGTCGTCTTTTATTTGCTTGTTTCAGTCGAATTTGCTTCCGGCGCTCCCTATGGGAGCAACCCATGTCCATAGTCGAACCGTGCTTCGAATGATTGGGTTTTGCTTTGACTGTTCATGATCCTGTAAAAGAAGAAGAAAAAATCGTAGGGTGCGTGACCAGCGCTCCCTATGGGAGTAGCCCCCGAGTGCTTGGTGGAGTCGAAGACTCGGGCAAGGACTAAAGTAATCGAAGTCTTCTTCTACATAGTGCTTGATGACGTCAGTGCTGATGATTTCATGACCTCCGTTGCCCGCGTGAGCGAGTTTGACGGGACGTGACGAGCGGTGGGTCCCACTCCCTGACTCTGATTTGACTAGGCGTGCGTGATCTTTAATTTAACTGCGCCTCCTCGATTTCCACACATAATGGGAGTAGTGGGGGGACGGTTCGCATTTCAGCTCCTCCACGTGTCTAGCATGATGATCGCCATGCGTCCAGTAGGGTTTTTCTGAGCCGTTGGATTGTATCTTCCAGGGGTTAAGTAGTGACCCTGCGACGGTAATTTTCTCATTTGCTTTCATTCATCCTTTGCCTTCATCGCCATTGCCGCTGCTCCTCTGCTTTCTCTACGCTCTTTTTTCTCCGCAGCGCTAGACCAGCTCCGCATGTTTCCCAGCTACTTCCTCCGGTCGCATCACCGCCGCGCAATGGGGAAGAAGAAAGGAGGTGTTGTGGCCGATTCCGCGGCTACCACTGCTGCGGTGAAGAAGAAGGGAAGCTCCGCCGCTGCGGGCACCAGCACCGCCATCGGCGGGAAGAAGAAGGGCACGGGCACCCGCGTCACGAATGGCGCGTGGCGTCCATCCGTCATCAAGTCCCCTGATCTTCATCTTCTTCGCCAAGACGGAGTGTTGTCCGCCGCAGTCGCTGACGCGTGCATCCCCGGCGGTGAGGTAACTCCCTCTCCTCCTGCCGGTTTTCGAGTGATGTTCCTAGCGTTCATCATTCGCGGCCTCTCGTTGCCCCTGCATCCTTTCTTCAGGGGCCTTCTTTGCTTTTACGGGCTCCAACTCCATCAGTTGTCCCCCAATTCCATCCTCCACGTAGCTTGCTACATCACCCTCTGCGAGTGCTGGCTCGGGATCGAGCCGCATTTCGGTCTCTTCAAGCGTCTCTTCAAATTGAAACGCCAATCGGCATCTGGTTCCGTAGTCTATGATGTAGGCGGCTGCGGAATCCATATCGATCCATCCGCCACATACTTCGACATCAAGCTAATGATGTCCGTCCAAGGGTGGAGGGACAAGTGGTTCTACGTTCGCGACCAGAAGGCCGACGGAGACCACTTCGGACTCCCGCCCTTCGACCCCTCGACGCCCATGCAAAAGGAGGCGCTCCTGGAAGAATGTTGTTATGCCCGGCGAGTCCGCGGAGACAGATGTGCTGTACGAGCGCGTCTACGACCTTGAGAGTCGCATAGGAAAAGAGGAAGGAGGCTGCACCCTCATTCGCACGTGGCCGCACCGTCGCTTCCAGCCCTTGCATGCCAGAGTCCACCCCATGTATCAGTGGGCTGGTGCTGACAATATCACTCGCGTGCCTGCCAATGCCATGTCCGCGAGTGAGGTAGATAAAAGGGTTCTACTGGTTACTAGGTACACCGTCAAGGACGTGCTCCCTAGTGAATCAGTTGTTCCTCCGTTCGATGCTGCTAACCCTCCTCCTGAGGTATGGTTGTGCTACGCAGTAGCTTAGTTTGTTGATTGCTTCTTTGCTGTTTCTAATCTTTGTGCTAAATTGTTGTCTGTATGCAGGATTGGGCGGTGTCACCCTGTATGCCCCCTCTTCCTGAGGGGGTTATCCCTCGTGAAGCCTTGGAAGAGGACGAGTCGGAGTCGACCGTCCTATCCGATGTGGAGGAGGAAGCCCCCGAGTCGGGTAGTCCGAATACTCACAAGCATTCGCGCAGCAAGGATTCTGATGCGTCGTCTCCTTTGACTCCGGAAGGTGCAGGCGTTGGTGCGGAGTCACCGATCCCTGCCATTCCTGTGAGCGCCGTGCCGCCAACTTCTCGCTAGAAGATGCGACTGCCAAAGGAGTCCTTGTCAGAGTCGGGGGAGCCAACCTTTGACTTTGATAAGTTTGATTGGTAAGTATTCAATTTGTCCTTTTTGATTCTTCACTAGATTTGCCTTGTCCTTGATGTTGGTTTTGTCTTGTAGTCAAGAGGCGTCGTCATCTTCTGGCGATATCCAATTTTTGAAAGAATCAGGAGTCGCAACCTCAAGCGCCAAGAAAGAGGTCGAGCGTGCTCCTTCCCCTCCATTTGCGGCCCACTCTGGGCACAACTCCTCCAGCTCTCCGCATGATGGGGAGCATCGGATGGTTGCCCGGATGACTGCGCACCAATCGACTTTGGAGTCATTGGAGGATCATGTAAGTGTAGGGCTTCTTCTTTTGATGTTGCAGTCGATGTTATCTATGGCTTCCGCTGATCCTTTTTTGTTTTTCCTTTTGCGATAGCTTCTTGTGAAGGAGGCCACTCACTTGGCGGAGCAGGTTCTTGCGATGGGTCGCCAGCATGCAATGCTGGAGACGCGCCATCGCGTGGTGGAAAGTAAGTGCTCTGCACTTCTCTTTCTTCTGCATCATTTTTATGTAGTCGACTGATAGTCAATCCCCTTTTGTTTTGTAGCTGAACATAATGCTCTTCTACGCGACGTTGTCACCATGGAGAAGACACTCGCCGCGGCTGTGAAAGGTCGCGATAAGGCAATCGCGGCGCGTGACGAGGCACAGAGGCATGAAGAGGATCTGCGTGCCTCCATCGCAGCCAAGGAGAAGTTGTTCGAAGAACAGCTTTTCTCGATTGCCAAGGCCCTCTCAGGTACCTTGCTTGGATATCGTTATCGTTCTCTATTCGATTTGCCATTGGTGCTGATTTTTGTGTCCATGTATGGGTTGATGTTCAGATGCTGGCGAATTGAGCTTTGACCCTCAGGCCCTCCGCCGCGACGATGTCTTGGCGGGTGCGCTTTCAGCAGTCGAGGACCGCAGCGCCGCTGTTCAAGATATGCTCTCCAAGGCCAAGGGTGTGCTCAGTCGCCTCCAGGAGGAGTTGATGTCCAAGGCTGAGCTAATCGAGAACATGAACGAGCTGGTGGAGTCCTTCGCCGAGGGTGTTCCTGCAAGCTTCAAGAATTCGCACCATGTGGCTGGCGCGTCGATGTCACTCGCCATGGTGAAGGCCCACGGAATCGAAGTTGATCCTACAGCGGTTTCGAGGGCGATGCCCGTTAGCGCGAACGGCCAGCAGGTAATCTTTGCTCCCTTCGTGACTGCCTGTGGCAAATATGGGCCGCAGCTGAGTAACACAGTTACGAAGTACTCTGAGGAGCTGCAGCGAGCCAAGAAGGCGGCAAAGGCTGCGGCATCAGGGGATGGCGGAAAGTCAGTGGCATCTGATACCGCCACGGACTCGATGAGGCCCCCGAAACCGTCTAAGTCAAAGAAGCCAATCGCTCCTCAGTAGCTTTGTAATAGTTGATTAGTTTATGTCTTTTGTCAAGAACATGCCTTTGGCGAGTGTATCTGCTGATACTATTGCCAATCTTGAATGCACTCGAATCTTTTGTTTGTTTGTTGATTTGATCTTCTTATTGCTTCTTGCTTGGCTTGTGGTAGGGTACATCAAGTGATCCTTTGAGGGAACCTCCGGATTCGCCGCCCCTTGATGATACTTTGGCACCACCGCGCTCCAGGGTGGATGAGCTATCGCTGCTTTCGCGACTGCGTGACCATGTGAAGCAGTTGGAGCGTGAATTGCCCATTCTCCACGGTAACGCGGATGTATGGAAGTCAAAGGCAGGGAAGGCCGCCGCCCAAGAACAGTAACTGCTTGGGGAGATGACGCAGCTGGGCGATCAATTTAAGTGTTAGTTTGCTTGCTCTTATCTTTTCCTTGTAGTCATTCGTAATGGTGTGTTATCCTCATGCTTCCGTTGTTGCTTTGTATAGTTGTCAGCATGCGCCATCCGCAGGATGAGAATGATAGGATTGCTATTCGCATGCATGAACTGACCCAAGAGCTACTTTAGGAGAGTGGATACTTCTGGGTGGATCATGATCGTGCGATTGTGCTGGCAACCCTGCAGGATCATGCATCGCGAGTGCTGCACTTTCTGAAGAAGTCACAGTCATGCTTGAAGAACATCTATCGGACGATGTTTCCGCTGGATGTTGCTCCATCGAGCCTGCTGGCCCTTCTTTCCAAGTTCCAAGACCTAGCTACGGTTCGCGAGTGTGTAAGGAAATAGTTGGTGGCTGGTGCCAAGGCCGCTCTATCGCTGGTGCGACTGCATAGGCCTGACGTAGATGTTGCGGCAATTGCGGCTGGGCCACCTGCGCCACCTACGGGTTCTGCTTGGAATATGGTGCCGTACTATCAGGCAGTGGATCGCCCAGAAAAGGAGATCGTCGATTTCTTCGAGGAGCAGACCAATGTTCTTTTGTTGCAGTAGTAGCTTAGTTTGTATCCTGCACATAAGTGTACCAATGTTGTAAAGTTCGTATATACATTGTGTATAATTGACTGTCGATTATGTATAAAGAGCTTGTTAGTGTGTGAGTGCGTTGCACTATGCGACTCCTTTTCGTTAGCCTGGCCATGCGCTTATCTCGGTCCCTTGTCAACCTGTCAGGTGCGTTGCAACTGGGTTGATGTGTGTCAAGGGTTTCGATTGATGTGCCAGCTACTCAGGATATCGCGTTTTAGTTCGTAGAACAGATGTGTATAGGGTGGCGCAGCCCCCAAGTGGATAAGTTGTGAAAAAATAAAGGGGAACACAGAGTTTTGGGGCACTTAGCTTTATTTATTCGTGAGACAGTACGAAGTACAATGTGTGGCTAAGTAGCCTTGGCTGGGTGCCTTATTCGTGATGTAAAAGTAAAAACGACTAAGGGTAGAAGCGTCGCAGCTGCGCGACGTTCCAGGGGTTGGAGTATGCGACTCCTGTCTCTAAATCTTGAAGGAGATAGGCGCCACCTGGGATTACTTCTGTAATCACGTATGGTCCCTCCCAGGGGGACTCGAGGTTGAGATGTCCTTGCTGCTTTAGTCGCAGGACCAGGTCGCCTTCGACGAAGGATCTGGGGCGTAGCCTCCTACTGTGGTAGTTGCGCAGGTTCTGCTGGTAGATCGTTGATCATTCCGCGGCGATTTCCCTTGCCTCGTCAAGGAGGTCGATGGAGTCTTCGAGTGCAAGAGATGACTCCTGCTCGCTGTAAGCGACCACGCATGGCGCCTTGTACCGTACCTCGGCGGGTAGCACCGCTTCAGCCCCGTGGACCATAAAGAACGGGGTGTAGCCCGTAGCACTGTTTGGAGTTGTGCGTAGGCTCCAAAGTACTGATTGCAATTCGTCTGGCCAGCAGCCCGCGGCTTGTTCGAGTGACCGGAGGAGTCGCTTCTTGATGCCGCCGCAGACGAGCCCGTTCACCTTTTCGACCTGACCGTTGGTCTTCGGATGTGCTACCGAGGCGTAGCTGATGTTGATTCCCAGATTCTCACAGAATTCTTGGAACTCCTTGGACGTGAAGTTTGTTCCATTGTTTGTGATGATGCTGTGTGGCACTCCGAAGCGGAAGACGATGGACTCGAAAAACTTGACGGCATTGTGCCTTGATTGATTGGTCACTGGCATGGCCTCTATCCACTTGGTGAACTTGTTGACTGCCACTAGGAGGTAGACATAGCCTCCTCGTGAGGACTTGGGGAGCTTGCCGACCATGTCGAGTCCCCATTGCGCGAAGGGTCAGGCCAATGGGATTGGCCGAAGCTCTGTTCCAGGTGCGTGCAGCTTGTCCGTGAATCGTTGACACGCGTTGCATTTCTGGACAATGTCCTTGGCGTCGCGCATGGCCGTGGGCCAGTGGAACCCAGCCCGTAGAGCTTTTCCCACGAGGGCACGAATGCCAGCATGGTGTCCGCAGGTTCCCTCATGGATGTCGAGGAGAACAGCTCTTCCATCAGCCATGGAGATGCATCGCTGGAGTACTCCTGTGATGCTGCGCTTGTATAGTTCGCCGTTCATGATAGCGAATGCCTTGGATCACCGTGCGATGTGCCGTGCATCAGTCGGATCGTCCGATAGCCTTTTGCTGAGGAGGTACGTGATGTACGGATGAGTCCATGATGATTCGATCATCATGACGCTCATTGGTCCTTCGATTCCTGTATCCAGCTCCAGGTCGTCGAGTGCCATTGGCTCATTGGGTGGCGTAACCCCTGAGTCCGTTGCTGCGCTTGTTTTCTTCTCTACTGCCTTTGGCCTGATGGAGCATTCACAGATGCGCTCGAGAAATACCCCAGGTGGTATGGGGGAGCAGGTGGAGCCTATGTTGGCGAGTGCGTCCGCCTCTTCATTGCTTTCGCAACCTACGTGCCGCAGCTCGCAGCCGTCGAAGTCCCCTTCGAGTGTGTCGTAGAGGTCGCGGTAGGCGATCATGTTGTCGTTCAGTGCGTCGCACTCATGCATTGTTTGGCTGACGACCAACTTGGAGTCGCCGTATATAATGAGCCTTTTGGCGCCGCAGGCTTTTGCCATCCTCATCCCATGTAGCAGGGACTCATATTCAGCTTCGTTGTTGGAGGAGGTGAACTGCATTCGCAGGATGTACTTCAGCTTGTCCCCTTGAGGTGATGTTAGTATGACACCTACGCCTGCTCCGTCCTTCCTCTTGGATCCATCGAAGTGCATTGTCCAGAGGTAGGACATATCTGGTTTGTAAGGGAGCTAGTTCTCCATCCAGTGCATGAGGAAGTCAGGAAGAACTTGCGACTTGATTGCGTCGCGCTTTTCGTATGTAATGTCTCGTGGAGACAATTCTATTCCCCAAAGCACGACTCATCCCGTGGCGTCGGGGTTATTGAGGATATGCCTCAACGGGGCATCGTTGACCACCACGATTGGGTGTTCCTAGAAGTAATGGCACAGTCGTCGGGCGGTCATGAAGACGCCGTACCCCAGCTTCTGGTAGTGCGGGTACCGCTGTTTTGTTGGCGTGAGGACCTCGCTGAGGTAGTATACTGGGTGATGTACCACGTGGACCTTGTTTTCCTCGGCTCGCTCGACGACGAGCACTGTGCTGACCACCTAGTTGGTGGAGGAGATATATAGCAATAGTGGTTCCCTTTCTCGCAGGGTCACTAGTACTGGCGAGGTGGATAGCAGGCGCTTGAGGTCTTCGAATGCTTCCTGCGCTTCTTTGGTCCACTCGAAATTTTCAGCTTTGCGGAGGAGCTGGTAGAAGGGCAGTACCTTTTCACCCATCCGACTGATGAACCGACTGAGGGCCGCGATTCGCCCAGCTAGCTTCTGAACGCCCCTTATGTTTTTCGGCTTTTCCATGGCCAGTATGGCTTTTATTTTCTTCGGGTTTGCCTTGATTCCCCTCGCGGAGATGAGGTATCCGAGTAGTTGCCCAGATGGGACGCCAAAGGCGCATTTGTCCGAATTGAGCTTGATCTGGTAGCGGTCGAGGTTGGCGAAGGTTTCGCGTAAATCGTCGATTAGGGAGGCTTCCTTCTTGGTCTTGATTACTATGTCGTCGACATAGACTTGAATGTTGCGTCCAAGTTGGTCCTTGCGGCAAGCCTGCATGCACCGCTGGTAGGTGGCTCCTGTGTTTTTTAGCCCGAAGGGCATTGTGTTGTAGCAGAACACACCGAAGGGCATTGTAAACGCTGTTTTTTTTCTTGATCTTCCTCCTTCATTCGAATCTGATTATAACCTGAGTAGGCGTCGAGGAAGTAGAGGCGCTCGCATCCCGCGGTGGAGTCGATGATCTGGTCGATTCGCGGTAACGGGAAGTGATCCTTTGGACATTGCTTATTCAGAGAGCTGAACTCCACACACATCCGTAGGATATCCGTGTCCTTTTTTGCTACTAGCATCGTGTTGGCGAGCCAAGTGCTTTCCTTGATCTCGCGTATGAATTTGGCGTCGAGTAGTCTGTTGATCTCCATTCCAACTGCCTTTGCTCATGGCTCAAATAATCGCCGGATTTTTTGTTTGACTGGTCTTGCGTCTGGGTTGACATTGAGTGCATGCGCGGCGAATTCCCTGGGAACTCCTGGCATGTCCGCTGGACACCAGGCGAAGATTTCCCAGTGCTCACGGAGTAATTCGGCGAGCGCGAGTTCCTATGCGGGACTCAAGTTGTTGGCGACGAGGGTCATCTTGGCGGGATCCGATGGGTGGACCTACAATTTCTTTGTGTACACCGATGAGTCGAAAGATAGATCGGGCGAACTTGGCCGGCTCAGGGGAGGCAGACTGTTGTCTGTCGACTCCTTTAGTCTCGCGAGTTCTTCCTGCATGCCGAAGGATTGGGAAATTCTGTTGAATTCCCTGTCACAACTGTCTAACCTCTCGAAGCTCCCGTTGACTGTGATGACGCCGTTGGGACCCGGCATTTTCATCTGTAGGTAGGCATAGTGTGGTACTGCCATGAACCTAGCAAACGCGACACGTCCGAGGAAGCAGTCATACTGTGAGGGCCAGTCGACGACCTCAAAGTCGATGCGCTCGTGCCGAAAGTTTTTCGGCGTGCCGAAGATAACGTCGAGGTTGATTTTGCCCAGGGGATATACGCCTTTTCTTGGGACGATGCCATGGAATGTTGTGTCCGAGGCTTCTAGGCAAGTCAGAGGGATTCTCATTGCTCGCAAGGTACTCGCGAATATAAGGTTGATGCCGCTTCCGCCGTCCATGAAGACGCAGCTCATGTCGAAGCCTCCGATTTGCGCCTCGAGTACGAGGGGGCAATGTCCTGGGCGAGGTACTTGAGGCGGATGATCGCGTTTGTCGAAGGTGATGCAGGACTCGCTTCCGCTGAGGTACTCAGTGGTAGCTGGTGGCGAGTTTGTGGCCAAGTTGACTTGGCGAGTGATGGCCTTCTGCACCCTGTTGGAGGGGCGTCCCTTTTGGATCATCATGGTACCCATGGCCCTTGGGTAGGGTTCGCCTCCCTGGTGCTGGTCTAGTGCAGCTGTGTTTGGGGGCATTCCAGGTGGTGGTGGCGGAGCGCCATGTGCCACCGCGCCTGGAGCGGCTCCGTAGCCTCTTTCGACTGTGTTGCGGTTCAACCGAGCTAATCCTTCATGTAGTTTGAGGAACTCGCGGTAGTCCTTGAGGAGGTGGCTGGACTTCTTTACATCATGCTTGTCGATGTAGAACTACACCGTACATGGCCCAGACAGTTTTTCTTCAATGGATGTCGCGGGTGCCTCATCACGATTGCGGCGTTGCCACACTTGCGTGGTCTTCCCAGAGTCGTGGTATCCACCGCTGCGGTATCCGCTGTTGCGGTTGTCATCGCGTCTGTCGGCGTAGCCGTCTGCGACCATGTTGAAGTTGTCGCGGTCATCGTAGATGCGCATTTGGCGTTTGCCTCAGCGGTCGCGTCTGCGCTCGAGTTCTGCCTCCTCGTCGGAGTGAACGCGATTCTTCACCGAATCTTCTCCATCGGCCCACCGATTCGCGATTTCCATCAGGTGGTCGATGGTCTTGGGCTTTGAGCGGCCCAACTCCTCCCTGGGCTCTATGCGGCGGACGCCGCCGTTGAATGCATCAATCGCGTGATCCTCCGAGATATTCTCTATGGAGGTCTTGATGATGGACCACCTTTGGATGTAGGAGCGTAGTGATTCGCCCGATCTTTGCTGGAAGCATATTAGCTCTTCGATTGATGCTGGCCGCTTTTAGGTGCCCTTGAAGTTGCGCACAAAGCTGTAAACCAGCTAATCCCAACTGCGAATGGATCCGCGTGGGAGGTTGTTGAGCCACGCTCGGGCGTGCCTTGCAGCTGCAGCTGTAGGTATTGCATGGTCGTGCTTCGACTGCCGCCATGGAGCCTGACGGAGGAGATGTGGTCCTCCAGCCAGATCTTCGGGTCTTGTAGGCCGTCAAACTTCGGGTTCTCCGACGGGAGTTTGAACCCCTTGGGCATTCGCTTTTGCCTGATGGACCTCCTGAAGCATCTGGCGCCGCAGAGCTCCACATCTTCTTCCGAGTCAGTCGACCGGGCACGTCGCGCCCTTGATTTGTCGATCTTGCGCTGCGTGAGGTCATTGCATGCATCATAGTCGTGATCATGTCGCCGTGAGCGGCGACGTCGAGACAGGTCATGACTGTCGTCACTGGATGAGGGCGAGGAGTAACGCTTTGCTAGCGCTTTGCCTTTTTTCGGCTCCGGTGTTGGCTCCTTGTCGAGGGCGGCTTCGACTAGTCCCAAGCCCGCGATCGTAGATCGGTGCATAGCGGCTCGGGGATCTCGAGCTGGCGGTTGATTGTTGAGGAGGTACATGGTGGCTGCGGTCACCGCGGCCTACGGCTTCTTGGGCAGCACGTTGCCCCATGTATCGACTGTCATAAAGCTGAAGTCGAGGACTTTTGTAGCTTCTATGTGTTCTTGCAGCTTCTATGCGTTCTTGCGAGGTACTCGTTGCCCTTTGAGGAGGATCCTCCGTGGGAGGAGCCCATCACGTCGAAGGCTCGACTCGTCTGCCGCCTTTTTGCGCGCCTCGAGTTGCGCGATTGTTTGCACTTGGCACTTGAATTCCTCCTTCAGGAGCCAATGGTATCCCATTAGCGGTTCTTGTGGAGATCCGAAGGGTAGAGGGGTGCCTCGTAAGGCCTCGCGGCAGCGAGCCCACTCCTGCTCATTGAGCCTGATCGCGACATGTTCACCGGTTTGCTCGTTTGTTATGGTCGGAGGCTCGACTGCTCCTCCATTGTTGACGGGGATGCGATTGCCGCCGTTGTCGCTGTTGCCACCATTGCCGCCGTTGCCACCGAGACGCGGGTCAGTTTTGTTGCCGCGATTGCCTGGGTTGTCACGGTTGGCAGAGGTGTCGCCTGTGTTGACGACGACGCACATGAAGTGATTGGGGAAGCTGCTGCTCCCGCAGCTCTCAGATCCGGAGCCGTAGGCTCCATCTTCAGTTGCCAGATCGCTCAGATCGGAGTCGTGACTGCTGTCGCTGACTGTGTTATCGACTATTGTCGAGGCGTTGAGCTCACTGAGGGTGCCGATCGATGGAGGGAACGACGGTGCTGGGGCAATCCACGCCATCGTCGGCTGGTCAGGCATGCGGAGCATGCCCATCTGACCAACTTGGAAGCAGAAGCTCCCGATTGCCAGGCTGATTCCGTCGCCCACGGACTCGAAAGCCGGGCGAGTGGCCGGCGTATGGACGGTAAAGTCGAACGCGCCGAAGAGCTGGCGAATCTCCGCTATTGTGAACTTGTAGATCGCGGTTGATGGGCCGAAGAAGCCACAACATCATCACTCCCAATTCCCACAGATGGCGCCAATTAACGAGGGTTTAACTCATCAATGCCCATTGTTACGGACTTGGGTTTTGGAGAAGGAGGGAGCGCTGGAGACATCTATCGGCTAGCAAACAAGCACACAGGGGACTCGAGGATTTACCCAGGTTCAGGCCTCGTAGAGGTCCCTACTCCTGCTTGTCTGCTCGTGGAATTATCAAGGGAATCGAAGATTACAATGGCGCGCAGATGCAATCTGGCGAGGGTTGTGGAAACTAGGGTTGCGTGTGTCCTCCTCGCCGCCCCCTCCTAGCCTTTATATAGATAGGCTAGGTCTCTGGTAGCAGGTTGAGTCGGTTACAAGTTAGGGTTTTCCCCTTTGAACTTTCTATCTTTAGCTTCTTCTTGTTCTTGAAGCAATCAAGAGTCCGTAGGTTACTCGAGTTCTTCATTTGGGCCTTGGCGACACCGTGGGCCTTTCTGTATTTAGGCCGTATATACCAAGCTCGAGTACCTGTAGGGTATACCATGTCAGGTAACCTTGGCAATGTCCATGGTTATGTGAAAAAGAGAACGCTGGGGATTTCGTTGGATGTCAGGAAAACAAGTGAGTCGAAGTCGCCTGATTATTGATGAGATAAACTATTACAGATCTCTTGGGAGTTTTTTGGTATCTCCTCGTAGGCTTCTCCCGTCCTATATATAATAGGCCAGGTCTCAAAGCCGTATACGGATAGGTTACATATGTTTGATTACAACACCAACACAATGTCGGTTTATATTTCCTTTCCTAATATAACTAAGACTTCTATCGGATGCTTCTTGGGCCATCATCTTGAATCTTCATGGGTTGTGAGCCTTTATACAACCAGGGTAGCAAATCATAAGTACCCGAGTAATCATATCCATGTCAGTAGCCCCCGAGACTTTACCTGAATCGTAGATTCTAGTTGAGTCTCAAATATATTTTCAGTTTTTCATGTTCTAAGGTTTCATGAATTATTTCTTAATTTTCTATCTTGAATAGGGATTTGGTACAACAGGCCTGATGCATCCGACGGATCGGGAATCAGTTAATTGCTCATGGGAAAATCATTGTAGACCTACATCAAATTTAGGTCCCTAGGACTGAACTTGGAATTATACCAAGCATAATTCAGTTCAAGCCGAGGTCTTACCGAATACTGAATTCTAGCTCTATTTTATCGGGTACCCAATGCGTCCGTCGGGATTTTTCATCGTATCATTGATACGGATATTTTACTGGTAACGTATTATTGTGCGATTACTAGGACACATAGGACGAATTCCGGGGTCTTACCTTCATGTCTTGGACACGGCATTCGGAGTTTTGTCGCGTCTGGTACGATCCGAGATTTTCGTATGATTTTTATCGACTGCCTTGTTTGGCTGCTGGAATTTCTGAACCTTATCAGATTTTTTTAATGATTTTACAAAATCTCCCGATGGGAGTAACATTTTGAGGATACATCAAAGTAAAACTCATAGGTTTGGATCGGAACTGTTTTGACTTCATGTGTGCAATATATTTTTTATCTGGTGTGCACTAGCACTCCCGATGGGAGTAGCGCCCGAGGCTATGTTCGGATGCTTGTATATGGACATAGGCTCGTTTGTTAGCTTCATCCAGATAATGCTCACAGAAAAATAGAGAACCCCTATTTTATGGGTAAAAACTATAAATAAAGGCTCAGAGTATGAAGAACTTATCTTTTATTTATATTCTGAAGCCGAAGTTACATTGTTTGGCGGATTTTTCCTGGTCGTTGGCCTTAATATTCTAGCTAAGAAGCCAGGCCATATGCCTTATTGTAGTTTACATTGCGAGAAAACATAAATTCTAAGCGTAAAAGCGCCGCAATTGTGCGACATTCTACAGATTGGAGTATTTGACTCATGTCTTCTTGTGTTGTAGCTGATATGCTCCTCCGGGGATAACTTCTATAACAATGTGAGGCCCTTCCCAAGGTGACTCCAGTTTACGATGACCATCTTGCTTGAGGCGAAGAACTAGGTCCCCTACAACAAAGGACCTAGGACACAGTCGTCGACTGTGGTAGACGTGCAAGTTTTGCTGATATATAGTAGCTCTTTGTAGGGCAGTATCACGGGCTTCATCGAGTGCACCAACATTGTCTTCAAGTGCTACCTGTGATGCTTCTTCATCATATTCAACGACTCGTGGAGACTCATGAGATACTTTGACTGGAAGGACATGTTTAGAGCCGTGGACCAAAAAGAAGGGTATTTCTTGTGTTGAATTATTTAGAGTTATACGCAAACTCCACAAAATAGATGGTAACTCATCAACCCATGCTCCTTTTTCCATGTCAAGTGGTGCTAGTAATATTTTCTTGATGCCAACAGTGATGAGGCCATTGGATTTTTCCACTTGTCCATTCGTTTGCGGGTGAGCTACTAAGGCGTAGCTTACCTTTATACCCATCTCCTTGCAATACTCCTTAAACTCGTTGGAGGTAAAATTAGTTCCATTATCAGTGATGATGCTGTTTGGTACACCAAATCAGAACACTATATATTTGATAAAATTCATAGCCGAAGTTCCATCCTGGCTGGTGATAGGCATTGCTTCAATCCACTTAGTGAATTTGTCGACTTCTACTAGCAGAAAGACGTGTCCTCGTAGAGATGATTTGTGAAGTTTTCCCATCATATCAAGTCCCCACTGAGCGAAGGGCCAAGCAAGAGGTATGGGATTTAGCTTGGCAGTAGGTACGCTAGGTTTTGTTGCAAATCGCTGACATGCCTCACATGTTCGGACTATATCTTTTGCATCTTGTACTGTTGTGAACCAGTAGAATCCTGCCTTGAAAGCTTTAGCGGCAATTGCCCGGCTACTAGCGTGATGGCCACACACTCCTTCATGTATATCCTTAAATATAATTTTCCCTTTGTTGGGTGTGACGCATTGCTAAAGCACACCCGAAATACTTCGTTTATATAGTTCTCCTTTGATGATTCTAAAGGCTTTTGATCTTCGAGTGATTCATCGAACTTCTATCATGTCTTCGGAGAGTTCTACCCAAGTCACATATGCTATGTATGGCTACATCCATGAGGCTCTATTATCATGACCTCATCAGCTTTTGTCTCTTCTTCAAGGTCTTCCTTCAGACTTTTGCTAACTCGTGTAGCCCCCGAGTCTTTTCACGGCTTAATCTTTTTCCCTATCTTGGGTGCTATAACCTCAGAAACTCGCTTGGCCTTGATATAACACTCAGATATTTCCTCCCAAAAAACCCAAGGTGGGACTGGTAGACATAAAGACCCGATGTTTGCGAGATTGTCGGCTTCTTCATTACTTGCCCTTCCTATGTGTGATACTTTGCATCCATCAAATTGGGCCTCCATAATGCTATACATATCACGGTAGGCAATCATGTTATCGCTGATAGCATCACACTTATTCACTTCTTATTGTGCTACAAGATTGGAGTCCCCGAATATTTCGAGGTGAATTGCACCGCAAGCTTTAGCCATATGCATATCGTGCAATAGGGCCACATACTGAGCTTCATTGTTAGACATGTTTGCAAAGCTCATCTGAAGTATGTATCGCATTTTACCGCCTTGTGGTGATACTAATATGACTCCTTCTCCTTCCATTCTTTTTGATCCATCAAAATACATTGTCCATGCGCTAGAAAGATCTGGTGGGCCCGTGCATTGTAATTTAGTCCATTTAGTGATAAAATCAGGCAAAACTTGAGACTTAATTGCTATGCGCTTCTCATACATGATATCTTGAGGGGAAAGCTCAATTCCCTATAGAGAGACACGTCTAGTTGCTTCTGGATTATTGAGGATATTTGATAGTGGTGCTTGATTGACTACTATGATTGGGTGTTCCAAAACATAATGGCGCAACTTTCGCGCCGTCATAAACACTCCATATGCTAGTTTCTGATAATGCGGGTACCTTTGCTTGGATGGCGAGAGGACCTCGCTCAGGAAATAAATTGGACTTTGAACGTCGTGGGTTTTCCCTTCTTCGGGTCATTCTACGACTAGAACCATGCTGACCACCTGATTAGTGGCCGCAATGTAAAGAAGTAGGGTTATTTTTCTCGGGGAGACACGCGACAGGAGATGTTGAAAGTGTTCTCTTGAGATCTTCAAAGGCATGCTGATCCTCTTCCGTCCACTCGAATTTATCTGATTTCCTCATGAGGGCGTAGAATGGTAGTGCGTTTTCTCCTAGGCGGGCAATAAAACGGCAGAGTGCTGCGACTCGCCTGGCCAAATGTTGTACACCTTGAAGATTCGTTGGCTTTTTCATTGTTCGGATCACATGTATTTTCTCTGGACTAGCTTCGATTCCTCTTACTGATACGAGATATCCGAGGAGTTGACCTGCAGGGACTCCAAAGGAGCACTTCGTCGGGTTGAGTTTGATGCAAAACTTGTTTAGGTTCTCGAATGTTTCTTGGAGATCATTAATAATATAGGACCCTTACATTTTGTAACTAAGATGTCGTCGATGTACACCTGTACCTTTGTGCCAATTTGACTTGCTAGGCAATTCTGCATCATCCGTTGATATGTTGCCCTAGAATTTTTGAGCCCAAAGGGCATTGTTGTATAGCAGAATATGCCATAGGGTGTGATAAATGTTGTCTTCTCCTGATCTTCCTCCCTCATCCGAATTTGATGGTATCTTGAATATGAATCTAAAAAGGAGAGACGTTCTCACCCTGTGGTTGCGTCGATTATTTGATCGATTCGTGGTAGTGGGAAGTGATCCTTTGGACAATGCTTATTCAACACAGTGAAGTCAATGCACATCCTTAATTCCTTTGTATTTTTCTTTGGGACACACACTGGATTTGTGACCCACTGTGTTTTCTTTAATTCTATGATGAATTTGACGTTAGTTAGGTGATGGAGCTCCTTTCCAATGGCCTTTCATTTTGGCTCCACGAAGCGACGAAGCGACAGTTTTACTAGCTTCGCCTTTGGATCCAAGTTTAATGCATGCTCAGCGAGTTCCCTAGGAATTCCCGGCATGTCAGAAGGTAACCATGTGAAAATCTCCCAGTGCTCACGGAGGAACTCGATGAGCGTGCCTTCCTATGTGGGACCAAGATTGGAAGCCACAAATGTCCTCTTTTTCTGGTCAATAGGGTGGATATGTACTTCCTTTGTATCTTTCGCGGTATCAAAAGCCTAGTCGGGATTGACACGCGCTATTGCTAGAGGTTCTCTGGTTGCCGACATTTTTAGCTGCTCAAATTCAGTTGCCATCCAAAATGATTTAGAGATTTTATTAAACTCCCGATCGCAATTGTCAGATTGTGTGAAGCTACCCTTTACTATTATGATTCCTTTTGGGGCTGGCATTTTCATAACTAAATATGCATAATGCGGAACTGCCATGAATCGTGCAAAAGCTGGGCAACCCAGGATCGCATGATATTGTGATGGCCAGTCCATGACTTCAAACTCGAGCTTTTCTCGCCTGAAATTTTCCTTGGATCCATAAACAACGTCAAGAGATATTTTACCTATGGGAATTTCGGCTTTACCTGGTATGATGTCGTGGAAAGACATTTAGGTTGGCGCTAGATTTACCAAGGAATAATTCATTGCTCTCAGTGTTTTAGCATAAATCAAATTGATGTTGCTTCCTACATCCATGAAGACTTTTCTCATGTCGAATCCACCCACTTGTGCTTCTACTACCAAGGCCGACTGGCCCGGTCGTGGTACTCGAAGTGCATGATCAGCTCTACTGAATGTGATTTCCTGTTCTGACCAGTGGATATACTCAGGTGTGGCTGGTGGCACCATCTCAGCCATGTTGACTTGTATTGTAATTAGCTTCTGGATCCTGTTGGATGGGTGCCCTTTCTGAATCATTGACATTGCTCCCTTTGACCTAGAGTATTCATTACTTTGTTTTGTTGTGTTTTGCAGTTGCCCTACTGTAGGGTGTGCCGGTGGTGGTGGTGCGCCGATGGCTAACATGCCAGGCATAGTGGTGTATCCTCGGCTTGCTGCTTCGGTTGCCTTTGTCTTGCATAGCTCTTGCATCTTCAGAAATGTTCGGCAGTCTTTCATGAGATGGTTGGATCGTGTTTTACCCGTTGAGTGGATGTAAAAGTGCATATTACAGGGTCCTTTCAACATTTGCATTACGGACATAGGTGGGTCCCGATCTCTTAGTTGATATCACTGTGTTGATTGGCTTCCTCCGACGTTGTCCCTGTTATTATGGTGCCCGCCGTTGTAATCATCATTTCTGTGATTATCCTCTCCTGAGAAACTAGCTGCAACATAATAACTTGGTCCCCCGTGTCCTTCGTTGTTCCTCCATCCTCTGTCACTGTTGCATTTGTCCATGTCTTCGTCGTTTGTTATGCAGCGCGTCCTGTCCATCAGCCCAGCGATTCTCTATGTCCATTAGCTGTGAAATTGTTTTGGGTTTGACCCGTCCTAGTTCTTCTAGGAACTCTCGGCGGTGGAGGCCATCATTGAAGGCGTCAATGGCCCTTTCGTCGGATATGGTTTCAGCTGAGTTCTTGATGAAGTTCCATCTCTAAATGAAGGCTCTTATTGATTCCTCGGGTTTCTATTTGCACGCCTGTAATTGCTACAGAGATGCTGGCCATTTAAATGTGGAGTGAAAATGTCGGATGAACTTGTCTTCAAGGTCATTCCAGCTACTTATGGAATCTTCGGGTAGTTGTCTGAGCCATGACCATGCGATGCTGGTTAGGTGCAACTACAGGCTTTGCATTGCGGTGGCCATGGAGCCGCCCTATAACTTGACGGTGGCTAAGTAATCTGCTAAGCTTCGGGTTCCTATAGGCCATCATACTTCTGGCGGTCATGTGGAAGTTTAAAATCTTTGGGTACTAAGGTCTTACGAATCTGTTGGGTAAAGCAGCTGGCTCCGCATAGCTCATAGTCATCTTCACTATCACCGTTGTGGTATCTTTGGCTATGGCTTTCATCCCTTGATCCATCGTTCCTGTGCTATGTGTTGTCGTTTCTTGTGTTGTTTCATGGTTTGGATCCTGAGAAGTGCACCCGATGTGGTGACCGGGATATTCGGGTGTGCCCCACCCGCCAAGGGCTGCTACGGCGGCATGGGGATCTGTCAGGTTGATGTGTGATTCCCTATTCTGCTTGTGCAAGAGATGCTCCTACCATGTCGAGGTTCATTAAAGCCGAGCGATGGAGAGCCTCGCGGGGATCGTTGGGTGCGGGTTGAGCTGTGAGTAGATACATTTGTGCAGTCACAATTGCTATTTGGGATATTTTTGCTTTGATGTTCCCTGTTTAATCCACTAACATAAACGATAGATCGAGGTCTCGAGTCAATTCACTTCTTTTAGCTTCGGGGATGTTCTGCAATCGTGATGTTCCCCTTCTTGGAGGTGCTCCCCCCATTACGCTTTTTGATCCTCGGGTAGAGCTTAGATGTGCCTGCCGTAGGCTAGATTCATCGGCTAACCTTTTCCTTTCGTCGAGTTGCCTTTGCATCCTTAGTAGATCCATTTTTTGTGATGAAGCAAATATTGGTAGGCTAGTAGATCCTCGCGTGTGGCCTCGGCTGTCATTGGAACTGCTCCTGAAATTGCTTCCCGTGCTTTTTGCCATGCTTCGGCTGGTAATCAAAGAGTTTGCATCTCACCTCTATGTGGTTCTCCTCCTCCTGGGATTTTGCGGTTATTCGTCGAGTCTCCTTTGTTCCCATCATTTCCTTTGTTGTCGTGGTTTCCTGCATTATCATCTGACAGAATATCGATGGGGTTAAGAATAGGGTTACCGTTAGAGTTGTGTTGTGTTGAAGGTTCCCTAATGATCACGCACACTTGGTGGCGTGTCATGTATAGACTAGTGGCATCATCATCGGATTCAAGGGAGACACTGTTTTTGGGGTTAGTGAAGTCTAGCGGTTCCTGTTCTGGGTAGATTTCGGCCATCCTGATTCTGAAGTCAATACTTTCGCCACTTTCTTTAGGTTCCTCGTTTATCAAACTTGATCCACGTGGTGTGGTTGGCTGGGGGTCTGATCCAAAGGAGAGATCGTCATAAAGACCATCAAGATCCCCTAGATTTGATGTGGTTTCATTGTTTTCTTTAGCTTCCTCCGCCTGCAGTGTGGCTTCTGCAGATGATCCGACGGATGATGCAGCTATCGCCGAAGGCACAGATTTTTCGACCGACGCTCCTGATGAGATTGTAGCTGAAAGGTGTGGTGCTTCGGGATCCTCCACTTGAAAGTGGAAACTTCCGATGATGAGATCAGATCCGCTGTTAAAATCGGCGAGTACCAAAACAGGGGTGGGCAGGCATGGTGCCACTTCTGTTGGATTGTTGCTTGATGAAAGGGGGTCCACCAGATCCATGACTCCAGCGTTCAGGTTTCCCACAGACGGCACCAATTGACGAGGGGTAAACTCGTCAATGTCCATGGTTATGGACTTAGGTTTCGTGGAAAAGAGAATCCTGGGGATTTCGTCGGATGTCAGGCAAACAAGAGAGTCGAAGTCGCCTGATTATTGATGAGCTAAGCTATTACATATCGCTTGGGAGTTTTTTGGTACTTCCTCATAGGCTTCTCCCATCCTATATATAATAGGCTAGGTCTCAAAGCCGTATACGGATAGGTTACATATGTTTGATTACAACACCAACACAATGTTGTTTTATATTTCCTTTCCTAATATAACTAAGGCTTCTATCGGATGCTTCTTGGGCCCTCGTCTTGAATCTTCATGAGTCATGAGCCTTTATATAGCCAGGGTAGCAAATCATAAGTATCCGAGTAATCATACCCATGTGAGGTATCTTCTCCTTCTTTAAATTCTTGGATTAACTTTTTATTTTTCCCTTTGAACAAGGTTGGGTGCAAAAAGTCTCTAAAACCATTGCAAAGAGAAATCTAAAATTTCCTTTTAGGAATTGTAGTTCCTGAGGGTATGCAGATGGATGACACTACCCAGGTAGATGAACCTCCTCAATGTCCATGGATGCCTCCTCTTGTTCCTCTTTTCTTTGGAGAATCAGTAAATCAAATGCTTGCAAAAGTAATGTCCAACGGATCATTCTTGGCTTAACATCAGTCCTTTCAAATCTCCTTTAAGCCAACACGATCAGTATGCACTCTTACATTAAAGTCAATAATATAAGATCTAAAATTGTCACAGGAGAAAACCACAGCAAAAAATTATTTTTCTGCCATAGGGTAATTCTTTTGGGCGGCGTTTAAGGTGCGACTAGCATGATGAATGATATTAAGGTCATCACCATCATACTGGCAAAGAATTGCTCCCACAGAATCGTGGCTAGCCTCATAGAATATATCAAAAGGTTTCTTCCAATTAGGTGGTTTTACAATGGGAGCTTCCAGAAGGGCTTCTTTTAATATATTGGAAACGGTGAGACAGTTTTCATAAAAATTAAAAACAACATCCTTTTGAAGAAGGTTAGTTAAAGTTCTTGCATTCTTTGAGAAGTTCTTAATGATCTATAATATCCAGCATGGCCTAAGAAAATCCTTATACCTTTTACATCTCGAGGAGGGGGAAGCCTTTATATTGCTTCAAACTTTGCTTTATCAACTTCTATACCCTTACCTGAGATTTTGTGACCAAGCACTATACCGTCTTGAACCACAAAATGACATTTTTCCCAATTCAAGACTAGGTTAGTATGTTCACATCTCTGCAAAACTATATGACGATTATGGAGATAATGATTAAAGGATGTTCCATAAACAAAAAAGTCATCCATGAATACTTCCATAATACTTTCAACATAATCAGCAAATATAGCAGTCATACACCTTTGGAAGGTGGCAGGGGCATTGCAAAGACCAAAAGACATACTGCGATAGGCGTATAGACCGTAAGGACAAATAAAGGTTGTTTTAAGTTGGTCATCAGGGTGAACAACAATCTAAGAAAACCGGAATAACCATCTAAGTATCAAAAATGAGAATGCATAGCAAGCCTTTCTAAAATTTGATCTATAAACGGCAAAGGATAATAATCCTTTCTAATTTCTTTATTAAGTTTTCTATAGGAAATACACATCATGTGGCCAACAACTATTACAGTAGGTATCATCTCATTGTGTTCATTTTCAACAGCAATAAATCCACCTTTCTTAGGAACACAATGAACTGGACTTACCCATTCACTTTCCTCAACATGAAAGATGATCACTGCACCTAATAAACGTATTACTTCCTTCCTTACCTCTTCTTTCATGTGAGGTATGAGTCGCCTCTGAATGTCTGCAATCGGCTGGACTCCCTCTTACATAAATATTCTATGGTTGGCTATCGAGGGACTGATCCCTTTCAAGTCACTCATCTAATACCCAAGAGCATTTTGATGCATCCGAAGAACCATCATTAAATTTTCCTCCTCTTTTTCTGAAAGGTTAGAACTTATGATAACAGGGAAATTATTAGTTTCATCAAGAAACCTATATTTTAATTCTTTGGGTGAAGTTTTTAGAGTAGGAGGTGGAGGTGCCTCATCTCCTTTTCTTATAGGTTCTTCATATTTTTGATTCATCTCGGGATCCACCTCAGGTGTGGAGTCAACATAATCATCCATTTCTATTTTTTCCACGTCTGGAAGAATGTTATTATTATTGACTAAACTCCTTGCTAAATTATCATCAGACGTCTCAATAACTACTGAAGCTAGACTAATGATATTACCTTCCTCTTCTTGTTCATACTCATAATCGTCCAAATCTTCGATAGCTAGCTTGTGATCAAATTTAGAGAAAAGAAAGTCCATTTTCTCTTCACCAAACTTGAGAGATAAAGTTTGTCTCTTGCAATCAATGTTCGCTCCTGTGGTGTTTAAGAAGGTTCTTCCGAAAATAACTGGACAATAAACATCAGTAGGCATATCAATAAGCACAAAATCAATGGGATATTTATAAGGTCCAACATACATTGGAACACCTCTAATTATTCCCATAGGAACTCTGAGTGTCTTATCTGCAAGCATTATAGTCATGTCATTATCCTGTAATTCAGCTAGGGTTAGTTCATTTTGGATTTTCAATACGTTAATGGCTGTTCCAATGTCTCACAGGCCATAATAAGAAGTTTCACCGAAAGTACAAGGAAGAATAGGTTTACCAACTTCTTTATCCTTTACCTTTCCTTCAGCGAACTGTGAAGCTTCGGTGTCTAGCTCTATCACTTTGCAATGTGCAAACATGGTTAAAATATCCTCCTTCGTTGGTTTCTCGGTCTCCTATATACTTACTTTGTCAGTTTTTCTTGTTTGTGCCCCCTCTTCTAGCATCTTGAGGAACAACCTTTCTTCTTCGCGTTGATCTTTAATCTGCTAAGCCATCATATATTTTCTCGACGTCCTTGCAAAAGGAAGGGGTTCAACATATGGGGGTATCTCCCCTAATGGCTCAACATGAGATGCAATTATTGGATCATCTCCTTCAGCTGGCTCGGGTGGAGGAGTATATTGAAGCCAATATTTTTAGGGGCTTCAATGTGTTCTATAAAAGACTGAAGGATTTGCATAATAATATCATCATCAATTTGAAGTTCATCAGCAATTTATTTCACTTTACCGAATTCTTTATAAGCATTGAGATAGTCATATTCAATTTATATACCTCCTTCGCCTCCTAAATCAAATCCCTATGTTTCTCTGTTACGGTGAATTTGTTCTAGAAGTTCCCAAGCTTTAGTTATAGTTAGCTCCATAAAAGAGCCTTCGGAATTTGTGTCAAGCTCATGTTTAATTTCTTGATTAAGTCCCCCATAGAAAATATATAAAACATACCATTCATGTAAATTATGATGGAGACATTTATTAAGTAGGGACTTATACCTTTTCAAGTCCCTTACCAGGCCTTCACCTGGGTGGTTCTTGAAGTTTGTGATCACCCTTCTTACTTCAGTAGTCTTTACCTTAGGAAAGAATCAAAATATGAATTCTCCTTTGAGTTTCTCCCAAGTATTTATTTTCTCTAGAGGGAAAATTCTATACCAAGCTAAAGCAGTGCTGGTTAGAGATTGGCTAAACAATCTAAGTTTCAATTCATCATTAGAATAGCCCTCAATTTAAGTGTCCAACATAATTCGGTAAAAAGCATTAAATGATTGTAAGGATTCTCATCGGGATCATCTCCTGCAAAAGTTTTCTCTTTAATAATAGCAATAAAGCGAGGGTTAACCTCGTATTCTGGTTCGCTCCCACGCGGGAATTCTTTGATGAGTCCTCTATTGAACTTCTCGAGGTGTTTAGTTGCATCGGGCTGATTCATCAGTCCGAGTGCAGTCATGGTGCTTACTTGAAACTAGTAAACAACTTTAGTAAATCAATTAGTAGAATAAGCAACTAAGACCAAAGACCAAAAGCTCTTAGCTCCCCGGCAACGGCGCCATAAAATAGCTTGATGGATGCAAGTGCACAGATAAATTGTAGCTAGTTTAGAAATAAGAGTATCATACCCACAAAGAGCTATTTGGTTAAGGTCTTTATGCCCCTCATCACTTTCCACCAAGGGATACTTATAAGCTGCCTTTGATCTCAAGTAAAGGGTGTTTGAAAGGTTTTTGGTTGGGTGCAGAATAGTAATTAAAACAAGTAAAAGAAAGCAAGTAACAAGGTTGTGTGAAAATGTGGTTGAACTCAATAGGGCTAAAACGTTCTTAGGGGTGTAGGATACACCTCTAGCATGATATTATTATTCATAATTAAGATAACATACTTCTTGTGTCATGATATGTATGGAGAGAGCTCCATAATAAGATGTTCACTACAAGGCTCGTAGGAAGCCACTTTCTTGAGCCAAGAATGAGGTCGCCTCTAAATAACCACCACGATGTCTGAGAGCAATCACCCATATAGGCCACCTCAATTAAGGGTCTCCCCATGGATATCGTAATTAGCTTAGGGAGTCTCTCTTTATCCTCCTTTGACCGTCTAGGTTGCTAGCTGGTGCCAATTGTCAGAAGGTCTCCAGGCACACTTCTAAACATGTAAAAAGGGTTTCTCCATCACCTTAGTCCTGAAGACAAATGATATGTGGTCGACTACACATACCATCTAAAGGGAGAGATCAAACACAAATCATAAATCTATCATAGACCAGCCAATCATATGGATACAAGAATAGATCATATTTATTGCAACTTCATAATAGTGCTAAGGTTTCTCCATCTCCCCAAGAACGAGGGAAAACTACTCACACATGGAAGCAATCAATGACATCATCATAATCAAATGGATGGATAAAATTAAGGGGATAAATCTAGTGCAAACCACAATTGAATCTGGAAATACAACAAGATCTAATAGATGAGAGATGGGGGTAGTAATGGTGATGGAGATGCAGCGGTTGATGATGAAGGGGATGATGCGATGTCCTCCAATGATCTGTGAGGCAACAGGGATTTTCCCTTCTCCAAGTTCCTCCTTCAGATCCCTTTCTGGTGTGGTTTTTCGTGGTTCTAGGTTGCGGTGAATGTCGAATCTCTTTGCCTTCTTTGTCAGGAGAAAGTATTTGATGAGGCGGATGCGCTGGCACATGGTACAGGCGGATGGTACGGGCAGGATCCGCTTGCACCACTGGTCGTTATCGAGGCAGATGCTTTCCCCACGTTTGGTATTCTCCTAGGTGTGAAGGTAAATCAATAAAATGACTTTTATCACTTAAAAATATCATACTATAACATAATATGACAGTTCCAATTGATATGTTCATAAGAGACTTAGTATTTTGGGATCTTGTTGAAACAAGGACAAAAAGGTGCGTGCAAACATAGTGAAATACCAAAAATCCCTATTCTATTTATGAAAAAACAAAATGTAAATATGCTTCAATTTTGGCCTCATCAGTGGACTTAGTGGGATACTCCCTCTAGTACCATCAGTTAATGTGCCCCCACTTCACTGGGCGCACTCCCTGGCTGTGATTGCACCTCGGGAGAGAGAAACCAGGTGCATAGAAGGGGATACCGACGCTTAGTCCGTCTCCTCCCCAGGCCCCATATGCGAGCCCGTGGTAGAGGCCGCATCCAGACTAACTTCATATCGCATGACGTGTTGTCCATTCATGTAGGCGCCTCGTTATTCCCCTCACACAACATTTTCAAGCGGCTTACGAAAGAGGTGTGCGTCGTGCATCCAAGCATGGAAGCACACCACCCCCTCTCATGGCCATCCATCTCGCTTACCTTTGATGCGCAATATCACCCCGACCGATGTGTGGCCGTGGGGATCCTGCCGTTGGTGGTCTCTCTGACCATCAACAACATTAGGGTGATCTCAAGAAAAAACATCAGGGTAACTAAGATGCTAGAGGATGGAGGTGCGGGTTTAAACCTCTTGTCTACCCAAGAAGATGATGATGCTTACGGTCAGCCACACCATTCCGAGCATGCGTACCGGGACAAGAGAACTGAGCAAGAGTTCCCTGCTCAACAAGAACACCACGCAAAATGCTTGGAGATATACTCACCACTAGAGTCAGCATGGAGCACATGAATAGGGGTAGAGAATTGAGTAAGAACCATGGCTACAAAACTCTTATATATGGAGAGAACCTCGCTACGAGAAGACATAAAATATATCCAAGTGTAACAACAAAAACATCTATTAGAATTATATAATATCGATGGCCCCCTTCCGAAGCGAAGGGAGCTGGACCCCAAACATCAGAGTGAACTAAGTAGAAAGGACGATGAGATACATACACACTAGTAGGATAGAGTAACTAAATATGTTTTCCGATCCTACAACAATGACACTATAAAGAAACATCTCCTTAGATAGGCCCATAAGACCACGATGAATTAATGACAAAGACGAGAGCCACAAAGGTGACATAGACGATGGTTCCATGCTGAAAAGAATCGATAGCAGAGGTGACGATAGTGGTAGAACTAGTAGACGAGGTGCTAGTGGAAGGAACACAAAGCCAGTATAACTTCCATAGCCCCTGAGAACCATGGCACCGAGAGCCAGCTCCAACTAGAGCATGTAAGCGATGATCCTGAATAGAACAAGAATCTACGTCAAGAATGACGCGACAACCAGAGTTAGTAAGCTGGCTAGCAGAAAACAGGTTCATGGTAAGACAAGGAACATGAGAAATATCAAGAACAAAAAAGGAAGAGGTAGAAAGAGTGCCTCGACTAGAAGTGGAGAAAGGAGTACCATCAACACTGAGAACACTAAGAGGGGAATCAAGAGGTTGAAGAGAGGACAGAGTGGAAGAATCGAAAGTCATATGAAAGGAAGCTCCAAAATCCAGAACCTACGAGGATGTACCTGACTTTGTAGAATATGGCGGCTGTGTAGTGCTAGAAGAATCAGCCATAGAGCCAGTAGTATATGTCAAACCTAAAGAAGTGAGCATCCGCTTGAGCAACATAATGTCCTGCTCGGTGAAGCCGTCTGTAGAAGATCCTGATGATCTAGAAGGAGTACGAGGCTCGGGAGAAGCAGACGCCTTCTACTGACATAGATCACGCTCCTTCGTGAAGCAGCGAGACTCAATGTGGCCATCCAGGTCACAGTAGGTGAAGTGAGAGCATGGACAAGAGCCATGACCTTAGACACAACTCTGGCCCTGACCCTGGGGAGTGGGTAAAAGTGGCGGAGCCATGGACCATGGAGTCGATGAAGCAGGTGACAAAGGACCATGGGTAGTAAGCATAGAAGGAACCTCAAGTAAACTGGCACAACATAGGCAAGTCTCCTCGGCACGAAGCTCATACAACACCTTCGAGATAGGGACACAACCACGAGCAAGAAGCTGAGCATGCTAGGGCTTGAACTCCTTGCAAAGCCGAGACAAGAACTCGTAGACGTGCTGAAACTCCAAGTTGGAGCGCATAGTCTGACAACATGGGCAAGTACCACAAACAGTAGTGCAAAGAGAGTCAAGCTGACGCTAGATAGCATCACTCTGTGTGTATAAATGATCAACGATAGAGTCACCCTACTGAACGACATGCTCCTGATGAACCACGATAGATAAAGAGCACCCTTAGACAGCTGATGACGCTGACAAAGGTGAGCCCACATGTCAGCGATAGTACAGAGGCCCATAAAATCATAAGCAAATTGTGATAGAACACTTGCAGTGAGAACAACCGCAACACGATCATCATATACATCCATTGGGTGTACGCAGTCAGATCCAGCTGGTAGGTCTCAAGAGCGTTAGAATATTCCTGGACCTTTCGTTCATAAGTGGCAACAACAACATCATCTATTGTCTTGGCGGCATCCTTGTCGTCCTGAGAAGCATCGATAACAAGGGTTGCTAGGCTAGGCAGAGTAGGAACCATAGGAGCAATGGGACACAGCGGAAAAAATACCTCACTAGAAAGCATGCCCCACAGATGAAGACCACGCGTATGAACACGCATAAAGGCAACAAAATCAGGATAATTCGTTCCATCAAAGATCACCGAGCAGCGAGGAATCAGGACATAGCCCGATGATGTAGACATTTTTTATGAAGAAGATAAGGTCAATATAAATAGATCAGATCAAAATTGAAAAACCGGGAGGTCGAGGCGACAATGACGACGGATGATAACCCGCACGATAGGAACACGTGTGGCAGCAGCGCACACTATATTCATGCGAGCAAGAGAAGCTCTAGACCTGGATCGGGTCAACGCATGCAAACAAATGAGAGTGCTAGATGGGGACAAAATTCAATCCAAGAAGTCTAGCCAGAATCGATCTGATCCAAGAAGTGTAGCGGCAGGAATCGATCTGTCCCAAGAAGTCCAGCAGATCCAAGACAACCTCGGGGAAGATAGACTCAGGGAAGTATCAGGGTGGACATGGACGAGCTTGGGATGGGAGGCTACTTAGGATGGGAAGCCAGACGAGGACCGGAAGCTCAACGTGAGCTGTATGTGGGAAGGCAGAAAAATTGCATGAGTTGCGCATACACGAACCCTAACCTAGTCTCTGGTACAATGTTAGGAATAAGAAACTTGAATTACAGAGGGGCTAAAGGCCACAATATATAGTACATACATGTGTCAAATATGTAGAAAACCCCCTAACTATTGGTTAAACTACAATATACAAATATTCTCTCTAATAGCTTTAACCTCTCTCGGTCCCAAACATGCAAGGATAAGTGAACTGCTTAAGTTTGAGAGAAAAGCTTTCAAGATTTTCTATCTAGCATGTTGCCAAGATGCTCCCACCACCTCGTCAAACATTTCCCTCATAAGCTAACGAGTTACAAATTTCTTTGTTCCCCTTGCCCGAGCAGCATGCATGTCCTCAAGAGAACCCGTATCAACTGAAATCGGTCTATTGTCCGACTTAGACCAATCTACATGAATTAGTCCCACCATTAGATACAAATAATTGCACTTATGATTTCTAAGAGCTCTATCAAGGCTCCCTCTCATTCTTCCATGGCTCCAAGTGAATTTCTTCCCCATGTATCCGAGATCATCTAAATTGCATTCCGCGAGGGTATCCTGTCGTCGGATTGAGGACAAGTACACCATGAGGGGGTCCACGAGGCATGCGGAAGAGAGGGGTGTGAGACATACGGTGTTCTGGGACAGTGAGCACACAAGTTTACCTAGGTTCGAATCCACCGGCTTTGGACAGATCCTACTCCTGCTAGCAATCTAGTAATACGACAGAGCCGGATATGGGTTACAAGTGTTTCGCCTGTGTGAGTTGAGATTGTAGACTATTGTGGGGTGCCCTAAAGGCTATACCCTAGGATGGCTTATATAGATATCCGGCATAGGGTTTACAGGAGAGACCTATCCGGCTACGACTAAGAGTCGATTATAGAGTACATCTTGAACTACAAGTAACACTACAGGCCTATGGCAGTAAGTCTTCTAGGACTTCCCGTAGCCGGACCGGACTCCGTCTCTTCTCTCTGACTGGGCTGCCCATGAAGCAAAGATTTAACCTGAAGTGGGCCACCCTGGTCAGTGAGGCATAGTGAGGATACCCGGAAAGTATATCCCCAACAGCAGCCCCCAGAAACCTCCAAGATCCAGAGTCGAATTTCACCATCGTCTAGCTTGATTCATCTTCGGCTTGTAGAATCTTGAAGGGTTCTTGAAACTTCAAAAGAAAGGATAGGATCCAAGTATTAAAAATAAGCCAGACCTATGAGTACATTATTCGGGTTTTCATATTGAAATTCAAACTAAGCTGGAACTTGGTCTCTGACATAACCTGGCATTAGTCAAGGTCAAGTCATGTCGCTGATAGACATTCCTAACAGCACGACCATTGGTGGGTCTACCTTTCATGGAACCGAGGCATCATTTTAATGCGTGCGTGGAGATCGAGGTGGCATAATCCTCACGAGGAGGTTACCTAGCTCCTTCCACGACGTGTGGCACGGTTACTGTTTATCTTGCATGAATCTTAGCACATATGAGGGATATAAGGGGTCAAGATTTCCTCTTTCTTCCTTACCAACGCAGTGTCTTCTCCTTCTTCTCGACGCTTCCGTGCAAAAGCTCTTCTATCTCCCCCCAAACGCACAGTGCCGCCCATCCTAGGTCACCACTGCCCACAAAAATGGCTGATGCTTCATCTTCCGGCACGGCAGTGACAACGGCAACAGCCTCCGCAGTGGCGGAGAAGGAGAACTTCCATGAGGTCTGGATCCCCTGCATCATTGACAATGACAAGCTTTGCGTCATCGAGAAGGAAGGCCTCCTCCACGCCGGTGACTGGCGGAGCGGTTTCGGTCAAAGCATCCCCACCCCCAACGCCGACGAGCGAGTGCACTTCAGCACCCACCTCGACAGAGGTTTGAGTTTTCCTCCCTTAGATTTCTTCTCTGAGGTTATAGATCAATACGGGGTTCAACTCCACAATCTCCCCCCCCCAAGTCAATCTTAGAAATGATTGCTTATGCATCTTTTTGTGAGGGGTATCTCGAAATTAGACCGAGTCTTATTTTATTCCGATACTACTTTGGAACCCGGAGAAATTCCCTCACTTTCGGTAATCCTTAGATTACCGGAACTCTCAGCTTCTCTGTTAGGAGAGAACGAGTATGTCCTAGAATCAAAGCTAGCGAGTCTATGAAGAGATGGACGTCCATGTTCTTTTATCATAAGTGAAAGAGCATGTGGGCCCCCATGTGTGGTTTTGGTAATTAATGACAATCTTTATGGACTAATGTGTGTATTAAGTTACACTTGTAGGAGTTGTCCATTGGCTTCGCTTGGAGTATGTGTTGGCTCCAAAGTGGAAGATATGAAGAAGAAGAAGATGCGTTGTGAAAGCTCAAAATGCGCCACCCCTAGAAGATCTCATGTTTGATGCTTGCCATCCTCGGTGATTATGGATCGATGAAGACAAGGTCAAAGTATGCCCAAGGCAAAGGTATTCTTGATAGGTTTTCCCTTTTGTCGGTCTCTTGTTGGTAGTTGAGAGACCGAGTTTAGGGTAGATAGCCGTACTATGAAGAGGGGCTCTCGATTGAGTAACTCAATCATATCGTTCAAAGAGAGCTCAAATCTTTGTATACTTGCATCATCATATTTGGTTGTTTATTTTCTTATCCATGTGAGGATATAGAGCTTGTGGTAATGTTCATAACAAGCTCTTGTTCATCGAAACCGGATCTCCCTTTTATATCTTGTTGCGATTTTAATCTTGGCGGTTTTCCGGATACTCACCGAGTGAGGTATCTCACATTATAATACTTGATACTTTCTCACTTGGTGATATCCAATATTTCGAATGCAATTGGATTCGGGTCAATCGGAGTTACCAATCTTAAGTTATCATCGTTTGAATATTTGCCTTTTCATATTTAAAAAAGAAAAAAAGGGGGTTTCGTTTTTGGGCCGGCGGTACTACCTCTCAGCGCTACCGGGTTGTCCTGCGCACGCGCGCCACCCTCTGCCCACGCGGTAGCAAAGCCCGTCCAAGCTGGTAGTACCGGCCCAAGAGATATTACCGCCTAGACGCGGTACTGCCGAGCTGCCTCGCCCTACCTACTTGCACCAGGCCCAGTTTGCCCCGCTTCCTTGCTCCCCAGTTGACCTGCACTCCCGCTCGCTCGTGCCGAGCATCACCCGCTTACTGCGCTCCTCACTCTTCTCGCTGCTCGTTCGCCTGGCTGGCCACGCTCACACGTGCGCCTCGCTGCTGGGCCGGCCCATCTTGCGCCCAGCTTCCATGTCGTCGCCCGTGCCAGCCCACGCCCGCGCTCGCACGCACGCCTTGATCGACCGCACGCTGATCGATCCTCTTGCCCGCTTTTCACTGCCAGCACTGCTGCTTCTCTTGCTAGGGTGCAGGCAGTAGTACCGGCCTCAAGCGGTACTACTGGCCCTGGCAGAAGCAGGCCCCAACAGGTAGATTTCATGGCCCCATATAAATAGCCCCCTTTATCTTTTTGACTACTTAGTTCTTCCTCTAATCTTTCTCAAGCATTTTTCCTCTTTGACTTAACCTCTTGGCCTGATTTCTTCCTCCCCCTCCAACGATTCTTGCCAATATTTGAGGGGAAGTAAGAGGGGATCTAGATCTACAATTTGACCAAACCAAATCACCTCTTTGTGAGTGAATCTTTGGGATTTAGATCTTTGGGGCATTTTGTGTTTCCCTTTTGTGTTCTTCCTCTCTTGTTCCCCCAATTTCTTTAGTAGCCTTGTTGGAACTTAAGAGTTAATATTTGGGGCATCTTTGTGGTGTTCTTGCCATTTGCATTAGGTGCATTTGTTTGTGTTCTCCCCGAAGGATTTGTTCGGTGATATTCATTGAAGCTTGTCCCTCTTGGGTTCTTGTAACCCTAGACGGTTGTGTGGCCTTTGTGGCATGTTCTTGGGGTCTTCAATTAAGTTGTGAAGCTCCCCCAAGATTGAGGCCTTGGTGGCGATTATGGGGAGCCTCCAATTAAGTTGTGGAGATAGCCCCAATCTAGTATGGGTTTGGTGACCACCCTTAAGTGTCCCATAGTGAAATGGGTGCTTGCCGCGTGGTGGGTGCTCGGGAGAATAGAGTGAGGCCTTTGTGGCATTGGTGGTCTTAGTACCGCCCACCCCTCCAACGAGACGTACTCCCTTGTTGGGAGCAACTCGGTAAAATATCGTCGTCCCCGCGTGCCTCGGTTATCTCTATACCCGAGCTCTTTACTTATGCACTTTACATTGTGATAGCCATCGTGCTTGAAGTAATCTATATTGCTATCACTTTGTTGCTTGTCTTGCTTAGCATAAGTTGTTGCTACAAATAGGTGAACCTTAGTATATCTAGGCTTTGTGCTTAATAAAAGAAAACGATAGTTTTATTCTGCCATTGTTAAGCCCATCTCGTAGAAGCTTTAATCGCCTATTCACCCCCCGCTAGGCGATATCCGTAATCTTTCAATAAGGACAGACCGGCTCCCAGCAAAGCAACTGCTTTGTCGGCTTTCATCCATGGCCCTGCCACGCCTCAAGAGTCCTGGGACACAGAAGCTCCGGCTCTCACCAACGATCTGCTTCTCGCCAATAGGCGGATCGAGTATCTAATGAAGCACAAGGGTCTGAAAGGATCCAACTTAGTTCAGTGTTGGCTGGCACACCGGATCCAACCTCTCCAGCACCATGGTGACCGGCTCATGCATTCAATCACCAAGAGCAAGACAGATTCTCTCCGGATCTGCTCAAAATCATATTTATACAAGGACTATGAGTCCCAGATCAAATGGTTGATCAAAGAGAGGATAGAGAGGAAGATTCCAAATATCTCTCTGGACATGTATACGGTTGATGATCCTGTGACCGCAGTAAGTTTACCAACAGCTACTCGAATATGTGTTCATCTATACTTTGTTATAGCTTTTTACAATACTGAGGTAATTCTTTTTTCAGCTTGCTAACTCCCCGAGTTAGAGCTTGCTCCTCTTGAGGGATATCCTCCTCAGATCTCTCAGGAAGATTGAGATCTTGTAGCACTACCGGAGGTGCTTACTCGAAAGCGTAAAACTCCGACCATTTCTATTGGCATGAAAGAAGTGCCCGTTGTGGAGAGGTAACTTTCCTCACAAGGTCTTTGTACTTTATCTCTCATTCTTTCTAAAGTGTAACGATATTGTACTGTCACTTCTTCAGAGCTAAACAACTAATCAAGGGCAAGGGGAAGGGAATCCCGGCAAAGCCTCTGCAATAGTCAAAATTAAATTTTCCTTAGCCCGTTGCTCCGCCTCTGACTCCTACCCCAGTGCCTTCTACAGCACCGGAGGTTACTTCATCTCCTTGTGCTGCAGAAGATCCGGCTCAGCATCCTAAGCCAGCAAACCTTTGTTCGCAGACCCACGTCACCATGGATGACTCAGCAACTGATAAGGGTGAACCCTCAAAGGGTAATGATCCCTCGGCAGAGGTTTTCGCGGAAAACCTTCTCAGTAATCCGGGTATCACCAAACTTGGCATTACTCGGAAAACTGCAGAAGAGATCCAAAAGCTGCCTCAGCAATGCTTGGAGAGCTAGAACATCACTGCCGAAGAAGAGGTGCAAGAAGCTGAGGATGTCAAGTTCTCCCAGCTTCTTGACAAAGCTCGTCTTCGCGATGAAAAGCTGAAGGCTGGTGTGGATCCGCCACCACTAGTGATCCCGCTGACTCTCACCGAGAAGGTTTCTTATGAGGTGAACATGAGTCTGAGCAAACTGACACATGAACATTATGTAAGTCGGAATTTGACTCTCTCTTTTACTTTATTTCATATCATATCCTCTAGCACCCAAGCATGAAGTTGGATAGGAAATCCGGATTTATGCTTTCATAAGATGCCAAAGAACGAACTAGTGTAGCCCCCAAGGCTCGTGCTAATATTTAACTTAGTTAAAATATTAGCCCGAGTCTTTATTAGACTTCTGACTCCGGGTATTATTCTGACTTATAGAAAGTTAATGCTTATAACCAGGAATTGTTAAAGAATATCTGCAATAAGCGGAGAGAGATCAGAGCTCTCTGCCTTGAAAATGCTCAACCGAAGATTTCCAAAGATGAAACCGAAGGTAATCATTTCAGTCCTCATACTTGCTCTTTTGCTTTCATAGTCGAATTCTTATTCGACTATTTTCTTTTGTTTATAGAACTGGTCAAACAGTCATGCAAACTGATTGAAGATGCCGAGAATCTCAAGACCCTAGAGGTGGAGAACGCCAACTTAAGGCGAGAGCTGAATGAGCTTAAGGTAGATCATGAGCACAGTATTAACAACGTTGTTGAATCATCCAACATGGCCACCAAAGAACGTGATTGCACAATTGCTATCCAGGATAAAAAAATCTCGGATCTCACAGACGAGTTGGCCAGGGAGAAGGACATCACCCAAGTGCTCTAGGCTGAACTCCAAAGTCTTAGGGTGGAGAAGACCAAAGTTGATGATGTCATCTTTGGTAATTTTCCTGTCTCTGAATTTTCTTTCTTCCAACTCTAGGAGTTCGGATATATATTTTACCTTTGCCTTATATACGCAGGTCCTCTGAATTTGCTGGATTCTTCTTCTTCTGAGTCTTGCAGTAGCCGGCTTAATGAAGTCGGAGATCTGCTTCATGATTTCCGCCAGTCAATGGAGGATATTGGCGAAGCCTTAAAGATTTCCAATATGAAAAGAATGTCCGCCTTTGAAGTTCGAGATAAGGCAAAAGAGATGCCTCAGCTCATCCAGGACTAGAACATGTCCTATGCGCAAACTACATTACAGAATGCCCTGACAATGGTTATGAGCCACCATGGAAGCATGGAGATTTGGCAAGTAACCAGGGGTTATTCGACTATGGATGAAGACAGCAAGGAGCAAAATATCAAGAATATCATGGACTCCTGTGCCAGCTATGGGTGTCATGTAGCTGATCTGACCATCTACGACACTCCATTCTTCACTCGCATAGAAATGCCTCCTCCGCCTCCTGAAGAAACAACCGAAGTTTCCGATGATGAGCAAACCAAATCTGATTTGCCTGTCTTGGAAAGATACCAAGGAAAAGGCCATGTCTCCAGTGAGCCGACAGCTCCTACCTATTCTCCTTCATCGTAGAGTACCAGAAAAACAATGTGTTATTCTGAAACAATTGGATTGTAATAAGTAATATAATATTTTTTTCTAGTGCTAAGTTTGTAAAAATTGATGCTTTTTACTTCCTTTTAGCACTTTTGGCTTTATTTTGTTGTGCCTAAAATTTTACATAAGCACTTTTTGTTTTGTCTATACTTATCGCTTATCTGGATTTCCGCCTCGTCCCTTTCGTGAGCTGGCAAACCTTCAACACGGAAACTTTGTCGAGCAACAGAGCTCAATTGCTAAACTAGTTTAAACTCAGAAACAAAGCTAGTTTCTAGTACCAACAATTCACTACTCAGAAAATACCCGCACCCAGCAATCAAACAAAGGACCAAAGTATAAACTAGAAATTTTAGATTTATACCCGAAGGTAGAATTTTTAGAATCGGAAATCTAACCAGAATAAACATGAGCATAAAGTACTTTCAAGTATTCTGGGATTTTTGACTGTAACATGATCATTCGAAAATAAGATGGTAATATACAACTTCACAGAAAATATTGAGGCACCCAATACTTTATTTCTCATTGAACATGTACACATAAATGATTACAAAGAAAGAAAAAATTTAAGAATAAAAGGGATGGAGCTGAGCAATATTCCATGGTCTGTCTAATTCTTCTGGGTCTATACTGCCTCCATCTCTCTTTCTCTTCTTAGTAGCAGGTCTTTCTTTGACTATCTGCATATCAGTTAGATAGTAAAAACCATTGCGCAATACTCGGCTAACTAAAAAGGGCCCTTCCCATACTGGGGAAAGTTTGTGCTTCCTTTTTCTGCACAAGCCGGAGAACCAAATCGCCCTTATTGAAAGACCGGTTTCTGACTCTCTGGCTATGATACTTGTGTAACTTCTGCTGATATGATGCTGATCTCTGCTCAGCAATGACGTGAACTTCTTCGATTAAATCGAGATCATTTTGTCAAGAAATTTCAGCATCCTCTTCAATATACACAGCAACTCGGGGAGAAGTATGAATTAAATCACTAGGAAGAACTGCTTCTACGCTGTAGACCAAGAAGAAAGGTCTGTATCCGGTTGACCTGTTCGGAGTTGTTCTCAAGCTCCATATCACATACGGCAATCCGTCTGCCCAAGCCCCCGTAGCACGACGAAGTGGTGTTTCGAGTCTTGGTTTGAGGCCTTGTAGGATTAGACCATTTGCTCTTTCAACTTATCCATTGGCTTGTGGATGCGTGACTGACGCAATGTCAAGTCAGATTTTTTGTTCGTCATAGAATTCAAAAAGTTCTCCCATAGAAAATTTTCTCCCATTGTCCGTGATAATACTATGCGGATAACTGATACGTTGCAAACATATCTATAATTTTTGATGTTCCATGCTTGTTTTATATCTACTTTCTTATGTTTTGTCCACACTTTGGAGTACGTTTACACATTTTCTGGAACTAACCTATTAACAAGATGCCACAGTGCCAGTTGCCTGTTTTCTTCTAATTTTGGTTCCAAAAAAGCTAGGAAATGAATATTCTCGGAATTGGACCAGACAAAAGCCAAAGTCGATATTTTACCGGAAGACTCACGGAACCAGAAGACGAGACGGAGAGGGGCCAGGGGCTGGCCACACCATGTGGTGGCGCGGGTCCCCCTGGCCGCACCACCAGGTGGTGTGGGCCCCTGGTGCACCCTCTGACATCGCCCCTTCGCATATAAGAAGCCTCCCGATGAGAAAACCCTAAATAATCCAGCCTCCAACCATGAAAAGTTCTACAGTGCCGCCGCCACCAAAGGGGAGATTCGGAGGACAGAAAGTCTCTGTTCCAGCACCCCGTCGGGACGGGGAAGTGCCCCCGGAGCCATCTCCATCGATCTCCACCACCATCTCCATCGTTGTTGCGGATTCCCATGATGATGAGGGAGTAGTTCTTCCTCGAGGGTAAGGGTTCTACCGGTAGCTATGTGTTAATCTCTCTCTCTCTATGCATGATCATATTGTGATCATGAGCTTTGTAATCAAGTAGATCTACCTTGCTACTCAAGTGCTTTAATAGATCTTTGGCTCTCCCCACGTGTGTGAAAGTGATAGCATGCACACCATGGTGGCACTTAGACTAGAGATTACAAATACTTGTTATGAGTTATATTTGGAGTTGGATGTCTCTATGAAATTGTGGTGTTTGTTGGAACCATCTAGCACTCAAGGTGATAGTGAGGGGTTATCTAGATGGGGAAGCGAACTTTGAGGAGTGATGTTATTGGTTTGGATTGGTTTTCAAATAAGATTGGTTTGGATTGGAAAAGAGTAGGAAAAAGTTTGTGCTTAAGTGGTAAAAAGGAGCTTGTTTTTTGACAGTGGTCTATGCTTTGTCATGTCATGCTTGATACTATTTTGGCTTTATGCTTAGTGATTTTTGCTGTAGCATGACATGTTATAAACAATTGAGATTGCTTAATGTGCCTTGAACGAATCATGTGTTGTTTTAGCATATTAAAAGCATAATATTGTGGTATTCTCCTTTAAATGCTTTATTTGGGTTGACTTGGCGCATTCTCACACCATGTTAAGACTATACCAAGTCACAATAGCTTCTATGATCATTTAGTTTTCGACTAGTAATATCACTTTATGATTTAATTAATGATGGTTTGTCGCTTTGCATGATTATGGCCATTATTGCTCTCTTAGTTGGTCACTCCTAGTCTTTTTCTAGCCTCCATACCAAGTATGAGTTCCACTCATGCATCCAACTCCAAATAAAACCAAGTTATTCCAAAGAGTCCACCATACCTACCTATTAGCATTTGCTATTCCAAGTATATTCATGTTTTTATCTACCTTCCGAATTAAACTTGTTATGTGAAAATTAGTGACTAAAGCTCTCACGAACTTGATGGCACACTTTACTTTTATTGCCCCTAATAAAATTGAACCATTGTGTCATCTATGTTGTATATGTTTTCACTTATACGTTGGGATTAGCAGAACCATGCTGTCATGGGGAATGCTTTCAACATTGCACTTGTACATTGTACCCAGTTGATATCATGCTCTTTTGTTTATGGATGTCGTCGGTGTGAAATGAAAGGGGAGCTTGTAAGTCCATGGAGTTATATATGTGTGTTAGAGAAACGCCTGGGCGGCTGGTCTAATCCATTCCTAATCATGGTGGAAACCTGCAGCGTAACCATAATGAGCAATCTATGAAGCATTCTTCTTATAAAAAAGAGATAGAGATTGAGAAAAAAGAAAGAAAAAATAGATGAGAAAAGAGGAAAGAGAGAAAAAAAGCACCATTTTCCCAAGGTAAATAAGAAGATGCTGAGATGCTTATTGTCTACTTGCCTTGTCATTTTGATATGGGGATTCTTCCATATCATAGGGAAAGGGGTACCCTGTTGGCGGTTCTCTAGGATACACATGTAGGTACTATGACAAGAACTTACCGGTAACTAAACTTGAGTAGCATGAGGAGCGGCCCTCATATTCAAGGGACATGAGATTGCCAACTTATACTTTGTTAAGAATATACTCCATAGTTTGTTCACTTTAACCTTAATCACTTCAAGATGCTTATGATAGGGGCAATGAGAGCTGAAAGCTAATAAGTACCATAATTTTTGGATGCTCTTTACGAGACTTGAATCCCTGCTTCCTTCTATGAAGGCCTTTCTTTTACTTTTATGTTGAGTCTCCATCTTCTATCTTTATGCACCTATTAAGAGAGCATAGTGGTCCTTCTTAGTTTAATGTGCATTGTCCCAAGACTTGTTGATTGATGCATAACTTTGATATTGCTTGTTCTTAAACTATTTGTATCTAGTCACCCTTATGAACTTTGAAGGTGTCCTATGCATTTATTTTGCTACACTATGAGGGAAAAGCTAAATACCATTCTCATTATGTTTTCTATATGTGAAACAAACAAACGTCTTTCAAAGCATTGTTATTCATGAATCTTTTGTTTGTACCTTTTGATGTTATAACATAGTTGATATGTCTTATTGTTATAACTATATCTTTCATGATATGTTAAAGTACTATGATCCCAGCTATCAATATTTTACAAATACCTTGATCAAGATTATAATGGTGCATGTCACCTCAAAATTTATTCTTTTTTATCACTTACCTACTCGAGGACGAGCAGGAGTTAAGCTTGGGGATGTTGATACGTTGCAAACATATCTATAATTTTTGATGTTCCATGCTTGTTTTATATCTACTTTCTTATGTTTTGTCCACACTTTGGAGTACTTTTAAACATTTTTTGGAACTAACCTATTAACAAGATGCCATAGTGCCAGTTACCTGTTTTCTTCTGTTTTTGGTTCCAGAAAAGCCAGAAAATGGATATTCTCGGAATTGGACCGGACAAAAGCCAAAGTCGATATTTTACCGGAAGACTCACGGAGCCAGAAGACGAGACGGGGAGGGGCCAGGGGCTGGCCACACCATGTGGTGGCGCGGGTCCCCCTAGCCGTGCCACCAGGTGGTGTGGGCCCTTGGTCCACCCTCTGACATCGCCCCTTCACATATAAGAAGCCTCCCGATGACAAAACCCTAAATAATCTAGCCTCCAACAATGAAAAGTTCTGCAGTGCCGCCGCCACCCAAGGGGAGATTTGGGGGACATAAAGTCTCTGTTCTGGCACCCCGCCGGGACGGGGAAGTGCCCCCGGAGCCATCTCCATCGATCTCCACCACCATCTCCATCGCCATTTCTTATTCCCATGATGATGAGGGAGTAGTTCTTCCTCGAGGCTAAGGGTTCTACCGGTAGCTATGTGTTAATCTCTCTCTCTATGCATGATAATATTGTGATCATGAGCTTTGTAATCAAGTAAATCTACCTTGCTACTCAAGTGCTTTAATAGATCTCTGGCTCTCCCCACGTGTGTGAAAGTGATAGCATGCACACCATGGTGGCACTTAGGCTAGAGATTACAAATACTTGTTATGAGTTATATTTGGAGTTGGATGTCTCTATGAAATTGTGGTGTTTGTTGGAACCATCTAGCGCTCAAGGTGATAGTGAGGGGTTATCTAGATGGGGAAAGCAAACTTTGAGGAGTGTTGTTATAGCCCTACCATGGATTAGAGTGTCCAACCGGAGAGTAGTTCAGAGTAGTATCATGAAGAGAAGATATTTATATGAGAGTGTTCACTAGCGAAAGTATGATCCCTAGGCCTTGTTTCTAAACATTGAAACACCGTTTGCAACTAGTTCTATTACATGTTTGCTTGCTTCCATCTTTATTTCAGATTGCCTTTAGTCTCTTCCTACCCGTCAAGCTCTTTTCTGGCACCGTTACCACTTATAATTATCCATACCACTTGTACTTCACTATATCTTCGCCGAACTAGTGCACCTATACACCTGACAAGTGTATTGGGTGTGTTGGGGACACAAGAGACTTTTTGTATCTTGATTGCGGGGTTGCTTGAGAGGGATACCTTTGACCACTTCCTCCCTGAGTTCGATAAACCTTGGGTAATCCACTTCAGGGAAACTTGCTTCTGTTCTACAAACCTCTGCACTTGGAGGCCCAACAACTGTCTACACGAATAGAAGTGCATAGACATGAATAACCGTATCGGATTATAACATCCTCGACAAATCTTCTGGCTATTGCTCCATCACAACTTGTGACGGGTTTAGCCTCAATCCATTTAGTGAACTTATCCACCATCACTAAGAGGTGAGTAAATCCACTTGGAGCCCGTTTAAATGGTCCTACCATGTCAAGCCCCCAGACGGCAAAGGGCCATGTTATCGGAATTGTTCATAGTTGATTAGGCGGAACATGAGCTTGTTTGGTGTACTTTTGGCAGCCTTTGCACATCTTGACCAGCCGTTCGGCATCTGCTTTGGCTGTAAGCCAGAAAAATCCGTGTCTGAATGCTTTTGCCACTAAAGATTTGGCTGCAGCATGATGGCCGCATTCGCCTTCGTGAATTTCCCTTAGGATTTCCACTCCTTCTTCCGAAGATATGTAGCGTTGGAAAAACCCCAGATACACTCTGCTTATAGAGCTCACCATTTATTATTGTATAGGAATTTGCTCGTAGAACGATTTGTCGGCTCAGAACCTCGTCTTCGGGAAATTTTCCGTCTACCAAGAAATCTAGGTAGGGTTTTGTCCAGCTGGGAATCACAGCCAGAACTATTACTAAAGGTGAGTCAGACTTGGTCGGATATTCCTCATCAACTCCTGTAATAAAGGGAACTTTGAGGTGCTCTAAAAAAGCGCCATCTAGGACCTTTTTCCGTGTAGAGCCTATTCGAGATAATGTGTCTTCTTTCTCATTTTCTATTCGAGGGATGTGTTCAACCTCAAACCCTTCGAACGATTTAGATAGTTCGTCCATGACAGCCCTATATGATGTCATGTTTTTGTTTGCATTACAATGATCTGACACTTGTTGAGCAACAAGATCTGAATCTCCATAACACATAAGTCATCGGATGCCGATATCTTTACTATGCATTAGTGCTTCATATTCGGCAATGTTGTTTCTTGCTGTGAAGTGGATCTGCAATACATATAAAAGCTTATATCCTTGGGGTGATTTGAGCACCAGGCCAACCCCCGAGCCCCCAAGCGCTTTAGACCCATCAAAATGCAAGCTCTAGTATTCCGACTCTAGGAGGGTCATACTTTTTGTTGTCTCTGTCAAATCAGCGACAGAGTCAGCGAGGATTTGGGATTTAATTGCCGTACGAGGTTTCTACTCAATGTCAAAAGCTGAAAGTTCTATTCCCCATTTTGCGACATGCCCTATAGCATCGTTGTTGTTAATTATGTCTCTCATGGGAGCTATGCTCACCACGGTAATTTGGTGCTCCTGAAAGTAATGTCGTAGCTTCCTAGATGCAAAGAACACACCATAAGCTAGCTTTTGATAATGCGGATACCGCTGCTTTGATTCAGTTAGGACTTCACTGAGGTAGTAAGTCGGACGCTGCACTAGGTGTTCCTGTTTTTCCTCTAGTCTTTCCACCACCATGACGACGCTAACGACTTTGTTTGTCGTAGCTAGATAGAGCAACATCGGTTCGTGGGGTTCCGGCGCTGCAAGGATAGGAGCGGACGAGAGTACTGCTTTTAGGTATTACAGTGCAGCTTCAGCTTCATCAGTCCAAACGAATTTTTTGGTCTTTTTTAGGAGCTTGTAGAGTGGTGCGGCTCTTTCACTGAGCCGGCTTACAAACCGACTGACTACAACAATGCAACCAGTTAGCCTTTGAACGTCCTTCAGGTGAGTTGGCCTGTAAATGTTATAATAGCCTTAATTTTATCTCGGTTCACCTCTATGCCTCTTTGAGACACTATGAAACCTAACAATTTTCTGGCTGGTAGTCCAAAGAATCACTTCTTCGGATTAAGCATTATGTTGTATTTTTGTAGATTGGCGAACGTTTCCTCCAAGTCATAAATTAAAGTTTCCTTCTTTTTGGAAATCACCGCTATGTCATCCACATATGCATGTACATTGCGTCTGATTTGATCGTGGAGGCAACGCTGCATACTACACTGGTACGTAGCTCCTGCGTTCTTGATCCCAAAGGGCATCGTAACGAAATAGAAGGTTCCGAAGGGGGTTATGAATGAAGTTTTGAATTTTTCTGATTCCTTCATCCAGATTTGGTGATAACCGGAATATGCGTCGAGAAAACATAGGAGTTCCGAGCCTGCCGTAGAGTCGATAACTTGATCAATTCTAGGCAGAGCGAACGGATCTTTGGGACAAGCCTTGTTCAAGGTGGTAAAATCAACACACATCCTTAATTCAGTGGTGTCCTTTTTAGAGACCATTATAGGATTGGCCGACCACTTAGTGTGGATGACCTCTTCTATGAATCCGGCTAACTCAAGCCGGGATAGTTCCTTACCTATTGCCTTTCATTTTTCATCGCCAAAACTTCATAAGGACTATTTGACGGGTTTAGCATTCGGGTGTACATTTAGAGAGTGCTCGACAAGTTTCCTAGGTACTCTGGTCATGTTAGATGTCTGCCATGCAAAGATATCTTGATTGGCTTGGAGGAACTTGATGAGCGCGCTTTCCTATGCGCTATCTAAACCTACACCTATCTGAGTCACCTTGGAGGGGTCATCATCCATCAACGGCGTCGTCTTCGTATCTTCCGATGCCTTGAACTCCGGAGTCAGCTTTGTCACCTCCTTCTTCATTGTGGGCATCTCGGATGGGTCAATGGTCTTCTTGATCTCTTGGTACTCTTGGGCGTGCAGTAAGACTTCAGCAAAGGCGTCATTTCCGTCCTCGTTCTCTCGTGCTTTGTTTGGGTCTCCCCTGATGGTGATCATGCCCTTGGGACCTGGAATTTTCATCATATTGTAAATGTAACATGGACGAGCCATAAAAGCCCAGTAAGCCGACCATCCAAAGATAGCATGATATGCGCTCTTGAACGAGACCACTTCAAAGGAAAGTGCTTCCGTTCGGTAGTTCTTTGGAGTTCCAAAAGTAACGTCCAAAGTGATCTCTCCCAGGGAATTTGCTTGTCTTCCTGGGATAACTCCATGAAAGATCACAGAGTTGTGATTCAGTTGAGTTTCCGAGATCCTCATCTGACGTAGCGTTTCGACGTAGAGGATGTTGATGCTGCTGCTGCCGTCCATGAGGGTCTTGGAGAAACCATAGTCGTCAATAAGTGGATTGACGACTAGAGTGTACTTTCCTCGCCCGTGCAACTTAGGCGGATGATCAGCATGATCAAAGGTGATTGTCACTTCCGACCAGTCCAGGAACTGAGGGACAACCGGAATAGTTGCATTGAGCTCATGTAAAATTGCTTTCTTGACCTTAGCTGGTTGAGACCCAAGGAAAGTGACATAAGTGTCTTTCTTCGTTGAGAAGTTCTTCTTTCCATCTGACTTGGGATTTGAAGGCTATGCTTCCTCCATGTCGGAATCTTCCTTGGTCTCTTTTTTTTTCGGGATTCTTATTTCCCTTTCTTCGCTTGGCCCTATAGCCAGTGGATTCGTCTTTCTTGATGTCATCATTGAAACGACACTCAGCATTTGTGTTGGCATCTAAGTGATGCACACATGGATTGTTGGCAATGTCGGCCCAAGAGTAGGTTTTGCCGGGTTGCTGGTCTCCTCTACCTTGGACTCTAGATGTCCCACGACCGCGTCCTCTAGACCTGAAAGTAGCATTGACAACCGTTGTTTCTGCGTTGGGCTTTTCTTCCGAGGTGTTCTTGCGCTTCTGAGTTTGTTGCTTCGGCTGTTTTGCCGACTGTGGTACAGCCAGGATGTTCAGTAGTCCTTCTGCGTCATCTTCGGCATCTGCATATTTGCTCGCCGTCTTTATCATCTCTACCAGATCAGTGACTTTGTCGCACTTCAAACGGCGATGTAGTAAACCAATTGGGAGTCCTGCAATGGAAGCTTCAATCGCAGTTTGATCGTTTACTCCTTCACAAGAGTTCTTGGTGTCGATCCATCATCTGAGATAATCTCGGCAAGTTTCTCCAGCTTTCTAGGTGCAACATTCTAGTTCTCCTACCGTACAGGGCCTCCGATATGTTCCTTCGAAATTACGAAAGAACGCGCTTTGCATGTCATACCAGTTGTGGATGGTGTTTTCCGGAAGTTCGTTGCGCCAGGATCGTGCCGTCTTCCTCAGCATAAGTGGGAGATACCGGGTTGCGACCAAGCTATTTACGCCTTTGGCGATGCATCAAGCCTAGAAAAAATCCTGAAGCCAAGTGTCTGGATGGGCCACACCATCGTACGGTTAGATGTATCTTGAGATAGCAAATCCTTCCAGGAAGTTTGTTTGTCGAATGCACGGTCCAAAGCACTTTGGACCCACATATATATTTTTAGACTCGTAGCGTCGTGCCTCTATGTTAGAGTTAATCCGGTGCCTCGCCTCACTTGGTGACAGAGAACACGGTCTTGGTTGTTCACTGTGGCTGCGGTGCCTTGGAGCCAGACTTCTGCTTGTGCCACCACCTCCTCCGCCACGACGCCCTCCTTGGCCTCCTCGAGAGTCGCTATGATGGCTGCTTGGTGGAGAGGGTGGTACGGGAGGATTGTTTTCGACTGAGCGCCGGTCTCCATCCGGAGCATCGTTATTCCGGTTCCGGGGAGGGTCTTGATTACGACGAGCCCCCTGCCAGCTTGACTCGGCACAGTGTCCATCATTCCTTCATCCGTTGTCTCCCCCATTGTTATGTGGTTCAGCTGGACGGTGTGTATGTCTAGGAGGTGGCATCCTTTGTTGGTCCTCCTCCAGACGTCGCTCTTCTTCGTCTTCCCTACGATTATTTGATTGTCATCAGGGAGGCTAGCTTGGAACTAGTACTGCAACTGCGTCTCGCTCCGCGGCCGGACCAATGTGTTGCTCCAATCACATGCGGCTCTATGTCGTTGCCCTGAAGATCCGGTTCTTGAGTAGTTGTCTTCCTGACGGTCGGGACAGTGATGCTGTTTCGGGTCTCGTTGGGGCCTTACGTCATGCCAAGTCGGATCCATGCGACATTGGTCGGACTTGGAGACTAGTTTTCTACTCTCAAATTTCGCGGCCTTCTGCTGCTCCAGACCCTTGGTAAGTAACTTTTGTAGGGGTTCCACATATGAAAACAATAATTTTTACCCTACGCCCTTGAATCCCTGATGCTGCCAGGACCTATCTATTAGTAATGCAGTAACGGGAGGGGATTTTCGTGAACTTACCCCTGAAGACCGAAAAGCATTGTCAACGCTTAGGAGAGCGTGGTTGATTTAGACGAGCCAAAACCGACCTCAAGGTCGTGACGAAGTCCTTGCGCTCTTGTGGCTCCAACAACTTAAGTGCCTCAAGTGTGACACCTCGCGGGGAGTTACACACGTCCGGTGCCTGACGATGACTCCCGCTTCCCCGATCCAGCAGCAGTTGCGGAAGTAGAGCTCCTGGATCCGAATCCCGCAGCGCGACGGCGCTCCACGATGAAGATGCCTCCCGTTCGCGCAGTCTGAACTTGGGACCACGGTCACGAGAGAGAGAGAATATCAATTGGAGGTCTTCCCAAAAGTGAGAAGACCTTTATTTAATATTGTGTGTATTTGTCTGGCCAAATACCCCCACTATATATAGGGGGAGGGGAGGTACTACCTCCCTCAAAGTCCCGGGGTGGGACTAAAGGAGAGGGAGAGGTGGGGAGGCGTGCCGACCAGCCCCCACCCATGTGCCCCACATGGGGCAGGCCCACTAGGGTTGCCGGCCACCCCCTAGGCCTCTCCTAGGGGTGTGGTCCCCTCTTGGGCCCTTTCCCCTCCGAGAATTGGCCCATTAAGTCCTTTGACCATTTAATTGAGTTTCTCTTTTATTAAATAATTATGAATAAATTGTTAAATCAATATTTAACATTCATTCACATATTATTCAATCTTCGTGGCTATGGAACACCTTCCACCTCCACTCCGGACATCCTCCGGACTTACCGAAACACTTCCGGTTTTCCCTCTACTCTTCTTTGGTGATTCTTCTGATCCTATAAACACTCTCTAAGCATCATCAAAACCTTAAGTGTGATACCCTATGGTTTGGGAACACTCCAGACATGGTCGGGACACTCTCGGACCAATGATTGACTGAGGGACCTGGATGGCCATGTGACCCCTGTGTGTTCCACGAAGATCTTTCGTCGTTTGAACCGGTACGGTCGTGTCTTATTCCCTTTGTCTCTCGATACTTGCATTGCCCGAGATCTGATCAATGACATCACCATGTCATTTTCGATCTTGTTACCGAACAATGCTACTTGACTTGTTTCGACAAGTGATATCCGTGTGATCAAATCACACGCTTCGCAGCTATTGGATATAACTCCTCCGAGTGGGCCCTTGAGTATCTTTCTGTCATGTGGACGGACAAATCCTGCTCTTGACATATATTGCCTCTACGGTTTCCTTCGAGTACCTGAAAACACCTTTATAACCACTCTATTACTAAGTGGCGCTTGATGCTATCTAAGCACTCTCGGGAGATAGTGATTGATATAGCCTCACGGTCTAAGGAATAGTCTACGAGGATCCATTTCTAATCATCGTAACTCGAACTTCGTGACATGATCGGGTCACGATGTTTAGCTTGGGTATTGGTTCATCATCTATTTCTCAGAATGAGTTGACTCCATTTCCAACTAGCATAAATGCCACATGATCAGGAAACTTGATCATCTGTTGACCAATGAACCAGTGAGTAGAGTTTCACTAGGAACCCCTGGTTGTTTATATATCACATGGGTATTGATGTTTCCACTCAATATAGTTATAGCATGATATAAAACTTAATCATAAACTTTATGAAATAGGATAATAGTCCTTATTACTATTTGTCTCTAGGGCATATTTCCAACAGTCTCCCACTTGCACTCGAGTACAAATACACTAGCTGCATTTGTTCTTAATTGTTGGCACCATATATCGAGTACCCTGAACATGCTTGCTCATGGAAGAGGTTGAGTCTTGGGTTTGTACTTTATAGTCCCAAATCCTTTGTAACTTACTAATGTCACCTTGATTGACATTAATACTTTATCATCACATGATAACATTTGTGTGTATGCATCGTCGCTATGGCAGCAGAACGAGGCCTAATTCCAGGAGCCTACAGTGACTTTAGATCAACCTCGAGGGCTTTCTCATGGGCATTGTGCCCTGGGACACATCATTCTACGTTAAAAGCAAGCTAGCCCCGCCATAACATTATACAACACTTTAGATGGTACCCTTATCTATTATTATGAATGTATTCATCGAAACACTAGTATACTCTGTGCAACTTTCGATGTTTTTGTTCACTTTGCTTTCTACTTGACTTTAATCGGTATTACGAGAGTTCCAAACATATTCCCTTATAACATAACCCTTTATGTTTTAAGATATGTCATCCTTTATGGATTTGGAAAATATGTCTGCAGTTCTCTATTAGACATTGCGGACAAACTTGGCTCAACATTCTGTGATTCAAACTTAATCACTTTTAAACATTCCTTATTGGATCATATATTATGTTAAGTTATCATCATGGTTTTCTAAGATAGAACCTATGTCTTAACATAGTGGATGATGATCATCCTTTTCTTTCTTTCAACCATTGATGTTAAACTTAATACTATTCCTAATTTGAGTTATTAAGGACCAGTTCCTTAATTAACTTCTATTTGAAACCCTTTTCAGAATCCCTTAAGAAATACTACATAATATCATAATACACCTATTATAAACTTCTACTCCTTATAAATCATTATTTATTGGTACTTGCGCTTTTATTCTTAACACACTTAAGAATCACTCCTATAAGCTCCCACTCAAAATATGTTCCTAACATATTTGGGTATGAGTCACTACTGTTACTCAAACTATGTTCCTACATATTTGAATTTGAGACTTATATTGCTCCCATTCAAAAATATGTCATTCACATATTGTTTTAGGAAGACTTTCATAGCTTCCACTCAATTTCATGCAAATTGCATATCCACTCACTATTTTGAACAACTTCAAAATCCTTTGATCAAATATCAAACTTGGAGATTTATTATGAGATACTAGTACTTTTACTAGTTTTAAATCCACTAGACATTCAACACATTTGAATCAAATTCATTTGAATTCGTCCAATACTTGACAAATTGTGCTTTTGTCATTCACCCCTTTTTCCACTATGGCTTTGCAGTCATTTAGAAAAATCCAAGTAACCCCTTTTACTTGTGAGATTCAGCAACGAATTGTTTTGTAATCTCAAGTGAATTTTGCTTCTAGGATTTCTCATAATTCTAGTTTACCCTTATTTCCTTAGTAGTTTGTAGATATGCCATATTCTGGTAATTGTGACAAATGATTCACAAATGTCTCCATACAAGATATGGGTTACATTTCGAATCCTACTTCATGTAGTGAAAACACATGTGGGGAAAACACAATGATCATTATCCTTGATTCTTTCCTTTGTGAAGATAATCGTTCAGGAACGTTTTCTGTTGCACTACTCAACACTCTGATGCAGGGATTTGAATCATCATCGTGTTTTCACTATTTTCCATTAGCTTCATAATTGAGAAATATCACTAAATGCGAACTTTCTCAAAAATGTACCAAAAACCAAGCAATACGAATTTTGCTTCTCTTTTGGTTTCATCTATGGATTTCGTATTCAAAGTTTCCAATGAATACTCTACAAGTACTTATTCGCTATTGTTTTGGTTATATCGAATAAATCCAAAACTTTCACGACGATCCATACCAGATATGGAGCCGCTTTCACGAATTCAAATGGTTCACTATATATTCTAATTGAGTGATAACTATTTCTAACTAATGGTATCTACATCTACACTACAACGATTTATTTGGCGCCTTCTATTTACCCTCTTTGATATCTAATATCATATTGTGATGCTTTGCATTTTGTCATTTCAAACGCATTGCATTCCACAATTTCTTCTATGCCATAAATTTGAATTCCATTACTATTGATCAAATCATAGCAATTGGTTTCTTATTTATCTTTATACCCTTTGTTGATGAAACACTTTGATCATATCAAATAGTTTCATACTTATGTTTCCTTTGGTAAACTTCTTTACATGTTTAAACAATCATATAATGATAATCACCATTTTTGTTAAAACACAATACATCGAATATGTATTTACTTTTAACAATTCATTAAAACAGTTTATATTCAAGTAATACACCGTGTTCAAGTTATTTTGCCGAACTTAGGCATGATTTATATGTGACAAGAAATCGAATGTCTTTCACATATTATCAACATAACTTTGAATTTAAACAATGGTTTAATTCATTAATGAACATATCATTAAGTTGGGTATTTTAAAGGCATTTCAATATTTTACAAATGTTCATGTATTATCAATTAGTTTCAAACAACAAGGATAATTCACATATAATCAAACAAGATATGAACATGAATAGAAATCATTCATAAAAGTGGAACAACTGTTTGTTACAAACTAATATGAATAACCGTCTCACTAAGTGTGAGACTCACTAAAGAGGTTCACAATCTTTTGATTACAATAACTATCCAAAACATAAACTAAGTGATAAATGTTGAGGGAGATTGTCGTTGGCCATCATCATCATGCTCGCCATCAAAATGCAACGTCACCTCCTCTCCAGCAAGCACCTCTCATGCAGAAGGACCTATTTTCAATAAAATAGAACAAGTATCAAATATACTTAACACTGCAAATGTGTTTGCAAGATTATAACATTTATAAAATTGTATATCAAATGTATACCTTTTTCATTGATGACCTCAGCGACAATGGGTTCAACCACCACATCTCTGAAATGTGATATGAACTCGTGGAAATCTTGTGTTTCTGCATCGCCTCTCATAATGCAAATCCTGACTTGTGCTTGGTAGCTTGGTGGCAGCGACCGTAGCACAATGCCATTTGCAAAAGAGCCCGTCATCCAGCTATCCAAGAAGTATGCATGCCTCATGTATGCACCATGATGCGCTCCAAGTGGTCATCAAGTGATGAGTTCTCCTCCATCTTAATGGAGAGGAAGTTTCCCATCAGCTCATGCTCCCATATGCGTGCTTGTTCCACGAAATGTGTCCTAAGCTGTAGCATTACCATATGAGGGTTGACATTACCCACGATAGGCCACAGCTCGTCCACCATTCCGAAACGCATTGTAACTAAAATGAAGGAGGCCATCTCCTGATGGTGATAGCGGTCTTCCCGCTGCTCTGGGGTCTCTAGGTCAATGGGCTGATCCAAATCCATCTCGTCGAGTATGTAGTCGACCACGTCATTCTCACTAAGGAGAACGTGGAGACGTGTAACCCACATAGAGAAGTTTGATCCATCTAGTCTAAGCTTCTCTCCTTCTAACCAAACAATCGTCAACAGGAAAGATAGCATCGGGGAGAACCATATTCTACATTTATAATTGCAAAAGGAATTTAGACTAAGTTTATAATTAAATGAGTTAATAATAACTCCACTCAGAAACACCTATCCCCTGAAGAGTTCCTAGTGATAACACGACCCCTTTTCCCCACATCTCCCCCCGATCATCACGGCCATCAATGTGGGTTCAAGGATGGACGCTAAACGTCGGTCACATCACTCATGCGATTCATGCTCAATCTTTCGACCATCCGCGTTCTGAGGCCACGTCTCTGTAACGTGCTAGGCTTGCCAACCCAACCTTAGTGTATTCCCTGTGCAACATGGCTTACACCCACTGTATGCGTACGTAGATATGTTTGACACCCACTCACCATGGGTCGCCTCATACGGAAGAACTTTCTTGGTGGTGCACACTAAGGGGGAACACAATCATTGGTAATTTTAACAGGGATCATCTTATTAGGCTACTATCAAGTATCTAATACTAGCACACAATAAGATATACAAACAATGACATTGAATTTAAATGCGATGTGATATGGTCCTTCATGTCGTGACCTCCATCCGTCGTCATCGGATTCCGGCGCCAGGGTTCCGGCGCCGTAGACACCAGGGTACCGGTGTCATTCTGGCGTGGTAGTCCGTCACCTCCATGACTATCTACTACTACGTAACATAAGGTAATCACTTTACCTTTTCCACAACCATATCACAAAGCAACGCCCCTTTGCAAAACAAAGTTAGACGCCTCTACTTTATCTTTGCATGTTTTACGTGGCTGAATGGGCTTTCGCACAAGAACCGTTCTTACCTACGAACTTTCAGCACAATGCTGATCAAGTAGTTGTCTCTACTATACCCCTTTCGGGGCCCTCCGTTGCAAATGGCATACCAACTAATACGAGAGAGACAGGCACCCCCTTAAGCCACTTTATACGGTACAAGCCGTATGTCAAGCGTGGACCAGTATCGCGAATGAACACATAAAGTCAATTGGGGGCCGCTTCATCAAGCATTACTGTGGTATACACAAGTACATGTGGGAGGGTAACAACTAAAATATCAACGCCCACATGCTACATCTCGTGTGTTCTACCCGTACTAGTATTACTATGCATAGATCTAGCTCTGATACCACTGTAGGGGTTCCGCATATGAAAACAATAATTTTTACCCTACGCCCCTGAACCGCTGATGCTGCCAGGACCTATCTATTAGTAATGCAGTAATAGGAGGGGATTTTCGTGAACTTACCCTTGAAGACCAAAAAGCATTGTCAACGCTTAGGAGAGCGTGGTTGATTTAGACAAGCCAAAACCGACCTCAAGGTCGTGATGAAGTCCTTGCACTCTTGTGGCTCCAACGACTTAAGTGCCTCAAGTGTGACACCTCGCGGGGAGTTACACACGTCCGGTGCTTGACGATGACTCACGCTTCCCCGATCTAGCAGCAGTTGCCGAAGTAGAGCTCCTGGATCCGAATCCCGCAGCACAACGGCGTTCTGCGATGAAGATGTCTCTCGTTCGCGCAGTCCGAACTTGGGACCATGGTCACGAGAGAGAGAGAGAGAGAGAGAGAGAGAGAGAGAGAGAGAGAGAGAGAGAGAGAGAGAGAGAGAGAGAGAGAGAGAGAGAGAGAGAGAGAGAGAGAGAGAGAGAGAGAGAGAGAGAGAGAGAGAGAGAGAGAGAGAGATAGAGAGAGAGAGAGAGAGAGAGAATATCAATTGGAGGTCTTCCCAAAAGTGAGAAGACCTTTATTGAATATTGTGTGTATTAATCTGGCCAAATACCCCCACTATATATAGGGGAGGGGAGGTACTACCTCCCTCAAAGTCTCGGGGTGGGACTAAAGGAGAGGGAGAGGTAGGGAGGCACGTTGGCCAGCCCCCACCCATGGGCCCCATGTGGGGAAGGCCCACTAGGGCTGCCGGCCACCCCCTAGGCCTCTCCTAGGGGTGTGGTCCCCTCTTGGGCCCTTTCCCCTCCGGGAATTGGCCCATTAAGCCGACCATTTAATTGATTTTCTCTTTTATTAAATAATTATGAATAATTGTATAAATCACTATTTAACATTCATTCACATATTATTCAATCTTCGTGGCTATGGAACACCTTCCACCTCCACTCCGGACATCCTCCGGACTTACCGAAACACTTCCGGTTTTCCCTCTACTCTTCTTCGGCGATTCTTCTGATCCTATAAACACTCTCTAAGCATCATTAAACCCTTAAGTGTGATACCCTATGGTTCGGTAACACTCCATATATGGTCGGGACACTCCCAGACGAATGATCAACACAGGGACCTGGATGGCCATGTGACCCATGTGCATTCCACGAAGATCTTTTGTTGTTTGAATCGGGACGGTCTTGTATTATTCCCTTTGTATCTCGATACCTGCATTGCCCGAGATCGGATTAATGACATCACCATGTCGTGTTTGATATCGTTACCGAACAATGCTACTTGACTCGTTCTGACAAGTGATATCCCTGTGATCAAATCACACGATGCGCAACTATCGGATATAACTTCTCCAAGTGGGCCCTTGAGTATCTTTCCGTCGCGTGGACAGACAAATCCCACTCTTGACATATATTGCCTCTACGGTTTCCTTCGAGTACCTGAACACACCTTTATAACCACTGTATTACCAAGTGGCGCTTGATGGTATCTAAGCACTCTCGGGAGACAGTGATTGATATAGCCTCATGGTCTAAGGAATAGTCTACAAGGATCCATTTCTAATCATCATAACTTTAACTTTGTGACATGATTGGGTCACGATGTTTAGGTTGGGTATTGGTTCATCATCTCATTCTCAGAATGAGTTGACTCCATTTCCAACTGGCATAAATGCCACATGATCAGGAAACTTGATCATCTGTTGACCAATGAACTAGTGACTAGAGTTTCACTGGGAACCCCTGGTTATTTATATATCACACGTGTATTGATGTTTCCACTCAATACAGTTATAACATGATATAAAACTTAATCATAAAATTTATGAAATATGATAATAGCCCTTATTACTATTTGTCTCTAGGGCATATTTCCAACAGCTTTACGCCTAACCGAATTTGATCTAGGTTTGGATTGTTCGCCAGGATATCTTGCTGCAGCAGTATTTTCCACTAGTGTTCCATACACCAGATCTCCTTTTCTATTGAGCCGAGGTTCTCTATTGACGGTGTCATCTCCTTCAAAGAGTGTTTTGTGGACTTACGGATTTTTTTAGCTCGCACGGGGCCGTTCCGGGTCTTCTGGTGCTGCAGGGAGTTGAACTGCCCCGCAGATGCAATGCGCTTCTTCTCTTCCAGGAGATTGTTAGCCTCATCCAGGAGTACTTGACGATGCACTTCTAGGGCTTGGGCCTTATCTTCTAGTTCTGCAGGCATAATATCTGTAATAGCAGGGATTGGCATAGTTAACGCATCTCTGATGAGTTTACTGGCACCAGGGGTAACCACGTGACCATCCACCGGAGTTTCCTTTGGCTCGTCTAGGATTAGGGCTCCATTCAAGTCTTCTCCATATTCCTCAGCAATTACCTCCTCAGCCGGAGGGTCTTTTGCTGGAGTCTTCTTCTTGTTCTTCTTCCTTGCCATCTTGGCAGTGCCGGTGAGAATATCATTTTGCGGACCGAAAGTTGGGGTGGCCAGGCAACGCGGTACCCAAGTTGCTTACAATTAGCTGTGTTGCCCAAAGTTGGCGTGCCAAATACTCAGAGGGTCTTTTTCGGCACGAATTCAACGTTATGTTTCAATACAAAATATCAGGATAATGGCCGTCAAGTTGGGCCTCCTGTCAGCTTTCGCCGTTATGTCACTGCCGTCGTGGTTGCCATGTAGGCTTGCAGCATTGGCGCATGCATCCTTTACGCGTCTTCTTCTTCCTCCAGGGCGGCAATCTGTGGTCGCGGCCATGGCGCGGACTAGGACTTGGACGAACCTTCTCGGCCCAGCTCTCCTCCCCATCCCGAATCGGAGCTCGCCCTCACCATGGCCGCATCCATGGCACGACGCAGGGACGAGAATTCATTCCCGGGTGAAATCTGTCACCATGTCGACCATGCTCGGTCCTGTTGGCCTCCTCAGGAAGCCAAGCTCGTCGTCGCCGTGGTCGCACACACACCAGCCGTGGCGCCTTCCTCTCCGAACCCCAAAGCCACATCCACCCAGTTCAGCACAACGCCAACAAGGTGAAAATGCATCAAGTTTTCGTCTTGTGATTGTAGAAAAACATGTATGTACCGTGGCCGTAGAATACTCTAACAATGTACACATATGTTGTTTACTAGATTTTCATTTGAAATTAGTAGCTCCGTGATGACAAAACATATAGAACCTAAATAGAATGACGATGATGACCATGTTCTGTACTTTGCATTGCATCAACAAGTGCTCGCTGACGAAGCATGTTACCAAGAGAGTGGAGTTCATCAGCCATTGCCAAAAAATATGTGAACAAATCAATGAGCAATTCAATGCAAATACGCGCAGAAAAGCTAGATCCATGTCATCAATCATCAATAGGTGTTACATTCTAGTGATGCATTCAAATGCGTACACCATGTATCATTTACTTGAAGTGTTTGTTATCATGAGAAAAAATTCCTAGTATGCACATTACCTTTGTATGTTCTATGCTGCAATTCTGTTGTTATGGGCGTGGAAAGAAAAGCGGGGCTTCACTGAATATTACGCAGTTAGGCCTAACTTAGTCTTACACAAATAAGCACAGCTTAGTATTTACAAAAATAAGCGTAACTAATGGTAAAGATAAAGACAAATGGTTCATCGGATCTGCCAGTATGAGCACTAGGTCCCTAGAGCTGGTGGTATCATTGGAACGAACCAGAATGCTGTGTTTGGCCGTCTGTCATTCTCCATCAAATCGTATGACCCCACTGATGAGCCAATTGTAGGCCCCTCCCCCAGACGTGGATTCCGCTCCAGGTCGGATCTGGAGTGTCAACATGATAGGCGCGTGAGTGTGCAGCAAACACACAGTCTGCTATAAACCCTGGAAGTGCTGGCACCTCAGCAACAACACCAGCATGTTCTTCCTGGACTTCGGCAGCAGCCTCAGGAGGTATTTCATCAGCTTCACCAGCAGTAGCCTCAGCAGGTATTTCGTCAGCTTCACCAGTAGCAGCATTAGCAAGTATTTCGTCAGCTTCACCAGCAGCAGCATCACCAAGTATTTCGTCAGCTTCACTAGGAGAAGCAGCGGCTAGTTCTTCGTCAGCTCCACCACCACCAACACCAGCAGTAGCAGCATCAGGAGCCAAGGTTGCCTGAGCAATTACAGGTTCAACAGCTCCAGGGGCTCCGACAAAGAAAGGGTAGTTGATCCCAAGAAACACAGATTGTCCCTTCAGATTGTCGACTCTGCTCCAGACTTGCTCTACTAGGTCTTTGGATGGGCATGCGGACCTCGAGAAAATGTGACACCGCAGCGATGGGTATGAAGAAAGTTGTGTCCCCATATGTTCTATTATATCACCAACGTTGTTTAGTGCTATCGTGATATGAATCCACATGAGTTCAACATCCTGTTTCGTGTCGCCTCCGAGAGCTGCCAGGAACCAACGCCGTGTCCCAAGTTCAGCATCTGCTACTGCATCTTCGATGACCGGAGCTGGAATGATGCGCAGGGCTGCGTGGGTACCTACGTGTTACTTACAGTCAGTAAGCAGAATTTTGAATGGGATTTTACATGTTATATGACACCTTGACTCACCCCAAATGGACGGCTCCCAAACACGCACGTCGCCGCTAGGTTCAGTGATCGCATAAATGCGTTGCGGTTTGTACGAATAGTAGTTGGAGGTGAAGACGACGTCTACATACTTCTTCGGCCACAGGAAGTCGTCGTGCAAGACTGTCCATTCCTTGTCTTCTGGGCATCTAATGAATGTGATTTCCTTATTGAACACCGCTAAGAGGTCGTACTCCCAGGTATTCCACGCCTCCCACGGTCTATGTGGGAGCTGTACCTTCAGGAGCTCAAGTTCTGCCATGTTGAACCTGTAAGCAAATTCGGAAATGGGCGGTGGCCATCCGTTGTTGAATGCAGTAATGTCGACACCCTCCAAAGATGGCAATGTAAGTCTCAACGATCTGTAGCAATTTTTTAGAGCCCAAGTACTCCCATCCTGGGATAAAAGGACCAGCCACTCGCTGTTGCCACCCACCCAGTTCTGGTCATCTCCCATTTCCGTCTCTTCTTCTTCCTTGATATTCACCACTACTGATTATGACCACTTATCCAGTAGCATCAGTTTTGCATGAATATTCTACAGAGTTTGTTGTCAGTTGGTACAATCACCTAGCATGGATTCCATTGCAAATACAATTTGACAACTGGACCTTCAGATTAAAGTACACAAAATATCGCCTAAATATGAGTGTCTCCTCAGATATCACCTAAATTGTGCCTATGTCACTACGAAGATACCTAATATATGAAGTAGGAGCAGAGCCCCCAGAACAAACTCCTAACGATGATCATAAACAGCTCGGGGCATAACAGCCTTAAATCGTCTAATCTGTTTGTTTTTATTTTAGGAAACAGAATATCACCTAGCAGGCATTCCATTGCAAATCTAAATTGACAACTCGTCTATCACCTAAAGTAAGACTGAGTCACTACAAAATACCAGAATATCAGGTACGAGCAGAGCTTCCGCTGTACAGAATAGTCTTAAATGGTTCAATTTGTTCAAACCGCGCATGCACACAACACGTTCGACGAAAGGAACATAGGATTCCGATGAGAGTTTAGCACATATGAATCAACGATATGACTGAACCAATAAGCAAGATACTGGAACTTACGTGGCCATCACGATCGTTTGGCCATTTGCTGGTATCGGGGTAAAGAAGGCCTGGCGTGCCGAACGGTTGTTCATCCATGTCCCGCATCGTGAAGCGGTAGCCAGGGATGCAGTGAGCAAGGCGGCTGGCAGAGATGATGTCCAACCCCATGGAGATCCTGTGCACATTCGCGGCGCTGAGGTGCGGCCATCCCCAATCCTCGTGGTGGTGGTCGTCCTAGCCATCCGCGTCGTCGTCGCATGCCTTTCGCTTCAGCCTGCTGCTACCCCAAGCTCTACCCATAGTGGCAAATGGAGTCTGGAATCTGGTAGATTAATGGAGGCGTTGTGATAAGGAGGCGGATGGATTCGAGAGGGGATGGAATCAGTGATGGGGGCAGTTGTTCGAGTAGGGAGTGGCCCGGTGAGGAACCGCCATCACCGCCGGTTCTCGTCCGTGTGGAAGACAAGGAAGGGGGGCGTAATTATTGAGGGCGGGCACCGGAACCGTCTAGAGGAAGTGAAAAAATAAATCGTAAGAGAGAGAAATGTGCGGCCCGCCTGTCAGTGAGTGAAGGTCAGCACGCGCAAACGTGACTACATTTGACTTGGAGCGTGCATGGTAGACCTTGATTCCACCGCATGCAAGTGGCGCAGAACAAATTTTAGGAAGCGCTAGCGTCGACGTGTAAAACCGCCGTTTTTCTCCACCTTTACCCTACTACGAACGGTCGTGCACCATTCCAGATATTGGTAAGGGCGGTTCCAATCTTTCACTTCTCCGTCTCATTTCCTCCTCCACGGCCTCATCGTCTTTCTCCTCCACGGCCTCATCCATTTCCTCCGCCACGGCATCACCCTCTTCCTTCGTATCCTTTCCCTCTTGCCTGTAGTCATGGACTTTTCGGACGTCCGAAACAACGGCAGGCAAGCGACTGCGCACTTCGACATAGAAGTACATGGCGGGAAGAAGATCAAAGTCATCTACACCACCGATCCTGTGACAGTGAGGAAGACTCTGAGTAATTACACGAGTTGGCTGCGGTTCAAAGAAAACAGGTTCATAGGTCTCGACCTCGAGTACAGCCGTGATTACCGTAGGATCGTCGTGGTGCAACTCTCCATGAAGGGGCACGTCCTCGTATACCAGCCTTTTTGCGAGAAGGGGCTGACGGGATCTGGTAGACTTTGCTGTCTTTTTGTTCCTGAACCGTCTGTTTGCAAAAGTTATTGCTATATTATTTGTCTGAATTCATTTTCATGCAGGTGGGGCGAAAGCATTAGGGATCTATTTCATGACTTTCTCCTGAACCAGCACATAACATTTAATAGTGTTGATATCACGAATGACACTAAACTGCTTGAAAGCCCGACTGTCAACATTAGAATACCAAAGGAGTGCAGAGTGGACATCTAGGAAATTTACTGGATCCTAGGGACGAAGGGCGATAGAACCGGGATGGCCGCTCTTGCCTCCGAACTCATCGACCCGTGGTACGCTGACATGAAGGGAAAATTGCCGATATGTTCGTGGAGGCGTTTAGGGTACGATTACTGGGAGGATAAGCCACTTTCTGAACATAATCTGAAGTACGCTGCAATTGACGGGTATGTTAGCCATGAGCTATACTGCCAGATTGTAAGATCTCGTTCCAGGCATCACATCATTGAACCACCACCAAGGCAGGTTGTTTGCCCCAGATGTCGGAGTGTAGATGAATCTACAAGCCGGGGCAAGCGATCGAAGGCATCCTGGGATCGGTTGCCTTCTCCAACACACTAGGATGTAGACTTTTAATGCATGATTGTTGTGTTTGTATGGGGCTTGTTATGTTTATGAAAACATGTTATTTCAGAAGTACATTATGTGAGCAATTACGAACTACTGTGTATTACCTTTGTCGAACTATAATTTGGGTTTGGTTATGACTGTATCCTTTGCTATAATCTGGGTTTGGTTATGACTTACGACTGTATTACACCTTATGCATGTCAGTCATGGATTCTGCCGCATGCAAATGGCATAGACAGAATTTGTAAGAATGAATGTTGAGCATACAAAAGGGGGAATGTAATTCATACAGGTTAAGTAGCTAATAGCACAGGGATCATACAAGCTTGGTTCTTACACACAGAATGCTTAAAAAATACATGCGAGATAAAATACAAGCGAGATAAAACTAGGAACAAAATGCGAAACTAGTAGTGGTAAACAGCACACTCACTCACCCGCCAGATCCTGTTGAGCATCTCGTAGCAGACATACGCGTCCCTGGCTGCGTACTTGATCACATCGTAATCCAGGTGCCTCCACTCCCATCGCTCGTGCAGGTGCTTCAGGAACTCGAATTTCATGTCGGCATACCCGCGGTCGATGATGTCGGCAGCGAGTCTAGCCATGCCGGATTTCCCCGTACCGCCATCCGGGTACCTCCACAAACGTTGGAGATCGACGTGATTGACGACATGAATGAGGAGATCCCGCTCTAGCTTCGGAGTGTCGTTCTTGATGTCGATGCTGGCGAAGTAGATCTCCCTCCTGTGTAGGAACTCGCGAAGCTCCGGGCATACATATTTGGCCCTACATACATGGTATAGGAGGCAATGGTTGCGCATGGACAGCTACAAAGCGTCGTCCTCTTCCTATCTCCGGTATACTCGAGGTCAAGGCCGACGATCTTGTACCTGTCCATCGGCTCCTGTAGCCACCACTCGTACATTGTGATGACCTTGGTGACCTTCGCTAACGCATTTGTGTTGACGACCGTCAGCTTGGTGGTGCCATGGGCGGTGACGGTGTACTCGTCGGTGAACTCGCCCCCGTCGCCGAACACGCCGTACTCTGCATCCATGGCAGCAGCTTATGCGGCGGCGGTGGCCTAGGGTCAGTAGCGGCGGCTGGGACTGGGCGTGGCGGTGGAGTGATCTGTTGCGGTGGTATGGCCTGGCGGAGGCGGTGCCTGTGGCAGCATCGATGGTTCTTGCGGTGGCTGCGGCGGCGGTGGAGGGCGGCGGAATAAATGAGTTGGGGATTTTTGCACAGTGATGTGCTGAGGAGACGGAAGGCGATGCTTAAATTGCGTTTACCAATATTCCGGTCATACCCATGTGGAAGCAAGTTTGACCGGGCGAGCACAGTTGGTTTCCAATCCTAGCGATTAAATTCGGCGTCCGTCCTAATAGGCGATGGGACGGGTGTGCGATGTGGCTTTGGCGTGGAAGAGACCGGTCACGTAGACCACCGTCCCGTTGCCGATCTGCAGCGGGTGCGCGGTGCTGACACGACGTAACGTGATAGGACAGAAGGAAGTGTACAGCTATTATTCCTAACAAGTTTAAGAAGTGTAAGCATAGACAGGGACCTAGCATCCTTGCACCCCGGGGCAGCCGCCCAGCCGATCAGGCCTGCCGATTGCGCAAAGCTTGCAATTTCATTTTGTCTAGAATTTTCCAAATTGAAGCTCGTTTGCCCATGCTTCTATAAGTTTCTGTGTAGGCCACTTGTGTAAGCATGCACGATCAAGCAACTTTGCAACACATGTGTCGGTGGAAAAGCATGAGGTTTCAACACACCACATAGTTTAGGGATTTAGAATAGCTACATTGTGGAGCTCTAGCCAAATTGCATGGTAAAGCCAAATTAATTTTTTTGTCAGATTTAGCTATAGCAACATTGTGTCTCATTTATCCTCACATTTTCCCTCCCGATATTCCGAAGACCTCACATGTGCTCGGAGGGGGGTGCCGTCTGGTCAAAGGTTTGGCCGTTACGTGCGCCCTGACGCCTAAATTGGAAGTTTTATTTGTTATTTGGCCTTTTTAAGAGCGCCTTTTTCCCTCTCTCGCTAACAGTTGTGTTTTTTGCCCAAAAAGGTAGGGAATCTAGAGCAGCTTCTCTCTTCATTCATTGTTCCTTTTGCTCTCATTTTTCCCCAATCTGGTAGCAAATCTAGAGCAGCAAAACAAGCCATCACCATAAATAAATTCAGTAAACAGAGCAGATGTAGATAAAGCAGCTAATATAGGTTATATAGTATGGTACTTAACGAGGTTCGGCAGTTAGGATGCTCAGCAGCAGCAGCAGCAGCTGACAGGTTCAACACAAACAAGACAAAAGAAGCTACTTTACAGCAGCAGCAGTAGCTGATTAGTGGCCTCTCGTGGCCTCTGCCAGGAGGGCCTCCGCCTCCTCCCTCTAGCACCTCCTCCACTTCTTGCTTCCCAGCCCCTTGACCTTGAGCTCCTTGGGTTTGATCGGGGCATGCGACCCTCCTCGATAGCCACCTTCTAGAGGTTGCGGAGGTGAAGACTAAGCGCCTGGTGCTTGGCTATGAAGCCGTGGATGTTCACGGACTCGACGCAGGTCCTCACGTCCTCGGCATGCTTCATGAGGGAGTTGAAGTCCGTGGCGCGGAGCCTCTTGGTAGGGTAGAAGGGGCACATGTACACGTCGCTAGCGAAGAAGTTGTTGTACTGGCCGGACTTTAGCCTCCTCAACACATGACGAGTCTTGGTGTCCTTGGACTCGTTGTCGCTGCGGACGTCGCTGCTATCCTCCTGTTGGAAAAAAAGTAGAGTGCAATAAGGACATGATTGAGATACTTTGATTATCGGGATTGATTATTTGCATAGATTGACCGATTGAGATCTCCCGATTATTCCCCAAATCTCAAATCCAATCGAATAATGATCCCAACTACAAACAGGGGGATTTGTTGAAAATCGAGATCTAACACAAGAGGATTAGCTACTGTAAAAATACGAACAGCCGAGCCCTAATAACATACGATCTAGCATCCAACGATGGGAACAGGGGAAGAACAAGGGAAGGGGAGAAAACCCTTGTTAGCTCCGACCATGGGTCGGCGATGCTGGTGTCATAGGGGTTCTCCGGCCTTATGTAGACAACCTCCTCGTAGGGGTCCCAGCTGAGCGGGATCTGTCCGAGACCGGCGGGGGCCTCCTCGCCGGCGGCTACGGCGGATGCAGGGAAGGGGACGGGGGGCTCCTCGCCGGCGGCCTTGGAGGTGCCGATAGCCACCACGCCGTTCTTCTCCATCGCCGACGTGGTTGGAGTTTTATTGGGCGTTTGCAGAAGGTGAGGGGACAGTGGAGACGGCTGAGTGAGGGAGTGTGTGATGAGTGGGAGTGGGGAGGCCTCTATTAAAGGAGAAGGGAAGCGATGTTTTGTTGCACTACCGTGCACCGTGTACGCTAATGCACCGTGCACGGCCACACGTGTCCGCTACTGCCCCGTGCACCGCACACGAGTACCGTGAGTCACGTTTTTTCCCTCGTGTCTAACCCTGGCGATTCAGTTGTACTCAGTTTTTCCCTCGAGCGTAACACTGGCGGTTTGGTTCTATTTTTAAATCATTTCTATTTTCTATTTGAATCCCTTTGTCACTCTTGCCCTTGGTTTTTAAGTTCTACTCAGTTTTGCCCTTGGTTTTTAAGTTCTACTCAGTTTTGCCCTTGGTTCTTAAGTGCTACTCGGTTTTCCCCTCTCTTTGTATCCATCTTTCGCACCTGTGCTCATCTTTGCTGCTATGCTCTGATTGGTCGAGATAGTTGTCACATGGATTGTGCCCACCAACCGTTGATCCTATGTGATCTAGCGGATAGGATAACCCTTATATCTATCGGGGGCACCCCTCTATCCATGCAAAATAATGAGTATGCCAGCGGAACTTTAACTCCATAAACAGATGAACTTGAATATAATTTAAAGCGTACGAAAATAGAAATCCCCATAGTTTAAGGGTCTAGATACGGTAAGAGAACTAAATATTATTAGTGGTCGGGCCAGCACAGTGACGGGTTGGTCGGCTAGAAGTTGATGATTCCTAAGTAAGGGGACACTAGGCCGGTCTTGACATACTCACTTAGGAATTTCCATAAGCAGCGTGCTTAGCCTTGGTCGCCGACTTATGTTTACTAGCCGGGATTTTACCGATGCCAACCGCATGCAGAATCAAGCTAGCAATCCTAGGGTTGACTCCTTTCTTACAAAAAGGGCACCTGAGCTCGCCAAGTCGAGTGCGGAAAGGGATTATCCCGCTCTTGAGCTTCTTCATGACATGGCGGCTCTTGTTGTCCCTGGTCTCCTTGTCAGAGTCCATCTCACTTGAATCCACCTATAATGTATGGAATACAAACCGAAATGAGCAAAATAATAAATATATATTCCTTCCACCATTCTGAGTTACTTTTGATGCAATAACATGTCTATACAGGTTCAGCAGTTCATTACGGCCGTCTCCCTAGCTCTCTCCTAAATTAATGTGGTTTGTGTTCTTGATAACTTATTAATAAAAAAATAATGTGGATTCATTCAGAACAGACTAGATCTCTCCATGTACCGGTTCGTACGTTGCATCTAATCATTAGGACTAGATTTTTTTATGACGCCGGGATAGATTAAGCTCGAGCAGAAAATATGAAACATGTAGAAATAGATGTACCTCCGGGTACACGAGCGGAGCATGTTCGTCGAACTCCACGCCCTCATCGGGGCCTCCGAAGTCGTCAGCACTGGCGAGCACATGGTCCCCCAAGGGATTGAACTGCACGTCCTCCTCACCTTGTGCTGCGTGATGCTCCTCCAGATCTACCGTGTGAAGCACCACCCCGGCGGCGATGCCCGGACACTCACCCCCATGCACTGGTTTCATGGAGAAGGTTCGTGCAAGTACGTTCAAGATTGTGGGGTTTTGCTAGATAGGGAAGAGAGAGTAGTGGATGAGTGCGAATGGAGGACCCGATAGGCTGGGTTTTTAATGCGGGGACGTTTAGGCCTCCTCGAGGGCCCCGGTAGGCAGCTCTTCCGGCTGTGGCTGCCGCGTGGAAGGTTCGTGTGGTGGGGGCCTGTCCGAAGTGAGAGTGTAGGCGCGCTGCGTAGTAAAAATGGTATAGCCCGTGGGCCGTGGATGACCAGTTGACATGTAGTAGACTTGTAGCCTTTGTAGACTATATTAAACATGACATGACCACTCGACGACTTTTTCCATGGACGGCATCGTGTTCCTTCTTGTAGAAGTGTCATTGAGGGAGACGTCTGTGTTGTCTCACGTTGTCCTGTGAAGGGCACGATGTGTGCAACGAGCCTCGTTGGATCACATAGGCTCAACGGTTGGTGCGCACGATCCGCGTGACAACTGTGACAAGCAATCAGGGCGTAGCAGACAGAGTGGGCACAGGTTTGGGCTTCTATGAAAGAGAGAGAGGGGGCGAAACTCGGTAGTATCAAAAAACCAAGGGCAAAGCTGAGTAGTATAAAAATGGAAAGTGAGTGTCTTTTACAATGAAATACATCATGGCATCCATCAAATTATGCCAAGATAGATCCACTAGAGTTCATTGCATGTGTGTTCTTTCCACAAACCACATATTTATCCACTAGAGTCATTGCATGTGTGTTCCTGTCATGAACCACATATGGATCCACTGGTGTTCATTGCATGTGCGTTCTTTCCACAAACCACATATGTATCCACTAGAGTAATTGCATGTGTGTTATTTTCACAAACCACACATGGATCAACCAATGGCATTGCATGTGTGTTCTTTCCACAAACCACATATGGATCCACCAATGTCATTGCATGTGTGTTCTTTTCCACAAACCACATGGATCAACCAATGGCATTGCATGTGTGTTCTTTACACAAACCACATATGGATCCACCAATGTCATTGCATGTGTGTTATTTTCCACAAACCACATGGATCAACCAATGGCATTGCATGTGTGTTCTTTTCACAAACCACACATGGATCAACCAATGGCATTGCATGTATGTTCTTTTCACAAACCACACATGGATCCACCAGAGTCATTGCATGTGTGTTCTTTCCACAAACCACATATGGATCAACCAGTGTCATTGCATGTGTGTTCTTTCCACAAACCACATATGGATCAACCAGTGGTCATTGCATGTGTGTTCTTTCCACAAACCACATATGGATCCACTAGAGTCATTGCATGTGTGTTCTTTTCACAAACCACATATGGACCTACTAGAGTCATTGCATGTGTATTCTTTTCACAAACCACACATGTATCCACCAGAGTCATTGCATGTGTGTTCTTTCCACAAACCACATATGGATGAACTAGTGTCATTGCATGTGTGTTCTTTCCACAAACCACATATGGATCAACCAATGTCATTGCATGTGTGTTCTTTTCACAAACCACATATGGATCCACTAGAGTCATTGCATGTGTGTTCTTTTCACAAACGACATATGGACCCACTAGAGTCATTGCATGTGTGTTCTTATACTAAAACTAGCACTAGAGTCATTGCATGTGTCTTCTTTTCACAAACCACATATGGATCCACCAGTGTCATTGCATGTGTGTTCTTTCCACAAACCACATATGGATCGACTAGAGTCATTGCATGTGTGTTCCTGTCATGAACCACATATGGACCCACTAGAGTGATTGCATGTGTGTTCTTTCTACAAACCACATACGGATCCACCAGAGTCATTGCATGTGTGTTCTTTCCACAAACCACACATGGATCAACCAATGGCATTGCATGTGTGTTATTGTCACAAACCACATATGGATCAACCAATGTCATTGCATGTGTGTTCCTGTCATGAACCACATATGTATCCACCAGTGTTCATTGCATGTGTGTTCTTTCCACAAACCACATATGGATCAACCAGTGTCATTGCATGTGTGTTCTTTCCACAAACCACATATGGATCAACCAGTGGTTATTGCATGTGTGTTCTTTCCACAAACCACAAATGGATCCACTAGAGCCATTGCATGTGTGTTCTTTTCACAAACCACATATGTACCCACTAGAGTCATTGTATGTGTGTTCTTATACTAAAACCAGCACCCGAGTCATTAAATGTGTGTTCTTTTACCAACCCACATATGGATCCACCAGTGTCATTGCATGTGTGTTCCTGTCACAAACCACATATGGATCCACCAGAGTCATTGCATGTGTGTTCTTTTGCACAAACCACACATGGATCCACCAATGTCATTACATGTGTGTTCTTTCCACAAACCACACATTGATCAACCAGAGTCATTGCTTGTGCGTTCTTTTCACAAACCACACATGGACCCACTTGAGTCATTGCATGTGTGGTCTTTCCACAACCACACATGGATCAACCAATGTCATTGCATGTGTGCTATTGTCACAAACCACATATGGATCAACCAATCTCATTGCATGTGTGTTCCTATCATGAACCACACATGGACCCACCAGTGTTCATTGCATGTGTGTTCTTTCTACAAACCACACATGGATCCACCAGAGTCATTGCATGTGCGTTCTTTTCACAAACCACATATGGACCCTCTTGAGTCATTGCATGTGTGTTCTTTCCACAAACCACACATGGATTAACCAATGGTATTGCATGTGTGTTATTGTCACAAACCACATATGGTTCAACCAATATCCTTGCATGTGTGTTCCTGCCATGAACCACATATGGATCCACCAGTGTTCATTGCATGTGTGTTCTTTCCACAAACCACACATGGATCCACCAGAGTCAGTGCATGTGTGTTCTTTCCACAAACCACATATGGATCAACCAGTGGTTATTGCATGTGTGTTCTTTCCACAAACCACATATGGATCCACTAGAGTCATTGCATGTGTGTTCTTTTCACAAACCACATATGGATCAACCAATGGCATTGCATGTGTGTTCTTTTCACAAAGCACATATGGATCCACCGGTGTTTAATGCGTGTGTGTTCTTTCCACAAACCACTTATGGATCCACCAGTGTTCATTGCATGTGTGTTCGTTTCCACAAACCACACATGCATGAACCAATGGAATTGCATGTGTGTTCTTTCCACAAACCACACATGGATCAACCAATGGCATTGCATATGTTTTCTTTTCACAAACCACACATGGATCAACCAATGGCATTGCATGTTTGTTCTTTTCACAAACCACACATGGATCCACCAGAGTCATTGCATGTGTGTTCTTTCCACAAACCACATATGGATCAACTAGTGTCATTGCATGTGTGTTCCTTCCACAAACCACATATGGATCAACCAGTGGTCATTGCATGTGTGTTCATTCCACAAACCACATATGGATCCACTAGAGTCATTACATGTGTGTTCTTTTCACAAACCACATATGGAACCACTAGAGTCATTGCATGTGTGTTCTTATACTAAAACCAGCACTAGAGTCATTGCATGTGTGTTCTTATACTAAAACAAGCACTAGAGTCATTTCATGTGAGTTCTTTCCACAAACCACATATGCATCCACCAGAGTCATTGCATATGTGTTCTTTCCACAAACCACACATGGATCCACAGAGTAATTGCATGTGTGTTCTTTTCCACAAACCACACATGGATCAACCAACGTCATTGCATGTGTGTTCTTTTCACAAACCACACATGGATCAACCAGAGTCATTGCATATGTGTTCTTTTCACAAACCACACATGGAGTCACTTGAGGCATTGCATGTGTGTTCTTTCCACAAACCACATATGGATCGACCAGTGTCATTGCATGTGTGTTCTTTCCACAAACCACATATGGATCAACCAGTGTCATTGCATGTGTGTTATTTCCACAAACCACATATGGATCAACCAGTGGTTATTGCATGTGTGTTCTTTCCACAAACCAGAAATGGATCCACTAGAGTCATTACATGTGTGTTCTTTTCAAAAACCACATATGGACCCACTAGAGTCATTGCATGTGTGTTCTTATACTAAAACCAACACTAGAGTCATTAAATGTGTGTTCTTTTAACAACCCACATATGGATCCACTAGTGTCATTGCATGTGTGTTCCTGTCACAAACCACATATGGATCCACCAGAGTCATTGCATGTGTGTTCTTTTCCACAAATCACACATGGATCCACCAATGTCATTACATGTGTGTTCTGTCCACAAACCACACATTGATCAACCAGAGTCATTGCATGTGTGTTCTTTTCACAAACCACACATGGACCCACTTGAGTCATTGCATGTGTGATCTTTCCACAACCACACATGGATCAACCAATGTCATTGCATGTGTGTTATTGTCACAAACCACATATGGATCAACCAATGTCATTGCATGTGTGTTCCGGTCATGAACCACATATGGATCCACTAGAGGCATTGCATGCGTGTTCTTTTCACAAACCACATAGGGACCCTGACGAGGGTTTAACTCATCAATGCCCATTGTTATGGACTTGGGTTTTGGAGAAGTAGGGAGCGTTGGAGACATCTATCGGCTAGCAAACAAGCACACAGGGGACTCAAAGATTTACCCAGGTTCAGGCCTCGTAGAGGTCCCTACTCCTGCTTGTCTGCTCGTGGAATTATCGAAGGAATCGAAGATTACAAGGGTGCGCAGATGCAATCTGGCGAGGGTTCTAGAAACTAGGGTTGCGTGTGTCCTCCTCGTCGCCCCCTCCTAACATTTATATAGGTAGGTTAGGTCTCGGGTAACAGGTCGAGTCGGTTACAAGTTAGGGTTTTCCCCTTCAAACATTCTATCTTTAGCTTCTTCTTGTTCTTCAAGCAATCGAGAGTCCGTAGGTTACTCGAGTCCTTCATTTGGGCCTTAGCGACACCGTAGGCCTTTACGTATTTAGGCCGTATATACCAATCTCAAGTACATGTAGGGTATACCCATGTCAGTAGCCCCCGAGTGTCCAGTGGAATCGCAGATTCGACTGGGGACTATTTGAGGTCTTTCGAGTGCATGAATGAGTATATTTCGACTATTTTGTTTGTGTCATAGGGATTGTTGATGTGCGTGCCTGATTTAACCGAAGTATCGGTATCAGTTAACCACCTTAGGGTGAAACAACGCAATCTACTCGGACTCGAGTCCCCGGACTCGAATCCGGAAAAGTGCTAGTGTAATTCGACTCAAGCCACCGAGGTCTTACAGGAATCGAACTCCAGTTATATGGGTGTGAGCACTCGACGCATCCGTCAAGGCATGTTCATCGTACCTGTAGGTACGGATACATTTCTGGTAGTGCGCAGCTAATGCGTTTCCAGGCCTTATTCAGGTCTTACCTTCACGCTGTAAGCGCGGCATCCGAATTTTATCATCGCGGAGACGATTCGGGTGACCCAGGAGACGCAGTCTCTTTGTAGGGAAAAATTATGAGGCGCTGTCGCCATGAGTTTTGAGTGTGGATGTTATCAACACACAGTTTTTTGTATAAATAATCATAGGGTGCGCGACCAGCGCTCCCTATGGGAGTAGCCCCCGAGTGCCTAGTTGAGTCGAAGACTCAGGCAGGGACTGAAGAATCGTTTTGCGACTGCTGTCGTCTTTTGTTTGCTTGTTTCAGTCGAATTTGTTTCCGGTGCTCCCTATGGGAGTAACCCATGCCCATAGTCAATCCATGCTTCGAGTGGTTGGGTTTGCTTTGATTATCCATGTTCCTGAAAAAGAAGAAGAACGAAAAATCGTAGGGTGCGAGACCAGCGCTCCCTATGGGAGTAGCCCCCGAGTGCCTATTCGAGTCGTAGACTCGAGTGGTGACTATAAGTATTTTGCGACAGCTGTCGTCTTTTGCTTGTTTCACTTGAATATGCTTTCAGCGCTCCCTATGGGAGTAACCCGAAGTCCACAATCGAATCGTAGATTCGAGTGAAGGGTTTTCATGATGCTTGGATACCCTCACAAATTTCTTCGGGTGCGCGGCCAGCGCTCCCTATGGGAGTAGCCCCCGAGTCCTTAGTCGAATCGTGGATTCGAGTGAGGATTCAGAGTGTGCCACTCGAGGATCTTGTATATGCACATTCAACGCTCCAGTTTGGAGTAGCCCCCGAGTGTTTGGCGGAGTCGTAGACTCGGGAAGAAACTCGAGTCTTGTATCTTGTAGTGGTAGTCGAAAATCATGCGAGGAGAAACCACTGACCCGGAAGTGCATCGAGTCAGCGTGTCACGCATAAGGAGCTTGAATCGACGATGCAGTTGGAGTCAACACAGTCACTTCTGTCGGGTGCGTCGCTATCACCGCATCTTTGTAGCATCAAGTGATGCAATCATCTGAGGAGGAACTCGACTCGGGTCTTGAGTGTATGGCGTAGCCAGTTGTTTTGTCGACTCCTGTTGTAGGACGCGATAGAATAGCTCGAGGCAGTCGACATCCTTGTAAGCTGCATAAAACATGAAGAATTGTGAAGTACTTGTATCTTGTAAAGAATATTTGTCTTTCGGCTTGTAAAGTCATATTCTGGTGCCAATCGAGTCGACACTTTTGCACTGTATGCTAGGCCTTTTCGTTAGCCTGATTACCCTTAGTCTCAGTGCCTTGCCGAGGTACTCGGAGTTCAAGGATTCGATAATCAAGCAGAATCAGCTACTCGGGCTGTCGCGTATGAGGTGCTCGAGTGCGTGGAGTCGACGACACATTAGGTTACTCGAAGAGGGCTGATACGTCCAAAACGTATCTACTTTCCTGAACACTTTTGTTATTGTTTCTCCCCTATACTTGTGTGATTTGGATGCAACTAATGTGAACTGACGCAGTTTTCAGCAGAATTGCCTTGGTGTCTACTTTTTGTGTAGAAAATCAACTATCAGGAAAAATCCCGGAAAATATGCCAAAAATCCTATTTCACCCAAAGACTCCAGGAGCCAGAATACGAGACGTAGAAGAGCCCTGGGGTGGCCACACCACCTGCTGGCGCGGTCCAGGCCAAGCCGTGCCAGGGGGTGGTGTGGGCCCCCCAGGTACCCCCTCGGCCTCTCTCTTCGCCTATAAGGAGCCTTCTGACCTACAAACTTCGGGGGGTTCGACGTTTTTCTAGAAGAAGTTCCGCTCCACCGCCACCACCAGATTCCACGAAACAGCACCAGAAACTCCGTTCTGGCACCCTGCCGGGACGGGGAATTGGAGGAGATCATCGCCATCATCATCACCATCGCTTCTCCATCGACCATCCATGTTTCCCCCATCTATGAGTGAGTAATCCCCTGCTGTAGGCTATGGGGATGGTAGGGATTGGATGAGATCGTTCATGTAATGGCATCAGATTGTTAGGGCATGGTGCCTAGTATCTTCTATTAGTGCTTTATGACTTTGTTGCGACTTGTTGTGCTTAATGCTTGTCACTAGGGCCCGAGTGCCATGATTTCAGATCTGAACTTATTATTGATTCATTATGATAGTATTGTTTTGGGTCTTATCTGCAAGTTGTATATACACGTCGTTGTCCGGAACCTATGGCCCCGAAGTGACAGAAATCGGGATAACCGGAAGGGAAAGGCTTTGATGTGAGGATCACATGTGTTCACGGAGTGTTAATGCTTTGCTCCGGTGCTCTATTAAAAGGAGCACCTTAATTGCCAGTAGTTCCCTAGAGGCCCCGCTACAAACGGGCTGGCAGGACAAAAGATGTTGTGCAAGTTCTCATTGCGAGCACGTATGACTATATATGGAACACATGCCTAGGATTTTCTAGTACTTGGATGCTTTATCTTATTTATCTGCAATTGCCCTATGTTCTGATTGCTATGTGAATTGTCTTGTCCATGCAACGCCCGTCCATCCATCCCTATGCCTACCGCACTCGAATCCCACTGTTTACTGCTTTTGTTACTACTGTCTTTTCTTTACTACAAAACTGTTGCTACTGATAAACTGCTGTGAGCAAGATTGTTTCCAGGTGCAGCTGAATTGACAACTCAGTTCTTAAGGCTTATAAATATTCTTTGGCTCCCCTTGTGTCCAATCAATAAATTGGGTTTCACTTCCCTCGAAAATACTGCGATACACCCCCTATACTTGTGGGTCATCAAGACTATTTTCTGGCGCCGTTGCCGGGGACCATAGCTTTATTTATCAAGTTCACTTGGATTCTCTATTGTTCGCTGCTATCCATCCATCATGGGTAAGTCTCGTGATGGCAAATTTCCTATTTTACCATCCACTACAAGAAGAGGTACGGTTCTGAACACCTCTGCTGCTCTTGATTCACCATCTGTTATAAGTAAGCTCGTTACACCACCACATACACATGCTACACACACTGCTACTACTGCTGAATCTGAAACTTCTGATGCTTATGATGCTGCTTCTAGTGTGCTTGATAAGAGTGGTTCATTAGGTCCTTTCCTAGATGCTACGATTGCTATAACTATAGCTGGAAATACCGAAACTCCTAATGAAGACACTACCACACCTGTTAGCTCACCTGAGTCTAGTGAGAGTTATGATCTTGAAGAAGATTATGTTGAGATGACCGATGAGTTTATTAAAGAATGTAAGAACACCCATGATAGGAGCGCTGCTAAGAGTCTCCTTGAGATGCGTACTATTAGACCCAAATTATATCCTGCTGCTAAGTTTGCTGCTTCTCCCATAAACATTATAGATGAGGATTATGATTTCTCTCTCGATCTATCTTACATAGCTATTGTCGAGAAAGAACCTTTTTGTGGGACTAAGAATGAAAGTGTGGTAGCACATATGAATGAACTTTCTACCATGAGTGGCTTGTTTTCTGATGATATTAAGATGCGTACTTACTTTGTTGCTAAGATTTTTCCTTTTTCACTGAAAGGAGAAGCTAAAACTTGGTTTAGTAATTTACCTCCTGGATCTATTGATAGCCCTGAGTGCTTGATTAGTACTTTTCTGCAGAAATATTTTCCTCCCAGTGCTAGACATGCTATTTTGCAGGAACTTTTTGATTTTAAACAGGGAGAAAAAGAGGTATTGCCTGAATCTTAGGCAAGGTTTTGTGCTCTGATTCATGCACAGGCTGGAAGTCCATTACCTAAGAATGAGCTTCTTGATATATTTTATAATGGACTAACCGAGGAATCTAGGACATACCTAGATAGTTGTGCTGATTGTGTTTTTAGGAATAGGACTCCTAAGGAAGCTGAGGAATTAATGGCTAAAATAAGCAAGAATTATGAAGATTGGACTCCTCCTAAACAAGCTATACCTAAAGTAATTGTATCTGAACCATCTATTCCTATGCCTATTCTAACATCAAAGAAGAGGGGAGTTATTGAATTAAATGATGAAGTGATGAAGGAAGCTAAGAAATGTCTTAAGGAGAAGGGAATTAAAGCTGCAGATGTCAAGAATTTACCTCCTATAGAAGAATTATGTAAGCCTATTCCCTACTCACCCACTATTGAGGTAAACTCTCTCCAACACTTTGATGAAGGTGATATCCCTTACTTGAAACCTCCTGATCAATGCTTAGAAGAATTTGATATCTTTATTGTTAAGCAAGATAACTTTAATAAAAGGGTGCATAATCATCTAATGGAAAACACTAGATCTATTGTTGAGTTGAAAGATATTGTGGAAAGAACCTCTAATGATGTTAAAATGATTGTTAAACACTTTCAAATGGTTCAAACTCAAATAGATCAACTCATTAAAGTGCAAAACGACTTGCTAGTTAATGCTGCTAAAGAAAAACATGCTTATGAAATTAGAACTAGAAGTGGTGCTGCTACCCAGGATCCTCTATATCCTGAAGGGCATCCCAAAAGAATTGAGCAAGATTCTCAACAAGCTGAAAATAGTGGTTCTACTCGTAAGAAAAGGAAAAAAGAAACATAAAACTATTGTAGAATCCTCTGAACCTGCTATAGATCCTAATAGTATATCTATCTCTGATGCTGAAACTGAAAGTGGTAATGAAGAAATAAAGTTCCTAATGAAGAAAAAGTTGAAGAAGAACCTGAAAATCACACTAAGACTACTAAATACACTAAAGAAGATTTTATTGCTAAGAAACATGGTAGTGAAAGAGAACCTTGGGTCCAAAAACCTATGCCTTTCCCTAATAAGAAACACAAGTCAAAGGAAGATGAACACTATAATAAGTTTTGTGAGTGGATGAAGCCTTTATTCTTGCAAATTCCTTTGACTGATGCTATTAAATTGCCTCCTTACTCAAAGTATATGAAGGACATTGTCTCGAATAAAAGGAAGATCCCTAATGAAGAAATCTCTACTTTGCTTGCTAATTATTCTTTCAATGGTAAGGTTCCTAAGAAGCTTGGAGACCCAGGGATTCCAACTATCCCTTGCTCTATTAAGAACAGTTATGTTAGAACTGCTTTGTGTGATTTGGGAGCTGGAGATAGTGTTATGCCTTTCTCTCTATATAAGAGGCTTTAGCTTGAAAAATTGATACCAACTGATATATCTTTGCAAATGGCTGATAAGTCTACCACTATTCCTGTGGGTATATGTGAGGATGTACCTATTCAGGTGGCTCATAATTACTTGATATTAACTGATTTTGTTGTACTTGAAATGCCTGAAGATGATAATATGTCTATTATTCTTGGGAGACCTTTTCTTAATACTGCAGGAGCTGTTATTAATTGTAATCAAGGAAAGGTGACCTTCAATGTTAATGACAAGGAACATACTATCTACTTCCCCAAGAAGATTGAAAGAACTTATGGTTTAAATTCAATTGAACATGTTGAAGGCATTCAAGTTGAAGAAATATATTGTCCCATACCAAAAGAAAAATTTGAAACTATTATGATTGGGACCATTGCTATCAAGGTTGAGGTAACATAATCATTAGTGGAGTACAAAGTTTTGTCTCATATGCAATTGTTTTGGTAGCAAGACTTGATCAACCTTGCTAACAAAAGGATTCCATTGAACAAAACAATGTTTTCATTATGATTGTCTCTATTTAATTCTATCCTTTGCATTTTAGTTTTTGCTTTCGTTTAGTTTTCTTTGTGTTGTTAGTTGCTTGCATGCTAGAACATCTGTAGTTCTAGCCTTGTTTTGTCTTTGCGTCATGTTTCCAAAAAAGAAAAAAAAATCTGTCTGTTAGAAAATCATTCTTCTATTTCTGAAAAAAGCCCAAAAATAAAGTGTCTCGAAAAATTCCAGAAAATTTATATTAAATTTTTACGTGAAAAAAGGGGCAGAGGAGTACCTGGTAGGTACCAGGGAGGCCCACCAGGCAGGCACACCATGTGGTGGCGCGGCCAGCCCTGGGTGGCGCCATGCCCTGGTGTGGGCCACCCTTGGCCCCCCACTACTTCTCTCACCTGCCACTTTCTTCTCTCTCCCGAGTAAGCTCCAGTTCATAGCTCAAAATCGTGTTCCTTCTGTGCTTTCTCTCGATTTCTTCGATCTCCTTGCTCAGCCCATCTTTCTTGCTGAAATTTTGGAGCAATTGTTCCTTGGTATGTGACTCCTCCCCTTGTCCAAGTAGATTTGTGTTTAGTGGATTATATGTTGAGTATTTTTCTGCTATAGGTGATTAGTTATGAGAGCTTGTAAGCTTGTTTGATGCTTAGAGATATAGTTTTGATGCATGTTTAGGCCTCTTGCAAGTCCCTATGAGTAGAATCCTTCTTTATATTTACTTTGCAATCACTTGTTTAATAGGTGTTTAAATTTCAGAATACCAAGCATGAACAACCACACTTTTGGAGAGGTATTTGAGAGTGATGCACCTAGGAGGTGGAGGCCCTCAAGAACAGCCTCTCAAGCTAGGCCTTCATACAATGAAGACCTCATTGCAACACGTATTGGCAGTGAAAGGGATGATGGAGATGCTCACCCATCCTCTTTTCCTTGTTTTACTTTCTTACAAGTTGCAGGTATTCTTGATGATTTCTTGCTACTGATTGAGAGGGTTGGCTTGACCTCTTATATGCAAGATGAGAGTGCACAGTATGCTATGCTCACCAAAACTTTTGTTGAGAGCTTCTCATTTACTAACACATCCTATCAATCTACTGTCTCTTTTAAAATCTATGATATGCCCTTCACCATGCCTTTGGAGAGATTTTGCAGTATTGTAGGTGTGCGTATGACAGGGACCGTGAAGAAAATTCAAGGGCGACCCGCTGATTTGTTGGAGCTTTACCGAGGGGTAACCAATGATGATGACCGCGTGGCGCAGCGCGGAAAGATAAGAAATATCCAACTCCCTGCTCTTAGTTACTTTGCATACTATCTTGCCACTAGTGTATTGGGTAGGGAGAACACTAGTAATATCTCCAACTATCACTTATCTTTCCTTGCTGTTGCGCTCAACAATGATACTCGGTACAATCTTGGCTCGCTTATTGCTCGCCGCCTAGCTGCTAGGGGGCCTATCTATGGGGGCATCATTGCCTCACGTGTAGTCAATGCATTAGGCCTTTCTGTGGCTCCTGATGATGCTATGCTAGCACCACAGAGGCTCGACCTTGTTGCCATGAAAACTCATCACTTTGTCACTGCTACCTCTGATTTGAACAATCTAGTATATAGGATGCTTTTCACTGACGGGGATGAAATGGAGATCCTTTTGCCACAGCCTGCTTTGTTTAGTGTTGACAGGAGACCGTGGTCGCGCTCCAAGGAGGAGGTGGACGAGCAGCTTCGCTTGTTGGGTTTCCACAAGAAGCACAAGGAGGATGTGCCCTCCTATGATTACTCCACACATTACGGAGGGGCGTACTCGAGCTCGCACCAGGACGAGGGTACCTCCTCGTCGTACCCTGGTGATACTTCATCCTGGCCAGCTTGGGATTGATACCCACTTAGGCCAAAAGCCTAATCTTGGGGGGAGGTACGCTGACACCGCACTCATCTCCATATCATGTTGTGTCGGTACTTTGTATATTCATGTTTTCATTCTCTTTTTAGTTTTCGTTCTTCTTTGCTTTTGCTTTCTAAAAACACAAAAAGACCAAAAATATTTTTGTTGTTTCTCTTTGGTTTGCTTCTTCTTTTTGCCTTGGTTTGTTTTTCCCTTTTTTCTTTGTTTGAACTATTCGAAAAACCCAAAAAGATTTTGCTTTGCTTGTTTTTCTCTTTTGGTTCTTATTTAAAAATCGAAAACACCAAAAATATTTGTCGTTCTTCTTTGGTTTTTGCGAATTTGCTATAGGGTTCGGCAGTTCTCAGTGGACTATTGGTTTCATATTATTATTCAAGCCACACAAGTGAAGAGCAATAATGAGGATCAATGACAATTTGAGGCATGGTAAGAGGCTGGTAACGAACTCTATTTGTTTTCATTTTTGTACATATACTCATCACTATGGGCGTGCTTAGTCTGTTCATGTAGAGTGTATGTTTTCTTTGGATGCTTAGTAGTTCTTGCTCCAGCTCGCTAATAGTTTGTAGCATGTCTCATGAATGTTTGCTTGCATTGCTCTATTCATAAATTGGTATGACACTGTGGTATCCTCCTCTGAATGTTTCATTTGAATTGACTTGGCACATGCTCACGCATGCACATGACTGTAATAATCAGTTAATCCTCGATGAATTATTTTGCCTTGAGGATCTTGAATCACTTTCATGCCATGATTAGTCCTATTTTGTTGCAAGCATGATAATGACAGCTATTTCTCTCTCGTTTGTCACTCCCTTACTATTGCTAGCCTTCACTTCCACTGAGTGTTTTACTCATGTTTCCAACTCCCTAAACCAAATATTTCCAAAGTGTACACCATACCTACCTATTAGCATCACTTGCTACTCCCGTGCATATTCATTATTCCTTGTTTTCTTCCGAATAAAATGTTTTCTTGTTATGAGAAAATTAGTTAGTAAAGCTCTCACGAACTTGATGGCACACTTTATTTCCTGCACTTAATAAACCTGAACCATTGTGAACTCTCCATGAAAGTTATATGCTTGCTAATTATAGGCTGGGGATTAGCAGAACCGTGCTATCACGAGGAACGCTTTTAACACTTGTAAATATATACCCAGTTGATACCTTGCTCTTTTGTTTGCGGATGTCGTCGGTGTGAAATAAAAGGGGAGCTTGTAAGTCCATGGAGTTATGTATGTCTGTTAGAGAAACGCCTGGGCTGCTGGTCTAATCCATGCTGACATGGTGGAAACCTGCAGGGTAACCATAATAATATCTATGAAGCATTCTTCTTGTAAAACAAGAGAGAGATAGCTATTGAGAAAAACAAAAAAAAGGAGTTCTATGAAAAGAGGAAACAGAGAAAAAAAGCACCATTTTCCCATGGTAAATAAGAAGATTGATGAGATACTCATTGTTTGCTTGCCTTGTCATTTTGATATGGGGATTCTTCCGTATCATCGGGCAAGGGGTACCCCGTTGGCGGTTCTCAATGATACACACATACTTACGATGACAAGAACTTACTAGTAACTAAAGTTGAGTAGCATGAGGAGCGGCCCTCGTACTCAAGGGACTTGGGATTTCCAGTTTATAGTCTGTCAAACATATAACTCAGATTGGACCTCACTTTCACCTTAACCACATTAAAGATGCCTATGATAGGGGGAATGAGAGCTCAAAGCTAACAAGTACCATACTTTCAGCATTTGGAAGCCTTTCAAATTTCTCAAAACCTTTTTCTTCTACTTGTTGAGTCTCCACATATTCTTTGAGCACCTTCTTGAGAGCATAGTTGTCATTCTTTGTGTTTGTCCCATTACTTGATTATTTGTGTTATGACTTTGATGCTTGTATCTTTGATATCTTTACTTCTAGTCATCACTTGAACTTCAGATGTGCCTTGGTATTCATAATCAAAGGCAAGCGAGATACCACTCTATCATACCTTTCTATGAGCATTGTAATGTTGCTTATGTTTGTGCTTTGTGCTACTTATTATTCTTGAGTTGGAATCTCTTCATAGCTTGCAATGACTATTAAGTAGACTCAGTTGCATACTCTTTATTATGAATTGTCTAAGTAGTTGATCACATTGCTGAGAATATTTACATCATATGAAGCAAATGTGTTCGTGAAAGTTCTTTTATCGCACTTAGTTTTCAACTGAATTGCTTGAGGACAAGCAATAAGCTAAGCTTGGGGGGAGTTGATACGTCCAAAACGTATCTACTTTCCCGAACACTTTTGTTATTGTTTCTCCTCTATACTTGTGTGATTTGGATGCAACTAATGCGAAATGACGCAGTTTTCAGCAGAATTGCCTTGGTGTCTACTTTTTGTGCAGAAAATCAACTATCAGGAAAAATCCCGGAAAATATGCCAAAAATCCTATTTCACCTAAAGACTCCAGGAGCTAGAATACGAGACGGAGAAGAGCCCTAGGGTGGCCACACCACCTGCTGGCATGGGCCAGGCCAGGCCGCGCCAGGGGATGGTGTGGGCCCCCCAGGCACCCCCTCGGCCTCTCTCTTCGCCTATAAGGAGCCTTCTGGCCTAAAAACTTCGGGGGGGTCGACGTTTTTCCAGAAGGAGTTCCGCTCCGCCGCCATCACCAGATTCCAAGAAACAGCACCAGAAACTCCGTTCTGGCACCCTGCCGGGACGGGGAATTGGAGGAGATCATCGCCATCATCATCACCATCACTTCTCCATCGACCATCCATGTTTCCCCCATCTATGAGTGAGTAATCCCCCGCTGTAGGCTATGGGTATGGTAGGGATTGGATGAGATCGTTCATGTAATGGCATCATATTGTTAGGGCATGGTGCCTAGTATCTTCTATTAGTGCTTTATGACTTTGTTGCGACTTGTTGTGCTTAATGCTTGTCACTAGGGCCCGAGTGCCATGATTTCAGATCTGAACTTATTATTGATTCATTATGATAGTATTGTTTTGGGTCTTATCTGCAAGTTGTATATACACGTCGTTGTCCGGAACCTATGGCCCCGAAGTGACAGAAATCGGGATAACCGGAAGGGAAAGGCTTTGATGTGAGGATCACATGTGTTCACGGAGTGTTAATGCTTTGCTCCGGTGCTCTATTAAAAGGAGCACCTTAATTGCCAGTAGTTCCCTAGAGGCCCCGCTACAAACGGGCTGGCAGGACAAAAGATGTTGTGCAAGTTCTCATTGCGAGCACGTATGACTATATATGGAACACATGCCTAGGATTTTCTAGTACTTGGATGCTTTATCTTATTTATCTGCAATTGCCCTATGTTCTGATTGCTATGTGAATTGTCTTGTCCATGCAACGCCCGTCCATCCATCCCTATGCCTACCGCACTCGAATCCCACTGTTTACTGCTTTTGTTACTACTGTCTTTGCTTTACTACTGTTGCTGCTTTACTATTCCTACTACAAAACGGTTGCTACTGATAAACTGCTGTGAGCAAGATTGTTTCCAGGTGGAGCTGAATTGACAACTCTGTTGTTAAGGCTTATAAATATTCTTTGGCTCCCCTTGTGTTGAATCAATAAATTGGGTTTCACTTCCCTCGAAAATACTGCGATACACCCCCTATACTTGTGGGTCATCAAGGGCGTAGCCCCCGAGTGTTTCGAGTGCGATTAAAGTAAGAAAGAAATCATCTCTAAGTAGAGAACTTAGCTTTATGGGTAGTTGGCGTGGACGAAATCGATGCGGCTGTGGAGCGATGTGGTAACGAGACGTGTGGTGGAGTCGAAGTTTGTAATGGGTTGTCGTTGCCGAAGGAGGCAACATCTCACCGGAGTCGATGGCCGTAGTCCATCGCTGGGTCGCCAATGATGAGGGAGCCCCCGAGTCACTAGAGTCGAGGACCGAAGCGGGTCACATGACGGATTCGAATGACGTGGCAGGTCACCGAAGCAGAGGGAGCCCCCGAGCGCCCGAGTCGCTGGAGCCGAAGATCGCACCGGGTCACCGAAGTCGAGGGAGGCCCCGAGTGTAGAGTCGATGTGGTCGAGGTGGCGTTCGAAATCCTGTGTGGCAGACCAGAGTCAACGCGGCAGTGGGTGACCGAAGCCGATGGAGGTAGCGGGTCGTTACATCCGATGACCGTAGCGGGTCGTCTAGTGCAGGCCCTGGATGTAGAGTTGATGTGATCGGACGGAGTCGATGCTGCGGATAAGTACTCAATGCGACGGGCATGTAGCCAACGTGATGGTCAGAGTCGACGCGGTGGTGTGCCGATGCAGTAGTGATAAATTAGATGTCCATTGAACGAATACGGTAATGTCGATGCCGATCTAGTGAAGCAACGTCGAAGAAGATGTAGTCCGTAGCAGCGGCGAAGCTAGTCGTGATGAATTTAGGAAATCGGTGACGACCAACCTGACCATGTAGACAGTCACGACAGAAAGGATGTCGTCGTATATGCAAAAGCAACTTGTTGGTTGTTTCCTTTGGACGTGTTTTCCAGGACGAGCTCAACACGACGAGTTGTTGACGAAATCCAAATTGAATCCAGTCACAACCGCATATGTATTGAAGTTTTACGGAAATAATTCTGCTTATTTTGGAGATCAGTACACTCCGTGACCTAAAATCCATGCAAGTAGCCAGCCTTGACCGATTCTGCTTTTCCTCTTTCCCGTATGGTCACGTGAGTTTTGCCTAGTATTGATCTGATTAAATTTAATTAACCTTATATTCATCCGATGCATGCATTGCATCGTCTTGTGAGCTACGCTTCCCCTTTGGTTTAAAAGACAATTAGGCCTCATCGGGACTTGATAGATGGTTGCATCCGACTTGAAGTCAGCTCGCTGCAGCGGTGGCCTTCTTCCGGTGATTTCATGCACTAGTCAGTACACGCGTCAGGCTTGGAGTATTGACGTCATGTTGCCTGCATTGAATCGAGTTGAAATTGGTGTCGCTTGTTCGGCCGAATGACTCTAGATTGCTTATTTTGCGTCGCGTCTTTGAAACAGATGCAATCTGGCCGTAGTTGACGACGAGGGATCCTGCCCGGATGATGACATGTGGAAGATGAAGTAGATCTATTTTCCTGGTAGTCGTTGAATCGTAGATTGTCGGTGATGGAGCCGAGGAAGCCGCAACATCAGCACTCCCAATTCCCACAGACGGCGCCAATTGACGAGGGTTTAACTCATCAATGCCCATTTTTATGGACTTGGGTTTTGGAGAAGGAGGGAGCGCTGGAGACATCTATCGTCTAGCAAACAAGCACACAGGGGACTCAAAGATTTACCCAGGTTCAGGCCTCGTAGAGGTCCCTAATCTTGCTTGTCTGCTCGTGGAATTATCGAAGGAATCGATGATAACAATGGTGCACAGATGAAATCTGGCGAGGGTTGTCGAAACTAGGGTTGCGTGTGTCCTCCTCGATGCCCCCTCCTAACCTTTATATAGGTAGGTTAGGTCTCGGGTAACAGGTCGAGTCGGTTACAAGTTAGGGTTTTCCCCTTCAAACATTCTATCTTTAGCTTCTTCTTGTTCTTCAAGCAATCAAGAGTCCGTAGGTTACTCGAGTCATTCATTTGGGCCTTGGCGACACCGTGGGCCTTTACGTATTTAGGCCGTATATACCAAGCTCGAGTACCTGTAGGGTATACCCATGTCAGACCCACTAGAGTCATTGCATGTGTGTTCTTTTCACAAACCACATATGGACCCACTTGAGACATTGCATGTGTGTTCTTTCCACAAACCACACATGGATTAAGCAATGGCATTGCATGTGTGTTATTGTCACAAACCACATATGGATAAACCAATGTCATTGCATGTGTGTTCCTATCATGAACCACACATGGATCAACTAGTGGTCATTGCATGTGTGTTCTTTCCACAAACCACATATGGATCAACTAGAGTCATTGCATGTGTGTTATTTTCACAAACCACATATGGACCCACTAGACTCATTGCATGTGTGTTCTTATACTAAAACCAGCACTAGAGTCATTGCATGTGTGTTCTTATACTAAAACCATCACTAGAGTCATTGCATGTGTGTTCTTCTACTAAAACCATCACTAGAGTCATTGCATGTGTGTTCTTTTCACAAACCACATATGGATCCACCAGTGGTCACTGTGTGTGTTCTTTCCACAAACCACTTACGGATCCACCAGTGTTCATTGCATGTGTATTCTTTTCCACAAACCACACATGCATCAACCAATGGCATTGCATGTGTGTTCTTTCCACAAACCACACATGGATCAACCAATGTCATTGCATTTGTGTTCTTTTCACAAACCACAAATGGATCAACCAATGGCATTGCATGTGTGTTCTTTTCACAAACCACACATGGATCCACCAGAGTCATTGCATGTGTGTTCTTTCCACAAACCACACATGGATCCACCAGAGTAATTGCATGTGTGTTCTTTTCCACAAACCACACATGGATCAACCAATGTCATTGCATGTGTGTTGTTTCCACAAACCACACATGGATCAACCAGAGTCATTGCATGTGTGTTCTTTTCACAAACCACACATGGACCCACATGATTCATTGCATGTGTGTTCTTTCCACAACAACACATGGATCCACCAGATTCATTGCATGTGTGTTATTGTCACAAACCACATATGGATCAACCAATGTCATTGCCTGTGTGTTCCTATCATGAACCACACATGGATCAACCAGTGGTCATTGCATGTTTGTTCTTTTCACAAACCACATATGGGTCCACTAGAGTCATTGCATGTGTGTTCTGATACTAAAACCAGCACTAGAGTCATTGCATATGTTTTCATTTCACAAACCACATAAGGATCCACCAGTGTCATTGCATGTGTGTTCTTTCCACAAACCACATATGCATCCACCAGAGTCATTGCATGTGTGTTCCTGTCATGAACCACATATGGACCCACTAGAGTCGTTGCATGTGTGTTCTTTCTACAAACCACATATGGATCCACCAGAGTCATTGCATGTGTGTTCTTTCCACAAACCACACATAGATCCACCAATGTCATTGCATGTGTGTTCTTTCCACAAACCACACATGGATCAACTAGAGTCATTGCATGTGTGTTCTTTTCACAAACCACACATGGACCCACTTGAGTCATTGTATGTGTGTTCTTTCCACAACTACACATGGATCAACCATTGTCATTGCATGTGTGTTATTCTCACAAATGACATATGGATCAACCAATGTCATTGCATCTGTGTTCCTGTCATGAACCACATATGAATCCACCAGTGTTCATTGCATGTGTGTTCTTTCTACAGACCACATATGGATTCACTAGAGTCATTGCATGTGTGTTCTTTTCACAAACCACATATGGAACCACCTGAGTCATTGCATGTGTGTTCTTTCCACAAACCACACATGGATTAACCAATGGCATTGCATGTGTGTTCTTTTCACAAACCACATATGGACCCACTTGAGTCATTGCATGTGTGTTCTTTCCACAAACCACACATGGATTAACCAATGGCATTGCACGTGTGTTATTTTCACAAACCATATATGGATCCACTTGAGTCATTGCATGTGTGTTCTTTCCACAAACCACACATGGATTAACCAATGGCATTGCATGTGTGTTATTTTCACAAACCACATATGGATCAACCAAAGTCATTGCATGTGTGTTCCTGTCATGAACCACATATAGACCCACTTGAGTCATTGCATGTGTGTTCTTTCCACAAACCACACATGGATTAACCAATGGCATTGCACGTGTGTTATTGTCACAAACCACATATGGATCAACCAATGGCATTGCATGTGTGTTCCTATCATGATCCACCAGTGTTCATTCCATGTGTGTTCTTTTCACAAACCACACATGGACCCACCAGAGTCATTGCATGTGTGTTCTTTCCACAAACCACATATGGATCAACCAGTGGTCATTGCATGTGTGTTCTTTCCACAAACCACATATGGATCCACTAGAGTCATTGCGTGTGTGTTCTTTTCACAAACCACATATGGACCAACTAGAGTCATTGCATGTGTGTTCTTATACTAAAACTAGTACTAGTGTCATTGCATGTGTGTTCTTATACTAAAACCAGCACTAGAGTCATTGCATGTGTGTTCTTTTCACAAACCCCATATGGATCCACCAGTGTTCACTGCGTGTGTGTTCTTTCCACAAACCACACATGGATCCACCAGAGTAATTGCATGTGTGTTCTTTTCCACAAACCACACATGGATCAACCAATGTCATTGCATGTGTGTTATTTCCACAAACCACACATGAACCCACTTGAGTAATTTCACGTGTGTTCTTTTCACAAACGACACATGGATCAACCAATGGCATTGGATGTGTGTTCTTTTCACAAACCACATATGGATCCACTGGTGTTCACTTCATGTGTGTTCTTTCCACAAACCACTTATGGATCCACCAGTGTTCATTGCATATGTGTTCTTTTCCACAAACCACATGCATCAACCAATGGCATTGCATGTGTGTTCTTTCCACAAACCACACATGGATAAACCAATGGCATTGCATGTGTGTTCTTTTCACAAACCACACATGGATCAACCAATGGCATTGCATGTGTGTACTTTTCACAAACCAAACATGGATCCACCAGAGTCATTGCATGTGTGTTCTTTCCACAAACCACAGATGGATCAACTAGTGTCATTGCATGTGTGTTCTTTCCACAAACCACATATGGATCCACTTGAGTCAATGTATGTGTGTTCTTTCCACAAACCACACATGGATTAACCAATGGCATTGCATGTGTGTTATTGTCACAAACCACATATGGATCAACCAATGTCATTGCATGTGTGTTCCTATCATGAACCACGTATGGATCCACCAGTGTTCATTGCATGTGTGTTCTTTTCACAAACCACACATGGATCCACCAGAGTCATTGCATGTGTGTTCTTTCCACAAACCACATATGGATCAACCAGTGTCATTGCATGTGTGTTCTTTTCACAAACCACATATGGATCAACCAGTGGTCATTGCATGTATGTTCTTTCCACAAACCACATATGGATCCACTAGAGTCATTGCATGTGTGTTCTTTTCACAAACCACATATGGACCCACTAGAGTCATTGCATGTGTGTTCTTATACTAAAACTAGCACTAAAGTCATTAAATGTGTGTTTTTTTAACAACCCACATATGGATCCACCAGTGTCATTGCATGTGTGTTCCTGTCACAAACCACATATGGATCCACTAGAGTCATTGCATGTGTGTTCTTTTCCACAAACCACACATGGATCCACCAATGTCATTGCATGTGTGTTGTTTCTACAAACCACATATGGACACATATGGACCCACTTGAGTCATTGCATTTGTTCTCTATCCACAAACCACACATGGATTAACCAATGTCATTGCATGTGTGTTTTTTTCACAAACCACGTATGGACCCACTTGAGTCATTGCATGTGTGTTCTTTCCACAAACCACACATGGATTAAAAATGGCATTGCACGTGTGTTATTTTTACAAACCACATACGGATCAACCAATGTCATTGCATGTGTGTTCCTGTCATGAACCACATATGGACCCACTTGAGTCATTGCATGTGTGTTCTTTCGACAAACCACACATGGATTAACCAATGGCATTGCACATGTGTTATTGTCACAAACCACATATGGATCAATCAATGTCATTGCATGTGTGTTCCTCTCATGAACCACATATGATTCCACCAGTGTTCATTGCATGTGTGTTCTTTTTACAAACCACACATGGATCCACCAGAGTCATTGCATGTGTGTTCTTTCCACAAACCACATATGGATCAACCAGTGGTCATTGCATGTGTGTTATTTCCACAAACCACATATGGATCCACTAGAGTCATTGCGTGTGTGTTCTTTTCACAAACCACATATGGACCCACTAGAGTCATTGCATGTGTGTTCTTATACTAAAACCAGCACTAGAGTCATTGCTTGTGTGTTCTTATACTAAACCAGCACTAGATCATTGAATGTGTGTTCTTTTCACAAACCACATATGGATCCACTAGTGTTCACTGCGTGTGTATTCATTCCACAAACCACACATGGATCCACCAGAGTAATTGCATGTGTGTTCTTTTCCACAAACCACACATGGATCAACCAATGTAATTGCATGTGTGTTCTTTCCACAAACCACACATGGACCCACTTGAGTAATTGTATGTGTGTTATTTGCACAAACCACACATGGATCAACCAATGGCATTGCATGTGTGTTCTTTTCACAAACCACATATGGATCCACCAGTGTTCACTGCATGTGTGTTCTTTCCACAAACCACTTATGGATCCACCAGTGTTCATTGCATGTGTGTTCTTTTCCACAAACCACATGCATCAACCAATGGCATTGCATGTGTGTTCTTTCCACAAACCACACATGGATCGACCAATGGCATTGCATGTGTGTTCTTTTCACAAACCACACATGGATCAACCAATGGCATTGCATGTGTGTTCTTTTCTCATACCACACATTGATCCACCATAGTCATTGCAGGTGTGTTCTTTCCACAAACCACATATGGATCAACCAGTTTCATTGCATGTGTGTTCTTTCCACAAACCACATATGGATCCACTTGAGTCATTGCATGTGTGTTCTTTCCAGAAACCACACATGGATTACCAATGGCATTGCATGTGTGTTATTATCACAATCTACATATGGATCAACCAATGTCATTGCATGTGTGTTCCTGTCAGGAACCTCATATGGATCCACCAGTGTTCATTGCATGTGTGTTCTTTTCACAAACCACACATGGATCCACCAGAGTCATTGCGTGTGTGTTCTTTCCACAAACCACATATGGATCAACCAGTGCCATTGCATGTGTGTTCTTTCCACAAACCACATATGGATCAACCAGTGGTCATTGCATGTGTGTTCTTTCCACAAACCACATATGGATCCACTAGAGTCATTACATGTGTGTTGTTTTCACAAACCACATATGGACCCACTAGAGTCATTGCATGTGTGTTCTTATACTAAAACCAGCACTAGAGTCATTGCATGTGTGTTCTTATACTAAAACAAGCACTAGAGTCATTTCATGTGAGTTCTTTCCACAAACCACATATGCATCCACCAGAGTCATTGCATATGTGTTCTTTCCACAAACCACACATGGATCCACAGAGTAATTGCATGTGTGTTCTTTTCCACAAACCACGCATGGATCAACCAACGTCATTGCTTGTGTGTTCTTTTCACAAACCACACATGGATCAACCAGAGTCATTGCATCTGTGTACTTTTCACAAACCACACATGGAGCCACTTGAGGCATTGCATGTGTGTTCTTTCCACAAACCACATATGGATCGACCAGTGTCATTGCATGTGTGTTCTTTCCACAAACCACATATGGATCAACCAGTGTCATTGCATGTGTGTTCTTTCCACAAACCACACATGGATCGACCAATGGCATTGCATGTGTGTTCTTTTCACAAACCACACATGGATCAACCAATGGCATTGGATGTGTGTTCTTTTCTCATACCACACATGGATCCACCATAGTCATTGCAGGTGTGTTCTTTCCACAAACCACATATGGATCAACCAGTTTCATTGCATGTGTGTTCTTTCCAAAAACCACATATGGATCCACTTGAGTCATTGCATGTGTGTTCTTTCCACAAACCACACATGGATTACCAATGGCATTGCATGTGGGTTATTATCACAATCTACATATGGATCAACCAATGTCATTGCATGTGTGTTCCTGTCAGGAACCTCATATGGATCCACCAGTGTTCATTGCATGTGTGTTCTTTTCACAAACCACACATGGATCCACCAGAGTCATTGCATGTGTGTTCTTTCCACAAACCACATATGGATCAACCAGTGTCATTGCATGTGTGTTCTTTCCACAAACCACATATGGATCAACCAGTGGTCATTGCATGTGTGTTCTTTCCACAAACCACATATGGATCCACTAGAGTCATTGCATGTGTGTTCTTTTCACAAACCACATATGGACCCACTAGAGTCATTGCATGTGTGTTCTTATACTAAAACCAGCACTAGAGTCATTAAATGTGTGTTCTTTTAACAACCCACATATGGATCCACCAGTGTCATTGCATGTGTGTTCCTGTCACAAACCACATATGGAGCCACCAGAGTCATTGCACGTGTGTTCTTTTCCACAAACCACACATGGATCCACCAATGTCATTGCATGTGTGTTATTTCCACAAACCACATATGGATCAACCAGAGACATTGCATGTGTATTCTTTTCACAAACCACACATGGACCCACTTGAGTCATTGCATGTGTGTTCTTTGTACAAACCACATATGGATCCACCAGAGTCATTGCATGTGTGTTCTTTTCACAAACCACATATGGACCCACTTGAGTCATTCCATGTGTGTTCTTTCCACAAACCACACATGGATTAAGCAATGGCATTGCACGTGTGTTATTGTCACAAACCACATATGGATCAACCAATGTCATTGCATGTGTGTTCCTGTCATGAACCACATATGGACCCACTTGACTCATTGCATGTGTGTTCTTTCCACAAATCACACATGGATTAACCAATGGCATTGCACGTGTGTTATTATCACAAACCACATATGGATCAACCAATTTCATTGCATGTGTGTTCCTGTCATGAACCACATATGGATCCACCAGTGTTTACTGCATGTGTGTTCTTTTCACAAACCACACATGGATCCACCAGAGCCATTGCATGTGTGATCTTTCCACAAACCACATATGGATCAACCAGTGGTCATTGCATGTGTTTTCTTTCCATAAACCACATATGGATCCAATGGAGTCATTGCATGTGTGTTGTTTTCACAAACCACATATGGACCCACTAGAGCCATTGCATGTGTGATCTTATACTAAAACCAGCACTAGAGTCATTGCATGTGTGTTCTTATACTAAACCAGCACTAGAGTCATTGCATGTGTGTTCTTGCCACAAACCACATATGGATCCACCAGAGTCATTGCATGTGTGTTCTTTCCACAAACCACACATGTATCCACCAGAGTAATTGCATGTGTGTTCTTTTCCACAAACGACACATGGATCAACCAATGTCATTTCATGTGTGTTCTTTCCACAAACCACACATGGACCCACTTGAGTAATTGCATGTGTGTTCTTTTTACAAACCACATATGGATCAACCAATGGCATTGCATGTGTGTTCTTTTCACAAACCACATATGGATCCACTAGTGTTCACTGCATGTGTGTTCTTTCAACAAACCACTTATGGATCCACCAGTGTTCATTGCATGTGTGTTCTTTTCCACAAACCACATGCATCAACCAATGGCATTGCATGTGTGTTCTTTCCACAAACCACACATAGATCAACCAATGGCATTGCATGTGTGTTCTTTTCACAAACCACACATGGATCAACTAATGGCATTCCATGTGTGTTCTTTTCACAAACCACACATGGATTAACCAATGGCATTGCATGTGTGTTATTGTCACAAACCACATATGGATCAACCAATGTCATTGCATGTGTGTTCCTGTCATGGCCCACATATGGATCCACTAGTGTTCATTGCATGTGTGTTCTTTTCACAAACCACACATGGATCCACCAAAGTCATTGCATGTGTGTTCTTTCGACAAACCACATATGGATCAACCAGTGTCATTGCATGTGTGTTCTTTCCACAAACCATATATGGATCAACCAGTGGTCATTGCATGTGTGTTCTTTCCACAAACCACATATGGATCCACTAGAGTCATTGCATGTGTGTTCTTTTCACAAACCACATATGGACCCACTAGAGTCATTGCATATGTGTTCTTTTACTAAAACCAGCACTAGAGTCATTAAATGTGTGTTGTTTTAACAACCCACATATGGATCCACCAGTGTCATTACATGTGTGTTCCTGTCACAAACCACATATGGATCCACTAGAGTCATTGCATGTGTGTTCTTTTCCACAAACCACACATGGATCTACCAATGTCATTGCATGTGTGTTCTTTCCACAAACCACACATGGATCAACCAAAGTCATTGCATGTGTGTTCTTTTCACAAACCACACATGGACCCACTTGAGTCATTGCATGTGTGTTCTTTCTACAAACCACATATGGATCCACCAGAGTCATTGCATGTGTGTTCTTTTCACAAACCACATATGGAACCACTTGAGTCATTGCATGTGTGTTATTTCCACAAACCACACATGGATTAACCAATGGTATTGCATGTGTGTTATTGTCACAAACCACATATGGATCAACCAATGTCATTACATGTGTGTTCCTGTCATGAACCACATATGGATCCACCAGTGTTCATTGCATGTGTGTTCTTTTCACAAACCACACATGGATCAACCAATGTTATTGCATATGTGTTCTTTCTACAAACCACATAAGATCGCGTCTTCTAGAAGCCCGCCCCCCTCCTGAAGTAGTTGTCTGATCCGATTGTCGCAGACCGTTCGATTGGGGCACGTGGACGAATAAGATGGTTCTTCGTAAGAGCGATCCATGAGTAGGATGTTCCACGACATGATTGGCCGCGCTTACATTTTCACTTATATTACTATTATTTCCACTCCCCTATAGCCTACTAGTAATATCATAGAGCTCGTGAGTGAGCACATCTACTCCGTAGCCCCCTCTCCCCTCATCCACCACACGTCACTATGCCCGGATGACGCCACCGGCTTTTGTGCGCCGTGCCCGGACGACATCCGCCAATTCTCGGGTCGCTACCTTCATGCTAAGAAATCATTTTACAAGCTTTTGAACTTATCCTACATATTCCTGCTATTCGCCAATCTAACTACTGATATTTTTCCGATTTCTCGACGAACTTCAGATGTGGCAGATGTTGTAGCCCAAGAATCTGGAGATCCTCGCGTGCAACTTCGCAGCGATGTTCCCGCTCGTGGGCTCCCACCTAGGATGCTTTCGTCCTTACTCCTACCACGATCTCCCGCTCCACGAGCTCGCGTTCCCGCATGGCGCGTGCTCCTGCATGGAGCCAGGCTACAACTACACCGGCCTGCCGGTAGAGCTCGTCGTCCACCTTGTAGAGGAGCACTTGATCAAAGTGATTAGGATCTCATACGGGCAAGCCTAACTTCTCCAAGAGCAGGTGTCGTTCACTGACTCGGCATGCCGCCGGCTAATTTTCCAGGGGGGTGGCTCTGTTTTCGTCCTGACCATCACCGTCGGTGTTCCGGGAACCAGAGTCGGACCCACCGTCGTGTGTGCCGTATGCGTCAGGTCGGTCTCGTGCGTCCGACCCGTATACATAGTGCACATGTGGGTGAACGCCTAGCCGCCGTCGTCCGATAGCATTCTTGTGCTAGCCGAGGCGCCGAGCTGCTCGACGCCGTGGGAGGTGGAGTATGCGCACCTAAGGTCGATCCTATGTGTGTCATCTTAGTACCTGTTGGAGATATGCCCAAGAGGCAATAATAAAAGAGGTTATTATTATATCTTTGTGTTTATGATGAATGTTTACATCCCATGCTATAATTGTATTATTAGGAAACACTAATACTTGTGTGTTTTGTAAACATAAAAGAGTCCCTAGTAAGCCTCTTGTTAAACTAGCTTGTTGATTAATTGATGATCATGGTTTCCTGATCATGGACATTGGATGTGATTAATGACAAGGTTATATCATTAGGAGAATGATGTGATGGACACACACCCATAGTAAGCGTAGCATAAGATCAAGTCATTAAGTTCGTATTGCTGTAAGCTTTGAAATACATAGTAACCTAATCCTTCTACCATGAGGTTATGTTAATCACCATCACCGGATGGGTACTTTGATGACATCAAACGCCGCTTCGTAACTGGGCGATTATAAAGGTGTCATTGGGTATTATGAAAGTATGTGTTGAAGCGCGTAGACCAAGATTGGGATTTGTCCATCCATATGACGGATAGATATACTCTGGGCCCTCTCGGTGGAATGTCATCTAGACAGCTTGCAAGCGTGTGACTAGGTCACAAGGGATGACATAACATGGAACGAGTAAAGAGTACTTATCAGTAACGAGGAAGAACTAGGTATGAAGATACTGACGATCAAACCTCGGATAAGTAGAATGTCGCGAGACAAAGGGAATTGGTTTCGTATGTTAATTGGTTCAATCGATCATGAAGTAATCGTTGAGTATGTGGGAGCCGTTATGGATCTCCAGATCCAGCTGATGGTTATTGATAGGAGAGGTGTCTTCATCATGTCTGCATATTCACGAACCGTAGGGTGACACACTTAAGGTTCGAAGTTGTTTGAAGTATATATGGAATTTGCGTTGGAGACCGAATGTTGTTCGGAGTCTCGGAATGGATCCGGGACATCACGAGGAGATCCGGAATGGTCCGGAGAATAAGATTCATATATTGGGAATCATTTTCTAAGTTAGGAAATGTTCCGAAGTGTTTGTATGGAGATTATAGAAGGTTTCGGAATGTTCTGGAAGGTTCTAGAGGATTTATTGGAGTTTACTTGAAAACCAAGAAAGGATCAAGGGAGTCCAAGTGGGGCTAGATACGGATTCGTGGGGAAGGAGGATTCCTCCCCCTTCCCACCGTCGGCCCAAGGAGGGGAGTCCTACTAGGACTCCCCCTCCCCAGGCGCGCCTCCCTCCTTTAAATAGAAGGGAGGGGGCGCCCCCTCTTGCACCTTGTCTCACAACTCCCAATCTCAGCCGCCTCTCTCCTCCACGTTTCTTCTGCACAGGCATAGGCGAAGCCCTGCAGAATTCTCATCTCCACCACCACCACGCCGTCGTGCTGCTGGGATTCCGTGGAGAAGATCTACTACCTCTGCTGCTCGCTGGAACAGGGAGAGGAAGGTCTGCTTCGACTCCGCACGTGTGACCGTCTGCGGGAGCGTTGCCGGAACGCGGCGCCAGAAGGATCATCCACACGATCTTGAGATCGGCAAGTGATCGACTACATCATCCACGAGATATAATCTCGTTAACGCTTTCGGTTCTACGAGGGTTAGTACCGATCTATCTCGTTGCTCATGTCTAGTAGATTAGATCTTGGCTTTTATCTAGATTAGATCTGCGTTTTGTTCGTTCTTGCGGTAGAAATTTTTTGTTTTCCATGCTACGAACCCATCAGTGGTATCAGAGGCTTGTCTATGCGTAGATCTATTGCAAGAGTAGATTACAATGAGGTTGTGGGTGTTGGTGCTCGTGCCGTCTTTTGCTATGTGTGTACTTTGCATCTTGCGGTATGGTGGGGTGAAGCGGCCCGGGCTAACATTACATGTCATCGTACATGAGACTTTCTCCACACTTGACGTGCAACTCGTATTGCACAAGTGGCTTTGCGGGTGTCTGTCTCTCCCATCATAGTATAGATCAAATCTACACTTTGCACTTGATAGCACTTGTATCAACGTTGTGGTTCAGTTTCGTAGGTAAGATGCGTTCTTAGTCGAAAGCCCAAGCCACGTAAAACTTGCAAAGATAATTAGAGGCGTCTAACTTGTTTTTGTAGGGGTTTTGTGATGTGATATGGCCTACATGTGATTGTGATTGTATTTGATGTATGCAATGATCCTTGTTGTAATATGGCAACCGGCAGGAGCCTAATGGTTGTCTTTAATTCTGTTAAGACCTGCGTGTCTATTCATATTGTAATAGCTTTGTTCCAAGTAGTTGTAATAGTTGCTAGTGAAGATGACAACCATGAAGCGGCGCCACGGACCTTGACGCAATGCTGGTGATGATGGAGATCATGTCCGTGCTTTGGAGATGGAGATCGAAGGCATAAGAACAAAGGGCCATATCATATCACACAAATTATGAATTGCCTGTGATGTTAATCCTTTATGCATCTTGTATTGCTTAGATCGCGACGGTAGCATTATAAGATGATCCCTCTCACTAAATATCAAGTAATAAAGTGTTCATCCTTAGTTGGCACCGTTGCTAAGACTCGTCGTTTCGAAGCATCTCGTGATGATCGGGTGTGATAGACTCTACGTGTGCATACAATGGGTGCAAGCCATATTTGCACATGCGGAAACTAAGGTTAATCTTGACGAGCCTAGCATGTACAGACATGGTCTCGGAACACGGAATACCGAAAGGTAGAGCATGAGTCATATGATTGATATGATGAACATGAAGATTGTTCTCCAATGAAGCTACATCATCTCACGTGATGATCGGACTTGGTGTAGTGGATTTGGTTCGTGTAATCACTAAAACAACTACGAGGGATGTTGTTTTGAGTGGGAGTTCACCTAGTTAATTTAAGAATTAAATTTGAACACTATTTATCATAAACTTAGTCTAAATTACTTGCAAATTTGTTGTAGATTATGGCGAACGTTTCCATCAATTTCAATGCGTTCCTAGATAAAGAAAAGCTTAAGAACAATGGAAGCAATTTCACGGACTGGTTCCGTGGACTGAAGATTGTCCTCAGGGCTGGTCAGTTGACCTATGTGCTCGAAGCACCACTAGGTGACCCACCTGCAGAAGATGCCACCGATGACGTAAAGAATGTTTATGCCACTCGAAAACATCACTACTCCACAGTTCAGTGTGCCATCCTGTACGGTTTAGAATCGGAGCTTCAAAAGCGTTTTGAGCACCATGACCCATATGAAATCATTAAGGAGCTCAAACTCATATTTGAGACTCGCGCGGCCATGGAAAGCTATGAAGCTTCCGAGAAGTTCTTTACCTGCAAGATGGAAGAGGGTAGCTCCGTTAGCGAGCATGTGCTCACCATGTCTAGGCACGCAAACAAACTCCGAGAGTTGGGGATACCGATTCCTAATGAATTGGGGATTCACCGCGTCCTCCAATCACTGCCACCAAGTTACAAGAACTTTGTGATGAACTACAATATGCACTGCATGAACAAGACGTTGCCTAAACTATCGTCCATGTTGAAAACTGCTGAAGTGGAGATCATGAAAGAACACCAAGTGTTGATGGTCAATAAGACCACCAATTTCAAGAAACGGGGCAAGCCTAAGAACAAGGGCAACTTCAAGAAGGACGGCAAGAAAGCTGCCGCACCTGCTAAGAAGCCCAAGGCTGGTCCTAAACCTGAAACTGAGTGCTTCTACTGCAAGGGTGCTGGTCACTACAAGCATAACTGCCCCAAGTACCTGGCAGATCTGAAGAACGGCAACATCAAGAAGAAAGTTATATTCGATATACATGTTATAGATGTGTATCTTACTAGTAATCGTAGTAGTGCCTGGGTATTTGATACTGGTTCGGTTGCTCATATTTGTAACTCGAAATAGGAGCTGCGGTATAAACGAAGACTGGCAAGAGACGAGGTGACGATGCGCGTTGGAAATGGCTCCAAGGTTGATGTGATCGCCGTCGGCACGCTCCCTCTACATCTACCATCGGGATTAGTTTTAAATTTAAATAATTGTTATTTGGTGCCTGCGTTAAGCATGAACATTATATCTGGATCTTGTTTATTGCGAGACGGTTACTCTTTTAAGTCTGAGAATAAAGGTTGTTCGATTTATATGAGTAATATCTTTTATGGTTATGCACCTGAGATGAATGGTTTATTCTTATTGAATCTCTATAGTAGTGATACACATGTTCACAACATAGATGCTAAACGAATAAAATTGAATGATAATTCTACATACATGTGGCACTGTCGTCTTGGTCACATTGGAGTGAAGCGTATGAAGAAACTCCATTCTGATGGACTTCTTGAATCACTTGATTTTGAATCACTTGAAAGATGCGAAGCATGGCTAATGGGAAAAATGACTAAGACTCCATTTTCTAGAATAATGGAGCGAGCTACAGACTTATTGGAAATAATACATACCGATGTGTGTGGTCCAATGAGTATAGCAATGCATGGTGGATATCGTTATGTTCTCACTTTCACGGATGACTTGAGTAGATATGGGTATGTCTATTTTATGAAACATAAATCTGAAACTTTTGAGAAGTTTAAGGAATTTCAAAGTGAAGTGGAAAATCATCGTAACAAGAAGATTAAGTTTCTGCGTTCTGACCGCGGAGGTGAATATCTGAGTTATGAGTTTGGCATGCATTTAAAGAAATGTGGAATACTTTCACAGTTGACACCGCCGGGAACACCACCGCGTAATGGTGTGTCCGAACGTCGTAATCAAACTCTCTTAGATATGGTTCGGTCTATGATGTCTCTTACAGATTTACCGTTATCATTTTGGGGCTATGCATTAGAGACAGCCGCATTCACTTTAAATAGGGCACCATCTAGATCCGTTGAAACGACACCGTACGAATTGTGGTTTAGAAAGAAACCTAAGTTGTCGTTCCTTAAAGTTTGGGGTTGCGAAGCATATGTAAAGAAGTTACAGCCAGATAAGCTTGAACCCAAAGCGGAGAAATGCGTCTTCATAGGATACCCTAAAGAAACAATTGGGTATACCTTCTATCATAGATCCGAAGGCAAAGTTTTCGTTGCTAAGAATGGATCCTTTCTGGAGAAGGAATTTCTCTCGAAAGAAGTGACTGGAAGGAAAGTAGAACTCGACGAGGTTGTTGAACCTTCTTTCGGAGTTGAGAGTAGCGCAGCACCGGAAGATGTTTCTATGCCGCCTGCACCGACTAGAGAGGAAGCTAATGATGATGATCATGAAACTTCGGACGAAGTTACTACTGAACCTCGCAGGTCAACGAGGGTCCGTACCACTCCTGAGTGGTATGACTCTGCCTTGAACGTCATGTTAGTGGACAACACTGATGACCCTGCGACGTATGAAGAAGCTATGGTGAGCCCAGATTCCAACAAATGGCTATAAGCCATGAAATCCGAAATGGGATCCATGTACGAAAACCAAGTATGGACTTTGGTGGACTTATCGGATGGCCGTAAGGCTGTCGAGAACAAATGGATTTTCAAAAGAAAAACAGATGCTGATGGTAATGTTACCGTCTATAAAGCTCGACTTGTCACGAAAGGGTTCCGACAAATTCAAGGAGTTGACTACGATGAGACTTTCTCACCAGTAGCGAAGCTAAAGTCTGTGAGGATTATGTTAGCAATCGCTGCATATTTCGATTATGAAATTTGGCAGATGGATGTCAAAACAGCGTTCCTTAATGGTGACATTGAGGAAGAGTTGTATATGGTACAACCCAAGGGTTTTGTCTATCCTAAAGATGCTGACAAGGTATGCAAACTTCAGCGCTCCATTTATGGACTGAAGCAAGCATCCCGGAGTTGGAATCAACGTTTTGATAAAGTAATCAAAAACTTTGGATTTATACAAACTTATGGAGAAGCTTGTATTTACAAGAAAGTGAGTGGGAGCTCTGTAGTATTCCTAGTACTATATGTAGATGACATATTGTTGATTGGGAATAATATAGAACTTCTAAATAGCATCAAAACCTATTTGAATAATAGTTTTTAGATGAAGGATCTTGGCAAAGCGGCATATATTCTAGGCATCAAGATTTATAGAGATAGATCAAGACGCCTAATAGCGCTTTCACAAAGTACATACTTAGACAAAGTTCTAAAGAAGTTTAGAATGGAAGAGAGCAAGAAAGGGTTCGTGCCCATGTTGTCAGGTGAGACCTTGAGTAAAACTCAAAGTCCGGCTACGGCAGAAGATAGAGAAAAGATGAATAAAATTCCCTATGCCTCGGCCATAGGTTCTATCATGTATGCCATGCTGTGTACGAGACCGGATATAGCACATGTTGTTAGTTTGACTAGCAGATATCAAAGTGATCCTGGAATGGAACACTGGACAGCGGTCAAGAATATCCTAAAGTACCTGAATAGGACTAAGGATATGGTTCTTTCTTATGGAGGTGATGAACAGCTTGTTGTAAATGGTTACACTGATGCTAGTTGGAACACCGATCCAGATGACTCGAAGTCACAGTCTGGATACGTATTTATTTTGAATGGTGCTGCAATAAGCTGGAGGAGTGCCAAGCAGAGCGTTGTGGCGAAATCTTCAACTGAATCGGAATACATAGCTGCTTCGGAGGATGCATAAGAAGGCATATGGATGAAGGAGTTCATTACTGAACTTGGCGTGGTTCCCAGTGCGTTAGACCCGATGGCTATCTACTGTGACAACACAGGTGCCATAGCTAATGCACAGGAGCCAAGGTCACATAGCAAGCTGAAGCACATCAAGCTACGTTTTCATGCTATTCGCGAGTATGTCCAAGATGGTGACATAAAGATTTGCAAAGTACACACTGATCTGAATGTAGCAGATCCGTTGACTAAACCTCTCCCTAGAGCAAAGCATGACCAACACCAAAACGCCATGGGTGTTCGGTATATTACCATGTAATCTAGATTATTGACTCTAGTGCAAGTGGGAGACTGTTGGAGATATGCCCAAGAGGCAATAATAAAAGAGGTTATTATTATATCTTTGCGTTTATGATGAATGTTTACATCCCATGCTATAATTGTATTATTAGGAAACACTAATACTTGTGTGTTTTGTAAACATAAAAGAGTCCCTAGTAAGCCTCTTGTTAAACTAGCTTGTTGATTAATTGATGATCATGGTTTCCTGATCATGGACATTGGATGTGATTAATGACAAGGTTATATCATTAGGAGAATGATGTGATGGACACACACCCATAGTAAGCGTAGTATAAGATCAAGTCATTAAGTTCGTATTGCTGTAAGCTTTGAAATACATAGTAACCTAATCCTTCGACCATGAGGTTATGTTAATCACCATCACCGGATGGGTACTTTGATGACATCAAACGCCGCTTCGTAACTGGGCGGTTATAAAGGTGTCATTGGGTATTCTAAAAGTATGTGTTGAAGCGCGTAGACCAAGATTGGGATTTGTCCATCCATATGACGAATAGATATACTCTGGGCCCTCTCGGTGGAATGTCATCTAGACAGCTTGCAAGCGTGTGACTAGGTCACAGGGGGTGACATAACATGGAACGAGTAAAGAGTACTTATCAGTAACGAGGAAGAACTAGGTATGAAGATACTGACGATCAAACCTCAGATAAGTAGAATGTCACGAGACAAAGGGAATTGGTTTCGTATGTTAATTGGTTCAATCGATCACGAAGTAATCGTTGAGTATGTGGGAGCTGTTATGGATCTCCAGATCCCGCTGATGGTTATTGATAGGAGAGGTGTCTTCATCATGTCTGCATATTCACGAACCGTAGGGTGACACACTTAAGGTTCGAAGTTGTTTGAAGTAGATATGGAATTTGCGTTGGAGACCGAATGTTGTTCGGAATCTCGGAATGGATCCGGGACATCACGAGGAGATCCGGAATGGTCTGGAGAATAAGATTCATATATTGGGAATCATTTTCTAAGTTAGGAAATGTTCCGGAGTGTTTGTATGGAGATTCTAGAAGGTTTCGGAATGTTCTGGAAGGTTCTAGAGGATTTCTTGGAGTTTACTTGAAAACCAAGAAAGGATCAAGGGAGTCCAAGTGGGGCTAGATACGGATTCGTGGGGGAGGAGGATTCCTCCCCCCTTCCCACCGCCGGCCCAAGGAGGGGAGTCCTACTAGGACTCCCCCTCCCCAGGCGCGTCTCCCTCCTTTAAATAGAAGGGAGGGGGAGCCCCCTCTTGCACCTTGTCTCATAACTCCCAATCTCAGCCGCCTCTCTCCTCCACGTTTGTTCTGCACAGGCATAGGTGAAGCCCTGCAGAATTCTCATCTCCACCACCACCACCACGCCGTCGTGCTGCTGGGATTCCGTGGAGAAGATCTACTACCTCCGCTGCTCGCTGGAACGGGGAGAGGAAGGTCTGCTTCGACTCCGCACGTGTGATCGTCTGCGGGAGCGCTGCCGGAATGCGGCGCCGGAAGGATCGTCCACACGATCTTGAGATCGGCAAGTGATCGACTACATCATCCACGAGATCTAATCTCGTTAACGCTTTCGGTTCTACGAGGGTTAGTACCGATCTATCTCGTTGCTAATGTCTAGTAGATTCGATCTTGGCTTTTATCTAGATTAGATCTGGGTTTTGTTCGTTCTTGCGGTAGAAATTTTTTGTTTTCCATGCTACGAACCCATCAGTACCTTGTCGGTGCTGGACTGAATAGGCAGATGCATTTCTACATTTGTATCGAGAAGACCGGTAGGGAAATGTAGTACTTATGTTGTTGTTACTGTTAGACTTAAGCGATGCTTCTCAGGTGCGTAGAGCATACGTGTTGTGCGAATGTACCCTAGTTGTAGTTTTAGTACTCCTTAATAATTTGACGAGTTATTGGTCCAATCAGCATGCTGTTGTCATGTTGCAAAGTCCGCTTGCTCTGGACAGACTGGCAATATCGTGTGCTCCCGGCCCTGCATGTCAGTGTCACGTGTTCCGAGGGCCCACCTGCCAGTGTCACGCCCCCCTTCTCTTCCTTCCCCTCGAAGCCACTGTCCCAACTTCTCTTCCATCCTGCCACTCCCATGTGATGGTTGTAATCTGATTTTCGTTGGATTATTTACATGTAATCTACATTTATAATGCAGCATGCAAATGGAACAGACACAATTTCTAAAGTGGAAGCACTCACACGAATGCTATTGCACATATTTCTCAATATAGCTCGACAAACCCATTACAATAATTGTACTCGCACTAAACACAACCGTTGCAACCATCCTAAACAACATCTAAACCCACATCACACCACTGTCGTCAGAGTCCACCTCGATTGATGACACCGCCGTGCCCTTCCCAACGACATCCACTCCCGCTGTAACTACCTCGGTGAATTACGCTCCTAGTTACAAGCCTGGATGAGCAGAAATGGTTGAAATAGTATGGTGGGGCCCAAATGCCACTCACAGGTAGACCTCTCGGCCGTCCCAACCATTTCCACACATCGGGACAAGAACGGGCGGCGTAATCGGCAGGCGAAGGGATCAACTACATACACAAATGAGTATGTATGCAAGCCACCATACAAGAGTACATCAGAGCCATTCCATCTAAAAAGAAAGGAAATATAGCAACGTCGTACGGCAAGATCCAAATATCCTAGATAGATATAATAGTTTAGGATATCTCCTCATACATCAATCAACAGAGTATCAAGCGGAAGCGGAAGACAAAATCCGAGTACGGATAAGAAGCAAATCGGCATAAGATGCCCCATAAATAAGCAGATCCCGACCACAGATCTCACGGATCCCCGTTCCCGGAATCTCTACACCGAATGATCGTTGCTCACATCGTCCGTCTCTTCCACCCAGTATCCATCTTGCGAGTGTACCTGTTCATCTGAACCAATAATTTATCGTGTGAGACCCTAGGGGTACTCAGCAAGTCTTTATGCCTCTAAAGGGGACACAACCTGGGGTGACGCAATTGCAGCAAAAGATAAACCCTAACAATTCTATAGATACTCGCTAACCATCCGCCTAACCAGAGATAGACGGATGTCCGTGAATTAATAACAACAGTTATAACAGTTATAAAGGTAATCTTAACAGATCCATCCTCCTCCTCGCTTACCGACGAGGAAGCGGACGAACAACCCCCATCCGTTGGCAGTTTTATTAACCATTCCATGAGTGTTGCACTATTTACTAGTCAGGTACCTAGTCTAGTCAGATTAAAAGCGGTACTTTAGTTATTCTTGTCTATGATCGAGAAACTGTGCTCCAAGTCGTCCATATCCGCGGACACGGCTTTTAGAAAGTTTTACCCTGCAGGGGTGCACAAATAGCAACACACACTCGATATGCCTCGGAAAAACCAAATCAAAACCCAACGAGGCAGTCACGACAAAGCAATTACAGGATTCAGAAATATTTCAGGGGGCCACCCCATTAAGCTACCCGCGACGAAGCTGGCCGGCTACGAGACGGACTCAAGGTTTGTGTGGCCGGCTGTAAACGACTGGGAACCCGAAAGTGTGACTGGGCTTGTCGATACCGCGAAAACGGGTCACGGACCTAAACAGTACAGTGTGCAGTACCTCGCACAATTTAAATAAAGCAGTAAAGCATGGCATAAGTACAGGGTAGTAAATAAAACCTCAAACTAGTTTGTGGCCCCAAGAAATAAGAATGAATCAAGATCTGGCTCAGGGGGGTCCATAAGGCCTCCCGGATGTGGATAGCGCGAATAATCTTGGAACAGGAATCAAGTACTCGGGGTCTTACGGGACACAAGTGAGCCTGAAAAACGAAATAGCGAATATGGCTCACCGGTGCCGCTTTCGTTAGTTATCCCATTACTACTCAGGTTAAGTTTGTTTAGGTACCTCGTTTTCCATCAGACACTCACATACCCTACGCATGCTGTTCTACGACTCGCATGGCTCAAACAACTCCTGTAATAATGGCTCATGGGATGGAGGAACAAGCTTCGGTGGGGTTTAAAAGTAAAGGCTATGCAATACTTGGGATTCAAATTAATGCAATCGCGACTCAATGATGCAAGAATAAGAAAGAAGCAATAGGTGCTATATGTATGCAAGCATGTGGTAGTGCTTGCCTGGCAGCTCAGTTGAAGCAAGGAATGGATCTGGGTAGTGCTCCTGGTTCTCTTGATATATCCCCTGCTCAGCGTCTATTCGAAGAAGAACCAAACAAACAAAGGCCAACATAAATAAAGTGCACAAGCATATGAATAAATGCGACAAGCAAACAATCATGCCATGATGAATGATGCACAGTTTGCATGGCATTAAAGTAGCATGGCATGGGTGAGGTGTGGGAAACAATATTAAAGCATTTTATTGAGTTTTAACCTCATTTTATTCTCAAATTAGTTGCTATCCACAATATATTTATATGATGCATGCTTCAATTCAAACCATGGGATGCATAAACAGAAAGGTCTCGTCGAGCTAAACATTTTAGACATATCATTTATTAAAGTTGGACTTATAAAATAAAAGTTATTAATTATTTAAGAAAGAGGGGCATTTTATTGTAATTTAAATTAACTTGGAAATTTAAGTGTTCAAAATATATTTTGGATTGCATATTTGAAATCCTCACATTTTTCTGATTTGAAAACATATATTATTTGTTAAATTTGGATTAATATTTGAAAAGTTATTTAAAAACAGAATTATATTTGAATTTGAATTAATTAGAAAAAGATTTGAATTTAAACAGATTCAGGAAAAACCTTTTTATACCCAGGCTAAACTAGCTACAGACGCTGACCAGTGGGTCCAGCAGCTGACTCAGCAACACACGCGCGCAGAAACGTTTTGCACCGCGGGTTAAGCTAGCCCTAGAGGGTGACAGGTGGGGCCAACTGGCTCGGGCCCAGGCGTCAGCGAACGGCCGCGCGGGGTTGCCAGGTGGACCGAGCGAGGGAGCGCGGGTTGAGCACCGAGAAGCGGGGGGGCTCTTCTGCAAGTTTGCTCGGCGACTGACCGGTGGGCCAAAACGTACCGCGGGTTAAGCGTAAAAACTAGCAGGGGGTTACGCGCAAAAAGGCCGCCGTACTGTTGATCTTCCTCTGACGACCGATCGGTCCGTGCGCGACAGAGATCAGCGCGCCACGGTGGGGCTTCGAACGCGCGACCTGGGAACGCGCGCAGGCAGCGGTGACCGCTGGGCTAGGGCGGGGTTGCTGCTAGGAGGGTGGACGGGGCCTAGGTAGGGTTTGCGCGGCGCGGAAGCGAGCAGGCGCGCGCGCTCGTCGGTGCACCGAGGGTGCACGACGAATCGTCCGGCGGACCTAGCGCGGAAGCGAGCAGGCGACCATGTCCAGGGGGTTAGGGAGCTCACCGAGGTGGCGTTGGCGTGGACGGATCGAGCAGAGGGGCAGTGGATCGGCGGCGAGGCAGATGCACTGAGGCTAGGGTTTCGCGTCGGGTCGGTGGCGGTCCAGCGCTCCTGGGGCTTCTCCTCCTCGACGGCGAATACCGGTCGAAGCAGGGGAACCTCCTCGATCTCCCAGGCCACTGCACGGACGCGCGGCTCGACTGGATCGACGGAACGGAGCAGAGGCCGACGGTGGCGGCTATGGGGTAGCGGCGGCGATGGAGCAGAGAGGGGAGAGGGTAGGGCGCCGCTGGGTGGATCTGGGGTAGCTGGGAGAGGCAGAGAGGGTGGATAGGGACGGGAGAGGGAGGTGGTGCCGTGGGGAAGCGGGGTAGATGGAAAAGGTGGTCTCGGCCACCTTTTTCTCCCTCCTTCCTCACGTGCTCTTCGGGGCAGGGTAGGGCAGGGGTGTGGCTACCAGGTAGGGCCAGAGGGTGAGGCCAAGGACAGGGCAGGCTCGGGCTAGGGGCAGGGCAGGCAGGGAGAGAGAGAGAGAGGGAGGGAGGTAGGCTCGGGTTTAGTGGTTAGGGGAGCTTCAGTTTAGGGTTGGTACTAGGGTTGGGGGATAGCTAGGTGGCCAGCTAGGGTTTGGTTAGGTGGCCAAGTGGGTCCAAGCTAGGTGAGAGAGAGGGGGAGGCCGAGAGAGAGAGGGGTGGTGGATTTAGGGTTTAGGTGAGAGGGGGGGTGTGGTTTAGATTGAAAGGTGAAGAGAGGTGGTGAGATGAGAGAGAGATGAGGGGGAGGTTTATTGTTTTGTCAAGCTCAAGCAAGTTCAAGCAAAGAGCAAGCAAGAACTAGACAAGGAAAGGAGAGGGTGAGGTGGTTTAAGCATGATCAAACTAGATCACACCAAAAGAGAGAGATGGAGAGAGATGACCCATTCAAAATCAAATAAAATCCAAATGGCAAGCTAAAGGGGTACTTGCATGGGCCATGCATAATTAATTAATACCATGTTTATCCTTGTGAAAACAAGGTTAATTTCACGGCATTTTCTTATGCATCCCAAAGTATGGAGTAAGGCCCAAGCAAAGGAATTTAGAAAGAATTCCAAGTGGAGTATATGGAGATGATCACATTGGATTATATTTAGGACTGGCTAGTGTGTATATGCCACTAGATGATTAATAGTCCAAACAATATCCCATCATGAGTTTCATTCCTTATTAATCCATATGGAAGCTAGGGAAAAAGGGGTCCCACTCACAAGGCATGCGAAGGTGGCCATGTGGCTCTCATATTTCAATATTGTGAAAACAACATGATGCTAAGATGAGAGCATGTGGAATAGAATTGGATCCATCCCAACCCACAGGAGCTAGAAGTAAAACCAGTAAATGCCAAGCTCATATTTAGTTGGATGGTGGAATTATAAGGTGGTGAAAGAAAAGGTGGTGGAGTTAATAAAAGATATGCCCCCAACTCAACTTGGGCATTTAAACAATATATCAAGAACCAAATACAATATCAAGAGGCAAATACAATTAATAATGCATATGAGATAAGAACCAAATCAAAAAGGGTTTTATATGATGCTCAAATGCAAGGAGGCATGATGACATGAGCATGATATAATGATGATGCAACAATTATATATTTGAAGTAGCCAATATATTACTAGACCAAGTAGCATTACAATTGTTAGACAATTGGGATGCTACACCCGCCTGTGGCTTGACCTTCGCCAAGGAGGCAACAACGGCGGTCTGCACAGCTTCGTCCCCATCGTCCTCCACATCGGAATCCACAATGATGAAGGTGACGGGGTTTTCATGGACCGAGCGCCGTCGCGCCTGGCGGCTCCTGCTTGAGCTTGACGTCGCATCAGTCCTTCTACAGGTAGGAGGGGCCGAGCTCAGATACGTAGCGTCATCACTCCTCTCAAGAAACCATGGCCTTTGATACTACGACGGTAGGATCTTGGGGTGGATCCGCCGCGGTGAGCCCTATCGGAAGCGGTGGAGCTGATGGATCTGCCGGCGCGAGCCATGACAAGTTCCTAGGAGGGAGTAAGATTGTGGGTGATACATTGCAAATGTATCTATAATTTTTGATGTTCCATGCTTGGTTTTATCCACTTTCTTGTGTTTTGTCCACACTTTGGAGTACTTTTCATATGATTTCTTGGACTAACCTATTAACAAGAGCCACAGTGCCAGCTGCCTGTTTTCTGCTATTTTTGGTTCTAGGAAAGTCAGAAAATGAATATTCTTGGAATGGGACGAGACAAAATGAAGGGAATATGCCCGAGAGGCAATAAAAAATTGGTTATTATCTTATTCCATGTTTATGATAAATGTTTATTTTGCATGCTATAATTGTATTGATCGGAAACATCAATACATGTGTGTTTAATAAACAAAAAGGGTTCCTAGTTATGCCTCTTTTATAGACTAGCTTGTTGATTAACAAGATGATCAAGGTTTCCTGATCATAGACATTGGATGTTGTTAATAACAAGGTCACACCATTAGTTGAATGATGTGATGAACATTCATCCGAAGTATAGCATTAAGATCAAAGTCATTGTGTTTATATTGCTATAACATCATACGAAGTAATCTTTATCCTTAGACCATGAGATCATGTTAATTGCTAACACCGAAAGAGTATCTTGATAACATCAAATGTCACACCGTAACAGGGTGACTATAAAGATGGGTTCAGTGCTATGAAGGTGTTATGTTGAGGCTCATGGACCAAGAGTGGAATTTTTCAATCCCGATGATGGATAGATATACTCTGGGCCCTCTCGGTTATATCACATTGAAATAGCTTGCAAGCAAGTGATGTCATCACTAGAATGTTATATCACGGGAACAAGAAAAGAGTGCATGTCGGCAACGAGATCAAACTAGGTATGGAGATACCGATGATCGAATCTCGGACATGTAATATATCGCGAGACAAAGGGATTTAGTTACAAGCATTGAAGGTTCTCACGATCACAGAAGTCATCGTTGAATATGCAGCAGTCAGTATGGATCTCTAGGTCCCGCTTCTGATTATTGATCTGAGAGGAGTCTCAATCATGTCTGCATTATTCGCGAACCGTAGGGTGACACACTTAAGAGTTACTGGACACCATTTTGGAGCACATATGTTTCAGACGAAAGAATTGCAAAGCGCAGGAATTGTTTCAATAGAAACCGGAAATTGTTTCGAGTGAAATTACAGAAAGTGGTTCTGCATGTGATATTGAAATATTGCAGGGGGTTATACGTGAATGTTTGTTAATTAAAGTAATTAACAAAATTCTGAATAAATTTAATAAAAGAGTTTTATTAAATGAGAGAGCATTAAACTTGGAGAATTTTAATGCATTTAAAGTAGGGAATTTAAAGGGGAATGTGAAGAGGCATTTTAATGTGGAGGGGTTACCACCACATGAATGGGGGAGGTGAGGAGTCACCCCCCATGCGCCGGCCATGAAGGAGGGGCACCCCCCCCTCCTGTAAAAGGCCACCCTCTTCCTCCTTCTTCCTCACACCTCCTCGTGAAGGATCTCTCTCCCCCTCTAGAATTATTCCCCCATGGTCTCGGATTAGCGAGATACATGTTCTTGGTGGCATTTCGTCTGGAAGGAGTTGCTGCTTCCGCTGGATCACTGGAGCGAGGAGGTGGAGGTTATCCGGTGGCTTGAACGTGTGTGCGAGTACGGATGCGCTGCTGAGTTGCGGCGCTCGGACTTCCACACGATCTTGAGATCGGCAAGTGTACGACTACATCAACCACGAGTTCCTACTCGTTAACAAAACTCGTTGTCTTCGAGGGTAAGTTCTCGATGGATGTATGTCCACCCGTTGCTCTGTACCTAGTAGATAGATCTTGGCGTGTAGTTCTCATCGTAGGAAAAATTTTGTTTTCTATGTTGCGGACCCAACAGTGGCATCAGAGCCTGATCTATGCGTAGGTGCTTTGCACGGGTAGTACACATATGTTTATATGTGGGCGATGATGATCATGTTATTGCATCTTCTATGTATTTTGGATATTGGTGGCATAGTGGGATGAAGCGGCCCGGACCAACCTTACATGTCATCGTACATGAGACCGGTTCCACGACTGACATGCAACTAGTTTTGCATAAGTGGCTGGCGGGTGTTTGTCTCTCCTACTATAGTCAATATCTGATTTACAAAGAGTTGCTAATAACTTGGTTATCCTCGTTGTGGTTCATGTTCGTAGGTGAGAACAGTTCTATCTTCGAAATCCCTAAGCCACGTAAAACTTGCAATTGATAAATTAGAGGCGTCTAGTTTAGATCGTTGCTAGGCTAGTGTCATGATATGGTAATGTTGTAAGTAGATGTATGATAGATACTCTTACAACACACCTAACGTGTAAGTTCCATAGACCTTGGCCTTACACACAAAGGAATGATAGAGATCATACCACGATGCAAATGATACAGATCAAATGCATGGACCATATCATCTCACTTTACACATTAGATGTTAGCATCTTATACTGCTAGTTTGGCATTTTCTGTAGTATTGTAAGATGATCCCTCATTTAGATATCAAGATAAAAATGTGTTCTTCCTTAAGTATGCACCGTTTTGTGGATCGTGTTTCGAGACATCACGTGATGATCGGGTGTACTCGAATCTATGCTTTCATAGAAATGGGTGTAAGACAGTTTTACACACACGAATACTAAGGTTCTTACTTGGCGAGCCTAGCATGTATAGACATGGCCTCGGAACACGGACCGAAAGGTTAAGCATGAGTCATATAGTTGATATGATGCCCATATAGATGCTCGCCTTTGAAGCTACATCAACTCACGTGATGATCGAACTTGGTGTAGTGGATTTGGTTCATGTAATCACCAAAAAGGCACGAGGGATGTCGTTTTTGAGTGGGAGTTCATTTCTAATTTGGATTAGTCGAACTCAATTTGTCATAAACTAAATCAAAGTGAATTTGCATAATTTGTTGTAGTCATTGGTGTCTGTTCACTACCTTATGCTTAGTTTTAATTGAGATAATAGAACTATAGAATTCTAGATATTTACTTTACGAACAAGTATCGTATTGTTTGGAATGTCAATTTAAAGTTTATAAGTCCTATTGCAAACTTTCGACAAACTCTATTTACTCCATGAAGTTTAATAAGTAGTATTAAATCAAGAGTAAGAATTCCAATGTTAGTATCTAAAGTATCATGTTTGCCTCCATGATTATTGATATTCAAAAAGTTGTTTTAATATCAAGATTATATAGGAGCTGAAAATTGTTTCAAAATCCATCATGTGTCAAAGATATTGTGATATCTGAAACAATGTTTTTGGTTGCATTATGATAGAGTATAATTTAGCAAAATACATGTTCTCATATTGTATGAGAATTTGTGAAGGATGGATATGCTAAGCATCCGAATCTCCCAAAAAGGTTTTGGGAACTAACATTATACTCGCGATTCTTCCTTATAGGCTATAGTAGCTTGATCATGAAAGTTGTCATGATAAGGGTGAATAGAAGATGTAAGTAAAATGTTTACTACACTAAAAGATTACTAAAGAATGGATTTTTGAAAGAATACCAAACATTTGATGATGGTGATCCACTTCAAAGTGCAAGTCCAAAGGTATTAGTATTTGACTATATACGCTTTGTACTATGTGTCATGTGAATGACACCACTATTGATGTTGATAGATTCTTTCAAAAGAAAAGGAATTGTTGAAAGAGAATCTATAAAATATTTGGCAGAAAAGAAAAGGTTGGAGATGTCCAACTTAGGTATATAGAAGATATACATGTTATGGTTGTATTCCTTGCTTGTTAAACAATGTGGTTCTTAGGTATTGGATACCGAATTGGTTGGTATGAAGTGTCATACAGGACAACGCAATTCATGAACTGCAATGGCCTAAGTAACTAGCAAGAGAATAAGTGATGATGTTCATCGAAAACCAATAAAGTGTTATTGTGTTTTTTGTTGTCATCAAACCTAGCCTTCAAGATTTGTTTTAATAACTGTTATTTTGTTCCGGTATTACGAGAACAATGGTTGTTCAAATAATTACCGTATTCCATAAAGGATGGATGAACTTTTACAAGTCTAGTGGGAGAAATCACATCCATAAACACTATTGCTAAAATGTCGCAAGACAAATGATTGAAAGATCACTTATGAAGTGACATCGCTGTTTAAATTATGTTGGAAAGAAAACATGAAGAAACTCCATGTTGATGGATTTTTTAGAGTCTTTGATTTTGATCAATTAACGCTTGTGAGACTTTCCTCGAGATAATTGAAACTCCGTTCATAGGCCAAAGAGGAACGGATGACTAGCTTATTGGAAATTGTACATGCTGATGTGCATAGTCAATTATGTGTAGCCATATGTGATGGATCTTTTTGCTTCATATGCTTTCTCCAGAAATTTGAGTGAATATATTTATATATTTACTTAATAAGGAAGAAGTGTGAAACATTTGAAAAAAAATCAAAGACTTTCAAGATGAAGTGAAAAAAATCATTGTAACAAGAAAATAAAGAGTTTATGATTCGATCATAAAGGAAAATATTTGAGTTACCTGTTTAGCAAAACACCTAAGATTTGCGGAATTGTTCCATGATTTGTGTTTTCCCGATAAACCATAGGAGTATGGCATATTCGAGAGATGAAATCAAACCATGTTTGACATGGTAAGATCAAAGGTGTCAGTTATAAAACTGCCATTATGTTTTAAGGATTGAAGCTTTAGATACTACCGCTTTTACACTGAAAAGAGCACCATCGTGATCCATTGAAATGACACCATATAAGTTATGGTTTGGGATAAAACCCAAATTGTCTTTTCTTAAATTTTGGTATGCTATGCATAAGTAAAATGTTTACAACCAAAGCTGGATAAGCACGTCTTTGTAGGTTATCCCAAAGAATTTGTTGGGAATTTCTCCATAACACCGAGGACAAAAGAGTTTGTCACTTGGAATGTCAAGTTTCTTGAGAAGGAATTTTTCGCGAAAAGTTAAGTGGGAGGACAATAGAACTTTGATAAGGTTGTTGAGCCTTAGCTATATGTGCTAAGTAGCGCAGCACCGGAAAGTGTCCCGGTGGCGGCCACAATGCTCATGGCTCATGTGATTAAAAAGGGTGTGATCTCGGAGATTAGAGTTCCTATTGAACCGTGTGGGTCGGTAAGAATCAAATAGTGTGATTTGATAAGCAAGTCGTTATTGTTTTGACAATGATGAACCGACTACATGCAAAGAAGCGATGATGGGCCCTGACTCCATAAAATGACTAGAAGTCATGGAATCCGTGATAGTATCCATACACGAGAAATCAAGTTTCTGAACTTGGAAGACTCTCCGGAAAGGCGTGAAGCCTATCGGTCGTGTTTGGACCTATAAAGAAATAAGACATGGATGTTTAACATCTATGAAATAGTTGACATGTCGGAAAGAAGTTTATGACAATGTTCAAGGAGTTGACTATGACAAGATTTGATCTTTCATAGTGATATTTAGTCTTGACGGATTAATGTAGCAACCACTACATATAATTTGATGTATGGTAGTTGAACAAACAAAACAATGTTCTTCTAATAGAATGGTTACCTAGGACGTGTACAAGACACAGTCCGAAGGGTTTTGTTAATTCAAAGGGTGCTAAAAGGGCATGAAACTTCAATAGTTCAAGTAAGCATAGCGGAGTCGGAATCTTCACCATGATGAAATTGTTAAAAGAGTTTAAATTCATCGGAGATGATGAAGATGCTTGCATTTGCAAGAAATTAAGTGGGAGCGCTGAGACATATTTCTAATACATTATGTAGAGAACATATTGTTGATTGGAAATGATGTATCTTGTATTGACACAAGTTAAGAATTTCATTAAAATAAGATTTCGATGAAAGACTTGGGCATGCTCAGAATATTTGGCATCAATATCTATATGGATAGATTGAGGCGCTAATATGGTTGTGCCAGACATACATATATGAGATATTGAAAGGGTTCAATATGGAAACAACAAGAAAGGTTTGTTGGGTCCGCAGCATAGAAAACAAAAAATTTCCTACGGTGTGAACTACACGCCAAGATCTATCTACTAGGTATAAAGCAACGGGTGGACATACATCCAACGAGAACTTACCCTCGTAGAGAACGAGCTTTGTTAACGAGTAGGAACTCATGGTTGATGTAGTCGTACACTTGCCGATCTCAAGATCGTGATGAAGTCCAGCAGGTCCAGCTCCAGCACGTCCATCAGATCCAGCTCCAGCACCACCAAGTCCAGCACCGCAAAGCAGCGGTGCATCCGTGATCGCACACACGTTCGGTACCCCGACAACCTCCGTCCCTCGCTCCAGCAAAGCAGCGGAAGCAGCAACTCCTTTCCAGATAAAGCCACCGGGAACATGTATCTCGCTAATCCGAGACCATGGGGAAATAATACTAGAGGGGGAGAGAGATCCTTCACAAGAAGGTGTGTGTGAGAAGTGAGGAGGGGGTGGCCTTTTATAGGAGGAGGGGGGTGCCCCTCCTTCATGGCCGGCGCATGGAGGGGGTGACCCTTCACCTCCTCCATTCATGTGGTGGTAACCCCTCCACATTAAAATGCCCCTTCACATTCTCTTTTAAAGTCTCCACTTTAAATGCATTAAATTTATCCAAATTTAATGCTCTCTCATTTAATAAAACTCTTTTATTATTTTTATTCAGAACTTTGCTAATTACTTTAATTAACAAACATTCACATAAAACCCCCTGCAACATTTCAATATTACATGCAGAACCAATTTCAGCATTTTCACCCGAAACAGTTTCGGTGTCTATTGAAATAATTCCAGCACTTTCTTAAATCTTTATCTGAAACATATTTGCTCCAAATGGTGTCGGTACCCCTTAAGTGTGTCACCCTACGGTTCGCGAATAATGCAGACATGATCGAGACCCCTCTCCGATCAATAATCAGTAGCGGGACCTGGAGATCTATACTGACTCCTACACATTCAACGATGACTTCTGTGATCGTGAGAACCTTTAACGCTAGTAACTAAATCCCTTTGTCCCGCGATATATTACATGTCCGAGATTCGATCATCCGTATCTCCATAACTAGATTGATCTCGTTACCGACATGCACTCTTTTCTCGTTCCCGTGATATAACATTCTAGTGATCACATCACTTGCTTGCAAGCTATTTCAATGTGATATCACCGAGAGGGCCCAAAGTATATCTATCCGTAATCGGGATGGACAAATCCCACTCTTGATCCATGAGCCTCAACATAACACCTTCGTAGCACGGAACCCACCTTTATAGTCACCCTGTTACGGTGTGACGTTTGATGTTATCAAGATACTCTTCCGGTGTTAGCAATTAACATGATCTCATGGTCTAAGGATAAAGATTACTTCGTATGATATTATAGCAATATAAACATAATGACTTTGATCGTAATGCTATACTTCGGATGAATGTTCATCACATCATTCCACCAATGGTGTGACCTTGTTATTAACAACATCCAATGTCCATGATCAGGAAACCTTGATCATCTTGTTAATCAACAAGCTAGTCTATAAGAGAGGCATAACTAGGAACCCTTTTTGTTTATTAAACACACATGTATTGATGTTTCGGATCAATACAATTCTAGCATGTAAAATAAACATTTATCATAAACATGGAATAAGATAATAACCACTTTATTATTGCCTCTCGGGCATATTCCCTTCAAGGTTCTTGCTGCATGGAAAGGATTGTATCAAGATTCAAGTGTTTCAACACTTGGTGAGTAAAATCACATGAAGATTTTGATCGATTATACCATGATATGTATATATCCAAAATGTCCTATGCTCTAAATGTTATGAGCACATACCAGAATGATTCATAAGATGATCATTGGACGATAGTAAAGATATTCTTATGAGCTTGGAAGAACTAAGAATATATCATGTGTAAGTGACAAATAGTTAAAGATAGTTCATTGTAAAGTGTTACACTGATACTACTTTTGTCACAAGATACAAATTAAATTTATCTCAATTTAGACTATGGGTAGCACAATGTAATGGAAAGGATGTTCCATGATGGATTTGGATGAGTTCTAAAGTTGAGACATTGTGACGGATACTACAACAAAAGGCTAAGTATATGACTGCTATAGTAGCAGCAAAGGAGGGCATTTGTGTTAAGTAGTTTGTTATCAAACTAGGTGTGGTTCAAAGTGGGATAATACTATGAAGATATATTGTGTGACAATAATATCAACATATTTTAACCCGAACGAACTAAAGGTCTCACCAAAGGACCAAATTTATACAATGCCATCTCATTTGAGAATGAGTGATGCGTAGAGACGCAAAGACATGCAAATACACATGGACCTGAAACTGGAGATTATGTTAACCACTAGGAGTCGCGTATAAGCAACACCAGAAAGCCATAGGTGTTCAATACGCAAAGTTTTTCAAACTAGATTATTGACTCTAGTGCAATTGGGAGACTGAAGGGAATATGCCCGAGAGGCAATAATAAAGTGGTTATTATCTTATTCCATGTTTATCATAAATATTTATTTTGCATGCTATAATTGTACTGATCGGAAACATCAATACATGTGTGTTTAATAAACAAAAAGGGTTCCTAGTTATGCCTCTCTTATAGACTAGCTTGTTGATTAACAAGATGATCAAGGTTTCCTGATCATAGACATTGGATGTGTTAATAACAAGGTCACACCATTAGTTGAATGATGTGATGAACATTCATCCGAAGTATAGCATTAAGATCAAAGTCATTGTGTTTATATTGCTATAACATCATACGAAGTAATCTTTATCCTTAGACCATGAGATCATGTTAGTTGCTAACACCGAAAGAGTATCTTGATAACATCAAATGTCACACCGTAACAGGGTGACTAAAGATGGGTTCAGTGCTATGAAGGTGTTATGTTGAGGCTCATGGATCAAGAGTGGAATTTGTCAATCCCGATGACGGATAGATATACTCTGGGCCCTCTCGGTGATATCACATTGAAATAGCTTGCAAGCAAGTGATGTGATCACTAGAATGTTATATCACGGGAACAAGAAAAGAGTGCATGTCGGCAACGAGATCAAACTAGGTATGGAGATACCGATTATCGAATCTCGGACATGTAATATATCGCGAGACAAAGGGATTTAGTTACAAGCATTAAAGGTTCTCACGATCACAGAAGTCATCGTTGAATATGCAGGAGTCAGTATGGATCTCCAGGTCCCGCTTCTGATTATTGATCTGAGAGGAGTCTCAATCATGTCTGCATTATTCGCGAACCGTAGGGTGACACACTTAAGAGTTACTGGACACCATTTTCGAGCACATATGTTTCAGACGAAAGAATTGCAAAGCGCAAGAATTGTTTCGATAGAAACCGGAAATCGTTTCGGGTGAAATTGCAGAAAGTGGTTCTGCATGTGATATTGAAATATTGCAAGGGGTTATATGTGAATGTTTGTTAATTAAAGTAATTAAAAAAATTCTGAATAAATTTAATAAAAGAGTTTTATTAAATGAGAGAGCATTAAACTTGGAGAATTTTAATGCATTTAAAGTAGGGACTTTAAAGGGGAATGTGAAGAGGCATTTTAATGTGGACGGATTACCACCACATGAATGGGGGAGGTGAGGAGGCACCCCCCATGCATCGTCCATGAAGGAGGGGCACCCTCCTCCTCCTGTAAAAGGCCAGCCTCTTCCTCCTTCTTCCTCACACCTCCTCGTAAAGGATCTCTCTCCCCCTCTAGAATTATTCCCCCATGGTCTCAGATTAGCAAGATACATGTTCCCGGTGGCATTTTGTCTGGAAGGAGTTGTTGCTTCCGCTGGATCGCTGGAGCAAGGAGGTGGAGGTTGTCCGGTGGCTTGAACGTGTGTGTGAGTACGGATGCACTGCTGAGTTGCGGTGCTCGGACTTCCACGCGATCTTGAGATCGGCAAGTGTACGACTACATCAACCACGAGTTCCTACTCGTTAACAAAACTCATTGTCTTCAAGGGTAAGTTCTCGATGGAATGTATGTCCACCCGTTGCTCTGTACCTAGTAGATAGATCTTTGCGTGTAGTTCTCATCGTAGGAAAATTTTTGTTTTCTATGTTGCGGACCCAACACAAAAGCCAAAGTGCCTATTTTTCCGGAAGTCATCAGATGCCAGAATACAAGACGGAGAGGAGCCAGGGGGCCACCACACCACCTGGTCGTGCCAGGTGGTGGTGTGGCCAGCCCAGGCACCCCCTCGGCCTCTCCTTCTGCCTATATATTTCCCCCGGGACGAAAACCCTAAGTACCCAATCAAAAATCCACGAAAGAGTCTGTAGCCGCCGTCATCTCCATCCCTAGATCGGGAGGGATCTGAAGCTCTTCCCGGCACCCTGACGGAGAGGGGAATTCACCCTGGAGGCCTTCTTCATCATCATGCAAGCCTCTGGTGTGATGCATGAGTAGTTCATCCTTGGACTACGGGTCCATGTAGTAGCTATATGGCTAGTTCTCCTCCTTTGTGCTTTCATGTTTAGATCTTGTGAGCTCCGTTCATGATCAAGATCATCTATTTGTAATTCTGCATGTTGTGTTTGCGGGGATCCGATGGATATTGAGATGCTATTTCAGATTGATTATTGATTCTATAATGTCTTTGTTATTTGTGATCTTGCATGCTTTCCGTTGTTAGTAGCTATCTTGGCCAAGTAGATGCTAGCAACTCCAAGAGTTAGTATTTATGCTCGATAGTGGGTTCATGCCGCTGGTAATCTAGGGAAGTGACAGAAATCTCTAAGGTACTAGATGTGCTGTTGCTACTAGGGAGAAAAAAACAATCCTTTGTTCATAGAACAATCGTATTGTTTACTTTACACGCAATTCGTAAAGCAATAATCTGTTTCTTGCAACTTAATACTGGAGGGGGTTCGGATGATAACCTGAAGGTGGATTATTAGTCATAGATGCAGTTGGATGGCGGTCTATGTATAATGTTGTAATGCCCAATCAAGTCTCAAAGGAGTCAAGATGATTAGTATATGCATGTATTGCTTTCTCGATGTTTTTCAATTGCCCCGCTGTAATTTGTTCACCCAGCATGTTATCTATCTAAGGAGAGCCACCTCTAGTGAACTATGGATCCCGGTCCTTTTCTTTTAGATACAATCTATAAATTGTTTACTGCTTTGTGTTTACTTTCTGCAAACTTTTACTTCCTTCCTGTCGATATGTTTAATCCTTTGTTTTCAGCAAAACACGGTGAGATTGACAACCTCATTGCAAGTTGGGGACAAAGTTCTGTGTTTGTGTTGTGCAGGTCGCCACGTTGCTACTAGCACCGGTAGTGCACCCTGCCAAGGCTCAGCTAGCAACACCTTTGGTGTGTTTCCTTGCTCCTACTGGTTCGATTAAACCTTGGTTTCATAACTGAGGGAAACTTGCTGCTGTGCTCATCATACCTTCCTCTTGGGGTTCCCAACGAGCTCTACATCAACACTGAGCCATCAAGCATTTTTCTGGCGCCGTTGTCAGGGAGTCAAGGACATCTTCACAAGGGTAGTACCTCATAACCAATCTCTTTACTTTGTTATTTTTGTTTTGCTTAGTTTACTTTTGTTTTGTTTGCTTGTTTCTTTATCAAAAACACAAAAAAAATTAGTTTTACTAGTTTGCTTTCTTTATTGAAAACACAAAAAAATTAGTTCCTACCTTAAGTTGCCATTATGTCTAGCCTTGCTCCAATCACTATGTCACCCGAGGAAATGATTTTCACTTTTAAACAAGGAATTGAAGAAAATTTTAAGGAAGCTTGGTCTAGAATCTCTGATCTACATGACAAAACTGAGCCTAAAATGACTCAAAGATTGTTCCTTAGCAGTTTTTACCTTGGAAATGCTCTTTTCTATAGATATGCTTTAGATGCTGTTGTGGGAGGAGATTTCCTCCAATGTAATGAGGATGATTCTATAAATTCTATAAAGAAATTGATCCTTACTTACAACTTGCCTAGCCAAACTGAAATTTCTTTCGCAAGAATATTTGCTAGATTGAACACTCTTGAGACTAGCACTACTAGCTTAAAAGATTGCTATAATACGCTTAGGGAGCATCACAATGATGTCCCAATAAATTCTGAACCATCAAAGTGGCTCCCTATAGTAAAGATTGAGATAAACACTGAAACTTTTCAAGCTCGCTGTCATATCATGTCTGAATTTTGTCTTATGCCCAAAGATATTTATGAATCTTTGAATGTTCGGGGGCTTACTGAAGGAGGAAAAGAATTATCTCTTGCTAATAATGCTACCATATTACCTATTGGAATAGCTGAAGGAGTGTTTACAAAGATCCTTGGGAAAATAATTTCTACTGATTATCTTGTTATCGAATGTGCAGGAAAAGGACAAATTACACTTGGAAGGTCCCTATTAGAATTCCTTGGAGCAATAATAGATGTTGGAAAGGGGACCATGCACCTTTATTCTCCACCAAACAATCATATTTTCCCCAAGGTTAAGAATAAAAGTAAAAGAGGTAAGGGCAAGAAATTTGGTTTTAATGCTTCTTCATTTGAGAACACTTGATTCTTTCTTGCTTCTTATGCCTAACTTAAAGGCGTTAAAGAAAAGTACGTATTGGGAGATAACTCAAAAGTTTTAGATGAGTCTTGGAAGTTACTAATTTAGTAATAACCGCTCCTTATCCTTTTTATTTGCTTTTTGTGCCAAGAGTAACCTCTAATGAGAGAGAATTAATGATTGGGAAAGTTGCTGTCCCGAAACAGATTTTTGTGCTTCACCGTAAAAATTCGTATAAAATCTCTGGACGTATTTTTAAGGCGTGCATTTTTGTGCTTCTGTCTCAGGTTGTTATATAACTTTCTTTAGTTCAACACTTTTTGATTTGAGCAACAGAAGGTCTTCGAAAAAATTCGTCTTTACCTGCTGGTCTGTTTTGACAGATTTCTGCCATTTTCTGCATTTGCTTCTTGTTGGTTCCTTGTTGAGTTCTTTTGGGGAATTGAGCTTTTTGAGGGAAGTGATACGTAGCTAGTGTTCAATGGAAGTTTATTTGGTGTTGGAACTGAACCTTAAGACCTTTTATCTTGAATGCACTAATGTTGCTAATAAAGATTGTGTGAAGTTTTGTATGAAGGAAAAAATTTCAGGTGTATGGAAGGAATGAGTAATGAGATGAAGGTTGGACTAAAGATCAAACTTGGAGATGCCACGCGTGTCACCCAAGATATATCCAAGAATTACAAGCGTCAAAGCTTGGGGATTCCCAAGGCATCCCCCTCTTCATCAATAAAAATCCCAGGTTTCTTCCAAACGCTTCATTTTTATTGTTTCATGCATAGTTGTGTTGTTCTTGGAGCGTCTTCTTTTTCGTTTTGCTTTTGGTTTTTCATTTGCTTTGTTTTCTTACTTTGCTGAATAAATTGGTTGGACCCCCTCTTTCATACATTGGTTTTCGAATAGTTTGGTTTGGTTTGGTTTGGAAAAGAGTAGGAAAGTTCATGCTTAAGTGTTAAAGAGAGCTCGTTTTTTACTGTGGCCTATGCTTTGTCATGCTATGCTTGATATTGTTTTGGATTTATTCTTAGTATTCTTTGTTGTAGCATGACTTGTTATAAACAATTGAGATTTCTTAATGTCCCTTGGATGAATCATGCGTTGTTTTAGCATATTAAAGCATAGTATAGTGGTATTCTCCTTTGATGCTTTATTTGGGTTGACTTGGCGCATGATCACACCATGTTATGACTATCTCAAGTCAACATAGCCTTTATGATCCTTTAGTTTTCAATCTCATCGCAATTTGGGGACAAAGTTCTGTGGTTGTGTTGTGCAGGTCTCCACGTTGCTACTAGCACCGGTAGTGCGCCCTGCCAAGCCTCAGCTAGCAACACCTTTGGGGTGTTTCCTTGCTCCTACTGGTTCGATTAAACCTTGGTTTCATAACTGAGGGAAACTTGCTGCTGTGCTCATCATACCTTCCTCTTGGGGTTCCCAACGAGCTCTACATCAACACTGAGTCATCAGTGGGTCAGGCGTGTCTGGTTCCTGAGCAACGCCTCCTAGTGATATGTACGCGGGCAAGGTGCCAAATTTTTTTGTCCAATGCGTGCGAGAGGGATTTTGAACCACGAAGGCACGAGGTTTGGTTGACAAGTCCACACGCTAGGTCCCCCACCTGTCAGCCGAATGTGGATGGTAGGATTCTGCCCGAGTTATTAAGTGGGGATAAATCACGCTTCACCACTAGCCTGACATCCAAAGGATCCTGTTTCCTCTGCCCTCGCTCCCCTCGCCCATGGCTCGCAACTCATGTAGTTCGTCCTGGGAGGAATTAGGGTCGGCTCAACACCGTCAGGCGGGTGCCCCCATCAGGTATCGGAGGGTGCCCTATGATTACTACCCTGATATGTTGTGTTTGTGCGGTGAGAAGATGTCGAGATGTATTTCATGGACCGACGAAAATACTGCAGGAAAATTCAGCAACTGCAGCATCAGAGCAGTAAGTTCGTACTGTAGGTACAATGGTAACCTAGATCCGGAAAGCATAATGTAATTCTTTTTTTTGTTTCCTTCGATCTACTTCGCAGGAAGGGAGTGGGACTGGCTGTGACAAGTTTGTGTGGATTGAAAAGCCACTGACAGGTTTTCACAAAGAGCTTGTTCAGGATCTGCGTGATGTTGTGTGGGATAAGAAAGAGGAGATTCGTGCGATGGTGCGAGAGATCCGGGAGCTTCGCCAGGTGCAGGGGAGGCAGGGGCAGGGAGGTGGTGAGACAGACGGGCTCAAGATTAGGCCAGATAGTGGAAACAATTTCCTCATTATCTGGACATTATCTGTTGCATTTGCAGTTTATGTTGCCATGTCGTTGTCGAGCAGCTAAAATAAGTTGCTGCTTCATGGAGTGTAGCAGCCAGCTTAGAAATTGTTTTTTAGCCCAGAAACTTATCATAAGTGTAATGACAATAGTAGGGATTTATTAAGCGCCTATAAATAATTCATGTCTGTGCCACTAACACCCATCGATTTTGGAGACCCCTTAACCGCTCAGCTATCGCGATTGTTCAGATAATAGTGGCACAGTCACAATTTTGGATTCAACTAGTGGCCTCGGCCATATCCAATCATAAAGTCGCGATACATTTTACTCCGAGTATGGGAGGCAGATTGTTTCCCCCAACAAGTTCCACGCACACAGCTCGAGAGTTTAACGGAATTACATATATAGGTTCAAGTTCAATACATCATTAGGCTTCTACACTGCTAGCCTTCTTTCTCTGCTTGGGTGCCAACTTTCTTCCTCTTGCCTTCACGTCCATTGGCTTCTTCATCTCCTGCCTTCTTCCTCTTCCTGGGTGCCAATTTTAGTACCTTCACGTACCCTGCATCTCTAGGTCGAGGGAAGTCAGGCCAATCAGCACCAGAATCTTGTCCAGCATCATCACTCCACTCGTTTTGGTTTTCTTCCCGCGGCAAAATAACTGAGTCGGCTGTCTTGTTTCTTACCTTGTGCTTCCTGTAAAAAAACAGTACATGGATTACTACCTTATATCTACAGACTATAAACAATTTTTTGTGTGAATGTACCATCTCATACCTAGGTTTGGGAGCATTAAGGGGACAGCCCGCTGCTCTATGGCCTATAAGATGGTAGGTCTTGCATCTGTTTTTTCCCTTCTTGGTAGCACAGAAAGACGAACCCTTCTTCTCGAGAAAATTCTTAAACCTATTCACCTGAGGTCCTCCTCCGCCCCTTTTTGTAACTGGCTGGCAAAGCTCGAAAGACAGTTGGACTTGAGGCCACTAAGATGGGTCTGTACATGGCTCGACGAATCCAGCGTACGCAGCTCTAAACTTTTCCAAAGAGTAGTAGTTTCACAAATACTGATCCAAATGTGGTAGAGTTCTTTTCTTCACCAAGAAGGCCAAGGCATGGTCACAAGGTTTCCCGGTATGCTGCCACTCTAAGCAGGTGCATTCTCGCAGCTGGATGTTCACAACATCCCTTTTGCCACTCTTGGACATATCGACCAGCTCACAACTGTTGCTGGTTGACGGGAGAACCTTAAGATGAGAAAGTCCTCGGCTTCTCTTATGCAGTTGTTGTACAACTGGCGGTAGCATATGTCCTCTAAGTCTCCTACCGATCTCTCTCCTTATATTTAACAGCTTCATGATCATACCACGTATGTTGTCCATCAAGATATGAACAGGACGCACTTTTATGTCCTTCACCTAGTTATTCAGGCATTCTGCAAGGTTGTTGTTTATGTAATCAACTTTGATGTCAGGGTTGAATTGACTCCTCTTCCATAGCTGCGAATGATGGATGGCTAAGTACTCTGGAAGTTTAGGGGCTTCCGCAAAAATCTTGCTCATGAAATATTCACTGCTACTAGGTTTGTAAACTCTAGCAGCAGGAAACATGTAACGAAATACGCTGCATGTGTAGTGTGAGTACAAGTTGAGCATCATATGGGCATGGCATTCTCTACCTTCAGCTTGCAGGAATAGCTCCTTCACTACATTAGTCAGCCCTTTGCATGCATCCGTGGATATAGCCAATGGATCCATGTGGCCTATTGATCTCCTGAGCTGCCTCATAAACCAGACCCAGTTTTCCTCTATTTCTGCTTCAAACAGCCCGAATGCCATTGGGAACATCCAGTTGTGACCATCAAGTGTTGTGGAAGATGGCAGACAGCCTTTCCATTTGCCAGTTAGGTCAGTGTTGTCTACACTCAGATACGGCCTACATCCGTCCTTGATCCCTGGATGCAAGGTTTAAGCGCCATGAAAAATCTTTTGAAATATATTTTACCACGTACTGATACGGTGTCAATCTCCACAACACTCCCCGGACACCTAGCTTATACCTCCGCCTTGAAGTTGTACAGCATCCTGAAGCTATTGGTCCAATCCCCATGCAAGACCCCCAGAGCTTTCTCTTTACCTTTCCAAACCATGTAATACGGTAGGACAATGTTGTATTTAGAACCGAGGGTAGTCTGAATATTCTTCGTGATCTCCTTAGGGTTATCCTTTAGTATGGACATACATTGCATAGCCACCCACTCCATATCAGCCATTGAGGATTTCAGTTTGCTACATGTCGGACACATGTGTGGTGGGCCCATTTTGTTCACCTGCAACACAAATTCATTTAAAAGATAAGCGGAGTCGACTAGTTGCCAGAAAGATATCGCACATCAATTGTAGTTATAGAGTGAAAAGAGAGAAAGTTCTAATGGTTTGCTGCATTCATTGCCCCAGTACCCTAATTGCCTTCGATGTAGGTAAGGCTCTTACTGTGATCCTCCATGGACAATGTACCTCGGCCCGTCCATTCATCCATGTTAACTTGCAAACGGCCTCATACCTCTAGGCAGTGTTCTTCAGTCGATAAACGTCGAACTCCCCCTTGATACAAAAATGATGGAACGACATCCTGAACTCATGCATTCTCCTAAACTTGGTGCCGACCGAAATTACAAGATACTCGTGGTCATGTTTCATTTCTTCTACTTCAACACCCAAATCATCGACTGGAATACCAGCCTCATCGTTAAGTTTCTCGTCTATTTCATCATCACCAGATTCTTGATCCTCTACAGTGCCTTCTTCTTCATCTGATTCAGAATCCTCGACATCGTCTCTAATGCCTAATACTGCACACATCATATTGACTCACATGGGTGGGGCTGCACCATCGTCTCCACCTGGATGGACCGGAACATTGCCCCAATCCACCTCACCAGCAACTCTGTTTTCTCCAAGACACTCGGTTGGTTCTACTGCAACCACATGGGGTGGTCTTACGTTTGCACGCATCCCAAGTACTTCAGTGGACAAACAACAGTCAGAATCAATTTCATATTGACTGTACATAACCCTCTTGCTCTTCCTGTGTGACATCCTCCTTCCTGATGTAATCTTTCCTGATGGTATCAGTAGGGCTTGACATTTGTGTTCCATTCCCCATCGAACTAGGCTTTTTGCTGCCGCTCTTGGGTGTGATCTCCTTACTGCCTCCCCTCACGGGTGTTGGCTCCAGGGTGCTAGCATTATTGCCTGACCTCTGTGGCGTGTTCTTCTTCGAATTAGCCCTTTTGCTGCTACTATTGGGCGTGTTCTCCTTCATGCTGGCATTATTGCCTGCCCTCAGCGGCGTGTTCTGCTCCAAATTAGCCCTTTTGCTGCTACTATTGGGCGTGTTCTCCTCCGTGCTGGCATTATTCCCTGACAGCGGCGTGTTCCGCTCCAAATTAGTATTTTTTCTGCTCCCACTGGGTGTGGTAGCCTCCGTGCTGGCCATATTCGCCTCTTTTCTACCACTCCTAGGAGTGTTCACCACCGTGCTAGCCCTCTTAGCGTTTTTGCTGCTACCATTCGGTGTGGCATTTTGACTGGATCTCATGGGTGTACTCTGCAGTGTGGTGCCTTTTTTCATGCGACTCTTGGGCGTCCTCTTCTCTGGCGTGGTATCCTTGGTGACGTTCTTCTTCGGGGTGCCCTTTCTGGGGATGCTCTTCCTGCTCCTCTTTATGAAGCTCCTCTGTAAGACTCTCCTCAGTTCGAAGCTACCCTCAGTCGCACTAGCCCTAGTGATGCCATGGATCAGGTCACACATGCCTTATAAAAGTCCATCATCTCTATTGTCGAGTTCCAATTCCTCTCCAACCATTTGCACTATCAAGTGGAAGTACACTTCACCCCTATAATGTTTCCTTGTAAACGGTACGACTAAATCCTTGGTATCTTTCACTTCGATAGCCTTTTTGCTCCTATAACCAAAATATAACAAACGTGCTTCCTAGGAGGACCCCCACAACACCTTCACACGTAACGATGCCATCAGGTCAGATAGCTCTACCACTTCAGGATCGTATCTGCCAAGGATTACATCAAACTCGTCATAGAATTTTTCTATGCCATCATCTAATTTTGTAGTATAATTCGCGACACTGATACGAACGATTACTTTGCCATCATTGGGTTCTTCAGGATAGAAACCTCCGAGAGGTTCGAGAGGTGGAGCGGCACCATCAGACCCAGCCCCAATGCCACCGTCGCCATCACCAGCGTCATCGTTAGCTGGATCAACCTCGGTGGAAGTACCAGGACCAAGAGCAAGGCGAGGGCCCTTAGCAGCGGGAGATACATTATATGGTGGACAGGCAGGGCCCCTTCTAACGGCGGCCACAATAGGATCAGCTGCTGCCATGCCACATCGATGATCAAGAGCAGTTCCCAAAACAGCAATGTTTCGAGTGCTAGTAGAGTCCAGACAATGAGCTAGCTCCAGACCAGCAGCTCGCTAAACCTGAGCACGGGTTCGAGGAGGACACAAGGCATCAGTCTTTGCAACAACAGTGGGGCAGCCTCCGGAAGCCTTAGTTTGCTCAACAGCGGCAGGGATTAGGTCAACAGCGGCCAGATCAACAACAACACGAGGATGACCAGTACCAGCAGATTCCAGAGCACGGGTTCGCACAACTTGAGGACAGTTTCAAGGAGGAGCAGCACACAAGGCAGCAGTCTTGGCAACAACAGTGGGGCAGCCTCTGGAAGCCTTAGTTTGCTCAACAGCGGCATGGATTGGGTCAGCAGCAGCCGGAGCAACAACACCACGAGGACGAGCAGTACCAGCAGATTCCATAGTAGAGTTTTCCACAACGGCAATACGGGGACTCCTACGAGGAGGTTGCCTGACAGAAGCATGTCGGAGAAGAGGAACCACATTTTTCTCAACAACAGCAGGGGTTCGAGTTAGACCTCCCTGTCCTATAACAGCTGGGCGACTCCCAGTAGCAGGAGCCTCCTCATCCAGTATGTTACAAATCAGCATAACCATGCGAAGCCCAGCATGTTGTTTCACCCAATTAGCTGACTGTCACATGCTATAGGAACCTTGAAGCCTCGTTCATCAAGGATGTTGAACGGTGTAGTCTGCTCCGGCCTCATTTCAGCAAGTTCACGCACAGCAGCAATCAAACCAGGGATAGTGCATAACTGCACAGGTGCTACTTCCATCTTCAGATTGTGAGCTTGATTCCACGTGCTCTTCCCATCTCTAATTTAATGTGGTAGCCGCACATGGTGACCAGAACCGTGTATTTGGGTTCAGCGGAGATCCTACTTGTTAGAAAATTGGAGACAAAAGATAAGAATTGTTTGTCAACGTCACGCTAGCAAACAATTCTATGTTCGATATATCTCTGTAATGCCAATAGCCAGCTAGCAGTTATAGGTAGTGCAAATAGCAAAGAGAAGAGTAGCTCACCCGCAATTAGCCAGAAGTACTTCTTCCTCGGCAAATGGATCTGCCATCCTTCTGAAGGGAATATGCCCGAGAGGCAATTAATAAAGTGGTTATTATCTTATTCCATGTTTATGATAAATGTTTATTTTGCATGCTATAATTGTATTGATCGGAAACGTCAATACATGTGTGTTTAATAAACAAAAAGGGTTCCTAGTTATGCCTCTCATATAAACTAGCTCGTTGATTAACAAGATGATCAAGGTTTCCTGATCATGGACATTGGATGTTGTTAATAACGAGGTCACAACATTAGCTGAATGATGTGATGAACATTCATCCGAAGTATAGCATTACGATCAAAGCCATTATGTTTATATTGCTATAACATCATACAAAGTAATCTTAGTCCTTAGACCATGAGATCATGTTAATTGCTAACACCGGAAGAGTATCTTGATAACATCAAACGTCACACCGTAACTGGGTGACTATAAAGATGGGTTCAGTGCTACGAAGGTGTTATGTTGAGGCTCATGGATCAAGAGTGGGATTTGTCCATCCCGATGACGGATAGATATACTCTAGGCCCTCTCGGTGATATCACATTAAGATAGCTTGCAAGCAAGTGATGTGATCACTAGAATGTTATATCACTGGAACAAGAAAAGAGTGCATGTCGGCAACGAGATCAAACTAGGTATGGAGATACCGATGATCAAATCTCGGACATGTAATATATCGCGAGACAAAGGGATTTAGTTACTAGCGTTAAAGGTTCTCATGATCACAGAAGTCATCGTTGAATGTGTAGGAGTCAGTATGGATCTCCAGGTCGCGCTTATGATTATTGATCTGAGAGGGGTCTCGATCATGTCTGCATTATTCACGAACAGTAGGGTGACACACTTAAGGGATACCGACACCATTTGGAGCAAATATGTTTTAGATAAAGATTTAAGAAAGCGCTAGAATTATTTCAATAGACACCGAAACTGTTTCGGGTGAAATTGTTGAAATTGGTTCTGCATTTAATATTGAAATGTTGTCAGGGGTTTTATGTGAATGTTTGTTAATTAAAGTAATTAACAAAATTCTGAATAAAAATAATAAAAGAGTTTTATTAAATGAGAGAGCATTAAATTTGGAGGAATTTAATGCATTTAAAGTGGAGACTTTAAAAGAGAATGTGAAGGGGCATTTTAATGTGGAGGGGTTACCACCACATGAATGGGGGAGGTGAGGGGTCACCCCCCCATGCGCTGGCCATGGAGAGAGGGGGCACCCCCCTCCTCCTATAAAAGGCCACCCATTCCCTCCTTCATCCTCACACCTCCTTGTGAAGGATCTCTCTCCCCCTCTAGAATTATTCCCCCATGGTCTCGGATTAGCGAGATACATGTTCCCGGTGGCATTTCGTCTAGAAGGAGTTGCTTCTTCTGCTGGATCGCTGGAGCGAGGAGGTGGAGGTTGTCCGGTGGCTTGAACGTGTGTGCGAGTGCGGATGCGCTGCTGAGTTGCGGCGCTCGGACTTCCTCACGATTCACCCCCCATGGGGCGCCAGCCATGGGGAGGGGTACCCCCTCCTCCTATAAAAGGCCCCCCTTACTCCCCTTCTTCCTCACACCTCCTCGTGAAGGATCTCTCTCCTACTCTAGTATTATTTCCCCATGGTCTCGGATTAGCGAGATACATGTTCCCGGTGGATTTATCTGGAAAGGGGTTGCTGCTTCCGCTGCTTTGCTAGAGCGAGGGACGGAGCTTGTCGGGGTACCGGATGTGTGTGCGATCACGAATGCACCGCTGCTTTGCGGTGCTGGACTTGGTGGTGATGGACTTGCTGGAGTTGGATCTGATGGATGTGCTGGAGCCGGACCTGCTGGACTTCATCACGATCTTGAGATCAGCAAGTGTACGACTACATCATCCACGAGTTCCTACTCGTTAACAAAACTCGTTGTCTGCGAGGGTAAGTTCTCAATGGATGTATATCCACCCGTTGCTCTGTATCTAGTAGATAGATCTTGGCGTATAGTTCACATCATAGGGAAATTTTTGTTTTCTATGCTGCGGACCCAACACCTTCGCGCTGCTCAGCTCGTCGGCAGTAGAGGCGGGCTAGATCATCGCAACGGCTGGCACGGCATTCGGCATTAGAGCTTGGTAGCAGCGAGTAGGCGTAGCAACTTGGCGCCGGAAGTCAAATGCCCGAAGAGATCATTCTAGTTGGAGAGGGGATTTCGACGCTGCCAGTGCTAGGGTTCATGCGAAAGGAGGGAGGGAGTGGATTTGTGAATTTGGTCAACGCACCATGCTCCTTTAGTCTCTCGTTTCGCCTACGTGGTTGCCGCGTTGGCGCTCGCATCACGGAAATATTACTAACATGAGGGTCCCGACCGTCTACTTCACGGGGCAGTTTCACGGAATGTTTGGATTTGGTAGGGGTAAGATGAGTTTGCATCAAAATGGCCCCTCTCGGTAGTTGGCGACCCAACATTTCGAAACGCGGCAATTTCAGGCAACTTAGGTACCGCGGTGCACTAGCCCGGGAACTTTGGTACCATAGACGAACAAGCCTAGTGCCGGTAGCAAAGACGGCTTTTGGTCCATTTCCTGGAGTCAGACTCTGATCAGTACTTTCGGACATCTGGACGTCGGGATTATCTCCGAGATCCATATCATCCTGCGCTTTGGGAGAGTTTTCTCCAGATCCTTCGTCCATGGCTTCTCCTTCTTCTACAGCTTTGGAGTTGTACTCCTCTTCATATCCGCGGAGAACTTTCGGAAATCCGCCGACATCATTGTAACACCCTCGAATCGGCCCTATGCAGATTTTAGCGCTTCCCGCCAAAACCGCATAGAAACGATTCAAGGATGCCCACCAGGCACTTGCGTGCGGGTGGAAAACAAAGTAATACCATTATACAATAGTTCACGGTGGAACCCATAACACATATATATACAACAACGACTCATTGAGTCAAGAATACAGATATACAGTACAAAGATCCAATTCACCTTGAAAACGATACAACATCCGAGTACAGATAAGAAGCAAATTGGGCTAAGAGCCCTGAAGAATAACCAATGGCGTCCATAACCCTGCCCAGGCCAAGCCGGAAGGGTAACCCTGCTAACGACGTCGATCTCATACCTACTAAAACAAAAGGGGTGCCGACAAAGGGCAAAGGAAAAAGGGACCGGTCAATACTGAGGCCAGTACACGGCGAGTCTAGAATTCGGTGGCTCTAACCTACATAGGTATGGTGGACTGAAGCGGCAATGCAGCATACACTAAACAATCTATAGAGACTCGATTCAACTGTCAGCTATTAGAGAGGGATAAGAAAGACCTATTTGGATCCAACCTAATAGTAACACCAATCATACCCATCCTGGCATTCCCCCTCGAGACCAAACGAGGAAGTCATGCCGAGGAAACTCACACAGTTGGCAGTTTTATTCATTCCGTTATAGTTGCAGCACTTACTAGTCAGATATAGATAGCACAAGTCATCCTGATATCGAAAGCAGTGGGCAATTTTAGGTAACCATTCTGTTGTAGTTGCAATACTTACTAGACAGATATAACATGACATGATACACCCCAATTCCTCCAGTTGTTGGCACTTTTATTATCCATTCCGTTATAGTAAAGCTAATAACTAGTCATATGTTAAGTCAAATTCACAACACTACTTTAGTTATAGTTGTCTATGATCGAGATACTGTGCTCCAAGTCGTACATAACCGCGGACACGGCTTTTAGAAAGATTTACCCTACAGGGGTGCACAAATATCAACACACACACGATCAACCTCGGAAAGAACCAAATAAAACGCAACGAGGCCTCACGACAAAGCATTCACAGGATTCATAAATTATTCCAGGGGGCCACCCCATTAAGCTACCTGCAACGAAGTTGGCCGGCTCCGAGACGGACCCAAGGTTTGCGCCAATGGATGTAAACGACTGGGAACCCGAAAGTGTGACTGGGCTTGTCGATACCGCGAAAACACTCCGCAATTCCTAAACATTACAGGGGCTCCACGCACAATCGTAAATAAAGCAGTAAAGCATGGCATAGGTACATGATAGTAATAAAGCCCCAAACTAGTTTGTGGCCCCAAGAAATAAGAAATGAATCAAGCTCTGGCTAAGGGGATTCATGGTCCCACATGCGGATAGTGCGATAGTCAAGGAACAGGTATCAAGTACTCGGGGCCTACGGGACACAAGTGAGCGGTTAAAAACCAAATATTATCTATTGCCCACCGGTGCCTCTGCATTAGTTATATCTATTTCCAGCATTTTAATATCAAGTTGTAATTAAAGTCATGATCATCTCCACCATTAAGCATGTGCCAACCTTCCAACAACGATGGAACAACAACGACGCGAAGCAGCACCTGAGTAAGCAACTACGACTCGCAAGGCCGACTATCTATCAAACAACAGGCAATAGGACATGTCCAAGGCAATATAGAGGCTGCAAGGAATATAAATGGTGCACGGAAACTAAAGCATTGTAATACGGGTAGCAATAGATCAACAGGAGGAAGTAAATACTATATATGCAAAATAGGTAGAAAGGGGGAGATTGCTCGCATGGGAAACACTGCCGAAGATACATTATCCGAAGAACTTGTCGATACTCGCATCAACTCAACGGCCTAATCCGTGAAGAAGCAAAGCGCTAAAAGAAACACCGGATGCACTATTTAATACTACGGCAGAAGATCGAGCATGATGCATGATGCATGACATGGTAAAGATGCGATGCGACTAGGCAGTATTAAGTACAACCGAGGTCCCGATAATTAATTAAGACGTTCATGTTGTTTTGCTACCCCGCAAATTTAAGTGTTGTTTAACAAGGCAAAACATGGCATCAGTTTGCTACACAAATTTAAATGGAGTCCATATAAACTAGAAAGGCCCGCATATGGTCTCCATATTTAATTTAGGTGAATCAACAAAATACCCCCAAACAACAACAATATGTATGCAATAATGGACAATTAATATGCAACAAATATATGTCATTATAAAATAGGGGTCTCGAAAGAAAAAGGGGTCACACATTAGGGTCGAAGATCTTGGGGGTCGGAGGGGTTCGGGGTTCGACAGGTTCGGCTTCAGAATCCGGGATCAGGGTCTTCAGGGCTCATATCTGGGAAGGCGACCTTCGGTTCCGTGTGGCGATCTTGGCGATCCGAGAAGGAGGTCTCCGAGTCGAGGTTCGGATCCGGGATGGAGGTCTTGAGTGGCACCATGTACATTCTTGGAAAACCATCCGCATCGAGCATGTCTTGTCGGTGAGAAAGATCTTGCGCAGGCCTCCGGTTTGGCGCACACACCAAAACGGAATTCACATCATACATACTTCGCAGCAACAGCAACATGATTACCAGTGTAGATGAGCATACACGCACACGTCTTGGTACTGGTCACACACCAACAACACATCCAGGAGAGGGCCGGGTGCACGTTGCAGGGGCGGGGACGGCGCCATACGGGATAGAGGCAGACCCGTGGCGCTGCAGCGGCCCGCTGTAGTGGTGGCAGGCGAGCCCAGGGCTGAGGCACCGGGGATCGATGCGAGGAGCAGGTTGGGGATGGTGAGTGGTACCGGAACTCCAGGGGAGCGGCCACGGGAGACGGAGGCCAGAGGCGAGGAACTTGGCGGCTTGATGGCGAACAGCGGCCGAAGCGGGAGGAGGCACGCTATAGAGGTCGCGACAAAGAGGAAGGCCGCCGGTCGCAGGGGCGACGCCGGGTGGAGCTCTGGGGCGGAGGAGGACAGGTCGCGGTGGCGCTCGGGTCGGGCTCGACGGGGCGCTGGGGACGCGGAAGGGGACGGAGGTCGCCCGCGGCGGCGGTGGCTTAGGCTCGTGGCGTCCGGGTCGCTGGGAAGGCAGAGCTCGGGGTCGAGCAGGGCGCGTGGCCTGGCCTCGGTGGCGGCGAAGGTGAGGAATGAGGCGCCGGCGGCTCGGGCGCGGCGAGGGAGGCGAGGCCCCTGGCAGGGCGACGATCGAGCGAGGCAGGGGCCTGGTCGCGAGTAGGGGAGGGGATTACGGGATGAGGACGGGGCTCATGTGCGGCAGGTGGGTGGGACCGCGAGCCGGGTACGGGATAGAGGGCGCGGGGTGGACGCGCGCTTGGGCCGTTCGGTGCGGGTGTGAGGCACTGCAGGTTGTAGCTGTTGCGGGGTGGTTGTCGGTCAGGGGTGGGTTGCAGCATGTTTATGTGTGTCCTTTGTCGCGTGGGCGCGCGCGGGTGTGTGTGGCGGCGGGTTGGGTCTAGGGTTAGGTTAGATCTAGTGTAGGGTTTGGTCTAGTTGGGCTAGCCTGCTGGGGTAGTAGGTGGTCTGGCCTAAACGGCTGGCTGCCTCCCCCGGTACAAAATATTTTATTTTATTAGATTACTATTTTATTTTAAAAGCCTTTGTAAATATTTTTTGACAAAACAAAATATCCGGAAGGACCGGGTTTTGATTTGAAATAAAGACGGGGATATTTAGAAAACAAAGATAGGCGTTTGAGAAATAGTTTTAGGCAAACCATGCATGATGACATGACGATGCTCAAATGCAATGTGACATGATGACATGAGCATTGCGGTCATGATGATGCACAAAACACAAATAGCAAGCGATTTTCTATTAGTGGTTTTATCGGGGTGCTACAATCATCGAATCATCCGAAGATGCTGGTAAGTCGGTGTTTGTTCTGATCGCTTCCAGCACCGAGTCTTCATTGTCTCCAGCATTGGTAGAGCCAGATCCAGATCTAACATATCTGACAAAGTGCGATGCGTGCGTCCTGAGGTAATTACGGCTTTCCTTGTGGGCTTCCTCGAAATGTCTGATGGTCTCGAGAATCTCATCCATGCTGGCGTCATGCAACATCATACACCTCAACGTGTACCTCAGGAAAGGTTGATCTGTTCCAGTGTTGGCAGAACCAGAACTAGAGTTGTTGTCTTGCTCCTCCTGGATTTCGACCTTGTTGGGAAGATCGATCTGGGATTCGGCCTCGCTAGGGAGATCCACTCCAGATTCGACGTTCACCATAAGATCTGCTTTAGGCTCAGCTTTCTCTACTATCTCTGTGTTAGGTGCGGGCTCGGTGGGATTGGGATTTTCCGGGATCCGGAACTCTGCCACCTCCATGGACAAAGTGGACCTAGAAGCTTCTTCTGCCTCTATCGTCACCGCTGGGGTGGGTGGGGCAGGTTCAGCGAAACCGATGTAAACATCGACCTTTATGGTGCATGCTGATGTGCATAGTCCATTATGTGTAGCCATATGCGATGGATCTTTTTGCTTCATATGCTTTCTCCAGAATTTGAGTGAATATATCTATATATTTACTTAATAAGGAAGAAGTATGAAACATTTAAAAATTGTTCAAAGACTTTCAAGATGAAGTGAAAAATCATTGTAACAAGAAAATAAAAGAGTTTATGATTTGATCATAAAGGAAGATATTTGAGTTATAGGTTTAGCAAAACACCTAAGATTTCAGGAATTATTCCATGAATTTGTATTTCCCGATAAACCACAGGAGTATGGTATGTTCGAGAGATCAAATCAAACCTTGTTTGACATGGTAAGATCAAAGGTGTCATTTATAAAACTGCCATTATGTTTTAAGGATTAAAGCTTTAGAGACTACCACTTTTACACTGAAAAGAGCACTATCATGATCCGTTGAAATGACACTATATGAGTTATGGTTTGGGATAAAACCCGAATTGTCTTTTCTTAAATTTTGGTATGCTATGCATAAGTAAAATGTGTACAACCAAAGTCAGATAAGCACGTCTTTGTAGGTTATCCCAAAGAATTTGTTGGGAATTCCTCCATAACACCGAGGACAAAAGAGTTTTTCGCTTGGAACGTCAAGTTTCTTGAGAAGGAATTTTTCGTAAAAATTTAAGTGGGAGGACAATAGAACTTTGATAAGGTTGTTAAACCTTAGCTATATCTGCTAAGTAGCACAGCGCCAGAAAGTGTCCCGGTGGCGGCCACAATGCTCATGGCTCCCGTGATTATAAAGGGTGTGATTTTGGAGATTAGAGTTCTTATTGAACCATGTGCGTCGGTAAGAATCAAATAGTAAGATTTGAAACAGAAGTCGTTATTGTTTTGACAATGATGAACCGACTGTATGCAAAGAAGCGATGATGGGCCCTGACTCCATAAAATGACTAAGAAGTCATAAAATCCGTGATAGTATCTATACACGAGAAATCAAGTTTCTAAACTTGGAAGACCCTCCGGAAAGGCGTGAAGCCTATCGGTCGTGTTTGGATCTATAAAGAAATAGACATGGATGTTTAATATCTATGAAATAGTCAACATGTCGGAAAGACGTTTACGGCAATGTTCAAGGAGTTGACTATGACAAGATTTGATCTTTCATAGCGATATCTAGTCTTGACGGATTAATGTAGCAACCACTACATATAATTTGGTATATGGTAGTTGAATAAACAAAACAAGATTCTTCTAATAGAATGGTTACCTAGGACGTGTACATGACACGGTCTGAAGGGTTTTGTTAATTCAAAGGGTGCTAAAAGAGCATGCAAACTTCAGTAGTTGAAGTGAGCATAGCGGAGTTGGAATCTTCACCATGATGAAAATTTTAAAGGAGAGCTAAGACAAATTTCCAATACATTATGCAGAGTACATATTGTTGATTGGAAATGATATTTCTTTTATTGACACTAGTTAAGAATTTTATTAAAATAGGATTTCGATGAAAGACTTGGGAAAAACCAGAATATTTGGCATGAATGTCTATATGGATAGATTGAGGCGCTAATATGGTTATGGCAAACGTACATACATGAGATATTGAAAGGGTTCAATATGGAAACAACAAGAAAGGTTCTTGCTATATGGAAATGATTGTATCAAGATTCAAGTGTTTTAACACTTGGTGAGTAAAATCACATGAAGGTTTTGATCGATTATACTGTGATATGTATATATCCAGATATGTCCTATGCTCTAAATGTTATGAGCATATACCAGAATGATTCATAAGATGATCATTGGACGATAGTAAATATATTCTTATGAGCTTTGGAAGAACTAAGAATATATCATGTATAAGTGACAAATAGTTAAAGATAGTTCCTTGTAAAGTGTTACATTGATACTAGTTTTGTCACAAGATACAAATTAAATTTATCTCAATTTAGAATGTAATGGAAAAGATGTTCCATGATGGATTTGGATGAATTCCAAAGTTGAGACATTGTGACGGATACTACAACAAAAAGGCCAAGTATATGACTTCTATAGTAGCAGCAAATGAGGACATTTGTGTTAAGTAGTTTGTTATCAAACTAGGTGTGGTTCAAAGTGGGCTAATAATATGAAGATATATTGTATGACAATAATATCAAAATATTTTAACCCGAACAAACTAAAGGTTTCACCAAAGGACCAAATTTATACAATGCCATCTCATTTGAGAATGAGTGATGCGTAGAGACGCAAAGACATGAAAATACACACGGACCTGAAACTATCAGATCCGGAGATTATGTTAACCACTAGCAATCGCGTATATGCAACGCCAGAAAGCCATATGTGTTCAATACGCAAAGTTTTTCAAACTCGATTATTGACTCTAGTGCAAGTGGGAGACTGAAGGGAATATGCCCGAGAGGCAATAATAAAGTGGTTATTATCTTATTCCTTGTTTATGATAAATGTTTATTTTGCATGCTATAATTGTATTAATTGGAAACGTTAATACATGTGTGTTTAATAAACAAATAAAAGGTTCCTAGTTATGCCTCTCTTATAGACTAGCTCGTTGATTAACAAGATGATCAAGGTTTCCTGATCATAGACATTGGATATTGTTAATAACGAGGTCGCAGTATTTATGATATGATGTGATGAACATTCATCCTAAGTATAGCATTACGATCAAAGTCATTATGTTTATATTGTTATAATATCATACGAAGTAATCTTAGTCCTTAGACCATGAGATCATGTTAATTGCTAACATCGGAAGAGTAACTTGATAACATCAAACGTCACACCGTAAAAGGGTGACTATAAAGGTGGGTTCAGATACTCCGAAGGTGTTATGTTGAGGCTCATGGATCAAGAGTGGGATTTGTCCATCCCAATGACGGATAGATATACCCTGGGCCCTCTCGGTGATATCACATTGAGAATAGCTTGCAAGCAAGTGATGTGATCACTAGAATGTTATATCACGGGAACGAGAAAAGAGTGCATGTCGGTAACAAGATCAAACTAGGTATTAGGATACCGATGATCGAATCTCGGACATGTAATATATCACGAGACAAAGGGATTTGGTTACGACGTTAAAGATTCACACGATGTACGGATCTCCAGGTCCCGCTGCTGATTATTGATCGGAGAGGGGTCTCGATCATGTATGCATTATTTGCGAACCGTAGGGTGACACACTTAAGGGATACCGACACCATTTGGAGCAAATATGTTTCAGATAAAGATTTAAGAAAGCGCTGGAATCATTTCGGTGAAAACCGAAATTGTTTTGGGTGAAATTGCAGAAACTGGTTCTGCATGTGATATTGAAATGTTGCAGGAGGTTTTATGTGAATATTTGTTAATTAAAGTAATTAACAAAATTCTTAATAAAATAAATAAAATAGTTTTATTTAATGAGAGCTTGCATTAAATTTGGTGGAAATTTAATGCATGTGAGTGAAAGTGTGAGTGGAGCCATATTTATGTGAGTGGAGCATCCACCACATGAATGAGAAAAGAGGTGGGGGCACCACCATGGCTGCCACGCCATGGCCCTTGGTTGCCCCCTCTTCCCTATAAAAGGCCCCCCCTCTCCTCCTCACAACACACACCTCCTCGTGAAGGATCTCTCTCCCCCTCTAGTTATTCCCCATGGTTTCGGATTAGCGAGATACATGTTTCCGGTGGCTTTATTTGGAAAGGAGTTGCTGCTTCCGCTGCTTTGCTGGAGCGAGGGACGGAGGTTGTCGGGATATCGGACGTGTGTGCGATCACGGATGCACCTCTACTTTGCGGTGCTGGACTTGGTGGTGCTGGACTTGATGGAGCTGGATCTGATGGATGTGCTGGAGCCGGACGTGCTGGAGCCGGACCTACTGGACTTCATCATGATCTTGAGATCGGCAAGTGTACGACTACATCATCCACGAGTTCCATCTCGTTAACAAAGCTTTGTTGTCTTCGAGGGTAAGTTCTCTATGGATGTATATCCACCCGTTGCTTGTATCTAGTAGATAGATCTTGGCATATAGTTCTCATCGTAGGAATTTTTTTGTTTTCTATGTTGCGAACCCAATAGAGCTTCCACGCCACGGCGTCGTAGGCGCGGGCGGACTCGTGCGCGGTGTTGAAGGCGCTAAGGGCAATGCCTTCGTCGCTGGTCCTGATCTCAGCGTAGAAGGTGCCAGTCGAATGCGCGCGTACACCGCGGTACCCGGAGCTTCCCGATGCAGCGGCATGGTGCCGGTGGCGCGGGCGTGTCCGCGTCGACAGAGAAGCGGTGGGAGGGGAAGGGGAATTTCTGCGTGTGCTGAAGTGGAGGAGGCAGTTGCGTTTCACGCGCCGCGCGCCATTTAACGAGCACGCGCTGAGCGGTGCGTTAAAAGAAGCGCGCGCAACCGGACGCGCAGCAAAGTTGTTTTTTCGTGCGGACACGATTTTAACACAGCTGTTGGAGTTGCTCTAAGCCTTGAAGGCTGTCAAAACCTAGATCGCCGAGGAGTCGTCATAGCGGCGTGTGTGTGTCTCATGGACTCTTTTCCTTACGTAAGTTACAGTACACGCTCTCAAAAAAAAGTTGAATAGTACACCTTGTGATCCTTCGTAAGTTCCGCTGATCTAGTACACGCAATTTTCCGTAAAAATATCGAACAAGTGAAATGATGAAATATTCACACCCACACCGTAGGATGTACTCCGGACGGCCCTGATTCGCACCAGCGAGCTCGGTCTGCTGCCGATGCAGATTTGTCACGACCAGCTCCGTTCCCGACCCCCTTCCCTTGCCCCAAATTGAGCCAGCGCAGCAGCCATAGCGCCGCCGTTGCCTTCTCCCGTGCACCGCAGCTGCACTTTCCTGGCCAATTCCTCCTCCGCGATCCGGCCGAGATGGGGAGTACCTCATCCATGCTCACCCAGTACGACATCGAGGAGGTCCAGGACCACTGCAGCCACGCATGTGAGTTCTCTGCTGATTAACAATAACAATCTGATTCCCTACCCTCGGTGCTGATGCCGTTGATCCCTGATCCGATCTGCTACTTCGGGATGGTCGTCGGTAGTCTCGCAGCAGGAAATCGTGTCGCTCTACCACCGCTTCTGCCAGCTCGACCGCAACGGCGGCGGCTTCGTCTCCGCGGAAGAGTTTATGACCGTCCCCGAGTTCGCCGTCAACCCTCTTTCGCAGGTTAGCTCCCAGAATCACATCACAACGCTATCCATTTTTTTCCAGTTCTCACGGTTTTGCCTATCATCATAGGCAGGGTTCAAAAAAGGCGCTAGGCGTTAATTCCTAGTTTTGCCTCTGCCTGGCGCCTATCTCGCCTAAGCGCACACATATGAGGGCTCGAACTCCGCGTAGGGCAACGATAATTTGGCCAAAAGAACTGAGTTATTGATTTAAGGAGAAGGCTTGAACTGTATTGTGTGATTGATGATGTTTGATGATTGAATAAAACTCAGAATGTGTGTGATTGAGAAATTTGCAATGTCTCTCTGACAGAGGCTCCTGAGGATGCTGGATGGACTGAACTTCAAGGAGTATGTGGCATTCTTGTCAGCGTTCAGCCCCCACACAAGCCTGCAACAAAAGATTGAATGTGGGTGCTCGTTTCCTTGTAAACTTCTCTGATAGCTTTTCATCTCTCTACTATTTAGATCTCGTAACTTTGTTTAATCTTGGCCCCTTACATTCTCCTATACAGTTATTTTCAGGGTCTATGACACTGACTGCAATGGGAAGGTTGCATTTGATGATGTCTTGAACATATTGCGAGATCTGACGGGTTCTTTTATGACCGAGCAACAGAGGCAGGTTTGTGTTCAGGAATTCTAATTCCTTTTTGTTTTATGTCACATGATAGGAAATGTCTGGATCATGTTATCAAATAAATGCAGAGACTTGAACTGTGAACACTGTGGTGTCTGATTAATTATAGTGACCCCAAAAGTTCACCAGGGGTTTCGAACCTCGGCTCTACCTTAATTAAAATTGTTGTCTAGTTCGTAGTTTCCTACTAGAGATCACTCATTTTCTTCTAGTGTCCCACTTTGTTTCCATCTAGTAATAATCCAAGGCATTCCATATAAATGTTCATTTATGTTAGTAGAGGTTGTAGTGTCATACAATTATAGGTAGATATGCTACATGAAGGATCGTGTTGTTGCAACTGGAATGCTGCTCAAAGGGATCAATTCTAATTTTTGTGCTGAACTAGATACCTGTGCCATAATTATCAATGTAGTCATGCTCGATTGGCAGATTTGTGTTTATTAATTTAGAATTCTACCTGGGAGTTAAATCCAGTAAATTGTAAAGCTATAATGGACTTTCTCTCAGAGCACTCTGAAAAATATTTACCCTTTAGCTATGGCTTAGTCCTACATTTTTCTCAAGGTGTAGTTTAGTAAAAACATACAAAGAAATTTGTTCTCATTTGAGTTTGCCAGATGTTTCTATACATTTGACGTCTGTCCTGTATGAAGCCATGATGCAATCTCCCAGAGTCATTATGATAGGGTGATCAACCTGCTAGCTGTGAATTATATGCCCAGCTATCCATGTTTCTAACCAACTAGTACAATAAGTAGTTCAGGTTTCAGAATAGACTATGCTATTTTTCTCACATTAATTTTCCCTACGTTACTTTATTTCTGCTATACTGACGCTATAACATTTGGTATGTTATCAGAAAGTTTTGACTCATGTTTTGGAAGAAGCTGGTTATACAAAAGATTCGAATTTCACTCTGCCAGACTTTATGAAGGCAAGCTCCGATCTACCTTTTTTTGTTGAATCTGTCTGAAACCTCAATGCACTGGAATATGTTCTGCACCAGAGTATTACCAGCATGCACATTGTTCATACTCAGGGGTCAGTTTTTTTTTGTTCTAAAGAACAATATGATGTTTGATAAACATACTTCGAATTTGACTTAAACTGCTAAGGGGCCCCCCTGCAGCACATTCACTAAATTAACAAAAAGCTTACAAGCCTAAGTATGCACAATAGAGCTAGAGGTAGGGAAGGTTGTCAAAAGCCACGGTACAAGGAGGGCTACGGGCCTTTTGTTCACCCTGTGCTCAAGCATGGTGATTTTAGCCTTGAAAGCAACCTACGAAGCCCTAAATGTTTGTCAGTCTCCTCTTAACACGACCAGATCATCAGCAATCACTGGCATGATAAGCAGGGTGTCTTCCCCATTCTGAACTGTGGGTGATCTTGGCTGGCGAGCTGTGGCACAAGTAGGGGTAAAGATACTTGGTGTTGAGCATCATGGAGAACCATCTGAAGTAGGTCGGCTGGGAGAAGTGACGGAGACACAGGCTGGCTGAGAACACTCTGAAGTGGGTCAGCAAACATCCATTGACTTAAAAAAAGTATGAGGTTTAGCGAGCGTTTTCATGTGCAAATACCACCAGCGTTGTCGCAACCAGAACATGCCCAGGCTCACACCACCACTGGCAATGATCATAAAGGGCAGTGGAACATGAGGTCACCTTGTCTCGAGCCCCCATTTGCATTTCAATTGTTTACCAGGGATGCAATTGAGAAGGTTTGAGGAAGGCCCAGATTCTAGAATCTCTTTGAGACTTTGATCCAGCTGACCCAGTTAGCATTGAAACCCGTGTGATGCTTCACCTTGAAAATGGAAGTAGCAGAATGTTAAGCTGTATTATATGCCTTCTCATAGTCATGTTCCGTGATAATTATCTTACGTTTTGACTAGTGGCACGTATTAAGAAATTCAAACGTCCAAACTACACAATCATGAACGCTTTCTTCCTTAATAAACCCATATTGATTCACATGGAACCTATCTGGTGAGGAACTTGAGGCAAGGGCTACTCAAACAAATTGGTATTAAATAACTGACAATTTCTGGTGACGATTGTTTGGGCGCAAGGGTGATATACGAACCATTAATGCCATGCAGCTTGGCACAGCTATCATAGAAGTCAGCACAAAGCCTATAGAAGTCGCCTTTTACAAAAGGAAACTCCATTGGAAGCATCCTGGGCCATGACATGCAGCATTTGGTTCACCACGTTATCAATCTCGTCCCCGTGAGAAAAATTGCAATTTATTGACTGGTTGAACTTCCCACCCCCCTGTTATTATATTCTGAACTATTATACTCCCTCCATCCGGAAAATGATGATCTAGACAAATCCGCGACATCATTTTCCGGACAGAGGGAGTACTCATAAACCCGTGACTAGTATGATTTTGTCATAAAACAAATACCATTGTTTTCACTATGCATTGGAAATTATCTTGTACTCACTTCAAACCATGCACCATCAAAGTTACTAATGCACCTCTGTTACTTGATTTAGCCCTGATTTGTTTCTTATTTTTCAGGTCCTTGGCAATTCTGATCTTAAGATGGAAGTTGAAGTTCCTATCGACTAAGAAGTACTTTGTATCATTGTGCTGCTTCCAGCATATATGTTAATCTATGCCAGCTTAAGCCGCTAGACTGTTTAGATCCTTGTACTTTATATCATGAGTGAAGCTGTAATTAAGGAAGCATATGTACTTTATTATTTTGGTGTTTAATTTGACCTCTTTACAGAGACAGTGTGTCTGTTTCTTCTTATTCATGCCTCCTGTGCTCTTTCAGGTACTGTTACTACTTATACCATTGTGAAGTTCACTCGGAAATGTGCTCAGCAATTTCCACATATTCAAGAGTCATGCGAAGTGATATTATTTACATGCTAATACTCCCTCTGTTTCAAAATATAAGATGTTTTAGTTTTATGAAATGAGTGTATCTAGACCCCTTTTAGTGTGTACATTCACTCCAAACCTACATGAACCTACACACTAAAAGGGGTCTAGATACACTTCTTTCACAAAGCTAAAACATCCTATATTTTGAAACGGGGAGAGTATCTACCAAAAAAAGTAAAAATAGTTTTAAGTGCTTAATCTGTGATGATAAAAACAGAGGCTGGAACTGTTTCATCATGCAGTGCGACTCTGCATTTCGTTGTTTTGTTCTCACATGAAGAATGTCCGCATGACTGCACGCATTGGTAGTTTGCTGTTCTCGTGATACAGTGGAAAATGTTATATCCTCAATTTTCTAGGTCTGATTGTCTAATAAGGCATTAAGGGACTGTGATTCAAAGTTCTAAGTTGGCAGCTCACCGAATTAGGTGCCAGTTCAGGGGCCTAATCAAATAGAACCCTTAGGCCTTGTTCGGTTACACCTGAAATGGGAGGGGTTGACATGGAATGGAATGGAATACAGTTCAATTCCCTGTCAATACCTCCCGATCCATGTCAATCCCGTTCAAACCGAACAGGACCTTATGGATTTGCTAGTTGATAAGTTAAATATCTAGGCTAATGAGGATAAGGGCCTAGTTTGAAGTATTATTACATAACTAGGATGAGGGTTTAGTTGTTAAATATTCATTGGATCCCTTCAACAAAAAATGTGGCAACAGCTTCTAAATGTGCAAGTTCTTCAGGGATAGAGCATGTGAAGCGTTGGGCAGATAAAAAGTAGTACGTAGAAAAATTCTACAGACTGGTACTCAGCATGGTGTCTGGTCAGAACTCAGATGGCCTCCAAACCCACATCCCAAAAATAAAGCACGTCGTCTTGTCTTTCTCCCTCTTAAGAGGAGGCCTCCAATTGTTCTCCTATTATTAGACGTTATGCTGGTCACCTGCACGAAGGAATGGCGGAGCCATTGGAGTTTGGCCAGAGGAGCATCTTTACCTCATTGGGGTCAATTTTTGGTGAGTTTGTCCATGCGTTCCGATCTGTTCTTGGTTTTTCAATGTTTGTTTTCTTCATCCAGTAATCCAGCTATCTCTTACACCTGACAATTTGAGCTCAGAAGTTTGCGTTAATTGTCACCAGAAAATCTCTCAACACCACAAGGCGTATGATCTCTTGTGTTTACAGCCAAAATTTTATTACAATCCTCTAGTCAATATGAATTCTCACATCCGTCATTCCTTGTATCTTTCTTCAGGTCACTCATTTCAGATGTTTGGTGCATGATTTCCGATTTTCTGTATTACTTGGGCATTTATGTTATAACTTTTTTTTAATTTTGTAAACCTGCATTGTGTATTGGCTGATATCCAGTCAATACATTTCCTTCAAAATTTTCCCTTTCATCCAAAATCTTTTTTTAACGTTTTTCTGAAGGACATGGTTCTTGGTACCACAATATCAACGGGGTACTCTGTCCTCTTCTGTTGCCTCCTCAAAATCACTTAACTGGGCATTCCAAATTATTTGTAGCTACCGCATGCAAGATTCATGGAAAGAACCAAATGATACCATTTCTTCATTTTCTTACTATGCATCTTATCTTATCTAGTTTTAGGTTCTGTCTTGCATCTCACATTGTATTTCTTCTTTTGTCTCCAGGCTAAAGGATTGACAATTCTGAGACAGAAGGAAATGCCTGCCATGAGATTATCGTCCTAGTGGTAAGCTTTCCCTTTTCTATACGCTGTTCTATTGTACCCATGTTTTGCCTTCCAAATTTCGACAGGTAGGATTCAGTCGCAAAGTGTTATTGTTGCATATGATGGCATCCTTATCTCCTCACTACTCATCTTGGTAATAAGATATAATTTAGCTACAGTATCAATTTATATTTGTATAGTTTTACTCAGAGTGTTATTTCCAGTAATTTAAAGGATCATTTTTTAAAGGTTTCTCATAATTGACATCGAGGCTCTAACCACTGGCACAATGAGTTTGTTTAACTAGTCTCGGTACATGGCATATATATAGAAGCATCTATGTGGTATATTGAACATGGGAGTACTATACCATTTTCCTATATATGCACCATGCTGCACGGGCATTATCAAAGACAATTAAGAGCGTTTACATGATTCAGTAAAAGACACTCCAAGGCACTTACAAATTCAATAATATTTCTACCAACATATTTCTCTGGACTATCGGCCAGACATACAAAATAAGTAAGAACTTTGTGGAGGATTCGTTATTAACTGTGCTGATACATGCAGTCTCGAATGCTGGGTTGAAGTAAGTATCAAATACTCCAAACTACGAATTGCCTATCAGTCATGCATATGTTAGCTATGACATGACATAGTTTCCTGGAGAATCCATGGTCTACACATCCTGTTGAAGTTTTACTCGGTGGTCACTAAAACACATTTTCATTATTCTCTGTTTATGTATATGATAATCAAATCACAGTAGAAAAGACTCAGAGATAGTTATGCATAATATAACTTATTGCTTTGATTGTACTGTACTTTACTCTGGCTTCTCTAGAACTACTTATGATTTAAAATAAAATGTGGTTGATTTTTAATCCTGACAATGAAGAATGTTTATTTAATAAAGTCCTTGTAAAAAGTACATCCTTCAGAAAATAAAATATTATTTTTGCTAAACCATGCAGGTTAAACAGGTGAACTAATACTATTCTGAGGAAAATACTAAACCAGAAATACTAATGGAGCCTTTCACCAAGATGGAAGAGAATGAGACTTCTCAGTTAGAAAGAGCAATATTCGCCCAGTATATTATGATGAAGAAGTTATTCATGGAGCTAGAAGAGGAAAGGGAAGCTTCAGCAAGTGCTGCAAGCGCAGCCTTGTCAATGATTAGAAAACTTCAGAAAGAAAAGGAGGCGGGGAGGATGGAAGCATGGCAATACAGAAGAATAGCTGAAGAAAGGATGAATCACAATGACAAAGCTCTGGATATTGTGAAGGAAGTCATGAAGCAGAAGGAACTGGAGATCTATTATCTCAGGAATCAACTTCAAGTGTATAAACAAAGGTTACTGGATGTTGGTATTGATGGTTGCGATATTGCAGACGAGACTATAACAAAAAGTATACCTTTGTTTGAAAGCAGAGACGTAGAGAATCTCTGTCATACCATCAAAAGAAATTTCTCTCTGCCAATTTTGCATTTGGATAAACGTTTTACTGAAATGGACATCAACAAAAACGATGGATCCCTTAGATCAGCCAGGAGCAGGCTAGGTGGTTACATGCAGAGTTCTAGTGAAAATGAACTGGGGCAAGTTTCTAGCGATCGCAACGAGCTGAAAGGTGTAGAGCCCAAGGAAAGCTTGTCAACAGGTATGGACAGTACTGAGAAGCATGGGGAAGAACAAAAGTTTCTAAGCAACAGTATTTTGGAACACTCTTATCCATCAGAACAGGCTTCACGTTTTTCCCCGTTCTTAATGGTGAGTCATCAGACCGATATACGTAGTCCAAGAGCAGCACATGCTGGAAAAGATGCGGAAGACACACTATATCCTGATCCACTTGGGTCTTCGTGTCCCGACAGTGAAATGGAAAAAATTATAGCTCATCATACAGGTGATATGGACACACTCAAAGTTCCAGAAGTAAGCAAGGGGCCAGCAGAATCCGCATATACTAAAGATGGTATCAACACAGAGGAATCTGTATCGTCTCCCATGGTTGTTCCAAAAGATAAAGTTATTTCCAAGTTCGCAGCAACACGAAAAGTTGGCTCCATGAATAACGTCGACAGACATGTCCGTATAAGCACGGGGAGTTCTACACCACGAGCTGGAGTTGAGAGAACCAGATCAAGGCTGAAGCGTGTTCAGAGTGAAAAGAGGATTGAGCTAAATGAACCTAAGAAAAACAAGGAGCAAATCATAATGCTGAAGGAGGTATACGAGCAGCTCAATATGATAGAAGCACACATGAGACCTTCCGGTTCACAGGAGACTCCTAAAAATGACCAGTCGTTGGACTCTGTAATGGAGGTACTTCTTTTCCTGGATTTGAATTTTAATTTTGTAGATTGGTTTGTCTCAATTTTCATAAAACATTGCACTACTTAGGTCTAGTTTCGGTGATACACTCCTGATTAACTACTCCCTCCGTCCGGAAACAAGTGACCTGAATTTGTCTAGATTCAGATGTATCTACACACTAATACGCGTCTATAAATTTAGACAAACCCAAGTAACTTATTTTCGGATGGAGGGAGTACATGAACTAAATTGTTCCTCTTTGTTTTGAAATAAATATAAAAAGAACCAGTGGTTCAGTTGTCTTGAAGAAAAATAAAAAGAACCATCAGTGTTTATACGGTACAATGATCTGAGTGATCCCTGCAGCCTGCATTCCTTCGAATAACTTTTGACAGACTGTAAACTGTATTTTCGTTGCTAAATTTTGTGGCATAAATTGAATTGGCACCAAGTGATCCAAACATAAGTATATAGGATTCTCTGTTGGTCGTGGTCCATACAGGACACGAGATATTTTCATACAGAAAATATAGAACTTAAAACTTAAGTTGTGAACAATTTCAGTAAGTAACAGACATCCAGTGATCCAGAGAGTTATGGCTCCACACACTGATGGCCATTATCTTGTCGTGTATGAAGTTTGCCTTTTCATTCTACACATTTGTGACCATTTTTTTTTCTCACACACATGAAGCTTTCTTCTTTCTTCTAAACACTGGTCACCATCATCGTTTCGCATATGAAGTTGCATTTATCTAACCATGACTATATTCAACAGGCGGCTCTGTCCTTCTCCATATAGTCCATCTCAGCTTTAGCCATGTGAAGCAAACATAGAGGCCATTCCAGTAACTCAAGTTCTGCTGTAGCCTGAAGGTATACGTCTATAAGGTAACGGGGCCTGCTTGCCTTTCAAGCCGGATCACGGAACAGAGACAGTTTTTTGGTTTTTAGGGATCTTATCTTCTCCATCACATCAAATCACCAATGCAGCAAGGTGTAACCTGAAAAAGTTCAGCGCAAACTCGATATGTATCATTTGTACGCAATGCTATTCGAAGAAATGTGGGCACTGACTCCTGCTGACCCAGTGCTCACCCCGACATTTGATGTAATGTTTTGGACATTTTAGCTTTCTATAGGATGCTTGGATTAAATCAGGACGCGACCCAAGCAACAAGCGGCCGCTGGTCATGCGCTGGCGGAAGAGAATTATGTACTCCCTCCGACCCATATTAATGGCCTCAATTTTATCTAGATATGAATGTATCTAGTCTAAACACTTAACTAGATTCATAAGAATCTAGATAAAGTTGAGGCCATTAATATGAACGGGAGGGAGTAGAACCTGTGAAAACAAGAATTGATGCATGTGAAATTCCAGATAAATTCATGTTTCGAAGAAACCAAAAGGGCACTGGGATGCTAAAGTATGCTAAAGTTTTCCCCAATGAACTGATGCGATAGCAGCAGCATTTCCGAAAGAACAACCTTCAATGTGCATTACGGGGCACTGGGATCAGTACCTCGGCTAAGACAATTAGGCAATGTCAAATTTGTTTGATACAGTATTTTCTAATTCTCTTTTGGCACCGCCTCTTGACGTGAGCAAAACAAAACAAGATGCGTGCGGGCCTGCAGTTCTTGGCTGTGGCAACGGGCAAGCGCGGTGGCTCCTAGGACGCTGGTTGCTGGGCACCGTGGCAGTGCCGGTGGCCGGCCAAGCAACAACGTGTTGGATCCCCTCCGTCCAGCCCGTTCGGTGGTAGTCTCGGTGGGACAGTGGTCTGCGTTCTTCCCCTGCTATGGCGGGGTTGCGGCTCGTCTCTCGGTGGTAGAGGCCATGTTCTAGATCCATCCGCTTGGTTCTGGTGGACGTGGGGGTTGACATTAGGTCTAGGAGAAATCCCTGCTTTTGCTAACGGTGGCGGCGCCCGCGGGCAGTTTCCTTGGAGGCATCGTCATGGCCTTGATTGTGCCTTCCCAATCGAGCACCGGAAGAAACCCATGATCTGGCTTCGGATATGGTGTGTCCCGGAATCGGTGGTGCGAATCAGAGTTGGCGGTTGCTCAGAGCGTGGGCCCCGACAACGCCATGTACACCGTGGTCGGATCTTCTTTGGCCGAGTCTTCCTTCGGTCTAGTTGAGTCCTGCAGTTTACCCGTCGACTCTTCTAGGAGCTTTAGAGTGTGCGGTAGGTTGATCTGTGCTTTATTAGGGTCGGGGTCGTTCTACAAAGGTATTCTTCTTCGGATGCGACACAATCTTGTAGCCCTTTGGTCCGCCTCCTCGCCATTTTTGGTGGGCGACGATGCAACGAGAGTATTCGCTTTTTGTTGTAGTGGGTTGGCATTGTAAACCGTGTGGTGTCGGAGTCGTATCCATGATTGGCATTGTGTCGTTCATCTATGTCTTTCTTCTATATGTTTAATACACCTTCTAGAGTGTATTTAAAAAAAGGCGCGTCTGGAGTATCGACGACAAAGCATATGATAGAGAGGTGGTGTCTCGCATGAAGTATCGTGTTCTGCAAGGTATGTAGATGTAATCCTTTTTGTTGCTAGCATCTAGTAAAATTGGATCTTGGTTTTATTCACCATCTCGTAGGATTTTTTTAACATGCTACGAATCACATCATATGAATGATTTCTATTCCATCTCCCGCCTTGATACCCGCAGGTTCGGAGCGGTCAACCAGGCTTTGTTCATGCTCCTACCAAAGAAACCCGGAACATAGGAGGTGCGCAATTTCAGGTCAATCATCCTGATTCACGACTTTGCTAAGTTGGTAGCCAAGGTGTTGGCAAACCGGGTAGCATCGATTCTCCCACAACTGGTCGGGGTTCACCAGAGTGCCTCCGTGCGTGGATGTTGCCTCCATGACAACTTCATGACAGTGCAAGATATGACACACAAGCTGCAAAGGACATCCATCTCGTCGGTTCTCCTGAAGTTGGATATCACGGAATCTTTCGATGTGGTGGACTATTCATTCCTTCTTGACATTCTGCAAAATATGGGCTTTGGCTATCACATTATCGCGAGGATTTGTTCCCTCCTCTCTACATCCTCCACGAGAATCTTGCTGAACGAATCTCCTGGTTTCCGAATTTATAATCGTCGTGGACTAAGACAAGGGTCCCTCTCTCCTTCGCCCAGCTCTTCATTCTCTTCATGGAGGTATGCTCGGGAAGTGCCACCCGCGCAGTCGCCACCCACGGTAGTATGCGGATTTGCATGATGCCCGCATGGCACACATGGCCTGACAGCCCTACCCCGCCTTCAATGGCACTACGGGCGTACCAACAGAGATAAGAAAGGATTACATCGGCCACCTACTATCGAAGCAGGCCGAAAACCCAAGGTCTATCTACTTGAGCGAACATGGAAGCGTGTGGTGCGGCATGAAACACACGTGGTGGGCCTGCCTCGGCGGCTCTACCCCAACATTATGGCGCTATAGGCATGCCATCCTGGACTAGATGGTATGACGACCTTCCCGTCCCATCATCATCTAGCGAGAAACTCGACTAGCGAGGTAGCAGAGATAATTAGAGGAGAGAAATAGAAGAGAAAGCATAAAAAGAGAGGAGGAAGCCCGGGAAGCACTCTCGCTGCTCGGCAGGAGTGTTCATCACCTTTGTAACCCCCAAAGACCACCAGGTAGTACAGAAGCCAGGACGTAGGGTTATTAGCCAAAGGGTGGCCCGAACCTAGGTTAAAAATTCTCTGTGTTTGCCACGATTCATCATCGTCGAGCTCGGAGAACCTCACGTCCTTACCGAACAAATAAGGGGTGTCGAACATCCCCGGTGTCTGTGTTCCGACATGCGATACCATGGTTAGCAAACCTTAACCATCACTTGCCTAACGAACTAGGTATAAAAGGCTTATTAGGGACTCTGTGTTGTTTATATATCCACACATGCATTTAGTTTATGGTTAATACAATTATACATGGAGAATAAAAAGTTATCAAGAACAAAAAAAAATGATAATAACAACTTTATTAATGCCTTTAGAGAATATTTCCAACAGTAACATAATATCATGGTCTAAGGAAACAATAGTTGACATATACAAAAGCAATAGCAATCAAACTAAGTAAAACGATTAATGTCTATGCTTATTATTGGTCTGTCCATCACATCATTCTCCTAATAATATGATCATGTTATCAAGTGACATTACATGTTCATGGTTAGGAAAACTTAACCATCGGTTGACTAACTAACTAGTCAGAAGAGGTTTACTAGGAACACTATGTTATTTATATTGAAGGGTTTCGACATCAGATAACAAAAAAATTACTACGCGGAACACCCGGAAAGCCCAAGGATCTATCTAGAAGTAATGCAGTAACAAAGAAAGACAGCGGTAATGTACCCTTGAAGACCGAGAAAGCGATACGCTCATGCATGAGCGTGGATGATGTAGTCGTACCTGTCCGACCTAAAGGTTGCGAACCTCCTCGCACGTCACCCCTTGTCCAGGTCCTTGTATGATGGCGGTCGCTACACGTGCAACTTCCTCGAGTTAGTGCACACATTCAGTGCAATACAATGACTCCCGAACTTCTGATCCCTGGCGAGGTTGCGAAAGTAGACCTCCTGACGGAATCCCTGCAGCACAACAGCGTGCCGCATCAGTGTTGACTTTGTGTGTACAGTCCTTTCCCTAGGACCGTGCCACCGCAAATACAACTGAGAGAGAGGGGGTTTTTCTATGGAAAAGAGGTCTTAGAGAATATTTGTCGGTGTGTCTTAATCCCACCCATAGGCAACCCTTTATATAGGCGGAGGGAGGTGTGCCCTCCCCTTTAGATGTCCCATGTGGGACTAAATATTAAAGAAAAGAGAGAAAAACTACACCTCAGCCGGCTGGGCCATTGGGGCAGCCGGATGGGCCACCTCGGCCTCGGGACAGCCAGCAATAGCAACAGGCGGAGCAGCAACTAGCGCTGGCTTAGCCGGGAGGGACAACCTTGCCCCCGGCGGACCAACACGCACGCCTGCACGCGCGGCAGCTAGCGGCGGCGGCTGTCTGGCCCGGCTGAGCCGGCTTGCTCGCTCGGCCCAGCTTGCCCATGGCGGCAGTGGCTGCCAGCTCAGGTGGGCTGGTTCCCTCCTGCGAGGCCCATCTGGCCTGGCTAGCCTGCCCCGTCCGCCAGCTCCCGACGTGCCCAGGTTGTGAGCAGGCCACGGCAGCAGCTAGTGGCTGCCTTTTGCCCCGCGCGACAGATAGTAACTGTCGCTCGCCTTCGTGGGCTGTTTAGCCTAGCAGCAATTCTACTATCCTTTTTGTTGTTTTTCTTCTGCGGTTTCCTCTTAGGTCAATTCCCTCCGGGGTTTTGGCCTAATGAAAAAATCGTTTTATAAATTTCAACTTAAATATTTATTTAATATATATTAATTCAGAATTGACATATAGTAAATGCATATTATAAATTGCATTTTATCCGAAACTCCTTTCAGCCTTTTCCTTTCCTTCTTTCTCCGAATAACTTTAGATCTCTCCAGAACGATTCCGATTTCTCTCTCTTATGTGATTCCATATCACATGAGGATCTCCAAGCGTCGTATCGCCCTTAAGCGTGTTTCCTACAGTTTAGGAATGTCATAGACACGATCTCAATCAATGATCAACAACGGAACCGGGATGCCCATGTTAACCCCTATGCACTCCACGAATCACCATCGTGTCGAACCTTAAACGATATGTCCAATTACCTTTGTTACGCGATACAAGACTTGTCCAAGATCTGATCATTGGTATCATGATACCTTGTTTAATCTCGTTTTCAAAAAGTACTGTTTTACTCGTTCCCGTGAAATTCTATCCCCATGACCTAGTCATACGTTGTGCAACTTATGGATGTAATTCATCGAGTGGGCCTAGTGTATCTTCCTGTCACACAGGAGAACAAATCCCGATCTTGATGCATAGGTCTCTGCATGCTCCTTCGGAACATGCACCTTTACGGTCACCCAGTCATAGAAATGACGGTTGATGCAGTCAGAGCAATCCTTCGGTAACAGTGATTAATATGATCTCATGGTCTAAGGATTAGTGCACTCTGTTTCTGAAAATTGCAACTATGAACTACGTGACATGATCGTGTTGTAACAATCATTGGTGGAAAATGTCCATCACATCATTCTAGATGATATGACTTTATTGTCAGTTAGCTTTCATAGCACCATGATCAGGAAACCTTGATCATCAGCTGCCCAATAAACTAGTTGAATAGAGGCTTCTAGGGACCTGGGTTTGTTTATACATCACACCTGTATCAATGTTTCTGCTTGATACAGTTATAGCATGATATAAAACTATTATGAACTAATGAGATATGACAATAAAACTCTTTTATTATTTGCCTCTAGAGCATATATCCTTCATATATATCCACATATGTATTTAATTTCTGGTTAATACAATTATAGCATGGAGAATAAAAACTTATCATGAGCAAAGAATTATGATAATAATAATTTTATTATTGCCTCTAGGACATATTTCCAACAAAACTTTCATCCCATTTGCAAGGGAAGTCTTACATGTCCTTTGGCTTTATTTTAAAAATGTTTTCAAAACATTATCATTTCCAATCAAAAGTGATATGGTTTTTAGAATGATATAAATTGTGAAATGGTGGGCAATGGAATCATGATTGATATACATGTTTGTAAAATCATGTGGTGGAGATTCCATTATACCAGGAAAGTTAGGATTAACAACAATGGTAGTTAGTCATTCTTGCACCGTACAAAACAGCGAAGACCACATATCTTGTTATGGGGCGAGCGAGTCAGAAGTACCGTATTCCTTTCATTGTCCTCCTATACTAAGTCAGATTGTGATACAAAGTGGAGATCATCGGGTGGGAGCCCATAACGTCCCTATCTTGTGTTGTGGGACAATGGCGTAGTATATTTGAAGGGAAGGTAATTGATCGTAGGTTCCTCGATCGAAATGCATTACAATGGATGGCAATGGGGTCGTGGAGGGGGACTCGACATGACTCAGATAAACTTGGTAACCAACCCCATACCTAAGGAAGTATGGAAGAGAGCATTAAGGCCAATGATGTTTGTGGGTAAAGTAGTGCACCTCTCAAGAGTGTATAAACGTGACATGTTACTCCCTATCCTAGGAAAGGTTTATGATTGCAGCGTGGAAAGGAACTCCATGAAGTTTCGGACAACCCGTGAAGACTTGATAAATTTAGAATTTTTAAAATCTAAAACTTAACTTTTCTAGAAACCATTTTTGAAAACCTTGTATTGTTGATCTACGAATGTAGCTAGAGCATCAAACAAACACCATAGAACTTGGATACGCTCGAACTCAATCTATCCTTCTTAAATCTCTTTCTTAGGTTATCAACGGACCAGAAGATTCAACACCGGTGATTAAATACACAACAGGGTATCAAAATAATCAGAAGACATCAGAGGTGTAGATATAGCAGAAATAAAAGATAAAGATATAGGATCCACTAAAATACGCATAATTAATTGAGTTAGAAATAGTGTAGTTCTCCATCGAGTTGCTAGCTCTAACTTTTTTAAGCTGAGTATTACCATTGATTAGGAAGCTATTCCATTTGCATTTGAATAATCTCATGCCGTGAATCCTCATTGGACCGAAGAGGATCTCGAAACCTTTGCACACTTTTGGCTCTTGGTATGAATAAATAAAGTGTTGGACCCGCAATATTTCTGTTGTACCACTCTGAGAGATGTGATATCTACGGATAAGAACTTCCGTGAGTATTATATTAACGACTTGTACATTACAATATGCATTGGTGTACGGGGTCACCGCATGCGCCTCCATGCTGAGCCGTGGTGGACGTCTAGAGTTGATTAAATCCACCATAGGCGATGCCTATTTTTACTATGATGGCATTGCACATTTCCAATCTTAACAATCTTGACGATCAAGAAGATCATATGTGGATTCCTATGGAAGGGTCGTAAGGATGTCCATGGTGGACACTGCCTAGTGCCCTAGGACAAGGTTTGTCAGCGTAAGGAACTAGGGGGAGAGGGTCTTGGCATCCCTAATTTACGCATGATGTACCATGCGCTGAGAGCAATATCACTTTGGATAAACAAGATGGCAGGATGGACACTGCCAAGCCACGAAAAGAGTTTGATATACAGGTTCTGCTACTGGCCCATCATGTGTTCGATGCAGTGACCATCTCCAAGTTGGGGGATGAAGCATCCACTTTCTTTTGGATCGATTGGTCGCTCCCCTGTGGACGGACCTGAGGCATTGCTCCAAACCTCCTCGCACTGATACCTAAGCAAGTTGTTAGATCAAGGAAACTAGTGAAGCGTTAGCAGGTGGATGGCTCGAAGATGTTTCGCCAAATCTAAATGTGCATGCCATTGAAGAATTGTTAGACCTTTCATGTTAGATCGAGGGCATAACCCTCACTCATGGTCAAGAAGAATGTTTCCGGTGGAACTGTGATGCCATTAAAGCGTACACTGCATGGCCTTTCTATTCAACGATGTTCAGTGGAAGGGTGGAGTTGGACGACGCCCTGCAAATTTGGCGGTTTTGGGCATCGGACAAATGTAAAGTGTTCATGTGGCTTGTAGTGCAACGTAGATGCTAGATGGATGATCGTCTGAGGGGGCATAGGCTCTCACACTGGCCTAAGTTCCCCTTCTATGATGAGGTAGGGGAGGATATTGACCACCTACTCCTAGGACGTGTCCTTGCTAGGGAGGTCTGGACTAGCTGCCTCCGCAGGACACTGGCTACCAACTTAGCACAAATGCTTTTGGAGTGGTTAGGTTGGAGACACGCCGGATGCCGTTCTGGTAGGGCCGATTGTGGACTGTGGTGACCTTAGTTTGCTAGTGCCTATGGCGCCACTACAACGGCATCATCTTCGAGGGTGCTTCCCTCTCTGCTTCGACGGTCATTGCCTGGGTTTTTGCGGAAGGGGTGTTGCGGATCTTGGCTAGGATCTTTCGAGCTAGGTTAGCGCACGTAGACTTGTTGACCTGACGCGAGTAGTCTGTTTCATGTTTTGATGTCTTTGCAACGTGTTGTTGAGTCCCTGGTGCCCGTGTCAAACGCATTGTAAATTGGCCTCTTGGCCCCTTTTTCTACAATATTCGTTGGAAAAGAAAACTTCTAAACTGTGCAACCTTCAATATACTAGTGTTTTGATAATAAAAACATGGACGTGGCTAGCGGGCGCCTGGGCGCCAAAACGACGAGTTGGGTGCGCCAAGTTTCCAGTTGGGCACCTTTCCACTTTTGAAAAGTCTCATGTGCATCGTGTTTTACCGCTTTTTTCTCGGATCCTATGCGGGGCGCTCATTTGCTTTACTTGGCATCCCCACGCGCGACCTAGCCCGTGATCCCACGCTCCTCGCGCCAGCCTGTCCTTAAAGGCAATCCTATTGTCCTCTCTCTAACACTACCGCCCCCAAATCTCGCCCCTAGATCGTCTTCTTCCTCCAGCCCTAGCCGCCATTGCTTCCTCTTGCTGGCTTCATTAACCCACCAAAACATGGGAGCCTCCTGATCCTCAACTATACGAACATGTTCCATGCGGAGAGCATCTCGAGGAAAGCACCTACGTCTGGAATTGCTCTATCATATTCAACATAGGTACTCATCCATCTGTTTATGTTGTTCTCCTATTCCAAACACAACTTTGTCAGATTCAAAGTTGATTTGTTGCTTGAATCAACTTTGTTCCAAACAAAAGCAACTTGTCTATGCTCCTTAGTAACTTCCCCAGCTCCTAGACAAACCTATGTTGCCATGTCCTTTAGGTTTTTCTCTGTTCTTGCAATTCAGATGGAAGTTGCAACTTTTGTGGTATTTTTAGCAACTTTTTTCTGTTTTGTAGCAACTTCTTTCATATCCCAATCAACTTCTTTTTCATAGATTGCAGTTCAGATGGAAAAAGTTGCAACTTTTTTTGTTTTTCGTAGCAACTTTTTTAGGGGGTAGGCAAATATTTCCTGTTTCATAGCAACTTTTCTGAGGGGCAGGAATTTTTTTCCTGTTTTGTAGCAACTTCTATCACATCGTAGGCAACCTCTTTATTACAAACATACTCCTTTTTCATTAGAAAAAGTTGCCTACCAAACCACCCCCATATGATCCCCATGTAAAATTCTTTTCCGAGTCAAAGATTATGCTCTTTTCATAAACTATGAGTAATTTTTCACTAGTAGTTTGCAACTTGCATCTTAGTTCAGCCAAATTTGTGTCAGAGGCAACCTTTGTTCATGGAAACTTGTCTGATGTGAATAGCAACTACATATAGTTAGCAGACAACTTGTTTGTATCAACATGAAAAAAACCTGGCTTTATGATTCCCATGCAAACTACATTGACTGAGTCAAAATATGCTCCTTTTTTATGCAGCCACATGAGCAACTTGCAAAAAAAATCATGCATAAAAAACCTTGTTTAGATAGTCAAAGTCCATAAAAATAGGTTGGCAACTTAACACATCAGTATTTAACTTCACAGAATCATCACGTTAACAGTAGGCAACTAATTGACATAAGTAGACAACTTGGTATCATCCCTAGGCAACTTTCTTACATAAGTAGGCAACTTAGTTTCACGCAATCATCATGCAACTTCATATCATCAAACAGTAGATACTTACACCAAAAAATAACAAAAATCTAGAACAGAGTTTACAACATACTAATCCTAATTACAACACATGTAACACATGACTTGAACATTTTTTTGCCCTCATTTCTGCATCTGGCCATCGCTTCCTCCCCTTTTTACGCATGAAGAAGCTCCTATCCAGTACCTACATGTCATAAAACAGTAATAAAAATGTGAGAATTTGTGAGGCTAAAATAGAATCAGAAGTACTTTTGTGTTCTGTTTAGCCAACAATGCATAGTTTTTTGCCTATATATGCTTTGGAACGAAGTTGCTTTTTTCCCTTATTTGTTTTTTGATTCATTTGTTGTGCAGGCAATGGGTATCCTTGACCTCAATGAGGTGTCGTTTGACCTCAATGAGCAAGCTGGTTTACTACCGCCTAATTACTTCACGCATCTTCTGATGGAAGAAGCTATTGACAAGACTCCAGAGTTGCAAGTTGGCACCGATGCCCCCGCTGTTAATGTACATACAGTACCAACTGACAGTGAAGCTGGTGGGTTTGTTGCCAGTACAAACACAACTTTGCTTGCCCAAGACGATGTAGATGATAACGAGGCTTCATCTCAGCCAATGGACCTACATATTGGAATGCGTTATGACATGCTGTAGGGTGCTAAGGAACACTACAACGCATACGCTGCTAGGACTGGATTTTCAATCAAGGTCAATAGGAATAGAAGGTCAGCATGCACCAATGAGCTTGATAAACAACAATATGTTTGCAACAAATTCAGGAAACCTAGGAATAATGATGGCGGCAGTGACAAACCAGATGTAGTTGGGCCAGTACCAGATGCATATTCCTGAGACGAGGAGGACCGACAAAATGCAGAACTTGCATCTATTGTTACTGGGATTGCTAAGAAGAAAGGGCAACAAAATAATCCGAAGAAGCGGAAAAGGGAGACAATAATACCAACTAATTGCAAGGCGGAGATGGTGGTGAAGCTAAAGGATGGTAGATGGCAGGTTATTGCTTTTACATTGGAGCATAATCATCCTCTTATCCATAAGCCATCACTGAACAAGTATCTGAGATCACACCAAGGTGTACCAGCAGAGGAAAAAGATTTCGTGAAGAATTTGCACAACACAAACTTGACTGCTGGTATGTTACTAAATCTATCCCTGTGTTTTTTGTTGCTGCAACCATAGTTGCTGGAAGACCAGATGAAGTTGCTAGTTGTAGTACACATAGTTGCTGGAATTGCAGATAAAGTTGCTAGTACTGTATGATTAGTTGCCAGGATTAAGTCTTTATGGTTTGAAGGAAACAAAAAGTTGCTAGAAATCTTTTTTTCGTTGCTTGGTAGTGATAACTAGTTGTATGTTTGTGCATGACTAGTTGCCTGCTTAAATTTGTTGCATTTCAAAAAGTAAACAGAAAAAGTTACCAGAACAGTATGTATTAGTTGCTAGGTAGTAACATAAACCTTGGCAGAAATCAGTATGTTAGTTGCTAGTAGCTAATGTAAAAATAAAGTTTCCTCGCTCGGTTGATTTGCTACAATTTCTTTTCTGCAGGGAGGATGATGGATATAATGTCAGAGTTCTATGGTTCGGAGTTGCTAGTCCCATACACTTCCAAAAGTATCACCAACTACTGTACAACTTTGACTATAGAAGAAACAAAAGATGGCGACATGACCGAAGTGATCAACTATTTTCTAGAGCAAAAATAGAAGGATTCTGACGTTTACTTCAGATTAGAATGTGATGATGAGGATAGGATGAAAACATCTTCTGTGTTGATGGTCCTGCTAGGAGAGCGTATGCTGAGGCTTACCATGATTGTGTATCCTTTGAAACATGTACTTAACAAATAAGTACAATATGCCTTTTGCGGCGTTCATTGGGATCAACAAGCATGGGAAATCTATCATGTTGGGTTGCGGGTTTGTGAGGCAAGAGTTGGCAACTAGTTTTGATTGGTTGTTTGAGAGTTTTCTCATCGTGATGGATGGTCGAGCACTGGACAACATCATCACTGACCAAGACATTGCTATGAAGACTTCAATTGACAGGATGTTCCTAGAAACTATTCACCAATTTTTCCGCTGGCACATCATGCAGAAAGCGCAGACTAAAGTGGTACTGTTCTAGGCAGAAACCCTAGTCTAGCAGAAGATTTCAATGCCTACATAGACTTCACCTTTTCCCCCAGAGGAGTTTGAGGCTAAATGGGCTCTGGTTTTAGGCAAGTGTCCTATTGCTGCTTGGCACTCACACTTTAGGGACCTGTATGACATTAGGGACAAGTGGGTGCCTTGCTACTTCCTGCACCAGTTCTTCCCTTTCCTCCAGTCCACGTAGCACAATGAGGGGTTTAATGCGGTGCTGAAATGCTATGTTAACCCACACAAGTCGTTGTTAAACTTTGTGAAACAGTATGAGAAGATCCAGGTGCATGTGCTGGTGAAGGAGGGGGCAATGGCTACCATACATAATTTCTTGAGGTCCAGAGATGGTCACCATATCCCATTGAGGAACATGCGTTCAATGTCTACTACAAAGACATATATTTGAAGTTTCGGCATGAGTTTGAGCTAATTGCCAGGTATAATGTGAGTCACTTTGGTGGTTTCTACTACAAGCTTGAGCCAAATAGGACATGGTGTGCCAAATATGGGTCAAGGGCCTACATGGTTACAGTGAAAAAAATGAAGGCATCTACTCATGCGAGTGTTCAAAGTTTGACAGGGATGGCATGCTTTGTTGCCACATATTGAAGGTTTTCACCCACCTTGGTGTTGATGAGATACCTGAGAGGTACATCTTAAAAAGGTGGACGCCACAAGCAGTCTCTAGTGGACAGCAAGCCGTAGCTATGGAGCAGCCAGATGTCATGCCACCAGAGTCGCAGCAGCAAGTGCGTCATGCAAACCTGAACATGTCATTTCAGAAACTTGCTCGTGTGGCTTGCACAACGGATGCATCTACTGCGATTGTGAACAAACACATGTGTGCTGCAGCGACGGAAATCACTCAGCTGAATAAGTCACGGAAGAAAAAGAAGAAACCTACTACTGCTGAATCGTCGGCGAGTGCCCCTGTTGATCCTACTATCCCTAGGGACCCGCCAAAGTCAACTACAAAAGGTAGAATGGAGGCACACCGGAAAAAAGCTGCCCTTGAACTTCATCCAAAATAGAAAAACTAGTGTAGGACGTGTGGTTCATTCGAGCACAATTCCGCAACATGCAAAGATAGGCTGGTGTAGGTAGCAAAAAAATGTAGGCTAGGCAATTTTGTAAGAAGTTGGAGGTTTAATTTAACTACAGCTAAGCAAATTTTATTAGTTCTGTGGCAACTGTGTTCTATTACTGTATTTTATCTGTTTTTTGTAGTTGTGGCAACTAGTACCATTATTCTTGGCAAGTTGCATAGATCTAAAAAGCAACTTTTACCAGTAAGTTGGCAACTTTATGCTGTTACTATTGATGTAAATGTTAGAATATGTGTTGCAGCTCGCCGATTTACCAATGTGATTTCACCAGTTTCATTTTTTTCTCTGGCAACTAAGGCCTAAATGGTGGCAACTCTGTGACTGTTACAAAGCAACTTTCAGCATTTAAACTTGGCAACTAGTTGTGTTACTGTTAAAATCCGCATAAACAAAAACAATAGCATAAGATTTAAAAAAAAGAAATTTGTATCTTATCTTGAGCAACTATAGACATTTGATATGAACAAAAAATGGAGATCAGAGTTTGTGCGGGGCATGCCTTCATTGTTTAAAGCTTGAGGACTTGCTTCCAGTTGGCTTTGTTGTCCTCCGATGTGACCTAACTGTTTGTCATTATCTTCCTTATATCTAGGATATCCTTTGCTGAGTAGTTCTGAGATGCTCTACCATCCCAATTGATGTTCATTAGAGTGAAAACCCCATAATCATGGCTGTAAAAACATAGTAAAAAAATTCAGTATGTCTGTATGTGAACAAAACATAGGCAAAAAACATATCGGGCAAAAAAGAGCTGCTTATGTATGTAACTTCTAGTGTTGTGTAGGCAATAAACATGTCAGGTCCAGCAACTAGTAATGTTAGAGAAAACAATTTTCACTCAAAGCATGTCAGGTAAACAACTGCTAGTGTCATGTAGGCAACAAACATGTTAGTTTTAGCAACTAATATTGGTATAGAAGCAACTTTTATACCAATGAACTAGAAAAGAGTATGCTTGTGGGAAAGTTGCTCGATGAGGTTGCTTACTTGTTTTTCCTGCTTGAGAACTTGGATTTAGTGAAGACAGAAATTGTCAAGTTTGACTTTGGATTCATCGTAGTTATTAGCCCAGTGAATGAGGATAGAGTTGATGATGGCCTGATAACATTTCTTCAGCACCTTGTCCTCAATTGTCCTCCATGAGTCAAGAATCTGAAATTTCTTGTCTCTGATGTTTAAGTTGAACAACCAATAATGGTTGACAACATCCTTTAATTTCGGGTTGAGAGCTTGGATAATTGGGAACATAACCTGTGTAGTTAGGCAATTAGTTAATTGCAGGGAAGCAACTAGTTACATTGTGCAGGCAACTAGTGAGCTTGAGGAAGCAACTAGGAAAATAGAACGACATGTATAGTTTTTAAATTAGGTTTTGCAGAAATAGTTGTACCTAGGTAAGTTGTGGTATAGTTACACGCAACTAATAACATAGAATAAGCAACTGCTGACATAGGGGGAGCAACTTTTTGACATGTAGCACAGTAAAGCTCTGTGAGGCAACTTGTTAGGCCCCCTACTGTCATGGTGGAAAGCAACAAGAAAGCAACTAGTGGCTTAGAAAAAAGAAAGGAAGTAGTAAAACAGTTGGGGGGAGGTCTGTGCATATGAGAAAGTGTATGCACCATATCTTGTCGGTCCAAACGTCTTGTACTGCTGAACAACGCCTTCAGTTTTTCCGATCAGACTAAATCTCGCAGCCATGTCTTTTTGGGAAAAAAAGCAAAAAGTAGTGATTGCGATGAACGAAACAACAATAGAACTTGCGAATATTCTTGGTGATTACATGCTTCCGTAATACCAACTAAAATGGAATCAAGGGTGATTTCAGCTATGATTGCACTTACAGATATCCTCAATGGCATGACTATCTTCTTTGCTATTTCTGGAATTGCGGTGACCCAACATACCACTGCATATGTAGTACACTATAGTCGTTGACATGACACCCACAGAATACGGTTCCATAAATATCACATCTCTCATAGTGGTACAACAGAAACATTGCGGGTCCAAATTACAAACATACACACTTCATTATTATTACAATACCAGAAGTTCGAGACTTCAAAAGGTTCAAATTTAAAAACCAAATAACTTATCTCATAAGTTTAGCGGAAGAACAAAAAACACAACGGCAAATAAGACATGAGCTCAACAGCTTATTCTATAGAGTTCGGGCTGCTCGGCTTAACCTAGGTAACTAGAGTACCGCCTGGCAACTACTCTTACTCATTGTCTTCAGCTCCATATTGTATCCCGTAGTCCACTCCTTTGATTCCACCGGATAGGTCCGGCTCTTCATAGTAGATGTCGTTCTGGACCTCCGTAGCATACACCTGGTCATCCTTCTGGCCCTCAAAGTCTAGCAAGGGGTTCAAAAGAAAGGGTGAGTAACAACATTACCCAGCAAGTTCACTATATGCAAGGTGGGAAGTTTGATGCTATATCTACCACCTCGGACGATACGTCTTTAGCACTATGCAGTTTTGGTAAACATTTCTTCAAAGATTGATTTTAATTATCAAAACTATGCCCATCAGCCTTCACAGGTTGACCAGAACTTCATGTAGTTCCTTTCCTGCCGCATTCGTAGCTCCTTCCCAGAATAGGGAGTAACATGTCACAATTCTTACACTCTGCAGAGGTGCGTTGCTTTACCCATAAGAGACCAACTCCTTATTGCACAACCGGGCGTACTTTCCCGTCCACAATTCCATGATGTGGGGCTCAGTAGATGATCCAAGCCAATCATTGCCCCCTTCGCGACCCTGTATGTCCCCTTGGTGTACGCCATGCCCACATCTTGAATTACGGCAATGGTTAGTACAAACCATCATATGCCAAAACTATCATGGGACGTTGAGGGCTCCCACCATATGCTGCATATCCTCTACGAATCACCAATAAATGCATGCTACGAGGATAACATCCATGACCTGGCCATCCGGATGCATGCGAGAGGAAGAAGATATAGCTAACTTCTCCGTCCCATTCGAAATCTTATGGTTAACGCGTAATATACGGCGCTAGAATCACTGATTTCATGGGTTATTAAGTCCTAGATGTTTTGCAATTGTAATCTTAGATTCCCCTACAATTCTTAGTATTTATCATCACTTAGGATGATAATAGCATTTCATTTGTTGGAGAAAAATACTTATTTTCTGTCTCCTTTAGAACATAGGTGATAACACACAATTTTCAAATACTTTCATAAAGACTCTTCAAAGGACATGAGCAAGTTATGAACTTGACTTGTGACTGCAAGGTAGTGAAGTCGGATGCTTCCACCTGACCTTGAGCTCCGGTTTCTACAGAGAACTATTATTGCCTGGTAAAGACAATATTTAAAGAAGCAATATGCAATGCATAGTAATGTCATTCAATGGTTTATTATTTGCTTATTTGGGTGTTTTACTGTCAACACCCGGATTTTTAATCCCAGATGCCCGTTATGCCATACCTCGCAATCCCAGGATTACCATTTTTGCGAGACATAACGGATTGGATATCACAGTACATCATCCATTACAAACCATACATAAGGTTTTACACAAATAAGGATCTCATGATCCATTCTTTAATACAACAAGCAGCGGAATTAAACGATAGCGTAGCGGTGGGGTCCATCTTCAGGGGCACAGGCAATGCTGACGAAGGCAGATAGTCCTAGTTATCATAGCCGTCCTGCTGACCATCATCTTGATAATCTCCTTCATAGTCTGGCCATGATAATAGCCAGGGACAAAAGCCATGAGTACTCTTTAAGTACTCGCAAACTACTACTAGCAAGGGTTATGATTCTAAGTTAAAGTGCTGAATTGAAAGAATAACTATCAAGTTAAGTTTGAAACCTAAGCTGAGTTCTGAAACAAGAAAAGATAAAATAAAGTTCTAGAATCACTTAATTGGGGGAGCTATTATCATCTACACAACCCTGTTGTGGTCAAGTCAAAGTTCATCATTCATTTCAAGTTATTTAGAAAACATCTGACAACGAAACAGTATGGCCATCCCAACTGTCCATAACCGCGGACGCGGCTATTCGAATAGTTTGACACTCTGCAGAGGTGGTACAATTTCACCACAAGGTTCGATACATCTGTTAGGGATAACCTTGAATCATCATACTTAGTATGCAGATAATCAAACATAACCTTCCCTTTACACACCCTAGTACAAGCACCTCTCCTATGAGCATGGCCTCCCAACCATGACCATCAGTCATCTTGGGCACTGCATAGGTGGACATCATTGAGAGGTAGCCTTAGCTCAAACCTCTCCCATGAGGGAACTAATACTAATGCATATAAATTTCCAGCTAAGCCTTACCCAATTCAGGTAATGTGGTTGTACGGTAAATTTGGAATGGTATCGCATCCGAATCTAACCATCAGTTTTAAAAAGGGTTAAGGCTCATGCCTCATAATTTTCATCATCATAAATCAATTGTGTTTCTCAACACATGTCAAAACATCTCAATAGAATGACTCATCATTCCAAGGTTTTCACAAATCATTTTCACCAAGTGTCCCCATCTAAAGTGACTCAAGTTTGATCTATTCTAAAACACTAGGTTAAGAGTGTTCACTAAGGTGGAAAGGTGGGATCAATCTCATGCCATAGAATGACATCTAAAGGTTCCTAAGTAGGTCAAGTTTTATACTCTTTACGCTACCTTCAAAATTAATTAAAGAACTTTGTGTAAACTAAGGGGGTGTGATCAAAGTATGCTTAAGGCATCTTTACTAAACTATCTAGTTTTATTCTAGCTTGCTACAATAGCTCACTAAAGCATGTTTGCAAGGGTTAGCTTGCCACTAATAGCTTGCCTTGGTTGGTGCAGTGGTTGAAGTTTTCTTCTTCTTCTTCTTCTTCTTCTTCTTGGTAGAACTCCTCCTCCTCGAAGGCTTGGTCGATACTATCGTCTATAAATACATAGGGAGCGCACAATCACAAAACAATACTTAACTTAGGCTAAGTAGTATTCTAAACCACACAATAGATGATCTATTATCATCCCAAACATCATAAGTTTTAATTCAATAGTTTCAACCTTTTTATTTTGGAAAAGTAATTTCTACTCATTGAAAAATTAACTATAATTTAATATTCACCACCAAAATCTGGGATCATGTGGACACATGTCCTCACCACATATTCTAACATGTGGGAATGTGATTTAAAGGTTGGATCAATATTACTTTGGTTTAAGTTTATTATTTAATGATTTAAAGTGACTAGAAATGCCTATATAGCATTATTTCGGTACTAGTCCAAAGTCACTGCCTGTAAACCTTAATATTTTTACATATTTGGATAGATATGATGAAATGTGATTTTTGAGAGTTGGAATCAACTCAAAAGCTAACTTGGTTGATTTTATAAAAATGTTTCAAGTTGCAAAAGCTTCTGTCTTCTTATTTTTATTAGGAGAAATCTATAACTCTAAATGAATTAAATCCAACGGGCTTGGATAGAGCTTTTCAATACCTTTCAGACAAAATTAGTTTCATGCAATTTGGATTTGTCAAACTCACAGAATTGAATTTTGAAACACTGGACAGAAACTATATTCTAACTAAAAGGAAAATTCCTAATTTGAATTTGAAACGTGCGTGGGAACGAAATGGGCCGGCCCACTGCGCTCCGCGCAGCGTCGCGGGCTGGCTTAAGTGAGGGCCCCACCCGTCAGTGGAACAGGGGGGGTACCGAAAGGGTATGGATGAAAGGTGGCCGTGCGATTAGAGGGCAGATCGACGGCTCACAGCTATCGTCCTCGTCGGAACAGGACACGACGGGAGCTAACCCTAGTGCGGTCGGTGAGGGTGCAGTGGGGGCGTACCGGGGCTCCAGCGGGGTCGGCGAGGCGAGCGAACGAAGTGGAAGACGACGGCGGTTCTCCTGGTACAAGCGGCGCTTCCTGGAATGGCCTGGATCAACGACGCCCTTCTCCTCCCGAGGCGGCGGCTCCGGCTGCAATTCCGGCGTCCTGGTGCTCGAGCGGCTCCGGCTGGCTGTGGGGAGTGAGAGTGAGAGGTGGGGATGAGAATGGTATGAAGAGAGCTTGCTGGGTAGGCCTCCTTATATAGGCGAGCGAAGGGTGCAGAGCGGCATGGGCAGAGCTCGACATGGGCGACGACACAGCGAGCTAAGGGCATGGGCGAGGTAGGCGGACGGTGGCCGGTCTCCTGGCGATCCTCTATGGCTTGATGGCGCGGCAAGGGGCTATCTCTATTGGTCGGGAGCGGGCGGTGCACTGGGCGCGGGCGGCGGTGTTTGACGCGGTTCCTCTGGGGTGCTGGTCGCGAGGCTGCGAACAAGGATGTCTGGGCGGTTGTTGGGCCTGCTGCGGGTGCTGCCACACAAGGCTAGGGCTTGGCGAGGCCGGTGCTGCTCTGGCGGGCGCGGCGCTCCGGGGTGATCGGCATGGCGGACAGAGACATGGGCGCGAGCAACTGGGGGTAGTCCTCCGCTCGATTTTGGTCGGGGGCTGGTCGAGGCGGTGCGGTGTGATGGCGCCTATCTGCCAGCGGGCGAAGGAGAGCGCGGGGCGGCTTTGTGCGAGCTGTCCATGGTCGACCTGGCGTATGGCGTCGGGCGGCTTGGCACTGGAGCAGCTAGGGGAGAGGGAGAGAGAGCTAGGGCCGGGGTTTGAGCTGGGGGGGACAAGGGGACCGAGTTAGGCCCAAATGGTGACGAGAAGCACTGCACACTATAGTGTTTTGACAAATGTTTGATATGTGTCTGCCACCTGTTCGATGAAATGGCCGCAAGAGACCAAAGTTTGAATTTTGAGTTCAAAAATTTTGGGTGATCTCCACTAGTGCTAGGTAGTCTCTGGTTGCAAGGGTTTTGAAAATGGTGCTCAATTAGATGGTTTTTGAAATAGGGGTGATCTATGCATATGCATTAGATTCAATTTTAAACTATTATTTAAAATAGTTTACAGAAGGTTTTTAGTAGATCAAAAAGTGGGCCTTGGTACCTCATTATGTGTACTAGCAAGGGGTGCAAAGATCAAGAATTGTTTCTGTTAAGAATTGAGTACTAGGAATAGCCAAAGAAGGCATGAGAGTTAAATTTGTCCAAATGACCATTCCTTCATTTTAATTCTTTTTGATTTTATTTCTTTTAGGAAAAGTTTGGGAATGGTGTAGATGATGTTTAAATCACCTAAGAAACATTTTAGAAGCAAAGGATCACACAATCATGGCAATTCAAAACAACCCCTATTTTAAATGCACACATATATGAATGCTTTCATTTTAAATATGGAAAAGTTTTTGTTAATCCTAAATTTGGATGATTTGATCTTGATAAGCTTGGATTGAAGTTTTGGGGATGTTACAAACCTTCCCTCCTTAAATAAAATCTCGTCCCGAGATTTAGAAGAAAACTAGGGACTAAAGAGATCTGGGAACTCTGTCCTAATGTAATCCTCGCGCTCCCAAGTGGCTTCCTCCTCGGTATGGTTGCTCCACTGAATCTTGAGAAACTTGATACTCCTGGTCCGGGTGGTTCTGTAGGCTTCCTCTAAGATACGGATGGGCACTTCCCGATAGGTCAGGTCATTGTTGATTTCCACTGCTCTGTGATCGATATTCTTGAAAACTTCAGTCTTCTCAGGCACTTCCAAGCATTTGCGCAGTAACGAGATATGGAACACATTGTGGATGGCTGACATCTCTTCCGGCAATTCCAGCTGATACGATACTTCTCCTTGGTGGTTCAGAATCTTGAAAGGTCCGATATATCTGGGAGCTAACTTTCCCTTCAGGCTAAAGCGTTGGGTTCCCTTCAATCGTGAAACCTTGAGATATACGAAATCTCCGACATTGAAAGTCAGGTCTCTCCTTCTCTTGTCAGCATAGCTCTTCTGTCTGGATTGGGCGGTCTTGAGGTGCTCACGAACTTTGTGAACTTTCTCTTCTGCTTCTCGGAGAATGTCGGTGTAGCATCCCAATTGTCTAACAATTGCAATGCTACTAGCCTAGTCTATATAGATGCTACTTCCTACATATAATTGTTGCATCATAATCATATCATGCTCATGTCATCATGCCTCCTTGCATTTGAGCATCATATAAAACCCTTTTCTTTTGGTTCTTATCTCATATGCATTGTTAATTGTATTTGCCTCTTGATATTGTATTTGATTCTTGATATATTGTTTAAATGCCCAAGTTGAGTTGGGGGCATATCTCTTATTAACTCCACCACCTTTCTTTCACCACCTTGTAATTCCACCATCCAACTAAATATGAGCTTTGCACTTTAATTGAGTTTACCTCTAGCTCATGTGGGTTGGGATGGATCCAATTCTTTTTCCACATGCTCTCATCTTGGCATCATGTTGTTTTCACATCATTGATACATGAGAGCCACATGGCCACCTTTGCATGCCTTGTGAGTGGAACCTTTTTCCTAGCTTCCATATGTGTGTCTTTGGGGTTATCATCATGTTGGGGTATTTTTGAGGGCTTATTAAATACCTAGTGGCATATACACACTAGCAAGCCCCAAATATAATCCAATGTGATCATCTCCATATACTCCACTTGGAATTCTTTCTAAATTCTTTTGCTTGGGCCTTATTCCAATTTTGTGAATGCATGATAATAATGCCATGTAAAAATGTTGTTTTCACAATAATCAACATGGCCATAAATGTTTTGCATGGGCCATGCAAGCCCCACCATTTGCTTGTTCTTTGGATCTCATTTGAATTTTTGAGTGAATTTAAACCACATCTCTCTCTCCTCTTAGCTTGATCTTGTTTGTGCTTGCTTAAGACCATCATCACCACACCTCTCTCTTGTGTTGCTTGATCTAGTTGGAGCATGCAAACTCCTATAAACCCCAAGCCACCACCCCATCACCCTAATCACCTAGCTATCACCACCTACCTCACCTCTTCTCTCTTTACCATCCCCTCTAAACCTAGCTCTAAGCTAAAACCTAGACCAAACCCTAAGTACCCTAAGTCCACCACCTCTCTCTCTCTCGGCCTCCCCCTCTCTCTTACCTAGCTGGCCACCTAGCTACCCCAGCCCCAACCAAACCCTAGCTGCCCCGAGCCATACCCCCTCTCTACCCGAGCCTAGCTCCCAACCCTACCCGAGGCTACCCCTCTCCCTCTCTTGCTCTCTCTCTGCCCTAGGGGCCCCAGCCCGAACCACCCCGACCCTGGCCTGCCCTACCCCACCTGGCAGCCTCCCCTTCACCACCTCGCCCTGCCCCTGCCCTACCTGAGCCAGCCCGAGCACGTGGTGGAGGAGGGAAAGGTGGCACCCGAGCCACCTTTTCCATCTGCCCGCTCCCCCACGGCACCCCCTCCCTCGCTGCTGTCTACCACCTCCCCTGGCTCTCCTCTGTCCCCCAGATCTACCCCGTGGCCTGCCTCTCCTCCCCTTCCTCTCCACCACCGTCTACCCCCCCAACACCGGCCACCGTCGGTCCCCTCCGTTCCCCTTACCTGCAGCCGGTGGCGAGGAGCTCTAGGTGTCGAGGAAGAACGAGGAGACGCCTAGGAGGCCGCCCGTACCCGCCGTCGAGGAGGAGGAGACCTGTACGCCGTTGTACTCCGCGAGGCCGACACGAAACCCTAGCCGGCCGTCCGTCTGCGTCATCGCCGTCTCCCTGCGCCCCAGGCCGATCCGTCCACGTCAAGCAACTCCCGGTGAGCCCACGATCCCCCCTGACATGGTCCGCTTCTCTGTAACCCCCTCGCCTCGCCGGACCTTGCGTCGAGCGGCCTCCGTGCGTTGGCGTGCACCGGCGTCTGCACGCTCACGCTCTGCGTAGGACCCTATCTAGGCCTCGCCCGCATCCCTGACACCTCCCTTAGCCCTACCGCACTGGTTGCACCCCGCAGCGCGCACCCCCGCGTCCCAGGATCGAACCCCGCTTCGCCCGCGCCGCGCACCGATTGGTCGATCGCGGCAGAGAAGAAAAACAGTGCGGGCGGACGTTTTGCCGATACCCCCTCCGTTTTGTTACCCTAAACCCGCGGGCCAGCCTGGCCCAGCTGTCTGCCTTGTTGCAGTTATGCAGAAAAGCCCCTCCGTTTCCGCGCGCCTAACCCGCAGTCCTCCCTCTGAGCCGCGTGGCAGCCTCGCGTCCGCCCACTGACGTGTGGGTCTGCTTGTGCCGTGGTCTTGCCTGTCAGTTGCTGGGGCTAGTGCAAGCTGCGGTGAGAAAAGCTTTTCGCGCGCAGCGCAGTCCAGTCAGCGTTGGCCCACCCGTCAGCGTCTGTGTCTGGGTCTGTCTGGGTGACAAAAGTCTCTGTGTTTAATCTGTTTAAATTTAAATCTTTTCAAATTATTTCAAATTCAAATTAATTTCTGTTTTTAAATAACTTTTGAAATATAAATCCAAATTTAACAAATAATATATGTTTTCAAATCATAAAATGTGAGGAATTCAAATATGCCATTCAAAATATATTTTGAACAATTAAAATTCCAAGTTTATTTAAATTACAAGAAAATTCCCTTTTGTCTTAAATAATTAATATCTTTTGTTTTATAACTCCAAATTTAACAAATGATATGTCTAAAATGATTAGCTCGACGAGACCTTTCTGTTTATGCATTCCATGTCTTGTTTTGAAGCATGCATCATATAAATATAAAGAGTACAGCAACTTAATTGTGTATAAAATGGGGCCAAAACTAAATAAAATGGTTTATTCTTGTATTCCACACCTAACCCATGCCATGCTATCTTAATGCCATGCAAATTGTGCATCATTCATCATGGCATGATTGTTTGCTTGTCTCACTTAATTCATATGCTTGTGCACTTTATTTATGTTGGCCCTTGTTTGTTTGGTTCTTCTTCGAATAGACGCTGAGCAAGGGATATATCAAGAGAACCAGGAGCACTACCCAGATCCATCCCTTGCTTCAACTGAGCTGTCAGGCAAGCACTACCACATGCTTGCATACATATAGTACCTATTGCCTCTATCTTATTCTTGCATCATTGAGTCGCGATTGCATTAAATTGAATCCCAAGTATCACATAGCCTTTACTTTTAAACCCCGCCGAAGCTTGTTCCTCCATCCCATGAGCCCTTACTACAGGAGTTGTTTGAGCCATGCGAGTCGTAGAACAGCATGTGTAGGGTATTTGAGTGTCTGATGGATAACGAGGTACCTATACAACTTAACCTGAGTAGTAATGGGATAACTAATGAAAGCGGCATCGGTGAGCCATATTCGCTATTTGGTTTTTCAGGCTCACTTGTGTCCCGTAAGACCCCGAGTACTTGATTCCTGTTCCAAGATTATTCGCGCTATCCACATCCGGGAGGCCTTATGGACCCCCCTGAGCCAGAGCTTGATTCATTCTTATTTCTTGGGGCCACAAAATAGTTTGAGGTTTTATTTACTATCCTGCACTTATGCCATGCTTTACCGCTTTATTTTAAATTGTGCGAGGTACTGCACACTGTACTGTTTAGGATTGCGGAGTGTTTTCGCGGTGTCGACAAGCCCAGTCACATTTTCGGGTTCCCAGTCGTTCACAGCCATTGGCGCAAACCTTGAGTCCATTTCGGAGTCAGCTAGCTCCGATGCGGGTAGCTTAATGGGGTGGCCCCCTGAAATATTTCTGAATCCTGTAATCGCTTTGTCGTGACTGCCTCGTTGGGTTTTGAGTTGGTTTTTCCGAGGCATATCGAGTGTGTGTTGCTATTTGTGCACCCCTGCAGGGTAAAACTTTCTGAAAGCCGTGTCCGCGGTTATGGACGACTTGGAGCACAGTTTCTCGATCATAGACAAGCATAACTAAAGTACCGCTTTTAATTTGACTAGACTAGGTACCTGACTAGTAAATAGTGCAATACTCACGAAATGGATAATAAAACTGCCAACTGATGGGGGGTTGTTCGTCCGCTTCCTCGTCGGTAAGCGAGGAGGAGGATGGATCTGTGGATATTACCGTTTTAACTGTTATAACTGTTGTTAATAATTCACGGACATCCGTCTATCTCTGGTTAGGCGGATGGTTAGCGAGTTTCTATAGAATTGCTAGGGTTTGTCTTTTGCTGCAATTGCGTCACCCCAGGTTGTGTCCCCTTTAGAGGCATAAAGACTTGCTGAGTACCCCTAGGGTCTCACACGATAAATTATTGGTTCAGATGAACAGGTACACTCGCAAGATGGATACTGGGTGGAAGAGAAGGACGATGTGGGCAACGATCATTCGGTGTAGAGATTCCGGGAACGGGGATCCGTGAGATCTGTGGGAGGGTTATGCTTATTTATGGGGCATCTTATGCCGATTTGCTTCTTATCCGTACTCGGATTTTTGTCTTCCGCTTCCGCTTGATACTCTGTTGATTGATGTATGAGGAGATATCCTAAACTATTATATCTATATAGGATATTTGGATCTTGCCGTATGGCGTTGCAATATTTCCTTTCTTTTTAGATGGGATGACTCTGATGTACTGTTGTATGGTGGCTTGCATACATACTCATTTGTGTATGTAGTTGATCCCTTCGCCTGCCGATTACGCCGCCCGTTCTTGTCCCGATGTGTGGAAATGGTTGGGACGGCCGAAAGGTCTACCTGTGAGTGGCATTTGGGCCCCACCGTACTATTTCAACCATTTCTGCTCATCCAGGCTTGTAACTAGGAGCGTAATTCACCGAGGTAGTTACAATTGGTATCAGAGCCATCCCGACCTTCAGGGTCTCAGCCAAATGGTCGTTGTCTGTCTAGCAAATATTTTTGGTAGTTATGTATACTAGGGAAAAACAAAACGTGAGAGTAGGACTGCTTCCACTTTTCTTCTTACCCACCCACCACCCTTTTTCTGGTAAGGAAGTGTAACGTTTTCAATCCTCTTTTTGAAATTCAAACTAGGATTCACGTGTTCTGGGTTTCCGTAGTACCATAGAAAGTGTGTGTGTGTGTGTGTAATTCCTTGTCTATCTGTTGCATCCTTTTTGTTATCACAATCTGCCTTTGGCTATCAACTGTTGGTATATTCCATACTGATAGGCTTTTGAAAACTGGCGCGATCTATCCGACTCCTTGTTAACCGGTGCCATCTTCTTAAGGGTGTCCTTCCTTCCAGCAACTCCTCTTTCTGTGCAAGTATCGGTTGCTAATCTCTGTCTGCTAAGTGTTTTTGCGCATTCATTGGTATTTTAATGCCGAAAAATGCGGAATTTTTTTTTTGATCCATCTGTGCTTCCACACTCCTTTCCAGTCATGTGTGAAACAGCATCTATCTTCCTCTTATCAGCATGTCCATGCCGACTCATTCTTTTGTCACCGGCGCTTAATCCTAGGGTTTCTTATCATCTTTGGCAATCCGGAGTTTCTCAAGGCACTACGGAGGTCTATCATCTGTTATCATGCTGCACATCTTTTTCAACCCCATATCTGCACAATTCTCCTTGATACGAGGGAATTGCATCTTTTTCGTCTCTGATAGCTCTTACCTTAAGCAAAGCTATATCATCGTTTCTTATCCAAGATCTCCTTATCTTTGTAACCGGCGACCCAATCGGCAATGTGAACCAGGCGACATCTCTTTTCCTTCCGAAGGACCAGATAATCTATTCTCCCAGTGCATCTTCTTCAATTCTGGAATCAGCAAGTTCATTGTTAATTCCATCCTTCATCTTCAACCAATCCGGAGTTGTTCCTTGTTGGCAAGTTATCATCGTCGTTCCGCTAAAGTTTTTCCTCAAGACTGCTAAATCTCTCTCAATCTTTTCAAGAACTTGGAGTTCTTTCACCTCAGTCTCGTCAAGTGATCTCGTGAAACCCTCTCGCTCTACCATCTATGCTCAATCCACCGGAGGCCATGAAGACTTTTCAGATCTTTCGTAATCCTTCTGTTCAAGTGGTGCTATCTTTTTCTTTGTCTGTGGAATCTTGCAGTTGTCTCCATGATCTTCCTTCATATCTTTCCGGTGGCTGGTTACTTATGTTATGACGACAACATCATCACCATTATCTGTCTTGGATCCGTTGAATCGTTTGCATCTATCCTTGTTTTCTAACGGAGTTCCAGGAGCTCTTCTTATCAATACCTTCAGTCTGTTTCGGTAGTTGGATTGCATGGTTTTCTTATTCATGTGCGGACTAATGCTTTGAGTGCGGGATGGAGTAGCTACCATACCACTACTCTTATCATTCGCTCTCGTACATTGAATTGGTGAACTAATGTGATTTCACTCATTCCACGGAAGTTATAAGTGGCCTTTATCCCTTGATACTTTTACTTCCGTCCTTGTCTTTCCGGAGTGCTCTCTCGAAGAAAGTAATCAATAATCTCTTGTTAGTGATCTCGTCCTTTTCTACACGGAGCAAAATCTTCAATTATCTGGTGGAAACAAACGCAAACTCTTTTTCGTCCTCGTCATTCTACCGGTGCTCGACATCCCCAATCAAGATGAAAGGAACTATCTCTCTTCGTTTCATCAATTCTTTTCTGTGGTAAAGCCATTTATGGTTGATGCCATCAGCCGCGAATCTATTGCGTTAGCCTCAAGGCTAAAGAAAGCAATAAGTATCTCTACAATAGACTCCAGATCCTCCATCTTCTTTGCTTCTCGGGATTCCATCATGATCTGGCTCCACATCCATCTCTGGAAGTTATATCCGCGCAACTCAATTGCGTGATCTTTCGGTTCTTACCGGCGCAAGAAGAATCTAATCCGACGATGTCTAACTCAATCTTCCGTGGATATCAAGGGACTCTATTGTTTGAAGGCAATATTGTCTCCGTACTTCTGTTCCCCAATCCGAGAGAGGATACGATGCTATTGTCATAGTAGTTCAAACCTCTCCAATCTAGCTCTTTTCTTCCGGCGAGACAAAGATTCATCCTCTCTAGTATCGGTAAATCTTTAATCTTAATGGTGTGTCTTCCTTTATTCATGATGCATCATCTTGTCCTTTCTTTCACAAGTGGTTCTATTCTTTTATCATGTTTCTTGAGAAAACCGGAGCTATGTCCATCCTATCCTTCTTGTCTCACGACAATCCTTCAATTCTTCTAACCCTTTGTGTCTCAAGCAAAACGCAAGACTCGCAACAAGTCTAGCAAGTTTTGCAAGGTGTAGTGGTCGCACCATTCCGTTCTTCATCTTCTTGGGAACGTGAGGGCCACCTTCGTTCCGGACACCCGTCTCTCCTTGTGTTGTTTTCTTTTCCTAGGAATCTCGGGGCGAGATTCTTGTTTAGTGGGGAAGAGTTGTAGCATCCCAATTGTCTAACAATTGCAATGCTACTAGCCTAGTCTATATATATGCTACTTCCTACATATAATTGTTGCATCATAATCATATCATGCTCATGTCATCATGCCTCCTTGCATTTGAGCATCATATAAAACCCTTTTCTTTTGGTTCTTATCTCATATGCATTGTTAATTGTATTTGCCTCTTGATATTGTATTTGATTCTTGATATATTGTTTAAATGCCCAAGTTGAGTTGGGGGCATATCTCTTATTAACTCCACCACCTTTCTTTCACCACCTTGTAATTCCACCATCCAACTAAATATGAGCTTTGCACTTTAATTGAGTTTACCTCTAGCTCATGTGGGTTGGGATGGATCCAATTCTTTTTCCACATGCTCTCATCTTGGCATCATGTTGTTTTCACATCATTGATACATGAGAGCCACATGGCCACCTTTGCATGCCTTGTGAGTGGAACCTTTTTCCTAGCTTCCATATGTGTGTCTTTGGGGTTATCATCATGTTGGGGTATTTTTGAGGGCTTATTAAATACCTAGTGGCATGTACACACTAGCAAGCCCCAAATATAATCCAATGTGATCATCTCCATATACTCCACTTGGAATTCTTTCTAAATTCTTTTGCTTGGGCCTTATTCCAATTTTGTGAATGCATGATAATAATGCCATGTAAAAATGTTGTTTTCACAATAATCAACATGGCCATAAATGTTTTGCATGGGCCATGCAAGCCCCACCATTTGCTTGTTCTTTGGATCTCATTTGAATTTTTGAGTGAATTTAAACCACATCTCTCTCTCCTCTTAGCTTGATCTTGTTTGTGCTTGCTTAAGACCATCATCACCACACCCCTCTCTTGTGTTGCTTGATCTAGTTGGAGCATGCAAACTCCTATAAACCCCAAGCCACCACCCCATCACCCTAATCACCTAGCTATCACCACCTACCTCACCTCTTCTCTCTTTACCATCCCCTCTAAACCTAGCTCTAAGCTAAAACCTAGACCAAACCCTAAGTACCCTAAGTCCACCACCTCTCTCTCTCTCGGCCTCCCCCTCTCTCTTACCTAGCTGGCCACCTAGCTACCCCAGCCCCAACCAAACCCTAGCTGCCCCGAGCCATACCCCCTCTCTACCCGAGCCTAGCTCCCAACCCTACCCGAGGCTACCCCTCTCCCTCTCTTGCTCTCTCTCTGCCCTAGGGGCCCCAGCCCGAACCACCCCGACCCTGGCCTGCCCTACCCCACCTGGCAGCCTCCCCTTCACCACCTCGCCCTGCCCCTGCCCTACCTGAGCCAGCCCGAGCACGTGGTGGAGGAGGGAAAGGTGGCACCCGAGCCACCTTTTCCATCTGCCCGCTCCCCCACGGCACCCCCTCCCTCGCTGCTGTCTACCACCTCCCCTGGCTCTCCTCTGTCCCCCAGATCTACCCCGTGGCCTGCCTCTCCTCCCCTTCCTCTCCACCACCGTCTACCCCCCCAACACCGGCCACCGTCGGTCCCCTCCGTTCCCCTTACCTGCAGCCGGTGGCGAGGAGCTCTAGGTGTCGAGGAAGAACGAGGAGACGCCTAGGAGGCCGCCCGTACCCGCCGTCGAGGAGGAGGAGACCTGTACGCCGCTGTACTCCGCGAGGCCGACACGAAACCCTAGCCGGCCGTCCGTCTGCGTCATCGCCGTCTCCCTGCGCCCCAGGCCGATCCGTCCATGTCAAGCAACTCCCGGTGAGCCCACGATCCCCCCTGACATGGTCCGCTTCTCTGTAACCCCCTCGCCTCGCCGGACCTTGCGTCGAGCGGCCTCCGTGCATCGGCGTGCACCGGCGTCTGCACGCTCGCGCTCTGCGTAGGACCCTATCTAGGCCTCGCCCGCATCCCTGACACCTCCCTTAGCCCTACCGCACTGGTTGCACCCCGCAGCGCGCACCCCCGCGTCCCAGGATCGAACCCCGCTTCGCCCGCGCCGCGCACCGATCGGTCGATCGCGGCAGAGAAGAAAAACAGTGCGGGCGGACGTTTTGCCGATACCCCCTCCGTTTTGTTACCCTAAACCCGCGGGCTAGCCTGGCCCAGCTGTCTGCCTCGTTGCAGTTATGCAGAAAAGCCCCTCCGTTTCCGCGCGCCTAACCCGCAGTCCTCCCTCTGAGCCGCGTGGCAGCCTCGCGTCCGCCCACTGACGTGTGGGTCTGCTTGTGCCGTGGTCCTGCCTGTCAGTTGCTGGGGCTAGTGCAAGCTGCGGTGAGAAAAGCTTTTCGCGCGCAGCGCAGTCCAGTCAGCGTTGGCCCACCCGTCAGCGTCTGTGTCTGGGTCTGTCTGGGTGACAAAAGTCTCTGTGTTTAATCTGTTTAAATTTAAATCTTTTCAAATTATTTCAAATTCAAATTAATTTCTGTTTTTAAATAACTTTTGAAATATAAATCCAAATTTAACAAATAATATATGTTTTCAAATCATAAAATGTGAGGAATTCAAATATGCCATTCAAAATATATTTTGAACAATTAAAATTCCAAGTTTATTTAAATTACAAGAAAATTCCCTTTTGTCTTAAATAATTAATATCTTTTGTTTTATAACTCCAAATTTAACAAATGATATGTCCAAAATGATTAGCTCGACGAGACCTTTCTGTTTATGCATTCCATGTCTTGTTTTGAAGCATGCATCATATAAATATAAAGAGTACAGAAACTTAATTGTGTATAAAATGGGGCCAAAACTAAATAAAATGGTTTATTCTTGTATTCCACACCTAACCCATGCCATGCTATCTTAATGCCATGCAAATTGTGCATCATTCATCATGGCATGATTGTTTGCTTGTCTCACTTAATTCATATGCTTGTGCACTTTATTTATGTTGGCCCTTGTTTGTTTGGTTCTTCTTCGAATAGACGCTGAGCAAGGGATATATCAAGAGAACCAGGAGCACTACCCAGATCCATCCCTTGCTTCAACTGAGCTGTCAGGCAAGCACTACCACATGCTTGCATACATATAGTACCTATTGCCTCTATCTTATTCTTGCATCATTGAGTCGCGATTGCATTAAATTGAATCCCAAGAATCACATAGCCTTTACTTTTAAACCCCGCCGAAGCTTGTTCCTCCATCCCATGAGCCCTTACTACAGGAGTTGTTTGAGCCATGCGAGTTGTAGAACAGCATGTGTAGGGTATGTGAGTGTCTGATGGATAACGAGGTACCTATACAACTTAACCTGAGTAGTAATGGGATAACTAATGAAAGCGGCATCGGTGAGCCATATTCGCTATATGGTTTTTCAGGCTCACTTGTGTCCCGTAAGACCCCGAGTACTTGATTCCTGTTCCAAGATTATTCGCGCTATCCACATCCGGGAGGCCTTATGGACCCCCCTGAGCCAGAGCTTGATTCATTCTTATTTCTTGGGGCCACAAACTAGTTTGAGGTTTTATTTACTATCCTGCACTTATGCCATGCTTTACCGCTTTATTTTAAATTGTGCGAGGTACTGCACACTGTACTGTTTAGGATTGCGGAGTGTTTTCGCGGTGTCGACAAGCCCAGTCACATTTTCGGGTTCCCAGTCGTTCACAGCCATTGGCGCAAACCTTGAGTCCGTTTCGGAGTCAGCTATCTCCGATGCGGGTAGCTTAATGGGGTGGCCCCCTGAAATATTTCTGAATCCTGTAATCGCTTTGTCGTGACTGCCTCGTTGGGTTTTGAGTTGGTTTTTCCGAGGCATATCGAGTGTGTGTTGCTATTTGTGCACCCCTGCAGGGTAAAACTTTCTGAAAGCCGTGTCCGCGGTTATGGACGACTTGGAGCACAGTTTCTCGATCATAGACAAGCATAACTAAAGTACCGCTTTTAATTTGACTAGACTAGGTACCTGACTAGTAAATAGTGCAATACTCACGGAATGGATAATAAAACTGCCAACTGATGGGGGGTTGTTCGTCCGCTTCCTCGTCGGTAAGCGAGGAGGAGGAGGATGGATCTGTGGATATTACCGTTTTAACTGTTATAACTGTTGTTAATAATTCACGGACATCCGTCTATCTCTGGTTAGGCGGATGGTTAGCGAGTTTCTATAGAATTGCTAGGGTTTGTCTTTTGCTGCAATTGCGTCACCCCAGGTTGTGTCCCCTTTAGAGGCATAAAGACTTGCTGAGTACCCCTAGGGTCTCACACGATAAATTATTGGTTCAGATGAACAGGTACACTCGCAAGATGGATACTGGGTGGAAGAGAAGGACGATGTGGGCAACGATCATTCGGTGTAGAGATTACGGGAACGGGGATCCGTGAGATCTGTGGGAGGGTTCTGCTTATTTATGGGGCATCTTATGCCGATTTGCTTCTTATCCGTACTCGGATTTTTGTCTTCCGCTTCCGCTTGATACTCTGTTGATTGATGTATGAGGAGATATCCTAAACTATTATATCTATCTAGGATATTTGGATCTTGCCGTATGGCGTTGCAATATTTCCTTTCTTTTTAGATGGGATGACTCTGATGTACTGTTGTATGGTGGCTTGCATACATACTCATTTGTGTATGTAGTTGATCCCTTCGCCTGCCGATTACGCCGCCCGTTCTTGTCCCGATGTGTGGAAATGGTTGGGACGGCCGAAAGGTCTACCTGTGAGTGGCATTTGGGCCCCACCGTACTATTTCAACCATTTCTGCTCATCCAGGCTTGTAACTAGGAGCGTAATTCACCGAGGTAGTTACAGTCGGGTCCAAAGATCTGACTCTCTCCTACTTGCGACCAATTCAAAGGGGTACGACACTTTCTTCCGTATAGGAATTCAAATGGCGCCATCTGCAAACTAGCTTGATAACTGTTGTTATATGAGAATTCTGCGAAAGGCAGGCAGTCTTCCCATTTTGATCCGTATTCTAACACACAAGATCTAAGCATATCCTCCAAGATCTGATTGACTCTCTCAGTCTGTCCATCTGTTTGCGGGTGATAAGCGGTACTGAAATTCAACTTGGTTCCTAAACCTTCCTGAACTTTCTGCCAAAATCTTGAAGTAAACTGAGTTCCTCGATCTGATACGATGGTCTTGGGGGTTCCACGCAGACTAACAATCCTAGCAATGTACAGCTCTGCTAGTTTTGCACTCTGGTAGGTTGTCTTGACTGGTATGAAGTGGGCTACCTTGGATAGTCTATCAACTATGACCCAGATTGAGTCATTTCCCCTACTAGAAGTAGGTAAACCGGTGATAAAGTCCATTCCGACGGAATCCCATTTCCATTCCGGAATCTGCAATGGTTGCAACAATCCTGCAGGTCTCTGATGCTCTGCTTTGACTCTTTGACAGATGTCACATTTGGCAATGTAGCTTCCGATCTCTCTCTTCATCTTGTGCCACCAAAATTGCTCTTTCAAATCCTGATACATCTTTGTTCCTCTGGGGTGGATAGAATAAAGAGTATCATGAGCTTCCTTCATGATAATTTCCTTCAGCTCCGAATCTCCTAGTACACAGATACGTCCCTTGTACCATAGTACACCTTCGTCTTCGGTGAATCCAGGTACTTTGCCTGTACCAATACGACGTTTGATTCCGTCGATACTTTCATTCCCCTTCTGGGCTTCCTTGATTTGGCTAATCAAAGTGGGTTGAAGTTCAATGCTAGCTAGGAATCCTTTGCTAACTAACTCAGTCCTGAACTGCTCCAACTCCTCATACAAACTTGGTTGCTTCTCTTTGATCATGGTGTTAAGCCTACACGGCAATCTGCTAATAGCATCCGCTACCACATTGGCTTTGCCGGGATGATAGTGAATGTCAAGGTCATAATCCTTGATTAACTCTATCCATCTTCTTTGCCTCATATTCAACACCTTCTGGGTGAAGATATACTTCAAGCTCTTATGATCTGAGTAAATCTCACAGCGATTACCCATCAAATAATGACGCCATGTCTTCAACGCTAGAACCACCGCTGCTAGCTCAAGATCATGGGTCGGATAGTTCTGCTCATGCTGCTTCAGTTGTCGAGACAGATACGCGATGACTTTGCCTTCTTGCATCAATACACATCCTAGACCAATCTTGGATGCATCACAATACACATCAAACGGCTTCTTGATGTCTGGCATGATCAAAATTGGGGCTGATATCAATCTCTTCTTCAGCTCCTAGAAACTGGCTTCACACTTGTCTGTCCATTCAAACTTCTTGTCCTTCTTCAATAATTGGGTCATTGGTCGGGCTATGCTCGAGAATCCTTCTACGAATTTGCGGTAATATCCTGCTAATCCGAGAAATGAACGAACTTGGGTTTGATTGGTTGGGGCTTCCCATTCTTCGACATCTTTGATCTTGCTGGGATCAACAGAGACTCCTTCGGCAGACACAATATGTCCTAGGAATCCTACTTCTTTCAGCCAAAACTCACACTTGCTGAACTTGGCATATAACTGATGCTCTCTCAGGGTTTCTAGGATGATTCTCAGATGTTGCTCATGCTCTTCTTCTGATTTGGAGTAGATAAGGATGTCGTCGATAAACACAACTACAAATTTATCTAGGAAATTCATAAAGATCTTATTCATGAGATTCATGAAATAAGCAGGGGCATTGGTTAATCCAAAAGACATAACCGTATACTCGTATAAACCATAGCGAGTAGTAAAGGCGGTCTTCGGAATATCTGTTGCACGAATCTTAAGTTGGTGATAACCAGTCCTAAGATCAATCTTTGAGAATACCTAAGCTCCAGTCAACTGATCAAATAGATCCTCTATCTTTGGCAAGGGGTACTTGTTCTTGATGGTGACATCATTCAACTTTCTGTAGTCTGTACACAGACGGTTGCCTCCATCTTTCTTGTCGACGAATAACACTGGTGATCTCCATGGCGATGCACTTGGTTGAATCAAACCGGTTGCTAACATGGCATCCAACTGCTTCTTCAGTTCTACTAATTCTGAGGGGTTCATGGTATAGGGTCTCTGGGCTATAGGTCCGGTTCCGGGGATTAGTTCGATAATGAACTCTATATCCCTATCTGGGGGCATACCTGGCAATTCATCTGGGAATACGTCGGGGTATTCACAGACTACTCTGACTTGGTCAATGGTAGGCAGGGCTACACTTTTGTTGCATTTGAATTAACGGGGTAAGGTTTCAGAGATATGTTCTACTGTTACTCCAGAACTACTGGTCATGGTGATGGCTTTCTTAGCACAGTCTATCAGTCCTTTATGCCTTGACATCCAGTCCATACCTAGTACTACCTCCAAACCTTTGGTTCCAAGTACAATTAGGTTGGCATAAAAATCTATCCCATGTATTCTGATAGGTACAGCTTTGCAAATTTTTCTAGCTTTTGTAGTTGAACCGGGGATTTGAACTATCATGACATGCTTCAGGTTGGTTGGGCGAATCTTACTAGTGCATACAAATTCTTCGGTGACAAATGAATGTGATGCTCCAGAATCAAACAATACTCTTGCTAAAACTGAGTTGACAGAAAACATACCCAGCACGACATCTGGTGCTTCCTGGGCTTCTTCTGCGTTCATGTGGAAGAGACGACCGTTGCGGTTGTGCGGGTTCCCTGGGGCAAATCTCCTGCCTGTTTGAACACGACGCTGCTGCTGAGCTGGAGCATTCATAGGGGCATTGGCGGCAGTCTTCTTGGGACACTCATTGGAGTAGTGACCCTTCACTCCACACTCAAAACAAGTGATCTGGGACTTGTCCTTGACTGCGACAGGTACATCATTGCTGCCAGTTCTGGGGGCAGTGTTGTTGTTGTTACTCTTGGGAGGGGCACGGTTGAAGTTGTTGGTGTTGCCGGAGTTGTGATTGTTTCCTCCGGGCTTCACATTTCCTCCGCTACGGTTGGGGTAGCTTGGGCGAGAATTTGGGGGTCAATTGTTCCTTGGTGCATATCCTGGTGAGGGGTTGGGACGGTACTTCTGGTGACTACTGGATCCAGACTGCTGCATTATACGACGCTTGCGGTTGTCGTTTGCCTGGTTAATCTTCCCTTCCATCTGAATGGCAGAGTCGACTAGCTCTTCAAGATCTTGGAAACGGATGTTGACGAGGACAGTCTGCATCTCATCATGTAGTCCGTTTAAGAATCTCTCCTTCTTCTTGGCCTCCGTGTTGATTTCATCCGGTGCATATCTAGCAAGTGACAAGAATTTGTCACGGTACTCTACTACAGTCAATCTTCCTTGCTTCAGTTCACGGAATTCATCTCTCATCCTGTTGACAAGACCTTGCGGCACGTGGGTGCGGCTGAACTTGACCTTGAATGCTTCCCAGGTCATCACCTGGCCATGGTTCATGTTGCGGACGCTATTCCACCAAGCTCTTGCATCTCCCGCCAGATAGTGGGTGGCGAAGAGAACTTTCTCATTCTCCTCAACTCCTGCAACTTCGAGGTTGTTTTCCATGGTCTGTAACCAGTCATCAGCATTTAATGGGTTTTCAGATTGGTTGAAGATGGGGGATTGGTGTTCTAATTTTTTTTGAGTTTAGATCCATGGTGATCCTGATTTCCATGTCCTTGGTTGTTGAGAGCCATTTGGGCGATCTGCTGCAATGTTGCTAAGTTGGCTTGACGCTCGGCCCTGCTTGCTTCACGGTCTGCGATGAGATTCTGCAAGATCTGCAGCATTGGGTCCTGCGATGAGCTGCTCCCTCCTTGGTTTCCACGAGTCATCTAAAGATTGAGATAGATATAGGGGTAAGAGGGAAATTCTAAGGTTCATGGTTTTGGTTTTTCAAAGCTACAACTTTGAGTTAGACTCGGGTTTTTCAACTAACTTCATTCTCATTCATGCAAGCGAGAACACGATACAACACACACCACAAAAAGCAAAGGGAAAAAACAGATGGTTTTAAGAACCATTCTGCAAGCTACGATACAATGAGATGATACATCTCAGGCTACGACAGTGCTCTAGTGCATCTACTCATCGTCAATGAAGTCGGAGTCTTCATCATCAGTGTAGAAGTCCACAACATCCTCTGCCAGAAAATCGTCATCGTTGCTGAGGTAGGAATCCATATCTCCCTGGATGTCTTCTCCTTCATCATATTCTTCCTTGGCGGCAAGCTGAGCTTCCTGCTCCTTGACGGTCTTCTCGAGGTCGGCCACCTTCTTGCGAAGACGGGCGATGGTGCGATCCTTCTTTGTACGCTGGCGACGAAGAGACTGGCGATCTTGGACGAGCAATGTGAAAGTCTAGGCCTTCTGGTCGGCGATGGCACGGTTCTGGTTGGCTAACTCTCTGGCATTGTCCAGTTCCTGCTGTCGGTCATGAAGCAAGAAGTCAAGGTTCTCCAATTGACGCCTCAACTCTAGGTGACTTGGCATCTCCATCGGCATTCCCATGAAGTCACGTCTTGCATAGTGGGCAAAACAGGTTCCTTGAATCTTGTTGACGCTGAGGGCACATAGACGTGCGAGAGCTTCATGCATTGCCCTAGCTAATCCATCTAGCCAGTTGTTCTCTCTCACAGAGAACTGAATTTTCCCGGAAGTTGGTGCTTCAATGCTTCCTCGAAGATCTGCGGTGACTAGCCATTGTAGGTCTCCTCCTGGGGGTACTGGAAGTTGAGCTCCAAGAAACTTCGGATGTGGGCGTCCCAGTAACTCCGATAGTGAATCCAAATCCCTCTCGAAGATCAGCTGACCTCCGTTTCCCAATTGGTAAAACTTGCTGAACTGAGTCTCCATCTACAAGAATTTAGGATGAGGAAATTAGTGAAGTGATCAAGTGTGTCAAATTTTAAGTAGTAATGTAAGAATTTTGAGGAACATGTATTTTTGAGAAAGAATGAGTTTACAAGGGTAAGAGGGGAAATAGTTTTTCATAAATACTCCCTTTGGTTTTGAAGCTAAGTTTTTTTTGGTTTGGACGTCCATTCTAACTAGGGTCTCCTATGGTCAGGAAGGCTCTGATACCAACTTGTCAACACCCGGATTTTTAATCCCAGATGCCCGTTATGCCATACCTCGCAATCCCAGGATTACCATTTTTGCGAGACATAACGGATTGGATATCACAGTACATCATCCATTACAAACCATACATAAGGTTTTACACAAATAAGGATCTCATGATCCAGTCTTTAATACAACAAGCAGCAGAATTAAACGATAGCGTAGCGGTTGGGTCCATCTTCAGGGGCACAGGCAATGCTGACGAAGGCAGATAGTCCTAGTTATCATAGCCGTCCTGCTGACCATCGTCTTGAGAATCTCCTTCATAGTCTGGCCATGATAATAGCTAGGGACAAAAGCCATGAGTACTCTTTAAGTACTCGCAAACTACTACTAGCAAGGGTTATGATTCTAAGTTAAAGTGCTGAATTGAAAGAATAATTATCAAGTTAAGTTTGAAACCTAAGCTGAGTTCCGAAACAAGAAAAGATAAAATAAAGTTCTAGAATCACTTAAGTGGAGGAGCTATTATCATCTACACAACCCTGTTGTGGTCAAGTCAAAGTTCATCATTCATTTCAAGTTATTTAGAAAACATCTGACAACGAAACAGTATGGCCATCCCAACTGTCCATAACCGCGGACGCGGCTATTCGAATAGTTTGACACTCTGCAGAGGTGGTACACTTTCACCACAAGGTTCGATACATCTGTCAGGGATAACCCTGAATCATCATACTTAGTATGCAGATAATCAAACATAACCTTCCCTTGACACACCCTAGTACAAGCACCTCTCCTATGAGCATGGCCTCCCAACCATGACCATCAGTCATCTTGGGCACTGCATAGGTGGACATCATTGAGAGGTAGCCTCAGCTCAAACCTCTCCCATGAGGGAACTAATACTAATGCATATAAATTTCTAGCTAAGCCTTACCCAATTCAGGTAATGTGGTTGTATGGTAAATTTGGAATGGTATCGCATCCGAATCCAACCATCAGTTTTATAAAAGGGTTAAGGCTCATGCCTCATCATTTTCATCATCATAAATCAATTGTGTTTCTCAACACATGTCAAAACATCTCAATAGAATGACTCATCATTCCAAGGTTTTCACAAATCATTTTCACCAAGTGTCCCCATCTAAAGTGACTCAAGTTTGATCTATTCTAGAACACTAGGTTAAGAGTGTTCACTAAGGTGGAAAGGCGGGATCAATCTCATGCCATAGAATGACATCTAAAGGTTCCTAAGTAGGTCAAGTTTTATACTCTTTACGCTACCTTAAAAATTAATTAAAGAACTTTGTGTAAACTAAGGGGGTGTGATCAAAGTATGCTTAAGGCATCTTTACTAAACTATCTAGTTTTATTCTAGCTTGCTACAATAGCTCACTAAAGCATGTTTGCAAGGGTTAGCTTGCCACTAATAGCTTGCCTTGGTTGGTGCAGTGGTTGAAGTTTTCTTCTTCTTCTTCTTCTTCTTCTTGGTAGAACTCCTCCTCCTCGAAGGCTTGGTCGGTACTATCGTCTATAAATACATAGGGAGTGCACAATCACCAAACAATACTTAATTTAGGCTAAGTAGTATTCTAAACCACACAATTGATGATCTATTATCATCCCAAACATCATAAGTTTTAATTTAATAGTTTCAACCTTTTTATTTTGGAAAAGTAATTTCTACTCATTGAAAAATTAACTATAATTTAATATTCACCACCAAAATCTGGGATCATGTGGAAACATGTCCTCACCACATATTCTAACATGTGGGAATGAGATTTAAAGGTTGGATCAATATTACTTTGGTTTAAGTTTATTATTTAATGATTTAAAGTGACTAGAAATGCCTATATAGCATTATTTTGGTACTAGTCCAAAGTCACTGCCTATAAACCTTAATATTTTTACATATTTGGATAGATATGATGAAATGTGATTTTTGAGAGTTGGAATCAACTCAAAAGCTAACTTGGTTGATTTTATAAAAATGTTTCAAGTTGCAAAAGCTTCTGTCTTCTTATTTTTATTAGGAGAAATCTATAACTCTAAATGAATTAAATCCAACGGGCTTGGATAGAGCTTTTCAATACCTTTTAGACAAAATTAGTTTCATGCAATTTGGATTTGTCAAACTCACAGAATTGAATTTTGAAACACTGGACAGAAACTATATTCTAACTAAAAGGAAAATTCCTAATTTGAATTTGAAACATGCGTGGGAACGAAATGGGCCGGCCCACTGCGCTCCGCGCAGCGTCGTGGGCTGGCTTAAGTGAGGGCCCACCCGTCAGTGGAACAGGGGGTACCGAAAGGGTATGGATGAAAGGTGGCCGTGCGATTAGAGGGCAGATCGACGGCTCACAGCTATCGTCCTCGTCGGAACAGGACACGACGGGAGCTAACCCTAGCACGGTCAGTGAGGGTGCAGTGGGGGCGTACCGGGGCTCCAGCGGGGTCGGCGAGGCGGGCGAACGAAGTGGAAGACGACGACGGTTCTCCTGGTACAAGCGGCGCTTCCTAGAATGGCCTGGATCAACGGTGCCCTTCTCCTCCCGAGGCGGCGGCTCCGGCTGCAATTCCGGCGTCCTGGTGCTCGAGCGGCTCCGGCTAGCTGTGGGGAGTGAGAGTGAGAGGTGGGGATGAGAATTGTATGAAGAGAGCTTGCTGGGGAGGCCTCCTTATATAGGCGAGCGAAGGGTGCAGAGCGGCATGGGCAGAGCTCGACGTGGGCGACGACACAGCGAGTTAAGGGCATGGGCGAGGTAGGCGGACGGTGGCCGGTCTCCTGGCGATCCTCTATGGCTTGATGGCGCGGCAAGGGGCTATCTCTATTGGTCGGGAGCGGGCGGTGCACTGGGCGCGGGCAGCGGTGTTCGACGCGGTTCCTCGGGGCTGCTGGTCGCGAGGATGCGAACAAGGATGTCTGGGCGGTTGTTGGGCCTGCTGCGGGTGCTGCCACGCAAGGCTAGGGCTTGGCGAGGCCGGTGCTGCTCTGGCGGGCACGGCGCTCCGGGGTGATCGGCATGGCGGATAGAGACATGGGCGCGAGCAACTGGGGGTAGTCCTCCGCTCGATTTTGGTCGGGGGCTAGTCGAGGCAGTGCGGTGTGATGGCGCCTGTCTGCCAGCGGGCGAAGGAGAGCGCGGGGCGGCTTTGTGCGAGTTGTCCATGGTCGACCTGGCGCATGGCCTCGGGCGGCTTGGCACTGGAGCAGCTAGGGGAGAGGGAGAGAGAGCTAGGGCCGGGGTTTGAGCTGGGGGGGGACAAGGGGACCGAGTTAGGCCCAAATGGTGACGAGAAGCACTGCACACTATAGTGTTTTGACAAATGTTTGATCTGTGTCTGCCACCTGTTCGATGAAATGGCCGCAAGAGATCAAAGTTTGAATTTTGAGTTCAAAATTTTTGGGTGATCTCCACTAGTGCTAGGTAGTCTCTGGTTGCAAGGGTTTTGAAAATGATGCTCAATTAGATGGTTTTTGAAATAGGGGTGATCTATGCATATGCATTAGATTCAATTTTAAACTATTATTTAAAATAGTTACAGAAGGTTTTTAGTAGATCAAAAAGTGGGCCTTGGTACCTCATTATGTGTACTAGCAAGGGGTGCAAAGATCAAGAATTGTTTCTGTTAAGAATTGAGTACTAGGAATAGCCAAAGTAGGCATGAGAGTTAAATTTGTCCAAATGACCATTCCTTCATTTTAATTCTTTTTGATTTTATTTCTTTTAGGAAAAGTTTGGGAATGGTGTAGATGATGTTTAAATCACCTAAGAAACATTTTAGAAGCAAAGGATCACACAATCATGGCAATTCAAAACAACTCCTATTTTAAATGCACACATATATGAATGCTTTCATTTTAAATATGGAAAAGTTTTTGTTAATCCTAAATTTGGATGATTTGATCTTGATAAGCTTGGATTGAAGTTTTGCGGATGTTACATTTACCCTCTTAGAAAAAGTTTGCTATTTTCTTTAATTAAAGAAAAGTATTACTTAAAGTCTTTAAAATCTTCATAAATATTTTTAGTATTTTTATAATATCTAGTATTATTTTAAGAGTTTAAAATTGAATTTATTTAGTTTTTAGCTCTTTTAAATATTTAACTAAAATTCCTTCAAGGAAATAAGACTTTATTTTTATCACACTTAATTTACCTTCCAAAAATACAAACTAGCATTTTTCTATAATAGCACTCCCTTTTAGGATTGTAAAAATGAATTTTATTCAATTTTTATGTGTTTCGTATATTTTTATAAAATCCTAAAGTAATATATACGTTAGTAATAATAATTTTAATTTTAATTACCTAAAATTCCATTTGTTATTTTTCTTGAATAGAGGACATTTTTATGAGTCCATTGATATTTTATTTATATTTTTAGGATTTTTATTTTATTTCTTAGAACTATTTAAGTCCTAAGGGTATTTTGGTCATTTGATAATTTAATTAGGTTTTTTCCTTTAAAACTGGACTTAGCCCATTAGGCTGGCCCGGCCATGACTCGGCCCATCTAGGCTGGTCAAACCCCTCTATCACGAGCGGCCCAGTACCACTCAATTTCTCCCCTTCTCTCTCTCGTTCACCCTCTGGCTCGTCCCCGTGGAGCCGCCGTGATGCCGACGCTGTCATCGCTCGATTCCTGCATCCCTAGACCACTCCGGCCACCGCCGTGGTGTGTGGTGAGGTAGCCGACGCTGCTCCGCCATCTGGTCCTGTTCGATTCGTCTGTAGGTCTCTCTCCCGTCCAGGTTGACTCCATCCAGAACCCTAGGGTTTGGGGGTTGTCGGTGATGTGGAGTCTCGGTGCCCCAGTGGTGCTATGATGGGCTTTTGGCGGTCCCGTGGTGCCTCCGCTGCTGCCCATGTGGCTGTGGCCACTGTACCATGGCCTGACGTGGGTTGAAGCGCCCTCAGGTCCTCCCCATGCCACCGTGTGCGCTCACCGGTGACTCTGCTTCCTCTTCTAACTTCAGTGAGGACCACGGGTGAGTTCCTCTTCTTCTCCCTCTTTTATTCTCTGGCTTATCTTGCTACTCTCTGAGTGCTGGCCATGTATGAACCCTAATTATATCTGTCCACGGCACTAGGGTTCATCCCTCTGTGCTAGGGTTCACCCCTTGATGCCATGTTTATCTAAGGTGGTTTCCTACTGAATCTAGTTGTGTATGATTCACTGCTATACTCTGGTTCTCAGTGTTGACAGTTATTTCTGCCGGTAACTATTAACTGAACTTTTACTTACTGTCTTGTATTATGGCTATGATCTAGGTTGAGATAGCTCTTTGGTTCTTGGTGATATGCTTTGGTATGAAAGAATTGGAGTTGGATATCTAATCCAATTACTCTCTGATTTTTTCAGATGATAGAATACAGATATGTCAAATATGATTCCTAATTGTTATGTGAGGGTTTGATCATGTGAGGGTTTTATGTGTATTCACCACACTACTTGATGGCTGGTGAGGTTGTGGTGTTGCTTGCTGGCTTGATCTTGTTAACTTGTGCTTGCTGGCTTGATCTGACTCTGCACCTCCTGGTGCTGCTCCTGTGATCTTGTACTTGGCCTTGCTATCCACCTGCTCCACCCCCTCCTTATGTTACCATCTTGTGGTGAACTGGTGGTTGATTTGGTAGACCGGCTAGTGGTTTTGTTAAGGTTTTTGCAGGCTCAATGAGTTCTGAGTGTGTGCTCGAGAAGGAGAAATGAGTTGCCTATAGCTGTGCTTCGACTGATGCTCTGTTTGAGTGCTTGTACTGATGCTATTGTCTTGACAGCACACTCCATGCATTTTGGTGACTAAGCTAGCTAGCTGTGTGGTCTGGTCGTGTGGCCTAGTTGTGGATCAGTTCAAGTGAAAGTATCTTCACCTGTTACCCTTTTACTAGTTACTGCCCTGCTGAAACTTGCCCCTCTTTTTATTACTCTGTGATGTAACATGAACAGTGCATTTCACTGTTAACCACTGAGAGTAAAATTAACTAACTAACCCTTTATTTTCCTTTTAGTTGTTTTATCTTATTTGCAGGAACAAGATCAAGATATACAAGATTTAGTATATGAGTAGATAGGTAGTATTGGTTTTAATTGTAACCTTCTTTTTATTATTTTTGTAAAGAATCTTGTAAAGATATTATTATAAGTTAATAAAGTTTTATTTCTATTCTCAGTAATCTTTTGCTTTTGGTGTTTTATCACCATTTGTAATATTATTATGGAATCAGGAAATAAGAATTCATTTCTTATTTAATTTTCCTTGTCTTAAATACTTATTGTTGTTTACTATATCTATAATTTAATCAAACAATGTTAATAAGGTATTTTGGAAAACAATTCAATATTACTAACTTCTAAATTTCAAATACTTTCAAATTGATTTAAATTTCAAATTTGAATTCAAAATAACTTCCCCAAAGACTTAATAATTCCTAAAGGTAATGTCAAATTTCATAGCAATCACTATAAAGAGCTATTCCTACCTCTAGTTAGTGGAAAGAACTCTGGTCTCTTTAGGTTTTTATTTGGCGAAAAATTTACCCTGATTTTTACAAATGCATGCATGCACAAACTTAGATTCCTATTTCTACCCTTTGTTGGATCCTAATGCTAGGGTGTTACAGACTTCCCCCCTTAAATTAAACTTCGTCCCGAAGTTTGTGGATGTATACCTGAATAGTTCTGGATATGCTTCTCTCAAGTCATCCTCTTTCTCCCATGTGGCTTCTCGCTTTGGGTGATGTTCCCATTGTACCTTGCAGTACGTGATTACCCTGTTTCTCAACCTTTTCCAATTCTCCTCTAGAATCTTACAGGGTTTCTCAACATAAGTCAAATATGCTTGTAGCTCGATCTCTTGATGTGTGATAGCATCATCTAGAACTTTAAGACATTTCCAGAGTTGTGATACATGGAAAACATTGTGAATCTAGGCTAGCCTTTTTGGTAACTCAAGAGCATAGGCTATTGTTCTATTCTGACTTAGTATCTTGAATGGTCCAATATATCTTGGGCTTAGTTTTCCTTTGACTCCGAATCTCTTCACTCCCTTCATCAGACTTTGAGATATACCATATCCCCCATTTCTAGATGCCATGATCTTCGGTTTTGATCAGCATAACTCTTCTGTCGACTCTGAGCTATCTTCAATCGATCTCTGATAATATCGATGATATCTTGTTTTTCCTTGATATAGTCTGGTGCAAATTCCTTGCTACTACCAGGTTCATACCAACATATAGGTGATCTACACTTTCTCTCGTATAGTACTTGGTATGGTGCTGCCTTCAGACTACTCTAATAGCTATTATTGTAGGAAAATTCTTCCAACGGTAGATGATCTTCCCACGAACCTCCAAAATCTAATACACAAGCTCTAAGCATGTCCTCCAATATTTGATTGGTTCTTTCTATTTGGCCTCTAGTTTCTGGATGATAGGCTGTGCTAAAATCCAACTTTGAGCCAACTGCTTCATGTAATTGTTTCCAAAATGCTGACGTAAATACATATCCTCTGTCTGATACAATTTTCTTGGGGTACCCCGTGCTTACTTGGAATCTCTTTGACATAGATTTCCACTAATTTTTCAGCGTTATCCTTTTGGTTTACTAGAATAAAATGCGCACTTTTTGTGAATCTGTCCACAATCACCCATATCACATCCTTCCGCTTCGGTGTCATGGGTAATCCTATGATAAAATCCATACCAATTTCTTCACACTTCCATTCTGGAATTTCCAAAGGTTGTAATGGTCCTGCTGGACTTTGATGTTCTCCTTTTACCCTTTGGCAAGTATGACATTCAGATACATACTTTGCAATATCTCTTTTCATATTGTTCCACCAAAATAATTATTTTAGATCCATGTACATCTTTGTACTTCCAGGATGTATAGAATATGGTGTTTCATGGGCTTCCCGAAGTATCACCTCTCGAATTTCTGGCACATCTGGTACATAAATACGGTTTTGAAACCATAAAGATCCATAATCTCCTAGGTGAAAAACTGGTGTTTGACCTTGAGAGATTCTTCGAACTTCTTTAGCAATGAAAGGGTCTTCACATTAATGTCTAAAAATTTCATGCCAAAGATCACTACTCCGCTCTTCAACTACTCTCATGGTAGCTAGTCCTCCAAGAACTGTTGTACTTATGAATTGTATTTTCAACCTTTCCAAATCCATCTGCAATTCTTTTGGGAGTTCTCTATTAATAGGTTGTGTATCTGTGCTTTTCCGACTTAAAGCATCTGCCACAACATTTGCCTTTTCCAGGGGTATAATTGATTGCTAGATCATAATCTTTAATTAATTCCAGCCAACGCTTATGTCTCATAATCAATTCCTTTTGAGTGAAGAAATATTTGAGACTTTTGTGGTTAGTGTATAACTCACACCTGGCCCCATAGAGAAAATGTCACCATCCTTTTAAAGCAAAGACTACTGCTGCTAACTCTAAATCATGAGTTGGATAATTCACTTCATGTGGTTTCAGTTGTCTAGATCCATAAGCAATTACCTTACGATCTTGCATAAGCACACAACCTAATCCTTCCTTAGACGCATCACAATATACTGTGTAATCTTTTCCTATTTCCGGAACTGCTAGGATTGGTGCGGTGGTTAATTTGGTTTTCAACTCCTGAAAACTCGCTTCGCACTTCTCATCCCATATGAATGGTGTATTCTTTCTTAACAATTTGGTCATTGGTCCAACTATCTTGGAAAAACCTTCAATGAACCAGCCATGCCTAAGAAATCTCGGATTTGCTTCACATTGGTTGGTGCCTTCTATTCCAGCACTGATTGAACTTTGGACGTATTTACATCAATTGCATCCTTACTGATCACATGACCAAGAAACTCTACTTCGTCCAACCAGAATTCACACTTGTTGAACTTTGCATAAAGCTTATGTTCTCTTAGGGTTTGCAATGCTATTCTCAAATGCTCTACATGCTCTTCTTTATCCTTAGAGTATATCAAAATATCGTCAATGAATACTATGACAAACTTGTCCAGGTACGGCATGAAGATTTTGTTCATCAAATTCATGAATATTGTTGGTGTATTGGTCAGACCAAAAGGTACGACGAGATACTCATGATGTCCAAACCTTGACACAAATGTTGTTTTAGGAACATCTTCAGGTTTAATTTTTATCTGATGGTATCCTGATCTTAGATCAATCTTGGAAAATACTCCAGCTCCCTTGACTTGGTCAAATAAATCTTGAATTCTTGGTAATGGGTACTTGTTCTTGATGGTAACATTATTGAGATTTCTGTAATCCCCACACATTCTTCGTCCTCCATCTCTTTTATCCACAAGAATTATCGGAGTTCCCCACGGGGATACACTCTCCTGAATAAATCCTTTTCTAGCTAACTCATCAATTTGCTCCTTAAGCTCTTTTAATTCTTTTGGCCCCATCTTATACGGTTCTTGGGCTATTGGTGTTGTACCAGGCATCAGGTCAGTAGTGAACTCTATTTCTCGATCAGGTAACATTCCTGGTAATTCTGCTGGAAAAACATCTTGGAATTCCTTCACTACAGGAATATCTCCCAACTTAACCTCCTTCATTGAGTTCAACTGCAGATCCACCATGCTATGACTATGTTTATCCGCCTGATAGACTATCCTTCCTCCACTTGGAGACTTGATTGAAACAGTTTTCTCCTCACAATTTATCTCAGCTCCATAGTCCGTCATCCAATCCATTCCCAACACTACTGCTATTCCCCTTAACGGAATCACATAAAGATCCGCATAATAGGTTTGACCACAGTTTGAAATGACTTGGTTTAATTTAATGTTTCTAACTACCACAATCCCTCCGGCGGTAACTACGGTCATAGGTTTTTCTAATGGTGCCCTTCTAATCCCAAACTTATCACAAAATTCTTCAGATATGAAAGAAGTAGTTACACCCGTATCAAATAAAAAATTTCCCAGTTTTGTGAGAATATTGAGCGTACCTATCACCGCTTGATCCGAGTTATCCACCTCCTCCAAGGTTGTGCAATTCTGCTTTCCAGTAGGTCTACCTCTCTTGCCATTGTCATTTTTGCCATAACTTCCACCTCTATTAGGTTGTCCACCTCCGCCTCTTGCTTGACCACCGCTTGTTGTAGGCCAACCACCTGGTGGTTTGCTTAGGCAATCAGGCTTAATGTGCCCCTTCTGACCACAACCATAATATATGATTACTGGCTTCTTACATTCCCTTTGGAAATGTCCTGGAATACCACAATTGTTGCATATAATATTCCTTCTGGGGTTGGACTGACTTCCACTACTATTCTTGTCAGGATTGTTGTTGTTGAAGGGTCGATTCCTAGGTTTGAACTCCAAATTGGGTTTAGGCTTACTTGCTTGAATCCTCTTGGTTCCCTTCTTTGCTCTCTTCCGTCGGTCCTCTTGGACATTCTTATAATCATCCTCAAATGTGATTGCTGCATCTAGTAACTGTTGAAAAGTTGCTTTATTGGCCAACCTCAGCTGCATATTCACAAATGGATTTAAACCACGCAGAAAACGTTTCTTCCTCTTCTCCTTAGTATTCACTTCATCCTCAGCATAACGGGATAGTTGGCTAAACTCCTAGATGTACTTCATGACACTGGCATATCCCTGCTGAAGCTCATCAAACTCCCTACGCTTCAACTCCATCACACTTTCTGGAACATGATACTCACGAAATCTCTGCTTAAACTCCTCCCAGGTATACTCCCTACCTGGAGGTTGCATTGTTAGTTGATTCTCCCACCAAGATGCTACAGGTCCAGTTAAGAGATATGTTGCATACCTCAACTTTCCTCATCATTGCATCCTACAGTCTTCAACTTTCTCTCTGTATCTGCTAGCCAATCCTCTGCATCCATTGGCTCAGGAGCTGATGCAAAAGGTAACGGCCTTGCATTTTGAAAATCAGAAAGACTCACACCCCGTCCTTCAGGTTCCCTCTGATGTCCCACTCGATCCACTAATCCTTCCGTGAACGTATTCTCGGACTCTTGCATCATTTGCATGTACTGCATGAAGTTCTATTCCATCAACGGCCTCATTGGTGGTGGTGGTGGTAAATTTGCCTGCACTCTGGCATCTTCATCTGCCTTTTCCTTAGTTTCGTGCTTGATGCGCTGCTGTTCAGTCTCGTCCTCTGCACCCATTTCCATACCCCCCTAGTCCTGTAACATAAAGTGAACACTCATAATTACATTATGCATACGTGTTCTGAGCTCAACCTCATGCACCGAACTAATCACACAATGGAAAAATCCAAATAAGAACCAAATATTCATTTCACATATTATACATTACAAACAACATAGTTTAGTATGACGTCATTGCAAGCCCATACCATTTAGGTATTACAACTCGTGTGGATACTATCCCACTTATTTATTTACATCTAGTGCTCAGACTCTAACTCCCGTATCACCACTGGAATACTCCTCCTCAAGGTCACGCTCTCTAGAAGCTGCGACGTTCATCATACATACCCGGAGTACAACCGTGCTGACGTGTAGTACGATGCACCATCTGTGGAACGACTTGCCTCTTTGACGGACGATACTCAGTATCATAAGTCTCTGTACTTGACTCATCATCCAGCTGAAGTGTGTCCATACCTTCCAACTCATCTGAAGTATCCTCAGAATCATCCTCATCACTATCTTCATCAATCATCTCCTGCATCCCAACTCTAGAGGAATCAACAGAATATTCCCCTTCCGGTACTCCCCAAGTACTCTGCTAGGCACGATAGTCCTCATCTATGATTGGATAGTGCATGTTATCTGGAGTAGGATAATGTTCTGGTGACTCAAACACCCTTTCTTCAGGATCTTCCTCATCGGATTCTACATCCTCCACATGGACATACCTTCCATCAACGGAATAAGATCTCACTCCCATGCGATTAGTTTGCCCGGTATCTCCAATTGAATCTTTCACAAGAATAAGATTCCCGGTAGATCCATCCATCGATCCGTACCTCCATCCTTCAGAATTTCCAATAGGTAGTTTTGATTCCTCAGTTCCCCAAGAACTCTGGGGTATAGGGTGACTAGTGCCCTCGTCAGGATATCTAGTGGTTTCTGGCATAGGTGAATAAGGATATGGTGTAAAAGATGCTGGATCTATAGGTATATCCTTGAAAATTGGGTTACCCCTATCCCCTACTTCATTCTCCAGTTTAGACGCTAACTTCTCCCTTCGGTCAGGATTAGTTAAATCCTCTAACATATCAATCTGATCTTCTACAATAACCTGATGTGTTTTATACAAAGACCCAACCATTAGTTGATACAGATCCATAAACTTAGAAGCTAGTTTTGGATGCTTCTTTACTAAAGTAAGATGATCCGGTTCTGGTTCCTCGTTTATAGAATCATGAGGAATCACAGAATATGTGCTTCCAGCTAACTCTTCTGCTTTGTGCTCCCGAACATTGGCTATTGCCTCCACAATAGCAACATGGTATGTTGCTAGGTGACTTCTACCTTCACCCATGGGTAAATTGTGATATAAACCAAGCTTCTTTGGTAGTTGGATGCTAACACTATATTTGGCTAAGATTTGCCCATCATGGTATGTCATGGTATTGACTGGAATATTAGTTGTGCAACCAAAAACCCTCAGAAGTTCTCGAAGCTGTTTAGTTAAAGCCCTCTGATAATCATCGAGAGTCTCTTCTTTCCTTACCAAGGTATATTTTGGAAACTTTGGTGCCATTTCCACTTTATAGAAAATATTCATAATTAGTATCCATTAATCATAATGATGCATCATAATAAAGAATTATCACACTAAAAAATATAATAAAATATTCCCAATTGAATATTCATCATATAATCTAGAGAACTCTTTACCGTTGCTCCTAGACTCATAAAGGTAATTACCTTTACTAGGTTTCCAACCTAAGGTCAAAGAAATTGCTCTGATACCAGCTGCGGTGACCCAGCATACCATTGCATATGTAGTACACTATAGTCGTTGACATGACACCCACAGAACACTGTTCCGTAAATATCACATCCCTTAGAGTGGTACAACAGAAACATTGCGGGTCCAAATTACAAACATACACACATCATTATTATTAAAATACTAGAAGTTCGAGACTTCAAAAGGTTCAAACTTACAAACCAAATAACTTATCTCATAAGTTCAGCGGAAGAACAAAAAAACACAAGGGTAAATAAGACGTGAGCTCAACAGCTTATTCTATAGAGTTCGGGCTGCTCGGCTCAGCCTAGGTAACTAGAGTATGGCCTGACAACTACTCTGACTTGTTGTCTTCACCTCCATATTGTATCCCGTAGTCCACTCCTTTGATTCCACCGGATAGGTCCGGCTCTTCATAGTAGACGTCGTTCTGGACCTCCATAGCATACACCTGGTCATCCTTCTAGCCCTCAAAGTCTAGCAAGGGGTTCAAAAAGAAAGGGTGAGTAACAACGTTACCCAGCAAGTTCACTATATGCAAGGTGGGAAGTTTGATGCTCTATCTACCACCTCGGATGATACGTCCTTGGCACTATGCAGTTTTGGTAAACATTTCTTCAAAGGTTGATTTTAATTATTAAAACTATGCCCATCAGCCTTCACAGGTTGACCAGAACTTCATGGAGTTCCTTTCCTGCCGCGTTCGTAGCTCCTTTCTGGAACAGGGAGTAACATGTCACAATTCTTACACTCTGCAGAGGTGCGTTGCTTTACCCATAAGAGACCAACTCCTTGTTGCACAACCGGGCGTACTATCCCGTCCACAATTCCATGATGTGGGGCCTAGTAGATGATCCAAGCCAATCACTACCCCCTTCGCGACCCCGCATGTCCCCTTGGTGTATGCCATGCCCACATCTTGAATTACGGCAATGGTTAGTACAGACCATCAGATGCCAGAACTATCGTGGGACGTTGAGGGCTCCCACCCATATTTCATATCCTCTACGAATTACCAATAAATGCACGCTACGAGGATAACATCCATGACCTGGCCATCCGGATGCATGCGAGAGGAAGAAGATACAGCTGACTTCTCCGTCCCATTCCAAATCTTATGGTTAACGCGTAATATACGGTGCTAGAATCACTGATGTCATGGGTTATTAAGTCCTAGATGTTTTGCAATTGGAATCTTAGATTCCCCTGCAATTATTAGTATTTATCATCACTTAGGATGATAATAGCATTTCATTTGTTTGAGAAAAATACTTATTTTCTGTCTCCTTTAGAACATAGGTGATAACACACAATTTTCAAATACTTTCATAAAGACTCTTCAAAGGACATGAGCAAGTTATGAACTTGCCTTGTGACTGCAAGGTAGTGAAGTCAGATGCTTCCACCTGACCTTGAGCTCCGGTTTCTACAGAGAACCATTATTTCCCTGTAAGGACAATATTTAAAGAAGCAATATGCAATACATAGTAATGTCATGCAATGGTTCATTATTTGCTTATTTGGCTGTTTTACCCTCTTAGTAAAAGTTTGCTATTTTCTTTAATTAAAGAAAAGTATTACTTAAAGTCTTTAAAATCTTGATAAATATTTTAGTATTTTTATAATAACTAGTATTATTTTAAGAGTTTAAATTGAATTTATTTAATTTTTAACTCTTTTAAATATTTAACTAAAATTCCTTTAAGGAAATAAGACTTTATTTTTATCACACTTAATTTACCATCCAAAAATACAAACTAGCATTTTTCTATAATAGCACTCCCTTTTAGGATTGTAAAAAGGAATTTTATTCAATTTTTATGTGTTTGGTTTATTTTTATAAAATCCTAAAGGAATATATACGTTAGTAATAATAATTTTAATTTTAGTTACCTAAAATTCCATTTGTTATTTTTCTTGAATAGAGGACATTTTTATGAGTACATTGATATTTTATTTATATTTTTAGGATTTTTATTTTATTTCTTAGAACTATTTAAGTCCTATGGATATTTTGGTCATTTGACAATTTAATTAGGTTTTTTCCTTTAAAACTAGACCTAGCCCATTGGGCTGGCCCGGCCCTGACAAGGCTCATCTGGGTTAGTCAAACCCCTCTGTCATGAGCGGCCTAGTACCACTCGATTTCTCCCCTTCTCTCTCGTTCACCCTCTGGCTCGTCCCCGCGGAGCCGCCGCGATGCCGACGCTGTCGCTGCTCGATTCCTGCCTCCCTGGACCACTCCGGCCGCCGCCGTGGTGTGTGGCAAGGTAGCCGACACTGCTCCGCCATCTGGTTCTGTTCGATTCGTTTGTAGGTGTCTCCCCCGTCTAGGTTGACTCTAGTTCGAACCCTAGGGTTTGGGGGTTGCCGGTGATGTGGAGTCTCGCCGCCCCGGTGGTGTTGTGATGGGCTTCTGGCGGTCCTGTGGTGCCTCCGTTGCTGTCCGTGTGGTTGTGGCTGTTGTACCATGGCTTGGTGCGGGTTGTAGCGCCCTCTAGTGGTCCTAGTGCCGCCGTGTTCGCTCACCGGTGACTCTGCTTCCTCTTCTAAATTCAGCAAGGACCATGGGTGAGTTCCTCTTCTTCTCCCTCTTTTATTCTCTGGCTTATCTTGCTACTCTCTGAGTGCGGGCCATGTATGAACCCTAATTATATCTGTCCACGGCACTAGGGTTCATCCCTCTGTGCTAGGGTTCATCCCTTGATGCCATGTTTATCTAAGGTGGTTTCCTACTGAATCTAGTTGTGTACGATTCACTGCTATACTGTGGTTCTTAGTGTTGACAGTTATTTCTGTCAGTAACTGTTAACTGAACTTTTACTTACTGTCCTGTATTATGGCTATGATCTAGGTTGATATTAGCTCTTTGGTTCTTGGTGATATGCTTTGGTATGAAAGAATTGGAGTTGGATATCTAATCCAATTACTCTCTGATTTTTTTAGATGATAGAATACATATATGTCAAATGTGATTCCTAATTGTTATGTTAGGAAAATGATTAGGTGATCTTTTGCAAGCATTGTATTATGGAATCCCTGGTAGAAACTGCTTGGTTAGGATAGGCCCTTGTGACACCCTCATTTGAGTGGTACACAAGTTCATCTAGGTAATGGACTGTTTTCTATTTGTGTTCTATTGTACGTGAGATTTGCAGAACATTCTATTGGGTAAATTAGCCTGTGATGTTGGTCTCAGGCAAAGCTATGGAAAAATAGCTATTTCCACCTGCCGTTTCCTATCTCACATATCCTATGATAGATAATCCCTAAGTATGATTCCTACAGTGTTTAGGAAAATGATTAGGCTGTTGTAAGAATAATAGAGTGGATCCTTACTATTTAAGATGAAGTTTAAAGATACATCATTTCTGAGGTGCTACCATCCATAGGATATGCCCAGAATTTTTTACTCAAGGATGCCTGTGTATCTAGTTATGAAACTAGAGATTTCTATCCAAGATCAGTGATGCAAAGGCTAAGATCTTGGTAGTAACTTGTAAAGATTTATCATTGGCTTTTTACCTTTCTTCTAGGATGGATATACACCTCACTTGGGTGTTTTTCTGAGAAGATCATATAAAACAACACATGTTCTATTTAATCTATGATGATTTGATCATGTGAGGGTTTTATGTGTACTCACCACACTACTTGATGGCTGGTGAGGTTGTGGTGTTGCTTGCTGGCTTGATCTTGTTAACTTGTGCTTGCTGGCTTGATCTGACTCTACAGCTCCTGATGCTGCTCCTGTGATCTTGTACTTGGCCTTGCTATCCACCTGCTCCACCCCCTCCTTATGTTACCATCGTGTGGTGAACTGGTGGTTGATTTGGTAGACTGATAGTGGTTTTGTTAAGGTTTTGGCAAGCTCAATGATTTCTGAGTGTGTGCTCGAGAAGGAGAAATGAGTTGCATGTAGTTGTGCTTCGACTGATGCTCTGTTTGAGTGCTTGTACTGCTGCTGTCTTGACAGCACACTCCATGCATTTTGGTGACTAAGCTGGCTAGCTGTGTGGTCTGGTCGTGTGGCCTGGTTGTGGATCAGTTCAAGTGAAAGAATCTTCACCTGTTACCCTTTTACTAGTTACTTCCCTGGTGAAACTTGCCCCTCTTTTTATTACTCTGTGATGTAACATGAACAGTGCATTTCACTGTTCACCACTGAGAGTAAAATTAACTAACTAACCCTTTATTTTCCTTTTAGTTGTTTTATCTTATTTACAGGAACAAGATCAAGATATACAAGATTTAGTATAGGAGTAGATAGGTAGTATAGGTAGTATAGGTTTTAATTGTAACCTTCTTTTTATTATTTTTGTAAAGATATTATTATAAGTTAATAAATTTTTATTTCTATTCTCTGCAATCTTCTGCTTTTTGTGTATTTATCACCATTTGTAATATTATTATGGAATCAGGAAATAAGAATTCATTTCTTATTTAATTTTCCTTGTCTTAAATCCTTATTGTTGTTTACTATATCTATAATTTAATCAAACAATGTTAATAAGGTATTTTGGAAAACAATTCAATATTACTAACTTCTAAATTTCAAATACTTTCAAATTGATTTAAATTTCAAATTTGAATTCAAAATAACTTCCCCAAAGACTTAATAATTCCTAAAGGTCATGTAAAAATTCATGGCAATCACTATAAAGAGCTATTCCTACATCTAGTTAGTGGAAAGAACTCTGATCTCTTTAGATTTTTGTTTGGCGAAAAATTTACCCTGATTTTTACAAATGCATGCATGCACAAACTTAGATTCCTATTTCTACCCTTTGTTGGATCCTAATGCTAGGGTGTTACAGGAATGCTCTTCGCAATCGCCATGATTCCAATTTCCATTACCGAACTGTGTAGCCATCCTCCTGGTTTCATAGAAGTTGCGAGCTCCCATGCTGTAATGTGATAGGTGCCAAAGTTGACGACTACCGGGCTGTGAAAAAAGTAGTTTTTCTGAGACGCATAGTCATATGATAAAAACAGAGACATGTTGGCAACAACCCTAGGTATTACAGCAACTTTGTATGGTCAGTAAGCAACTATGAAGTCTGTATAAGAACCTTGTACTGTAACTGAGCGAGAAGAAAAGTTTGGAAAAAAAGCATGGTGAAAATAAAAGACCACCTTTCATTAATTTTCTACTGGCTTGTTCTATGCTTCCTCCGTGCTGAATTACTTTTGCGTAAATCTTGTTCACACTTTCTGTACTTGTGAACTATTTCTTGCTGTCTACACTGATGTATGGACATAGTTTGCAAGGGGGGGGGCTTGAGTAACCTTCTTACATACTGTTGAGGAGCTGCCTAAACCATCAGTGACTGCTTCTGATATTGCGGGGATAGGGGCTTTGTCAGGCGTTTGCATGTTGCTATGCGATTCTTCATTGTGTCCAGTGTTACCTGTCTGAGCCACTACCCTCCGAGTACTTTCTACTTCAACACACACTCTTTCAATCTCTTCTGGATCGATATCCGCCAAAACATCGAGCTCATCAGATTGAGCAGGCTTGCTTTTCTCTACAACTTCATCATCATCATCATCAACTTCTGGCCCATTGTCATCATCAAAATTTGGACCTAGGGTGAAAGGTGGGCAATCCATATCGTACACAGCCCAAGACCTTGGAAGCGGCATCTTGTACGGTTGTTGTTGCACTTGGGGATCAGACAAGTTGTTTGCCTTTTTTCCTCAGATGGGTGATGGTGGCAGGCAAGTTTCTCTAGTTGGTGGTGGGCTAAAGTGCATTCTCTTTGCCATTGCTGGGCTGTTCAGCGTTTTTTTCCCCTGTGAAGTTGCTTTTGGGTGCACTTTAGTTGCCTTGGTCTATACATTACTTGCCTGAAGAGCTGAAGAAGTTGCCTATAGTACAGCAGAAGTTGCCTGCTTGTTCTCTACAACTGTAACTTGCATAGGGCATCTCTCTGGCTGGCTATGCACTATAGTTGCTTTAGGCGCAGAAGAAGTTGTTTGTTGCAGTGTAGAAGTTTCTTGAGGAACAACTGAACTTGTTTGCTTCTGCATCGTAGTTGCAAAAAGTAAGGTAGGGGGAAAATATTACTTGAAATAAAAAATGACAAAATGCAGTGATAAAAACCACATGATCATAGTCTTGCATGCTGCTTTCTTCATCAGAGTTGCTAGATTCCTCATCACGCAACACCGGTTCCTCGTGTTGCTTATTGTTTCTTTGTCTTTTCATAGGTCTTGGTTGACCTCTGTTAGTTACAATACTTTCTTCTAGTTTGCCAATTCCATTGACAAACTTTGCCATGGTCTCTTCAAATTCTAAGCACGCTACATGAACCAAAGCAGATAGTTTCCTTTTTCTCTGCAAGTTCATTGTTAAAAAATGAAATAAAAACATAAGTTAAATGCAAAAACATATTCTTAGTAAACAGGTTGCAGTAAAAACATGGTTATTAGCAATTCTATGCGCCATAAAAGCAAATAACAGATTGGTTTGAGCAACTTTGTTTCAGCTAGTAAACTTTAAAAGTTCCATATATACAACAAGAAACAGGTTTGTTTTCAACAACTTCAACATGATAGTAAAAAGGGACTATGCAAGAGGTAAACATGCTTCAAGCAACAAAAAATGCAAAAAAAATGTACTAAGCAACTTCTAGTTCCATATATGCAACAAATAGGCTGTGTTGAGCAACTACATGTGTCACAAAAGCAACTATATGGCATGAACAAAAATCTGTCCATGATAAATAAGTTGTACACTTAGCATCAGGTGATAAACACAACAACACACAGACTTCTTGCTATTCAGTGAACTAAAAACAATCTTGATCTAGTTAACCACAAATTGATAATGTTTGTGTGGGGGAGGAGGTTAACATCATATATAGCAGGAAAGCAGCATGGGCTGACTTTTAGACCAGTTGTGGGAGCGATAAAGTTGTAGGCCATTATAGCCCAAGCTCGGACAAACAAATCGTCTGATCTTCCCCCATGTCCTTAATAATCTTGCACCAGCTGGTAAGATCAGGATTGCCTGTCGTAGGGAAACTGTATTCCTCCATCATTTCTCGCATAATATCAGCATTCATCTCATAACACACTTTTAAACCAGAGTTAGGCAGCACCCAGATCTTGTGCACATTGTCTGCATCGACATGTATCTTTCTGTGGTCAAGTATCACCAACTCAGAGTTATCAGGGTCATAACACTTCATAACCCACTGACTGAGGTCAAGAGGCATGGTGCATGGTGCATGCGCCAATGTTCAGTTGGCCACCAAACTGCTTCTCAATCAGTGCAATCTTCTGTACGCCTGTCAACCCGTTGTTTAGTGCGACACAACATGAAGGTGATGACCTGTTTCTGATTTCCCCAATTTCTTGAACCTAGAATTCAAAAATGCAAAAAAATATGTAATAGTTTGTGTCCATATAGGCAACCAAAAAATAAGGCAGAATAGCAACTACCTACTACATATAAAAAACTAGCAACTACCTACTACATGTAAGCAAAATAATATGGCAGAATAACAACTACCTATTGCAGAGAAGCAACTATCTATTACATATAAGCAACTTTTATCAGGTCTATGGCAACTTTGCTTTTTGCCACTGGTTTCATATGTTTTTAGCATGAGTGAAATGTAGATAGCATTGGGTAGAACTTACATTAGAGATGTCTACTTTCTTGGTGGTTGCAACCTTTTTGCCCTTATTCTTTGGATTCTCCGATGTATCAGCAATATCACCGACAGGTTTCTTTGCAATTGTCTGTTTAGACCGCTTTCCTGGAGGAGGGCCACGCTTAACCAGAGCCTTGATTCTACCTTGCTTAGTAGGTTCCTTCATAGGTGAAATCTTAGTGTGCTGGTTCCCTGAAGATGAGCCCCCACCTACTGTAGGATCAAACCCATCCATCATGCAAACCTGCTTCACCATAGCATGGAAACACGAAAAAGTTTTAAAACTTTAACTAGCAACTTATAGTTGGATGTGTAAGGGGTTTGCGTATGAAAATAATAAATTTTTACCCTATGCCCCTGAACTCCTGATGTTGCCGGGACCTATCTATTAGTAATGCAGTAACAGGAGGGGATTTTCGCGAACTTACCCTTGAAGATGGAAAAGCGTTGTCAACGCTCAGGAGAGCGTGGTTGATGTAGACGAGCCGAAGCTGACCTCAAGGTCGTGATGAAGTCCTTGCACTCCTACGGCTCCAACGACTTGAGTGCCTCAAGTGTGACACCTCGCGGGGAGTTACATGCATCTGGTGCCTGACGATGACTCCCGCTTCCCCGATCCAGCAGCAGTTGCGGAAGTAGAGCTCCTAGATCCGAATCTGGCAGCGCGACGATGCTCCACGGTGAAGATGTCTCCCGTTCACGCAGTCCGAACTTGGGACCACGGTCACAGGAGAGAGAGAGAGAGAGAATATCAACTGGAGGTCTCCCCAAAAGTGAGGAAACCTTTATTGAATATTGGTTGTGTATTTTGTGGTCAAAATACCCCACTATATATAGGGGGAGGGGAGGTACTACCTCCCTCAAAGTCCCAGGGTGGGACTAAAGGAGGGGGAGAGGGGGGACGCCACCGGGCAGCCCTAGTGGGCAACGCGTGGGGGGGGGGCGCTTAGCCTAGCCGGCCACCCTCTTGCCTCCTCTCTCCTCTTGCCTTTCCCTCATGGGCCCTTCTCCCTCCGGAATTGGCCCACTAAGCCTTTTTGACCTTTAATTGATTTCTCTTTTATTAAATGAATAAATGATTAAATCAATATTTAACATTCATTCACATATTATTCAATCTTCGTGGCTATGGAACACCTTCGACCTCCACTCCGGACATCGTCCGGACTTACCGAAACACTTCCGGTTTTATCTCTTCTCTTTTTCGGTGATTCTACCAATCCTATAAACACTCTCTAAGCATCATCAAGCCCTTAAGTGTGATACCCCACAATCCAGGAACACTCCAGACATGGTCGGGACACTCCCGAATCAATGATCGACAGAGGGACCTGGATGGCCATGTGACCCCTATGCATTCCACAAAGATCTTTCGTCGTTTGAACCGGTACAATCGCGTCTTATTCCTTTTGTATCTCGATACTTGTATTGCCCGAGATCTGATCAATGATATCACCATGTTGTGTTCAATCTCGTTACCGAACACTGCTACTTGACTCATTTTGACAAGTGATATCCCTATGATCAAATCACACGCTGCGCAGCTATTGGATATAACTTCTCCAAGTGGGCCCTAGAGTATCTTTCCGTCACGCGGATGGAAAAATCCCGCTCTTGACATATATTGCCTCTACCGTTCCTCCGAATACCTAAACACACCTTTATTTTCACTATATTACCAAGTGACGTTTGATGATATCTAAGCACTCTCGGGAGATAGTGATTGATATAGTGTCACAGTCTAAGGAATAGTCTACGATGTCTATTCTAATAATCGTAACATGAACTTCGTGACATGATTGGGTCATGATGTTTAGGTTGGGTATTGGCTCATCATCTCATTCTCAGAATGAGTTGACTCCATTTCCAACTGGCATAAATGCCACATGATCAGGAAACCTTGATCATCTCTTGACCAATGAACCAGTGACTAGAGTTTCACCAAGAACCCCTGGTTGTTTATATATCACACGTGTATTGACGTTTCCTTTCAATATAGTTATAGCATGATATAAAAATTAATCATAAACTTTATGAAATATGATAATAATCCTTATTATTATTTGTCTCTAGGGCATATTTCCAATAGTCTCCCACTTGCACTAGAGTACAAATAACCTAGCTGCATTTGTTCTTAATCATTGGCACCATATATCCCGGTACCCTGAACATGCTTGCTCATGGAAGAGGTTGAGTATTGGTCCTGTACTTTACAGTCCCAAATCCTTTGCAACTTACTAATGTTACCTTGATTGACATTAATACTTTATCATCACATGATAACATCTTTGTATATGCATCGTTGCTATGGCAGCAGAACGAGGCCAGGTCCAAGAGCCTACAGTGACTTTAGATCAACCTCAAGGGCTTTCTCATGGGCACTATGCCCTGGGACACATCATTCAACGTTAAAAGCGAACTATCCCCACCATAACATTATACATTACTTTACATGGTACCCTTATCTATTATTATAAATGTAATCATCGAAACACAAGTGCACCATGTGCAAATTTCGATATTTTGTTCACCTTGCTTTCTACTTGAATTTAGTCGGTATTACAGGAGTTTCCAACATATTCCCTTATAACATAACCCTTTATGCTTTAAGATATGTCATCCTTTATGGATTTGGAAAACATGTCTACAGTTCTCTATTAGACACTGTAGCTCAATGTTCTGTGATTCAAATTTAATCACTTTTCAAATGTTTCTTCTTGGATCATATATTATGTTAAGTTATCATCATGGTTTTCTAAGATAGAACCTATGTCTCAACATAGTGGATGATGATCATCCTTTTCTTTCTTTAAACCATCGATGTTAGACTTAATTCTATTCCTAATTTGAGTTATCAAGGATCAGTTCCTTAATTAACTTTTATTCCGAAACTCTTTTCAGAATCCTTTAAGGAATACTACATAATATCATAATATACTTATTATCAACTTCTACTCCTTATAAATAATTATTTATCGGTACTTGTGCTTTTATTCTTAATGTATCATATACACACTTAAGAAACACTCCTCTAAGCTCCCACTCAAATATGTTCGCAACATGTTTGGGTATGAGTCACTACTCTTACTCAAACTATGTTCCTACATATTTGAATATGAGACTTATTTTGCTCCCACTCAAAAATATGTCATTCACATATTGTTTTAGGAAGACTTTCATAGCTCCCACTCAATTTCATGCAAATTGCATATCCACTCACTATTTTGAATGACTTCAAAATCCTTTGATCAAATATCAAACTTGGAGATTTACTATGAGATACTAGTACTTTACTAGTTTTAAATCCACTAGACTTTCAGCACACTTGAATCAAATTCATTTGAATTTGTCCAATACATGACAAATTGTGCTTTTGTCATTCATCCCCTTTTCCACTATGGCTTTGCAGTCATTTGGGACAATCCAAGTAATCCCTTTACTTGTAAGATTCAGCAGCGAATTGCTTTCTAATCTCAAGTGAATTTTGCTTTGGGATTTCTCATATATTTAGCTTACCATTACTTCCCTAGTAGTTCGTAGGTATGTCATATTCGGGTAATCATGACAACTGATTCACAAATGTCTCCATACAAGACATGGGTTGCATTTTGAATCCTACTTTATGTAGTGAAAACAATAGTGGGGAAAACATAATGATCACTATCATTGATTATTTCCTTTGTGAAGAGTATCGTTCAAGAATGCTTTCTGTTGCGCTTCTCAACACTCTAATGCAGGCTTTTGAATCCTCATCATGTTTTCACTATCTTCCATTTGCTCCATAATCGAGAAATATCACGGAATGTGAACTTTCTCGAGAATGCACCAAAATCCAAGCAATACTACTTTTGCTTCTCTTTTGGTTTCAACTATGGATTTCGTATTCAAAGTTTTCCATTGAATACTCTACAAGGACTTATTCGCTATTGTTTTGGTTATATCGAATAACCCCAAAACATCCACCATGATCCATACTAGATATGGAGCCGGTCTCATGAATCCAGATGGTTCATTATATGTCTTAATTGAGTGCTAACTATTTCTAACTAATGGTCTCTACATCTACACTACAACGATTTATTTGGCACCCTCTATTCACCCACTTTGATATCAAATATCATATTGTGATGCTTTGCATTTTGACATTTCAAACGCATTGCATTCCACAATTTTTCTTTATGCTGTTTTTATAAAGTCAAATTCCATTGATCAAATCGTAGTAATTAGATTCTCTTTTATCTTTAATACCCTTTGTTGATGAAATACTTTGATCATATCAAATAGTTTCATACTCACATTTCCTTTGGTAAACTTATTTACAACAAGTGTATAATGATAATTACCATTCTGTTGAAACACAATACATCAAATATGTGTTCACTTTCAATAATTCATCAAACACTTTGTATTCATGTCATACACGGTGTTCAAGTTATTTATGCCGAACTTAGGCAACGTTCATATGTGACAAGTAATCAAATGACTTTCACATATTATCATTATAACTTTGAATTCAAACAATGGTTTCATTCAGTAATGAACATATCATTAAGTTTGGTATTTTTCAAGGCATTTCAATATTTTACAAATGTTCATGCATTATCAATTAGTTTCAACAACAAGGATAATTCACATATAATCGAACAAGATATGAACACGAATAGAGATCATTCATAAAAGTGGAAAAACTGATTGTTACAAACTCATATGAATAACCGTCTCACAACGTGTGAGACACACTAAAGAAGTTCACAATCTATTGATTACAATAATCATTCCTAAACATAAACTAAGTGATAAACATCGAGGGAGAGTGTCATTGGCCATCATCATCATGCTCGCCATCAACACGCAACGTCACCTCCTCTCTAGAAATCACCTCTATGCAGAAGGACTTGTTTTTAGCAAAACAGAACAAGTATCAAATATACTTAACACTGCAAATGTGTTTGCCAGATTATAACATTAATAAAATTGTATATCAAATATATACCTTTGTCATCGATGAACTCTCCGGTGATTGGTTCAACATTTACGTTCCTGAAACATAATATGAACTCTTGGAAATCCAATGTTTCTGTATCACCACTCATGATGCTACTCCAGAAATGTCCTTCGTAGCTAGGAGGCAATGATCAAAGAAGCACGTCTATCTCAAATGGATCATCCATCCAGTAGTCCATGAAGTGAACCTGTCTCATGTGTGCATCAAGCATGCGCTCCAAGTGACTCTTCAGACAAGTGTGATCCTCCATATTTATGGAAAGGAACTCTCCAAGCAGCTCATGCTTCCACATGCGCACATGGCTTATGAACTCTTCTCTCAGCTGATCCACCATCGCATATGGATCAAGATCACCCATGAGCGGATGGAGTTCATCCACCGTCCCGTAACGCATTATTTTCTGAATGTAAGTGGACATCTCTTGACGATAGTAGCATTCTGCCAGCTCTTGCAGGGTCTCATAGTAGTCTGGCTCAGTCAAATCCATCGTACGGCGTATATAGTCTACCACATGATTCCTAGTAAGGAGATCATTCAGGCGCACAAGCCAACTAGGGAAGTTGGACCCATCAAGTCTAAGTTTCTCACCAACTACCCATTCCTCAATGACAAAGTAAGCTTCACGGTGAGCCATCTCTACATTTATAATTGCAAAAGGAATTAAGACTAAGTTTATAATTAAATGAGTTAATAATAACTCCACTTAGAAACACAAATCCCCTGAAGGGTTCTAGTGATAACACGACCCCCTTTTCCCCACATCTCCCTCGATCATCACGAACATCAATGTGGGTTCTAGGGTGGACGCTAAACGTCGGTCACATCATTCATGCGACTCATGTTTGATCTTTCGAACATCCGTGTTCTGAGGCCATGTCTATACATGCTAGGCTTGCCAACTCAACCTTAGTGTATTCTCTATGCAACATTGATTACACCCACTGTATGCGAACGTAGATATGTCTGACACCCGATCATCACGGACTGCTTCATACCGAAGAACTTTCTTGGTGGTGCAGACTAAGGGGGAACACAATCATTGGTAATTTTAACAGGGATCATATTATTAGGCTACCTTCAAGTATCTAATACTATCACACAATAAGATATACAAGAAATAACATTGAATGTAAATGCAATGTGATATGTTTTTTCACGTTGTGATCTCTATCCGACGTCACCGGATTCCGGCGCCGTAGACACCAGGGTACCGGTGTCTTTCCAGCATGGTAGTCCGTCACCTCCGTGACTATCTACTAATACTTCGTAAGACAAGCTAATCACTTTACCTTTGCCACAACCATATCACAAAGCAACGCCCCCTGCAAAACAAAGTTAGACGTCTGTACTTTATCTTTGCATGTTTTACATGGCTGAATGGGCTTTCGCACAAGAACCGTTCTTACCTACGAACTTCCACCACAACGTTGATCAAGTAGTTGTCTATACTATACCCCTTATGGGACCCTCCGTTGTAAATGGCATACCAACTAATGCGAGCGAGAGAGACACCCCCAAAGCCACTTTATACGGTACAAACCGTATGTCAAGTGTGGAACAGTCTCGCGAATGAACGTGTAAAGTCGGTTGGGGGACGCTTCATCAAGCATTACTGCGGTATACACAAGTACACGTGGGAGAGTAAGAACTAAAATATCAACACCCACATGCTACATCTCATGTGTTCTACCCGTACTAGCATTACTACGCATAGATCTAACTCTGATACCACTATAAGAGGTTCACGTATGAAAACAATAAAGTTTTACCCTACGCCCCTGAACCCCTGATGTTGCCAGGACCTATCTATTAGTAATGTAGTAACGGGAGGGGATTTTCGCGAACTTACCCTTGAAGACCGAAAAGCGTTGTCAACGCTCAGGAGAGCGTGGTTGATGTAGACGAGCCGAAGCCGACCTCAAGGTCGTGATGAAGTCCTTCCGCTGATGTGGCTCCAACGACTTGAGTGCCTCAAGTGTGACACCTCGAGGGAAGTTACATGCATCCGGTGCCTGACAATGACTCCCGCTTCCCCGATCCAGCAGCAGTTGCAGAAGTAGAGCTCCTGGATCCGAATCCCATAGCGCGACGGTGCTCTGCGGTGAAGATGTCTCTCGTTTGCGCAGTTCGAACTTGGTACCATGGTCGTGGGAGAGAGAGAATATCAATTGGAGGTCTCCCCAAAAGTGAGGAAACCTTTATTGAATATTGGTTGTGTATTTTCTAGTCAAAATATCCCACTATATATAGGGGGGAGGTACTACCTCCCTCAAAGTCCCGGGGGGACTAAAGGAGGGGAGAGGGGGGCACCGCCGGCCAGCCCTAGTGGGCACCACGTGGGGGGGGGGGGGGCTTGGCCTAGCCGGCCACCCCCTTGCCTCCTCTCTCCTCTTGCCTTTCCCTCATGGGCCCTTCTCCCTCCGGAATTGGCCCATTAAGCCTTTTTGACCTTTAATTGATTTCTCTTTTATTAAATGAATAAATGTTTAAATCAATATTTAACATTCATTCACATATTATTCAATCTCCAGGGCTATGGAACACCTTCCACCTCCACTCTGGACATCCTCTAGACTTACCGAAACCCATCCGGTTTTCTCTCTTCTCTTCTTCGGTGATTCTACCGATCCTATAAACACTCTCTAAGCATCATCGAGACCTTAAGCGTGATACCCCACGGTTCAGGAACACTCCAGACATGGTCGAGACACTCCCGGACCAATGATCGACAGAGGGACCTGGATGGCCATGTGACCCCTATGCATTCCACGAAGATCTTTCATCGTTTGAACCGGGACAGATGCATCTTATTCCTTTTGTCTCTCTATACTTGCATTGCCCAAGATCCGATCAATGACATCACCATGTCGTGTTCAATCTCGTTACCGAACGATGCTACTTGACTCATTTCGACAAGTGATATCCCTGTGATCAAATCACATGCTGCACAGCTATTGGATATAACTTCTTCGAGTGGGCCCTAGAGTATCTTTCCGTCACGCGGATGGACAAATCTTGCTCTTGACATATATTGCCTCTATGGTTCCTCCGAATACCTGAACACACCTTTATTGGCACTGTATTACCAAGTGACGTTTGATGCTATCTAAGCACTCCCGGGAGGCAGTGATTGATATAGTCTCACGGTCTAAAGAATAGTCTACGAGGTCTATTCTAATCATCGTAACTTGAACTTTGTGACATGATCGGGTCATGATGTTTAGGTTGGGTATTGGCTCATCATCTCATTCTCAAAATGAGTTGACTCCATTTCCAACTGGCATAAATGCCAGATGATCAGGAAACCTTGATCATCTATTGACCAATGAACCAGTGACTAGAGTTTCACCGGGAACCCCTGGTTATTTATATATCACACGTGTATTGACATTTCCTTTCAATACAGTTATAGCATGATATATAACTTAATCATAAACTTTATGAAATATGATAATAATCCTTATTATTATTTGTCTCTAGGGCATATTTCCAACAGGATGTGGGCAACAAAACATGTTGTCTTGAGCAACTACTTATGACAGATAAGCAAAAACATACAGGTTTAGTTTGGCAACTGCTTATTACATGAAAACAATACTTATAGGAAACATGGTAAGAAAACTATGCAACTTCTAATTCAATATAGGCAACAAAAAATGTTGGGTAAAACAACTACTTGTGTCATATCACCTACTAAAAGCGAGGCAATGAACTTCTATTCTCATGCAGATAATAATAATGTCAGTTTCAGCAACTAATAATGTCAGACAAGGCAACTTTAAGACAAAATAATAGTGCCATGTAGGCAACAAAAATGTCAGGTTAAGAAACTTCTAGTGTGAGAGAATCAACTTCTACTGTCATGTAGGCAACAACATTGCCAGGTTGAACAACTAATTGTGTGAGACAAGCAACTTTAGTCTCCTGTACAGAACTTGCAGACTACGAACAAATAACTTCTACTAGCAATTAGTACTGTCGTATATGCAACAAACCATGTTTGTACTGGCAAATTATTTAAGAATAAAAAATAACTTCTACTAGCAAATAGTATTGTCATATATGCAACAAACCAATTTCTACTAGCAACTATTACTGTCATATATGCAACAAACCATGTTTGTACTGGCAATTTATTTGAGAACAAAAGCAACTTCTACTAGCAACTAGTACTGCCATATATGCACAAACCAAATTCTACTAGCAACTAGTACTATCATATATGCACAAACCATGTTTGTACTGGAAAATTATTTGAGAAAAAAAGCAACTAATTGTGTGAGCATGTTTTTCAGGTTGAGCAACTAATTGTGTGAGACAACCAACTTTTAGTATCCTATACATAACTTGTAGAGTCAGAAAATTTCTACTAGCAACTAGTACTATCATATATGCAACAAACCATGTTTGCACTGGCGATTTATTTGAGAAAAAATCAACAAATCAACAAAAGCAACTAATCAACTACTGAATCCTATTGCTCTTGTAATAGTTCTCATCAAAATCCCCCCAGATCCCCCTTCCTTAATGGCTACCAGCATCAATGCGCTTCATACACCCCCCCCCACAGAGCATTTCTGCCACGAATCAAACCCCTGGAAACCACACAAAATCACAGGCGAAACACCTAGCACCAATCCAACTCGAGAAGAACCACGCAAAAATCGTGTGAAAACACACACAGATGTGATGAAAATCATGGATGGATATGAAATCAGGAGGTAAAACATACCGCCTAATTCGTCGCGGTGCTCGAAAATGTGCTGAAACGTCAGATTCTAGCGAGAAATCCTCACCAAATCAATGCCTCGGTTGTGCCGGGACCCTAATGTACACCTCCGCCAGGCCGCGCCAGTTCCCCACGCCGGCGCGGCTCCACCATCGCTTCCAACCTCTGCCTCCAACCTCTGATCCACCACCGCCTCGAACCACGGCTTCCGACTACGAATCCGCCCTGCCCCGGCGGTTGCGAGCGAGAGAGCAAGAGAGAGCAGAGCGAGAGAGAGAGAGCGAGACGGAGAGGGAGTAAATGCGGGGAGGGATCCTATGCGAGGCGCTTGTTTGCTTTACCTGGCGCCCCCACGCGTGACCTAGCCCATGATCCCCCACGCCCCGTACCATCATGTCCTTAAAAGCAATCCTTTTGTCCTCTCTCTAACCCTACCGCCCCTAAATCTCGCCCCCTAGATCGTCTTCTTCCTCCAGCCCCAGCCTCCATTGCTTCCTCTTGCTGTCTCCATGAACCCACCAAAACATGGGAACCTCCCGATCCTCAACCATACGAACATGTTCCATGCAAAGAAAAGCTCGAGGAATGCACCTACGTCTAGAATTGCTCTATCAGATTCAACACAGGTACTCATCCATCTTTTTCTGTTGTTCTCATGTTCCAAACAGCAACTTTGTCAGATTCAAAGTTGATTTCTTGCTCAAATCAACTTTGTTCCAAACACAATCAACTTGGCTATGCTCCTTAGTAACTTCCCCAGCTCCTAGACAACCTATGTTGCCATTTCCTTTAGGTATTTCTCTGTTCTTGCAATTCAGATGGAAGTTGCAACTTTTGTGGTATTTTTAGCAACTTTTTTCTATTTTGTAGCAACTTCTTTCATATCCCAGGAAACTTCTTTTTCATAGATTGCAGTTCAGATGGAAGAAAGTTGAACTTTTCTTGTTTTTCGTAGCAACTTTTTTGAGGGGGTAGGCAAATTTTTCCTGTTTCATAGCAACTTTTCTAAGGGCCAGGCAAAATTTTCCTATTTTGTAGCAACTTCTATCACATCGTAGGAAACTTCTTTATTACAAACATACTCCTCTTTCATCAGAAAAAGTTGCCTACCAAACCACCCCCATACGATCCCATGTAAAATTCTTTTCTGAGTCAAAGATTATGCTCTTTTCATAAACTAGTAGTTTGCAACTTGCATCTTAGTTCAGTCAACTTTGTGTCAGAGGAAAACTTTGTTCATGGCAACTTCTGATGTGAATAGCAACTACACACAGTTAGCTGACAACTTGTTTGTATCAACATGAAAAAAATCTGGCTTTATGATACCCATGCAAACTACATTGACTGAGTCAAAAAATGTTCCTTTTTATGTAGCCACATGAGCAACTTGCAAAAAAAATCATGCATAAAAAAACCTTGTTTGGATAGTCAAACTCCAGAAAAATAGGTTGGCAACTTAACACATCAGTATTTAACATCACAGAATTATCACGTTAATAGTAGGCAACTAATTGACATAAGTAGGCAACTTGGTATCATCTGTAGGTAACTTTCTTACATAAGTAGGCAACTTAGTTTCACGCAATCATCATGCAACTTCATATCATCAAACAGTAGATAGTTACACCAAAAAATAACAGAAATCTAGAATAGAGTTTGCAACATACTAATCCTAATTACAACACATGTAACACATGACTCGAACATTTTTTTGCCTTCATTTCTGCATCTGGCCATCGCTTCCTCCCCTTTTTCTGCATGAAGAAGCTCCTATCCTGTACCTACATGTCATAAAATAGTAAAAATGTGAGAATTTGTGAGGCTAAAATAGAATCAGAAGTACTCTTGTGTTCTGTTTAGCCAACAATGCATAGTTTTTTGCCTATATATGCTTTGGAGCGAAGTTGCTTTTTTCCCTCATTTGTTTTTTGATTCATTTGTTGTGCAGGAAATGGATATCCTTGACCTTAATATGGTGTTGTTTGACCTCAATGAGCAAGCTGGTTTACTACCGCCTAATTACTTCACGCATCTTCTGATGGAAGAAGCTATTGACAAGACTCCAGAGTTGCAAGTTGGCACCAATGCCCCCGCTGTTAATGTACATACAGTACCAACTGACAGTGAAGCTGGTGGGTTTGTTGCCGGTACAAACACAACTTCGCTTGCCCAAGACAATGCAGATGATAACGAGGCTTCATCTCAGCCAATGGACCTACATATTGGAATGCGTTATGACATGTTGTAGGGTGCTAAGTAACACTACAATGCATACGCTGCTAGGACTGAATTTTCAATCAAGGTCAATAGGAATAGAAGGTCAGCATGCACCAATGATCTTGATAAGCAACAATATGTTTGCAACAAATTCAGGAAACCCAGGAATGATGATGGCGGCAGTGACAAACCAGATGTAGTTTGGCCAGTACCAGACTCAGATTCCTCGGATGAGGAGGACCAGCAGAATGCAGAACTTGCATCTGTTGTTGCTAGGATTGCTAAGCAAAAAGGGCAACAAAATAATCTGAAGAAGCAGAAAAGAGAGACAATAATACCAACTAATTGCAAGGCAGAGCTGGTGGTGAAGCTAAAGGATGGTAGATGGGAGGTTATTGCTTTTACAGTGCAACATAATCATCCTCTTATCCATAAGCCATCACTGAACAAGTATCTGAGGTCACACCAAGGTACACCAGTAGAGGAAAAAGATTTCGTGAAGAATTTGCACATCACAAACTTGACTGCTGGTATGTTACTAAATCTATCCCTGTGTTTTTATTGTTGTAGCCATTGTTTCTGGAAGACTAGATGAAGTTGCTAGTTGCAGTACACATAGTTGCTGGAATTACAGATAAAGTTGCTAGTACTGTATGATTAGTTGCCAGGGTTAAGTATTTATGGTTTGAAGGAACAAAAAGTTGCCAGAAATCTTGTCGTTTCAGAAACATGTTGTTTCAGAAACTTGCTCGCGTGGTTTGCACAACGGATGCAGCTACTGCAATTGTGAACAAACACATGCGTGCTATAGCGACGGAAATCACTCAGCTGAATAAGTCACGAAAGAAAAGGAAGAAATCTACTGCTGCTGAACCGTCAGCGAGTGCCCCTGTTGATCCTACTATCCCTAGGGACCCGCCAAAGTCAACTACCAAGGGTAGAAAGAAGGCACACCGGACAAAATCTTCCCTGAACTTCATCCAAAACAGAAAAACCAGTGCAAGACATGTGGTTTGTTCGAGCACAATTCTGCAACATGCAAAGATAGGCTGGTGTAGTCAGCAAAAAATGTAGGCTAGGCAATTTTGTAAGAAGTTGGAGGTTTAATTTAACTATAGCTAGGCAACTTTTATTAGTTATGTGGCAACTTTGTTCTGTTACTGTTTTTTATCTGTTTTCTATAGTTGTGGAAACTAGTACCATTATTCCTGGCAAGTTGCATACGTCTGAAAAGCAACTTTTACCAGTAAGTTGGCAACTTTATGCTGTTACTGTTGATGTAAAGGTTAGAATCTATGTTGTAGCTCGCCGATTTGCCAATGTGATTTCATCAGTTTCAGTTTTGTCTTTGGCAACTAAGGCCTAAATTGTGGTAACTCTGTGACTGTTACAAAGCAACTTTCAGCACTTAAACTTGGCAACTAGTTATGTTACTGTTAAAATCCGCATAAAAAAACAATAGCATAAGATTTTAAAAAAGGAAATTTGTATCTTATCTTGAGCAACTATAGACATTTGATATGAACAAAAAAATGGAGATCAGAGTTTGTGCGGGGCATGCCTTCATTGTTTAAAGCTTGAGGACTTGCTTCCAGTTGGCTTTGTTGTCCTCCAATGTGACCCAACTGTTTGTCATTATCTTCCTTATATCTAGGATATCCTTTGCTGAGTAGTTCTGAGATGCTCTACCATCCCAATTGATGTTCATTATAGTGAAAACCCTGCAATCATGGCTGTACAAACATAGTAAAAAAATTCAGTATGTCTGTATGTGAACAAAACATAGGAAAAAAACATGTTGGGCAAAAAACAGTTGCTAATGTATGTAACTTCTAGTGTTGTGTAGGAAACAAACATGTCAGGTCCAGCAACTAGTAATGTTAGACAAAACAACTTTCAGTCAAAGCATGTTAGGTAAACAACTGCTAGTGTCATGTAGGCAACAAACATGTCAGTTTTAGCAACTAATATTGGTATAGAAGCAACTTCTATACCAATGAACGGGAAAAGCGTATGCTTGTGGGAAAGTTGCTCGATAAGGTTGCTTACTTGTTTTTCTGCTTGGGAACTTGGATTTCTTGAAGACAGAAATTGTCAAGTTTGACTTAGGATTCACCGTAGTTATTATCCCAATGAATACGGATAGAGGCGATGATGGCCTGGTAACATTTCTTCAGCACCTTGTCCTCAATTGTCCTCCATGAGTCAAGGATCTGAAATTGCTTGTCTCTGATGTTTAAGTTGAACAACCAATAATGGTTGAGAACATCCTTTGCTTTCAGGTTGAGAGCTTGGATAATTGGGAACATAACCTGTGTAGTTAGGCAATTAGTTAACTGCAGGGAAGCAACTAGTTACATTGTGTAGGCAACTAGTGAGCTTAAGGAAGCAACTAGGAAAATAGACCGACATGGATAGTTTTTAAATTAGGTTTTGCAGAAATAGTTGTACCCAGGCAAGTTATGGTACAGTTACAAGCAACTAATAACATAGAAGAAGCAACTACTAACATAGGGGAGCAAATTTTTGACATGTAGCATAATAAAACTCTGTGAGGCAACTTGTTAGGCCCCCTAGTGTCATGGTGGAAAGCAACAAGAAAGCAACTAGTGGCTTAGAAAAAAGAAAGAAAATAGTAAAACAGTTGAGGGGAAAAAAGTTCTGTGCCTATGAGAATGTGTACACACCATATCTTGTCGGTCCAAACGTCTTGTACTGCTGAACAACGCCTTCAATTCTTTCCGATCAAACTCTAAATCCTGCAGCCATGTCTTTTTGGAAAAAAAAAGCAAAAAGTAGTGACTGCGATGAACGAAAAAACAATACAACTTGTGAATATTCTTGGTGGTTACATGCTTCCGTAGTACTAACTAAAATGGATTGTACTTACAGATATCCTCAATGACATGACTATCTTCTTTGCTGTTTCTGGAATGCTCTTCGCAATCGCCATGATTCCAATTTCCATGAGTAAAGTGTGTAGCCATCCTCCTGTTTTCATAGAAGTTGCGATCTCCCATGCTATAATGTGATAGGTGCCAAAGTTGACGACTACCGGGTTGTGAAAAAAGTAGTTTTTGTGAGACGCATAGTCATATGATAAAAACAGAGACAGATTGGCAACAACCCCAGGTATTACAACAACTTTGTATGGTCAGTAAGAAACTATGAAGTCTGTATAACAACTTGTATTGTAACTGAGCGAGAAATTTTTTTTGGCAAAAAAGCATGGTGAAAATAAAATACCACCTTTCATTAATTTTCTCCTGGCTTGTTCTGATGCTTCCTCCCTGCTAAATTACTTTTGCGTAAAGCCTGGTCACACTTTTTGTTCTTGTGAACTCTTTCTTGTTGTCTACATTGACGTACGGCAATAGTTTGCAAGGGGGGCTTATGTAACCTTCTTACATACTGTTGAGGAGCTGTGGAGTTGCCTGAACCATCAGTGAGTGCTTTTGATACTTCGGGGATAGGGGCTTTTTCAGGCGTTTGCATATTGCTATGCGATTTTTCATTGTCTCCAGTGTTAGCTGTCTGAGCCACTGCCCTCCGAGTACTTTCTGCTTCAACACACACTCTTTCAATCTCTTCAGGATCGATGTCCCCCAAAACGTCGAGCTCATCAGATTAAGTAGGCTTGCTTTTCTCTACAACTTCATCATCGTTATCATCAACTTCTGGACCATCGTCATCATCAAAATCTAGACCTATTGGCTGAAAGATGGGCAATCCATATTGTGCATAGCCCTGGACCTTGGAAGCGGCATCTTGTACGGTTGTTGTTCTTGCACTTGTGGATCAGGCAACTTGTTTGCCTTTTTTCCTCGGATGGGTGATGGTGGCAGGCAAGTTTCTCTAGTTGGTGGTGGGCTAAAGTGCACTCTCTTTGCCATTGTTGGGATGTTCAATGTTTGTTTCCCCTGTGCAGTTGCTTTTGGGTGCACTGTAGTTGCCTTGGTATGTACATTCTTGCCTGCAGAGCTGAAGAAGTTGCCTGTAGTATAGCAGAAGTTGCCTGCTTGTTCTCTATAGCTGTAACTTGCACAGGGCTTCTCTCTGGCTAGCTATGCACTATAGTTTCTTCAAGCATAGAAGACGTTGTCTATTGCAGTGCAGAAGTTGCCTGAGGAACAACTGAACTTGTTTGCTTTTGCGTTGTACTTGCAAAAAGTGAGGTAGGGGAAAACATTACTTGAAATAAAAAAAATGACAAAGTGCAGTGATAAAAACCACATGATCGTAGTCTTGCCTACTGTTTTCCTCACCAGAGTTGCCAGATTCCTCATCAGGCAACACCGGTTCCTCGTCTTGCTTATTGTTTCTCCGTCTTTTCATAGGTCTTGGTTGACCTCTTTCGTTACAATACTTTCTTCTAGTTTGCCAATTCCATTGACAAACTTTGCCATGGTCTCTTCAAATTCTAAGCACGCTACATAAACCAAAGCAGATAGTTTCATTTTTCTCTCCGAGTTCATTGTTAAAAAAAATAAACATAAGTTAGTTGCCAAAAAAGGAAAATTATGTAACTATAAAATGATGCAACTATAAAAAAACATAAGTTCATTGAAGCAAGTCCTATGCATATATAGTGTACAAAGGAAAAATAAAGATTTAAAAAATGATGCAACTATGTGTAGTAAGCAACTTATGTTGTGCTAACAAGGAACTACTTGTATGCAGCAAGCAACTGTTACATGCGCAGAAAGCAATTATCTAAAAAATGTTTCTGTATGTGTGCAGTATAAGTCTGAAAAATTGCATAGGTAAGCAACTACAAAAAAGAAAGGGATGGAGAGAAACACTGATGGCCCAAAATATATCGAGCTCGTTGGGGAATCCCAAGAGGAAGGTATGATGAGCACAACAGCAGGTTTTCCCTCAGTTATGAAACCAAGGTTATCAATCCAGCAGGAGCAAGGAAACATCTCCAAGGTGTTGCTAGCTAGGATTTGGCAGGGGGCACTACCGATGCTAGCAGCAACGTGGAAACCTCCACAACACAACCACAGAACTCTGCCCTCAACTTACAGTGAGGTTGTCAATCTCACCGGTTTTGCTGAAAACAAAGGATTAAACGTATTGTGTGGAAGAAAGTAAATAGAAAACAGTAAACAGTTGTAGATTGATGATAAAAGAAAGGACCGGGGTCCATAGTTCACTAGTGGTGTCTCTCCTTAAAATAGCTGACATGTTGGGTGAGCAAATTATAGCGGGGCAATTGACAAACATCAAGAAAGCAATCATGCATATACTACTCATCTTGACTCCTTTGAGACTTGATTGGGCATTACAACATTATACATGTACCGTAATCCAACTGCATCTATGACTAATAATCCACCTTCAGGTTATCATCCGAACCCCCTCCAGTATTAAGTTGCAAGCAACAGATAATTGCATTACGCATTGCGTGTAAAGTAAACAATACGATTGTTCTATGAACAAAGGATTGTTGTTTTCTCCCTAGTAGAAACAGCACATCTAGTACCTTAGAGATTTCTGTCACTCCACCAGATTACTAGAGGCATGAACCCACTATCGAACATAAATACTAACTCTTGGAGTTGCTAGCATCTACTTGGCAAAGATAGCTACTAACAACGGAAAGCATGCAAGATCACAAATAACAAATACATGATAGAATCAATAATCCATCTAAAATAGCATCTCAATATCCATCAGATCCCCGCAAACACAACATGTAGGATTTACAAATAGATGATCTTGATCATGAATGGAGCTCACAAGATCTAAAGATGGTAGCACAAAGGAGAAGAACCAACCATCTAGCTACTACATGGACCCGTAGTCCAAGGATGAACTACTCACGCATCACACCGGAGGCTTACATGGTGATGAAGAAGCCCTCCAGGGTGAATTCTCCCCTCCGGCAGGGTACCGGGAAGAGCTTCAGATCCCTCTCGATCTAGGGATGGAGATGATGGGGGCTACAAAATCTTTCATGGAATTTTGATCAGGTACTTAGGGTTTCTGTATCGGAGGAATCTTATAGGCGAAAGGGGAGCCCGAGGGGGTGCTCGAGGCGGCCATACCACCCCCTGGCACGGGCCAGGCTTGGCCACACGGCCAGGTGGTGTGGAGGCCCTCTGGCCCCTCTCCGTCTCGTATTCTGGCTCCGTGTGTCCCTCGGTGAAAAACTGACTTTGGCTTTTGTCCTGTCCAATTCTGAGAATATTCATTTTCTGACTTTCCTGGAACCAAAAACAGCAGAAAACAGGCAGCTGGCACTGTGGCTCTTGTTAATAGGTTAGTCCAAGAAAGTGTATAGAAAGTACTCCAAAGTGTGGACAAAACATAAGAAAGTAGATAAAACCAAGCATGGAACATCAAAAATTATGGATACGTTAGCAACGTATCAACATCCCCAAGCTTAACTCCTGCTCGTCCTCGAGTAGGTAAGTGATAAAAAAGAAAGAATAATTTTTTAGGTGACATGCACCATCATAAACTTGATCAAAGTATTTGTAAACATTGATAGCTGGGATCATAGTACTTCAACCATAACATGAAAGATAAAGTTCTAACAATAAGACAAAGCAACTATGTTGCAACATGAAAAGGCACAAACAAAAGATTCATGAATAACAATGCTTTGCAAGACGTTTGTTTGTTCGCATAAAGAAAATATAGCATAGTGGCATTCAGCTTGTCCCTCATAGAGTAGCAAACATAAATGCATAGGACACCTTCAAAGTTCATAAGTGACTAGATACAAATAGTTTAAGAAAAAGCAATATCAAAATTATGCATCAATCAACAAGTCTTAGGAAAATGGACATAGAACTAAGAATGGCAACTATGCTCTCAAAGTAGGTGCATAAAGATAGAAGGTGGAGACTCAACATAAAAGTAAAAGAAGGGCCTTCATAGAAGGAAGTAGAGATTAAAGTTTCATAAAGAGCTTCCAAAAATTATGGTACTTATTAGCTTTCAGCTCTCATTTCCCCTATCATAAGCATCTTGAAGGTGATTAAGGTTAAAGTGACACAAATAAGAGGATATGCTTGACAAGTTATAAGCTGAAAGCTCATGCCCCTTACTTACGAAGACTGAACCTCATGCTACTCAACTTTAGTCACAAGTAAGCTCTTGTCATTGTAAGTAGATATGTATCATAGAGAACCGCCAACGGGGTACCCCTTGCACGTGATACAGGAGCTATCCCATAATCAAAATGACAAGGCAAGCAGACAATGAGCATCTCAGCGATCTTTTTATTTGCTATTTGCATAGGTTTTTATTGAGGATGCTTCATAGAGTGCTCATTATAGTTATGCTGCAAGTTTCCACCATGATTAGGCATGGCTTAGGCTAGCGGCCTAGGCGTTTCTCTAACACAAATACAAACTCCATGATCTTACAAGTTCCCCTTTTATTTCACACCGCCGGGATCCATAAGCAAAAGAACATGATATCAACGGTGTACAAAGTACAAATGCAATGTTGAAAGCGTTCCCCATGATACATGGTTCTGCTAACTTTAACTTATAAAGCGCAAGCATATACGCAACAAAGATGGACACAATGGTTCAAGTTTATTAAGTGCAAGAAAGTAAAGTGTGCCATCAAGTTCGTGGGAGCTTTAATCACTAATTTTCTCATAACAAGTTTAATTCGGAAGGTAGATAAAAACAAGAATATACTTGGAATAGCAAATGCTAATAGGTAGGTATGGTGGACTCTTTGAAATAACTTGGTTTTATTTGGAGTTGGATGCATGAGTGGAACTCATACTTGGTATGGAGGCTAGCAAAAGACCGAGAGCGACCGACTAAGAGAGCAATAATGGCCATAATCATGCAGAGCGACAAAACATCATTAATCAAAGCATAAAGTGATATTACAAGTTGAAAACTAAAGGATCATAAAGGCTATGGTGACTTGGGATAGTCATAACATGGTGCGAGCATGCGCCAAGTCAACCCAAATAAAACATCAAAGGAGAATACCACAATACTATGCTTTAATATGCTAAAACAACGCATGATTCTTCCAAGGCACATTAAGCAATCTCAATTGTTTATAACATGTCATGCTACAACAAAGATCACTACGCATAAAGCCAAAACAATATCAAGCATGGCATGACAAACCATAGGCCACAGTCAAAAACAAGCTCTCTTTACCACTTAAGCATGAATTTTTCCTACTCTTTTCCAATCCAAACCAAACTATTTCAAAACCAATGTATGAAAGAGGGGGTCCAACCAATTTATTCAGCAAACTAAGAAAACCAAGCAAAATAAAACCAAAAACAAAAAACGACGACGCTCCAAGAACAACACAACTGTGCATGAAACAATAAAAATGAGGTGTTTGGAGGAAACCTGGGATTTTTATTGATGAAGAAGGGGATGCCTTGGGCATCCCCAAGCTTTGACTCTTGTAACTCTTGAATATTTCTTAGGGTGAGACGGGTGGCATCCCCAAGATTGAGCTTTAGTCCATTCTTCATCTCATTACATCATTCTCTCCATACACCTGAAATTTTTCCTTCATACAAAACTTCACACAATCTTTATTAGCAACATTAGTGCACTCAAGATAAGAAGTCTTTAGGTTCAGTTTCAACACCAATAAAACTTCCAATAAAACACAAGCTACTGAATCACTTCCCTCAAAAATCTCAGTTCTCCAAAAGAACTCAAAAAGGAACCAACAAGAAGCAAATGCAAATAATGGCAGAAATCTGTCAAAACAGACCAGCAGGTAAAAACCAATTTTTTCGAAGACCTTCTGTTGCTCAAATAGTAAAGTGTTGAACTAACGAAAGTTAGATAACAACCTGGGGCAGAATCACAAAAATTCACGCCTAAAAACAGCGTACAGAGATTTTACACGAATTTTTACGGTGAAGCACATAAATCTGTTTCGGGACAGCAACTTTCCCAATCATTACTTCTCTCTCATTAGAGGTTACTCTTGGCACAAAAAGCAAATAAAAAGGATAAGGAGTGGTTATTACTAAAGTAATAAATTCCAAGACTCATCTAAAACTTTTGGGTTATCTTCCAATAAGTACTTTTCTTTAACGCCTTTAAGTTAGGCATAAGAAGCAAGAAAAAGAATCAAGTATTCTCAGATGAAGAAGCATTAAAACCAAATTTCTTACCCTTACCTCTCTTATTTTTATTCTTAACCTTGGGGAACATATGATTGTTTGGTGGAGAAGCAAAGTGCATGGTGCCCTTTTCCACATCTATTATTGCTCCAAGGAGTTTCAATAGGGATCTTCCAAGTGTAATTTGTCCTTTTCCTACACATTCAATAACAAGATAATCAGTAGAAACCATTTTCCCTAGGATATTTGTAAACACTCCTTCAGATATTCCAATTGGTGATATTGTGGCTTTATTAGCAAGAAATATTTCTTCTCCCCCTTCAGAAAGTCCCCAAAGATTCAAAGATTCATAGATATCTTTAGGCATAAGACAACATTCAGACATGATATCACAGCGAACATGAAAAAATTCATTATTTATAGCAATCTTTACTATGGGAAGCCATTTTGAGGGTTCAGAATTTATTGGAACATAGTCATGATGCTCTCTAAGTGTATTATAGCAATCTTTCAAACAAGCAGTGCTGGTCTCAAGAGTATTCAATCTAGCAAATATGTTTATGAAGGAAGAATCAGATTTGCTAGGCAAGTTGTAAGTAAAGACCAACTTATTTATGGCATTAAAAGCATCATCCACATTGCATTGGAGGAAATCTCCTCCCACTACAGCATCCAAAGCATATCTATAGAAAAGAGCAATTCCAAGGTAAAAACTGCTAAGGAACAAGCTTTGAGTCATTTTAGGTAAAGTTTTTTCATGTAGATAAGAGATTCTAGACCAAGCTTCTTTGAAACTCTCTTCAATTCCTTGTTTAAAAGTGAAAATCATTTCCTCAGGTGACATAGTGATTGGAGCAATGCTAGACATAAAGGCAACTTAAGGTAGGAACTAGTAATAATTTTTTTAATAAAGAAAGCAAACTAGTACAACTATTTGTTTTGTGTTTTTGATAAAGAAACAAGCAAACAAAGCAGAAAATAAACTAAGAAAAACAAAAATAACAAAGTAAAGAGATTGGTTATGAGGGACTCCCCTTCTGAAGATGTCCTTGACTCCCCGGCAACGGCGCCAGAAAAATAGCTTGATGGCCCAAAATATATTGAGCTCGTTGGGAAACCCCAAGAGGAAGGTATGATGAGCATAGCAGCAAGTTTTCCCTCAGTTATGAAACCAAGGTTATCAATCCAGTAGGAGCAAGGAAACACCTCCAAGGTGTTGCTAGCTGGGCTTTGGCAGGGCGCACTACCGGTGCCAGCAGCAACGTGGAAACCTGCACAAAACAACCACAGAACTCTGCCCTCAACTTACAGTGAGGTTATCAATCTCACCAGTTTTGCTGAAAACAAAGGATTAAATGTATTGTGTGGAAGAAAGTAATAGTTTGTAGAAAGTAAACAGAAAACAGTAAACAGTTGTAGATTGATGATAAAAAAAGGACCAGGGTCCATAGTTCACTAGTGGTGGCTCTCCTTAAAATAGATGACATGTTGGGTGAACAAATTACAATGGGGCAATTGACAAACATCGAGAAAGCAATCATGCATATACTACTCCTCTTGACTCCTTTGATACTTTATTGGGCATTACAACATTATACATAGACCATAATCCAACTGCATCTATGACTGATAATCCACCTTCAGGTTATCATCCAAACCCCCTCTAGTATTAAGTTGCATGCAACAGATAATTGTAGTATGCATTGCGTGTAAAGTAAACAATATGATTGTTCTATGAACAAAGGATTGTTGTTTTCTCCCTAGTAGCAACAACACATCTCGTACCTTAGAGATTTCTGTCACTTCCCCAGATTACTAGAGGCATGAACCCACTATCGAGCATAAGTACTACATCTTGGAGTTGCTAGCATCTACTTGGCCAAGATAGCTACTAACAACAGAAAGCATGCAAGATCACAAATAACAAAGACATGATAGAATCAATAATTAATCTGAAATAGCATCTCAATATCCATCAGATCCCTGCAAACACAACATGTAGGATTTACAAATAGATGATCTTGATCATGAACGGAGCTCACAAGATCTAAACATGATATCACAAAGGAGAATAACCAGCCATCTAGCTACTACATGGACCCGTAGTCCAAGGATGAACTACTCATGCATCACATCGGAGGCTTGCATGGTGATGAAGAAGGCCTCCAGGGTGAATTCGCCCCTCCGACAGGGTGCCGGGAAGAGCTTCAGATCCCTCCCGATCTAGGGATGGAGATGACGGCGGCTACAGACTCTTTCGTGGAATTTTGATCGGGTACTTAGGGTTTCTGTATCGAAGGCATCTTATAGGCGAAAGGGGAGGCCGAGGAGGTGCCCGAGGCGGCCAGACCACTCCCTGGCGCGGGCCAGGCTTGGCCGCGTGACCAGGTGGTGTGGCGGCCCCCTGGCCCCTCTCTGTCTTGTATTCTGGCTCCATGTGTCCCTCGGTGAAAAACTGACTTTGGCTTTTGTCCCGTCCAATTCCGAGAATATTCATTTTCTGACTTTTCTAGAACCAAAAACAGCAGAAAACAGGCAGCTAGCACTGTGACTTTTTAATAGGTTAGTCCAAGAAAGTGTATAGAAAGTACTCCAAAGTGTGGACAAAACATAAGAAAGTAGACAAAACCAAGCATGGAACATCAAAAATTATGGATATGTTAGCAACGTATCAAACACTAATTAAGGTAATCACACATTGGTCATAATTTGGCAGCAAATTTGCGGACATGAACTGTTCAGCCTTTACCAATCCGCCAAAAAGTCCTGCATGCTGCATGTCTCTGTATTTTTCCTTGAGCTATTTTTTGACAAAACAAGTAAGTTAAATTACTAGTTAATTTGAGTGATCCATAAAAAGTAGGCATAGAAGGAGAATAAAGGGGAAAAAACAAGCATATCACGCTTACTTGTAGTTTGCTAAAAAACATCTGGGCTGATCATGTCTTTCTTGACCTTATTTATCAAGGCACTATCCCAAGCGTCTACTCGAGGGGTACATCGACTGATGAGCTCGTCAACATCTATGGAATCTAGGTATAGTAGCTGCTCAATAGGGAGAAAACAGGCGAAAAATAAATTAAATGCAAAAACATATTCTTAGTAAACATGTTGCAGTAAAAACATGGTTATTAGCAATTCTATACACCATAAAAGCAAATAACATATTGGTTTCAGCAACTTTGTTTCAGCTAGTAAACTTCAAAAGTTCCATATATACAACAAGAAATAGGTTTGTTTTCAACAACTTCAACATGATAGTAAAAAGGGACTATGCAAGAGGTAAACATGCTTCAAGCAACAAAACATGCAAAAAAATATACTAAGCAACTTCTAGTTCCATATATGCAGCAAACAGGCTGTGTTGAGCAACTACATGTGTCACAAAAGCAACTATATGGCATGAACAAAAATCTATCTGGAATACCCAAATATGTAGACAAAACATGCAAAAAAACATGTACTAAGTTAGCCTTTACTTGTTCAGTTAGATTGGTTTTTTACTTCATGTGAGTGGACTCTGAAATACCCAAATACTATGGTCTTACCACTTGCCAAGACAACATCTGATCATGTACCTTGTGTGGTGCAAATCTCCACAAGTATTCCCAAAGCTCACATTTTCAGATTCGAAAACTTCTGGGTGCATCAACCTGGTTTCTATGAGTTAGTAGAAAGATTGTGGAATCAACCAATTAGAGGTAAATCTAGCACATCCATTCTGGCAGCTAAATTCAAGAAGTTGAGATATGAGCTAAAGAAGTGGGGAAAAACATATCTCATCTTAAATCACTCATTGATAAATCCAATTTTGTAATCTTCAAATTGGATCAAATTGAGGACCAAAGGCCACTATCAGTCCCAGAATTTAATTTCAGGAATATTGTCAAGTGTCATATTAAGAACCTAATGGGCAGATAATCTGACTATTGGAAGCAGAGATGTACCATTATATGGGTTCAGTTAAGTGGTGAAAACACACAAAAATTCCATGCCAAAGCTACTGAAAGATACAGGCACAATATCATCACTAAAATACAGGATGAGGATGGCTTGAGAATGACTGAACATAATCAGAAGGAAACTGCTTTTTGGAAATGCTATAAAAGTAGGATGGGGGTTACTTACCCAACTACTGATATAGTAGGGCTTAACACTATGCTCTATGAGGTGGATTCTCTTAACAGTTTATCTAATCCCATCACATTGGAGGAAATAGATGGTATTATCAAAGATTTGAAAGCTGATAAAGCACCTGCCCTGATGGTTTTAATGGATACTTTGTTAAAAAATGTTGGCACATCATTAAGGAAGATTTTATTAGAATGGCTAAGGATTTTCATAATGGAAATATCTCTCTGGAAAGCATAAATGGCTCTTTCATAACTCTGGTCCCAAAGAAACAATCCCCTGAATCTGTTAATGATTTCAGACCCATCTCCTTGACAAACACTTGTCTCAAATGCATTACAAAGATTTATGCAAATAGACTGCGGGCAGAGATTACTCGATGCATTCATAATAATCAGTATGGGTTTATTAAGGCAAGAACAATGCAGGATTGCCTAGCATGGTCTTTTGAGTATCTACATCAGTGTAAGCAATCTAAAAGGAAAGTTGTGGTCATTAAAATTGATTTTGAAAAGGATTTTGACTATTGAGCATAGTGCCATCTTGCAAATTTTGAGATATAAAGGATTTTCACAAAATTTTGTTAGAATGGTTGAGGAGATTCTTTCCTCTGGCTCCTCCTCTGTGCTTTTAAATGGTGTACCAGGTAACAAGTTTGCTTGTAGAAGATGGGTCAGAAAGGGGATCCATTGTCACCACTTCTATATGTACTAGATGGAGATCTATTATAGAGCATTGTCAATCTGGCTTCGAATCAAGGGAGGCTGCAGTTACCAATACTCAGAGAAGGTTCTTTCCCTATTGTCCAATATGCAGATGACACTATCATTATTCTACCTGCTGAGGAGGATCAATTACTTGTGTTCAAAGAGCTTTTGAATCAATATGCTGGTTTTACTAGGTTAAAAGTAAATTACAATAAATCTTCTCTCATCCCAATTAACCTTTCTGAGGAAGAGACAACTCATCTGGCTTCAGTGTTTGACTGCCAAGTTGGTTCTATGCCCTTCACCTATTTAGGATTGCCAATGGTTACCACTAAACCTCAGATTAAGGATTTTTCACCACTAATCGGTAGGCTTGAGAGAAGATTATCTGCAACCGCTTCTTTTCTTTCATATGGAGATAGACTGGTTCTAGTCAACTCTGTCCTTTCCTCCTTACCAACTTATTATATGTGCACTCTTTCAATTCCTTTGGGAGTGCTAGAGATTATTGATAAGGGTAGAAGGAGATGTCTTTGGAGAAAATACAAGCAGGATGAGAGAGTAAATTCCCTTGCTTCCTAGGAAATGATCTGCAAGCCAATGAAAAAGAGAGGTCTAGGTGTACTGGATCTCCAAAAGAAAAATATTGCTATGCTGTTGAAACACCTGGACAAATTTTATAACAATGCCAACTTGCCATGGGTCAAACTTGTCAGGAATACTTATTATCATGAGGCTTTACCACATGCTGTGACCAGGTGTGGGTCTTTCTGGTGGAAGAGCATTATCAAGCTTGCTGATAAGTGGAGAGCTATAACTAAATGTCAAGTGGGTTCTAGATTTTCAATTTTGTTTTGGAATGATTACTGGGTTGATGCTATGTTGCCTGAGAAATTCCCAAGGTTATATTCCTTTGCCAGAGATAAGTTGGCCTTTGTTCATGATATTTGCTCTTTAACATTCTCCATGAGGCATTCATACTGCCTCTATCTACTGAGGCTTTTTGGGAATATGAGCAGCTTCAGACCTTACTTTTTGACACCAATTTGTCAACCTTTGATGACAAATGGATTTGCCATTTCAATAATAACAGGTTCATGGCTAAGGCCCATTATGAAAGAAATTTCAGAGAGGAGAATAATGATATAGTCTCAACTCAGATTTGGAAAAGCAAATGTATGTAAAAGCATAGGTTTTTTGCTTGGCTACTCCTGCATGATAGATTGAACACAAAGGACATGTTGGTCAGAAGGCATTGGAAAGTTACAGAGGATAATGATTGTGTTCTATGTAGTGCACAGATAAGAGAGGACTGGAAACATCTTTTTTCTAGTGCTTGTTTAGTGCCTGTGTGTGGAATTATTTGTAGATAGATTGGAGATACACCAACTTCCCTGAGGCTTTTAAAATGGCTAAACAAACTTTCAATGGCCCATGTTTTACAGAAGTAACCATTTTAGCATTTTGGAATATATGGAAACAAACGAATGCGATGGTTTTTAGACATGAGAGACCATCGTTTAGAGGATGGAGATCTGGGTTCTTCTGTGATTTGACCTTGCTTAAGCACAGGTTGAAAGGCGATGTAAGACTATGGTGTCATCATGGCTTGACAACTTACCATAGCAGCATTGTAAATAGCCTTTTTTCCTTTTTCTCTCTTTTTCCCATGCCTTTTGTATGTAAATATTCTCTGAACTGGTGTTTCCATTTTCCATTTCAATAAAGGGCAGTGGGGGGCTCCCCTACAGTAGAAAAGTTTCAAAAAAACAAAAATCTATCCATGATAAAAAAAGTTGTACACTTACCATCAGGTGATAAACACAACAGCATATAGACTTCTTACTATTTAGTGAACTAAAAGCAAGCCTGATCTGGTCAACCACAAATTGACAGATGTTTGTGCGGGGGAGGAGGTTAACATCATATACAGCTGGAAAGCAGCGCGGGCTGACTTTTAGACCAGTTGTGAGAGCGAGAAAGTTATAGGCCATTACAGCCCAAGCTCGAACAAACATATCGTCTGATCTTCCCCCATGTCCTTAATCATCAAGATCGGGACTGCCTGTCGTAGGGAAACCGTATTCCTCCATCATTTCTCGCGTAATATCAGCATTCATCTCATAACACACTTTTAAACCAGAGTTAGGCAGTGCCCAGATCTTGTGCACACTGTCTGCATCGACTGGTATCTTTCTGCAGTCAGGTATCACCAACTCAGAGCTGTCGGGGTCATAGAACTTCATAACCCACTGACTGAGGTCAAGAGGCATGGTGCATGCGCCAATGTTCAGCAGGCCACCAAACTGCTTCTCGATCAGTGCAATCTTCTGTACGCCTGTTAACCCGTTGTTTAGTGCGACAAAACGCGAAGGTGATGACCTGTTTCTGATTTCCCCAATTTCCATAACCTAGAATTCAAAAATGCCAAAAAATGATGTAATAGTTAGTTTCCATATAGGCAACAAAAAATAAGGCAGAATAGCAACTACCTATTGCAGAGAAGCAACTACCTACTACATACAAAGCAACTACCTACTACATATAAACAACTAGTAACTACCTACTACATGTCAGAAAAACAATATGGCCGAATAGCAACTACCTGTTGCAGAGAAGCAACTATCTATTACATATAAGCAACTTTTATCAGGTCTACGACAACTTTGCTTTTTGTCACTGGTTTCATCTGTTTTTAGCATGAGTGAAATGTACATAGCATTGGGTAGAACTTACATTAGAGATATCCGCTTTCTTGGTGGTTGCAACCTGTTTCCCCTTATTCTTTGAATTCTCCGCCTTATCAGCAATATCACCGACAGGTTTCTTTGCAATTGTCTGTTTAGACTGCTTTCCTGGAGGAAGGCCACGCTTAACCAGAGCCTTGGTTCTCCCTTGCTTAGTAGGTTCCTTCATAGGCGAAACCTTAGTTTGCTGGTTCCCTGGAGATGAGCCCCCACCTGCTGTAGGATCAGGCCCATCCATCATGCAAACCTGCTTCACCATAGCATGGAAACACAAAAAAGTTTTAAAACTTTAACTAGCAACTTATAGTTGGATGTGGACAACAAAACATGTTGTCTTGAGCAACTACTTATGACAGATAAGCAAAAACATACAGGTTTAGTTTGGCAACTGCTTATGACATGAAAACAGTACTTATAGGAAACATGGTAAGAAAACTATGCAACTTCTAATTCAATATAGGCAACAAAAAAATGTTGGGTAAAACAACTACTTGTGTCGTATCACCTACTAAAAGCGAGGCAATGAACTTCTATTATCATGCAGACAATAATAATATCAGTTTCAGCAACTAATAATGTCATACAAAGCAACTTTAAGATAAAATAATAGTGCCATGTAGACAACAAACTTGTCAGGTTAAGCAACTTCTAGTGTGAAGCAATCAACTTCTACTGTCATGTAGACAATAAAATTGTCTAGGTTGAGCAACTAATTGTGTGAGATAAGCAACTTTAGTCTTCTATACGGAACTTGCAGACTACGAACAAATAACTTCTACTAGTAACTAGTAATGTCATATATACAACAAACCATGTTTGTACTGGCAAATTATTTAAGAACAAAAAACAACTTCTACTAGCAACTAGTATTATCATATATGCAACAAACCAATTTCTACTAGCAACTATTACTGTCATATATATGCAACAAACCATGTTTGTACTGGCAATTTATTTGAGAACAAAAGCAACTTCTACTAGCAACTACTACTGCCATGTATGCAACAAACCAAATTCTACTAGCAACTAGTACTGTCATATATGCAACAAACCATGTTTGTACTGAAAAATTATTTGAGAACAAAAGCAACTAATTGTGTGAGCATGTTTGTCAGGTTGAGCAACTAATTGTGTGAGACAACCAACTTTTAGTCTCCTATACATAACTTGTAGAGTCAAAAAAATTCTACTAGCAACTAGTACTGTCATATATGCAACAAACCATGTTTGCACTGGCAATTTATTTGAGAAAAAATCAACAAATCAACAAAAGCAACTAATCAACTACTGAATCCTATTCCTCTGGTAATAGTGCTCATCAAAATCCCTCCAGATCCCCCTTCCTTAATGGCTACCAGCATCAATGCGCTTCATGCAACCCCCCACAGAGCAGTTCCGCCGCGAATCAAACCCCTGGAAACCACGCAAAATCATTGGCAAAACACCTGGAGTCAATCCAACCCGAGAAGAACCACACAAAAATCGCGTGAAAACACACACAGATGCGACGAAAATCATGGATGAATATGAAATCAGGAGGTAAAACGTACCGCCTAATTCATCGCGGTGCTCGAAAATGTGCCGAAATGTCAGATTCCGGTGAGAAATCCCCACCAAATCAACGCCTCGGTTGCGCCGGGACCCCAATGTACACCTCCGCCGGGCCGCACTAGTTCCCCACGCCGGAATGGCTCCACCACCGCTTCCAACCTCCGCCTCCAACCTCCGCTCCACCACCGCCTCGAACCACCGCTTCCGACTGCGGATCCGCCCCACGCCGGCGGTTGCGAGCGAGAGAGCGAGAGCGAGCGAGACGGAGAGGGAGTAAATGGCGGGAGGGAATACGGGTACGGATCAAATAGCGCCTGGACCCGTTCCCCCACGAGCCACGGTGGCACGTCCGTTGGAACCACGCGTGCGACGTGCGTGCGACGTGCGTAGCGCACTCGAGTCATCGTTCTGGCGCCCACACGCTAGTAAGTAAATGGGTAAAAACATTTATATCATCGGCCTAGACACACCCAAAGCTTTAATATAGTCCACGCGTTGAGACAACATACGTCTCTTGTATATTGTCGTTGCGAGGTGAGTGCTCAAGAACACACTATTATTATTTTTTTAAAAGTTTCAGCACAGATTCAACAACACGGGGCCATGCCCATACGTAGCAGCTGAAAGGGTGCCACACTAGCAACGGGATTTGGGGGGTGGGCGTCGGCAGCGCCACCACGCGTCCATGACTTCGCACTCGCAGTCGCAGTGACTAGCAGGGACTAGATGGAGCCGGCGGCCAGAGTTAAATCCACGCAGAGAAACAAACAGACAGAAAACCAGGAACTTAAGCCTGAGCCCAGCCGTCCTCCTCCCTCCAAAAATCACTTTCTCTTCTCTTCCCAGCCCCATTTGGCACGCCCGCCTCGCATTAACCTCGCTCTCCCGGATCCAACTAATTTTGCTTGCCGGTGCCGCCCGCGCTCTGTCCCTCTCCATAACACATAGCGCGTCCTTTCGCCTTAAAATCTCTCCTCCTTCCATCTCTGGCCAGCCAGCTTAATTGGTTTCACTAGCTAGCTACTCCTAGTTAGTAGTCGTTCTCTGACTACACGACCCCGACACACGCGCTCTCTCTGTCTCTTTCTTCTTCCCTCCCCCGCAATGGCCAGGCAACGGAAGAACAGCGCCAGCAGTAGCAGCAGCAGCAGCGCTTCTGCCGCCGGTGCCGATGCCACAGCCAGGCTGAAGCCGAAGCGGACGCGGAAGAGCGTGCCGCGGTAGTGCCCCTCCCAGCGCACCTCCGTGTACCGCGGCGTCACACGGTATGTACTACTATTGGTTATCTCTTATCCTGCGCGCGAGGCGAGGCGATGCGCGAGGTCGCGAGAGAAGAAACTGACGCGCGCGTGCAGGCACCGGTGGACGGGGCGGTTCGAGGCGCACCTGTGGGACAAGAACACCTGGAGCGAGCCGCAGAGGAAGAAGAAGGGGAGGCAAGTGTACCTCGGTGAGCTCTCCCGCTACCTCTCTATCGCAAGCCTCAGCCGATCGAGTCCCGGTACTTGCGTGGTTGGTTGGTTGGTCGCTGACAACGTTGTGCGGCGTCGCAGGGGCGTACGGAGGCGAGGAAGCGGCGGCGCGCGCCTACGACCTGGCGGCATTGAAATTCTGGGGACGCGACACCATCCTCAACTTCCCGGTACACATCCAAATTACTCCTCCTTATCACATTCATTCATTGATGCACGCGGCGCCGTGCCTAGAACTAGCAGAATGCTGGACATGCTTAGGACTTTCTCAGCACACGTACACTGCTACTAATGCTAGTAGCTAATAATGGGCAGCTTCTGTGACTTGCTAAACCTTACGTTTGGTGGGTCCAGAATCCAGATTACATCGGAACGACTTGCACGTTTGTTTAAGTTCTGAATCTGAGAAAACGAGTTTGTTCAAGTTCTGTTTTCGAATACGATCCCAACTGCATTCATTCAGTCATAATTCTTGACTATAATGTAATCTTTCCATTTCAAAATGTACCGTCAATTTTTTACTTGACAAATTTTTCTTTTGTATGGGACCATGGATCGTGCTCTCAAAGACTTTTTTAGTTTATTAATAAACTATGACAACGGATAGTGCTCATTTGCTGGATGAAAACCTTTTGCAGCTGGCTAACTATGGCCAAGAGTTGAAAGAAATGGAGGAGCAGTCCAGGGAGGAATACATTGGATCGCTGCGGAGGTACACAAATAACTCCAAATTTTGACAAGTGGTTCTGTCTGTGATCAGACGGCCTGCCAAATGTCACGGCATAAGAGTTTTAATGTCCTGACTTCACACACTGTTTTTACACCTTTTTTTTCACGCAGGAAAAGCACTGGCTTCTCAAGAGGGGTGTCCAAGTACAGAGGTGTCGCGAGGTAGTGGTGCTCTTTCTACTGAACTTTCAGATTCTTGCGACAAAATCTCTGAAACCAACACTCCATTTTTTGAAACTCTACCAACCTTTACAAAATTTAATAAACCTTATTACAGCGTTCACAGCCAAAGGCAGCATAAATTTATCTGAGTGAAAACCATATCTGATTTTCTGCAGGCATCATCACAACGGCAAATGGGAGGCCAGGATTGGGCGTGTCTTCGGCAATAAGTATCTCTACCTAGGGACATATGGTAAGTTACGAATCCTTTCTTAAGACGCCAATTTTATGGATGAATGGAATTGTTGAGTAAACCGATGTACATGTTGAGGGATATATTCCCTTTACCTGAGTCATCAGGTGGTAGCAAAAGGTAGCTGTTTCTGTCGTTATTAGATTGGTGGCATTTCTCTTGCGAGGCATGAAGTAAAGAACCAGTGATGCTCTCTTTGCACTCATTTTATTTTTGTGTAGAAACACTTTGCACTCATTCTAGAACTTTGCTGGCTTTAAAATGGTAAATGGGCATCGGAAAAGGCAAGGAATGAGAGGACAACTGATTAGTTTGTGTAAGAAAGTCACTCAGTTCGAAAGCAAACATTTTCTTCACCATGTCTAACCTTGGTAATTCTAAACCATACCCAGATTTCGAATCTCATCTTATGAGCATGTTTACTTTGAAAAGAAGAGCAAGACTGTCGCTTTGTAGGAAATAGGTAGGAGCCGTGGAGCCCTGCCCACTCAGCTAGCCAAGTTTTTGAAATTGAGTAAGGCCAAATCCAAAATCTTTTGCGGATAAGATGGATCACAAGAAAAGGAACACATGCCAAGTATTGACATGGAGTGCTATGCTGGTAGGCCCGGTTAGTTCCTCCGAATGCCACAGAAATATTCCGTACTCCGGTGCTAAATGCCAAAGCAGATGGCGATTTAGTCCGGGGCGGCCCCGTTAATTATAGTACTGATTAGGATGGACGCCTTCCCGTGTTAGCTGCAAGCAGAATGGCAGCACGAAGCGACGAATACAGATGACAGTCTTATCTTTACATCACTATCTTAAAAACTCGATCGAGCTACATTTGGGCATCCATAAATCGGCAAGGCAGCCGTATAATTTTCCATCCAACAGGGGTTTAATTCCCGGTGGCTGCCAAAAACTGGTGCCCTGGTACAACACTACTTTCAAACTGATTTGATGCCCCAACGATAAGATTGCTTCTTTGGTAGTAGATGGCTTCATCTGTCATGTCGTGCATTCATGTGCTTGTTTCCCTTTTGGTGCTGGGGATGCTGGGATCTGCGTCCTAACGGTCTGACTCTGACCTCGCCGAAACAAAACGAGCCAATAGCACTAAGGTGTCTCCCGGCAAAATCCTATTTTAAATTTATTTGTCAAAATTTAGTGTAATTTTTTTAAAAAAAATTAAACTAAATTTAAACAAATAAACTAGAAGTGAAATTTAGGTGGGATCCTACTTAACAGCTTCCCAAGATCCCTCTTTCTGTGCGGTACGATAGAGCTCAGGCATCCTCGACCACGAGCTCTATCCGCGCAGCTGGCAGGCAACGAACAAAAGTAAGCGACGAGGGAGATGAGCTTGCCACGCCTACGCGTGGTCACGCGCACACACACGTCTGATCCCCTACCCAAAACGTTCCAGCCAATCCCTCTCCATGCCTCCTCGTTGGGAACCTCACACTTGTTAGAGCATCTCCACTCGTGACCTTCGTACTGGCTTCGGTGTGATCTTTTTTTTGCCAGTATGGGGGGGGGGGGGGGGGGGGGGGGGGGGGGCGCCGGCGCGATATTGCCAAATGTGGGGACACCGGCTCCCAGTCGTGCCCCCCCTAACAAAATTTAAATATTCTAAATTTAGCGAAAATTTGGACAAACCGGTCAAACTTCAACAAAAACGTTTAAATTTAACAAAAATTTACAAAACAAAAACCGACATCTAATGACGGCCACGGCCGATCCCAAGCCGGCGGTACATCGCCGCGGCATAGTCGAACATGCCGTCCTCGTCGTCGTCATCGTCGTTGGGCGGCTCGTCATTCGCCGGCGGCAGGCGGCTGCCCCTCACCGCTGGTCCTGCGCTCGCCGGCCTCGTGGAAGGACCGGCCGCTCCCTCACCGTCGTCGATGTCGACGACGAGGCCGTGGCGCCTGGCGCGTTCGTCCTGCTCCCGCCGCCAGTCCTGCGCGGACCAACTGACGGCAAACTCGTCGGTGGCCGGTAGGATGGCGTTGAAGGATGCCCGATCCAGCATCCTCTGACCCGGAAATTCTTCCAGGTCCTTGCCGTCCGCCAGCAGGAGCGCTGCCGCCTTGTACTCCGGCGGTGGCGTCCACTCCTTCTTGGGCTCGGGCTTGGGCCTGCCCAAGCGGAGGCGGCGAGGCGGCGAGGGAGGCGTGCGACGCCTATGTGGTGGGCTCGCCTGCTCGTCCTTCACCGGCGGGAGCGCGAGGTAGTGCGGCGACGACAAGGAGTACGGCGAGTACCGCGCCGGGGACGCCGACGAGCGCGAGGAGGAGGAGGAGGACGTCGACGGCACGCGACGGGGGATGCGCGACGGCATCACCAACGACGGGTTGTTGCCGTTGGTGATGTGGTCCAGGACTCAGGAGAGGGTGCGTCCCGGAGCGCTCCACCACCGCTTTCGGCCTTCGCTGTTGTAGTTCGCTGGCGGCGGGCCAACGTCGTCATAGGCCTCGATGCGTTTCTCGCACTGCCGCGCGAAGAAGGCCGCCCACGCCTAGAGGTTGTCGGGATCCCACTGGGGGTCGTTGCGCTCCTCGTCGGTGAGCACCCCCCTAGTAGTGCTCGTAGATCGCGGCTCTGCGGGCCGCGCCGGTGGGGATGGGCGGCACAGCGAGACCGCCACGGCTCACCGCCCACCCCGTCGGAAGCCGGAAAGCCGGCGGGATGGGGTAGCCGGCGCTCCATAGCGCCTGCGCCTTGTCGACGTGGAGCTAGAGGCGGCCAAAGCCGTCGGCCGCCGCGCCGTCGCAGCCGTCGTAGCCCGCCATCGTCGACAGAGAGGAGAAGAAGACGACGTTTGGGGAGAAGATGGTGGAGCTCGCCGTCGAGATAATGCGCGTGCGGCGGTAATGAAAACCGCCGCGGGTTTTTATACTGGGGAGGAGGGGGAGGCGAGCGGCCAATATATACTTGAAGAATTTCATAGAGTTTTCGTTATGGAAAAATGATTCTTTTTTACCACTGACAAATACAGATGACAGTCTGATCTTTACGTGTGGTATGCAGCAACGCAGGAGGAAGCAGCCATGGCGTACGACATCGCCGCGATCCAGCACCGCGGCCTCAACGCCGTCACCAACTTCGACGTCAGCCGCTACATCAAGTGGCACCACCTCTGCCGAGCCGGTGACGCCGACGGTCTCCACAATGCAGGCCAACTCCCCGTCGACATGACCCCGCACCCCACCGTCGGTATCGACGAAGCAATTTCCGTCGCCGCCCTCCATGACGACGGTCAATTGCTACCACCCCATGTGAGCCCGCCGTCTCATGCGGCGCTCGGCCTGCTGCTGCAGTCGCCCAGGTTCAAGGAGATGATCGAGCGGACCGCGGCCTCCGAGAGCAGCACCCTCTCGCCGTCTTCGTCTTCGTGTTCCCCTTCACCTCCACCGCCGCCGGCGTTGACCCAGCAGCAGCCTGAATATAGCGTAAGCGCTTCATCGTCGCGGTGCAGCTTCCCGGAAGACGTGCAGACGTACTTCGGGTGCGAGGACCACGACGGCGGCGTTGGCTACGCGGAGGTTGACACGTTCTCGTTCGGGGATCTTGGCGCCTACGCCGCTCCCATGTTCCAGTTCGAGCTGGATGTTTGATTTGAATAAAGGAAAGGGCTCATTACTCATAGCTAGGCTAAGCTATCAGGGAACCTATGTTTCAACTAGGATGCAGATAATATCTCAAAAGGGGTACAGGTTCGCATAGAGAATGTAGAACGTAATCGACATGTTCTTTCAGTTCGTCGAAACTCAAATTTCGCATAGTGAATGTAGAACGTATTTGGCTGCCGGCTGTTTTTCAGTTCGTCGAAACTCAAATTTCTGTCCGTTGGATGGTCTTTGAGATTCGGTCGGTCTGTTCTCCTTGCTACACTGGATACTTAGTCGGCTAGTTTTTCAAGAAAAAATTATCGGACCGTTTTCGTCTTCTTATTTCCGGCCGTAAAAAAGACAATAACAATCTTCAGTTTAGATCGTTTCGAAACCGCTCATATGCTTCTCCTCGGGGACGACACCGAGGCGCCCTAGATCCACCACGAAGGTCCACTCCACATTGCCCCTTCTTGCATTGCCGCGGTGGCGGTAGCCTCCCACCCCAAAGGTGGTGAGGAGGGTGTTCTGCGTTTAAGACGAGACGTCAAAGAGTAGGTCGCGGAGATATTGCGTGATGGCGGACAACGCTTGCACTACAGAGGAGCAACCTCCAGGCGGCAAGCGGCGGGGCAACGACATGTTGGTCGCTATTGTGTGGCTTGGTCGTTCTCTATGGCTGTTGTTGTCTTCACCGCTTCGAGCGCTAGAGAGGGCCTCGGATCCCAAGGGGAGGTCTACAAGAAGAGCATATGTGGTGTCCGACGTCTGTTGGTCCTGCCCCGGTCTAGTGCAGGGGTGTGTTGAGTTGCTCCGATGCGGTGGGCAGTGGGGAGGTGTGTGGAAGGCATGTCATTCGTCGAGTTCTGCAACGGGTTGTCGCGTGGTGCTGCTTGGTGGCAGGTGAAAGGACCGATACGAGTGACTAGAGGGGGAGTGAATAGGCACTGCCATTTTTTTTAAGTTAAGGCTACACACAAAGGTAAATTATCTAGATATGCAACTAAGTGAATTTATGTAGATGACAAGAAAGTAGACTATCAAGGTAAACAACAATACTAGAGTAACAATGGAGATAACCGCACCAATGGACACGAGGATGTATTCCCGGAGTTCCTTCCTTCTAAATGGAAATATGATTTCATTGGAGAAGTGTTGGGGCTACACAAAGTCACCCAAGCGCCACTAAGGCTCAACCTTTTCTACCGAGCATGCACCACAAAGGTGAGTAATTGATACGGTGGCAACCGTAATCCCCCCAAAAAATTGGGCCAAACTCCACAACTCAACTAGAGGCTCCCAATAACGACCACAAAGCTCTTAGAACACCAAGAGAAAGCTTTGGGGGCGACTTCTTCCATCTAGGGTTCCAAGAACCCAGGAGTAACAAATTCCTCAACGGAAAGTGGGGGGAGGGATTCAAATCCCTATGGTGAGTGAGTAGATCTAGGCCTCCTCCTTTGATTCCCAAAAGGGCATCAAGTTCTATTGGATATGGAGGGAGGTCTATGAGCTTGGATCTTTGCAACAATAGGGAAGAGTGAGTGGAAGCCACAACCTTTACCTTAGGAACAAGGTTGCCTTTTATAGGTCCCTCAAAAAGTAGTTGTTGGTGCTGACTAACCCCAAAGTCTTCGGGCTTGACACCCCAGAGTCTTCGGCCAGACCGGAGTCTCTGGGCCAACAAAGTTGGAGTCTCTAGTAGGGGTAGAGTTTACGAGCTGAGACTCCAGGCCAATCTCCGGGCTAACTTCTAGGATCTCTTGGAGTCTAGGTTGGAGTCTAGGTTGGATTCCTCAGTCGGAGTCTCTGGGGCAGGCAGGCAGGATTCTCTGGTGTTGAACACCGGAGTCTCCGGACTCAGGACACCAGCAGGAGGTTTTTTAGAGTTTATTCCTCCATGTTGATATAGGTAGGCTGGTGGGTGCAATTATGTATACGCATGTGATTTAAATTCCCATGAACCTTCCACAAAGCAACCCCTCTTGATGACCTGGGTTTCCTATCAAACTAGGAAACAAGCTAAGGAAACCTTGTAGATCCTTTTTCAATATTTTTAATTTTGATGGGTCAATCATCGTCTTGTGATTTTCATCTTAAGACCTAAAACATAGATATCACATGGTAGAGTCACTCATGTTTTAAAAAACACCCAAAAATTAGATAGGGAGGGAAATGTCCTTTCAGTAGGCAATGGAGAGGTTCCGATGAAATGTTCTTAGCTTCGATTTGGACATCTTCGATGCTCAGATGTGCAAGACCTTTTTTGTTGGAGAAGAGATCCAGGTGAAAGCCTAGCCCCAACCTAGGTTCTGAGACAATGATCGTGGCTTCTTCGGATCTTGCTGCCCTCCTTGTAGGCATCATTGGGGCATCTCTTTTTTTCTCCCAAAGACAAGGTCTTGGGATCTCTAGATGAATATCCAAGCTCCGGTTATCCAAAGCGGGCAACAGTGGTGTCTATATAACCTCCCTCTTATGGGCATCGCCTTGGTGAGTCAACTTTAGCGGTTGTGTGTGTCCTCCCTTGTGTTCGGGTCAGTGGATGTCGAGGCAGCGACCCCGGATGGTGGTTATGCATTGCAGAGGTGACCTCGGGATCCATGGAGGGCAGAAGCTTCATGGGGCGGAGCTGTTGCTCACATGGTTTGGGTGACAATCTTATGTCGTTAGTGTTGCAGTGTTGTTGGCTCGGTCGACACGCCTTAGAGGAGGCGATTTGACTTTTAGGCTAAGAGGCAGCCCCAGATGTTGATACAGCGGTCGTGGTCTACTAGCTTGGGTTACGAGTGGCTGAGTCGTGTGGCATTATAGCTTGTGATCAATTGTGTGTCAGGATATCAGCCTCGGAAGATGGTGTTGGTGGTCTTCTCGGCGTAGCAGAGGAGCTAGATGTTTGGGCGGCTATCCTGAAGCTTTTGCAGTGTTAAGGGCTCCTTGGAGGGTTGGCCTTTTCATCTATGTTCGAGTGTCACATGCCTGCTCTTCCCATAGTACTCATGGTGTTTCTCTCTAGAAGTGGTGAATGGCTATCTTGTCTTGGTGGAGTGGTTTTTTCGAGTTTGGGATTTGTTGTTAGTAGGTTTTAGACTTGGCTCCATGGAGAGTGTGGGCATGGCTCCATGGTGTTGGCGTTCTTGTTTGGTTTTTCCCGGTTTTTGCTAATTAACTAGTCACCTTCTTCTTAATTAATGGATAAGGCAAACCTTTTTCCCTCATTTCAAACAAAAAAATAACACCACAATATATTTACTTGTCCTAGATGTGCATTTTCATATACAAACTTGCAAGTTGTGGTACAGGGTACACAAAAGAAGAAACTCGCCACCTCTGGCATGGCACCATGGACGGGGCGGTTATTGCATGAATTAATTTGATGTGAACTCATCACATGTGGCATTGTGGTGAATAGCTATCTTTTCTTGGAGGAGTGGTTTTTTCGAGTTTGAGCTTTGTTGTTCCTTGGTTTTGGACTTGGCTCCGTGATTAGTGTGGGCATAGCCCCGTGGTGTTGGTGTTTGATACCTTCAATCCGAACTATAAATGTAGTATATCTTTTTTCCCTATAAGATCTAGGTTTATCGAATCTTGGGAAGAATTTGCTTGATGGAATATTATGTCGAACAAGACCTTGAGAACATGTAGTATATTTTTTACCAGACCTTTCATGTTTACTTTGTTTTGTGTATTGATAGATGGAGATAGACCCATGCTAAGGATTCACCTGCAGCTGTGCACACATATGGGATAAAAATAACAATAAGCTTATTCATGAGTTATGATCTAATCTAGATAAGAATTGTGGACGGTACGTCCATAACTACTATAGAATTTGCCATCCACAAACACGAGACTTTTGTCTGACCACTATACCATTGTCTCATGGGGTTACGTAGTTATTAAGTAAAACAAACCAAAACCTTATGATCTATGATGTTACTGTGATTCCTAAATGGATCTCAAATTAACTATTGTACTCCCCTTTTTGTCACTGGGTTTCGTGTGTAAAACCCGATTACCATTCATTTCACCTCATTACCTTTATCAATCCTCGGGGTCTTGGGGACCAAACAAGTTCTAAGATTGAGGTAAGAGATGATAATGTAAGACAAATCTAATATTCAATCACGACACAATATTCCCATATTAAATGATGTACATATTGCTACTAGGCTATATCTCAGCCTGCAGCCCATGAGGACTACTCACTCACAATGCGATGAACAATCATAAACATTGTATAGAAATTCATAAGAGAAATACCAAATATTCTTACAATGTCATCAATCCCAATGATATCAAGATTAAGAGTATATGTCTATGGCTATCGAGAGGGAATGGATAAGGAGGGATTCCTATGGTGATGGGGATGGCAATGGCTCTATGGCGATCTCCTCTCCTCAAATGGATTTTCTGTGAATGGCTTTCGATGTGTTGTGTTAGGGTTTCTAGTGGCTCCGTTGCGAATATATATGGGTTTCTACACGGGAGTTTCTTGATTTGACTCAGCAAAGGTGGTGGCACATGGTATGGGCAGGCTCTGCTCGTGCCTATGCTTATTAATACTCCTAGACCTCATCTTCGCGAGCCTTTTGACTTGAGAAAATAAGAAACTCACAAATCTTCATTAACTAGCCCAGATTCCACCATAAAAGTGTCCATTTCTGTAGGTAGAAAATTCAAACAAAGGTTTTGCACATCTGATGACTGCAAGTGCACGACTGCAAGTGCACGACTGCAAGTGCACAGATTGATTGTAGCTAGTTTCGAACAAAGATATCGATCCCACAGGGACCAGGAGTCTGAAATCTAATAACTCTTAAATTAAATACTACAATAGAAATGCTAAATAAAGTTCTAAGTAACAAGATAAAATGCGAGTATTGTGTAAAAAAGTGTTTTGGGGTTTTTGGTATAAGAGAACAATAAGTAAAGTAAAACAACTGAACACAGAAAGTAAGTATCGCGTACGTAAAAGAGATTTGAAACTGCAATGGGAAAAAGACGTTCTCGGGAAGTAGAAGATACACCTCTAGCATTATAAAGAATTAAGGTAAAGATTATTATCGTGAACATTCTCAACTATGTATGTCTGGGAGGAACTCCGTATTTGGACAAATAGGCAGCAACCACTGCTCCACATCATCCTCATAACCACAACAGACAACAATTGATATCAATCGAATTACTGCGCTGTTAAGGGACTTAATCTCATAGGACGTATCTCATGGCATGGATAGTGTTTTGTGAATTTCCTTGGTTCCCATGTTGATACGTAAGGGGTGCCAATAGCTTTATAGTCACTGTAAGTGCTAACACACCTCCGTCTACCAACAAGTATTTCCCTCCATCAAGTCCCCATAAGAGGCAAATATTAAGAGATCGACTTCTCTCAACATCAAAATGAAGACAATCTAACACATGGTCACAACGATGAATATCATAATAAACTTTATCTTATTTCAATCTCATACTAGGGTTTCTCCATCATCTCCCCAAGAACTAATGAAATACTCAAACATGGAGGCAATCAACATCATGGAAATAATAATGGAATCTATCATAGGTGAATAATACTTGTATAAATCCACAACGTCCACCGCAATTATAACAAGATCTAGACAAGATGTAGATGGGATGGATGGAGATGGTGGTGATGCAGCGATTGATGGTGAAGATCGATGCCTTAGCCTCCCGGATCTGCGTAGGGCGAAGATGGATCCCGGTGGACGAGTTCCCCCTCCAGATGCCTTCCGGAGGTGAGGTTTCGGTGATTTCTGGTTGTTCTATATGTCATCTCTTTGATCTAGTTGCACGGGGTGAAACTATTTGAAGAGGCGGTGGCGACACCAACTATACGACCGGAATTATACGGACGGATAATTAATTCCCACTGTATAGTGGTTGTTAAACCTTCTGGATGCCTTGATCGCGTCGGGTTTTCTTCTAGTGTTATTAATATTTTCCAAAGAAGCGATTTACGTTGTTTTTGACTCCTTTTCTCCCCAATACAACTACTCCAAGAATTGTGTATATTGTATCCATCATCTGTCCTGATCCTGGTGATATTAGACATAAAACATGCGTGCGAATGCTGTAAAATACCAAGATCCTACAACTACAGTGCAAAACAATAATAGAAAACATGATGCAAATATGCACTCATCAACTTCCCCAAGCTTAGACTCTTTCTCATCCCGAGCAAGTTGGCTTAGTGAATGTGATCCTCATATTCATGAAGCTGAGTCGATAAAATAAATGAGGCACTTGCAGCATGTGTTTATCATATATGATACATAGGAATAAGTTCATGAATAGTACCTTACTCGAACCATCCGAATAATATTTGCAGGCTTCCACACCTTAGCATTTAACAGTTCACAAAAGATCACTCTCAATATGATGTAAAAGTATTCGGTTCAACCGAATGAGTTAGCGAGGTAGTCCCAAGTGTTTTTGGATCAACATATTCACTTGAGATTTAAAATCTCAAACACTTCTTTATCATACTACAATATAGTGGTGTATGCCTATTTGCTCTTTGCACATTCGCTCTTTTTCTTCTCTCTTTTCTTTCTTTTATATATATATATATATATGCTCACACTTTTGTTTAAGTGATGTGCAAAGGAGATACCCATACATTCCACTTCATGTAAGAATTCAAAGTTTAACGATCTCAATTACTAAATTCCAATTGTATATGAAGCAATCTTTATAGCTTGAATATTCTACCTCATCTTATTCTCACTCTAATTTGATAGCACTTTTATTTTTCTTTATTCAAGGTTTATTTTTCAACTTAACTGATTAGATTATTTTTCTTTGTAAATCAAACCGTGAACTTACAACATATTAACCAAATTATCTTTGTATGTTCCATTAATACCAATGGTGTGGAAGACTCCTACTGCTATCATCAAGTGCAAGTAAAATTATACTCAAGCCATTCATATATCCAGTATGACAAGCACAAACTCAACATTGCTCCATATATGATAATAAACTCGGAATTTCATAACAGGGATCGACTATTCCTGAAGGGAATTCTAATGATGCAAACTTTATTTCTAATTTGAGCTCATGCAAAACTAAAACAGTAATGTAAAACTTATAAGATAGATTACAAGGTCTTAAAGATCTCCCCAAGCTTGGAATAAAGTCAGGCGGGATCAAATAATCCCTTGTGATTATTTGATACCGTGATTATTGTAGATCTGTGGCGCCATGGCATGTAACACCGTGGTGCATAGCTTCTTGTTGGTATCCTCCAGAGCAGAGATGCGGCTATAGCACCTACACAAATTAGATTGCCAAGTGTCCACTTTTTCTGCGTGTTTAGTCACCAATGGGAGAAGATCATCCTTCTTCTCTATCTCCTTGAGACGGTGACGGACTTCAATGCGATGGAGTAGCTCCTGCTTCTGATATATCTCTAGTGCTCGCACACGGTCCTTGGTCCTGGGAACAACTTCTTCTTCCTCATCCATAATTGATGGATCGGGGAAGTGGAAACCGTTCATCCACTCTTCTTGAGGCTTCACTCTCATACGAGCACCAATGGCAGGCTTCAAGAGTGGCACCTTCGCTCCCTTGCTAGCACCTGCACCAATATTAGGTAATTCCTTATGCTTGTGTGGCCTGGGGTCCATGGCGATGAACTTGACCATCTCCACACGCCCTTTTCCATGCGGCTTGTGATCTTCTCTCTCTTTATGATCTCTCTTAATTGCTGCCCAATTGATCTTTGGGGATCATAGACATCATGGCAGATTTAGATGTCACTCCAATTTTCATCAGAATCGTTGTTGTAGAATCTTGGCTCAACATACTCCTTGTACCCTGGGCTAAACCTCTCCACCTCCTCGTTGTCGTCCTCCATGGACGGACTGCGAGAGCGGTCCCTGGAAGGAGCAATGAGACCCAGGGGTTTTCCACGGCCTGGGACAGGATAGAGCATGGCTGGATTGGTTCCTGGTGATTATGATTTAGAGAGAAACACAATGGTAGTATATAAGGGGGTCAGTGGTCGGTAAAACTCGCAAAAAACACAAAATTCACGCCCAAGAAAAGAATCTTAACGAAACAGGGAAAGAAATCGCGAATTTGGAGGAGTCCTGCCACGTAATGACCAACTATACGGGTGCGGCCCGTATAGCTCCGGCTGAATAGTTGGTTCCGGGCAGATATTTCCAAATATTTCGAGTCCAGGTCGATTAAGTTACTGACTCAGAATCGACAAAACCATTTTTTTAGAAACACGAAAAAGTAAACGGAAATGTCTGAGAGTTTAACGACCAACTATATAGCGGGAGGATTTTCTCCGGCCATATAGTTGTGACCGTATAGATCCAGACATCAAAAATCAAAAATGTTTGAGAGTTTAATGACCAACTATACGGGCGGGAGGACTTTCTCCGGCCATATAGTTGCGACTGTATAGTTTCCAGACATCGAAAACAATTTTGTGAAGAAGGTACAGAAGGTTTAACGACCAACTATACGGCGGAAGATTTTTCTCCGGTCGTATAGTTGGTAAAAACATGCAGAAACTTCAGAAAACACGAGGAATTTAAAGGCAAAAAATTTAGAAGTAAAATTTGTGAAAACAAATCACTTATTTGAGTAAGAACACTTACCTTGCACTTACCGTTTACTTATTCGAGGTTGACAAGCTCCTCCAACAACAAAAACTTCTTCTCTTTTGGATGAATTGACCTTAGTTCATTAAATAATTCTTGTAAACGAAAATCACCAGGACTAAAGTTCCTCTCAATAAGATTGGTGTCTTGCTAGGCGAATATGGACACTCCATCCAACATCTTTATTTCTTGCCTCTGCATAATCTGCAACTCAAATTCTTGAAGTAAAAGGATCCAACAGATCAGTCTTGGCTTATGATTTTTACTCCCAAAGAGTTCTTTTAAACCATCACGATCCGTATGAACTCTTACTTTTGCATCAACTATATAAGAACGAAATATATCGCAAGGGAAAAATACAGCAAAAAGTTCCATTTCTTCCCTCTCAAGAAGAACTCCGGGTGCGGGCATCCAAGAAACTCCACGAGCTGTCCCAAATCCCTCTCAAAGATGAGCTCCCCTCTGTTGCCCGGCTGGTAAAACTTGTTGTATTTAACTTCCATCTATAAGAAATTAGGATGAGTAAGTTAGTGAGGTGAGAAGTGTGTCAAATTTTAGGTAGTATTTGCAAGAATTTTGAGGAACAAGTGATATCTTTTTGAAAGAATCTTGGGGATAAGAGTGGGAATAGGTTTTCGTAAATACTCACTTCCTTTGTTTTGAAACTAAGTTTTTTGGACGTCCATTCTAACTAGGTTCTCCTATGGTCAGGATGGCTCTGATACCAACTTGTGAACACTCGGATTTTTAAGTCCAGATGCCTGTTATGCCATGCATCGCAATCCTAGGATTACCATTTTTGCGAGACATAACAGAATTGGTAGCGCAGTACATCATCCATTACAAACCATAATAGTCTTACAAATAGTTGATCTCATGATCAAGTCTTAGTACACATCAAAGCAGCGCAAAATAGCGTACTAGAGGGTCCATCTTCATTGTCACAGGCAATACCGACAATGGGAGATGATCCTAGTTATCATAGACATCCTGCTATCCATCCTCTGGATAGTCCTCTTCATAGTCTGGCCATGGGAATAGCCAGGGACAAAGCCATGAGTACTCTTAAAGTACTTGCAAACTATCACTAAGGTAAGTAAGACAATTCTAGTAGGAATCATAAGCTCTAAGCTTGTTTGCAATAAGCTAGTTTTATTTCAGAAGTACTTAGTAGTAAAGATCTAATTTAGTTATATAGATTACTTAAGTGGGAACCTAGCTTCATGTCCACAACCCTGTTGTGGTCAAGGCAAAGTCATCTTTCAAGTCACAAGTCATTTTGAAAACATCTGACAACAAAACATTATGGCCATCCAAGTGTCCATGACCGTGGACGCGGCTATTCGAATAGTTTGACACTCTACAGAGGTGGTACACTTTGACCACAAAATTCGATACATCCATCAGGGATAACCCTGAATCATCATACTTGGTATGCGGATAATCAATCCTAACCTTTCAATTACACACCCTAGTATAGGCACCTCCCCTATGAGCTTGGCCTCCCAGCCATGGGCATTCGCCATCCCAGGAACTGCATAGGTGGACATTCAATATCACGAGGTAGCCTCAGCTCAGCCTCTTTCTGTGAGTGAACCCATACTAAGACACATAAGCTTCCAGTTAAGCCCTACCCAACTCAGGTATTGTGGTTGTACGGTAAAGTTGGAATGGTATCTCATCTGAACCCAACCATCAGTTTTTATCAAAGTCAAGGCACACATTTCATTTAGTATCATCTTCAAATCATTGTGTTTCATAATAGATGTCAAAACATTTCAATAGAATGACTCATCATCCCAAGGTTTTCATAATCATTTTCTCCAAGTGTTCCCATCTAAAGTAATCCATATTAGTTTAGCGCTAGCAACTACTAATGAAGGTGTCACCATTGAGGGGTGCTAATCAAGTGTAACTACCCAAGCCTAGTTATATGCTCTTGATAGCATTTGTCCTATTTTTCCACTAATCACCAATTAATTAACTATTTGAGAAACTTTGGAATAGTAAAGAAAGATAAAGCTTGCAAGTAAAACTTGGGATTGGTATAATCAAAGTTGCATCCCAATAGAATGCATAATGTATCTTGCATATGCTAGCTTGCATATGGCTAGCTTGCATAGCTTAGCTTGCATAGCTTAGCTTGCATAGGATGGCTTGCCTTGGTTAGTGCAGTTGTCAAAGTTCTCTTCTTCGTCTTCGTAGAACTCCTCTTCTTCGTAGCCCGGATTGGTACTAGCGTCTATAAATAAATACGAGGCACACAATCACCAAACAATACTTAACTACTTCTATTTAGCACACAAAGTTTCACACTAGATGATCTAGCATCATCTCAATCACTACATGAAATGGTGACCTAATCTTATTTTTAGAATCGCAATTTCTACTCATTGAAAAATACTTAAGATTTCATATTCTCCAATTAAAATATGGGATCATGTTGACCATGTCATCACCACATATTCTAATACTTGGGAATGTGATTTAAAGTGGTTGGCCTATATGACAAATTTGAATATTACTATTTAATATAATTAAAATGGCTAGAAATGACTATATAGCATTCTTTTAATACTAGTCCAAGATTACTTCATGTAAAACTAAATATTTTTACATATTCAGATAGAGCATGGCAAATGTGATTTTTGAGAATTGGAATCAACTCCAAAGCATTTATGGTTGGTTTTAGAAAAATGTTTGAAGTTGTAAAAGTCTCTGCCTTGTTATTTTTACTCTGGGTGATCTATCTATTGAAATGGTATGAATCCAACGGGAGTGGTTAGACAATTTCATTACCTTTCTAAAAAAATTGGAATCATGAAATTGGGTGTAGTAAATTTCCTTGAATTCAATTTTGAACACAGCTACAGAATAGAGTTTTGAATAAAAAGGAAAATCTAAATTTGAATCACTAGTCTACGCGCGGGAACAAACATGGGTCGGCCCAATTGCATGGCGCAAGCGTAGCGGGCTGCAATCAGGCTGGTCCCACGCGTCAGCGGCTATGTCTAAGCGAAACGGTATCTATGATTCTCTGCCACGCGATTAGAACGAGACCAACGGTTGAGCGTCATCATCTCCGTCGTACTGAGCACGCGAGATTATAACCCTATTACGACGATGGGGGTCGTTGGGGGCTTACCAGGTCTCCAGCTAGGTCTAGCGAGGTGGGCAAACATGGTGGTAGACAACGGCGGTTCGATTGGTGGTCGCGACAGCTCCTGGGGCGGCTCCAATCGCTGGCTCCGTTTCTCCACAGCAGTGGCGGGCTCTGATACGTTGTAAACGTATCTATAATTTTTGATGTTCCATGCTTGGTTTATATCTACTTTCTTATGTTTTGTCCACACTTTGGAGTATTTTTATACACTTTCTGGGACTAACCTATTAATAAGATGCCATAGTGCTAGTTGCCTGTTTTCTGCTGTTTTTGGTTGTAGGAAAGTCAAAAAATCAATATTCTCGGAATCGGACCGGACAAAAGCCAAAGTCGATATTTTACCAGAAGACTCACAGAGCCAGAAGATGAGACGGAGAGGGGCCACAGGGTGGCCACACCACCCCTTGACGCGGGCAGCCCTAAGCCGCGCCAGGGCATGGTGTGGGCCCCCTGGCCGCCCATCGACCTTGCCTCTTCGCCTATAAGATGCCTCCCGATGCAAAAACCCTAAATCGACCAGCCTCCAGCCACGAAAAGTTCCACAGTGCTGCCACCACCGAAGGGGAGAATCGAGGGACAGAAAGTCTTTGTTCCGGCACCCTGTCGGGACAGGGAAGTGCTCCCGGAGCCATCTCCATCGATCCCCACCACCATCTCCATCGCCATTGTTGATTCCCATGATGATGAGGGAGTAGTTCTTCCTCATGGCTAAGGGTTCTACCGGTAGCTATGTGTTCATCTCTCTCTCTATGCATGATCATATTGTGATCATGAGCTTTGTAATCAAGTAGATCTACCTTGCTACTCAAGTGCTTTAATAGATCTCTGCTCTCCCCATGTGTGTGAAAGTGACAGCGTGCACACCATGGTGGCACTTAGGCTAGAGATTACAAATACTTGTTATGAGTTATATTTGGCATTGGATGTTTCTATGAAATTGTGGTGTTTGTTGGAACCATCTGGAGATCAAGGTGAGAGTGTGGGGTTATCTAGATGGGGAAAGCAAACTTTGAGGTGTGCTGTTATATCCCTACCATGGATTAGAGTGTCCAAACGGAGAGTAGTTCAGAGTAGTATCATAAAGAAAATATATTTATATGAGAGTGTTCAGTAGTGAAAGTATGATCCCTAGGCCTTATTTCTAAGCATTAAAACACCATTTGCAACTAGATCTGTTACATGTTTGCTTGCTTCCATCTTTATTTCAGATTGCCTTTAGTCTCTTCCACGCCATCAAGCTATTTTCTAGCACCACTGTCTTATATCTATACCACTTGTATTTCACTATCTCTTCGCCGAACTAGTGCACCTATACACCTGACAAGTGTATTGGGTGTGTAGGGGACACATGAGACTTCTTGTATCTTGATTGCAGGGTTGCTTGAGAGGGATACCTTTGACCACTTCCTCCCTGAGTTCGATAAATCTTGAGTAATCCACTTAAGGGAAACGTGCTGTTGTTCTACAAACCTCTGCACTTGGAGGCTCAACAACTATCTACAAGAATAGAAGTGCGTAGACATCAAGCTATTTTCTAGCGCTGTTGACGGGGAGGTAAGGTAAAAGGTACTCACATCCTCCGGTGTGAGTGCTTGAAGTTATTTCCTTTAGTTTCTGCAATTTTGTGTTTTTGTTTCTTGTTTTCACTAGTTAGGCTTAATGGAAAACAACAACAAAATTAGAGAGCTTTATAGTATTTATCTTAAGTTAGGACATGAATTGTTTGAAGAGAAAATTAAAAAACCTATGGAACTTTATTTGCATGCTAATATGAATGTTGTTAGTATGAATTCTTTGGACACCATTATTTCTAATGCTACGGAAAAGTCTAAGCTTGGGGAAGCTAGTTTTTATGAAATTGATCTTTTTAGTTCCCCAGCTTTGGAAGATATCTATTCTATTGCTTATGATGATACCAAAACTCCAATATATGATGATTACAATGATGAGTATGATATGGCACCTACTACTAAGGAGAAAGTTAATTATGATTGTAATATGCCTCATATATTTGATGATTATGGTGATGAGAATAATAATGATAGCTATTTTGTTGAATTTGCTCCCACTACAATTAATAAGAATTACTATGCTTATGCGGAGAGTAATAATTATTATATGCATGTGGCTCATGATAAGAATGTTTTATGTGATAGTTATATTGTTAATTTTATTCATGATGCTACTGAAAGTTATTATGAGAGAGGGAAACATGGTTTTATGCATCTCAATAATATTAAGTTTCCCCTCTTTATGTTAAAAGTCTTGAAGTTGCACTTGTTTTGCTTTACTATGCTTGTAGCTTTGTGCTTTTATGACTTGTTTATTTACAAGATTCCTATGCATAAGAAGTGGGTTAGAATTAAATGTGCTTTGAATTTGCTTCTTGATGCTCTCTTTTACTTTAATTCATATTTCTTATGTGAGCATCTTCTCAAAGTATCATGCCTAACTTAAAGGCGTTAAAGAAAAGTTTTCATTGGGAGATAACCCAAAAGTTTTAGATGAGTCTTGGAAGTTATTACCTCTGTAATAACCGCTCCTTATCCTTTTTATTTGCTTTTTGTGCCAAGAGTAACCTCTAATGACAGAGAAGTAAGGCTTGGGAAAGTTGCTATCCCGAAACATATTTTTGTGCTTCACTGTACAAATTCGTGTAAAATCTTTGTACGTCGTTTTGAGGCGTGAATTTTTGTGCTTCTGCCCCAGGTTGTTATCCAACTTTCGTTAGTTCAACACTTTTCGATTCGAGCAACACAAGGTCTTCGAAAAAATTGGTTTTTACCTGCTGGTCTGTTTTGACAGATTTCTGCCATTATTTGCATTTGCTTCTTGTTGATTCCTTTTTGAGTTCTTTTTGGGGGAATTGAGCTTTTTGAGGGAAGTGCTATAATATCTTGTGTTTTAATGGAAGTTTTACTTGTGTTGGAACTGAATCCAAAGACTTATTATCTTGAGTACATTAATGTTGCTAATGAAGATTGTGTGAAGTTTTGTATACAAGAAAAATTTCAGGTGTAAGGAAAGAATGATGTAATGAGATGAAGAATGGATTAAAGCTCAAGCTTGGGGATTCCACCTATGTCACCCCAAGAAATATCCAAGAAGTACAAGCGTCAAAGCTTGGGGATGCCCAAGGCATCCCCTTCTTCATCAATAAAAACTCAGGTCTTTCTAGACACTTCGTTTTTATTGTTTTATGCACTATTGTGTTGTTCTTGGAGCGTCTTTGTTTTTGTTTTTAGTTTTATTTTGCTTGGTTTGCTGAAATAAGTTGTTTGGATCCCAGCACTTCTTTTGGAGAGAGACACACTCTGCTTTCATTGTTTAGAACACTCTAGTTTTCATTCTTATTGTTTTGTGAGTGTTCTCTTTTGCTAGCACTGTGGTTAGCCTTAGTTTTCTTGTGCTTTCAGCTTAGAACTTTTTAGTTCTTCTTTTTGGATTTGCGAGACAATCTCACTGATCTTTATTTATTATTATCTTTGTGAGTTCTTTCAAATAAGTCGATTGGTGTTGGAAGAGAGTAGGAAAGTTCATGCTTAAGTGGTATAAAAGGAGCTTGTTTTTGACTGTGGCCTATGCTTTATCATGCCATGCTTGATATTGTTTTGGCTTTATGCTTAGTGATCTTTGTTGTAGCATGACATGTTATAAACAATTGAGATTGCTTAATGTGCCTTGAAAGAATCATGCGTTGTTTTAGCATATTAAAGCATAGTATTATGGTATTCTCCTTTGATGCTTTATTTGGGTTGACTTGGTGCATGCTCACACCATGTTAAGACTATTCCAAGTCACCATAGCCTTTACGATCCTTTAGTTTTCGACTTGTAATGTCACTTTATGCTTTAATTAATGATGTTTTGTCACTTTGCATGATTATGGCAATTATTGCTATCTTAGTTGGTCGCTCCCAGTCTTTTGCTAGCCTCCATAACCAAGTATGAGTTCCACTCATGCATCCAACTCCAAATAAAACCAAGTTATTGCAAAGAGTCCACCATACCTACCTATTAGCATTTGCTATTCCAAGTATATTCATGTTTTTATCTACCTTCTGAATTAAACTTGTTATGAGAAAACTAGTGATTAAAGCTCTCACGAACTTGATGGCACACTTTACTTTTCTTGCCCTTAATAAACTTGAACCATTGTGTCGTCTATGTTGTATATGCTTGCACTTATATGTTGGGGATTAACAGAACCATGCTGTCATGGGGAACGCTTTCAACATTGCACTTGTACTTTGTACCTAGTTGATATCATGCTCTTTTGTCTACGGATGTCGTCGGTGTGAAATGAAAGGGGAGCTTGTAAGTCCATGGAGTTATGTATGTGTGTTAGAGAAACGCCTAGGCCGTCGGTCTAATCCATGCCTAATCATGGTGGAAACCTGCAGCGTAACCATAATGAGCAATCTATGAAGCATTATTCTTATGAAAATAAGAGATAGAAATTGAGAAAAAGAGAAAAAGAAAAAAAGAGATATGAGAAAAGAGGAAAGAGAGAAAAAAGCACCATTTTCCCATGGTAAATAAGAAGATTGCTGAGATGCTTGTTGTCTGCTTGCCTTGTCATTTTGATATGGGGATTCTTCCGTATCATTGGGCAAGGGGTACCCTGTTGGCAGTTCTCTATGATACACATGTACTTACTATGACAAGAACTTACTGGTAACTAAACTTGAGTAGCATGAGGAGCGGCCCTCGTATTCAAGGGACATGAGATTTCCAACTTATACTTTGTCAAGCATATACTCCATGGTTTGTTCACTTTAACCTTAATCACTTAAAGATGCTTATGATAGGGGCAATGAGAGATGAAAGCTAAAAAGTACCATAATTTTTGGAAGCTCTTTATGAGACTTGAATCCCTTCTTCCTTCTATGAAGGCCTTTCTTTTACTTTTATGTTGAGTCTCCATATTCTATCTTTATGCACCTATTGAGAGAGCATAGTGGCCATTCTTAGTTTAATGTGCATTGTCCCAAGACTTGTTGATTGATGCATAACTTTGATATTGCTTGTTCTTAAACTATTTGTATATAGTCACCCTTATGAACTTTGAAGGTGTCCTATGCATTTATGTTTGCTACTCTATGAGGGACAAGCAGAATGCCACTATGCTTATGTTTTATTTATGTGAATCAAACAAATGTCTTGCAAGGCATTGTTATTCATAAATCTTTTGTTCATACCTTTTGATGTTACAACATAGTTGCTATGTCTTATTGTTAGAACTATATCTTTCATGTTATGTTAAAGTACTATGATCCCAGCTATCAATGTTTTACAAATACTTTGATCAAGTTTATGATGGTGCATGTCACCTCAAAAATTATTCTTTCTTTTTTATCACTTACCTACTCGAGGATGAGTAGGAGTTAAGCTTGGGGATGTTGATACGTTGCAAACGTATCTATAATTTTTGATGTTCCATGCTTGGTTTATATCTACATTCTTATGTTTTGTCCACACTTTGGAGTATTTTTATACACTTCCTGGGACTAACCTACTAACAAGATGCCACAGTGCCAGTTGCCTGTTTTCTGCAGTTTTTGGTTCTAGGAAAGTCAGAAAATCAATATTCTCGGAATTGGACCGGACAAAAGCCAAAGTCGATATTTTACCGGAAGACTCACGGAGCCAAAAGACGAGACGGAGAGGGGACACAGGGTGGCCACACCACCCCTTGGCACGGGTAGCCCTAGGCCGCGCCAGGGCATGGTGTGGGCCCCCTGGCCACCCATCGACCTTGCCTCTTCGCCTATAAGATGCCTCCCGATGCAAAAACCCTAAATCGACCAGCCTCTAGCCACGAAAAGTTCCGCAGCACCGCCGCCACTGAAGGGGAGATTCGGGGGACAGAAAGTCTCTATTACGGCACCCTACTGGGATGGGGAAGTGCCCCCGGAGCCATCTCCATCGATCTCCACCACCATCTCCATCGCCGTTCCTGATTCCCATGATGATGAGGGAGTAGTTCTTCCTCAAGGCTAAGGGTTCTACCGGTAGCTATGTGTTCATCTCTCTCTATACATGATCATATTATGATCATGAGCTTTGTAATCAAGTAGATCTACCTTGATACTGAAGTGCGTTAATATATCTTTGCTCTCCCCATGTGTGTGAAAGTGACAGGGTGCACACCAAGGTGGCACTTAGGCTAGAGATTACAAATATTTGTTATGAGTTATATTTGGAGTTGAATGTTTCTATGGAATTGTGGTGTTTGTTGGAACCATCTAGAGCTCAAGGTGATAGTGTGGGGTTATCTAGATGGGGAAAGCAAACTTTGAGGTGTGATGTTATAGCCCTACCATGGATTAGAGTGTCCAACCGGAGAGTAGTATCATAAAGAAAAGATATTTATATGAGAGTGTTCACTAGTTAAAGTATGATCCCTAGGCCTTGTTTCTAAGCATTGAAACACCATTTGCAACTAGATCTGTTACATGTTTGCTTGCTTCCATCTTTATTTCAGATTGCCTTTAGTCTCTTCCACGCCATCAAGCTATTTTTTGGCACCGTTGTCTTATATCTATACCACTTGTATTTCATTATCTCTTCGCCGAACTAGTGCACCTATACACCTGACAAGTGTATTGGGTGTGTTGGGGACACAAGAGACTTCTTGTATCTTGATTGTGGGGTTGCTTGAGAGGGGTACCTTTGACCACTTCCTCCCTGAGTTTGATAAACCTTGGGTAATCCACTTAAGGGAAACTTGCTGCTATTCTACAAACCTCTGCACTTGGAGGCCCAACAACTGTCTACAACGATAGAAGTGCATAGACATCAGGCTCCGGTGAAATTCCGGCGATGTGGTGCTTGCCTTGCTCCGGGGAAGGGTCAGGGGGTTTATGAGGGAGAGGTGAGTCTAGTGGTGTGCATTTGGAGGCTGGGGGGGGTCCTATTTATACACCGGCGAGAGGAGCAGCGCAGCATGGCTCAGGCTCATCGGCGACGTTGCTACAAGGCGGTATCGGCATGGCTGCGGGCATAGGTCGACGCGGTGCTCTACGACGATCATCATGCGCATAGTGGCAAGGCGAGGTGCGGTCTTAATCGGACGGGGGACGTCTGCAGGGGGATGATCCCCGGATACCCCACCCGAATAAGAAACAGGACAGTCGGATCTCGGCCGGCTGACCAGATGCAGCCGGACAGGGTAGGATGGACCGGCTACTACCTGGTAGCCGGACCATGAAGAGGTAGCCGGATACGACGACGTAGCCGGATCCAATCAGAGGGACAGGACGATGTGCGTATCAGTGCATGGTACGCCCTGTACGACGACAAGACGGTCAACCACCCGCCCATACCGAAGACTTGGCGTGGCTGACGGGGGAACAATGGCCTGTGCTGACGACAGGCTCGCACGACGTCCACTGTGCCTACGATAGCCATACCTCTCATACACCGATGTGACATACCATGCCAGGTACTGTAGATGACTAGTCGGCTAGGACCCGCCTGTGGGGCCCGCCAGTCGGACTAGCCAGTGAGACCCTCGCCTCTTCCTATATAAGGAGAGGGAGGGCCTCAGTAGAAAGGGTTGGTCTCAGTTCATTTAAGGTAGTAGCTAAAGGATACAACTCGAGGAGCACTTGTAGCTCGTATATTCCACGTAGTCAGATCAGGCAGGAGTAGGGGCTTTACCTCACCACGAGGGCCCCGAACCTGGGTACTTCTTGCGTCCCGCTACGCTCGCTCGTATCCAATCTCGCCTGCGGACGCCGTCGATAGCTTTCCTGCTAGTCCCCACACCTCTATCTAACCTTTTTAGGTACTGCCGTTCCCAATACCACGACAGTTGGCGCCCACCGTGGGGCTAATGGCTTCGACCGGAGTCACGTTCCACACGGGACCCCGCACTTCAGCCGGTGAGCGCGTGGCCTCCGGCCTGGTGCTCACGCTCGGCAAGTTCGACTGCGTCATCGACAACGCCTCCTGCTTTGCCGGAACTTCCTTCCCGGCAAACGGCACCGTTCTGCTATTCGGCGATCTCCCCGTCTACATCGCCACCGTCCCGGAGCGTTGCCCTAGGGAAATCGTCTCTGTCGCGGGGCTGCCATGCTCAAGCGGCGGCACCTCCGCTGCACCTTGTGGCGTGGAGGTCATGATGGCCGGATCCAGCTCGCAGCCCCGCCGGTCGCGGGAGCGAGGTGTGGACGAGGTCGGAACTTCCGCTCCCTCACAGCCTCGGAACCCGGTCGAGGACGCCATTGATCGGCTCCTGACGCCGGTTACCCTCGGGGACAACCCGGAGGAGAAGGAGGCCAACTTCACCATGGAGAGACATATCCTCCTCCAGGAGGCCATGGAGCTGGCAGCAGCCCGCAAGCAGCTGGAGATCGCCAGGAGCGAGTATGACTGCGCGCATGGTCTCACCCCGGCTACCGTGGAGCCGAGCCGGCGCGGCCAGATACGACGTCGGGGCGGTGAGCTAGGCGGCAGGATGGAGAAGGACGGAGAACCGGATCCCGTGCCTGCCCCTACACGACCCACCTACAGCACGCCCATCAAGAACTTGCGCGCGACGCGAGCCGCAGCAAAAGAATTACCCAGCCTGGAGGGCGAGGAGCGAGCCCGCCAGCACGCTCGCGTCCAGGAGCTCCTCCGCGTCGCGGACGAGCAGGCCGGCGCCAACCGGCAGACGCAGGAGGACCTTAGCTACTCCAGAGGAAGCAGGCTACCCGCCAACAGCAGGGGCGCACCACGTGACACGCAGCAGGCGTCCTCCCCTCAGCCGGCTAGGGCCCGCAGCAGGCGTCGCAGCTCCGACAACAGGGGCCAGCCGAGCCAGGAGCAGACGGTCAACAGCAACCCGCCACCTCCACCCCCACCAGCCGGAGCACCCAGACCAGCCGTTTCCCGCCTCTCGGGCCGGGTGGGCGCGCCCAACCCGGATTGTCCAGATGCCCGCGACCGCATCGAGCTGCTCGCTCAAGCGCGTGTCACGGAGGAGGAAGATTCTACTGGACCAGTTTGTTTCGGACCCCACATCCGGAACGAGCCGTTTCCGGATAAATTCTCCCTGCCTAGGGACACCCCCAAGTACGACAGCAGCATGAAGCCGGAAGACTGGTTGACCGACTACGCCACGGCAGTCGGCATCGCCCACAGGAATAAGCGCACAGCCATGCGTTACGTCCCTCTCATGCTAACCGGGTCGGCAAGGACCTGGCTCAATAGCCTCGCGCCCAACAGCATCAACGCCTGGCCTGATTTCGAGAAGGTTTTCGTCCGCAACTTCAACGGCACGTACAAGCGCCCAGGGCGCCCGCGCGACCTGGCCTTGTTCGTCCAGGGCGACCTGAGACCGACCGCGAGTACCTCGCCAAGTGGACGGAGCTCCGCAACACTTGGAGAGCCAAGCCATCGGTTTCTTCATCGAAGGATGCCAAGAGGGCACCATGCTTCGCCACCGGCTACTGTGTGACGAGCTGAAAACCATGGCGGAGCTCATGACGGTTGCCGACCAGTACGCCACGGCAGATGCCGCCATGAAGAAGCCCCTCCGGGTAAACGCGGAAGGCCGTCCGACTCCCACGGAGCCGGCTCGCGACCGTCCGAGCAATCCGGCTGGTGAAGCCGGATCCTCCAGGCGCCACGGCAACGACAACCGGTTCCACGGGGACCGCCAGGATAGGCAACAGAAGCCTCACTACCACGCGCGGCAGGTCAATGTCGTAGAGGGTGCGCCCGACGCACCGGCTAACGACACAAGAAGGCAGAAGCCTCGGCTCACCTTCGACCAGATGATTGACAACCCGTGCAAGTGGCATAGCGGTCCCTTCAAACTGGCTACGCACACCACCCGGAACTGCAGCTGGACTCGCCAGCTAAAGGACCAGGGCAACCAGCCTCGTCTCCCGCCTCCCCCACCGGGCGGACCCCTACCACCGGCTAGGGGAGCCGGTAATGATGGTAACGGCGGCAACGGCGGCAACAACAACAACGGCTACCCCTAGCCGCACGCCGCCTACCACATCTTCGAGATGGAGCAGGACGACAAGCACAGCCGCAGGCGACGCTCCAAGGAGGTCAACGCCATCGTTTCTCCGGTCCCCCAGTACCTGAACTGGTCGGGAACCCCCATCACCTGGAGCCGGGCAGATCAACCTGAGCATCTGCCGACTCCCGGGGGCTACGCCATGGTGCTCGACCCCCTCATCGTCTCCAACACGCGCACCTGCCAATTTTCGCGCGTCCTCATCGATGGAGGCAGCAGCCTCAACCTCCTCTACCAGTCCTCGCTGGAGAAGCTGTGCATTCGTGAAAGCGACCTGCGCCCGACTACCACGACGTTCCACGACGTACTGCCGGGGCCAGCCTGCGCTCCGCTAGGAAAAATCCAGCTGGACGTCATCTTCGGGACCGAGGAGAACTTCCACCGCGAATCAATCTGGTTCGAGGTGGTAAATTTGACGAGCTCCTACCACGCTCTCCTCGGCGCCCCGCCCTCGCCAAGTTCATGGCCGTCCCCCACTATGCATACCTCAAGACGAAGATGCCAGGACCCCACGGCGTGATCACCGTTGCCGGCTGCTTCAGGCGATCGATGGAGTGCGCCTCAACCGGTTCCAAACTGGCAGAGGCCCTCATCATAGCCGAAGAAAAGCGCACGATCATGAGCAATGTGGCCATGGCCCAGCAGGATGTCCCGGCTAGCAACAAACCGGCTGGAGAAGGAGCCTTCCAACTGGCAAAGGAGATGAAGAGGATCCTGCTCGACCCCTCCGACCCGACTAAGTTCGTCACCATTGGTGCCGGCTTAGACAGCAAATAGGAAGGCGCGCTCGTCGACTTCCTCCGTGAGAATCGGGACATCCTCGCATGGTCTCCCAAAGACATGCCGGTGTGCCGAGGGAGTTCGCCGAGCACTCACTTCATGTGCGTCCGGATGCTAAGCCGGTCAAGCAACCTCTGTGCCGGTTCGCAGAAGAAAAGAGAAAGATAATCGGTGACGAGATCACCCGGCTCCTCGCAGCCGGGTTCATCATGGAAGTATACCACCCGGACTGGCTGGCGAACCCAGTCCTGGTGTTGAAAAAGAACAAGACCTAGCGTATGTGTATCGACTACACCAGCCTGAACAAGGCGTGCCCGAAAGACCCCTTCGCCTTGCCTCGTATCGATCAGGTCATCGATTCCACGGCCGCTGTGATTTGTTGTCTTTTCTAGATTGTTATTCCAGATACAATCAGATCTGGCTAAACCGGGCTGATCAGATTAAGACATCATTTATCACCCACTATGGGGCTTTCTGCTATGTAACCATGCCTTTCGGCCTAAAGAACGCAGGCGCCACCTATCGGCGATGTATGCAAAAATGCTTGCATTCGCAGATTGGCCAAAACGTGCACACTTATGTGGATGACGTGGTCATCAAGACCAAGGAAAAGTGCACCCTCCTCGAGGATCTGCAAGAAACATTTGGCAACCTCCGCCAGTACCAGATGAAGCTGAACCCGGAAAAATGCGTCTTCAGAGTACCATCCAGCCAGCTACTCGGTTTCCTCGTATCTCAGCGAGGCATCGAGGCAAATCCGGAGAAGATCGCGGCCATCGAAAGGATGCAACCGCCCAAGAACCTGCTTGGAGTCCAGAAATTCACCGGATGCCTGGCTTCCCTCAGTCGTTTCGTCAGCCGGCTGGGGGAGAAGGCACTTCTGTTGTACCAGCTGATGAAAAAGACAGACAAGTTCTCCTGGACCTTGTAGGCCGACACCGCGTTTCACGACCTCAAGCGCATGCTGTCCACAGCGCCGGTTCTAGCCACACTGGCTAGCAAGGAGCCGATGTTGCTCTATATAGCAGCCACCAGCCGGGTCGTCAGCGTCGTCCTGGTGGTGGAGCGCCCCGAGGAAGGCAAGGCTCAGCAAGTTCAAAGACCCGTCTACTACCTCAACGAGGTTCTCTCCCTCTCCAAGCAGAACTACCCCCACTACCAAAAGATGTGCTACGGCGTGTACCTAGCATGCAAGAAGCTCAAGCACTACTTCCAGGAGCACCCGATCAAGGTCGTGTGCACTGCACCCCTTTCGGAAATCATCGGCAACAAGGACGCCACCGGCCGGGTCGCCAAATGGGCCATCGAGCTCGCCGCCTACTCCATCCAGTACGAGCCCCGGCTCACGATCAAGTCACAGGTGATGGCAGACTTCCTCGTCGACTGGGCCGAGACCCAGTATCTCCCACCGGTTCCGGATTCAGACCACTGGAGGATGCACTTCGACGGGTCGAAGATGCTCGGGGGCTTGGGAGCCGGCATCGTGCTCACCTCTCCCAAGGGAGACCGGCTGGAGTACGTGTTGCAGATCCACTTCAAGGCCTCCAACAACATGGCCGAATACGAGGCACTGGCGCACGGGCTCCGGCTGGCCAGGGAAATCGGCGTCAACCGGATCCTGTGCTTCGGTGATTCGGACCTGGTGGTACAACAAGTATCCAGGGAATGGGATGCCAGAGATGCCAACATGGCCCTCTACCGGTTCCACATCCAGAAGCTCAGCTCCTCCTTCGACGGGTGTGAATTTCATCACGTCCCCCGCACCAACAACGAGGCAGCCGGCGCGCTCTCCAAGATAGGGTCCACCAGGCAGGCCATCCCGCTAGGGGTCTCCCTGGAGCACCTATGCAAGCCATCCATCGACCCGTCGCCGGAATCAGATTCCATCATCTGGGCAGGGAGCGTCCCGGCAGCCGGGGCAGCGGAGGCGGAGCCGGTGGAGCCACCAAAGAAGAAAACTCGTGCCAACTCCGGCCAGGCGGTGCCCTCCGGCTCGCAGGACCCGGGGGCTACCGGCTCGCCCAGTGGCTCAGGGGCCGCCGCCCCGGACACCCCACCCGGACGGCCCATCGACACCCGACAGCCGGAGGACAGGAGCGTCCTCGTCATCCGGGAAGTGCCATCCTGGGCACAACCCTTCATGAACTACATCGCCAACAACGAACTCCCGGATGACGAGGTGGAGGCCAGACAAGTCCGACGCCGCGCGCATACATACACCATCATAAACGGCGAGCTATACAAGCGCAGTGTATCCGGTATCTTCCAAAGATGTGTCGACGTAGACACAGGCCACCGGCTACTCAAGGACATCCACCAGGGCAAGTGCGGGCACCACGCTTCGTCAAGGGCGATAGTCGCCAAGGCGTTTCACCACGACTTCTATTGGCCCACCGCCCTCGAGGATGCCGAGCAGCTGGTTCGCGCGTGCAATGGGTGCCAACGCTTCGGGCAGCTCAGGCACATGCCAACCTCGGTGCTCAAGACCATACCGATCACCTGGCCCTTCGCGGTTTGGGGCCTCGACATGGTCGGGCCCTTCAAGCGAGCTCGCGCGGGAATGACCCACCTGCTGGTAGCGGTGGACAAGTTCACAAAGTGGATCGAGGCCAAGCCTACCCGAAAGCTGGACGGGGCGACGGTGGTTACCTTCTTCACCGACATCATCAACCGCTTCGGCTACCCCCAATAGCATCATCACCGACAACGGCACGAACTTCGCCAAGGGGTCCTTCGCCCGGTTCTGCAGCAACAAGGGCATCCGGCTAGACCTCGCCTCCGTTGCACATCCACAGTCCAACGGGCAGGTCGAACGAGCAAACGGCTTGGTGCTAGCCGGCATCAAACCACGTCTCATCGAGCCGTTGGAGCGGTCACCCGGATGCTGGATCGAAGAACTTTCGGCTGTGCTGTGGAGCCTCCGCACCACACCGAATAGGTCAACCGGCTACACGCCATTCTTCCTGGTCTACGGATCGGAAGCCGTCCTCTCCGTCGACATCGAATTCGACTCCCCCCGCAAGCTCCTCTACGACGAGCAGGCCAACAAGGAAGCGCGGGAGGACGGGGTAGATCTCCTGGAGGAGGCCCGTGAGCTGGCCCTGTCCAGATCCACCCTGTACCAGCAGCGACTACGCCGCTACCATTCCAGCCGGATTTGCCCAGTCGCATTCCGCGAGGGTGACCTGGTTCTCCGGTTGGTGCAAGACACGAAGGGCATGCACAAGCTATCACCACCCTGGGAGGGCCCCTTCATCATCAGCCGGGCGCTGCCCAACGACTCTTACTACCTCATCGACGCACAGTGGCCACGCAAGAACAAGATGGACAAATCGGATGAGGAGACCGAACGTCCTTGGAACGGGGCCCTGCTGCGCCCGTTTTACACCTAGTCGCCAAACAGTGTATGTATCCCGAAAACCTCATAAATGAAAATGCGGACTCCCACGAGAATCTCGAGGGCTCCTTCTGGAAATGTGTGCGTACCTGTTCTCCGATTAAAATTTTCTGGCTCCGGCTACCCCTACCCGGGGGCTCGCCGGCTGGCCCGGCCTGTCAAACCAACAAACCGGCTGAGTAGTGTGTGATGATGTCAGAGGCCCACTCTTCGTCTCAGCTACAGACCGCAACCCGGCTGTCCGGCTAGCAAGAGCAAAAGCCCGAGGCATCCCACATGAAAAACGGGGAAGAGGCGTGACAGATCGGGCGTCCCGACCCCGCAACTAGCTCAAACCAATCCAGCCGCTAAGCCGCTAGTACCGTGCGTAATGTACTGTCAGCTCACTTTGATTCTGGCTGCAGACCGCAACCCGGCTGTCCGGCAAGGACACAGCGAAAACAGCAGAACACACGAGAAAGTGACTAAGTGCCTAGAAAGGAGCAAGCCAGTTTTTGAAAAAATAAGCCGTTTCCCGGCTACGATTTGACGGACTAACCTATTAACCTATGAAGATGTATGTGTATGCATATGTGCGTTCTTGTCCGACTACTTCGAGTCGGAATTCAGGAGAAGGAAAGAAGATTCGAAGCCCTTACCTTCGTCAAGCGCTCCGAATCTCGGGGGCTACACCCACTGGGTGCGCTCGCGCGCCCCTAGTGGAATCTTGTAGTTCCTGGCCGACTAAGAGCGTTTAGCCGGCAGTTCGGAGCCTAGGTGAGGGCAAGGGCGGGAGCAATAAAAGACAAGAAAGATTCGAAGCACCTGGCTACGCCAGCTACTCCGAATCTCGGGGGCTACACCCAGTGGGTGCACTCGCGCGCCCCCACTGGAATGATGGTTCCCCCGGCTGAAGGCGTCCAGCCGACGAAAGCAGCCCACTAGGGCGAGGCCAGTCGGATAAAGTTAGAAGAACGGGGAGGAACAAGGAAGATTCGAAGCACCTGGCTACGCCAGCTACTCCGAACCTCGGGGGATACACCCAGTGGGTGCGCTGGCGCGCCCCCACTGGAGGTGTAGTTCGTCCGGCTAAAAGTGTGTAGCCGGGCTAGGTCAGCCGGGCGAAGTGAGCAGGCAACGATATCAAAAGAAAATTTAAGACACAAATAACGGAAGACTCAAGAATTCAATATTAACAAGCAAAAGGGAGACGAAGCTCCCGAGAAGTTACCCGGCATCAAAGATAGCCGGTACAGAAAGACAAGTTTTATGATAATCTAAAACAAGACAAATACACCGGCATCCCGGGGCAGCAGCTAAACGGCGGGGCCTTTGCCGTGGGGGCGTTCCTGGCTGGCAGACGCTGGAGGCGGGGGCGGAGCCATAGTGCTCGTTCCGGCTCCGGCGCTGGCAGACGGCGGCACCGAGGACTCCGCATCCGGAGTGTCGAGGGACTCCGAGTCGGTGAGCACCTCGTCCGGATCCACGTAGTTGGCGATCTTGATGGCAGACCCGCGAAGCTCCGGATGGGCTTGGCGGATGGCGGCAAGATCGGCTCCGGCACGGAACCCCACATCGATCTTCTCGACGCGAGCATCCTTGTACCAGGAAAGCATCAGCGCCAGGGCCATCTCCGCTCCACCCCGCGCCGCCAGATCCCGCAGCCGGTCCACCGCAGCCGGCACCTCTCCCAGCTTCGCCGCCAGCTGCGCCATCGTCTCCGGAACCGGAGCCTCCGGCCACATAAAGGAGAAGATGTCCCGCGCCGCCTGACGAAGCTTCGCGGCCTCCTCGCCAAGAAGGACGACGAGCTCCTGAGCCGTCGGCTGCGCTCCCGGCCAGTTCTCCTGCAGCCGGTTGTAGGCCAGCAGGTCTATGCCGGGGTAAAAGGCTGTCAGAAAAGAGGAGTCAAATCCGGCTACCGGATCCGGAAAGAAAAGAAGACGGAAGAAAGAACTCACCTTTGGCAGTGTGGCCGACTTGCATCAGCTCCTCCACCAGCGCCTTCTCCTTGACCGCTAGCCGTTTTATCTCCTTCTCTTGGTCCTTGTTCTGGGCCTCAAGAAGGGAGAAGGCTTCGGCCCGGCTAGCGAGCGAGGCGTCGAGCTCCTTGACGGTAGCCTCCAAGCCGTCTACTCGCACGTGCCAGTCCTTGGTCTGCAAGCGCAGCGTGGAGTTGGACCTGCTCAGCCGGTCGTTCGCTTTCTTCAAGCGATCGATCTCGCGCTGGGCGCACACGAGGACAGCTGCAACGAAGCCGACTATTAAAAAAAAGAGCCAGACGGACAAGGCGGACTTACTCTAGGAGGTCCCGTTGGCTGCAGCAAGCTTCTGCTCCAGCGTCCGGTTCCCACCGGCTGTGGCCTCAAGCAGCCGAATCTCCTTCACCGCCAGCTCGAGCGTGGCGGCAAGATCCGACAGCTAAGCGGTGGAAGAGGCGTCGTCATCCACGGCGTTGACGGCCAAGGACTCCTTCGCCGCGAGCACCGCTGTCTGCCACTCCTCCCCGAGCGCCTCGTCAGAGTCGTCGTCGCTAACCACGACAAGCTCCTTGCCAGCAGCCCCCCGCGCGCCCGCGGAGGAACCTTCCGGCTGGGAGCGAGTCGCTTCCGGCTGGGGACCCTCCGGCTGGGAGGGGGCAGCCGGCTCGGCTTGAGGAGGAGAAGGAGGTTGCGCCTCAGAGGAAGGGAAGGCGCCGGTTGGATCAGTCAGGGCGCGGGGCGGCAACCCGGCTGGCGTCCGAGCCAGGCTCGCGGCGCCGAAAGAAACTAGTGCGCTAAAGGGAAAGAGGAAAAGACAAGAGCAAAACAGGATAAAGTCAGAAAAAGAAGGACAAGGAAAAACAAACAGAAAGCACCGAGGGGAGGAGGGAGAAAAATGTACCCCGGCACAACCGGGGGTGGCCCTTTCTTCCGGCCAAGACGGCTTGGCGGCAGGGCGCTAGTCCGGCCCCTCTTCGGAGCCGGCTCCTCCGCTGCAGGCCGGCGGGAGCTGGAATGGCCGGAGCCGCTCCCGCCTGCTTCGTCGTCCGCCACGGAGCGTGCCGCCGGCTCCGCGGTCGGCCCGGCCTCCTCCTTCTCATGCACCTCCGCGTGCGGGTCGGCTACCGGCTCGTCGTTCCGGCTGGGGAAGGCATCGCCGTCCCCATCAGATTCCTCGCCGGATCGCCGAGCGCGTGGCTCGGGCAAGTCCGGCACGAACACCTCGAGAGGAGCGTCGCCCTCCTCGCGAAGGATGCAGGGGAAGATCTGGTGAATGCAAAAGGTCAGCCAGACAGAACAAGGAGATAACAGAGGGAATAAGCAAAAATTCCGGCTACGAGAACTTACCCGGGGCGCGCAGTTCTCCCGGCTGTAGGGCGCCAGGCTAAACTTCCAGTTCTCCGGCAGCCACTCCTTGCTGATCGTCCACAAACACTCCTTCAAGTTGTGGTAGCGGGGATCGCGGCGCGACAGCCGGGTCGGGTCCAGCTGGCCGGAGTAGAAGCACATCTTGTGCGCCCGCTCCTGGAGCGGCATCATCAGCCGGGACATCCAGCTAAGGGTGATGTCCCGACCGGTTAGCTGGCAGGTGACAAGGGAGCGCATGTGTGCCAGCATCGCGTCCGTCTCCGCCTTGTCGCCGTAGACCTTCAAGTCCCAGTTTTGCCGGCTGGACTCGACGTCTTGGAAGGCCGGCAGGTTTATCCGGTCGACGCCGGTGACGTTCTTGACATAAAAATACGACTGCTGCCACAGCCGTACCGTGTCCTGGAGCAAGAACTTCGGGTAGCCGGATTGGGAGCGGGAGTATATGGAGGCGCCACCGTAGACGACTAGCGGGCCCTTCGTGTACTGGACCTGCGGCCGAACTCGGAAGAGCCGGCAGAAGAGCCCGAGATCCGGCTAGATCCCGAGGTAGCTCTCGCAGAACGCCATGAAGTGCGCCAGCGTTCCGATGGCGTTGGTGCCGAGGTGGTGGAGGCGGAGGTCGAAGAAGGCCACAAAAGTCAGAAATAAGGGGTGGAGCGGCAACGCAAACCCGCGCGCCAGGTGCGAGAGGAAGATAACGCGCTCCCCCTCCGCCCGATGCGGCGACACTTCCCACACCGGCGCCAACCGCACCGCCACCTCCTCCGCCGGCGGGAGGACGCGGGTCGCGCGATACTTCACGATCTGATCCTCGGTGACGAAGGAGCCGCACCAGGCTCCGCGGTCAGCGGCCATTTCCGGCTGAGGAGAAGGAGCGGCAACGGAGGAGTGACGGTGGCCCATAGCGTCGACGGCGGCGAGCGGGCGGTGCAGAAGGCAGGAGCACAGGAGCAGCAGCGCACGAGAAGGAGAGAAAGATTGCAGCTGGGAGCGAAGGAAAAGAACTGCCTCCCCCGCGGCATCCCTTTAAAGGATCGGAAGGGCAACCGTCGGCAGGGCCACGTGGCGCGCATCCGGGCGACCCACATCCCAACCTCCGCCTAGATCCCGTGTGCCGGGACGGTAACCGAAGCGCCGGACAAGCAGTTCCCCGAGGCGACGTGTGACGGGACGTTACGCTGCCCGCCACAGAGCAATGATGGCGCGTGCGCGCGTGGCCGGCGTCAGCACTGACGTCACAGGTAGCGCAACCGCCAGGCTCAGCCGGATCAAAATTTGAAAAGCAAAAGGGAGCGCGCGCGCATTTTGCCCAAGGGCGGAATCCACACACGCTCGGGGGCTAGTGTCAGGGGGATGATCCCCGGATACCCCACCCGAATAAGAAACAGGACAGTCGGATCTCGGCCGGCTGACCAGATGCAGCCGGACAGGGTAGGATGGACCGGCTACCACCCGGTAGCCGGACCATGAAGAGGTAGCCCGGATACGACGGCGTAGCCGGATCCAATCAGAGGGACAGGACGACGTGCGTACCAGTGCACGGTACGCCCTGTACGACGACAAGACGGGCAACCACCCGCCCATACCGAAGACTTGGCGTGGCTGATGGGGGAATAGTGGCCTGTGCTAACGACAGGCTCGCACGACGTCCACTATGCCTACGACAGCCATACCGCTCATACACCGATGTGACATACCATGCCAGGTACTGTAGATGACTAGTCGGCTGGGACCCGCCTGTGGGGCCCGCTAGTCGGACTAGCCAGTGAGACCCTCGCCTCTCTTCCTATATAAGGAGAGGGAGGGCCTCAGTAGAAAGGGTTTGTCTCAGTTCATTTAAGGTAGTAGCTAAAGGATACAACTCGAGGAGCACTTGTAGCTCGTATATTCCACGTAGTCAGATCAGGCAGGAGTAGGGGCTTTACCTCACCACGAGGGCCCCGAACCTGGGTACTTCTTGCGTCCCGCTATGCTCGCTCGTATCCAATCTCGCCTGCGGACGCCGTCGATAGCTTTCCTGCTAGTCCCCACACCTCTATCTAACCTTTTTAGGTACTGCCGTTCCCAATACCATGACAACGTCCATGCTCTGCTCAGGTACTGCGGTGTTCATCATGGCGTACAGTGGTCACAGAGCACGCGGCAACGAACGGTCGTGTCTAGGAGGTTCCTGGTGACGCGGCGAATGCATTTACACAAGGAGAGAGCGAGGCGGGCGTGGCTACGCGGGGCGTCTCGATGCTTTAGCATGGCTGTGCTGGCTTCTCCGCTGCTTGTCGTTGGTCAAGGCATGGACTAGAGGGTGCAGTGAGGTCACGCCTACCTTCTAGACATCATGGGCGAGGGCGGCGTGGCTTGTGGCGTCGTGTCCATGCTTGACCGGCATGGCACACTCGGGTACGGGCTGGCACTAGTCAGTCGGTCGAGTGAGCAGTGCTAGCTGCATGGGCTGGTACTGGGGGTGATCGTGGGCGAGTAATTGAGGCTGAATTGAGTACAATGGTGAGCACTAGATTGATCAAAACAATAAATAGTTGGTAGTGTTGTACTATGCTCACTAAGTGCTCGATCAAATGGCCGCATGAACTAAACATTTGAATTTTCAAATTATATTTGGTGGGTGTGTTGGGCATATGCTTGAGTGTCTCTGGTTGCTAGGATTGGTCAAGTGGTGAAGGTTTGAGTGGTTTTTGAAAAAGTGCTATCTTGATGTCTATTGTAGATTCAATTTTGGAAATTCCCTCAAATGGATTTGAAAATGTTTCTGTAAGTTGTGAAAGTTCACTTGGGTTCAATTTCACTTGGTCTAGCAAGGTGAGAAAAGAAATAGAATTTTTTCTGTTTGAAATCATTTATTAGAGATGCCCAAAGTGGGCTAGATGTTAACTTTGGCAAAAATGACCATTAGGTCATATGCCTTATAATTTGATTTTCTTTTGATTTGCTTCGGTTTGAATTTAACCTCGATGATCTTGCTTTGATCCTTAAACTATTTTTCAACACATATAACAATCAAGCATGGCATAACAAGCATTCACACATCATTAATAAACACACATGCATTCATATAGGGTTTAAGATTAAATTTTTTTGTTAACCCTTATTTTGATTAATTGGAAATTGATATTCTCATTATAATATTTTTGAGATGTTACATTAGGCGAAGAGTGTCAGCTGGCATATCAACAACTACAAAATCGATAGGAAAGTTTTTATTGCTAATTGTGATAGTTGCATCTTCTACAACTCCCATTGTAATTCTAAAAGTTTTATTGGCTAACATGATCGTCATATCAGTATTTTCAATTGTAGCCGGTTCTATTTCTTCTTTTATTTCTAAATCAAAATCATAATATATAACATTAACTTTGGTGCCAAGATAGCTTAAACTATAATGCGAGGTTTCCTTAAATATGTAGGGAAGAATAGGCTTACCCACATCTTTTACCTTTGTTTTACCTTCAACCAATACGGAATTCTCTTTATCAAGTTCAACTATGTTACAATGTGCATACATAGCCATAATTGCTTCCTTGGTTACCTCTTCTTCTTTGATTTCTTCCAGATGTTCCTCAACTTCTGGCATACTGTCCTCTTCCTTCTTTTCCTGTACTGCTTTGACCTATTCATATTCAAAAATATGCTTTTGTGCAGTGTTAGGGAAAGGTATCTCATATATTGGTTCTAGGGAGGTCAGTGTTGCTTTAACTTCTCTTTTCTTCTCAGGTTCGGGTGGTGGATCATACTTGACCAAACCCTCTTTTGGATCTTTGATGTGTTCTGTAAAAGCTTTAACAACATGCAACACAATATTTGAATCCAAATAAAGTTCTTTAGATAATTCTTTATCATGGCCATTTTTATTATAGTCATGAATACAATCATAATCTATTTCTATGCCTCCTTCGCTTCCTAGACCAAAATTCCATGAAACTCTATGATCGCGAATTCTATTAAGTAAAGCCCAAGCTTTAGTTATAGGAAGATTCATAAAGGCTCCTTTCGTGAAATAGTCTAGCTCAATTTTATTAGGTTCAATTAAACCCGCATAAAAGATATGCAATAAATACCATTCAGGCAAATCATGATGAGGACATTTATTAATTAAATCTTTAAATCTGATATAAGCTCTTACTAGTCCTTCATTAGGACGGTTCCTCCAAGTCATTATAAGACGCCTGATTCTAAAGATTTTGATAATGGATAATATTTTGCTAGAAACTCATAGGCTAAATTATCCCAAGTAGTAGTGGCTTCTGAGGGTAGAGATCTATACCATGAGAGAGTTGTACTAGTCAAAATTTGACTAAAAAGTTTAACCCTTACCTCATTAGCAGTGTATCCCGGTAATTGGAAAGTGCCAATTATATATTTAAAACATGCAATGTGCTCATATGGATCAGGATCTTCTTCATCCCTAGTAAATTGCTTCTTGTGTAGAATACTAAGTAGTAGAGAATTTATTTCAAACCCTCTTGTCTTCTCATTGGAGTTTTCTCTTTTATTAATATCATAGGGCTTCCCAAAGTGGCTAAGTGGGTTAGCACTAGCCATATGCTCGAACTCCATCATGTTGGTGGAAACCTATAACTCAAAATAAAACTTAGCAAAATAAAAATAAATTAGAAAAAAATAAAAGACCTACAACGCTTAGCTCCTCGGCAACGGCACAAGAAAATAGCTTGATGACTGCAAGTGCAGATATCGTTTGTAGCTAGTTTCGAAATAAAGATATCGATCCCATAGGAAGCAGGAGTCTGAAGTCAAATAACTCTTAAATTAAATACTACAATAGAAATGCTAAATAAAGTTCTAAGTAACAAGATAAAATGCGAGTATTGTGTAAAAAGGTGTTTTGGGGTTTTTGATATAAGAGAACAATAAGTAAAGTAAAACAACTAAACACATAAAGTAAGTATCGCGTATGTAAAAGATATTTGAACATGCTATGGGAAAAGGGCATTCTTAGGGAGTAGCAGATACACCTCTATCTTATAAAGAACTAGATCATGATGGCGCGCGTTGCCGTGCCCGTTAATTAGGAAAATAGATTGTTAGAGGTTCAAAAGAATATATTTGAGAAGTTTGATATTGTATAGGTAAAAATGAGGTATAATTTTGAGTGAATTCAATTAATACCGCCATGAAGTATACTCACCTTTTTTAGTTTACACCTTTTTTCAATTACTCTTATTACATGTAAGCAAAAACTACACAGTTGGTCTATTAATGTGATGATCCGAGCCTGATGGGCATACAAGGCTTCGTGTGGGGCTCCCTGTTATCTGCTCATTTGATGTCTCAGCAAAATGTGTCATCTACGAGCGCAAACCCGCATCTCTGACTCGTCTCATTTCCTCTGTCCGAACATGGGGTTCAGATAGCGGGCGAGATGGCCAAGGAGTCGTCGCGGAGGCATTGAGGTCAAGGCAGGCATCTCAGCAATGTAAGACATGATTCATTGTAATAGAGTGAAAACAAGGTCAAACGGAATCATGTTATCTTCATCGGGTTTCTCATTTTCCCCAGATTTTATCTACTTTTATTGAGTTATCACTAATGTTTCTTAGATTTAACTATTTTTTGCTCAAAGTTATCCGATTCTATGTACAGAAATACCCAACAGAATCATGTGTAGTCAAGACATGAGTACCTCGAAGTAATAGAAAACTAAACCAGCAACACAATTTTCTAAAGCCTTTTAAATCCCATCTTACCAGCAACACCAACACATAACTCACCTTGACACCTGCAGGCATGCATCATGTCATGTTTTAAAATTAGCTAAAGTAAAGTCATCAACAATCTGCAAGAACAAGAACTTAGAAGTTTATAATGTCATTGCAACATATTCAGAGTCCATCAGGTTGAACAGGGAAGAGGCAAATGATGATATAGTCGATGATACAATATCTAAGTCTTGCCCATGCGCTCTCGTCGGCGTTCATAGCCAAGAACATCTTCAAATAATCAATGTCATATTTTGTTCAACGTGAATGGAATAATATTGCAAATCAAGTGAAACTGAAATGTAAGTTCTTTGTAGAGTGAAATAGGAATTTATTTTGGTAACCATTCCTATTGTTTTTCTATAACCTGCCTTGTGACATATTTAATTTTTGACAGGGAATTTTCTGACATTACTAAACAGAATATTAATGTTTCACCTCTAGAGACCATCATATATAGAAGATGCAGTCGTTTCACGTCGCCATCTCGACCTACATGGCTCTGCTACCATTTCCCTGATGTTGTTTCTAGCCATTCCTAGTCTCCTCAGTATCTGAAGAAAATATTCTTAGCAGTTAGCACCCAGACAACAATAGAGTTAAAGTAGCACTTTGATCTGAATGATGACTAAAACAAATTTCTTTCTTACATTGGAACAGTTTTCCGTGTGGCAATTCCTTGTTCTGATAAGAAAGTTAAGAACAGCCTTTCTATTTTGGGAGAGTGTGATGACCAGGGCTATGCTTCGATGCCCTACCAGTATGCAAAAGAAAGTAATAATTATTGAAAGGAGAACAGACAAATTAAACGTACTCAGATATTCAGTTGTTTGCAACTCCAGGCCATGAGACAAGCTCATCCCTGCTGATACACCGGCGAATCAGATCAAAACGGGAGAACTTCCACGGGTGGGGTGCAACGCGAGCCGAAGGGAATGGCGGGGCATGGATGGCGCGCATCGCCACGACGAGGAACTAAGGAAGAGTTGAGGCAGCGGCAGCGAAAAGGTCGCCCCAGAAGTCTTCGGTCTTCGTCGCCGTCTGCCATTGACACGCTCTCCCTTTCCCTATCTTATCTCTCTCATGTCTCTCCGCGATGAGGACGGCAGCGGCCGCGCGCTTAGATATCATCCGGGCCAAGAGAGGATAGATGCGGGGAGCGTGGGGTGTGCGGACGGTGGAGCGGTGGGCGTCGCTCGAGTCGCTTCCAGTTTTTTTTGACGCAGACGTGGGCAGATCGCGACTGTACGTACATGATAAATTGGGAGGCCACCGATTTGAGTTGCAGAGTAGCGGCTCTCAGGACATTCGGCCCAGACCGGCCCACGCGGGAGAAGAGGTAAATCGGACGGCCAGGAACGACCAAATGCGTAATCGGATGGCACAAAACGATGATAGGGTGAGAGGCCTCCTATTTGGTTCGGTTATAATGTCCTTAATTAAGGTAAAGATTATTATCATAAACATTCTCAACTATGTATGTGGGGCTCCCCGGATTAACCATCTGAGAAATCCCTGTTATGCATATATCCATGTTCCCATAATCAGTGAGCCGTGGAACATAACCGACATGTATCATTACAACATCCGAAACATAACGAGTTTACAAGACTTACATAAATGCCATTATGGCTACAACATCTTTAGCAGCGAAACATCATCATGCGTAGAGCCCAATCGTGCCTCAACCTACAGGCAGCTGACTGGGAAGACAGCCTAGCCCGCTGGACGTCACCTTAATCTTCCGATGTCAAACCTCTGAAAGTCTGGCCAAGTAAATAGCCAGGGACAAAGCCATGAGTACTTTTGAATGTACTCGCAAAACCACCAAGATAAGATAGAAAGGAAATGCAAGTCTGGCTGTGGCGAGATAGCTCTATCTGGGGTTGCTTTTGAAAAGCCTAGACTAACTGTTGAAATTATGGCATCTCCATATCTTTGTTAAAAAAGAATTTTGAAAACATGGCTTTCTTTTATAAGTCAAGACATCTCCATATCTTTGTTGAAAAAAAGATTTTTGAAAGCAGTTTTGGAGTAAAAACCCCTTTTAAACCTTTTTGACCACCTCGGGTCAAAACAAAGCTTTCGAACTCGGGTTCCCCCAGAACCTTCGTCCTCTTCATCCTTGTTTCCCAAACAAGCACAGTTTGGGTACTCCTAGCCAACACCTTTACAACCGTCATTGACAGTGGACACGGCTATTCGAATAGATTATACTCTACAGAGTTTGCGCACTTTCCCCACAAGAATCAATACATCCGCCGGGATACAACCACGGCCCACTACCACTATAGATGGGGGTCCGGATAATCAAACCTAACATTTCGCTTATCGACCCTAGCAAAGGCTGCTTTTCCTTTTGGGTTTGTTCTCCCCAGCAACGAGTATGTGGCTCCCGGCCTTAGTCCTGCTTTCCGTACACGCGCATACCCAAGCCGCAACTTGGCGTATACCTTAATCTGGTGACTCCACTTCCTTCCGTACTACCTAAGTCATACCGTCCGCGGGAGACCCAATTGTTGCACCGGCCTCCTGCCAGAACAGGCTCACTCTTGCCGAAGCAAGCAATAGGCTTCAGATCTGTGATCTAGTAGCGCCTGTCCGGAATTCAAGGGATCTCTCCCTGTAAGCAATGTACAAGCTACCTCGGCTAATGCGGACAAACTATGAGTTAAGCCCCAGCACCTGGGGTAATGTGGTTGCACTGATAAAAAATGTTTCGGTAAAGGCGTAGAACATCCCTTCACTTTCTCATTTCTCACCATCACCATTTCTTTCGTTAAACATCCGCTTGGAACGATGCCTCTTTCAAAGGGTTTTACAAAGCAGTTTAAAACCTTTGTAGTGGGGTAAATCCCCAAAACAGTTTATTTTCTCAAAACCGGGGGTTTCCAACGAGGGAGGATGCTAACCATCATACTCTCGATCTAAAGGGATAAAATGGTAGGTACATTAGGGTGGTGCCTTGAAGGACACAAAGTCATAACTTGGAGGAGCCAAGTTACTATCGCAGTATTTATAAAACAAGACATGCAGATAAAAGATGCAGTTTATAAAGAGGATACAAACAAGTAATAAGAGGAGTAGGACAAATATCATAGAAAATGATGGCTTGCCTGTGATCAGCAGTAAGTCCCTAGACTTCTTTAGATAACCAAGAATACCCAAAAAATATAATAAGAAGTCCCTTCCTTCTTATCGTCAAACACTCATACTATCATCGTCATCGAGTATACATGCAAGCAGACAAGTCCACAATCAACACAAGGCATACAAATGTCAAACCATACAGCAAGCCAACGTAAGGAATACTACTGAACTTGGTAGGTTTTGGAGGAGTGGGCTACTATAAGTGGAAATTACTAGATTGCCATTGTAGTGTTTTTCTCTTGGAGGATAGATGTCTAGGAGAAATACTTTGAGCTTGGAGTGGGGTTCTGATATCAGTAGGATACCAATGTGCATCAATGGTATCCTCAGATAGGTCTTGACAACATAAAACCAACATAAGTCGTTTTACTAGATTATCAATTACCTAGATTTGAATATGCTTTTTATAGTGGAATAAGTTCTAGTTTGAGGAAATAATTCACCAGAATTTATCTGGATCTCCAAAAATTATTTACTATGGTGGTTAGGTAGTGTTTGAGGTATTGAACCACCTAGAGTTGTAATTTTGTTAAAAGAATTACTAGAATGCCCTCAGGAAATTCCCAAAGGCAGTTCTGTAAGGTTTTTCTCTTTTTCACCAGATTAGTCCTACATAATCTATTGAGTTGATTCCAAGAGTAGGTGGTAGGCATTTATAATACCTTTCTATAGGAATTGGATTCAATCTTTTTGGAGTTGTAAAACTCTTGGAGTGATTTATTTAGTGAAAATACCCCTTACAGAAATATTTAAATCACTAAAGTTTAACCAGAGCTCAAAAATTCTTGAGCTTCTAGGATTTTATAGATACTGATTGTAGGAGGTACTGGGAGGTGGAATCAGGTCCATATCACATTTGGTTTGACCTGGAGAATTTATCTAAGGCAGATAGAGGCTATTTTTGTTATTTTTCTTAAGGGAACACTTATGTTCACCTTGGTATAAGACCTATGCTAGAAGATAGGTATATCAACTACCTTCCAGTAGAGCATTGGTTCTCTCAAAATGGAGATGTAAAACTCTCTGAGGAAAATATTTAGTGCAAAGTATACTTGGCAGCAGAATAAATTCCAGCACTTAATGGAAATTAGTTTGGACTTGGGGTTGCCTCTGCATATTTGAGAAAACATCAGAGATCTACCAAAAATTTAGATCTTGGCATTTGGACTTGATTTACATTTTCAAATGGATTTAATTTAACTAGCCCTTTCCTGGATCTAGAATAAAAGAAAAGAAAACAGAGCAGCTGGGCTAGATCTGGGGAGGTACTGGGCCGACCGGGAGGGAATCGGCCCACAGCGGGGAGGGGCGACGCGCGAGAGAGGCGCAGTTTGAAGCTGACTGGCAGGGCCTGCCAGTCAGTGATGGAGGGGCGCCGAAGCGGTATCGGCCAGATCTGGCCGTTGGTATAAGTGGCGATGGACGGTGGAGCATCGTCGTCTACCGGAAACGGAGCCCACAGTGGCAGGAACCTTAGCTCGTCGGAGAGGGAGGAGGGAGCTCACCAGAGGGATCGGGAGGCGACCGGAGGGTGCAGGGCGACGCGATCAATGACGGCGAGCAGATCGATGGGCGGCATGGCGGCGGTGGTCCACGGGAAGTAGCTCACGCGTCGGCGGCCGAGAGTGATCTCGTCGGAGCTCACTGGCGAGGACGGAGGAGTTGGTCCTGGACAGAAAGAAGAGCATGGTCAGATAGAGGGGGAGGAGGGGAACTCGTGAGCAGACATGCAAAGGAAAGGGAGCAGGGGAGAAGGAGTCTTGCTCGATTTTTGAAAGAGGCCGAGAGCTCCTCTTCTTCCTCTTCCGGGCAGATCTGAGCAGGGGAGAGGGAGTGGAATGTAGGGGTGGTGAGTGGGAGGGGAGAGGGGGGAAATGCGGGGCAGGGGCTCGCTGGGGGAGGCCTCTGGCCATATATACTAGGGAGGAGGGGTAGATGATGTAAAAGACCCATTTGGACATGGTGGAGAGGGGATGCTGGCCAGGGATTGGTCCAGGGGATGGTGGAGAGGGGTAAGAAGGGTATGTGGTCGTGCTGGATCAGAGAGGGACGGGGTGGCAGCGGTGGTAATTAATTGAGGTAGATCCTTGTAAGATTTGGGGGTTGTTTCTCTCTCTCTCTCTCTCTAATAGTACAAGGGTAGAATGGGCAATGATGGGGTGGAGCTACAGTGGTGTTGACCTGGGGTGTGTCCTGGTGTTGAGAATAAGCATTGGGCAAGTTTTGATGAAATTTGGAAGTGGTTTGAGTAATGGATTTTCTTAATTGGCAACTTGATCAGAATAGGTGGTTATGAAAGAAGTCCAAAAACTTGCATTGGACCAGAGGGGGAATTGGTACTAGTAGATAGATGGGGTTAGGGTAGACTCCTAGGATTTATTTGAGATTTTTATAAGGGGTTTTATCCTCATAGATCCATTTATTCAAAAGGGGCAGAAGTGGTTTCTAGAAGATCACTTGATATTTTTACATTGGGCAAGGTTTGTTTTTGGTTTGAGAGGGTCCCAATTGTGAGTACACACTTAGGGAAATTTTCCCAAGATTTATTGGAGATTAAAAGTATTTAAAACAATTATTATTCTGATTCAGCCATTTGAGAAAATGGGCAAAAATAAATAATAAAGCTTCTCAAAAATATTTATTTTGAGATGGGAATATATAGCATGATCTATGGAACTCAATTGAGCCAAAAGTTGGAGAAGTGCTTTGGCAAAAACCAAACTTTTCTTTATGGAGGAAGTTTTAGAGATTTTGACTATTAAAGGAATTAAATAGATTTGGAGCCATAATAATTATGGGTAATATTTGAGAAATCTTGATGATCAAGGTAGTTGATGTAGACAAGGTGTAGCAAGAATTTGCAACCTTGTGGAATGGAATTCCAACTTGAATTAGATGGAGAAATATGGAATTGAGGATCTAGGGTGATGTTATTTTTATACCACCTAAACATGGTTGTATCTTGGAGTTCAGAGTTCACCTTGATGCAAGGGATATATGGATGGGTATACCAAGTCATATAGATGAACATGGCAGGAGGAGTTTGAATTAATTGCATTTGAGGTGATTTAGAAGTGATGGCAAACTTTGTTGAAATTAAGGCTGCCATACCAAAAGAGTCATGATGCCTTATAAACCAAGTGGGTGTAAGCAGCACAGAGATCCATTTGGAACAAGTGGAGCATATTTTGATAGACCTATATGAGTAGAACACAACCATGAAGAGAGTTTGTCGATAGGAGGCTGGGTGATGATGTGAGCTTCTGCCAAAGTAGGCATGATAACTAGATTTGCAGGAATTGTTATTTTCTTGCCTGCAAAACCATCAAGAACAAGTGGGTTGGAGGATGATCTAGCCAAGGGAAAAAGTGGGACTTGGTAGTCTTTAGGATGGTTAACAAGATGGTTCAGGTGCATTTCCAAAAATGCACCATGTTTGAGAAAGGGAGGCATTCAAAAAGGTGATGTTGAAACAGTTTCCAGACTTGGTCGACTTTGGCCGTTTTGAGGATTTGGACTAGAGTATGGGAGGGAAAGTTCTTGGAGGGGTTGCAAGGAGAGCATCAACAAGTGGATGATATTGAAGGGTAAATGGAGTGGAAGGGATCCATGCTTGATCTTGGTCTTCATTGACTTGGAATCTTCTAGAATGGATCACTTCAGGAATGATCTGGCTAAGGGTTTTAGATGATCACCTAATAGCTATGGATCATATCCAGATTTGTATTTTTGCCTGAGGGATGATGATTGGGAAACAACTTGATCCTAGTGATGAGCTCCTAGAGTGGCTCATACTACTTCCTAAGCAAACAAGTCAAATAGCAGATCAAGACAACTCATCAGACAGCAGATCAAGGCAACTCATCTTATAACTAAGCACAACCACTATTGAGGTTACCATCAAGCCTAGCTTGAGGTAAGGTTGGGACATTTTGAAGTGTTGAGGTTTGAATCATATGAGGGTTCTTGGTATCTCTACCAAGAGTATAGTTCAAATGCTTTGAAAAGAGGTTTTGGGAAAACTAAAGAATAGGTTAGTTGAGGGTTCTGTCTTGAACACATAAGGAGGTTGTATTACATATCACTCCATAGTTTTGTCAATAGAAGCTACCAAAATAGTTTTGGTTACACAGGCACCTTGGCTCAGGTTTTGAAATGTCAGAACATTTGAGAATATGTAAAATGAGCCAGGATAGTTTTGGTAAATAGCTTTTGTCAACTGAGGGTGAGGTAAGGAGTATATCATCTAATACCTGTTCATATGCATAAGCATATTCAAACAACAAGCAAACACTTCAGCACTTAAACAAGAAAAAGTTTTTGATCCCCCTGATTTTTGCATTCTGGATAACTAATCAGGGATACTGAAATTGGGATGTTACAATGTATGTGTGGGAGGAGCTCCGTATTTGGAAAAATAGGCAGCAACCACTGCTCATATCATCCTCATAACTACAACAGACAACAATCGATATCAATCGAATTACTGTGCTATTAAGGGACTTAATCCCGTAGGACGTATCCCATGGCATGGATAGTGTTCCGTGAGTTTCCTCGGTTCCCAAGTTGATACGTAAGGGGTGCCAACATCTTTATAGTCACTGTAAGTGCTAACACACCTCCGTCTACCAACAAGTAGTTCCCTCCATCAAGTCCCCATAAGAGGCAAATATTAAGAGGTTAACTTCTCTCAACATAAAGATGAAGACAATCTAACACATGGTCATAGCTATGAATATCATAATAAACTTTATCTTATTTCAATCTCATACTAGGGTTTCTCCATCTCCCCAAGAACTAATGATCTACTCAGACATGGAGGCAATCAACATCATGGAAATAACAATGGAATCTATCATAGATGAATAGTACCTATATATATCCACAACGTGTATGGAAATTACAACAAGATCTAGACAAGATGTAGATGGGATGGATGGAGATGGTGGTGATGCAGCAGTTGATGATGAAGATCGATGCCTTAGCCTCCCGGATCTGCACAGGGCGAAGATGGATCCCTGTTGGACGAGTTCCCTCTCCAGATGCCTTCCGGAGGTGAGGTTTCAGCGATTTCTGGTTATTCTCTATGTCATCTCTCTGATCTAGTTGAATGGGGTGAAACTATTTGAAGAGGCGGTGGCGGCACCAACTATACGACCAGAACTATACGGCCAAAAAATTAATTATAGTTGGTTGTTAAACCGTCTGGATGCCTTGATTGCTTCGGGTTTCTTCTAGTGTTATTGATATTTCCCAAATAAGCGATTTACGTTGTTTTTTATTCCTTTTCTTCCTAATACAACTGCTCCAAGAATTGTGTCCATTGTATCCATCATCTGTCTTGATCCTGGTGAAAATAGACATAAAACATGCGCACGAACACCGTAAAATACCAAGATCCTACAACTACAGTGCAAAATAATAATATAAAACATGATGCAAATATGCACTCATCAACATCTATGTAGTAATTAGTCATTAGTGGCAAGGCTAGAGAGATATTTCATCAATTACTTGACTTATATGAGATTTAAACACGGAGAAAATGATGGTATTTCTATAACCATCAACTTTCCCAAGCTTAAACCATGATCGTCCTCGAGGAAGAAACCAAAATCATAACAAACTTGGTATTTAAACTCAAACAATGAGAGAGCAAGTTCACTTACAATTGATAGTCTCATGCATCCACCACTTCTTTAATTTGAAAGGTTAGCATAGATAGAGTAATGGCAAGAATATCATACAAGCTTTGTTAAGTCAAGACAGTCGTAATAAATATTTCAACAAGGATAACTAGATGAGTAAACAATTGTTCTAAATTTTCTAGTAAACTCTTAGCTTGCCAATGAACACTGTTAAAGAATCAAATTTAACAACTAAGAGTGAGAGATCATGTCAAAAGAAGCATAACATTGGACTATCACATAAGAACACCCACATCAATAAACCAGTGCTATCAAACACTTCTTTCTATTCTTTGTCTTTCTAGGACTTCAGTTATTAAGTAATGAGATGATGCCAAAACTTAGTGTGTTTAGTCAGATCGTGTTGGCTAGGATATACATGTAGGGTTTCCGCAGCAATAACAAAAATTACTATGCAGGAACACCCTGAATGTCCAAAAACCTATATAGAAGTAATGCAGTAATGGAGGAAGATAGCGGTAACATACCCTTGAAGACCGAGAGAGCGTTACACTCATGCATGAGCATGGATGATGTGGTCATACCCGTCCGACCTCAAGATCACGATGCTCCTCGCATGTTGCTCCTTGTCCAGGTCCTTGTACGATGGCCCAGAAGCTTCAATAGCCCCACCGAGTTATCACATGCATACGGTGCAATGCGACAACTCCCGAACTACTTGATCCCTGTTGGGGTTGCGGAAGTATACCTCCTAGCGAAATCCCTGCAACACAATGGCGTGTCGCAGATGCGTCGACTTTTCGTGAACAGTCCTTTCCCTAGGACCATGCCATGAAAAAGTCAACTGGAGAGAGAGGGGAAGAGTATTCCAACCAAAGGGAATAACTCAATATATTGTGTATTTTAGTTCACCCATAGGCACCTCCTTATATAGGCTAAGGGGGGTGTCTTTCTTAAAGGATAAGCCATATGGGACTAAAGTCAAAGGAAAAAGGGCACGAATTTCACTCCCAACCGGATGGGCTAGAAGTAGCCCATAAGTAAAGTAGCAAAGGGGAACCAGCCGGGTGGGCCTACTGCGCGGCCTGGCAGCCGGCGATAGCAGCTGGTCGGGTGGGCCGGAGGCGCCACCCTGCGGCCCAGCTCGCCTACCACTGAGGCAACCTGGCGCCACACCCAGGTGGGCCTGGGGATGGCGGCCCAGTTAGCCTGCCGCGGCCTAGGCGGGGCGGCCCTGGTGGGCCGGCAGCCTGGCGGCCCAGCACGCATCGGCGACCAGCGCCTGGCCAGGTGTGCCGGCCACCCGCCAGCATGCCCCGTGATGACGATAGCGGCTGGGGCTACCGCTTGCCCCGTGCGGTGATAATACTCACCACCCACACGTGGTGGCTATTCAAAAACAACCTAGTTTGCTATGTTTTGTAATTCTCTTTTTAGTTTAATTCCCTCCGGGAATTAGGCCTAATAAGAAACTCATATTTATAAATCTTAATTTAAATATTATGTAGAATATATTAGTTCACAATTAACATATAATAAATATATATTATAAATTTCCATTTATCTGACACACCTTTCGGCCTTTTCCTTTCCTTCTTTCTCCGAACAACTTCGGATCTCTTTGGAAAGATTCTGATTTCTCTCTCTTTCATAATTCCATCTAGCAGGATGATCTCCAAGCGTCATATCTCCCTTAAGCATGTTTCCCTATGGTTCGGAAATGCTCTAGACCTGATCCATATCAATGATCAACAGAGGGACCGGGATGCCCATGTGACCCGTATGCACTCTATGAGTCTCCAATGTGTCGAACCTGAAACGATATATCCAATTCCCTTGTTCTCGATACAAGACTTGTCCGAGATTTGATCATTGTTATCATGATACCTTGTTCAATCTCATTTCCAACAAGTACTGTTTTACTCGTTCCCGTGAAATACCATCTCTATGACCTAGTCATGTGTTGCGCAACGTAGATGTAATTCACCGAGTGGGCCCAGTTGTATCTTCCCATCACACAGGAGAACAATTCCCGATCTTGAAGCATATTGCCTCTACATGCTCCTTCAAATACCCAACGTTTACCTTTATAGCCACCCTGTCACGAGATGATGGTTGATATAGTCAAAGCACCCTCTGGTAACAGTGATTGATATGATCTCAAGGTCTAAGGATTAGGACAATCTATTTTTGACAATTGCAATGTGAACTATGTGACATGATCGTGTTGCAACAATCATTGGTGGGAAGTGTCCATCACATCATACCAGATGATATGACTTCATTGTCAGAGACTTTTGTTTAGCCCATGATCAAGAAACCTTGATCATCGTCTGTATAATGAACTAGTTGAATAGATGCTAATAGGGACCTGGGTTTGTTTGTATACCACACATGTATCAATGTTTCCACTTGATACACTTATAACATGATATAAAACTATTATGAACTAATAAGATATGACAATAAAACCCGTTTATTATTTGCCTCTAGGGCATATCTCCCTCAGTCTCCCACTTGCATTAGAGTACACATAATCTAGCTGCATTGTTACTAATCATAAACCATATCTCATATGCATTTATTAATCATGCTTGCTCATGGAGGACTTACTGTCCTAAATCTATTTCACCAGATTCATAAGGTCCTATTTTGCATATCATTAATGTCAATTGTTTGATATTCACACCATTATGATATAATGTGTTATAGCATTTTGGTGACAAAGTGAGACTTCTGTTTTCTAGCTTATACAATGACGATCTATTAGTAAATAGAACTTTCAAGATGTCATATATAACTATAAACACACTTAGTCGAAATTCAAACTTTTTGTCTAGACCAAAATTATACTTGCTAATATTGAAATATCCTAATACTTCTTTATCTATGTAAATTCTAGTCAAAGTGCAACACTTTCACTTTGATTTCCAGCCACGCTTCCACTGCATTCAAACTTAACTCTGATTCATTGATTCAGAAATCACTCTTGAATCTTTGTTCATTACTACTAAGAACATGGGTCACATTATGTAAAGTACAAACAACATAGGTTTTACATTGGAAAAGCTATGAACAAGGCATAGTTGATGAAGTGCATCTCTTTTCCTAGTTTTAACCATTGTCATAAACATCGACTCATTACTCAATACTTCTCCTAATATTTCAAGTAAGAACTAATTCTTTGCTTGAATTTATTCTGAACTCCTTTTAGAATCTCAACTAGGTCCTTCTGAACACTTTTAGAATTATCCAAGTACTTTGACATTTTAATGTTCATTAAACATCATGATCCAATCACATAGATCCACCATATTTAATATATGCTTAATTTCATCCATCTAATGATCTAATCATTCCTAATACCAAACACATTGTTCACTAATATGCCGATTAAATATTCAAGAACAGTGTCACGCTCCCACTCAAATATTTCACCAATATTTGATATTCTAGGATGTAACTCATCTCCCACTCAAATATGCCGTCCACGTATTCTATTGGGAAAACTTCTTAGCTCCCACTCAACTTGCAGACTTCTCTCGATAATCTTGGAAAATCCAAAATTCTCTTATCTTATATCAAATCGAGAATTTTTGTTACAAGACTTCAGCAATTCCTAATTGATCGAAACCTACCTATTGTATCAGTTACAACCTTTCTCTTCATACTATTGAAGACTTTGAAGTTTTGAATTGTCCTTTACCAATTTCCAAATTGGACTTATTTTGCTGATTAAATCCAATAGACATTAAGCATTTGTCAAAACAGCTTTGTGACAAAATAAGCTTGTATGTCTTCCTTATAAGTTTCGTTTCCATCCTTTTCAACTTTGAAGTTTATTGGGAAGGATTAAGTAAATTCCATTACTTAATGATATCAAGTAACTTTTACTTCATAATCTCAAATGTTACTTAATTTGGGATTTCATTACTCTAAGTCATTTCTTGTACTTCGGTCCATCAAACTTCCTTTGTAGTTCGTAGGTATGTCTTATTCCAATAATAGGACAAATGAATCAAGAATGGAATTCTGCAACTGGCAGAACAAGTTCTTGAATCCTACTTTCACGAAGTATTGGCTGAAACACTTAATGATCATATCGTTCTTGTTTCCATCTATTTGTAAAGTTTGATTCCGGAACATATTCCGTTTTACATTCTTGACAATTCGGAGGTAAGGTCAAAACCTTTTGCTTTCACTTTTGCCTTTCCACTAACACGTCTATGAGAACCTTTTCTCAAAAGAAGGACCTCGCTAAGACAATACAAACTTTGTGTTCTTCGTTGCATTAGTTTGGAATTTGCATTCATATTCTTCACTAAGAATGTACCACAAAGACTTACTATTCGCAATGATCTCGAACTATCGAGGTCTCTAGAAACTCGAGCTTGCCATCTCATATGGTGTTGTTTCCGTGAATCATCAGATGTTCCTAATACTTTTGAGTGTTTACTAATTCAATCTCTAACTCTAATTCCTAATGTTAAACCATTCAAAGATCATTTGGACCACATGTATCTTATACAGTATTATGATGTTTTAGACATATCAACTCCATTTGATTAGTCCAATCACCATAATCCGTGAAACTATTTTTCACAAGTCCCTTATATGCCAATTTGCTATTAACTTGAATTCAAAATCACTAGGATAAAATCGTAAATACTTTGGAATTCTTACTAATCTTATATCCATTTCATTTTCAAATCCTTTGAACCATTCAAATAGTTTCAACCTTGTGTTTCATTAAGTAAATACTCATATTCACTTAAACTCACCAAATAATGAATTCCACTATCTGTTGAAAGTACAATACATCGTATGTATAAAATTCAACACTTCTTCACATATCACCATTTTACCAGAATGCGGAGTTTTAGTCATTCTGCTCGCCGAGGCATGGTTCTGCAAAGTCTCTAGATTAAATATCTAAGACCCCGATCTTCATTAACATGAAAAACATGCAATAACCACAATGACTTAAACAATAGTGTTATTCAATATTTAAACTTGAATATCATTTGGCAATTCTCATAAATGTCCTTTTATCATACTGATAAAGACTAGAATAACTTTTTTATAATCCCAATGTGAATTATAAAAGAGATCATTCATAAAAACAGAACAACTGAATTGTTTCTTATTAATATGAATAACCGTCTCGCAATAAGCAAGACACACTCATAATTTTCACAAACTTGATTACAAAGCTTTTATTCAAATCTACTAATCCTAATGATAAACTTCGAGGGAAGGAGTGTCGTCAGCCATCAACTAGCTTGCTTGTCGTCATCACGCCATCAGCGCCTCGTTCCATTTTGTAACTCTCATGCAGACGGTCTTGTTTTCACTAAAACAAGATTAAGTATCCAATACTTGAAATCTACATAAGCATTTCATGGAAATGTTTATTCCTTGTATATCACATATACACTTTCCGTTGATGACGATCCCAGCTTTTGGGTTCGACCTTGGTGAAGGTATCACGACGGTCACGAAGAGTCATCTCTTGTTTATCGTCGGATTCATCGGGGATATCTTCTAGGGGTTCACAAATGATATAGGGGAGATGGTTTTCTATGAGGATCCTATTTGGTGTTGGTATCAGTCGATGAAATTCGACCCATCTAACTTGAGTTTCTCCCTATTCATTAATGGACTATATATGTCCTGAACTAAGGAAATGGCCATAATCTACAAGATATTTGCAAAAAGGACTTAGACTAGGTTCATAATATGGAGTTCAAACAAACTTCCACTTAAACTATCATCCCTAAAGATAGTTTTAGTGATTACACGACCCCTTTTCCCCACATCATCCTCGATCGTCATGGACATTGATGTGGGTGCTAGGGTGGACCATACTCGTTGATCACATCATCCATGTGACTCGTGCTTGATCTTTCGATTGCTGTGTTCCGAGGCCATATCTGCATATGCTAAGCTCGCCAACTCAACCTTAGTGTATTCACTGTGCAACATGTCTTACACCCATTATATGCGAACGTAGATATGTATGACACCCAATCGTCATCGTCTGCCTCATACCGAAGAACTTTCTTGGTGGTGCACACTAAGGGAGAACACTATCGTTGGTATTTAATAAGGGATCATCCTATTTAAAATGCTACCGTTGTGTATCTAATACCAACACTCAAACAAGATGCAAACAGAGATTAAATCACATCTAATCATGTGACGTGACATGGTTGTCTTCCCGCTCCATGATCTCCATCAGGTCCTCCAGCTTGGCGCCAAGTTCACAATGCCATCAGTCTTGTTATTCATCATCGCGATGATTACTACTACACGACTTAGCAATAGGAAAAGTAAACTACCTTACATTTGCACGACTTGCAACCATATCACATCACAAAGCCTTCCATGCAACATAAAGTTAGACGCCTCTACTCTATCTATTGCAGATTTTACGTGGATGTTAGGCTTTTTGTGACTGAACTGTTTCTACATACGAACTTCCAACCACAACATAGATACAATACACTACAAGAAAAGTTTCCTTCCGCAACGACTTGCCCGACGGTCGTTGTAGAAGGCGCGTCTTCTGCGACGAAATTCTCGGCTCGGTCGTGGCTGATGGAAAACTTTTTTTCCGGTTTCACGACCCTCTACTACGACAAATCTACTAAAAACATGGAGGAAGCTCGGCCAGCGCGTGGCAGACGCAAGATTTTCATTTCCTCGCGCGATGTTGACTCGCCGAAGTCTTTTGTGGCACGTGGGTCCCGGATGTTAGTGTCTCTAGTGGACCATACTTTTTGGTCGCGCCTCCCTGATTTGAACTCGATAATGTTGCTCGATGCGTCTGTCATTTAGTCAGGCTGCTAGGGCCCACAAGTCGGCCTCTCATTAGAAGGATCGTGTGTATGATGGAATTTTTTTCCTTCGCTCGCGCTACCCTGTTTTGAAGTTGATAACCCTGCTCGATGCATCTACCGTTTAATTAACCTCCTGGAACCCACATGTCATCCTCTCATTAGAAGAAACGTGTGTATAATGGATTTTTTCCCTTGGCTATTGCCTCCCTGATTTCAACTCGATAACGTTGCTCGATCTATCTGTCATCTAGTCATGTTGCTAGGTCCTCCATGTCAGCCTCACATTATAAGAATCGTGTGGATGATGGAATTTTTTTCTTCGCTCGCGCTACCCTGTTCTGAACTTGATAGCGCTACTCGATGCATCTACCGTTTAATCAAACTTATGGACCCCACATGTCATCCTCTAATTAGAAGAAATGTGTGTATAATAGATTTTTCCCTCGGTCGCGTCTCTGTGTTCCGAACTTGATAGTGTTGCTCGCTGCATCTACCGTTTAATCATGATGCAGGGCCCCACATGTCATCCACTCATTAGAAGAAACGTGTGTATGATGAAGTTTTTGCTGTTTTTCCAGGCTACTGGGTCCCCCATGTGAGCCTCTCATTAGAACAAATGTGTGCATGCTGGACTTTTTTCTCGCTTGCGCCTCCCTGTTTCAAACTTGGCAACGTTGCTTGAGACAGAACCTGTATAAGGCCGCGCTACTGGGTCCCACATGGCGGTCTCTCTGTAAATAAAACATGCATATGATGTACTTTTTTCGGCCGCATCCACTGTTTTGACCTTGGCAACGTTGCTCGATGTGGTAGCCGTGTATGGTATTGCTACTAAGGCCCTCATGTCAGCCTCTCTGGTATGTTCTGGCTTGTGGATCCCAGATGCAGCCTCGTATGTTCTGGCAGGTGGGTTCTTGATGCCAGCCTCTCTTTACAAGTATTTAATTTTTTTTCAAACCCGACCATTAAACTCGAGGGATGCTGTGGGCTAGTGGGTCCGCGATGTCAGCCTCTTCATAAAGCAATATTGCTAGAAGAAAAATGTAAACCCAAGGTAATTTTATGTCAAGCACAGAGAATCGAACTCAAGACTTCAAAACACATATAAACCATGTGCGTTGACACTACGACAAACAAATAAGATGACCATTCTCATTAAAGAGCTTTATAGTACCTATAACTTATATATTAGCCTTCTTAAAAAGATTTTATGTGTCCATGTTACTCTCTTATTAAAATAAAATGGAAGCGATCCTGGCATCTCAATTTATTAAATGCCAGATAATGGAGTAGTTTCTTAAAAACATGGATAGGCGGGTTTTTTGTTTTTGTTTTAAAGGGTAATTCCAAAAATGCCGAATTAAACATTTTGGGCTATTCTACATCTACTATACTCAATGGGTTATACTCCAGGTGCTATTCTCCATGGGCTCCTTGATAAATATTTAAATGGACTATCATTAGCAAGTCCCCTGACCCCTACAAGACCGAATTAAATTGTTCTGGGCTAAAGAGGGGCCGAATGCGCTAGATTTTACCTCCTCTTTAGTAAAATTTGCATTATGTTGTGGCTCGGCCGGATTCGGAACACAGACCTCGCTACCGGAGGAAAAAAGTGATAATTCTTTTGACATATATTCATGTAAAAATATCTAAAGAACAAGGGATACAGACCGCGTGCGCCAAAACTGGACTGGTATCCAATGACTTCACTTGGTACCCTTTCATTTCTGTCCAAAACACATCCAATGGTTCCGATGACACACAGGCAAAAGATCTAGTGCAAGCAGCCCAGTAGCAGCGATAGAACTTTTTTACAAATTCACTAGCATTTGAAAGATCCAGTAGTATAGAATAAGATAGAACAAATATCGACAGATTCCTAGTTCATATTCAGCTGCAGTTGACCGATTCGGCAGCATTCCAAAGTGACTGTTTCAGCTATACATACATTGAAACTCAATAGCAGTTCAGAGAGATCCCGTTCATGTTTCAGCTCTAAAAACCTTGTCACATGATCAGTTTGCCCCTTTCTCCAAACACACTCAATCATTAGAGCAAGCATAACTGACGATCAAGTATGCTTTTGTGTGCATACATCCTCTTCACATCAATACCAGTGTGACCCCCATATATGCATCCCAAATGCCCAAGCCTCATCGAGATTGTGACAAAGCCAAGGTTAAAAGGAAAGCAAGACCATCTACCGCACTTGATCTAAACAAGTACCAGGACATCGGTATTAGTTTTAGAAAATACCTTAGTAATAGTAATAACATAACACTTGACAGATTGAGTAGCATTTGAAGATTGAGAAGTATAGAATAAGATAGAAAAAATATCTACAGATTCCCAGTTCATATTCAGCACCACTTGACAGATTCAGCAGCATTCCAAAGTGACCGATTCAGCAGTATAAACAATGGCCAAAAGAAATGACAGATTCAGCAATCCAGACATTGAAATTCAATAGTTGTAGCAAGGCCATGACTCAAAAGGAAAGAGAGTCCATATTCAGCACTCGATCGGTCGATCTGAACAAGTACCAGTACATAGGGATGTAATCGGATCAGATTTTCTCTCTACCATATCCTATTCCATATTTTCACCACAAATTTGGACCGGATCGGATAATGACCGGTTACGGATTCGAATACGGATATACTACACCACAGATTCGGAACGGAAATGGAGCGGACTCAGGACGGAAAAAGAAGTAATCGGATCGGCACATGCATAAGTAGATTGACAACAAAAATTGATTGATAAAACAAGTTTAACAAAATACTAATGGATTCAAAAATTGTAACATGATTGAATGAGTAAATATAACTTGACCACATGAACAAATAATTCAATGTGTATGAAATAACACACACACACACAAGAGCTAAAATAGCACTAACGCATGCTTAAGTAACTCAATATCCTAACAAGTTTGGACTTTATATTCGATAAAATTACTATGTAAGTGTGTAGATGTTTAACGAATGAACTCACCAACTCACTAACTATTATTCATGTTTTATTAACTCCGATGTTTCGTATGAAAAATAGGATTATTCGGTGTAAATCCATCAGATAATCCTAAATAATTTTCAGATATGGATATCCGGGTGCTAATATGCATACCATATCCTATACCATTTTTGGGTGTCAAGTTCGGATCCAGATATCCTTATCCGTCTGATTCACTCAAATCGGATACAGAGTCTCTAAAACGGGTTCGGAAACAAATTCGGTGCAGAAATTATCCTATCCGCTTACATCCCTACTAGTACATATGTATTACTACAAAATAGATTAGCAGTAGCAAGTTAAGACCTTCATACAAAATACTCGACATAACGCAACAGCGTGTCAAGTGCTGGCCGGGTAGCGCTTTCTTTCCTGCCTGTTATGCTTTCCTTGTCACACTATCGCCTATGCGCCCACTATGTCAGCAGTGTACAATGTAAATAGGTATACATTGTCACAAACTTGTTCCACCTCTCTCCATACAAATTGAATCTGTCACCAACATAAAGTAGTAATTAATTAGTACGATGTTACATATCTTAACATTGGGATCATCACAAAGAACATTTAGATGTTTTATCTCACTTTTGAAACTTGTCGATGCAATACTCCTAATCCACAGGGAATTCCGACGAACATTTCAGAAGCTTCCAGGTAACACCGCGACTGTGATGGGTACGACCTAAGCCCTTCCAGGGTGACTTCGGCCGATGATGGCCTGCTCGTCAGCTCAGATGTCGCCACCATTTCGACAGCATGGAGCTCATGCCACAGAGACAGCGACCAAAGCTTCACCTTGTACCGCGGCGATTCGCACGCCCCTAAACTGTCGAACCTGGGGGATATGACGATGTCTATCGTGTGGCCATCAATTTGGCGACGAACATGGTGCCCTCTTTCCCGATGCCAATGATATCCGCTCTCCACGAGCCTCTTGTGGGTACTGGCTTAGACGGCTCCTAGTGTTTGTGGCTATAGGGCATTATGGGCGCAGTCCTCGAGTGGGAAACTCTGAGGTGGCGGATGAGCTCTACCATAGGTGTTAGCTCTACTGACGAGGTGATGAACTCGCATCCAGGCTCCATGCAGACTTGCTGGCCATGAAAGCACCAGATTATGTGGTCGTAGATGTCGTTGTAGGGGGCGAATGTCCCGTAGTGGTCGTTGGGGCATCTGCTACCTTTTCCGCCCCGACTTGGCGGTATAGCTCCTTGGATCATGCGGACAGCCGGGCGGCACTGGTAGTGTCCAGACGCATAGCGATTTCGTTGAAAACGTTGTCGCCAACCTTGCTCTAGACGTCGTGAAGTGGGTTGTGGGTCTATTGCGACATCGGGATGGATTGGGGGAAGAGGTCAGACTAGAGTATGACTACCGGGGGACTTTTGGAGAGGGGTGGCGCGGCCTGCAAGATCCGATGCAGCGGGCGAGATGGCGAGGAAAATGTGCGAAGCACGCACTGGAGACGATCCCAAATGCGGGGCCAGGCGGTGTTGGCGAGTGGGGATAAAAACAGTCGAGATGGGGAAGATGGGATGGCTCTTTGAACGAGTTTTTTTTGCAAGGCCTCTGGAGCTGCATCCAGGATGCCGATTAGCTTGGCTGACACGCTGTAGTGCACTAAATTAACCATCTAAAATCCTGGTGCATTTTATAGCTAGGCCGGCACGCTGCTTTGCGCTAAATTAACCATGTCACAACCTGGGCCATTACAGCTAGGCCGACACGCTGCCGTGTACGCCGGCTAGAGTTACTACTGCTGTCATGTTTGACCAGATGATGTTTATTTATAGCTTCTATTTTCCTAAAAAATATCACTCTTACCTAGTAGTAATATACTTGTACCTGTACAATATGTATTACTACTAGTAGTAGAGTACAACGAACAATCATCTCGTTAGTTCCGCTGCATACAGGAGTTGTACTATACCTACCCACTTGATTTTTAGGTACACTAACACGGCACAACTCTTGTATGCGGCAGAACTAACAAGATGATTATTTAGTTTGCTAAAAAGGATTATACTGTGGAACGGGAGGTAGTACAATACTAGCAGTAGTACACTAGATGTCTGTTTTGCTGCAAACATAGTACAGTAAATACCTCCACATTGGAGCCTAGCGCGATCAAGTACCACGGTGTTCCAACACGATGCATGATAACAGAAGGTGTTCAAGCACCTTTTTACCGAATAGTTATAATTAGAAGTGAACAGTCACTACATTAATACACCTACGATACAGTAAATTGTCCATCAAATGATGGGTGATAACCTACACATCTGATCACATTCTCGCAGTTATCATGATCAAATACTATCACCTTAAAGGAAGTGGTGGCAAGCTTCTTGAATACCAGAAAGTATCCTACCTTCAAGTCATGTGCTTTGACAAAATCTAGCCATCCTTCGTCAAGGATTACCTTGCCATCTTGCTTCTTCAGCTCGACGTCCCAGCTGCAGGCTTTGCATATCTTCAGGTTGATGGCCTTTGGATACTCACCGCCAAATGTTGGCAAAAAGGAGCTGGGTATGCTCCGCAAGTCTAACCCTCCCGGTATTAACAGCATCTTGCAGAACTCGTCACATGTGTTCTCCATGTGGGTGTTCCTGGCTCGCCCCTCCATCCAGACTACACAGAGCTCTCTTGTCTTCTTCGAATGATGAGTCTATCCAAGCTTGAGCTTCTTGCCCGAACACTGCAAAAAAAATCTCGTGGACAGATAATGTCTCTACCAGCTGTCAATAATTGTGAAATAGTACAGTATTAGCTAATATAGTACAATACAAGATCAGCTAAGAAAGTAAAGTGGAGAAATTTTCTTATCGAAGTAGACAAATTAAAGTCTTAACTCTAGCTAGCATGAACGCCGGTTATATTAGTACTACTTCTAAGGTCTAGGCATCACATTAGTGCAGTTCTTTATCGAGCAGTACAGATACCGAACACCCAGGAATAGACGAACAAACGAACAAGATGACCTCTATCTGCTACCGACGCTAGAGATGCATACATATACTCGAAATTTTTGCAAAAATCAGGGTAGGGAAGCAGCCGCCCTAACTTGTCCAAATTAAAGGGACCTCCGCCCCTGAGACCAATCTAAAGCAAAACATGCTGAGTGGCCTCCTAAATCATCATCAGCCGTGGATCAATCAATACAAAATTTGAACTTATTATTTCAGTTCATCATAGATCTAGCCCCGGAACTAGTTTGCATGTGTAAAACTGAAATATAGTATACAAACAGGTTAAATGCACTAGATGAGAACTATACTCAACACTAACCCAATGTTAACTAAGCGCTAATAAAAGCTTGACCGCATCTCATCATCAAGATCAAGGGTTTCGGGGATTATGTACATACCGCACTGGGACCGCGATGTCTGAGGGATGCGACGACTCTATAGATGAGGTTGCAAGACTCGCCGCCTGCAGCCGACCCGCCTAAGACGAGTAAGTTGCGGCGGTGGTGGTCGTCAATGGAGGGAAGCGCAATGGCGATTAAGGAGTGCTGTGTGAGAGAGGGCTGGGGCTGGTGAGGGAATAATTGTGGCGAGGTTAGGCGAATGTTGTGGACAAAGCAAACCTTGCCACTAATACAGTACTACTAATTGTCATGCAAAAAATTAATAGCCTAGAAAATTGGACACGGCATCTTGAGTGCTTGAATAGGGAAACATCAAACACATACTATAAAAGTATATTATTATGTAGATGGTGCCTAGTACAACCAATAGTGGAAATGATGTTGCAAGTACTAATACTACAATTTAGTATGAAAGTATATTATTACGTACATGGTGCATAGTATAATCAATAGTGGAAATGATGTTGCAAGTACTGATACTATAATACAGTATGAAAGTACTACCTACATAGTACTGTACATTACATGGTGACAAGTACTAGCTACAGAAATGATGTTGCGAGGGCTCATAATTAGCTTTTCGATATTTTGGTCAAACTTCATATAGTTCTAATGAGGCAGGATTGGCACGAACCACATTGGCGCCTCGAACATTTGCTCCCTATGTTCCGCACCAGTGTAGTTAAGTGATCAACCTATGGAAGCCCCCCATTGACGTGCATGCGGCTCCAATCTGGAATTGGTTGTGGGCAATGTTGGTAGCGCATGTGTGTAGCAAACACAGAGTCTCCTTTGAACACTGGCAGAGCTTCGTCAGCATTGGCAGCACCAGGTTCGGGGTTTGTAGGGGGCTCAAGGATGAATGGATGGTTGATTCCCAGAAACACTGACCTCCCTTCAGGATTATCCTTTCTGATCCAGTCTGGTGCTACAGGGTCATCCAAATTAAGGGCCCTCTGGAAAACGTGGCAGCGGAGCGAGGGATAAGAGAGCAGTTCTCTACCCATGTATGATACATGATTACCATGGCTGCTGGTTCGTGCACCCCTAGTGTGAATCTAGAGGATATCTCAGCCAAGCTCTGCCAAGTACCATCAGCGTAATGCAATATCTTTAGCCTTGGCGTCGTCACCGGCTTGGACGTTTGCCGGCTCTTCAATTACTAGAGCATGTATGACACTGATACGTCCATTTTGCATCACTATTCTATATCATAATTTACTATTATTCATTGATATATTTAATATTAAGAGATGATACTTATGTTATTTCATCTGTTTTTGCATGGTTAATGACTTCTGGAGCATGGACCGCTGTAGTCAGGATTCTGATGGAAAATGTGTTGTTTGGAGGCAAAATTCGCGAAGATCAGAAAATCCGGGAAAATACATGGAAAATCCTATTTTTTCAGAAGACGAAGGAAGCCAGAAGGGGAAGCGGAGATGGGCCACAGGGAGGGGAATGTTCGTTTGCGGTACCAAAGTTGGTGGGTGAGCGCATCGCGGTACCCGAGTTGCCATCAATCGCGTGGAGGGGCCATAATAGATTTGCCAATTGTCCAGAAGGGCCAAATGGGGGTGAATACAAATCTAACGGCCAAACGGTCGTTTGAACCAGACGAAAAATGGTTGAACTCAAATACCACCGTTAGGTCAACTCTTCTTGGCCCGCCATGTCAGTATTCCCCGTTATCTTTTGCGGTCGTTGACTAGCTTACCCCTGCGTGGACCAGATCCCTGAGTGGACGAGATCTGTTTCTTTGCTATGCTCTGGTCTTATCCCCTGCTCCCCTCCCCATAACATTTGCTCAGCTCCAGCTGCTCGTCTCAGATTGGAGCTCGCACTTGCTCTAATTTGCGTCTCCGCCATGTCCGGTCAACCTCCCACGCCTCTAATCGAAGCTTGTATCCGTCGTTGTTGTATCGTCCGCCGTATCGGAGCTTCGCATCCCCGGACTAATATCTCGCCTCTAGCTAGTCCTTCTCGCACGGAGAAGCATGTCCCGTCGGGCGATCCAGGCCGGCGACCGGCCTCGGGAACTTGCGTGCTGCCGCGCATCCCAGGCATGGTAGCCCTAGCACAGCAGTTCGACGACCACGCTCTCATGGCCACCGTGTTGGGCGTCCGTCCCGCCGTGTCACCGACAGAGTTGCTGTCGGCTTTCAGGTCTCGTTTTGGGATCAGACGAAATGAGGTCAACATTGAGGTATGCGCGTTGCCATTCGATTTTTTATCCGGTTTAAGCACAGCTTAGACACCGAGCGCGTTCTGCATTCTTCCCGTTCTTTTGAGTGCTGCAAGGAGAAAATGAGCTTCATGCGTTGGCATCATGCCTGTGGGTGGGACGATCGCTTGGGGCAGCTTCGTTTCTTCTCCAAACTCGGCTTTGACGGCCTCCCATTGGATGCTTGGGAGCCGGAGGCCCTCAAGCAGGTCGTTAGTAGCCTTGGCGGCGAGCTGGTGGAAATCGTGCCACCGAGTGACAGATGGGTCATCGAGGTAAAGGCATGGCTGAAAGATCCTGATGTTGTTCCTAAGATGTACGAGGTGCAGATTCCAAGCAGGGCAGGGCGACAGCTTTGCTGGAAGCACCCGGTCATCATCCACCTAGAGGAGGTTCTGGACTCGGTACATGGCATTCAGGGCCCCGAAGAGGCTGCCAGAAAGCGCCCTCGTCGCCTGTAGTGTTGGCCTGAAAGGATCGATGGCACAGGACCGCCACCGTTTCGCGACGGGGCACATAGTTTCGGTGGGGGGACTGGGCTTGGACGAGCTGGTGGTTCTGATTTCCCTCGAGTGAAGACAGAGCTCTAGTGAATTGTCGTGGTATGTGTGGCTAATGAATTTATAGTATGGAGAGCGTAGCAGGAAGTTAGCATCGACTAAAAATGTGTAATAGTTTGAATCGATGTAGTACGTGTGTGTAATAGTTTGAAGTAGTATGTGTGTGTAATAGTTTCAATCGATGTAGTATGTGTGGGTAATGAATTTGATGTAGTGTGTGTGTAATAGTTTGAATCGATGTACTCCCTCCGACCCATATTAATTGACTCAGATTTGTCTAGATATGGATGTATCTAGACACATTTTAGTATTAGATACATCCGAATCTAGAAAAATCCAAGTCAACTAATATGGGTTAGAGGGAGTAGTTGAACACCGTGCTTTATAATTTCTGTGAATAACCAAGGACAACCTCATGAAAAGAGGGTGGTCTGACAATGAGCAATGTCAATTCTGTGGATGTCATGAAAATGTAGTCCATCTCCTCTTCAAGTACTCCCTCCGTTTCAAAATATAAGATGTTTTAGCTTTGTGAATGGAGCGTATCTAGACATCTTTTAGTGATGGTGCTTTCTAAACCTAGATGAACCTACATACTAAAAGGGGACTAGATACACTTCATTCACAAAGCTAAAACATGTTATATTTTAAAACGGAGGGAGTACAAGGTAGCTACATTTGTAACATGTTGAACTGCAGGACCATTTTGTAGGAAACACAAGACAAAGGAAAAAATGGTTTATAGCACAGACAGCAGACGCAAAATCTGTAGTCTGGGATAAAAAGATGTCAGTTACCTGGATTGAACCACGACTAGTAATTGAAGGAAATAGGTATTTGATAGTATTTGCTTACAACAGTAGTACTTCCATAGAAAAGGGTCTTATACCTGCACAAAAGTGGGCTAAACTTCCTACTAGTTTATAGAACAATTCGTCAGCATTTCATCTACAAAAGCCATTCTTCAGTCTGAACTTAACTATTCTACACTGAAGAAACTACAGATCTCCACCAGAAAAGTTGGCTGGCCAATTGCCTTGAGAGGACATAAGTTCTTTGATCATTTAACCCAAACTGATCTATTGCCTTCCCGCCAAACTACAAGAAATCTGCATCCTTCATGCACGAGCGATTTGCGTGCGCCAGTCCCGGTTCAGTTGGACCATCCGCGCCGCCGCAATGATTTCTTCGAAACTGAAATTCGACATCTCCTTCTCGGGATCGTAGGTCCGTGTGAACTCGAACCTGAATTCCGGAGCTGAGGTGATGCCCGCCGCCGGCTCCGGCTGTCGAACAATCCAGCATGCTGAGTGTAGACGCTTGGTCGCCGCCACGGTATGGCCTTTGACGGTGCATAGGATGGAGCGTCTTTGCTGCAGATGGCGTGCTCCCAGCCTACCCCACTGAGGTAAGGTAGTCTGCGCCGAAGCATGGACGCGAGAGTTCCTAGACCTTGGCGCTGCCCTGTTTGAGGGTGTGTACCCTCGGCGGCGGCATGCTCTCATGAACGATTTGATACGTACCTTGTTCCCACTGCCTAGAGCATTCTGTAATGCCGCCTCGTGATTTCTCCACATCGCTCTCTTGGCCCTGCTTGCTGCATCTAGCGCCGACGACGGCGCAGTCGCCGCCGCGGCCGATTCGGCACATTCGGGGAAATCATCCGCCTGGCAGGGCAATGGAAGACCGGCCTTGAAGTAGAGCTTCATGGCCTTCCTTAGAGGGGCTAAATACCCCAGTTTCGGTGGTTGTCGCGGCGGCATCGGCGGCTTAGGATGAGCCATGTTACCCTAGTTGGTGCGGCACGGAGGAGCTGCGCAAGGTGAACTGTGGTTAGTCGGAGAAGGGGAGTGAAAGACTGACAGTAGGTTTGGACTACGGGCACGCGTGAAAATAACCATTTCCCATTTCCTTAGAGGGTAATAATTCGACACTCGTTGCATTAACAACTCAATCTTTATTTCCCTTCTCAGCAGAAGAATGCAAACTTATTAAAAAGATCGGTCGTGGCTATTCACCTCATCGGGCAATGTACCAGGACAGGTAGGAGACGGGACCGGGTTTAATTTTAGAAATGTTGACGACTGTGCCCTTATGTTTATACGATATTATTTATATGCCACCATGTACCGTCAAGTGTAGCAACACCATCAGAAATAGGGGATAACGATGTGGCGTGTTTTATTTTTTTATAAAGGGCATCAGAAACAGGGGATACCGACGTGGCATGTTTTCTTTGACTGGTGGGCCCGCCTCCTCCACTTCGATGGCGCGCATCCTAGGTTCGAGGGGTGGTGCTGCCCACCAACACATTATTGTGCAATTTTCCATGTGGGACCTGAATTCCGGCGCTAAGCTGATGCCCGTGTCGAACACAGAGAATTTTAAAAGAAGCTACTAAAAATAAATACTTTGAATTCTCTAAGTACTAAATTTAAATACATTACAATTTTGTCTGAAAGGTAATACGCATACTGCTCATCGAAATAATATAAATACAGTACAAATTTCTACTTCGAAAAATAGACCTGAAAATGCTAGCAAATAGCCTAGGATGAATATATGATTCATTCTCCCCTATATATTTCGTCATCGTTGGCTCCCGCGTGCTGCAACACATGTTCAGAGAACTCTCTCCGTCTGCAGTGTGCTGCCAGTATCTCGTCCAGAGGGTAAGGCCTCGGTGTATGTTCCAGACTTAAGCCATACATTACAATTGTTGGTTCCTCTTCCTAGGCTTGAACCTCATGATCGTATAGTCTAATGTAATTCCTGTAGTATATGCAACCAGGTTTGACTGTGGGGTGTAACCTGGTGTCAATGGAGATATACCGATTGTAACCAACAAAGAGGGCACGACTTCCAATGTCGCCAACGGCCTCGAGAGAGCGGTTCTCCATGTCCACTCGGTACAACACCGGTTGCCCTTTGGCGAAATCCCTGTTCAACACAAGAAGCAGATCACCATCTGAATCCATAAGGTAAAAATTGTAGGTTTCGCGTACCTGTTCAAAGACTGGGGCCGAAATTATTTTGGCCATCGTGACAGTGCTCGCGTGCTGCTCTAACTGGATGTTGGTCGACAAGATGTCTCCATTCTCAAGTAATGCATATACTTCCCCTCGGAATGCCGTCATGCAGACCAGAAGCGTATCAGGAGATGGTGAATACAATCCTTCTCCAAATGATCCATTGATTTGCCCCATTGGGGTGCTCTCATCGGCCCATGCAATATGATCTAGATAATCAGTGCAAACGAACACCATCGTTGGGGACTTCGTCATGACGATAGATTGCAGAAGATCAGATGGTATGCGTGCGTGAAACTCAGTGTTAGACTTATGAGTGATTTGGTTCAGAAGTCGAATCTGGTATGGCTCCACCCTCTTAGCAAGCACGATGACGCCACGAGAAACACCGATGAAGTAGAATCTTTTGGAAGAAGAGGGCATCAGTTAGTACTAAGATGTTTACACTAGAAAATACCAATAAATATCGGATGTGAATGTGAACCTGCGATGGATGTCCATTAGATTTGTCCTGAAGCAACGACCAGTGGCGAGGTTAAGGAAGGTGAAGTCACCAACGTCTGGAAGTGTGTTATCTATCATGATCCAGTTGTTGAGATGGAATTCAGGCACCTTTAAAGTGCGGCGCCAATCGCTGTAGACTTCTCGACAAGAAGCATAGGTGTCGACATACTCCTCTTTCTCTAGCAAATAGTCGGCGATCTTGCTAAGTGGGTCGGCCGGGAGATCGGCCTAGTTCCTCTTCATCTGGCTACTAGCCATGGCTTACGTGCGGGAATGTTTTGATCGAGGAAGAAAGAAGAACTACCACTGCGAGGAGAAGAAGAAGAGGATATATAACAGACGAGGGAGACGAAGCGGAACTGCCACTGCGAGGAGACGATGAGACGGGGGAGAAGAAGCGGAACTGCCAATTCAAGTTTGGATCAACGGGCTTTTTTTCAGAACTAGCGCGTGAACCAGCCATGCACTGCATGCAAGTTTTGATCAAACAGACTGACATGTGGGACCTGCTAAAAATTCCGTGAAGTGCTCCCCGTGCATAGTGCGATGAAAGGTGGCATGTTTTCTGACAGGCAGGCCCGCCTCCACCACCTACGAAGGCGCGCGTCCCAGGTTCGAGGGCTGGTGCCGCCCACCAACACATTATTGTGCAATTTTCCATGCTTTGTCGCAACCAGCTCTGCTCCGCTCCTCTCCTCTTCTCCTGCCGCTGCCACTCTGCTCAGTCGTGCACCGCTCTCGTCGCCCCCTTGGGCCGTCATCCTCTCGCCCTCCCCTCCCTGCCATCCCCTCACGTCCCCTCCCCTCCCCTCCCTGCCCTATCTCCTTGCCGCCTCCCACCGCCCAGGCGCGTCTGGAAACGAAAACCAAGAGTCGGCTGTTAGGTTAGGTGCCCAACAACGCTGGTGATCCGGATCCTGCTCGGAGATGGACCCCGTGAGGCTTGAGAGCACGGATATGGGTCCTGCGTGGCTAGAGAGCACGGAATCTCCTTCAAGCCTGGAGAGCACAGAGGACAACGAAACGGGGGGAGAGGAAGCGGGGTGTAGAGCTTTGGAGGTATGGAGCCCGGAGAAGGTGCCGTGCATCCACATTGAAAGGTAAGAACTGTGATTCCTTATTTGCATACCCCAATTAGCGTTTCGAGTCCCGTGGTGATGGCAAGGATATGTGTTGGTAACCGTAGGACGTCTGTACAGCTTGTCCTTGAGCAAGATGCTTTGTCAAGCGAGCATGAAGGCACTGAAACGTGTGGCGGTGCGGATGATGATGAGAAAGCATATCCAGACGTGGCTGCTGACCCTGATAGGATGGAGAGTAGGGAATATTTGGTTGATTCAAACTTTGAGCCTGACTATGGGACTGATGAGGAAGAGGAATGTGAAGATGTGGAAATGGGATGTAGATACGACGACGAAGACGTGGACATGCCAGTGATACAATTTGACAGGGACAATCCTACAATTGATGAGGGGACTGTCTTTGATAATGTGGAGGACTGTAGATATACAGTTGCAACCTATGCAATCAGAGTTGGGTTTGAATTTATGATTGAAAAGAGCGACCAAAAGAGAATTAGGGTGCACTGTAGGGAATGTAATGTGTGTAAATGGAGATTACATGCATCTCCAATGCGGGGTGGACACCCATTTCAGGTTGCAATAGCTACATTTAGTTTCAGTCTTTCTCATATTTATTCTGTTGATAACTAGCTCTGAATTATTTGGATTCTTTACATGCATCGAATGCAGATCAAAGTAAACACGAAGGAACACAACTGCCCTAATACTTCTTTACGTGGTAAAATTAGACCGGCGACTACCAAGTGGATTGCTGCTACTATACTTGACTGGGTGAGGCAGGATCATAACATTGGACCAGCTGAACTCAGAGCAAAGATTAGCAAAAAGTTTAACGTTCTGATTCCTTATCACAGAGTCTTTGATGGGAATGAGATGGCTCTAGACTTCATTCAAGGCAAGTGGAATGACAGTTTCCATATGTTGTATAGTTTCAAAGCTCAGGTAGAGAAAACATCACCTGGTAGTGTTGTTGACATCGATTACGAGGTTGTTAAAGGGAGAGAAAAGGTCTCGAGGGGGGTCAGGTATAAGCAGACAGATAAGATATGCTTCATGAGATGTTTTGTCTGCCTGAAGGCATGCTGGAAGGGGTTCCTAGACGGCTGCAAGCCATACTTGGCAATAGGCGCAACTTCTTTAACAGGGAAGTTCAGGGGACATGTTGCTTCTGCTTATGCTTTGGACGCGCATAATTGGCTTCTACCCATAGCTTATGCTGTTCTTGAGGGTGAATCAAATGAAAGCTGGACATGGTTCATGCAGAGACTACGGGAAGTAATTGGTCACCCTGAAGGCTTGGTGATACACACCGGTGCATCCGAGGGTCTTGAGAATGCTGTTGATGCTGTGTTTCCTGGGGTTGAGCATAGGGAATGCATGCGACACCTCGCTACTAACTTCCCGAAGAAGTTCAAAGGAAAGATCTTTGAAGAGGACTTGTGGCGATCAGCATACACATACATCCCAAGCACGCATGCTACTTACTTGCAGAACATGTATGTAGTGCCAAAGGTGAAAAAATACCTTGAGGAACATCACACCAAGCTATGGGCCAGAAGCAAGTTTGGTGAGTTAAGCAAGGTGGATTTTTTATGCAATAATTTGGCAGAGAGTTTCAATGATAAGATTTTGGGCATGAAGACACTTGGAATTGTTATTTTTTTGGATGCAATAAGACAATGCATAATGGTGAAGATAGATTTAAGGCAAATAATTTGTGCAAGAAATTTAGGCCATAAAATAGTTCCAAAGGTGGTTATGTTACTGAATGCAAGAACTAGGGAAATGAGAACGATAAAGATGAGGGTGATCAGAAGTTCCAGAACATTGGCTGAGGTTTATGCAGAATACAAGCATGGAAGTGAACGGAGGTACAGTGTAGACATTGGAAACAAGACTTGTTCATGCAGGCAGTGGCAGATTACTGGTCTGCCATGTCACCATGCAATTTACTTCAACTTAAAGCTTAGAGGTAACAGAGCTGAACTAGAGAACTATGTCGACAACTATTTCTCCATGGACAAGTTTGCTGCAACTTATGCAGAAAACGTACCACCTATGGCCGATGAAAATGATTGGGAGATTGTCGATCCAGGGTTCAAACTTCAACCACCAGTTCTTAGGAGGCCACCTGGGAGGCCTAGAAAGCTAAGGATCGAAGCCTCCATCGATAAAGGTCCAAGGCTTGGTGCTAGGAAAAGGAAATGTGGACGTTGTGGCAGATTCGGCCATATCAAGAGGTTGTGCAAAAACCTAGTTACACATGCTATTGTCCCTGTTCAGACCCCGGTGGCAGAAAATGAGGCTTCTCAGCCAGAACTGGCGGAAGAGCAGCGCGAAGATGGTGATGACCACTCGGAGGAAAACGTACATAAGCAGCCAATTTATGAAGAAGTGGAGGTGCCGGCGAGAAAAGGGTGTGAAAAGAAACAAAAGGGTAAGCGGAACGGGGAGGAAAGGGCAAATAATGGAGGTGTATTAGAATATGAAGAAGTTGCAAGGGTGATTGAGGATGTTCTTGAGGATCTTTCGGCTAACTGCAGGAGAAATAATAAATCCCTGCCAATTTCATCTTTGTACTATTCTCCGTCTAACTTAAAAATTGTTTTATTTGCCATTTTATCATTTTTTATCCTCATCAACTGATGCTTAATGCAGCGTGGGCTAGCAGACTAATAAGAGGAGCAGAAAGATGCGGGCATAGTAACGTCCTATGTTGAATTATATCATTGAAACTAAACTAGCTGTGTCGTCTTTATTTATATCTGGCGCGTGCAACGTGTCTGTGATGGGGTCATGTGGACCAGATTACATTTTTTTTAAATAACATTACACTAATTTTTTACCTGCGTTTGGACGTGGCTACTAGTTCCCATCTCCCTTGCATTCCCATCTCCTCTGGCGCACTCCAGAATTATGGCTGTGCCATCAAGTAGCAGAGTCAGCGTATTGTCCCATCAGGTGTGAACGCAATGACTTTGTTTGTTCAGAATTTGACGACTTTTGATTAGTTTGAAAGACAGAGAAACCTAAAAGATGTATCTAGACATGTTTTGGGTATAGACACATTTATTAAATATCTAAAAAAACTAAGTCAGTTATATCTGGACAGGAGTAGTACACTATTACAACACGCTCAATCCCTTCTCCTCCGGCGCACTCCAAATTACGGCTGTGCCATCAAGTGCTGGGAGCAGAGTCAGCGTATTGTCCCATCAGATATGCCAGGGAACGCATGAACTTTATTTTTAGGATCAGACGAGTTTCGATCAACTAGTTTCAAAGACAAAGACAACTAAAACATGGCCAACATATATAGATTATGACGATAATCGACCATGACTCAGGTGACCCAGATCCAAAGAGCGCATTAAGATACCGTATATAGATTTAATTTATGCTTAAGTGGCCCTAATCGACTATGACGCTCCCGCAGTCTCCATCATTGACGACGTTGTCCGCATCGCCGCCAGCCTCCTCCGCGTCGGAATCGATGCCGATGTTCCCGGCAGCGTTCCTCCTCCTCATGGATTCTTCACGGCGCACTGCATCGATAAAGTTGGAGGTCGTACGCCTAGGCACTGCCCAGAAGCGCTGCCTCCCTTCGAGGTTGCGCAGATCCGGGTGGATCTCCCGCCAGTGGGTTCCGCACAGCTCAATCAGCGCAGCTCGCTCCTTCTTGAACATCTTTCGCCAGTACGCGCTCGTACACGAGTACCGCGCCATTGCCCTCTTCCGCTCCGACAGCTGGCGGCAGCGCTCCTCGATCTGCCTCGCCAACACGTTGTCACGCAAGAGCGGCGCGACAGGAACCCCGGCGTAGCTGAGCTCGAAGCCGGCCAGAAGCCTCGCTAACGGCGGCGCGAGTATGACGTAGTGGGCAAACATCTGAGCCTGGTGCAAGCTGAGTTTGGGCCTCTCCCTCTCCATGGCAATGAAGGAACACGATCTGATTTTCGGCCCCGAGGTTAAGGGGATAAGGGCAAGGACGTAGGCCCAGCGTAGTTGCCACGGCCAATCAGTTCGTAGAACAGACTTCTCGCGGATCACCCTCGCGAAGGACATCACTATCGTCCACGCACCCTGATCCAACGACGCCTAAAATCGGGGATCGGGTCTTCTAGAAGCCCAGAGCGGTTGCTGGTTAGTTCTGCATCCCGATTGTTTGTGGCCAACGCCGGTAGTTGAAAACAATACACGTTTCAATGACACTGGTGGATCCATGTGTGGTCTCTAAAGAGAACACACATCCAATGACTCTGGTTGTTGTTAGTAAAAAGAACACACATGCAATGACACTAGTGGATCCATATGTGGTATGTGAAAAGAACACGCATGCAATGACTCCAGTTGTTGTTAGTGAAAATAACACACATGCAATGACACTGTTGGATCCATGTGTGATCTCTAAAGAGAACACACATTCCAATGACACTAGTGGATCCATAGGTGGTATGTGAAAAGAACACACATGCAAAATGACTCTGGTTGTTGTTAGTAAAAAGAACACACATGCAATGACTTTGGTTGTTGTTAGTGAAAAGAACACACATGCAATGACGCTGGTGGATCCATAGGTGGTATGTGAAAAGAACACACATTTCAATGACTCTGGTTGTTGTTACTAAAAAGAACACACATGGAATGACACTGGTGGATCCATGGGTGGATTGTGAAAAGAACACACATGCAATGACACTGGTGGATCCATAGGTGGTATGTGAAAAGAACACACATGCAGAATGACTCTGGTAGTTGTTACTAAAACGAACACACATGCAATGACACTGGTGGATCCATGTGTGGTCTCTGTAGAGAACACACATTTCAATGACACTGGTGGATCCATATGTGGTATGTGAAAAGAACACACATGCAATGACTCTGGTTGTTGTTAGTGAAAAGAACACACATGCAATGACACTGGTGGATCCATAGGTGGTATGTGAAAAGAACACACATGCAAAATTACTCTGGTTGTTGTTACTAAAAATAACGCACATGCAATGACACTGGTGGATCCATAGGTGGATTATGAAATGAACACACATGCAATGACACTGGTGGATCAATATGTGGTATGTGAGAAGAACACCCATTTCAATGACTCTGGTTGCTGTTACTAAAAAGAACACACATGCAATGACATTGGTGGATCCATGTGTGGATTGTGAAGAGAACACACATGCAATTACACTCGTGGATCCATAGGTGGTATGTGAGAAGAACAGCCATGAAATGACTCTGGTTGTTGTTAGTAAAAAGAACACACATGCAAGGACTCCATTGTTGGTTGGTGAAAATTGCACACATGCAATGACTCCAATTGTTGTTAGTGAAAAGAACATACATGCAATGACACCGGTGGATCCATGTGTGGTCTCTGTAGAGAACACACATTTCAGTGACACTGGTGGATCCATATGTGGTATGTGAAAAGAACACACATGCAATGACTCTGGTTGTTGTTACTAAAAAGAACACACATGCAATGACTCTGGTGGATCCATGTGAAAAGAACGCACATGCAATGACACTGGTGGATCCATAGGTGGTATGTGAAAAGAACACACATTTCATTGACTCTGGTTGTTGTTACTAAAAAGAACACACATGCAATGACACTGGTGGATCCATGGGTGGATTGTGAAAAGAACGCACATGCAATGACACTGGTGGATCCATATGTGGTATGTGAAAAGAACACATATTTCAATGACTCTGGTTGCTGTTACTAAAAAGAACACACATGCAATGACATTGGTGGATCCATGTGTGGATTGTGAAGAGAACACACATGCAATTACACTCGTGGATCCATAGGTGGTATGTGAGAAGAACAGCCATGAAATGACTCTGGTTGTTGTTAGTAAAAAGAACACACATGCAAGGACTCCATTGTTGGTTGGTGAAAATTGCACACATGCAATGACTCCAATTGTTGTTAGTGAAAAGAACATACATGCAATGACACCGGTGGATCCATGTGTGGTCTCTGTAGAGAACACACATTTCAGTGACACTGGTGGATCCATATGTGGTATGTGAAAAGAACACACATGCAATGACTCTGGTTGTTGTTACTAAAAAGAACACACATGCAATGACTCTGGTGGATCCATGTGAAAAGAACGCACATGCAATGACACTGGTGGATCCATAGGTGGTATGTGAAAAGAACACACATTTCATTGACTCTGGTTGTTGTTACTAAAAAGAACACACATGCAATGACACTGGTGGATCCATGGGTGGATTGTGAAAAGAACACACATGCAATGACACTGGTGGATCCATATGTGGTATGTGAAAAGAACACATATTTCAATGACTCTGGTTGTTGTTACTAAAAATAACACACATGCAATGACTCTGGTGGATCCATGTGAAAACAACACACATGCAATTACACTGGTGGATCCATAGGTGGTATGTGAAAACAACACACATTTCAATGACTCTGGTTGTTGTTACTAAAAACAACACACATGCAATGACTCTGGTTTTTGTTAGTGAAAAAAACACACATACAATGACACTGGTGGATCCGTTGGTGGTATGTGAAAAGAACACACATTTCAATGACTCTGGTTGTTGTTACTAAAAAGAACACACATGCAATGAAACTGGTGGATCCATGGGTGGATTGTGAAAAGAACACACATGCAATGACAAAGGTGGATCCATAGGTGGTATGTGAAAAGAACACACATGCAAAATGACTCTGGTTGTTGTTACTAAAAAGAACACACATGCAATGACACGGGTGGATCCATGTGTGGTCTCTGTAGAGAACACACATTTCAATGACATGGTAGATCCATATGTGCTATGTGAAAAGAACACACATGCAATGACTCTGGTTGTTGTTACTGAAAAGAACACACATGCAATGACACTGGTGGATCCATAGGTGGTATGTGAAAAGAACACACATGCAAAATGACTCTGGTTGTTGTTACTAAAAACACACACATGCAATGACACTGGTGGATCCATAGGTGGATTATGAAATGAACACACATGCAATGACACTGGTGGATCCATAGGTGGTATGTGAGAAGAACACACATTTCAATGACTCTGGTTGTTGTTACTAAAAAGAACACACATGCAATGACACTGGTGGATCCATGTGTGGATTGTCAAGAGAACACACATGCAATGACACTGGTGGATCCATAGGTGGTATGTGAGAAGAACAACCATGAAATGACTCTGGTTGTCGTTAGTAAAAAGAACACACATGCAAAGACTCCAGTGTTTGTTGGTGAAAAGAGCACACATGCAATGACTCCAATTGTTCTTAGTGAAAAGAACATACATGCAATGACACCGGTGGATCCATGTGTGGTCTCTGTAGAGAACACACATTTCAATGACACTGGTGGATCCATATGTGGTATGTGAAAAGAACACACATGCAATGACTCTGGTTGTTGTTACTAAAAAGAACACACATGCAATGACACTGGTGGATCCCTGGGTGGATTGTGAAAAGAGCACACATGCAATGACACTGGTGGATCCATATGTGGTATGTGAAAAGAACACGCATGCAATGACTCCGGTTGTTGTTCGTGAAAAGAACACACATGCAATGCCACTGGTGGATCCATGTGTGATCTCTAAAGAGAACACACATTTCAATGACACTAGTGGATCCATAGGTGGTATGTGAAAAGAACACACATGCAAAATGACTCTGGTTGTTGTTACTAAAAAGAACACACATGCAATGACTTTGGTTGTTGTTAGTGAAAAGAAAACACACGCAATGCCGCTGGTGGATCCATATGTGGTATGTGAAAAGAACACACATTTCAATGACTATGGTTGTTGTTACTAAAAAGAACACACATGGAATGACACTGGTGGATCCATGGGTGGATTGTGAAAAGAACACAAATGCAATGACACTGGTGGATCCATAGGTGGTATGTGAAAAGAACTCACATGCAGAATGACTCTGGTTGTTGTTACTAAAAAGAACACACATGCAATGACACTGGTGGATCCATGTGTGGTCTCTGTAGAGAATACACATTTCGATGAGATTGGTGAATCCATATGTGGTATGTGAAAAGAACACACATGCAATGACTCTGGTTGTTGTTAGTGAAAAGAACACACATGCAATGACACTGGTGGATCCATAGGTGGCATGTGAAAAGAACACACATGAAAAATGACTCTGGTTGTTGTTACTAAAAATAACGGACATGCAATGACACTGGTGGATCCATAGGTGGATTATGAAAAGAACACACATGCAATGACACTGGTGGATCCATAGGTGGTATGTGAAAAGAACACACATGCAAAATGACTCTGGTTGTTGTTACTCAAAAGAACACACATGCAATGACACTGGTGGATCCATAGGTCGATTATGAAATGAACACACATGCAATGACACTGGTGGATCCATAGGTGGTATGTGAGAAGAACACACATTTCAATGACTCTGGTTGTTGTTACTAAAAAGAACACACATGCAATGACTCCATTGTTTGTTGGTGAAAAGAGCACACATGCAATGACTCCAATTGTTGTTAGTGAAAAGAACATACATGCAATGACACCGGTGGATCCATGTGTGGTCTCTGTAGAGAACACACATTTCAATGACACTGGTGGATCCATATGTGGTATGTGAAAATAACACACGTGCAATGACTCTGGTTGTTGTTACTAAAAAGAACACATATGCAGTGACACTGGTGGATCCATGGGTGGATTGTGAAAACAGCACACATGCAATGACACTGGTGGATCCATATGTGGTATGTGAAAAGAACACGCATGCAATGACTCCAGTTGTTGTTAGTGAAAATAACACACATGCAATGACACTGGTGGATCCATGTGTGATCTCTAAAGAGAACACACATTTCAATGACACTTGTGGATCCATAGGTGGTATGTGAAAAGAACACACATGCAAAATGACTCTGGTTGTTGTTACTAAAAAGAACACACATGCAATGACTTTGGTTGTTGTTAGTGAAAAGAACACACATGCAATGACGCTGGTGGATCCATAGGTGGTATGTGAAAAGAACACACATTTCAATGACTCTGGTTGTTGTTACTAAAAAGAACACACATGGAATGACACTGGTGGATCCATGGGTGGATTGTGAAAAGAACACACATGCAATGACACTGGTGGATCCATAGGTGGTATGTGAAAAGAACACACATGCAGAATGACTCTGGTTGTTGTTACTAAAAGGAACACACATGCAATGACACTGGTGGATCCATGTGTGGTCTCTGTAGAGAACACACATTTCAATGACACTGGTGGATCCATATGTGGTATGTGAAAAGAACACACATTTCAATGACTCTGGTTGTTGTTACTAAAAATAACACACATGCAATGACTCTGGTGGATCCATGTGAAAACAACACACATGCAATTACACTGGTGGATCCATAGGTGGTATGTGAAAAGAACACACATTTCAATGACTCTGGTTGTTGTTACTAAAAACAACACACATGCAATGACTCTGGTTTTTGTTAGTGAAAAGAACACACATACAATGACACTGGTGGATCCGTTGGTGGTATGTGAAAAGAACACACATTTCAATGACTCTGGTTGTTGTTACTAAAAAGAACACACATGCAATGAAACTGGTGGATCCATGGGTGGATTGTGAAAAAAACACACATGCAATGACACAGGTGGATCCATAGGTGGTATGTGAAAAGAACACACATGCAAAATGACTCTGGTTGTTGTTACTAAAAAGAACACACATGCAATGACACTGGTGGATCCATGTGTGGTCTCTGTAGAGAACACACATTTCAATGACATGGTAGATCCATATGTGCTATGTGAAAAGAACACACATGCAATGACTCTAGTTGTTGTTACTGAAAAGAACACACATGCAATGACACTGGTGGATCCATAGGTGGTATGTGAAAAGAACACACATGCAAAATGACTCTGGTTGTTGTTACTAAAAACACACACATGCAATGACACTGGTGGATCCATAGGTGGATTATGAAATGAACACACATGCAATGACACTGGTGGATCCATAGGTGGTATGTGAGAAGAACACACATTTCAATGACTCTGGTTGTTGTTACTAAAAAGAACACACATGCAATGACACTGGTGGATCCATGTGTGGATTGTCAAGAGAACACACATGCAATGACACTGGTGGATCCATAGGTGGTATGTGAGAAGAACAGCCATGAAATGACTCTGGTTGTCGTTAGTAAAAAGAACACACATGCAAAGACTCCAGTGTTTGTTGGTGAAAAGAGCACACATGCAATGACTCCAATTGTTCTTAGTGAAAAGAACATACATGCAATGACACCGGTGGATCCATGTGTGGTCTCTGTAGAGAACACACATTTCAATGACACTGGTGGATCCATATGTGGTATGTGAAAAGAACACACATGCAATGACTCTGGTTGTTGTTACTAAAAAGAACACACATGCAATGACTTTGGTTGTTGTTAGTGAAAAGAAAACACACGCAATGCCGCTGGTGGATCCATATGTGGTATGTGAAAAGAACACACATTTCAATGACTATGGTTGTTGTTACTAAAAAGAACACACATGCAATGACACTGGTGGATCCATGGGTGGATTGTGAAAAGAGCACACATGCAATGACACTGGTGGATCCATATGTGGTATGTGAAAAGAACACGCATGCAATGACTCCAGTTGTTGTTCGTGAAAAGAACACACATGCAATGCCACTGGTGGATCCATGTGTGATCTCTAAAGAGAACACACATTTCAATGACACTAGTGGATCCATAGGTGGTATGTGAAAAGAACACACATGCAAAATGACTCTGGTTGTTGTTACTAAAAAGAACACACATGCAATGACTTTGGTTGTTGTTAGTGAAAAGAAAACACATGCAATGCCGCTGGTGGATCCATATGTGGTATGTGAAAAGAACACACATTTCAATGACTCTGGTTGTTGTTACTAAAAAGAACACACATGGAATGACACTGGTGGATCCATGGGTGATTGTGAAAAGAACACAAATGCAATGACACTGGTGGATCCATAGGTAGTATGTGAAAAGAACTCACATGCAGAATGACTCTGGTTGTTGTTACTAAAAAGAACACACATGCAATGACACTGGTGGATCCATGTGTGGTCTCTGTAGAGAACACACATTTCGATGACACTGGTGAATCCATATGTGGTATGTGAAAAGAACACACATGCAATGACTCTGGTTGTTGTTAGTGAAAAGAACACACATGCAATGACACTGGTGGATCCATAGGTGGTATGTGAAAAGAACACACATGAAAAATGACTCTGGTTGTTGTTACTAAAAATAACGGACATGCAATGACACTGGTGGATCCATAGGTGGATTATGAAATGAACACACATGCAATGACACTGGTGGATCAATATGTGGTATGTGAGAAGAACACACATTTCAATGACTTTTGTTATTGTTACTAAAAAGAACACACATGCAATGACACTGGTGGATCCATGTGTGGATTGTGAAGAGAACACACATGCAATGACACTGGTGGATCCATAGGTGGTATGTGAGAAGAACAGCCATGAAATGACTCTGGTTGTTGTTAGTAAAAAGAACACACATGCAAGGACTCCATTGTTTGTTGGTGAAAAGAGCACACATGCAATGACTCCAATTGTTGTTAGTGAAAAGAACATACATGCAATGACACCGGTGGATCCATGGGTGGATTGTGAAAAGAACACACATGCAATGACACTGGTGGATCCATATGTGGTATGTGAAAATAACACACATGTAATGACTCTGGCTGTTGTTACTAAAAAGAACACACATTTAATGACTCCGGTGGATCCATGTGAAAAGAACGCACATGCAATGACACTGATGGATCCATAGGTGGTATGTGAAAAGAACACACATTTCAATGAGTCTGGTTGTTGTTACTAAAAAGAACACACATGCAATGACACTGGTGGATCCATGGGTGGATTGTGAAAAGAACACACATGCAATAACACTAGTCGATCCATATGCGGTATGTGAAAAGAACACACATTTCAATGACTCTGGTTGTTGTTACTAAAAAGAACACACATGCAATGACTCTGGTGGATCCATGTGAAAAGAATAAACATGCAATTACACTGGTGGATCCATAGGTGGTATGTGAAAAGAACACACATTTCAATGACTCTGGTTGTTGTTACTAAAATGAACACACATGCAATGACTCTGGTTTTTGTTAGTTTAAAGAACACACATACAATGAAACTGGTGGATCCGTAGGTGGTATGTGAAAAGAACACACATTTCAATGACTCTGGTTGTTGTTACTAAAAAGAACACACATGCAATGAAACTGGTGGATCCATGGGTGGATTGTGAAAATAACACATATGCAATGACATTGGTGGATCCATACGTGGTATGTGAAAAGAACACACATGCAAAATGACTCTAGTTGTTACTAAAAAGAACACACATGCAATGACACTGGTGGATCCATGGGTGAATTGTGAAAAGAACACACATGCAATGACACTGGTGGATCCATAGGTGGTATGTGAAAAGAACACACATGCATAATGACTCTGGTTGTTGTTACTAAAAAGAACACACATGCAATGACACTGGTGGATCCATGTGTGGTCTCTGTAGAGAACACACATTTCAATGACACTGGTAGTTCCATATGTGGTATGTGAAAAGAACACACATGCAATGACTCTGGTTGTTGTTACAGATAAGAACACACATGCAATGACACTGGTGGATCCATAGGTGGTATGTGAAAAGAACACACATGCAAAATGACTCTGGTTGTTGTTACTCAAAAGAACACACATGCAATGACACTGGTGGATCCATAGGTCGATTATGAAATGAACACACATGCAATGACACTGGTGGATCCATAGGTGGTATGTGAGAAGAACACACATTTCAATGACTCTGGTTGTTGTTACTAAAAAGAACACACATGCAATGACACTGGTGGATCCATGTGTGGATTGTGAAGAGAACACACTTGCAATGACACTAGTGGATCCATAGGTGGTATGTGAGAAGAACAACCATGAAATGACTCTGGTTGTTGTTTGTAAAAACACACATGCAAAGACTCCAGTGTTTGTTGGTGAAAAGAGCACACATGCAATGACTCCAGTTGTTGTTAGTGAAAAGAACATACATGCAATGACACCGGTGGATCCATGTGTGGTCTCTGTAGAGAACACACATTTCAATGACACTGGTGGATCCATATGTGGTATGTGAAAAGAACACACATGCAATGACTCTGGTTGTTGTTACTAAAAAGAACACACATGCAGTGACACTGGTGGATCCATGGGTGGATTGTGAAAACAGCACACATGCAATGACACTGGTGGATCCATATGTGGTATGTGAAAAGAACACGCATGCAATGACTCCAGTTGTTGTTAGTGAAAATAACACACATGCAATGACACTGGTGGATCCATGTGTGATCTCTAAAGAGAACACACATTTCAATGACACTAGTGGATCCATAGGTGGTATGTGAAAAGAACACACATGCAAAATGACTCTGGTTGTTGTTACTAAAAAGAACACACACGCAATGACTTTGGTTGTTGTTAGTGAAAAGAACACACATGCAATGACGCTGCTGGATCCATAGGTGGTATGTGAAAAGAACACACATTTCAATGACTCTGGTTGTTGTTACTAAAAAAGAACACACATGGAATGACACTGGTGGATCCATGGGTGGATTGTGAAAAGAACACACATGCAATGACACTGGTGGATCCATAGGTGGTATGTGAAAAGAACACACATGCAGAATGACTCTGGTTGTTGTTACTAAAAAGAACACACATGCAATGACACTGGTGGATCCATGTGTGGTCTCTATAGAGAACACACATTTCAATGACATTGGTGGATCCATATGTGGTATGTGAAAAGAACACACATGCAATGACTCTGGTTGTTGTTAGTGAAAAGAACACACATGCAAAGACACTGGTGGATCCATAGGTGGTATGTGAAAAGAACACACATGCAAAATGACTATGGTTGTTGTTACTAAAAAGAACACACATGCAATGACACGGGTGGATCCATAGGTGGATTATGAAATGAACACACATGCAATGACACTGGTGGATCCATAGGTGGTATGTGAGAAGAACACACATTTCAATGACTCTGGGTGTTGTTACTAAAAAGAACACACATGCAATGACACTGGTGGATCCATGTGTGGATTGTGAAGAGAACGCACATGCAATGACACTGGTGGATCCATGTGAAAACTACACACATGCAATGACACTGGTGGATCCATAGGTGGTATGTGAAAAGAACACACATGCAAAATGACTCTGGTTGTTGTTACTATGAAGAACACACATGCAATGACACTGGTGGATCCATAGGTGGATTATGAAATGAACACACATGCAATGACACTGGTGGATGCGTAGGTGGTATGTGAGAAGAACACACATTTCAATGACTCTGGTTGTTGTTACTAAAAAGAACACACATGCAATGACGCTGGTGGATCCATAGGTGGTATGTGAAAAGAACAACCATGAAATGACTCTGGTTGTTGTTAGTAAAAAGAACACACATGCAATGACTCCAGTGTTTGTTGGTGAAAAGAGCACACATGCAATGACTCCAGTTGTTGTTAGTGAAAAGAACATACATGCAATGACACCAGTGGATCCATGTGTGGTCTCTGTAGAGAACACACATTTCAATGACACTGGTGGATCCATATGTTGTATGTGAAAAGAACACACATGCAATGACTCTGGTTGTTGTTACTAAAAAGAACACACATGCAGTGACACTGGTGGATCCATGGGTGGATTGTGAAAAGAGCACACATGCAATGACACTGGTGGATCCATATGTGGTATGTGAAAAGAACACGCATGCAATGACTCAAGTTGTTGTTAGTGAAAAGAACACACATGCAATGACACTGGTGGATCCATGTGTGATATCTAAAGAGAACACACATTTCAATGACACTAGTGGATCCATAGGTGGTATGTGAAAAGAACACACATGCAAAATGACTCTGGTTGTTGTTACTAAAAAGAACACACATGCAATGACTTTGGTTGTTGTTAGTGAAAAAAACACACATGCAATGACGCTGGTGGATCCATAGGTGGTATGTGAAAAGAACACACATTTCAATGACTCTGGTTGTTGTACCTAAAAAGAACACACATGGAATGACACTGGTGGATCCATGGGTGGATTGCGAAAAGAACACACATGCAATGACACTTGTGGATCCATAGGTGGTATGTGAAAAGAACACACATGCAGAATGACTCTGGTTGTTGTTACTAAAAAGAACACACATGCAATGACACTGGTGGATCCATGTGTGGTCTCTGTAGAGAACACACATTTCAATGACACTGGTGGATCCATATGTGGTATGTGAAAAGAACACACATGCAATGACTCTGGTTGTTGTTAGTGAAAAGAACACACATGCAATGACACTGGTGGATCCATAGGTGGTATGTGAGAACAACACACATGCAAAATGACTCTGGTTGTTGTTACTAAAAAGAACAAACATGCAATGACACTGGTGGACGCATAGGTGGATTATGAAATGAACACACATGCAATGACACTGGTGGATCCATAGGTGGTATGTGAGAAGAACACACATTTCAATGACTCTGGTTGTTGTTACTAAAAAGAACACACATGCAATGACATTGGTGGATCCATGTGTGGATTGTGAAGAGAACACACATGCAATGACACTGGTGGATCCATAGGTGGTATGTGAGAAGAACAGCCATGAAATGACTCTGGTTGTTGTTAGTAAAAAGAACACACATGCAAGGAATCCATTGTTTGTTGGTGAAAAGAGCACACATGCAATGACTCCAATTGTTGTTAGTGAAAAGAACATACATGCAATGACACCAGTGGATCCATGTGTGGTCTCTGTAGAGAACACACATTTCAATGACACTGGTGGATACATATGTGGTATGTGAAAAGAACACACATGCAATGACTCTGGTTGTTGTTACTAAAAAGAACACACATGCAGTGACACTGGTGGATCCATGGGTGGATTGTGAAAAGAGCACACATGCAATGACACTGGTGGATCCATATGTGGTATGTGAAAAGAACACGCATGCAATGACTCAAGTTGTTGTTAGTGAAAAGAACACACATGCAATGACACTGGTGGATCCATGTGTGATATCTAAAGAGAACACACATTTCAATGACACTAGTGGATCCATAGGTGGTATGTGAAAAGAACACACATGCAAAATGACTCTGGTTGTTGTTACTAAAAAGAACACACATGCAATGACTTTGGTTGTTGTTAGTGAAAAAAACACACATGCAATGACGCTGGTGGATCCATAGGTGGTATGTGAAAAGAACACACATTTCAATGACTCTGGTTGTTGTACCTAAAAAGAACACACATGGAATGACACTGGTGGATCCATGGGTGGATTGCGAAAAGAACACACATGCAATGACACTTGTGGATCCATAGGTGGTATGTGAAAAGAACACACATGCAGAATGACTCTGGTTGTTGTTACTAAAAAGAACACACATGCAATGACACTGGTGGATCCATGTGTGGTCTCTGTAGAGAACACACATTTCAATGACACTGGTGGATCCATATGTGGTATGTGAAAAGAACACACATGCAATGACTCTGGTTGTTGTTAGTGAAAAGAACACACATGCAATGACACTGGTGGATCCATAGGTGGTATGTGAGAACAACACACATGCAAAATGACTCTGGTTGTTGTTACTAAAAAGAACAAACATGCAATGACACTGGTGGACGCATAGGTGGATTATGAAATGAACACACATGCAATGACACTGGTGGATCCATAGGTGGTATGTGAGAAGAACACACATTTCAATGACTCTGGTTGTTGTTACTAAAAAGAACACACATGCAATGACATTGGTGGATCCATGTGTGGATTGTGAAGAGAACACACATGCAATGACACTGGTGGATCCATAGGTGGTATGTGAGAAGAACAGCCATGAAATGACTCTGGTTGTTGTTAGTAAAAAGAACACACATGCAAGGAATCCATTGTTTGTTGGTGAAAAGAGCACACATGCAATGACTCCAATTGTTGTTAGTGAAAAGAACATACATGCAATGACACCAGTGGATCCATGTGTGGTCTCTGTAGAGAACACACATTTCAATGACACTGGTGGATACATATGTGGTATGTGAAAAGAACACACATGCAATGACTCTGGTTGTTGTTACTAAAAAGAACACACATGCAATGACTCTGGTGGATCCATGCGAAAACAACACACATGCAATGACACTGGTGGATCCATAGGTGGTATGTGAAAAGAACACACATTTCAATGACTCTGGTTGTCGTTACTAAAAAGAACACGCATGCAATGACACCGGTGGATCCATGGGTGGATTGTGAAAAGAACACACATGCAATGACACTGGTGGATCCATATTTGGTATGTGAAAAGAACACACATTTCAATGACTCTGGTTGTTGTTACTAAAAAGAACACACATGCAATGACTCTGGTGGATCCATGTGAAAAGAACACACATGCAATTACACTGGTAGATCCATAGGTGGTATGTGAAAAGAACACACATTTCAATGACTCTGGTTGTTGTTACTAAAAAGAACACACATGCAATGTCTCTGGTTTTTGTTAGTGAAAAGAACACACATACAATGACACTGGTGGATCCGTAGGTGGTATGTGAAAAGAACACACATTTCAATGACTCTGGTTGTTGTTACTAAAAAGAACACACATGCAATGAAACTAGTGGATCCATGGGTGGATTGTGAAAAGAACACACATGCAATGACACTGGTGGATCCATAGGTGGTATGTGAAAATAACACACATTCAAAATAACTCTGGTTGTTGTTACTAAAAAGAACACACATGAAATGACACTGGTGGATCGTTGGGTGGATTGTGAAAAGAACACACATGCAATGACACTGGTGGATCCATAGGTGGTATGTGAAAAGAACACACATGCAGAATGACTCTGGTTGTTGTTACTAAAAAGAACACACATGCAATGACACTGGTGGATCCATGTGTGGTCTCTGTAGAGAACACACATTTCAATGACACTGGTAGATCCATATGTGGTATGTGAAAAGAACACACATGCAATGACTCTGTTTGTTGTTACTGAAAAGAACACACATGCAATGACACTGGTGGATCCATAGGTGGTATGTGAAAAGAACACACATGCAAAATGACTCTGGTTGTTGTTACTAAAAATAACACACATCCAATGACACGGGTGGATCCATAGGTGGATTATGAAATGAACACACATGCAATGACACTGGTGGATCCATAGGTGGTATGTGAGAAGAACACACATTTCAATGACTCTGGGTGTTGTTACTAAAAAGAACACACATGCAATGACACTGGTGGATCCATGTGTGGATTGTGAAGAGAACACACATGCAATGACACTAGTGGATCCATAGGTGGTATGTGAGAAGAACATCCATGAAATGACTCTGGTTGTTGTTAGTAAAAAGGATACACATGCAAAGACTCCAGTGTTTGTTGGTGAAAAGAGCACACATGCAATGATTCCAGTTGTTGTTAGTGAAAAGAACATACATGCAATGACACCGTTGGATCCATGTGTGGTCTCTGTAGAGAACACACATTTCAATGACACTGGTGGATCCATATGTGGTATGTGAAAAGAACACACGTGCAATGACTCTGGTTGTTGTTACTAAAAAGAACACACATGCAATGACATTGGTGGATCCATGGGTGGATTGTGAAACGAGAACACATGCAATGACACTGGTGGATCCATATGTGGTATGTGAAAAGAACACACATGCAATGACTCTAGTATTTGTTAGTGAAAAGAACACGCATGCAATGACACTTGTGGATCCATGTGTGGTCTCTGAAGAGAGCACACATTTCAATGACTCTGGTTGTTTTTAGTAAAAAGATCACACATGCAATGACACTGGTTGTTGTTACTAAAAAGAACACACATGCAATGAAACTGGTGGATCCATGTGTGGATTGTGAAGAGAACACACATGCAATGACTCCAGTTGTTGTTTCTGAAAAGAACATACATGCAATGACACCGGTGGATCCATGTGTGGTTTCTGTAGAGAACACACATTTCAATGGCACTAGTGGATCCATATGTGGTATGTGAAAAGAACACACATGCAAAATGACTCTGGTAGTTGTTACTAAAAAGAACACACATGCAATGACTCTAGTTGTTGTTAGTGAAAAGAACACTCATGCAATGACACTGGTGGATCCATAGGTGGTATGTGAAAAGAACACACATTTCAATAACTCTGGTTGTTGTTACTAAAAAGAACACACGTGCAATGACATTGGTGGATCCATGGGTGGATTGTGAAAAGAATAGCCATGAAATGACTCTGGTTGTTGTTAGTAAAAAGAACACTCATGCAATGACTCTAGTTGTTGTTAGTGAAAAGAGTACACATGCAATGACTTCAGTTGTTGTTAGTGAAAATAACATACATGCAATGACACCGGTGGATCCATGTGTGGTCTCTGTAGAGAACAGACTTTTCAATGACACTGGTGGATCCGTATGTGGTATGTGAAAAGAACACACATGCAATGACTCTGGTTGTTGTTACTAAAAAGAACATACATGCAATTACACTAGTGGATCCATGTGTGGTCTCTGTAGAGAACACACATTTCAATGACACTGGTGGATCCATGGGTGGATTGTGAAAAGAACACACATGCAATGACCCTGGTGGATCCATAGGTGGTATGTGAAAAGAACACACATGCAGAATGACTCTGGTTGTTGTTACTAAAAAGAACACAGAGGCAATGACACTGGTGGATCCATGTGTGGTCTCTTTAGAGAACACACATTTCAATGACACTGGTGGATCCATATGTGGTATGTGAAAAGAACACACATGCAATGACTCTGGTTGTTGTTAGTGAAAAGAACACACATGCAATGACACTGGTGGATCCATAGGTGGTATGTGAAAACAACACACATGCAAAATGACTCTGGTTGTTGTTACTAAAAATAACGCACATGCAATGACACTGGTGGATCCATAGGTGGATTATGAAATGAACACACATGCAATGACACTGGTGAATCAATATGTGGTATGTGAGAAGAACACACATTTCAATGACTCTGGTTGTTGTTACTAAAAAGAACACACATGCAATGACACTGGTGGATCCATCTGTGGATTGTGAAGAGAACACACATGCAATGACACTGGTGGATCCATAGGTGGTATGTGAGAAGAACAGCCATGAAATGACTCTGGTTGTTGTTAGTAAAAAGAACACACATGCAAGGAATCCATTGTTTGTTGGTGAAAAGAGCACACATGCAATGACTCCAATTGTTGTTAGTGAAAAGAACATACATGCAATGACACCAGTGGATCCATGTGTGGTCTCTGTAGAGAACACACATTTCAATGACACTGGTGGATACATATGTGGTATGTGAAAAGAACACACATGCAATGACTCTGGTTGTTGTTACTAAAAAGAACACACATGCAATGACTCTGGTGGATCCATGTGAAAACAACGCACATGCAATGACACTGGTGGATCCATAGGTGGTATGTGAAAAGAACACACATTTCAATGACTCTGGTTGTCGTTACTAAAAAGAACACACATGCAATGACACCGGTGGATCCATGGATGGATTGTGAAAAGAACACACATGCAATGACACTGGTGGATCCATATGTGGTATGTGAAAAGAACACACATTTCAATGACTCTGGTTGTTGTTACTAAAAAGAACACACATGCAATGACTCTGGTGGATCCATGTGAAAAGAACACACATGCAATTACACTGGTAGATCCATAGGTGGTATGTGAAAAGAACACACATTTCAATGACTCTGGTTGTTGTTACTAAAAAGAACACACATGCAATGACTCTGGTGGATCCATGTGAAAAGAACACACATGCAATTACACTGGTAGATCCATAGGTGGTATGTGAAAAGAACACACATTTCAATGACTCTGGTTGTTGTTACTAAAAAGAACACACATGCAATGTCTCTCGTTTTTGTTAGTGAAAAGAACACACATACAATGACACTGGTGGATCCGTAGGTGGTATGTGAAAAGAACACACATTTCAATGACTCTGGTTGTTGTTACTAAAAAGAACACACATGCAATGAAACTGGTGGATCCATGGGTGGATTGTGAAAAGAACACACATGCAATGACAAAGGTGGATCCATAGGTGGTATGTGAAAAGAACACACATGCAGAATGACTCTGGTTGTTGTTACTAAAAAGAACACACATGCAATGACACTGGTGGATCCATGTGTGGTCTCTGTAGAGAACACACATTTCAATAACACTGGTAGATCCATATGTGGTATGTGAAAAGAACACACATGCAATGACTCTGTTTGTTGTTAGTGAAAAGAACACACATGCAATGACACTGGTGGATCCATAGGTGGTATGTGAAAAGAACACACATGCAAAATGACTCTGGTTGTTGTTACTAAAAAGAACACACATGCAATGACACGGGTGGATCCATAGGTGGATTATGAAATGAACACACATGCAATGACACTGGTGGATCCATAGGTGGTATGTGAGAAGAACACACATTTCAATGACTCTGGGTGTTGTTACTAAAAAGAACACACATGCAATGACACTGGTGGATCCATGTGTGGATTGTGAAGAGAACACACATGCAATGACACTAGTGGATCCATAGGTGGTATGTGAGAAGAACAACCATGAAATGACTCTGGTTGTTGTTAGTAAAAAGGACACACATGCAAAGACTCCAGTGTTTGTTGGTGAAAAGAGCACACATGCAATGATTCCAGTTGTTGTTAGTGAAAAGAACATACATGCAATGACACCGTTGGATCCATGTGTGGTCTTTGTAGAGAACACACATTTCAATGACACTGGTGGATCCATATGTGGTATGTGAAAAGAACACACGTGCAATGACTCTGGTTGTTGTTACTAAAAAGAACACACATGCAATGACATTGGTGGATCCATGGGTGGATTGTGAAACGAGAACACATGCAATGACACTGGTGGATCCATATGTGGTATGTGAAAAGAACACACATGCAATGACTCTAGTTGTTGTTAGTGAAAAGAACACGCATGCAATGAAACTTGTGGATCCATGTGTGGTCTCTGAAGAGAGCACACATTTCAATGACTCTGGTTGTTGTTAGTAAAAAGATCACACATGCAATGACACTGATGGATCCATGTGTGGTCTCTGAAGAGAACACACATGCAATGACACTGGTTGTTGTTACTAAAAAGAACACACATGCAATGAAACTGGTGGATCCATGTATGGATTGTGAAGAGAGCACACATGCAATGACTCTAGTTGTTGTTAGTGAAAAGAACATACATGCAATGACACCGGTGGATCCATGTGTGGTTTTTGTAGAGAACACACGTTTCAATGACACTAGTGGATCCATATGTGGTATGTAAAAAGAACACACATGCAAAAGATTCTGGTTGTTGTTACTAAAAAGAACACACATGCAATGACACCGGTGGATCCATGTGTGGTCTCTGTAGAGAACACACATTTCAATGACACTGGTGGATCCATATGTGGTATGCGAAAAGAACACACATGCAATGACTCTGGTTGTTGTTACTAAAAAGAACACATATGCAATGACACTGGTGGATCCATGGGTGGATTGTGAAAAGAGCACAAATGCAATGACACTGGTGGATCCATATGTGGTATGTGAAAAGAACACACATGCAATGACTCTGGTTGTTGTTAGTGAAAAGAACACACATGCAATGACACTTGTGGATCCATGTGTGGTCTCTGAAGAGAGCACACATTTCAATGACTCTGGTTGTTGTTAGTAAAAAGAACACACATGCAATGACACTGATGGATCCATGTGTGGTCTCTCAAGAGAACACACATGCAATGACACTGGTTGTTGTTACTAAAAAGAACACACATGCAATGACACTGGTTGTTGTTACTAAAAAGAACACACATGCAATGACACTGGTGGATCCATGTGTGGATTGTGAAGAGAACACACATGCAATGACTCCAGTTGTTTGTGAAAAGAACATACATGCAATGACACCGGTGGGTCCATGTGTGGTTTCTGTAGAGAACACACATTTCAATGACACTAGTGGATCCCTATGTGGTATGTGAAAAGAACACACATGCAAAATGACTCTGGTTGTTGTTACTAAAAAGAACACACATGCAATGACTCTAGTTGTTGTTAGTGAAAAGAACAAACATGCAATGACACTGGTGGATCCATAGGTGGTATGTGAAAAGAACACACATTTCAATAACTCTGGTTGTTATTACTAAAAAGAACACACATGCAATGACACTGGTGGATCCATGGGTGGATTGTGAAAAGAACAGCCATGAAATGACTTTGGTTGTTGTTAGTAAAAAGAACACACATGCAGTGACTCTAGTTGTTGTTAGTGAAAAGAACATACATGCAATGACACCGGTGGATCCATGTGTGGTCTCTGTAGAGAACACACATTTCAATGACACTGGTGGATCCATATGTGGTATGTGAAAAGAACACACATGCAATGACTCTAGTTGTTGTTACTAAAAAGAACATACATGCTGACATGGGTATACCCTACAAGTACTCAAGCTTGGTATATATTTTCCAAATACATACAGGCCCACGGTGTTGCCAAGGCCCAGATGGAGGGACTCGAGTAACCTAGGGACTCTCAATTGCTTGAAAGACAAGAAGAAGCTAAAGATAGAAAGTTTGAAGGCTAGGAGGGGACAGCGAGGAGGACACACGCAACCCTAGTTTCCACAACCCTTGCCAGATTGCATCTGCGCACCATTGTAACTTTCGACTCCTTCGATAATTCCACGAGCAAACAAGCAGGAGTAGGGACCTCTACGAGGCCTGAACCTGGGTAAGTCCTTTGTCCCCTATGTGCTTGTTTGCTAGCCGATAGATGTCTCCAGCGCTCCCTCCTTCTCCAAAACCCAAGTCCATAACAATGGGAATTGACGAGTTAAACCCTCGTTAATTGGCGCCGTCTGTGGGAAGCGGGAGTGCTGATGTTGCAGCTTCTTCGGCCCCATCAAACGCGATCTACAACTCTGCAACATCGGAGATTCGCCAGCTTTTTGGCGCCTTCGACTTCACCGTCCACACGCCGGCTACTCGCCCGGCCTTCGAGTCCGTAGGCGACGGAATCAGCCTAGCGATTGGAAGATTCCGCTTCCAAGTTGGTCAGATGGGCACGCTTAGCATGCCCGATCAGCCGACAGCACCGACGATTGCCCCAGCATCATGGTTCCCTCCATCGATCGGCACCCTCAGCAAGCTCAACGCTCCAGCGGCAATTGGGAACATGGTCATCGACAGCAGTCGTGACTCCGACCTAAGCGATCTGGCCACTTAAGATGGAACCTACGGTTCCGAATCTGAAAGTTGTGGTAGCAGCAGCTTCCCAAATCACTTCATGTGCGCCATCATCAACGCGGGCGACACCTCCGCCAACCGCGGCAACGGTGGTAACACAGGCAACGACACCGACCCACCCAACAGCGGCAACGGCGGCAATGGAGGAGCAGTCGAACCCCCCAGCATAATCAACGAGCAAACCGGCGAACGCGTCGTGATCAGGCTCAACGAGCAAGAGTGGGAACGCTGCCGCGAAGCCCTACGAGGTGCACCTCTACCCTTCGGGTCCCCTCAGGAACTACTGATGGGTTACCACTGGCTCCTAAAAGAGGAATTCAAGCGCCAGAAACAAGCAATCGTGCAACTTGAGGTGCGTAAAAAGGCGGCAGACGAGTCAAGCCTTCGTCGCGTTGGGCTCTCCTCCTACGGAGGATCCTCCTCAAGAGGCAACGAGCATCTCGCCAGGAAGAGGCAATCGCGGATGGCTCACCTCACCGAACAAGAACGCATAGACGCCGCGAAAGTCCTCGACTTCGGCTCTATGACAGTCGACAGGAGAGGCAACGTGGTTCCCAGGACGCCACAGGCCACAGTGACAGCGGCCACCATGTACCTTCTCAATAACCAGCCACCGGCTGGAGATCCCCGAACGACCATGCACCGATCTACGATCACGGGCCTGGGGCTAATCGAGGCCGCCCTCGACAAAGAACCAGTACCAGACCCAAAAAAGGGCAAAGCATTAGCAAAACGCTACTCCTCGCCCTCGTCAAGCGATGACAGTCACGACCTGTCTCGGAGCCGCCGTTCACGACGACACGATCGCGACTACGATGCATGCGACAAACTCACGCAGCGCAAGATCGACAAGTCAAGGGCACGACGTGATCGGTCGACTGATTCGGAAGAAGAAGATGGGGAGCTCTGTGGCGCCAAATGCTTTAGCAAATCCATCAGGCAAAAGAAAATGCCTAAAGGGTTCAAACTCCCATCGGAGAACCCGAAATTTGATGGTCTGCAGGACCCCAAGATTTGGCTGGAGGATCACATCTCCTCCGTCAGACTGCACGGAGGCAGTCGAAGTACTGTCATGCAATGCTTGCAGCTACAACTGCAGGGCGCCGCCCGGGCATGGCTCAATAACCTCCCACGCGGATCCATTCGTAGCTGGGATGAGCTGGTCTACAGCTTCGTGCGCAATTTTAAGGGCACGTACAAACGCCCCGCTTCACTCGAAGAACTGAGATGCTGCCAGCAAAAATCTGGCGAATCGCTGCGCTCTTACATCCAAAGATGGTCCATCATCAAGAACTCCGCGGAGAACATCTCGGAAGACCGCGCGATTGATGCATTCAATGGTGGTGTCGGCCGCATGGAACTCAGGGAGGAGCTAGGCCGCTCGAAGCCCAAGACCATCGACCACCTGATGGAGATCGCGAATCGGTGGGACAATGGGGAAGATTCGTTGAAGAACCGCGTTCACTCTGATGAGGAGGCAGAACACGAACGAAGACACGACCACCGGAGTAAACGTCGTATGCGCGTCTACGACAATCGCGATGATGTCAACATGGTCGCAGCCGGCTATGCCGATAGACGCGACGATAACCGCAATAGCGGATACCGCAGCGGCGGATACCGCAACTCCGGGAAAACCACGCAAGTATGGCAACGCCGCACTCGTGATGAAGCACCCGTGACCTCCATCGAAGACAAACTGTCCGGACCATGCACGGTACACTTCTACATCGACGAGCATGATGGCAAGAAAAAGTCCAGTCACCTCCTCAAGGACTGCCGCGAGTTCCTCAAGCTATATGAGGGGTTGGTTCGGATGAACCGCAATGCAGTCGAAAGAGGCTACGGAACCGCTCCAGGCGCAGTGGCACATGGCGCACCACCACCACCACCTGGGCCACCCCCGAACGGAGCTGCACCGGACCAGCACCACGGAGGCGAACCATACCCACGGGCCATGGGTACCATGATGATCCAAAAGGGATGCCCCTCCAATAGGGTGAAGAAGGCCATCACCCGCCAAGTCAACTTGGCCATGCACTTGCCACCATCCACCACTGAGTACCTCAGTGCTAGTGAGTCATGCATTACCTTCGACAAACGCGACCACCCGCCTCAAGTACCTCGCCCAGGTCATTGCCCTCTCGTACTCGAGGCGCAAATTGGAGGCTTCGACATAAGTCGCGTCTTCATGGATGGCGGAAGCGGTATCAACCTCATATTCGCGAGTACCTTGCGAGCAATGAGGATCCCTCTAACCTGCTTGGAGGCATCGGACACAACGTTCCACGGCATCGTCCCAGGAAAAGGCGTATACCCCCTGGGCAAAATCAACCTCGACGTCATATTCGGCACGCCGAAGAACTTCCGGCGCGAGCGCATCGACTTTGAAGTTGTCGACTGGCCCTCACAATACCACTGCATCCTCGGGCGCGTCGCGTTCGCTAGGTTCATGGCAGTACCTCACTATGCCTACCTGCAGATGAAAATGCCAGGTCCCAACGGCGTCATCACGATCAACGGGAGTTTCGAGCGATCTGACAGTTGCGACAGGGAATTCAACAGAATCTCCCAGTCCTTCGGCATGCAGGAGGAGCTCGCACGATTGAAGGAAACGACAGACTACAGTCTGCCCCCTGAGTAGGCCAAGCTCACCTAACCTCTCCTTCGACTCATCTGTGCACACAAAGAAGGTGCAGGTCCATCCATCAGATCCCGCTAAAACGGCCCTCATCGCCAACAATTTGAGTCCCGCATAGGAACTCGCGCTCGTCGAATTCCTCCGTGAGCACTGGGAAATTTTCGCCTGGTGTCCTGCGAACATGCCAGGAGTTCCTAGGGAATTCGCCGAGCATGCACTCAACGTCAACCCCGATGCAAGGCCAGTCAAGCAAACAATCAGGCGACTGTCTGAGCCATGGGCACAGGCAGTCGGAATGGAGATCAACATACTCCTCGAGGCCAAATTCATACGCGAGATCAAGGAAAGCACTTGGCTCGCTAATACGGTGCTGGTGCCAAAAAAGGACACGGATATCCTACGGATGTGCGTGGACTTTACTTCCCTAAACAAGCACTGCCCAAAAGATCACTTCCTGCTACCACGGATCGATCAAATCATCGACTCCACCGCTGGATGCGAGCGCCTCTGCTTCCTCGACACCTACTCAGCCTATAACCAAATTCGAATGAAGGAGGAAGACCAGGAGAAGACCGCGTTTACAACGCCCTTCGGCGTGTTCTGCTACAACACAATGCCCTTCGGACTAAAAAACGCGGGAGCCACGTACCAGCGGTGCATGCAGGCTTGCCTCAAGGAGCAACTTGGTCGCAACATCCAAGTCTATGTCGACGACATAATAATCAAAACCAAGGAAGAAGCCTCTCTAATCGACGACTTGCGCGAAACCTTCACCAATCTCGATCGCTACCGGATAAAGCTCAATCCGGACAAATGTGCCTTCGGCGTACCCTCGGGGCAACTGCTCGGGTATCTTATCTCCGCGAGAGGGATTGAGGCAAACCCAAAAAAGATAAAGGCCATACTGGCCATGGAGAAGCCAAAGAACATAAGAGGCGTTCAGCAACTAGCCGGGCGAATCGCGGCCCTCAGTCGATTTATCAGTCGAATGGGAGAAAAGGCGCTGCCCTTCTATCAGCTCCTCCGCAAAGCTGGCAAATTCGAATGGACCAATGAAGCGCAAGAAGCATTTGAAGACCTCAAGCACCTGCTATCCACCTCGCCAGTATTGGTAACTCCACGAGAAAGGGAACCACTGCTGCTGTACATCTTCGCCACCAACCAAGTGGTTAGCATAGTGCTCGTCGTCGAACGGGCCGAGGAAAACAAGGTCCACGGCATACAACGCCCGGTATACTACCTCAGCGAGGTCCTCACGCCAACAAAACAGCGGTACCCGCACTACCAGAAGCTAGCGTACGGCGTCTTTATGACCGCCCGGCGACTGTGCCATTACTTCCAGGAACAACCAATCGTGGTAGTCAACGACGCCCATTGGGACATATCCTCAATAACCCAGACGCCACAGGACGAGTCGCGCTTTGGGGAATCGAACTGTCTCCGCGAGACATCCATTACGAAAAGCGCGGTGCAATCAAGTCGCAAGTTCTCCCTGACTTCCTCGTACATTGGATGGAAAACCAACTCCCGGGCAGGCCAGACATGTCCTACCTCTGGACAATGCACTTCGATGGGTCCAAGAGGAAAGATGGAGCAGGAGCAGGTATCATACTGACATCGCCTCAAGGGGACAAGCTGAAGTACGTCCTGCGAATGCAGTTCACAGCCTCAAACAACGAGGCTGAATACGAGGCCCTATTACACGGGATGAGAATGGCAAAAGCCCGCGGCGCAAAGAGACTAATCATATATGGTGACTCCAAGCTGGTCGTCAACCAAACAATGCACGAGTGCGACGCACTAAACGACAACATGATCGCATACCGCGACCTCTACGACACACTTGAAGGAGACTTCGATGGTTGTGAGTTGTGACACATAGGTCGCGAAAGCAATGAGGAGGCGGACGCACTCGCCAACATAGGCTCCACCTGCGCACCCATACCACCTGGGGTATTTCTCGAGCGCATATGTGAATGCTCCGTCAAGCCGAAGGCCACAGAGAAGAAAACAAGCGCAGCAACGGACTCGGGGGCTACGCCACCCAATGAGCCAATGACAATCGATGACTTGGAGCTCGACACAGGACTCGAGGGACCAATGAGCGTCATGATGATCGAACAATCCTGGACGCAGCCGTACATTACGTACCTCCTTAGTAAGCGCCTATCGGACGACTCGTCAGACGCACGACACATCACGCGATGCTCCAAGGCATTCACCGTTATCAACGGCGAACTGTATAAACGCAGCATCACAAGCGTGTTACAGTGATGCGTCTCCCTATCCGATGGAAGAGCAGTCCTCCTCGACATCCATGAAGGGACCTGCGGGCACCACGCCGGCAGTCGTGCCCTCATTGCCAAAGCTCTACGAGCTGGATTTTACTGGCCCACGGCCATGCGCGATGCCAAGGATATAGTCCAAAAGTGCAACGCTTGTCAGCGATTCGCAGACAAACCACACGCACCAGGCGCAGAACTCCGGCCTATCCCATTGGCGAGGCCCTTCGCCCAGTGGGGACTCGACATGGTTGGCAAACTTCCAAGGTCCTCGCAAGGAGGCTACGTCTACCTCCTAGTTGCAGTCGACAAATTCACCAAGTGGATTGAGGCCATGCCAGTGACCAAGCAATCAGGGCGCAATGCAGTAAAGTTCTTCGAGTCCATCGTCTATCGCTTCAGCGTGCCGCACAGCATCATCACCGACAACGGAACGAACTTTACATCCAAGGAGTTCCAAGAATTTTGTGAGAACTTGGGGATCAACATCAGCTACGCCTCAGTAGCACACCCACAGACCAACGGTCAGGTGGAAAAGGCAAACGGGCTCGTCTGCAGCGGCATCAAGAAGCGACTCCTCCGACCACTCGAACAAGCTGCGGGCTGCTGGCCAGATGAACTGCAATCTGTACTCTAGAGCCTGCGTACAACTCCAAACAGCGCCACCGGCTACACGCATTCTTTATGGTACACGGAGCAGAGGCAGTACTACCCTCCGAAGTACGGTACAAAGCGCCACGCGTAGTCGCCTACAGCGAGCAGGAGTCATCCCTCGCACTCGAAGACCCCGTCGACCTCCTTGACGAAGCAAGAGAAATCGCCGTAGAAAGATCCACGATCTACCAGCAGAACCTGCGCAACTATCATAACAGAAGGCTTCGCCCCAAATCCTTCGTCGAAGGTGACCTAGTCCTGCGACTGAAGCAGCAGGGACATCTCAAGCTCGAGTCCCCCTGGGAAGGACCGTACGGGATTACAGAAGTAATCCCAGGTGGCGCCTATCGCCTTCAAGATTTAGAGACAGGAGTCGCACACTCCAACCCTTGGAACGTCGCACAGCTGCGACGCTTCTACCCTTAGTCGTTTCTTCTCTACTTTTGCATCACAAATAAGGCTATTCAGCCAAGGCTACTTAGCCGCACATTGTACTCCGTACTGATCTTCGAATAAATAAAAGCTAAGTGCCCCAAAACTCCGTGTTCTCTTTTCTTTTGTCAACTTTCATACTCAGGGGCTATGCCACCCTATACACACATGTTCTTCGAACAATAACGTGACATCCCGAGTAGCTGGCACATCAATCGAACCCCTTAGCATAAACTCAACCCAGCTGCAACGCACCTGACAGGTTGACAAGGGAACGATACAAAGATGGCCAGGCTAACGAAAAGGACTCGCATAAGTGCAACGCACCCTACCCTTATAAGGCTATTTGTATACATTCAACAATAAATTATCTACAAATATATATGAGCTTTACAACACCAGTACACTTATATGCAGGATACATATTTGGCTACCCTTGGAACAGAAGAACATTAGTTTGTTCCTCGAAGAAGTCGACGATCTCCTTGGCTAGACGATCCACAACCTGATAGTGCGGCACCATGTTCCAGGAAGATCCTGCTGGTGGCACCGGTGGCCCAGAGGCAATGGCGGCGACATCCACGTCAGGCCTGTGCAAACGCACCATGGAGAGGGCAGCCTTGGCACCAGCCACCAACTGCTGCCTCACGCACTCGCGAACCGCGGGCATATCTAGAAATTTGGTCAGAAGGGCCAGCAGGCTTGATGGAGTATCATCTAGCGGGAACATCGCCCGGTAGATGTTCTTAAAACACGACTGCGACTTCTTCAGAAAGAGCAGCACTCGCGAGGCGCGATCCTGTAGGGTCGCTAACGCAGTCGCACGATCATGATCTACCTAGAAGTATCCATTCTCCTGAAGTTGCTCCTAGGTGAGATCATGAAGGCAATCCTATCCCTCTCCTCCTGTGGACGGCATGCGCTAACAACTACATGAAGCAGCATCAACAGCACGAGTACAACGTACCATTGCGATTAACTACAAAGGAAAAGACGAGGATGAGCAAACTAACACTTAAACTGGTCGCCCAGTTGCGTCACCTCGCCAAGCAGATATTGCTCACGGGCCGCGGCTTTTTCAGCCTTGGACTTCCACACGTCCGCGCTACCATGGATCACGGGCAATTCACGCTCCAGTTGCTTCACGCGATCACGAAGTCGCGAAAGCAAGGACAGCTCCTCTACCCTGGAGCATGGTGGTGCCATTGCATCCTCAAGAGATGGCGAGTACGGGGTTCCCCCCACAGGACCACTTGATGTACCCTACCAAAAATCAAGCCAGAGGCAAATAAGGCGACCAACTCAAAAGTCAAAAATAACAGATGCATTCAGGATCAATAAAAGTATCTACAAACACATTCGCCAACAGGCATGTTCTCCAATCAAAAGAGCAAGTTCATCAGCTATTACAAGAAACTAACTACGGAGCAGCTGGCTTCTTCGACTTTGATGACCTCGGGGGCTTCATCAAGTCCGTGGCAGTATCAGATGCCACTGACTTTCCGCCGGCCCCTGAGGCCGAAGTTTTTGCCGCCTTCTTTGCGCAATTGAGCTCCTCCGAATACTTGGCAACAGTGTTTATCAAGGAATGGCCATATTTGGCACATGCAGTCGCAAAGGGAGCGAATACTACCTGCTGACCATCCGTGCCAACAGGCATCGTCTTCGACACCGTAGAAGTATCCACTTCGACTCCGTGGGCTTGCACCATGGCAAGCGACATGGTCGCGCCAGCTGCGCGGAGGGAGTTCTTGTACATGGCAGGCACACCCCCAGCGAGCGACTCCACCAGCTCTTCCACATTGTTGACCAGCTCCGCCTTCGGCATTAGCTCCTCCTGGAGGCGACTCAGGGTGGCCTTGGCTTTGGACAGCGTATTTTGGACAGCGGCGCTACGATCTTCGACCGCAGATACCGCGCCCGCCAGAGCGTCATCGCGACCAAGGGCTTGTGGATCAAAACTCAAGCCACCAGCATCTACACCAAAATACACACATGGATAAAACTTCTAATGCCACCGGCACTACAGAGGAAGAGAAGAACATCAATAAAATATCTACCAGTAAAAGTACCTGAGAGGGCCTTGGCGACTGAGAACAGTTGCTCTTCGAACAACTTCTCCATGGCCACAAAGGAGGCACGCAGATCCTCTTTGTGCTTCTGGGCTTCATCACGAGCCGCGATCGCCTCGTCGCGCCCCTTCACAGCTGCGGCTAGCGTCTTCTCCAACGTGGCGACATCACGCAGTAAAACATTATGCTCAGCTACATGGCAGTCAAAAATTTGGCTGTCAGTCGATTATACCAAAATACAGAGAAGACAAAAAGAATAAGTATAGAACACTCACTCTCGACCACGCGGTGGCGCGTCTCCAGCATCGCATGCTGACGACCCATCGCCATCACCTTCTCCACCACCTGCGCGGCTTCCTTTACAAGGAGCCGTCGCACAAAACAAGGAGTCAACAAAGGGCAACAAAAGGGCGTTGACTGCCAAATTATAAAAGAAAGAAAGATATACTTACATGGTCCTCCAGCGACTCCGAAGAAGATTGCCGAACCGTCATTCGAGCAACTACTCGATGCTCCCCTACATGAGGAGAGCTCGAATAATTGTGCCTGGAGTGGGCCGCCACCGGAGGAGAAGGAGCGCGTTGGACCTCTATCTTGGCCCTTGAGGTCGCGACTCCTGATTCCTTCAAAAGTTCGACGTCGTCAGAAGATGACGACGCCTCTTGACTGCAAGACAAAATCCGCACTCAGAAAGGGCAAACTCCAAGGCAAAGCCAACAAGAAGAAACCAAGAGAAGAATGAATGCACTAACAAACTTACCAGTCAAATCTGTCAAGATCAAACGTGGCCTCCGCTGACTCCGACGAAGACTCCTTGGGCAATCGCATCTTCTTGCGAGAAGACGGTGCCACAGCCCTCACAGGAACAGCTGGAATTGGCGATTCCGTGTCAACAGCCGTGTCTCCTGGAGATGAAGGAGTCGACGCGTCGGAATCCTTGCTACGTGAACGCTTGCGAGTATCCGGACTCTCAGACCTGGGGGCTTCCTCTTCCACATCGGAAGGGACAGTCGACTCAGACTCATCCTCTTCCAAAGCTTCACGAGGAATAATCCCCTGAGGGAGGGGAGGCATGCAAGGCGACACCGCCCACCCCTACATACAAAAAGTAAAGATCAGCAAACACAATAGGAAACGCAATCGAGAAAATAAGCTACTACGTAGCGCAACTGTACCTCGGGAGGAGGATTTGAGGCATCGAAGGGAGGAACGACTGGCTCGTTCGGTAGCACATCCTTGAGGGTGTACTTCGTAACCAGTCGCACCCTCTTATCTACCTCACTCGCGGACATGCCATCAGCAGACACGCGAGTGGGATCATCAGCGCCACCCCATTGGAACATGGGATGGACCCTGGCCTGGAGAGGCTGGATGCGACGACGCAGCCAAGTCCTGACAAGGGCGCAGCCTCCCTCTTTTGCACCTATGTGATTCTCGAGGTCACAGACGCGCTGATATAACACGTCTATCTCCGCGAGTTCGGAAGGCATGATCACGTTCTTCCAAGAACGCATCTTCTTGCAGGGAGTCGTGGGATCGAAAGGCGCGAGTCCAAAGTGCTCGTCCTTGGCCTTCTGGTCGTGCACATAGAACCATTTGTCCCACCATCCCTGGACGGACTTGGTAAGCTTGATATCGAAGTAGGTGGCGGATGGGTCAACGTGGATTTCGCAACCACCTATGTCATAAACTAAAGAGCCAGATGCGGACTGATGCTTCAATTTAAAGATGCGCTTGAAAAGACCAAAGTGTGGCTCGATTCTGAGCCAGCACTCGCAGAGAGTCATGAAACAAGTGATGTGGAGGAGAGAATTTGGGGACAGCTGATGGAGCTGGATCCCATAGAAACAAAGAAGACCCCGAAGAGAGGGGTGAAGAGGCAAGGAGAGACCGCGAATGATGAAAGCAAGAAACATCACTCGATAACCAGCAGGAGGCACAGGAATGGTCTCACTGCTGGGGACGCGCGAATCAGCGACTGCTGCAGAAATAACTCCATCTTGGCGAAGAAGACAGAGATCCGATGCCTTGATGATAGAGGGGCTCCATGCGCCATTAGTCATGCGCGTGCCCGCGACCTTCTTCTTCTCGACGGCGGCGGCACTGGTGCCGGCAGTAGCGGAGCCACCTTTCTTCTTCACTGCTGCGAGGGTGGCCGCGGAATCAGCGGCAGCGCCTCCCTTCTTCTTCCCCATTGCGCGGCGGCGATGAGAGCGAAGGAAGTAGCTTGGGAATGAACGGAGATGGTCCAGCGTCGTGGAGAAGATGGGCGCAGAGGAAAGCAAAAAAGCAAACGGCAATGGCGATGGCAGCAAGGAAGAAAGAGCACAGATGGGAAATTACCGCCGCAACATCACTACTTAACCCCTGGGAGATGCAATCCAACAGCTGACAAAAACCCTATTGGACGCGTGGCACGCATCGCGTAGGACACATGGAGAAGAGGAAGTGCGAACCGTCCCCCCACTTCTACCATTACACACGGAAATCGAGGAGGCACAGTTAAAAATAAGATTATGCATGCCCAGTCAAATCAAAGTCAGAAAGTGGGAGCCACCGCTTGTCACGTCCCGTCAAAACCGCTCACGCGGGCAACTAAGGTCATACAAGCGTCAGCACTGACGTCACCAATGCTATGCAGTGGAAAACTTCGACTGTTTTAGTCCTTGCTAGAGTCTTCGACTCCACCAAGCACTCGGGGGCTACTCCCATAGGGAGCGCTGGCCGCGCACCCTACGACTTTTCTTTTTCTTGTTGCAGGAACATGGACAATCACAAAAGCAAACTCAAGCACTCGAAACACAGTTCGATTATGGACATGTGTTACTCCCATAGGGAGCGCCGGAAACAAGCAGGCAAAAGACGACAGCAGTCGCGGAAATATTTTAGTACCTGCCTGAGTCATCGACTGAAACAAGCAGGCAAAAGACGACAGCAGTCGCGAAAGTGTTTTAGTACCTGGCTGGGTCATCGACTGAACAAGCAAGCAAAAGACGACAGCAGTCGCAAAAGTTCTTTAGTCCCTACTTGAGTCTTCGACTCAACCAGGCACTCGGGGGCTACTCCCATAGGGAGCGCTGGTCGCGCACCCTATGATTATTTGTACAAAAAAGGGGTGTGTTGATAACATCCACACTCGAAACTCATGGCGACACCGCCTCATAATTTTTCCCTACAAAGAGACTGCGTCTCCTGGGTTACCCGAATCGTCTCCGCGATAATAAAATTCGGATGCCGTGCCTACGGCGTGAAGGTAAGACCTGAATCAGGCCTGGCAACGCATTTAACTGCGCACTACCAGAAATATACCCATGCCTACAGGCACGATGAACATGCCTTGACGGACGCGTCAAGTGCTCACACGCATATAACTCGAATTCGACTCATGTAAGACCTCCGCGGCCTAAGTCGAATTACACCAGCACTTTTCCGGATTCGAGTCCGGGGACTCGAATTCGAGTAGATTGCGTTGTTTCACCCTAAGGTGATTAACTGATACGATGCTTCGGTTATATCAGGCACGTATATCAACAATCCCTATGACACAAATACAAGCAATCGAAATGTACTCATTTGGGCACTCGAAGCCTTCAAAAAGTCCCCAGTCGAATCTGCGATTCCACTAGACACTCGGGGCTACTAACATGGGTATACCCTACAAGTACTCAAGCTTGGTATATATGGTCCAAATACATACAGGCCCACGGTGTCTCCAAGGCCCGGATGGAGGGACTCGAGTAACCTAGGGACTCTCGATTGCTTGAAAGACAAGAAGAAGCTAAAGATAGAAAGTTTGAAGGGGAAAACCCTAACTTGTATCCGACTCGACCTGCTACCTGAGACCTAGCCTATCTATATAAAGGCTAGGAGGGGGCGGCGAGGAGGACACACGCAACCCTAGTTTCCACAACCCATGCCAGATTGCATTTGCGCACCATTGTAACTTTCGACTCCTTCGATAATTCCACGAGCAGACAAGCGGGAGTAGGGACCTCTACGAGGCCTGAACCTGGGTAACTCCTTTGTCCCCTGTGTGCTTGTTTGCTAGCCGATAGATGTCTCCAATGCTCCCTCCTTCTCCAAAACCCAAGTCCATAACAATGGGCATTGACGAGTTAAACCCTCGTCACATGCAATTACACTGGTGGATCCATGTGTGGTCTCTGTAGAGAACAGAGACCACACATTTCAATGACAATGGTGGATCCATATGTGGTATGTGAAAAGAACACACATGCAATGACACTGGTTGTTGTTACTAAAAAGAACACACATGCAATGACACTGGTGGATCCATGTGTGGATTGTGGAGAGAACACACATGCAATGACACTGGTGGATCCATAGGTGGTATGTGAAAAGAACACACATGCAATGACTCTAGTTGTTGTTAGTGAAAAGAACACACATGCAATGACACTGGTGGATCCATAGGTGGTATGTGAAAAGAACACACATTTCAATAACTCTGGTTGTTGTTACTAAAAAGAACACACATGCAATGACACTGGTGGATCCATGGGTGGATTGTGAAAAGAACAGCCATGAAATGACTCTGGTTGTTGTTAGTAAAAAGATCACACATGCAATGACTCTAGTTGTTGTTAGTGAAAAGAGCACACATGCAATGACTCCGGTTGTTGTTAGTGAAAAGAACATACATGCAATGACACCGGTGGATCCATGTGTGGTCTCTGTAGAGAACACACATTTCAATGACACTGGTGGATCCATATGTGGTATGTGAAAAGAACACACATGCAATGACTCTGGTTATTGTTACTAAAAAGAACATACATGCAATTACACTAGTGGATCCATGTGTGGTCTCTGTAGAGAACACACATTTCAATGAAACTGGTGGATCCATGGGTGGATTGTGAAAAGAACACACATGCAATGACACTGGTGGATCCATAGGTGGTATGTGAAAAGAACACACATTTCAATGACTTTGGTTGTTGTTACTAAAAAGAACACACGTGCAATGACACTGGTGGATCCATGTGTGGTCTCTGTAGAGAACACATGTTTCAATGACACTGGTGGATCCATATGTGGTATGTGAAAAGAACACACATGCAATGACTCTGGTTGTTGTTAGTGAAAAGAATACACATGCAGTGACACTGGTGGATCCATAGGTGGTATGTGAAAAGAACACACATTTCAATAACTCTGGTTGTTGTTACTAAAAAGAACACACATGCAATGACACTGGTGGATCCATGGGTGGATTGTGAAAAGAACAGCCATGAAATGACTCTAGTTTTTGTTAGTAAAAAGAACACACATGCAATGACTCTAGTTGTTGTTAGTGAAAAGAACATACATGCAATGACACTTGTGGATCCATGTGTGGTCTTTGAAGAGAGCACACATTTCAATGAAACTGGTGGATCCATATGTGGTATGTGAAAAGAACACACATGCAATGACTCTGGTTGTTGTTAGTGAAAAGAACACACATGCAATGACACTAGTGGATCCATAGGTGGTGTGTGAAAAGAAGACACATGCAAAATGACCCTGGTTGTTGTTACTAAAAATAACGCACATGCAATGACACTGGTGGATCCATAGGTGGATTATGAAATGAACACACATGCAATGACACTGGTGGATCAATATGTGGTATGTGAGAAGAACACACATTTCAATGACTCTGGTTGTTGTTACTAAAAATAACACACATGCAATGACACTGGTGGATCCATGTGTGGATTGTGAAGAGAACACACATGCAATGACACTGGTGGATCCATTGGTGGTATGTGAGAAGAACAGCCATGAAATGACTCTGGTTGTTGTTAGTAAAAAGAACACGCATGCAAGGAATCCACTGTTTGTTGGTGAAAAGAGCACACATGCAATGACTCCAATTGTTGTTAGTGAAAAGAACATACATGCAATGACACCGGTGGATCCATGTGTGGGCTCTGTAGAGAACACACATTTCAATGACACTAGTGGATACATATGTGGTATGTGAAAAGAACACACATGCAATGACTCTGGTTGTTGCTACTAAAAAGAACACACATGTAATGACTCTGGTGGATCCATGTGAAAAGAACGCACATGCAATGACACTGGTGGATCCATAGGTGGTATGTGAAAAGAACACACATTTCAATGACTCTGGTTGTCGTTACTAAAAAGAACACACATGCAATGACACTGGTGGATCCATGGGTGGATTGTGAAAAGAACACACATGCAATGACACTGGTGGATCCATATGTGGTATGTGAAAAGAACACACATTTCAATGACTCTGGTTGTTGTTACTAAAAAGAACACACATGCAATGACACTGGTGGATCCATGTGTGGTCTCTATAGAGAACACACATTTCAATGACACTGGTGGATCCATATGTGGTATGTGAAAAGAACACACATCCAATGACTCTGGTTGTTGTTAGTGAAAAGAACACACATGCAATGACACTGGTGGATCCATAGGTGGTATGTGAAAAGAAGACACATGCAAAATGACCCTGGTTGTTGTTACTAAAAATAACGCACATGCAATGACACTGGTGGATCCATAGGTGGATTATGAAATGAACACACATGCAATGACACTGGTGGATCAATATGTGGTATGTGAGAAGAACACACATTTCAATGCCTCTGGTTGTTGTTGCTAAAAATAACACACATGCAATGACACTGGTGGATCCATGTGTGGATTGTGAAGAGAACACGCATGCAATAACACTGGTGGATCCATTGGTGGTATGTGAGAAGAATAGCCATGAAATGACTCTGGTTGTTGTTAGTAAAAAGAACACGCATGCAAGGAATCCACTGTTTGTTGGTGAAAAGAGCACACATGCAATGACTCCAATTGTTGTTAGTGAAAAGAACATACATGCAATGACACCGGTGGATCCATGTGTGGGCTCTGTAGAGAACACACATTTCAATGACACTGGTGGATACATATGTGGTATGTGAAAAGAACACACATGCAATGACTCTGGTTGTTGTTACTAAAAAGAACACACATGCAATGACTCTGGTGGATCCATGTGAAAAGAATGCACATGCAATGACACTGGTGCATCCATAGGTGGTATGTGAAAAGAACACACATTTTAATGACTCTGGTTGTCGTTACTAAAAAGAACACACATGCAATGACACTGGTGGATCCATGGGTGGATTGTGAAAAGAACACACATGCAATGACACTGGTGGATCCATATGTGGTATGTGAAAAAAAACACATTTCAATGACTCTGGTTGTTGTTACTAAAACGAACACACATGCAATGACACTGGTGGATCCATGTGTGGTCTCTGTAGAGAACACACATTTCAATGACACTGGTGGATCCATATGTGGTATGTGAAAATAACACACATGCAATGACTCTGGTTGTTGTTAGTGAAAAGAACACACATGCAATGACACTGGTGGATCCATAGGTGGCATGTGAAAAGAACACACATGCAAAATGACTCTGGTTGTTGTTACTAAAAAGAACAAACATGCAATGACACTGGTGGATCCATAGGTGGATTATGAAATGAACACACATGCAATGACACTGTTGGATCCATAGGTGGTATGTGAGAAGAACAACCATGAAATGACTCTGGTTGTTGTTAGTAAAAAGAACACACATGCAAAGACTCCAGTGTTTGTTGGTGAAAAGAGCACACATGCAATGACTCCAGTTGTTGTTAGTGAAAAGAACATACATGCAATGACACCGGTGGATCCATGTGTGGTCTTTGTAGAGAACACACATTTCAATGACACTGGTGGATCCATATGTGGTATGTGAAAAGAACACACATGCAATGACTCTGGTTGTCGTTACTAAAAAGAACACATATGCAATGACACTGGTGGATCCATGGGTGGATTGTGAAAAGAGCACACATGGAAAGACACTGGTGGATCCATATGTGGTATGTGAAAAGAACACACATGCAATGACTTTGGTTGTTGTTAGTGAAAAGAACACACATGAATGATACTTGTGGATCCATGTGTGGTCTCTGAAGAGAGCACACATGTCAATGACTCTGGTTGTTGTTAGTAAAAAGAACACACATGCAATGACACTGGTGGATCCATATGTGATATGTGAAAAGAACACACATGCAATGACTCTGGTTGTTGTTACTAAAAAGAACACATATGCAATGACACTAGTGGATCCATGGGTGGATTGTGAAAAGAGCACACATGCAATGACACTGGTGGATCCATATGTGGTATGTGAAAACAACACACATGCAATGACTCTGGTTGTTGTTAGTGAAAAGAACATACATGAATGACACTTGTGGATCCATGTGTGGTCTCTAAAGAGAGCACATGTTTCAATGACTCTGGTTGTTGTTAGTAAAAAGAACACACATGCAATGATACTGGTGGATCCATGTGTGGTCTCTAAAGAGAACACACATGCAATGACACTGGTTGTTGTTACTAAAAAGAACAAACATGCAATGACACTGGTGGATCCATGTGTGGATTGTGAAGAGAACACACATGCAATGACTCCAGTTGTTGTTTGTGAAAAGAACATACATGCAATGACACCGGTGGATCGATGTGTGGTTTCTGTAGAGAACACACATTTCAATGACACTAGTGGATCCATATGTGGTATGTGAAAAGAACACACACGCAAAATGACTCTGGTTGTTGTTACTAAAAATAACGCACATGCAATGACACTTGTGGATCCATAGGTGGATTATGAAATGAACACACATGCAATGACACTGGTGGATCAATATGTGGTATGTGATAAGAACACACATTTCAATGACTCTGGTTGTTGTTACTAAAAAGAACACACATGCCATGACACTGGTGGATCCATGTGTGGATTGTGAAGAGAACACACATGCAATGACACTAGTGGATCCATAGGTGGTATGTGAGAAGAACAACAATGAAATGAATCTGGTTGTTGTTAGTAAAAAGAACACACATGCAAAGAGTCCACTGTTTGATGGTGAAACGAGCACATATGCAATGACTCCAATTGTTGTTAGTGAAAAGAACATACATGCAATGACACCGGTGGATCCATGTGTGGTCTCTGTAGAGAACACACATTTCAATGACACTGGTGGATCCATATGTGGTATGTGAAAAGAACACACATGCAATGACTCTGGTTGTTGTTACTAAAAAGAACACACATGCAATGACTCTAGTGTATCCATGTGAAAAGGACGCACATGCAATGACACTGGTGGATCCATAGGTGGTATGTGAAAAGAACACACATTTCAATGACACTGGTTGTTGTTACTAAAAAGAACACACATGCAATGACACTGGTGGCTCCATGGGTGGATTGTGAAAAGAACACACATGCAATGACACTGGTGGATCCATATGTGGTATGTGAAAAGAACACACATTTCAATGACTCTGGTTGTTGTTACTAAAAAGAACACACATGCAATGACTCTGGTGGATCCATGTGAAAAGAACACACATGCAATGACACTGGTGGATCCATAGGTGGTATGTGAAAAGAACACACATTTCAATGACTCTGGTTGTTGTTACTAAAAAGAACACACATGCAATGACTCTGGTTGCTGTTAGTGAAAAGAAAACACATACAATGACACTGGTGGATCCGTAGGTGGTATGTGAAAAGAACACACATTTCAATGACTCTGGTTGTTGTTACTAAAAAGAACACACATGCAATGAAACTGGTGGATCCATGGGTGCATTGTGAAAAGAACACAAATGCAATGACACTGGTGGATCCATAGGTGGTATGTGAAAAGAACACACATGCAAAATGACTCTGGTTGTTGTTACTAAAAAGAACACACATGCAATGACACTGGTGGATCCATGTGTGGTCTCTGTAGACAACACACATTTCAATGACACTAGTGGATCCATATGTGGTTTGTGAAAAGAACACACATGCAATGACTCTGGTTGTTGTTAGTGAAAAGAACACACATGCAATGACACTGGTGGATCCATAGGTGGTATGTGAAAAGAACACACATGCAAAATGACTCTGGTTGTTGTTACTAAAAAGAACAAACATGCAATGACACTGGTGGACGCATAGGTGGATTATGAAATGAACACACATGCAATGACACTGGTGGATCCATAGGTGGTATGTGAGAAGAACACACATTTCAATGACTCTGGTTGTTGTTACTAAAAAGAACACACATGCAATGACATTGGTGGATCCATGTGTGGATTGTGAAGAGAACACACATGCAATGACACTGGTGGATCCATAGGTGGTATGTGAGAAGAACAACCATGAAATGACTCTGGTTGTTGTTAGTAAAAAGAACAGACATGCAAAGACTCCAGTGTTTGTTGGTGAAAAGAGCACACATGCAATGACTCCAGTTGTTGTTAGTGAAAAGAACTTACATGCAATGACACCGGTGGATCCATGTGTGGTTCTGTAGAGAACACACATTTCAATGACACTGGTGGATCCATATGTGATATGTGAAAAGAACACACATGCAATGACTCTGGTTGTTGTTACTAAAAAGAACACATATGCAATGACACTAGTGGATCCATGGGTGGATTGTGAAAAGAGCACACATGCAATGACACTGGTGGATCCATCTGTGGTATGTGAAAAGAACACACATGCAATGACTCTGGTTGTTGTTAGTGAAAAGAACACACATGAATGACATTTGTGGATCCATGTGTGGTCTCTGAAGAGAGCACACGTTTCAATGACTCTGGTTGTTGTTAGTAAAAAGAACACACATGCAATGATACTGGTGGATCCATGTGTGGTCTCTGAAGAGAACACACATGCAATGACACTGGTTGTTGTTACTAAAAAGAACACACATGCAATGACAGTGGTGGATCCATGTGTGGATTGCGAAGAGAACACACATGCAATGACTCCTGTTGTTGTTTGTGAAAAGAACATACATGCAATGACACCGGTGGATCCATGTGTGGTTTCTGTAGAGAACACACATTTCAATGACACTAGTGGATCCATATGTGGTATGTGAAAAAAACACACATGCGAAATGACTCTGGTTGTTGTTACTAAAAAGAAAACTCATGCAATGACTCTAGTTGTTGTTCGTGAAAAGAACACACATGCAATGACACTGGTGGATCCATAGGTGGTATGTGAGAAGAACACACATTTCAATAACTCTGGTTGTTGTTACTACAAAGAACACACATGCATTGACACTGGTGGATCCATGGGTGGATTGTGAAAAGAACAGCCATGAAATGACTCTGGTTGTTGTTAGTAAAAAGAACACACATGCAATGACTCTAGTTGTTGTTAGTGAAAAGAACATACATGCAATGAGACCGGTGGATCCATGTGTGGTCTCTGTAGAGAACACACATTTCAATGACACTGGTGGATCCATATGTGGTATGTGAAAAGAACACACATGCAATGACTCTGGTTGTTGCTACTAAAAAGAACATACATTCAATTACACTGGTGGATCCATGTGTGGTCTCTGTAGAGAACACACATTTCAATGACACTTGTGGATCCATATGTGGTATGTGAAAAGAACACAGATGCAATGACACTGGTGGATCCATGTGTGGTCTCTGTAGAGAACACACATTTCAATGACATTGGTGGATCCATATGTGGTATGTGAAAAGAACACACATGCAATGACTCTGGTTGTTGTTAGTGAAAAGAACACACATGCAATGACACTGGTGGATCCATAGGTGGTATGTGAAAAGAACACACATGCAAAATGACTCTGGTTGTTGTTACTAAAAAGAACAAACATGCAATGACACTGGTGGATCCATAGGTGGATTATGAAATGAACACACATGCAATGACACTGGTGGATCCATAGGTGGTATGTGAGAAGAACAACCATGAAATGACTCTGGTTGTTGTTAGTAAAAAGAACACACATGCAAAGACTCCAGTGTTTGTTGGTGAAAAGAGCACACATGCAATGACTCCAGTTGTTGTTAGTGAAAAGAACAAACATGCAATGACACCGGTGGATCCATGTGTGGTCTCTGTAGAGAACACACATTTCAATGACACTGGTGGATCCATATGTGGTATGTGAAAAGAACACACATGCAATGACTCTGGTTGTCGTTACTAAAAAGAACACATATGCAATGACACTGGTGGATCCATGGGTGGATTGTGAAAAGAGCACACATGGAAAGACACTGGTGGATCCATATGTGGTATGTGAAAAGAACACACATGCAATGACTTTGGTTGTTGTTAGTGAAAAGAACACACATGAATGATACTTGTGGATCCATGTGTGGTCTCTGAAGAGAGCACACATGTCAATGACTCTGGTTGTTGTTAGTAAAAAGAACACACATGCAATGACACTGGTGGATCCATATGTGATATGTGAAAAGAACACACATGCAATGACTCTGGTTGTTGTTACTAAAAAGAACACATATGCAATGACACTAGTGGATCCATGGGTGGATTGTGAAAAGAGCACACATGAAATGACACTGGTGGATCCATATGTGGTATGTGAAAACAACACACATGCAATGACTCTGGTTGTTGTTAGTGAAAAGAACATACATGAATGACACTTGTGGATCCATGTGTGGTCTCTAAAGAGAGCACACGTTTCAATGACTCTGGTTGTTGTTAGTAAAAAGAACACACATGCAATGATACTGGTGGATCCATGTGTGGTCTCTAAAGAGAACACACATGCAATGACACTGGTTGTTGTTACTAAAAAGAACAAACATGCAATGACACTGGTGGATCCATGTGTGGATTGTGAAGAGAACACACATGCAATGACTCCAGTTGTTGTTTGTGAAAAGAACATACATGCAATGACACCGGTGGATCCATGTGTGGTTTCTGTAGAGAACACATATTTCAATGACACTAGTGGATCCATATGTGGTATGTGAAAAGAACACACACGCAACATGACTCTGGTTGTTGTTACTAAAAATAACGCACATGCAATGACACTTGTGGATCCATAGGTGGATTATGAAATGAACACACATGCAATGACACTGGTGGATCAATATGTGGTATGTGATAAGAACACACATTTCAGTGACTCTGGTTGTTGTTACCAAAAAGAACACACATGCCATGACACTGGTGGATCCATGTGTGGATTGTGAAGAGAACACACATGCAATGACACTAGTGGATCCATAGGTGGTATGTGAGAAGAACAACAATGAAATGAATCTGGTTGTTGTTAGTAAAAATAACACACATGCAAAGAGTCCACTGTTTGATGGTGAAACGAGCACATATGCAATGACTCCAATTGTTGTTAGTGAAAAGAACATACATGCAATGACACCGGTGGATCCATGTGTGGTCTCTGTAGAGAACACACATTTCAATGACACTGGTGGATCCATATGTGGTATGTGAAAAGAACACACATGCAATGACTCTGGTTGTTGTTACTAAAAAGAACACACATGCAATGACTCTAGTGTATCCATGTGAAAAGGACGCACATGCAATGACACTGGTGGATCCATAGGTGGTATGTGAAAAGAACACACATTTCAATGACACTGGTTGTTGTTACTAAAAAGAACACACATGCAATGACACTGGTGGCTCCATGGGTGGATTGTGAAAAGAACACACATGCAATGACACTGGTGGATCCATATGTGGTATGTGAAAAGAACACACATTTCAATGACTCTGGTTGTTGTTACTAAAAAGAACACACATGCAATGACTCTGGTGGATCCATGTGAAAAGAACACACATGCAATGACACTGGTGGATCCATAGGTGGTATGTGAAAAGAACACACATTTCAATGACTCTGGTTGTTGTTACTAAAAAGAACACACATGCAATGACTCTGGTTGCTGTTAGTGAAAAGAAAACACATACAATGACACTGGTGGATCCGTAGGTGGTATGTGAAAAGAACACACATTTCAATGACTCTGGTTGTTGTTACTAAAAAGAACACACATGCAATGAAACTGGTGGATCCATGGGTGCATTGTGAAAAGAACACAAATGCAATGACACTGGTGGATCCATAGGTGGTATGTGAAAAGAACACACATGCAAAATGACTCTGGTTGTTGTTACTAAAAAGAACACACATGCAATGACACTGGTGGATCCATGTGTGGTCTCTGTAGACAACACACATTTCAATGACACTAGTGGATCCATATGTGGTTTGTGAAAAGAACACACATGCAATGACTCTGGTTGTTGTTAGTGAAAAGAACACACATGCAATGACACTGGTGGATCCATAGGTGGTATGTGAAAAGAACACACATGCAAAATGACTCTGGTTGTTGTTACTAAAAAGAACAAACATGCAATGACACTGGTGGACGCATAGGTGGATTATGAAATGAACACACATGCAATGACACTGGTGGATCCATAGGTGGTATGTGAGAAGAACACACATTTCAATGACTCTGGTTGTTGTTACTAAAAAGAACACACATGCAATGACATTGGTGGATCCATGTGTGGATTGTGAAGAGAACACACATGCAATGACACTGGTGGATCCATAGGTGGTATGTGAGAAGAACAACCATGAAATGACTCTGGTTGTTGTTAGTAAAAAGAACAGACATGCAAAGACTCCAGTGTTTGTTGGTGAAAAGAGCACACATGCAATGACTCCAGTTGTTGTTAGTGAAAAGAACTTACATGCAATGACACCGGTGGATCCATGTGTGGTTCTGTAGAGAACACACATTTCAATGACACTGGTGGATCCATATGTGATATGTGAAAAGAACACACATGCAATGACTCTGGTTGTTGTTACTAAAAAGAACACATATGCAATGACACTAGTGGATCCATGGGTGGATTGTGAAAAGAGCACACATGCAATGACACTGGTGGATCCATCTGTGGTATGTGAAAAGAACACACATGCAATGACTCTGGTTGTTGTTAGTGAAAAGAACACACATGAATGACATTTGTGGATCCATGTGTGGTCTCTGAAGAGAGCACACGTTTCAATGACTCTGGTTGTTGTTAGTAAAAAGAACACACATGCAATGATACTGGTGGATCCATGTGTGGTCTCTGAAGAGAACACACATGCAATGACACTGGTTGTTGTTACTAAAAAGAACACACATGCAATGACAGTGGTGGATCCATGTGTGGATTGCGAAGAGAACACACATGCAATGACTCCTGTTGTTGTTTGTGAAAAGAACATACATGCAATGACACCGGTGGATCCATGTGTGGTTTCTGTAGAGAACACACATTTCAATGACACTAGTGGATCCATATGTGGTATGTGAAAAAAACACACATGCGAAATGACTCTGGTTGTTGTTACTAAAAAGAAAACTCATGCAATGACTCTAGTTGTTGTTCGTGAAAAGAACACACATGCAATGACACTGGTGGATCCATAGGTGGTATGTGAGAAGAACACACATTTCAATAACTCTGGTTGTTGTTACTACAAAGAACACACATGCATTGACACTGGTGGATCCATGGGTGGATTGTGAAAAGAACAGCCATGAAATGACTCTGGTTGTTGTTAGTAAAAAGAACACACATGCAATGACTCTAGTTGTTGTTAGTGAAAAGAACATACATGCAATGAGACCGGTGGATCCATGTGTGGTCTCTGTAGAGAACACACATTTCAATGACACTGGTGGATCCATATGTGGTATGTGAAAAGAACACACATGCAATGACTCTGGTTGTTGCTACTAAAAAGAACATACATTCAATTACACTGGTGGATCCATGTGTGGTCTCTGTAGAGAACACACATTTCAATGACACTTGTGGATCCATATGTGGTATGTGAAAAGAACACAGATGCAATGACACTGGTGGATCCATGTGTGGTCTCTGTAGAGAACACACATTTCAATGACATTGGTGGATCCATATGTGGTATGTGAAAAGAACACACATGCAATGACTCTGGTTGTTGTTAGTGAAAAGAACACACATGCAATGACACTGGTGGATCCATAGGTGGTATGTGAAAAGAACACACATGCAAAATGACTCTGGTTGTTGTTACTAAAAAGAACAAACATGCAATGACACTGGTGGATCCATAGGTGGATTATGAAATGAACACACATGCAATGACACTGGTGGATCCATAGGTGGTATGTGAGAAGAACAACCATGAAATGACTCTGGTTGTTGTTAGTAAAAAGAACACACATGCAAAGACTCCAGTGTTTGTTGGTGAAAAGAGCACACATGCAATGACTCCAGTTGTTGTTAGTGAAAAGAACAAACATGCAATGACACCGGTGGATCCATGTGTGGTCTCTGTAGAGAACACACATTTCAATGACACTGGTGGATCCATATGTGGTATGTGAAAAGAACACACATGCAATGACTCTGGTTGTCGTTACTAAAAAGAACACATATGCAATGACACTGGTGGATCCATGGGTGGATTGTGAAAAGAGCACACATGGAAAGACACTGGTGGATCCATATGTGGTATGTGAAAAGAACACACATGCAATGACTTTGGTTGTTGTTAGTGAAAAGAACACACATGAATGATACTTGTGGATCCATGTGTGGTCTCTGAAGAGAGCACACATGTCAATGACTCTGGTTGTTGTTAGTAAAAAGAACACACATGCAATGACACTGGTGGATCCATATGTGATATGTGAAAAGAACACACATGCAATGACTCTGGTTGTTGTTACTAAAAAGAACACATATGCAATGACACTAGTGGATCCATGGGTGGATTGTGAAAAGAGCACACATGCAATGACACTGGTGGATCCATATGTGGTATGTGAAAACAACACACATGCAATGACTCTGGTTGTTGTTAGTGAAAAGAACATACATGAATGACACTTGTGGATCCATGTGTGGTCTCTAAAGAGAGCACACGTTTCAATGACTCTGGTTGTTGTTAGTAAAAAGAACACACATGCAATGATACTGGTGGATCCATGTGTGGTCTCTAAAGAGAACACACATGCAATGACACTGGTTGTTGTTACTAAAAAGAACAAACATGCAATGACACTGGTGGATCCATGTGTGGATTGTGAAGAGAACACACATGCAATGACTCCAGTTGTTGTTTGTGAAAAGAACATACATGCAATGACACCGGTGGATCCATGTGTGGTTTCTGTAGAGAACACATATTTCAATGACACTAGTGGATCCATATGTGGTATGTGAAAAGAACACACACGCAACATGACTCTGGTTGTTGTTACTAAAAATAACGCACATGCAATGACACTTGTGGATCCATAGGTGGATTATGAAATGAACACACATGCAATGACACTGGTGGATCAATATGTGGTATGTGATAAGAACACACATTTCAGTGACTCTGGTTGTTGTTACCAAAAAGAACACACATGCCATGACACTGGTGGATCCATGTGTGGATTGTGAAGAGAACACACATGCAATGACACTAGTGGATCCATAGGTGGTATGTGAGAAGAACAACAATGAAATGAATCTGGTTGTTGTTAGTAAAAATAACACACATGCAAAGAGTCCACTGTTTGATGGTGAAACGAGCACATATGCAATGACTCCAATTGTTGTTAGTGAAAAGAACATACATGCAATGACACCGGTGGATCCATGTGTGGTCTCTGTAGAGAACACACATTTCAATGACACTGGTGGATCCATATGTGGTATGTGAAAAGAACACACATGCAATGACTCTGGTTGTTGTTACTAAAAAGAACACACATGCAATGACTCTAGTGTATCCATGTGAAAAGGACGCACATGCAATGACACTGGTGGATCCATAGGTGGTATGTGAAAAGAACACACATTTCAATGACACTGGTTGTTGTTACTAAAAAGAACACACATGCAATGACACTGGTGGCTCCATGGGTGGATTGTGAAAAGAACACACATGCAATGACACTGGTGGATCCATATGTGGTATGTGAAAAGAACACACATTTCAATGACTCTGGTTGTTGTTACTAAAAAGAACACACATGCAATGACTCTGGTGGATCCATGTGAAAAGAACACACATGCAATGACACTGGTGGATCCATAGGTGGTATGTGAAAAGAACACACATTTCAATGACTCTGGTTGTTGTTACTAAAAAGAACACACATGCAATGACTCTGGTTGCTGTTAGTGAAAAGAAAACACATACAATGACACTGGTGGATCCGTAGGTGGTATGTGAAAAGAACACACATTTCAATGACTCTGGTTGTTGTTACTAAAAAGAACACACATGCAATGAAACTGGTGGATCCATGGGTGCATTGTGAAAAGAACACAAATGCAATGACACTGGTGGATCCATAGGTGGTATGTGAAAAGAACACACATGCAAAATGACTCTGGTTGTTGTTACTAAAAAGAACACACATGCAATGACACTGGTGGATCCATGTGTGGTCTCTGTAGACAACACACATTTCAATGACACTAGTGGATCCATATGTGGTTTGTGAAAAGAACACACATGCAATGACTCTGGTTGTTGTTAGTGAAAAGAACACACATGCAATGACACTGGTGGATCCATAGGTGGTATGTGAAAAGAACACACATGCAAAATGACTCTGGTTGTTGTTACTAAAAAGAACAAACATGCAATGACACTGGTGGACGCATAGGTGGATTATGAAATGAACACACATGCAATGACACTGGTGGATCCATAGGTGGTATGTGAGAAGAACACACATTTCAATGACTCTGGTTGTTGTTACTAAAAAGAACACACATGCAATGACATTGGTGGATCCATGTGTGGATTGTGAAGAGAACACACATGCAATGACACTGGTGGATCCATAGGTGGTATGTGAGAAGAACAACCATGAAATGACTCTGGTTGTTGTTAGTAAAAAGAACAGACATGCAAAGACTCCAGTGTTTGTTGGTGAAAAGAGCACACATGCAATGACTCCAGTTGTTGTTAGTGAAAAGAACATACATGCAATGACACCGGTGGATCCATGTGTGGTCTCTGTAGAGAACACACATTTCAATGACACTGGTGGATCCATATGTGATATGTGAAAAGAACACACATGCAATGACTCTGGTTGTTGTTACTAAAAAGAACACATATGCAATGACACTAGTGGATCCATGGGTGGATTGTGAAAAGAGCACACATGCAATGACACTGGTGGATCCATCTGTGGTATGTGAAAAGAACACACATGCAATGACTCTGGTTGTTGTTAGTGAAAAGAACACACATGAATGACATTTGTGGATCCATGTGTGGTCTCTGAAGAGAGCACACGTTTCAATGACTCTGGTTGTTGTTAGTAAAAAGAACACACATGCAATGATACTGGTGGATCCATGTGTGGTCTCTGAAGAGAACACACATGCAATGACACTGGTTGTTGTTACTAAAAAGAACACACATGCAATGACAGTGGTGGATCCATGTGTGGATTGCGAAGAGAACACACATGCAATGACTCCTGTTGTTGTTTGTGAAAAGAACATACATGCAATGACACCGGTGGATCCATGTGTGGTTTCTGTAGAGAACACACATTTCAATGACACTAGTGATCCATATGTGGTATGTGAAAAAAACACACATGCGAAATGACTCTGGTTGTTGTTACTAAAAAGAAAACTCATGCAATGACACTAGTTGTTGTTCGTGAAAAGAACACACATGCAATGACACTGGTGGATCCATAGGTGGTATGTGAGAAGAACACACATTTCAATAACTCTGGTTGTTGTTACTACAAAGAACACACATGCATTGACACTGGTGGATCCATGGGTGGATTGTGAAAAGAACAGCCATGAAATGACTCTGGTTGTTGTTAGTAAAAAGAACACACATGCAATGACTCTAGTTGTTGTTAGTGAAAAGAACATACATGCAATGAGACCGGTGGATCCATGTGTGGTCTCTGTAGAGAACACACATTTAAATGACACTGGTGGATCCATATGTGGTATGTGAAAAGAACACACATGCAATGACTCTGGTTGTTGCTACTAAAAAGAACATACATTCAATTACACTGGTGGATCCATGTGTGGTCTCTGTAGAGAACACACATTTCAATGACACTTGTGGATCCATATGTGGTATGTGAAAAGAACACACATGCAATGACACTGGTGGATCCATGTGTGGTCTCTGTAGAGAACACACATTTCAATGACATTGGTGGATCCATATGTGGTATGTGAAAAGAACACACATGCAATGACTCTGGTTGTTGTTAGTGAAAAGAACACACATGCAATGACACTGGTGGATCCATAGGTGGTATGTGAAAAGAACACACATGCAAAATGACTCTGGTTGTTGTTACTAAAAAGAACAAACATGCAATGACACTGGTGGATCCATAGGTGGATTATGAAATGAACACACATGCAATGACACTGGTGGATCCATAGGTGGTATGTGAGAAGAACAACCATGAAATGACTCTGGTTGTTGTTAGTAAAAAGAACACACATGCAAAGACTCCAGTGTTTGTTGGTGAAAAGAGCACACATGCAATGACTCCAGTTGTTGTTAGTGAAAAGAACATACATGCAATGACACCGGTGGATCCATGTGTGGTCTCTGTAGAGAACACACATTTCAATGACACTGGTGGATCCATATGTGGTATGTGAAAAGAACACACATGCAATGACTCTGGTTGTCGTTACTAAAAAGAACACATATGCAATGACACTGGTGGATCCATGGGTGGATTGTGAAAAGAGCACACATGGAAAGACACTGGTGGATCCATATGTGGTATGTGAAAAGAACACACATGCAATGACTTTGGTTGTTGTTAGTGAAAAGAACACACATGAATGATACTTGTGGATCCATGTGTGGTCTCTGAAGAGAGCACACATGTCAATGACTCTGGTTGTTGTTAGTAAAAAGAACACACATGCAATGACACTGGTGGATCCATATGTGATATGTGAAAAGAACACACATGCAATGACTCTGGTTGTTGTTACTAAAAAGAACACATATCCAATGACACTAGTGGATCCATGGGTGGATTGTGAAAAGAGCACACATGCAATGACACTGGTGGATCCATATGTGGTATGTGAAAACAACACACATGCAATGACTCTGGTTGTTGTTAGTGAAAAGAACATACATGAATGACACTTGTGGATCCATGTGTGGTCTCTAAAGAGAGCACACGTTTCAATGACTCTGGTTGTTGTTAGTAAAAAGAACACACATGCAATGATACTGGTGGATCCATGTGTGGTCTCTAAAGAGAACACACATGCAATGACACTGGTTGTTGTTACTAAAAAGAACAAACATGCAATGACACTGGTGGATCCATGTGTGGATTGTGAAGAGAACACACATGCAATGACTCCAGTTGTTGTTTGTGAAAAGAACATACATGCAATGACACCGGTGGATCCATGTGTGGTTTCTGTAGAGAACACACATTTCAATGACACTAGTGGATCCATATGTGGTATGTGAAAAGAACACACACGCAAAATGACTCTGGTTGTTGTTACTAAAAATAACGCACATGCAATGACACTTGTGGATCCATAGGTGGATTATGAAATGAACACACATGCAATGACACTGGTGGATCAATATGTGGTATGTGATAAGAACACACATTTCAATGACTCTGGTTGTTGTTACTAAAAAGAACACACATGCCATGACACTGGTGGATCCATGTGTGGATTCTGAAGAGAACACACATGCAATGACACTAGTGGATCCATAGGTGGTATGTGAGAAGAACAACAATGAAATGAATCTGGTTGTTGTTAGTAAAAAGAACACACATGCAAAGAGTCCACTGTTTGATGGTGAAACGAGCACATATGCAATGACTCCAATTGTTGTTAGTGAAAAGAACATACATGCAATGACACCGGTGGATCCATGTGTGGTCTCTGTAGAGAACACACATTTCAATGACACTGGTGGATCCATATGTGGTATGTGAAAAGAACACACATGCAATGACTCTGGTTGTTGTTACTAAAAAGAACACACATGCAATGACTCTAGTGTATCCATGTGAAAAGGACGCACATGCAATGACACTGGTGGATCCATAGGTGGTATGTGAAAAGAACACACATTTCAATGACACTGGTTGTTGTTACTAAAAAGAACACACATGCAATGACACTGGTGGCTCCATGGGTGGATTGTGAAAAGAACACACATGCAATGACACTGGTGGATCCATATGTGGTATGTGAAAAGAACACACATTTCAATGACTCTGGTTGTTGTTACTAAAAAGAACACACATGCAATGACTCTGGTGGATCCATGTGAAAAGAACACACATGCAATGACACTGGTGGATCCATAGGTGGTATGTGAAAAGAACACACATTTCAATGACTCTGGTTGTTGTTACTAAAAAGAACACACATGCAATGACTCTGGTTGCTGTTAGTGAAAAGAAAACACATACAATGACACTGGTGGATCCGTAGGTGGTATGTGAAAAGAACACACATTTCAATGACTCTGGTTGTTGTTACTAAAAAGAACACACATGCAATGAAACTGGTGGATCCATGGGTGCATTGTGAAAAGAACACAAATGCAATGACACTGGTGGATCCATAGGTGGTATGTGAAAAGAACACACATGCAAAATGACTCTGGTTGTTGTTACTAAAAAGAACACACATGCAATGACACTGGTGGATCCATGTGTGGTCTCTGTAGACAACACACATTTCAATGACACTAGTGGATCCATATGTGGTTTGTGAAAAGAACACACATGCAATGACTCTGGTTGTTGTTAGTGAAAAGAACACACATGCAATGACACTGGTGGATCCATAGGTGGTATGTGAAAAGAACACACATGCAAAATGACTCTGGTTGTTGTTACTAAAAAGAACAAACATGCAATGACACTGGTGGACGCATAGGTGGATTATGAAATGAACACACATGCAATGACACTGGTGGATCCATAGGTGGTATGTGAGAAGAACACACATTTCAATGACTCTGGTTGTTGTTACTAAAAAGAACACACATGCAATGACATTGGTGGATCCATGTGTGGATTGTGAAGAGAACACACATGCAATGACACTGGTGGATCCATAGGTGGTATGTGAGAAGAACAACCATGAAATGACTCTGGTTGTTGTTAGTAAAAAGAACAGACATGCAAAGACTCCAGTGTTTGTTGGTGAAAAGAGCACACATGCAATGACTCCAGTTGTTGTTAGTGAAAAGAACATACATGCAATGACACCGGTGGATCCATGTGTGGTCTCTGTAGAGAACACACATTTCAATGACACTGGTGGATCCACATGTGATATGTGAAAAAAACACACATGCAATGACTCTGGTTGTTGTTACTAAAAAGAACACATATGCAATGACACTAGTGGATCCATGGGTGGATTGTGAAAAGAGCACACATGCAATGACACTGGTGGATCCATATGTGGTATGTGAAAAGAACACACATGCAATGACTCTGGTTGTTGTTAGTGAAAAGAACACACATGAATGACACTTGTGGATCCATGTGTGGTCTCTGAAGAGAGCACACGTTTCAATGACTCTGGTTGTTGTTAGTAAAAAGAACACACATGCAATGACACTGGTTGTTGTTACTAAAAAGAACACACATGCAATGACAGTGGTGGATCCATGTGTGGATTGCGAAGAGAACACACATGCAATGACTCCTGTTGTTGTTTGTGAAAAGAACATACATGCAATGACACCGGTGGATCCATGTGTGGTTTCTGTAGAGAACACACATTTCAATGACACTAGTGGATCCATATGTGGTATGTGAAAAAAACACACATGCGAAATGACTCTGGTTGTTGTTACTAAAAAGAAAACTCATGCAATGACTCTAGTTGTTGTTCGTGAAAAGAACACACATGCAATGACACTGGTGGATCCATAGGTGGTATGTGAGAAGAACACACATTTCAATAACTCTGGTTGTTGTTACTACAAAGAACACACATGCATTGACACTGGTGGATCCATGGGTGGATTGTGAAAAGAACAGCCATGAAATGACTCTGGTTGTTGTTAGTAAAAAGAACACACATGCAATGACTCTAGTTGTTGTTAGTGAAAAGAACATACATGCAATGAGACCGGTGGATCCATGTGTGGTCTCTGTAGAGAACACACATTTCAATGACACTGGTGGATCCATATGTGGTATGTGAAAAGAACACACATGCAATGACTCTGGTTGTTGCTACTAAAAAGAACATACATTCAATTACACTGGTGGATCCATGTGTGGTCTCTGTAGAGAACACACATTTCAATGACACTTGTGGATCCATATGTGGTATGTGAAAAGAACACACGTGCAATGACACTGGTGGATCCATGTGTGGTCTCTGTAGAGAACACACATTTATATGACATTGGTGGATCCATATGTGGTATGTGAAAAGAACACACATGCAATGACTCTGGTTGTTGTTAGTGAAAAGAACACACATGCAATGACACTGGTGGATCCATAGGTGGTATGTCAAAAGAACACACATGCAAAATGACTCTGGTTGTTGTTACTAAAAAGAACAAACATGTAATGACACTGGTGGATCCATAGGTGGATTATGAAATGAACACACATGCAATGACACTGGTGGATCCATAGGTGGTATGTGAGAAGAACAACCATGAAATGACTCTGGTTGTTGTTAGTGAAAAGAACACACATGCAATGACACTGGTGGATCCATAGGTGGTATGTGAAAAGAACACACATTTCAATGACTCTGGTTGTTGTTACTAAAAAGAACACACATGTAATGACACTGGTGGATCCATGGGTGGATTGTGAAAGAACACATATGCAATGACACTGGTGGATCCATAGGTGGTATGTGAAAAGAACACACATGCAAAATGACTCTGGTTGTTGTTACTAAAAAGAACACACATGCAATGACTCTGGTTGTTGTTAGTGAAAAGAACACACATGCAATGACACTGGTGGATCCATAGGTGGTATGTGAAAAGAACACACATGCAAAATGACTCTGGTTGTTGTTACTAAAAAGAAAACACATGCAATGACTCTGGTGGATCCATGTGAAAAGAACACACATGCAATGACACTGGTGGATCCATAGGTGGTATGTGAAAAGAACACACATTTCAATGACTCTGGTTGGTGTTACTAAAAAGAACACACATGCAATGACACTAGTGGATCCATGGGTGGATTGTGAAAAGAACAAACATGCAATGACACTGGTAGATCCATAGGTGGTATGTGAAAAGAACACACACGCAAAATGACTCTGGTTGTTGTTACTAAAAAGAACACACATGCAATGACACTGATGGATCCATGTGTGGTCTCTGAAAAGAGCACACATTTCAATGACTCTGGTGGATCCATAGGTGGTATGTGAAAAGAAAAAACATGCAATGACTCTGGTTGTTGTTAGTGAAAATAACACACATGCAATGACACCGGTGGATCCATGGGTGGATTGTGAAACGAACATACATGCAATGACACTGGTGGAACCATATGTGGATTCTAAAAAGAGCACACATGCAATGACTCTGGTTGTTGTTAGTGAAAAGAACACACATGCAATGACACTGGTGGATCCATAGGTGGTATGTGAAAAGAACACACATTTCAATGACTCTGGTTGTTGTTACTAAAAAGAACACACATGCAATGACACTGGTGGATCCATGTGTGGTCTCTGTAGCGAACACATATTTCAATGACATGATGGATCCATATATGGTATGTGAAAAGAACACACATGAAATGACACTTGTGTATCCATAGGTGGTACTGAAAAGAACACACATTTCAATGACACTGGTTGTTGTTACTAAAAAGAACACACATGCAATGACAATGGTAGATCCATGGGTGGATTGTGAAAAGAGCACACATGCAATGACACTGGTGGATCCATATGTTGTATCTGAAAAGAACACACATGCAATAACTCTGGTTGTTGTTAGTGAAAAGAACACACATGCAATGACACTGGTCGATCCATAGGTGGAATGTGAAAAGAACACACATTTCAATGACTCTAGTTGTTGTTACTAAAGAGAACACACATGCAATGACACTGGTGGATCCATGTGTGGTCTCTGAAGATAACACACATGCAATGACACTGGTTGTTGTTACTAAAAATAACACACATGCAATGACACTGGTGGATCCATGTGTGTATTGTGAGGAGAACACACATGGAATGACTCTAGTTGTTGTTACTGAAAAGAACATACATGCAATGACAACGGTGGAACCATGTGTGGTCTCTGTAGAGAACACACATTTCAATGAAACTGGTGAATCCATATGTGGTATGTTAAAAGAACACACATGCTATGACTTTGGTTGTTGTTAGTGAAAAGAACACACATGCAATGACACTGGTGGATCCATAGGTGGTATGTGAAAAGAACACACATGCAAAATGACTCTGGTTGTTGTTTCTAAAAAGAACACACATGCAATGACTCTAGTTGTTGTTAGTGAAAAGAACACACATGCAATGACACTGGTGGATCCATAGGTGGTATGTCAAAAGAACACACATTTCAATGACTCTGGTTGTTGTTACTAAAAAGAACACACATGCAATGACACTAGTGGATCCATATGTGGTCTCTGTAGCGAACACATATTTCAATGACATGGTGGATCCATATATGGTATGTGAAAAGAACACACATGCAATGACACTTGTGTATCCATAGGTGGTATTGAAAAGAACACACATTTCAATGACACTGGTTGTTGTTACTAAAAAGAACACACATGCAATGACAATGGTAGATCCATGGGTGGATTGTGAAAAGAGCACACATGCAATGACACTGGTGGATCCATATGTGGTATCTGAAAAGAACACACATGCAATAACTCTGGTTGTTGTTAGTGAAAAGAACACACATGCAATGACACTGGTCGATCCATAGGTGGAATGTGAAAAGAACACACATTTCAATGACTCTAGTTGTTGTTACTAAAGAGAACACACATGCAATGACACTGGTGGATCCATGTGTGGTCTCTGAAGATAACACACATGCAATGACACTGGTTGTTGTTACTAAAAAGAACACACATGCAATGACACTGGTGGATCCATGTGTGTATTGTGAGGAGAACACACATGGAATGACTCTAGTTGTTGTTACTGAAAAGAACATACATGCAATGACACCGGTGGAACCATGTGTGGTCTCTGTAGAGAACACACATTTCAATGACACTGGTGAATCCATATGTGGTATGTTAAAAGAACACACATGCTATGACTTTGGTTGTTGTTAGTGAAAAGAACACACATGCAATGACACTGGTGGATCCATAGGTGGTATGTGAAAAGAACACACATGCAAAATGACTCTGGTTGTTGTTTCTAAAAAGAACACACATGCAATGACTCTAGTTGTTGTTAGTGAAAAGAACACACATGCAATGACACTGGTGGATCCATAGGTGGTATGTGAAAAGAACACACATTTCAATGACTCTGGTTGTTGTTACTAAAAAGAACACACATGCAATGACACTGGTGGATCCATATGTGGTCTCTGTAGCAAACACATATTTCAATGACATGGTGGATCCATATATGGTATGTGAAAAGAACACACATGCAATGACACTTGTGTATCCATAGGTGGTATTGAAAAGAACACACATTTCAATGACACTGGTTGTTGTTACTAAAAAGAACACACATGCAATGACAATGGTAGATCCATGGGTGGATTGTGAAAAGAGCACACATGCAATGACACTGGTGGATCCATATGTGGTATCTGAAAAGAACACACATGCAATAACTCTGGTTGTTGTTAGTGAAAAGAACACACATGCAATGACACTGGTCGATCCATAGGTGGAATGTGAAAAGAACACACATTTCAATGACTCTAGTTGTTGTTACTAAAGAGAACACACATGCAATGACACTGGTGGATCCATGTGTGGTCTCTTAAGATAACACACATGCAATGACACTGGTTGTTGTTACTAAAAAGAACACACATGCAATGACACTGGTGGATCCATGTGTGTATTGTGAGGAGAACACACATGGAATGACTCTAGTTGTTGTTACTGAAAAGAACATACATGCAATGACACCGGTGGAACCATGTGTGGTCTCTGTAGAGAACACACATTTCAATGACACTGGTGAATCCATATGTGGTATGTGAAAAGAACACACATGCTATGACTTTGGTTGTTGTTAGTGAAAAGAACACACATGCAATGACACTGGTGGATCCATAGGTGGTATGTGAAAAGAACACACATGCAAAATGACTCTGGTTGTTGTTTCTAAAAAGAACACACATGCAATGACTCTAGTTGTTGTTAGTGAAAAGAACACACATGCAATGACACTGGTGGATCCATAGGTGGTATGTGAAAAGAACACACATTTCAATGACTCTGTTTGTTGTTACTAAAAATAACACACATGCAATGACACTGGTGGATCCATGGGTGCATTGTGAAAAGAACACACATGCAATGACACCGGTGGATCCATCGGTGGTATGTGAAAAGAACACACATTTCAATGACTCTGGTTGTTGTTACTAAAAAGAACGCACATGCAATGACACTGGTGGATCCATGTGTGGATTGTGAAGAGAACACACATGCAATGACACAGGTAGATCCATAGGTGGTATGTGAGAAGAACAGCCATGAAATGACACTGGTTGTTGTTAGTAAAAAGAACACACATGCAATAATACTAGTGGATCCATATGTGGTATGTGAAAATAACACACATTTCAATGACTCTGTATGTTGTTACTAAAAAGAACACACATGCAATGACACTGGTGGACCATGTGTGGGTTGTGAAGAGAACACACATGCAATGACACTGGTGGGTCCATAGGTGGTATGTGAGAAGAACAGCCATGAAATGACTCTGGTTTTTGTTATTAAAAAGAACACACATGCAAAGACTCAAGTGTTTGTTGCTGAAAAGAGCACACATGCAATGACTCCAATTGTTGTTAGTGAAAAGAACATACATGCAATGACACCGGTGGATCCATGTGTGGTCTCTGTAGAGAACACTGATACATTGCAAATGTATCTATAATTTTTGATGTTCCATGCTTGGTTTTATCCACTTTCTTGTGTTTTGTTCTAACTTTGGAGTAGTTTTATTATGATTTCATGGACTAACCTATTAACAAGGGCCACAATGCCAGCCGCCTGTTTTCTGTTGTTTTTGGTTCCAGAAAAGTCAGAAAATGAATATTCTCGGAATTGGACGGGACGAAAGCCAAAGTGCCTATTTTTCCGGAAGGGACCAAGTACCAGAATACGAGACGGAGAAGGGCTGGGGGCCGACCACACCACCTGGCCGTGGCGCTAGGCCTGGCCCGCGCCAGGGGGTGGTCTGGCTGCCCCTAGCACCCCCTCGGCCTCTCTTTCCGCCTAAAAGTTGCCCTCGGGACGAAAACCCTAGGTACCCGATCAAAAATCCATGAAAGAGTCTATAGCCGCCGTCATCTCCATCCCTAGATCGGGGGGATCTGAAGCTCTTCCCGGCACCCTGCCGGAGAGGGGAATTCACCCTGGAGGCCTTCTTCATCACCATGCAAGCCTCCGGTGATGCGTGAGTAGTTCATCCTTGGACTACGGATCCATGTAGTAGCTAGATGGCTGGTTTCTCCTCCTTTGTGCTTTCATGTTTAGATCTTGTGAGCTCCGTTCATGATCAAGATCATTTTTTTGTAATTCATACATGTTGTGTTTGCGGGGATCCGATGGATATTGAGATGCTATTTAAGATTGATTATTGATTCTATCATGTCTTTGTTATTTGAGATCTTGCATGCTTTCCGTTGTTAGTAGCTATCTTGGCCAAGTAGATGCTAGCAACACCAAGAGTTAGTATTTATGCTCGATAGTGGGTTCATGCCTCTAGTAATCTGGGGAAGTGACAGAAATCTCTAAGGTACTAGAGGTGCTATTTCTACTAGGGAGAAAACAACAATCCTTTGTTCATAGAACAATCGTATTGTTTACCTTACACGCAGTTCGTAAAGCAATAATCTTTTGCTTGCAACTTAATACTAGAGGGGGTTCGGTTGATAACCTGAAGGTGGATTATTAGTCATAAATGCAGTTGGATGGCGGTCTATGTATTATGTTGTATTGCCCAATCAAGTCTCAAAGGAGTCAAGATGATTAGTATATGCATGTATTGCTTTCTCGGTGTTTGTCAATTGCCCTGCAATAATTTGTTCACCCAGCATGTTATCTATCTAAGGAGAGCCACCTCTAGTGAACTATGGATCCCGGTCCTTGTCTTTTACATACAATCTACAATCTTTTACTGCTTTGTGTTTACTTTCTGCAAACTTTTACTTCTTTCCATTTGATACGTTTAATCCTTTGTTTTCCACAAAACACGGTGAGATTGACAACCTCATCGCAAGTTGGGGACAAAGTTCTGTGGTTGTGTTGTGCAGGTCTCCATGTTGCTACTAGCACCGGTAGTGCGCCCTGCCAAAGCTCAGCTAGTAACACCTTTGAGGTGTTTCCTTGCTCCTACTGGTTCGATTAAACCTTGGTTTCATAACTGAGCGAAACTTGCTGTTGTGCTCATCATACCTTCCTCTTGGGCTTCCCAACGAGCTCCACATCAACACCATGCACCAAGCACTTTTCTGGGCGCCATTTATTGAGCCATCAAGCGATTTTCTGGCGCTGTTGCCGGGGAGTCAAGGACATCTTCACAAGGGGAGTCCCTCATAACCAATCTCTTTACTTTGTTGTTTTTGTTTTGCTTAGTTTCTTTTTGCTTTGTTTGCTTGTTTTGTTCTTCAAAAACACAAAAAAAATAGTTTTACTTGTTTGCTTTCTTTATCAAAAACACAAAAAAAAATTAAGTCTCCTTTAGTTGTCACCTCTTCCTTAGCTCACCATGTTGATCCCTACATTCACATTGAAAGACCTTTCAATTGGTAGTGGTTCTATAATTGGGAAAGATAATATTGAAGAATTCTTTAATCATGTTAGCAAACATGAAGATACTGAGCATAGATCCCTTGTAGAACTTGCTCCAAATTTTGTGATTGCTGCAGCTTCTTTATTTCACATATTAGAAGCTAGGTTTGTTAACCTCAACCCTTAATGCAAGTAATGTTTCTTAAGCTTAAAGAAATTGAGGACCCTGAAAAGAGGGATTTTATTCTAGAAACTTTGTTTAAGGAGTTCTATGATGTTGCCAAGGAAGCTAGAAAAGTCTTTGAACATTTCAATATGCTAGGCTCATGTGTAGATGTTGTTGGTACACGAGAAAAGATGAACAAAACCGAACCTAATGGAGAGGAACCTAAATACCCTTTAAACTAGTAGCAATACATGATGCCATAGAAAAGAATCTTGATTGGATTGTTCCTGCAAACCCTTTTGATGAGAATAGTGAACCTAAGAGCATTGAGAGAGGATCCTCTCGAACTTATTTGGATGATATACCTTGCCTTGTTGAAAATATTTCTGGTATTGATCTTAATGCTTCTTCATTCGAGAACACTTGATTCTTTCTTTGCTTCTTATGCCTAACTTAAAGGCGTGAAAGAAAAGTACTTGTTGGGAGATAACCCAAGAGTTTTAGTTGAGTCTTGTAAGTTACTACTCTGTAATAACCTCTCCTTATCCTTTTTATTTGTTTTTTGTGCCAAGAGTAACCTCTAATGAGAGTGAAGTAATGATTGGGAAAGTTGCTGTCCCGAAACAGATTTCTGTGCTTCACCGTAAAAATTCCTGAGAGAGTTCTGTATGTCTGATTGAGATGTAATTTTTTTTGATTCTGCCCCAGGTTGTTATATAACTTTCGTTAGTTCAACACTTTTTGATTTGAGCAACATAAGGTCTTCCACAAAATTCGTCTTTACCTGCTGGTCTGTTTTGACAGATTTCTGCCATTTTCTGCATTTGCTTCTTATTAGTTCCTTCTTGAGTTCTTTTGGGGAATTGAGATTTTTGAGGGAAGTGCTACAGTAGCTAGTGTTCTAATGGAAGTTTATTTGGTGTTAGAACTGAACCTTGAGACTTATTTATCTTAAGTGCACTAATGTTGCTAATGAGATTGTGCGAAGTTTTGTATGAAGGAAAAATTTCAGGTGTATGGAAGGAATGAGTAATGAGATGAAGGATGGACTAAAGCTCAAGCTTGGGGATGCCACGCGTGTCACCCCAAGAATTATCCAAGAATTAGAAGCGTCAAAGTTTGGGGATGCCCAAGGCATCCCCTTCTTCATCAATAAAAATTCCAAGTTTCTTCCAAACACTTCATTTTTATTGTTTCGTGCACAGTTGTGTTTCTCTTGGAGCGTCTTCTTTTTTCGTTTTCGTTTTGGTTTTTAGTTTTCTTGGTTTGTTTAGTTTTCTGAATAAGTTGGTTGGACCCCCTCTTTCACACGTTGGTTTGCAAATAGTTTGGTTTGGTTTGGTTTGGAAAAGAGTAGGAAAGTTCATGCTTATGTGGTAAAAAGAGCTCGTTTTTGACTGTGGCTATGCTTTGTCATGCCATGCTTGATATTGTTTTGGCTTTATGCTTAGTATTCTTTGCTGTAGCATGACTTGTTATAAACAATTGAGATTGCTTAATGTGCCTTGGATGAATCATGCGTTGTTTTAGCATATTAAAGCATAGTATAGTGGTATTCTCCTTTGATGCTTTATTTGGGTTGACTTGGCACATGCTCACACCATGTTATGACTATCTCAAGTCACCATAACCTTTATGATCCTTTAGTTTTCAACTTGTAGTATCACTTTATGCTTTGATCAATGATGTTTTGTCGCTCTGCATGATTATGGCCATTATTGCTCTCTTAGTTTGTCGCTCTTAGTCTTTTGCTAGCCTCCACCACAAAGTATGAGTTCCACTCATGCATCCAACTCCCTAAACGAAGTTTTTCTAGAGAGTCCACCATACCTACCTACTAGCTTATGCTATTCCAAGTATATTCATGCTTTTGTCTACCTTTCACTTGTTATGAGAAAACTAGTGATTAAAGCTCTCACGAACTTGATGGCACACTTTACTTTATTGCCTCTAATAAACTTGAACCATTGGGTCCTTCTTTGTTGCGTATATGCTTGCGCTTTATAAGTTGAAATTAGCAGAACCATGTACCATGGGGAACACTTTCAACATTGCACTTGTACTTTGTATCCCGTTGATATTATGTTCTTTTGCTTACGGATCCCGGCGGTGTGAAATAAATGTGGAACTTGTATGATCATGGAGTTTGTATGTGTGTTAGAGAAATGCCTGGGCCGCTAGCCTAAGCCATGCCTAATCATGGTGGAAACTTGCAGCATCACCATAATGAGCACTCTATGAAGCATCCTCAATAAAAACCTATGCAAATAGCAAATAAAAAGATCGCTGAGATGCTCATTATCTTCTTGCCTTGTCATTTTGATTATGGGAAAGCTCCCGTATCATGTGCAAGGGGTACCCCGTTGGCGGTTCTTAATTATACACATATACTTACAATGACAAGAGCTTACTCGTGACTGAAGTTGAGTAGCATGAGGATCGGTCTTTGTAAGTAAGGGGCATAAGATTTCAGTTTATAACTTGTCAAGCATATCCTCTTAGGTGTGTCACTTTAACCTTAATCACCTTCAAGATGCTTATGCTAGGGGCAATGAGAGCTGAAAGCTACAAGTACCATAATTTTTGGAAGCTCTTTATGAGACTTGAATCCCTACTTCCTTTTTACAAAAGGCCTTTCTTCCACCATTATATTGAGTCTCCACCCTCTAACTTTATGCACCTACTTTGAGAGCATAGTGGCCATTCTTAGTTCTATGTGCATTGTTCCAAGACTAGTTGATTGATGCATAACTTGTTATTGCTTGTTTGAGACTATTGTATCTAGTCACTCTTATGAACTTTGAAGGTGTCCTATGCATTTATATTTTCTACTCTATTGAGGGACAAGCTGAATACTTTTATGCTATGTTTTCTTTATGTGAAACAAACAAATGTCTTGCAAAGAATTGTTATTCATGAATCTTTTGTTTGTGCCTTTTTCATGTTGCATCATAGTTTCTTTGTCTTATTGCTAGAACTTTGTCTTTCATGTTATGATTGAAGTACTTTGATCCAAGCTTTGAGTTTTGCAAATACTTTTGATCAAGTTTTTGATGGTTCATGTCACCTCAAAAATTATTCTTTTTATCACTTACCTACTCGAGGACGAGCAGGAGTTAAGCTTGGGGATGTTGATACATTGCAAATGTATCTATAATTTTTGATGTTCCATGCTTGGTTTTATCCACTTTCTTGTGTTTTGTTCCAACTTTGGAGTACTTTTATTATGATTTCTTGGACTAACCTATTAACAAGAGCCACAATGCCAGCTGCCTGTTTTCTGTTGTTTTTGGTTCCAGAAAAGTCAGAAAATGAATATTCTTGGAATTGGACGGGACAAAAGCCAAAGTGCCTATTTTTTCGGAAGGAATCAAGTGCCAGAATACGAGACGGAGAAGGGCTAGGGGTCGGCCACACCACCTGGCCACGTGGCCAGGCCTAGCCCACGCCAGGGGGTGGTCTGGTCGCCCCCAGCACCCCCTCGACCTCTCCTTCCGCCTATAAGTTGCCCTCGGGACGAAAACCCTAGGTACCCGATCAAAAATCCACGAAAGAGTCTGTAGCCACCGTCATCTCCATCCCTAGATCGGGGGGATTTGAAGCTCTTCCCGGCACCCTGTCGGAGAGGGGAATTCACCCTGGAGGCCTTCTTCATCACCATGCAAGCCTCCGGTGTGATGCGTGAGTAGTTCATCCTTGGACTACGGATCCATGTAGTAGCTAGATGGCTGGTTTCTCCTCCTTTGTGCTTTCATGTTTAGATCTTGTGAGCTCCGTTCATGATCAAGATCATCTTTTTGTAATTCATACATGTTGTGTTTGCGGGGATCCGATGGATATTGAGATGCTATTTTAGATTGATTATTGATTCTATCATGTCTTTGTTATTTGAGATCTTGCATTCTTTCCGTTGTTAGTAGCTACCTTGGCCAAGTAGATGCTAGCAACTCCAAGAGTTAGTATTTATGCTCGATAGTGAGTTCATGCCTCTGGTAATCTGGGGAAGTGACAGAAATCTCTAAGGTACTAGATGTGCTATTTCTACTAGGGAGAAAACAACAATCCTTTGTTCATAGAACAATCGTATTGTTTACCTTACACGCAGTTCGTAAAGCAATAATCTTTTGCTTGCAACTTAATACTAGAGGGGGTTCGGATGATAACCTGAAGGTGGATTATTAGTCATAGATGCAGTTGGACGGCGGTCTATGTATTATGCTGTATTGCCCAATCAAGTCTCAAAGGAGTCAAGATGATTATTATATGCATGTATTGCTTTCTCGGTGTTTGTCAATTGCCCCGCTGTAATTTGTTCACCCGGCATGTTATCTATCTAAGGAGAGACACCTCTAGTGAACTATGGATCCCGGTCCTTGTCTTTTACATACAATCTACAATCTTTTACTGCTTTGTGCTTACTTTCTGCAAACTTTTACTTCTTTCCATTCGATACATTTAATCCTTTGTTTTCCGCAAAACACGGTGAGATTGACAACCTCATCGCAAGTTGGGGACAAAGTTCTGTGGTTGCGTTGTGCAGGTCTCCACGTTGCTACTAGCACCGGTAGTGCGCCCTGCCAAAGCTCAGCTAGTAACACCTTTGAGGTGTTTCCTTGCTCCTACTGGTTCGATTAAACCTTGGTTTAATAACTAAGCGAAACTTGCTGCTGTGCTCATCATACCTTCCTCTTGGGGTTCCCAACGAGCTCTACATCAACACCACGCACCAAGCACTTTTCTGGGCGCCGTGTATTGAGCCATCAAACACACATTTCAATGACACTGGTGGATCCATATGTGGTATGTGAAAAGAACACACATGCAATGACTCTGGTTGTTGTTACTAAAAAGAACACACATGCAATGACACTGGTGGATCCATGGGTTGATTATGAAATGAACACACATGCAACGACACTGGTGGATCCACATGTGGTATGTGAGAAGAAAACACATTTCAATGACTCTGGTTGTTGTTACTAAAAAGAACACGCATGCAATGACACCGGTGGATCCAAGGGTGGATTGTGAAAAGAGGATACATGCAATGACACTGGTGGGTCCATATGTGGTATGTGAAAAGAACACACATGCAATGACTCTGGTTGTTGTTAGTGAAAAGAACACACATGCAATGACACTGGTGGATCCATAGGTGGTATGTGAAAAGAACACACATTTCAATGACTCTGGTTGTTGTTACTAAAAAGAACACACATGCAATGACATTGGTGGATCCATGTGTGGTCTGTATAGAGAACACACATTTCAATGACATTGGTGGATCCATATATGGTATGTGAAAAGAACACACATGTAATGACTCTGGTTGTTGTTAGTGAAAAGAACACACATGCAATGATACTGGTGGATCCATAGGTGGTATGTGAAAGGAACACACATGCAAAATGACTCTAGTTATTGTTACTAAAAAGAACACACATGCAATGACACTGGTGGATCCATGGGTGGATTGTGAAAAGAGCACACATCCAATGACGCTGGTGGATCCATATGTGGTATGTGAAAAGAACACACATGCAATGACTCTGGTTGTTGTTAGTGAAAAGAACACACATGCAATGACACTGGTGGATCCATGTGTAGTCTCTGAAGAGAGCACACATTTCAATGACTCTGGTTGTTGTTAGTAAAAAGAACACACATACAATGACACTGGTGGATCCATGTGTGGTCTCTGAAGAGGACACACATGCAATGCCACTGGTTGTTGTTACTAAAAAGAACACACATGCAATGACACTAGTGGCTCCATGTGTGGATTGTGAAGAGAACACACATGCAATAACTCTAGTTGTTGTTAGTGAAAAGAACATACATGCAATGACACCGGTGGATCCATGTGTGGTCTCTGTAGAGAACACATATTTCAATGATACTGGTGGATCCATATGTGGTATGTGAAAAGAACACACATGCAATGACTCTGGTTGTTGTTAGTGAAAAGAACACACATGCAATGACAATGGTCGATCCATAGGTGGTATGTGAAAAGAACACACATGCAAAATGACTCTAGTTGTTGTTACTAAAAAGAACACACATGCAATGACTCTGATGGATCCATGTGAAAAGAACACACATGCAATGACACTGGTGGATCCATAGGTGGTATGTGAAAAGAACACACATTACAATGACTCTGGTTGTTGTTACTAAAAAGAACACACATGCAATGACACTGGTGGATCCATGGGTGGATTGTGAAAAGAACACATATGCAATGACACTGGTGGATCCATAGGTGGTATGTGAAAAGAACACACATTTCAATGACTCTGGTTGTTGTTACTAAAAAGAACACACATGCAATGACTTTGTTGTTAGTGAAATGAACACACATGCAATGACACTGGTGGATCCATAGGTGGTATGTGAGAAGACCACACATTTCAATGACTCTGGTTGTTGTTACTAAAAAGAACACACATGCAATGACTCTGGTTGTTGTTAGTGAAATGAACACACATGCAATGGCACTGGTTGTTGTTACTAAAAAGAACACACATGCAATGACTCTGGTTGTTGTTACTAAAAAGAACACACATGCAATGACACTGGTGAATCCATAGGTGGTATGTGAGAAGAACAGCCATGAAATGACACTGGCTGTTGTTAGTAAAAAGAACACACATGCAATGACACTGGTGGATCCATGGGTGGATTGTGAAGAGAACACACATGCAATGACACTGGTGGATCCATAGGTGGTATGTGAGAAGAACATCCATGAAATGACTCTGGTTGTTGTTAGTAAAAAGAACACACATGCAATGACACTGGTGGATCCATAGGTGGTATGTGAAAAGAGCACACATTTCAATGACTCTTGTTGTTAGTGAAAAGAACACACATGCAATGACACTGGTGGATCCATAGGTGGATTGTGAAAAGAGCACACATGCAATGACTCCAGTTGTTGTTAGTGAAAAGAACACACCTGCAATGACACTGGTGGATCCATAGGTGGATTGTGAAAAGAGCACACATGCAATGACACTGGTGGATCCATATGTGGTATGTGAAAAGAACACACATGTAATGACTCTGGTTGTTGGTAGTAAAAAGTACACACATGCAATGACACTGTTGGATCCATAGGTGGATTGTGAAAAGAGCTCAAATGCAATGACATTTGAATGGTACTGGTGGATCCGTAGGCAGATTGTGAAAAGATATTTTCCCTCTCTCTCTGTGTCACAAATCTTACAAAAGCCGAAACGTGTGGAGATCCCAAACATGTGCTCACTCTGGGTGCTATGCCCTGATTGGCTGACACAGATGTCACGCGGATCGTCTCCACCAACCGTTGATCCCATGTTATCCAACGGGCAGGATAACCCATCCCTTCTCCACTTTTTTTATGCATGGTCAATCCGTTCCACCTCTCTATCCGTGCCACTTATACTTTACCCCCATAAACAAGTGAAAATCCATCTATCTGGTTAAAATAAATAAAATAAATGATCATATTTCGAAGAAGCCATCGTCTCCGTCTTCCGGTTCATCCTCGTCTTCGTCAACGCCACGGTCCTTGCCATTGCCACCGTCAGTGCCCTCCTCTGACGACTCGACACCACCCCCTTCCTCGAATAAGCACGCTATCTCCTCGTCGGAGTCCTCCTCCTCCTCTTCATAGTCCCACGGGTCCACGTCACTCAACTCCGCTTCTGCCTCCAACTGATCGATGAATGCCTCCTCGTTGGCCGAGTCAGACTCGTCCAAATAGCTATCTCCTCTCTTCTTCCTGGTCTTCTTCTCGTTCCTCTTCTTGTCCATACTCGCCGGTGCAACACGCGCCCCCGTCCTGGCTGCTACTTTGCGCTCGTCCGACGCTGCAGGTACCCCACGCTCCTCATGCGCGGCCGGTACGAGCTTTGACGTCGCGGTGTCCTCGAGTGCCGATGTCGATGGATCCTGGCGCGGTCGGACACGACGTGCTACCTCAGCAGGCGACTCGCGAGCGCGGATGATGCAGCGAAGAGCCGGGGATGCAGGATGGTCAGTGGACGGCTTGGACCTGCCATTGCCACAGCGAGGGGGCATCGTGCTCGAGGTAGTTGCTCCAAATGGTCGATGGCGGGTACACAGAGTGGGGTGCCGATCTAATCAAGGACGAGCAGCGGTTTCGTGCGTCGTGTACACGCATGCATTTGTCGATTATCAAAAAAAAGTAATATCTCGCGTACTGAACATAATTTGATCACAACAAAAGTGGCACAATGTATTCTAGACTCGTAAATATCCTGTGCGTTCCTGTCACGTGGAGTTCGACGGAGTTGGACGTGCCGACGTGATCATGCAGCAGTTGCGCGCGTCATTGCCCCATCAACACGTGACACACGCACGCAGGATATGTGTGCCGATTCCCGTGACGACCACCCGGCTCGCACTCCCCTTATCATATACTGGATTTTGGGCGGCGCCGAAGACCAATGAAGTGTCCATCGCAATAAAGACAAGTCCCATCGATTCCCTACCCCTGCCTCCCTGGCTTCTTTGATAAGGTAGACCATACACGGTGGTCTTGTATAATAGTACTAGTCCTACTGGACCACGGCCTGTACTCTTACTCTTCTCCCACACTAATAATCACCATCTCCTTCCTCCTATCGCTGCCACACTCACCCTGTAAGCCATGGCTCCACTGAGGAGGGGGAGAGGCCGGTCGACGATCCTCGCGGAGAAAAGGGAGAGAAATCGCCGCGAGGCATTTCTTGCTCTACCAGCCACTCAAGCCCACCCTCTCATCGAGGCCCAATCTCCCCCGACAATGGCGCCGAATGTTCTAGTAGGCGAGGGCTCCTCCCGGTACAGTCTCCTTATTCTACTTCTTCTCCATCTCCCTCTCCATCATGGTCTTAATCAGCTTCTTCTTGTTTTTATTCTTCTTCTGGCTCTTCCTCTTCTACGTATTACATGTCGGCTGTGGAGCCCGAATCCACCATGACGGAGGCGTTGCAGGACCCGTTCGGCCTCGTTCCATGTCTCAGCGAGGTAGCAAATCTCCACGCTGTTATTTCTCGGAGTTATGATGCGGATTTCTTAGATGTTGTCCGCCCCGCATTTGTTTTTCTTCTTCTTTTGCGAGTTGTATTTGTTTTCATGAATATGACTGGATCTCTTCGTATTTCCTTAATACCGCTGTTCATAGATTCACTATGGATTTTTTGTGATTAGGATTAGTTTATCGTGGTCATGAATAGATCTCTAGGTCCATTTTTTAACACTGCGGCCAACAGATTCAACGGGGATTTTTTTGATCTGTATTAGTATTCACCTGGGACCTGGAGTGTAATTGTAAAATTCCTATTTCAATTAACATGAACGATGCAGAGATCGAAGGCCGACTACCGTGAGAAGGTGGCCGCGATCAGTTCCAAGATTGCCAACCAACATGAGCTTGCACGCTCCCTCACCCAAGATAATGAGAGCCTACGCAAGAAATTATCTGTGCAGAAGGAGATCTCGCTAGATTTTGCACGTGACATCGTTAGGCTGCAGAAAGTGCTCGACCATAACTTGATGAGGCAAGAACAGGCCATCAAGATAATCAACGAGCTCACGGAGGAGAAGAAGATTCTCGTGGAAAGGTGCATTCTCCTGCAGGACGAAGTCGGTGAGGCACTCAGAGGACGCGTCTAGGAAACCAAGGCTACCATCCAAGCCTACCATGATAGGAACCATTGCCTGGATGTAGTCAAGGAGATGAAGGCGGACATGAGCAGAGGGATCACCGTACTCGAGGGTGTTCGGAAAGAGAACGAGGAGCTAAGGGCATGTCTAGGGACGTATCGGAGCAATGCCCAAGTCTGATTCCCGTTAGCGGGGACACAAATACCAGTTCGTCCTCCTCTCCTTTTGTAATGTTTAGGGTTCAGGGAGCAATGCCCATGTCTGCTTCCCATTATAGGGTGCAATAAGAATCCTAGGGCAACTCCTTATCTATCTAGACATGTGTTGGTGTTCATGTTCATAAACGGACACCATGTTCTCTCTCCATTATGTATCTGGACATGGGTTTCTGCATTATGAGTTTGCCACTCTCCCACTACTATTTGGTGATATTGTGAAAAACCCATAGCACACTAAACTACTGATAAATCTTATTTGTCTTCGAAATTGAAATTATGGCAGTGCCACTAGTCGATTCATAAAATGTTGATTAGTCCTAGATTGGTTCTTCCTTGAAATTATGACAGTGCCACTAGTCGATTCAGTTAATTATGGAAACTAACCAGCTTGTCCTAGTGAACTGAACAAACCATACTATGTATTGTTGTTGCAGGGAAAGAGGCGAAAGATCGACCAGGACCTGGCGACCTGGCTAAATGACAAGATAGCTATCCAAAGGGAGAAGCGGAATTCCCAGAAACTGGCCTTTCACCAACTGCGTGCTGAATTCGCGGTCCTTTCTGACAAGTGCCAGAAACTGAAGGAGTTAAACGCCGACTGGGCGAAGCTACACAGTGAAGGTCGCGCCTCGGCTAGGAAGCAGACGGAGATCATGAAAGGGATCTTGAAGGAAAATCAGCTACGGACAAAATTCTCCAATCCGTGAGGGAGCGCTAGAACCTACAGCTGAAGCACGACATAGTACTGAAGGAGCTAGCCAATCTTAGGGAGGAAAACAGGCAGCTCCAGGCCAGGCTCGCTTGAACACAACATATGTCTATTTAGTATTGAACTGCTTGGTTTATCCTCTGTAGTGGTGATTTTGTAAGCGTGGACTTAACTCTATGCACGATATGTGTGTTCGTCTGAAATTAGTTTGCTCGAGGATTGAGTTTGGCTTAGTTCGGAAAAGGCAACTGCAAGTCTTACAATTACCTAGTTTCAGGCATTGGTACAACATAAATTATTCATCTCGAATTTCCTTTATCCTCTATAGTCTGTCCTTGTTCACCCTCGCGCGCCTTCTTCAGTTCCTTCAACAGATCCGCAATGCAGTACTCTAGCTTCTTCTTGTCTTCCCTGAGCTGATCCCTCTCCTTTTCTGCATTATGAATCAGCAACCTGTGACTATCCTGAATCTTCTTTGTAGTTCCAACTACCAAGCTCCCATCGATTTTGTCAGTTAGCTTTGACTGCAAATTCTCGATTTCTTGTTCCAGCTCCTTATTTCGTACCAACAGCTTGTAATTTTTTTCAGCTGCATCACTTACATCAGTAAATCTCCCCGACCTTTCCAACTCATACATCTCCCATAACTGTGCCAAACATTTCTTAAGTGCATCTAGCCACTCAAGATCCACCCACTCTACTGCTTTACACACCGGGCCAACCTAAAAACACACACACTATAGTGTTATGAACATGCACGATACATTTTACTTCATGTCACAGTTGCACATAATGTAAACAAACCTGATTTGTATAGCCCAAAAACCTTCTCCCAATGTTAGTGCCTTCGAATGTAACATATCTCCTCAGTTTTAGCCCATGGTCACATGGCACTTCTCCATCGAGATCTAGGCCCTCCCATTCGGAGTCGTATATTGTCCTTGGTACCTATAGGTAAACGCAAAGCTGAAATCGAACACGATTGCATGCACATATGGAGCTCAGATCGAGAGATTTACCATTGCCTAACCCTAGCCCGAGAAAACAGAGGAACTCACATCGTGGAAGGAATACTCGATGTTGGAGAGAAGGTTGTCGCTGCTAGACTGGTCGTCCTCGCCGTTCAAGGACATCATGGCGAATGCGACGACGACGGTGACGGCGTCGGCGTCGGCGAGAGAGAGAGAGAGAGAGAGATAGATAGAGAGAGAGAGAGAGAGAGAGAGAGAGAGAGAGAGAGAGAGAGAGAGAGAGAGAGAGCAGCCCTTCTACCGCTGCAATGATGACTAAATTGGCATGTTACAATAGTTTAATGGATACCATGCCCTTTCCCTGGATTACTGTCTCCTGCCTGATATGGATTCTCTTCACACATTCTCATTTCAAATATTAAACCTGCACTCCCTCCATCCCAATTTCATTTCCTAACGAAAACATACCAGTATATTACATCATCCAAAGAAACAAAATCATGTCAACTACAAGGTACTTATGCATCACTTCTTTAGTCATGGTTTCACAAAACATTACATTATAATCTCCCAACAAACATAACCACAACATGGTTTCACAAAACATCACATTACAATCTCTCAACAAACGTAATCACAGAAACAAGTATATTACATCAACTCAAGAAACAAAATCATGTCGACTACAAGGTACTTACACATCACGTGTCCTGTCATGGTTTCACAAAACATTACATTACATTCTCTCAACAAACAAAATAACAAAAACAAGTACAGTACATCATCTCAAGAAACATAATCATGTCAACTACAATGTATTTATGCATCACTAATCCAGTCATGGTTTCACAAAACATTACATTACAATGTCCCAACAAACATAATAACAGAAACAAGTACCGTACGTCATCTTAAGAAACATAATCATGTCAACTACAATGTACTTATGTCTTATTACAACAACGATGGTTTCAGTGAGTGACATGTTCGAAAATCTCAACAGCTCGCATAGCATTATATCACAATCTCTCAACAAACATAATCACAGAAGCACGCTCTAAATGCAACAGGAGTCAATATTACAAATACAAGTAGGGGAACCCCGCGGTCCATATGACAAGCCCAGGGTAGCAGCTCTCATCAGATCTCATCAACGTCGACCACCTCATTCTGTTCAGCCACTACAGGGGCATCTACATCCACTATAACCTATTCAACAACATTAGAAATGGTACCAAGGAAGAACACCTTCCTGGTTCGCTTCTTTCGCCGCATAATCTGCATAAAATCTTCAGTATCCAAAACATCTATGAATTGCTGCTCCTTATGATGCCACCACCGGATTTTTGCCATCTGCTTAGGGCCAATACTGATTTCCTTACCGATCATCTCTCTCATTTCATCAAGAGTTATGTTTTTGGAATCGACAGTGATCTCCACAGTACATGACGAAACTAGCTTATTAACTCCCTCATCAAGTTTTGCCATGTATGAATCCACCTCTATGCGTATACTGAACTTATCTAGATCAGCATCTATTGGTCCGTATTCTCTAGGAGCAGAAGCTCTGGCAGCAAGATCTCCAGCATCTGCATACATATCATCAATCATCGCTTCAACTTTCACCTTACGATCAGCTGCACAACACTCCCAAACCATCTGAAGCTCATGGGAGTGCTCAATTTGCTGATAGGTATCATTCATGTTGCGCCACACCAATTTTGTCCTTTGTCTAGAACCCTAGGGAATTCTAGCGGCAAGCATATCTACCAGCTGCGAAACAGACATAACCTCTTTGCAATTCACAAGCAGATGCACATCTTGCCCGAACACAACCCTCTCACAACCAAAATCAAGCTTTGTAGTGTACTGCCGAACATGAACTGTGAACTCATATAGGTCCCTTGTATCAAAGCTATGCCTAATTTGATTAAAAAGGGGAACATTTCAGTTCATTTGATTCTATTATGCCGTAACTAATCTACTTGGAAGATAAGGCACAGACAAGAAAAATTCACATCTCGCTCTTCTCCCGGATTTTTCTTCGAGATCTGAGTGCTGCATCCGCCCACCGGAGCCAAACAATCCTCCATCGGCCTTGCTTTTCTCTTCAACCCGCTGCTCGTAGGTACCTTGGGAGCAGAATCCTTGATGGCCTCCTTGCTAACCGGGGCTGAAGACCTCGCCACAGTTATGCGTTGAGCTCCAGACTTGGGCCCCGACAGACCCTTTTCAGTCGGCGATGTAGCTACAACCTTCGCCTTGCAAGACATGTTGGGCCGCCGCCGCCAGATTCAGTGTCGGGGGAGGGAGAAAAAAGGTCCTCCGCTGCCGGCAGATTTAGGGTCGGGGAAGGGAAGAAAAGGGACCACCGCCGCCTCCGCAGCAAGATTCAGTGTTGAGAGTTAGGAAAGTACAGTAATGGATTTGCCCCTACGACACGTGCAGGGTGGCTAAGAAGAGTGACCGGCGAAGGAGGGGCACATCAGGAAATAGTGTAACGGAATATCCTGACTTAACGGGCGCGATTTGAAAATATTGGGTTTGGCCATCATTCACTCGAAAGACCCCTCTCAGGAATTGGCACCCCAACTTTTCGAATCGCGGTGATAAAAATCAACTTGGGTACCACGTTGCCTGTCCACCCCAACTTTCGGGCCGCAAAATGATATTCTCCACCGGGAGCCCACAGCACCCCTGGTGCGGGCCACCCTAGGCCGTGCCACCAGGTGGTGTGGCCGCCCTGGTCCACACCTGGCTCTCCCCTCTGGCATATATTATCTCCACGGAACCCTAATACTGGAGGAGCAACCACAAAAAGATTCCGCCGCCTCTGCGGGGCGGAAAACACCGAGAGAGAAAGATCTCTCCAGCAGACAGAATTCTACCGGGGGAATTCCTTCCCGGAGAGGGGAGATCATCGCCATCAACACCACCATCAAGCCAGACTTCATCGGGATCATCATCATCACCACCATCATCTCCACCAGCACCATCATCACCACCTCCATACCGCTGTAACAATTGGGTTGAATCTTGCATAGTTCTTAGGGGAAACTTTCCTGGTGTTGATTACTCCTTGTAGTTGATGCTATTGAGTGGAACCATTAAATTATTGTTTATGTTCAGATTGTTATACATCATTATTCCATCTTTGATCATGATCCATATGATGACTTGTGAGTAGTTCGTTTTGTTCTTGAGGACATGGGAGAAGTCATGTTGTTAGTAGTGCAATTGTGTTGAGAAAGATTCAATGGTTTGATATTTAAGTTGTGGTGTACTTCTTCTAGTGGTGTCATGTGAACATCGACTCCATGACACTTCACCTATATGGGCCTAGGGTAATGCATTGTGTATTTGGCTACTAATCATAGGGGTTGCCGGAGTGACAGAAACTAAACCCCGTTAGGAAACCAATGCACAAGGGACGTCGGGGTCTTAGAGTTTAAAGCTGTGGTTAGGTTTCTACCTTAATTACTTGCGGATGCTTGCAAGGGGTATAATCACAAGTATGTATTATTCCTAGCAAGGTCGGTACATTAGCACAGGTGCACCCAAACAACACTTGGCAAACTAAAGAAGATTAATCAACTATATGAAGTGAAAGCACTTGACGATATTCCCATGTGTCCTCGAGAACGTTTGGTCATCTTAGGTAATACAATTGGCTTGTCCTTTGCTGAATAAAGGATTGGGCCACTTGCTGCATTTATTCTTATTGTCTTTTATTTACTCGTACTTTATTTACCTACATTATCAAAAAACCCTAAAAATCCGTTTGCTAAGTATTTACAGAGAATTCCTGCTCCAAGCCACTAGCCAGCATGTTCTGCTCCTCGTTGGGTTCGACACTCTTACTTATCGAAAATACTACGATACACCCCCTATACTTGTGGGTCATCAAGACTATTTTCTGGCACCGTTGCCGGGGAGTGAAGCGCTATTGGAGAGTGGAACTGGTAAAGGAAACTTCTACTGTGAGTATTCTTTACTTCTGTTAGTTGCTTTATTTCGATATGGATAATTCACTGAGTTTCTTATTTCCTAATGCTACTACCACTTCTAAGGTAGTAGATGAACCACCACCTTCTGAGAATGATACTTTTAAAATACCTACAAGAATCGTTGATCGTATTATGGATAACTATTATGTTGGAGATGGAACTGTCCATCCCGGTGATCATTTGCTCTTTATACACGAATTATGCGGGTTGTTCAAGTGTGCAGGTATTACTACAGATCAAGTCAAGAAGAAGTTATTCTCATTATCACTGAAAGGAAGAGCTGAAGAATGGTATAAGCTGCTGAAGAATGGTCAAGCTCTTGAATGGGAGGAAATAGTACCTCTCTTTTGTTCAAAGTTTTATCCTCCTAGTGAGATTCATAAAGATCGGAATCAAATATACAACTTTTGGCCTCTTGATGGAGAGAGTACAGCTCAAGCTTGGGGGAGATTGAAATTACTAATGCTCAAATGTCCCATTCGTGAGCTCCCCAACAATATTATTATCAATAACTTTTATGCAAGGCTTTCTCTTCATGATAAGGATTTATTGGATGCTTCTTGTGCTGGATCATTCACTCGCATGGAAGAAGAAGCCAAATGGGATCTTCTAGACCGTATTCAAGACAATGCTGAAGCATGGGAGAATGACAAAGGAAGAAAGTCAGGTATAAATTATGATTATGAATGCATTGAATCTTTTATGGGAACTGATGACTTTCAAAATATTAAAAATGCTTATGGTCTAGACTCTCAAGCTATTGGAACTTATTTTAAGGCTTTTGCTTCCTATATTGAAGTTCCTAAAAAGAAGTGGAATAAGTATCATGAACCATATAAAGATGTTGCTAAGTGTGTTCCTGCAAGAAATACTGAAGTTTAGACTGCTAATCATGCTTTACCTGAACCTTACATTGAGAAAATACCTTTCCTAGTTAAGATAAAGGAACATTCTATGATAGCTAGTGTCAACAACCGGATTTTTAATCTCAGATGCCTGTTATGACATACATCGCAATCCCAAGATTACCATTTTTGCGAGACATAACAGATTGGATATCACAGTACATCATCCATTACAAACCATAATAAGGTCTTACACAAATAAGGATCTCATGATCCAGTCTTAGTAGAATCAAGCAGCGGAATAAATAGCGTAGCGGTAGGGTCCATCTTCAGAGTCACAGGCAATGCTGACGATGGAAGATAGTCCTAGTTATCATAGCCGTCCTGTTGTCCTTCATCTTGGTAATCTCCTTCATAGTCTAGCCATAGGAATAGCCAGGGACAAAAGCCATGAGTACTCTTTAAGTACTCGCAAACTATCACTAACAAGTAAGATAGTTCTAGTAGGAATGCTAACTCTAAGTTTATTTGTAAAGTTAAGTTTGAAACCCAAGCTGAGTTCAGAAACAAAGAAAAATAAAAGAAGTTTGAAAACACTTAAGTGGGAACTTAATTATCATAGTCACAACTCTGTTGTGGTCAAGTCATGTCACAATTCATTTCATAAGTTGTTTTGAAAACATCTGACAACGGAACAGTATGGCCACTCCAACTATCCATAACCGCGGACGCGGCTATTCGAATAGTTTAACACTCTGCAGAGGTGGTACACTTTCACCACAAGATTCGATACATCTGTCAGGGATAACCCTGAATCATCATACTTATTATGTAGATAATCAAACATAACCTTTCCTTTACACACCCTAGTATAAGCACCTCTCCCATGAGTATGGCCTCCCAACCATGACCATCTGTCATCTTGGGCACTGCATAGGTGGACAACATTGAGAGGTAGCCTAAGCTCAAACCTCTCCCACGAGGGAACTAATACTAATGCATATAAACTTCCGGCTAGGCCTTACCCAATTCAGATATTGTGGTTGTATGGTAAAATTGGAATGGTATCGCATCCGAACCCAACCATCAGTTTTATAAAAGGGCTAAGGCTCATGCCTCAACATTTTCATCATCATAAACCATTTGTGTTTCTCAACACATGTCAAAACATCTCAATAGAATGACTCATCATTCCAAGGTTTTCACAAGTCATTTTCACCAAGTATTCCCATCTAAAGTGATCTAGTTTTGGTTTTGCTCTAAACTACTAAGTTAAGAGTGTTCACTAATGTGGGATGCTAATCTCAATCTCATGCCATAGAATGTCATCTAAGTCTAACTAGATAGGTCAAGTTTTATACTCTTTATGCTACCTTTAAACAAGTAAAGGACTTTGGTAAAGTAGAGAAGGTAAAGCTTGTAAATAAAACTTAGAGTAGGTATAAGTCAAAATGGTATAACCAAAGCATGCCTAATGCATTTTCTTAGGTTATCTAGTTTGTAAGGGTTTAGCTTGCATTGCTAAAGATGACTTGCAAGTAAAGCTTGCAAGGGTTAACTGGTATAGTGCTAGCTTGCCTTGGGTAGTGCAGTGGTTGAAGTTTTCTTCCTCCTCTTCTGGGTAGAACTCCTCCTCCTCGTAGACTTGGTCGGTACTATCGTCTATAAATACATACGGAATACACAATCACCAAACAATACTTAACTAGTCTACTTAGTACACTAAGGCCCATATTTGATGATCTATTATCATCACAAGCATCACAAGGTTTAAGGAACTAGTTTCATTCTTTTTATTTGACAAAAGTAATTTCTACTCATTGAAATTAACTAAGATTTAATATTCTCCAATTAAAATATGGGATCATGTGGACACATGTAATCACCACATATTCTAACATATGGGAATGTGATTTAAAGGTTGGATCACATTTTAGTAAGTTTAAGTTTAATAATTAATGATTTAAAGTGACTAGAAATGCCTATATAGCATTATTTTGGTAGTAGTCCAAAGTCAGTACATGCAAACCTTGATATTATTACATATTCAGATAGGTATGGTTAAATGTGATTTTTGAGAGTTGGAATCAACTCAAAATCTAATATGGTTGATTTTATAAAAATGTTTGAATGTGTAAAAGCTTCTATCTTGTTATTTTTACTAGGAGAGATCTCTAACTCGAAAAGATTTAAATCCAACGGGCTTGGATAGAAATTTTCATTAGATTTCCAACAAAATTGGAATCACTCAATTTGGTTTAGTAAATCTTCCTGAATTGATTTTTAAAATAGGGGACATAATTGATTTATGTCTAAAATAGAAAAACCTATATTTGAATTACTCGGTCAGCGCGGGAAACTAAATGGGCCAGCCTAGTGGCGCTCCGCGGCACAGAGGGCGACTGACAGGATGGTCCCACATGTCAGCGGCACTTAAAACACGAAGCGGTACGGGGCAATCTGGGCGCTACGAGTAGAACATAGATCAACGGTCCACGGTCGTCATCGACGACAGACTCGTCGCCGGTGAGACCAAACCCTAGAGTGGTCGGGGGGGTCTAGTAGGGACGTACCAGGGCTCCAGCTGGTGCGGCAAGGCGTGCAAACGAACTGGATGGTGACGACAAGCTCAGGCGAGGTCGCGGCAGGGGCTGAGGTGGATGAAATCGACGACCACGTCTCCTCCTCTATAGCGGCTACCTCCGGCGGAATTCCGGCGATGTGCTTCTCGAGCGGCTCCGGCGAGAGAGGGGAAATGGTCAATGGAGAGAGGGGAGTGAGATGGTGTGAAGAGTGAGGCTGGGGGTGGCCTCCTTATATAGGTTCGATGAGGGGATCGACGGGTGTGGGCTTGCATCTCCGGTGAGGGCAGTACAGAGGGCTACCGGCGTGGGCGAGGTAGGCGGACGGTGGGCGGTGAAGGGAATATGCCCGAGAGGCAATAATAAAGTGGTTATTATCTTATTCCATGTTTATGATAAATGTTTATTTTACATGCTAGAATTGTATTGATCGGAAACATCAATACATGTGTGTTTAATAAACAAAAAGGATTCCTAGTTATGCCTCTCTTATAGACTAGCTTGTTGATTAACAAGATGATCAAGGTTTCCTGATCATGGACATTGGATGTTGTTAATAACAAGGTCACACCATTGGTGGAATGATGTGATGAACATTCATCCGAAGTATAGCATTACGATCAAAGTCATTATGTTTATATTTCTATAATATCATACGAATAATCTTTATCCTTAGACCATGAGATCATGCTAATTGCTAACACCGGAAGAGTATCTTGATAACATCAAACGTCACACCGTAACAGGGTGACTATAAAGGTGGGTTCAGTGCTACGAAGGTGTTATGTTGAGGCTCATGGATCAAGAGTGGGATTTGTCCATCCCGATGACGGATAGATATACTCTGGGCCCTCTCGGTGATATCACATTGAAATAGCTTGCAAGCAAGTGATGTGATCACTAGAATGTTATAACACGGGAACGAAAAAAGAGTGCATGTCGGTAACGAGATCAAACTAGGTATGGAGATACCGATGATCGAATCTAATATATCGTGGGACAAAGGGATTTAGTTACTAGCGTTAAAGGTTCTCACGATCACAGAAGTCATCGTTGAATGTGTAGGAGTCAGTATGGATCTCCAGGTCCCGCTGCTGATTATTAATCGGAGAGGGGTCTCGATCATGTCTGCATTATTTGTGAAACGTAGGGTGACACACTTAAGGGATACCAACACCATTTGGAGCAAATATGTTTCAAATAAAGATTTAAGAAAGCGCTGGAATTATTTCAATAGACACCGAAACTGTTTCGGGTGAAAATGCTGAAATTGGTTCTGCATGTAATATTGAAATGTTGTAGGGGGTTTTATGTGAATGTTTGTTAATTAAAGTAATTAACAAAATTCTGAATAAAAATAATAAAAGAGTTTTATTAAATGAGAGGGCATTAAATTTGGAGAAATTTAATGCATTTAAAGTGGAGACTTTAAAAGAGAATGTGAAGGGGCATTTTAATGTGGAGGGGTTACCACCACATGAATGGAGGAGGTGAAGGGTCACCCCCTCCATGCGCCGGCCATGAAGTAGGGGCACCCCCTCCTCCTATAAAAGGCCACCCCCTCCTCACTTCTCACTCACACCTCCTTGTGAAGGATCTCTCTCCCCCTCTAGTATTATTTCCCCATGGTCTCGGATTAGCGAGATACATGTTCCCGGTGGCTTTATCTGGAAAGGAGTTGCTGCTTCCGCTGCTTTGCTAGAGCGAGGGACGGAGGTTGTTGGGGTACCGTACGTGTGTGCGATCATGGATGCACCGCTGCTTTGCGGTGCTGGACTTGGTGGTGCTGGAGCTGGATCTGATGGACGTGCTGGAGCCGGACCTGCTGGACTTCATCACGATCTTGAGATCGGCAAGTGTATGACTACATCAACCATGAGTACCTACTCGTTAACAAAGCTCGTTGTCTACGACGGTAAGTTCTCGTTGGATGTATGTCCACAGGTTGCGTTGTACCTAGTAGATAGATCTTGGCGTGTAGTTCACACCGTAGGAAATTTTTTGTTTTCAATGCTACGGACCCAACAGTGGTATCAGAGCCTAATCTATGTGTAGGTGCTTAGCACGGGTAGTACACATATGTTGATATGTGGGCGATGATGATCATGTTATTGCATCTTCTATGTATTTTGGATATTGGTGGCATAGTGGGATGAAGTGGCTCGGACCAACCTTACATGTCATCGTACATGAGACCGGTTCCACGACTGACATGCAACTTGTTTTGCATAAGTGGATGACGGGTGTCTGTCTCTCCTACTATAGTCAATATCTGATTTACAACGAGTTGCTAATAACTTAGTTATCCTCGTTGTGGTTCATGTTCGTAGGTAAGAATGGTTCTATCTCCGAAAGCCCTAAGCCACGTAAAACTTGCAATTGATAAATTAGAGGCGTCTAGTTTAGATCGTTCCTGGGCTAGTGTATTGATATGGTATTGTTGTAAGTAGATGTATGATAGATACTCTTACAACACACTCAACGTGTAAGTTCCATAGACCTTGGCCTTACACACAAAGGAATGATAGAGATCATACCACGATGCAAGTGATAGAGATCAAATGCATGGACCATATCATCTCACTTTACACATTAGATGTTAGCATCTTATACTGCTAGTTTGGCGCTTTCTATAGCATTGTAAGATGATCCCTCTTTTAGATATCAAGATAAAAATGTGTTCTTCCTTAAGTATGCACCATTTTGTGGATCGTATTTCTAGACATCACGTGATGATCGGGTGTACTCGACTCTACGCTTTCATACAAACGGGTGTAGGATAGTTTTACACATGCGAGTACTAAGGTTCTTACTTGGCGAGCCTAGCATGTACAGACATGGCCTCGGAACACGGACCGAAAGGTTAAGCATGAGTCATATAGTTGATATGATGCCCATATATATGCTCGCCTTTGAAGCTACATCAACTCACGTGATGATCGGACTTGGTGTAGTGGATTTGGTTCATGTAATCACCAAAAAGGCACGAGGGATGTCGTTTTTGAGTGGGATTTCATTTCTAATTTGGATTAGTCGAACGAAATTTTTTCATAAATTAAATCAAAGTGAATTTTCATAGTTTGTTGTAGTCATTGGCATTCGTTTTCTACCTTATGCTTAGTTTTTATTTGAGATAATAGAACTATAGAATTCTGGATATTTACTTTACGAACTGGTATCGTATTGTTTTGAATGTCAATTTAAAGTTTATAAGTCCTATTGCAAACTTTCAGCAAACTCTATTTACTCCATGAAGTTTAATAAGTAGTATTAAATCAAGAGTAAGAATTCCAATGTTACTATCTAAAGTATCATGTTTGCCTCCATGATTATTGATATTCAAAAAGTTGTTTTAATATCAAGATTATATTGGAGCTGGAAATTGTTTCAGAAACCATCATGTGTGAAAGATATTGTGATATCTGAAACAATGTTTTTGGTTGCATTATGATAGAGTATAATTTAGCAAAATACATGTTCTCATATTGTATGAGAATTTGTGAAGGATGGAGATGCTAGGCATCCGAATCTACCAAAAAGGTTTTGGGAACTGATATTATACTCGTGATTCTTCCTTATAGGCTATAGTAGCTTGATCATGAAAGTTGTCATGATAAGGATGAATAGAAGATGTAAGTAAAATGTTTACTACACTAATAGATTACTAAAGAATGGATTTTTGAAAGAACACCAAACATTTGATGATGGTGATCCACTTCAAAGTGCAAGTCCAAAGGTATTAGTATTTGACTATATACGCTTTGTACCATGTGTCATGTTGATGACACCACTATTGATGTCGATAGATTCTTTTAAAAGAAAAGGAATCGCTGAAAGAGAATGTATAAAATATTTGGCAGAAAATAAAAGGTTGGAGATGTCCAACTTAGGTATATAGAAGATATACATGTTATGGCTATATTCCTTGCTTGTTAAACAATGTGGTTCTTAGGTATTGGATACCGAATTGGTTGGTATGAAGTGTCATACAGGACAACGCAATTCATGAACTACAATGGCCTAAGTAACCAGCAAGAGAATGAGTGATGATGTTCATCGAAAACAAATAAAGTGTTATTGTGTTTTTCGTTGTCATCAAACCAAGCCTTCAAGATTTGTTTAAATAATTGTTATTTTGTTCCGGTATCATGAGAACAATGGTTGTTCAAATAATTACCGTACTCCATAAAGGATGGATGAACTTTTACAATTCTAGTTGGAGAAATCACATCCATAAACACTATTGCTAAAATGTCGCAAGACAAATGATTGAAAGATCACTTATGAAGTGACATCGCTGTTTAAATTATATTTGAAAGAAAACATGAAGAAACTCCATGTTGATGGATTTTTGGAGCCTTTGATTTTGATCAATTGACGCATGTGAGACTTTCCTCGAGATAATTGAAACTCCGTCCATAGGCCAGAGAGGAACGGATGACTAGCTTATTGGAAATTGTGCATGCTGATGTGCATAGTCTATTATGTGTAGCCATATGTGATGGATCTTTTTGCTTCATATGCTTTCTCCGAAAATTTGAGTGAATATATCTGTATATTTACTTAATAAGGAAGAAGTATGAAACATCTGAAAATTGTTCAAAGACTTTCAAGATGAAGTGGAAAATCATTGTAACAAGAAAATAAAGAGTTTATGATTCGATCATAAAGGAAGATATTTGAGTTACATGTTTAGCAAAAACACCTAAGACTTGAGGAATTGTTCCATGATTTGTGTTTCCCGATAAACCATAGGAGTATGGCATATTCGAGAGATAAAATCAAACCATGTTTGACATGGTAAGATCAAGGGTGTCATTTATAAAACTGCCATTATGTTTTAAGGATTGAAGCTTTAGAGACTATCGCTTTTACACTTAACAGAGCACCATCGTGATCCATTGAAATGACACCATATGAGTTATGGTTTGGGATAAAACCCGAATTGCCTTTTCTTAAATTTTGGTATGCTGTGCATAAGTCAAATGTTTACAACCAAAGTCGGATAAGCACGTCTTTGTAGGTTATCCCAAAGGATTTGTTGGGAATTTCTCCATAACACCGAGGACAAAAGAGTTTGTTACTTGGAATGTCAAGTTTCTTGAGAAAGGAATTTTTCGTGAAAAGTTAAGTGGGAGGACAATAGAACTTTGATAAGGTTGTTGAACCTTAGCTATATGTGCTAAGTAGCGCAGTGCCGAAAAGTCTCCCGGTGGCGGCCACAATGCTCATGGCCCTCGTGATTACAAAAGGTGTGATCTCGGGGATTAGAGTTCCTATAGAACTGTGTGGGTCGGTAAGAATCAAATAGTAAGATTTGATAAGCAAGTCGTTATTGTTTTGACAATGATGAACCGACTACATGCAAAGAAGCGATGATGGGCCCTGACTCCATAAAATGACTAGAAGTCATAAAATCCGTGATAGTATCCATACACGAGAAAACAAGTTTCTGAACTTGGAAGACCCTCCGGAAAGGCGTGAAGCCTATCGGTCGTGTTTGGATCTATAAAGAAATAAGACATGGATGTTTAACATCTATGAAATAGTCGACATGTCGGAAAGAAGTTTACGACAATGTTCAAGGAGTTTACTATGACAAGATTTGATCTTCATAGCGATATATAGTCTTGACGGATTAATGTAGCAACCACTACATATAATTTGGTATATGGTAGTTGAATAAACAAAACAAGGTTCTTCTAATAGAACGGTAACCTAGGACATGTACATGACATGGTTCGAAGGGTTTTGTTAATTCAAAGGGTGCTAAAATGGCATGTAAACTTCAATAGTTGAAGTAAGCATAGCGGAGTTGGAATCTTCACCATGACGAAACTGTTAAAAGAGTTTAAATTCATCGGAGATGATGAAGATGCTTGCATTTGCAAGAAATTAAGTGGGAGCGCTGAGACATATTTCTAATACATTATGTAGAGGACATATTGTTGATTGGAAATGATGTATCTTGTATTGACACAAGTTAAGAATTTAATTAAAACAAGATTTCGATGAAAGACTTGGGCAAACCCGGAATATTAGGCATCAATATCTATATGGATAGATTAAGGCGCTAATATGGTTGTGCCAGACATACATATATAAGATATTGAAAGGGTTCAATATGAGATATTGAAAGGGTTCAATATGGAAAAATCAAGAAAGGTTCTTGCTGCATGGAAAGGATTGTATCAAGATTCAAGCGTTTCAACACTTGGTGAGTAAAATCACATGAAAATTTTGATCGATTATACCATGATATGTATATATCCAGAAAGTCCTATGCTCTAAATGTTATGAGCATATACCAGAATGATTCATAAGATGATCATTGGACAATAGTGAAGATATTCTTATGAGCTTTGGAAGAACTAAGAATATATCATGTATAAGTGACAAATAGTTAAAGGTAGTTCATTGTAAAGTGTTACATTGATACTAGTTTTGTCACAAGATACAAATTAAAGTTATCTCAATTTAGACTATGGGTGGCACAATATAATGGAAAGGATGTTCCATGATGGATTTGGATGAGTTCCAAAGTTGAGATATTGTGACGGATACTACAACAAAAGGCTAAGTATATGACTGCTATAGTAGCAGCATAGGAGGGCATTTGTGTTAAGTAGTTTGTTATCAAACTAGGTGTGGTTCAAAGTGGGCTAATACTATGAAGATATATTGTGTGACAATAATATCAACATATTTTGAGACGAACGAACTAAAGGTCTCACCAAAGGACCAAATTTATACAATGCCATCTCATTTGAGAATGAGTGATGCGTAGAGACGCAAAGACATGCAAATACACACGGACCTGAAACTGTCAGATCCGGAGATTATGTTAACCACTAGCAATCACGTATATGCAACACCAGAAAGCCATAGGTGTTCAATATGCAAAGTTTTTCAAACTAGATTATTGACTCTAGTGCAAGTGGGAGACTGAAGGGAATATGCCCGAGAGGCAATAATAAAGTGGTTATTATCTTATTCCATGTTTATGATAAATGTTTATTTTACATGTTAGAATTGTATTGATCGGAAACATCAATACATGTGTGTTTAATAAACAAAAAGGGTTCCTAGTTATGCCTCTCTTATAGACTAGCTTGTTGATTAACAAGATGATCAAGGTTTCCTGATCATGGACATTGGATGTTGTTAATAACAAGGTCACACCATTGGTGGAATGATGTGATGAACATTCATCCGAAGTATAGCATTACGATCAAAGTCATTATGTTTATATTGATATAATATCATACGAAGTAATCTTTATCCTTAGACCATGAGATCATGTTAATTGCTAACACCGGAAGAGTATCTTGATAACATCAAACATCACACCGTAACAGGGTGACTATAAAGGTGGGTTCAGTGCTACGAAGGTGTTATGTTGAGGCTCATGGATCAAGAGTGGGATTTGTCCATCCCGATGATGGATAGATATACTCTAGGCCCTCTCGGTGATATCACATTGAAATAGCTTGCAAGCAAGTGATGTGATCACTAGAATGTTATATCACGGGAACGAGAAAAGAGTGCATGTCGGTAACGAGATCAAACTAGGTATGGAGATACCGATGATCGAATCTCAGACATGTAATATATCGAAGGACAAAGGGATTTAGTTACTAGCGTTAAAGGTTCTCACGATCACAGAAGTCACCGTTGAATGTGTAGGAGTCAGTATGGACCTCCAGGTCCCGCTGCTGATTATTGATCGGAGAGGGGTCTCGATCATGTCTGCATTATTCGCGAACCGTAGGGTGACACACTTAAGGGATACCAACACCATTTGGAGCAAATATGTTTCAGATAAATATTTAAGAAAGCGCTGGAATTATTTCAATAGACACCGAAACTGTTTCGGGTGAAAATGCTAAAATTTGTTCTGCATGTAATATTGAAATGTTGCAGGGGGTTTTATGTGAATGTTTGTTAATTAAAGTAATTAAAAAAATTCTGAAAATAATAAAAGAGTTTTATTAAATGAGAGAGCATTAAATTTGGAGAAATTTAATGCATTTAAAGTGGAGAATTTAAAAGAGAATGTGAAGGGGCATTTTAATGTGGAGGGGTTACCACCACATGAATGGAGGAGGTGAAGGGTCACCCCCTCCATGCGCCGGCCATGAAGGAGGGGCACCCCCCTTCTCCAATAAAAGGCCACCCCCTCCTCACTTCTCACTCACACCTCCTTGTGAAGGATCTCTCTCCCCCTCTAGTATTATTTCCCCATGGTCTCGGATTAGCGAGATACATGTTCCCGGTGGATTTATCTGGAAAGGAGTTGCTGCTTCCGCTGCTTTGCTAGAGCGAGGGACGGAGGTTGTCGGGTTACCGGACGTGTGTGCGATCACGGATGCACCGCTGCTTTGCGGTGCTGGACTTGGTGGTGCTGGAGATGGATCTGATGGACGTGCTGGAGCCGGACCTGCTGGACTTCATCACGATCTTGAGATCGGAAAGTGTACGACTACATCAACCACGAGTTCCTACTCGTTAACAAAGCTCATTGTCTATGAGGGTAAGTTCTCGTTGGATGTATGTCCACCCGTTGCTTTGTACCTAGTAGATAGATCTTGGCGTGTAGTTCACACCGTAGGAATTTTTTGTTTTCTAAGCTGCAGACCCAACAGGCGGTCTGCTGGAGGTCCTCTACAGCATAATGGCGCGGCTAGGGGCGGTGGCAAATGGTCTGGGGCTTCCCGCGCTCTGGGAGACAAAGGCGGTGCTCAACGGTGATCATGGCGACTATGGGTCGCGCGGCGGTGCATGGCCGTGTCTGGCGGGTTGCTGGGTTCAAGGTGGAGCGGCGTGCGCGATTTGGTGTTGAGGAGTGGTCTATGGCATGCTGGCGGTGATCACACTCTGGCGCGCTCTAGCTACACGCAGAGAGAAAGGGCGACGCGGCGCTGAGCTGGTCCAGGGGCTGGCAGTGATCGAGGGGTGGACAGGGAGAGGCGGTAGGGTTAGGCAGGGCTAGCGGGCAAGCTGGAATGGCACGGCTTGGTCTCCAGCATGTTGCCCATGTTCGGCCGGCGGTGACCATACTCGGGTGGCGCGGCACTGGCGCTGCGGGGAAGGAGGAGTGCTGGTCTGGGCTGGGGTAGATGCTAGGGGGACAGGGGAGTGCGGAGAGGGTCAGATGGGGGACAAGGGATCAATGTGCAACAGTATTAGTTAGGCCAGAAATATTCTGCCTGCCACCTGTTCGATCAAATGGCCGCATGAAACTTTTGTTTGAATTTTTGAAAGATTTTTTGTGGAGTGATTCATCTTATGCTTGAGCATCTAGGTTTGCTTGGGATTTTGAAATGGAGTTCATTTGAGTGGTTTTTGAAAAAGTGTGATCTATACATATGAACTAGATTCAATTTTGAACTGTCATTTAAAATTAGAGTTTGAAGGTTTTTGGGAGATCACAAAGTGGGCCTTGGTACATCACTACTTGTACTAGCAAGGGGTGCAAAGATCCACAATTGTCTCTGTTTGGATTTGAGTGCTAGGAATAGCCAAAGTAGGCTAGGTGATTAAAATGGCAAAAGTGACCATTTGCTTATTTAATTCTTTTTGATTTATTTTTCTTTGGGATTTGCTTGGGGATGATCTAGATGATGTGTAATTCACCTTAGAGTCATTTTACAATCAATATATCACTCAATCATGGTAATTCAAAACAACTCCTATTTAAATGCACACACATATGAATGCTTAAAGATTTTTAAAATGGAAAAGTTTTTGTTCATCCTAAATTGGGTGGATTTGATCTTGATCACTTGGATTAAAGTTTTGGGATGTTACAGCTAGTATGGTTAATGAAAGTACAAATGAAGTTGTTGAACCTGATAAACAAATGAATGATGAACCTATAATAGCAAATGTGAAAGATTTTGTCACTAAATATGAAGAAGATGGATACACTATCCTCTGTAAGGATATCCCTAATATTGTTTCACAAAGTAGTGTTATGAGAGCTAGTGTCCCTATGTTTTCTGTTAGGATAAGTGATCATTGCTACAACGGTTCTTGTTATAGTTACATTATTAAGTTTATGCATGATACTGAAAGTTATTATGAAAGAGGAAAGACTGTTCTTATGCATCTCAATAATATCAAGTTTCATCATTTTATGCTGAAAGTTTCTATGTTGCACTTGTTTTGCCTTCCTATGCTTGTAGCCTCTGGTTTTAACAACTTGTTTGTTTACAAAATTCCCTTGCATAGGAAGTGGGTTAGACTTAAACATGTGTATTTTTGCTTCTTAATTCTCTCTTTCGCTTCAATTCATATCTTATGTGAGCTTCTTTGAAATTATCATGCCCATCTTAATGGCTATAAAGAAAGAGCTTTTTGGGAGACAACCAAATTTAGTTGTGCTTTCAATTTGTTTTTGTGTCTTTGAGTCTTGGAAGTTATTAATTCGGTAATGACCTCTACTTATCCTTTTTGTTTGGTTTTTGTGTCAAGATCAACCTCTAATGAGAGAGAAGTAAGATTCGGGGAAGTTGCTATCCTGAAACAGATTTTTTTGTGCTTCACCATAAATATTCGTGAGATATCTCTGTATGTCGGATTGAGCTGTAATTTTTTGTTCTTCTGCCCCAGGTTGTTTTTTAACTTTCGTTAGTTTTGAACTTTTTGATTTGAGCAACAGAAGATGTTCGAAAAAATTGATCTTTACCTGCTGGTCTGTTTTGACAGATTTTGCCACTCTTGCATTTGCTTCTTTAATCGATTTCCTTTTTGAATTCGTTTTGGGTGTTCAGAAGGAGTTGCTGCAGTAGCTTATGATTTGATGGATTTCAGTTGAAATTGGACTTAAAAGGTTCATTAACTCGCTTGCACTAATGTTGCTAATGAGAATTGTGTGAAAGAAATTTCCAGGTTATTGGAGAAAATGGTGTAATAAGAAAGAGAAAGGTCTCATGACTCTAGCAATATGAGTATGAAGATGGATGTTGTTCAAGTGGTAACTCCGGAAAATTTTATCAAATACCAAATTCAGAGACCTCCAGAGTCCATTTTCGAATAGGTAACAGTTCTAGTAAGAAAAGTTCCGCAAAAATTCTGTCCAGTTATATTTTTGGAGTTTTTATCCAACAAGAAAAGCTACGAAGCGAAAGAGGGACGGAAATGGAGCTAGGGTGGATCACACCACCCCCTGGCGTGGGCCCCCTGGCCGTGCCAGCAGGTGGTGTGATCGCCTCGGCCTCCGTCTCCAACCCGTTTTCTCCCAGTACCTTCATTTTGTTGTAAAACTTTGTAATATATAATCCCCTGGATCCCCCCGAGGTTCGTATATCGTGTTCTCGTTGTGTCTTTGTTTCGATCTATTTCTGACAGGTAGAGTCCCAGATTTGGAGCCACAATGTCTTCCTCTGGATCAGCCATAGAAGATTCCTCAGCGGATATCATCAACCCATACATGAGAGAGTTGAAGATTCATCCCAAGGAGTTGTTGCTTGAAGATGGGGAGGTATGGATGAAAGAGGTTCAAGGCCCTAAAGGTGAAGGAAGTCTGGAGGACAGGATGGAAGCACTGGAGCAAGAAGTCTTTAGGTACAAGAAGATGGTGGAACGCAAAGTGGATATCATCCATAAGATTTGTTCCGAACTCATCGCCGAGCACCAAAAGGAAACTGCTGAGCTCAAGGATGAAGTCCTCTCACTCTGCCAAACAACCAACGAATTGCAAGCACAGCTCTACGACGTTCAAAATCAAAACTGTGAGGACGGGGTTAGGTTTAAACGCATAAGTGTGGCTGCAAGTTTCAGGATGCTGGAGACCATAATGTCCTTTGTTGATGGGGATCCCTTACCCTGGAAGTCGGACGATGATGAGAGAATACCACCACCGAAGGAGTAATTCGTCATCAGGTTTTGGCATCCCCTTGGTTTGTTCCAAGCTTGGGGGAGTGCCACGGTATCATATCACTATCTTCTATCTTTTTACCTTTTTAGTAGAGTCATATCATGAATAGAAAAGTTATCGTGTAGGATGGTTTGCATTATGGAAGTGTCCCCCTCTTGTTAGATATCTATGTATCCCTTGGTGTGAGTTGCCGTTATGGAATATTAATGAGAAGTTCTATCATTCACTCTTTTGCATATCTTATTTTAGTTTTCAATTCATGGTTATATGATTGATCTTGTCATTAGTATTGGTATCACTTTGGGATCATTGAGTTAATTTAGTTGGTTTTGGCAAACCTGGCTCGGTAAGTAGCAGCAGTATGTTTGAGAATTGAATGAAAAACATAAAAGTAGTCCAAAGAAATATAATTTCATCATCTTTCTTTCTTGATTTGCTCATAAGTTTAGTATTCTCTAGTTAAGATCTTTTGTGCTTCCGAGGAAGATTGCATGTTTGTTTTTATCATTTGTATATTTGTTTGTTTCCTTCAACTCTTATCCTTGCTAGCCAAAAACCTGTACTGAGAGGGAATGCTTCTCGTGCATCCAATCCCTTAAACAAAAACCTATGCCATTTGTGTCCACCATACCTGCCTATTAGCATTATTGCTATTCCAAGTAAATTCATGTTTTTATCTACCTTCCAAATTAAACTTGTTATGAGAAAATTAGTGATTAAAGCTCTCACGAACTTGATGGCACACTTTTATTTTCTTGCATTTAATAAACTTGAACCATTGTGTCCATGTTTGTTGCGTATATGCTTGCGCTTTATAAGTTGAAGTTATAAGAACAATGTATCATGGGGAACGCTTTCAACATTGCACTTATATTCCGTTGATATCATGATTCTTTTGCATATGGATCCCGGTGGTGTGAAATAAAAGGGGAACTTGTAAGATCATGGAGTTTATATGTGTGTTAGAGAAACGCTTGGGCCGCCAGCCTAAGCCATGCCTAATCATGGTGGAAACTTGCAGCATAACCATAATGAGAACTCTATGAAGCACCCTCAATAAAAACCTATGCAAATAGCAAATAAAAGGATCGCTTAGATGCTAATTGCCTTCTTGCCTTGTCATTTTGATTATGGGATAGCTCCTGTATCATGTGCAAGGGGTAACCCGTTGGCGGTTCTTTATGATACATATGTATTTTCAATGACAAGAGCTTACTTGTGACTGGAGTTGAGTAGAATGAGGTTCGGTAGTCGTAAGTAAGGGGCAGGAGATTTCAACTTATAACTTGTCAAGCATATCCTCTTAGTTGTGTCACTTTAACCTTAATCACCTAAAGATGCCTATGATGGGGGCAATGGGAGCTGAAAGATAATAAGTACCATAATTTTTGGAAGCTCTTTATGAAACTTGAAATCCCTGCTTCCCTCTGTGAAGGGCCTTTCTTTTACTTTTTAGTTGAGTCAGTAAACCTATTCCCTTCTATCTCAGCAAGTATTTTGAGTTGTTGTGTTTCATTCATTCATATGATGATTTATTCAATCATATTTCTTATGTTCCTTGTTTTGCACTTTGCTCTTATCCTGGTGATTACTACTTTGAAAGCTATCATTGAAAACCAGTTATTTGTGAAACTCCAGCAAATTATCAACTATTCTTCGACCAAGAGCTAAGTTTGCCATTTCCAATTATGATTTACTTTATGTATCTTTATTGTGTTTCCTTTAATTATTGCAAGTTAAGTTATATAATAGTGAGTTGTCTTCTGTTATGACTTATGTATTGATGAATGTGATGCTTCTTGTCCGTATTCTTTTATCGACTCTTCACTCCATAAACCTGAGGTCATGTTTATTGAGTTCAGTTTCGCTTGGGGACAAGCGAAGTCTAAGCTTGGGGGGAGTTGATACATACATTTTGCATCACTATTCTATATCATAATTTACTGTTATTCATTGATATATTTCATATTAAGAGATGATACTTATGTTATTTCATCTGTTTTTGCATGGTTGATGACTTTTGGAGCATGTACCGCTGCAGTAAGGATTCTGATGGAAAAGGTGCTGTTTGGAGGCAAAATTTGTGAAGATCAGAAAATCCAGGAAAATACATGGAAAATCCTATTTTTTTAGAAGACGAAGCCAGAAGGAGAAGCGGAGATGGGCCACAGGGGGCCCACACCACCCCTGGCGCAGGCCACCCTAGGTCGCGCCACCAGGTGGTGTCGTCGCCCTGGTCCACCCCTGGCTCTCCCCTCTGGCATATATTATCTCCATGGAACCCTAATACCGGGGGAGAGACCACAGAAAGATTCTGCCGCCTCTGCGGGGCGGAAAACACCGAGAGAGAAAGATCTCTCCGGCAGACAGAATTCTGCTGGGGAATTCCTTCCCGGAGAGGGGAGATCATCGCCATCAACACCACCATCAAGATGCACTTCATCATGATCATCATCATCACCACCATCATCTCCACCAGCACCATCATCACCACCTCCATACCGCTGTAACAATTGGGTTGAATCTTGCATAGTTCTTAGGGGAAACTTTCCCGGTGTTGATTACTCCTTGTAGTTGATGCTATTGAGTGGAACCATTGAATTATTGTTTATGTTCAGATTGTTATACATCATTATTCCATCTCTGATCATGATCCATATGATGTCTTGTGAGTAGTTCGTTTTGTTCTTGAGGACATGGGATAAGTCATGTTGTTAGTAGTGCAATTGTGTTGAGAAAGATTCAATGGTTTGATATTTAAGTTGTGGTGTACTTCTTCTAGTGGTGTCATGTGAACGTCGACTACATGACACTTCACCTATATGGGCCTAGGGTAATGCATTGTGTATTTGGCTACTAATCGTAGGGGTTGCCGGAGTGACAGAAACCTGAACCCCCGTTAGGAAACCATTGCACAAGGGACGTCATGGTCTTAGAGTTTAAAGTTGTGGTTAGGTTTCTACCTTAATTACTTTCTTGTACTTGCGGATGCTTGCAAGGGGTATAATCACAAGTATATATTAGTCCTAGGAAGGTCGGTACATTAGCACAGGTTCACCCACACAACACTTGGCAAACTAAAGAAGATTAATCAAATATATGAAGCGAAAGCACTTGACGATATTCCCATGTGTCCTCGAGAACGTTTGGTCATCTTAAGTAATACAACTGGCTTGTCCTTTGCTGAATAAAGGATTGGGCCACTTGCTGCATTTATTCTTATTGTCTTTTATTTATTCGTACTTTATTTACCTGCATTATCAAAAAACCCTAAAAATCCGTTTGCTAAGTATTTACAAAGAATTCCTACTCCAAGCCACTATCCAGCACCTTCTACTCCTTGTTGGGTTCGACACTCTTACTTATCGAAAATACTGGGATACACCCCTTATACTTGTGGGTCATCAGACACGTGGGCCTGCAAGTATACATGTGTGTGCATTTCAGTTAGCAAATGTATCATGAACAATGCAGTTGTAAGTAATTTATAAATTTTACTTTTAAATAACGGGACTCACTCCACTTGTTTGGTTCCCAGACAAGAACATCTCCTCGCGATTCTATCACCGCGTATATGCGATCAATAGAACCACTGATTAGACACGTGGCAATGGCATCGACATACGTTGCTGGTGCAAGATAGTCGTTTCGAAGGATAATCCAGTCCTTGTCATAAGGAAAATCTATGGTAGCAATGAATTTGTCAAACACCACCATCGCGCTATAGTGCCATAGGTTGTCAAATTTGTACGGTTTCTTTGCTATTTGTATCTTCAGCAGCTCGATATTCGCATGCTTGTAGAGGTAAGTGCATGGGGGCGGGGAAACACTGGTTACCCAATGGATAAATATCAACACGCTGCACACGTGGAAGCTCGATATGTGCCATACTATAGACGCTGGTTACCCAATGGGGGGCGGGGAAACACTGGTTACCCAATGGATAAATATCAACACGTTGCACACGTGGAAGCTCGATATGTGCCATACTATAGACGTTTTGGAGGTACCAGCACCCCGGGTGCTTTGCAATCGCAATCCATTCTCCGTTGGCACCAACCCAGTGACCCTTGTTTTCAAATCCTTCATCATCCCATGTTCCGGGTATGTCATCATCAACTGGTACAAATGCTTCTACAGTTGGATTGTCTAGTGGCATCAGCAACGCGTTAATGCCCTGCAACAGATTATCTTCATATGTAGGAGCATGCAAGGTATTTGACAAAGGGGGAGTGCTAGCTAGCTTTGCAGAAAACTACTATCTGAAAGATGCAGAAACGTGATGAATAGATCATGAATGCATGCAGACAAACACACCAAGGAATAAGGTCTTGTTTGCATTAAAGAAAAAGTGTAGGAATAGTTAAGTTTCTTATGCTGGCACTATTCAGAGGAATGGACCAGAGGGAAAAACGCAGGCAATTTTCCTATGATTGATTAACAAGATTAGGGGCCTCTTTCGATCAATAGTTTTTAAAAACATAGGAATAGGAAAAACACAGGATTGACATGGTAGTTATAGTAAATTCATATTAGGAATTAAAAACGCAGGAATTTTGTAACAGGTGTCTTTGGATGGTGAATAGGAAATAAACACAGGAGTTTTGCAAGAATATAGTGTGAGCGCATTGGACTTCTCAAAGGAGAAATAGAATGAGGTTGGAGCTCATGTTTAGATTCTTATGGAATGGAGGGAATAGGAATTTGATATCTTCCAAAATCCTATGGGTTAGAATCCTCCAAAACTCATATGAAATTCTTCATATCAAAATTGGACCTTATTTTCAAATTCCTACACGCGCAAAGAACAAGAATGAGGTCCCAAGAGACACGATAACATCATAAATATACTCTCCCGTGAGGTTTGACTTTGATTTTACCATGTTTTAAAGTAATCCTATTTTTTTGTATTCATGTAGACCAAATAGCCAAGTTTTTACAGAAATATTGTGTTTGTAAAACACATGAAACTTAAAATATAACGCCAGCCTTGATTGGCCAATACACCTTCCATTACGGGTATCAACAATCTTGGTCGTTCTTGTGTTTTCAGATTAGTATGTTTGGAGGAGAGGGGGGACATTGAAGCAAAAGTCTTGGGCCTCTTTCGATCGCAGGATCGAGAACATAGGAATTTCATAGGTTTGCCGGTGAAAAACAGGCGATTATAAAACGTAGGAAAACTACCTACATGAATGGCATGATAAGAGTTGAGCCTCAAGTAGATGTTCCAATTCCTACAGGATTTAAGCATGCGTGGGGGTTGCAATTCAAAACAATTTGCGTACCACGATTCCTTTGATCCAAATGCAATCCATCAGAAAGAATCTAAGGATTCGAGTCCTACAAAAATCATGCAAAAATAATTTTTACCTGCTCGTCACGGTCTAGTGGCCATGTCTATGGGTCAGAGTGAAGTAGGCAGGTCAAACCAAACGGGAGACCAGGATCTTCCGCAATCCCTCGATGCATGCCAACCATGCCACGAGCCAGGCGAGTGGTGCTCAGAAGATCGGCGCGACCGGTGATGTTGCTCAACGGTCCATAGTGGGGGTTACCAAACCCGATTGACTGGCTGTAGCGCTCAGATACCTTATGTTTCATCGCTCTAGATGTTGATCCGGGGAAGAGTACTGCGGAAGATTAGTCGGGATGGGTTGGCGGTTTCTACCTTTTTACAAGGGTGGAGAGGGGCTACGATGGTGCACAAGCGGTCGGAGCGGCATAGGAAGACGATGAGGGGCACGGGGCGGTTCTCCTCCGATTGTCAGATCGACTACTCCGACCCGATATATTAGGGAAAAACTAACGCGGGACATTAACATAGACGCTTATGCAAAAAAGGAATAATAACAAAAAATTAGATATATTTCTTAAACTCTCTAGCCCGCAACGTTGGCCCCTAGTTTGAGGCGCTACTGTTTTTTTCCGGTAGGTAGCTAGGGATAGAAAATCACACCGTGCCCAAGAAAAAAGTTCGAAATGTCCTCAAATTTGCTTTGCGTGTGGGGATGGTGATGCCGCACTGAAGGAGAGAGAAAACACAATTTGTTTTGAATGCATATATACTACTCCCTCCGATCCATATAATGTTCTCAGATTTATCTAGATTAGAATGTATATAGTTATGTTTTCGTGCTAGATTTATCTAATGGTTAGAAACTCCGAGTGGTAACATTGTTACCATGACATGATTTACCCATTTACTCCCAAATATGGGAACATCACGGGTGGTGGGAGTACAATTTACATCAAGGACCTAAAAATGGAGAAAATTACATAGAGGTCCTTACATTTAGCACGAAGCACTCTAAAATTAAGCAAGGGAAATAGTCGGGTCCGGCTCCTTCGAGAGAGAGCAGAGCCATATTGTTCATACTACTTTCTCTTTGTTTGTTTTCAAAATATATGGCCAAATTTGGCGGCATGAAAATTTCTGGACATGGGATCATCATCAGCATAAGGTATGATGTAGATATGGCCATGACCTTGATCGTTCGGCTTGAAATCCAAGAATATTCATATTCATCGACAACTAATAAAATTAAATACATTTAAATTTTACCACTTGATTTTAGGTTCGAATTTTACACGTAAGGACGGAGGGATTACATTTTAAATAAATGACCTAAAAAGGTAAAATTTTATCGAGGTCCATACATATTTAGCACGAAGCACCCTAAAATTAAGCAGGGAAAACAATCATGTTTTGCTCCTTCTCGAGAGAAAAGCTGATCGAGGCATACTCTTCATACTACTTCCTCTTTGTTTGTTTTCAAATTATGGCCAAATTTGGCGGCTTGCAAATTCCTGGATATGGAATCATGAATCATCATCATAAATTATGATGTAGATAATGGCCATGACCTTGGTCGTTCATCTTGAAATCCAAGAATGTTCATACTTAACGATAACTAATAATCTTAAATATGTTTAAATTTTTACAGTTCCTTTTAGGTTCGAATTTTACACGTACGGATGGTGGGAGTATATTTTACATCAAGGACCTAAAAAAGGTAAAATTACATCAAGGTCCATACGTTTAGCACGAAGCACCCTAAAATTAAGTAGGGAAAACAGTCATGTTTTGCTCCTTCTCGAGAAAAAAGCTGATCGGGCCATACTCTTCATACTACGTCTTCTTCATTTGTTTTCAAAATATGGCCAAATTTGGCCGCATGCAAATTCTTGGATATGGGATCAAGAATCATCAGCATAAAGTATGATGTAGATATGTCCATGACCTTGGCCGTTCGTCTTGAAATCCAAGAATGTTCATACTCATCGACAACTGACAATCTTAAATACGTTTAAATTTTACCACCTGCTTTTAGGTTCGAATTTTACACGTACGGACGGTGGGAGTACATTTTACACCAAGGACCTAAAAAAGGTAAAATTACATCGAGGTCCATACATTTAGCACGAAGCACCCTAAAATTAAGCAGGGAAAATAGTCATGTTTTGCTCCTTCTCGTGAGAGAAGTTGATCGAGCCATACTCTTCATACTACTTCCTCTTTGTTTGTTTTAAAAATATGGCCAAATTTGGGGGCATGCATATTCTTGGATATGGGATTACAAATCATTGGCATAAAGTATGATGTAGATATGGTCATGAACTTGGTCGTTCATCTTGAAATCCAAGAATGTTCATACTCATCGACAAACAATAATCTTAAATATATTTAAATTTTACAACTTGCTTTTAGGTTCGAATTTTACACGGACGGTCGGAGTATATTTTACATCAAGGACCTAAAAAGGGTAAAATTACATCGAGCTCCAGACATTTAGCACGAAGCACCCTAAAATTAAGTAGGGAAAACAGTCATGTTTTGCTCATTCTAGAGAGAGAAGCTGACCGAGCCAAATTCTTCATACTACTTCCTCTTTGTTTGTTTTCAAAATATGGCCAAATTTGGCGGCATGCAAATTCTTTGCTATGGGATCATGAATCATCAACATAAAGTATGATGTAGATATGTATGACCCTGGTCGTTCGGCTTGAAATGCAAGAATTTTCATATTCATTGACAACTAATAAGCTTAATTACGTTTAAATTTTACCACTTGCTTTTATGTTCAAATTTTACACGGACGGTGGAAGTACATTTTACAGCAAGGACCTAAAAAAAGATAAAATTACATCGAGGTCTATACATTTAATTACCACGGAGCACCCTAAAATTAAGGAGAGAAAATAGTCGGGTTCGGCTCCTTCTCGAGAGAGCAGCTGGCCGAGCCATAATCTTCGTACTACTTCCCTCTTTGTTTGTTTTCAAAATATGACCCAATTTGGCGGCATAAAATTCTTGGGTATGGGATCGTGAATTATCGATGTAAAGTATGATGTAGATATGTCCATGACCTTGGCCATTCAGCTTGAAATCCAAGATTGTTCATACTCATTCACAACTAACCTTAAATTCGTTTAACTTTTACCACTAACTTGTAGGTTTGAATTTTACACGGACGGTAGGAGTACATTTTACATCTAGGACCTAAAAAGGGGAAATTACATTGGGGTCCATACATTTACTATGAAGTACCCTAAAATTAAGCAAATAAAACAGTCTGGTTTAGCTCCTTCTCGAGAGAGCAGTTGACCGAACCGTACTCTTCATAGTACTTCCTCTTTGTTTGTTTTCATCAAGGACCTAAAAGGGGAAAATTACATCGAGGTACATAAATTTAGCACGAAGCACGCCTTAAAATTAAGCAAAGGAAAATCGTCAGGCTCGGCTCCTTATCGAGAAAAAACCTGACCAAGCCATACTCTTCGTACTACTACCTCTTCGTTTGTTTTCAAAATATGGCCAAATTTTGCAGCATGCAAATTCTTTGATATGGGATCAAGAATCATCAGCATAAAGTATGATGTTCATATGTCCATGACCTTGGTCGTTCGGCTTGAAATGCAAGAATGTTCATACTCATTGACAACTAATAAGCTTAAAGACGTTTGAATTTTACCACTTGCTTTTGTGTTTGAAGTTTACACGGACAGTGGGAGTACATTTTACAGCAAGGACCTAAAAAGGGGTAAAATTACATCGAGGTCCATACATTTAGCACGAAGCACCCTAAAATTAACTAGGGAAAATAGTCATGTTTGGCTCCTACTCGATAGAGAAGCTCATCGAGCCATACTCTTCATACTACTTTCTCTTTGTTTGTTTTCAAAATATATGGCTAGAGTTGGCGGCATGAAAATTCGTGGACATGGGATCATCATCAGCATAAAGTATGATGTAGATATGGCCATGAACTTGGTCGTTCGGCTTGAAATCCAAGAACGTTCATACTCATCAACAACTAATAATCTTAAATACGTTTAAATGTTACCACTTGCTTTTAGGTTCGAATTTTATACGGACGGTGCGAGTACATGTTACATCAAGGACCTAAAAAACTTAAAATTACATCGACATCCATACATTTATGTATGAAAACTTGTCTTGTGGTATTCAGATCCATATTCTTCAGAGTTTATTTACGTAAAAGAACAATCTTGTCATCACTCGAAAAATTGAGAATTAAATGTTCTTTTGTGATAGTTGGAAACTAACACCGATAACATTGTTTACTACATGAAGATGCACCCATCTACCTCTGAAAATACATTTAATTCAATAGAAATCAATTGCCCTTACTTGTGTAGATGCTAAGAGTGGAAAAGAAGATCCAATGGTTAGCAATGTTTGGATTTGCCGGTCTTGATCCAACGGTCAATGTTCAAAGTTATATGTACACTACACAGTGGTATGCTATGTTATTGTAAGAGATAAGACAAGATAAATATAAGATAAGAAGTACTGCGAATGGCCGATCTTTTGAGTGACCTTCCCTCCGGATGTTTGGGAAGCAAGTGGATTTCGAAAACTGGAAAAGTTTGAAATTTTTTGCCACCAAGGACCAAAGTGGTTTCCTTCATATGTACTCCTCATCCCTACTCCACACCAACGCGGCTTCCAAACACGCCAAAGACACATAGCCGCCGTGCCAAGGCACACGTGCACAGCACCACGCTGTGGACCAGGGAGAGATCAGTCGGACCGGTGCGCAAAAAGGGGAAAGGGGAGGAGAGAGGGAGGATGGATGGTGAGAGGCAGTGAAGGTGAGAGAAAACACTTGTTTTGCATGCATAGGTCCTAAAATTTACTACTAGTAGAGTGGTCGCAGAAGTACCTCATGTCAGGAACCCATCATAACTTTCCTCTGACATTGAACTCCCTTCAACTCCTCTTCATTGCTGCACTCTTATCCTGCCTACGTTTTATTCTCTCAGCATGTACAGTGCGTGGAAAGAGGTGAGCATATGTCTAAGCAAAGAAATGAGTACTACTATACTAGTGTACTACTAATATACTATTTGATTTTTCCCTAATAAGGGCATCAACAATGTGTACAAAAGCACACCTTAAGGCCTAGTATGTGGCATCCGCTAAGGTTCACAATATACATTGTGGAGAAAATAAAATTTGTATCTTTAAGCCTAAGGTGCACCTCAAGCTTGTGGGTTGCCCATAGAGAATAGAAAAACCATTTCCCCTCTCTCCCTATTTCGTGTGATCATTTTCAAAAGGTGTTCAAAATTTTCATGATGCAAAATCTTAGCTAGAAGTCGAACCACTCATCAAAACTCTATGTGGTTTCTGATATATATTAATTAACCGCTCGATGGGTACCTCCAAAAGCTTTTTTCATAATACTTTCAAAGCAACCTACAATTTATTGCTTGTAGTTCAAGTTTGGCCTAATTTCATTAACATAAAGTATTATCGAAACCAAAGAATAATAAATAATGTTTGTATTACACTTTTTATAACACGTGTTTCCGGATATACGTAACATGATGCCAAAAAAATATTATACTTCTTATTCTTTTTTTTGAAATGTTATGAAAACCGTGTCAACTTTTTCGGGATGCGGATGCATAGCAAGAACATGAATTTTTCAGAACTTTCAGTGGTTTTTCGATGTACCGAATTCCTACTTAGCTTCAAAATATTTTTGGAAAATTTTAAGAGCAACCTATCGTGCTTATGTTTAGTTAAAATTTGAGAAGTTTGGTGGGAGTACAATTTACATCGAAGACCTAAAAAAATACAAAATTGCATAGAGGTCCATACATTTTGCACAAAGGGTGCTAAAATGAAGCAGTAAAAAGTAGTCGGGTGCGGGTCCTTCTCGAGCGAGCGGCCGAGCCATACCCTTCGTACTACTCCTACTGTACTTTCGATCCAACGTGTTGCGGGTGTGCTTGGTGGCTTCCTCTTTGCAGGGTGTGAAATGGAATGACAATGGAGTACTACGGAGTAGTGGTAAAGCTGGTCATATCATAATGAAGTGCATCGAATGCGACGTACTGCAGACAATATAAACAATCCCTTGTGCACCACTATTTTTTGAATCTTTTGAATAACCTTCCCTCTGGATGTTTGGGAAGGAAGTGAAAATTTCAAAACTGCGAAAGTTTGAACTCCGACTCTAATAATAGTATGAGTATTGTACCTTTGTCTCCAAGCCCCAAAATGGTTTCTTCTATGCAATACGCCTGATACTGACATGGAACCGATGACAAGGCAGGTCGACACACGTGCGCAGCGCCATGTTTTGGACGAGGGAGAGATCACCTAGCCGGGGGTGTGGGGATGGTGATGAGGCAGTGAAGGAGAGAGAAAACATAATTTGTTTTGCGTGCATATAGTTTATAGTAAAGGTCCTGAAATTTACTAGTACTAGTTCTAGTTCCGTACTACTAGTAATACTAGGTGAATGTACCATGTACCTCATGTCAGGAAGCCATCACAACTTTTCTCTCATATCGCACCGCCTTCAACTCCTCCTCTTCACTACTCTCTCGAGCTGCTTCCTCTGTGCCCATAGTTTCTCTTCTTTCTCTTTGTTTCTTTTCTACAGAAATACATATTCTTCCTACTTGCTTTATAGAAAATACACTCCTCTCACTTGTAAAATTGATTTTTTTCCTTTCCTCATGGTTGGAAACTCTGAGTGGCAACATTTTTACCATGCCATGATTCACACCCATTTTACGCCCAAATATGGGACCATCACAGACGGTGGGAGTACAATTTACATCAAGGACCTAAAAATGGAAAAAAATTATATAAAGGTCCTTACATTTAGCACGAAGCACCCTAAAATTAAGCAATGGAAATAGTCGGGTACGGCTCCTTCTCGAGAGAGCAACTGATCGATCCATACTCTTCATACTACTTTCTCTTCGTTTCTTTTCGAAATATATGGCCAAATTTGGCGGCATGCAAATTCTTCGATATGGGATCATGAATCATCAACATAAAGTATGATGTAGATATGTCCATGACCCTGGTCGTTCGGCTTCAAATGCAAGAATGTTCATATTCATTGGCAACTAATAAGCTTAAGTATGTTTAAATTTTACCACTTGCTTTTATGTTCGAATTTTACATGGACGGTGGGAGTATATTTTATAGCAAGGACCTAAAAATGGATAGAGTTACATTGAGGTCCATACTTTTAGCACAAAGAACCCTAAAATTAAGAAGGTAAAATAGTCATGTTTGGCTCCTTCTCGAGAGAGAAGCTAATTGAGCCATACTCTTCATACTACTTCCTCTATGTTTGTTTTCAAAATATGGCCAAATTTGGTGGCATGAAAATTCTTGGATATGTGATCATCATCAGCATAAAGTATGATGTAGATATTGCCATGACCTTGGTTGTTCGTCTTGAAATCCAAGAATGTTCATACTCACCGACAACTAATAATCTTAAATACGTTTTAAAAACGTAAAATTACATCGAGGTCCATACATTTAGCACGAAGCGCCCTAAAATTAAGCAGGGGAAACAGTCATGTTTTGCTCCTTCTCGTGAGAGAAGTTGATCGAGCCATAATATTCATACTACTTCCTCTTTGTTTGTTTTCAAAATATGGCCAAATTTTGCGGCATGCAAATTCTTCGAAATGGGATCACGAATCATAAACATAAAGTATGATGTAGATATGGTGATGACCTTGGTCGTTCGTCTTGAAATCCAAGAATGTTCATACTCACCGACTATAAATAATCTCTTAAATATATTTAAATTTTACCACTTGCTTTTAGGTTTGCATTTACACGTACGGACAGTGGGGAATACATTTTACATCAAGGACCTAAAAAAGGTAAAATTACATCGAGGTCCATACATTTAGCATGAAGAACCCTAAAATTAAGCAGGGAAAATAGTCATGTTTTGCTCCTTCTCGAGAGAAAAGTTGATCGAGCCATACTCTTATACTACTTCCTCTTCGTTTCTTTTCAAAATATGGCCAAATTTGGCCGCATGCAAATTCTTGGATATGGGGTCATGAATCATTCGCATAAAGTATGATGTAGATATGGCAATGACCTTGGTCGTTCCTCTTGAAATCCAAGAATGTTTATACTCATCGAGAATTAATAATCTTAAATATGTTTAAATTTTACCACTTGCTTATAGGTACAAATTTTATATGTACGGACGGTGGGAGTACATTTTACATCAAGGACCTAAAAAGGTAAAATTACATCGAGGTCCATACATTTAGCACGAAGCACCCTAAAATTAAGAAGGGAAAATAGTCATGTTTTTCTCCTTCTCGAGAGAAAGATTGATCGATCCATACTCTTCATACTACTCCCTCTTCATTTGTTTTCCAAATATGGCCAAATTTGGTGGCATGCAAATTCTTAGATATGGGATCATGAATCATCAACATAAAGTATGATGTAGATATGTCCATGACCCTGGTCGTTCGTCTTGAAATGCAAGAATGTTCATATTCATTGACAACTAATAAGCCTAAATACGTTTAAAATTTACCACTTGATTTTATGTTTGAATTTTACACGGACGATGGTAGTACATTTTATATCAAGGACCTAAAAGGTAAAATTACATCGAGGTCCATACATTTAGCACGAAGAACCCTAAAATTAAGCAAGAAAAACAGTCGGGTTCGGCTCCTTCTTGAGAGAGCAGTTGGTCGAGCCATACTCTTCATACTACTTCCTCTTCATTTGCTTTCAAAATATGGCCCAATTTGGCGGCATGCAAATTCTTGGATATGGGATCATGAATCATCGATATAAAGTATGATGTACATATGGCCATGACCTTGGTCGTTCGGATTAAAATTCAAGATTGTTCATACTCATTCGCAACCAAGCCTAAATACGTTTAAAATTTTACCACTTGCTTTTATGTTCGAATTTTACACGGATGGTGGGAGTACATTTTACAGCAAGGACCTAAAAAGGGGTAAAATTCCATCGAGGTCCATACTTTTAGCACAAAGCACCTTAAATTAAGCAGGGAAAATAGTCATGTTTGGCTCCTTCTCAAGAGAGAAGCTAACCGAGCCATACTCTTCATACTACTTCCTCTTTGTTTGTTTCCAAAATATGGCCAAATTTAGCGGCATGAAAATTCTTGGATATGTGATCATCATGAGCATAAAGTATGATGTTGATATGGCCATGACCTTGGTCGTTCATCTTGAAATCCAAGAATGTTCATACTCATCGATAACAAATAATCTTAAATATGTTTTAAAAAAGGTAAAATTACATCGAGGTTCATACATTTAGCATGAAGCACCCTAAAATTAAGCAGGGAAACAATCAGGTTTTGCTCCTTCTCGTGAGAGAAGCTGATCGAGCCATAATCTTCATACTACTTTGTCTTCGTTTGTTTTCAAAATATGGCCAAATTTGGCGGCATGCAAATTCTTGGATATGGGATCAAGAATCATCAACATAAAGTATCATGTAGATATGGCCATGACCTTGGTCGTTCGGCTTGAAACCCAAGAATGTTCATACTCATCGATACCTAATAATCTAAAATATGTTTAAAATTTTACCACTTGCTTTTAGGTTCGAATTTTACGCGGACGGTGGGAGTACAATTTACATCAAGGACATGGGGAAATTACATCGAGAGCCTTACATTTAGCATGAAGTACCCCAAAATTAAGCAAAGAAAAAAATAGTCGGGTTAGTCTCATTCTCGAGAGAGTACCTGATCGAGCCATACTCTTCGTATCGCTACTTCCTGATTGTTTGTTTTCAAAATATATGGCCAAATTTGGTGGCATGCAAATTCTTGGATATGGGATCATCAGCAGCATAAAGTGTGATGTTGATATGGCCATGACCTTGGTCGTTCGGCTTGAAACTCCAAGAATGTTCATACTCATTGATAACTAATAATCTTAAATACGTTTAAATTTTACCACTTGCTTCTAGGTTCGAATTTTACATCGACAGTGGAAGTACATTTTACATCAAGGACCTAAAAAGGTAAAATTACATCGATGTCCATATATTTAGCACGAAGCACCCTAAAATTAAGCAAGGAAAACAGTTGGCTGGGAAGCTTGAGAACTCATAAAACTTGGTAATCAATCATTAGTGTATCAAGGTCCACGCTTTGTCTGAAAACTAGGCTTGTTGTTGTGGTACTCTGAGCCATTTTTCTTCGTACTTGCTTACAGAAAAAATCTTGTTGCTTTCAATTTATTGTTTCTATAAGTTGGAATCTGTGGTTGCCACCATTTTTCACCTTGCCAAGATGCACACATCTACCAAATATGGGAACATTACAATACAATATGATGTGCATATGGTTGTTACCTTTGTCGCTCGGCTTGAAACCCAAGTGTGTTCATACACCGTGGGCCATATATATAATGTGTAACTGTTTTTTTGTAATTTATGATGACTCACGATTATTAATTATTCTTCAGTGCAAATAGTAGTACACGCAAGAGGACTCCATGAAGAAGACTTCATTTTTAGGGTTTTCATTATTTTTGTTCATAGCTAGTGAGGATCAAATTGTCAACATGCATATTCGTAGCAAGAATTTTGATCCTATAGAATTCTCATTGGTTTTTGAAGTATTGACCACCTCGATACCATAAAGACTCAAAGGATGTTTGTAACTTTTTAAGAGCATTCTATCATGTTTACTTGTAGTTCAAATTTGAAAATGATTTTTTATTCCTAAATTTTGGAAACTCCTAGTACTGGTAGCATTATTATTCAGCATGCCAAGATGCACTCATCTACCAAATATGGGAACATTACCATAAAGTATGTTGTACATATATAAGGCCATTTGGCTTGTCTTTTGGCCTAAAGCCTAAGGATATGTTCATACATGACAGGCAATATTTTCAATTATATTTTTTTATATGCGAACTCTCTTGATAATAATCATTTTTCACAGCAACTAGGACAAGTCAGAGGTCACCGTGCAATGTTTTTTTATTGTTTTCAAATAAAAGACAAATTTTGTACATGCAAATGCTTAGTAAGAAGTTGAATTCAACAAATTCATTGGTTTCTGATATATTGACAGTCTGGGTGTGGGTACCTTCAAAATATACTTGTATAACTTTAAGAGCAATCTACTACTTACTCATAGTTCAAATTTTATCTAACATTGAAAAATCAGCTTAAATTAGTTTAAGAATGTGAAGTTTGCTAGGAAACCTTGAGAACTCAAAAAAGTTCGTAATCGTAAGTGAAACATGTATAAACTTTGCCTGGAAACTGGGCTTATGGCATTCCGAGGCATATTCCCCGTGCTTACTCTCAGGAAAATAAATCTCAGGAAAATAATAATCTACTTAAAGTTTATGATAAATCTGGGTGTTTTTTGTGTGAGGTGTAATAAACAGACATATATCATTCGTCCGACACTTTAAAAGAAACTCTTCGATGGACATTTGGATATGTGAATGAAACATCAAATCTTATGTACAAACAAGTTATGTTCAAAAACTAGTTTATTATGACCAAATAAAGCCTTCACAAATTCAATGTGGGACAGACTGATATGTTGGTACCTTTGTGTAAACATTGACATTTCATATGAAATAAGTCTCTTACATACCAGCTACATGCATCCAAAAAGTATTGTGGGTGATAAATATCGTTAGTATCCAGTTTTTAGCATCATTCAAATCTTTGTGTGTGAATGGGAGCAATGGCATTCAGGGACCACTTACCAGTATTGCTACCAATGAGGTTAAATCGGTCATTACAGGACTAACTAGCCAAATTTGTGCATATTAGGCCAAAAACTGTTAAAATGTGCAAAAATGACGTCCACCAAGTGTTTTGTGCAAAAGTGCGATGAAAAGATGGTGGATCATGCAATTTCCTCTACCTAAAAAATGTTTTATACTACCATGGAGGGTAATACAGAGTATTGTACTATACTTACTACTAGCAAAATAGGTACCAGATGGAAGTTTGAAACCTAAAGGGTACCCACTATTTTAGTCAGTTCTAAGAAATGAACTAGTTCGTCAAAAGATGATGATATGTGAAATGTAGTTTTTTTTGTAGTACGGTACTACTAAAGAGGATAGAGGGTTACCCACTCCCATTCTCTAACTCCTCCCCCACCATTCCCTCTCTCGTTATCACATTCCCACACTCATCTCACAACTCTCCGTCGTTAACCCAGCTGTTGCCTCGAAGAGACCAATACCAAAACCCTTGCCTGTGGTTGAGGCATTCGTAGGCCTTCGTATCGGACCTTCTCAAAAGTGGGCCATAGGTAGGTGGCCCAGGACGAGCTGTGAGAACAGTGACGGGCATTCGTAGGTGGCCCAGGATGAGCTGTGAGAATAGTGATGGGCTGACCGTGGGCCTTAACAGTATCGGGCCTACATGACGTAGACTGTTAACAGGTCGCATAGTGAACAATGTGGGCTTTTATAAGCTGAAATAGAAATAGGCCTGACATTCACGGGCTGCTTTTGGCCACATCTTTTGGGCCCATTTCAAAGAGTGTCGGACGAAACAGTAACAGACTATAATCTTATTGGGTTCTCCTAATGGGCCAGCCCACTTAATTATTAGCAGGCCTTGGCTGAGCCTGGCTTCTACCACGGTTTCTGTGGCTGTTAATAGCGGTAACTGGGCGTTAACAATGTTTGCCACATGGCATTTTGCATGACGTCAGCAGTCAACACAGCTGGCGAACAGATCTACGATGGAACAAGTTTTCATGGCTGAAGGGTGCGATCCGCCATGGTCAGAAAAAAATCGTGGTAGATTCTTTTGTGATGGGGCTTTTACCATGAAGGCCATCCGTCGTAGAAGACTTTTTAGCCACGAAAAACGGGCCTTCAACCACGAAAATCGTCCATTGTAAAAGCCAACTTTTCTTGTAGTGATAGTTGTCGCTACTATACTGTTTTGGGGCCTTCTATTATAGATGCCATATCAACTACTGTGAGAGAGACAGACACCCGCTAGCCACTTATACGGTACAAGCCGTATGTCGAGCGTGGAACTGGTCTCGTGTAGGATTATGCGTAAGGTCGGTCCAGGCCGCTTCATCTCATAGTACCACGATATAAACAAATACACGTGGGAAGGTAACAACTAGGGTATCGATGCCCACACTTTGCATGTGTCTAGCCGTACTATCATACTAATTATAGATCTAGGCTCAGATACCACTGTAGGGTTTCCACAGCAATAACAAAAAATAGTACGCGGGAACACCCTGAATGCCCAAGGACCTATATAGAAGTAATGCAGTAATGGAGAAAGATAGAAGTAACATACCCTTGATGACCCGGAGAGTGTTACACTCATGCAGGAGTGTGGATGACGTAGTCGTACCCATCCAGGCTCAAGGTCGCGATGCTCCTCGCACGTCGTTCCTTGTCCAGGTCCTTGTACGATGGCCCGGAAGATTCAATAGCCCCACCGAGTTATCACATGCATACGGTGCAATGTGACGACTCCCGAACTCCTTGGTCCTTGTTGGGGTTGTGGAAGTAGACCTCCTAGCGGAATCCCTGCAGCACAACGGCATGCCGCAGATGCGTCGACTTTTCACGGACAGTCCTTTCCCTAGAACCGTGCCATGACAAAGTCAACTAGAGAGAGAGGGGAAGAGTATTCCAACCAAAGAGAATAACTCAATTTATTGTGTATTTTATTCCACCCATAGGCACCTCCTTATATAGGCTAAGGGGGGTGTGCCTTTCTCAAAGGCTAAGCCATATGGGACTAAAGTCAAAGGAAAAAGGGCAGGAATTTCGCTCCCAGTCGGATGGGCCAGAAGCAGCCCATCAGCAAAGAAGCAAAGGGGAACCAGCCGGGTGGGCCTGTTATGAAGCCTGGCAGCCGGCGACAGCAGCTAGCCAGGGTGGGCCGGCACGCCACCTTGTGGCCCAGCTCACCTGGCGCTGAGGCTGCCTGGTGCCACACCCAGGTGGGCCTAGGAATGGTGGTGTTGGGGGATACCCCCGGGTAGGGTCATGTTAGGGTATAAAGGCCGAGTTAGCCGAGGTACGGCACGGTCAAAGCAAGTGCAGGCCGGGTCACCTCAAGACAGGCCGATTTACGGAGTAACCCGGCCCATGGGGCATCTACCTAGCATTAACCCGACCGGCATAAGAGATATGTCGGCCATGTTTGTCTATCTATTATGCAGGTACCCTCGTAGCCAAGTTAGCCAAGCGCTGGCCGGACTACCACTTGGCTTCCAAGAGAAGGAAGGAATCTCCCGCTGGTCAAAAGGTGGCCTTTGCTAGCTATAGTGTGAGCGAAGCAAAGCAGGGGGAAGGAGCAGCAGGGCAGGGGCGACCAAGATGACGCGAGCAGTGTCGGCTGACATAGCCCGTGTCTAGTGACGCTTAAAGACATGGATTACGCAGAGGGTTACATCCATAGTCTGGACGACCCGTTAAAGAGAATAAAGAAGCATCTAGCTTTAACCAAGGGGCATATTCGTGGAATATGCTGCCATGTGTGCCCTAACTTTGTAACCCGGGCTCCCCTATATAAGGAGCACCAGGGCCTCCATAGATGGGGATCGATCATTTTCTCTGTCTAAGATAGAACTCTAGAGCTAAGTTGTGGGGAGTAACAGACCTAGTCTCCTTCTCATGAACAGCTCAAGGAGCACTAGCAACCACCATTGATAGAGGAAATACAACAACACCTATGTGTGAAATCACCACGCTATCCCTCCCTAGATTCCCCTAGCGCTCATTAGCCCCATCTTTAGCATATCCATGGCATCTGTCGTGCCACCACCACGACAGTTGGTGCCCACCGTGGGGCTAGTGGTGCTATAAGGGGTGAAAATCCGGACGGGAAGCATCTCCAACACCGGTGAACGCATAATCTCTGGCATCGTTCAGCACTTTGGAGCGCTGGACTACATCAGTGACAACACAGGGAGCTTCGGCAGGCGTCCTCCTCTGTGCAACAGCCTCTTCATCAAGCTTGGCACGCACAAGATCTACGTCGGCATGGACGAGTCCTGCGTTCATCCACGGCACATCGTTGAGGGAGGCGAACCGCCTCTCAGCGCGGCTCGCCGTGTGCGTATCACTTGCCCCGCTAGCAGCATTGAGGTCATGATGGCTGTGCTAGACGCGGGAGCAAGTAAGGACCCAGCGCCAGACCCAGAAGTCATGCCAAAATAGGCAAGCTCTAGGTTCCCACCTCTAGAAAGGCTAGAGAATGTACTCCAGCAAGCAATAGATAGCCTAGTGACGCCAATAGCTGTGACACCCCCGGGATTAGGGCTAGACAAATCCCAGACCTCTGTCTGATATAAGCCTAACCTAAATCTCGGAAGCATATAGAGAGAGAATCAGTAACATTACAGTGACCCTACGACACAAAAAATTATTACAGCAAGCTCATAACTAAGCAAAGAACCAAAATATTACAAGCAGAGGTCACTGACCACAAACATCAAACAACGGAAGGCAAATTATGCTATTAAGTATAGAAAACTTAACAAATGGCCCAAGAGGCCTGAAGCATAACGATGACGTCCCATTCCATAGATTCCTGGCTGCCGACCGGGAACCCCAAACTACTCGTCGATGTCGATGCCGTCAAGAACTCATCTTCTATGGTAACACTTAGCTGCTGCAAAAGTATCAACAAAGCAAGGCTGAGCACAGGGTGTACTCCGCAAGACTTATGGCTGGTGGGGTTCATTTGCATAAAGCTAAATTTCTTTGTAAAAGAGAGAGGAGAAGCTCAACTAAGAGAACCTTTTAAAAGGGGATAAGAAAACGATATCACTAGCTTTGATCTTCTTTGATATCCACTGAAACTTTATCAGCTGAACCTACCAACTAGGATCACCCCCTCGATCCCTGAGGAAGCATCCTTAAGCATACCTCACATCTCTTGTCAAGTTTTACGATTAGGTTATAGTTCTCTATGATCATCACGTCTGTTCCCAAGTCGTCCATAACCGTGGACACGGCTTTTCGAAAAGATTATTAACCTGCAGGGGTGCACAACTTTACCCACACGTACCAACCGACTCTTAATGCCACTATAGATTAGCCCTCTTCCTTGGAAGGCCGGCAGAGGGTGATTGGACACAACCTTTACCTTGCTTTCGCCGAGACCATGAGTCACGCCCTAAGGAGATGCCGCCGTAACGGGTCAAGTCCCGAAGTCGGTCCCTAGAGATGTGAATAGGGTTTGAGATTACGGAGCTCGTGCCTCTCCCATTCCCTGCCATGCTTACCTACCTGTATGAATGCACCTCCTCCACCGCCTTCGAGAACAACCAGAATGCATATGTCGAATGGAACGCCTGAACTATGTGACTCATGGAATCTACTAGGCAAGTTAGTTGGTCGAGGGGGTTTCCAGGCCCCCGTGTGGCTGTACGCTCGTCTTGGTTGAAGAGGCAAGAACTCAGGTCCTAGTGGTGGCAAGTATGGGACTGCAAAAACCACAACCCTCTATGGCCTCCAATACAAGCCTTAGCATGTTTAACTTTCATATCTGATCATACCACGCCATCCTGTCATACTAGGTTCATTCGCAACTCTAATTCATCAACCGGATGGACCAGCGGTAACAGCTAAGCATGGCTAAGCGCAACAGATATAACAGCTCTAGCGAATCTCACAAGCCAAACCCTAGTTATGCTAGGAGCAATGGATCGGGAATAGAGTCTACAAAGGTAACATGCATTAGATAGGAATTCTCTATCTATCAATAAAAGACTTTAGAATCGTATGCACATGACAAGAATGAAATACTCTGAAATCATAGGATTATATCATGTGTGGGGCTAGGCTTGCCTTCGCCTGTTGATGCTCAAATACAGATCTTTGGGGTTCATCTGCTTGGCATCGTTCATCGATAAACTTCGATGGTGTTGATCTTGGTCTTCGGTCTTGGACTCGATATCGTTTCTCACATCAACTCTAAGGTCTATCGATAAGAACCAGAAACACCAGAAAGGAAAGCAACAATCAACACATGGCATCGATGCAATGCTCAAGCAAGGATGATGATATGACAAGTTAAATTGTATTAAAATGACACCCTAAGACATGCTTGGCAATTTAAACGGGGTCCGAGGGTACCAACCCAAATTCAGATAAACCCCGGATGCATATGAGAGGGGTTATTTTGTTCTTCTAATTAAACTTGTCATGTAAGTTGCTGAACAACGCATGAGTATGAGTCTATTGTGTAGATCTCATTTTTCTGACCATTTTGATATATTATACATATTTTTCTGATTTAAAATGAATCAGTTATGATTTTTCTCATTTTTAATCCATTTTTAAATCATTTTAAAAATAATTAAACATTTTTGGATATTATAAATTATTTTACAACCTGGACCCACATGTCAAACTTTTATTCATTTCAGAAAACATTTCCAAAAAATTTAAAAACCTGACAGATGGGGCCCACAGGGTTATTTTTATTTCCAGAAATAATTTACAAAAACATTTGAGTAAATAAAAGGGAATTGCTGCATCACTCTGACATCACCACAGGGAGGGGCTGTTTTTCACTGGGGCTTTATCTAGCCCCAGAGGCTGACGACTAGGAAGCGCCACGTCGATGCCACAGGGGCGCCACGTCGGCTCCTGTCAACCACGCCAGACGATGGCGGGGACAGCGATAGCATGCGCGCAGGGCTGCGGGACTGTGTTGGCTCACCACGGGGGGCTGCGCTGGACCGATTGGTGGCGGCCCCGCTCCTGATTGGTCGGCGGAGCTGCACGCAAAACGGCGGCCGGTGGCCGTGGCTTGCAGGTGGTCGTCGGGGGCGAGCTACAGAGCGAGAAGGAGAGAAGGAGAGGGCCCAGGAGGTGCGGGAGCTCACCACGAGCGCAGAGGAGGGGGCGGGGAGGCGAGGCGAGCTCGGACGCAGCCGGAATCAACGACGGAGATGGTGGCCGGAGTTCAGGAAGGAGCTTCTGATTATTGTGACTGGAGCCTCCCAACTTGCACGCTCAGGCGGGGAGGAAGCAAAGGTCAAGGCGAGGCTGATGGTGGCCTCATATGGGTGAGGGGAGGCCGGAGACGGCGGGGACACGGTGGAGCCCGAGGGCTAGGGTTTGGCGGATTGGGGAAAAACACTAGGGGAGCGAGATCGAGTGAGATAGGTATGGAGAGATAGAGCAGAGCACGGCGGTCTTCGTGGGACTCTTATCCTCGCGAGGCAACCCAGGCGGCGGCGGGAATCGCGGCGGCGAAGCGACGACATCTGCTGTGACACGCAGCTGCTTCAGTTCGTCGCGAGAAAGAAGAAAGAGGGAGCACGATGAGGAGGTATGGGCCGTCTGGGCGGAAATGGGTCGGCGTGGGCTGCTGGCTGCTGCTGGTTGCTGAGGGTGGGCGGCAGAGAGAGGAGAGGAGGTGGGATGTGGCCCAGATTAGGTTAGGAGCTGTTTTTTTATTTTCCAGAAATCTTTTTCTATTTTCTTTTCTCTCCTTTGTACTTTCAATTTAGAAACTGTTTTGGCTATTTCAAAAATATTAGAACTTTTGTAAACAATTTGAAATACTGCAGGGCCCTTGTAACTAGTTGGGATCCACATTTTTTTGTAGTTTTAAAAATTCAAACTATATTGAACGTGTTTGAGAGGAAGAAGGAAACTAGGGTTTAGGGTTTCCATTATTTCCTTTACATGCATTTTAAGGGATGATGCTCATGAATGCACAAACAAAGTCCTAATATAAGATTAACTAAAACTAGGGTGTTACAGCTCTATCCCCCATAAAAGAATCTCGTCCCGAGATTCCTAGGTAGGAAGATAGAGAAAAACGGGGTTATGCTAAACTTCGACGATCTTCTCGAAGAGGTTGATCCATACCACCATTATTGAATGAATGAAGCGCTTCATTTTCTTCGAGGTAGCTGCACACACTAGAGAAGAGAGGCAAAGACACAAACCACAAACAGAGTATCTCATGGTCAACTCGTGGATAGATGTTTCATGAACATCTCTAGAGCCAAGGAGCATGAAACACGTCAAGGTAATGGAGGAAACAAAAGGAGAAGGTTTCAAGTTGTTAGATAGCTGGTCTTCATAAGGATTGAGACCATGGAGCTTCAGAAGAGTTTAAGCTTCTGAAATGGAAAGCTTACAACGGAAAGAACACGACCACAGACTTCAAAAGATGAACCTCTACTAACGGCTTAAGTAGAGCTTCCAGGAATAGATAGATAGATCAGGAGAACTAAGTTGTTGAACTACTTTTGATATAGAAGGATCACTTTGTTCAACATAAGGTTAAGACAGAAAGGTGTTTTGTGGCGAGGACTCATAAGAGTCACAAGCAACATGTAACAAGAGGAACTTCTGATTATCGAAATCATAGTCGCTCTTCGAACATGTTAGAGGAACCGAAGGAACTCTTTATTCATCTAGGTCTATCAAAATCTTTGCCAAAGATCATGATATCACTTTACACCGCTAAGATGAATATATAAGAAGATTCCTGATGACACGAGGAAAAAGAAACTTCATTCTTAGACTTCAGTTACTTGGCACAACAAAATGTTTGCCAACATAAAAGGGTCTGGACGATCGACCGAGAGACATTTAGCAACACTTCTTTAAATGTTCTCCTTGATGTTCAAGACACGAAACATCAAGTAAAAGGTCAGACTTCGGATACAAAGGAAACCATAAGCATAACTCCTATAATAAGTCATAGAAGAAGCCTTATGAGGAGTGGTTGTTATTGATGATTCAAGAGAATATGGCAATAGGCTTTCCAACTAGTTGTGTCAACCATTTCATCAACCTTGCCAAATTTTCAAAGAGACCTATGTCAAAAACCTTTGAAGAAGACCAACCATCGTTGCTGCTTGAGATTCAGCTCTGGTTAGGTGAAACGATACTTCAGACTCAGTTTATCCAAATAGAAGACTTGCAACATTTACCATAGAGGTGAAGTCACTAGATTCTCAAGACATGGACTACATTGTACAGCTCCAAAAGAATGAGCTAGGTTGCGAAACCCATGTATTAGCAAGTTATCAAAAGATAATTGCCCCTACATGAATGGATTGCAACAAAACACAAATGCATCCTTGTTGGGAAACATTTAGGAGGATACTGGAGTTTGTAGAACTTCTTATCTTCCATGACAAATTAATCAGTGGCTTTCAGTGCTCAGAGGATGTTCTCGAGATGGAAAGGTATCAACCTACCATATCAAGAATACTTCACACATTCTTGACTGACTTGAAAAGATTCCCGAGGAAATAAAGATAACTCTTCTCGAATCCATTGTGACATATCTCAACTATTGCACATGAATCGGAGATGGTCACTTCTAACATCCAGAACACAGGCTTTAAAATAACACGAAGATGGTTCTCAAAAGTTTCCAACATTAATGCCAACTATTCCATATGAATCTAGTATAGCATGGAGAAGATAAGGATGTCATCGAGGGGCTCAATAACAAACTTATCAAAATACTCCAAGAATATGGACTCATATATTGTATGAACAAGACATCGATACTGGTCAGGCCAAAGGACATGAAGATGTACCCAGGTGAAACATCACAAGTAAATACATCATCAGGATAGTCCTCAGAACTGAGTTTGATTTGATGATAGCCTGATTCAAATCAAAGGTGGGGACGATAACATTTCCATAAATAAAATACTATCTTCCTTCAGCGCGAACAAAACTAGATATCCCTTTACGTAGGAACTGAGTCAGGTAGAACTTTTGGCTTACAACTCTGCAAGTTATTGCTTAAGCTCAACCTTCTAGTTCAGGGGTATCTGGCACGAATTCTTGGAGAAAGAAGCAGTTTAGAAAACTGACTTGCTCAAGAACTTGACAAACACGATCACATGGCAACATGGCGATACTTCTAGAAAGACATCTAGAATATCATGAACCACCGATATGTCACTTAGTTCGAGAGGAAACTTGCTTGGTAAGGCAAGAAGACATAGTCTCAAAGCTTTAGCACAAGCCTATCTCTTTGATTGGAGAGGGTGTACCAGAGTAACAGACTTGGTAGCACAATCATCCTTGGCTTAGTGATAGGTTAACCATCACGCTAAGAATGACACAAAAATGTCCTTGAAGTTCAAAGCAATAATGATTACTAAGAATCTCAGATGGCCACATTATTACGCACACGCATCATTCACGAGCACGAAAGCTCAAAGGAAGGGTGGGTAAATATGTGTAAAGGCATCACTTCATTAAGGAGTCATGGAACTTAACATGACCTCTTAGTATAGAAGAGTGTGATACTTTAAGGTGGAACAGAAGCTAATCAACGCTTTTTGATCTGCGGCTTACAACACTTTGACCTGGTCCTAGATATGACGAGGTACTGGAGTTTGTTTCTCCTAACATCTCAAAATGGTTTGTCTTGACAGACCACAAGAGTATCTTGCATCAAAATACATCGATGTGCATTACTACTTGGCTACCAACTGGTAGACAAAGGTCAGAAACAACAAGGGAAAAGGAACATGCTCAGGATGTAATCCCGAGATGTGGATGCATAAGTCAACAATCTTCCGAGGACCGATGCTGAAAAGGAAAGGTGTGGCAGAGTCACCATTATAGAAATGAGACTCACGAGGAGTGCTCTTGTCGTGATCTATTTGGTCCCATTAAAGAACATCTGCCATAGCATGTGGTAGGGGAAGTCCTTTGTTTGTCGTAATTTGATCACAACAACAACCACAAGCTTGAAGGCTGTACTAGAAGGTACTAGCCATCCTGAGGTAATGTTGAATCATTAACAATAGGGAACAATAAAATGGATCTTGGGTTAAAGGTCAGCTTCATGTACAAGATTCTCAACACCAGAATCCAGCAAAATCAGGGATCTTCGGTTCAAGTCCAAGGGTTAAAACCCGAAGAAAGGAGTAACTACTATCTTAGTAATACAGAGGGTACTACAAGGTAGTAACCATGAGGTAGATTCCAAGATAAGAAATAACGTCTGAAGTACCCAAACCACTAAAAAGGAAGCACACGAGGCGAAAGGAAACTTTGAGGCCTAGAACAGATCACTGTGGAACCACCAACATGATGTTGTGGACCCGTCAGATAGAGAGATCATGATGGAAAGGAATCTCTGAACTGAAGCAGAGCACAGGGAAACAAGGAACACACGCACACAACTGACTCTGGAGAACTCAACACTAGGTCAACTGGTTGAGAAACGACATGCCAAGAAAGCACCTAAATTTTTAAAGATGAGACAAGATAGAGAAACTTTTCAAAGTCAACACAAGATAATATCACCCAGAGTTGGAGCGAAACTAGATAAGGAGAAAAATAAGCATACTAGAGTTTTCGTAAATACTTTTCAGCTTTAAAATAGTTTTCACAAGCACTAGACTCAACATCGACCAGTAGAAACGTTTTCCTACAGTTGGTACTGCTCTGATACCAAAACCTGTGACACCCCCGAGATTAGGGCTAGACAAATCCCAGACCTCTGTCTGATATAAGCCTAACCTAAATCTCGGAAGCATATAGAAAGAGAATCGGTAACATTACAGTGACCCTACGACACAAAAAATTATTACAGCAAGCTCATAACTGAGCAAAGAACCAAAATGTTATAAGCAGAGGTCACTGGCCACAAACATCAAACAACGGAAGGCAAATTATGCTATTAAGTATAGCAAACTTAACAAATGGCCTAAGAGGCCTGAAGCATAATGATGACGTCCCACTCCATAGATTCCGGGCTGCCGACCGGGAACCTCAAACTACTCGTCGATGTCGATGCCGTCAAGAACTCATCTTCTATGGTAACACTTACCTGCTGCAAAAGTATCAACAAAGCAAGGCTGAGTACAGGGTGTACTCCGCAAGACTTATGGCTGGTGGGGTTCATTTGCATAAAGCTAACTTTCTTTGTAAAAGAGAGAGGAGAAGCTCGACTAAGAGAACCTTTTAAAAGGGGATAAGAAAATGATATCACTAGCTTTGATCTTCTTTGATATCCACCGAAACTTTATCAGCTGAACCTACCAACTAGGATCACCCCCTCGATCCCTGAGGAAGCATCCTTAAGCATACCTCACATCTCTTGTCAAGTTTTACGATGAGGTTATAGTTCTCTATGATCATCACGTCCGTTCCCAAGTCGTCCATAACTGTGGACACGGCTTTTCGAAAAGATTATTACCCTGCAGGGGTGCACAACTTTACACACACATCCCAACCGACTCTTAATGCCACTATAGATTAGCCCTCTTCCTTGGAAGGCCGGCAGAGGGTGATTCGACATGACCTTTACCTTGCTTTTGCCGAGACCATGAGTCACGCCCTAAGGAGATACCGCCATAACGGGTCAAGTCCCGAAGTCGGTCCCTAGAGATGTGAATAGGGTTTGAGATTATGGAGGTCGTGCCTCTCCCATTCCCTGCCACGCTTACCTACCTGTATGAATGCACCTCCTCCACCGCCTTCGAGAACAACCAGAATGCATATGTCGAATGGAACGCCCGAACTATGTGACTCATGGAATCTACTAGGCAAGTTAGTTGGTCGAGGGGGTTTCCAGGCCCCCGTGTGGCTGTACGCTCGTCTTGGTTCAAGAGGCAAGAACTTAGCTCCTAGTGGTGGCAAGTATGGGACTGCAAAAATCACAACCCTCTGTGGCCTCCCATGCAATCCTTAGCATGTTTAACTTTCATTTCTTATCATACCACGCCATCCTATCATACTAGGTTCATTCGCAACTCTAATTCATCAACTGGATGGACCAGCGGTAACAGCTAAGCATGGTTAAGCGCAACAGATATAACAGCTCTAGAGAAGCTCACAAGACAAACCCTAGTTATGCTAGGAGAAGTGGATCAGGGAATATAGGCTACAAAGGTAACATGCATCATATAGGAATTCTCTATCTATTGATAAAAGACTTTAGAATCGTATGCACATGACAAGAATGAAATACTTTGAAATCATAGGATTATATCATGTGTGGGGCTAAGCTTGCATTTGCCTGTTGATGCTCAAATATAGATCTTTGGGGTTCATCTGCTTGGCATCGTTCATCGATAAACTTCGATGGTGTTGATCTCGGTCTTCGATCTTGGACTCGATATCGTTGCTCGCATCAACTCCGAGGTTTACCGAGAAGAAGCAGAAACACCGGAAAGGAAAGCAACAATCAACACATGGCATTGATGCAATGCTCAAGCAAGGATGATGATATGACAAGTTAAATTGTATTAAAATTACACCCTAAGACATGCTTGTTAATTTAAACGGGGTCTGAGGGTACCAACCCTAATTCGGAGAAACCCCGGATGCATATGAGAGGGGTTATTTTGTTCTTCTAATTAAAATTGTCATGTAAGTTGTTGAACATTGCATTAGTATGAGTCTATTGTGTAGATCTCATTTTTCTGAACATTTTGATATATTATACATATTTTTCTGATTTAAAATGAATTAGTTATGATTTTCTCATTTTAATCCATTTTTAAATCATTTTAAAAATAATTAAACATTTTTGGATATTATAAATTATTTTTTAAACCTGGACCCACATGTCATACTTTTATGAATTTCAGAAAACATTTCCAAAAATATTAAAAACCTGACAGATGGGGCCCAGAGGGTTATTTTTATTTCTAGAAATAATTTACAAAAACATTTGAGTAAATAAAAGGGAATTGTTGCATCACTGTGACGTCACCATAGGGAGGGGCTGTTTTTCACTGGGGCTTTGTCTAGCCCCAGAGGCTAACGACTGGGCCAGGCACCACGTCGATGCCACAGGGGCGCCACATCGGCTCGCCAGCAACCACGCCAGACGACGGTGGGGACGGAGACCGCGTGCGCGCAGGGCTGCGGGACTGGGCTGGCTCAACACGGGGTGCTGCGCTGGACCGATTGGTGGCGGCGCCGCTCCTGATTGGTCGCCGGACCTGCGCACAAAATGGCGGCCGGTGGCGATGGCTTGCAGGTGGTCATCGGGGGCAAGCTGCAGAGCGAGAAGGAGAGAAGGAGAGGGTCCAGGAGGTGCGGGACCTCACCACGAGCACAGAGGAGGGGTCGGGGAGGCGAGGTTAGCTCGAACGCAGCCGGAATTGACGATAGAGATGGTGGCCGGAGTTCGAGAAGGAGCTTCCGATTGTTGCGACTGGGAGCCTCCCGACTTGCACGCTCAGGCGAGGTTGATGGTGGCCTCATATGGGTGAGGGGAGGCCGGAGAGGACGAGGACACGGCGGAGCCCGAGGGATAGGGTTCTGCAGATTGGGGAAAAACACTAGGGGGAGAGAGATCGAGTGAGATAGGTATGGAGAGATAGATCAAAGCATGGCGGTCTTCGTGGCACTCTTATCCTCGCGAGGCAACTCAGGCGGCGGCGGGAATCGCAGCGGCGAAGTGACGGCATCCGCTGTGACACGCAGCTGCTTCAGTTCATCACGAGGAAGAAGAAAGAAGGAGCACGGCGAGGAGGTATGGGCCGACTGGGCCGAAATGGGTCAGGGTGGGCTGCTGGCTGCTGCTGGTTGTTGAGGGTGTGCGGCAGAGAGAGGACAGGAGGTACGCTGCGGCCTAGATTAGGTTAGGAGCTGCTTTTTTATTTTCTAGAAATCTTTTTCTGTTTTCTTTTCTCTCCTTTGTACTTTCAATTTAGAAACTGTTTTGGGTATTTCAAAAATACTAGAACTTTTGTAAAGAATTTGAAATACTGCAGGGCCCTTGTAACCAGTTGGGATCCACATTTTTTTGTAGTTTTCAAAATTCAAACTATTTTGAATGTGTTTGAGAGAAAGAAGGAAACTAGGGTTTAGGGTTTCCATTATTTCCTTTACATGCATTTTAAGGGATGATGCTCATGAATGCACAAACAAAGTCCTAATATAAGATTAACTAAAACTGGGGTGTTACAATAGCTCATGTGGTAGATCCGGCTCAGGCGCAAGTTGAGTTGGAGGAAACTAGGCAGAAAATGTTAGCTAGCGCCAAGAAGGTAGCGGAGTTACAGTAGTCCTTAAACATCACTTTGAGGTAATATGCAAAGGCAAACCACATTGACGGGGTGAAAATCCGAGGTAGAAACCTGATTACTGAGATTGACAAGGAGTACGAGCCTAGGCCAGGTCAGACAGCCACAATCGTAACAGGAGGGCTGGAGAGGTACAGTACCCCGGCGAAGAACCTCAGGGCGGCAAACGTAGCTACACCCGAGGTAGAAGGTCTAACCGGAGAAGCCCGGAAAGGCAACAGGAAAGGGTGAACCACTTACTGAGGGTAGCTTGCCAGCAAAACAAGGAAATGAACAAGGCAAACCCGGCACCATTAGGAGCATTGCACGTGGTTCATTCGGCTAGAAATAACCCGGCCAAGTCCGCCGGAGCCGCATCATCTCCGAGTCATAACCGGAGGAGAGAAGAGGTGGTAAATTCCGGGAGAAGAGACAAACAGATGGTCCCCTACAACCCGGTGAGAGATGGAAAAGGCAAAGCAGTGCAACTTGATGAGGATCGCCACAGTACTAGCCGACGCAACCGCAACCAAGGCAATGTCGGTCAAAGGAACGTTGCCAATGGCAATGCCGGACAGCGTGATCTGGCGGGGGCAGGGCAAAATGCACCTTGGCAGCAACAGCAGCAATATGCACCTCGGTAGGAGAGAAGTGCTGGCCAAGCGATAAAACAACAGAATGCTCATTCGGATCATGGAAGATACAATGATGATTACTGGGCGATGGTCCACGATGGATACCCAAGACCGGAGCACCATGAGATTGGCTCAAGGCTAGGAAGCAGAAACTTGCAGCCAGATGATGCGAGGCTGAAGCTTGACCGGATTTACAGGTCGGAGATGATCGAAGTACAGGGACCTCCGGGCCAGGCATGTTTTGGGCCCCGGATCATGAGAGAGCCACTTGTGCCGAATTTCCAATTGGCGAGAGGAACAAAGACCTATGATGGAAGCACCAAACTTGAGGATTGGCTCACTGATTACGCAACAATAGTCAAGATCGCAATAGGAAATTTGAGATGGGCAGTGAGGTACGTGCCCTAGATGTTGGAAGGACCTGTGAGAGTTTGGCTAAACAACTTGCCGCCAGGAAGTGTCAATTGTTGGTTGGATTTCGAGGAGTTGTCCGTCAGCAACTTCTCAAGCACCTACAGGAGGCCCAATGGGCCACAGACTTTGGCCTTATGCCGGCAGAGGCTGAATGAGCTTGACCAAGATTTCTTGACTCGGTGGTGCAATGTGCGTAACTCATGTGAGGGGGTAATTGAATCACAAGCAATTGTGTGGTTCTCCCAGGGCTGTAGATATGGAAGTATGTTTGGCAAAGGTTAAAACGAGGTATGCCAACCACTTTGGCTGAGACGATCCGGATCGCGGATTCATATGCTTTGGGGGACCCAACTCAACCCCGGCTAATGTCAAGCGAGGCGAATGAGGAGTATTACAACTAAGATGGCTCCGGGTATCAAGAAGAAATGATTTCCGAGGAAAAAGAAGGGACGAGTGTCCGGATTACAGATATAACTCGTAGCAAGTGGCAACGATAGACCGAGATCAGCCCAATGCTGGAGCCAGCCAACGCCAGAAAACTGGAGGCCAACAATGGCAGCAAAAGGGTGAAGGCAAGAAGCCCTAGACCCCGGAGCAGAAGAAGCAGTGGCAGGAGTGAAAAGATCATCCGAGGTATACGTTCGAGCCTATGTTGGATCAACCTTGCAAATTTCATACGCCAAGTACGAATAGCCCGGCGAATCATACGACCTGGCAGTGTGAGTGGATGAGGAAGCTAGAATAGGGTAGTTCGGGCAATGCTCAGGCACCTCGGAATTAATCACCTCAGAACGAAGCACCTCGGCAGCCATTACTAACATGGGGGAATGGATAGCAACTAATGTTGCCTCCACCTGCACCGAGATATGAAAATCAGGAAAGGAGGGATGTTGTGCATCAAGTGCATAATAACCAGCAGCAAGACCAAGGTTACCACGCGAATGAGGGACGAAACGAGTACAGGGAACATCACCAAAGTTACTACGTATTTACCATGGAAGAAACTGACCGGAAAAGCTTGCAACTCCGGCATATGGAGGTAAATGCAGTAATGCCGGCAGTGGTGAGGTATATGCCTTGGTCGGATCAGGAAATTACGTGGAGTATCAAGGATCACCTGAAGCTCATGCCTAGCCCAGGGACCTATGCCCTGGTCCTGGATCCGACATTCATCAGGCTGAATCTCAACGTGAAGTTTTCCAAGGTGCTGATAGATAATGGGAGTAGCATTAACATCATGTACAAGGATACCATGCATAAGTTGGGGATATCAGAAAATATGCTCCAAGCTACAAGGACCACCTTCCATGGCATTGTTCCTGGTATCTCTTGTGAACCAATTGGTAAGGTCCGGGTTGATGTGCTGTTTGGTACGAGGGACAATTGACGGACTGAAAATTTGGAGTTCGAGGTAGTAAACTTGGAAAGTGACTATCACACATTACTCGGCAGGCCTGCACTGAACAAGTTCATGGTAAGTAATCACATCAATTACTTAAATATAAAATTTCCTGGACCAAGGGGAGTGATTGATGGGTTCGTAGCATGTAAAACAAAAAATTTCTACCGCAAGAACGAACATAACCCAGATCTAATCTAGATAAAAGCCAAGATCTAATCTATTAGACATGAGCAACGAGATAGATCGGTACTAACCCTCGTAGATTCCAAAGCTTTGTTCGAGAACGGATCTCGTGGTTGATGTAGTCGATCACTTGCCGATCTCAAGATCGTGTGGACGATCCTTCCGGCGTCGCGTTCCGGCAGCGCTTCCGCAGACGGTCACACGTGCGGAGTCGAAGCAGACCTTCCTCTCCCCGTTCCAGCGAGTAGCGGAGGTAGTAGATCTTCTCCACAGAATCCCAGCAGCACGACGGCGTGGTGGTGGTGGAGGTGAGAATTCTGCAGGGCTTCGCCTATGCCTGTGCAGACGAAAGGTGGAGGAGAGAGGAGGCAGAGATTGGATGTTATGAGAGGAGGGCAAGAGGGGGCGCCCCCTCCCTTCTATTTAAGGGAGGGAGGCGCGCCTGGGGAGGGGGAGTCCTAGTAGGACTCCCCTCCTTGGGCCGGCAGTGGGAAGTGGGGAGGAATCCTCCTCCCCCACAAATCCGTGTCTTGCCCCACTTGGTCTCCTTGATCCCTTTCTTGGTTTTCAAGTAAACTCCAAGAAATCCTCTAGAACCTTTTAGAACATTCCGAAACCTTCTAGAATCTCCATACAAATACTCCGAAACATTTCCTAACATAGAAAATGATCCCCAATATATGAATCTTATTCTCCGGACCATTCCGGATCTCCTCGTGACGTCCCGGATACATTCCGAGACTCCGAACAACATTCGGTCTCCAACGCAAATTCCATATCTACTTAAAACAACTTCGAACCTTAAGTGTGTCACCCTACGTTTCGTGAATATGCAGACATGATGAAGACACCTCTCCGATCAATAACCATCAGCGGGATCTGGAGATCCATAACGGCTCCCACATACTCAACGATTACTTCGTGATCGATTGAACCATTTAACATACGAAACCAATTCCCTTTGTCACGCGATATTCTACTTATCCGAGGTTTGATCGTCGGTATCTCCATACCTAGTTCTACCTCGTTACTGATAAGTACTCTTTACTCGTTCCGTGTTATGTCATCCCTTGTGACCTTGTCACATGCTTGCAAGCTAACTAGATGACATTCCACCGAGAGGGCTCAGAGCATATCTATCCGTCATATGGATGGACAAATCCCAATCTTGGTCCATGCGCTTCAACACATACTTTCAGAATACCCAATGACACCTTTATAACCACCCAGTTACGAAGCGGCGTTTGATGTCATCAAAGTACCCATCCGGTGATGGTGATTAACATAACCTCATGGTCGAAGGATTAGGTTACTATGCATTTGAAAGCTTATAGCAATACGAACTTAATGACTTGATCTTATGCTACGCTTACTTATGGGTGTGTGCCCATCACATCATTATCCTAATGATATAACCTTGTTATTAATGACATCCATTGTCCATGATCAGGAAACCATGATCATCTATTAATCAACAAGCTAGTTCAACAAGAGGATTACTAGGGACTCTTTTATGTTTACAAAACACACAAGTATTAATGTTTCCGGTTAATACAATTATAGCATGGAATGTAAACATTTATCATAAACATAAAGATATAATAATAACCACTTTATTATTGCCTCTTGGGCATATCTCCAACAGTCTCCCACTTGCACTAGAGTAAATAATCTAGTTAACAACTTGTGCATTCAACACCTATGGCTTTCTGGCGTTGTATAGACACTATTGCTAGTGGTAAACATAATCTTCGGATCTGACACTTCCAGGTCCGTGTGTATTTGCATGTCCTTGCGTCTCTACACATTACTCATTCTCCAATGAGATGGCATTGTATAAATTTGGTCCTTTGGTGAGACCTTTAGTTCCTTGGGATTAAATCATGTTGATACAATTGTCATACAATGCATCTTCATAGTATTATCCCACTATGAACCACACCTAGTTTGATAACAAACTACTTGACGCAAATGCCCTCATTTGCTACTACAATAGCAGTCATATACTCAGCCTTTTGTTGTAGTATCTGTCACAATGTTTTAACTTTGGTACTCAACCAAATCCGTTATGGAACTTCCTTTCCATTACATTGTGCCACCCATAGCTTAAATTTGAGATAAACTTAATTTGTGATAAAACTAGTATCAATGCAACAATTTACAATGAACTATTTGTCACCACTATATAAATAATATATTCTTAGTTCTTCCAAAGATCATGGGAATATCCCTACTATTGTCCAATGATCATCTTATGAGTCATTATGGTATATGCTCATAACATTTAGAGCATAGGACATATCTGGATGTGTACATCTCAAAGAATGATTGATCAAAATATTCTTGTGATTTCACCAAGTGTCAAAACACTTGAATCTCATGTCAACACACTTGCATCTTGATTCAGTCCTTTCCGTGCGTCAAGAACCTTTCTTGTTGTTTCCATATTGAACTCATTCAACATCTTATCTATGTACATTTGGCAAAACCATATTAGCGCCTAAATCTATCCATATAGACATTGATGCCTAATTCTTGGGTTATGCCTAAGTCTTTCATCGAAATGAAATTCTTAACCTGTGTCAATAAAAGATACATCATTTCTAATCAACAACATGTCTTTCACATAATGTATTAGAAATATGTCTTAGCGCTCCCACTTAATTTCTTGCAAAATGCAAACATCTTCATCGTCTCTAATGAAATTAAACCTTTTAACGGTTTCATCACGGTGAAGATTCCAACTCCACGATGCTCACTTCAACCATTGAAGTTTTGCATACTCTTTTAGCATCCTTTGAATTAAGAAAACCCTTTGGATCGTGTCATGTACACGTCCTAGGTAACCATTCTATTAGAAGAATGTGTTTTGTTTATTCAACTACCATATACCAAAATATATGTAGTGGTTGCTACATTAATCCGTCCAGACTAAATACCGCTATGAAAGATCAAATCTTATCATAGTCAATTCCTTGAACATTGTCGTAAACTCTTTCCGACATGTCGACTATTTCATAGATGTAAAACATCCATGTCTATTTCTTTATAGATCCATATACGACTGTAAGGTCTTGCACCTTTCCAGAGGGTCTTTCAAATTCAAAGCTTGATTTCTCGTGTATGGAATTATCACGGATTTTATGGCTTCAAGCCACTTAACGAAGTCAGGGCCCATCATTGCTTCTTTGCATGTAGTTGGTTCATCATTGTCAAACAACAATGATTTAACTCTCAAATCTTGGCATTTGATTACTTACCCGACCTACTTGGTTCAATAGGAACTTTAGATCTCCGTGACCACAACCTTTGAGGCACGTGAGCCATGAGCATTGTTGCTGCCTCCGGGACACTTACCGATGCTGCGCAACTCAGCACATATTAGCCAAGGTTCAACAACCTTGTCAAAGTTCTATTGTCCTCCCACTTGACTAAGCGACAAACACTTTTGTCTTTGGTGTTACGGAGGAATACCCAATGTTTATTCGAAATAACCTACAAAGACATGCTCATCCGACTTTGGTTGTAAACACTTTACTTATGCCTAGCATACCAAAAATTTAAGAAAGGACAACCTGGGTTTTATCCCAAACCATGACTTATATGGTGTCATTTCAACGGATCACGATGGAGCTCTTTTCAGTGTAAAAGCGGTAGTCACTAAAGATTTAATCTTTAAAATATAATGGCAGTTTTATAAATGACACCTTTGATCTTACCATGTCAAACAAGGTTTCATTACATATCTTGAACACTCCATACTCCTATGGTGTTTTGGGAAATGCAAATCCATGGAACGATTCCTCAAATCTTAGGTGTTTTTGCTAAACTTGTAACTCAAAACATCTTTCTTTATGATCCAATCATAAATTTTTTATTTTCTTGTTACAATAATTTTCCACTTCATCTTGAAAGTCTTTGAACATTTTCAAATGTTTCATACTTCATCCTTATTGAGTAAGTATATACATATACTCACTCAAATCTTTGGAGAAAGCATATGAAGTTGAAATCCATCGCCCACGACTACACATAATGGACTATATACATCAATATGTACAAATTCCAATCAGTTAGTCGTCCATTCCTCTTTTGGCCTACGAACGGAGTTTTAATTATCTCCAGGAAATTATCACAAGCGTCACTTGATCAAAAATCAAAGACTCCAAAAATCCATCAGCATGGAGTTTCTTCATATATCCCTTTCAATATAATTTAAACGGCGATGTCACTTCACAAGTGATCTTTCAATCATTTGTCTTGCGACATTTTAGCATTAGTTTTATGGTCGTTATTTCTCCAACCAGACTTGTATATCATCCATCTATTATGGAATATGGTAATTATTTGAACAACCTTTTGTCGTCATAATACCTGATCAAAATAACAATTATTGAAACAAATCTTGAAGGCAAGCTTTGATGTTAACGAGCAACACAACAACCCTTTGTTTGTTTTCGATGAACATCATCACATATTCTCTTGCTAGTTATTTAGGCCATTGCAGTTCATGAATTGTGTTGTCCTGTATGACACTTCATACCAACCAATTCGGTATCCAATACTGCAGAACCACATTGTTTAACAAGCAAGGAATACAGCCATAACATGTATCTTCTATATACCTAAGTTGGACATCTCCAATCTTTTCCTTTCTGCCAAATATTTTATAGATTCTCTTTCAACAATTCCTTTTCTTTTAAAAGAATCTATCAACATCAATAGTGGTGTCATTCACATGACACATAGTACAAAGTGTGTATAGTCAAATACTAATACCTTTGAACTTGCACTTTGAAGTGGATCACCTTCATCAAATGTTTGGCATTCTTCCAAAATTCCATTCTTTAGCAATCTTTTAGTGTAGTAAACATTTTACTTACATCTTCTATTCATCCTTATCATGACAATTTTCATGATCAAGCTGCTATAGCTTATAAAGGTGAATTGCGAGTATAATGTTTCTTTTCCAAAACCTTTTGGAGGATTAGGACGACTAGCGTCTCCAACCTTCACAAATTCTCATCAAATATGAGGACATATACTCTATCATGTTGTAACCAACACATTGTTTTAGATATCGCAATACCTTTCACATATGATGGTTTCTGAAACATTGCTTTCAGCTCTTAGATAAACTTGATATTAAAAAACAATCTTTTGAGTATCAAGAATCATGGAGGCAAACATGATACATTAGATACTAACACTGGAATTGTTACTCTTGATTTAATACTGTTTATTAAACTTCACAGAGTAAACGGAGTTTGCTAAAAGTTTGCAATATGACTTTTAAACTTTAGATTGACACTCAAAACAATACGATACTAGTTCGTAAAGAAAATATCCAGAATTTCTATAGTTCTACTATCTCAACTATAACTAAGCGTAAGGTGGTGAACGGATGCCAATGACTACAACAAACTATGCAAATTCACTTTGATTGTGTTAATGATAAATTGTGTTCAACTTAATTGTATTACTATATGAACTCCCACTCAAAACAACATCCTTCGAGTTGTTTTAGTGATTACACGAACCAAATCCACTACACCAAGTCCGATCATCACGTGAGATGATGTAGCTTCATCGGCGAAAAATCTTCATGTTCATCATATCAATCATATGACTCATGCTCTACCTTTCGGTATTCCGTGTTCCGAGACCATGTCTGTACATGCTAGGCTCGTCAAGATTAACCTTAGTTTCCGCATGTGCAAATCTGGCTTGCACCCGTTGTATGCACACGTAGAGTCTATCACACCCGATCATCACGAGATGCTTCGAAACGACGAGTCTTAGCAACGGTGCCAACTAAGGACGAACACTTTATTACTTGATATTTAGTGAGAGGTATCATCTTATAATGCTACCGTCGCGATCTAAGAAATACAAGATGCATAAAGGATTAACATCATAGGCAATTCATAATTAGTGTGATATGATATGGCCCTTTCTTCTTATGCCTTCGATCTCCATCTCCAAAGCACGGACATGATCACCATCATCACCAGCATTGCGTCAAGGTCCGTGGCGCCGCTTCATGGTTGTCCATCATCACCAGCAACTATTACAATTACTTGGAATAAAGCTATTACAAGATGAATAGACACGCAGGTCTTAACAGAATTAAAGACAACCATTAGGCTCCTGCCAGTTGCCATATTACAACAATGATCATTGCGTACATCAAATACAATCACAATCACATGATGGCCATATCACATCACAAAACCCCTGCAAAAACAAGTTAGACGTCTCTAATTTTCTTTGCAAGTTTTACGTGACTTGGGCTTTCGAATAAGAACGCATCTTACCTACGAAACTGAACCACAACGTTGATACAAGTGCTATCAAGTGCAAAGTGTAGATTTGATCTATACTATGATGGGAGAGACAAACACCCGCAAAGCCACTTGTGCAAAGTAAGTTGCACGTCAAGCGTGGAGCAAGTCTCATGTACGATGACATGTAATGTTAGCCCGAGCCGCTTCATCCCACCATACCGCAAGATGCAAAGTACACATATAGCAAAAGACGGCACGAGCACCAACGCCCACAACCTCATTGTGTTCTACTCGTGCAACAGATCTATGCATAGACACGGCTCTGATACCACTGATGGGTTCGTAGCATGTAAAACAAAAAAATTCTACCGCAAGAACGAACACAACCCAGATCTAATCTAGATAAAAGCCAAGATCTAATCTATTAGACATGAGAAACGAGATAGATCGGTACTAACCCTCATAGATTCCAAAGCCTTGTTCGAGAACGGATCTCGTGGTTGATGTAGTCGATCACTTGCCGATCTCAAGATCGTGTGGACGATCCTTCCGGCGCCGCGTTCCGGCAGCGCTTCCGCAGACGGTCACACGTGCGGAGTCGAAGCAGACCTTCCTCGCCCTGTTCCAGCGAGCAGCGGAGGTAGTAGATCTTCTCCACGGAATCCCAGCAGTACGACGGCGTGGTGGTGGTGGTGGAGGTGAGAATTATGCAGGGCTTCGCCTATGCCTGTGCAGAAGAAAGGTGGAGGAGAGAGGCGGCAGAGATTGTATGTTATGAGAGGAGGGCAAGAGGGGGCGCCCCCTCCCTTCTATTTAAGGGAGGGAGGCGCGCCTGGGGAGGGGGAGTCCTAGTAGGACTCCCCTCCTTGGGCCGGCGGTGGGAAGTGGGGAGGAATCCTCCTCCCCCACAAATCCGTGTCTTGCCCCACTTGGTCTCCTTGATCCCTTTCTTGGTTTTCAAGTAAACTCCAAGAAATCCTCTAGAACCTTCTAGAACATTCTGAAACCTTCTAGAATCTCCATACAAATACTCCGGAACATTTCCTAACATAGAAAATGATCCCCAATATATGAATCTTATTCTCCGGACCATTCCGGATATCCTCGTGACGTCCCGAATCCATTCTGAGACTCCGAACAACATTTGGTCTCCAACGCAAATTCCATATCTACTTAAAACAACTTCGAACCTTAAGTGTGTCACCATACGGTTCGTGAATATGCAGACATGATGAAGACACCTCTCTGATCAATAACCATCAGCGGGATCTGGAGATCCATAACGGCTCCCACATACTCAACGATTACTTCGTGATCGATTGAACCATTTAACATACGAAACCAATTCCCTTTGTCACGCGATATTCTACTTATCCGAGGTTTGATCGTTGGTATCTCCATACCTAGTTCTACCTCGTTACTGATAAGTACTCTTTACTCGTTCCGTGTTATGTCATCCCTTGTGACCTTGTCACATGCTTGCAAGCTAACTAGATGACATTCCACCGAGAGGGCCCAGAGCATATCTATCCGTCATATGGATGGACAAATCCCAATCTTGGTCCATGCGCTTCAACACATACTTTCAGAATACCCAATGACACCTTTATAACCACCCAGTTACGAAGCGGCGTTTGATGTCATCAAAGTACCCATCCGTTGATGGTGATTAACATAACCTCATGGTCGAAGGATTAGGTTACTATGCATTTGAAAGCTTATAGAAATACGAACTTAATGACTTGATCTTATGCTACGCTTACTTTTGGGTGTGTGTCCATCACATCATTCTCCTAATGATATAACCTTGTTATTAATGACATCCATTGTCCATGATCAGGAAACCATGATCATCTATTAATCAACAAGATAGTTCAACAAGAGGCTTACTAGGGACTCTTTTATGTTTACAAAACACACAAGTATTAATGTTTCCGGTTAATACAATTATAGCATGGAATGTAAACATTTATCATGAACATAAAGATATAATAATAACCACTTTATTATTGCCGCTTGGGCATATCTCCAACAGTGATAACCATAGTCGGGGACTTCAGGCGCTCTATTGAATGTGCGTTTGCCGGATCTAATCTGGCTGAGTCACTCGTGACCGCTCAAGAGAAGAGGAAAATAATGGAAGTAGCAGCACTGGCGCATATGCCGGCCCTAACTAACCCACGTGGTAGTGTGTCATTTCAAGCAACCAAGGACACTAAGAAAGTGCCAATTGATGATCAGTTCCTAGAGCGCACCGTAACCATTGGTGCCAGGTTAGGTAACAAATAGGAAAGCGAGCTTGTCAACTTCCTTCATGAGAATCAGGATATCTTTGCTTGGTCCACACAGGATCTGCAAGGTGTGCCAAGGGAGTTGGCTGAGCACTCTTTGAATGTGAGACCCGGGGCTAAGCCGGTGAAGCAACCTCTCCGCCGCTTCGTCGAGGATAGGAGAAAAGTCACTGGAGATGAGATAGCTAGGCTCTTGGCAGCCAGATTTATCATGGAAGTACTTTACCCAGATTGGCTCTCTAATCCGGTGCTGGTGGAGAAAAAGAAGGATGATCCGAATGTGGCAGTGGCATGGCGTATGTGCATTGATTACACGAACCTGAATAAGGCGTGTCCAAAGGATCCATTCCCATTGCCAAGGATAGATCAGGTCATAGATTCAACTGCGGGGTGTGAGTTATTGTCATTCATAGATGCATATTATGGTTTCCACCAGATACCCCTGAATCCGGATGATCAAATAAATACTGCATTTATCACCTCGTACGGGGCTTATTGCTATCGCACTATGCCGTTTGGATTACGTAATGCAGGAACAACGTACCAGCAATGCATGCAAAAATGCTTACATGACCAAATAGGTCAGAATGTACAAGTCTATGTGGATGATGTGGTGATAAAAACTAAGGAAAGCAATACGCTCCTTGATGATATCCGGCAGATATTCACGAACTTAAGATGGTTACAAATGAAGCTTAACCTGGAGAAATGCACTTTTGGTGTGCCTGCAGGGAAATTACTTGGTTTTCTGGTGTCCATCCGAGGTATTGAAGCTAACCCAATGAAAATCTGGGCTATAGAAAGAATGGAATTACCAAAATGCCTTAACGATGTGCAGAAGTTCACTGGTTGCCTGGCATCGTTAAGTTGGTTCGTATGGCGGCTGGGAGAGAAGGCCTTACCCCTCTACCAGTTAATGAAAAAGGCAGACAAATTTACGTGGACGCCGCAAGCAGACAGCGTGTTTCGAGAATTAAAAAAGATGTTGTCCTCTACACCAATCTTAGCCGCACCATTACCCAAGGATCCAATGTTGCTCTATGTAGCCGCGACCAACTGAGTCGTAAGTGCAGTAATTGTGGTGGAGCGTGAGGAGGAAGGAAAATTGATGTAGAGGCTGGTGTATTACTTGAGCGAAGTGTTATCGGCTTCAAAACGGAACTACCCTCACTATAAAAAGATGGTGTATGGCGTGTATATGTCGGCCAAGAAACTCAAACACTACTTTGAGGAACACCCCTCAAAGTGATATGTGAGGCACCCATATCACAGATTATGAGTAACAAAGATGCTAGTGGCCGAATAGCAAAATGGGCAATTGAGCTGGCCCCATATGCACCACAGTTTGATAGAAGAGATGCGATCAAATCGCAGGCTATGGCGGATTTTTTCGTGGATTGGGCCGGGATGCAATATGAACCACATTTGCCGGACTCCAACTATTGGCGAATGCATATTGACGGGTCAAAACTGAAAGAAGGACTAGGTGTCGGAGTAGTACTTACCTCGCCCAAGAAAGATTAGTTGAAGTATGTCCTTCAAGTCCATTTCAGCGCCTTGAACAATGTTGCTGAATATGAAGCACTTGTGCATGGGCTCAAAGTGGCTAAATAAGTAGGGATATGTGGCATCCCGCAAAAACCACTACTAGAGAATCGCAGAGTTTTTGTGCATTGCATCATCGTGACCGCATGCTCATGTCATCATGCCACATTGCATTTGAGCATCGTCATGTCATCATGCATGGTTTGCTTAAAAACTATTTTTGAAAAGTTTGGTTTTGTTTTCTAAACGCCTCGTCTTTATTTCAAATAAAAACTCCGGTCTTTTCCGGGTAGTTTTATTTGTCTAAAATTATTTACAAAGGCCTATTTTAAAATAAAAATAAAAGTTGAAATTGTTTTTTAAGGCAACTAGCCAGGCCCAAAGCCCAGCCGGCCACCTCCTTCTTACCCTAATCCCTCCCTCTCTCTTTTCCTCAGCCGCCGCCACCCTCCCGCCTCACTTCTGTTTTTTTCGCCCAGCCGACCCACCTCTGCCGCTTCTTCCTTTTCCCCTGGTCCCACCCCGCCAGCTAGCCACCAAGCCCCCCCCCCATGTCTCTCTCTCACCCTGGTGCCACCTACCCCCTCTTTCCTGCCTCCCGCACGCCATACACCCACCTGGGCGCGCAGCCCCAGGCCCTCCCACCTGCCGCCCCGACCACGTCGCCCCTGAACGTGCACCCCACGCCTCCTGCCGGACCCCACCTGCCGCTCGCCCCGCGTCCCACTCCCGATCGATCCTCGATCCCGCAACCCTGGTCCCACCCTGCAGCCCCACCACGCGACGCCATCCTCCTCCACCTACCCTGCTCCTCCCCAGATCCCACCAACCGCACCGTCGCCTGGTCCTCCTCCGGCCTCCGCCTCTGCAGACAGCCGCCTCGCCCGGCCTCCACGAGCCCCGCCGCCATCGAGCTCGCCTGCGAGCTGCTCCGCCCGAGCTCGCTCGTGCTTCTTCTCCTCTCTGCGTGCCTCGCACACCTCCCCGCGAGCCGCCTGCCGCCCCACGCAGTTCCTTGTTCGCGCTCAGACGCCGCCGCCAGAGCCCTGCCCCTTGCATCCGGCCCGGTGCCCCAAGCTCCCTGTCCCCGTCCCCGTCGCCAGACGTGCTCGTGTGCAAGCCTTCCTCGACCCGGTCGCCGCTGTCCGCAACGAGCTCCTCCGCGGCCTCCTTGGCCCTTCCTCGCCGCCACGGATGTCGCACCGCCTCTGAGCCCTTCTTCCTCGTCATCCTCTGTGGCCAAGGGCCTCGTGCGGCTGCTCCTTCTCCGGTCAGCCGCCATCGGCCTCTGCACGAACTCCCCTCCCCTCCATGGCCTCGCTGCATCGAGCCCGTCCGTGGTCGTCTCAGCCCCGCCTGCTCGAGCCGTCAACGCCCGTACCCTCAGGCTCGCCGGGTTCCTCTTCTCCTGCCCCGCAAGAACGACGCCCACAAGCTGTTCGGTCCAGTGTCCACACAACCCATGCCCTTCATAGCTTGTTTTGGTTTGTTCACTGCCACGTGCCGTTGTTGGATGGTCCGTGTACCGAGATGGTCCATGGTGCTACAAGATCTTCCCTAGCGATGTGCTTGTTTCTACAAGATCTCCTCACGGACAAGACCCGCCCAATGCCGGCCACAGATGATCGAGATGGCGCACCAAGGTCTTCATATGGATGACAAGATCTTCTCAGACCTGAAGACGCCGAGACCGCCATGTTCTCCTTTTGGAACCCCGAAGCCTCGATTCGAAGTCGAGACTGCAACGTGGAGACATCACCGAGTTCTTCCGATGACCGCCAAGGTCGCCGACACGATACGCGGACCTGACAAGATCTTCACGAGGACAAGATCGACACCGACCAGAGCGAGTCCGACGAGCCCCGACGCCAAACCAAGTCCTGCGACGACCTCCGAACACCGAACCCTGGCATGCCAAGTTCTTCGACCCTGAAGACCGATCCATCGGAATGCCAAGACCTCCGGGCGAACCAGAGTTCTTCGCCACAGGCGTCAAGATCTTCTTCTCGGACCCGGTGACCGCTAGATCGCCACACGGAACGACAAGCGCTTCATCTCGGAGCACCAAGTCCTTCTTCCCGGATGCGAGACCGATCCCGTCGATCCCTGAACCACGGAGTCCGAATTCTGGACCCCCCCCCCCCCGGAACCCAAGATCTCCCGAACCCAGATGTGTGACCCTAAGCCCCTATTTTTATAATATGACATTACCATCTGTCGCATATTAAATTGTTCATGCATGCATACTTGTCTGTGGTTTGGGGGCATTATGCCGATTCACCTCATAATTAAATATGGAGTCAATATGCGGGATATCTTTGCCTTATTCCGGACTCCATTTAAATTGGCGTAGCAAACCGATGCCATGTTTCGCCCTGTTAATACAACATTTAAATTGCGGGGGTTCTAAATAACTTGAACCGTGTAACTAATTATTGAGACCCCGGTTCCGCTTAATATTGCCTAATTGCACCGTATCTACATCATATCATAATCATGCCGGATCTTCTGCCGTAGTATTAAATATTGCATCCGGTGTTTCTTCTAGTGTTTGCTTCTTCGCGGATTAGGCCGATGAGTGGATGCGAGTATCGACAAGTTCTCCGGTTATGAACCTCTAGCAGTGTTTCCCAGGCGAGCATCTCTCCCCCTTCTACCTATTTTGCATTTATAGTCTTTATTTACTATTGTTGATATATTGATATCCGTGTCATGATGCTTTAATTTCCATGCACCAGTTATATCCCGTGCAGCCTCTATATTGCCTTGGACACCTCCTACTACCTGTGTTTGGAAGATAGCTGGTCTTGCGAGTCGTAGTTGCTTGCTCAGGTGCGATCTCATGTTGTCAAGTACCACAGTTGTTGGAATGCTGGCAGATGTTTATGGTGGAGGTGATCATGAATTTAAATACAACTATTAAAATGCTGGATATAACTAATGCAGAGGCATCGGTGGGCAATAGATGTTATTTGGTTCTTCCACGCTCACTTGTGTCTCGTAGGACCCCGAGTACTTGATACCTGTTCCTTGATTTTTCGCACTACCCACATCCGGGAGGCCTTATGGACCCCCCTGAGCCAGAGCTTGATTCATTTCTATTTCTTGGGGCCACAAACTAGTTTAGGGTTTTATTACTATCCTGTACTTATGCCATGCTTTACTGTTTTATTTACGATTGTGCGTGGAGCACCTGTACTGTTTAGGATCCTGACACGTTTTCGCTGTATCGACAAGCCCAGTCACACTTTCGGGTTCCCATCGTTTACAGCCGTCCACACAAACCCTGGGTCTGTTCCGGAGCCGGCCAACTTCGTTGCGGGTAGCTTAGTGGGGTGGCCCCCTGAAATATTTATGAATCCTGTGATTGCTTTGTCGTGAAAGCCTCGTTGGGTTTTGAGTTGGTTTTTCCGAGGTTGATCGAGTGTGTGTTGCTATTTGTGCACCCCTGCAGGGTAAAACTTTCTGAAAGCCGTGTCCGCGGTTATGGACGACTTGGAGCACAGTATCTCGATCATAGACAAGCATAACTAAAGTAGTGCTATAAATTTGACTTAATATATCTGACTAGTAATCAGCTTCACTATAACGGAATGGATATTAAAAATGCCAACCACTGGTGGACCTAGGTTGTTTTGTTATATCTGCCTAGTAAGTATTGCAACTCCAATGAAATGTGATAAAAGTGCCAACAACTGCTGGGTTTTGGGATTCCTCAGGACAATTATATCTGACTAGTAAGTACTGCAACTACCACTGAATGGTTAACTAAAACTGCCCACTACTTATGCTATCAGGATGACTCATGATATCTATATTTGACTAGTAAGTGCTTCAACTATAATCGAATGAATAAAACTACCAACTGTGTGAGTTCCTCGGTCTGACTTCCTCGTTTAGTCTCGAGGGGGAAATACCAGGATGGGTATGTTTGGTGTTAGTATTAGGTTGGTTCCGGATAGGTCTTTCTTACCCCTCTATGATAACCGCCAGTTGTATCGAGTCTCTATAGGTTGTTTAGTGGCGTTACGCTGCCGCTTCAGCCCACCATACCTATGTAGGCGAGAGCCGCCGAATTCTAGCCTCATCGTGTACTGGCCTCAGTACTGACGCTCCTCTTTTTCCTTTGCCCTTTGTCGGCACCCCTTTTGTTTTAGCAGGTTTGAGATCGACGTCGTTAGCAGGGTTACCCTTCCGGCTTGGCCTGGGCAGGGTTATGGACGCCATTGGTTATTCTTCAGGGCTCTTAGCCCCATTTGCATCTTGTCCGTACTCGGACGTTGTATCATTTTCAAGGTGATTTGGATCTTTGTAGTGTATATCTGTATTCTTGACTCTTGGAGTCATGATGTATATATATCTATTCTGTGGGTCCCATCAAGGACTGTTGTGTAATGGTATTACTTTGTTTTCCACCCGCACAAAAGTGCCTGGTGGGCGTCCTTGAATCGTTTCTATGCGGGTTTGGCGGGAAGGGCTAAAACTTGCATAGGGCCGATTCGAGGGTGTTACAGGATACATCGGATACAGTGCTTTGGAGACTCAGATTTGGTGGTGCAACAAGTTTCTGGCAATTGGGATGCCTTGGATGCCAACATGGCCCTTTACAGATTCCATGTTCAAAAGATAAGCGGATTTTTCGAGGGATGTGAATTCCATCATGTACCTCGGATTGAAAATGAAGCGGCCGATAGACTGTCCAAATTGGGCTCATCCCGGCAACCAATCCCGCCAAATGTTGCTTTGGAGCACTTGAGAAAACCATCTATTACCCCATCACCGGAGTCTGAGTCAATCTATATCCCGGCTTTCTCCGGGTCAGAAGCTACACCTATGGAAATAGACTCGGGGAGCACTTCGATAAACCCGGGAACTGCCTCAGCAAACCCGGGGACTGTTCAGCCAAACCCGGTAGGAATTATGTCGGTAGAGGCGATGGAAATCGATGAGGAAATTTTTCCAATCCGAGCTATACCCGCTTGGGCCAAGCCAATATTTCACTTCCTGAAAGAGGGAATCTTGCCGGATGATGAGGTACTCTCTAGGCAAATCCAGAGAAAAGCAAAGGAATATACCATTATCAATGTCGAACTATACAAAAGAAGTATAACCGCTATGTTGAAGCGGTGCGTGATACGTCCATTTTGCATCACTATTCTATGTCTTAATTCACTATTATTCATTGATATATTTCATATTGAGAGGTGATACATATATTATTTCATCTGTTTTTGCATGGTTGATGACTTTTGGAGCATGGACCGCTGCAGTCAGGATTCTGATGGAAAAGGTGTTGTTTGGAGGCAAAATTCGCGAAGATCAGAAAATCCAAGAAAATATACGGAAAATCCTATTTTTCCAGAAGACTAAGGATGCCAGAAGACGGAGTGGAGATGGGCCACAGGGGACCCACACCACCCCCTGGCACGGGCAGCCCTACGTCGTGCCAGCAGGTGGTGTGGCCACCCTAGCCCACCTCTGGCTCTCTCCTCTGGCGTATATCATCCTCCTGAAACCCTAAGACTCGGGGAGCGACCACAGAAAGATTCCGCCGCCTCTGCGGGGCGGAAAAGACCGAGAGAGAAAGATCTCTCCGGCAGACAGATTTCTGTCGGGGGAATTCCTTCCCGGAGAGGGGAGATCGTCACCATCAACACCACCATTAAGCTGGACTTCATCGGGATCATCATCATCATCACCACCATCATCACCACCATCATCACCACCATCATCATCACCATCAGCACCCTCATCACCATCTCCATATTGCTGTAACAATTGAGTTGAATCTTGCATTAGTTCATAGGGGAAACTTTCCCAGTGTTGATTACTCTTTGTAGTAGATGCTACTGAGTGAACCATTGAATTATTGTTTATGTTCAGATTGTTATACATCATTATTCCATCTCTGATCATGATCCATATGATGTCTTGTGAGTAGTTCGTTTTGTTCTTGAGGACATGGGAGAAGTCATGTTGTTAGTAGTGGAGTTATGTTGAGAAAGATTCAATAGTTTGATATTTAAGTTGTGGTGTACTTCTTCTAGTGGTGTCATGTGAACGTCGACTACATGACACTTCACCTATATGGGCCTAGGGGAATGCATTGTGTATTTGGCTACTAATCGTAAGGGTTGCCGGAGTGACAGAAACCTGAACCCCCATTAGGAAACCATTGCACAAGGGACGTAATGGTATTAGAGTTTAAAGCTGTGGTTAGGTCTCTACCTTAATTACTTTCTTGTACTTACGGATGTTTGCAAGGGGTATAATCACAAGTATGTATTAGTCTTGGATGGGGCGGTACATTAGCACAAGTTCACCCACACAACACTTAGCAAGCTAGAGAAGATTAATCAACTATATGAAGCGAAAGCACTTGACAGTCTTCCCATGTGTCCTCGAGAACGTTTGGTCATCTTAAGTAATACAATCGGCTTGTCCTTTGCTGCATAAAGGATTGGGCCACTTGCTGCATTTATTCCTACTGTCTTTTATTTGCTTCTACTTTGTTTACTTGCTTTATCAAAAACCCCTAAAAATCTGTTTGCTAAGTATTTGCAGAGAATTCCTGATCCATACCACTAGCCAGCACCTTCTGCTCCTCGCTGGGTTCGACACTCTTACTTATCGAAAATACTGCGATACACCCCCTATACTTGTGGGTCATCAAGACTATTTTCTGGCGCCGTTGCCGGGGAGTGAAGCGCTATTGGAGAGTGGAACTGGTAAAGGAAACTTCTACTGTGAGTATTCTTTACTTATGTTAGTTGCTTTATTTTCGTTATGGATAATTCGCTGAGTTTCTTATTTGGTAATGCTACTACCACTGCTACGGTAGTAGATAAACCACCACCTGCTGAGAATGATGTTTTCAAAATACCTACAAGAATTATTGATCGTGTTATGGATAACTACTATGTTAGGATGGAACTGTCCATCCCGGTGATCATTTGCTCTTTATACACGAATTATGCGGGTTGTTCAAGTGTGCAGGTATTACTACAGATCAAGTTAAGAAGAAGTTATTCTCATTATCACTAAAAGGAAGATCTGAGGACTGGCATAAGCTGCTGAAGAATGGTCAAGCTCTTGAATGGGAGGAAATAGTGCCTCTCTTTTATTCAAAGTTTTATCCTCCTAGTGAGATTCATAAAGATCGGAATCAAATATACAACTTTTGTCCTCTTGATGGAGAGAGTACAGCTCAAGCTTGGGGGAGATTGAAGTTACTAATGCTCAAATGTCCCATTCATGAGCTCCTCAACAATATTATTATCAATAACTTTTATGTAAGGCTCCCTCTACATGATAAAGATTTATTGGATGCTTCTTATGCTGGATCATTCACTCGCATGGAAGAAGAAGCTAAATGGGATCTTCTGGACCGTATTCAAGATAATGTTGAAGCTTGGGAGAATGACAAAGGAAGAAAGTCAGGTATAAATTATGATTATGAATGCATTGAATCTTTTATGGGAACTGATGACTTCCAAAATATTAGTAATGTTTATGGTCTTGATTTGCAAGTTATTACGAATTGCTTTAGAGCTTTTGCTTCCTATATCGAAATTCCAAAAAGGGGATGCAATAAATACCATGCACCTTACAAAGATATTGTTGACTATGTTCCTATTGGGAGTGCTGAGTATCGCATTATTGATCCCATCTTACCCAACCTTATATCGAGAAGATTCCCTTCCCATAAAAGGTAAAGGACCATCCTATGATAACTAATGTAATCACCAAAAGTGAAAAGAGAACTGTAAAACCTGATGAACAAATAAACATTGAATCTGTGGTAGCAATTGTGAAAGACCTTGTCACTAAAAGCATAGAAGATGGGCACATAGTCTTTTGTCAGGATGCTTCTAATATTGTTTCACATCCTAATAGAACTAAAAAGGCTAGTGTTCCTGTGCTTTCTGTTAGAATTGGTGATCATTCCTATTATGGTTTATGTGATATTGGTGCAAGTTCCAATGCTATTCCTTATGAGCTTTATAGAGAAATTATGCATGAAATCAGTCCTTGCGAGTTGGAAGAGATTGATGTGGTTATTCACCGCTAATAGAGAGACCATCTCTCCAATTGGTATTGTACGAGACGTGGAAGTTCTTTGTGGTAAGATTAAATACCTGCTGATTTTCTAGTACTTGGTTCAGCTGCTAGTAAAACTTATCCTATCATTTTTGGTAGACCTTTCTTGAGTACTTGTGGAGCTATTATTGATTGCAAGAGGGAGAAAATCTTGACTAAGTTTGATGGGGAATCTTATGAGTTTAATTTTTCGAAATTTGCTAAAGAACCTTGCGAAGAGGAAACCCATAATGAGGATTTTAGAGTTGAACAACTTGCTTCTATTTCTCTTGCTCCTAACAATGCTTTGCAGAAATTTGTGGAAGATCATGAAAGTGAAATCTTCATGGAAGACAGGAATGAGATTGACAGGATTCTCCGTGATCAACCTAAGATGCTTAAGCATAACTTGCCTGTAGAAGACTTGGGTACCACAATGCCACCTAAAAAGGATCCAGATTTCGATCTAAAACCTCTCCCTGATGATCTTAAATATGCTTATATTGATGATAAAAAGATATATCCTGTTATTATTAGCGCTAAACTTTCAGGGAAGGAAGAAGAAAGGTTATTGGAGGTTTTGAGGAAACACCGAGGAGCTATGGGCTATACTCTGGATGATTTAAAAGGGATTTCACCTACTATATGTCAGCATTCTATTAACATAGAACCAGATGCAAATCCAGTAGTAGAGCACCAACGACATTTAAATCCTAGGATGAAAGAAGTGGTAAGGAATGAGGTATTGAAACTCCTTGATGCTGGTATTATTTACCCTATTGCTGACAGTGAATGGGTTAGTCCTATTCATTGTGTTCCTAAAAAAGGAGGTATTACCGTTGTTCCTAATGATAATGATGAGCTTATTCCTCAAAGAATAGTAGTAGGCTATAGGATGTGCATTGATTTTAGAAAAGTCAATAAAGTTACTAAGAAAGATCATTACCCACTTCCTTTTATTGATCAAATGTTGGAAAGGTTGTCTAAAAAGACCCATTTTTGTTTTCTTGATGGTTATTCTGGTTTCTCTCAAATTGCTGTTAAACAACAAGATCAAGAAAAAACTACTTTTACTTGACCTTATGGAACTTATGCTTATAGACGTATGCCTTTTGGGTTATGTAATGATCCTGCTACTTTTCAAAGGTGCATGTCTGCTATCTTTCATGGTTTTTGTGAGGAAATTGTAGAAGTGTTCATGGATGACTTTTCTGTCTATGGAACTTCTTTTGATAATTGTCTGCACAACCTTGATAAAGTTTTGCAGAGATGTGAAGAAACTAATTTTGTTCTTAATTGGGAAAAATGCCACTTCATGGTTAATGAAGGGATTGTTCTTGGACATAAAGTTTCTGAAAGAGGCATAGAAGTTGATAGAGCTAAGGTTGAGGCAATTGAGAAGATGCCATACCCAAGAGACATCAAAGGTATTCGTAGTATCCTTGGTCATGCTAGTTTCTATAGAAGGTTTATTAAAGACTTTTCTAGGATATCAAAACCCCTTACTAATCTTCTTCAAAAAGATGTACCCTTCGTTTTTTATGATGAGTGTAAGGAAGCTTTTGAAACTCTTAAGAAGGCTTTAACTACAGCCCCTATTGTTCAACCACCTAATTGGAGTTTACCCTTTGAAATAATGTGTGATGCTAGTGATTTTGCTGTAGGTGTTGTCCTTGGGCAACATATCGATAAAAAGTTAAACGTTATCCATTATGCTAGTAAGACTCTAAACGCTGCTCAAAGGAATTATGCCACTACTGAAAAGGAATTTCTAGCTGTTGTTTTTGCTTGTGATAAGTTTAGGCCCTACATTGTAGACTCAAAAGTCACCATTCATACTGATCATGCTGCTATTAAATATCTTATGACGAAGAAGGATGCTAAGCCTAGGCTTATTAGATGGGTGCTACTTTTACATGAGTTTGATCTACATATAGTAGATAGGAAGGGCGCTGAAAACCCTGTAGTTGATAATTTATCTCGATTGGAAAACATCTCTTTTGACCCTATGCCTGTTAATGATAGTTTCCCAAATGAACAGTTAGCTGCAGTAGGGGTAAGCTCGTGAGGGAGACCTTGGTACGCTGATTATGCTAACTTTATTGTCTCCAAGTATTTGCCTCCAACTTTTACAGCTCAGCAAAGAAGGAAGTTCTTCTATGATTTGAGGCATTATTTTTGGGATGACCCACACTTATACAAAGAAGGAGTGGATGGTATTATGTGAAGATGTGTTCCAGAATATGAACAAAAGGAGATATTGCGTAAATGTCATGGTAGTGCTTATGGAGGACATCATGCAGGAGATAGAACTACACAAAAGGTGCTACAATCAGGTTTCTACTGGCCTACCCTTTTTAAAGATGCAAGCAAATTTGTTTTATCTTGTGATGAATGTCAGCGTGTTGGTAATATTTCTAGACGCAATGAAATGCCTATGAACTACTCTCTAGTTATTGAACCTTTTGATTTCTAGGGATTCGACTTTATGGGTCCTTTCCCTCCTTCGAAAGGTTACACTCATATTCTTGTTGCCGTTGATTATGTTACTAAGTGGGTAGAAGCCATTCCTACAAAGAGTGCAGACGGGGAGACCTCTCTAAAAATGCTTAAGGATGTTATCTTTCCTAGGTTTGGAGTGCCTAGGTATCTCATGACTGATGGGGTTTCTCATTTAATTCATGGTGGTTTTAGAAAGACCCTTGCTAAATATGATGTTAATCATAGAATTGCTTCAGCCTATCACCCCCAAACTAGCGGGCAAGTAGATTATCAAATAGATAAATTAAATCCATCTTGCAAAAGACTGTTAATAGGTCTAGAAAAAACTGGGCTAAGAAGTTGAATGATGCTTTATGGGCTTATAGAACTGCTTACAAAAATCCTATGGGGATGTCTCCTTATAAAATGGTTTATGGGAAAGCTTGTCACCTACCCTTAGAATTAGAACACAAAGCTTACTGGGCAGTTAAAGAACTAAAAAGAGATTGTAAGCTCGCTGGTGAGAAAAGATTATTTGACTTAAGTTCTTTAGATGAATGGAGGAGTGAAGCCTATGCAAATGCTAGGCTCTTTAAGGAAAAAAAAGTTAAAAGATGGCATGACAAGCGAATACTTAAGAGGGAATTTCATGTGGGTGAGAAAGTTCTATTGTATAGGTCTCGTCTCAGATTTTTTGCAGGAAAGCTACTATCAAAATGGGAAGGACCTTTCATTATAGAAGAAGTATACCATTAAGCAGCAATAAAAATTTCTTCTTTAAAAGATAATACTACACAAGTAGTGAATGGACAGCCACTCAAACACTATATTGCTGGAGATTCTTACAATGACGATTTTGATGCCTTTCAAGTTATAACTCCGGAGAAATTCATCGAGGACCGAATTCAGAGACCTACAGAGTCTGTTTTCAAATAGGTAACAATTATAGTAAGAAAAGTTCCGCGAAAATACTATCCAACTATATTTTTGCAATTTTCAGTCAATAAGGAAAGCTACGAAGCGAAAGAGGGACGGAAACGGAGCTAGGGTGGCTCACACCACCCTGTGGTGCGGGCCCTCCCCTGGCCGCGCCACCAGGTGGTGAGTCCACCCCGGACTCCGCCTCCGACTCGTTTTCTCCCAGTACCTTCCTTTTGATATGAAACTTCGTAATATATAACCCCCTGGATCCCCCGAGGTTCGAATATCGTGTTTTTGTCGTGTTTTTGTTTCGATCTGTTTCTGCCAGGACATACTCTTTGAAGGCTTAGAAGCACAATGGTGTCTGCCAAGGATAAAGGGAAGGAGCCTATGGAGGAAGACCTCCAAGACCCCAAGCAAGGGCTGGTACCTTCAGTCACTTGCTCTGCATCAACGGAAGCCCTACGAGTCACTAAAGAATTCTGCGATAAGTACCGAGACTTGAAGAGGAAGGTGGACATGCTTCAATGGGAGAATGATAGGCTTCGTAAGATGCTGGAAGATTTCCTCACGTCAACTAAGAGCATGATACCACCACCACCAAAGGAGTAATTTGTCATCAAGTTTGGCATCCCCTTGATTTGTTCCAAGCTTGGGGGAGTGCCGCGGTATCACATCACTATCTTCTATCTTTTTACCTTTTTAGTAGAGTCATATCATGAATAGAGGAGTTATTATGTAGTATGGTTTGCATTATGGAAGTGCCCCCTCTCTCGTTAGATATGTATCCCTTGGTGTGAGTTGTCATTATGGAATATTAATGAGAAGTTCTATCATTTACTCTTTTGCATAGCTTATATTAGTTTTCAATTCGTGGATATATGATTGATCTTGTTGTTAGTATTGGTATCACTTTGGGATCATTGAGTTAATTTAGTTGGTTTTGGCAAACCTGGCTCGGTCAGTAGCAACACTATTTTTGAGAGTTGAATGAAAAAGATAGAAGTACTCTAAAGAAAAATAATTTCATCATCTTTCTTTCTTGATTTGCTCATAAGTTTAGTATTCTCTAGTTAAGATTGTTTGTGCTTACAAGGAAGATTGCATGTTTGTCTTTATCACTTGTATGTTTGTTTGTTTCCTTCAACTCGTATACTTGCTACCCAGCCTTGCTAGCCAAAAACCTGTACTGAGAGGGTATTCTTCTCGTGCATCCACCTCCTTAAAACCAAAAACTATGCCATTTGTGTCCACCATACCTACCTAGTAGCATTATTGCTATTCCAAGTAAATTCTTGTTTTATCTACCTCCCAAATTAAACTTGTTATGTGAAAATTAGTGATTAAAGCTCTCACGAACTTGATGGCACACTTTACTTTCTTGCACTTAATAAACTTGAACCATTGTGCTCACCTATGTTGCGTATATGCTTGCGCTTTGTAAGTTGTGAATTAGCAGAACCATGCTGTCATGGGGAACGCTTTCAACATTGCACTGGTACTTTGTACCTAGTTGATATCATGTTCTTTTGTCTATGGATGTCGTCGGTGTGAAATGAAAGGGGAGCTTGTAAGTCCATGGAGTTATGCATATGTGTTAGAGAAACGCCTGGGCCGCTGGTCTAATCCATGCTGACATGGTGGAAACCTGCAGCATAACCATAACGAGTATCTATGAAGCATTCTTCTTATAAAAAAGAGATAGAGATTCAGAAAAAGAGAAAAGAAAAAAAGGAGATATTATGAAAAGAGGAAAGAGAGAAAAAAGCACCATATTCCCATGGTAAATAAGAAGATTGCTAAGATACTTGTTGTCTGCTTGCCTTGTCATTTTGATATGGGGATTCTTCCGTATCATCGGTCAAGGGGTACCCCGTTGGTAGTTCTCTATGATACACATATGCTTACGATGACAAGAACTTACCGGTGACTAAACTTGAGTAGCATGAGGAGCGGCCCTCGTATTCAAGGGACATGAGATTCTCAACTTACAACTTGTCAATGCATATCCTTATATTTGATCACTTTAACCTTAATCACCTAAAGATGCCTATGATAGGGGCAATGAGAGCTGAAAGCTAGTAAGTATCATAATTTTTGGGAGCTCTTTATGAGACTTGCAATCCCTGCTTCCCTCTTTGAAGGGCCTTTCTTTTACTTTGTAGTTGAGTCAGTAAACCTATTCCCTTCTATCTCAGCAAGTATTTTGAGTTGTTGTGTTTCATTCATTCATATGATGATTTATTCAATCATGTTTCTTATGTTCCTTGTTTAGCACATTGCTCTTATCTTGATGTTTACTACTTTGAAAGCTATCATTGAAAACCAGTTATTTGTGAACTCCAGCAAATTATCAACTATTCTTCGACCAAGATCTAAGTTTGCCATTACCAATTATGATTCACTTTATGTATCTTTATTGTTTTTCCTTTACTCATTGCAAGTTGAGTTATATAATAGTGAGTTGTCTTCTATTATGATCTATGCAATTGATGGGTGTGATGCTTCTTGTCTGTATTCTTTTATCGACTCTTCACTCCATAAACCTGAGGCCATGTTTATTGAGCTCAGTTTCGCTTGGGGACAAGTGAAGTCTAAGCTTGGGGGAGTTGATACGTCCATTTTGCATCACTATTCTATGTCTTAATTCACTATTATTCATTGATATATTTCACATTGAGAGGTGATACTTATGTTATTTCATCTGTTTTTGCATGGTTGATGACTTTTGGAGCATGGACCGCTGCAGTCAGGATTTTGATGGAAAAGGTGCTGTTTGGAGGAAAAATTCGCGAAGATCAGAAAATCCGGGAAAATATATGGAAAATCCTATTTTTCCAGAAGACTAAGGATGCCAGAAGACAGAGTGGAGATGGGCCACAGGGGGCCCACACCACCCCCTGGCGTGGGCAGCCCTAGGTCGCGCCAGCAGGTGGTGTGGCCGCCCTGGCCCACCTCTGGCTCTCTCCTCTGGCGTATATCATCCTCCCGAAACCCTAAGACTCGGGGAGCGACCACAGAAAGATTTTGTCGCCTCTGCGAGGCGGAAAACACCGAGGGAGAAAGATCTCTCCGGCAGACAGATTTCTGCCGGGGGAATCCTTCCTGGAGAGGGGAGATCGTCGCCATCAACACCACCATCAAGCTGGACTTCATCGAGATCATCATCATCACCACCATCATCATCACCATCAGCACCTTCATCACCATCTCCATATTGTTGTAACAATTGAGTTGAATCTTGCATTAGTTCATAGGGGAAACTTTCTCGGTGTTGATTACTCTTTGTAGTTGATGCTATTGAGTGAACCATTGAATTATTGTTTATGTTCAGATTGTTATACATCATTATTCCATCTCTGATCATGATCCATATGATGTCTTGTGAGTAGTTCGTTTTGTTCTTGAGGACATGGGAGAAGTCATGTTGTTAGTAGTGGAGTTGTGTTGAGAAAGATTCAATAGTTTGATATTTAAGTTATGGTGTACTTCTTCTAGTGGTGTCATGTGAATGTCGACTACATGACACTTCACCTATATGGGCCTAGGGGAATGCATTGTGTATTTGGCTACTAATCGTAGGGGTTGCCGGAGTGACAGAAACCTGAACCCCCGTTAGGAAACCATTACACAAGGGACGTAATGGTCTTAGAGTTTAAAGTTGTGGTTAGGTCTCTACCTTAATTACTTTCTTGTACTTACGGATGTTTGCAAGGGGTATAATCACAAGTATGTATTAGTCTTGGATGGGGCGGTACATTAGCACAGGTTCACCCACACAACACTTAGCAAGCTAGAGAAGATTAATCAACTATATGAAGCGAAAGCACTTGACAGTCTTCCCATGTGTCCTCGAGAACGTTTGGTCATCTTAAGTAATACAACCGGCTTGTCCTTTGCTGCATAAAGGATTGGGCCACTTGCTGCATTTATTCCTACTGTCTTTTATTTGCTCGTACTTTGTTTACTTGCTTTATCAAAAACCCCTAAAAATCCGTTTGCTAAGTATTTGCAGAGAATTCCTGATCCATACCACTAGCCAGCACCTTCTGCTCCTCGTTGGGTTCGACACTCTTACTTATCGAAAATACTGCGATACACCCCCTATACTTGTGGGTCAGCAATGCGTTGATCCGTAAGAAGGGCTCGATGTACTCCGGGATATCCACCAAGGAGAATGTGGCCACCATGCATCTTCAATAGCATTAGTGGCAAAAGCTTTCTGGCATGGATTTTATTCGCCAAGTGCTTTGGAACAAGCAGAGGATCTGGTGAGGAAATGTAATGGGTGTCAGAGGTACGCCACCAAAACCCATGTACCAATGTCGAAACTGAAGACCATCCCCATTACTTGGCCATTTGTTGTATGGTGCCTAGACATGGTAGGACCATTTAAGCCGGCTAAGGGAGGAATGACCCTTATCTTGGTTATGGTGGACAAATTTACTAAATGGATCGAAGTGAAGCCAATCAGGAAATGTGATGGGGCAACAGCAGTAAAGTTCCTCAAGGATATAATATTGAGATATGGCTACCCACATAGTATCATAACTGATAATGGCACAAATTTTGCTGAAGGAGCATTTGCGAGGTTCTGCCGAGATAAGAAAATCCGGCTAGATGTAGCCTCCGTGGCCCACCCCGCATCGAATGGGCAAGTGGAAAGATCCAACGGATTGGTGTTGTCCGGGATAAAACCCCGGCTCATAGAGCCGCTTCAAAGATCAACGGGGTGCTGGATAGAAGAACTACCAGCGGTACTGTGGAGTTTAAGAACGACTCCGAATCGATCAACAGGCTATACGCCATTTTATGGTATATGGGGCAGAAGCTATACTACCAGCTGACATAGAGCATGATTCACCAAGGGTCACCGAATGCACAGAAGCCGAAGTGCACGAAGCCCGGCAAAATGATGTTGATCTGCTGGAAGAAGCGAGAGAACTGGCCTTGTCCAGATCCGCCATATATCAACAAAATCTCTGATGCTACCATAGCCGAAAAGTAAACCCCCGAGTCTTCTGGGAAGGTGATTTAGTACTCCGGTTGGTGCAGTGCACTGCTGGCATGCATAAGTTATCCCCCCCCCCCCATGGGAAGGACCTTTCATTGTAAGCAAAGCTTTGCACAATGATTCCTACTATCTTATTGATGCACAGCCACAGGAAAAGAACAAGTCGGACAGGTCCGGAGAGGAATCTAAGCGACCATGGAATGTAGTACTACTTCGTCCTTTATACACCTGACAAAAAGGTGAATGTATCCGAGCTACTCATATGTCGGTATGTATGTCGGCAATGGGTTTATTAATGAAACTTCGGCATCCCAAGCAAAAACTCGGGGATTGCCATAATAATTGTTCTTCTTGCTTTCATATTTTATTATGTCGGCTGGGTCAATTTGCTTACATCTTAGCCGGATTAGTAATGTGTGAGCACCAAAAACCTAACTCTTCGACTTTGCTGCTATCCAACAAGAATTGGCTTCATGGTAAGCAAGAGAACAAGTTTGGAATTACAAAGCACATGAAAAACGACTAAGGGAAAGAACCTAAGCGAGCTGACATTTGTTATTTGGACTAACCCCTTGTTTATTTTTCGTCTTTCGCCGCATTATTTTGAGAAAATCTCAAAGTTTCAAGTATTGTTAAGTCAATTTTTTGAACCTCAGACTCATAAGTCGAAAAACCGAATCAAGGTAGACGCGAGCCGAGTCAAAAAATTGGGGGAACAAGAAAAGGAAACTCGGGGAGTTTGCCAACAATAATCTGACATTAAAAAATTAGTGGCAAACAACACAAATTGTAGCAAAACCGAACCAAAGTACTTAAGTACATCTTCACTCGGCATTCCGGGGATCTGACAAATATTGTTGAGTGTTTTTATGCTCAAGGAGCAAGAGCAGAAGCCGAATCATCGGTCGGCGGAGGAGGTACTTTGGTGTCTGTAGGAGGGGCGCTGTCCTCGGCTTCATCTTTAGGATTGGCCTCTTCATCTTTCGAATCTTCGGCATCATCACCAAGTTCGGAGGCCTCATCCTCGCCTTCCTCGTCCTCCCTGCCCTCAATAGCATCAACGTCATCAAAGACATCCAGATAGATCGGACCGTCATTACAGGTGTGGCAGAAGGAATACTGAATGAGCTTGTTGGCATAGGCATGGCGTTGAGCGATGCACTCCAGGTTATTGGACCACCTTGATCCGGTGCACATACGCTCAAGCAGCTCCAAATCTATATCTTCATACCACGAGAGAACGAACTGCAGCGCTGTATCAGCTCTGGCCCGTGCAGTGGATTCCCGCCACATATGCAACTGAGTTTCACACTCCATCAACTTCGCTATAAAAGCAGTGCTTCCTTTGGGAGTGGGATCAGTGGGCCAGAGAGAGTTAAACATGTGCATCATTGCTGGCATGATATCTGCGCCATAGTTCTTCACTAATTCCATGCAAGCAACAAGGCTCGCCAACAGATCTTTTGTCTCGTAAGGAATGGAGCCCGCAGCAGGACCTGTGGGAATACCACGTTACTCGCGAGACCGGGTTACAGCGGCAGCAGCGAGAGTATCACTTTCTAGGAACTTGCCTGAGAACAGAACCACGGAAAACAGTGAGCAAAAGCACTAAATCCGGAGAGATGAAAGTTGAAAGCGGAAGAGAACTCACATGAGATCTAGAAGAGGATATGTTGGAGCTCACCATGGACATTGATGCTGCCGGCCTGGAGTTTTTCACATTCTGAGGTCACCGACATAAGTTTTACGTCGGCTTCCTACAACAGGTCCTTGTCCTTGGAAATCTGAGTAGTTAGGTGCTCCTTTTCTTCGTAAAACTCCTGATCCGCCTTATCCAGATCATATTTATGGATATCCTTGAGGCTTTGGATTTCGGCGTCCAGCCGAGTAATCTCTTAATCTTGGAGGCGTGGCTGAGCTATCTCGTCGTCCTTCTTCTTCAACTCAGCTTGATGCTTTCCTGCTTGTTGGAGAAAATGTGTCATCATATCAGGAGTGGATACGCTATCTTCAAGGGCAACTGCAATAATGGGTTAATCCGGCGAAGCCGAAGTATAAATATCTACCGAGTCAAGGAAAGAGTGCTCAACGGTAAACAGAACAAGACAAATTACCTTGGATTTCAGCCAGATTCTTGCGCATGATAATATTTTCAGCCTCAACCTCGGCTGCATAAGTCAGATTACAAATTAATAATCACTAAGGATAACAAGCGACGAGAAGGAAAAAGTCTTGAGTAAAGAAAGTTACCCCTCCTCTAGTGATCCTCTAACAGCTTGCCATATCGGGCGCGAACGTCTTTGTATGAGTCCAGCAAGCGTTGGAACTCAGCAGTTCGGCGGTTGGTGGTGATCTGAGAAACAAGACAATGTTAGTCCACAGGAAAAATAATTTGAAGTATTCAAGATCCGAGCCAAGTGGAACTTAACCTGGCTCTAGGTGTGTGGATATTCGAAGTATTCAAAATCCGGGCCAAGTGGAACTTAACCCGGCTCTAGGTGTGTGGATACTCGAAGTATTCAAAATCTAGGCCAAGTGGAACTTAACCCAGCTCTAGGTGTGTGGATATTCAAAGTATTCAAGATCCGGGCCAAGTGGAACTTAACCCGGCTCTAGGTGTGTGGATATTCGAAGTATTCAAAATCCAGGCCAAGTGGAACTTAACTCGGCTCTAGGTGTGTTGATATTCGAAGTATTCAAGATCCAGGCCAAGTGGAACTTAACCCGGCTCTAGGTATGTGGATATTTGAAGTATTCAAGATCCGGGCCAAGTGGAACTTAACCCGGCTCTAGGTGTGTGGATATTCGAAGTATACAAGATCCGGGCCAAGTGGAACCTAACCTAGCTCTAGGAGTGTGGATATTCGAAGTACACGAAATCTAGGCCAAGTGGAACTTAACCCGGCTCTAAGTCTATAGCTATCTGAAAATGCTAAGGACTTGCGCGAAATTCTCTAGGAGCATCCGACCGAGTAATAAATTACTCCCTCGGAGGCTCGGGGACTAGTGGGTATATCTATAAGCATTCATATATATAGAGCAGCATAGCAGAAGAAAAGGATTACCACCATCATGCCGCCAGCCAAATAGATAGCCTTGGTCACGGAGTTCGTTTGAGCGCTGAATTCGGCTGGCCCAAACTTCTCCAGTAGATCATCCCTCGGATCAATAAATTTAGTGTTATTCCAGTTGTTTACATATTCTATAAGCAATGGGCTGTAGCTTTTGCCGCTGGGAGTATGGTGCATCACCAAGCCTTTAGCATGGGCCTCTCGCCTCGCGGACTGAGCAGCAGTGGGACTGGTATATAGGACCAGTTGCTTGCTGCCCTCTTATCCGGTAGCGGGAGACCCGGAAGCAAAGCCCTTGGCTGGCCCGACAGCTTTCTTGAGCTTGCCAGATGACGCAGGACGCTGGAGAGGAGCCGAGGCTGCAGATCTGGACTACGCCTAGGAAGCTGGCTGAAAGATGTCCGCAATGGACACCGTAGATCCGGGGGCAGTGGATTGAGCTTTTCTCTTTGGAGGCTTGGTGGCAGTTGTTGCTGCTGTTGCTGGCTTTGGTGCCGAGGCTGGTGCTGGTGCTGACGCTGCTAGTGCTGATGCTACTGGTGTCACTGATGCTACTGGTGCTAATGTTGCTGGTATCACTAGTGCTGTTGGTGGTGCTGCTAGTGGTGCTGCTAGCGCGGCAGGTACTAGTATTGCTGGTTCAGAAGAAACTGGGTTTGAAGAAGAAATTGGTTGGGGGGTGCCGGTGAAACTTGCACCTCAGAGCTGGACTCTGGCAGCATTGCGGAGGAGCTAGGAAAATCCAGCATGGCCACATCCTGGGCCGCTCCGCTACCCCCCACGTCGATGTTGCCCTCCTCATGACGAGGTGGGCTATGATCAGGCGCAGCCGCAGAGTCCTCGTGGATAGGACTCAGCGGACGAACGTTGTCGTCGCGGGGGGAGAAGAGCCGCTCCGGATCAGAGAAGAGATGCTGGGGCCGCTCTGGGAAGTAACCCGGGGAGCTCTGGAGAAATGATAAAACAACAAGTCAGAAAAGGATATAGAGAGACAGATGAAAGGCAAAGGCAAAGACAGAACTAGAAAGACCCAAAAGCAAACGGAAAACAACTTACTCATCCGAGGTTGGGGGTGCTCGAGGTTTGGGCACCCTCCGGACCGTGCTCTTGGCCGCTGGCTTGGCCGAGGCTTTCACCCCGGACTTCTTCTGTCTCTTCTTGGGCGGTGGCGCCTCCGAAGCTACGGCCAAGGTAGCCGTGCGCTTCTGGGAAGGGGCAGGAGCCAGATCACCCGTGGCGAGAGGGGGGACCTCGAGGACCTGCCGTCCGGGTTAGCTGAAGATTCAGACATAAGCGGGAATGCGTAAGAGATGGGCACCAGATCAAGTACCTCAAGAACCTCAACATCTGAGTCATCGTCATCAGGCTAGTCCCTTAGAGAAGAGGCCTTACCAGAGGTGCGTTTGGTGATGTCCGGTGTGGGCAAGAAGCTCTCCGGGTCAGGCTCCTCCTCGTCCGGCTCGGCACGGTCCACCACCCACTTGCTCCCCAGCACCTGGCCATCCTCAAGTGGTTGCTGAAGAAATTGCTGATAACGAAAGTATCAGTGGTCGAGTTAGATATAGCCCGGCATACCGAGAAAATCCAGAAAAACAACAAGAGAGAAATTTACCTTTGGAGGCGGGTTGTCCCGGATATAGGGTGCAAGCCCCCACTCCCAAGCCTCGGAGAACTCCTTCTCCATGTTGAAGATGGCCTTGACCTGGCGGAACACCGCCGAGTTGTCGAGCTCGAAAGAGGAAGTCCGGTGGGGATCAAGGGGGCCGCTCAGGTAGCAGATCTTGTGGGCGCGCTGCAGGGGGGAGACCCGGCTGTGGACAAAGGTTCTCATGATATCCTCGCCCCGCAACCTCTCCTTGAGCAGCTCCTTGATCCGGCGGTCGACCAAGTTTGCTAGAGCCATGAGCCGCTTTGAGATGCTGTCCCGTAGAGAGGTGTTTGAGACTCCGAGCTTGAAGGGGAGGAGCCGGATCAAGTCCTCGTCCGAGGTATTCCGGACGTAGAAGAAGGTCCGGGCCCAGCCTTTGCAAGACTCGAGCCTGGTGACCCGGGGGAATGCAGAGTTTTTGCAGGGAGATATGGAGGCTGCCCTGCACTGGGTCAGATGCTTTTCAGCCGGAGTAAGATGCTTATCCAAGACAACATTCTTCCGCAGACCAAAAACTTGATCCACATCTCCTTGGAGGGCCAGAGGCCAACGTACCCCTCTATGCCAGAGGTGAAAGAAGAGAGAGAGGTAATGGTATTGGCCGGGAGATGATACAGTTGCAATTGATAAGTGGAAATAAAGTCATGAAAGAAATCAGAAACGGGAAGGCCGAAGCCGCGCTGGAAATGGGAGAGAAAAACTACATACTCCCCTGGATTTGGAGAGGGAGTAATCTCGTCGGCGGCGAGGCGGCAGGTAACACCCGCAGGGATGCGGCACGTCGCATATAGCCAATCTATATCGTCTTGGCAAACGAAGGCCCATCCCAGCCGCCACGCTTAGGGGCCTCCTCCCCTTCTTCTTCCTGGGCAACGACGATGGCCTCCTCTTCAGTCATTGTGAGGTCAAGATCCTCGAGACTGAAATCAGAAAAGAGGTAGCCGGCCGCGGGGAATCTGGAAGCACGGGGCCCCGTGGCGAGGAACTTGAGCAGCGACGGCGTGGTTGGAAGGAACGGATGGGCGTGGTCGCGGCGGCATAGCGCAGGTGCAGAAGCGGTGGCAGCGGAAGCGTCATAGCAGAGAAGAAGAGAGGCAGAGGGGCACGAAGTGTGGGGAACTTCCCCAAGATGGCCCCTGCCCCCTATTTAACCGCGCGGTGAGAGCACGTAGTGGTACCGATCGCGGTGTCCCAACCGCATGGTGTGGCCGTGTACGCAGCAGATCAACCAATCAGGTGTGAGCCACAGCAAGGGGCACAAGGAACAAAAGATCCCATGACGTGATGTGGTGTTATGGTTAACGAGGCGTTGCTGCGACAGGACGTGCGGAGCAGTTATTCCTGACATTACTACAGTAACCGGCGTAGTAAACATGCGTGGCCCTTAAAATGAGGCAAAGTGATGATTACCCTCCACATAGGACATGGGGAAGCGTATGAGGGAAGGAAAGATAACCTGGATACATGAGCAAAGACCCGGCCAACAAGGAATAACTCGGAACGAGCCAAGGGAGCATCAACGTAAAGAGTCTTGATTACGAGATAACTCGGCCGAAGAAGAGCAGATTCGGATGGTGAACCTGTTGTGGCCTTAACAGCTGAAGTTGCTAAGACCGCACCAGCTTCGGGGACTAATGTTGGGGGGATACCCCCGGATAGGGTCACGCCGGGGTGTAAAGGCTGAGTTAGCCGAGGTACGGCACGGTCAAAGCAAGTGCAGGCCGGGTCACCTCAAAGAAGTGCTGTAACAGACCATTTCGCAGAGAGAAACGGGTAGAGATTGTTAAGGTAAGGATAAGGATTTCAGTGTACCTTTTTCTTTTTGTTTTGAGGGCTCTTCTGTTTGTGCTCTTAGAAAGTTCAAAGGTAATTTAAGGTTTTAACTTGCATGACTTAGAATATTTTTTATATGTTAACATACTAGTGGTTTATTTTATGACTGCTTTTCATTCTCCTGTTTCTGTAAACTATCTTGTTTTTCTATTTTGATTTTTATGCCTATTTTTTTCTCGAACACGCCCCTAAGCACATGTTATATTTCATGCCTAAACTTGACCAAGTGCTCGAACAATATAGAACTACAGATATTTATGTTTTATTTCGCGTAATTAATAACTTACTTTGGTAAGTTACCTTCGATTAAGAAATTTATGTGTGGGAAATAACTTCCTGATTGAACTCTTCTGTAGACTCAGCATTGTGGATGGGGTGCTATAGCATTGGAAGCTATTGGGAAAGGTGATTTTGTGAAAGAATTTGTTGGGGAAGGTATGTGAGATTCGTTCCTTGGTTTGCTTTATAATCTGATGTAGCTCGTATAAGCCCCTACTTCTAATGCACTTATTGCTGCTGCTTATACATGTGTTATATCTTAAGTTACTTTACAATGATTGGAAGAACTTAAATAATAAACTTATAATCTGATGACCAATTTCTTCGATTAGTAGGTCAACGACTATACCTGTTAACTTTCCTGATTAGCCATTTCACTATTCATGTTATTGATATCCAAAAGATTAATTACATCTGGTTCTTGGTTTCAGCACGAGCTGTTTTAAGTTAATTTCTAGACAAACGGTAAACCTAGTCATGCCTACTTCGACATTTACGTATAGGGAAATACTCATTTTCGCACATCAATATGCCCTAATTCAGATGCCAGGCATACCTTCTTAATAAACATGGTAGTGCCTTCATTTTTTGGATCCACTCAACTTATTAAAATTTCTCTTGAGCATCATATCCAATTTCGCTTATAGTTTGTACATGAGGAAATGGTCTTGTGATCATCTTGCTAATGATAGTTCGATGAGTTATTCTGGTAGGTATTGTACTGAAATATTGCTCTACTTAAGTTCCTTGCCTCTCTGCTGAAATCAAAAGCTATTTATAAAACTAAAAGAAAATCTTGATTGGTTCTCACCTCAGTATACTCTTGACTTATTTTCTAAACCATAAATGTTTTTAATTATTTAATGCCCCATTCCAGTTGTAGATGATGTGACATGTCAAGAAAGGCTCCAGGACATGAAACAGCGACGAGATGAAAATTTCTACATGTGTAAAGTCAGCAAAAACTTTGTAATCGATGCAACATTCAGAGGAAATGATTGTCGCTTTTTGAACCACAGCTGCATGCCTAACTGTCAGCTGGAGAATTGGTAAATGTCTTATTTGCAGAAGCTTGGCATATGGATCTCTGAACCGTAGGTACCTATTATTTTGGTGGTTTAGTGACTTGCTGTTCGTTTCTTATCGCCAGGCAAGTTAATGGCAAGACAAGGCTAGGCGTGTTTGCTTTACAGGCTATAAAAGTGGGGGAGCCCTTGACCTACAATTACAGGTACATGAGAAAGACTCAATCAGCCTTGTGTCCCAATTTTGGTGCCAGAACTTTGTATACCATTGTTCCATCATGCAATTACACATTGAATTTTGGTATAAATTTGTATAATTTGTAATGCCATAAAATCGTTAACAAGGTTAATTTGTGTAGGCATACATATGGTTAGCTGGACCTTTATCCTGACTAAATTAATTATCATAAGAAAATAAACTTAAATAAAATCTAACCTTACTGACAGTAGTAGGTTTACCTGAAATGGATAAGTCGCACTGGTGGTTCACTGCTAGATCCAGAACCCGATGGTATAAACCCCTCTGAAATCTTCAAAACCTGATGTGTTTTTACTTTTTTGAAACAAGGAAACCTGATGTGTTATGATGCAATATAAACATAATTGTTAGATCCACAATTTGCATGTGTCACAACCACTATATGTCGATGTTCATACTCCAGAAGTATCTTGCAGTCATCATTGTTAGACCATAGTTTTGGTTGTCTGCATTTTAACATTTCTTAACACAATGGTTGATTACTTGTTGACAATAAGTTTAGGGCTGAGACAATAATGGAGAATGTAACCAGGCAGAGCTCAGCTTAAAATGTAAATCATAGCCAGATTAACCGACCTAGATTCTAAATCTATCTTATGCACTAGCATCTGGTAGGTACTAAAAAAAATCTTTCCTATACTGCATCGATTGAATAAATAGTCTTCAAAGTCCATAGAAGAGATGCTCCAATTACCTTGTGATACTCCCTCCGGTCCATATTAATGTTCTTAACTTTGTCTATATTCGTATGTATCTAGTTAAGTATTAAGACTAGACGCTTTCGTATATAGACAAAGTTGAGAACATTAATATGAACCGGAGGGAGTAGATGTTTTGTGATGTACTCTATTATCATAATTTCATTTTTGCTCCATCTTGTAGATTCAAGAAACATTTTGGTCCACAGACAGAATGTTTCTGTGGGGCTGCAAACTGCCGAGGGAAACTTTAGTATGTAAAGATTGACCAGGGACAGGTACATAATGTAGGCTGAAAGCAATTGTAGATAACAGGAAATGGAATGTACATTGAAGATTTATTGAGAAGTATATTTCTTTCTCTGTTTCGTCAGCTTTTCAGGAGAACGAGTGTCGATGATCTTCATTTTCTCCAGTAGGATATATCATAGACGTAGTGTGTGCTTAGCTTCCGTTGGTCCTTCTGACATTGAATTGAATCAGCCACTATTCTTCAAGTGTACAGGTTTTACTTTGTAAATTTGTGAATATGCAACAGATGTTGAATGCACCAACTGTTTAGCTGGCCTTTTTTTTTTATTACAAATAGTTCAGTTCAGTTATTCTGGATCATGTAGTTGAATCTCTGCGCTTTTCTCCGTGGATCAAGTCAGTGCAGTGATTGAAAAGTTGTATTTGTCTCTATGGTTTAACTAACCTATCCCAGATTTGATTCCTTAATATTTCACCAAAAGACTTTCAGTACATTTGTTTCCCACTACTAATTTCAGGTGTTTGTAGGACACACTGAACACACCTGATAATGCTTGAGATTGTTTTTGTTTTAGTACTTCGTTTCCCACTAATTTCAGGTGTTTGTTGGACACATTGAACACGTGATAATGCATGGAATTGTTCATGTATCCCAAGTTGGGCTGTTGCCATCCATGGTGTTATATGTTGATCCAAATTCTATAAAGTATAGGCCAACTTCTGACGAGTGGAGCGAGGCCCGTCGCCGGGAGGCTTGGTACGGTACGGATCGTCGAAGACCTAGGTTTCCACCGATATATAAACCCCTTGTAAGCCACCGGTTGGTTGAGTTGCATCTGTGAAATCCCCGGCGTTTGTAAACACTCCTCGATATAGTGAAGTTTCGCTGGCTGGCGCCCGTGGTTTTTTCCTCTCTTTGTTGGAGAGGTTTTCCACGTTAAATCTGTGTCTTCTTGCTGTGTTTTTCGTTTTCGTTCTTCGTTATCTTCTTGTCACGATTGTAACACATGGGCTAACCATTTTCAGTTATCCATATGATACTTCTAGACGGTTTATATCTTACTAATATGCATTCTTTCGATGTTCAGAATTCATGGATAAGCAGCTAATGGCAAACTGTAAACCCCGGACGTTTAGGTGCAATGATAAATGACGGACATTATGCAATGGTACTTGCCTTGCCTGGACATGGAGGTTCAAGGTCAGGCATGTCTGATTCAGACTAGTACTGACCAGGCACCTGTCACCAGCAGAATTGCCAATGAGCAAAACTGGTCATATCATCATACCGTAGGCTGGAACCTGCATTTCATCACTAGTTGCAGGCCAGCTCGTAGTCTTGTGCCCTAGGGTCCATCAGAGATCGATATTTTTTAGCTGGATTGGAGTTATGGGTTGCTACCTGGTAAGCGGTACCCATGTCGCCATGAGAAATCGATAAGCAGCACATTGCGTTTTATTCGGCGTGCTAGCTTTCAGCGATGAAGACCGCAGTTTGCAACGCCACAGGTGAAGCTAGGAAACACTATCTACATTTCAAATCCTCTGCAGGCAAAGGCACCTCAAGTTGAAATTTATATATTACCCTCACACCACACACACAAAAAAGACCAGCAGCTGTTTATCTTTACAGGTCAGAAAGCAGTCAAAATGACTGCATGTCTCTCAAGCCTCAACACCTCCCTCCCCTACATACAGCTAAAGCAGAGCTTCTCAGGGAGAGGGCCACAGCAAAAGTTTGCTAAAAAGAAGGCCGATAGAGATGAGGAGGGGAATGCAAACCTGCAGTGCTGCATGTGCTCTTGCCCCCAAATCAACGGAAAGAAAAAGCAGCAGCAAAAGAAAAAGAGACTGTAAAAAGAGGCAAAAGAGAAGCAACTCCTTTTTCTTTACATCTTTCTTGGGAAAAGGAAAGCTCGATCGGAAACTACACATTGTGGTCTACTAAAACTAAACTACTTTCAAACTAGCTAGCAACAAATCCAATCCCCTTCTCTCTCTCACCCCATGTATTTGCTTTTTCTTGAAGTACTCTGAGTTTTGCTGAGTCTGAATGTGCGGTTCTACCTGGGTCCTGACAGCTCCATCTCCTCCACCATGTCGATGGACCGCACCTCGTCGCTGCTAAGGCTGCTGTCGTTGTCATGGTAGTCGTTGAAGAAGACCGAGCCGTTGGAGTCGTTGCGGTGGTCGTAGCCGAGGCCGTGGCCATCGTGGAGCGGTGCCGCCGGCGGCCGGTTGGTGGCCTCCCATTTCTCGGCGAGGCCGTCGCCCTCGAGCATCCGGACCACCTCCGACATCCTCGGCCGGTGAGACGGCTGGAACTGGGTGTAGAGCAGGGCAACCTGCACCATCTCGGCCACCTCGATCCTGTCGTAGTGAGGGCACAGATCTTGATCGACCAGCAGGTCGAACATCTTCTCCTGGTGCACCTTCCTCACCTTTTTAAGAGGGCAAACGATATCAAGAAAGAACATGCTTTAGCCCAGTGCATTGCACGAATAGAGAATACGAGATGACATAGCAATAAAATGCATAGTTTGCATGCCATGTAGACACTAAGCTGCTTGCATGGTGCATGCATATAGAAACAGTGTTGCGTGTGTGTAGCAGGGTCTTTAAGAAGAGCTTGGGAGCATGTTTCGTTCCGGGGTGCGAGTAAGTAAACGAAATGCATGAGATGCATGCGCTGCAACTACTGACTGTGACTTTGCCAAATGAATGGCCAACATGCTAAGGGCAGTGACTGCAACTGAATGCATGTCTGCTCTTGCAGGGTTGGATGTTTTTTCAACACATAAAAAACGGCATGAATTGTATAGATTATGCTTACCCAATCTAGCATGACACCCTTCTGGCTGAGATTGATCCCTGAGCCCTTGCCGACCTCGAGCGCGCGCTGTCCCGTGACGAGCTCGAGCAGCAGGATCCCGAACCCGAAGACGTCCGTCTTCTCGGAGGACTGTCCCGTGGAGAGGTACTCCGGGGCGATGTGTCCGACGGTGCCGCGCACCGCCGTGGTGACGTGCGAGTCCCCGTGGTCGAGCAGCTTTGCGAGTCCGAAGTCGCCGACGACGGCCTCGTGGCAGTCATCGAGCAGCACGTTGGCGGCCTTGACGTCCCGGTGGATGATCTTGGGGTCGCACTGCTCGTGCAGGTAGAGCAGCCCCCGCGCCGTGCCCACCGCGATCCGCTTCCGCGTGTGCCAGTCCAGCGACGGCTTCCCTGCGGCAGCGCAAATACCGACCAACAGTTGAAGGTTTTAATTAGGTGATGATCAGCGGTACCAGATGCCAAAGATGACCAGCAAACATATGGTGGCGTGTGCACTAGACAAGTGGAGACATATCATGCATGGTCCGAGGTCTATTACCATGAAAGTTGGGATGGATTGCTGCCCAGCTTACTGCAGTCGATACTGTTCGTACTGCGTACATACGTATATCTAGTGAAAGGAAAACTACGGTGCACATACGTACGTTGGGACGTACACACAGAGCCAGAGGGGTTCCTCTTTTGGACCAGCATCTGCGCACGCACAGGCCCACTGATCGGAATGCTGAAACCCCCACCCCCAGGGTATGTACCAGGCTACGTACGCAGCTACAGTATAGCTAATAAATAATGCAAAGTGCAGCTGCAAGTTGCAAACGACACATGAGCTCGTACCTAGCTGCCCTGCCCGCCGCAGCTGGAGCGAGCTGCCGGAACGAAACATGAAACAAAATGTAAACCCCTGCCCACGTAGCTTAGCTACGCCATTTCTTCAGATTAATCGAAACTAGACAGCGGCCCAGATTGAGCTACATACCAGGGCAATGCACATTTCACAGCAGCCCTGCCCTGAACCTACGTAGTCGTAGCACAGTGCGTGCGTAAGTGGCTGGTGGCTTGTGAGAGTAGCAGGCAGGAGCACTGTGCCGGTGCGGTGCGTGCTTGTGTCCCGTGTCGTGGTGCTGGGTCGTGCCGCGGCAGCGCGAGCAGGCGGCAGCGATTGCATGCACCGTCGACGACCCCACCCCCGGCCTGGGATGCGGACAAAACGTGAGTGCGGAGGTCTGCCTCGCCTGAGCCTGAGCCTGAGCCTCAGCGTGGGCTCCGCCCGGCAGCGACAGGGTAGTACAAACAGCGGGTGTGCGCGACCACGCCTGAGCCACTGACACGAGACGGGACGGACTACGACTACTCCCTCCCATGGCTCCTGCGTGCTCCCCCTCCCAGCGGGACCCACCCGAGCTGATCTCCCGTGTTAGCAGTACTACGTACGGTACGTACCTCGTAGGCGGGACGCGACGCTGCCGTTGGGCATGTACGGGTAGACGAGCAGTCGCTCGCCGGAGGCTGCGTCGGCGCAGAAGCCGAGGAGGCGGAGCAGGTGGCGGTGCACGGCGAGGCTGATCATCTCCACCTCCGTGCGGAACTGGGCCTCCCCGGACGCGCTGGGGTCCTTGAGCCGCTTCACGGCCACCACGGTGCCGTCGGAGAGACGACCCCGGTACACGTCCCCGAACCCGCCTTTGCCCAGGATGTTCTTGGCGCTGAACCCGTCCGTCGCGGCGTGGAGCTCCCGCAGCCCAAACTGCCGCACGTTCCCCAGCCGCGCCACCACGTTGCCGCCGCCTCCCTCAACATCGCAGCAACCGTCTGTACAGTATAGTAGTAGATCCACCCCAATAATGAGCGACAGTTACAGGTGCATGCATGCCACAGCAGCAGCTCGAACAGAAACAAACTCTCTGAAGATGAAGGTTTTTTTAGTGCTGATCGATCGGTGACGGGGACGTAACAGCGTACCGAGAACGGAGGGGCCCTTGAGGCAGCCGCAGCAGCGCTGCCGGCGCCTGCGCCTCCAAAGAAAACAGGCCACGGCGAAGAACACAAGGGAGGAGGCGCCCAGGCTTGTCCCGACTCCAATTGGCAGCCGCGCGGCAGCAGCCTTTGACCTCGTTCCTGTCGTCCCTGTACACGGGCGGAAACAAGATTAGCGCTGATCCCCAGGGTGTGGTGCCGCACGCCATTAGCCACGCCAAAGACACGTCCAGACGGCACGGCCTTGTTCTGTACTGCTGCGAGCACAGTGTCTCCTCCCAATCCAGCTACAGGGCAAAGGAGCATGGAAAGGAACAGAACAGGGAACACTCGACCACGCACTCCGAGAAAGGCAGCAGCCACGACTAGACAGGAGGAGGGAGTAGCGGATAGAGTGTGTACTCACTGCTGCTCGGAGTGGATTCCAGCGAGAAGGGTACGGTGGCCGGAGCGAGTGCGGCGGCGCACTCCCCTGCGCCAGGATGGCTCCCGCAGATCATTGGATTGCCCACGATGCTGCTTGACAGGACGCATTAGCATGACAGATCTTTGTACTACTAATTAACAGGATACCACTAGTATAGTATACAGTAATTGAATAAGGAGACTGAGTGCACGAGTGACTACTAGTCCGTACTTGAAGGTTCTTGTGGGGAACGGAGGAACAGGGCCAGTGAGGTTGTTGTAGGACAGGTCCCTGGGCACCAATAACCGGATCGTGTCATGGATTCAATTCACACAACGGAATAAAAGACAAAAAGAACAAAATGGTGGAGTTAATTTGCTAGTATCTTCGACAGCAGCTTACAGGAAGGAGAGTTGTGGGATCTTGGCCAGCGACGCCGGGAACGACCCCGACAAGCTGTTGTTGTTGAGCCTCCTACGGGAAACAGAAAAACACAGCAACTCGTCAAACTAACTGATCAAAAGGAGTGAAATGTTTGCAGAGATTTCTCTCGAAAATACAGTAGAAATGTTTGGGGGTGGCTCACATGTATCGGAGCGTGGACAGGCGTCCCAGCGTGTCGGGCACGCGGCCGGTGAAGCGGTTGTTGGAGAGGTCCAGCGTTTGGAGCCTCGGCAGCGCGCCGAGCTCCGGCGGCAGTCGGCCCGTGATGTTGTTGTTCTGCAGCAGCCTGAAATTACGACCATTATCATCAGCAAGTCTTCTGTCTCTTCGGGCATTGCGACAACACATGATGACGAGATGTATCTCGCCGATTAGTAATCCCTAGAGTGTAAATAACAAAGCAAGCAATGTAGGATTGTTTGATTAATTACTTACACTTGCTCAAGATTAGTGAGGTTGGCGATCCTCCCGGACAGCGTCCCCGACAAGCCCTGGCTCGGCGCTCCACTGAAACGATGCGTCCGCGTTAATGGAACTGTGAGGGTGATGAAAAACGGAGGAGGTACGCTAGAGAGCTAGCTTAGCTTACAGGCCAATGACGAGGTTGTGCGGGGAGCAGGTGATCATAGCCCAGCTGCAGGGGTCGACGGAGTCCTCGTCCCAGTTGCCGAGCACGCCGTGCGGGTCGACCAGCCCCTGCCTAATGGCGATCAGCGCCATCACTGCACGGCGAACTCACAGGTAAGTAAGGAAAATCAATCACACGACACGAAGCGGCAACAAGTGAACGATGAATGGAGCGTGTTGTCCTTGGTGGCGGCGGCGCGTGAAGAGCGTACCTTCGGCGTTGAGGGGCTCGGAGGAGAAGACGAGGAAGGGGGCGGCGCAGAGGAGGAGGACGATGACGGGAAGAAGGCTGGAGGCCATTGGAACGGTGGGGGGAATGATGGAGCTGAGAGCCGCCCGAGGGGGAGAGGGAGAAAAGCGTGGGAGGGGAGGGGGAAGCAGAGCAGGCATAGAGTGCCGTGGAGTGGCTTCGCTTTGCTGCTTTTTCTCGTGTCATGCAAGCGGAGAAGGAAAGAAAAGGCTGGGCTGACTGACGTACGTGACGGGGGTGGTCTCATGGTCAGGAGCTGTTGCATGCCATGGCAATGGCATCTTTCGAATTTCGATGGAATGAACAATGATCGTGCCGTCGAACCTGACGGCTGGGGCCACGGACGTTGCTGATTGGCGTATATACTAGTACTACGTTTTTGCAGTTTGTGTGTTTGTACTTTGGGTCTTGGGAGCTGATGAGAACCTTATTTTGTTCCTTTTCTTTCTTGGGTGGTGTTTCATGGTGTGGGGGTAGTGATGATCGGTACTTACTCGGGAGGATATGCCTGAACTTTGTGGATAGAACGTGTTGCAGGCAGTGGCGGAGGCAACTCATCATCATAGCCTGGGCAAAATCTATCTACTAATTTACAGAACGGTAGGTTCGTCCTGAAAGTTTTTGGTTCCGATTTTTCGCTGGACGTATTTGCCCCTAATGGTTCGGTGGTATTACACAGCTTGCCACCGCGAAGGATACTGAAAAAACAAAAAACTGTCGCCTGGTCTGACTCTCCCTCTCCGTCCCCGAGCGCAGCACCCCTCTCGGGCACAACCACGCCGCCGAACACCCACCCCGCAACTCCCCGACCTCGGAACCTCCCCCAACCCTGCTACTCGTCGGCGCAGCCCAGCAACCTCTCCGCGGCTGATTTAACCAACGACATAGCCTTCCTACGCCCCCAATCCAGCCGCCTCCCAAACCTCCTATCCTCCTCCGCTGCTGCCCAGCGCCTCTTGGTCCTCCTCCATGTACTCCTTCTGAAAACCGCCGCCCTCCGCGCTGCTCGAGTACTCTGGAATCCTCCGCTCCGAGCTCGGGCACCACCAGGCGGGCGCCGCGGGAGCCCCTGGCGAGGTTTCGATCCGGATCGTGGGGGCCGACGAGGCGGCGGGCCGTCGTCGTTCGAGAGGGGCGGCGAGGAGGGGGTCGTCGAGGACGAGGAATCCACGATGGGTGGCGCACCCCTCCGCGCCCACCGCGCCGGGGGCCACGGCCAGCGGTGTCCTTGCCCTCCTACCAGAGGTACGACATACAGCAGGTCGTGCGGTGCGTGGAGCGGATACTGGCCTTCTCTCTACTGTACTTGTCGTCTTCATCAAACAACACATGCATGGTCCTACCATTTCCTTAATTATATTCCATGATCCGCGAGTGCTAATTATATGTTGTCGTTTGTTCAGTGCATAGATGATTGATTTTTTTCATCTGCTAACATGGGATATATGATTGCATCTGCTGTGAACGGGAGGATCATAGACAAAAATTGGAATTTTTCCATGATCGTTTTCATGCAGGTTTCTTTGAAGTCCAATGACATCTTGTGCAAGAAGAGCGCAAGAAGACTGCTTTGAAGGTTTGTACCAGTCTTTTTTTTTAATGTAGTTCTCTGGCGAATTCAAGACTAGAGAGTACGTAGTATAGTGAAATAAATACAATTCATTTTTCGCGATCATGTTGCTTAGAGTTTCATAGACTCAATTGTGCAGTGAATCTTTGAATACATGCGGTGGAGATATTATGGCTATGTAGTCACATTATGAAGGTTGATCATTTTCATGGATTTTTCTGTAACACATTAACAATTCATGCGTGCGTATGCTATCATGTTATGTGCCCTTGTGTTTTGTTGTTCTTCATGCTCGTGGATGATGGCTCATGCAATCCTATTAGATTGAATTGTTTGAAGTCGATTTTGTGGGGTTGCAGACAATGGAGTTTGCAAATTGGGCACTGATATGTTGTAGATACAGTACATATAGGCTAGGAGAGGTTTCAGCTGTCAGGGTTTAGGAAGAAGAAGTGGCGGCTGATGAAGCTCGTGCTGGTCCTGAGGCAGGTGAGAAGAGGGAGATGGCCATCGCTGCGGTGCTGAACCTGCTTGAGTGTGTGGACAAAGGGAGGCTGAAGTGCTCACCTTCTCATGTGTGTGGACAAAGGGAGGTTGAAGTGCTCACCTGCTCATGTGAGTGGACAAAGGGAGGCTGAAGTGCTCGTGTGTGTTCATAAGATGGAGGTAACCGAACAAAAACTGAATTTCTAAATTGGTGTTGGTGATGTGTTCACTGAATTCTAATGCTAAATGAATGTGTAGTTGCTGCTAGCTATCTTGAAACCATTTACAATTATCAAGTTCTGCTGGGCCACTGCATTCATCAATTGTTAATTTTGATAAAACTACCAACATGATAAGCTTTGAGGTCTGAGGTCTGAACTTAAATGAGCATGCGTTTCTCTCCTAAATCTTAACCATTGTCGTTCTTTGAAGCTTATCGATGACTCTGCTGGATGCTCCTGTTACTGAAGTACGTTCTGAAGGAAACTAATATACAGCCTAAAAGTGAAGCTCCACTTGAAGACGTTGATGAATGACAATGTGTTTGCTGGACCGGATTGAGATGAGAAACATGTCAACCTTGTATCAGAGCCCAACTACTTTATCTTGTATCAGAGCCAACTACTTCTTTTCTCCTTCTGTAATTTCTGTTTTGAGTTGTGCTTTTAGGTCTAGCTCAGGTTTTCTTCTCTTTTTCGTTCAGTCTCTTCAATGATTTTTAATTTGTGGATTCATGGTTGAGGCATGGATGATTTCAGATTCGATTCAGTATAATAAAGTTTATTTATTGTTTTCTCTGATTTTTTACAGAGGTTATCTTGGATTTTGCTTGCAGATTCAGGTTTTAATTGGTTTGATAAGCCCGGCTAAATGGGTTGCAAACTCATAACTGAAGGGAGACTTTCAAGTACAAATGAGGTAGTGTTGCAGCGGAGCTACTACTACTACAAATTCCATCTGAGGAGGAGCCAATGCTATGGCTATTCTCATCAGCCAAAACAAGCGCAAAACATATTGTAATGTTTGCGATGTGCAAGCGACTACGGGTAAAGAATGTTGCACATATAAGTACAAACGGGATGATTTGTAAAAATGTTGCACATATAAGTGCAAACGGGATGATTTGTAAAAATGTTGCACATATAAGTGCAAACGGGATGATTTGTAAGCAGCTCAAGAGTACGAGACACTATCGTACCGTGATTTCTGCCAATACTAGAGATGGATTCAATAACATTGTCTAACTTGTGCATCTTTCAAGTCATTTATATTCCTGTTGTATATTGTGTAGTATTATTTCTCAGTCAATTAAATTCATATCATAACTCAAAAAAAAATTTATAATCCCGTAGCAGCACACGGGTTGTTCTCTATTTGTTTAATATTTTTCTTTCTAAGTAGGATAAGTGGAAAAAATTGCTAAGATATTTCACAAATGGAAAGAAGAGGAAAAATCACTGTTCAAAAAATCGGCCGATATGCCGATTAATCGTCCGATTTATCGCTAATCAAGGGTGCCCGATACGCCGATTTTCTGATTTATCGTCTGATTTTTCGATTTATCGCTCGATAAATCGGCCGATATGCTAAAAATCGTCAATTTTCAGCCGACCAATAAATTACCGATAAGCAATATCCTTAACATCGGGAAAAATATAGCATCCTTTGGGGCTTGAAAATATTTTATAAAATAGTTGGATATTTCATTTCTTGAATTGATATTAACCACTATTATTGTTGCCGACACCAAGATGAGAATATAGTGACTAGGGAGCACAATGGTAAAATAACTAAAGAGAAAAGACTGGCTTGATGCAATCTTATCGTGTCTTTGTGGTTTACATGTGAAAAAAATATAAGATCATCCGTAGCAACGCACGAGCATTCAGCTAGTGTAAATAATTTTGCTTTTTTAGACGCTTGTCCAACTCACTTTCTGCTAGTACTTCAAAAAATTTAACTAGCTTAGCCCGGGCAGCTGCCCGGGCACGCCGGGCCTTGGCTCCGCCACTGGTTGCAGGGGTGGTGGTGGGGGTGATCATGTCATCGAGTGAAGGGAAAAAGGAGGGTAAACTGGCATCTGCATGTTGCAATGGTCCTTTTGTACATACCCTTGTAATGTAAGTACATTCAGACGAGATGGATTCACATCTCGAGTTAAGATCTTGTTATCACATCACGAGTGTCCTATAATCTGAAATACGACCGTTTGGTCGTCTTAAACTATCAGCCACTAAATTTCTAAAACCATTCATCCATGTTTATATGAACATTCGTGTACCATACACAAAATAAAATAATAATAATTTGTACTGCGACTTTCGTAACGCACCAACATGCTCATATTTTTATGTGCTTATGCAGGTTGTCATTACATTTCTTGAAACCGTCGTAACTGTGAACTGTTTACATTCCTTGAAATGACTGAAATGGTAAACTCCATACCCGGTTTGGGGTTTTAGAAAGTTCAACGTTCAATATATACACAAGTTCATATTTCGCGGTCTAAGGATCAACCACTATATTGAGGATGCTCCAACTTGCAAAAGCTATACCGATGAATTGCCTCCGGAGTATTTATTTGCAACATCTCGGTGATAGTGATAATATCTCGTTAAAGCTATGGGTAGAGAAACATATCAGCATGGCTAGGAGCTACTCTTTGGTCAATTCAATTCTCATAGCTATTGCAATTTATCACCTGACGCATCTGTTGCTTAATGACAACATAATAAAAGCTATTGAGAAGCTAAGGAGAGCCCTCATTTGGGGTAGTCAATGAGAAGGTTTCTTGTGGTAAATGCAAAATCAAATGGGGAATTAATACCCTTCGCTAATTTTGCACACATCAAAAGCACAAAACAAAATGGTAAAAAAGGCTCTCATGGATTGGAACAAAAAAATAGCATTATGGGCCCAGCTACAACAATTTCTCGCCCTATGTATGGATGATGTTGTGTTAACCTAAATTATACCATTGACAAAACAATCTACGCGAAACTGAATTCCCAGGTTCCTACTCTGTGGCATCGGCTTACCTCGCACAATTCAAGGGCATTAAATCCACCATCACGAGGGCCGCTATTTGGAACATTCAAAGTGCAAATACTTTGCTTGGTTAATTTTTTCTAAATAGGTGTGGATGGTATATCATCATCACTATAGGCAGTGGCCTAATTATGGTCTTTGTCATTTGTGCAAGAGGTATGGTGACCCAGCACACCACTACATGTTGTTGTGTGCAAGTCGTTGGCATAACACTCACGGAACACCGTTCCACGAATATTACACCTAACAGAGTAGTACAGCAGAAACATCACATGTCCAAGGTATAACTATATTATTCATATCACATATCTTCATAGAAGATCCTCAGAACTCCCATGACAATGAGCTCATCATGTAAGTTCTCATTCAAACCAAGATCTAGAAGAAGCAGTTTGTAGACTAGTCTAGCACTAGATCTACTTCTAGGCCTATGTCTATATCTAAAGGTTTCCAACTAAGATTAAGGTGAATTGATGGTGATAAGGTGGTCTTGACAATGGTAAACTTGATAAGTCCTTGGAATGGATACTTCTTGATCCAAGCGTACCCACTAAGATTAAGTCCAAGATATTAATGAAGACTTGGTATTAAGTACACATCTCGTCCTTATGATGATTAAGATAAATGTTGCATAGAGAAGAATGGATAAGTCAAGATTTAGATAGATCATAGATTGGTTTATGTACTTAGATGTTTTACTTGTTGCATGACTCTTGTCACTCACAAGTGTTGGTAAAATGAATGATGTGTAAGATAAGATAGAATAAGGTAAGTTAAGAATGTATTTGATCTTGTTTAGATGGTGTGATCATGTGCTAAGGATTATTCAGCAAATGTGTTAAATGAGGTTAGAAGATGAGTTAAGCATCAAGTTTTACTTGCTTCTTAAGAATGTATTGTGTGTTGGTTCACTTTAGTTCACGAGTTCTACATCTACCCTTCCTAACATAGGGTTTACCAAAGATTATTTCAAAAAAAATACTCAGCATGATGAACTAGTCCTAAATCATGAGTCAAGTGGGACTTTAATCACTTTGACACGTTCTATCAAAAAGTTTTTTATTCTCCCGGATTTTTCATATGCAATGCACACATCTACGTTCTATCCATTTTCGAGTCTCTCCAATTTACGGGATGTTACATCCTTCCACCTTTAAACAAAACTTTGTCCTCAAAGTTCAAGATTCTTCCCATATCGAAAAGTTAAAGTAACTTCTACAACTATCATACAATTCGGGTTCTTTTGCTAACTAGTTTAGCAATAGAGTGTATCTCTAGTATAAACATATCTCCAAATCCTTTCTCTAATGGAACTATCTATCTTTTGATATCATCTATCTATTGATACCAATTGCGGATGTTGGTTGTGTCTGTGGTCATGGGTATTCCTTTCTAACCAAGGTTCTATATACCAGATTACCAATTGTGGATACCCAGTACGTATATGGTATGGATACTCCAATGTTTCGTGATTCCTTAGAGTTGAAGTAAGAAAATAATCTCTATATTATAACACTACTTTCTAATAGATCTTAGACATCATAAATGCCTTGGTCTTTCCTTCACTAGTACTATCTATGATTTTAGTAACTTTTCGATAGCACTTCGGTACTAGTTTGTGATGAGGATATGATCCAACTCCATCTACATTCAAATATTCTTTTGGATCATACTCCATACTTGCTTCAACATATTGTCTCTTCCACCTTTAGGGATTACTAATGGTCGCTAACTCTCTCCTAGTCCATTTGTCTTCAGGGTTAAGTGAAAGGATATTTATTTCTCTTTGTACTTTGGTGTTGCTGACAACTTCAATTGTGGTTTAACCGTGTGCCTAAGTTGTAGGTTTTTTCTATAGACAGTTTGGTGTGTGGACTCACCTCTTGAAGGATCATGAAGACGGTGTCTCTTATTTGCATTTTCTCTCTCTTTATGTTTTAGGGGACCGTACTATCAAGAGGAGTCCACCTAGGAAGGTTGTGGGAAATCGCGCTTTCATGCACAGACCATACTTGCACATCCACAACCCTCCTATTTTTCAGTGAGAGAGTGATCTTTCGAGGTGGATGAGCCTTTTCTATCTTGACCGGAAGTACCGGCCAGGAGCTGGTAGTTCCGCTCACAAATTTCTGTGGGGCTGGCCTAGAGGTAATTCCGGCTCAAGATCTGGTGCTAGTTCCGCTTAGGTTCAGTACACTTCTGTGTCCAAGTGTCCAATTTGATGGAGATAGCATCGGAACCTGGCCTGGTAGTACCGGTCGGAAGTTTCAGTCATCCCGGACTAGAACTTCCGGCCAGCACTACCAGGCCACACCCCTTGAGCGGTAGTACCGCTAGGCCCCGGTAGTTTCGGTCAGGAATCTCGCGACCCGGTACTTTTGGCGCTAGTTCCGATCCAAATTCCTCAAGGCATCGAATTTGATTCAGTATACTTCCGTCTCAAAGTGTCATATTTGCTAGAATTTGGACCGGAACTTCTGCTGGTAGTATTGGTCAGGAAGTCATGCTTGCTGAGTTGGCTTTTATGACCGTTCCGGGAGCGGCTCCAGACCATTGGAGTTTGCTCATCGGGAGTACCGGTCCCCCACCGGTAGTACCGGTGGTGTCACAGGGACAAAAATCGGTCCAGTTTGAAGGGGCCTATTTAAGTCACCCTTGTCGTGGTGTGGAACATGGCAGTGCCATCGGGATGGCATGAGAGGGGACAATCAGGATGCTATCGATGGCTACTCGCAACGGGTTGGGCATAGATACTGCAAACACAACAATGTACCCAGGTTCAGAGCCATCTTCTCGAGGTAACACTCCTACTCCTGCAAGGATCTACTATATGGGGAGCTAGTGCTCAGTACAAGTGCTCCTTGAGTTGTTTCCCTAGCTGCTATCGAGAGCTAGAGAAAGATGAACTACTCAACTTGTCGATTGTGGCTAACTTCTAACTTGTCATCCCTTACCTAGAACCCTGGCACTACCCCTCCTTATATACTGGTGGAAGGGTAGGTTACAATGTGGGCTATAGGGTTTACTGTTGGAAATATGCCCTAGAGACAAATAGTAGTAAGGACTATTATCATATTTCATATGGTTTATGATTAAGTTTTATATCATGCTATAACTGTATTGAGTGGAAACATCAATACACGTGTGATATATAAACAACCAGGGGTTCCCAGTGAAACTCTAATCACTGGTTCATTGGTTAACAGATGATCATGTTTCCTGATCATGTGGCATTTATGCTAGTTGGAAATGGAGTCATCTCATTCCGAGAATGAGATGATGAACCAATACCCAACCTAAACATCGTGACCCGATCATGTCACGAAGTTCAAGTTACGATGATTAGAAATGGATCCTCGTAGACTATTCCTTAGACCGTGAGGCTATATCAATCACTGTCTCTCGAGAGTGCTTAGATAGCATCAAACGCCACTCGGTAATACAATGCTTATAAAGGTGTGTTCAGGTACTCGGAGGAAACCGTAGAGGAAATATATGTCAAGAGCGGGATTTGTCCGTCCATGTGACGGGAAGATACTCAAGGGCCCACTCGGAGAAGTTATATCCAATAGCTGCACAACGTGTGATTTGATCACAGAGATATCACTTGTCGGAACGAGTCAAGTAGCGTTGTTCGGTAACGAGATTGAATACAACATGGTGATGCCATTGATCAGATCTCGGGCAATGCAAGTATCGAGAGACAAAGGGAATAAGACACGACTGTCCCAGTTCAAACGACAAAAGATCTTCGTGGAACGCATAGGGGTCACATGGCCATCTAGGTCCCTCTGTCGATCATTGGCGCGGGAGTGTCCCGACCATGTCTAGACTGTTCCCGAACTGTGGGGTATCACGCTTAAGGGCTTGATGATGCTTAGAGAGTGTTTATAGGATCGGTGGAATCGCCGAAGAATTGTAGAGAGAAAACCGGAAGGGTTTCGGTAAGTCCGGAGGTTGTCCAGAGTGGAGGTGGAAGGTTTTCCATGGCCACGAAGATTGAATAATGTGTGAATGAATGTTAAATGTTGATTTAATCATTTATTCATAATTATTTAATAAAGAGAAAATCAATTAAAATGGTCAAAGGCTTAATGGGCCAATTTCCGGAGGGAGAGGGCCCATTAGGGGAAAGGAGAGAGGGAGAAGGGGCAAGGGGGCTGGCCGGCTGGGCCTAGCCCCCCGCGCGGGGCCCACTAGGGTGGCCGGCGGCCTCCCCTCCCCCTCCTCTCCTTCAGTCCCACCCCGGGACTTTGAGGGAGGTAGTACCTCCCCTCCCCCTATATATAGTGGGGGTATTTGGCCAAATTAAATACACCAATAATCAAGAAAAGGTCTTCTCACTTTTGGGAGGACCACTAATTGATATTTTCTCTCTCCCCCTCTCTCTCGTACCATGGTCCCAAGTCTGGACTGCGCAAGCAAGAGACATCTTCACCGCGGAGCGCCGTCGTGCTGTGGGATTCGGATCTGGGAGCTTTACTTCCGCAACTGCTGCTGGATCGGGGAAGCGGGAGTCATCGTCAGGCACCGGACATGTGTAACTCCCCGCGAGGTGTCGCACTTGAGGCACTCAAGTCGTTCGAGCCAGAGGAGTGCAAGGACTTTATCACGACCTTGAGGTCAGCTTTGGCTCGTCTACATCAACCACGCTCTGAGCGTTGACAACGCTTTTCGGTCTTCAAGGGTAAGTTCGTGAAAAGCCCCTCCCGTTACTGTATTACTAATAGATAGGTCCTAGCAGCTTCAGGGGTTCAGGGGCATAGAATAAAATTTATTGTTTTCATACGCGGAACCCCAACAGTGGTATCAGAGCTAGATCTATGCGTAGTAATACTAGTACGGGTAGAACACACGAGATGTAGCGTGTGGGCGTTGATCTTTTAGTTGTTACCCTCCCACGTGTACTTGTGTATACCGCAGTAGTGCTTGATGAAGCGGCCCCCAACTGACTTTACGCGTTCATTCGCGAGACTGGTCCACGCTTGACATACGGCTTGTACCGTATAAAGTGGCTTAGGGGGTGTCTGTCTCTTTCGCATTAGTTGGTATACCATTTATAACGGAGGGCCCCGAAAGGGGTGTAGTAGAGACAACTACTTGATCAGCGTTGTGCTGAAAGTTCGTAGGTAAGAACGGTTCTTGTGCGAAAGCCCATTCAGCCACGTAAAACATGCAAAGATAAAGTAGAGGCGTCTAACTTTGTTTTGCAGGGGGGCGTTGCTTTGTGATATGGTTGTGGCAAAGGTAAATTGATTACCTTTTGTTACATAGTAGTAGATAGTCACGGAAGTGACGGACTACCATGCCAGAATGACACCGGTACCCTATTGTCTACGGCGCCGGAACCCTGGTGCTGGAACCCGGTGACGACGGATGGAGATCATGACGTGAAGGGCCATATCACATCGCATTTACATTCAATGTTATTGTTTGTATGTCTTATTGTGTGCTAGTATTAGATACTCGACGGTAGCCTAATAAGATGATCCCTGTTAGAATTACCAACAATTGTGTTCCCCCTTAGTGTGCACCACCAAGAAAGTTCTTCGGTATGAGGCGATCCAGGGTACAGGCCTGGGTGTCAGACATATCTACGTTCGCATACAGTGGGTGCAAGCCATGTTGCACAGCGAATACACTAAGGTTGAGTTGGCGAGCCTAGCACGCCATAGAAGCGTGGCCTCGGAACACGGATGGTCGAAAGATCGAGCACGAGTCGCATGAATGATGTGACCAACGTTTAGCGTCCACCTTTGAACCCACATCGATGGCCGTGTTCAATCGGGGGAGATGTGGCTGATAGGGGTCGTGTTATCACTAGGAACCCTTATGGGGATAGGTGTTTCTGAGTGGAGTTATTATTAACTCATTTAATTATAAACTTATTCTTAATTCCTTTTGCAATTATAAATGTAGAAAATGGTTCTCCCCGAGATTACCTTCACTATCGACGATTGGTTAAAAGGAGAAAAGCTCAAGTTAGATGGATCCAACTTTTCTGCATGGGTCATGCGCCTATTTGATCTCCTTGGTGAGAACAATGTAGCTGACTACATGACCTGCGAGATGTATTTGGAGCCACCCTATTCTCATGAGACCCAGGAGCAGCGGGATCTACGCTGCCGTCATCGTGTGATGGCCACATTCATATCAGTGACAATGCGCCTCAGAATGGAGGATGGGTTGTGGCCAATGGTGGGAAGTCTTAAACCCCGAGTGGTCATGGCACATCTGAGATCGCATTTCGTGGAACAAGTGCGCATGTGGGAGTATGAGCTGATGGGGGACTTCCTCTCCATAAAGATGGAGGAGGGCTCCTCACTAGACGAGCACTTATTGAGCATCTATGATGCATACATGAGTCTGGCATACTACCTGGACAACTAGTTCTCAAGGTCTTTTGTGATGGGAGTTGTGCTACGGTCGCTTCCACCAAGCTTCCAAGCACATGTTAGGATCTGCATTATGAGAGGCGACACGGAAACACTAGATTTCCTCGAGTTCATATCACATTTCAGAAATGTGGTGGATGAACCCAGTATCGTAGGGGTCATCAATGAAAAAGGTATATATTTGATATACAGTTTTATAAATGTTATAATCTTGCAAACACATTTGCAGTGTGAAGTATATCTGATACTTGTTCTGTTTTGCTGAAAGCAGGCCCTTCTGCATGAGAGGTGTTTGCTGGAGAGGAGGTGATGTTGCGTGTTGATGGCGAGCATGATGATGATGGCCGACGACACTCTCCCTCAACATTTATCATTTAGTTTGTGTTTAGGATAATTATTGTAATCAAGAGATTGTGAACTTCTTTAGTGTGTCTCACATTTTGTGAGACGGTTATTCATATGAGTTTGTAACAAACAGTTGTTCTACTTTTATGAATGATTTCTATTCGTTTTCATATCTTGTTTGATTATGTGTGAATTATCCTTGTTGTTTGAAACTAATTGATAATACATGAACATTTGTAAAACATTAAAATGCCTTGTTTAAAATACCCAACTTAAATGATATTTCATTAATGAATGAAAACCATTGTTTAAAATTCAAAGTTATAAGGATAATATGTGAAATTCATTCGATTTCTTATCACATATAAATCATGCCTAAGTTCGGCAAAATAACTTAAACACCGTGTATTACTTGAATACAAAGTGTTTAAAGAATTGTTAAAAGTAAGTACATATCCGATGTATTGTGTTTTAATGAAAATGGTAATTATCATTATACGATTGTTTATATGCGTAAAAAAGTTTACCAAAGGAAACATGAATATGAAATTATTTGATATGATCAAAGTGTTTCATCAACAAAGGGTATAAAGATAAAAGAGAATCTAATTACTATGATTTGATCAATAGTAATGAAATTCAACTTTATAAGAATGGCATAAAAGAAATTGTGGAATGCAAAGCGTTTTGAAACGTCAAAATGCAAAGCATCACAATGTGATATTAGATATCAAAGTGGGTGAATGGAAGGCACCAAATAAATCGTTGTAGTGTAGATGTAGAGACTATTAGTTAAGAAATAGTTAGCACTCAATTAGAATTTATAGTGAACCATTTGAATTCATGAAAGTTTTGGGGTTATTCGATATAACCAAAACAATAGCGAATAAGTCCTTGTAGAGTATTCATTAAACATTGAATACGAAATCCATAGCTAAACCAAAAGAGAAGCAAAATAATTATTGCTTGGATTTTGGTGAATTCTTGAGAAAGCTCACTTTTAGTGATATTTCTCGATTATGGAGCAAATGGAAGATAGTGAAAAACACGATGAGGATCCATATCCATGCATCAGAGTGTTGAGAAGCGCAACGGAAAACGTTCCTGAACGATTCTCTTCACAAAGGAAAGAAGCAATGATATTGATCATTGTGTTTTCCCCACTAGTGTTTTCACTACATGAAGTAGGATTCAAAATGTAATCCATATCTAGTATGGAGACATTTGTGAATCATTTGTCATGATTATTGGAATATGACATACCTACGAACTTCTAAGAAAATAATGGTAAACTAGAATTATGAGAAATCCTAAAAGCAAAATTTCCTTGAGATTAGAAAGCAATTCGTTGCTGAATCTCATAAGTAAAAGGGGTTACTTGAATTTTCCAAAATGACTGCAAAGCCATTGTGGAAAAGGGGGTGAATGAAAAAAGCACAATTTGTCGAGTACTGGATGAATTCAAATGAATTTGATTCAAGTGTGCTAAAAGTCTAGAGGATTTAAAACTAGTAACAGTACTAGTATCTCATAGTAAATCTCCAAGTTTGATATTTGATCAAAGGATTTTGAAATTGTTCAAAATAGTGAGTGGATATGCAATTTGCATAAAATTGAGTGGGGGCTATGAAAGTCTTCCTGAAACAATATGTGATTGACATATTTTTGAGTGGGAGCAATATAAGTCTCAAATTCAAATATGTAGGAACATATTTTGAGTGGGAGCTTATAGGAGTAATTCTGAAGTATGTTAAGAATGAAAGCGCAAATACTTATAAATAATGATTTATAAGATGTAGAAGTTGATGATAGGTGTATTATGATATTATGTAGCATTCCTTAAGAGATTCTGAAAGGGGTTTCAGAATAGAAGTTAATTAAGGAACTAGTCCTTAATAACTCAAATTAGGAATAGTATTAAGTTTAACATCAATGGTTGAAAGGAAGAAAAGGATGATCGTTATCCACTATGTTGAGACATAGGTTCAGTCTTAGTAAACCGTGATGATAACTTAACATAATATATGATCCAAGAAGGAACGTTTGAAAGTGATTAAGTTCGAATCACGGAACGTTGATCTAAGTTTGTCCGCAGTGTCTAGTAGAGAACTGTGGATATATTTTCCAAATCCATAAAGGATGACATATCTTAAAACATAAGGGGTTATGTTATAAGGGAATATGTTGGAAACTCCTGTAAATACCGATTAAAGTCACGTAGGAAGCGAGGTGAACAAAACATCGAAAGTTACACAGAGTGCACTGGTGTTTCGATGAATACATTTATAATAATAGATAAGGGTACCATCTAAAGTGTTGTATAATGTTATGGCGGGGATAGTTCGCTTTTAACGTAGAATGATGTGTCCCAGGGCACAGTGCCCATGAGAAAGCCCTCGAGGTTGATCTAAAGTCACTTTAGGCTCCTGGAATCAGGCCTCATTCTGCTGCCATAACGACGATGCATACACATAGATGGTATCATGTGATGATAAAGTATTAATGTCAATCAAGGTGACATTAGTAAGTTGCAAAGGATTTGGGACTGTAAAGTACAGACCCAAGACTCAACCTCTTCCATGAGCAAGCATGTTTAGGGTACCGGATATATGGTGCCAATGATTGAGAACAAATGCAGCTAGTGTATTTGTACTCTAGTGCAAGTGGGAGACTATTGGAAATATGCCCTAGAGACAAATAGTAGTAAGGACTATTATCCTATTTCATATGGTTTATGATTCAGTTTTATATCATGCTATAACTATATTGAGTGGAAACATCAATACACGTGTGATATATAAACAACCAGGGGTTCCCAGTGAAACTCTAGTCACTGGTTCATTGGTCAACAGATGATCATGTTTCCTGATCATGTGGCATTTATGCCAGTTGGAAATGGAGTCATCTCATTCCGAGAATGAGATGATGAACCAATACCCAACCTAAACATCGTGACCCGATCATGTCACGAAGTTCAAGTTACGATGATTAGAAATGGATCCTCATAGACTATTCCTTAGACCATGAGGCTATATCAATCACTGTCTCCCGAGAGTGCTTAGATAGCATCAAACGCCACTCGGTAATACAGTGGTTATAAAGGTGTGTTCAGGTACTCGGAGGAAACCTTAGAGGCAATATATGTCAAGAGAGGGATTTGTCCGTCCATGTGACGGGAAGATACTCAAGGGCCCACTCGGAGAAGTTATATCCAATAGCTGTGCAACGTGTGATTTGATCACAGAGATATCACTTGTCGGAACGAGTCAAGTAGCATTGTTCGGTAACAAGATTGAACACGACATGGTGATGCCATTGATCAGATCTCGGGCAATGCAAGTATCGAGAGACAAAGGGAATAAGACACGACTGTCCCGGTTCAAACGACGAAAGATCTTCGTGGAACACACAGGGGTCACATGGCCATCCAGGTCCCTCTGTCGATCATTGGTGCGGAAGTGTCCCGATCATGTATGGAGTGTTCCTGAACCATGGGGTATCATGCTTAAGGGCTTGATGATGCTTAGAGAGTGTTTATAGGAACGGTGGAATCACCGAAGAATTGTAGAGAGAAAACCGGAAGAGTTTCGGTAAGTCCGCAGGTTTTCCGGAGTGGACGTGGAAGGTGTTCCATGGCCACGGAGATTGAATAATGTGTGAATGAATGTTAAATGTTGATTTAATCATTTATTCATAATTATTTAATAAAGAAAAAATCAATTAAAATGGTCAAAGGCTTAATGGGCCAAATTTTGGAGGGAGAGGGCCCATTAGGGGAAAGGAGAGAGGGAGAAGGGGCAAGGGGGATGTCCGGCTGGGCCTAGCCCCCCGCACGGGGCCCACTAGGGTGGCCGGCGGCCTCCCCTCCCCCCTCCTCTCCTTTAATCCCACCCCGGGACTTTGAGGGAGGTAGTACCTCCCCTCCCCTATATATAGTGGGGGTATTTAGCCAAATTAAATACACCAATAATCAAGAAAAGGTCTTCTCACTTTTGGGAGGACCTCTAATTGATATTTTCTCTCTCCCCCTCTCTCTCTCTTGACCGTGGTCCCAAGTCTGGACTGCGCAAGCGAGAGACATCTTCACCGTGGAGCGCCGTCGCGCTGCGGGATTCGGATCCGGGAGCTCTACTTCCGCAACTGCTGCTGGATCGGGGAAGCGGGAGTCATCGTCAGGCACCGGACGTGTGTAACTCCCCGCGAGGTGTCGCACTTGAGGCACTCAAGTCGTTGGAGCCAGAGGAGCGCAAGGACTTCATCACGACCTTGAGGTCGGCTTCGGCTCGTCTACATCAACCACGCTCTCCTGAGCGTTGACAATGCTTTTCGGTCTTCGTGGGTAAGTTCACGAAAAGCCCCTCCCGTTATTGTATTACTAATAGATAGGTCCTGGCAGCTTCAAGGGTTCAGGGGCGTAGAATAAAATTTATTGTTTTCATACACGGTACCCCAACATTTACTGTTTTGGCTTTGGGTTTACAAAGCTGGCCGGCTGCCGGGACCAGCCGGTGGTCCAGGATCCGGTCAAGCTCCAGTACAGGTGGGGACAATGCCACAACGTCTCTGCGCCACCGCTTTGGGCATCACCCAGTTCTTTATCCATCAGCTTGGTGCTTTATCCGTCAGCCGGAGCTTTATTCGTCAACTGATGCTTTACTCGTCAGCCTCCAGCCTTGGCGCTTTGGCATCCTTGTCTGGTAGTGCCGGCAGGGCAGTGTGCCAGCCTATCCGGTCAAGGGTGCGCTTAGCAAGGAGCATCACCCTCCCTCGTACCTTTGGCCAACGGATCTGAGGCGGCCACCTAGCCGGCTCTCCTGGCCACCCGGCTGGACGGGCCAGCTAGGGAATCTTGAGGCGGACCAGGTGGAGCGTTCCACCCAAGTATGGTTCCTTGTCTTGCGGCCATCTAGCCAGGTCTCCCTGGAGCCGGCCAGTTGAGCCTGGCTTGGCCTACCCGGGGGTCATCCCCCTGACACTAGTCCCCGAGCGCATTGGGACTTTGCTCTGTGGAGAAGTTCTTGCGTGCTCATTGGCTGAGCCTAAAATGATTGCCGATGAAGACCATATCGCAAAATGTTTGTAGTGCTTGCCTTGTAGTGCTTGTCATTTTCCGGCTCGAGATGCTTGTTGTCCCCGGCTGGAGTTTACCGGCTATGGGTCCAGTGGCCCACCCATAGGGTGTGAGCGGTGACTGAATCTCCCAGCTGCTGCAACCGGCGAGGGAGGTGAATCGCCCTGTTGATGATGTTAGTTCTTGCGTTGGCTTTGCCTGCCTCCTCTGGCACGCGTCGCGTCAGATTGACCTCTTGGCCTGCCGTGGCAGTTTTGGTAACTACGCACACGCCTTCATCATATCGGTTTCTTGGGGATCATGTGCGTGCTTGGCCTTCATGGTAACGCCTGCAAGATCTTCTATGGGAGTTTCTCTGGTGCACGTGATCTAGAACCGAAACATCATGGTGGGAGTGGAGCGGTTCTTTGCCACGTGGTGGAGGGGAGCGCGAGGGGCGTGGTTGCCCTGCCTCGATAAATAGGTGCGCAAGGGAGAGTTGTTTCCCTACTTCATCTTCTCCCTGTGCCCATTTCTTCTGCCCTTTGCTGATGAGGGGTAACCTCGGCAATGTCCATGAAGGACTTAGGGTTTCGCAGAAAAGAGAACGCTGGGGATTTCTTCGGATGTGAGGAGAACAACGGAATCAAAGTCGCCTGAATATTTGGTGAATCACACTATTACAAATTGCTTGGGGATTGTTCGGTACTTTTTCTAGGATTCTCCTTCCCTATATATAATAGGTCGAGTCTCAAAGCTATATGCGGATTGGTTACATGATTAAAACACCAACTCAATGTCGGTCTTTGTTCCTCTTTCCTAATACAACTATAATCTTTGTCGGTTGCTCTTTTGGATCTTCATCTTGACTCTTTATGAGCTGTAAGCCTTTCCGCAGGCCCTAGGTAGCAAATTATAGGGACCCGAGTAATCATACCTATGTCAGTAGCCCCTGAGACTCTACCCGAACCGTAGATTCGGGTTGAGTCCCAAGAAAAATGTTTAGTTCTTTTTCTTTGTTTTCACTATTTTTAAGTTTTATAGGGATTTGGTACAACAAGATTGATGCATCCAACGGATCGGGAATCAGTTAATTGCTCCTGGGCAAAAGCAAGGTTGTCCTACATCAAATTCAAGTCCCTAGGCCTGAACTCGGAATTTACTACTGGCGTAACTTAGTTCGGGCTGCTGAGGTCTTATCGAATACTGAATTCCAGTTTTATTTTATTGGGTACCCAATGTGTCCGTCAGGATTTTTCATCATATCGTAGATACTGATATAATACTGGCAGAGTGCATTCTTGTGTGATTACCAGGCCACACAGGATGAATCTCGGGGTCTTACCTTCATGTTTCTGAACACAACATTCGGAGTTTTGTCACATTTGCCTGCGATCTGAGATTATTTTTTGTCGGATGTTTGATTTTTTGCTTCATATACCCTCTCCTGATAGGAGGTTTTTTTCCTTTATTAGGTGCGCATCAGTGCTCCTGATAGGAGTAGCCCCCGAGGCTATGTTCGGATGTATGCGTCAAGACATAAGCTCAAAAATATGATGCCAATGTTTCTTCAAAATATTCGTCGCGTGCACGAACAACACTCCCGATAGGAGTAGCCCTCGAGGCTACAATCAAAATTTTCATATTCAATTGTAGGCTCAATCTATCTCATGGAGGAATTTGCTTTGACTCCCTATTTTTCTTCGGGTGTGTATCCTTTGCACTAAATCGTTTTTGTTGTGACATCATTGATGAGGGATTTTATGCTACTTGATTCTCGAAAAATATGCTTGCGATGAGATGTGTCGAGCGTGGGCCTGTGCTGTAGTAATGATGACGTGTGGTGGCATATTCAACACAGTTTCCTAACTGCATGTCCCCTTTTTTGCGCAAAGATCGAGGCGGCGTGCGTTGTTCTCCTGTTTTTACCATAGTAATAACTTCTTGAGATATTTTCCTTGACGAAATCTATGGACACGTGCCATTATCATGTGTATTTTAGACATTTTTGATTTTACATAGAACCGTCCAACTTGTGTAGCTTTACTCATTATAAGGGGAAGGGGATTTCCTTTACCCCTTTTTACCTTGTTCTTGCTAACTTCATCTTCCTCCTTGCGCCCCTGCCTTCCTCTGTTCTCCTTGCTAACCCCTGCTTTGCGCTAGCGTCGCTTCATCATCACCATGGGAAAAAGCAAGGTGGGAACTTCTTCCACGGCCGCCAAGGCCACCAGGAAGAGGGCCGTCGGATGGGCTCCTTCCAAGTGCATGGTGCAGGAGCTACGTGAGGCGCATAACTCCTTCCATATGATGGAGGGATCCTTCAAGCTTCCTGGGGATGAAGCCGCTCCAATCCCCAAATCGGGCTGGAGGGTAATGTTCCTCTCCTTTCTTTTTCGCGGACTTTCTCTTCCTGTCCACGAATTTATTCATGGCCTCCTTTTCGTCTATGGCGTGTAGTTGTACCAGATCACGCCGAACTCTATTCTCCATGTTGCTTGTTTTGTCACTCTCTGTGAATGCTTCCTCAAGATTCATCCCCATTGGGGCCTGTGGAAGTATTTCTTTTATGTTTGCCGCAATGCCACCGACACCATCGTCCATGATGTTGGTGGCGCTATTTTTCCATTCGCTCCAATGTAGATTACTTTGATTTTAAGCCTATTGATTCTGTCCAAGGATGGAAAAACAAATGGTTTTACATCAAGGATCAATCCGTCGAGGGTCAGTCTTTCGGGTTAGCCCCCTTTGACCTGAAGAAAACTTGCCATAAGCTTGACTCATGGATCTGCATCCTACTGCCGAAGAAATGCCGAAGATCCAACCCTTTCTTGACCGTGTGCATCCTACTTGGCAAGGAATTGTCAAGTCTTCAAGTTTTAGCATACTTCTTGCGGATCCGCGTGCATCCCCTGCATGCCCGTCTTCCTGGTATGTGGGCATATACCGGCAAGAAGGATCCCATGAGGATTTCTCGGGATGATCTGTCTCTCAAGGTTTATGAGAAAAGGGTTCGTAATTTCACGACCCTTACAGCAAAAAGTGTTGTTCCTTCTGATTGTCGTATTGAGCCCTTTGGCAAGAAGAATCGTCTCCTAGAGGTAAATTCCTTTTTTCTTTTTCTCCTTGCTTATCTAACTGTTGTAATTGTTCCCCTTTGTGATTGTTGGCTTTCTTGTTTATGCAGGATCATGATCATTTATCCCGCCTTCCTCCTCTGCCTAAGAGCGGTCAGCTTCCCGCTAATCCTTCCACTTCTGACGATCTTCCTTTGACTGGGACTACCGCCGATGAGGAGATAGATACATCTGCCACATAATCTTCATCAAGGACGCTGTCGCTTCCATTGGCTTGTTCCGAAGATTTCCGTGTTGCGCCTACTGGCGAAAAACGGAAATGTCTCGATGCCACGGAAACCATTGAAGACTTAGATGATTCTATGACCTCAAAACCTTCGGGTGCCGTACCATTATCGTCGGCTCCTTCCTAGAAGAATCTATTCCGCTTGCGCACGACGTATCTTCCTAAGTACTTATCTTCTGTTTACTATTTTGTCGGATAATTCAATTGTTGATGCTTCCTTATTCTTCATCTTTGCTCTTGTAGTGGTGATGATGTGGAAGACCCGCCTTTTTCTCCTCTTCGCACTTCTATTGCTCCTTCTGTCAAGGACCCAAAAGATTTGCTGGCGTCTTCTGCGGATCCTCCTGTCCAGAAGGATGTTGCCTCTTTGTCAAAACCCCCGGCATCGAAAAGAACAAAATCAGCTGGCAAAAGTGTGGTGATATCTAAGGGCCCTGCCGAGGTGGATATGCAAGACGTAAGTACATCTGTAATTTTTAATTTCACCCTGGATCCTTCTTTGCTTGTCTTTCCTAATGTCCTTCTTTGCAGCCTGTGATGCGTGAGATGGTCAACATGGCCGCCCACTTCATTAAGATCCGTAATGAAGCCGAAGGTCTGAAAGGTATATTTTCATCTTTTTGTAATTTATGCGCTTCTTCTCATTTTTCTAACCTTTTGCATTACTTTGTTATTCAGCCGCTGCCAAGGAGTCCGAGGTCATTCGGGATGAGGCATTGAAGCATGCCAGCAATCTGGAGGCCCAACTTCGGATCACTGAAAAAGCTTTGGAGGAGGCCAATCAGAAAGCCAGTGCGGATGCTGAAGAAAGAGCCAAGCAAGCTGCCATCCGAGATGAAATTCTTCGGAAGCGCTTGGAGACTCTTAATGCTTCCTTGACTCGTAAGTTTTTTTATTGCTTAGCAAGGGAGAATTTTTGTTTCAGTCCTCATTGTTTCTGTGTTCTGATCATCCCCCGTTTTTGGTGTGTATAGAGCTGTCGGGCCAAAATTTGCTGCTTGATGAAGACAAGAAGGTTGACCCCGTATCGGATGATGTTAGCACATTGGAGGCTAATAGTGTTCATGTGCGCAACCTCCTTGTCCGATCACGCCGCACCTTCAAGGGTATGCATGCCAAAGTTTTTCCATTGAAGGAAGTACCTGCCGACCTGAATGATATTGTCGCTATTTTCGGTGCCGACCCGAGTCCGCTTGTTGGATATAGCATGACTCAGTCGAAGAGTGGTGCGGAAACTTCAATGGCGTTGGCAATGGCGCATGGCGAGATGGTCGACTGAGAGAAGGTTAGATCCTCTATCTCAGTCAACTCCAAAGGCCAGCCAGTTGATTTGAAGCCTTTCGTTAAGAGGGCCAAGAAATTTTCTCAGCTGCTTTTGGGTATAAAGTCAGATCCAAAGGGATCAACTGCTCCTTCTTCGGCTGGTGCTCCTTCTTCGGCTGCTGCTCCTTATTTGGCTGTTGCCCCTACCATAGCTAGTGCTCCTTCTGCCAGCGCAACCTTGTCTTTGGAGAAATCAGCTCTGTAACCTTGTTTTGTAGTTTCCCGCATTTCTTCTGCTGCCGTTGTAATGACTATTAACTTATCCTGTTGCTGAAATGCCTCCTTTTGATGAGAAGGGTATTTTTGTACATATGTATATAAGTGGCTCTTTTCTTTGGTGAAGGTTTTCTATCTTTCATGTGTCTTGCCAGATTTTGAATGATTCAGCTGCTCCTCCTGCGCATGCGCAAACGTCGGATGTGACTCCATCCTCATCTGGAATGGGTGCAACTAAGACTACCATTGTGCGTATAATAAACCCGCCTTTATATGCTGAAAAAATTGAATAGGTGAAGAAACTCAAAGGAAAACTTCGTGTTGTTCAATCAGTGGTGAATGTTGCCCAATCGAAGATGCGTCAGGCCCTTGATCATGATGCGTATTTCTTGGACGAGATTTCCAGGGCAAGTGAAAAGATGTTGTGTAAGTCCTTAAATTTTTGCTTCCTGCCGTACCTCTTTTTGCGGGATGCCAATTTCTCTCTCCTTTTCTTTTTCTCTATAGGCATTTGATTATGCGAGAGGGAAGAAACCCAACGTCTGCGGAATGGAATGCAAGATCTTGTGTCTTCCTCTCAGAATTCTGGGGCAGATTTCTGGATTGATCATCGTCGTGTTTACGCCGTGGCCTTGCTTCAGGACCGTGTATCCGAGGTGGAGCAGTTTGTCGAGTGCTATCGCACATCACTGGCCATTATTTATAATGCCATGTTTCCTCGAGATCCTTAGCCCTAGATTTTAGCTGATTTGATGGCGAAATTTCAGCAGGGTGAACGGATTCATCATTTCGTATAGCTTCAACTTGTGGCGGGTGCCAAGCTTGCGCTGTCTTGGGTGCATGTGTAGCACCCGACACTAGATCTGGATGTCATATTGTTGGGGCTGCCTTCTCCTGCTGATGGTGGTCTTATCGCCATGGAGCCTCATTATGTTGCTGCCTGTAGACCTGCAATTAGAATTGTTCGAAGGTGCCTAGAGGCAGACGAGGAGTTTTTTTATGAACTTTGCTATCTGACTGTTTTTGCCTCTATTGTGTATCTTTTGTACTAATATTGTATAAATATTCTTTACACTTGTCAAAAAGATCGTATGCTTTATACGAGATTTTGATTGTACATTGTATTTTTGTTGAGGATCCGACGAACTGATGTATTTTTGTGTAACTGCCTTCATGTGCCTTATAAATTTTTATGCCGTGAAATACTTTCTTTATTCATGGATACATATAAATGGATACATTGCATGGGCATAATCGCCTAGCCGTTGGCCTTATTGAATATAAGAGTAATGATCTTTCCTAAAAATTGCGGCTTCTGTCTTGAGGTGCTCCATCATGTTCCTTGTTAGCTTGATGTAGACTTGATTTTTATCAACTGAAAGCGCCATATGTATATGGCCGACCAGAGGTAGAAAAAGTTGGTTTGCCCGGTTTCTTTTATTTGGAAAAAACCACTGAGTATGCCTTATTATGCGGGACCGAAGTTGGAGGCTGGATAAGTAGATTTTGCGGGTGCGCGATGCTCCCGATTTTATGGGGTTTGCTCGTTGTGTCCTTCGTGTAGTAGCTCTTCATCCGCTATTTTCAGTTGACCAAATTGCGTTTCCATCCCGAAGGATTCTGATATTTTGTTGAATTCTCGATTGCAGCTATCCAAATGGGTGAAGCTTCCTTTTACTGTTATGACCCCCATTGGGGGCAGGAATTTTTAGCACTAGGTATGCATAGTGGGGTACTGCCATGAATCTAGCGAAGGCTGTTCGTCCCAGCATCGCGTGATACTGTGGTGGCCAGTCCATGACTTCTAATTCTAGTTTTTTGCGCCTGATGTTGCTTCTCGATCTGAAGACCACGTCGAGGTGCACTTTGCCCAAAGGAGTTTTGGCTTTGCCTGGAACTATTCAGTGAAAGTTGTATCCGTTGGTGCTAAGTTTTTTAGGGACCAATTCATTGAAAGCATCAATTGCTCTTTCATCAGAGATGGTTTCAGCCGAGTTTTTGATGATGTTCCACCGCTAAACAAAAGCTCGTATTGACTCTCCTGGTTTATGTTTACAGACTCTCAATTGTTCTAGAGACGCAGGTCGCTTGAAGGTGGAATGGAAATTTTGAATGAATTTATCCTCCAGGTCGTTCCAACAGCTGATGGAATCTTTGGGTAGTTGCCTTAACCAGGAGCGAGCCACGTCGGTTAAGTTTAGCTGCAAACTGTGCATTATAGTAGCCTTGGAGCCACCTTGTAACTTGACTATGGCCAGATAATCTATAAACCAAGCTTCGGGTTCTTGGAGGCCATCGTATTTCTGACGATCGTGAGGTAATTTGAAATCTTTTGGTAATGGAGTCTTGCGAACCCATCAGATAAAGCAGCTGGCTCCACATAGTTCTTGCTCTTCCTCGCTCTCACCATCATAATACCTTCGGCTGTTGCGCTCTTCCCTCGATCTGTTGATCCTTCATTGTGTGATGTCGTTTCTTGCATCGTTTCGCGGCTCTGATCTTGAGAAGTGGACCCGATGTGGCGATCGTGATCATCGGGTATGCCCTGTTTGCCAAGACTGTCATGATGGCATGGGGATCTGCCGGGTTGGCGTGCGATCCTTTGCTCTGCTTGTGCGAGGGATGCTCCCACCATGGTGAGGTTCATCAGGGCGTAGCGGTGGAGGGCTGCACGAGGATCATCAGGTGCAGGATGAGTTGTGATCAGGTATGTTTGTGTGGCTACAATTGCTGCTTGAGCCGTTTTTGCCTTGACATTCCCTCCTTGATATATTGACATAAACGATAAATCCAGGTCTCGGATCAGTTCACTTCTTTCTGTTTCAGGGATGTTCTATAGTCGAGATGTTCCTCATCTTGGCGGCTCTCCTCCTGTCATGCTCCCTGATCCTCGGATGGAACTTAGCTATGCCCTTCATAGGCTGGATTCGTCGGCAAGCCTTTTCTTTCATCCAGCTGCCTCTGCATCCTTAGTAGGTCTCTCTTTTTGTGATGAAGTAAATACTGATATGCTAGTAGATCCTCACGTGTGGCGTCAGCTGTCATGGGGACTGCACCCGAAATTGCTGCTCTTCTTTTTGCCATGCTTCGGCTGGTAGTCAGAGAGTTTGTCTCTCACCTCCACGCGGTTCTACTCCTCCTGGGGTTGCGCGGTTGTTTGCTGGGTCTTCCCGTTTCCGTGATTTCCCTCATTTCCGTGGTTTCCTGCATTGTCACTTGATAGTATATCATCAGGGTTAAAAATAGGATTACCGTTGGAGTATTGCTGAGCTGTTGCATCTCCAATGATCACGTAGACTTGGTTCCGAGTGACATATGAAGTGGTGATGTCGTCATCTGAATTCATGGAGACACTATCGGGTGGATCAATGAAGTCCATTAGTTTCTGTTATGGGTAGATTCCTGCCATCCTTATCCCAAAGTCGATGCTTTCACCGCTTTCCTTAGGTTCAGAGTTTTGTGGGCTTCTTTCATGTGGTGGAGTTAGTGGGGACTCTGATCCGAAGGAGAGATTTTCGTAAATACCATCAAGGTCCCCCAGATCAGCATCATCTTGCTTGTTTTCCTATGGTGCCTCGATTTCTACCGTGGCCTCCATTGAGAATCCGACAGATGATGCTAGTATCACTATAAGCATGGTCTTTTCCACCGACGGTTCTAATGTAATCAGTGCCAAAGGGTGTGATTCTTGCGGGTCTTCTATTTGGAACTGGAAGCTTCCGATGATTAGATCGGATCCACCATTGAATTCGGCTGGTACTATCATAGGGGTTGGCGGGTGTGGAGCCGCTTTTGTTGGGTTGCTATTTGAAAAAGAGGGTTCCACCGATTCCATGGTTCCAGCGTTCAAGTTTCCCACATACGGTGCCAATTGACAAGGGGTAATCTCAGCAATGTCCATGAAGAAGGACTTAGGGTTTTGCGGAAAAGAGAATGCTGGGGATTTCGTCAGATGTCAGGAAAACAATGGAATCAAAGTCGCCTGAATACTTGGTGAATCGCACTATTAGAAATCGCTTGGGGATTGTTCGGTACTTTTTCTAGGATTCTCCTACCCTATATATAATAGTTCGAGTCTCAAAGATGTATGCGGATAGGTTACATGATTACAACAGCGACTCGATGTCGGTCTTTGTTCCTCTTTCCTAATACAACTATAATCTTTGTCGATTGCCCTTTTGGATCTTCATCTTGAGTCTTTATGGACCATAAGTCTTTCCGCAGGCCCTAGGTAGCAAATCATAGGGACCCGAGTAATCATACCTATGTCATTTGCGTTCTGCCTCCTTGCTGCTTCCTTGCACCGACATTTTTTTGTCGCTGGCGGTGTCGCCTACCTTCTATGATGATGGGACCTCGGTTTTCCAGCACGACCACCACGCCTGCCAAGATGCTACTAGAGCAGGCCGGAGGCTGGTGTGGATCATACTTCACCGACGAGCTTGTCCAAAAGTACTGGTAGGGAAAATTCATCCCGTTGGAACGTATTGTGAGGCATCGCCTCGCGCCGGAGGGGGAGCGGGTGCCTAGCCCCTGGCCCGGGGAAGCTGTCGTCTTCCTCGCCCACTTCACTCGTGGATTTGGCCTACCGCTGAGCAGGTTCGTCCTCGAGCTTCTTATGTCCTTCGACCTCCAACTCCACCACTTGGGGGCCAATGCCATCACGCAGCTGACGCGCCATGTGGCCTGCTGCGAGGCCTTCTTGAGGGTTTGCCCAGACGCGGCAAACTTCTTGAAGTTTTTCAACTTCAAGGTCCAGGTGGTGGGGAAGGGCGACCCCTAACGGAGTCCGGCTTCTACGCCATCTACCCGTGGCCGTCGGTGGCGATTTCGCGGTTGGAGATGCCTAACACCGTCAAGATGTGGCAGCGTTCGTACTTCTACGTGTGCAACCATACTGAGGTGGACTGCATCAAGGTGCCGATGTTCGCCAACATCCCCTCCACCCAGAAGGTGTGGAGCGTCCAGAATCTGGGCACCTAGGCCAACATGGAGCGGATGGCCGCTCGCGTGGGGGTGCTGGTGGAGAAGGAGCACCTTACCGCCCAGGACATCTACTGTCCTGGATGACGATCCGTGCGCTTCCGCTGCAGTACGGTCACACAAGATGGGCCACCTGTCCAACGCCCTGGATCCTACGCGGGTGTCCCGGCTGGGGGTACCGTACGTGTCCCTTCGAGAGTGGCTCGCCACCATCTTGAAGGAGACGCTAGCAGAGGACTAGACCTTCTCCTACCGGCCGTACCACCGCAACCGGCTACCGCCGAAGGTTAGCCTCCTTTCTTCTTTTCTTCTGGGTGAATGTATCCCTAGGGATCTCTTCTTGCCTCTTATTTCCCCCTTGTTGAGTAGATTTTTATGGCACAACTAGCGGAGGACGGCATGGGGGACAACGAGCTTCCCTCCTTCTCGGTCGACTTCAAGCTGGCGAAGTTTCCTTCGCAGGAGCCGGGGCACTTCCCCACCCGAGCCGACGAGGGCTCGAGTTCCCAGCTGGTGAGGGTGCGCTTCTAGACTTTGCTAGTTTTGCTCTTCTTTGGACTTACGCTTGATATTCTACTTGCGCCCTGGATCAGCCGCACACAGTGTGGATGCGGACCCGGCTGAGGTCATCGCCTCTCGTGCCAGGGGAACACGGGCTGCCTCGACCAGCACTACCCCAGCAAGGGGGGGCTCGAAGAGGGCGCGCCGGCTAAGGGCTACGATTGCCGCGCCAAGCATCGCTGGGTACATGCCCTTGCTCCCTTTTCTTTGTGTGGTTGTTGGCTTGCGCCTTACTCATTGTTTTCTTCTAGTCTTTCGTGAAGTGAGGCAATGTCCTTGGCCGGCTCCGCGACCATCGCCACCCTGTCAGACCCTCACCCGCCTAGAGCTGAGGGGCCCACTGCATCGGATGCTGTCTCTGCTGCCAAGCCAACTAAGGCTGCAGCCTCTACTGCGAAGCTGGCTAAGGCTATAGCTTCTGTTGTCAAGCCGGCCGAGGCTGTTGCGGATGTGGCGGAGACGGTGGCACCGGTCATGCTAGTGACCCTGCACCGAGCCTCTGCCGCCTCCAGGATCTCCGATTTGTTCTCGGCCCCAAGCCTAGGTCAGACGGGTTCTACCGCCTATCGGGTGGAGGAGCTCGTGGAGGCAGCAAGGGAAGCTCCCGTGCAACCGGTGGTTGAATACGGAGGACGGGAGGTGGCCCCCGGCTCAGGCGCTGGGGCTCCGGAGGCGTTTCGCACGACCTCTAGTGACGATGATGACCTCTAGCTTACTGGCTGGCGGGCGGCTCTGATTGCGCCGCTGCCAGACTCTGTCTTGGCACAGCTTTCCAAGTCGGCGCCCATTGCCCTTGGCCAGGCCCGTCACCTAGCAGAGGTGATGAGGCAGGGGCTTGGCAAGGCCAAGGCGCTGGGGGCATCCCTCGAGGTAGATATCTTCTCCGCTGTTTTTGTTGCCCTTCTTTTCTGTTGTTCCCTATGTTCTCTTTTTCATTGTGTCTTCCTTGCAGAAAGCTTTTGCTGAAGTCGCCAAGACCTCGTAGGACCTAGGGTGTAAGATTGCTTGCTCTGCCATGTCCTCCCAGTTACGCGAATTTTCGCGTTTCTTGTTGACCATTGGGTACCCTCCTGCAGCTCTGCTAGCGGACATGGACCGGGAAGTGGAGAGGCTTAAGGCGGAGGTGGCCCGACTGGAGGAGTCCAACCAGACTCGCCAGGCCCAAATCGGTCAGCTAGTGGAGTACCAGAAGCAGATGGAGGACAAGGCCGGCCAGGCCGAGAAGGTTGCTGACACCCGGACTGAGGCGCTGAAGAATCTTGAAAAACTTCATGCCCAGCAGGAGGTGGCGTTGAAGACCGCCCATGCCAAGGATAAGGTGGCGATGGCAGAGCTGTTCCAGATCGCCGAAATCATCGCCAGTAAGTGGTTCTTCCTTAAGTGAGCTCGCTCGTCTTGTTCTGTAGCCAGTTTTTGACAGCCATCTCTTTCTAGGATGCAGCCCAGTACCCTAGGGCGACTGACCAGGCCCTGGCCCGCATCCCCGAGGCGGATACCGGACATGACCTCTATCCGGAGGAGTTGGTGGCCATCACGTGCAAGGAGGGAAAGCAGCTGTGGGATGCTGCCCTTAACGTTTACGAGTATGTCTGGTCGGACACCACTCCACCGGCTATAATGGAGGCCTTGGCGAAGAAGCTTCTCGCTGCTCCTAAGCTGATAGACGTGGCGTGGGACTAGGTGGCTTGTGGAGGCACGGAGATGGTCCTGGTGTTGCTGAAGTCCTGGTACCCCGACGTGGACCTGTGGAGTCTCTCCAAGGGGTTTCATCAGGGGACCAGCTACGACCAGCTCCGCGCTGAAGTTCCTGACATCCGCTCCTGCGGTGTCAAGATTAGAAGATTCGTCCAGCTAGACCGGGACTTCAGCGATCCGGCCGGCACGAAGGGGTACCACTTCGACCCGCTAGCGGCTCCAGCTGATGATGATGCCCTGATTGCGATAGGCCCTGCGTCTGCCAATGCCGCCTCCAGCAGCCACGCTCCAGCCGATGCCTCTAGTCCTCAAGCTTGATCCCTGGGATGCCATGAGTATTTGTATTTGGTGAAAAATTGCCCTTCTGTCTACATATGTGAATGACTTGTCCTTTGTTCTGTCGTGAATTCTATCGGGCGCTTCGTCTCCTTTTGTGATGTTGCCTTGTACTTTTCGTGCATGCATTTTTTGCTTGTCGTACTTGATGTGTGCTTGCTTCTGTGTGTGGGTGCGCTAGAGCATCCACAGGGTGTAGTCCTCGAGGTTCGGGGAGGCTAGAGAATCCAGCCGGATTGAGGCTCCTTGTCTACTCTTCTACCATCTAGGGAGTGGCTAGCCTCTAGCTCTGGTACTTTGGCTCATGCAAAGATGAAAACACAAGCAGTGGTTTGCGGGTTAGACATGCATAGGGTAAATATAGTCTGTAGTTGTTCGTTAGGCTGAAAACTTTGCTATTTTGTGCGAAACTGATAGCCCGATCCTTTTATTAGCGAGCATTGGCTGTTGAAGCTGTGCCATTGTCAGCTGTTAACCGGAAGCAAGGGTTTGCTTAGTTAGCGTACTGCGCAATACTTTGGACTTTGGTTATCGGCTTCGAGTGAGCAAGCACAATCGGAACGTCTAGACGTCTTGTTTTCCTTAGGACGTTTTCTTGTATCGGTCTTTGAGTTTGCTGCTCTTGCCATGTCTATCAGCCAGCTTGCGGTATGCAACCGGAATCGAAGAGGAATCTCTTGGACCCGCGTACAATACTTCGTCTTCTAGATTGCACGGCCGTCTAGGCCATCCGGCAAGTCCCCGAGAGACTGCCGGGTCCAGGGTTTAAAAAATAATGTAGCCGGAAAACTTCAAATTATGCAGCAGAAAATGCCAAATGATTACGGCGTCCCCGAGACCGTGTCGAGGCTCCTCAACTTGTTCATTACATAAAGTTAAGATACATTTTCCCTTTACTCAGGTGTATAATAGGCGAAGCAGGTTCGCATTCCACAGGCGCTCAGTTTCTTCACCGGAGCGGTCCATCTTGTTCTTTGCTGACTGACGAGCGTCGATCAGGTAATATGAGTTGTTCTGCAACACCCGGCTGCTGATGAATGGCCCTTCCCAAGGTGGAGCTAGCTTGTGCATCCCTTTGGTATCTTGTACTAGCCGCAAGACTAGGTCGCCCTCTCAGAACGAAACGTTGCGGATTCGGCTAGCGTGGTAGAAGCGTAGGCTCTGCTGGTAGATAGCGGACCTAGACATGGCCATCTCTCATGCCTCTTCAAGGAGATCAATGCTATCTTCCCGTGCTCCTGCTACTCGTTGTACAACAGTTTGCACGGTGCATCGAACTCGATGTTAGTTGGTAGGACTCCCTCTACTCCATAGATGAGGAAGAATGGCGTGTAGCCGGTGGAACGGTTTGGAGTTGTGCGTAGGCTCCATAGCATAGCCGACAGCTCCTCTATCCAGCATCCGGGAGTCCTCATGAGTGGCTTGATCAGCCTTGGATTGATTCCGGCTAGGACCAAACCATTTGCTCGCTCACACTGTCCATTGGATTGCGGGTGCGTGATGGAGGCGAGGTCTAGGCGGATGCCTTTGTCACCACAGAAACGCGCGAAGGCCCCTTTGGCAAAGTTCGTGCCATTGTTGGTGATGATGCTGTTGGGGTAGCCGAAACGTGTGATGATGTCGGTGAAGAACTTGACCACTGTCGGTCCATCCAGTTTCTTGATTGGCTTTGCCTCGATCCACTTGGTGAACTTGTCCACGGCCACCAGCAAGTGCATCATGCTGGATCACGCTGTTTTGAAGGGGCCTACCATGTCCAAGTCCCAGGCGGCAAATTGCTAGGTGATAGGGATTGTCTTGAGCACCGAAGATGGAGTGTGTTTCTGCTGGCCAAATCGCTGGCACCCATTGCATGCCTTCACCAGCTGCTCGGCATCCTCCAGCGCCGTGGGCTAGTAAAACCCGTGGTGGAATGCCTTTGCCACTATGGCTCGTGATGATGCGTGGTGATCGCATTTGCCTTGGTGAATGTCTACCAGTAGCCGGATTCCTTCTTCTTGGCTTACACAACACTGCTATATTCCTCCCACGCTGAGCTTGTAGAGCTCATTATTGATGATGGTGTATGTGCTTGCCCTGCGCTTCACTTGCATTGCCTCAACCTCTTCATCGGGCAGCTCCCATTTAACTAGGAAGTTCATGAACGGCTTGCCCCATGGAGGTGTCTCCCTGATGGTGTAGACGGTCTGCATGATCAACTTAACTTCCTCGCTCTCAGCCGGCTCGGGTTCGTCAGGTGGCCTACCGGGTGGGAGGCTAGAGCCGGCAGTCCCCGGGCTGCTGGAGCCGGCTAGGAGTGTCCCGGCTTTTGGCCCGGCAGTCCCCAGGTGCGGCGTGGTAGTCCCCGAGTGTGGCGTGGTAGTCCCCGGGTGTGGCGCGGTAGTCCCTGCGACCTTGGCCGCAGCTTCGAGTTGCTTGGAGCCGGCAGTCCCCGGGTCCGCATCTAGCATGATGGAGTCAGACTCCAGAGATGGCATGATGGAGGGCTTGCGCAAGTGTCTGAGGGAAACCCAGGAGGAATTGCTGCTCTTGTTGACCTGACACGGGCGAGTGCATCCGCGACTTCATTGTTTACTCGAGGCACGTGATGAAACTCCCATCCTTCAAAGCAGGCACATATCTGCTGTATGAAGAAGCGGTATAGCGCGATGTTTGCGTCCTTGGCATCCCAATCGCCTGATACTTGCTACACCACCAAGTCTGAGTCACCAAAATAGGGGATGCGCCTGATACCGATCTCTTTTGCCATCTTGAGGCTATGGACGAGCGCTTCGTACTCGGCGATGTTGTTGGATGCGCGGAAGTGGATCTGCAGCACGTACTCCAGCTGGTCTCCCTTTGGAGAGGTGATGATGACCCCGGCTCCGAGTCCCCCGTACATCTTGGAGCCGTAGTGTAGCTTCTAGTGCGTGGAGTCGGGGCATGGAGGCAGGTAGTGTGTCTCTGCCCAATCGATGAGGAAGTCACCCAGGGCCTGAGACTTTATCGCCGTTCTTGGCTCGTACCGAATGTAGTGTGCGGCAAGCTCTATTGCCCATTTAGCCACCCGGCCTATGGCGTCCTTGTTGCCAATGATCTCCGATAGGGGGCTAACGCCACTACCCGGATGGAGTGCTCTTGGAAGTAGTGCTTCAATTTCTTGGTGGCGATGTACACGCCATACACCAGCTTCTGATAGTGAGGATAGTTCTACTTTGACAACGAGAGTACCTCACTTAGGTAGTACACCGGACGTTGAATCGGCTGAGCCTTTCCCTCTTCTGGCCTTTCAACCACCATCATGACGCTGACGACCCGGTTGGTAGCTGCAATATATATCAGCATTGGCTCCTTTGCGGCGGGGGTTGCCAATATTGGCGGAGAAGATAACATGAGCTTGAGGTCGCGGAAGGCCTCGTCCGCCTACGCCGTCCATACGAACTTGCCTGTTTTCTTCAAGAGCTGGTATAGGGGGAGTGCTTTCTCGCCCAGCCGGCTGACGAACCGGCTGAGGGAGGCTAGGCACCCCATGAATTTCTACACGTCACACAGATTTTGCGGCAGCTGCATGCGCTCGATTGCGCTAACCTTCTCTGGGTTGGCCTCGATTCCATGTTCTAAGACGAGGAAACCAAGGAGCTAGCCGGCTGGGATGCTGAATACGCACTTCTCCCGGCTCAACTTCATCTGGAACCGGCGAAGGTTGGAGAATGTCTCCTTCAGGTCTTTGAGGAGCATCTTCTTATCCTTTGTCTTGACCACCACGTCATCAACGTAGGCATGCACGTCTCTACCGATCTACGATTCTAGGCACTTCTGCATGCAGCACTGGTATGTGGCGCCTGCATTTTTTAGTCCAAATGGCATGGTGGTGTAGTAGTAAGCCCCATATGGGGTGATGAATGTGTCTTTATTTGGTCAATAGGGTTCAACCGGATCTAGTGGTAGCCGGAATACGCATCCAGAAACGATAACAGTTCACAGCCGGCTATGGAGTCGATCACTTGGTCTATCCTTGGTAGGGCAAATGGATCTTTGGGGCATGACTTGTTGAGGCTGGTGTAGTCAACACACATGCATCAGGTCTTGTTCCTTTTTAGCACCAGCACCGGGTTTGCTAGCCATTCCGGGTGGAAAACCTCCATGATGAATTCGGCTGCGAGCAGCCGAGTGATTTATTCACCAATGGTTCTTCTCTTCTCTTGCACGAAGCGGCGTAGTGATTACTTTACCAGCTTTGCATCCGGCCTGACATGTTAGGAGTGCTCGGCGAGCTCCCTCGGAACACCAGGCATGTCCTTGGGGGACCATGCGCAGATATCCCGATTCTCATGGAGGAAGTCGACAAGCACGCTTTCCTATTTGCTGTGAAGGTCATCTCCGACCAAGATGAACTTGTCTGGCTCGACCTCGTTGAGCAGGATCTTCTTGGTGCCATTTGATGGCTTGAACTGCGCCTCTCCGACAGGCTTTGCCTCCCCAGCTGCCATGTCCGCCTGTAGGGCTGCCACGTTCTGCATGATGACGCGCTTCTCCTCCATGATAATCATGGCCTCGGAAATCATGGAGCCGTCAATGGTGCATTCCACCGACTGCCTGTAGTCACCTGTGATGGTGATTACTCCCTTTGGCCCGGGCATCTTCATCTTGAGGTACATGTAGTGGGGCACCCCCATGAACTTGGTGAACGTGGGGCATCCCAGGATGGCGTGGTAAGTGATGGCTCTAAAATAGCCATCTACGTCCACATTTAAACTAGATATAATTCATACTTTTGATGAAATATCGCTCTAAACCCTGCCACTAATGCCTAATAATCAAAGGGGTATGCAATCCTTTCCTTCTATTTTTTCCTGCGTAGATAATGACGCTAGATGATGGGAATCAGTACATTAAAGTCAAAGATACGAGATTTCCAACAACCAGAAGAAACCAGGAGTCGTGGGTCGGAGGTAGATGCTTTAACGACCAACTATATGACCGGAATAAAATTTAGGCCGTATAGTTGCCAACGACACCACTAGGTCAAACAGAAGAACTTTCGTGAAGGGACCCCTATATAAAGAAGCCTCGGGCAATGAGAAAAGTGAAGGAAATATGCCCTGAGAGGCAATAATAAAGTTGTTATTATGTATTCCTTGTATATTATAGATGTTTATTTTGCATGCTATAATTGTATTGATAGGAAACATCAATACATGTGTGTTTAATAAACAAAAAGGGTTCCAAGTCATGCCTCTCTTATAGACTAGCTTGTTGATTAACAAGATGATCAAGGTTTCCTGATCATGGACATTGGATGTTGTTAATAACAAGGTCACACCATTGGTGGAATGATGTGATGAACATTCATCCGAAGTATAGCATTACTATCAAATCATTGTGTTTATATTGCTATAACATCATACGAAGTAATCTTTATCCTTAGACCATGAGATCATGTTAATTGCTAACACCGGAAGAGTATCTTGATAACATCAAACGTCACACCGTAACAGGGTGACTATAAAGATGGGTTCAGTGCTACGAAGGTGTTATGTTGAGGCTCATGGATCAAGAGTGGAATTTGTCAATCCAGATGACGGATAGATATACTCTGGGCCCTCTCGGTGATATCACATTAGGATAGCTTGCAAGCAAGTGATGTGATCACTAGAATGTTATATCACGGGAACGAGAAAAGAGTGCATGTCGGTAACGAGATCAATCTAGGTATGGATATACCGATGATCGAATCTCGGACATGTAATATATCGAGAGACAAAGGGATTTAGTTACAAGCGTTAAAGGTTCTCACGATCACAGGAGTCATCGTTGAATGTGTAGGAGTCAGTACGGATCTCCAGGTCCCGCTGCTGATTATTGATCGGAGAAGGGTCTCGATCATGTCTGCAGTATTCGCGAACCGTAGGGTGGCACACTTAAGAGTTACCGGACACCATTTTGGAGCACATATGTTTCAGACGAAAGAATTGCAAAGCGAAGGAATTGTTTCAATAGAAACCGGAAATTGTTTCGGGTGAAATTGCAGAAGGTGGTTCTGCATGTGATATTGAAATATTGCAAGGGGCTATATGTGAATGTTTGTTAATTAAAGTAATTAACAAAATTCTGAATAAATTTAATAAAAGAGTTTTATTAAATGAGAGAGCATTAAATTTGGAGAAACTTAATGCATTTAAAGTGGAGACTTTAAAAGGGAATGTGGAGAGGCATTTTAATGTGGAGGAGTTACCACCACATGAATGGGGGAGGTGAGGGGTCCCCCCCATGCGCCGGCCATGGAGAGAGGGGGCACCCCCCTCCTCCTATAAAAGGCCACCCATTCCCTCCTTCATCCTCACACCTCCTTGTGAAGGATCTCTCTCCCCCTCTAAATTATTCCCCCATGGTCTCGGATTAGCGAGATACATGTTCCCGGTGGCATTTCATCTAGAAGGAGTTGCTGCTTCCGCTGGATCGCTGGAGCGAGGAGGTGGAGGTTGTCCGGTGGCTTGAACGTGTGTGCGAGTGCAGACGCGCTGCTGAGTTGCGGCGCTCGGACTTCCTCACGATCTTGAGATCGGCAAGTGTATGACTACATCAACCACGAGTTCCTACTTGTTAACAAAGCTCGTTGTCTTCGAGGGTAAGTTCTCTATGGATGTATATCCACCCGTTTGCTTTGTACCTAGTAGATAGATCTTGGCGTGTAGTTCACACCGTAGGAAATTTTTTGTTTTCTATGGTGCGGACCCAACAGTGGTATCAGAGCCTGATCTATGCGTAGGTGCTTTGCACGGGTAGTACACATATGTTTATATGTGGGCGATGATGATCATGTTATTGCATCTTCTATGTACTTTGGATATTGGTGGCATAGTGGGATGAAGCGGCCCGGACCAACCTTACATGTCATCGTACATGAGACCGGTTCCACGACTGACATGCAACTTGTTTTGCATAAGTGGCTGGCGGGTGTTTGTCTCTCCTACTATAGTCAATATCTGATTTACAACGAGTTGCTAATAACTTGGTTATCCTCGTTGTGGTTCATGTTCGTAGGTTAGACAGGTTCTATCTCCGAAAGCCCTAAGCCACGTAAAACTTGCAATTGATAAATTAGAGGCGTCTAGTTTAGATCGTTGCTGGGCTAGTGTTTTGATATGGTATTATTGTAAGTAGATGTATCATAGATACTCTTACAACTCACTTAACGTGTAGGTTCCATATACCTTGGCCTTACACACAAAGGAATGATAGAGATCATACCACGATGCAAATGATAGAGATCAAATGCATGGACCATATCACCTCACTTCACACATTAGATGTTAGCATCTTATATTGCTAGTTTGGCGCGTTTGGTAGCATTATAAGATGATCCCTCATTTAGATATCAATATAAAATGTGTTCTTCCTTAAGTATGCACCGTTTTGTGGATCGTGTTTTGAGGCACCACGTGATGATCGGGTGTTTTCAACTCTACGCTTTCATACAACGGGTGTAAGACAGTTTTACACACGCAAATACTAAGGTTCTTATCTTACGAGCCTAGCATGTACAGACATGGACTCGGAACACGGACCGAAAGGTTAAGCATGAGTCATATAGTTGATATGATGCCCATATAGATGCTCGCCTTTGAAGCTACACCGACTCACATGATGATCGGACTTGGTGTAGTGGATTTGGTTCATGTAATCACCAAAAGGACACGAGGGGTGTCATTTTTGAGTGGGAGTTCATTAGTAATTTGGATTAGTTGAAATCAATCTATCATAAACTTAGTCTAAATATACTTTACAAATTCTGTTGTAGATGGCACCACCTGCTTTTAATTTCAATGTGTTCATGGAGAAAGAGAAACTTGCTGCGAATGGTAGCAACTTCACAAACTAGGCTATGAATTTGAGGATTCTCCTCACTGCTGCACAAAAGCAATATGTGCTAGATGCGCCGCTAGGCCCCCCACCAGCTCCTGATGCCCCTGACGAGGAAAAGAACGTCTATATAACTCGTCAGGAGGACCACAACTTAGTTCATTGTGGCATACTGTATGGGCTAGAGCCAGAACTTTGAAAGCGTTTCGAAAATGGCAATGCCTTTGATACCATGGGAGAATTGAAAATGATTTTCGATACCCATGCTGCCGTAGAGAGTTATAATGCTACAGAAAAGTTCTTTAGCTACATGATGGAGGAAAGCAGCTCCGTTAGTGAGCACGTACTCAAAATGTCTGGGTACGCCGATAAGCTTGTGTCCTTGGGAATAACGATTCCCATTGACTTAGGCATACATCGTGTTCTCCAATCTCTGCCACCTAGCTACAAGAGCTTCGTGATGAACTATAATATGCAGGGCATGAAGAAGTCTCTTCCCGAGCTTCTGTCAATGCTTAAGACTGCAGAAGTGGAGATTAGGAAAGAACATCAAGTGTTGATGATCAATAGGACCACCGGTTTCAAGAAGGACAAGAAAGGGAAGCACAAGGGAAAGAAGGGTGGCAAGTCTGTTGCCACGCCTGAAAAGAAACCCCGAGCTGGCCCTAAGTCTGACACCGAGTGCTACTATTGCAAGGGGACTGGCCATTAGAAGCGCAACTGCCCCAAGTATTTGGCGGACAAGAAGTCCGGCAAGGCAAACAAAGGTATATGTGATATACATGTTATTGATGTGTACTTGACTAGTACTCGCAGTAGCACCTGGGTATTTGATACGGGATCGGTTGCTAATATATGTAACTCGGTTCAGGGGCTGCGGAACAAGCGACAACTAGCAAGGGATGAGGTCTCGATGCGGGTCGGCAATGGATCAAGAGTTGATGTGATCGCCGTCGGGATTAGTTATAAACCTAAATAATTGTTATTTGGTGCCTACACTGAGCATGAACATTGTATCCGGATCGTGTTTGATGCAAAGTGGTTCTTCCTTTAAGTCTGAAAATAATGGTTGTTCGATTTATATGAATAATATCTTTTATGGTCATGCACCTATGTTGAATGGTTTATTTCTATTGGATCTCGATAGTAGTATTACGCATATTCATAATGTTGATGCTAAAAGGATTAAACTTGATAATGATATATCTACATATATGTGGCACTGCCGTCTAGGTCATATTGGCGTTAAACGCATGAAGAAACTCCATTCTGATGGACTTTTGGAATCACTTGATTTTGAATCATTTGATACATGTGAGCCATGCCTTATGGGCAAGATGACTAGAACGCCGTTTTTCGGTTCAATGGAACGGGCGACAGATCTATTGGAAATCATACATACTGATGTGTGTGGACCAATGAGTATGTCGACGCGAGGTGGATATCGTTATTTTGTTACTTTCACAGATGATTTGAGTAGATATGGGTATATCTATTTGATGAAACACAAGTCTGAAACTTTTGAAAAGTTCAGAGAATTTCAGAATGAAGTGGAAAATCATCGTAACAGAAAGATCAAATTTCTGCGGTCCGACCGTGGAGGAGAGTATCTTAGTTACGAGTTTAGCACACATATGAAAGACTATGGAATAGTTTCACAACTCACGCCTGCCGGAACACCACAACGTAATGGTGTGTCAGAACGTCGTAATCGTACTTTATTGGATATGGTTCGATCTATGATGTCTCTGACTGACTTGCCACTGTCATTTTGGGGTTATGCACTGGAAACCGCTACATTCACTTTAAATAGGGCACCATCTAAATCCGTTGAAAAGACACCGTATGAATTATGGTTTGGAAACAAACCTAAGCTGTCATTTCTTAAAGTTTGGGGATGCGATGTTTATGTGAAGAAACTTCAACCGGATAAACTCGAACCCAAAGCAGAAAAATGCATCTTCATAGGATACCCTAAGGAAACGATTGGGTATACCTTCTATCATAGATCCGAGGGCAAGGTCTTTGTTGCCAAGAATGGATCCTTTCTTGAGAAGGAGTTTCTCGAGAAAGGTGTGAGTAGCCGGAAGGTAGAACTCGAAGAGGTTATTGAACCTTCTCTTCATGAAATGGTGAGTAGCGCAGCTCCAGAAGTTGTTTCGGAGTTTACTTCACCTAATGAAGAGAGAGCTAATGATATTGATCATCAAACTCTGAAAGAGGACACTATCGAACCTCACAGGTCAAGCAGGACACGTGTAGCTCCTGAACTTTACGGCAATCCTATTATGAATTTCATGATTGATGAAATGGATGACCCTGCGACATATGAAGAAGCGATGATGAGCCCGAATTCCAACAAATGGCTAGAAGCCATGAAATCCGAGATGGAATCCATGTACGAGAACCAAGTTTGGAACTTGGTGGACTTACCTCACGACCGAAAGGCCGTTGAGAATAAATGGATTTTCAAAAGAAAAACTGATGCTGATGGTAATGTGACCATCTATAAGGCTCGACTTGTCGCAAAGGGGTTTCGACAAATTCAAGGAGTTGACTACGATGAGACATTCTCTCCCGTAGCGATGCTTAAGTCGGTTAGGATTATGTTAGCAATTGCTGCATATTTCGATTATGAACTATGGCAGATGGATGTCAAAACTGCGTTCCTCAATGGTAATATTGAAGAAGAGTTGTATATGATACAACCTAAGGGTTTTGTCGATCCTAAGGATGCTAATAAGGTGTGCAAACTTCAGCGATCCATCTATGGACTAAAGCAAGCATCACGGAGTTGGAATCTCCGCTTTGATGAGGTGATCAAAGAGTTTGGATTTGTCCAAACTTATGGAGAGGCTTGTATTTACAAGAAAGTGAGTGGGAGCAATGTGGCATTTCTGATATTATATGTGGATGATATATTATTGATTAGAAATGATTTATATCTTTTAAACAGTGTTAAAAGTTATCTAAACAGCAAATTTTCGATGAAGGACCTTGGTGAAGTTTCATATATATTAGGCATTAAAATCTATAGAGATAGATCAAGACGCCTAATTGGGCTATCGCAGAGTACATACCTTGATAAGATATTAAAGAAGTTTAATATGGACAGAAGTAAGAAGGGGTTCTTACCTATGTTGCAAGGCAAGACATTGAGTAAGACTCAAAGTCCGGCTACGGCGGAAGAAAGAGAGATAATGGATAAGATCCCCTATGCCTCAGCCATAGGCTCTATAACAGGGTGACTATAAAGATGGGTCCAGTGCTACGAAGGTGTTATGTTGAGGCTCATGGATCAAGAGTGGAATTTGTCAATCCAGATGACGGATAGATATACTATAGGCCCTCTCGGTGATATCACATTAGGATAGCTTGCAAGCAAGTGATGTGATCACTAGAATGTTATATCACGGGAATGAGAAAAGAGTGCATGTCGGTAACGAGATCAAACTAGGTATGGAGATACCGATGATCGAATCTCGGACATGTAACATATCGAGAGACAAAGGGATTTAGTTACAAGCGTTAAAGGTTCTCATGATCACAGGAGTCATCGTTGAATGTGTAGGAGTCAGTACGGATCTCCAGGTCCCGCTGCTGATTATTGATCGGAGAAGGGTCTCGATCATGTCTGCATTATTCGCGAACCGTAGGATGGCACACTTAAGAGTTACCGGACACCATTTTGGAGCACATATGTTTCAGACGAAAGAATTGCAAAGCGCAGGAATTGTTTCAATAGAAACCAGAAATTGTTTCGGGTGAAATTGCAGAAGGTGGTTCTGCATGTGATATTGAAATATTGCAAGGGGCTATATGTGAATGTTTGTTAATTAAAGGAATTAACAAAATTCTGAATAAATTTAATAAAAGAGTTTTATTAAATGAGAGAGCATTAAATTTGGAGAAACTTAATGCATTTAAAGTGGAGACTTTAAAAGGGAATGTGAAGAGGCATTTTAATGTGGAGGAGTTACCACCACATGAATGGGGGAGGTGAGAGGTCACCCCCCATGCGACGGCCATGGAGAGAGGGGGCACCCCCTCCTCCTATAAAAGGCCACCCATTCCCTCCTTCATCCTCACACCTCCTTGTGAAGGATCTCTCTCCCCCTCTAGAATTATTCCCCCATGGTCTCGGATTAGCGAGATACATGTTCCCGGTGGCATTTCGTCTGGAAGGAGTTGTTGCTTCCGCTGGATCACTGGAGCGAGGAGGTGGAGGTTGTCCGGTGGCTTGAATGTGTGTGCGAGTGCAGATGCGCTGCTGAGTTGCGGCGCTCGGACTTCCTCACGATCTTGAGATCGGCAAGTGTACGACTACATCAACCACGAGTTCCTACTCGTTAACAAAACTCGTTGTCTTCGAGGGTAAGTTCTCTATGGATGCATGTCCACCCGTTTGCTTTGTACCTAGTAGATAGATCTTGGCGTGTAGTTCACACCGTAGGAAATTTTTTGTTTTCTATGCTGCGGACCCAACAAAAAGAGTCTCGAGAGTCCCTGCCCCAGATCATCAGCCGCCTCCAGATCACCATCCACCACACCGAAGAGCCACCATAAGAATAGAATTAGATCTAATCTCCAAAGCCCTTCTCCACCACCATAGCCATATTTCACCACGTGTAATAGTAGATCTCATCTTCGATTGGCGACATTGTAAGACTATTTTCTATCAATCTCATGATTTCCATTACAATGTTTGTCATTGTTGATATCATCTCTATGTGTGAGTAATTCTCCTTGGGCTAAGGGCTTCGTCCTAGCCATGTAGAATTTGTGCATGTTATTTATTATAGATGGTATCATGTATTAGTTTGTATGACATGATGATTATCGTATCCTCTCTTGCCTCAATCTAAGGACTTGTCAGGTACCCAAGACCCCGAGGATTGAGCCAGGTATAGGGAGTATGAGTAATGACTAATCTGCAGGTTGGGAACCCTAGTGATAGAAGGCGTAGTATGACTATACGTGAGGGATTTACTTGGGATTAATGGTGACATCACTATGCATATCATTAGTTCTCTTTCTTCTATGAATGAGATTAATAGGTTATTGCTATAAGCGTTTGCGGAGGCATTAGAAATTATGGATGCACTGTCCACATATAATTTATCTTTCTCTAACAATTATGTGCATTTTTTATTTCTATCTTTTGTTTTGCACAGCTACAGGTGAAACCGAACGCCCTAGGCCCTCTCTCTGTCCATCATCGACAACAACAAAAAGACGCAAACTCTTGGTCCGGTGAAAACACAAAAGGAATTCTAAAACTTCCGAAGGTTCGTTAAAGTAATTTCACTACGTATCTGCTTCTCGAGGATTCGATAACCTAGGTCTACTAGGAAAAAGAGCTATACTACATCCGTAATCCGAATCGAAGGTATCAACCCTTTTTCTGGCGCCGTTGTCGGGGAAGCAATAGCTACCCTGGTGAGGTTGGTAGGAACCTTGCTACTTTTAATTCTTGTTTTTAATTTTAGTTTGCTATCAGACTTTATTTGAAAAACCCAAAAATTAGTTAGTCTTTAAATTCTTGGTTTTACTATTATAAGTTTCTGTTTAAGAAAACCCAAAAACATAGGAAATATGGCTGAAAAGAAGATTGGGGAGTTTGCTACTCCCAACAATGATTATTTGCGTACTCCTATTACTCAGTCAGCAATTGCTGCTGATGACTATGAAATTAAGCCCCATTATTTTGGTTCAACAGAATCAATTTGGAGGCTCTGCTATTGAGGATGCATGTATGCACTTGAATACTTTCACTAAAATATGTGATATGATGCGCATAAAAGATGTTGACCCTGATGCGGTCAAATTGCGTTTATTTCCTTTCTCTCTTAGAGGAAGAGCAAAAGAATGGTTTCTATCTTTGCCTAGAAATACTATTACATCATGGGTGGAATGCACTTCTTTATTTATGACAAAAAATTTCCCACCCGCAAAGACTATGCAACTAAGATCTAATATTACTGGTTTTAGACAGGAAGAACGTGAGCCACTAGCGCTTGCATGGGGGAGGATGAAAGAATGCATGAGAAACTGTCCTAGTCATGGGATGGAAGACTAGTTAATTCTCCATCAATTTTATAATGCTCTTAACTATGTGTCTAAATCTGTGCTTGATACTACAACTGGATGAACATTTATGGGTAAACATATTACCGAAGCAAAGGAGCAGCTAGACAATATGCAAGACAACCATGTTCAATGGCATGTGGATAGATTAAACACGAAGAAGGTGAACTCCATCTCACCACAAGAAAATGAAGAACTCAATGCTAAGTTGGATGAGATCATACTAGCCGTAAAAGGTAAGGAAACCCAGGTAAGAGCTACCCCAGAAATAAATATTGAAGAAATAGACTTCATAGATCGTAATGATTATAACCCTACTTGGAAGAAGAATTAAAATCCTAATTTTTAGAAACACTATTCTAATCCGGCAGGTAACTCTAATAATAATATGGGAACTGGTAATGGTAGTCTCCAAGAAACACTTAAGTCTTTTATAGACTCACAAAATGAACAAAACAATATTCTTGTTAAAATAATGGAGAACCATGATGCTATGCTTGGTAAATTATCTAACCAAGTTGTAAGTTTGAGAAATGATTTGCAGGCCCTCCAAGAAAGAACGAGGATCATTGAGGCACATCTAGGTAAGATAACCAAGAGTCAAAATCTCATTCTAGCTAAATTTTTAGGTAAAGATGAGCCCAATCCCATTGAAGACCTCAAGCTGATGAGATTCCAAAGGGAGGAACCTGAAGAACTTGATTATAGTAATGCTCCATCACCAAGATACACCGTTGAAGATCTTGTAAAAAGAATCAACGTTAAGATTCCGGTAAGTGAAGGAAATGAGGAAGCTATGTACCAACACTTCGTTAATCAGGTAGCAATAAAGGTACTTGAGCTTGAGGAAGAATATAAGCAAATTGCTGAAAATTTACCTCTGAAGCTTGATGATATATTTGAGCCTACTATTAAGATTAAGATTGGGACCAATGACATAGCTACACTTTGTGATCTAGGTGCAAGCGTTTCAACAATTCCAAAGAGTCTTTTTAATAAGTTAAATCTTGTCTCTGTTGAAATCATCGAGTTAAAATTACATCTTATAGATTCTACCTACAAACAAGCTGTAGGAATTAAGGAGAATACTTTAGTATACATTAAAGTTGTCCTGCTCTTATTGATTTTGTTATTGTTGACATGCCTGAAGATGCTACTGCTCCTATTATATTAGGCCATCCTTTCTTAAGAACTATTAAGGCTTTGATTAATGTACATGAAGGGAACGTGAAACTTCAATCGCCTTCGTGGGATCCTTTTGTTATTCATTTCCCCAGGAAGAAGAAAGCCAAGCATGATGAGAAGGAGGCCATCACTTTGAAGGCCAACTATTTTACATTGGGTGTTCCAGTCATCTGGCCTAAGTAAGCAACACTGAGGTCAAGCTATTGACCATAAAATAGCGCTTCATGGGAGGCAACCCATGTGAAATAAAGGTTTGAGTTAAGTTTTTAAGTTTTAGTTTAAGTTCATGTTTAATAAAGAGTGCTAGAAAGCTCCAATTGAGGAGAAGAAGTTCGGTAGTACTAAAAATCCTGCTTTATTCATGTTGTTGTTGGTCGACAATTTTTACTATCATTTTTCTGTCAAAAACAAGGTATTTCACTAAGTTACAAGATAAGAAAGAATTCTCGACGAAATAGATTTTTTTTCATGCATACAGAAGGTTTAATGACCAACTATACGGCGGGAATAAAAATTCTGACCGTATAGTTCCGATCATATAGATGTTTTTGCCATCGACATTTTTTCTTTCATATGTACTAACGGTTTAACGACCAACTATATGGCGGGAATAAAAATTCCAGCCGTATAGTTCCGGTCGTATAGATATCGATGCCTTCGACAATCTTTCTTTCATATGTACTGACGGTTTAACGACCAACTATACGGCGGGAATAAAAATTCCAACTGTATAGTTCTGGTCGTATAGATATCGATGCCTTTGTACAATTTCGTTTTCTAGGTACAAACGGTTTGACGACCAAATATACGGCGGGAACATATTGTTCCGGCTGTATAGCCGCCCCGCTAGGTGGAAGCCCTAAAATTTTGACAGGAGGCCAACTATACGGCGGGAACACATTGTTCCGGCCGTATAGTTCCGCCCGTATAGTTGCATCCGACCACAAAAACACCACGGGAGGTACCTCCAACCCCAAAACTTCAATCCATTTTCTCTCTTGTACCTCCAAACCTTATCAAAACCTCAAGAGATCTTCATCTCTACTCAATTTCATTCGATTTCTTCACACACAAGTGATCTACGGTATGTTTCTCCTCCAATCCTCTAATTACTTTTTGTAAATTCATCTTTGATCTATTGTCATTATTAATCTAGGGTGAGACCTACTATGAACTAATTGCCATGATTCTCTTGCCTAGATTATTATTTTGAGGAGATTCTTTAGTGTGCTATGATGAGGAATATGTTATACTTACTATTGTTGGATCAAAAAGTTTTATTTTTGTCTTTCTTCATTGTTTTAGATGATGAACACAAGGAGCCAAACTCGTGCTCATGCCGCCGCTAGTGCTTCTCGGGCTGTCACTCAAGAACGCATGGGGACACGTTTCAGGAATGAGCTCCAACATGATCGCTTCAACAAGATCAAGAACCGAGAAGTGAAGGCAACCAAGTGGTATTGTCCCATTATATTGAACCAACTCGGTATTTCTGATGACTTCAATTTACTTTGCAATAGAGCTGGCTTGCAAAACTTTGTGTACAATGATGTGCCTACTTATCGCTAGTTAACTATTGAATTTCTAAGTTCGTTGCAAAGCACCATTAAATTATGGCAGGGAGAGGACACGATTACTTTCCGACTTATGAACAACATCTACACTTAAACACTAGATGAATGGTGCACATGTTTTAATTTGCCAAACAATAATGTTAATGCCTTACGTGCATCCTTTACTGGCTTAGATCCTTCCCCTGCACAATATTATAATGGAATGAGTTTCACTACTAGAGTAAGCAAGGGGAAGAATATTCAACATCCTGCAATTCACTATTTGTTCTATGTTATTGCTAACACCTTGCAGGCAAGAAATGAGTTCACAAGACTCAATGAGGAGGACATCTTAGTCCTAGCAAAAGCTGCTTACATCAACTGCGACTTGTCACTCAACTTGGGCACAATCCTTGTGCCCTACCTGGAGCACCAATCCTCCCAAAGCCAAGGACCAATCACATGTGGAGGCGTCATCACCGTGCTTGCCACTGCCCTAGGCATCGACCTAGGTGAGTTGCAACCTGTTCTAGGTGAGCGACGTGTTGGTTTATCTACTTTAAAGGCTTGTGGAATCCTCACTAGGAGAGGTGGTGTTTATTACTTGCATATTGCTAGAGCTGGGCGTCTTTACCCCGCTCCTATGACTAATGGTCTTTTCTCTATCGAGGAATGACATTTTCTATATGACTTGCAGGTTGAGCAACACCAACCCGAGGAGGATATTCTGCAAGAGGATGAGGACCAAGAAGAGGAGCCAGAAGTTCCTTATCAAGAGGAGCAGCCACAAACCCGATTCGCCACATACCAAGACTTCCAAGAACTTGGAGGGACTATGGAGAGGATGCATAGCCTCTCTTTGAACCTCCGAGGAACAACTAGTAATTTATCAACTCAATTTGCGAACTGGAGTAATGACTTTTTCCCGCCACCACAATGATTTGAATGGCTTGCGAAAGCCTAAGCTTGGGGAAGTTTCCTCATGTATCTTTATTTGGCGTTCATTTGCTTTTATTTATTTCGAGGTTGTGTTTTAAATTCGAGTTTATAAGCACTCGTGTTGGTTTCCCCCAACACTTTATTTTTAGTTCTTTATATTTGCTTTCGAGATTTTCTAGCTGAGCTTTGCCGCCAATTTTCTATTCTTTAAATTCCCTCTCTTAAAAACAACAAAAAGATTTCTCCATTTGTCTTTATTTTCCCTCTTTCTTTTCTTTCTGCCTCGAGGTTCTCATGTATTTGCAGGAGAGTGATCAACTTCGAGTTTCCAAGAAACAAATAAAAAAGGAAGAGAGAAGTGGAACCAAACATGAGAGGTATGCCTTGTGACTCCCCACTTTTGAAGTTTGAGAAACCCATGCTAGTTAGTAGTAAATGTTGAGATGTTATATTGGTGGAGTGAGTCTTTGTATTGTAGTAAGATTTTGTTTGCATGGGTATTTAGTTGGGTACGTTTTGTTCCAGCTCTTTTAGTTAACCAAGTCTTGCCTAAAAAGTTGCTAAACAATTGTAATAAGAAAAATTCTCACAACTGATGGCTTGGGTTTTGTAGTGTTTAGTCTTGAAGGCATATTTCTAGAGACACTCAATACCACTAAATATAATGATTGACTTGATAACTCTCTTTAAAAGGATTTGTTTGATTGAATTAATGTTTAGTGGTTTTTGTGAGCATGCCAAAGTTTGACTTGTTAATCATAAGAATGATATAGCTTTATGCGTGTCAAACTTCACGGGATGCCAACAACTCTGCTGGCCTACGAACAATCTTCATGGAGGAAACTCCTAGATTTCGGCTATGAGTTGATTAAACACATGTAGCAGCAATGCTATAGTGGGTAAGATTCTTGGCACTCTCGGGTAGCTGTGTTCATGATGGAATCACTCCTCTGGCTGTTATGAGTAATCATTATGAAAAAGGAACAAAAACCTTAGTGATGCCACGAGTGTCCAGCACAGCCCGATAAACTAATATTTTTTTGGCATGCTCTCAATTACTCAAGAACTGAAATTCCTGAAGGACAATGAATAGAAAAGTAGTGCTTGAAAAGTCTTGATTTATTGATTTGGGAGAATTGAGATACTCTAGTATATATTGTTTTCATGACAACTCTCACACTCTCAATTTACATGATTACACTTTATTGTTCAAAGGCAAGCCTATGAGTTGATTACATGACATGGAATAAAGTTTACTCATTTGAATCATCCATGTTAACAATAATTTTGCTGCGCTATAAGGATGCATAAAAACCCGTATGATATGCTTGCCATTACACTATCTATGCTGAAGTTTTTTAGATTTATGAAGTGGAAGAAACATGAGACTACCAATCATGAGTAAGATCATCATCTCGTTATTTCAGTTTAAATGGTGAGTTCCTTTTTGATTTTGGTTTTCTTACTCGAGGACGATCAAGTTTAAGCTTGGGGAGGTTGATGGCTCTGAAATATAGCCATCTACGTCCACATTTAAAATGGATATTATTCATATTTTTGATGAAATATCTCTCTTAACCCTGCCACTAATGCCTAATAATCAAAGGGGTATGCAATCCTTTCCTTCTATTTTTTCCTGCACAGATAATGACATTTGATGATGGGAATCACTACATTAAAGTCAAAGATACGAGATTTCCAACAACCAGAAGAAACCAGGAGTCGTGGGTCAAAGGTAGACGCTTTAACGATCAAGTATACAACCGGAATAAAATTTCGGCCGTATAGTTACCAACGACACCGCTAGGTCAAACAGAACAACTTTCATGAAAGGACCCCTATATAAAGAAGCCTCAAGCAACGAGAAAAGAGTATCGAGAGTCCCTGCCCCAGATCACCAGCCGCCTCCAGATCTCCATCCACCACACCGAAGAGCCGCCAGAAGAATAGACTTTGATCTAATCTCCAAAGCCCTCCTCCACCACCATAGCCATATTCCACCACTTGTAATAGTAGATCTCATCTTCGATTGGCGACATTGTAAGACTATTTGCTATCAATATCATGATTTCCATTACAATGTTTGATACTGTTGATCTCATCTCTATGTGTGAGTAATTCTCCTTGGGCTAAGGGCTTCGGCCTAGCCATGTAGCTTTTGTGCATGTTATTTATCATAGATGGGATCATGTATTAGTTTGTATGACATGATGATTATTGTATCCTCTATTTCCTCAATCTAAGGACTTGTCAAGTACCCAAGACCCCGAGGATTGAGCTAGGTATAGGGAGTATGAGTAATGATTAATCTGCAGGTTGGGAACCCTAGTGACAGAAGGGGTAGTTCGGCTGTATGTGAGGGATTTACTTGGGATTAACAGTGACGTTAGTATGCATATCATTAGTTCTCTTTCTTCTATGGATGAGACTAATAGGTTATTGCTATAAGAGGTTGCGGAGGCAATAGCAATTATGGATGCACTTGCCACATATAATTTATCTTGCTCTAACAATTACATGCATACTTTATTTCTATCTTTTATTTCCATTAGATGTTTTGCATAGCTACAGGTGAAACCGAACGCCCTAGGACCTCTCTCTCTCCATCATCGACAACAACAAAAAGATGCAAACTCTTGGTCTAGTAAAAACACAAAAGGAATTCTAAAACTCCCGAAGGTCCATTAAAGTAACTTCACTACACATCTACTTCCCAAGGATTCAATAACCTAGGTCTACTAGGGAAAAAGATCTATACTACATCCGTAATCCGGATCGAAGGTATTAGTAAGCGCTACAAAGGTTGACCACCTCAAACCAGATAGGCTCGCTGCAGAAATTATCCTCCGTGCCGAAGATGACGTCCAACCGGATCCTGCCGATGGGTGAATATGATGGACCCAGAACTTCTCCGTGGAAGGAGGTGCTGGATGGTTCCAGCTTGGACTCATTGATGCCGAGTTGGTCTAGGGATCTGCGGTATAGGAGGTTGATGTTGCTTCCTCTGTCCACCAAGACGCGGGAGAACCTAGACGAGTGCTTCTTGGAGATGATGATGAGGTCCAGGACCATGGCGTATGTGCCTGGATGTGGAAGTACGCCCGACTGGTCCTTCCGACTCCACTTGACCTCTTGCTCGGACCAGTTTAGGAACTTAGGAACGGGAGGAACGATTACGTTCACCTCTGCCTCATGGCGCCTTTTGCTGTGCTTGGTTTCTGGCTCGGTGGTGAAGATGTGGTAGTTCCCTACCCGGTGAGGATAGTCTCCTCCGTCTTCATCCTGGCAGTTCTGGCGCTCGTGGTTGTCCTACTGGCCATCGGCTGGCGGAGGCGGGGGTGGCGGTGGTAAACCACAAACCTCGGCCATCTTCTTTGTCCAGGTGCACTGGCGAGTTGTATGCGTAGCCGGCTTGTTGCCACCACTGTGGAACTTGCATGGGCCATCAAGCATCGATTCGATGGTGTACTTGGGCCGAGGTGGCTGGTCGTCAGGCTTCTGTCTTCGGCTGCCGCCTGCAGCTAGGTCCTCTTGGATGGTTGCCACCTGCCTGGAACCATATTGGTTATCTAGTTGGAGATTGTCATGCCGCCTGGAGTTATGGTTGTTCCCTTCTGGCTAGCGTTGGTCCGTGGCGACCTCCATGATGATCTGCCCCTGGTCGTCCAGCCGGATGGACCTTTCATCACTGCATCCGCGGTGGCGTACTTGTCTGCGATCTCCATGGTCTTGTCCATGTATTGGGATCCACCTGGCGAAGCTTATGCTTGAGCAAAGTGTCGTCTCTGCAGCCATTGATGAAGAAGTCGACCGCCTGGTGCTCACAGACCCCCTCGCAGGAGTTGTGCATGCTTGTCCACCAGGTGATGTAGGAGCGGTCGGTCTCATCCTTGCCTTGAATGCAAAGGGAGAGCTCGCCAGGGCGAACCGAGCGCTTGTAGGTGCCGGTGAAGTTGCGGATGAACGCCTGCTCGAAGTCAATCCAAGCATTGATGTTGTTGTCGAGGAGACTATTGGCCCATGTCCTGGCTGAATCGAGGAGCATGAGCGGGATGTAGCGCAAGGCTACCCGGCGGTTACCATTTGCGATGCCCAACGCGGTGGTGTAGTCCACCAGCCAATACTCCAGATTGACCGTGCCGTTGTATGTTGGCGTGTCCCTTGGGAGCGAAAATCCCTTTGGAAACGGTTCGTTCTAGATGCGCAGTCCGAAACACCTTGGGCTAGCCGGACTTTCCTCTTCTAGCGCGCCTGACTGGACCAACAGTGTAGTGACCTAGCATACCACTACAAGTGTAGTACACTATAGTCGTTGATATGACATTCACAGAACACTGTTCCGTAAATATCACATCCCTAAGAGTGGTACAACAGAAACATTGTGGGTCCATATTACAAACATACACACTTCATTATTACAAACCCAGAGTTCTCAAACTTCAAGCATTATGAAATTACAAACCAAACTTAAGTAGTTCCAGCGGAAGATATAAAATCCAAACTCATACTTTGAATTGAGATCAACAACTTATTCTATATAGTTCCTGCTGCTCGGCTCAATTGGTTTACTAATAACTAAGGCAACTACTTGGACTCGTTGCCCTCCACTCCATAGCGTATCTCGTAGTCCACCCCTTCAACTCCTCTAGACAGGTCTGGTTCTTCGTAGAAGACATCCTCTTGTCCATCAGCTACGTACATCGAAGTGTCTTCTGGATTCTCAGAGTCTAAGCAGGGGTTCAAAGGAAAGAGTGAGTAATAGCGTTACCCAGCAAGTTCATTATATGCAAGGTGGGAAGTTTGATACTCTATCTACTACCTCGGACGATACGTCCTTGGTACTATGCAATTTTCGTAAACATTTCTTCAAAGATTGATTTTATTATCAAAAACTATGCCCATCAGCCTTCACAGGTTGACCAGAACTTCATGGAGTTCCTTTCCTGCCGCGTTCGTAGCTCCTTCCCGGAATAGGGGGTAACATGTCACAATTCTTACACTCTGCAAAGGTGTGTTGCTTTACCCATGAGAGACCAACTCCTTGTTGCACAACCGGGCGTACTTTCCCGTCCACAATTCCATGATGTGGGGCCCAGTAGGTGATCCAAGCCAATCAGTGCCCTCTCCGCGACCCCATATGTCTGCACGATCCTCCGGGGGCTGACTACACCTCCGTTAAGCCTCCAACTAGGGCAAGCTATAACCCTGGTGAGTTCCCGAAGACTCTATGAAATGGTGATGCCCCTAGCAAGCTCCCTAAAAGGCCTAACTATACCTCCAGCAGCCACTCATAAATAATCTAGACACCAAAATCGTGGGGCCTAAGGGTGCCCACCCATATGTTGGATCCATACCAGGAATCCCAACGTCACGATAAGGTCATCTTGCCTCCATATGAAAGGAAGAAGATACAACTAACTTCTCTCTCCCATTCCAAATCTCATGGTTAACGCGTATTATATGACGCTAGAATCACTAATGTCATGGGTTGTTAAGCCTATGTGACTTATGCAATTGGAACCCTAAGTTCCATTGCTGATCTTTATCATCACTTAGGATGATAACTACATTTTATTTATTAGAGAAGATAACATTTTCTCTCTCCAGATCATAGATGATAACACACAATTTCCAATATCTTTGATAAAGACTCTTCAAAGGACATGAGCAAGTTATGAACTTGCCTTGTGACTGCAAGGTAGTGAAGTCGGATGCTTCCACCTGACCTTGAGCTCCGGTTTCTACAAAGAACCATTATTGCCCGATAAGGACAATATTTAAAGAAGCAATATGTAATGCATAGTAATGTCATGCAATGATTTATTATCCACTTCTTTGCGTGTTTTCCCCTCTTAGTAAAAGTTTACTATTTTCTTTGATTAATAAAAGAAAAGTATTACTAAAAACATGAACTTATTTATTTCTTTCTCTTTTAAATATTTACTAAAGTTCCTTGAAGGAAATAAGAATTAATTTGTATCACACTGTATTTAATTTTCAAAAATACAAACTAATATTTTTCTATAATAGTATATTCATTTAGGATCTTAAAAGTGAATTTTATTCAATTTTAATTGTTTCATATATTTTTATAAAATTCAAAGCTGCTTGGCATTCTTTTAATAATAACCCTAAATTTTAGTTGCCAAAAATTCTATTGATTATTTTTACTCAATAGAAAATATTTTTGTGAGTTCATAGATATATTATTTTTATTTTTATGATTTTTATTTATTTATCTAGAGTTGTTTTTTATTTCAGGGGTATATTTGTAATTATTTCTTTTTTAAATAACTCTATGAACATACGGGCCTGGCCCACTAGGATGGCCTGGCCCAACCTAACCCAGCCCACTCGGCCCGGTTAAGCCACTAGGGTAGTACTGGGCTGCCCACAGGCCCAGTACCCCCACGTACTCACACTCCTCTCCTCTCTCTCTCTCGCTCACGCGGTCACCTCCTCCGCTCCCTGCCGCCGTCGCACACGAATCCGGCCAGGTCCAGCCGCTGTTGTCGTCGCCACGGTGTAGGATGGCTAAGTCGACGACGCCGCTCCATTCTGTCCAAGCAGATCCGCTGTTGGTGCTCCCTCCTGGCCGCGCTGACCCCTGCCCGAAACTAGGGTTAGGGTTTGGCCGCCCTGGAGCATCGGCGATGGTGCGCTGGGATTTCTCATGGCGTACACCCCTCTTCTCCGGTGGTTCTGACGTGTTGTAGGCGCGGGTTACAACGCCACTTCGGGGTGCTCCCCGTGTTGCCGCTTCCGCTCTGCCGCCGACCATTCCTCTGCTTCCTCTTTGGTTATTTTTGCGAGGACGTTGAGTAAGTCTGACTACTCCCCCTTATGTGCTCCTGTCTTGTGTTCTAGCTACTTCCTGGGCATGACGAACACGAGTAATTCCCCTGTCTAGGGTTCATACCTTGATGCCATGTTTATCTACTGTAGTATCCTGCTGGATCTAGCTGTGTATACCCCACAGTTATACTGTGATGTTCATTATTGACAGTGGTTTCTGTCAGTAGTCTGTTAACTGAACTTTACCTTCTACCTTGTATGATAGCTATGATCTGATGGAGATTAGCTCTCTGGTTCTTGTTGATATACTTTGGTAGAAAGAATTGTAGTTGGATATTTAATCCAATTACCCTCTAATACTTGCCTATTACAAGATGCAGATCTATAAGCTATGATTCCTAATTGTCATGTTTAGGAAAATGATTTTTGTTGTAGTATTAGATTATGGAATCCCTGGCAAAACCACTTGGTTAAGATAAGCTCTTGTGATACCCTCAATGGAGTAGCAGACAGACATTATCTCAAAACTGGGCTGTTTTTATTCATGTTCTATTGTACCTGAGAGTTGCAGATCCTTCTATTGAATAGCTTAGCCTATGATGCTGGTCTAAGGCAAAACCATAGGAAAGTACCCATATTTACCTACTTCTTTACTTCTTTGATCATCTGTGATGGATAGGCTATTATAAGAAGATTAACGTTTCAAGATATGTCATTTCCGTGGTGCTACCATCCATAGGATGTGCCTAGAAATGTTTATCCAAAGATGCTTGTGTATCTAGTTATAAAACTAGAGATTCCTCTCCAAGATCAGTGATGCAAAAGCTGAGATCTTGGTAGTAGCTGGCAAAGATTTATTATTTTCCTTTTTATCTTTCTTCTAGGATGGATGTACACCTCACTTGGGTGTTTTTCTGAGAAGATTAAATAAACAACACATGCTCCATTGACTCTATGATTACTTGATCTTATGGTGGTGTTATTTTTACTCACCAAATTACTTGATGGTTGATGAGGTTGTAGTGTTGCTTGCTGGCTTGCTCTAGCTCTACACCTCCTGGTGCTGCTCCTATGATTTTGTGCTTGACCTTGCTATCCACCTGCTCCACCCCCTCCTTATGTTACCATCTGGTGAATAACTGGTGGTTGATTTGGGTAACCTGGTGGAGTATTTTGGCTATGGTTTCGGAAAGCTCAATAGGCTCTGAGTGTGTGCTTGGAAGGAGAAGTGAGTTCCTGTACTTTGCTTCGATTGGTGCTCTGTGTGAGTGCTTGTACTGCTATTGTTGGCTTCACAGCACACTCCATGCAGTTAGTTGACTAAGTTGTGTGTCTATGTGAGCTGTGCATGTGGATCAGATCAAGTAACTTGGCTTTTACTATTACCTATTTACTTGTTGATAGCCTAGTGAAACTTACTTCTGTCCACTTGGCTTCTACTGTAGTCTCTGACTATTTACTGAAAAAACAGATACTTCACCATTGGTGAAACTTGCCCCTTTATTTACTCAATGATGTAATTTGAACATTGCATTTCACTATTCACCACTGAGAGTAAAATTATCTAACTAACCCCTAATTTCTTTTCTAGTTGTTTATTTTATTTGCAGGAACAAGATCTGGACATACAAGATTAGTATAGGAGTAGATAGGTAGTATAGGTTTTAATTGTATCCTTCTTTGTATTCTTTTTGTAAAAGATCTTGTAAAGATATTATTATAAGTTAAAAAAGTTTAGTTTCTGTTCTTTGTAACCATATACTTTTGATGTATTTATCATCAGTTGTAACCTTATTGTGAAATAAAGAAATAAGAATTTATTTCTTATTTAATTTTACTTGTCTATAATCCTTATTGTTGATTACTATTTCTATACTATAATCAAACAATGTTAATAAGGTTTTCTTTTGGAAAACCCTTTAATATTAATAACTTCTAATATTCAAATATTTTCAAATGGATTTAAATTTCAAATTTGAATTCAAAGTAATTTCCCCAAAATCTAAATACTGCCTAAAGGTCATGTCAAAATTCATAGCAATCACTAAGCAATGGCTATTCCTACCTCTAGTTAGCGAAAGAAACTCTGATCCCTTTAGTGTTTTGTTTGGCGAAAAATTTACCTTGATTTTACAGATGCATGCATGCACAAACTTACATTCCTATTTCTACCCTTCGTTGGATCCTAATGCTGGGATGTTACAGACTTCCCCCCCTTAAATTAAACTTTGTCCCGAAGTTTGCGGATGGGTACCTGAATAATTCTGGATATGCTTCACTCAAGTCATCTTCTTTTTCCCAGGTGGCTTCTCGCTCTGGGTGATGTTCCCACTCTACCTTGCAATATTTGATTGCCCTGTTTCTCAACCTTTTCCAGTTTTCCTCTAGAATCTTACAGGGTTTCTCGACATAAGTCAAATCTGCTTGTAACTCAATCTCTTGATGTGTGATAGCATCATCGGGAATTTTAAGACATTTCCCAAGTTGTGAAACATGGAACACATTGTGAACCTGAGCTAACCTCTTTGGTAACTCCAGAGCATAAGCTATTGTTCTGTTCTGACTTAATATAATGAATGGTCCAATGTACCTTGGACTTAATTTACCTTTAACTCCAAACCTCTTCACTACCTTTGACGAGGGTTTAACTCGTCAATGCCCATTGTTATGGACTTGGGTTTTGGAGAAGGAGGGAGCGCTGGAGACATCTATCGGCTAGCAAACAAGCACACAGGGGACAAAGGATTTACCCAGGTTCATGCCTCATAGAGGTCCCTACTCCTGCTTGTCTGCTCGTGGAATTATCGAGGGAGTCGAAAGTTACAATAGTGCACATATGCAATCTGGCGAGGGTTGTGGAAACTAGGGTTGCGTGTGTTCTCCTCGCCTCCCCCTCCTAGCCTTTATATAGATAGGCTAGGTCTCGGGTAGCAGGTCGAGTCGGTTACAAGTTAGGGTTTTCCCCTTCAACTCTCTATATTTAGCTTCTTCTTGTTCTTCAAGCAATCGAGAGTCCGCAGGTCACTCGAGTCCTTTCATCTAGGCCTTGGCGACACCGTGGGCCTGTGCGTATTTGGACCATATATACCAAGCTCGAGTACCTGTAGGGTATACCCATGTCAGTAGCCCCCGAGTGTCCAGTGGAATCGTAGATTCGACTGGGGACTTTTTGAAGTCTTCGAGTGCCTGAATGAGTACATTTCGATTGCTTTTATTTGTGTCATAGGGATTGTCGATATACGTGCCCGATGTAACCGAAGTATTGGTATCAGTTAACCACCTTAGGGTGAGACAACGGAATCTACTCGAACTCGAGTCCCCAGACTCGAATCCGGAAAAGTGCTGGCGTAATTCGACTCAAGCCGCGGAGGTCTTACAGGTGTCGAATTCCAGTTATATGGGTGTGAGCACTCGACGCGTCTGTCAAGGCATGTTCATCGCACCTGTAGGCACGGATATGTTTCTGGTAGTGTGCAGCTAATGCGTTGCCAGGCCTTATTTAGGTCTTACCTTCATGCTGTAAGCGCGGCATCCGAATTTTATCATCGCAGAGACGATTCGGGTGACCTAGGAGACGCAGGCTCTTTGTAGGGAAAAATCATGAGGCGGTGTCGCCATGAGCTGCGAGTGCAGACGTTATCATCACACAATTTTCTGTACAAATAATCATATGGTGTGCGATCAGCGCTCCCTATGGGAGTAGCCCCCGAGTGCCTGGTTGAGTCGAAGACTCAGGCAGGGACTAAATAACCTTTGCGACTGCTGTCGTCTTTTGTTGCTTGTTTCAGTCAAATTTGCTTCCGGCGCTCCCTATGGGAGTAACCCATGTCCACAGTCGAATTGTATTTTCGAATGGTTTGGGTTTGTCTTTGATTGTCCTTCTTCCTGCAAAAAGAAAAGAAAATCGTAGGGTGCGCGGCCAGCGCTCCCTATGGGAGTAGCCCCCGAGTTCTTGGTGGAGTCGAAGACTCTAGCAAGGACTAAAGTAGTCGAATTTTTCCATTGAGTAGCTTTGATGACGTCAGTGCTGACGCTTGTATGACCTCAGTTGCCCGCGTGAGCGAGTTTGACGGGACGTGACGAGCGGTGGGTCCCACTTCCTAACTTTGATTTGACTGGGCATGCGTAATCTTTATTTTAACTGCGCCTGCTCGATTTCCGTGCGTAATGGGAGTAGTGGAGGGACGGTTCGCGCTTCTCCTTCTCCACGTGTCCAACACGATGTGTGCCACGCGTCAAGTAGGGTTTTTTCTGAGCTGTTGGATTGCATCTTCTAGGGGTTAAGTAGCGATGCTACGGCGGTAATTTTCCCATCTGCGTTCTTTCTACCTTGCTGCCATCGCCATTGCTGCTGCTCTTCTGCTCTTTCTTGCGATCGTTTCCTCCACAACGATGGACCACCTCCGCTCGTTTCCGAGCTACTTCCTGCACTAGCATCGTCGTCGTTCAATGGGGAAGAAGAAAGGAGGCGCTGTTGCTGATTCCGTGGCCACCGTCGCTGCGATGAAGAAGATGGGTAGCTCCGCTGCTGCAGGCACTAGCACCACCGCCGGCGGGAAGAAGAAGGTCGCGGGCACCCGCGTGACAAATGGTGCGTGGCGCCCTTCCATCATCAAGGCGTCGGATCTCCGTCTTCTTTGCCAAGACGGAGTTATCTCCGCAGCAGTCGCCGATGCGCGCGTCCCCAGCAGTGAGACCATTCCTGCTCCTCCCGCTAGTTTCCGAGTGATGTTTCTTGCATTCGTCATTCGCGGTCTTTCCTTGCCTCTCCACCCCTTTCTTAGGGGTCTTCTTTGTTTCTACGGGCTCCAGCTCCATCAGCTGTCCCCAAATTCGATTCTCCACATCACCTGCTTCATCACTCTATGCGAGTGCTGGCTCGGAATCGAGCCACACTTTGGTCTTTTCAAGCGCATTTTTAAATTGAAGTGTCAGTCCGCATCTGGCTCTTTAGTTTATGACGTAGGTGGTTGCGGAATCCATGTCGACCCATCCGCCACCTACTTCGACATCAAGCTCACCAAGTCTGTCCCGGGATGGAGGGACAAATGGTTCTATGTCCGCGATCACAAGTCCAAAGATGAGCACTTTGGACTCACGCCCTTTGATCCCGCGACTCCCTACAAGAAGATGCGTTCCTGGAAGAACGTAGTTATGCCTCACGAACTCTCAGAGACAGACGTGCTTTATCAACGCATCTGCGACCTCGAGAGTCGCATAGGTGCAGAAGAGGGAGGCTACGCCCTTATCAGAACTTGGTTGCACCGTCGCGTCCAGCCTCTCCAAGCCAGAGTCCATCCCATGTTTCAATGGGCTGGCGCTGATGATGCCACTTGCGTGTCTGCCGATGGCATGTCCGCGAGTGAGGTGGATAAGAGGGTTCGACTGGTCACGAAGTACACTAGCAAGGATGTGCTTCCGAATGAGCCAGTCGTTCCTCCTTTTGATGCTTCAAACCCTCCTCCTGAGGTACAGTTGTGCTACGCAGTAGCTTGTTTTCGCGATTGCTTGTCTGTTCCTTACTTGTTCTTTTTGTGCTGATCTTCACTGTCTATGTCCAGGATTGGGTGGTGTCACCTTGTATGCCCCCTCTCCCTGAGGGGATTATTCCTCACGAAGCTTTGGAAGAGGACGAGTCTGAGTCGACTGTCCCTTCTAGTGTGGAAGAGGAAGCCCCCGAGTCCGAGAGTCCGGATACTCGCAAGCGTTCGCGCAGCAAGGATTCTGACGTGTCGTCTCCTTCGACTCCAGAATGCACGGCTGTTGGTGCGGAGTCGCCAATTCCTGCCGTTCCTGTGAGAGCTGTGGCACCATCTTCTCGCAAGAAGATGCGACTGCCTAAGGAGTCTTCGTCGGAATCGGTGGAGGCCATGTTTGATTTTGACAAGTTTGACTGGTAATTTTCGAGTTCATTTCTACTTCTCTGTTTTCTTGTTGTTGGCTTTGCCCTGGAGTTTGCCCTTTCTCATTGTGGATTTTGTCTTGTAGTCAAGAGGCGTCGTCATCTTCTGGCGACGTCGAGTTTTTGAAGGAATCAGGAGTCGCAACCTCAAGGGCCAAGAAAGAGGTCGAGCACGCTCCTTCCCCTCTGGTGGTCGCCCACTTCGGGCACAATTCTTCGAGCTCTCCTCATGTAGGGGAGCATCGAATGGTTGCTCGGATGACGGTACAACAAACTTCTTCGGAGTCATTGGAGGACCATGTAAGTATATCTTTCCTTCTTTTTAATGTGGCAGTCGATGTTATCCGTTGCTTTCACTGATTCTTTGTTTGTGCGATAGCTCCTTGTAAAGGAAGCCGCGCAAGTGGCAGAGCAGGTGATGGCGATGGGTCGCCAGCATGCAATGCTGGAGACGCGTCACCGCATGGTCGAAAGTGAGTGTTGTACACTTATTCTTTTTCGTCTTCTCCTTCTTTGGTATAGTCGACTGATAGTCAACTTTTGATTGCCGTGTAGCTGAACATAACGCTTTACTGCGCAACGTCGCCACCCTGGAGAAAATGCTTGCCGCGGCTGTGAAGGGTCGCGACGAGACACTCGCAGGTCGTGACGGGGCACAAAAGCGTGAAGAAGATCTGCATGCCAGGGAAAAGTTGTTCAAAGAGCAACTATTCTCAGTCGCCAAGGCTCTCTCAGGTACCTTTGCCTGTGGATATTGATGTCCTTCTCTACCCTTAGTGTTTTTGTTGGTAGCACTGAGAAGTTTTCGATCCATGCATGGGTTCATGTGCAGATGCTGGCGATCTGAGCTTTGACCCACAGGCCCTTCGTCAAGACGATGCTTTGGCAGGCGCGGTTTCTGTAGTCGAGGACCGCAGCGTCACTGTCCAAGATACACTTTCCAAGGCCAAGGTCGCTCTCAGTCGCCTCCAGGAGGAGTTGATGCCAAAGGCGGAACTCATCGATAATATGGACGAGCTGGTGGAGTCATTCGCCGGTGGTGTGCCTTCCGCCTACAAGAACTCCCTCCGCGCGGCTGGCGCGTCCATGACACTCGCGATGGTGCAAGCCCACGGAGCTGATATCGATCCTTCCGTGGTGTCGAAGGCGATGCCTGTTGGCGCGGATGGTCAGCAGGTAGTCTTCGCTCCTTTTGCGACTTCCTGTGCTAAATATGGCCATCACTTGATAAATACTATTGCGAAGTACTCGGAGGAGCTCCAACGTGCTAATAAGGCGGCGAAAGCCTCGGCCTCAGGGGCCGGCGGAAAGTCAGTGGTGTCTGATACTGCCACGGACTTGATGAAGCCCACGAAGCCGTCGAAGTCGAAGAAGCCAGCTGCTCCGTAGTTATCTTTTGTAATAGTTGATTGATTGTTCTTTTGGTTTGAGAACATGCCTGCTGGCGAGTGTGTATGTGAATACTTATGCCGATCCTGAATGCATCTCTCCCCTTCGCCTTTGTGTTAATTTGGTCGCCTTATTTGCCTCTGTCTTGACTTGTGGTAGGGTACATCAAGTGCTCCCTTGGGGGGAACCCAGGACTCGCCATCTCTTGATGATATAGTGGCACCACCGCGCTCCAGGGTAGAGGAGCTATCCTTGCTTTCGCGACTTCGTGATCGCGTGAAGCAGCTGGAGCGTGAGTTGCCCGTGATCCACGGTAGCGCAGACGTGTGGAAGTCGAAGGCGGAAAAAGTCGCCGCCCGTGAGCAATATCTGCTTGGCGAGGTGATGCAGCTGGGCGACCAGTTTAAGTGTTAGTTTGCTTATTCTCACCTTTTCCTTCATAGTTACTCGCAGCGGTACGTTGTACTCTTGCTATTGATGCTGCTTCGTAGTTGTTAGCGCGCGCCATCCGCAGGAGGAGAAGGATAGAATTGCCATTCGCCTTCATGATCTCACCCAGGAGCAAATTCAGGAGAGTGGATACTTCTGGGTAGATCATGATCGTGCGACTGCATTGGTGACCCTACAGGATCGCGCATCGTGAGTGCTGCTCTTCCTGAAGAAGTCGCAGTCATGCTTGAAGAATATTTATCGGGCGATGTTCCCGTTTGATGACGCTCCATCAAGCCTTCTAGCTCTCCTTGCCAAATTTCAAGATCTGTTCGCGGTTCACGAGTGCGTGAGGCAGCAGTTGGTGGCTGGTGCCAAGGCTGCCCTCTCAATGGTGCGATTGCACAGGCCTGACGTGGACGTTGCCGCCATCGCCTCTGGTCCCCCAGCGCCGCCGGCAGGATCTGCCTGGAATATGGTACCGCACTATCAGGTGGTGGACCGTCCAGCAGAGGAGATCATCGAATTCTTTGAGGAAAAAACCAACGTTCCCCTATTGCAAGGGTAGCCAAATTTGTATCCTGCACATAAGTGTACTTGTGTTTTAAAGTTTGTATAAATGTTGTAGATAATTTATTGTCGACTGTGTATAAATAACTCTGTGAGCGTGAGGTGCGTTGCACTATGCGAGTCCTTTTCATTAGCCTGGCCATCTTTTACCTTGGTCCCTTGTCAACCTGTCAGGTGCGTTGCAGCTGGGTTGAGTTTGTGTTAAGGGGTTCGATTGATGTGCCAGCTACTCAGGATATCGCGTTTTTGGTTCGAAGAACAGATGGATGTAGGGTGGCATAGCCCCCGAGTATAAAATTTGACAAAGTGAAAGAGAACACGGAGTTTTGGGGCACTTAGCTTTTATTTTATTCGAAGAACAGTGCGAGGTACAATGTGTGGCTAAGTAGCCTTGGCGGAGTAGCCTTATTAGCGATGTAAAAGTAAAAAATGACTAGGGGTAGAAGCGTCGCAGTTGTGTGACGTTCCAAGGGTTGGAGTATGCAACTCCTGTCTCTAAATCTTGAAGGCGATAGGCGCCACCTGGGATTACTTCTGTAATCACATTCGGTCCTTCCCAGGTGGACTCGAGCTTGAGATGCCCCTGCTGCTTCAGTCACAGGACCAGGTCACCTTCGACGAAGGATCTGGGGCGAAGCCTTCTACTGTGGTAGTTGCGCAGGTTCTGCTGCTAGATCGTGGATCTTTCTGTGGCGATTTCTCTTGCTTCGTCAAGGAGGTCGACAGAGTCTTCGAGTGCAAGGGATGACTCTTGTTTGCTGTAAGCGACCACACGCGGCGCCTTGTACCGTACTTCGGCGGGTAGCACCGCCTCTGCTCCGTGCACCATAAAGAATGGCGTGTAGCCCGTGGCGCTGTTTGGAGTTGTACGTAGGCTCCAGAGTACGGATTGTAGTTCATCTGGCCAGCAACCCGCGGCTTGTTCGAGTGGCCAAAGGAGTCGCTTCTTGATGCCGCTGTAGACGAGCCCGTTTGCTTTTTCCACCTGACCGTTGGTATGTGGGTGCGCTACTGAGGCGTAGCTGATGTTGATCCCCAGGTTCTCGCAGAATTCTTGGAACTCCTTGGATGTGAAGTTCGTCCTGTTATCGGTGATGATGCTATGCGGCACGCCGAAGCGGTAGACGATGGACTCGAAGAACTTGACTGCGCTGTGCCCCGATTAGTTGGTTACCGGCATGGCCTCGATCCACTTGGTGAATTTGTCGACTGCAACCAAGAGGTAAACGTAGCCTCCGCGCGAGGACCTTGGAAGCTTGCCAACCATGTCGAGCCCCCACTGTGCAAAGGGCCAGGCCAATGGAATAGGCCGTAGCTCTGCGCCTGGTGCGTGTGGCTTGTCCGGGAATCGCTGGCAAGCATTGCATTTTTGGACTATGTCCTTGGCGTCGCGCATGGCCATGGGCCAGTAAAATCCAGCTCGCAGAGCTTTAGCAACGAGGGCGCGACTGCCGGCGTGGTACCCGCAGGTCCCTTCATGGATGTCGAGGAGAATTGCTCTTCCATCGGCCATGGAGACGCATCGTTGTAGCACTCCTGTGATGCTGCGTTTATACAGTTCGCCATTGATAACGGCGAATGCCTTGGAGCTCTGCGCGATGTGCCGTGCATCTGTCGGGTCGTCCGGTAGTCTCTTGCTGAGGAGGTACGTAATGTACGGCTGCGTCCAAGATTGCTCGATCATCATGACGCTCATTGGTCCCTCGAGTCCTGTGTCCAGCTCCAAGTCATCGAGTGCCATCGACTCATTGGGTGGCACAACCCCCGAGTCCGTTGCTGTGCTTGCTTTCTTCTCTGCGGCCTTTGGCTTGATGGAGCGTTCGCATATGCACTCGAGAAATACCCCATGTGGTATGGGGGCACAGGTAGAGCCTATGTTGGCGAGTGCGTCCGCCTCCTTGTTGCTTTCACGACCGACGTGTCGCAACTCGCAACCATCGAAGTCTCCTTCGAGTGTATCGTAGAGGTCGCGATACGCGATCATGTTGTCGTTCAGTGCGTCGCACTCATGCATTGTTTGGTTGACGACCAACTTGGAGTCGCCATATATGATGAGCCTCTTGGCGCCGCAAGCTTTTGCCATCCTCATCCCGTGCAACAAGGCCTCATATTCAGCCTCGTTGTTTGAGGCTGTGAACTGCATTCGCAGGATATACTTCAGCTTGTCCCCTTGTGGTGATGTCAGTATGACACCTGCGCCTGCTCCATCTTTCCGCTTGGACCCATAAAAGTGCATTGTCCAGAGGTAGGAGATATCTGGCTTGTCCGGGAACTGGTTCTCCATCCAGTGCACGATAAAGTCAGGGAGCACTTGCGACTTGATGGCGTCGCATTTTTCGTATGTGATGTCTCGTGGAGACAGCTCTATTCCCCAAAGCGCGACTTGCCCCGTGGCGTCGGGGTTATTGAGGATATGTCCCAACGGGGCGTCGTTGACTACCACGATTGGGTGTTCCTGGAAGTAGTGGCGCAGTCGCCGGGCAGTCATAAGGACGTTGTACGCTAGCTTCTGGTAGTGCGGGTACCGCTGTTTTGTTGGCGTGAGGACCTCGCTGAGGTAGTATATCGGGCGTTGTACGCCGTGGACCTTGTTTTCCTCAGCTCGCTCGACGACGAGCACTGTGCTGACCACCTGGTTGGTGGTGGAGATGTATAGCAACAGTGGTTCCCTTTCTCGTGGAGTCACCAGTACTGGCGAAGTGGATAGCAGGCACTTGAGATCTTCGAATGCTTCTTGTGCTTCATTGGTCCACTCGAATTTTTCAGCTTTGCGGAGGAGCTGGTAGAAGGGCAGTGCCTTTTCACCCATCGACTGATAAATCGACTGAGGGCCGCGATTCGTCCGGCCAGTTGCTGGACGCCTCTTATGTTCTTTGGCTTCTCCATGGCCAGTATGGCTTTGATCTTCTTCGGGTTCGCCTCGATTCCCCTCGCGGAGATGAGATATCCGAGTAGCTGCCCAGATGGTACGCCGAAGGCGCATTTGTCCGGATTGAGCTTGATCCGGTAGCGATCGAGGTTGGCGAAGGTTTCACGCAAATCATCAATTAGAGAGGCTTCTTCCTTGGTCTTGATTACTATGTCGTCGACATAGACTTGGATGTTGCGACCTAGTTGTTCCTTGAGGCAAGCCTGCATGCATTGCTGGTAGGTGGCTCCCGCGTTTTTTATCCATAAGGGCATTGTGTTGTAGCAGAACACACCAAAGGGCATTGTAAACGTTATTTTCTCCTGATCTTACTCCTTCATTCGAATTTGATTATAGCCTGAGTAGGCGTCGAGGAAGCAGAGGCGCTCGCATCCTGCGGTGAAGTTGATGATCTGGTCGATCCGTGGCAGCGGAAAGTGATCTTTTGGGTAGTGCTTGTTTAAAGAAGTGAAGTCCACACACATCCGTAGGATATCCGTGTCCTTTTTTGGTACCAGCACCGTATTGGCGAGCCAAATACTTTCCTTGATCTCGCGTATGAACTTGGCCTCGAGGAGTCTGTTGATCTCCATTCCGACTGCCTGCGCCCGTGGCTTAGACAGTCGCCTGATTGTTTGCTTGACTAGCCTTGCGTCGGGGTTGACGTTGAGTGCGTGCTCGGAGAATTCCCTGGGAACTCCTGGTATGTCCGCTGGACACCAGACAAAAATTTCCCAGTGCTCATGGAGGAATTCGACGAGCGCGAGTTCCTATGCGGGACTCAAGTTGTTGGCGATGAGGGCCGTCTTGGCGGGATCTGATGGGTGGACCTGCACCTTCTTTGTGTGCACAGATGAGTCGAAGGAGAGGTCAGGTGAGCTTGGCCTACTCAGAGGAGCCAGACTATTGTCTTTCGTCTCTTTCAGTCTTGCGAGTTCCTCCTGCATGCCAAAAGACTAGGAGACTCTGTTGAATTCCCTGTCGCAACTGTCAGATCGCTCAAAGCTCCCGTTGATCGTTATGACGTTGTTGGGTCCTGGCATTTTCATCTGCAGGTAGGTGTAGTGGGGCACTACCATGAACCTAGCAAATGCGACGTGCCCAAGGATGCAATGGTATTGTGAGGGCCAGTCGACGACCTCAAAGTCGATGCACTCGCGCCGGAAGTTTTTCGGTGTGCCGAAGATGACGTCGAGGTTGATTTTGCCCAAGGGGTATACGCCTTTCCCTGGGACGATGCCGTGGAATGTTGTGTCCGATGCCTCCAGGCAGGTTAGCGGGATCCTCATTGCTCGCAAGGTACTCACGGATATGACATTGACGCCGCTTCCGCCATCCATGAAGATGCAACTCATGTCGAAACCTCCAATTTGCGCCTCGAGTACGAGGGGGCAATGACCTGGGCGAGGTATCTGAGGCGGGTGGTCGCATTTGTCGAAGGTGATGCACGACTCGCTGCCACTGAGGTACTCAGTGGTGGATGGTGGCGAGTGCGTGGCCAAGTTGACTTGGCGAGTGATGGCCTTCTGCACCCTATTGGTGGGGCGCCCCTTTTGGATCATCATGGTACCCTTGGCCCGTGGGTACGGTTCACCCCTGTGGTGCTGGTCCGGTGCGGCTCCGTTCGGGGGTAGCCCAGGTGGTGGTGGTGGTGCGCCATGTGCCACGGCGCCTGGAGCGGCTCCGTAGCCTCTTTCAACTGCATTGCGGTTCATCCGAACCAATCCCTCGTGTAGTTTGAGGAACTCGCGACATTCCTTAAGGAGGTGGCTGGACTTTCTCTTGCCATCATGCTTGTCGATGTAGAAGTGTACCGTGCATGGTCCGGACAGTTTGTCCTCGATGGAGGTCGTGGGTGCCTCATCGCGAGTGCGGCGTTGCCACACTTGCGTGGTTTTCCCAGAGTCGCGGTATCCGCTGTTGCGGTTATCGTTGCGTCTATTGGCGTAGCCGGCCGCGACCATGTTGACGTCGTCGCGGTCGTCGTAGATGCGCATGCGGTGTTTTCCTCGGCGGTCGTGCCTGCGCTCGAGTTCTACCTCCTCGTCGGAGTGAGCATGGTTCTTCACCGAATCTTCTCCATCGGCCCACCGATTCACAATCTGCATCAGGTGGTTGATGGTCTGGGGCTTTAAGCGGCCTAGCTCCTCCCTGAGTTCCATGCGGCGGACACCACCGTTGAATGCAACAATCGTGCGGTCTTCCGAGATGTTCTCCGCCGAGTTCTTGATGATGGACCACCTTTGGATGTAGGAGCGCAGCGATTCGCAGGATCTTTGCTGGCAACATCTCAGCTCTTCGATTGATGCAGGTCGTTTGTACGTGCTCTTAAAGTTGCGCACGAAGCTGTAAACCAGCTCATCCCAACTGCGAATGGATCCGCGTGGGAGGTTATTGAGCCATGCTCGGGCGGCGCCCTGCAGCTGTAGCTGCAAGCATTGCATGGCAGTGCTTCGACTGCCTCCATGGATCCTGACGGAGGAGATGTGGTCCTCTAGCCAGATCTTGGGGTCCTGTAGACCGTAAAATTTTGGGTTCTCCGACGGGAGTTTGAACCCCTTAGGCATTCGCTTTTGCCTAATGGATCTGCTAAAGCATCTAGCGCCGCAGAGCTCCACGTCCTCTTCTTCCGAGTCAGTCGACCGAGCACGTCGTGCTCTTGATTTGTCGATCTTGCGCTGCGTGATGTCATCACGTGAGTGATAGTCGTGGTTGTGTCGTCGTGAGCAGCGACGTCGAGACAAGTCGTGGCTGTCATCGCTGGATGAGGGCGAGGAATAACGCTTTGCTAGCGCTTTGCCCTTCTTTGGCTCCGGTGTCGGCTCCTTGTCGAGGGCGCCCTCGATTAATCCTAAGCCCGCGATCGTAGATCAGTGCATGGAGGCTCGGGGATCTCCAGCTGGTGGTTGGTTGTTCAAGAGGTACATGGTGGCCGCTGTCACCGCAGCCTGTAGCGTCTTGGGGACCATGTTGCCCTTGGTGTCGACTGTCATAGAGCCGAAGTCGAGGACCTTTGCGGCCTCTATGCGTTCCTGCTCGGTGAGGTGAGCCATCCGAGATTGCCTCTTCTTGGCGAGGTGCTCATTGCCCTTTGAGGAGGATCCCCCGTAGGAGGAAAGTCCAGCACGACGAAGGCTCGACTCGTCTGCCGCCTTTTTACGCGCCTTGAGTTGCATGATTGTTTGTACCTGGCGCTTGAATTCTTCCTTCAGGAGCCAGTGATAGCCCATCAGCAACTCCTGCAGGGATCCAAAGGGTAGAGGGGTGCCTCGCAGGGCCTCACGGCAGCGAGCCCATTCTTGCTCGTTGAGCTTGATTATGACGCGTTCGCCGGTTTGCTCATTTACTATGGTTGGAGGTTCGACTGCCCCTCCGTTGTCAACGGGGACGCGATTGCCACCGTTACCGCCGTTAGGCGGGTCGGTTCCGTTGCCGCGATTACCGCCGTTGTCGCGGTTGGCAGAGGTGTTTGATGACAGCGCACATGAAGTGATTGGGGAAGTTGCTGCTTCCACAACTTTCAGATCTGGAACCGTAGGTCCATCTTCAGTGGCCAGATCGCTCAGATCGGAATCGCGACTGCTGTCGCTGATCGTGTTCTCGACTACCACCGGGGCATTGAGCTTGCTGATGGTGCCGATCGATGGAGGGAACCATGATGCCGGGGCAATCGCCGGTGCTGTCGGCTGATCAAGCATGCAAAGCGTGCCCATCTGACCGACTTGGAAGCGGAAACTCCCAATCGCCAGGCTGATTCCGTCGCCCACAGACTCGAAGGCCGGGCGGGTGGCCGACGTGTGGACGGTGAAGTCGAAGGCGCCGAAGAGCTGGCGAATCCCTGCTGTTGAGGAGTTGTAGATCGCAGTTGATGGGGCCAAAGAAGCCACAACATCAGCACTCCCAATTCCCACAGACGGCGCCAATTGACGAGGGTTTAACTCGTCAATGCCCATTGTTATGGACTTGGGTTTTGGAGAAGGAGGGAGCGCTGGAGACATCTATTGGCTAGCAAACAAGCACACAGGGGACAAAGGATTTACCCAGGTTCAGGACTCGAAGAGGTCCCTACTCCTGCTTGTCTGCTCGTGGAATTATCGAGGGAGTCGAAAGTTACAATGGTGCGCAGATGCAATCTAGCAAGGGTTGTGGAAACTAGGGTTCCGTGTGTTCTCCTCGCTGCCCCCTCCTAGCCTTTATATAGATAGGCTAGGTCTCGGGTAGCAGGTTGAGTCGGTTACAAGTTAGGGTTTTCCCCTTCAACTTTCTATCTTTAGCTTCTTCTTGTTCTTCAAGCAATCGAGAGTCTACAGGTCACTCAAGTCCTTTCATCCAGGCCTTGGCAACACCGTGGGCTTGTGCGTATTTGGACCGTATATACCAAGCTCGAGTACCTGTAGGGTATATACCCATGTCACCCTTCATAGGACTTACTTTGAGATACACCATATCTCCTACTTCAGGATGCCATGATCTACGACTTTGATCAACATAACTCTTTTGTCGACTCTGAGCTATGTTCAACCGATCTCTAATGATATCGATGATATCTTGTCTTTCCTTGATATCATCTGGTGCGAATTCTTTGCTACTACTAGGTTCATACCAGCATATAGGTGATCTACACCTTCTTCCATATAGTACTTGATAAGGTGCTGCCTTCAGACTACTCTCATAGCTATTGTTGTAGGAAAATTCTGCCAATGGTAGATGATCTTCCCACGAGCCTCCAAAATCTAATGCACAAGGTCTAAGCATGTCTTCTAAGATTTGGTTGGTCCTTTCTGTCTGACCTCTAGTTTCTGGATGATAAGCTATACTAAAATCCAATTTTGAACCAAGTGCTGCATGTAATTATTTCCAAACTGCTGATGTAAACACAGATCCTCTATCAGACACAATTTTCTTGGGTACCCCGTGCTTACTCACAATTTCTTTGACATAAATTTCCACTAATTTCTCAGCATTATCTTTTTGGTTCACTAGAATAAAATGTGCACTTTTTGTGAGTCTGTCCACAATCATCCAAATCATATCCTTTCGCTTCGGTGTCATGGGTAGTCCTATGATAAAATCCATACCAATTTCTTCCCACTTCCATTCTGGAATTTCCAAAGGTTGTAATGGTCCTGCTGGACTTTGATGTTCTGCTTTAACCCTTTGGCAAGTATGGCATTCCGATACATATCTTGCAATATCTCTTTTCATATTATTCCACCAGAACAAGTCTTTTAAATCCATGTACATCTTTGTACTACCCGGATGTATGGAATATGGTGTTTCATGGGCTTCTCGAAGTATCACTTCTCGAATCTCTGTCACATCTGGTACACAAAGACGGTTTTGAAACCATAAAGATCCATAATATCCTAGGTGGAAAACTAAGGTTTGACCTTGAGAGATTCTTAACTTCTTTAGTAATGAAAGGATCTTCACCTTGATGTCTATAAATTTCATGTTGAAGATCACTACTCTGTTCTTCAATTACTCGCATGGTAGCTAATCCTCCAACAACTGCTGTGCTTATAAATTGTATTTCCATTCTTTCCAAATCCAGTTGTAGTTCTTTCGGCAGTTCACTATTCAAAGGTTGTATATCTGTGCTTTCCAACTTAAAGCATCTGCCACAATATTTGCTTTCCCCAGAGTATAATTGATTGTTAGATCATAATATTTAATCAATTCCAACCATCGTTTCTGCCTCATATTCAATTCCTTTTGAGTGAAGAAATATTTGAAACTTTTGTGGTCAGTATATAACTCACATCTTGCTCCATAGAGAAAATGTCCCCATCCTTTTAAAGCAAACACTACTGCTGCTAATTCTAAATCATGGGTTGGATAGTTCACTTCATGTGGTTTCAGTTGCCTAGATCCATAAGCAATTACCTTACGATCTTGCATAAGCACACAACCTAATCCTTCCTTGGATGCATCACAATATACTGGGTAATCTTTTCCTGGTTCTGGAATTGCTAGGATTGGTGCTGTGGTTAATCTGATTTTCAACTCCTAAAAACTTGCTTCACACTTCTCATCCCATATGAAAGGTGTATTCTTTCTTAATAATTTGGTCATTGGTCCAGCTATCTTGGAGAAACCTTTTATGGATCTTTGATAGTAACCAGCCATACCTAAGAAACCTCGGATTTGCTTCACATTGGTTGGTGCCTTCCAATCCAGTACTGATTGGACTTTGGACGGATTTACAACAATTCCATCCTTACTGATCACATGACCAAGAAACTCTACTTCGTCCAACCAAAATTCACACTTACTGAACTTAGCATAAAGCTTATGTTCTCTTAGGATTTGCAATACTACTCTCAAATGTTCTGCATGCTCTTCTGTATCTTTGGAGTATATCAGAATATCATCAATGAATACTATGACAAACTTGTCCAAGTAAGGCATGAAGATTTTGTTCATCAAATTCATGAATATTGCTGGTGCATTAGTCAGACCAAAAGTTACGACTAAATACTCATGATGTCCATACCTTGATACAAATGCTATTTTAGGAACATCTTCAGGTTTAATTTTTATCTGATGGTATCCTGATGTTAGATCAATCTTGGAGAATACTCCAGCTCCCTTGACTTGGTCAAATAGATCTTGTATCCTTGGTAATGTATACTTGTTCTTGATAGTGACATTGTTGAGATTTCTATAATCCCCACACATTCTCCGTCCACCATCTCGTTTATCCACAAAAATCACCGGAGTTCCCCACGGAGATACACTTTCCTGTATAAATCCTTTCCGGGCTAGTTCATCAATTTGCTCCTTAAGCTCTTCTAATTCCTTTGGCCCCATCTTATATGGTGCTTGAGCTATTGGTGTTGTACCAGGTATTAGGTCAATAGTGAACTCTATTTCCTGATCAGGTGGCATTCCTGGTAACTCTGCTGGAAAAACATCTTGAAACTCCTTCACCACCGGAATATCTTCTAATTTGAACTCCTTCATTGAGTTCAACTACAGATCTACCATGATATGACTATGTTTCTCTGCCTGATAGACTATCCTTCCTCCACTTGGAGACTTGATTGAAACGGTTTTCTTTTCACAATTGATCTGAGCTCCATAGTCTGTCATCCAATCCATTCCCAACACTACTGTTATTCCTTTTAATGGGATCACATAAAGATCCGCATAATAGGTTTGACCATAGATTGAGATGACTTGGTTTAGTTTAATATTTATAACTATCACGATCCTTCCGGCAGTAACTACGGTCATAGGTTTTTCTAACGGTGCCCTCCTAATCCCGAATTTATCACAAAACTCTTCAGATATGAAAGAAGTAGTTGCACCAGTATCAAATAAAACTTTTCCGGGATTTGTGAGAATATTGAGCATACCTATCACCGCTTGATTTGAGTTATCCACCTTCTCCAAGGTTGCGCAATTCCGCTTTCCCGTAGGTCTACCTCTCTTGCCATTATTATTTTTGGCATAGCTTCCCCCTCGGTTAGGTTGTCCACCTCCTCCTACACTTGCTTGTCCTCCACCTTTTGTGGGCCAACCACCGGGTGGTTTGTTTGGGCAATCAGGCTTAATATGACCCTTTTGTCCACATCCAAAACAAATTATCATTGGTTTTTGACAATCCTTGCTGATATGTCCCGGAAGTTTGCAATTATGACATATGACATTCCTTCTAGGATTGAATTGTCCTCCAGTGTTGTTGCTACTCCTGTTGTTGTTGTTGTTGTTGTTGTTGTAGCGTCTGTTCCTAGGTTGAAACTCCAAATTAGTTTTGGGTTTACTTTCCTGAATCCTCTTCGTCTCCTTCTTTTCTATCTTCCTACGATCCTCTTGGACATTTTTGTAATCATCTTCAAAGGTTATAGCTGCATCAAGCAACTGTTGAAAAGTTTGAGTGTTGGCAAGCCTCAACTGCATTTTCACAAATGGATTTAGTCCACGCATGAACCTCTTCTTCCTTCTCGCCTCCGTGCTAACTTCTTTAGCAGCATAACGAGATAAATCACTAAACTCCCGAATATACTTCATGACACTGGAGTACCCTTCTTGCAGTTCTTCCAACTCCCTGCGCTTCAACTCTATGATACTTTCCGGAACATGGTATTCACGGAATCTTTGTTTGAACTCTTCCCAATTGTACTCTCTTCCTGGAGGTTGCATAGCTAACTGACTCTCCCACCATGACGCTGCAAGTCCGGTCAATAGATGCGTTGCATACCTCAACTTTTCTTCCTCATTGCATCCTATAGTTCTCAACTTTCTTTCGGTATCTGTTAACCAGTCCTCTGCATCCATCGGTTTAGGAGCGGATGCGAAAGGTAAAGGCCTAGTATCCTGGAAATCCGAAAGACTAACACCACGTCCTTGAGGTGCCCTCTGCTGACCCACTCGGTCTACCAAACCCTCCATGAATTTGTTCTGGGACTCTTGCATCATTTGCATGTACTGCATAAAGTTTTGCTCCATCAACGGCCTCATTGGTGGTGGTGGTAAATTTGCTTGCATTCTGGCGTCTTCATCCGCCTTTTCTTTGGCTTCGCGCTCCATGCGCTGCTGCTCAGTCTCATTTTCTACACCCGTTTCCATACCTCCTAGTCCTGTAACATAAAGTGAATACTCATAATTACATCATGCATATGTGTTTTGAGCTCAACCTCATGCAAAAAACTAGTCACACAATGGAAAAAAAGATCCAAATAAGAACCAAATATGCATTACACACATATTCTACATTACAAACAATATAATTTATACAATGTGATTACAAGCCCTACTAATTAAGCATTAGAAGCTCATGTGGTACCACCCCACTTATTTATTTACATTAAGTCCTCCAACTCTAACTCTCGTATCCTACAGAGATACTACTAGTCAAAGTCACACTCCCCAGAAGTTGCATCATTCATCGTACATACCCGGAGTGCAACCGTGCTGACGTGAAGTATGACGCACCATCTGTGGAATGACTTGCCTCTTCGACGGAAGATATTCAGTATCATAAGTCTCCGGACTTGACACATCATTCAACTGAAGTGCATCCATACCTTCCAATTCATCTGAAGTATCTACCGAATCATCCTCATCATTTTCTTCTTCATCCATCTCCTGCATCCCGATTCTAGAGGAATCAACAGAATATTCCCCTTTCGGTGCCCCCAAGTACTCTGCTGGGAACGATACTCCTCAGCTATGATTGGATAGTGCACATTATCTAGAGTAGGATAATTTTCTAGGGACTCAAACACCCTTTCTTCAGGATCTTCCTCCTCGGACTCTACATCTTCCACATGGACATCTCTTCCATCAACGGAATAAGATCTTATGCCCATGCGACTAGTTTGCCTGATATCTCCAACTGAATCTTCCATAGGAATAGGATTCCCGGCAGATCCATCCATTGATCCGTACCTCCATCCTTCAGAATTCCCAATAGGTAATTCCGAGTCCTCAGTTCCCGAAGAACTCTATGGTACTGGATGACTAGTGCCCTCATTAGGATATCTAATGGGTTCTGGTATCGGTGAGTAAGGATATGGTGTAAAAGATGCTAGATCTATAGGTATATCCTTGAAAACTGGGTTCACCCTATCCACTACTTCCTTCTCCAGTTTAGATACTAACTTCTCCCTTCTTTCAGGATTCGTTAAATCTTCTAACATATAACCTGATGTGTCTTATACAATGACCCGACCATCAGTCGATACGGATCCATAAACTTAGAAGCTAGTTTTGGATGCTTCCTTACTAAAGTAAGATGATCCGGTTCCGGTTCCTCGTCTATAGAGTCATGAGGAATCACAGAATATGTGCTTCTAGCTAACTCTTCTGCCTTGTGCTCCCGAATATTGGCTATCGCCTCCACAATAGCAACATGATATGCTACTAGGTGACTTCTACCTTCCCCCATAGGTAAATTGTGATATAAACTAAGCTTCTTTGGTAGTTGGATGGTAACACGATATTTGGCTAACATTCGCCCATCATGGTAGGTAATGGTATTGACTGGGATATTAGTTGTGCAACCAAAAACCCTCAGTTGTTCAGTTAAAGCCCCCTAATAATCATCGAGAGTCTCTTATTTCCTTGCCAAAGTCTGTTTTGGAAACTTTGGTGCCATTTCCACTATATAGAACTAAATATAATTAGTATCCATTAATTATAATGATGCATCATAATAAAGAATTATCGCACTAAAAAATATAACGAAATATTCCCAATTGAATATTCATCATATAATCTAGAGAACTCTTGACCGTTGCTCCTAGACTCCTACAGTTATTTCCCTTTACTAGGTTTCCAACCTAAGGTCAAAGCAATTGCTCTGATACCAGCTGCGGTGACCCAACATACCACTGCATGTGTAGTACACTATAGTCATTGATATGACATTCACAGAACACCGTTCCGTATATATCACATCCCTCAGAGTGGTACAACAGAAACATTGCGGGTCCATATTACAAACATACACACTTCATTATTACAAACCTAGAGTTCTCAAACTTCAAGCATTATGAAATTACAAACCAAAGTTAAGTAGTTCCAACGGAAGATATAAAATCCAAACTCATACTTCGAATTGAGCTCAACAACTTATTCTATATAGTTCCTGCTGCTCGGCTCAATTGGTTTACTAATAACTAAGACAACTACTCGGACTCGTTGCCCTCCACTCCATAGCGTATCTCGTAGTCCACCCCTTCAACTCCTCTAGATAGGTCTGGTTCTTCATAGCAGACATCCTTGTCCATCAGCTATGTACATCGAAGTGTCTTCTAGATTATTAGAGTCTAAGCAGGGGTTCAAAGGAAAGAGTGAGTAACAGCGTTACCCAGCAAGTTCATTATATGCAAGGTGGGAAGTTTGATGCTCTATCTACCACCTCGTACGATACGTCCTTGGTACTATGCAATTTTCATAAACATTTCTTCAAAGATTGATTTTATTATCAAAAACTATGTCCATCAGCCTTCACAGGTTGACCAGAACTTCATGGAGTTCCTTTCCTGCCGTGTTCGTAGCTCCTTCCCGGAACAGGGGGTAACATGTCACAATTCATACACTCTGCAGAGGTGCGTTGCTTTACCCATGAGAGAGCAACTCCTTGTTGCACAACCGGGCGTACCTTCCCGTCCACAATTCCATGATGTGGGGCCTAGTAGGTGATCCAAGTCAATCACTGCCCTCTCCGCGACCCCATCTATCTGCACGATCCTCCAAGGGCTAACTACACCTCCGTTAAGCCTCCAACTAGGGCAAGCTATAACCCTAGTGAGTTCCCGAAGACTCTATGAAATGGTGATGCCCCTGGCAAGCTCCCTAAAAGGCCCGACTATACCTCCGGCAACAACTCATAAATAATCTAGACACCAAAATCGTGTGGCCTAAGGGTGCCCACCCATATGTTGGATCCATACCAGGAATCCCAACGTCACGATAAGGTCATCTTGCTTCCATATGAAAGGAAGAGGATACAACTGATCTCTGTCCCATTCCAAATCTCATGGTTAACGCGTATTATACGGCGCTAGAATCACTGATGTCATGGGTTGTTAAGCCTATGTGACTTATGCAATTGGAACCCTAAGTTCCATTGCTGATCTTTATCATCACTGAGGATGATAACTCCATTTAATTTATTAGAGAAGATAACATTTTCTCTCTCCAGATCATAGATGATAACACACAATTTGCAATATCTTTGATAAAGACTCTTCAAAGGACATGAGCAAGTTATGAACTTGCCTTGTGACTGCAAGGTAGTAAATTCGGATGCTTCCACCTGACCTTGAGCTCCGGTTTCTACAAAGAACCATTATTGCCCGATAAGGACAATATTTAAAGAAGCAATATGTAATGCATAGTAATGTCATGCAATGATTTATTATCCGCTTCTTTGCGTGTTTTACCCTCTTAGTAAAAGTTTACTATTTTCTTTGATTAATAAAAGAAAAGTATTATTAGAAACATGAACTTATTTATTTCTTTCTCTTTTAAATATTTACTAAAATTCCTTGAAGGAAATAAGACTTAATTTGTATCACACTGTATTTACTTTTCAAAAATACAAACTAATATTTTTCTATAATAGTATATTCATTTAGGATCTTAAAATTGAATTTTTAAGTGTTTCATATATTTTTATAAAATTCAAAAGTACTTGGCATTCTATTAATAATAGCCCTAAATTTTAGTTGCCAAAATTCTATTAATTATTTTTACTCACTAGAAAATATTTTTGTGAGTTCATAGATATATTATTTGTATTTTTAAGATTTTTATTTATTTATGTAGAGTTATTTTTTATTTCAGGGGTATATTTGTAATTATTTATTTTTTAAATAACTCTATGAACATACGGGCCTGGCCCACTGGGCTGGCCCGGCCCAAGCTAACCCAGCCCACTCGTCCCGGTTAAGCCACTAGGGTAGTACTAGGCTGCCCACAGGCCTAGTACCCCCACATACTCACACTCCTCTCCCCTCTCTCTCTCGATCACGCAGTCACCTCCTCCGCTCGCTGCCACCGCCGTGCACGAATCCGGCCAGGTCCAACCGCTGTTGTCGTTGCCATAGTGCAGGATGGCTAAGTCGACGACATTGCTCCATTCTATCCAAGCAGATCCGCTATTGGTGCTCCCTCCTAGCATCGGTGATGGTGCACTAGGGTTAGGGTTTGGCCGCCCTGGAGCATCGGCGATGGTGCACTAGGATTTCTCACGGCGTACTCCCCTCTTCTCTAGTGGTTCGGACGTGTTGTAGGCGCGGGTTGCAGCGCCCCTTCGGGTTGCTCTCCGTGCTGCCGCTTCTGCTCCGCCACTGGCCATTCCTCTGCTTCCTCTTTGGTTATTTTTGCGAGGACCTTGAGTAAGTCTGATTACTCCCCCTTATGTGCTCCTCTCTTGTGCTCTAGCTACTTCCTAGGCATGAAGAACACGAGTAATTCCCATGTCTAGGGTTCATCCCTTGATGCCATGTTTATCTACTGCAGTATCCTGCTGGATCTAGTTGTGTATACCCCACTGTTATACTGTGATCTTCATTATTGATAGTGGTTTCTATCAGTAGTCTGTTAACTGAACTTTACCTTCTACCTTGTATGATAGCTATGATCTGATGGAGATTAGCTCTCTGGTTCTTGTTGATATACTTTGGTAGAAAGAATTGTAGTTGGATATTTAATCCAATTACCCTCTAATACTTGCCTATTACAAGATGAAGATCTATAAGCTATGATTCCTAATTGTCATGTTTAGGAAAATGATTAGATTTCTGTTGTAGTATTAGATTATGGAATCCCTGGCAAAACCACTTGGTTAAGATAAGCTCTTGTGATACCCTCAATGGAGTGGCACACAGACTTTATCTCAAAACTGGGCTGTTTTTATTCATGTTCTATTGTACCTGAGAGTTGCAGATCCTTCTATTGAATAGCTTAGCCTATGATGCTGGTCTGAGGCAAAACCATAGGAAAGTAGCCATATTAACCTGCTGCTTTACTTCTTTGATGATCTGTGATGGATAGGCTGTTATAAGAAGATTAAGGTTTCAAGATATGTCATTTCTGTGGTGCTACCATCCATACGATGTGCCCAGAAATGTTTATCCAAAGATGCTTGTGTATCTAGTTATAAAACTAGAGATTCCTCTCCAAGATCAGTGATGCAAAAGCTGAGATCTTGGTAGTAGCTGGTAAAGATTTATTATTTGCCTTTTTTATCTTTCTTCTAGGATGGATGTACACCTCACTTGGGTGTTTTTCGGAGAAGATTAAATAAAAAACACATGCTCCATTGACTCTATGATGACTTGATCATATGGTGGTGTTATTTGTACTCACCAAATTACTTGATGGTTGATGAGGTTGTAGTGTTTCTTGCTAGCTTTCTCTAGCTCTGCACCTCCTGGTGCTGCTCCTGTGATTTTGTGCTTGACCTTGCTATCCACCTGCTCCACCCTCTCCTTATGTTACCATCTGGTGAATAACTGGTGGTTGATTTGGGTAACCCGGTGGAGTATTTTGGCTATGGTTTCGGCAAGCTCAATAGGCTCTGAGTGTGTGCTTGGAAGGAGAAGTGAGTTACTGTACTTTGCTTTGGCTGGTGCTCTGTGTGAGTGCTTGTACTGCTGTTGTTGGCTTGACAGCACACTCCATGCAGTTAGTTGACTAAGTTGTGTGTCTGTGTGAGCTGTGCATGTGGATCAGCTCAAGTAACTTGGCTTTTACTATTACCTGTTTACTTGTTCATAGCCTGGTGAAACTAACTTCTGTCCACTTGGCTTCTACTATAGTCTCTAACTATTAACTGAAAGAACAAATACTTCACCATTGGTGAAACTTGCCCCTTTATTTACTCAATGATGTAATTTAAACAGTGCATTTCACAGTTCACCACTGAGAGTAAAATTATCTAACTAACCCCTAATTTCTTTTCTAGTTGTTTATCTTATTTGCAGGAACAAGATCTGGACATACAAGATTAGTATAGGAGTAGATAGGTAGTATAGGTTTTAATTGTAACCTTCTTTGTATTATTTTTGTAAAAGATCTTGTAAAGATATTATTTCAAGTTAATAAAGTTTAATTTCTGTTCTTTGTAACCTTATACTTTTGATGTATTTATCATCAGTTGTAACCTTATTGTGAAATAAGGAAATAAGAACTTATTTCTTAATTAATTTTACTTTTCTATAATCCTTATTGTTGATTACTATTTCTGTACTATAATCAAATAATGTTAATAAGGTTTTCTTTTGGAAATCCCTTCAATATTAATAACTTCTAATATTCAAATATTTTCAAATGGATTTGAATTTCAAATTTGAATTCAAAATAATTTCCCCAAAATCTAAATACTGCCTAAAGGTCATGTCGAAATTCATAGCAATCACTAAGCAAGAGCTATTCCTACCTCCAGTTAGCGAAAGAAACTCTGATCCCTTTAGTGTTTTGTTTGGCGAAAAATTTACCCTGATTTTACAGATGCATGCATGCACAAACTTATATTCCTATTTCTACCCTTCGTTGGATCCCGCGGATCCTCCGTCTCGAGCGGGCCAAGCCATCCTAACAGGCGGGACTTGGGTGGCGTGTTGGTTCTTCTGGCTTCATCAGCAGGATAGCGGTTTCGGCTGGTGATGGTTGCGTCTTCACGTGGATTTTGCCTACGGCCCGCTGATCCTCCACGTGGACGGCTGTTCTGCTTTGTAGCGTTTGGAGAGGAGGCATTTCTTCCACGTGTAGCTGGATCACCCACCCGGCGAGGCTGCTAGCTCTTGTTGTTTCCTCCGAGGCTTGCGCTTGCCTCAGCCTGTTGCTTGTTAACCGTAGAGACAAGGAGCTGGACACGGGCCTGCTGGCGACGCAGCTCGTCACCCTCTAGGTGGCTAAGCTCCGCGACGGCAGCTTCCGTGGCCCTCATGTTCTTGGCTAGGGTACTATAAACCGACTAAGCCGTGAGGGCACATGAGTCAACAGCACCATCCAGCTCCGAACCCAAGTTGTGGCCCTGGGGCGGCGCCTGCCGGTTGGCACCAGGTAAGCGGGAGAAGCCGTGCGCGGTGTTGTACTCGCGCATGGTTGCGTCCAGGCGGTGTTGGCGGGCGGCGACCTTGTTGGCTTCCTCTAGGAGGTTCTGGCGCATGGCTTCCAACGCGGCTACTACATCCGTTGGGTCCACCTCGGGGGCGATGGGGATGCAGAGGTTCTGGATGGAGGCCGCCAAGGAGTCCGCATCTTGCTCGCACAGTATGGCATCGTTGCCGCCTGCGTCGCACTGCAGAGGTGTGCGGCGGCTATCGCCTACACCAGCCATCATGACCTCAACGCTGCCACTAGCGAGAAGTAGGGCGGAGAATCCGGGAGGCGCGCCGGAGACAGTGATGACCTTGCGAGGGAAATCCTTGGTGACAGTGGCAACATAGACGCGGTGCTCGCTGAAATGCATGACAAAGACGTCACTTGGGAAGGTTTCCCCATTGAAGCAGGATGCATGGTCGAGGACGCAGTCGAAGTAGCTGAAGGTGAGGATGAGTCTAGAGGCGACTCGCTCACCGAAAACGAGCAGAAGTCCGTGCGAAAGATGACACCAGCCGAAGCGATGTGCCCCATGGTGGGTGCCAACTGTCGTGGTGTTGAACACGGCAGTGCCATCGGGGATGGCATGAGAGGGGACAACCAGGATGCTATCGGTGGCTACTCGCAACAGGTTGGGCACAGATACTGTAGACACAGCGATGTACCCAGGTTCGGAGCCCTCTTCTCTAGGTAATGCTCCTACTCCTGCAAGGATCTACTATATGGGGAGCTGGTGCTCAGTACAAGTGCTCCTTGAGCTGTTTCCCTAGCTGCTATCAAGAGCTAGAGGAATATGAACTACTCAACTTGTCGACTCTGCCTAACTTCTAACTTGTCATGCCTTACCTAGAACCCTCGCACTACCCCTCCTTATATACTGGTGGAAAGGTAGGTTACAATGTGGGCTCTAGGGTTTACTGTTTGGGCTTTGGGTTTACAAAGCGGGCCAGCTGCCGGGTCTAGCCAGTGGTCCAGGACCTAGTCAAGCTCCAGTACAGGTGGGGACAGCGCCACAGCATCTCAGCGTCGCCGCTTTGGGCATCACCTGGTGCTTTATCCATCAGCTTGGTGCTTTATCCGTCAGCCGGAGCTTTATCCGTTAGTCGGTGCTTTACTCGTCAGCCTCCAGCCTTGGCGCTTTGGCATCCTCGTCTGGTGGTGTTGGCAGGGCCGCATGTCAGCCTGTCCGGTCAAGGGTGCGCTCAACAAGGATCATCATCCCCCCCATACATTTGGCCAATGGATCCGAGGTGGCCGGGTAGAGGTGGCCACCCAGCCGGCTCTCCTTGCCACCCGGATAGACGGGCCAACCGGGGAATCTTGAGGTGGACCGGGTGGAGCGTTCCACCCATTCGTGGTTCCTTGTCTTGTGGCCATCCGGCCAAGTCTCCCTAGAGCCAGCCATTTGAGACTGGCTTAGCCTACCTGGGGGTCGTTCCCCCAACAACCCTTCATCCTCCTCTCCTCGTATCTCTTTGTTTTCTCTCTCCTTCATTAATACAAGAGCTTCATCTGCCTAGATATCTCTCCCTAGCCACTCAAACCTCTTGATCTTTTGAGGAGTGGGAGAGGTGACCTAGATCTACAATTCCACCAGAGGAATCGTGATTTCCTCCACCCATCCTTAGTGGATCTTGTTACTCTTGGGTTCTTGGAACCCTAGACGGTGTAGGGCATCCTTGGAGTTGGGGTAATTGTTGTGAAGCTTCGTGGTGTTGTTGAGGGCCTCCAATTGAGTTGTGGAGTCTCCCCTCAACCTTGTTGTAAAGGTTTCGGTTGGTGCCTTCAAGGTCACCGGTTAGTGGATTCTGAGGCCACCTTTGTGGTGGTGCTCACTGGAGAAGAAGGTGAGGCCTTTGTGGCGCTCGGGTGACCTTGTGTGGCCCCGACACCTCTCCAACATAGACGTAGCTTCCTTGTAAGTTAACTACGGGAATTACATCTTTGTGTCCCCTCGCCGGTTTACTCGTTTAACTCCTTTACTACTTGTAATTACGTCTTGTTTACTTGTTGTATCATTTGCCATATAGGTTGCTCATCTAGTTGCATCTCTAGAGAACTTAATTTTGTGTAAAGCCAAAAAATTTAAGAAAATAATAAAATTGGTAATATCCTATTCACCCCCCCCCCTAGTCGACCGAAGTTGGACCTTTCAATTGGTATCAAAGCCAATGCACTTACTTCAGGCTTACAGTCGAAGAGACGATGACCGACGAAGAGGATAGTGGGGTTGGAACCACCAAGAACTTGGCCTCCATGGATGACCTCAATCGATTGGAGACATCCCGGATGACCAAGTTTGAGAAAATGATAACCTTTTTGTAGTCCCTTAAGCCTAACCCCATAGTAGCCACTCCTCATGATCATTCCTATGGATCTCAAAAGGTGAATCTAGGCTTGAAGGTCCAAGTGGTGGATGTTGATGAAGATGAAGACACTAGTGAGTGGTCTCAAGAGAACATAAAGTATGCCTTCAATGAGCACTTGGCTCTCACATCAAGAGCCTTTTGGAACAATCCAGGCATGAAGTCAAGGTCAAGGGACAACTCAAGATTCAACTCAACCATGAAGGCTCCTAAGGCAAGATCTTGCTACAATTGCAATGACAAGAGTCACTTCATAGCCCAATGTCCCTTCGAAAATAGAGAGGACAATGGTGGTTGTCTTATCCGCAATAGAAAGCCAAGACCTCCTCATCCCATGAACAAGAACTTCCAAAACAAGAACCTTCCAAATAAGGAAAGGGCAATGGTGGTCCATGAAGAGTACTTCTCGGGCGTGTATGATGATGATAGTGAAGGTCAAGGTGGAGAGATCGTGGGAGTTGCCGCTATTGCCACTTCCTCTACCCCATGAGTGTCTCTGTTTGACTCGCCTAATGAGAACATCATCCAACCCAACCAAAAGTGTCTCATGGCCAAGGTCACCGAGGTAACACTCGCTTCCAAGTCTCCCTCAAATGAACTTCATTTGCATCATCTAGATGGTCTAGAGGTAAAGAAAGAGATGGTAAGCATGTGTGAATTCATGGAGCACCTAGATGATGATACTGGAATGTGCTTTGAAACTCTTGCAAACCAACTTGACCATGCTAGGGAAATGCTAGATGAAAAGGAAGAACTAATTGACATGCTAGGAAAAAATGAAAGAGAGGCCACTGATGAAATTGCCTCTCTCTCACAATCATTTGAAGATGAACATAATATGAGAATAACTCTTGAGAGTGTTGCTAAGCTTGTAGATGACCATAATGCCTCCATGTCTCAACTTGTTAAAGAATGTGATCATGCTCTTGCTTCAATTTAATGTCCTTAAAATGAAAAGGTTGAGTTTGGTGTTGGTCATGAATGTCAAAAGGACTTTGAGAAACTCAAACAGGAACACCATGCCTTGGAGAGCAAATTATCAAGTCTTTTTGAAGCTCATGAGCGACTTCAAACTCAATTGAACAATGAACAATCAAAGTCTTCCGCTATGCCTATTATAGATGTGTCATGTTCTACTAATCCTTGTTGCAAGCATGTGAAACTTGTTGAGGAAAACAAGGGGTTGATAGAACAACTTGCTAGAAGGCAAGTTGACAAGAAGGGTATTGGGTATGCTGCTAAGCCCAAGAAGAAGAACAAGAACAAGAACAAGAAAAATAAGAAGAGCAAGAATTTTACTCAAGGACCTGCTTATGGTTCCACATTTGTGCAAAGTGATAGCTCTGCCGGCAAGAACAACCCCTCCTACATTCTTTGCAAATCTTTTGATGGTCATGTTTATGCAAAATAAATTGGCACTTCTTATAATCATGATTATCAATGGACTATTTGGGTACCAAAGACCCTTGTGACTAACAAAAGGGGACCCATATAAAATGGGTACTGTAACATCCCCTGCCTTTAATAAGGTAGGGTCCCCTGTGTTTACAATGCTAGTCCCTGGATCAATAGCTAGCATCCACAGTTTAGATGTGATATCAAGAAACAAAGGTCATAATATAACTTTATAACCAGGAATAACATAGTTTTATTACATCATACATAGCTCATATGGCTATTACATTACATTGCAGTGGAATAACTATAAGCATGGGGTCCTTCATCTTCAAAGTGCCACAGGCAGATGTTGGTTGTAGACTTTGTAATCCTAATCAATCAATCTTCACTAAAATCAATCAAACCTGCAACATTACAAGTTACAGCCACAAGGGTCAATACATTTGAATTGTATTGGCAAGTGATACCTTAGTATATATTAAGTGGACTATAATTCTATATTCATTTGGCTAAGTGGAGTTTAGGCTTGCATTGCTCAAAGTAGATTTTTCCTTAACATTTTAAAACACTAAGTTTTTGCTTGACAAAAAACTATCCCAAGGCATCTACCAATCAAAGACTGAAGATCCACTCAGGGCATCTACCAATCAAAGACTGAAGATCCTTTAACCCTTGTTCACCCACAAGTTTTATTTAGAAATTGGAGTGATGAGATTCTTGAAGCTTCCATGTCTTGATGCTCAAATTGTCCTTTTCCAGCCACATGGCTAAGTACTTAGGTTTTACACTCTGCAGAGGTGGTGCACTTTCCCCACAAGACTTGGTTTCCCAAGACAAGATCTTTCAGAAGCCTTCCCTTAGACCAACATGGACGCGTTCCAACCTATCATTCCCCTACCACCAACTGTCCATTTGGCTAAGTTATTGCAACCTATGATCCAGGCAGAGCCCATATTGCCAAGTGGCTGCACTTGAAGCTTCTCAACATTTGACATCTCAAATCTCTTTGTTCCTGGGTGGCCATCCACAAGTGAGATACACAAGCCAGGTCATGGCCTTGTGAACCACTCAACACAAACCATTCCTTCCATTCCACCCAGGTGATTCATTCACTTAGTTGTTTTATTAAACAAAACATAAGTCCACAGACTTAGTAATTTTTCATAGCATGAATATATATTCCAACCTTGTTTTCTATTAGCTAAGCTAAGCATGAAGGTAGTAGGAATCTTAACTTAGGAAATTTCTACTAAGGCTTCATCTATTAGGTTTTCCCATAGCAAGGTCTATACTTAGCAAATAAAATCCATGCAAGATTTACTTAGAAAAAAAACACTAATGCATAGTGAAAATAATGGGACAAAAGATATGAAGAATCACTTGCCTTTTTGGTAGAGGGTATAGGTTCACTCCTTGTCCTTGCAACACTCACACTCTTCAAGTCACTACAAATCAATCAAGCAAGGCACAACTTAATCTACCAATCAAGCAAAACAACACACAAAATCAACTAACACTCCAAACCAATATTATCTCAAACAAAATCACACACACAATACAAAATGGATCTAAGTCTTGCCTAAGCATGCAAAGGTTGGTTCTATTGTAAGGAGGGTTTCCACTAGGCTTCTAAACTTTGTAAGTTCCAAATTGGTCATTTACCAAAATGGCAAAGTCATTTGCAAAAGGTTTCACTAAGGCATTAACCTATAGGGTTCACCAAGTATGTTTTCAATCACAAAACTTGGGGTTTGGGGTTAGTGAGTTTAAAACAAAACATTTTCCAAAGATTTTCCTTCAAAAACAATTTTTTAATAAAAACCACATTTCTATTTGACTAGAAATGGTTTTAAATCAAAGATTCCTTATTTTGTTTCACCAAAGGAGTTGCTATTGCAAAACTTGGTGTTTGGGTCAGTAGGTTTGGTCTAAACCATTTTCCCAAAGTTTTCCATTCAAAACCATTTTCATAAACAAAACAATAGTTTTAATTAGCTAGAAATGGATTAAACCAATTAATCCATTCTAATCTTTTCCAAATTCATTTTCAAAACCAAGGGTTGGTTCCTAGGGTCAGTAAGGTCACAACAAACCAATTTGCAAAGGTTTTAACCTTAAAAACATTTTTAAACAATTTTTCTAATCTAAACAAGCTATCAAATGTTTCTGCATAATCAACCAATCTAACAAATACTATTTGCTAAACTAAGGGCAGGGTTGACTAGAGCTTGTTCTCCTGAATCCAACGACATAAAATTTGTAATTTTTGGACGTGTGGATCAAAAGATACAAAGGTTTGAAAATGGCATCAAAATCTGTTTTCAAATTTCTTTTAAACAGATCTAGTGCCACGCGTCACTATTTTATTCGCCCATACCGGTTCGGTGTGGATCGCGTGCTGTGGTGCGTTGGATCTAAGTTAAATCGTGCGGTCCAGAGGACATACCCCTTCGCGGCTAAGTGGATCTACCCTACTCGCCCGATCTAGATCGAACGGCTGCTATTGCCTGGCCAAGAACTGGCGGCGCTGACGGTGGCTAGCGGCAGCGAAGCTGTCGGTCGACGACGGAGGCGATGCTACAGGAGGTGAGGGAGAAAGAGGAGTTTCTCACCGGGCTCAGGGGGTCACGGCGATGCTCAACGTGCTGACGGTTCGACGAGGGGCGCTCTGGTTCAGCCGCGATTCCTCGCCGGAGTAGAGGACGGCGACGGACGGCTCTGTCCACGGTCGAAGATGAGGATAGAGGACGCCCTAAGACCAGTAGATTGTACCGTTAGGTTCGCAAGAGGGAGGCGAGTATGTGTGCATCACAGGGAGGTGAAGGGGAAGTCTGGTCTCACCGGTGGGGCTCGTCGGAGCGGAGGCAGACGGTGGCGCTTAAGTTGACGACGGGGCGACGCTGCAGTTCAGGAGAGGGCAAACCGAGGGTAGGGTCAGATGCGCAAGAGCAAGGCGATGCTGTGTGCATGAACGAGAGGGCTCGGGGCGGTCGGCTCTTACCGGAAAACGTCGCCGAAGAAGAAGCAGACACGACGGCGTCGGGAGTTTGTCATAGTCGACGCTCAGGGGCGCCTGCAGATGAATGACTGGCACAGGAAAATGCGCCAGGATGTGGTGAGCGTGCTCGTGTGTTCGGGGAGGCAAGAGGTGGTTGGACGGTGCCGGAATCGCTGCGACAGCTCGTCGGTGACGGCGGAGTTGCAGAGAGCAATTCGTGCAGCCTGGGGGCTCCGGTGGAGTGTGGTCTGCGGAAGAAGGAAGAGGAGACGCTGGCGGTTTTAAGCGTGCAGTCACAGCGAGGTTAACGCGCGGCATTACTGAGAATTGAACGCGGCATTCAAAGGCAGCAACGGCAGCGAGAAGGGGGGCTCGGTCAGTGGCGGGTGAGAGAGATGAACAGGAGGAGTGGGTCCAGTCGTCAGTGGGAAAAGAAATGAGGGGAGGGTCCACTGGTCAGCCTCAGTGCGGGTTTCCTTCGCGGTGAAGAAAAACGGTTCAGGGGCGAAATAAGAGGAGGTGGGGTCTGTTGTCAGCGGGAGGGTGAGAGGAGGAGTGGGTCCCGGTTGTCTGTGACTGAGTGGGTTCGAAAGTTGGTGCCAAACGTTTTTCTGCGCGAGAGGGAACTGGGCTGGTTACTGGGCCTTAGTGGGTTGCTGGGCTGGGCTATCCTTTTCCTATTTTTTTCTGTCTAAATCTTTTCTGTTTTGAAATTCAATCAATTGTTCAAGCATTCAAACAAATTCAAACAATTCAAACAATCACTCAACTTTGTACTTTGAATTTGGTTCTGTTTATCAACATAATCCAAATCTCAAAATAAATTAATATTTTTATTCTTTTTATGATCCATTCAATAATTAAATAAAATCGATCTTTAGTTATTTAATAAAATAGGGTTAATTTATTTAATAGAATTTCCCAATTCCTTTCAGTAGGTTTTTATTTGTTTAGTTGGTTCAAATAATTCATCTTGAATTATTTGGGAAGTATTCTAATATGACTTATTAATCATTTAAGATTGGGTATTTGTTTTAATTCCAAATTTTTATTTGGAGGTTTTATTTTATTTAAGTTGATTAAACAACTTTTATTCCACTTGGGTGAATTCCAAATATCATTTTCTCATGTATTCTTATTTAGTGATTTGTCCTTATTAAGATAGGGATAGAATGGTTATTGCCTTTTTATTTTATTTGGAATATTCTTTATCCTCTTATTTTATTTGGATTGGGATTATAATCACTCCATTTACTTAATGGATTAGGCCAAGATTTGATTTGGTCTTTAAATATTCTTTATTTAATATTTTTATCTTTGTCTTATAAAATCCATATCTTTTTATTTATAGATCCAAACTTGGTGATTCCAATTTGTGAAATCTTATTTATTAATTTGTTTATCCTTTTGAATCCTTTTAGGATCTATTGCTCACCACTTGGTATGGATTTTAGATGAGGGCTTTAATGGCTTTGGAAATTCAATTTCCTTATCTCATTAAAATCCTAAGATTTTGTTTATGGTTCCAATTTGAGTGAAACCAATTTCTAAGGCTTTATTTTATTTCTGTTTGTCTTTCTTGATCATTTGTGAATGTTTGTTGATCAATTTTTCATATGGTTCAAATCCATAGGCTTGGGGATAACTTGGAAATGGTTTTTATTCCATTAGGGTTTAGGGTTTTGGATTTATTTTCCAAGTGTTCAAATTTCCAGATACATTCATTGAGGAATGCATTTCTCTTGATTTGGATTTGTTGAATTCAAACTTTAACCAAAGTTTGTTCAGGATGGGATTTTAAGTTTCCTTTTAGAAACAAAAGTTTCTTTTCACCCTGATTTTCAACAAAAATTTATTTTGTTTATTTATTTTTCACATTACAAGATTTGGAAAATCTTGGGATGTGACAGGTACCTAAAACCAAAGCTTAATTTTCTTGTAGGACTTTGCTTCCGGTGGTGCTAAATGGGTGCTTGATAGTGGAGCTACGAGCCATATGACCGGAAGCAAGTCTATCATGTCGGATATTAGGCCTAATTTTTCCAATACTATAGTCTCCTATGGTGATAAAACAAGCTCTTAGGTATTGGGTTTCGGTAAGGTGGTAGTAACCCCGGATGTTTCCTTGGTTAATTCCATGCTTGTTAAAACCCTTGGGTATAATCTCCTTTCCATTTGTTCTTTAGCCATTATGGGTCTTTCGTCTTTCTTTAATGAGCATTTTGTGGTCCTCATGTGGAGCAAGACTCTTATGGTGGCTTTCGTTGGATACGTAGATCATGACTTGTATGTGCTGGATTTCTCCGGAAAGCCCTCTACACATGATATATATCTCTATGCGAAAGCCAACATGGGATGGTTGTGGCATCGCCGCTTGGCCCATATAAACATGAAGTATTTGCAAAGTCTCTACACGGGAGCCACATCCTTGGACTAAAAGACATTTCCTTTGTCAAAGATCGTGTGTGTAGGGCTTGTAGTGAAGGTGAAAGGGAAATGGATGTCGCCTAGAGGGGGCCTGTTCGTCTGCGGTACCAAAGTTGGTAGGCCAGCACATGGCAGTACCTAAGTTGCCTGAAATTACCGCGTTTCGAAAAGTTGGGCCGCCAACTACTGAGAGGGGCCATTTCGAGGCAAACTCATCTTACCCCTGCCAAATACGAACATTCCGTTAAACTACCCCGTGAAGTAGATGGTCGGGACCGAGATGTCGGTTATCTATCCGTGACGCGGGCGACAACGCGGCAACCTCTTAGGCAAATTGAGCAGCTAAGTTGATTGGATGCGTTGACCAATTTCACAAATCCATTCCCAGCTTTCCCCTAGCACCGGCAGCGTCGGAATCCACCCTCCAGGCAGGACGATCCCTTCGGACATTTTACTTCCGGGGCCAAGTTGCTGCGCCCAGTTACTGCACCCAGTCGCTGATACCGAGCTCCAATGGCGCATGCCGTAGTCGCCATTGCGAGGGTCTAGCCCGCCTCCGCCGCTGACGAGCCGAGAAGTTTGGAGGATGGCAGATCCTACTATCAAGGAAGAAGAAGTTCTGCCTACAAGCGGGTGAGCTACCCTTCTCTTTGCTATTCGCACTAATTACAACTGCTAGCTGGCTACTGAATCTCAAATTGTTTGTTAGCCCAACGCTGACAAACATATTTTGTCCACAATTTTCTGTCAAGTCGGATCTGCGCGAACCCCCCCTTACCTGGTTACGGTAGTCCTCTACAGGTACGACTCCAAGGGCAAGTGGTATGGAAGCCATTGTTTCACGATGGAAGAAGTGCCTGCGCAGATCTGCACTATATCTAGTATGGTTGCTGCTCTACGTAATCATGTTGAAGTATGGCCGAAGCAAACTGCAAAGTTCAGCTTCATGGATGAACGTGGCATCATGGTTCCTATATCGTGTGACAGTCAGCTAATTGGGTTGATGAAAAGGTATGCTTCGGATTGCATGTTTGAGCTGAATTGTGATGTACTGGATGTGGAAGCTGCTGCAACTAGGAGTCACCCATCTATTCTTGGACAGGGTGCTTGCTCGAACGCAATTAGCTCCTGGTAAGCAAAGGTCGCTTAGGGTTCGCATGTTTGTGCTAAATTGTAACTTTTGTTTTATTTACTCTGTAGATATTGGGCAGTTATGCAACATTCTTATTTCTTTGACAGGAAGCGCCACAAGGTTAGAAACATGAATGCCGGGTCAATCATTTTGCTGCCTAAAGAAATTAAAAATGAGTGGAAAGATGATGCTAGACACGATTCTGGTGCCCATTGTCCCGGCGATGCAGAGTACGTGAAGCTAAGAAAATTGGCACCAAGGAAGAGGAAGAAGACAGGAAATGAAGAAGCCATTGGACGTGAAGGCTTGGCACCCAGGCTGCGGAAGAAGGCTGCTGACATTGAAGATGCATAGTAGTGTGTTGAACTTGAACCTATATATGTAATTCTGTTAAATTCTGGAGCTCTATGTGTGGCACGTTGCTAGGCGAAACAATCTACCCACGTTCTCTGAGTAAAATGTAGCGCGACTTAGGGTTTGGAAACGCCCGAGTCAGTAGTTGAATCCGAAACTGTGATTGTGCCACTGCTATCTAAAAACAAGGATCCACCGGTTCCATGATTGCTGAGGGGCAAGAGTTATCCAAATACGACGAAATGTAAGTGGCACAGAAATAAATTATTTAAGCTGCCACACTCCACGAAGCAGCAACTTATTTCAGATGCTGCACAATGACGTGGCAACATAAACAGCAATGTTCTCACCGATAATGCCCAGATGAGGAGGAAATGGTTACCACTTTTTGGCCTAATCTTGAGCCCGTCTATCTCACCGCCTCTCTGCTCCTGTATCCCTGCATCTGGCGAAGCTCCCGGATCTCTAGTAACCGGGTGTACGTGCTTCCACTTTATAAATTGTGGTTGTGCCATTTGCATGCGGCCAAATCCACGTAGATTACGTTTAAACAAACCACCAATGTCAGAATACACTAGTAGAAAAGGGGTCTTTGGTCCACGGTCACGTTCCCAATCCGGGACAGAGATCTAAATCGAGGCAGAAATTGATCTAAATCACAAATTCTTCAACAAATTAATCGAGACAGAGATCTAAATCGAGGCATTTCATTAATTCAACCACAAATTCTTCTAAACAAAGGTGCAATTTCACATCCTACATTAATTCAACCAACTAGTCAACAATTTCACTTCCGCTGCCGCTGTCCTCCGAGCCGCCGACTTCCTTGTCTTCGTCGGATGGAACCTCCACGATTTCCGCATTGTACGCGAGACGGAGCACCTCTTCACGATGAGCGGCCGCGATGACGGTGAACTTGGTCCGTCCAGGGACGGACCAGAACCTCTCCCGCCCTTCTCGGTTGCGGAGATCCCGGTGCACCACGCGCTCGTAAACGATGCGGTTGCCAATCTTGGCCTTCCGCTCCTTCTTGAACAGCGCCGGCCAGTACGGGCTGGCCGCCGCGTACCGGGGCAGCGCCCTCTTCCATGCGGGCATCTAGCGGTGGCGCGCCGCGATTTCGCTCTCCATCACGGCTTCACCGAGGACGAGGAGCGGAGCCACCGGCACCTCCGCATAGCTGATGCGCCATCCGTGGGGCACCGTCGCGGCCGACGGCGCGAGGATGTCGAAGTGCGAGAACATCACTGCCTCGTAGAAGTTCAGCGAGGGCATCTCCATGGCGACATGGTGGAGATTGGAGAGGGAGCGAGGGGGTGGATGGCGCGGTGGAGATTGGAGAGAGCGAGGGGATGGGCGACGAAGCGTCGAGCTATGGCACCTCCTATTTGTACACGAGGACGACGAAGCGACGGGCGGAATATCCAAGGGGCATTGGTCAGACAGAAGGAAGTAATCCAGGGTAAGACAGATTAACGAGTGACCAATTTTTTTACTCCTAGGACTCTGGGGCCAATAGTTTAGACCGCTAGGTCAACAAGTACAACTATTACAACTTAAAAAGGCACAGGGCTTAAGCTAAATAGAACTAGTTAACACACATCTCCTTGATCTTCCTAATCTTAGCCCTATGCGCATCTTCCTGCGAGAGCAAGGATCGAACCGTCTGCTCCTTCCTTTTAGCATCTTCCTTGCACAACTTCAATTGTTTCTCTGCATCTTTCCTCATGCACTTGTCAATACTCGTAGTTGTGAACTGCAGGACTTTGGCCTAGTGAAGATCCTTCCTTGCTTGAGTCAGTTCTTGCTCTGCTTTAGCCTTCAGGGCCAACGCCCACGTCCCTCTCCTTCTCGACTTTGCTAACCTTGTCTTCCACCCCCATGAGATCTCACTTATGCTTGGTCGTGTCAACTGGTTCCCATATCTTCATCTCAACACTGTCAAGAAGTGAGCTGAATGCGGATTCTTTCAACTCAACAGTCATTTCCCATAGTTTGTCCAACGTTTTCTGCATTGATTTGGGCCACTCTGGATCTACCCATTTCACAACAGCGCAACTTCCGCCTCGCATCATTGCACGATGTCCTTGACACCGTAGAAACCTCCTGCATGTGTTTCGTCCTTCGAATGCTACAAATTTAGCGGGCACATATCCATGTTTACATAGCATAGGACTGTCTTCATCCACTAAACCGTGATAGTCGGCGTCATACATCGTCTGGTTGGCCTAACACATCATACGCGCATGAGTAAACGGAGTAGATCTGGCTCAAAAAATAGATAACTGGCCACAGATGATAGAGATAGAGATGAGACGATTCACATCGAAATCACCGTCCCTGTCGTCACGATGCGTTTCCTCGTCGTCTCCCCTTGAACCCATGGCGAGAGGGGAGGGGGGTGGCTGCCGGAGAGGAGATTGGGATGGCAGCGCCATCGGCTTGCGGCTACGGCAGGATGGGAGTGAAGTGGGGAATGTGGCTTCGAGGGGAAGGAAGAGAAGTATGGGGAGGAACAGAAGTAATGGGGACGTGACACTGGGATATGGCCTGCTCAACTCGTGAGTCGTGACACTCGCAACAGGGGAGCCCCCGGTGTTGCCAGTTCGTCCAGAGCAAGCATGGCCAATCATGCCGCAGAACAAACTACTCGTGGATAGATCTCACGAAAACCATCCCAATCATCCAAGCGCCCCGATCGGACGGTATGTAACAATCGACAAGCAGAATAGTTGTGTTAGGGCGTGCCCTCTAGAAGACTCGGTCTAACTCTAAGGTTAGGTCTCTCCTAAGGTTAATTAGTATCCATATGCGGTTTATGAAAAGAACATGCATCCAATGACATAGGTGGATCTAGCTGTGGTTAATGAGAAGAGAAGACATGCAGTGATACCGGTGATATGTGGTTTGTGGGAAGAACACACATGCAATGACTCTGGTGATATGTGGTTTGTGGGAAGAACAGACATGCAATGACTCTAGCTATGGTTAATGAGAAGAGCACACATGCAATGACACTAGTGGATCCATGTGTGGTTAACAAGAAGAACACACATGCAATGACTCTGGCTGTGGTTAATGATATAGTTTGTAAGAAGAACACACATGCAATGACTCTAGCTGTGGTTCATGAAAAGAGCAGACATGCGATGACTCTAACTGTGGTTCATGAAAAGAGCAGACATGCGGTGCCACCGGTAGATCCTTGTGTGGTCTATGAGAGGAACACACATGCAATTACACCGGTGGATCCTTACATGGTTTGTGAGAATAACACACATGCAATGACACCAGTGGATCCATGTGTGGTTCATGGGAAGAACACACATGCAATGACACTGGTGGATATGTGGTTTGTGACAAGAACACACATGCAATGACTCTAGTTGTGGTTCATGAAAAGAACAGACATGCGATGACACTGGGTGTGGTTCATGATATGGTTTGTGAGAAGAACACGCATGCAATGACTCTAGCTGTGGTTCATGGGAAAACACACATGCAATGACACTAGGTGGATCCATGTGTGGTCTGTGGGAAGAACACACATGCAATGACACTGGCGGATCCATGTCTGGTCTGTGGGAAGAACACACATGCAATGACACAGGTGATATGTGGTCTGTGAGAAGAACACACATGCAATGACACAGGTGATATGTGGTATGTGAGAAGAACACACATGTAATGACTATAGCTGTGGTTTATGAGAAGAACACACATGCAATGACACAGGGTGTGGTTCATGATATGGTTTGTAAGAAGAATACACATGCAATGTCTCTAGCTGTGGTTCATGAAAAGAGCACGCATGCGATGACTCTAGCTGTGGTTCATGGGAAGAGCAGACATACAATGACACTGGTGGATCCATGTGTGGTTCATGGGAAGAACACACATGCAATGACACTGGTGGATCCATGTGTGGTCTGTGGGAAGAACACACATGCAATGAAACTGGTGGATCCATGTGTGGTTCATGGGAAGAACACACATGCAATGACACCGGTGATATGTGGTTTGTGAGAAAAACACACATGCAATGACCCTAGCTATGGTTCATGAAAAGAGCAGACATGCAATGACACCGGTGGATCCATGTGGGGTTATGAGAAGAACACACATGCAATGAAACTGGGTGTGGTTCATGATATGGTTTGTGAGAAGAACACACATGCAATGACACTTGTGGATCCATGTGTGGTCTGTCAGAAGGACACACATGCAATGACACTCGGTGTGGTTCATCATATGGTTTGTGAGCAGAACACACATGCAATGACACTGGTGGACCCATGTGTGGTCTTTGGGAAGAACACACATGCAATGACAATGGTGATATGTGGTCTGTGAGAAGAACACACATCCAATGACTCTAGCCGTGGTTCATGACAAGAGCAGACATGCAATGACACTGGTGGATCCATGTGTGGTTCATGGGAAGAACACACATGCAATGACACTGGGTGGATCCATGTGTGGTTTGTGAGAAGAACACACATGCAATGACACTGGTGGATCCATGTCTGGTTCATGGGAAGAACACACATGCAATGACTCTAGTGATATGTGGTATGTGAAAAGAACAGACATGCAATGACTCTAGCCGTGTTTCATGAGAAGAGCAGACATGCGATGGCACTGGTGGATCCATGTGTGGTTTGTGAGAAGAACACACATGCAATGACACGGGTGGATCCATGTGTGGTCTGTGGGAAGAACACACATGCAATGACACTGGTGATATGTGGTTTGTGAGAAGAACACACATGCAATGACACTGGGTGTGGTTCATGATATGGTTTGTGAGAAGAACACACATGCAATGACACTGGTGGATCCTTACATGGTCTGTGATAATAACACACATGCAATGACACTGGTGGATCCATGTGTGGTTCATGGGAAGAACACACATGCAATGACACTGGTGGATCCATGTGTGGTCTTTGGGAAGAACACACATGCAATGACACTGGTGATATGTGGTCTGTGAGAAGAACACACATCCAATGACTCTAGTCGTGGTTCATGAAAAGAGCAGACATGCAATGACACTGGTGGATCCATGTGTGGTTCATGGGAAGAACACACATGCAATGACACTGGGTGGATCCTAGTGTGGTCTCTGGGAAGAACACACATGCAATGACACTAGTGGATCCATGTGTGGTTTATGGGAAGAACACACATGCAATGACTCAGGTGATATGTGGTATGTGAGAAAAACACACATGCAATGACTCTAGCCGTGGTTCATGAAAAGAGCAGACATGCGATGGCACTGGTGGATCCACGTGTGGTTTGTGAGAAGAACACACATGCAATGACACCGGTGGATCAATGTGTGGTCTGTGGGAAGAACACACATGCAATGACACTGGTGATATGTGGTTTGTGAGAAGAACACACATCCAATGACACTGGGTGTGGTTCATGATATGGTTTGTGAGAACACACATGCAATGACATTGGTGGATCCTTACATGGTCTGTGAGAATAACACACATGCAATGACACTGGTGGATCCATGTGTGGTTCATGGGAAGCACACACATGCAATGACACCGGTGATATGTGGTTTGTGAGAAAAACACACATGCAATGACACTGGGTGGATCCATTTGTGGTCTGTGGGAAGAACACACATGCAATGACACTGGTGGATCCATGTGTGGTCTGTGGGAAGAACACACATGCAATGACACAGGTGATATGTGGTCTGTGAGAAGAACACACATGCAATGACTCTAGCTGTGGTTCATGAAAAGATCAGACATGCGATGGAACTGGTAGATCCATGTGTGGTCTGTGAGAAGAACACACATGCAATGACTCTAGCTGTGGTTCATGAAAAGAGCAGACATGCGATGGCACTGGTGGATCCATGTGTGGTCTGTGGGTAGAACACACATGCAATGACTCTGGTGATATGTGGTTTGTGAGAAGAACACACATGCAATGACTCTAGCTGTGGTTAATGAGAAGAGCAGACATGCAATGACACCGGTGGATCCATGTGGGGTTAATAAGAAGAACACACATGTAATGACACTAGGTGTGGTTCATGATATGGTTTGTGAGAAGAACACGCATGCAATGACTCTAGCTGTGGTTCATGGGAAGAACACACATGCAATGACACTGGGTGGATCCATGTGTGGTTTGTGAGAAGAACACACCTGCAATGACACTGGTGGATCCATGTGTGGTCTTTGGGAAGAACACACATGCAATGACACATGTGATATGTGGTCTGTGAGAAGAACACACATGCAATGACTCTAGCTGTGGTTCATGAAAAGAGCAGACATGCGATGACACTGGGTGGATCCATGTGTGGTTTGTGAGAAGAACACACATGCAATGACACTGGTGGATCCATGTGTGGTTCATGGGAAGAACACACATGCAATGACTCTGGTGATATGTGGTTTGTGAAAAGAATAGACATGCAATGACTCTAGCTGTGGTTAATGAGAAGAGCATACATGCAATGACACCGGTGGATACATGTGTGGTTTGTGAGAAGAACACACATGCAATGACACTAGGTGTGTTTCATGATATGGTTTGTAAGAAGAACACACATTCAATGACTCTAGTTGTGGTTCATGAAAAGAGCAGACATGCGATGACTCTAACTGTGGTTCATGAAAAGAGCAGACCTGCGATGCCACCGGTGGATCCATGTGTGGTCTATGAGAGGAACACACATGGAATTACACCGGTGGATCCTTACGTGGTTTGTGAGAGTAACAAACATGCAATGACTCTAGCTGGATCCATGTGTGGTCCATGGGAAGAACACACATGCAATGACACAGGAGATATGTTGTCTGTGAGAAGAACACACATGCAATGACTCTGGTGATATGTGCTTTGTGAAAAGAAAAGACATGCAATGACTCTAGCTGTGGTTAAAGACAAGACTAGACATGCAATGACACCGGTGGATCCATGTGGGTTTAATGAGAAGAACACACATGCAATGACACTGGGTGTGGTTCATGATATAGTTTGTGAGAAGAAGACACATGCAATGACACTGGTGGATCTTTACGTGGTCTGTGAGAATAACACACATGCAATGACACTGGTGGATCCATGTGTGGTTCATGGGAAGAACACAGATGCAATGACACTGGTGGATCCATGTGTGGTCTTTGGGAAGAACACACATGCAATGACACTGGTGATATGTGGTCTGTGAGAAGAACACACATCCAATGACTCTAGATGTGGTTCATGAAAAGAGTAGACATGCAATGACACTGGTGGATCCATGTGTGGTTCATGAGAAGATCACACATGCAATGACACTGGGTGGATCCATGTGTGGTTTGTGAGAAGAACACACATGCAATGAAACTGGTGGATCCATGCGTGGTTCATGGGAAGAACACACATGCAATGACTCTGGTGATATGTGGTTTGTGAAAAGAACAGACATGCAATGACTCTAGCTGTGGTTAATGAGAAGAGGAGACATGCAATGACACTGGTGGATCCATGTGTGGTTTGTGAGAAGAACACACATGCAATGACACTGGGTGTGGTTCATGATATGGTTTGTAAGAAGAACACACATGCAATGACTCTAGCTGTGGTTCATGAAAAGAGCACGCATGCGATGACTCTAGCTGTGGTTCATGGGAAGAGCAGACATGCAATGACACTGGGTGGATCCATGTGTGGTTTGTGAGAAGAACACACATGCAATGCCACTGGTGGATCCATGTGTGGTCTTTGGGAATAATACACATGCAATGACACTGGTGGATCCATGTGTGGTTCATGGGAAGAACACACATGCAATGACACCGGTGAAATGTGGTTTGTGAGAAGAACACACATGCAATGACTCTAGCTGTTGTTCATGAAAAGAGCAGACATGCAATGACACCGGTGGATCCATGTGGGGTTAATGAGAAGAATACACATGCAATGACACTAGGTGTGGTTCATGATATGGTTTGTGAGAAGAACACATATGCAATGACACTGGTGGATCCATGTGTGGTCTGTGAGAAGAACACACGTGCAATGACACTGGGTGTGGTTCATGATATGGTTTGTGAGAAGAACACACATGCAATGTCACTGGTGGATCCATGTGTGGTCTTTGGGAACAACACACATGCAATTACACTGGTGATATGTGGTCTGTGAGAAGAACACACATCCAATGACTCTAGCTATGGTTCAATAAAAGAGCAGACATGCAATGACACTGGTGGATCCATGTGTGGTTCATGGGAAGAACACACATGCAATGACACTGGGTGGATCCATGTGTGGTTTGTGAGAAGAACACACATGCAATGACATTGGTGGATCCATCTATCGTTCATGGGAAGAACACACATGCAATGACTCTGGTGATATGTGGTCTGTGAAAAGAACAGACATGCAATGACTCTAGCCGTGGTTAACGAGAAGAGCAGACATGCAATGACACCGGTGGATCCATGTGTGGTTTGTGAGAAGAACACACATGCAATGGCCCTGGGTGTGGTTCATGATATGGTTTGTAAGAAGAACACACATGCAATGACTCTAGCCATGGTTCATGAAAATAGCACGCATGCGATGACTCTAGTTGTGGTTCATGGGAAGAGCAGACATACAATGACACTGGTGGATCCATGTGTGGTTCATGGGAAGAACACAGGTGATATGTGGTCTGTGAGAAGAACACACATGCAATGACTCCGATGATATGTGGTTTGTGAAAAGAATAGACATGCAATGACTCTAGCTGTGGTTAATGAGAAGAGCAGACATGCAATGACACCGGTGGATCCATGTGGGGTTAATGAGAAGAACACACATGCAATGACACTGGGTGTGGTTCATGATATGGTTTGTAAGAAGAACACCCATGCAATGACTCTAGTTGTGGTTTATGAAAAGAGCACGCATGCGATGACTCTAGCTGTTGTTCATGGGAAGAGCAGACATACAATGACACTTGGTGGATCCATGTGTGGTTCATGGGAACAACACACATGCAATGACTCTAGTGATATGTGGTTTGTGAAAAGAACACACATGCAATGACTCTAGTTGTGGTTCATGAAAAGAGCACGCATACGATAACTCTAGCTGTGGTTCATGGGGAGAGCAGACATGCAATGACATTGGGTGGATCCATGTGTGGTTTGTGAGAAGAACACACATGCAATGACACTGGTGGATCCATGTGTGGTCTTTGGGAAGAACACACATGCAATGACACTGGTGGATCCATGTGTGGTTCATGGGAAGAACACAATGCAATGACATCGGTGAAATGTGGTTTGTGAGAAGAACACACATGCAATGACTCTAGCTGTGGTTCATGAAAAGAGCAGACATGCAATGACACCGTTGGATCCATGTGGGGTTAATGAGAAGAACACACATGCAATGACACTGGGTGTGGTTCATGATATGGTTTGTGAGAAGAACACACATGCAATGACACTGGTGGATCCATGTGTGGTCTGTGAGAAGAACACACGTACAATGACACTGGGTGTGGTTCATGATATGGTTTGTGAGAAGAACACACATGCAATGACACTGGTGGATCCATGTGTGGTCTTTGGGAAGAACACACATGCAATGACACTGGTGATATGTGGTCTGTGAGAAGAACACACATCCAATGACTCTAGCTGTGGTTCAATAAAAGAGCAGACATGCAATGACACTGGTGGGTCCATGTGTGGTTCATGGGAAGAACCTACATGCAATGACACTGGGTGGATCCATGTGTGGTTTGTGAGAAGAACACACATGCAATGACTCTGGTGATATGTGTTCTGTGAAAAGAACAGACATGCAATGACTCTAGCCGTGGTTAACGAGAAGAGCAGACATGCAATGACACCGGTGGATCCATGTGTGGTTTGTGAGAAGAACACACATGCAATGGCACTGGGTGTGGTTCATGATATGGTTTGTAAGAAGAACACACATGCAATGACTCTAGCTATGGTTCATGAAAAGAGCACGCATGCGATGACTCTAGCTGTGGTTCATGGGAAGAGCAGACATAGAATGACACTGGTGGATCCATATGTGGTTCATGGGAAGAACATAGGTGATATGTGGTCTGTGAGAAGAACACACATGCAATGACTCCAGTGATATGTGGTTTGTGAAAAGAACAGACATGCAGTGACTCTAGCTGTGGTTAATGAGAAGAGCAAACATGCAATGACACCGGTGGATCCATGTGGGGTTAATGAGAAGAACACACATGCAATGACACTGGGTGTGGTTCATGATATGGTTTGTAAGAAGAACACACATGCAATGACTCCGGTTGTGGTTCATGAAAAGAGCACGCATGCGATGACTCTAGCTGTTGTTCATGGGAAGAGCAGACATACAATGACACTGGTGGATCCATGTGTGGTTCATGGGAAGAACACACATGCAAGGACACTGGTGGATCCATGTGTGGTCTTTGGGAAGAACACACATGCAATGACATTGGTGATATGTGGTCTGTGAGAAGAACACACAACCAATGACTCTAGCTGTGGTTCATGAAAAGAGTAGACATGCAATGACACTGGTGGATCCATGTGTGGTTCATGGTAAGAACACACATGCAATGACTCTCGTGATATGTGGTCTGTGAAAAGAACACACATGCAATGACTCTACCCGTGGTTAATGAGAAGAGCAGACATGCAATGACACCGGTGGATCCATGTGGGGTTTGTGAGAAGAACACACATGCAATGACACTGGGTGTGGTCCATGATATGGTTTGTAAGAAGAACACACATGCAATGACTCTAGCTGTGGTTCATGAAAAGAGCACGCATGCGATGACTCTAGCTGTGGTTCATGGGAAGAGCAGACATACAATGACCCTGGTGGATCCATGTGTGGTTCATGGGAAGAAAACAGGTGATATGTGGTCTGTGAGAAGAACACACATGCAATATCTCTGGTGATATGTGGTTTGTGAAAAGAACAGACATGCAATGACTCTAGCTGTGGGGAATGAGAAGAGCAGACATGTAATCACACCGGTGGATCCATGTGGGGTTAATGAGAAGAACACACATGCAATGAAACTGGTGGATCCATGCGTGGTTCATGGGAAGAACACACATGCAATGACTCTGGTGATATGTGGTTTGTGAAAAGAACAGACATGCAATGACTCTAGCTGTGGTTAATGAGAAGAGGAGACATGCAATGACACTGGTGGATCCATGTGTGGTTTGTGAGAAGAACACACATGCAATGACACTGGGTGTGGTTCATGATATGGTTTGTAAGAAGAACACACATGCAATGACTCTAGCTGTGGTTCATGAAAAGAGCACGCATGCGATGACTCTAGCTGTGGTTCATGGGAAGAGCAGACATGCAATGACACTGGGTGGATCCATGTGTGGTTTGTGAGAAGAACACACATGCAATGCCACTGGTGGATCCATGTGTGGTCTTTGGCAAGAATACACATGCAATGACACTGGTGGATCCATGTGTGGTTCATGGGAAGAACACACATGCAATGACACCGGTGAAATGTTGTTTGTGAGAAGAACACACATGCAATGACTCTAGCTGTTGTTCATGAAAAGAGCAGACATGCAATGACACCGGCGGATCCATGTGGGGTTCATGAGAAGAATACACATGCAATGACACTGGGTGTGGTTCATGATATGGTTTGTGAGAAGAACACATATGCAATGACACTGGTGGATCCATGTGTGGTCTGTGAGAAGAACACACGTGCAATGACACTAGGTGTGGTTCATGATATGGTTTGTGAGAAGAACACACATGCAATGACACTGGTGGATCCATCTATCGTTCATGGGAAGAACACACATGCAATGACTCTGGTGATATGTGGTCTGTGAAAAGAACAGACATGCAATGACTCTAGCCGTGGTTAACGAGAAGAGCAGACATGCAATGACACCGGTGGATCCATGTGTGGTTTGTGAGAAGAACACACATGCAATGGCCCTGGGTGTGGTTCATGATATGGTTTGTAAGAAGAACACACATGCAATGACTCTAGCCATGGTTCATGAAAATAGCACGCATGCGATGACTCTAGTTGTGGTTCATGGGAAGAGCAGACATACAATGACACTGGTGGATCCATGTGTGGTTCATGGGAAGAACACGGGTGATATGTGGTCTGTGAGAAGAACACACATGCAATGACTCCGATGATATGTGGTTTGTGAAAAGAATAGACATGCAATGACTCTAGCTGTGGTTAATGAGAAGAGCAGACATGCAATGACACCGGTGGATCCATGTGGGGTTAATGAGAAGAACACACATGCAATGACACTGGGTGTGGTTCATGATATGGTTTGTAAGAAGAACACCCATGCAATGACTCTAGTTGTGGTTTATGAAAAGAGCACGCATGCGATGACTCTAGCTGTTGTTCATGGGAAGAGCAGACATACAATGACACTTGGTGGATCCATGTGTGGTTCATGGGAACAACACACATGCAATGACTCTAGTGATATGTGGTTTGTGAAAAGAACACACATGCAATGACTCTAGTTGTGGTTCATGAAAAGAGCACGCATACGATAACTCTAGCTGTGGTTCATGGGGAGAGCAGACATGCAATGACATTGGGTGGATCCATGTGTGGTTTGTGAGAAGAACACACATGCAATGACACTGGTGGATCCATGTGTGGTCTTTGGGAAGAACACACATGCAATGACACTGGTGGATCCATGTGTGGTTCATGGGAAGAACACAATGCAATGACATCGGTGAAATGTGGTTTGTGAGAAGAACACACATGCAATGACTCTAGCTGTGGTTCATGAAAAGAGCAGACATGCAATGACACCGTTGGATCCATGTGGGGTTAATGAGAAGAACACACATGCAATGACACTGGGTGTGGTTCATGATATGGTTTGTGAGAAGAACACACATGCAATGACACTGGTGGATCCATGTGTGGTCTATGAGAAGAACACACGTACAATGACACTGGGTGTGGTTCATGATATGGTTTGTGAGAAGAACACACATGCAATGACACTGGTGGATCCATGTGTGGTCTTTGGGAAGAACACACATGCAATGACACTGGTGATATGTGGTCTGTGAGAAGAACACACATCCAATGACTCTAGCTGTGGTTCAATAAAAGAGCAGACATGCAATGACACTGGTGGGTCCATGTGTGGTTCATGGGAAGAACCTACATGCAATGACACTGGGTGGATCCATGTGTGGTTTGTGAGAAGAACACACATGCAATGACTCTGGTGATATGTGGTCTGTGAAAAGAACAGACATGCAATGACTCTAGCCGTGGTTAACGAGAAGAGCAGACATGCAATGACACCGGTGGATCCATGTGTGGTTTGTGAGAAGAACACACATGCAATGGCCCTGGGTGTGGTTCATGATATGGTTTGTAAGAAGAACACACATGCAATGACTCTAGCTATGGTTCATGAAAAGAGCACGCATGCGATGACTCTAGCTGTGGTTCATGGGAAGAGCAGACATACAATGACACTGGTGGATCCATATGTGGTTCATGGGAAGAACATAGGTGATATGTGGTCTGTGAGAAGAACACACATGCAATGACTCCAGTGATATGTGGTTTGTGAAAAGAACAGACATGCAGTGACTCTAGCTGTGGTTAATGAGAAGAGCAGACATGCAATGACACCGGTGGATCCATGTGGGGTTAATGAGAAGAACACACATGCAATGACACTGGGTGTGGTTCATGATATGGTTTGTAAGAAGAACACACATGCAATGACTCCGGTTGTGGTTCATGAAAAGAGCACGCATGCGATGACTCTAGCTGTTGTTCATGGGAAGAGCAGACATACAATGACACTGGTGGATCCATGTGTGGTTCATGGGAAGAACACACGTGCAAGGACACTGGTGGATCCATGTGTGGTCTTTGGGAAGAACACACATGCAATGACATTGGTGATATGTGGTCTGTGAGAAGAACACACAACCAATGACTCTAGCTGTGGTTCATGAAAAGAGTAGACATGCAATGACACTGGTGGATCCATGTGTGGTTCATGGGAAGAACACACATGCAATGACTCTCGTGATATGTGTTCTGTGAAAAGAACACACATGCAATGACTCTAGCCGTGGTTAATGAGAAGAGCAGACATGCAATGACACCGGTGGATCCATGTGGGGTTTGTGAGAAGAACACACATGCAATGACACTGGGTGTGGTCCATGATATGGTTTGTAAGAAGAACACACATGCAATGACTCTAGCTGTGGTTCATGAAAAGAGCACGCATGCGATGACTCTAGCTGCGGTTCATGGGAAGAGCAGACATACAATGACACTGGTGGATCCATGTGTGGTTCATGGGAAGAAAACAGGTGATATGTGGTCTGTGAGAAGAACACACATGCAATATCTCTGGTGATATGTGGTTTGTGAAAAGAACAGACATGCAATGACTCTAGCTGTGGGGAATGAGAAGAGCAGACATGCAATGACACCGGTGGATCCATGTGGGGTTAATGAGAAGAACACACATGCAATGACACTGGGTGTGGTTCATGATATGGTTTGTGAGAAGAACACACATGCAATGAGACTGGTGGATCCTTACGTGGTCTGTGAGAATAACACACATGCAATGACACTGGTGGATCCATATGTGGTTCATGGGAAGAACACACATGCAATGACACTGGTGGATCCATGTGTGGTCTTTGGGAAGAACACACATGCAATGACACTGGTGATATGTGGTCTGTGAGAAGAACACACATCCAATGACTCTAGCTGTGGTTCATGAAAAGAGTAGACATGCAATGACACTGGTGGATCCATGTGTGGTTCATAGGAAGAACACACATGCAATGACACTGGTGATATGTGCTTTGTGAACAGAATAGACATGCAATGACTCTAGCTGTGGTTAATGACAAGAGCAGACATGCAATGACACCGGTGTATCCATGTGTGGTTTGTGAGAAGAACACACATGCAATGACATTGGGTGTGGTTCATGATATGGTTTGTAAGAAGAACACACATACAATGACTCTAGTTGTGGTTCATGAAAAGAGCACGCATGTGATGACTCTAGCTATGGTTCATGGGAAGAGCAGACCTTCAATGACACTGGGTGGATCCATGTGTGGTTTGTGAGAAGAACACACATGCAATGACACTGGTGGATCCATGTGTCATATTTGGGAAGAACACACATGCAATGACACTGGTGGATCCATGTGTGGTTCATGGGAAGAACACACATGCAATGACACCGGTGATATGTGGTTTGTGAGAAGAACACACATGCAATGACTCTAGCTGTGGTTCATGAAAAGAGCAGACATGCAATGACACCGGTGGATCCATGTGGGGTTAATGAGAAGAACACACATGCAATGACACTGGGTGTGGTTCATGATATGGTTTGTGAGAATAACACACATGCAATGACACTGGTGGATCCATGTGTGGTCGTTGAGAAGAACACACATGAAATGACACTGGGTGTGGTTCATGATATGGTTTGTGAGAAGAACACACATGCAATGACACTGGTGGATCCATGTGTGGTATTTGGGAAGAACACACATGCAATGACACTGGTGATATGTGGTCTGTGAGAAGAACACACATCTAATGACTCTAGCTGTGGTTCATGAAAAGAGCAGACACTTGCAGTGACACTGGTGGATCCATGTGTGGTTCATGGGAAGAACACACATGCAATGACACTGGGTGGATCCATGTGTGGTTTGTGAGAAGAACACACATGCAATGACATTGGTGGATCCATGTGTGGTTCATGGGAAGAACACACATGCAATGACTCTGGTGATATGTCGTCTGTGAAAAGAACAGACATGCAATGACTCTAGCCGTGGTTAATGAGAAGAGAAGACGTGCAATGACACCGGTGGATCTATGTGTGGTTTGTGAGAAGAACACACATGCAATGACACTGGGTGTGGTTCATGATATGGTTTGTAAGAAGAACACACATGCAATGACTCTAGCTGTGGTTCATGAAAAGAGCACGCATGCGATGACTCTAGTTGTGGTTCATGGGAAGAGCAGACATACAATGACACTGGTGGATCCATGTGTGGTTCATGGGAAGAACACACATGCAATGACACTGGTGGATCCATGTGTGGTCTGTGGGAAGAACACACATGCAATGACACTGGTGGATCCATGTGTGGTTCATGGGAAGAACACACATGCAATGACACCAGTGATATGTGGTTTGTGAGAAGAACACACATGCAATGACACCGGTGGATCCATGTGTGGTCTATGGGAAGAACACACATGCAATGACACTGGTGATATGTGGTTTGTGAGAAGAACACACATCCAATGACTCTAGTGGATCCTTACGTGGTTTATGAGAAGAACACACATCCAATGACTCTAGTGGATCCTTACGTGGTTTATGAGAAGAACACACATCCAATGAACTCTAGTGAATCTATCTTGGCATAATTTGATGTATGCCACGATGTATTTCATTATACAAGACACTCACTTTCTATTTTTATACTACTCAGTATCGCCCTTGGTTTTATGTGGTACTACTCAGTTTTGCCCCTCCCCCCTCTATCTTTCGTAGAAGCACAAATCTATGTTCACCCTGTCTGCTACTCCCTGATTGGTTATCACAGTTGTCACGCGGATTGTGCGCACCAACCGTTGATTCTGTGCGATCCAACGATGATCGTTGCACACGTCGTGCCCTTCACAGTACAGTGTGAGACAACACGGACGTCTCCCTCAGCGAGACTTCTACGAGAAGGAACACGATGCCGTCCATGGAAAAAGTCGTCGAGCGGTTATGTCATGTTTAATCAAGTCTAAAAAGCCTACTACTGCTACTACTACGCCACAACGCATGCGTCGTCGAGTGCACGGTCGTCGATGGACACCTGCAATTTATTGCCACTTGATTTTAATAAGACATATCCCATTTTTTACGCAGCGGCTCTCAATCGCCAATTTTAGGGCCGTGTCAAACTTCGTACATAGAAATTGTGTGTGCGCCCTTTGCATGCGGCTCAATACAGAACTGCCATGCATGGCCCGGGAAAAAACGTGACGTACCGTGCGCGTGTCGCGGTGCACGGTGGTGCAACGAAACGTGCCTTGCTTCTATCCACCTTAACTATAGAGCCCCTCTCCGCATACCCACACCCACTCTCGCTCACTGTACCCACGCAACCCTCTCCACTGTCCCACCAGCATCCGCAAACTCCCGAGAATACCCCGTCCGCGCCGGCGATGGCCGAGGAGGACAAGGTGGCCATCGTCGCCTCCGTGGTCACCGGCGAGGAGGCCCCCGTCTCCACGCCGGTCCCTCTCGACGCGTTGAAAGCAGTCGTTGTCCCTGTCTAGGCCCCAGTGGAGGCATCGATGGCAGCCGCCGTTCCCGTGCAGCCCCCGTCCAAGCTACCGATGGAGCTGTCGAAGAGGAGCCCCTGCCGGCGAGGAGGCCCCCGCCGGTCACAAGCAGATCACGCACTTCTTCGGCACCTACGATCCAGATAAGTACATCGCTCCACTGAACCCATACGACACCGGCATCGACGACCTATGGTCGGAGGGAACTAGGGTTTGCTCCCCTCCCCTGGTTCTTCTATTGTTTGTTAAAAATAATGGGCTAATCTATTTAAAATTTAGATGGTATTGTCATGTTTAATATTCTGGAATTAATCATGGAAATTGTGCCTAATTATCCAACACCGTTCCCATCGTTGGATGCTAGATCTTGGTTTATTAGGATATGCTTGTTCGCATTTCGATTGCTCGATCTTCTTACACCATCTACTCCCCCATTTTCCCTTTCTTCCAATAGGTTTCCGGCAGCGACGTCTTTAGTGATGATGAGTCCATTCACACCAAGGCTCGTCAGGTGCTGAGGAGGCTGCGGGCCGGCAAGTACGACGGCTTCCTCAGGGACCCCTACAGCTACCCCTTCCACAAGGGGGGCGTCTACTACTTGAGGAGTCACGCCGCCGGCGGCATCATCTTGAACACCTTATTGAAGCATGCAAAGGCCACGGGCTCCGGCATCCACAAAAGCGGCAAGCCCGAGCCCGCGAACATCAACGCCCACATCGCTGAACACCGTGCTCTCTGCATTCACCTCCGAAACCTCCAGCGGGTGGCCATCAAAGAGGGTCGCATGCCTCCAATCAGGCCAAAGGCCCCCAAATCCAAGAAACTGGGTAGGAAGAAGTGGCGGAAGCACCAGAGGGAGATGGCGGAGGCGCGGGCGCTTGCAGGATGTGCCTGCAGCTGTGGCGGCTGCCCCTGCTGCTAAGCAGCTTCTTTCTAGCTATATCCTATTTCTGGCTGAATGCATCGAACCTCATTAAGCAACCTACTTTCTATCGGTATATCCTATTTAGCTGCGCAGAGCTATATCTACATTTGTTTTGTTTTCTGAATGAATGTATTCTGCCTGGTGTGATTTGCTACTCTAGATTTGCTGCTCTAGATTTGCTACCTGATCGGAGGCAAAAAGAGGTCCAAAAGGGAACGGAATATCGAAGTGAGAATCTTCTCTAGATTTGCTACCAATTTGGGCAAAATGAAACATATATGTTTAGCGAGAGAGGAAAAGGGCACTCTTTCAAACTACCAGTTAAGAAGCTACCATCTTGACAAGCTACAAGACACATACATAAACATAACACAACGAGGGTTAAATTTATTTTACTAGTATCACTTGATGCGCTAGACATCTTGTCAAGCTAACTGAGTTCCACAAAACAGAAACATAACACTGACAAGTAAAATTTAATTCACTCCTCATCAGACCACTTGAGGTGCTTGCCATCATTCCAGGTACTCCACATCCGACGAACTGCTTTGTCCCAATTGGCATCTGACTTGGCTTTCCTATCTTCAGCGTCCTGCGGCACAATTAGCGGTGCATCATAGGCCTGATTGTTGCCCTTAGAAGATGCCGCCTCTTTGTTTGCCGCTTTAGCTACAGCCTCTCTGTCAGCTGCTTCTTCAGCTGCAAGCTCTCTTTCAGCTGCTTCTGTAGCCTCTCTGTCAGCTGCTTCAGATGCAGCCAATATCTTTGCATATTCAACTTCAAACTCAGCTATTCCGCATTTTCTACAAAGGGCTCCCCTAAGCTCGTCTTCCCTCTTGCAAATAGGGCAAAACACGAGGTAACATAGAAAAAATGGATCTTCTTGTACAGCTGGTAGGTCACGTAAGCATCTATGGCTGCATACTTCAGGTTTATATCAGACAACGGCCACTCGTCCCAGAAATCGTGCCTATCCGTAGGGAAATCTTCCTTCATTGTGTCATACGACTCATCGAGGATTCTAGTTGCGAGTGATGCCATTCCATCCTTCTTCCTGCCCCCTAGGATCTTGAAAAGACGCTGAATATCGATCTAGTTGTGCGCAGGAATTATAATTTCCTCTTGATACAATTTCGAAAAATCAGTTGTTGTGTCGACAGTGCAGAAAACAATTCCCTTTTTTTCAAGGAACTAGTGCAGCGCCGGACATTTCTTGTCAGTCCTGAAAGTATGTAGTTTGCCATCACCAAAATTTGTAACTACTAATATTTTGTTAATGCAATATCATCATCTCAATATAATTTTGAAAAGTTTAGTAAATGCAAGATCAAGACTATCAACATTGTATTGTCATAATTTATTCGGTTTTTCTATTTCTCAGTCAACTGAACGAGTTGCACATTTCTTTTAACTATGGTTGCACTTTTCTTAGGTGATTGAGACTAAAGAAAATCTCAGTCGATTGAGACATAGGCAAACCCTAATTTATTTGGTCCTAAGTAAAATCCAGTAGTTGCAAGATGAGCAAGTGGATAAAGAACAAGAGGAGAAAACCCTAAAAGCGGTTAGCTACAGAGAGCAGATCTACAAACCGGGAGAGGTGGTAGACAGGGACGTGTTTCCGCATGGCAAGTTGAACGACGGTGACTTCACTCTCTTCATATGGGTGCTCCGGGGTGTACTCGAGGTCCAATCCCACAAACTTGTCCTCGTCTATCCCAAGCCAACCCTCGTACATCCTCAGGACATGCACCACTGTCTCCTCCTCGTTGGTGTAGACAACGTCTATCTTCTTGTTGTCATGGGTAGTGAAGCTTGTCTCTAGAGTGCGTAGATCTTCCATGGTGGCAAGGAGAAGACGGGAAGAAGATAGTAGATGACAGGAAGAAGAAGAGTGGTTTCTGCGAGGCAGGGGAACAGTGGAACCGTCAATGCGCTTTTATGGTAGGGGTTAACGATTGGGACGGAAGTCCAAGGAGAGACGCGTGGCGGTGGCCGTTCCAGCTTCTGAGTAAACAAAAAATAATTATAACGCTGATACATGGGCCCTGTTTTGTCACGTCAATACACTGGGTAGGGGGTGTTGTCCTATCCACTGTGCTAATGCTGCAAGCCTACATGACAGCCACCCCGCCTAAGCGACGGGAGCGACATAACGGCGAACTGACAGGGGGGCCTAACTTGACGCCCGTTAGCCTGATTTTTTTGTAGTGAAACGTGAAGTTGAATTCGTGCCGAAAAAGACCCTTTGAGTATTTGGCACACCAACTCTAGTCATCCCGGCTGATTTCAGGGAACTTGGGTACCGCGTTGCCTGTACACCCCAACTTTCGGGCCGCAAAGTGATAATCTCGCCTAGAGGGGGGTGAATAGGCATTTTAAAAATATTATGGTTTAGGCTCTAATAAATGTAGAATAAAATTTAACGTTTAATTTATCAAGCCAAAACCTATATCCACTAGGTTCACTAAGCGACCAACAACCTATGCTAATCAAGACAAGCAACAAGGTGATAGCAAGATATAATACTTCAAGCACGATGGCTATCATAATGTACATTGCATAAGTAAAGGGATCGGTTGAGAGATAACCGGACACGGAGATGATGATTTGTTATCCCGAAGTTCACTTCCAAAGAAGCTACGTCTCCGTTGGAGAGGTGCGATGGTGCAATGTACTTCGAACGCCACAAATGGATCACCTTGAGGTGTGGTGGCTCGATGCTCACCCAACACCACACAAGGCCTCACCCCAAGATGCGAAGGCACGCAAACCACCGACGCCACAAAAGGCTCACCCTATTCTCCCATGATCTCTCCACAAAGGCCTACCCGCGATCCACTATGGGACACTTGAGGGCGGTCATCGAACCTGTACAAGGCTTGGGGCAATCTCCACAACTCAATTGGAGGGCTCCCAAGAAACGCCATAGAGAATCCACAATGCCACAACAAGCCACAAGCTTGAGGAATCTCCACAACTCAATTGGAGGCCTCAAGAACACACCACAACTCCACACAACCGTCTAGGGTTCCAAGAACCCAAGAGTAACAAGCCCAAGAGCTTGAACTCACTGAATCTCCAAGGAGAACTCAAACCTATGCACCAAATGCAAGAGGCAAGTCCTTCACTCTCAAATTCCACCAAGGCTACAAAAGATATTGGGGGAATAAGAGAGGAAGAACACAAGAGGAGAACACAAAACTCTCCAAGATCTAGATCCCAAGGATTCCTTAACAAAGAAGGTATTTGGTTTGGTGGGGGTTGTAGATCTATATCTCCTCTCTCAAATCCCTCAAAAAGATGCAAGAATCATAAGAGGGGAAGGGGAGAGGGCAAGCTCTTCAAGGTCAACAATGGAGGAGAGAGAGAAAGCCAAGAACCAAGAAAAGCAAGTGACCCATGAAGGGGAAGAGGAGCTCCTTTTAAAGGGCTCCCCGATCTTCCCGTTATTCACAAAATCGTGCATGGCCGGTAGTACTGCTGGGTGGGCGGTACTACCGCTAGCACCCTTTCAACGGTCAGAAACGTGATGCGAAAAGAGAAAAATTCGAGCTGGAACTACCGCCGGCAATTCCGGTCGAAGTTCCTATAAATAGACGCGACCAAAACAGAGAGCATACTGAAGGGTGCAAAAGCTAATTGGACATTGGGCCAGAATTTCCATTGGTACTACTGGCAGCAAAAATCCCAAGCGGTATTTCTGGTCGAGTATCGGCCCAAGTTCCCCCAAATAGAACACACCAAAACATAGACCCTACTGAACCGAAACTAGGATGACTAGAAGTGGCCTCGAAACTTCCACCGGTACTACCGGTGGCAAAAATGCCCTAACGGTACTACCGGTGGAGAGCCGGAACTTCTGATCAGGGAACTTCAGAAACCAAAACTGCAATGACTTTAGCATCCGAACTCCAAATGAGATGAAACTAATTTTGTTGGAAAGATAATGACGTGTAGAATCCAACGATGTGTAGAATCCAATTTTGTTTGAAATATTGGGTATAACCAAGGGAGAAAATACCATGAATATATATGTGAGATATCTCCCAAGGTGTGGAGCCAGAAAACCTGCAAGATCAAATTGTAATAAGATATGCAAGGGAAATCCGTTTTTGATGAACTAGAGCTTGTTATGAAGATAGCCACAAGCTCTAGATCCTCACATGGACAAGAACCAACCAAGAAAGATGATGTTATGTATGCAAAGGTTTGAGCTCTCTCCAAAAGATACGATTGAGCTACTCACTCGAGAGCCCCTCTTGATAGTATGGCTATCTATCCTAAACCTGGTCTTCCAACACTACAAGAGACCGGTAAAATAGAAAACCTATGAAGATCATACCTTTGCCTTGAGAATTCCACTTGAGGTTGATATAGACTATTTTGTCCTTCTCAAGATGGAACGCGTTTCTTGATTGCTCTTGCTTGATGAAGACTTGTGAATTGCTCCCCCTTACTCGTTGGGGAAACATCTTTTTGAAATTGTCTTCATCACTCCATGGTCGCCGAGGATGGCAAGCTCTAAGCAAGAGATCTTCTAGAGATTGCGCACCTTGAGCTTGCACTTCATTTCTTGATGATGTCTTAAAGATTAACATAAGGAAATCCATCTTCTTCTTCAAGAAATACTTGATCTTCTTCTTCTTCTACTTTATTCCAATAGGCACAAAGCCCTTGGACATTGCTTCTTCTTTTTCAACCTTGAAACCAACACATGGTCCAAGCGATGCCAATAGACAACCCTACAAGTGAAACTCAATTTACACATTAGTCCATAGAGATTGTAATTAATTACCAAAACCACACAAGGGGGCATACATGCCCTTTCAGAAGGGAACATGCATGAGAAGCTGATGACTACAAGTGCACAGATCGTTTGTAGCTAGTTTTGAAATAAAGATATCGATCCCATAGGGAGCAGTAGGCGAAGGACTAAAATGCTTTTAACTACAACTAAACAAAGTACTTAAGAAATAACTTTAAGATGCAAGAAAAGTAGAGTTGTTTTTGGGTTTTTTTGATTGAACGAGGTAATATAATGTAAAGTAAAACTTAATGCAGAAAGTAATAATCTCGTGTGTAATAGAACTTTGGAACTGCAATAGGGAAAAGGGCGTTCTCAAGGAGTAGTGGATACACCACTAGAAATTTAGACCAAGCAATCAAGATTATTATAACAATTATTCTCATAATATATATGTATGTGGGAGGAGCTCCATATATAGACAAATAGGCAGCAACCACTGCTCACATCATCCTTCATAACCACAGGTGACGAATAAACGACATCAATCGTATTATCCTGCTATTAAGGGATTTCTCCCATGGCATGGACATGGCTTAATGAGTTCTCCTTGATTCCCGGAGTTAGTACGTAAGGAATGACAAAAGCTTTATAGTCACAGTAAGCGCTATCATCCCCCCATCTACCAACAAGTAATCCCCTCCATCGAGTCCCCATAAGAGGAAAATATTAAGGAGGTGCAAAACTCCCAACATCAAGATGAAGACAATTAACACATACACATGATGATGTATATCATAATAATCTCTATCTCATTTCAATCATATGCTAGGGTTTCTCCATCTCCCCAAGAACTAGAGATCTACTTAGACATGGAGGCAATCAACATCATGGCAATGGTAATGAAAACAATCATAGATGAATAGTACTTGTATAAATCCACAACAAGTATGGAAATTACAACATCTAGACGAGATATATATGGGATGGATGGACATGGTGGTGATGCAGCGGTTGATGATGAAGATCGATGCCTTAGCCTCCTGGATCTACGCAGGGTGAAGATGGATCCCCGGGGGACGAGTTCCCCCTCCAGATGCCTTACGGAGGTGAGGTTTTAGCGATTTCTGGGTGTTCTGTATGTCTTCTCCCCGATCCAGTTGCATGGGATGAAACTATTTGAAGAGGCAGTGGTGGCGCCAACTATACGACCAGAACTATACGGCCGAAAAAAAGTATTCTGGTCGTATAGTTGGTCGTTGAACCGTCCGTATGCCTTGATTGCTTCGGTTTTTCTTCTGGTGTTATTGATATTTCCCAAATAAGCATTTTACGTTGTTTTTTACTCCTTGTCTCCCCAATACAACTAATCCAAGAATTGTGTCCATTGGATCCATCATCTGTCCTGATCCTGGTGAAAACAGACATAAAATGTGCGCACGAGCGCCGTAAAATACCAAGATCCTACATCTACAATGCAAAATAATAATGTAAAACATGATGCAAATATGCACTCATCATCTTCCCCAAGTTTAGACTCTTGCTCGTCCTGAGCAAGTTTAGCTTAATGGATGTGATCCTCATATTCATGAAGCTGATTTGATAAAATAAATGAGGCAGTTACAAAATGTGTTTATCATATACGATACATAGGAATAAGTTCATGAATATTACCTTACTCGAACCATCTAAATAGTATTAGCAGGCTTCCACACCTTAGTGATCAACAGTTCACAAAAGATGAATCTCAACATAATGTAAAAGTATCCGGTTCAACCGAATGAGTTAGCGAGGTAGTCCCAAGTGTTTTAGAATCAACATATTCACTTGGGATTCAAAATCTCAAAAGTGTATCTTTGTCATACTACAAAATAGTGGTGTATGCCTATTTGCTCTTTGCAAACTCGCTCTTTTTCTTCTTTATTTTCTTTTTATTTTGTGTATATGCTCACACTTTTGTTTAAGTGTTGTGCAAAGGAGCTAGCCATACATTCCACTTCATGTAAGAATTCAAAGTTTAACGATCTCAATTATTAAATTCCAATTGCATATGAAGCATTTTTATGACTTGAAGATTCTACCTCGACTTGTTCTCACTCTATTTTGCTAGCACTTTTTATTTTCCTTTGTTCGAGGTTTATTTTTCAACTTAACTACATAGATAATTTTTTTTGTAAATCAAATCGTAGACTTACAACATATTGACCAAATTATCTTTATATGTTCCATTAATACCAATGGTGTGGAAGACTAATATTGCTATCATCGAATGCAAGTAAAATTATACTCAAGCCATTCATATATCCAATAAGACAAGCACAAACTCAATATTGCTTCATATATAATAATAAACTTGGAATTTCATTAAAGGGATCGACTATTCCTGAAGGGAATTCTAATGATGCAAACTTTATTTCTAGTTTGAACTAATGCAAAACAAAAATAGTGATATAAAACATATAAGATAGATTACAAGGTCTTTAAAGATCTCCCCAAGCTTGGAATCAAGCCAGGCGGGATCAAATAACTCCTTGTTGGTACCTATTCCTCCTCCTGGGTAGGAAGAGTGTTGCCCTCTTCTTTAGTGTTGCCATCTTTAACTATGCTTGCAAAGCGGATGCTGAGCTCGGCCATGTCGTATTGAAGCTTCAACATTTTCTTCTTGAGGAATTTCTTCTCATCTATCAACTCAAAGACAGCTTTAATCAGGAAACCAACTCTACCATCGATGTCATCGACCTTTTTCTCAAGGTCTTTGCTCATCATCCAGTATGAGTCAATCCCTTCTCCAATTGTTTCAACTAATGCCTTTGAAGGTTTTTCCAACTCATAGATCTTATCATGAATCTCATCTTGACGCACCTTCTTAGGTTTAAGAGGTGATGGACCAAGAGGAGGTTTATAATAGGATCCTATGTTCTGACAGTAAGGATTAGGGAGATACTCATCCTTGTTCTTTCCCTGCTGAGCTTGCCTCATCATCTCCATCCTTTGCAGGAACATGTCCTCCCAATTTGGGAGAGGCTTGATCTCCGAGCTGGATGATGACGATGATCCTTTAGGTTCTACTTCTTCGATCCTCTTCACGGGCTTCTCTTCTTTCTTCTTCCAGATCTTGTTGACATGGAAGGGTTGCATGGCTTCGCTGCATGGATGTTGTTAGAGGGGCTTGTATAAGGGTGGCGAGGATTTTTCAAGGCTGGAAGCTATAGCTCTATGAAAACTTAATGAAAAAGGTTAGATGTGATCAGCTTTAAAAGGGGAGGTCAAAAACCCTAGCCGCCTTCCGTAACGAGCAACTATATGGGCGCGGCCTGTATAGGTCCCACTTTATAGTTTATGAACCGACTATAGATTACATCTACGGTGGAACCAACTATATGGCCAGAACTATACGGGCAGGAATTTTTATTCCCGTTGTATAGTTGGCCGTTAAACTCTCTTGACTCTGAATAAGATTTTTGGGGATGGGTCGATATCTATACAACCGCAACTATACAGGCAGAATTTTTATTCCTGCTGTATAGTTTGTCGTTAAACTATCAGTACTCACAAAATAGTTTTGTCAAAGGCATCGATATCTATACGGCGGTGGCTATACGGGCAGAATTTTATTTCCAGCCATATAGTTGGTCGTTAAACTATCAGTACCTTTCGTAGATGGAAGGGGTGATGTCGAAACAACTATACAACCGCATGTATACGGCTAGAATTTTTATTCCCGCCGTATAGTTGGTCGTTAAACCTTCTGTGTCCACCAAAAAAATTCTGCTTCTCCAAGGATTCTTTATTAATCTGAAACTTAACAAAATATCATGTTTTGGTAGAAAAATGTCAGCTTAGACTTTTGACCAATTTTGCCATTAGCAATCTTCCTTGTTCTTCGCTAGAGCATCAAATGTTCGTTATTTGACACAATGCTCAAATAAAACTTTAATTGAAAATTTAAAAACTTACTCAAACCTTTAATTCACATGGGTTGCCTCCCATGAAGCACTCTTTTATGGTTAATAGCTTGACCGTAGTGTTGCTCATTCCATCTCGAGTCCATTCTTCTTACAGTTGTCATTCCTTGTATATCTTTGCTTAATCACTTCTTCTGGGGTGATCACTTCTATGGTGACTGCACTTATATCTTCTTTTACTCGATAATGCTTCAAGCGTTGTCCATTTACCACCCATGCAAGAGAGGGTGTTTTTCCTTGGAGCTTCACTGCTCCCGACGAATAAGCTTCTTCAACTATATATGGGCCTTCCCACTTCGATCTGAGCTTCCTTGGAAACAACTTAAGATGACAATTATAGAGCAACACTTTGTCTCCACTTTTAAAGGTCTTATTCTCTATTTTTCTATCATGCCATCTTTTCACTTTTTCCTTAAATAACCTAGCATTCTCATAGGCCTCACTTATAAACTCATCTAAAACATGAATATCTAATAAACGCTTTTCTCTTGCTGCTTTAAGATCATAATTTAGATTCTTGATTGCCCAAAAAGCTTTGTGTTCCAATTCTAAAGGTAAATGGCATGCCTTACCGTACACCATCTTACAAGGTGTCATACCCATTGGATTTCTAAACGCAGTACGGTATGCCCATAGAGTGTCATTTAACTTGTATGACCAATCTTTTTGTGATTTGTCCACCGTATTCTCGAGTATGGTATTAAATTCTCTATTAGAGAGTTCCACTTGACCACTTGTTTGAGGATGATATGGTGAAGCAATGCGGTGAGTTACTCCATATTTGCTGAGGATTTTCCTGAAAGTTCCTTTCATAAAATGAGAACCACCGTCAGTGATTAAAAATCTAGGAACTCCAAACCTAGGGAATATGACATCCTTTATCATCTTCACTGAGGTGGCTGCATCTGCATGACTTGTTGGAATAGCTTCAACCCATTTAGTAACATAGTCAACAGCAACAAGAATATGAGTATAACCATTCTATTCTATAAAGGGCCCCATGTAATTCTTTGCCCATACATCAAAACGTTCAATTATGAGACTATAATTCATTACCATTTCTTGTCTCCTACCTATATTACCTCTTCTTTGGAAAGCATCATAGTATTCCACATACTTGTGTGCATCCTTGAGCAAGGTGGGCCAATAGAATCCAGATTGAAGTACCTTTGCAGTAGTTCGCTTACCTGCATGATGCCCTCCATATGGACTGTCATGACAAGCTTTCAATATTGCATTCATTTCATGGTTAGGAACACACTTCTGAATCATTCCGTCAGGTCCATGACGATATAGATATGGATCATCCCAAAAGTAATATTTAAGATCATTAAAGAATTTCATCCTTTGATTTCTTGTCATACCAGGAGGTATAAATTTTGTTGTGAGATAATTAGCATAATCTGCATACCACGGATCAACAATTTCAACATTTGCTAAATATTCTCTCGGAAATGATTCATTTATAGGTACAGGGTTAGTAATTATTCCGTCCATCCTAGAGAGATGATCTGCTACCGGATTATCTTTACCCCTCCTATCTACTATTTGCAAATTGTATTCTTGTAGTAATAAAACCCACCTAATCAACCTGGGCTTCACATCCTTTTTCACAAGGAGGTGACGCAAAGCTTGGTGATCCGTATGAATTATTACCTTAGAATTAATGATGTAGGACCTAAATTTGTCGCAAGAAAAAATTATAGCTAGGAACTCTTTTTCTGTAGTAGCGTAATGTTTTTGAATCTTATTAAGAGGTCTACTAGCGTAATAAATAACATTTAAATTATTTCTGTCTGGATGTCCTAGCACAGCCCCTAAAGCATAGTCACTAGCATCTATCACACATGATTTCGAAAGGTTCATCCCATTTTGGAGATTGCATGATAGGTGTTGAAACTAATTTATTTTTAAGGTTCTCAAAAGCTGCAATGCATTCATGATCTAAGTAAAATGGAGTTTCTTTATCAAGAAGGTTGGTGAGAGGCATAGCTATTTTAGCAAAATCTTTTATAAAACGCTTATAAAAACTTGCATGTCCTAGACACATTTTTAAGTTTTTAATGTCCTAGGTATTGGAAGATTTTCTATAGCATTTATATTAGTTTTATATATTTCTATTCCCTTCTTGTAAACCTTATGCCCGAAAACTTTACCTTCTCTTTCCATGAAACGACATTGTTCCCAAATCAAAACCAAATTTGATTGCCTACATCTCTGCAAGACTTTAGTTAGATTGTAGAGGCAATTAACAAAAGTTGTTCCACAAACAACAAAATCATTTGTTAGAACCTCCATAGTCTTCTCAATAAAATCATCAAAGATCTTTAGAACACATTCTTGAAAAGTTGCTGCTGCGTTACATAAGCCAAAAATAATTAATCTATAAGCATGTGTGCCATAAGGGAAAGTGAAAGTTGTTTTCTCTTAATCTTCCGGTTGTATGGCAATTTGAGAATATCCAGAATAACCATCAAGAAAACAAAAATAAGAATTATTACTAAGTCTTTCTAAAAATTTATCCATGAATGGTATAGGTTTATGATTTTTCTATGTCTCGCGGTTTAGCTTCCTAAAATCAATGCACATACGATATCCAACAATAGGCCTTACAGAAACTAGCTCACCATCCTCATTCATAGCACAATCAAGACCACCTTGTCTTGGTATGCAATGAGCTGGGCTAACCAACTTACTGACAGAAATAGGATATATTATGCCAGCATCTAATAAGCATATAACCTCTTTTCTTACTACTTCCTTCATTTTCGGATTAAGCCTTCTTTGTGTATCCACTACAGGTTCAGCATCATCAAGCATGGTAATCTTATGCATTACAATAGATGGATCTATTCCTTTAATATCACTTAGATTATATCCAAAGGCTTCACGATGCTTAACCAAGACCGAAATGAGTTTATTTGTTTCATTCTCTGATAAATTTTTACTAATCATAAAAGGACATTTATTTTCATTATCTAAAAACTCATAGCTCATATCGTTTGGAAGTTGTTTCAACTCAATTGGTGGAGGCTCTTCATCACCTTTTCTTACCAGTTCTTCATAGTCATGTGGATTTTGTGCTTCTAGAGCTGAATCAAGGTAATCATCCATGTCTTCTCTCTCCTCATCATTTGGTGCTTCTTCCCAATTAATTAGGCTCTTCTCTAATTCATCTTGTGGAGTATTGAAATGAATTGCGGCCAGCTCGGCAATCGTTTTCTCTTCCTTGATATCTTCCACTTCATATGGCCTCTTCTTTAGTTTGGCGAAGTGGAATGTCATTTCCTCTTCTCCAAACATCAGTGAAATAGTCTCCTTCTTATTATCGACTCGAGCTTTGGTTATGGAAACAAAAGGCCTGCCTAAAAGAATGGGACAAAAAGAATCTCGAGGCATATCAACAATATGAAAATCAAGGGGGTACATGAGTGATCTAATAAAGACATAGATATTTCTGATTACACCTTCTGGTTTTATATTGGTCTTATTAGACAATTTAATAGTAGTGTCTACCGGTTCCACATCTGGATTATTTAAATTGTAGCAGAGTTCCTCATAAAGTGATGAAGGCATAATCTTTATAGTGGAAATTGGCTCACAAATTCCGTATAAGAAAGTTTCTCCACAATATATAGGAGTCATCGGTTTAGAAGTTTCGTTACCTCGTACCTTACCTTCAATGAACTCTGAGGTTTCAAGGTCTAGCATAACCACTTCATTGTCCACTATTCGTGCTTCCATAAGATCCTTTAATATAACATTAGTTATATTGGTAGCTTCGGGGTTCTTTTCTGGTTTCTTCGGTCTCTTCTTTATTTGTTATTCCTCTTTTTTCCTTTTCTTGGTGATTTCTTGAATAGGTACTGAGGAGAATTCTTCCATTAGCGCTCTTGCACGCTTCTTTTCTTCAAGGGGTTTACGTGGTTCCCATTCTGTTGGTACCTGCAAATATCCTGCATAATTCTCAATAATTTTCTTTACTGAGTAAGAATAAATACCAAGGGTTTTAATCATTGCACTAGTCCTTTCATCTGCAAGGAAATCATTAACGCAAGCATATTCATAAAAACTATTTGTAATGTTTTCCTTATCTTTAAGATTTTTCGTTGCTTCCCTCATTTTTATTATTTGATTCCAAGCTTCATCATAGGTATAAGATAGAAAACTACCATTAGAAGCAGTGTCTAGATTCATTCTATTTAGCCCTCCATAAAAAGTATGAGTGACTAACCAATCAGGCAAACAATGATGGGGCAATTATCTATGTAGCTTTTGTACCTTAGATATCCTTCATATAAGCCCTCACCAGGATTATTTTTGAAACTAATAATAATACCTCTCATCCTGTGAGCTTTCCTTTCTGAGTAATATTTTGATAGGAAATTGGTTGTTATTTCCTTCCAAGTCCTCGGTACTTCTGCACAAAAAGATTTGTACTAGTCGCAAACATTATTAGAGAGAGTTTATCTAAAAAACTGGGTTTTAACCATATCAAGATTACAGTCATCGAATATAAAGGAACTGAGAACGTCTTCAAAGAATTGTAAGTGTCCATATGGACTCTCTTCGTTGGTTCCTGCAAATTTCGTAGAGTGTAGTAGTTCAAATAATAAAGGGTGGATCTCAATTCCATCCGGATTTATGTTTTTATTGACAACTATAAAAGCGCCATGGGCGAACCCATTTTTCTTACTGCCTCAAGTTGGTTTAAATGCTGAGTGTTGTCCATTGTTGCGGTCCTGCAACTTAAGTAAAAATTAGTACAACGAAAGTAAATAACTAAAAGTAAAGTGACTTATAACGCTAATCTCCCAGGCAACAGCGCTAGAAAATAGCTTGATGACTACAAGTGCACAGATCATTTGTAGCTAGTTTTGAAATAAAGATATCGATCCCATAGGGAGTAGTAGGCGAAGGACTAAAATGCTTTTGACTACAACTAAACGAAGTACTTAAGAAATAACTTTAAGATGCAAGAAAAGTAGAGTTGTTTTTGGGTTTTTGATTGAATGAGGTAATATAAAGTAATGTAAAACTTAATGAAGAAAGTAAGAATTGTGTGTGTAATAGAACTTTGGAACTGCAATAGGGAAAAAGGCGTTCTCAGGGAGTGGTGGATACACCGCTAGCAATTTAGACCAAGCAATCAAGATTATTATAACAAATATTCTCATAATATATATGTATGTGGGAGGAGCTCCATATATGGACAAATAGGCAGCAACCGCTACTCACATCATCCTTCATAACCACAACTGACGAATAAACGACATCAATCGTATTATCCCGCTATTAAGGGATTTCTCCCATGGCAAGGACATGTCTTAATGAGTTCTCCTTCATTCCCAGAGTTAGTACGTAAGGAATGACTACAGATTTATAGTCACAGTAAGCTCTATCATCCCCCCGTCTACCAACAAGTAATCCCCTTCATCGAGTCCCCATAAGAGGCAAATATTAAGGAGGTGCACAACTCCCAACATCAAGGTGAAGACAATTAACACATACACATAATGATGTATAACATAATAATCTCTATCTCATCTTGGTCATATGTTAGGGTTTCTCCATCTCCCCAAGAACTAGAGATCTACTCAGACATGGAGGCAATCAACATCATGGCAATGGTAATGGAAACAATCGTAGATGAATAGTACTTGTATAAATCCACAACGAGTACGGAAATTATAACAAGATCTAGACGATATGTAGAGGGGATGGATGGAGATGGTGGTGATGCAGCGGTTGAGGATGAAGATCGATGCCTTAGCCTCCTGGATCTGCGTAGGGTGAAGATGGATCCCCGGTGGACGAGTTCCCCCTCCAGATGCCTTCCGGAGGTGTGGTTTCGGCGATTTCTGGGTGTTCTGTATGTCATAATCCGGAGATTATGTTAACCACTAGCAATCGCATATATTCAACACCAGAAAGCCATAGGTGTTCAATACACAAAGTTTTTGAAACTAGATTATTGACTCTAGTGCAAGTGGGAGACTGAAGGGAATATGCCCGAGAGGCAATAATAAAGTGGTTATTATGTTATTCCTTGTTTATGATAAATGTTTATTTTGCATGCTATAATTGTATTAATTTGGAAACATTAATACATGTGTGTTTAATAAACAAAACGGAAAGTTCCTAGTTATGCCTCTCTCATAAACTAGCTCGTTGATTAACAAGATGATCAAGGTTTCCTGATCATGGACATTGGATGTTGTTAATAACGAGGTCACAACATTAGTGGAATGATGTGATGAACATTCATCCGAAGTATAACATTACGATCAAAGTCATTGTGTTTATATTGCTATAACATCATACAAAGTAATCCTAGTCCTTAGACCATGAGATCATGTCAATCACTAACACTAGAAGAGTATCTTGATAACATCAAACGTCACACCGTGAAAGGGTGATTATAAAGGTGGGTTCAGTGCTACGAAAGTGTTATGTAGAGGCAGATGGATCAAGAGTGGGATTTGTCCATCCCGATGACGGATAGATATACTCTGGGCCCTCTCGGTGATATCACATTGAGAATAGCTTGCAAGCAAGTGATGTGATCACTAGAATGTTATATCACAGGAACGAGAAAAGAGTACATGTCGATAACAAGATCAAACTAGGTATGGAGATACCAATGATCGAATCTCGGACATGTAATATATCATGAGACAAACGGATTTAGTTACGATGTTATAGGTTCACACGATCACAAGAGTCATCGTTGAATATGTGGGTGTTAGTACGGATCTCCAGGTCCCGTTGCTGATTATTGATCGTAGAGGAGTCTCGATCATGTCTGCACTATTCGTGAACCATAGGGTGACACACTTAAGGGATATCGACACCATTTGGAGCAAATATGTTTCAGATAAATATTTAACAAAGCGCTGGAATTATTTCAATAGACACCGAAACTGTTTCGGGTGAAATTGCTAAAATTGGTTCTGCATGTAATATTGAAATGTTGCAAGGGGTTTTATGTGAATGTTTGTTAATTAAAGTAATTAACAAAATTCTGAATAAAATTAATAAAAGAGTTTTATTAAATGAGAGAGCATTGAATTTGGAGAAATTTAATGCATTTAAAGTGGAGACTTTAATGGAGAATGTGAAGAGGAAAATTTATGTGGTGGGGGTTACCACCACATGAATGGGGGAGGTGAAAGGTCACCCCCATGGGGCGCCGGCCGTGGGAGGGGTACTCTCCCCTCCTCCTATAAAAGGCCCTCCTCTCCTCACTTCTCACTCACACCTCCTCGTGAATGATCTCTCTCCCCCTCTACTATTTTCCCCCATGGTCTCGGATTAGCGAGATACATGTTCCCGGTGGCTTTATCTGGAAAGGAGTTGTTGCTTCCACTGCTTTGCTAGAGCAAGGGACAGAGCTTGTCAGGGTACCGGACGTGTGTGCGATCACGGATGCACCGCTACTTTGTGGTGTTGGACTTGGTGGTGCTGGACTTGCTGGAGCTGGATTTGATGGACGTGCTGGAGCTGGACCTACTGGACTTCATCACGATCTTGAGATTGGCAAGTGTACGACTACATCATACACGAGTTCCATCTTGTTAACAAAGATTTTTTGTCTTCGAGGGTATGTTCTCTATGGATGTATATCCACCCGTTGCTTGTATCTAATAGATAGATCTTGGCGTATAATAGTTCCCATCGTAGGAAATTTTTTGTTTTCTATGTTGCAAACCCTTCAGTGGTATCAGACCTTGATCTATGCGTAGGTGCTTTGCACGGGTAGTACACATATGTTATATATGGGAGATGATGATCATGTTATTGCTTCTTTCATGTATTTTGGATATTGGTGGCATAGTGGGATGAAGCGACCCGGGCCAACTTTACATGTCATCGCACATGAGACCGGTTCCACGACTAACATGCAACTAGTTTTACATAAGTGGCTGGTGGGTGTCTGTCTCTCCTACTATAGTCAATATCTGATTTACAACGAGTTGCTAATAACTTAGTTATCATCGTCGTGGTTCCATGTTCGTAGGTAAGACCGGTTCTATCTTCGAAAGCCCTAAGCCACGTAAAAAATTGCAATTGATAAATTATAGGCGTCTAGTTTAGATCGTTGTTGGGCTAGTGTCATGATATGGAAATGTTGTAAGCTGATGTATAGTTGGTACCCTTACAACACACCTAACGTGTAAGTTCCATAGACCTTGGCCTTACACACAAAGGAATGATAGAGATCATACCACGATGCATATGATGGTGATCAAATGCATGGACCATATCATCCCACTTTAAACATATGATGTTCGCACCTTATATTGTTAGTTTGGCATTTTTAGTAGCATTATAAGATGATCCCTCATTTAGATATCATAAAAATGTGTTCTTCCTTAAGTATGCACCGTTTATGTTTCACCGCTTCAAGACATCACGTGATGATCGGGTGTACTCTAATCCATGTTCATATAACGGGTGTAAGAAAGTTTTACACACGCGAGTACTAAGGTTCTTACTTGGCGAGCCTAGCATGTATAGACATGGCCTCAGAACATGGACTGAAAGGTTAAGCATGAGTCATATAGTTGATATGATGCCCATATTGATGCTCGCCTTTGAAGGTACACCGACTCATGTGATGATCGGACTTGGTGTAGTGGATTTGGTTCATGTAATCACCATTAAAGCCACGAGGGATGTCGTTTTTGAGTGGGAGTTCATTTCTAATTTGGATTAGTCGAACCAAATTTGTCATAAACTAATCAAAGTGAATTTGCATAATTTGTTGTAGTCATTGGCATCTGTTTACTACCTTATGCTTAGTTTTAATTGAGATAAAAGAACTATAGAATTCTGGATATTTACTTTACAAACTGGTATCATATTGTTTTGAATGTCAATTTGAAATTTAGAAGTCCTATTGCAAACTTTCAGAAAACTCTATTTACTCCATGAAGTTTAATAAGTAGTATTAAATCAAGAGTAAGAATTCCAATGTTAGCATCTAAAGTATCATCTTTGCCTCCATGATTCTTGATATTCAAAAGTTGTTTTAATATCAAGATTATCTAGGAGCTGAAAGAATTGTTTCAGAAACCATCATGTGTGGAAGATATTGTGATATCCAAAACAATGTTTTTGGTTGCATTATGATAGAGTATAATCTAGCAAAATGCATGTTCTCATATTGTATGAGAATTTGTGAAGGATGGAGATGCTAGGCATCCGGATCTCCCAAAAGGTTTCGCGAACTAAAATTATACTCGTCATTCTTCCTTATAGGATATAGTAGCTTGATCATGAAAGTTGACATGATAAGGATGAATAGAAGATGTAGCTAAAATGTTTACTACACTAAAAGATTACTAAAGAATGGATTTTTTTGAAAGAATGCCAAACATTTGATATTGGTGATCCACTTCAAAGTGCAAGTCCAAAGGTATTAGTATTTGACTATACACGCTTTGTACTATGTGTCATGTGAATGACATCACTATTGATGTTGATAGATTCTTTTAAAAATTTAAAGGAATTGCTGAAAGAGAATCTATAAATATTTGGCAGAAAAGAATAGGTTGGAGATGTCCAACTTAGGTATATAGAAGATATACATGTTATGGCTGTATTCCTTGCTTGTTAAACAATGTGGTTCTTACGTATTATATACCAGTATTGGATACCGAATTGGTTGGTGTGAAGTGTCATACAGAACAACACAATTCATGAACTGCAATGGCCTAAGTAACTAGCAAGAGAATAAGTGATGACGTTCATCGAAAACAAATAAAGTGTTATTGTGTTTTTCGTTGTCGTCAAACCTGGCCTTCAAGATTTGTTTTTAATAATTGTTACTTTGTTCCGGTATTACAAGAACAATGGTTGTTCAAATAATTACCGTATTCCATAAAGGATGGATGAGCTTTTACAAGTCTAGTTGGAGAAATCACATCCATAAATGTTATTGCTAAAATGTCGTAAGACAAATGATTGTAAGATCACTTATGAAGTGACATCGTTGTTTGAATTATATTGGAAAGTAAACATGAAGAAACTCCATGTTGATGGATTTTTGGAGTCCTTTGATTTTGATCAATTGGCGCTTGTGAAACTTTCCTCGAGATAATTGAAACTTCGTTCATAGGCCAAAGAGGAACGAATTACTAGCTTATTGGAAATTGTGCATGCTGATGTGCATAGTCCATTATGTGTAGCCATATGCGATGGATATTTTTGCTTCATATGCTTTCTCTAGAAATTGGAGTGAATATATCTATATATTTGCTTAATAAGGAAGAAGTATGAAACATTTGAAAATTGTTCAAAGACTTTCAAGATGAAGTGAAAAAACATTGTAACAAGAAAATAAAAGAGTTTATGATTTGATCATAAAGGAAGATATTTGAGTTACAGGTTTAGCAAAACACCTAAGATTTTAGGAATTGTTCCATCAATTTGCATTTCTCGATAAACCATAGGAGTATGGTATGTTCGAGAGATCAAATTAAACCTTGTTTGACATGGTAAGATCAAAGGTGTCATTTATAAAACTGCCATTATGTTTTAAGAATTAAAGCTTTAGTGACTACCGCTTTTACACTAAAAAGAGCACCATCGTGATCCATTGAAATGACACCATATGGGTTATGGTTTGGGCTAAAACCCGAATTGCCTTTTCTTAAATTTTGGTATGCTATGCATAAGTAAAATGTTTAAAACCAAAGTCGGATAAGCACGTCTTTGTAGGTTATCCCAAATAATTTGTTGGGCATTCCTTCATAACACCAAGGACAAAAGAGTTTGACGCTTGGAACGTCAAGTTTCTTGAGAAGGATTTTTTTGCGAAAAGTTAAGTGGGAGGAAAATACAACTTTGATAAGGTTGTTGAACCTTAGCTATATGTGCTAAGTATCACAGCGCCGAAAAGTGTCCCGGTGGCAGCCACAATTCTCATGGCTCCCGTGATTACAAAGGTTGTGATCTTGGAGATTAGAGTTCCTATTTGAACCGTATGCGTCGGGTAAGAATCAAATAGTGAGATTTGATAAACAAGTCGTTATTGTTTTGACAATGATGAACCGACTGCATGCAAATAAGGGATGATGGGCCTTGACTCCATAAAATGACTAGAAGTCATAGAATCTATGATAGTATCCATACACGAGAAATCAAGTTTCTAAACTTGGAAGACCCTCCAGAAAGGCATGAAGCCTATCGGTCGTGTTTGGATCTATAAATAAATAAACGTGGATGTTTAACATCTATGAAATAGTTGACATGTCGGAAAGAAGTTTACGACAATGTTCAAGGAGTTGACTATGAAAAGATTTGATCTTTCATAGCGATATTTAGTCTTGACGGATTAATGTAGCGACCACTACATATAATTTGGTGTATGGTAGTTGAACAAACAAAACAATGTTCTTCTAATAGAATGGTTACCTAGGACGTGTACAAGACATGGTCTGAAGGGTTTTGTTAATTCAAAGGATGCTAAAAGGGCATGCAAACTTCAATAGTTGAAGTGAGCATAGCAGAGTTGGAATCTTCACCATGATGAAAATGTTAAAGGAGTTTAAATTCACCGGAGACGATGAAGATGCTTGCATTTGCAAGAAATTAGGTGGGAGCGCTGAGACAAATTTCCAATATGTTATGCACAGTACATATTGTTGATTGGAAATGATGTGTCTTTTATTGACACAAGTTAAGAATTTCATTAAAATAGGATTTCGATGAAAGACTTGGGAAAAAACGAAATATTTGGCATCAATGTCTATATGGATAGATTGAGGCACTAATATGGTTGTGCCAGACGTACATATATGAGATATTGAAAGGGTTCGATATGGAAACAACAAGAAAGGTTCTTGACGCATGGAAAGGATTGTATCAAGATTCAAGTGTTTCAACACTTGGTGAGTAAAATCACATGAAGATTTTGATCGATTATACCGTGATATGTATATATCCAGATATGTCATATGCTCTAAATGTTATGAGCACATACCAGAATGATTCATAAGATAATCATTGGACGATAGTAAAGATATTCTTACGAGCTTTGGAAGAACTAAGAATATATCATGTATAAGTGACAAATAGTTAAAGGTAGTTCATTGTAAAGTGTCACATTGATACTAGTCTTGTCACAAGATACAAATTGAAATTTATCTCAATTTATACTATGGGTGGCATAATGTAATGGAAAGGATGTTCCATGATGGATTTGGATGAGTTCCAAAGTTGAGACATTGTGACAGATACTACAACAAAAGTCTAAGTATATGACTGCTATAGTAGCAGCAAAGGAGGGCATTTGTGTTTAGTAGTTTGTTATCAAACTAAGTGTCGTTCAAAGTGGGATAATACTATGAAGATATATTGTATGACAATAATATCAACATATTTTAACCTGAACGAACTAAAGGTCTCACCAAAGGACCAAATTTATACAATGCCATCTCATTTGAGAATGAGTGATGCGTAGAGACGCAAAGACATGCAAATACACACGGACCTAAAACTATCAGATCCAGAGATTATGTTAACCACTAGCAATTGCGTATATGCAACACCAGAAAGCCATAGGTGTTCAATATGCAAAGTTTTTCAAACTAGATTATTGACTCTAGTGTAAGTGGGAGACTGAAGGGAATATGCCCGAGAGGCAATAATAAAGTGGTTATTATCTTATTCCTTGTTTATGATAAATGTTTATTTTTCATGCTATAATTGTATTAATTTGGAAACGTTAATACATGTGTGTTTAATAAACAAAAAGGAAAGTTCCTAGTTATGCCTCTCTTATAAACTAGCTCGTTGATTAACAAGATGATCAAGGTTTCCTGACCGTGGACATTGGATGTTGTTAATAACGAGGCCACAACATTAGTGGAATGATGTGATGAACATTCATCCGATGTATAACATTACGATCAAAGTCATTGTGTTTATATTGCTATAACATCATACGAAGTAATACTAGTCCTTAGACCATGAGATCATGTCAATCACTAACACTGGAAGAGTATCTTGATAACATCAAACGTCACACCGTGAAAGGGTTATTATAAAGGTGGGTTCAGTGCTACGAAAGTGTTATGTAGAGGCTCATGGATCAAGAGTGGGATTTTCCCATCCTGATGACAGATAGATATACTCTGGGCCTCTCGGTGATATCACATTGAGAATAGCTTGCAAGTAAGTGATGTGATCACTAGAATGTTATATCACGGGAACGAGAAAAGAGTACATGTCGGCAACAAGATCAAACTAGGTATGGAGATACCAATGATCGAATCTCGGACATATAATATATCATGAGACAAAGGGATTTAGTTACGACGTTATAGGTTCACACGATCACAAGAGTCATCGTTGAATATGTGGGAGTCAGTACGGATCTCCAGGTCCCGTTGCTGATTATTGATCGGAGAGGGGTCTCGATCATGTCTACATTATTCGCGAACCGTAGGGTGACACACTTAAGGGATACCGACACCATTTGGAGCAAATATGTTTCAGATAAAGATTTAAGAAAGCGCTGGAATTATTTCAATAGACACCAAAACTGTTTCATGTGAAATTGCTGAAATTGGTTCTGCATGTAATATTGAAATGTTGTAAGGGGTTTTATGTGAATTTTTGTTAATTAAGGTAATTAACAAAATTCTGAATAAAATTAATAAAAGAGTTTTATTAAATGAGAGAGCATTAAATTTGGAGAAATTTAATGCATTTAAAGTGGAGACTTTAATGGAGAATGTGAAGGGTACCCTCCCCTCCTCCTATAAAGTCCCCCCTCTCCTCACTTATCACTCACACCTCCTCGTGAAGGATCTCTCTCCCCCTCTAGTATTTCCCCCCCATGGTCTCGGATTAGCGAGATACATGTTCCTGGTGGCTTTATCTGGAAAGGAGTTGTTGGTTCTACTACTTTGCTGGAGCGAGGGACGGAGGTTGTTAGGGTACCATCCGTGTGTGTGATCACGGATGCACCGCTGTTTTGCGGTGCTGGACTTGGTGGAGCTGGATCTGATGGACGTGCTAGAACTAGACCTGCTGGACTTCATCACGATCTTGAGATCGGCAAGTGTACGACTACATCATCCACGAGTTCCATCTCATTAACAAAGCTTTGTTGTCTTCAAGGGTATGTTCTCTATGGATGTATATCCACCCGTTGCTTGTATGTAATAGATAGATCTTGGCGTATAATAGTTCCCATCGTAGGAATTTTTTTTGTTTTCTATGCTACGAACCCTTCATGATGGATGCGGCCCGGACAATGTTGGTGGAATTCAAGTCACCCTACAACTTTTGGGCCGAAGCCATTTCCAACGTTTGCCATGCTACCAACCGCCTCTACCTATGCAAGAAGAAGAAAATGACTCCATATGAAATCCTCACCAAATGCAAGCCCAATGTCAAATACTTCCGTGTGTTTGGTTGTAGATGTTTCATTCTCAAGAAAGATGTCAGGTTGTCAACGTTCGAGCCTAAAGCACAAGAAGGTATCTTCGTTGGTTACTCCAATCAATCGCTTTTCTATAGAGTCTACAATAAAGCCAATGGAAGAGTTGAAGAATCTAGCAATGTTGAGTTTGATGAATATCATGAGTCTCTTGTGAGGCAAGATGGTGTCTGTGATCCAAGTGATAAAATTACTCCCCAAGGCATAAGAATAATGGGTGTGGGATTCTTCCACCCCATTGAGGATCCCCTTGTGGCCAAAGGAGAAGGACCAAGCTCTACCCAAGTGGAGCCCTCATTCTCACAAGATCATCTTGTTTCTCAAGGACAAATTGTTGCACCTCAAGATTCTCTAAGCTCTTCCCAAGCTCCTCATGACCATGACTCTCCAAGATCCTGTCAACATCAAGCTCCTCAAGATATACCTCTCCAAGATTGTGGAACTCCACAAGTCAATGTTGATTAAGGTCAAGCTATAGAAGATCAAGGTCAAGATAACAATGACCAAGGCCAAGCTAGTGTCTCTCCACCCATTAATGTTGATGCTCCAACGGTTGATATTGATGAAGATAGTGATCAAGTCCGTGCATATAGTTAAGGCAGGGACTCAAATCGTGGTGATGACCAAGTGGTTGCTGAAGAATCTCATCTTGAGACCCAAGCCCATCGTCAAGCATATCGTCTCGCCAAGCTCATCAGAGATGGCCATATCCTTGATAATGTTTATGGAGATTTCAATAGGGGTTCTACTACTAGGAGGCAACTAACCTCTTTTAGCTCTCACCATGCTTTTATCTCTCATGTTGAACCCCAAAAGGTCTTCGAATCACTTGAAGATGATGATTGGCTTGATGCTATGAATGAAGAACTTCACAACTTCAAGAGGAACAAGGTGTGGACATTAGTGAAGCGGCCAAGAGATTGTCAAAATGTCATCGAGACCAAGAGGATCTTCAAGAATAACCGAGATGCCAATGGGATAGTCATCTGCAACAAAGCAAGGTTGGTTGCCCAAGGATACTCCCAAGTTGAGGGCATTAACTATGGTGAAACTTATGCTCTCATTGCTCGTCTTGAGTCCAATCGCATGCTTATTGCTTATGCTACTCACCATAATGTTATATTGCAACAAATGGATGTTAAGAGTGCTTTCCTTAATGGTCCCTTGAAGGAGTTGGTTTATGTCAAGCAACCTATGGGTTTTGAGGATCCCCTCTTCCCGGACCATGTCTACAAACTTGATAAGGCTCTCTATGGCCTTAAACAAGCCCCACACACATGGTATGAGTGCCTTAGAGAGCTCTTATTAGACGTGGTTTTGAAGTTGGGCTAATCAGCCCCACTCTTTTTACAAAGAGAGTTGGAGGAAACTTGTTCATTTGCCAAATTTAAGTTGATGACATTATTTTTGGGTCTACTAACAAAGCTTTTAATGAGGATTTTTCCAAGCTCATGACCAACCTCTTTGAGATGTCTATGATAGGGGAGTTGGAATTCTTTCTTGGTTTTGAAGTCAAGCAATTGAGGAAGGGAACCTTCATCATCCAAGCCAAATATATTTAATACATGCTCAAGAATTTCAACCTTGATCAATTAAATGGATCCAAAACTCCCATGCCCACAAAGGTTAATCTTGATCTCGATCCCAAAGGTAAGGATGTGGATCAAAAACTTTATCGCTCGATGATTGGTTCTTTGCTTTATCTTTGTGCATCCTGACCGGATATTATGTTGAGCGTGGGTATGTGTGCAAGATTCCAAGTCGTACCAAAGGGAAGTGACATGGTAGCAGTCAAGAGAATCTTTCGGTATTTGGTTCATACCCCAAACTTTGGGTTGTGGTACCCCAAGGGAGCTAGCTTTGACCTCATTGGATACACGGATTCGGATTGGGCGGGAGACAAGGCGGGAAGGAAGTCAAACTATGGAGCATGTCAGTTTCTCGGAAGATCCTTGGTGTGTTGGTCCTCCAAGAAACAAAATTGTGTGTCTATGTCCACCGCCAAAGCCGAGTACATATCCGCCGCTAGTTGTTGTGTCGTATTGCTATGGATGAAGCAAACTTTGAAGGACATTGGTGTATCTTTCAGCAAGGTGTCCCTTCTTTATGACAATGAGAGTTCCATTTCCATTGCTCACTACCCAGTGCAACACAACCGAACCTAGCACATTGAGATTCGTCATCATTTCATTTGGGATCATATTGCAATAGGAGACATTTATTTGGAGTATGTTCCTACCAAGACCAATCTAGAGGATCTTTTCACCAAGCCTCTTGATGAAGCAAGGTTCCAGAAATTAAGGCATGAGCTAAATATCATAGATTCGAGCAATGTGGCTTGAGTAAATTGCACACCTACCCATGTCTCAAAGAATATCTTGTTTGGATGTACGCATAGATTTAGGGGGAGTGTAGTTCCACACGTGAATCAATGATGTCTACGGACTTCTATTCTTGTAGACAGTTGTTGGGCCTCCAAGTGTAGAGGTTTGTAGAATAGCAACAAGTTTTCCCTTAAGTGGATCACCCAAGGTTTATCGAACTCAGGGAGGAAGTGGTTAAAGGTATCCCCTCTCAAGCAACCCTGCAATCAAGATACAAGAAGCCTATTGTGTCCCCAACACACCCAATACACTTGTCAGGTGTATAGGCGCACTAGTTCGGTGAAGAGATACTAAAATACAAGTGATATGGATATAAGACAACGGTTCCAGAAAATAGCTTGATGGCGCGTGGAAAAGACTAAAGGAAAACTGAAATAAAGATGGCAGCAAGCAAACATGTAACATATCTAGTTGCAAACGGTGTTTCAATGTTTAGAAACAAGGCCTAGGGATCATACTTTCGCTAGTGAACACTCTCATATAAATATCTTCTCTTCATGATACTACTCTGAACTACTCTCCGGTTGGACACTCTAATCCATGGTAGGGTTATAACAGCACACCTCAAAGTTCGCTTTCCCCATCTAGATAACCCCACACTGTCACCTTGAGCTCCAGATGGTTCCAACAAACACCACAATTTCATAGAAACATCCAACTCCAAATATAACTCATAACAAGTATTTGTAATCTCTAGCCTAAGTGCCACCATGGTGTGCACGCTGTCACTTTCACACACATGGGGAGAGCAGAGATCTATTAAAGCACTTGAGTAGCAAGGTAGATCTACTTGATTACAAAGCTCATGACCACAATATGATCATGCATAGAGAGAGATATGAACACATAGCTACCGGTAGAGCCCTTAGCCTCGAGGAAGAACTACTCCCTCATCATCATGGGAATCAGCAACCGCGATGGAGATGGTGGTGGAGATCGATGGACATGGCTGATACATTGCAAATGTATCTATAATTTTTTATGTTCCATCTTTGGTTTTATCTACTTTCTTATGTTTTGTCCGCACTTTGGAGTACTTTTCATATGATTTCTTGGACTAACCTATTAACAAGAGCCATAGTGCTAGCTGCATGTTTTCTGCTGTTTTTGGTTCCAGGAAGTCAGAAAATGAATATTCTCGGAATTGGACAGGACAAAAGCCAAAGTTATTATTTTACCGAGGGACACTTGGAGCCATAATACGAGACGGAGAAGGGCCAGAGGGCGGCCAGGCCTCGCCCGCGCCAGGGGATGGTGTGGCCAGCCCAAGCACCCCCTCGGCCTCTCCTTTCGCCTATATATTGCCTCTGATACGGAAACCCTAAGTACCCGATCAAAATTCCATGAAAGAGTCTATAGTCGCCGTCATCTCCATCCCTAGATTGGGAGGGATCTGAAGCTCTTCCCGGCACCCTACCGGAGAGGGGAATTCACCCTGGAGGCCTTCTTCATCATCATTGTAGCCTCCGGTGTGATGCGTGAGTAGTTCATCTCTGGAATACGGGTCCATGTAGTAGCTAGATGGCTGGTTCTCCTCCTTTGTGCTATCATGTTTAGATCTTGTGAGCTCCGTTCATGATCAAGATCATCTATTTGTAATTCTGCGTGTTGTGTTTGCGGGGATCCGATGGACATTGAGATGCTATTTCAGATTGATTATTGATTCTATCATGTCTTTGTTATTTGTGATCTTGCATGCTTTCCGTTGTTAGTAGCTATCTTGGCCAAGTAGATGCTAGCAACTCCAAGAGTTAGTATTTATGCTCGATAGTGGGTTCATGCCTCTAGTAATCTGGGGAAGTGACAGAAATCTCTAAGGTACTAGATGTATTGTTGCTACTAGGGAGAAAACAAATATCATTTGTTCATAGAACAATCGTATTGCTTACTTTACACGCAATTCGTAAAGAAATAATCTGTTGCTTGCAACTTAATACTGGAGGGGGTTCGGATGATAACCTGAAGGTGGATTATTAGTCATAGATGCAGCTGGATGGCGATCTATGTATAATGTTGTAATGCCCAATCGAATCTCAAAGGAGTCAAGATGAGTATATGCTTGTATGCTTTCTCGATGTTTGTCAATTGCCCCGTTGTAATTTGTTCACCCAACATGTCTATCTTAAGGAGAGCCACCTCTAGTGAACTATGGACCCTGGTCCTTTCTTTTACTATCAATCTACAATCAATTGTTCTCTGCTTTGTGTTTACTTTCTGCAAACTATTACTTTCTTCCATTTGATACGTTTAATCCTTTGTTTTCAGCAAAACCAGTGAGATTGACAACCGCATCGTAAGTTGGGGACAGAGTTCTGTGGTTGTGTTGTGCAGGTCTCCACATTGCTGCTGGCACTGGTAGTGTGCCCTGCCAAAGTTCAGCTAGCTACACCTTTGGGGTGTTTCCTTGCTCCTACTGGATTGATAACCTTGGTTTCATAACTGAGGGAAACTTACTGTTGTGCTCATCATACCTTCCTCTTGGGGTTCCCCAATGAGCTCGTTAGTACACGAGTCAGCAAGTATTTTTCTGGCGCTGTTGCCGGGGAGTCAAGGACATCTTCACAAGGGGAGTCCCTCATAACCAATCTCTTTACTTTGTTATTTTTGTTTTGCTTAGTTTACTTTTGTTTTGTTTGCTTGTTTCTTTATCAAAAACACACAAAAATAGTTTTAAAAGTTTGCTTTCTTTATTAAAAACACAAAAACAATAAGTCTCCTTTAGTTGTTACCTCTTCCTTAGCTCACCATGTTGATCCCTAAATTCACCTTGAAAGACCTTTCAGTAGGTAGTGGTTCTTTAATTGGTAAAGATAATATTGAAGAATTCTTTAATCATGTTAGTAAGCATGAGGAATTAAGGATAGATCCCTTGCAGAACTTGCTCCAAACTATGAGATTGCTGCAGCTTCTTTAGTTCACATGCTGGAAGCTAGGTTTGTTAACCTTAACCCCTTAATGCAAATAATGTTTCTTAAACTTAAAGAAATTGATGACTCTGAGAAGAGAGATTTTATTCTTGAAACTTTGCTTAAGGAATTCTATGATGTTGCCAAGGAAGCTAGAAAAGTCTTTGAACGTTTCAATATGCTAGGCTCATGTGTAGATGTTGTTGGTACATGAGAAAAGATGAACAAAACTGAACCTAATGGGGAGGAAACTAAGATACCAATACCCTTTAAACTGGTAGCAATACATGAAGCAATAGAAAAGAATCTTGATTGGATTGTTCCTGAAAACCCTTTTGATGAAAATAGTGAACCTAAGAGAATTGAGAGAGGATCCTCTAGAACTTATTTGGATGATATACCTTGCCTTGTTGAAGATATTTCTGGTATTGATCTTAATGCTTATTCATTTGAGAACACTTGATTCTTCTTTTTGCTTCTTATGCCTAACTTAAAAGCGTTAAAGAAAAGTACTTATTGGGAGATAACCCAAAAGTTTTAGATGAGTCTTGGAAGTTATTACTTCAGTAATAACTGCTCCTTATCCTTTTTATTTGCTTTTTGTGCCAAGAGTAACCTCTAATGAGAGAGAAGTAATGATTGGGAAAGTTGCTTTCATGCACAGTTGTGTTGTTCTTGGAGCGTCTTCTTTTTCGTTTTTGTTTTGGTTTTTCGTTTGCTTTGTTTTCTTAGTTTTATGAATAAATTGGTTGGACCCCCTCTTTCATACATTGGTTTTCAAATAGTTTGGTTTGGTTTGGAAAAGAGTAGGAAAGTTCATGCTTAAGTGGTAAAGAGAGCTTGTTTTTGACTGTGGCCTATGCTTTGTCATGCCATGCTTGATACTTTTTTTGGCTTTATGCTTAGTATTCTTTGTTCTAGCATGACTTGTTATAAACAATTGAGATTGCTTAATGTGCCTTGGATGAATCATGCGTTGTTTTAGCATATTAAAGCATAGTATTGTGATATTCTCCTTTGATGCTTTATTTGGGTTGACTTGGCGCATGCTCACACCATGTTATGACTATCCCAAGTCACCATAGCCTTTATGATCCTTTAGGTTTCAACTTGTAGTATCACTTTATGCTTTGATCAATGATGTTTTGTCGCTCTGCATGATTATGGCCATTATTGCTCTCCTAGTTTGTCGCCCCCAGTCTTTTGCTAGCCTCCACAACCAAGTATGAGTTCCACTCATGCATCCAACTCCTTAAACCAAGTTATTACAAAGAGTCCACCATACCTACCTACTAGCATATTCCATTCCAAGTATATTCATGTTTTTGTTTATCTTCCAAATTAAACTTGTTATGAGAAAACTAGTGATTAAAGCTCTCACGAACTTGATGGCATGCTTTCCTTTTTTTGCATTTAATAAACTTGAACCATTGGGTCCTTCTTTGTTGCGTATATGCTTGCGCTTTATAAATTGAAATTAGCAGAACCATGTATCATGGGGAACGCTTTCAACATTGCACTTGTACTTTGTACCCCATTGATATCATGTTCTTTTGCTTATGGATCCCGGCGGTGTGAAATAAAAGTGGAACTTGTAAGATCATGGAGTTTGTATGTGTGTTAGAGAAATGCCTAGGCCGCTAGCCTAAGCCATGCCTAATCATGTGGAAACTTGCAGCATCACCATAATGAGAACTCTATGAAGCATCCTCAATAAAAACCTATGCAAATAGCAAATAAAAAGATCGCTGAGATGCTCATTGTCTGCTTGCCTTGTCATTTTGATTATGGGATAGCTCCTGTATCATGTGCAAGGGGTACCCCATTGGCGGTTCTTTATGATACACATGTACTTACAACGACAAGAGCTTACTCGTGACTAAAGTTGAGTAGCATGAGGTTCGGTCTTCGTAAGTAAGGGGCATTAGATTTTGGTTTATAACTTGTCAATCATATCCTCTTAGTTGTGTCATTTTAACCTTAATCACCTTCAAGATGCTTATGATAGGGGCAATGAGAGCTGAAAGCTATAAGTACCATAATTTTTGGAAGCTCTTTATGAGACTTGAATCCCTACTTCCTTCTATGAAGGCCTTTCTTCTACCATTATATTGAGTCTCCACCTTCTATCTTTATGCATCTACTTTGAGAGCATAGTGGACATTCTTAATTCTATGCGCATTGTCCCCAAGACTAGTTGATTGATGCATACCTTGATAGTGCTTATTTTAAACTATTTGTATCTAGTCACTCTTATGATCTTTGAAGGTGTCCTATGCATTTATATTTGCTACTTGATACATTGCAAATGTATCTATAATTTTTGATGTTCCATGCTTGGTTTTATCCACTTTCTTGTGTTTTGTTCCAGGCCTGGCCCGCGCCAGGGGGTGGTGTGGCTGCTCCCGGCACCTGCTCGGCCTCTCCTTCTGCCTATAAGTTGCCCTCGGGACGAAAACCCTAAGTACCCGATCAAAAATCCACGAAAGAGTCTGTAGCCGCCTTCATCTCCATCCCTAGATTGGGAGGGATCTGAAGCTCTTCCCGGCACCCTGCCGGAGAGGGGAATTCACCCTGGAGGCCTTCTTCATCACCATGCAAGCCTCCGGTGTGATGCGTGAGTAGTTCATCCTTGGATTACGGATCCATGTAGTAGCTAGATGGCTGGTTTCTCCTCCTTTGTGCTTTCCTGTTTAGATCTTGTGAGCTCCGTGCATGATCAAGATCATCTATTTGTAATTCATACATGTTGTGTTTGTGGGGATCTGATGGATATTGAGATGCTATTTCGGATTGATTATTGATTCTATCATGTCTTTGTTATTTGAGATCTTGCATGCTTTCTGTTGTTAGTAGCTATCTTGGCCAAGTAGATGCTAGCAACTCCAAGAGTTAGTATTTATGCTCGATAGTGGGTTCATGCCTCTGGTAATTTGGGGAAGTGACAGAAATCTCTAAGGTACTAGATGTGATGTTGCTACTAGGGAGAAAACAACAATCCTTTGTTCATAGAACAATCGCATTGTTTACTTTACACGCAGTTCGTAAAGCAATAATCTGTTGCTTGCAACTTAATACTGGAGGGGGTTCGGATGATAACCTGAAGGTGGATTATTAGTCATAGATGCAGTTGGATGGCGGTCTATGTATTATGTTGTAATGCCTAATCAAGTATCAGAGGAGTCAAGATGATTAGTATATGCATGTATTGCTTTCTCGGTGTTTGTCAATTGCCCCGCTGTAATTTGTTCACCCAGCATGTTATCTATCTAAGGAGAGCCACCTCTAGCGAACTATGGATCCCGGTCCTTTTACTTTACATACAATCTACAATATTTTACCGCTATGTGTTTACGTTCTGCAAACTTTTACTTCTTTCCATTCGATACGTTTAATCCTTTGTTTTCCGCAAAACACGGTGAGATTGACAACCTCATCGCAAGTTGGGGACAAAGTTCTGTGGTTGTGTTGTGCAGGTCTCCACGTTGCTACTAGCACCGGTAGTGCGCCCTGCCAAAGCTCAGCTAGTAACACCTTTGGGGTGTTTCCTTGCTCCTACTGGTTCGATTAAACCTTGGTTTCATAACTGAGGGAAAACTTGCTGCTATATTCATCGTACCTTCCTCTTGGGGTTCCCAACAAGCTCTACGTCGAAAGTCGAGTGCATCAAGATTTTCTGGCGCCGTTGCCGGGGAGTCAAGGACATCTTCACAAGGGGAGTCCCTCATAACCAATCTCATTACTTTGTTGTTTTTGTTTTGCTTAGTTTTCTTTTTGCTTTGTTTGTTTGTTTTGTTATTCAAAAACACAAAAAAATCAGTTGCTTTCTTATTGGAAAAACACAAAAAAATTAGTTCCTTTCTTAAGTTGCCTTTATGACTAGCTCTGCTCCAATCACTATTTCATTATGGATAGCTCACTTAGTTTCCTATTTGGGAACAGTTTTATGACTGCTAAGGTAAAAGATGAACCACCGCCTGCTAGAACCTCCATGGAAGAAGAAATTGCTGAACCTGAAAGCTCATTAGATGAAAAAGAGGAGCAGAGTGATGGACAAAAGGAGGAAGAATGGATCTACCCATGCATACCTTCTAATGATAGTAACTCTTTATCCCTTACATTATTTGATTGTCTCCCATGCTTATCAAAGGAGGGTGAATGTTATGTTCCCGAGGATTCTTTTGAAAATGTTTATAATAAAGGTCTAGTGCTTGTAGATCATGAAAATCATGCCTTATGTGATATTTATATTGTTGAGTTTATTCATGAGGCTACTGAAAATTATTATGAGAGGGGAAAATATGGTTGTAGAAGTTTTTATGGTAATGAAACACCTCTCTATGTGCTGAAAGTTTTGAAGTTACTTTTGTTTTATCTTCCTATGCCTGTCACTTTGTTATTTGTGCATTTATTTGCATACAAGATTCCTATGCATAGGAAGTGGGTTAGACTTAAATGTGTTTTGAATTTGCTTCCTGATGCTCTCTTTTACTTCAATTCATATTTCCTATAAGAGCATCTTCTCAAATTTTCATGCCTAACTTAAAGGCGTTAAAGAAAAGTACTTGTTGGGAGATAACCCAAGAGTTTTAGATGAGTCTTGGAAGTTATTACCTCTGTAATAACCTCTCCTTATCCTTTTTATTTGCTTTTTGTGCCAAGAGTAACCTCTAATGAGAGAGAAGTAATGATTGGGAAAGTTGCTGTCCCGAAACAGATTTTTGTGCCTCACCGTAAATATTCCTGAGAGAGCTCTGTATGTCGGATTGAGCTGTAATTTTTTGTGCTTCTGCCCCAGGTTGTTATATAACTTTAGTTAGTTAAACACTTTTTGATTTGAGCAACAGAAGGTCTTCGAAAAAATTCTTCTTTACCTGCTGGTCTGTTTTGACAGATTTCTGCTATTTTCTGCATTTGCTTCTTGTTAGTTCCTTCTTGAGTTCCTTTGGGAAATTGAGCTTTTTGAGGTAAGTGCTACAGTATCTAGTGTTCTAATGGAAGTTTATTTGGTGTTAGAACTGAACGTTGAGACTTATTTATATTAAGTGCACTAATGTTGCTAATGAGATTGTGTGAAGTTTTGTATGAAGGAAAAATTTCAGGTGTATGGAAGGAACGAGTAATGAGATAAAGGATGGACTAAAGCTCAAGCTTGGGGATGCCATGCGTGTCACCCCAAGAAATATCCAAGAAGTACAAGCGTCAAAACTTGGGGATGCCCAAGGCATCCCCCTTCTTCATCAATAAAAATTCCAGGTTTCTTCCAAACGCTTCATTTTTATTGTTTCATGCACAGTTGTGTTTTTCTTGGAGCGTCTTCTTTTTAGTTTTTGTTTTGGTTTTTAGTTTGCTTGGTTTGCTTAGTTTTCTGAATAAGTTGGTTGGACCCCCTCTTTCACACTTTGGTTTGCGAATAGTTTGGTTTGGTTTGGAAAAGAGTAGGAAAGTTCATACTTATGTGGTAAAAAGAGCTCGTTTTTGACTGTGGCCTATGCTTTGTCATGCCATGCATGATATTGTTTTGGTTTTATGCTTAGTATTATTTGCTGTAGCATGACTTGTTATAAACAATTGAGATTGCTTAATGTGCCTTGGATGAATCATGCGTTGTTTTAGCATATTAAAGCATAGTATAGTGGTATTCTCCTTTGATGCTTTATTTGGGTTGACTTGGCACATGCTCACACCATGTTATGACTATCTCAAGTCACCATAGCCTTTATGATCCTTTAGTTTTCAACTTGTAGTATAACTTTATGCTTTGATCAATGATGTTTTGTCGCTCTGCATGATTATGGCCATTATTGCTCTCTTAGTTTGTCGCTTCCAGTCTTTTGCTAGCCTCCACAATCAAGTATGAGTTCCACTCATGCATCCAACTCCCTAAACCAAGTTATTCCAAAGAGTCCACCATATTATGCTATTCCAAGTATATTCATGCTTTTGTTTACCTTCCTCTTGTTAGGATAAAACTAGTGATTAAAGCTCTCACGAACTTGATGGCAAACCTTACTTTACTTGCCTTTAATAAACTTGAACCATTGTGTCTTATATGTTGTATATGCTTGCACTTATTTGTTGGGAATTAGCAGAACCATGCTTTCATGGGGAACGCTTTCAACATTGCACTTGGTACTTGTACCTAGTTGATATCATGCTCTTTTGTATATGGATGTCATCGGTGTGAAATGAAAGGGGAGCTTGTAAGTCCATGGAGTTATGTATATGTGTTAGAGAAACGCCTGGGCCGCTGGTCTAATCCATGCTGACATGGTGGAAACCTGCAGCGTAACCATAATGAGATGTCTATGAAGCATTCTTATTATAAAAAAAATATTCCTATATTGAAAAAAAGATAAAAGAAAAGAAAAAAGAGATATTATGAAAAGAGGAAATAGAGAAAAAAGCACCATATTCCCATGGTAAATAAGAAGAATGCTGAGATGCTTGTTGTCTGCTTGCCTTGTCGTTTTGATATGGGGATTCTTCCGTATCATCGGGCAAGGGGTACCCCGTTGGCGGTTCTCAATGATACACATGTACTTACGATGACAAGAACTTACCAGTGACTAAACTTGAGTAGCAAGAGGAGCGACCCTCGTATACAAGGGACATGAGATTTCTGACTTATACTTCGTCAAGCATGTACACCATAGTTTGTTCACTTTAACCTTAATCACTTCAAGATTCTTATGAGAGGGGCAATGAAAGCTGAAAGATATTAAGTACCATAATTTTTGGAACCTCTTTATGAGACTTGAATCCCTACTTCCTTTTACAAAAGGCCTTTCTTCCACCATTATATTGAGTCTCCACCTTCTATCTTTATGCACCTACTTTGAGAGCATAGTGGCCATTCTTAGTTCTATGTGCATTGTCCCAAGACTAGTTGATTGATGCATAACTTGTTATTGCTTGTTTGAAACTATTGTATCTAGTCACTCTTATGAACTTTGAAGGTGTCCTATGCATTTATATTTGCTACTCTATTGAGGGACAAGCTGAATACTATTATGCTATGTTTTCTTTATGTGAAAGAAACAAACGTCTTGCAAAGCATGTTATTCATGAATCTTTTGTTTGTGCCTTTTCATGTTGCATCATAGTTTCTTTGCTTATTTCTAGAACTTTGTCTTTCATGTTATGATTGAAGTACTATGATCCCAGCCTTGAATGTTTTGCAAATACTTTGATCAAGTCTTTGATGGTGCATGTCACCTCAAAAATTATTTCTTTTTATCACGTACCTACTCGAGGACGAGCAGGAGTTAAGCTTGGGGATGTTGATACATTGCCAATGTATCTATAATTTTTGATGTTCCATGCTTGGTTTTATCCACTTTCTTGTGTTTTGTTCCAACTTTGGAGTACTTTTCATACGATTTCTTGGACTAACCTATTAACAAGAGCCATAGTGTTAGCTGTCTGTTTTCTGCTGTTTTTGGTTCCAGGAAAGTCAGAAAATGAATATTCTCGGAATTGGACGGGACAAAAGCCAAAGTGCCTATTTTTCCGGAAGGGATCAAGTGCCAGAATACGAGACGGAGAAGGGCCAGGGAGCCACCACACCACCTGGCCGTGCGGCCAGGCCTGGCCCGCGCCAGGGGGTGGTGTGGCCTCTCCCGGCACCCCCTCGGCCTCTCCTTCCGCCTATAAGTTGCCCTCGGGACGAAAACCCTAAGTACCCAATAAAAAAATCCACGAAAGAGTCTGTAGCCACCGTCATCTCCATCCCTAGATCGGGAGGGATCTGAAGCTCTTCCCGGCACCCTGCCGAAGAGGGGAATTCACCCTGGAGGCATTCTTCATCACCATGCAAGCCTCTGGTGTGATGCGTGAGTAGTTCATCCTTGGACTACGGATCCATGTAGTAGCTAGATGGCTGCTTTCTCCTCCTTTGTGCTTTCATGTTTAGATCTTGTGAGCTCCGTTCATGATCAAGATCATCTATTTGTAATTCATACAAACTGTGTTTGTGGGGATCCGATGGATATTGAGATGCTATTTCAGATTTATTATTGATTCTATCATGTCTTTGTTATTTCGTTGTTAGTAGATATCTTGGCCAAGTAGATGCTAGCAACTCCAAGAGTTAGTATTTATGCTCGATAATGGGTTCATGCCTCTGGTAATCTGGGGAAGTGACAGAAATCTCTAAGGTACTAGATGTGTTGTTGCTACTAGGGAGAAAACAACAATCCTTTGTTCATAGAACAATCGTATTGTTTACTTTACACGTAGTTCATAAAGCAATAATCTGTTGCTTGCAACTTAATACTGGAGGGGGTTCGGATGATAACCTGAAGGTGGATTATTAGTCATAGATGTAGTTGGATGGCGGTCTATGTATTATGTTGTAATGCCCAATCAAGTCTCAGAGGAGTCAAGATGATTAGTATATGCATGTATTGCTTTCTCGGTGTTTGTCAATTGCCCCGCTGTAATTTGTTCACCCAGCATGTGATCTATCTAAGGAGAGCCACCTCTAGTGAACTATGGATCCCCGTCCTTTTACTTTACATACAATCTACAATCTTTTACCGCTTTGTGTTTACTTTTTGCAAACTTTTACTTCTTTCCATTCGATAGGTTTAATCCTTTGTTTTCCGCAAAACACAGTGAGATTGACAACCTCATCGCAAGTTGGGGATAAAGTTTTGTGGTTGTGTTGTGTAGGTCTCCACGTTGCTACTAGCACCGGTAGTGCGCCCTGCCAAAGCTTAGCTAGTAACACCTTTTGGGTATTTCCTTGCTCCTACTGGTTTGATTAAACCTTGGTTTCATAACTAAGGGAAAACTTGCTGCTATATTCATCGTACCTTCCTCTTGGGGTTCCCAACAAGCTCTACGTCGAAAGTCGAGCGCATCACTACTCTATGAGGTACAAGCTGAATGCTACTATGCTATGTTTTCTTTATGTGAAACAAACAAACGTCTTGCAAAGCATTGTTATTCATGAATCTTTTGTTTGTGCCTATTCATGTTGCAACATAGTTTCTTTGTCTTATTGCTAGAACTTTGTCTTTCATGCTATGATTGAAGTACTATGATCCCAGCTTTGAATGTTTTACAAATACTTTGATCAAGTTTATGATGGTGCATGTCACCTCAAAAATTATTCTTTCTTTTTATCACTAACCTACTCGAGGACGAGCAGGAGTTAAGCTTGGGGATGTTGATACATTGCAAATGTATCTATAATTTTTGATGTTCCGTGCTTGGTTTTATCTTCTTTCTTATGTTTTGTCCACACTTTGGAGTACTTTTCATATGATTTCTTGGACTAACCTATTAACAAGAGCCACAGTGCCAGCTGCCTATTTTCTGCTATTTTTGGTTCCAGGAAGTCAGAAAATGAATATTCTCGGAATTGGACGGGACAAAGGTGTAGGGGTTCCACGCATGAAAACAATAAAATTTTACCCTACGCCCCTGAACCCCAGAAGCTGCCAGGACCTATCTATTAGTAATATAGTAACAGGAGGGGCTTTTCGCGAACTTACCCTTGAAGACCGAAAAGCGTTGTCAACGCTTAGGAGAGCATGGCTGATGTAGACGAGCCGAAGCCGACCTCAAGGTCGTGATGAAGTGCTTGCGCTCCTTCTAGCTCCAACGACTTGAGTGCCTCAAGTGCGACACCTCATGGGGAGTTACACACGTCCGGTGCCTGACGATGACTCCCGCTTCCTCGATCCAGCAGCAGTTGCGGAAGTAGAGCTCCCGGTTCCGAATCCCGCAGCAGGATGGCGCTCCGCGGTGAAGATGTCTCTCCCTCGCGCAGTCCAGACTTGGGACCACGGTCACGAGAGAGAGGGGGAGAGAGAAAATATCAGTTAGAGGTCCTCCCAAAAGTGGGGAGACCTTTATTGATTATTGGTGTATTTTTCTAGGCGAAATACCCCACAATATATAGGGGAAGGAGGGGGTACACCCTCCCTCAAAGTCCCGGGGTGGGACTAAAGGAGAGGAGGGGGAGGAGGTGGCCGCCGGCCACCTAGTGGGCCCCCCGCGGGGGGCTAGGCCCAGCCGGCCAGCCCCCGTGCCCCTTATCCCTCTCTCCTTTCCCTAAAGGGCCCTCTCCCTCCGGAAATTGGCCCATTAAGCCTTTTTGACATTTAATTGATTTTCTCTTTATTAAATAATTATGAATAAATGATTAAATCAATATTTAACATTCATTAACATATTATTCAACCTCCGTGGCCATGGAACACCTTCCACCTCCACTCTGGACATCCTTCGGACTTACCGAAACCCTTTCGGTTTTCTCCCTTCTCTTCTTCGGTGATTCCACCGATCCTATAAACACTCTCTAAGCATCATCAATCCCTTAAGCGTGATACCCCACGGTTCAGGAACACTCTAGACATGGTCAGGACACTCCCGCACCAATGATCGACAGAGGGACCTGGATGGCCATGTGACCCCTGTGCGTTCCACGAAGATCTTTCGTCGTTTGAACCGGGACAGTCGTGTCTTATTCCCTTTGTCTCTTGATACTTACATTGCCCGAGATCTGATCAATGACATCACCATGTCGTGTTCAATCACGTTACTGAACAATGCTACTTGACTCGTTCCGACAAGTGATATCCCCGTGATCAAATCACATGTTGCGTAGCTATTGGATATAACTTCTCCGAGTGGGCCCTTGAGTATCTTCTCGTCACATGGACGGACAAATCCTGCTCTTGACATATATTGCCTCTACGGTTTCCTCCGAATACCTGAACACACCTTTATAACCACCGTATTACCAGATGGCGCTTGATGCTATCTAAGCACTCTCGGGAGACAGTGATTGATATAGCCTCACGGTCTAAGGAATAGTCTACGAGGATCCATTTCTAATCATCGTAACTTGAACTTCGTGACATTATCGGGTCACGATGTTTAGCTTGGGTATTGGTTCATCATCTCATTCCCAGAATGATATGACTCCATTTCCAACTAGCATAAATGCCACATGATCAGGAAACATGATCATCTGTTGACCAATGAACTAGTGACTAGAGTTTCACTGGGAACCCCTGGTTGTTTGTATATCACACGTGTATTGATGTTTCCACTCAATACAGTTATAGCATGATATAAAACTTAATCATAAACTATATGAAATATGATAATAGTCCTTACTACTATTTGTCTCTAGGGCATATTTCCAACAGTCTCCCACTTGCACTAGAGTACAAATACACTTCCCATATAACCGGTACCTAGAACATGCTTGCTCATGGAAGAGGTTGAGTCTTGGGTCTGTTCTTTACAGTCCCAAATCCTTTGCAACTTACTAGTGTCACTTTGATTGACATTAATACTTTATCATCACATGATAGCATCTGTGTGAATGCATCGTCGCTATGGTAGCAGAACGAGGCATGATTCCAGGAGCCTAGAGTGACGTTAGATCAACCTCGAGGGCTTTCTCGTGGGCACTGTGCCCTGGCACACATCATTCTACGTTAAAAGCGAACTAGCCCCGCCATAACATTATACAACACTTTAGATGGTACCCTTATCTATTATTATAAATGTATTCATCGAAACACTAGTGCACTCTGTGCAACTTTCGATGTTTTGTTCACCTCGCTTCCTACTTGACTTTAATTGGTATCTACAGGAGTTTCCAACATATTCCCTTATAACATAACCCTTTATGCTTTAAGATATGTCATCCTTTATGGATTTGGAAAACATGTCTATAGTTCTCTATTACACACTATGGACAAACTTAGCTCAATGTTCTGTGATTCGAACTTAATCACTTTCAGACGTTCCTTAATTGGATCACATATTATCCTAAGTTATTATCATGGTTTTATAAGAAAGAACCTATGTATCAACACAGTGGATGACGATCATCCTTTTCCTTTCTTTTAACCATTGATGTTAAACTTAATACTATTCCTAATTTGAGTTATTAAGGATCAGTTCCTTAATTAATTTCTATTCTGAAACCCTTTCCAGAATCCTTTAAGGAATACTGCATAATATCATAATACAGCTATTATCAACTTCTACATCTTATAAATCATTATTTATAAGTATTTGTGCCTTTCATTCTTAACATATTTAAGAGTTACTCCTATAAGCTCCCACTTAGAATATGTTCCCACATATTTGAATTTGAAACTTATATTGCTCCCACTTAAAAATATGTCAATCACATATTGTTTCAGGAAGACTTTCATAGCTCCCACTCAATTTTATGCAAATTGCATATCCACTCACTATTTTGAACAACTTCAAAATTGTTTGATCAAGTATCAAAGTTGGAGATTTACTATGAGATACTAATACTGTTACTAGTTTTAAATCCTTAGTCATTCAGCACACATAAATCAAATTCATTTGAATTTGCCCAATACCTGACAAATTGTGCTTTTGTCATTTACCCCCCTTTTCCACTATGGCTTTGCAGTCATTTGGGAAAATTCCAAGTAACCCCTTTTACTTGTGAGATTCAGCAACGAATTGCTTTCTAATCTCAAGGGAATTTTGCTTCTAGGATTTCTCATAATTTAGTTTACCATTATTTCCTTAGTAGTTCGTAGGTATGTCATATTCCAATAATCATGACAAATGATTCACAAATGTCTCCATACAAGATATGGATTACATTTTGAATCCTACTTCATATACTGAAAACGCTAGAGGGGAAAACACAATGATCAAAATCATTGATTCTTTCCTTCTATGAAGAGAATCGTTTAGGAACGTTGTCCGTTGTGCTTCTCAACACTCTGATGCGGGGTTTTGAATCATCATCATGTTTTTTCACTAATTTCCATTTGCTCCATAATTGAGAAACATCACCAAAAGTGAGCTTTCTCAAGAATGCACCAAAATCCAAGCAATACAAGTTTTGCTTTCCTTTTGGTTTCAGCTATGGGTTTCGTATTCAAAGTTTCCAATGAATACACTACAAGGACTTATTCACTATTTTTTGGTTATATCGAATAACCCCAAAACTTTCACGAATTCAAACGATTTACCAATTCTAATTGAGTGCCAACTATTTCTCAGCTAATGGTCTCTACATATATACTACAACAATTTATTTGGTGCCTTCTATTCAACCCCTTTGATATCTAATATCACATTGTGATGCTTTGTATTTTGACGTTTCAAAACACTTTGCATTCCACAATTACTTTTATGCCATTCTTATAAAGTTGAATTTCATTACTTTTGATCAAATCGTAGTAATTAGATTCTCTGTTATACGTATACCCTTTGTTGATGAAACACTTTGATCAAATCAAATAGTTTCATATTCATGTTTCCTTTGGTAAACTACTTTACACATTTAAACAATAATGATAATTACCATTTTCGTTAAAACATAATACATCGAATATGTATTTACTTTTAACAATTCTTTAAACACTTTGTATTCAACTAATAGACGGTGTTCAAGTTATTTTGCCGAACTTAGGCATGATTTATATGTGATAAGAAATCGAATGACTTTCACATATTATCACATAACTTTGAATTTAAACAATGGTTTCATTCATTTAATGAAATATCATTAAGTTGGGTATTTTAAACAAGGCATTTTAATGTTTTACAAATGTTCATGCATTATCAATTAGTTTCAAACAACAAGGATAATTCACACATAATCAAACAAGATATGAACATGAATAGAAATCATTCATAAAAGTGGAACAACTGTTTGTTACAAACTCATATGAATAACCGTCTCACGAAGTGTGAGACACACTAAAGAAGTTCACAATCTCTTGATTACAAAAATCATCCTAAAATATAAAATAAGTGATAAATGTCGAGGGAGAGTGTCGTCGGCCATCATCATCATGCTCGCCATCAACACGCAATGTCACCTCCTCTCCAGCAAGCACCTCTCATGCAGAAGGACCTGTTTTCAGTAAAACATAACAAGTATCAGATATACTTAACACTGCAACGTGTTTGCAAGATTATAACATTTATAAAACTGTATATCAAATATATAACTTTGTCATCGATGACCTCTCTGATGATTGGTTCAACCTTTACGTTCCTGAAACGTAATATGAACTCATGGAAATCCAAATGCTTCCGTATCACCACTCATGATGCTACTCCGGACATGTCCTTCGTAGCTGGGAGGCAACGACAGAAGTAGTACGTCTATCACAAATGGATCAGCCATCCAGTAATCCACGAAGTGAACCAGTCTTGTATGTGCATCCAGCATGCGCTCCAAGTGACTCTTTAGACATGTATGCTCCTCCATCTGTATGGAAAGGAACTCACCAAGTAGCTCATGCTTCCACATGCGCACATGGCCTATGAACTCTGCTCTCAGCTGATCCACCATCGAATATGGATCAAGATCACCCATGAGCGGATGTAGTTCATCCACCATCCGGTAACGCATTATTATTTGAATGTAGGTGGACATCTCTTGACGATAGTAATGGTCTGCCAGCTCTTGTGGGGTTTCATAGTAGTCTAGCTCAGTCAAATCCATCGTGCGGCATATGTAGTCTACCACATGATTCCTAGTAAGGAGATCATTCAGGCGCACTAGCCAACTAGGGAAGTTGGATCCATCAAGTCTAAGTTTCTCACCCGTTACCCAATCCTCAATGACAAAGTAAGCTTCACGGTGAGCCATCTACATTTGTAATTTGCAAAAGGAATTTAGACTAAGTTTATAATTGAATGAGTTAACAATAACTCCACTCAGAAACACCTATCCCCAAAAGGGTTCCTAGTGATAACACGACCCCTATCAGCCACATCTCCCCCGATCGTCATGGCCATCAATGTGGGTTCAAGGGTGGATGCTAAACGTCGGTCACATCATTCATGCGACTCGTGCTTGATCTTTCGACCATCCGTGTTCCGAGGCCACGCTTCTCTGGCGTGCTAGGCTCGCCAACTCAAACTTAGTATATTTGATGTGCAATGGCTTACACCCACTGTATGCGAACGTAGATATGTCTGACACCCAGGCCTGTAACCCTGGATCGCCTCATACTGAAGAACTTTCTTGGTGGTGCACACTAAGGGGGAACACAATTGTTGGTAATTTTAGCAGGGATCATCTTATTAGGCTACCGTCGAGTATCTAATACGAGCACACAATAAGACATACAAACAATAACATTGAATGTAAATGCTATGTGATATGGTCCTTCACGTCGTGATCTCCATCCGCCGTCACCGGGTTCCGGCGCCAGGGTTCCGGCGCCGTAGACACCAGGGTACCGGTGTCATTCCAGCGTGGTAGCGCGTCACCTCCGTGACTATCTACTACTACGTAACAAAAGGTAATCACTTTACCTTTGCCACAACCATATCACAAAGCAACGCCCCCTACAAAACAAAGTTAGACGCCTCTACTTTATCTTTGCATGTTTTACGTGGCTGAATGGGCTTTCGCACAAGAACCGTTCTTACCTACAAACTTTCAGCACAACGTTGATCAAGTAGTTGTCTCTACTACACCCCTTTCGGGGCCCTCCGTTGCGAATGGTACACCAACTAATGCGAGAGAGACAGACACCCCCCTAAGCCACTTTATACGGTACAAGCCGTATGTCAAGCGTGGACTAGTCCCGCGAATGAACGCGTAAAGTCGGTTGGGGGCTGCTTCATCAAGCATTACAGCGGTATACACAAGTACACGTGGGAGGGTAACAACTAAAAGATCAACGCCCACACGCTACATCTCGTGTGTTCTACCCGTACTAGCATTACTACGCATAGATCTAGCTCTGATACCACTGTAGGGGTTTCACGCATGAAAACAATAAAATTTTACCCTATGCCCCTGAACCCCTGAAGCTGCCAGGACCTATCTATTAGTAATACAGTAATGGGAGGGGCTTTTCGCGAACTTACCCTTGAAGAGCGAAAAGCGTTGTCAACGCTCAGGAGAGCGTGGTTGATGTAGACGAGCCGAAGTCGACCTCAAGGTCATGATGAAGTCCTTGTGCTCCTTCTGGCTCCAACGACTTGAGTGCCTCAAGTGCGACACCTCGCGGGGAGTTACACACGTCCGGTGCCTAATGATGACTCGCGCTTCCCTGATCCAGTAGCAGCTGCAGAAGTAGAGCTCCCGGATCCGAATCCCGCGGCGCGACGGCGCTCCGCGGTGAAGATGTCTCTCGCTCGTGCAGCCCAGACTTGGGACCATGGCCACGAGAGAGAGAGGGGGAGAGAGAAAATATCAATTATAGGTCCTCCCAAAAGTGGGGAGACATTTATTGATTATTGGTGTATTTTTCTAGGCCAAATACCCCACTATATATAGGGGAAGGAGGGGTACACCCTCCCTCAAAGTCCCGGGGTGGTACTAAAGGAGAGGAGGGGGAGGAGGTGGCCTCCGCGCGGGAGGCTAGGCCCAGCCGGCCAGCCCCCTTGCCCCTTCTCCCTCTCTCCTTTCCCTAATGGGCCCTCTCCCTCCGGAAATTGGCCCATTAAGCCTTTTTGACCTTTAATTGATTTGCTCTTTATTAAATAATTATGAATAAATGATTAAATCAATATTTAACATTCATTCACATATTATTCAACCTCCGTGGCCATGGAACACCTTCCACCTCCACTCTGGACATCCTCCGGACTTACCGAAACCGTTCCGGTTTTCTCCCTTCTCTTCTTCGGTGATTCCACCGATCCTACAAACACTCTCTAAGCATCATCAAGCCCTTCAGCGTGATACCCCACGGTTCGGGAACACTCCAGACATGGTCGGGACACTCCTGATGACCCACAAGTATAGGGGGTGTATCGCAGTATTTTTGAGGGAAGTGAAACCCAATTTATTGATTCGACACAAGGGGAGCCAAAGAATATTTATCAGCCTTAACAACTGAGTTGTCAATTCAGCTGCACCTGGAAACAATCTTGCTCATAGCAGTTTATCAGTAGCAACAATTTTGTAGTAGGAATAGTAAAGCAGCAGCAGTAGTAAAGCAAAGACAGTAGTAACAAAAGCAGTAAATAGTGGGATTCGAGTGCGGTAGGCATAGGGATGGATGGACGGGCGTTGCATGGACAAGAAAATTCATATAGCAATCAGAACATAGGGCAATTGCAGATAAATAAGATAAAGCATCCAAGTACTAGACAATCCTAGGCATGTGTTCCATATATAGTCATATGTGCTCGCAATGAGAACTTGCACAACATCTTTTGTCCTGCCAGCCCATTTGCAGCGGGGCCTCTAGGGAACTACTAGCAATTAAGGTGCTCCTTTTAATAGAGCACTGTAGCAAAGCATTAACAGTCCGTGAACACATGTGATCCTCACATCAAAGCCTTTCCCTTTCGGTTATCCCGATTTCTGTCACTTCGGGGCCATAGGTTCCGGACAACAACGTGTGTATACAACTTGTAGATAAGACCAAGAATAATACTATCATAATGAATCAATAATAAGTTCAGATCTGAAATCATGGCACTCGGGCCCTAGTGACAGGCATTAAGCACAACAAGTCGCAACAAAGTCACAAAGCACTAATAAAAGATACTAGGCACCATGCCCTAACAATCTGATGCTATTACATGAACGATCTCATCCAATCCCTACCATCCCCATAGCCTACAGCGGGGGATTACTCACTCATAGATGGGGGAAACATGGATGGTCGATGGAGAAGCGATGGTGATGATGATGGCGACGATCTCCTCCAATTCCCTGTCCCGGCAGGGTGCCAGAACGGAGTTTCTGGTGCTGTTTCATGGAATCTGGTGGTGGCGGCGGAGCGGAACTCCTTCTGGAAAAACGTCGACCCCCCCGAAGTTTTTAGGTCAGAAGGCTCCTTATAGGCGAAGAGAGAGGCTGAGGGGGTGCCTAGGAGGGCCCACACCACCCCCTGGCGCGGCCTGGCCTGGCCCGTGCCAGCAGGTGGTGTGGCCACCCCCTGGCTCTTCTCCGTCTCGTATTCTAGCTCCTGGAGTCTTCAGGTGAAATAGGATTTTTGGCATATTTTCCCGAGTTTTTCCTGATAGTTGATTTTCTGCATAAAAAGTAGACACCAAAGCAATTCTGCTGAAAACAACGTCAGTTCGCATTAGTTGCATCCAAATCACACAAGTATAGAGGAGAAACAATAGCAAAAGTGTTCGGGAAAGTAGATACGTTTTGGACGTATCAACTCCCCCCAAGCTTAGCTTATTGCTTGTCCTCAAGCAATTCGGTTGAAAACTGAGTGCGATAAAAGAACTTTCACGAACACATTTGCTTCATATGATGTAAATATTCTCAGCAATGTGATCAACTACCTAGACAATTCATAATAAAGAGTATGCAACTGAGTCTACTTAATAGTCATTGCAAGCTATGAAGAGATTCCAACTCAAGAATAATAAGTAGCATGAAGCACAAACATAAGCAACATTACAATGCTCATAGAAAGGTATGATAGAGTGGTATCTCGCTTGCCTTTGATTATGAATGCCAAGGCACCTCTGAAGTTCAAGTGATGACTAGAAGTAAAGATATCAAAGATACAAGCATCAAAGTCATAACACAAATAATCAAGTATTGGAACAAACACAAAGGATGACAACTATGCTCTCAAGAAGGTGCTCAAAGAATAAGTGGAGACTCAACAAGTAGAAGAAAAGGTTTTGAATAATTTTAAAGGCTTCCAAATGCTGAAAGTATGGTACTTGTTAGCTTTGAGCTCTCATTGCCCCTATGATAAGCATCTTTAATGTGGTTAAGGTGAAAGTGACACAACTAAGAGGATATGCTTGACGAGTTATAAATTGAAGTCTCATGCCCCTTACTTACGAAGACCGATCCTCATGCTACTCAACTTCAGTCACAAGTAAGCTCTTGTCATTGTAAGTACATACGTATCATGGAGAACTGCCAACGGGGTACCCCTTGCATATGATACAGGAGCTATCCCATAATCAAAATGACAAGGCAAGCAGACAATGAGCATCTCAGCAATCTTTTTATTTACTATGTGCATAGATTTTTATTGAGGATGCTTCATAGAATGCTCATTATAGTTATGCTGCAAGTTTCCACCATGATTAGGCATGGCTTAGACTAGCGGCCCAGGCGTTTCTCTAACATACATACAAACTCCATGATCTTACAAGTTCCACTTTTATTTCACACCGCCAGGATCCATAAGCAAAAGAACATGATATCAACTAGGTACAAAGTACCTATGAAGCGTTGAAAGCGGTCCCCATGATACATGGTTATGCTAACTTCAACTCATAAAGCGCAAGCAGATGCGCAACAAAGAAGGACGCAATGGTTCAGGTTTATTAAGTGCAAGAAAATAAAGTGTGCCATCAAGTTCGTGAGAGCTTTACTAACTAACTTTCTCAAAACAAGCAAACATTTTATTCGGAAGAAAACAAGGCATATTGAATATGCACGGAGATAGCAAACTATGCTAATAGGTAGGTATGGTGGACATTTTGGAAATATTTGGTTTAGGGAGTTGGAAACATGAGTAAAACACTCAGTGGAAGTGAAGGCTAGCAAAAGTAAGGGAGCGACAAACGAGAGAGCAATAGCTGTCATTATCATGCTTGCAACAAAACAAGACTACTCATGGCATGAAAGTGATTCAAGATCCTCAAGGCAAAATAATTCATCGAGGCTCAACTGATTATTACAGTCATGTGCATGCATGAGCATGTGCCAAGTCAATTCAAATGAAACATTCAGAGGAGGATACCACGTTGTCATACCAATTTATGAATAGAGTAATGCAAGCAAACATTCATGAGACATGCTACAAACTATTAGCGGGCTGGAGCTAATCACAAGAAAGCAAGAACTACTAAGCATCCAAAGATAACATACACCCTACATGAACGGATTAAGCAAGCTCACAAAGATGAGTATATGTACAAAAATGAAGACAAATAGAGTTCGTTACCAGCCTCTTACCACGCCTCAAGTTGTCATTAATCCTCATTATTGCTCTTCACTTGTATGGCTTGAATAATAATATGAAACCAATATCCACTGAGGACTGCCGAACCCTGAAGCAAACTCGCAAAAGCCAAAGAAGAACGACAAATATTTTTGGTGTTTTTGATTTTTGAACAAGAACTATGTTGAGAGAAACAAGCAAAGCAAAATCTTTTTAGGTTTTTCGAATAGTTCAAACAAAGCAAAAAGCAAAAAAGAAAACCAAGGCAAAAAAGAAGAAGCAAGACAAAGAGAAATAACAAAAATATTTTTGGTATTTTTGTGTTTTAGAAAGCAAAAGCAAAGAAGAACGAAAACTAAAAAGAGAACGAAAACATGAATATACAAAGTACCGACGCAGCATGATAAGGAGATGAGTGCGGTGTCGGCGTACCTCCCCCCAAGCTTAGGCTTTTGGCCTAAGTGGGTATCAATCCCAAGCTGGCCAGGATGAAGTGTCACCGGGGTACGACGGGGAGGTACCCTCGTCCTGGTGCGAGCCCAAGTACGCCCCTCCATAATGTGCGGAGTAATCATAGGAGGGCACGTCCTCCTGGTGCTGCTCGTGGAAACCCAACAAGCGAAGTTGCTTGTCCACCTCCTCCTTGGAGCACGACCACGGTCTCCTGTCAACACTAAATAAAGCAGGCTGTGGCAAGAGGATCTCCCTCTCATCCCCGTCAGTGAAAAGCATCCTATATACTAGATTGTTCAAATCAGAGGTAGAAGTGACAAAGTGATGAGTTTTCATGGCAACAAGGTCGAGCCTCTGTGGTGCTAGCATAGCATCATCAGGAGCCACTGAAAGATCTAATGCATCGACTATATACGAGGCAATGATGCCCCCATAGATAGGCCCCCTAGGAGCTAGGCGGCAAGCAATAAGCGAGCCAAGATTGTACCGAGTATCGTTGTTGAGCGCAGCAGCAAGGAAAGCTAAGTGATAGTTGGAGATATTACTAGTGTTCTCCCTACACAATACACTAGTGGCAAGATAGTATGCAAAGTATCTAAGAGCAGGGAGTTGGATATTTCTTATCTTTCCGTGTTGCACCACGCGGTCATCATCATTGGTCACCCCTCGGTAAAGCTCCAACAAATCAGCGGGTCGCCCTTGAATTTTCTTCACGGTCCCTGTCATACGCACATCTACAATACTGCAAAATCTCTCCAAAGGCATGGTGAAGGGCATATCATAGATTTTAAAGGAGACAGTGGAATGATACGATGTGTTAGTAAATGAGAAGCTCTCAACAAAAGTTTTGGTGAGCATAGCGTATTGTGCACTCTCATCTTGCATATAAGAGGTTAGGCCAACCCTCTCAATCAGTAGCAAGAAATCATCAAGAATACCTGCAGCTTGTAAGAAAGTAAAACAAGGAAAAGAGGATGGGTGAGCATCCCCATCATCCCTTTCACTTCCAATACGAGTTGCAATGAGATCTTCATTGTATGAAGGCCTAGCTTGGGAGGCTGTTCTTGAGGGCCTTGTCCTCCTAGGTGCATCACTCTCAAATATCTCTCCAAAAGTGCGGTTGTTCATGCTTGGTATTCTGAAATTTAAACACCTATTAAACAAGTGATTGCAAAGCAAATATAATAAAGGAGTCTACTCATAGGGACTTGCAAGAGGCCTAAACATGCATCAAAACTTTATCTCTAAGCATCAAACAAGCTTACAAGCTCTCATAACCAGTCACCTACAGCAGCGAAATACTCAACATATAATCCACTAAACACAAATCTACTTGGACAAGGGGAGGAGTCACATACCAAGGAACAATTGCTCCAAATTTCAGCAAGAAAGATGGGCTGAGCAAGGAGATCGAAGAAATCAAGAGCAAGCATAGAAAGAACACGATTTTGAGCTATGAACTGGAGCTTACTTGGGAGAGAGAAGAAAGTGGCAGGTGAGAGAGGTAGTGGGGGGCCAGGGGTGGCCCACACCAGGGCATGGCGCCACCCAGGGCTGGCTGCGCCACCACATGGTGTGCCTGCCTGGTGGGCCCCCCTGGTACCTACCAGGTACTCCTCTGCCCCTTTTTTCATGTAAAAATTTAATATGAATTTTCTAGAATTTTTCGAGACACTTTATTTTTGGGCATTTTTCAGAAATAGAAGAATGATTTTTTTGACAGACAGATTTTTTTTCTTTTGGAAACATGATGCAAGGACAAAACAAGGCTAGAACTACAGAAGTTCTAACATGCAAACAAACTACCAGCACAAAGAAAACTAAACGAGAGCAAAAACTAAAATGCAAAGGATAGAAATAAACGGAGATAATCATAATGAAAACATTGTTTTGTTCAATGGAATCCTTTTGTTAGCAAGGTTGATCAAGTCTTTCTACCAAAACAATTGCATATGAGACAAAACTTTGTACTCCACTAATGATTATGTTACCTTAACCTTGATAGCAATGGTCCCAATGATAATAGTTTCAAATTGTTCTCTTGGTATGGGACAATATATTTCTGCAACTTGAATGCCTTCAACATGTTCAATTGAATTCAGTCCATAAGTCCTTTCAATCTTCTTGGGGAAATAGACAGTATGTTCCTTATCATTAACATTGAAGGTAACCTTTCCTTGATTACACTTAATAACAGCTCCTGCAGTATTAAGAAAAGGTCTCCCAAGAATAATAGACATATTATCATCTTCTGGCATTTCAAGCACGACAAAATCAGTTAATATCAAGCAATTGTGAGCCACCTGAACAGGTACATCCTCACATATACCCATAGGAATAGTGGTAGATTTATCAGCCATTTGCAAAGATATATCAGTTGGTATCAATTTTTCAAGGTGAAGCCTCTTATAGAGAGAGAAAGGCATAACACTAACTCCAGCTCCCAAATCACACAAAGCAGTTCTAACATAACTATTCTTAATAAAGCAAGGGATAGTTGGAACCCCTGGGTCTCCAAGTTTCTTAGGAACCTTACCATTGAAACAATAATTAGCAAGCAAAGTAGAGATTTCTTCATTAGGGATCTTCCTTTTATTCGAGACAATATCCTTCATATACTTTGAGTAAGGAGGCAATTTAATAGCATCAGTCAAAGGAATTTGCAAGAATAATGGCTTCATCCATTCACAAAACTTATTATAGTGTTCATCTTCCTTTGACTTGTGTTTCTTATTAGGGAATGGCATAGGTTTTTGGACCCAAGGTTCTCTTTCACTACCATGTTTCTTAGCAATAAAATCTTCTTTAGTGTATTTAGTATTCTTAGTGTGGTTTTCAGGTTCTTCTTCAACTTTTTCTTCATTAGGAACAACATTTTCTTCATTACCACTTTTAGTTTCAGCACTAGAGATAGTTATACTATTAGGATCCATAGCAGGTTCAGAGGGTTCTACAACAGTTTTATGTTTCTTTTTCCTTTTCTTACGAGTAGAACCACTAATTTCAGCTTGTTGAGAATCCTGCTCAATTCTTTTGGGATGCCCCTCAGGATATAGAGGATCCTGGGTAGCAGCTCCACTTCTAGTTCTAATTTCATAAGCATGTTTTTCTTTAGCAGCATTAACTAGCAAGTCGGTTTGCACTTTAACGAGTTAATCTATTTGAGTTTGAACCATTTGAAAGTGTTTAACAATCATTTTAACATCATTAGAAGTTCTTTCCACAATATCTTTCAACTCAACAATAGCTCTAGTGTTTTCCATTAGATGATTTTGCACCCTTTTATTAAAGTTATCTTGCTTAACAATAAAGATATCAAATTCTTCTAAGCATTGATCAGTGGGTGAGTAGGGAATAGGCTTACATAATTCTTCTATAGGAGGTAAATTCATTTGCAGCTTTAATTCCCTTCTCCTTAAGACATTTCTTAGCTTCCTTCATCACTTCATCATTTAATTCAATAAATCCCCTCCTCTTTGATGTTGGAATAGGCACCGGAATAGATGGTTCAGGTACAATTACTTCAGGTATAGCTTGTTTAGGAGGAGTCCAATCTTCATAATTCTTGCTTATTTTAGCCATTAGTTCCTTAGCTTCCTTAGGAGTCCTATTCCTGAAAACATAATCATCACAACTATCTAGGTATGTCCTAGATTCCTCGGTTATTCCATTATAAAATATATCAAGAAGCTCATTCTTAGGTAATGGACTTCCAGCCTATGCATGAATCAAAGGACAAAACCTTGCCCAAGATTCAGGCAATACCTCTTTTTCTCCCTGTTTGAAATCAAGAAGTTCCTGCAAAATAGCATGTCTAGCACTGGGAGGAAAATATTTCTGCAGGAAAGTACTAATCAAGCACTCAGGGCTATCAATATATCCAGGAGGTAAATTACTAAACCAACTTTTAGCTTCTCCTTTCAGTGAAAAAGGAAAAATCTTAGCAACAAAGTAAGTACGCATCTTAATATCATCAAAAAACAAGCCACTCATGGTAGAAAGTTCATTCATATGTGCTATTGCATGTTCATTCTTAGTCCCACAAAAAGGTTCATTCTCGACAATAGCTATGTAAGATAGATCGAGAGAAATCATAATCTTCATCTATAATGTTTATGGGAGAAGCAGCAAACTTAGCATCAGGAGATAATTTGGGTCTAATAGTACGCCTCTCAAGGAGATTCTGAGCAGCGCTCCTATCATGGGTGTTCCTACATTCTTCAATAAACTCATCAGTCATCTCAACATAATCTTCTTCAGCATCATAACTCTTACTAGACTCAGGTGAGCTAATAGGTGTGGCAGTGTCTTCATTAGGAGTTTCGGTATTTCCAGCTATAGTTCTAGCAATCGTAGCATCTAGGAAAGGACCTAATGAACCACTCTTATCAAGCATAGTAGAGGCAGCATCATAAGTATCAGAAGTTTTAGATTCAGCAGTAGTAGCAGTGTGTGTAGCATGTGTATGTGGTGGTGTAAGGAACTTACTCAAAACAAACGGTGAATCAAGAGCAGTAGAGGTGTTCAGAACCGTACCTCTTCTTGTAGTAGATGGTAAAATAAGAACCTTGCCATCACGAGACTTACCCATGATGGATGGATAGCAGCGAACAATAGAGAACCCAAGTGAACTTGATAAATAAAGCTATGCTCCCCGGCAATGGCTCCAGAAAATAGTCTTGATGACCCACAAGTATAGGGGGTGTATCGCAGTATTTTCGAGGGAAGTGAAACCTGTAGGGCTTCGTAGCATGGAAAACAAAAAAATTCTATCGCATGAACACACAATCAAGATCTAATCTATGATCAAGCCAAGATCTATCTACTAGATTGTAGCAACGAGTCGATAGAGGAACTTACCCTCGAAGATTCCAAAGTGGTTAACGAGAGCAGATTCTCGTGGGTGATGTAGTCGTACTCTTTCCGATCTCAAGATCGCGTAGACGATCCTTCCGGCGCTGCGTTCCGGCAGCGCTTCCGCAGTCGGTCACACGTTCGGTACTCGATGAAGACCATCCTCTCCCTTGTTCCAGCAGGCAGCGGAGGTTGTAGTACTCTCCTCGCGATTCCGGTAGCACAACGGCGTGGTACCGGAAGTAGAGGGGAGATCTCGCAGGGCTTCGCCTTAAGCCGGAGCGAGTATGGTGGACTATGAGAGAGCTTTGGTGATCTAGGGTTTAGACACACCAATTAGAAGGCTCTAAACCGGAGGCTAGGGCAATTAGAAGCTCTAACTTGACGGCTTGGGAGAAATCCCTAGGCTGTGGCTAGGGTTTAGGTTTTAGAGGAGAGGGACTTGTGTCTTAGGAGGGGCAGCCCTGCCCCTCCCTTTATAGGTGGAGGGGCCGGCGACCAAGGGGAGGGAGTGGAGTCCCTCCCCAACTCGGCTTGGGTGGTGCGCCGGCTTGGGGAGGAGGACTCCTTCCCCAACTCGGTTTCCACCTCTTCTCCTCTTTCCAAAACTTGCCGTTTGACTTTCAAACTAGCCGTTTGACTTTTCAAATTAGGATTTGAATAAACCCTTTATTTTGGACAGAAAAGACACCTAGTACATGATGCAATCATTCCAACTTGCAATGACACATTCATGTACCCTTCCCCTCGGAGTGCCGGACATTCCGGAACCTTCTAGAATGTTCCCGATGAAAACACCGAAATCATTCCCCAACTCTGAAACGGGACTTATATGAATCTTATTCTCCGGACCATTCCGGATCTCCTCGTGATATCCCGGATCCCATCCGAGACTCGGAACAACATTCGGTCTCTTACTCATCATTCCAAAACTACTCAACAACATCGAATCCTTAAGTGTGTCTCCCTACGGTTCGTGAATTATGCGGACATGATCGAGACACTTCTCCGATCAATAACCAATAGAGGAATCTAGAAATTCATATGGCTCCCACATATTTCTACGATTACTTTGCGATTGAATGAACCACTTACATACGATACCAATTTCCCTTTGTCTCATGATATTTTACTTATTCGAGGTTATGATCGTCGGTATCTCTGCATACCTAGTTCAACCTCGTTACTGATAAGTACTCTTTTCTCGTTCCCGTGGTATGTGATCCCTTGTGAGCCAGTCACATGCTTGCAAGCTAATTGGATGACATTCCACCGAGAGGGCCCAGAGTATATCTATCCGTCATATGGATGGACAAATCCCACTCTTGATCCATGTGTCTCAACCAATACTTTTCGAACACTCAATGCTACCTTTATAGCCACCCTGTTACGGTGTGGTGTTTGATGTCATCAAAGCATCCTTCCGGTAAAGGTGATATGCATGATCTCATGGTCGAAGGAATTAGGTTACTATGTATCAGAAAGCTTATAGCAAATGAACTATATTAAATGACTTGATCTTTATGCTACGCTTAACTATAGGAGTATGTCCATCACATCATTCTCCTAATGATATGACCCTGTTGTTAATAACATCTCTATGTTCATGATCAGGAAACCATGATCATATATTAACCAACAAGCTAGTTTAACAAGAGGCTTTACTAGGGACTCTTTTATGTTTACAAATCACACAAGTATTAATGTTTCCGGTTAATACAATTATAGCATGGTATGTAAACATTTATCATAAGTATGAAGATATGATAATAACCACTTTATTATTGCCTCTTGGGCATATCTCCAACAGTCTCCCACTTGCACTAGAGTCAATAATCTAGTTTCAAACCTTTGTGTATTCAACACCTATGGCTTTCTGGTGTTGTATATACACGATTGCTAGTGGTCAACTGATCTCCGGATCTGACACTTCCAGGTCTGTGTGTAATTGCATGTCTTTGCGTCTCTACGCATCACTCATTCTCTAATGAGATGGCTTTGTATAATTTTGGTCCTTCGGTGAGACCTTTAGTTCTTTGGGGTTAAAACATGTTGATAATATTGTCGTACAATATACCTTCATAGTATTATCCCACTGTGAACTACACCTAGTTTGACAACAAACTACTTGACACAAATGCCCTCTTTAGCTGCTATTATAGCAGTCATATACTTAGCCTTTTGTTGTAGTATCTGTCACAATGTCTTAACTTTGGAACTCATCCAAATCCATTATGGAACTTACTTTCCATTATATTGTGCCACCCTTTAGTTTAGATTGAGATAAACTTAATTTGTACTTTGTGACAAAACTAGTATCAATGTAATACTTTTACAATGAACTAACCATCTATTTGCCACTTTTACAAAATAATATACTCTTAGTTCTTCCAAAAGATCATAAGAATATCCTTACTATCGTCCAATGATCATCTTATGAATCATTCTGGTATATGCTCATAACATTTAGAGCATAGGACATATCTGGATTTGTACATATCATAGTATGATTGATATAATTACTCTTTGTGATTTCATACATCAAGTATCAATCTATACTTGAATCTTTGTTTCACTTACCAAGTGTCAATACACTTGAATATATCATCAATATTGAACTCATTCAATCCTTTCTGTGTGACAAGAACCTTTCTTGTAGTTTCTATATTGAACTCATTCAATACATCATCTATGTACTTTCGGCACAACCATATTAGCGTCTATTGATGCCAAATATTTGGGTTTTGCCTAAGTCTTTCATCAGGATGAAATTCTTAATATGTGTTAATAAAAGATACATCATTTCTAATCAACAATATGTCCTCCACATAATGTATTAGAAATATGTCTTAGCGCTCCCACTTAATTTCTTGCAAATGCAAGCATCTTCATTGTCTCCGATGAAATTAAACTCTTTTAACAGTTTCATCATAGTGAAGATTCCAACTCCGCTATGCTTACTTCAACCATTGAAGTTTGGATATGCATTTAGCATCCTTTGAATTAACAAAACCCTTTGTACCGTGTCATGCACACGTCCTAGGTAACCCTTCTATTAGAAGAACTTGTTTTGTTTATTCAACTACCACATAACAAAAATTATATGTAGTGGTTGCTACATTAATCCGTCTAGACTAAATATCGCTATGAAAGATCAAATCTTGTCATAGTCAACCTTTGAACATTTTTGTGAACTCTTTCCCAACATGTCGACTATTTCATAGATGTGAAACATCCATGTCTACTTCTTTATAGATCCAAACACAACTGTAAGGTCTTACACCTTTCTCGAGGGTCCTTCAAGTTCAAAACTTGATTTCTCGTGTATGGAACTATCACGGATTTTATGGCTTCAAGCCATTTAACGGAGTCAGGGCCCATCATCGCTTCTTTGTATGTAGTCAGATCATTATTGTCAAATAATGATTTAACTCTCAAATCTTGGTATTTGATTGTTTATCCGACCTACTTGTTTCAATAGAAACTTTGACCTTCGTAACCACAACCTTTGAGGCACGTGAGCCATGAGCATTGTTGCTGCCTCCGGAACACTTTTCGGCGTTGCGCAACTTTTGCACATATAGCTAAGGTTCCTTTAACCTTATCAAAGTTCTATTGTCCTCCCACTTATCTTTTCACGAAAAATTCCTTCTCAAAGAAACTTGACGTTCTAAGCGACAAATACTTTTGTCTCCGGTGTTTATGGAGGAATACTTAACAGTAATACAAAGACAGTTTCATCCGACTTTGGTTGCAAACATCTTTCTTATGCATAGCATACCAATGTTTAAGAAAGGACTACTTGGGTTTTATCCCAAACCATAACTTTATATGGTGTCATTTCAGCGGATTATGATGGAGCTCTTTTCAGTGGAAAACGGTGGTCTCTAAAGCTTTTAATCTTTAAAATATAATAGCAGTTCTATGAATTACACCTTTGATCTTACCATGTCAAACAAGGTTTTAATTACATATCTCGAACGCTCCATACTCTTATGGTGTTTCGGGAAATGCAAATCCACAGAACGATTCCTTAAATCTTAGGTATTATGCTAAACTTGTAACTCAAATATCTTCCTTTATGATCTTTATCATAAACTATTTATATTCTTATTACAATGATTTTGCACTTCATCTTGAAAGACTTTGAACTTTTTTCAAATGTTTCATACTTCATCCTTATTAAGTAAATATTCATATATTCACTCAAATTTTCGGAGAAAGCATATGAAGTTGAAATCCATCGCTCTTGACTACATATAATGGTTTTCGTACAACAATATGTACAAGTTCCAATAAGCTAGTCATTCGTTCCCTTTTGGCCTATGAACGAAGTTTTAATTATCTCTAGGAAAGTTTCACAAGCGTCATGTGATCAAAAATCAAAAGACTCCAAAATTCCATCCACATGGAGTTTCTTCATGTTTTCTTTCCAATATAATTTAAACGGCGATGTCACTTCCTAAGTGATCTTTCAATCAATTTGTCTTTCGACATTTTTAGCACTAGTTTTATGGATGTGACTTCTCCAACGAGATTTGTGAATCATCCATCTTTTATGGATTACGGCAATTATTTGAACAACCCTTTTGTTCTCATAACACCTGATAAAACAAATCTTGAAGGCAAGCTTTGATGTTTAACGAGCAACACAATAACCCTTTATTTGTTCTCGATGAACATCATCACATATTCTTTTGCTAGTTACTTAGGCCATTGTAGTTCATGAATTGTGTTGTTTCGTATGACGATTCACACCAACAAATTCAGTATCAAATACTTAAGAACCACATTGTTTAATAAGCAAAGAATATAGCCATAACATGTATATCATCTATATACTTAAACTGAACAATTCTAGTCTTTTCTTTTCTGCCATATATTTATGAGATTCTCTTTCAGTATTTATTTTCTGTTTGAAAGAATCTATCAACATCAACAGTGGAGTCATACATATGACACATAATCCAAAGCGTGTATAATTAAATACCAATGTTTTTGGACTTGCACTTTGAAGTAGATCACCATCATAAAATGTTTGGTGTTCTTTCAAATTCCTTTCTTTAGTAATCTATTGGTGTAGTAAACACTTTACCTACATCAAATATTCACCCTTTATCATGGAATTATCCATGATCAAGCTACTTTTAGCTTATAACGGTGAACTGTGAGTATAATGTTGTTCTCCAAAACATTTTGGAGGATTAGGACAACTAGTGTCTTCAACCTTTTGCAAATTCTCATCAAATACGAGAACACGACTTTTGCCATATTATACTCTATCATGTTGCAACCAAAACTTCGTTTCATATATCACAATATCTTCCACAAATCATGGTTTTTGAAACAACTCTTTCAGATCCTAGATAACCTTGATATTAAGACAATCCTTTGAATATCAAGAATCATGGAGACAAACACGATACTCATACACTAACACTTGGAATTGTCACTCTTGATTTAATACCAATTATTAAACTTTATGGAGTAACCGGAACTTACTGAAAAGTTTGCAATAGGACTTTTAAACTTTAGATTAACACTTCAAAACAATACGATACCAGTTCGTAAAGTAACTAACCAGAATTCTATAGTTCTATCATCTCAATTAAAACTAAGCGCAAGGTGGTAAACGGATGCCAATGACTACAACAACTATGCAAATTCACTTTGATTTAATTTATGCTAAATAGTGTTCAACTTTTAATCATATTGCCATTGAACTCCCACTCAAAACAACATCCCTCACATTGTTTTAGTGATCACACGAACCAAATCCACCATATCAAAACCGATCATCACGAGAGTTGATATAGTTTCAATGGCGAACAATCGACATGTTCATCATATCTACTATATGATTCATGATTTACCTTTCGGTGATTCGTGTTCCTGAGACCATGTCTGTACATGCTAGGCTCGTCAAGATCAAACCTTAGCTTCCGCATAAGCAAATCTGGCTTGCTTACGTTGTATACACTTGCGGAATCTAACACACCCGATCATCACGTGGTGCTTCGAAACAACAAGCTTTAGCAATAGTGCATACTAAGGGTGAACACTTTAGAACTTGAAATTTATGTGCATGAGGGATCATCTTATAATGCTACCGTCGTCTACTAAGCAATACAAGATGCATAAAGGATTAACATCACATGCAATTCATAATATGTGATATGATATGGCCTTTCTTCTTTGTGCTTCCGATCTCCATCTTCAAGCACGAACATGATCTCCATCATCACCGGCATTGCATCAAGGTCAATGACGCTTCTCCATGGTTGTCGTCCACCGGCTTCAACTATTACAACTACTTTGAATAGACACGCGGGTCTTAACATAATTTAAAGACAACCATATGGCTCCTGCCGGTTGCCAACTTACAATAAGGAACATTGCATACATCAAATATAATCACAATCATGGCCATATCACATCACTGCACACCCCTGCAAAACAAAGTTAGACGCCTCTACTTTCTTTGCATATTTTACGTGGTTTGGGGCTTTCAATAAGTGTCGTTCTAACTTACGAACAAGAAACACAACATTGATACTAGTATTGTTAATCACCCGTTGTAAATTGGATCTTAACTATGCTAGGAGAAACAGGCACCCGCAAAGCCACTTATGCAATACAAGTTGCATGTCAAGCGTGGAGCAAGTCTCATGAACGATGTCATGTAAGGTTAGCCCGGGCCGCTTCATCCCAACATACCGCAAGATGCAAAGTACACAAGAAGCAATCGACAATAAAAGCATCAATGCCCACAATGACCATTGTGTTCTACTCGTGCAACAGATCTACATATAGACACGGCTCTGATACCACTGTAGGGGTTCATAGCATGGAAAAAAATTCTACCGCATGAACACACAATCAAGATCTAATCTATGATCAAGCCAAGATCTATCTACTAGATTGTAGCAACGAGTCGATAGAGGAACTTACCCTCGAAGATTCCAAAGTGGTTAACGAGAGCAGATTCTCGTGGGTGATGTAGTCGTACTCTTTCCGATCTCAAGATCGCGTAGACGATCCTTCCGGCGCTGCGTTCCGGCAGCGCTTCCGCAGTCGGTCACACGTTTGGTACTCGATGAAGACCTTCCTCTCCCTTGTTCCAGCAGGCAGCGGAGGTTGTAGTACTCTCCTCGCGATTCCGGTAGCACAACGGCATGGTACCGGAAGTAGAGGGGAGATCTCGCAGGGCTTCGCCTTAAGCCGGAGCGAGTATGGTGGACTATGAGAGAGCTTTGGTGATCTAGGGTTTAGACACACCAATTAGAAGGCTCTAAACCGGAGGCTAGGGCAATTAGAAGCTCTAACTTGACGGCTTGGGAGAAATCCCTAGGCTATGGCTAGGGTTTAGGTTTTAGAGGAGAGGGACTTGTGTCTTAGGAGGGGCAGCCCTGCCCCTCCCTTTATAGGTGGAGGGGACGGCGGCCAAGGGGAGGGAGTGGAGTCCCTCCCCAACTCGGCTTGGGTGGTGCGCCGGCTTGGGGAGGAGGACTCCTTCCCCAACTCGGTTTCCACCTCTTCTCCTCTTTCCAAAACTTGTTGTTTGACTTTCAAACTAGCCGTTTGACTTTTCAAATTAGGATTTGAATAAACCCTTTATTTTGGACAGCAAAGACACCTAGTACATGATGCAATCATTCCAACTTTCAATGACACATTCATGTACCCTTCCCCCCCGGAGTGCCGGACATTCCGGAACCTTCTAGAATGTTCCCGATGAAAACACCGAAATCATTCCCCAACTCCGAAACGGGACTTTCCTTATATGAATCTTATTCTCCGGACCATTCCGGATCTCGTCATGATATCCCGGATCCCATCCGAGACTCCGAATAACATTCGGTCTCTTACTCATCATTCCATAACTACTCAACAACATTGAATCCTTAAGTGTGTCTCCCTACGGTTCGTGAATTATGCGGACATGATCGAGACACTTCTCCGATCAATAACCAATAGAGGAATCTGGAAATTCATATGGCTCCCACATATTTCTACGATTACTTTGCGATCGAATGAACCACTTACATACGATACCAATTTCCCTTTGTCTCACGATATTTTACTTATCCGAGGTTATGATCGTCGGTATCTCTGCATACCTAGTTCATCCTTGTTACTGATAAGTACTCTTTTCTCGTTCCCGTGGTATGTGATCCCTTGTGAGCCAGCCACATGCTTGCAAGCTAATTGGATGACATTCCACCGAGAGGGCCCAGAGTATATCTATCCGTCATATGGATGGACAAATCCCACTCTTGATCCATGTGTCTCAACCAATACTTTCCGAACACTCAATGCTACCTTTATAGCCACCCTGTTACGGTGTGGTGTTTGATGTCATCAAAGCATCCTTCCGGTAAAGGTGATATGCATGATCTCATGGTCGAAGGAATTAGGTTACTATGTATCAGAAAGCTTATAGCAAATGAACTATATTAAATGACTTGATCTTTATGCTACGCTTAACTATAGGAGTATGTCCATCACATCATTCTCCTAATGATATGACCCTGTTGTTAATAACATCTCTATGTTCATGATCAGGAAACCATGATCATATATTAACCAACAAGCTAGTTTAACAAGAGGCTTTACTAGGGACTCTTTTATGTTTACAAATCACACAAGTATTAATGTTTTCGGTTAATACAATTATAGCATGGTATGTAAATATTTATCATAAGTATGAAGATATGATAATAACCACTTTATGATTGCCTCTTGGGCATATCTCCAACAAAACCCAATTTATTGATTTGACACAAGGGGAGCCAAAGAATATTTATCAGCCTTAACAACTGAGTTGTCAATTCAGCTACACCAGGAAACAATCTTACTCACAGCAGTTTATCAGTAGCAACAGTTTTGTAGTAGGAATAGTAAAGCAGTAGCAGTAGTAAAGCAAAGATAGTAGTAACAAAAGCAGTAAATAGTGGGATTCGAGTGCGGTAGGCATAGGGATGGATGGACGGGCGTTGCATGGACAAGACAATTCACATAGCAATCAGAACATAGGGCAATTGCAGATAAATAAGATAAAGCATCCAAGTACTAGACAATCCTAGGCATGTGTTCCATATATAGTCATACGTGGTCGCAATGAGAACTTGCACAACATCTTTTGTCCTGCCAGCCCGTTTGCAGCGGGGCCTCTAGGGAACTACTGGCAATTAAGGTGCTCCTTTTAATAGAGCACTGGAGTAAAGCATTAACACTCCGTGAACACATGTGATCCTCACATCAAAGCCTTTCCCTTCCGGTTATCCCGATTTCTGTCACTTCGGGGCCATAGGTTCCGGACAACAACGTGTGTATACAACTTGTAGATAAGACCAAGAACAATACTATCATAATGAATCAATAATAAGTTCAGATCTGAAATCATGGCACTCGGGCCCTAGTGACAAGCATTAAGCACAACAAGTCGCAACAAAGTCACAAAGCACTAATAAAAGATACTAGGCACCATGCCCTAACAATCTGATGCCATTACATGAACGATCTCATCCAATCCCTACCATCCCCATAGCCTACAACGGGGGATTAGTCACTCATAGATGGGGGAAACATGGATGGTCGATGGAGAAGCGATGGTGATGATGATGGCGATGATCTCCTCCAATTCCCCATCCCGGCAGGGTGCCAGAATGGAGTTTCTGGTGCTGTTTCGTGGAATCTGGTGGTGGCGGCAGAGCGGAACTCCTTCTGGAAAAATGTCGAACCCCCCAAATTTTTTAGGTCACAAGGCTCCTTATAGGAGAAGAGAGAGGCCGAGGGGGTGCCTAGGGGGCCACACCACCCCCTGGCGTGGCCTGGCCTGGCCCGCGCCAGCAGGTGGTGTGGCCACTCCCTGGCTCTTCTCCGTCTCATATTCTGGCTCCTGGAGTCTTCGGGTGAAATAGGATTTTTGGCATACTTTCACGGATTTTTCCTGATAGTTGATTTTCTACATAAAAAGTAGACACCAAGGCAATTCTACTGAAAACAGTGTCAGTTCGCATTAGTTGCATCCAAATCACACAAGTGTAGAGGAGAAACAATAGCAAAAGTGTTCGGGAAAGTAGATACATTTTGGACATATCAACTCCCGCACCAATGATCGACAGAGGGACCTGGATGGCCATGTGACCCCTGGGCGTTCCATGAAGATCTTTCGTCGTTTGAACCGGGACAGACGTGTCTTATTCCCTTTGTCTCTCGATACTTGCATTGCCCGAGATCTGATCAATGGCATCACCATGTCGTGTTCAATCTTGTTACCGAACAATGCTACTTGACTCGTTCCGACAAGTGATATCTCTGTGATCAAATCACATGTTGCACAGCTCTTGGATATAACTTCTCCAAGTGGGCCCTTGAGTATCTTCCCGTCACATGGACGGACAAATCCCGCTCTTGACATATATTGCCTCTAAGGTTTCCTCCGAGTACCTGAACACACCTTTATAACCACTGTATTACCGAGTGGCGTTTGATGCTATCTAAGCACTCTCGGGAGACAGTGATTGATATAGCCTCATGGTCTAAGGAATAGTCTACGAGGATCCATTTCTAATCATCATAACTTGAACTTCGTGACATGATCGGGTCACGATGTTTAGGTTGGGTATTAGTTCATCATCTCATTCTCGGAATGAGATGACTCCATTTCCAACTGGCATAAATGCCACATGATCAGGAAATATGATCATCTGTTGACCAATGAACCAGTGACTAGAGTTTCACTAGGAACCCCTAGTTGTTTGTATATCACATGTGTATTGATGTTTCCACTCAATACAGTTATAGCATGATATAAAACTTAATCATAAACTATATGAAATATGATAATAGTCCTTACTAGTATTTTGTCTGTAGGGCATATTTCCAACAAAAAGCCAAAGTTATTATTTTACCGGGGGACACTTGGAGCCAGAATACGAGACGGAGAAGGGACAGAGGGCGGCCACACAACCTGGCCGCGCGGCTAGGCCTGGCCCGCGCAAGGGGGTGGTGTGGCCAGCCCAGGCACCCCCTCGCCCTCTCCTTCCGCCTATATATTTCCTCTGATACGGAAACCCTAAGTACCCAATCAAAATTCCACGAAAGAGTCTGTAGCCGCCGTCATCTCCATCCCTAGATCGGGAGGGATCTGAAGCTCTTCCCGGCACCCTGCCGGAGAGGGAAATTCACCCTGGAGGCCTTCTTCATCATCATGCAAGCCTCCGGTGTGATGCGTGAGTAGTTCATCTCTTGACTACGGGTCCATGAAGTAGCTAGACGGCTAGTTCTCCTCCTTTGTGCTATCATGTTTAGATCTTGTGAGCTTCGTTCATGAACAAGATCATCTATTTGTAATTCTACATGTTGTGTTTGCGGGGATCTGATGGACATTGAGATGCTATTTCAGATTGATTATTGATTCTATCATGTCTTTGTTATTTTTGATCTTGCATGCTTTCCGTTGTTAGTGGCTATCTTGGCCAAGTAGATGCTAGAAACTCCAAGAGTTAGTATTTATGCTCGATAGTGGGTTCATGCCTCTGGTAATCTAGGGAAGTGACAGAAATCTCTAAGGTACTAGATGTGATGTTGCTACTAGGGAGAAAACAACAATCCTTTGTTCATAGAACAATCGTATTGTTTACTTTACACGCAATTCATAAAGCAATAATCTGTTGCTTGCAACTTAATACTGGAGGGGGTTCGGATGATAACCTGAAGGTGGATTATTAGTCATAGATGAAGTTGGATGGCGGTCTATGTATAATGTTGTAATGCCCAATCGAATCTCAAAGGAGTCAAGATGAGTAGTATATGCTTGTATGCTTTCTCAATGTTTGTTAATTGCCCCGCTGTAATTTGTTCACCCAACATGTCATCTATCTTAAGGAGAGCCACCTCTAGTGAACTATGGACCCTGGTCCTTTCTTTTACTATCAATCTACAATCAACTGTTTACTACTTCGTGTTTACTTTCTTCCATTCGATACGTTTAATCCTTTGTTTTCAGCAAAACCGGTGAGATTGACAACCTCATCATAAGTTGGGGACAGAGTTTTGTGGTTGTGTTGTGCAGGTCTCCACGTTGTTGCTGCCACCGGTAGCGCGCCCTGCCAAAGTTCAGCTAGCTACACCTTTGGGGTGTTTCCTTGCTCCTACTGGATTGATAACCTTGGTTTCATAACTGAGGGAAACTTACTGCTGTGTTCAACATACCTTCCTCTTGGGGTTCCCCAAAGAGCTCGTTAGTACACGAGTCAGCAATGGCTCCGGGGGCACTTCCCCGTCCCGGTAGGGTGCCGGAACAGAGACTTTATGTTCCCCGAATCTCCCCTTCGGGGGCTGCGGCGCTGCGGAACTTTTCGTGGATGGAGGCTATTCGATTTAGGGTTTTTGCATCGGGAGGCATCTTATAGGCAAAGAGGAAAGGTCGGTGGGCGGCCAAGGGGCCCACACCACCTGGTGGCACGGCTAGGGCTAGCTCGCGCCACCATATGGTGTGCCCACCCTGGTGCCCTACTCCGTCTCTGCTTCGTGTTTCCGTGTTGCTCCGGGAAAAATAGGCATATTGGCTTTTGTCCCGCCCAATTTCGAGAATATTGATTTTCTGCCTTTTCTGAAACCAAAAACATAAGAAAACAGGCAACTGGCACTGTGGCATCTTGTTAATAGGTTAGTCCCAGATAACATATAAAAATACCTCAAAGTGTTGACAAAGCAAAGCAAAGTAGATACTAAACAAGCATGGAACATCAAAAATTATAGATACGTTTGCAACGTATCAACATCCCCAAGCTTAACTCCTGCTTGTCCTCGAGTAGGTAAGTGATAAAAAGAAAGAATAATTTTTGAGGTGACATGCACCATCATAAACTTGATCAAAGTAGTTGTAAAACATTGATAGTTGGGATCATAGTACCTCAACATAGCATGAAAGATAAAGTTCTAACAATAGGACATAGCAACTATGTTGCAACATGAAAAGGCACAAACAAAGAAAACATAGCATAGTGGCATTCAGCTTGTCCCTCATAGAGTAGCAAACATAAATGCATAGGACACCTTCAAAGTTCATAAGAGTGACTAGATACAAGTAGTTTAAGAACAAGCAATATCAAAGTTATGCATCAATCAACAAGTCTTGGGACAATGCACATAGAACTAAGAATGGCCACTATGCTCTCAAAATAGGTGCATAAAGATAGAAGGTGGAGACTCAACATAAAAGTAAAAGAAAGGCCTTCATAGAAGGAAGTAGGGATTCAAGTTTCATAAAGAGCTTCCAAAAATTATGGTACTTATTAGCTTTCAGCTCTTATTGCCCCTATCATAAGCATCTTGAAGTGATTAAGGTTAAAGTGAATAAACTATGGAGTATATGCTTGACAAAGTATAAGTTGGAAATCTCATGTCCCTTGAATACGAGGGCCGCTCCTCATGCTACTCAAGTTTAGTTACCGGTAAGTTCTTGTCATAGTAAGTACATGTGTATCATAGGGAACTGCCAACGGGGTACCCCTTGCCCAATGATACGGAAGAATCCCCATATCAAAATGACAAGGCAAGCAGACAACAAGCATCTCAACAATCTTCTTATTTACCATGGGAAAATGGTGCTTTTTTCTCTCTTTCCTATTTTCTCATATCTTTTTTTTCTTTTTCTCTTTTTCTCAATATCTGACTCTTTTTTTATAAGAAGAATGGTTCATAGACAGCTCATTATGGTTACGCTATAGGTTTCCACCATGACGGCATGGATTAGACCGGCGGCCCAGGCGTTTCTCTAACACACATACATAACTCCATGGACTTACAAGCTTCCCTTTCATTTCACACCGATGACATCCATAGACAAAAGAGCATGATATCAACTAGGTACAAAGTACAAGTGCAATGTTGAAAGCGTTCCCCATGGCAGCATGGTTCTGCTAATCCCCAACATATAAGTGCAAGCATATACAACATAGATGACACAATGGTTCAAGTTTATTAAGGGCAAGAAAAGTAAAGTGTGCCATCAAGATCGTGAGAGCTTTAATCACTAGTTTTCTCATAACAAGTTTAATTCGGAAGGTAGATAAAAACATGAATATACTTGGAATAGCAAATGCTAATAGGTAGGTATGGTGGACTCATTGGAATAACTTGGTTTTATTTGGAGTTGGATGCATGAGTGGAACTCATACTTGGTTATGGACGCTAGCAAAAGACTAGGAGCGAAGAACTAAGAGAGCAATAATGGCCATAATCATGCAAAGCGACAAAACATCATTAATTAAAGCATAAAGTGATATTACAAGTCAAAAACTAAAATATCATATAGGCTATGGTGACTTTGTGTAGTCTTAACATGGTGTGAGCATGCGCCAAGTCAACCCAAATAAAGCATCAAAGGAGAATACCACAATACTATGCTTTAATATGCTAAAACCACGCATGATTCTTCAAAGGCACATTAAGCAATCTCAATTGTTTATAACATGTCATGCTACAGCAAAGATCACTAAGCATAAAGCCAAAACAATATCAAGCATGACATGGCAAAGCATAGGCCATAGTCAAAAACAAGCTCCTCTTACCACTTAAGCATGAACTTTTCCTACTCTTTTGCAATCCAAACCAATCTTATTTGAAAACTAATGCATGAATGAGAGGGTCCAACCAATTTATTGCAGCTAACCAAGGAAAAGAAAACTAAAAACAAAAACAAAGACACTCCAAGAACAACACAATAGTGCATGAAACAATAAAAATGAAGTGTTTGGAAGAACCTGAGATTTTTATTGATGAAGAAGGGGATGCCTTGGGCATCCCCAAGCTTTGACGCTTGTACTTATTGGATATTTATTGGGGTGACACGGGTGGCATCCCCAAGCTTGAGCTTTATTCCATTCTTCATCTCATTACATCATTCTCTCCATACACCTGAAATTTTTTCTTCATACAAAACTTCACACAATCTTTATTAGCAACATTAGTGTACTCAATATAATAAGTCTTTGGGTTCAGTTTCAACACCAACGAAACTTCCATTAGAACACAAGCTACTGTAGCAATTCCCTCAAAAAGCTCAATTCCCCAAAAATAACCCAAAAAGGAATCAACAAGAAGCAAATGCAAAAAATGGCAGAAATTTGTCAAAACAGACTAGCAGGTAAAAACCAATTTTTTCGAAGACCTTCTATTGCTCAAATCGAAAAGTGTTGAACTAACGAAAGTTGGATAACAACCTGGGTCAGAAGCACAAAACATCACAGCTCAAACCGACATACAGATATTTTACACAAATTTTTACAGCGAAGCACAAAAATCTGTTTCGGGACAGCAACTTTCTCAAGCATTATTTCTCTCTCATTAGAGGTTACTCGTGGCACAAAAACCACACAAAAAGGATAAGGAGAGGTTATTACAGAGGTAATAACTTCCAAGACTCAACTAAAACTTTTGGGTTATCTCCCAATAAGTACTTTTCTTTAACGCCTTTAAGTTAGGCTTGATAGTTTGAGAAGATGCTCACATAAGAAATATAAATTGAAGTAAAAGAGAGCATCAAGAAGCAAATTCAAAGCACATTTAAGTCTAACCCACTTCCTATGCATAGGAATCTTGTAAAAAAACAAGTCATGAAAGCACAAAGCAACAAGCATAGCAAAGCAAAACAAGTGCAACTTCAAGACTTTCAACATAAAGAGGGGAAACCTAATATTATTGAGATGCATAAAACCATGTTTCCCTCTCTCATAATAACTTTCAATAGCATCATGAATAAAATTAACAATATAACTATCACATAAAACATTCCTATCATGAGCCACACGCATATAATCATTATTACTCTCCACATAATCATAGTCATTCTTAGTAATTGTAGTAGGAGCAAATTCAACAAAATAGTTATCATTATTATTCTCATCACCATAATCATCAAATATAGGAGCCATATTGTAACCATTAATTTTCTCCTCAATAGTAGGTGGACTGAAAATATCATAGTCATCATTGTAATCATCATATATTGGAGGTTTGGTATCATCATAAGCAATAGAATAGCTATCTTCCAAAGCTGGGGAACTAAAAAGATCATTTTCATAAAAACTAGCTTCCCCAAGCTTAGATTTTTCCATAGCATTAGAAATAATGGTGTCCAAAGAATTCATACTAACAACATTGCTATTAGCATGCAAATAAAGTTCCATAGGTTTTTTAATTTTCTCTTCAAACACTTCATGTCCTAACTCAAGATAAATACTATAAAGCTCTCTAATTTTGTTGTTGTTTTCCATTAAGCCTAACTAGTGAAAACAAGAAACAAAAAGACAAAATTATAGAATCTAAAGGAAATAACTTCGAGCACTCACACCAGAGGATGTGAGTACCTTTTACCTTACCTCCCCGGCAACAGCGCCAGAAAATAGCTTGATCTCTACGCACTTCTATTCTTGTAGACATTTGTTGGGCCTCCAATTGCAGAGGTTTGTAGAACAGCAGCAAGTTTTCCCTTAAGTGGATCACCCAAGGTTTATCGAACTGAGGGAGGAAGTGGTCAAAGGTATCCCCTCCCAAGCAACCCTGCAATCAAGATACAAGAAGTCTATTGTGTCCCCAACACACCCAATACACTTGTCAGGTGTATAGGTGCACTAGTTCGGTGAAGAGATACTAAAATACAAGTGGTATGGATATAAGACAACGGTGCCAGAAAATAGCTTGATGGCGCGTGGAAAAGACTAAAGGAAAACTGAAATAAAGATGGCAGCAAGCAAACATGTAACATATCTAGTTGCAAACGGTGTTTTAATGTTTAGAAACAAGGCCTAGGGATCATACTTTCACTAGTGAACACTCTCATATAAATATCTTCTCTTCATGATACTACTCTGAACTACTCTTCGGTTGGACACTCTAATCCATGGTAGGGCTATAACAACACACCTCAAAGTTCGCTTTCCCCATCTAGATAACCCCACACTGTCACCTTGAGCTCTAGATGGTTCCAACAAACACCACTATTTCATAGAAACATCCAACTCCAAATATAACTCATAACAAGTATTTGTAATCTCTAGCCTAAGTGCCACCATGGTGTGCATGCTGTCACTTTCACACACATGGGGAGAGCAGAGATCTATTAAAGCACTTGAGTAGCAAGGTAGATATACTTGATTACAAAGCTCATGATCACAATATGATCATGCATAAAGAGAGACAGATGAACACATAGCTACCGGTAGAGCCCTTAGCCTCAAGGAAGAACTACTCCCTCATCATCATGGGAATCAGCAACGGCGATGGAGATGGTGGTGGAGATCGATGGAGATGGCTTCAGGGGCACTTCCCCGTCCGGGTAGGGTGCCGGAACAGAGACTTTCTGTCCCCCGAATCTCCCCTTCAGAGCGCTACGGAACTTTTCATGGATGGAGGCTGTTCGATTTAGGGTTTTTGCATCGGGAGGCATCTTATAGGCAAAGAGGCAAGGTCGGTGGGCGGCTAGGGGGCCCACACCACCTGGTGGCACGGCCAGGGCTAGCCTGCTCCACCATATGGTGTGCCCACCCTGGTGCCCTACTCTGTCTCTGCTTCGTGTTTCCATGTTACTCCGGGAAAAATAGGCATATTGGCTTTCGTCCCACCCAATTCCGAGAATATTGATTTTCTTCCTTTTCTGGAACCAAAAACTGAAGAAAACAGGAAACTGGCACTGTGGCATCTTGTTAATAGGTTAGTCCTAGAAAACATATAAAAATACCTCAAAGTGTTGACGAAGCAAAGCAAAGTAGATACTAAACAAGCATGGAACATCAAAAATTATAGATACGTTTGCAACGTATCAATCAACACTCTCATTATTATGCACACAATAATGTATTCATTCTCTATGGTCTCTCAAGGAGACAAAATGAGCTTAAATGATGAGTTTTGGTAATAAACCCAAGATATATCTTCGTGGTGTCAAGCCAAATTTACTCATATATGGTGGCCTCGGCCACTAACCTCTTGTGTGTTTCTCTTAGTGTTCATTCTTGGTTTCTCTTTGTTTTGGTGTGTTTGCTCTTTGTGAGTCCTTATTTTGTTCTTCATAGGTTGTGGCCCGGATAACTTGTCCAAAACAACGTGGCCCTAGGTATGGCTCTTCCCGGGATTCATGGATCTTATCAAGGTGCGAACGTGCATTGTACGGCTCCGGTTGTTGCTTGTTCCCATCTCCGCCATGGGAAGGAGAGTTGTGAGACCTGCACGATCCTCCGCCATGGTGGATGCTGGGTGGCGAAGGTGGTGGTGGCGGTTTTGATGGTGGGTTAGCCTTCTTGGTGCTCCCTCCATGTGAGTCGTCATGCCTATCCGGAGTTGCTTATCAGACACGGGGCTTCCTTGTATGATTTTATCCTTTGTTCACCGTTGCCACTGTGCTCTCATCATACATAGACTGCTCTCCCTGATCACGTATCACAATGCCGCCCTGAGGGCATCTAGGAGGTGGCATGCTCATACGGTGGCACGGTTGTGGGTCATCATGATGTTAGGGCTACGGGGGTTGCGAGTGTCGGGGGTGAGCCTTGTCTCCGTTGCCGGAGGATATGGGAATAGCATCAGTCCTATTGCACGCATCCCTTTTTCTTTGTTCCATGGAAACTGTGTGAGATCCTTCATCATGAGGAGATCTTGGTCTGCGGCGGTTGTTCATGCTAGACTAGCAAAACTCCAGGTTGGACTCTAGCCTCTGTGAGGTGGCCTTTTCTTGTTGTTTGCAAGACTTGGTGACAAGGTCATAGACCTGATCCACCACTTCAGGTGATCTATCCTGCCCGAGTAAGTTCTTGGCGACAACCATATTGAGGGCAGGGGTTAGCATGACTTGCTTCCCAGCCTTATCGATGTAAGGGGTAGCTTTTGTTGGCTTGGACAGAGCCCACCCTAAGTTGCATCAAATGACAGGATCATCAACGACATGAGCCGGAGCTTTCTTTCCCTTGTGCTTCAAGAGCAACTGCTTGTACTCAGCCTCCATTTCTCATGCCGCCTTGATCGATTGATGTGCCTTGGCCATATCCTTGTCCAGCTACGCACCCTCTTCTACAATGCACTTGGCCTCCATGAGGATCTCTTGGTGCTTCTCATCAAGTTGCATTATATTCCGTATATGGGCGACCGTTAGCGGTTCGACAAGGAGCTCGCCATACATCACCTTCTCGGCTAGAGTGACCAAGGGGTTGCCGGCTGCTGACGTTGATGGTGTAGGCAGTAAGTTTGTTTCGTTTGCAACACTGGGCCCGGTGATGAGTTCCTACGGCTACTGCGGGGGATAGATGGAGGGGGCATGGATTTTGCCGGACCTTGAGGATCAACGACTTTTTTACCATTGGACACCATAGCTCCATCATCAGCCACTGCTGGCGGAGCTTTTCTGGCTCCCTGGTTTTGCTGATATTCTTCCATCATGGTCCCGATGGTCACCAGCACCTATCGATAAGTGACGGATTTCTCAGCGTGCTCCTCCTTCCAAAACTCCTTCTTGATCTCCCTCATGGCAGCATCATATTCCTCCAAGTTGGCCTCTGAACCACCACCATCCATGATTATGTCGGCATAAAGTGCGTCGAGCACTGAGTCAAAGTTTGCGTCGGTGATTTCGATGGTATAGTTGGAGGCGAAGGCTGCGTGGCCGGTTGGTTTGGTCTTTTCAGCTGCGGCGGCGATGTCGACTGCGGCTTCCTCATCACCATCAGCGCAACTGTCAATAGTTGTGACCATCTTGTTGACAGTAAGTAAGTCGGTGACCAGTCGCCTCCTGAGCATATGCTAGAAAAGGGTGTCATGCGTAAGCCTCTCCACGAAGTGGTACACTAGTTCATCAGTATGGTCTGCTTCCAAGGTTTCCCTCACCCTCATCCATATGGTGAGGTACTCACGTGGGGATTCCCCTAACCTTTGGACACAGCGAGCCAAACTGAGGATGATGATGACACCGACAAAGTGCAACCTCCGCTTCTCTAACACTCAGGGAAGCCAAGCAGATCTGTGGGGGTCCTTCCACCATTATATCCTACATAGGGGCGGTTTGGGTGGGCCTTGATTTTTCCTGATCTGAGCTAGCAAACTACGGAGAGAGATCCGACCCTAATCCTTCCATGAATGTGTCTTGCCCGAAGGCGTTCCCTGCAGACCTTGATGCATTTCCGACTTCCAGGGAGCTTAGTCTCGGGCTAGTTTCACCAATGAAGAAATGGATGTCCCTGATTGGAACAATGTAGCAGCGGGTGGGGTTCAACTTTGCTGGGATCTAGAACTCGTCTTGGGCGACAATCGAAACTTTGTCAGAGAAGAGAACACGCCCAATGGCCACAGTATCACTAATTCCCGCGAAGAGATTGGACCTCGCCCAATGTAGAGCTCGAAGCGCCTCTTGCCCCATGGTGGGCACCAACTGTCGAGGTATTGCCGACGAGTACGCCATGGAGGGGTCCTCACGGAGCGTGTTTAGAGAGGTGGAGGAAGGCCGTGAGTTGACAGGTACGAGGTATAACAATTTACCCAGGTTCGAGGCCCACAATGGTGGCGGAACCCTACTCCTGCTATAAATCACTATAATGGCAATACGCCGAGTTACAGAGATTGGTTCATTGTGCGAGGAGTTATGAATCATGTCCTAAAGGCTCCCACAGATCCGTCTTATAAAGGTGCTAGAACCTGGGGTTATAGGGAAAGAACCTTGCCAGACAGGTTACAGAGTCCTACACTAATACTAACTAGTCTTCGTGTCTTGTACTCCAAGGCTCGGGGTTGGTCGGTAACTGCATCGTAGCCTTCCTTCTTCCAGCATGGGCCTTCCTTCTAGATCCATCTAACTGGGCCTCCCAACAGTCCATGTGCCTTGATACCAACTATAGGTCACCCGGGTTATCCGGATTAGAGACATGCAATGGTGATACCCATTTAGCATATCCCCCACACTAGAGCTCCTACACAAGAGCCCGAGAGGGGAAGAATGAGAGTTGTGAAGGTCTAAGGTGGTGGTCGAGGGATATTTATAGTGCTCAGAGGAAGCGTGTAGCATAGAATTGACACCATGGTTGTGGAGGATCGACACTGTGGAGGTGGTATATCAGCAACTACGGCTCGATGTCGGATACGACGACACTGGTCATTTGACAATTTTGTGGAAATCCCCTTCATGGATGCGTCTTTCTGTGTAAATGCGGGAAAAGTTTGGTCTAGGTGGGCTGGGCTAGCTACTGGCTAGGTAGGTGGGCTGGGAGGTGGTTTTCGGTCTAATCAGGTTGTATAGCCTTTTTCTTCTAATTCATTTTTCTTTTTGCATTTCTATTTTCTAATTTGAATTTTGTTTTTACTTTTGTTCTAATGTGGAATGTGTTTGAACAATTTATTTGTGTGGATCATTTTGAATGCAACCAAGATGTATTTTGACATCTCCCAAAGTAAAAATGTCTTTGAGATAATATTTTATCACATAGAAATATGTGGTATTCATATTTTTACCATTTCAAAATAATTTTCTCAAGTGTAAAATGTATTTGAATAATTCAATTACTTGAATTATTATGAGTAGGACATAGAGGTATTTCATATTTCTCAAAAATACTTTAGAAGGTGGTTTTTGGTTTATATTTTCTCACATATCAATATATGGTATTTCATATTCCTTGATCACTTCAAAATAATTTATTCATAAGAAATATTTTGAGAGGTCAAAATATTCTCATGGATTGGTACAATGAATTTAGGTAAAGGTTTTGTATTAAATTTTCTTGGGATAATGGTTTTGAGTTAATAATAATATGTGATTTTCAAATATCACTTCACCATTTCAAATGGAATTTCCTAATATGTAAGAAAATAATATTGAAACCTTCAAATAAATGCCTTGTTCAAAATGAAGATTTTGAACACTTGGAATTCTTTTGGTATCTAAATTTCTCTTTATCTATTCCTTGAATATTTATAAAGGATTTCTACAATCATTTCTTGATATGATGATGCAAAATAACCACTAGGGTTTTCCATTTGAGAGAAATCTTAAATGGATTCCTTTGTGTTTTAAAAGTACTTCATAAGATCTTGTGTCACTCAAATTTGAGTTAAGATACTTATAAAGAATTTGATAAGTAATTTTAGTAGATTCACTACTAACAAATGGGAGTGAGTGGTTGTAGATATTCTAATGATGAGAATCATAAGATAATCTCTGTGTGTCTTACCCAAGTCTTTGCTTTGTCTCCTCTAGTAAGATTAACCATATGACAAGGTTTAGGTTTCACCTAGATGTCTGGAATCATATTCATATCACCTTGACACTAGGGTTTAGTGCAAGAAAAATACAATTACAATACAAGTGTGTGAGGTAAGGATCACCTCATCAACTGAGTTCTAGGCTTTATCAAAAATACAATATATTATCTTTTAAACATAGAATCATGTCTATGATTGGTGGCTATAGATGAGTCATTAACTATGCATGGGAACATAGAGTTGAATTACTCTCTTAAAGTACCATGACATATCAGGTATATGCCCTAGTTTAGAATAGATTGTTACATCCACTTAATTCCCCTTAGTATTAAGTAGGAATTACATTCATCAAAATAATTGGATACATGAGATGACCTCATGGATGGATTTCAAGGAAGGAATAGTCACAGGTTGCTTAAGTTACTTGGATGTAAATACTTGGATGAATGGCTTGTATGGGTTTGGATACTCATTGGCCCAAGACTAACCAGTTGTCAACAAGGTCTACTTTAGCTATAGTGTAGTTGAAGTAATATTTTTCCCAGCTTTGGTACTATACTAAGATATAGAAGTTCGGGGGTGTTGTCTAGCTTGAGATCAACTAAGATCTATAGTTGAATCTGGATATATTCAAGGTATAGTATCATCAACTATCAAAGTTAATTGATGGTGATAAGGTGGTCTTGACAATGGTAAACTTGATATGGCTTTGAAACAGATACTTGTTGATCCAAGCGTATCCACTAAGATTAAGTTCAAGATATTACTTAAGACTTGGTATTAAGTACATATCTCATCCTTGCGATTATTAAGATATAAATGTTGGATAGAGAAGAATAGATAAGTCAAGATAGATAGATCAGAGTTTGGTTTATGTATTTTGATGTTTTACTTGTTGCATGACTCTTGTCACTCACAAGTATTGGTAGAATGAATGATGTGTAAGAAAGATAGAATAAGGTAAGTTAGGAATGTATTTGATCTATTTTAGATGGTGCGATCATGTGCTAAGTATTATTCGGCACATGTGTTAAATGAGGTTTAGAGAAGATGAGTTAAGCATCAAGATTTAGTTGCTTCTTTAGAATGTATTGTATCTTGGTTCACTTTAGTTCACGAGTTCTACATCTACCCTTTCTAAAATAGAAGTTTACCAAAGATTATTTCAAAGTTTATAACACTTCGCATGATGAACTAATGCTAAATCATCCGCTCAAGTGGGATTTTAATCACTTTCGCAAGTTCTATTAAAAAGTTTTTAGTTCTCCCGGAATTTTCATGCATGGATGCAATGCACACATCTATGTTCTATCCATTTTCGTGTCTCTCCAATTTACGGGATGTTACAAGAGGGATTTAGAAACACTTGTCGTTTACCTTTTGGGTTTCATTTAAGTGGAAGCTAGGTCTAAATTGGAGAATGGACTTATTACTAGATTTTAAGATTGTCGGTGCTTGGTGGCTTGAGGTGATCTAGCTGGGTGATGTCCATAGAAAATATGTTGCTTCGTTGATCATATTAGTCCCCATGAGAGCTTTGTGAGAGTATTCTGGAACACCTCGGCGATACCGAGAACAATCTTCGGAAACATAAGTAGAGAGAGTATTTGGGTGGAGTCTCGCTCGAGTAAATCATTTGAGTTCTAGAACGTCAGAAGAGTAATTTTACCTTTGTTCGAGCCTACTTGATATCTTGTTTAAACAACTTAGTAATTAGTTAAATAAGGTAAAAAATATCCTCCTATTTTTAGAAATATAATGACACTGCAAGTCAGACTAGTGCTTACACACCTTTTGTTCACGGATGACAGTGTAGTCTTCCTTGAGGCTAGCGCTGGAAATTTGGAGGCGCTTAAGCGAGTCTTCCAAAGGTACGATGTGAGCTCAGGCCAGAAAGTTAACCTAAATAAGTCATCCATCTACTTTGGCAAGGGTTGTACCGAATCAGACAAAGGGACATTCAAGACATCTATCGGGATTCATTGCGAGGCGCTATCTAAATGTTACCTTTTCAATGGGATGCTTCCAGTTGTCTAATGGGAAGTGAAGCAAGCTGTCATCGCTCTCTTCGAGGTTCTGGTGGGGTGATACCAAGGGAAAGAAAAAGGTTCACTGGATCACTTGGAAACGCATGTGCACTTCCAAGCAGAGCGGTTGAATGGGCTTCAAAGATTATAGTTATTTTAATCAGGCTCTGATGAGGAGTAACCTCGGTAATTCCCATGGTTATGGACTTAGGGTTTCATGGAAAAGAGAACAATGGGGATTTCATCAGATGTCAGACAAACAAGGGAGTCGAAGTCATCTGATTATCGCTGGACAATGATATTACAGATTGCTTGGGAGTTTTTGGTACCTCTCCATAGGCTCCTCCCAGCCTATATATAATAGGCTGGGTCTTAGGGCCATATACGGATAGGTTACATATTCATGATTACAACACCAACACAATGTCGATTCCTCTTTCCTTATTTAACTAATACTTCCATCAGATGCTTCTTGGGCCTTCATCTTGGGTCTTCATGGGTTGTGAACTTTTATATAGCTTAGGGTAACAAAACACAAGCACCCAAGTAATCATACTCATGTCAGTAGCCCCCGAGACTCTACCTAAATCGTAGATTCTGGTTGAGTCTCAAAGATGTTTTCAGTATTTCTGATTTGAGATTTACGAAATATCTTTATTTTTATAGCTTTGTAGGGATTAGGTAAAATAGGCCTAATGCATCCGATGGATCGGGAATTGGTTAATTTCTCCTGGGAAAAAACACTGTAGACCTACATCAAATTCAAGTCCCTAGACTTGAACTCGGAATTTTTACTGGCGTAACTCAGTTCGAGTCGTTGAGGTCTTATCGAATACTTAATTCTGGTTCTATTATATTGGGTACCCAACGCGTCCATCGGAATTTTTGATCGTATCATCAATACAGATATTTTATTGGCAGAGCGCATTCTTGTGTGGTTACCAGGCCACATAGAACGAATCTCGGGGTCTTATCTTCATGTCATGGACACGATATTCGGAGTTTTATCGCGTCGAGCGCGATCCGAGATTTTTGTATAATTTCTATTTACTGCCTTGTTTGGCTGCTAGAATTGCTGAAGTTTATCATCTTTTTGTTTTGTTAGATGGTTTTACGGAATGTCCCGATGGGAGTAACCTTTTGGGGATACAGTGAAGTAAAACTCATAGGCTTTTGCTGATGTTCTTTGGGTCGAAATTGTTTGACCTTATATGCATAGTATAATTTTCTATCGGGTGCCCGCTAGCGCTCCCGATGGGAGTAGTCCCCGAGGCTATGTTCGGATGCCTGTATCTGGACATAGGCTCATAATTTTTGTTAGTTTCATCAGATTAATGCTCGCAAGTTTTATAAATGTCTTTATAATGAAAAACCCTGATCCATGGGTAAAGAAAAAACAATAAAGAAATCAGAGTATGGAGAACTTATCTTTTATTGATAATCTGAATCCGAAGATACATGGTTTGGCGGGTACGCCTGGCCGTTGGCCTTTATTGAATAATATTCTCGTTGGGCCATAGGCCTTATTGTAATTGAAATTGCGAGAAAACATAAATTCTAGGTGTAAAAACACAGTAGTTGTGCGACATTCCACGGATTTGAGTTTTTGACTCCTGTCTTTTTGTTTTGAAGCCAATGTGCTCCTCCAGGGATAACTTCTGTAATGATGTAAGACCCTTCCCAAGGTGACTCCAATTTACGGTGACCATCTTGCTTGAGGCGAAGAACTAGGTCTCCTACAACGAAGGACCTAGGACATAATCGTTGGCTATGGTAGTTGCGCAAGTTTTGTTGATATATGTTGGCCCTTTGCAAGGCAATATCGGCGGCTTCATTAAGTGCATCAACGTCGTCTTCAAGTGCTTCCCTTGATGCTTCTTTGTCGTATTTAGCGACCATGGAGACTCATGAGATACTTGGACTAGAACGATAGCTTCAACACCGTGGACCAGAAAGAAAGGTGTTTCTTGTGTAGAACTATTTGGAGTAGTACGCAAGCTCCATAAAACAGATGGTAACTCATCAACCCATGCTCCTTTTGCTCTGTCGAGTGGTGCTATCAATCTTTTCTTGAGACCAGCAGTTATGAGGCCATTGGCTTTTTCCACTTTCCCATTAGTTTGTGGGTGAGCAACTAAGGCATAGCTTACTTGTATACCCATCTCCTCGCATTATTATTTGAACTCATTGGAAGTAAAATTAGTTCCATTGTCGGTGATGATGCTGTTTGGTACGCCAAATCGGAACACTATTGATTTGATAAAATTCACACCCGAAGTTCCATCCTGGCTAGTAACAGGCATTGCTTCAATCCATTTAGTGAATTTGTCGACTGCTACTAGTAGAAAGACGTGTCCTCCTAGGGATGATTTGTAAAGTTTACCCACCATATCAAGTCCCCACTGAGCGAAGGGACAAGAGAGAGGTATGGGATTTAATTCGGCAGCATGTGTGCCAGGTTTTGTTGTGAATCACTGACATGCTTCACATGTTCTAACTATATCCTTTTGCATCTTGTACTTCTGTGAACTAGTAGAATCCTGCCCTGAATGCTTTGGCAGCAATTGCCCGACTGCTAGCATGATGACCACATTCTCCTTCATGTATGTCCTTGAGTATAATCTTTCCTTCGTCGGGTGTGACACATTGTTGTAGCACACCCGAAATACTTCTTTTATATGATTCTGAAGGCTTTTGATCTTCGGGTAATTCATCGAGCTTCCGTCACGTCTTTGGGGAGTTCTACCTGAGTCATATATGCTATGTACGGCTGCATCCATATAGGCTCTATTATCATAACTTCATCGACTTCTGGCTCTTCTTCAAGGACTTCTTCTATACCTTTGCTTGCTAGTGTAACCCCCGAGTCCTTTCGTAGCTTGATCTTTTTTCCTGTCTTGGGTGTTATAACCTCAGAAACCCTCTTGGACTTGATGGAGTGCTCCATTATTTCCTCCCAAAAAACCCCAGGTGGAACTGGTAGGCATAAGGATCCGATGTTTTCCAGATTATCGGCTTCCTCATTGATTGCTCTTCCTATATGCGAGACTTCGCATCCGTCAAATTGGGCTTCCATAATGCTGTACAAATCGCGGTAGGTGATCATGTTGTCGCTAATAGCGTCACACTTGTTCATTGCTTGTTGTGCTACGAGATTGGAGTCACCGAATATCTTTAGGTGAGTTGCACCACAAGCTTTAGCCGTACGCATACCGTGCAACAGGACCTCGTACTCAGCTTCGTTATTGGACGTATTTGCGAAGCTCATCCGAAGTATGTATCGCATATTATCGCCTTGTGGCTATACTAATATGACTCCTTCCCCTGCTCCTTTCGTTCTTTTTTATCCATCGAAATACATTGTCCATGCGCTAGAAAGGTCTGGTGGGCCCGCGCACTTTAGTTCAGTCCATTCAGTAATAAAGTCAAGCAAAACCTGTGATTTAATTGTTTTGCATTTCTCGTACGTGATATCTCGAGGCGATAACTCAATGCCCCATAGAGATACGAGTCTAGTTGCTTCTGGATTATTGAGTATATTGGATAGAGGCTCTTCATTGACCACTATGATCGGGTGTTCCGAAAATAGTGGCACAACTTTCGTGCTGTCATGAACACTCCATATTCTAGTTTCTGATAGTGTGGGTATCTTTGCTTGGATGGTGAGAGGACCTCGCTCAAAAAATAAATTGGTCTCTAAACACCGTGGGTTTCCCTTCTTCGGGTCGTTCTACGACGAAAACTGTGTTGACCACCTGATTAGTGGCGGCAATGTAGAGAAGTAGTGGCTCTTTTTCTCGTGGAGACACGGCGACAGGAGATGTCGAAAGTGTTTTCTTGAGATCTTTAAAGGCACGCTGAGCATCCTCTGTCCACTCGAATTTATCTGATTTCCTCATAAGGGCGTAGAATGGTAGTGCTTTTTCTCCTAAACGGGCGATAAAACGACTGAGTGTTGCGACTCGCCCAGCCAGCTGATGTACGCCTCAAAGATTCGTTGGTTTTTTCATTGTTAGGATTGCCTGTATTTACTCGGGATTGGCTTCTATTCCTCTTGCTGATACGAGATATCTGAGGAGTTGCCCTGCAGGGACTCCAAAGGAACACTTCGTCGGGTTGAGCTTGATGCAAAACTTGTCGAGGTTCTCGAACATTTCTTGGAGGTCATTGATAAGGAAGGACCCTTGCTTTGTTGTGACTATGACATCATTGATGTAAACTTATACGTTTGTGCCAATTTGACTTCCTAGGAAATTCTGCATCATTCGTTGATATGTTGCCCCGGCATTTTTAGGCCAAAGGGCATGTTGTGTAGCAGAATATGCCATAGGGTGTGATAAATGTTGTTTTATACTAACCTTCCTCCTTCATCCGAATTAGATTGTATCCTGAATATGTGTCCAAAAAGGAAAGACGTTCGCACCCCGCGGTTGCATTGATTATTTGATCAATTCGTGGTAGTGGGAAGTGATCCTTTGGACAGTGCTTATTCAACACAGTGAAATCGATGCACATATGTAGTTCTTTTGTATTTTTCTTTGGGACACATACTGGATTTGTGACCCACTCTGCTTTCTTCAACTCATTGATGAATTTATCGTAGGTTAGGCGATGAAGATCCTTTCCAATGGCCTTTCATTTTGGCTCTATGGAGCGACTATTTTACTGGCTTTGCCTTTGTATCCAAGTTTAATGCGTGCTTAGTGAGTTCCCTAGGAATTCCCGGCACGTCAGAAGGTAACCATGCAAAAATCTCCCAGTGGTCACGGAGGAACTCAATGAGCACGCCTTCCTATGCAGGACCAAGATTGGAAGCCACAAAGGTCGTCTTTTTTGGGTCGGTAGGGTGGATCCATACTTCCTTTGTATCTTTCGCGGTGTCAAAATCCTGATTGGGATTGACACGCCCTGCCGCCAGAGGTTCTATGGTTGCCGACATTTTTAGCTGCTCAAACTCAGTTGCCATCCCGAATGATTCGGAGATTTTGTTCGCAATTGTCAGAGCATGTGAAGATGCCCTTTGATGTTATGACCCCCTTTCGGGCTGGCATTTTCATAACTAGGTACGCATAATGTGGCACTGGCATGAATCGTGCAAAATCTGGGCAACCCAGGATCGCATGATACTGTGATGGCCAGTCCATGACTTCTAACTCAAAAATTTCTCGCCTGAAATTTTCCTTGGATCCAAAAGCAATGTCAAGAGATATTTTACCTAAAGGAATTTTGTCCTTACCTGGTATTATGCCATGGAAGGATGTTTCTGTTGGTGCTAGGTTTGTTAAAGAGAAATTCATCGCCTTTAGTGTCTTGGCGTAAATCAGGTTGATGCTGCTTCCCGCATCCATGAAGACTTTACTCATGTCAAATCCACCCACTTGTGCTTCTACTATTAAGGCTGAGTGGCCTGGTCACGGTACTCGAAGTGGATGATCGGCTCTGCTAATGTGATTTCCTATTCTGACCAATAGAGATATTCGGGTGTGGCTGGTGGCGCCATCTCTGCCATGTTGACTTGTCTTGTAATCAGATTCTGGATCCTATTGGATGGGTGCCCTTTATGAATCATTGACATTACTCCTTTGGACCTGGGGTATTCATTTTCTTGATTTGTTGTATTTTTCGGTTGCCCTGCTGGCGGGTATACTGATGGTGGTGGTGGTGCACTGATGGCTAACATGCCAGGCGTAGTGGTGTACCCTCGACTTGCTACTTCGGTTGCCTTTGCGTTGCATAGCTATTGCATCTTTAAAAATGTTTGGTAGTCCTTCATGAGATGGTTGGATCGGCTTTTGCCCATTGAGTCGATGTAAAATTTCATATTACAGGGTCCTTCTAGCATTTGCATTGCGGGCATTGGTGGGTCTCAGGATCTTGGCTGATATCGCTGTGTTGGTTGGCTTCCTCCAACGTTGTCCCTGTTGTTGCGGTGCCCGCCATTGTAATCATCGTTTCTTTGGTTGTCCTCTCCCGAGAAGCTAGCTGCAACATAGCTTGGTCCCCCGTGTCCGTCGTTGTTCCTTCGTCTTTTGTCACTGTTGCGTAAATCCCTATCTTCTTCGGATGAACATGTTCGCTTGTTGTGTATTGCGTCCTCTCCATCATCCCAGCTATTTGCCATATTCATCAGCTGTGAAATTGTTTAGGGCTTGACCTGTCCTAGTTCTTTTTTGAATTCTTGACGTCGGAGGCCACCATTGAAGTCATCAATTACCGTTTCGTTGAATATGGCCCCAGCTGATTTTTTGATGTTATTCCATCGCTGGGTGAAGGCTCTTATTGATTCTCCATGTTTCTGTTTGCATGCTCACAGTTGCTCTAGAGATGCGGGTCGCTTGAATGTGGAGTAAAAATGTCGGATAAAATTATCTTCAAGGTCGTTCCAGCTGCTGATGGAATCTTCGGGTAGCTGTCTGAGCCATAACCATGCGGCACCGGTTAGGTGCAGCTGCACACTCTACATTGTGGTGGCCATGGAGCCACCCTGTAACTTGACAATGGCCAGATAATCTGCCAACCAAGCTTCGGGTTCCTATAGGCCATCGTACTTCTGGCGGTCATGAGGAAGTTTAAAATCCTTGGATACTGGGGTCTTGCGAATCTATTGGGTAAAGCAGCTGGCTCTGCGTAACTCATAGTCATCTTCGCTATCACCGTTGTAGTACCTTCGTCTATGGCTCTCATCCCTTGATTCGTCGTTCCTGTGTTGTGTGAGTTTGTTTCTTGCGTTGTTTTGTGGCTCGGAGCTGGAGAAGTGCACCCAATGTGGTGACCAAGATTGTCGGGTATGCCCTACCTGCCGAGGGCTGCTGCGATGGCGTGGGGATCTGTCGGGTTGATGTACGACGCCTTGTTCTGTTTGTGCAAGAGATGCACCCACCATACCAGATTCATTAGAGCAGATCGACGGAGAGTTGCACGGGGATTGTCAGGTGCAGGTTGAGTTGTGAGCAGGTATGTTTGTGCAGCAATAATTGCGGCTTGATCTATTTTTGCTTTGAGTGCCCTGTTAGATCTACTAACATAAACGAGAAATCAAGGTCTCTGGTCAATTCGTTTCTTTCAGCTCCGGGGATAGTCTATAGTCGCGAGGCTCCTCTCCTTGGCTGTGCTCCTCCGGTTATGCTTCCTAATCCTCGGGTATAGCTTAGCTGAGCCCACCGAAGGCTGGATTCGTCAGCTAGTCCTTTTCTTTCGTCGATTTGCCTCTGCATCCTTAGTAAGTCCCTCTTTTTATGATGAAGTAAGTATTGGTATGCTAGTAGATCTTCACGTGTGGCATCGGCTGTCATTGGACTGCGCCCGAAATTTCTGCCCTTGTTTTTTGCCATGCTTCGGCTGGTAGCCGAAGAGTTTGTCGCTCGCCTCTGCGTAGTTCTTCTCCTCCCAGGATTATACGGTTGTTTGTCGGGTCTCCTTCGTTTACATGATCTCCTGCATTGCTATCTGACAAATTACCATTGGGATCAAGGATAGGGTTACCATTGGAGTCGGGTTGTGTTGAGGTTTCCCTAATGATTACGCATACTTGGTGGTGCGTTATATATGAACTAGTGACGTCATCATCAGATCCGAGGGAGACACTGTTTTGGGGATCAGTGAAGTCTAGTAGTTCTTGTTCTGGGTAGATTTCGGCCATCCCGATTTTGAAGTCGATACTTTCGCTGCTTTCTTCGGGTTCCATGTTTGCTGGGCTTGATCCGTGTGGTGGAGTTAGCTGAGAGTCTGACCCAGGGAAGAGATCATCATAAAGACCATCAAGATCCCCTAGATCTGCTGTGTTTTCAGTGTTTTCTTACTAGAGTGTAGCTTCTGAGGATGATCCGACAGATGTCACGGGTATCGCCATAGGCATAGCTTTTTTGACCGACAGTCCCGATGAAATTGGAGCCGAGAGGTGCGGTTCTTCGGGTTCCTCCACCTGAAAGTAGAAACTTCCGATAATGAGATCAGCTCCACCGTTGAAATCGGCGGGTACCGAGATAGGGGTGGGTAGGCGTGGTGTTGTTTCCATTGGATTGTTGCTTGATGAAAAGGGGTCCGCTGAATCCATGACTCCAGCGTTCGGGTTTCCCACAGACGGCACCAGCTAACAAGGAGTAACCTCGGCAATGCCCATGGTTATGGACTTAGGGTTTCATGGAAAAGAGAACGCTGGGGATTTCGTCGGATGTCAGACAAACAAGGGAGTTGAAGTCGTCTAATTATCGATGGACAATGCTATTACAGATTGCTTGGGAGTTTTCGGTACCTCTTCGTAGGCTCCTCCCAGCCTATATATAATATGCTGGGTCTTAGGATCGTATATGGATAGGTTACATATTCATGATTACAACACCAACACAATATCGATTCCTCTCTCCTTATTTAACTAATACTTCCGTCGGATGCTTCTTGGGCCTTCATTCTGGGTCTTCATGGGCTATGAAATTTTATACACCTTAGGGTAACAAAACACAAGCACCTAAGTAATCATACTCATGTCAGGCTCTTTTGGCCAAACAAGCGGACTGTCCTAGAGTCTTTATGTGCTAGAGTTCTCAAAGCTACATATTTCAAGGAGGGGGATTTCTTGACTGCAAACTGTCTGAAGCGTGCATCTTATACATGGAAAAGCATCATGCACAGGCGTGAGCTTTTGATGGAGGGTTTGATATGGAGGGTGGGAGATGGGGAGGATATTGAGGTTAGGAACCACAAATGGATTCCAAGAGCATCTCTAGTGACCTTTGGGTCATAAACTAGATAAAGAGGTGGTGAAAGTGAAAGAGCTTCTGTTGGAAAATGGTGGTAACTGGGATGTCAACAAGATGAATGAGAAGTTTTTTTTAGACGGATGTCGAGCATATTTTTAAGATACCGGTAGGTCGTTCTAGCACTGATGACTTTATAGCATGGAACTTCACCAAAAACGGTGTTTTTAGCATTTCCTCGGCATATCATCTTAAGCAACAGCTCACACACAATAGCTAGAACTGCATGCACCTTTCGGAATTGCTCTAAACATAAGGGATGGCTGTCACTGTGGGCAGCAAACATCCCACACAAGGTCAAGGTCCACTGCTGGAGACTCATAAGAAATGGTTTAACTATCAGAGAAGAGCTGAAACAAAGACAGATAAAGAATGGTGTATGGTGTATTGCCTGCAACAGAGAAGAAACCATCACGCATAGGTTCTGGACTTGCCCACATTCAGTCCAGACATGGGAGCTCCTTCGAACTTGCTCGGCTTTACCCATTCGAACGCCACCGGCTAACTTGAGGTCGCATGATCGGCTGCAGGGGTGGCTTCTGGAGTGGATTGGGGCACTTGAAGAAAAGGAGCAACAAATAGCGATGATGGGCTTATACTATATGTGGCTCGCTCGCAACAATGCTAGGGATGAGCCAATGATCGAAGACCCTGACGGGTTAGCAAGGAGAATTCTATCCTTGGTTGACGAGTGGAAGGAGCTTCATGAAAAACCACGTCGACATGTTCTGGGGGAGAAGGAGCACTGACTCCCTCCTGACACTGGCTGGCATAAGATTAACACAGATGGTGCTCTATCATCTGAAGGTCATGGAGGTGACGGTATGGTTGTGCGCAATCACCATGGTGATTTCTGTGCGGGGGCTAGCCATGTTTTCCTTCATGTGACCGATCCTGAGCACGTGGAGTTACTATCATGTCGACATGGGGTGCAAGTCGCCAAGGAGATGGGAATGGGCAAGATAGTGTTGGAGATGGACTATGTTGGAGCTATGATGAAACTGAAGGGTGCAACCCTGGATCGATTGGCGTATGGTCCTCTTGTCGAAGAAATCAAGACGCTTCTAAGGGAGTTTGGTGATTCTTTGATCATTCATGTGCGCCGCTCATGTAGGGCCTGTTTGATTTGTAGGATAGGAAAACCGTAGGAATAGGAAAAATATAGGATTGCAATGCCATGCCCACTCCAATCTTATAGGAATTCATATGAACCAAAGTGTGTTTGATTTCACCACAGAAATCTGAAAAAGAGGTATGGGTGGATGTTTGATTTCCTATGAAAACTAGTACAAAGGATTTCTTAGGAAAAAATCCTATAGTAATCAATTCTACAAATCAAACAGCCGTCGTAGATTTTTTTTCTATAGGATTTAATCCTATAAAATTTATAGGCAAATTATTTGAATCAAACGGACCCGTAATGCAGTAGGACATCGTTTAGGCAAAGAAGGCTGCAGTAATAAAATGAGTAGTACATGGTTGGGCTCTGCCCCGGTTTGTATTGTGAACTTGTTGGCACGGGATGCTGAGTTTTAAATATAATGCAGTCAATTGATTAAAAAAACTTGTAGTAACTCTAAAACGTTGAGCTTAATTAGTTGATCAATTTGGATATCTTGACCCGTATGGACTGTATGGTTGCACTAAATTGTTAATTGTATAATACTTTTACCCGCAAAAAAAATTATAATATTTTGACACTTCTATGGTTTCAATGTGTCCGTTAGTGATTTCTGCAAAGAAAGAAATACAAGTAAATCGGTGATTTGTGTGTAATACTAAACTTTAGCGGAGGGGACAATGAATTGGCATCTTTGCTAACACCTTCCGACTTGCAAGTACGTAGTGATTGTGGTAGGGCAAGCAGTTTCTTTAGCGTAGGGGACAATGGAATTGGAAATCAGTAGAGTGTTGATTCGCGTGTCAGCCCCGTAGCCGTAGCTGGCCTAGGCCTTCTCAGGAAGAAAAAGGCGGACGCGGACAACCCTCGGTTCGTGAAATGTGTGGTCCCACACGAAATTCCCCGGCCCACATGAAATTGAAAGTGGTACTCCCTCAAAAAAAAAAAGTGGAAGTGGTACACAGTTCAAAGTCGCGTGGAGTAACGGGTCAAACAGAATTCTGGCAGCAGTAGAGCAGTACGGTTCTTCTTTGTGCCAAAAGCCCAAAGCAGCGTACTCCTTGGTTTTGTAAACCGATGCATGCACTCTCGTGCTGGACACGGTGACTCTCATCACGGTTCCTGCAACTTGCTATTGCAAAATCATAAGCTTGCACGTAATAATGGAAAATAAAGCATATTGTTGATCCAAATGCGTGACAAATGATGTGGTTAATGATCTCTATTTCTTACAAAAGTCAGAGAGACAAAGATGGAAAGAAAGGGAAAATGGACACGAAAGAGAGAGAACGTGAGTGAAAAAAAGGAGAAAGTATACATGCAAAAGCAAAACTTAAAGACCAGGAAAGAAAGGAAGAAAGAAAAACAGGAGTCGGGCTAGTATAGGACTGAACAGTCTGAAGCGCGTGACGTGGAGAAAAAGAAGAGCTCGCATCCCATGCAGAAGGCGCAGTGCAAGGGACAGGGAGGCACACTGCCCGCCTGCTACGTACAGCACTGCGGCTCTGCACGCAGCAGGTGCCGCTGCCTGCCCTCCATCATCTTCCCGGTCGCACTGACTCGCTCGTTCAGTCTCTCTCTCTCTCGCCTCTTTGGGGCAAACCTGTGGCCGGGGATACAGGCGCGGCACGGCTCCTTGCTGGGCTCCGCTTGGAAAACGAAAACAGAAGAGAACTGTATGGCCGGACGATGGAATTCATGGGGGTGTGGAATTTGTGTTCCGAGACGAGCCGACGCGCGCGCAGCTGTCATGATCATGATCGCGCGCGTGTCGCACGGATTGGCCCGAGAGGAGTTTTTCATTTCCGTGTCGGGGCCGGCCGGGGGGCCTGAGCTGCGCAGCCATGCTTCGGTCGCTCTCGAGGCTCCTGCCATGGTTGCCGGATCCGACAACGGTGGGTTCGAGGTACTGCGCGTAAATAAAACTGATGATGAAGGAGTAACATCTTGCTGTCTACACATGAATCATGATGCGGTGGCGAGTAAATTTGTACTAGGCACCAAGTTCATTTCTGCTGTTTTGGGTTCGACAAGTTCAGATGGACTGAAATGTCTACGAAGCATGCAATAAGTTTTCTAGGAAGGGTTCCATGACGGGCCGTAAATCTGTGGCCTACTACGGAGAAGCTCTAAGCTTTCATTTGGGCTGACGGGCCGGTTAATTTATCCTCAACAGTACACATTTTCGAACTTGTCAGAATTTATAATTTTTGGGTAGCCTAAAATACAAAGTACTTCCCCTTGAGATAGGGATGAAAACCGAACAGAAACGAACAAAACTGAATGGTACTCCCTCCGTCCAGGAAAAAATGTCGGACGGGTCGATATGCAAAAAAAACCTTGGCAAATTTCTGACCAAGCGCGAGGTCCAGACCCATCGTCTTCCTCTCTCCCTCACTCGTTCGCTTCGCTCTGCTCGTCTCGCTGCACCACGCCGTTGCTCCCATCCCCGCCCCACGCCGCTGCTCCCAAAACCCGTCCCAGGTCGCAGATTCCCCCACGCCGCTGCTCCTCTGACCCGCCCAACGCCGCAGCTTCCCTTCCCCTCCCTTCCCCTCCCCATCCCACGCCACGGCTTCCACAAGTTCGGACTTTTCTGTCCAAGACACCGCCTTCCTTCACCCAAAGGATGAGGATCCCGTTGATCTCGATCCGGTCGATTTCGATCCTGCCGGTAATCGGGGAATCGTCCAGTGTGGGGGCACGCCGGTGAGTTGGACTGCGGCGGGGTCTAGTGTGCCGATGAACGGGGTTCGGGGCAGCCGGCAGGGGCGTTGCGTCAGGATCTAGAGTATGGTGCGGTGTTTGTCGCGAGCGACCGGTTGGGGTTGGGAAGGAAACATTCTTCCCATGTTGCTGACAACCACATCTACGACCAGCCGCTGCCGGTGAGGCCCCTTTCCTCCTCAGTTACTTATGTCAATGTTCTTGTATGTGTAGATGTACCTAGATGCCATTATTAGGAGTATCAGCTCAACAATTATCTGCTGAGCCCCCTGACCCTGTTCGTCATGTCCGCTCCCGCGAGCGGCAGGGCGAACCCTAGCTTCGGGCCGCCGCTAGCCCTCCTCCACCGCCTCCCCTCCCCCTCGCCGCTGTTGGAGGGCGTCTCCGGGCGAAGCCCCGTGGCGCTGGTGGCGGCGGGGCTGTCTCTCCCCTCCGCTCTGGGGTGGCAGCGCGGGATGCTGCTGATGGCGGGGGCGTGGCGGCGTGGCTGCACGGCGGCGGCGTGGTGGCTCGGCAGTCTGGGCGTGCTGGTGGCGACGTCATTGGCTGCGGGCGGCGCGTGCTCGGGCTCGTCTGATCTAGGGAAGCTGGGGGCGAGGCGCGAGCGGCCACGCCTCCCCGATAGTGGTCGACGGCTTCAGGCGGCATCCTGGTGTGGGGCGGGCAGCTTGGACATCTGCCTGCTTCGATCAGTACGGAGCAGGGCTCTGGGCCCCTTTGAGCCCAACCCCTAGCCCCAGATCCATGACGCCGCATGGGGGTCGTAGGTCGTCGATATGGAAGGGGATCCCTCTCCGGCATCTCTTCGGTCTTCAGCGACCTTGCGGCAGTGACCTGATATGTCCATTTTGCATCACTATTCTATATCATAATTTACTGTTATTCATTGATATGTTTCATATTAAGAGATGATACTTATGTTATTTCATCTGTTTTTGCATGGTTGATGACTTTTAGAGCATGGAACGCTGCAGTTAGGATTCTGATAGAAAATGTGCTGTTTGGAGGCAAAATTCGCGAAAATCAGAAAATCCGGGAAAATATACAGAAAATCCTATTTTTCCAAAAGACGAAGGAAGCCAGAAGGAGGAGTGGAGATGGGCCACAGGGGGCCCACACCACCCCCTGGCGCGGGCAAGCCTAGGCCGCGCCACCAGGTGGTGTGGCCGCCTTGGCCTACCTCTGGCTCTCCCTTCTGGCGTATATAATCCTCCCGAAACCCTAATACTCGGGGAGCGACCACAGAAAGATTTCGCCGCCTCTGCGGGGCGGAAAACACCGAGAGAGAAAGATCTCTCCGGCAGATAGATTTCTGCCGGGGGAATTCCTTCCTAGAGAGGGGAGATCGTCGCCATCAACACCACCATCAAGCTAGACTTCATCAGGATCATCACCATGAAGGGAATATACCCGAAAGGCAATAATAAAGTGGTTATTATCTTATTCCATGTTTATGATAAATGTTTATTTTACATGCTAGAATTGTATTGATCGGAAACATCAATACATGTGTGTTTAATAAACAAAAAGGGTTCCTAGTTATGCCTCTCTTATAGACTAGCTTGTTGATTAACAAGATGATCAAGGTTTCCTGATCATGGACATTGGATGTTGTTAATAACAAGGTCACACCATTGGTGGAATGATGTGATGAAATTCATCCGAAGTATAGCATTATGATCAAAGTCATTATGTTTATATTGCTATAATATCATATGAAGTAATCTTTATCCTTAGACCATGAGATCATGTTAATTGCTAACACCGGAAGAGTATCTTGATAACATCAAACGTCACACCGTAACAGGGTGACTATAAAGGTGGGTTCAGTGCTATGAAGGTGTTATGTTGAGGCTCATGGATCAAGAGTGGGATTTGTCCATCCCGATGACGGATAGATATACTCTGGGCCCTCTCGGTGATATCACATTGAAATAGCTTGCAAGCAAGTGATGTGATCACTAGAATGTTATATCACGGGAACGAGAAAAGAGTGCATGTCGGTAACGAGATCAAACTAGGTATGGAGATACCGATGATCGAATCTCGGACATGTAATATATCGCGGGACAGAGGGATTTAGTTACTAGCATTAAAGGTTCTCACGATCACAGAAGTCATCGTTGAATGTGTAGGAGTCAGTATGGATCTCCAGGTCCCGCTGCTGATTATTGATCGGAGAGGGGTCTCGATCATGTCTGCATTATTCGCGAACCGTAGGGTGACACACTTAAGGGATACCGACACCATTTGGAGCAAATATGTTTCAGATAAAGATTTAAGAAAGCGTTGGAATTATTTCAATAGACACCGAAACTGTTTCGGGTGAAAATGCTGAAATTGGTTCTGCATGTAATATTGAAATGTTGCAGGGGGTTTTATGTGAATGTTTGTTAATTAAAGTAATTAACAAAATTCTGAATAAAAATAATAAAAGAGTTTTATTAAATGAGAGAGCATTAAATTTGGAGAAATTTAATGCATTTAAAGTGGAGACTTTAAAAGAGAATGTGAAGGGGCATTTTAATGTGGAGGGGTTACCACCACATGAATGGAGGAGGTGAAGGGTCACCCCCTCCATGCGCCGGCCATGAAGGAGGGGCACCCCCCCTCCTCCTATAAAAGGCCACCCCTCCTCACTTCTCACTCACACCTCCTTGTGAAGGATCTCTCCCCCCCTCTAGTATTATTCCCCATGGTCTCGGATTAGCGAGATACATGTTCCGGGTGGCTTTATCTGGAAAGGAGTTGCTGCTTCCGCTGCTTTGCTAGAGCAAGGGATGGAGGTTGTCGGGGTACTGGACGTGTGTGCGATCACGGATGCACTGCTGCTTTGCGGTGCTGGACTTGGTGGTGCTGGAGCTGGATCTGATGGACGTGCTGGAGCCGGACCTGCTGGACTTTCTCACGATCTTGAGATCGGCAAGTGTACGACTACATCAACCACGAGTTCCTACTCGTTAACAAAGCTCGTTGTCTACGAGGGTAAGTTCTCGTTGGATGTATGTCCACACGTTGCTTTGTACCTAGTAGATAGATCTTGGCGTGTAGTTCACATCGTAGGAAAAATTTTGTTTTCTATGCTGCGGACCCAACAGTGGTATCAGAGTCTGATCTATACGTAGGTGCTTAGCACGGGTAATACACATATGTTGATATGTGGGCGATGATGATCATGTTATTGCATCTTCTATGTATTTTGGATATTGGTGGCATAGTGGGATGAAGCGGCCCGGACCAACCTTACATGTCATCGTACATGAGACCGGTTCCACGACTGATATGCAACTTGTTTTGCATAAGTGGCTGGCGGGTGTCTGTCTCTCCTACTATAGTCAATATGTTATTTACAACGAGTTGCTAATAACTTAGTTATCCTTGTTGTGGTTCATGTTCGTAGGTAAGAACGGTTCTATCTCCGAAAGCCCTAAGCCACGTAAAACTTGCAATTGATAAATTAGAGGCGTCTAGTTTAGATCGTTGCTGGGCTAGTGTATTGATATGGTATTGTTGTAAGTAGATGTATGATAGATACTCTTACAACACACTCAACGTGTAAGTTCCATAGACCTTGGCCTTACACACAAAGGAATGATAGAGATCATACCACGATGCAAGTGATAGAGATTAAATGCATGGACCATATCATCTCACTTTACACATTAGATGTTAGCATCTTATACTGCTATGTAGCATTGTAAGATGATCCCTCTTTTAGATATCAAGATAAAAATGTGTTCTTCCTTAAGTATGCACCGTTTTGTGGATCGTATTTCGAGACATCACGTGATGATCGGGTGTACTCGACTCTACGCTTTCATACAAACGGGTGTAAGACAGTTTTACACATGCGAGTACTAAGGTTCTTACTTGGCAAGCCTAGCATGTACAAACATGGCCTCGGAGCACGGACCAAAAGGTTAAGCATGAGTCATATAGTTGATATGATGCACATATAGATGCTCGCCTTTGAAGCTACATCAACTCACGTGATGATCGGACTTGGTGTAGTGGATTTGGTTCATGTAATCACCAAAAAGGCACGAGGGATGTCGTTTTTGAGTGGGAGTTCATTTCTAATTTGGATTAGTCGAACCAAATTTGTCATAAATTAAATCAAAGTGAATTTGCATAGTTTGTTGTAGTCATTGGCATTTGTTTTCTACCTTATGCTTAGTTTTTATTTGAGATAATAGAACTATAGAATTCTGGATATTTACTTTACGAACTGGTATCGTATTGTTTTGAATGTCAATTTAAAGTTTATAAGTCCTATTGCAAACTTTCAGCAAACTCTATTTACTCCATGAAGTTTAATAAGTAGTATTAAATCAAGAGTAAGAATTCCAATGTTAGTATCTAAAGTGTCATGTTTGCCTCCATGATTATTGATATTCAAAAAGTTGTTTTAATATCAAGATTATATTGGAGCTTGAAATTGTTTCAGAAACCATCATATGTGAAAGATATTGTGATATCTGAAACAATGTTTTTTGTTGCATTATGATAGAGTATAATTTAGCAAAATACATGTCCTCATATTGTATGAGAATTTGTGAAGGATGGAGATGCTAGGCATCCGAATCTACCAAAAAGGTTTTGGGAACGGATATTATACTCGCGATTCTTCCTAATAGGCTATAGTAGCTTGATCATGAAAGTTGTCATGATAAGGATGAATAGAAGATGTAAGTAAAATGTTTACTACACTAATAGATTACTAAAGAATGGATTTTTGAAAGAACACCAAACATTTGATGATGGTGATCCACTTCAAAGTGCAAGTCCAAAGGTATTAGTATTTGACTATATACGCTTTGTACCATGTGTCATGTTGATAACACCACTATTGATGTTGGTAGATTCTTTTAAAAGAAAAGGAATTGCTGAAAGAGAATCTATAAAATATTTGGCAGAAAATAAAAGGTTGGAGATGTCCAACTTAGGTATATAGAAGATATACATGTTATGGCTGTATTCCTTGCTTGTTAAACAATGTGGTTCTTAGGTATTGTATACCGAATTGGTTGGTATGAAGTGTCATACAGGACAACGCAATTCATGAACTACAATGGCCTAAGTAACCAGCAAGAGAATGAGTGATGATGTTCATCGAAAACAAATAAAGTGTTATTGTGTTTTTCGTTGTCATCAAACCAAGCCTTCAAGATTTGTTTAAATAATTGTTATTTTGTTCCGGTATCATGAGAACAATGGTTGTTCAAATAATTACCGTATTCCATAAAGGATGGATGAACTTTTACAAGTCTAGTTGGAGAAATCACATCCATAAACACTATTGCTAAAATGTCGCAAGACAAATGATTGAAGATCAATTATGAAGTGACATCGCTGTTTAAATTATATTTGAAAGAAAACATGAAGAAACTCCATGTTGATGGATTTTTGGAGCCTTTGATTTTGATCAATTGGCGCATGTGAGACTTTGCTCGAGATAATTGAAACTCCGTCCATAGGCCAGAGAGGAAGGGATGACTAGCTTATTGGAAATTGTGCATGCTAATGTGCATAGTCCATTATGTGTAGCCATATGCGATGGATCTTTTTGCTTCATATGCTTTCTCCAAAAATTGGAGTGAATATATCTGTATATTTACTTAATAAGGAAGAAGTATGAAACATTTGAAAATTGTTCAAAGACTTTCAAGATGAAGTGGAAAATCATTGTAACAAGAAAATAAAGAGTTTATGATTCGATCATAAAGGAAGATATTTGAGTTACATGTTTAGCAAAAACACCTAAGACTTGAGGAATTGTTCCATGATTTGTGTTTCCCGATAAACCATAGGAGTATGGCATATTCGAGAGATAAAATCAAACCATGTTTGACATGGTAAGATCAAGGGTGTCATTTATAAAACTGCCATTATGTTTTAAGGATTGAAGCTTTAGAATCTACCGCTTTTACACTGAAAAGAGCACCATCGTGATCCATTGAAATGACACCATATGAGTTATGGTTTGGGATAAAACCCGAATTGTCTTTTCTTAAATTTTGGTATGCTATGCATAAGTAAAATGTTTACAACAAAAGTCGGATAAGCACGTCTTTGTAGGTTATCCCAAAGAATTTGTTGGGAATTTCTCCATAACACCGAGGACAAAAGAGTTTGTTACTTGGAACGTCAAGTTTCTTGAGAAGGAATTTTTCATGAAAAGTTAAGTGGGAGGACAATAGAACTTTGATAAGGTTGTTGAACCTTAGCTATATGTGCTAAGTAGTGCAGCGCCGGAAAGTGTCCTGGTGGTGGCCACAATGCTCATGGCTCTCGTGATTACAAAAGGTGTGATCTCGGAGATTAGAGTTCCTATAGAACCGTGTGGGTCGGTAAGAATCAAATAGTAAGATTTGATAAGCAAGTCGTTATTGTTTTGACAATGATGAACCGAATACATGCAAAGAAGCGATGATGGGCCCTGACTCCATAAAATGACTAGAAGTCATAGAATCCGTGATAGTATCCATACACGAGAAAACAAGTTTCTGAACATGGAAGACCCTCCGGAAAGGCGTGGAGCCTATCGGTCGTGTTTGGATCTATAAAGAAATAAGACATGGATGTTTAACATCTATGAAATAGTCGACATGTCGGAAAGAAGTTTACGACAATGTTCAAGGAGTTGACTATGACAAGATTTGATCTTTCATAGCGATATATAGTCTTGACGGATTAATGTAGCAACCACTACATATAATTTGGTATATGGTAGTTGAATAAACAAAACAAGGTTCTTCTAATAGAACGGTAACCTAGGACATGTGCATGACATGGTCCAAAGGGTTTTGTTAATTCAAAGGGTGCTAAAAGGGCATGTAAACTTCAATAGTTGAAGTAAGCATAGCGGAGTTGGAATCTTCACCATGATGAAACTGTTAAAAGAGTTTAAATTCATCGGAGATGATGAAGATGCTTGCATTTGCAAGAAATTAAGTGGGAGCGCTGAGACATATTTCTAATACATTATGTAGAGGACATATTGTTGATTGGAAATGATGTATCTTGTATTGACACAAGTTAAGAATTTTATTAAAATAAGATTTCGATGAAAGACTTGGGCAAACCCGGAATATTAGGCATCAATATCTATATGGATAGATTAAGGCGCTAATATGGTTGTGCTAGACATACATATATGAGATATTGAAAGGGTTCAATATGGAAACAACAAGAAAGGTTCTTGCTGCATGGAAAGGATTGTATCAAAATTCAAGTGTTTCAACACTTGGTGAGTAAAATCACATGAAGATTTTGATCGATTATACCATGATATGTATATATCCAGAATGTCCTATGCTCTAAATGTTATGATCATATACCAGAATGATTCATAAGATGATCATTGGACAATAGTAAAGATATTCTTATGAGCTTTGGAAGAACTAAGAATATATAACGTATAAGTGACAAATAGTTAAAGTTAGTTCATTGTAAAGTGTTACATTGATACTAGTTTTGTCACAAGATACAAATTAATTTTATCTCAATTTAGACTATGGGTGGCACAATGTAATGGAAAGGATGTTCCATGATGGATTTGGATGAGTTCCAAAGTTGAGACATTGTGACGGATACTACAACAAAAGGCTAAGTATATGACTGCTATAGTAGCAGAAAAGGAGGGCATCTGTGTTAAGTAGTTTGTTATTAAACTAGGTGTGGTTCAAAGTGGGCTACTACTATGAAGATATATTGTGTGACAATAATATCAACATATTTTGAGCCGAACGAACTAAAGGTCTCACCAAAGGACCAAATCTGTACAATGCCATCTCATTTGAGAATGAGTGATGCGTAGAGACGCAGAGACATGCAAATACACACGGACCTGAAACTGTTAGATCCAGAGATTATGTTAACCACTAGCAATAGCGTATATGCAACACCAGAAAGCCATAGGTGTTCAATACGCAAAGTTTTTCAAACTAGATTATTGACTCTTGTGCAAGTGGGAGACTGAAGGGAATATGCCCGAGAGGCAATAATAAAGTGGTTATTATCTTATTCCATGTTTATGATAAATGTTTATTTTACATGCTAGAATTGTATTGATCGGAAACATCAATACATGTGTGTTTCATAAACAAAAGGGTTCCTAGTTATGCCTCTCTTATAGACTAGCTTGTTGATTAACAAGATGATCAAGGTTTCCTGATCATGGACATTGGATGTTGTTAATAACAAAGTCACACCATTGGTGGAATGATGTGATGAACATTCATCTGAAGTATAGCATTATGATCAAAGTCATTATGTTTATATTGCTATAATATCATACGAAGTAATCTTTATCCTTAGACCATGATATCATGTTAATTGCTAACACCGGAAGAGTATCTTGATAACATCAAACATCACACCGTAACAGGGTGACTATAAAGGTGGGTTCAGTGCTACGAAGGTGTTATGTTGAGGCTCATGGATCAAGAGTGGGATTTTTCCATCCCGATGACGGATAGATATACTCTGGGCCCTCTCGGTGATATCACATTGAAATAGCTTGCAAGAAAGTGATGTGATCACTAGAATGTTATATCACGGGAACGAGAAAAGAGTGCATGACGGTAACGAGATCAAACTAGGTATGGAGATACCGATGATCCAATCTCGGACATGTAATATATCGCGGGACAAAGGGATTTAGTTACTAGCATTAAAGGTTCTCACGATCACAGAAGTCATCGTTGAATGTGTAGGAGTCAGTATGGATCTCTAGGTCCCGCTGCTGATTATTGATCGGAGAGGGGTCTCGATCATGTCTGCATTATTCGCGAACCATAGGGTGACACACTTAAGGGATACCGACACCATTTGGAGCAAATATGTTTCAGATAAAGATTTAAAAAAGCGCTGGAATTATTTCAATAGACACCGAAACTGTTTCGGGTGAAAATGCTAAAATTGGTTCTGCATGTAATATTGAAATGTTGCAGGGGGTTTTATGTGAATGTTTGTTAATTAAAGTAATTAACAAAATTCTGAATAAAAATAATAAAATAGTTTTATTAAATGAGAGAGCATTAAATTTGGAGAAATTTAATGCATTTAAAGTGGAGACTTTAAAAGAGAATGTGAAGGGGCATTTTAATGTGGAGGGGTTACCACCACATGAATGGAGGAGGTGAAGGGTCACCCCCTCCATGCGCCGGCCATGAAGGAGGGGCACCCCCCTCCTCCTATAAAAGGCCACCCCCTCCTCACTTCTCACTCACACCTCCTTGTGAAGGATCTCTCTCCCCCTCTAGTATTATTCCCCATGGTCTCGGATTAGCGAGATACATGTTCCCGGTGGCTTTATCTGGAAAGGAGTTGCTGCTTCCGCTGCTTTGTTGGAGCGAGGGACGGAGGTTGTCGGGGTACTGGACGTGTGTGCGATCACGGATGCACCGCTGCTTTGCGGTGCTGGACTTGGTGGTGCTGGAGCTGGATCTGATGGACGTGCTGGAGCCGGACCTGCTGGACTTCCTCACGATCTTGAGATCGGCAAGTGTACGACTACATAAACCACGAGTTCCTACTCGTTAACAAAGCTTGTTGTCTACGAGGGTAAGTTCTCGTTGGATGTATGTCCACCCGTTGCTTTGTACCTAGTAGATAGATCTTGGCGTGTAGTTCACATCGTAGGAATTTTTTTGTTTTCTATGCTGCGAACCCAACACACCACCATCATCACCATCAGCACCCTCATCACCATCTCCATATTGCTGTAACAATTGGGTTGAATCTTGCATAGTTCTTAGGGGAAACTTTCTCGGTGTTGATTACTCTTTGTAGTTGATGCTATTGAGTGAACCTTTGAATTATTGTTTATGTTCAGATTGTTATACATCATTATTCCATCTCTGATCATGATCCATATGATGTCTTGTGAGTAGTTAGTTTTGTTCTTTAGTACATGGGAGAAGTCATATTGTTAGTAGTAGAATTGTGTTGAGAAAGATTCAATAGTTTGATATTTAAGTTGTGGTGTACTTCTTCTAGTGGTGTCCTGTGAAAGTCGACTACATGACACTTCACCTATATGGGCCTAGGGGAATGCATTGTGTATTTTGCTACTAATCGTAGGGGTTGCCGGAGTGACAGAAACCTGAACCCCCATTAGAAAACCATTGCACAAGGGACGTAAGGGTCTTAGAGTTTAAAGCTGTGGTTAGGTTTCTACCTTAATTACTTTCTTGTACTTATGGATGTTTGCAAGGGGTATAATCACAAGTATGTATTAGTCCTAGGAAGGTCGGTACATTAGCACAGGTCCATCCACACAACACTTAGCAAGCTAAAGAAGATTAATCAATTGTATGAAGCGAAAGCACTTGACGATATTCCCGTGTGTCCCCGAGAACGTTTGGTCATCTTAAGTAATACAACCGGCTTGTTCTTTGCTGCATAAAGGATTGGTCCACTTGCTGCATTTATTCCTATTGTATTTTATTTACTCGTACTTTATTTACTTGCTTTATCAAAAAACCCTAAAAATTCGTTTGCTAAGTATTTGCAGAGAATTCCTGATCCATACCACTAGCCAGCACCTTCTGCTCCTCGTTGGGTTCGACACTCTTACTTATCGAAAATACTGTGATACACCCCATATACTTGTGGGTCATCAAGACTATTTTCTGGCGCCGTTGCCGGGGAGTGAAGCGCTATTGGAGAGTGGAACTGGTAAAGGAAACTTCTACTTTGAGTATTGTTTACTTCTGTTAGTTTCTTTATTTTCGTTATGGATAATTCACTGAGTTTCTTATTTGGTAATGCTACTACCACTGCTAAGGTAGTAGATGAACCACCACCTGCTGAGAACGATGCTTTTAAAAAACCTACAAGAATTGTTGATCGTCTTATCGATAACTACTATGTTGGGGATGGAACTGTCCATTCCGGTGATCATTTGCTCTTTATACACGAATTATGCGGGTTGTTCAAGGGTGCAGGTATTACTATAGATCAAGTTAAGAAGAAGTTATTCTCATTATCACTGAAAGGAAGAGCCGAGGAATGGTATAAGCTGCTGAAGAATGGTCAAGCTCTTGAATGGGAGGAAATAGTACCTCTCTTTTATTCAAAGTTTTATCCTCCTAGTGAGATTCATAAAGATCGGAATCAAATATACAACTTTTGGCCTCTTGACAGAGAGAGTACAACTCAAGTTTGGGGGAGATTGAAGTTACTAATGCTCAAATGTCCCATTCATGAGCTCCCCAACAATATTATTATCAATAACTTTTATGCAAGGCTTTCTCTTCATGATAAGGATTTATTGGATGCTTCTTGTGCTGGATCATTCACTCGCATGGAAGAAGAAGCTAAATGGGATCTTCTGGACCGTATTCAAGATAATGCTGAAGCTTGGGAGAATGACAAAGGTAGAAAGTCAGGTATAAATTATGATTATGAATGCATTGAATCTTTTATGGGACTGATGACTTTCAAAATATTAAAAATGCTTATGGTCTAGACTCTCAAGCTATTGCAACTTATTTTAAGGCTTTTGCTTCCTACATTGAAGTGCCTAAAAAGAAGTGGAATAAGTATCATGAACCTTATAAAGATGTTGCTAAGAGTGTTCCTACAAGAAATACTGAAGTTTATACTGCTAGTCATGTTTTACCTGAACCTTACCATTGATAAAATGCCTTTCCCAGTTAATATAAAAGAACATTCTATGATATCTAGTATGTTTAATGAAAGTACAAATAAAGCTATTGAACCTGATAAACAAATGGTTGATGAACCTATTATAGCAAATGTGAAAGACTTTGTTACTAAATATGAAGAAGAGGGACACACTATCCTTTGTAAGGATACCTCTAATATTGTTTCACAAAGTAGTATTATGAGAACTAGTATTCCTGTGTTTTCTGTTAGAATAAGTGATCATTGGTATGATGGCCCTTGTGATAGTTATATTGTTAAGTTTATGCATGATACTGAAAGTTACTATGAGAGAGGAAAAAGTGTTCTTATGTATCTCAATAATACCAAGTTTTCTCGTTTTATGCTAAAAGTTTTTATGTTGCACTTCTTTTGCCTTCCTATGCTAGTAGCCTCTGGTTTCAACAACTTGTTTGTTTATAAAATTCCCTTGCATAGGAAGTGGGTTAGACTTAAATGTGTGTATTTTTTCTTCTTAATGCTCTCTTTCACTTCAATTCATATTCCTTTGTGAGCATCTTTGAAATCATCATGCCCATCTTAATGGCTATAAAGAAAGAGCTTTTTGGGAGACAACCCAATTTATTTTTGCTTTCTGTTTGTGTTTGTTTCTTTGAGTCTTGGAAGTTATTACTTCGGTAGTAACCTCTACTTATCCTTTTTGTTTGGTTTTTGTGTCAAGATCAACCTCTTATGAGAGAGAAGTAAGATTTGGGGAAGTTGTTGTCCCGAAACAGATTTTTGTGCTTCACCATAAAAATTCGTGGATTGAGCTGTAATTTTTTGTGCTTCTGCCCAGGTTGTTATTTAACCTTCGTTATTTTTGCACTTTTTGATTTGAGCAACAGAAGATTTTCGAAAAAATTTATATTTACCTGCTGGTCTGTTTTGACAGATTTTTGCCACTCTTGCATTTGCTTCTTTATTCGATTTCCTTTTTGAATTATTTTTGGGTTTTCGGAAGGAGTTGCTACAGTAGCTTATGTTTTGATGGTTTTTAGTTGAAATTGGACTCAAAAGGTTTTATCACTTCACTTATACTAATATTGCTAATGAGAACTGTGTGAAGTTTTGTGTGAAAGAAATTTCCAGGTTAGTGGAGATAATGGTGTAATAAGGAAGTGAAAGGTTTCATGACTCGAGCAATAAGTGTATGAAGATAAAGATATTGAAGTTATTCAAGTTGTGACTCCGGAAGAATCTATCAAAGACCAAATTCAGAGATCTGTAGAGTCCGTTTTCGAATAGGTAACAGTTCTGGTAAGAAAAGTTCCGCGAAAGATCTGTCCAGTTATATTTTTGCAGTTTTTAGCCAATAAGGAAAGTTACAAAGAGAAAGAAGGACGGAAACGGATCCAGGGTGACTCACACCACCCTGTGGCGCGGGCCCACCCTTGTCCGCGCCACCAGGTGGTGTGGCCACTCCGGACTCCGCCTCCGACTCGTTTTCTCCCAGTACCTTCCTTTTGTTGTGAAACTTCATAATATATAATCCCCCGGATCCCCCGAGGTTCGTATATCGTGTTCTCTTTGTGTTTTTGTTTCGATCTGTTTCTGCCAGGAACTATCTTTAAAAGCTTAGAAGCACAATGGTGTCCGCCAAGGATAAAGGAAAGGAGCCTATGGAGGAAGATCTCCAAGACCCCGGGAAGGAGAAGGAGATCAAGAGTGAAGATGAAGAGGAGGCAAAGCACACCAGAACTACCATTGCAAGCATTGGAGTGGTGGCAAACCCTGCCAGGACTATGTCAATTGGAGGGAAGCCTCCTCATCACCGTTCAGATCCCTAGTCACTTCCTCCACGTGCCAAGAATCCTTTCCATACCCTTATCCATGAGCATCAATACCAGAATATGCCCAAGGAGAAATTACCCTCCAATTGGGATTTGTCTCGTTCTAGCCATGCAAGAAAACAAGACTTCAAGGAGGAAGAGTGGGGAAAGAATCACAAGAGCTGGAATTCGCAACCTGACATGATCATGCACCGCATCGAGCACAACTCGAAGTTCATTCATACTCTCACCTTCGAGATTGAGGACTTGGGGAAATGGATCAAAGAGCTCATTGAAAGAACACCACCACCACCGAAGGAGTAATTCGTCATCAGGTTTGGCATCCCATTGGTTTGTTCCAAGCTTGGGGAGTGCCGCCGTATCACATCACTATCTTCTATCTTTTTACCTTTTTAGTAGATTCATATGATGGCTCGTGTATTAACAAGATCGTTGGGGAACCCTAAGAGGAAGGTATGGTGAGCACAGCAGCAAGTTTCCCTCAGTTATGAAACCAAGGTTTAATCGAACCAGTAGGAGCAAGGAAACACCCCAAAGGTGTTGCTAGCTGAGCCTTGGCAGGGCGCACTACCGGTGCTAGTAGCAACATGGAGACCTGCACAACACAACCACATAACTTTGTCCCTAACTTGCGATGAGGTTGTCAATCTCATCGATTTTGCTGAAAACAAAGGATTAAACGTATCGAATGGAAGGAAGTAATAGTTTGCAGAAAGTAAACACAAAGCAGTAAACAGTTTGTAGATTGTATGTAAAAGAAAGGACCGGGATCCATAGTTCACTAGAGGTGGCTCTCCTTAAGATAGATAACATGCTGGGTGAACAAATTACAGCGGGGCAATTGACAAACATCGATAAAGCAATACATGCTTATACTAATCATGTTGACTCCCTTGGAACTTTATTGGGAATTACAACATTATACATAGACCGCCATCCAACTGCATCTATGACTAATAATCCCCCTTCAGGTTATCATCCGAACCCCCTCCAGTATTAAGTTGCAAGCAACAGATTATTTCTTTACGAATTGCGTGTAATGTAAACAATACGATTGTTCTATGAACAAAGGATTGTTGTTTTATCCCTAGTAGCAATAGCACATCTAGTACCTTAGAGATTTCTGTCACTTCCCTAGATTACCAGAGGCATGAACCCACTATCGAGCATAAATACTAACTCTTGGAGTTGCTAGCATCTACTTGGCCAAGATAGCTACTAACAACGGAAAGCATGCAAGATCACAAATAACAAAGACATGATAGAATCAATAATCAATCTGAAATAGCATCTCAATATCCATTGGATCCCTGCAAACACAACATGCAGAATTACAATAGATGATCTTGATCATGAACGGAGCTCACAAGATCTAGACATGAAAGCACAGAGGAGGAGAACCAGCTATCTAGCTACTACATGGATCCGTAGTCCAAGGATGAACTACTCACGCATCATACCGGAGGCTTGCATGGTGATGAAGAAGGCCTCCAGGGTGAATTCCCCTCTCCGGCAGGGTGCCGGGAAGAGCTTTAGATCCCTCCCGATCTAGGGATGGAGATGACGGCGGCAATAGACTCTTTCGTGGATTTTTGATCGGGTACTTAGGGTTTTCGTCCCGAGGGCAATATATAGGCGGAAGGAGAGACCGAGGGGGTGCCTGGGCTGGCCACACCACCACTGGCGCGGGACAAGCCTAGTCGTGCGGCCAGGTGGTGTGGCCACCCTCTGGCCCTTCTCCGTCTCGTATTCTAGCATCTGATGACTTTCGGAAAAATAGGCACTTTGGCTTTTGTCCCGTCCAATTCCGAGAATATTCATTTTCTGACTTTCCTAGAACCAAAAACAGCAGAAAAGAGGCAGCTATCACTGTGGCTCTTGTTAATAGGTTAGTCCAAGAAATCATATGAAAAGTACTCCAAAGTGTGGACAAAACACAAGAAAGTGGATAAAACCAAGCATGGAACATAAAAAATTATAGATACATTTCCAATGTATCAACATCCCCAAGCTTAACTCCTGCTCGTCCTCGAGTAGGTAAGTAATAAAAAGAAAGAATAATTTTTGAGGTGAAATGCACCATCATAAACTTGATCAAAGTACTTGTAAAACATTCAAAGCTAGGATCATAGTACTTCAATCATAACTTGAAAGACAAAGTTATAGCAATAAGACAAAGAAACTATGTTGCAACATGAAAAGGCATAAACAAAAGATTCATGAATAACAATGCTTTGCAAGACGTTTGTTTGTTTCACATAAAGAAAATATGGCATAGTAGTATTCAGCTTGTCCCTCATAGAGTAGCAAATATAAATGCATATGACACCTTCAAAGTTTATAAGAGTGACTAGATACAAATAGTTTAAAACAAGCAATATCAAGTTATGCATCAATCAACTAGTCTTGGGACAATGCACATAGAACTAAGAATGGCCACTATGCTCTCAAAGTAGGTGCATAAAGGTAGAAGGTGGAGACTCAATATAATGGTGGAAGAAAGGCCTTCATAAAAGGAAGTAGGGATTCAAGTCTCATAAAGAGCTTCCAAAAATTATGGTACTTATAGCTTTCAGCTCTCATTGCCCCTATCATAAGCATCTTGAAGTGATTAAGGTTAAAGTGAAGAAACTATGGTGTACATGCTTGATGAAGTATAAGTTAGAAATCTCATGTCCCTTGTATACGAGGGCCGCTCCTCATGCTACTCAAGTTTAGTCATCGGTAAGTTCTTGTCATCGTAAGTACATGTGTATCAGAGAGAACCGCCAACGGGGTACCCCTTGCCCGATGATACGGAAGAATCCCCATATCAAAATGACAAGGCAAGCAGACAACGAGCATCTCAGCAATCTTCTTATTTACTATGGGAATATGGTGCTTTTTTCTCTCTTTCCTCTTTTCATAATCTCTTTTTTTTTTCTTTTCTCTTTTTTTCTCAATATAGGACTCTTTTTTTATAAGAAGAATGCTTCATAGACAGCTCATTATGGTTACGCTGCAGGTTTCCACCATGTCAGCATGGATTAGACCAGTGGCCCAGGCGTTTCTCTAACACATATACATAACTCCATGGACTTACAAGCTCCCCTTTCATTTCACACCGACGACATCCATAGACAAAAGAGCATGATATCAACTAGGTACAAAGTACCAAGTGCAATGTTGAAAGCGTTCCCCATGATAGCATGGTTCTGCTAATCCCCAACAAAAAAGTGCAAGCATATACAACATAGACGACACAATGGTTCAAGTTTATTAAGGGCATGAAAAGTAAAGTGTGCCATCAAGTTTGTGAGAGCTTTAATCACTAGTTTTCTCGTAACAAGTTTAATTTGGAAGGTAAACAAAAGCATGAATATACTTGGAATAGCATATGCTAATAGGTAGGTATGGTGGACTCTTTGGAATAACTTGGTTTAGGGAGTTGGATGCATGAGTGGAACTCCTACTTGGTTGTGGAGGCTAGCAAAATACTGGGAGCGACAAACTAAGAGAGCAATAATGGCCATAATCATGCAGAGCGACAAAACATCATTGATCAAAGCATAAAGTGATACTACGAGTTGAAAACTAAAGGATCATAAAGGCTATGGTGACTTGAGATAGTCATAACATGGTGTGAGCATGTGCCAAGTCAACCCAAATAAAGCATCAAAGGAGAATACCACTATACTATGCTTTAATATGCTAAAACAACGCATGATTCATCCAAGACACATTAAGCAATCTCAATTGTTTATAACAAATCATGCTACAGCAAAGAATACTAAGCATAAAGCCAAAACAATATCAAGCATGGCATGATAGAGCATAGGCCACAGTAAAAAACAAGCTCTTTTTACCACATAAGTATGAACTTTCCTACTCTTTTCCAAACCAAACCAAACTATTTGCAAACCAATGTATGAAAGAGGGGGTCCAACCAATTTATTCATCAAACTAAGCAAACAAAAGGAAACGAAAAACCAAAACGAAAACAAAAAAGAAGACGCTCCAAGAGCAACACAACTGTGCATGAAACAATAAAAATGAAGCGTTTGGAAGAAACCTGAGATTTTTATTGATAAAGAAGGGGATGCCTTGGGCATCCCCAAGCTTTGACGGTTGTACTTCTTGGATATTTCTTGGGGTGACACGCGTGGCATCCCCAAGCTTGAGCTATAGTCCATCCTTCATTTCATTACTCATTCCTTCCATACACCTGAAATTTTTCCTTCATACAAAACTTCATACAATCTTTATTAGCAACATTAGTGCACTCAAGATAATAAGTCTTAAGGTTCAGTTCTAACACCAATAAACTTCCATTAGAACACTATTTACTGAAGCACTTCCCTCAAAAATCTCAATTCTCCAAAAGAACTCAAAAAGGAACCAACAAGAAGCAAATGCAGAAAATGGCAGAAATCTGTCAAAACAGACCAGCAGGTAAAGATGAATTTTTTCAAAGACCTTCTGTTGCTCAAATCAAAAAGTGTGGAACTAACTAAAGTTAGATAACAACCTGGGCAGAAGCACAAAAATTCATGCCTCAAAAAGACGTTCAGAGATTTTACACGAATTTTTATGGTGAAGCACAGAAATTTGTTTCGGGACAGCAACTTTCCCAATCATTACTTCTCTCTCATTAGAGGTTACTCTTGGCACAAAAAGTAAATAAAAAGGATAAGGAGCGGTTATTACTGAAGTAATAACTTCCAAGACTCATCTAAAACTTTTGGGTTATCTCCCAATAAGTACTTTTCTTTAACGCCTTTAAGTTAGGCATAAGAAGCAAGAAAAAGAATCAAGTGTTCTCAAATGAAGAAGCATTAAGACCAAATTTTGTTTTCATAGGAGAAGCAAAAGAAATCTTCTCTCTCTTATTAGGGAAGTGTTCTATACCTTTATTGAGTGGGAGTTGATATTTAATGGTGCCCTCTTTCATATCAATAATGGCACCAACAGTTCTAAGAAAAGGTCTTCCCAAAGTAATAGGACAAGAAGCATTGTATTCAACATCCAAAATATAGAAATCAACGGGGACATAGGCATTGTTAACCATAATAAGAACATCATTAATACTCCCCATGAGTTTCTATTTAGCATTATCATCAAGTGGGACATTCAAATAACAATCTTCAAGTGGAGGCAAATCAAGCATATCATAAATCCTTCTAGGCATAATAGAAACACTACTATCAAGATCACATAAAGCTTTGAAATCAAAGTCATTCACTTTCATATTAATGATGGGTTCCCAACCATCTTCTTGTTTTATAGGAATAGAAGCTTTATGTTTCATCTTTTCTTCTTTAATCTTTATGAGAGCATCAGTAATGTGTTTTGTAAAGGCCATGTTCATAGCACTAGCATTAGGACTTTTAGCAAGCTTTTGTAGGAACTTAATAACTTCAGAGATATTGCAACCATCAAGATCAAAATCAAATTTATCATCTAAAGTAGTAGAACTATTACTAGCCTCAACACTAGTGGTGGTGATAGTAGAAACACTAATGTTTCTAGCAATTTCATCTTCTCTTTCCCACTTAGCATGTAAGTCAGCTAATAGTCTAACATTTTTATCAATTCTTACTTGTATGGCATTAGTAGCTAAAAAGGGATTATCATTAGTTTCAGGTTTAGCACCCATTTTATTCAAAGAAGATTGAGCTTCAGCCAAAGATGCTATATTTCTTTCAGCATTAGAGAGTTTTTCCTCAATAATTTTGTTTGAAAGAAGTTTGTTTACTAATAAAGTCCTTAAGCATAACTTCAAGTTCAGAGGGTGCACTCCTATTATTGTTGTAGGAATTTCCATAAGCATTACCATTGTTGGGAGGATATGGCTTATAATTGTTGTTACCAAAATTATTCCTATAAGCATTATTGCCAAAATTGTTATTTCTTATGAAGTTCACATCAACTTGCTCTTCTTGAGCAACCAAAGAGGCTAAAGGAACATTATTTGGATCAATATGGGCTTTCCCATTAACAAGCATAGACATAATAATATCAATTTTATCACTCAAGGAGGAGGTTTCCTCAACAGAATTTACCTTCTTACCTTGTGGAGCTCTTTCAGTATGCCATTCGGAATAGTTAACCATCATATTATCTAGAATTTTGTTGCAGCAACCAAAGTAATGGTCATAAAGGTACCTCCAGCAACAGAATCCAATAGGTTCCTTGAAGAATAGTTCAATCCTGCATAAAAAGTTTGGATGATCATCCAAGCAGTCAGTCTATGAGTGGGACAATTCTTAACCAAATATTTCATTCTTTCCCAAGCTTGAGCAACATGCTCATTATCCGATTGTTTAAACTTCATTATTTCACTTCTCATAGATATAATCTTAGCAGGAGGATAGTATTTTCCAATGAAAGCATCTTTGCACTTAGTCCAAGAATCAATACTATTCCTAGTTAAGGAATTCAACCATTCTTTAGCTTTTCCTCTCAAAGAGAAAGGAAACAATTTTAGCTTAATAATATCACCATCTACGTCCCTATGCTTTTGCATCTCACAAAGTTCAACAAAGTTATTTAGATGGGCAACATCATCTTCATTACCAATACCAGAAAATTGTTCTCTCATAACAAGATTGAGTAAAGCAGGTTTTATCTCAAAGAAAGTATCTTTAGGCACAGGTGGAGCAATAGGCGTGCTCATAAAATCATTGTTGTTGGTGCTAGTAGAGTCACACAACTTAGTGTTTTCAAGAGTAGTCATTTTTTTGGGTTTTCAAATAAGAAAGCAAACTTGTATAACTAATTTTTTGTGTTTTTGAAAAAAAAACAAGCAAACAAAGCAAAAGAAACTAAGCAAAACAAAAATAACAAAGTAAAGAGATTGGTTATGAGGGACTCCCCTTGTGAAGATGTCCTTGACTCCCCAGCAACGGCGCCAGAAAAATGCTTGATGGCTCGTGTATTAACAAGCTCGTTGGGGAACCCCAAGAGGAAGGTATGATGAGCACATCATCAAGTTTCTCTCAGTTATGAAACCAAGGTTTAATCGAACCAGTAGGAGCAACTAAACACCCCAAAGTTGTTGCTAGCTGAGCCTTGGTAGGGCGCACTACCGGTGCTAGTAGCAACGTGGAGACCTGCACAACACAACCACAAAACTTTGTCCCCAACTTGCGATGAGGTTGTCAATCTCACCATTTTTGCTGAAAACAAAGGATTAAATGTATCGAATGGAAGGAAGTAATAGTTTGTAGAAAGTAAACACAAAGCAGTAAACAGTTTGTAGATTGTATGTAAAAGAAAGGACCGGGATCCATAGTTCACTAGAGGTGGCTCTCCTTAAGATAGATAACATGCTGGGTGAACAAATTACAGCGGGGCAATTGACAAACATCGAGAAAGCAATACATGCATATACTAATCATCTTGACTCCTTTGGAACTTGATTGGGCATTACAACATTATACATAGACTGCCATCCAACTGCATCTATGACTAATAATCCACCTTCAGGTTATCATCCGAACCCCCTCCAGTATTAAGTTGCAAGAAACAGATTATTGCTTTACAAATTGCGTGTAATGTAAACAATATGATTGTTCTATGAACAAAGGATTGTTGTTTTCTCCCTAGTAGCAACAGCACATCTAGTACCTTAGAGATTTCTGTCACTTCCCTAGATTACCAGAGGCATGAACCCACTATCGAGCATAAATACTAACTCTTGGAGTTGCTAGCATCTACTTGGCCAAGATAGCTACTAACAACGGAAAGCATGCAAGATCACAAATAACAAAGACATGATAGAATCAATAATCAATCTGAAATAGCATCTCAATATCCATCGGATCCCCACAAACACAACATGCAGAATTACAAATAGATGATCTTGATCATGAACGGAGCTAACAAGATCTAGACATGAAAGCACAAAGGAGGAGAACTAGCCATCTAGCTACTACATGGATCCGTAGTCCAAGGATGAACTACTCACGCATCACACCGGAGGCTTGCATGGTGATGAAGAAGGCCTCCAGGGTGAATTCCCCTCTCCGGCAGGGTGCCGGGAAGAGCTTCAGATCCCTCCCGATCTAGGGATGGAGATGACGGCGGCTACAGACTCTTTCGTGGATTTTTGATCGGGTACTTAGGGTTTTCGTCCCGAGGGCAATATATATGCGGAAGGAGAGGCCGAGGGGGTGCCTGGGCTGGCCACACCACCCCCTGGCGCGGGCCAAGCCTGGCCGCGTGGCCAGGTGGTGTGGCCGCCCTCTGGCCCTTCTCCGTCTCGTATTCTGGCATCTGATGACTTTCGGAAAAATTGGCACTTTGGCTTTTGTCCCCTCCAATTCCGAGAATATTCATTTTCTGACTTTCCTGGAACCAAAAACAGCAGAAAACAGGCAGCTAGCACTGTGGCTCTTGTTAATAGGTTAGTCCAAGAAATCATATGAAAAGTAATCCAAAGTGTGGACAAAACACAAGAAAGTGGATAAAACCAAGCATGGAACATCAAAAATTATAGATAAATTTGAAGTGTATCATCATATCATGAATAGAGAAGTTATCTTGTAGGATGGTTTGCATTATGGAAGTGTCCCCTCTCTCGTTAGATATGTATCCCTTGGTGTGAGTTGCTGTTATGGAATATTAATGAGAAGTTCTATCATTTACTCTTTTGCATATCTTATATTAGTTTTCAATTCGAGGTTATATGATTGATCTTGTTGTTATTATTGGTATCACTTTGGGATCATTGAGTTAATTTAGTTGGTTTTGGCAAACCTGGCTCGGTCAGTAGCAACACTATTTTTGAGAGTTGAATGAAAAAGATAAAAGTACTCTAAAGAAATATAATTTCATCATCTTTCTTTCTTGATTTTCTCATAAGTTTAGTATTCTCTTGTTAAGATATTTTGTGCTTCCAAGGAAGATTGCATGTTTGTTTTTATCATTTGTATGTTTGTTTGTTTGTTTCCTTCAACTCTTATACTTGCTACCCAGCCTTGCTAGCCAAAAACCTGTACTGAGAGGGAATCCTTCTCGTGCATCCAATCCTTTAAAACCAAAACATTTGCCATTTGCGTCCACCATACCTACCTATTAGCACTATTGCTATTCCAAGTAAATTCTTGTTTTTATCTACCTTCCAAATTAAACTTGTTATGTGAAAATTAGTGATTAAAGCTCTCACGAACTTGATGGCACACTTTTACTTTCTTGCATCTAATAAACTTGAACCATTGTGCCCATCTATGTTGCGTATATGCTTACGCTTTGTGAGTTGTGAATTATCATAACCATGTTGTCATGGGGAACACTTTCAACATTACACTGGTACCTTGTACCTAGTTGATATCATGTTCTTTTGTCTATAGATGTCGTCGGTGTGAAATGAAAGGGGAGCTTGTAAGCCCATGGAGTTATGCATGTGTGTTAGAGAAACGCCTAGGCCACGGGTCTAATCCATACTGTCATGGTGGAAACCTGCAGCGTAACCATAACGAGCATCTATGAAGCATTCTTCTTATAAAAAAGATAGAGATTGAGAAAAAGAGAAAAAAAGAAAAAAAGAGATTATGAAAAGAGGGAAGAGAGAAAAAGCACCATATTCCCATGGTAAATAAGAAGACTGTTGAGATGCTTGTTGTATGCTTGCCTTGTCATTTTGATATGGGGATTCTTCCATATCATCGGGTAAGGGGTACCCCGTTGGCGGTTTTCCATGATACACATGTGCTTACGATGACAAGAACTTACTGGTGACTAAACTTGAGTAGCATGAGGAGCGGCCCTCGTATTCAAGGGACATGATATTTTAACTTACAACTTGTCAAGCCTATCCTCATATTTGATCACTTTAACCTTAATCACCTAAATATGCCTATGATAGGGGCAATGAGAGCTGAAAGCTAATGAGTATCATAATTTTTGGGAGCTCTTTATGAAACTTGAAATCCCTGCTTCCCTCTGCGAAGGGCCTTTCTTTTACTTTTTAGTTGAGTCAGTAAACCTATTCCCTTCTATCTCAACAAGTATTTTGAGTTGTTGTGTTTCATTCATTCATATGATGATTTATTCAATCATGTTTCTTATGTTCCTTGTTTTGCACATTGCTCTTATCTTGGTGATTACTACTTTGAAAGCTATCATCGAAAACCAGTTACTTGTGAACTCTAGCAAATTATTAACTATTCTTCGACCAAGAGCTAAGTTTCCATTACCAATTATGATTCACTTTATGTATCTTTATTGTGTTTACTTATTACAAGTAAGTTATATAATAGTGAGTTGTCTCCTATTATGATCTATGTATTGATGAATATGATGCTTCTTGTCCGTATTCTTTTTATCGACTCTTCACTCCATAAACCTGAGGCCATGTTTATTGAGCTCAGTTTCACTTGGGGACAAGCGAAGTCTAAGCTTGGGGGAGTTGATACGTCCATTTTGCATCACTATTCTATATCATAATTTACTGTTATTCATTGATATATTTCATATTAAGAGATGATACTTATGTTATTGCATCTGTTTTTGCATGGTTGATGACTTTTGGAGCATGGACCGCTGCAGTCAGGATTCTGATGGAAAAGGTGCTGTTTGGAGGCAAAATTCGTGAAGATCAGAAAATCCGGAAAAATATACGGAAAATCCTATTTTTCCAGAAGACGAAGGAAGCCAGAAGGAGGAGTGGGGCCATAGGGGGCCCACACCACCCCTTGGCGCGGGCAAGCCTAGGCCGCGCCACCAGGTGGTGTGGCTGCCCTGGCCCACCTCTGGCTCTCCCCTCTGGCGTATATAATCCTCTCGAAACCCTAATACTCGAGGAGCGACCACAGAAAGATTCCGCCGCCTCTGCGGGGCAGAAAACACCAAGAGAGAAATATCTCTCCGGCAGACAGATTTCTGCCGGGGGAATTCCTTCCCGGAGAGGGGAGATCGTCGCCATCAACACCACCATCAAGCTGGACTTCATCGGGATCATCACCACCATCATCACCATCAGCACCCTCATCACCATCTCCATATTGCTGTAATAATTGGGTTGAATCTTGCATAGTTCTTAGGGAAAACTTTCCTGGTGTTGATTACTCTTTGTAGTTGATGCTATTGAGTGAACCATTGAATTATTGTTTATGTTCAGATTGTTATATATCATTATTCTATCTCTGATCATGATCCATATGATGTCTTGTGATTAGTTCGTTTTGTTCTTGAGGACATGGGAGAAGTCATGTTGTTAGTAGTGGAATTGTGTTGAGAAAGATTCAATAGTTTGATATTTAAGTTGTGGTGTACTTCTTCTACTGGTGTCATGTGAACGTCGACTACATGACACTTTACCTATATGGTCCTAGGGGAATGCATTGTGTATTTGGCTACTAATCGTAGGGGTTGCCGGAGTGACATAAACCTGAACCCCCGTTAGGAAACCATTGCACAAGGGACGTAAGGGTCTTAGAGTTTAAAGTTGTGGTTAGGTTTCTACCTTAATTGCTTTCTTGTACTTACGGATGTTTGCAAGGGGTATAATCACAAGTATGTATTATTCCTAGGAAGGTCGGTACATTAGCACAGGTTCACCCACACAACACTTAGCAAGCTAAAGAAGATTAATCAACTGTATGAAGCGAAAGCACTTGACGATATTCCTGTGTGTCCTCGAGAACATTTGGTCATCTTAAGTAATACAACCGGCTTGTCCTTTGCTGCATAAAGGATTGGACCACTTGATATATTTATTCCTATTGTCTTTTATTTACTCATACTTTATTTACTTGCTTTATCAAAACCCCCTAAAAATCCGGTTGCTAAGTATTTGCAGAGAATTCCTGATCCATACCACTAGCCAGCACCTTCTGCTCCTCGTTGGGTTCGACACTCTTACTTATCGAAAATACTACGAACACCCCCTATACTTGTGGGTCATCATGACCTCCGGTGCTTTCTCAGTTCGGCGGTGCTCTTTGCTTGGTTCTCGGGGCGGCGACCCCGGTCGATGGTGAGCCTTGTGTTTGGCGGGCGTGCCAGGGGCTCTGTTGCTGGTCGGTTTCCATGGTCGTAGGAACGACGTGGTGCCGGCGAGCCACGTGTCGTGGTGGTGCTCCGGGTGAAAACCCTGGATCCTTGGATCGGGCGGTAGCGGCGCCTTGCGTCGTGCTCTTCTTGAAGATGCCGCCTAGGAGTCCTAGTAGACGGTGATTTCGCCAAGGGGAAACCTTTGCCCCTCTGGGCCACGGCGGCGATGTCCGCGGACGCCGTTCCCTTCCTAAAGGTGTTGTGTGGCTAATCTCCATTCCTCTGCTTCCTCCGGGTGAAAACCCAAGACCCTCGGATCGGGCGGTGGTGGCACTCCGGTGTCGTGCTCTTCTTGAAGACATCGTCTAGGAGCTCACTGCACACGGCTCTCCGATGGTCCTGTGGTGGAGGTGTTTCTTCGTTTGGCGACCTTCGGCAAGGCTTGCCCCTTACCCTTCCCTTGTTGCGCTTCCTTGGTGCAACGTGGGTCGGTTCCCGTTGGCGGTTGGCTTCTGGTGGCGTTTCTGCGATGGAGGGTTTCTGTCGATGGTGTGCGTGTTCATTAGCTCGTCCTTGGGGGAGCTCTGGCCCGACATTGCTACTGTCCAGCTCTGCTTCGAGTCTTCGAAGTCTTAGTAATGGCCGAGCATGTTGTTCGCGCTTCCGGTGGTAGCGTCTTTGGTAGTGTGCATGGGTGTGTGGCCTGTGTTGTAAGTTGGGTTCAGCGCTTTGTATCCTTTCATCGTTGTTGATTTTGTTAATTCAAAGTTGGTCACATGAGTGCCTGTTATTAAAAAAACAATTATCTGTTGACATTGTATTGCTTGCTCAGGGAATCCTGTCTTTGGGAGTAGTATTGACAGCGAGCATTTGAATATGTAGTACTCTGAACTACTAGTTAGCACAATGTTCAGGCTCAAGAAGGAATAGTAGCCTTGAGAAATTGTGTGGACACTCTCATTGTCAAGCCAAATGAAACTTGGCTGATGATATTCTTTGGCAAGGAATCCGTGGTATCTCTGATGTCACTACGGTAGGTGAAGTGGTGTCTGTATGACTTCTGCATGTATCCAACACTATTCTTTCAAGTTGAATTCTACTCCGTTTAGAAATATAAGACATTTTAGCTTTGTGAATCGAATGCATCTAGACGTCTTTTAGTGTATATGTTCGTAGAGGTTTGGAGTGAACCTATACACTAAAAAACGACTAGATACATTCATTTCATAAAGATAAAATGTCTTATATTTCTAAACGGAGGGAGTAGTTTGCACCCCGTTCATTGGGAAAACTTCATTACATGGTTCAGCTCGGAGCAAATAGTGTTTGCGAGAGAAAAGTGATTGCTTGTCATCAATGAAGCTATTAGCTCCTATGCAATATGCATGCTACCAAAACATGAATCGGTCGATGTCTTGTAGCTTTAGAATTGTTTTACTCTCACCTGATGGCATCAAGTTAATACCAAATTATTTTCTTTAACATACTGGATAGGATAAATAATTTAACATGTTCCAACGTTGTTTAATATGACAAACAAGAATGCTGTTGATGGCTTGAGGAAGCCCTTTATTCTGCTCGTGTTCTTTTACTCCTCCATGCAAATAAAATTGACAGGGTTTGTCTTGAGGAGTAGCATGATCAATTGCAATGATTCTAGCACTGTGGTGTGCCCCTTATACTTCTGTTTATGAGCTTAGGTTGCATCCAGAAATGATGACCATGTGGGTTAGTTCTAAGAATTTTATGTCTGCTTCTTCTTATGCACTATGTTAGGAGGCTCGATAGCTTACTGATATGTTGAGTACTCCTATAATTACATGAATATAAAATTGATATCTTGTTATATATTGTGCCATCTGATTATTTTACTCCTAGCTTATCATGAGAGTATCAATTCAAAAGAAGAAAATGAGAAAAGAGTTGTCATGAGAGTATTGGCAATTCTCTTGCACTGTACCATCTTCTTGTACAGTACTTTGCCAAATTACTCTCCAATTTGAAATTTAAGAGAAAATTACTCGCCAACTGTTATTTGAAATTTAAGAGAAATTACACATGCAAGTTTTCTTGTTTTGGTGTTTGCTAAATATACAGTCTGTCATTTGCTGTGATTCTGTAGACTGTAGCATACTTGCCTTTGAAATTGAATTGGCAACATTTCAGAAAACTACTGTATCAAAGCAGTTCAGTTGCTATATCATTCAGACTTGTGATTTCCTCTGCTTATACAATTATTATTTTCTTGTCTTGTATGAACTGGACAGAACTAGGATACTAATGTTGGCAAACGATTTGCCAGTTTCAGTTTATAAGCCAGATAGATGTTCCTGATATTATTAAGCTTCAGAGGTCATGCTAAACTGAGTCCTTATTGTTTACGCCTTTTCTTTTTGCAGGCAAAAGCTCCAAACTATTCATCCACATTGAAGAAAATATTCCAGAATTGATTGGTTAAGAAAATATTCCAGAATTGATTGGAGTACGTAGCAGTATGTAGCACTTCCAATATGTGAGAATTTTAGACAATATGCTGAATTCTGCTGCTAGCCTGAATACCTACTGAAAATTTCAGTAGCTTGCATCTTAGTAGTTTGTCTTAGTTTAAGTAAATGCATCTCATTAAATTCATGGACATAATTTGAATGATGTAGTCATTACACAAGTACACACAGGTACGCACACGAGCACATGGTAAATTGCATATTTGTTCCATATACATGTATATATTATTTGTGCTACACACAAGTACACATTTTGCTCCTTTATCTACCTCGCATTTTTGTTCTCAACCTCTCCTTCTATAAGGGCTTTGGCTTGTGCAAGTAGCTCTGCGGTGATAGATATAGCATATTTAGCATGCCTTCTGCTTGTTGGCGTTTCTTCTTGTGCGGGGGGTCGTAGCATATTACTCCTCCTACCTTCATAACCTCAGGCATACAGTACTGCAGTGTCAAGAAGCTTCGAGCCAGCTTGTCGACATCATAGTTATGGTATTCTTCCTCTATGTCCTCTATCAGTTCTTTGCTGCTTGTCGGTGCTCTGGTATCAGTGAGTGACTGGAGCGACCAAATGAAACACAAGTCCAGGACATTCATGTCCGGACTATTTGGAGGTTGTTGTATCAACTCGATGTCCAGATCTGTCTCGGCTACTACCTGTCAAAAAACCTCATCACTAGGGAGGAGATAAGATTTTGTGTTGTCTTGCTGTATATAGATTGTTCTTCCTACATCCTCGTAGGGCCACTGTTTTTGGATTGTTGGAATTACTTTCTGGCAAAGATACTCCCTCATAACATCACATGTAACTATCACCGGTTTCAATTCAAGTGTCCCTTTATCTCTGTTTTTACTATTCTTTTGAGCCGGTATCTCTTGAACAAAGGCCCAAGTACCAATCTTTCCATCGAATGTGACCTCTCCAACTTCACCAAACCTTGGATTCGCCATAGCTATCAAGAACATCACCTTCCCAATGTTGTTCTTATTCTTCACTATGCGGAATGGTCGAGGTTCACCGGGAAGTAGGTAGTAATTGTTATTTTCCTTTGTCATGTAGAACCATTTTTCGTCAATGTGGACAATATTGTCCATTTTCTTGAAGAAAGGACGAGGAGTTGTCAACTAGTCCTTGTCGAGCATCAACACATAGAACTCCAGTCTCTTGAGCTTGTTTGCTGGCGTAATCGAAGGCTTCAACCGGCTGATGTGTCGTGTTAGGTCTCCCAACTTGAACCTAATGTAGCACCCCGGGTAAAACCACTACTAGAAAATTGCTTATTGTTTTTGTGCATCATCCAGATATCATGCTCATGTCATCATGTCACATTGCATTTGAGCATCATATCAAACTTGTATTTGTTTTGTCTTGCTTGTGTTAATGATATCACCAATACCTCTATGTCCCTCTTTGCAAAACTCTCTATTTTGTTTTCCTACAAGTTTGGAATCCACTTAATAGGATTCCCTATTTTTCAAATGCTTTTATTCATTTTGTTAAACCCTAATTATATTCTTGTAAATGCCCAAATGGACTAGGTGGATATCTCCTCCCCTTTGTGCTAACCCCTCTTCCTCTCTATTTGAATGCCAAAATCCTCTCTTCTCTCTGCTTGCACAACGACGATGTCATGTTCTTCTTCCTCCGTCAGCCCTCCCTTCTCTCTGCAGGCAGACGACAGGAGGCATGTAGCCGTCACACCTCCGTCATCTGGGTCACCACCAGCCCCTCCTTATCTTCTGCACGCACCGCACCCAGTAACCCTAGCCTTTCTCCCGTTCCATAGCGCCACCATTTCCCCCTTCTCCCATCCCTTCTCACCTACCCGAGAGCATGGGAGAGAGAGAGAGAGAGCCATATCGCATCGCCGCCAGGATCACCAACCGGAACAACTGAGCCACGGGGTTGCGATGTCATCCTCATCTATGTTGAGCCGACTCGCCAGGAGGTAGCTGGAGCAGTCAAGAGCTGCTTCCTGCCATCGCCCCTATCAAGTCCGAGAATAACCGCTTATGTCGCCATCACCGACGCCTCCGACCAACCCCAGCTCCGATTCCTGTGGGAATTGACCGCGGTGAGCACCACCTATCTCTTCCTACTCGTCTCCTCTTCTCCCGCGCCCGAACTCCACCGAACCGTCGTCTCCGATGACGTCGCCGTCTCTGTCAACCCGTTCACACGCAAGATCGCTGCAGGCACGCCTCAGTTCGTCGCAAGATTTCTTCGCGCGCAGCTAGCCCTGGCCCGAGATAATCGCACCACCGCATAGCCCTAGGTGCCCTATGTTCAACGAGGGCCCATGCCTGCATACTGGTGCCCTACCGGCGTTTCGGTCTTGCTCGCAAGTCGGCGCCGCCGTGCGCACTCTGTCATTCAGTTAGCAGCGACAATAGCTTTGTCAGTTAGCAGCAACCTCTTGTTTCGCCCGTGTTCACAGCAAACTCGCCTCGCCACCTGTGCACGTGCGCTATCACCGATGAACCGTAGAGTTAGTCGGTTGTGCCAGCTTTCCAACGTACCCAAGCGTGCGATTTTGGTGTACCACCGCCGCTGCTAGCCTCGCCGGAAGTTAGTCCCGCCGACTGTCACCGTCGATAGTTCAGAGAACAAGGCGTTGTAGTTTCAATTAACACGGCAGAACATTTTGCAGACCCTCCCCCAGATTTTATCCACTAAATCTGGCGTCCTATTCTGGTCCCACCTATCAGGCACGCTGCTTTAACCTGCCAGCACGTAGGCCCAGCCAGCACACAGCCCACATGTCCGTGGCCGTGGCTAGCTTCGGCCGCAGTCACAAAAGCCCGCACCAGAATTCGAATTTGAATCTAAAGTCAAAACCCTAATTGAAAACTTTGACCAGGTTTTGACGAAAATCTAAAACGAATTTGGGAAAACCCAAAACATGAAAATTACTTGTGTTTAAGTATAAACAACATTATGCCCTCTGTTATTTTGACAATAAATAAATAATAATAAATGTTTTCCTATTATAAATAAATGCTTTATTAAATGCTTAAACACACCTTTTAATTCATAACTTCAATTAATACATATAATATATGTTTTAAGGTTAGAAAATGCAAGGATTAAGAATATGCCATCCAACATAATTTTCGGGCAAATAAAAAATTTGAAATTGTTTTAATGTTATTAAATGATCTTTCTTAATAAATTCCTAACTTTAATTCTGTAAATCAGAATTCGACATATAATATGTCTAAATCGATCATCGCGAAAAGCCCTTTCCACTTTGCATTCCATACTTGCAAATGTTTCATGCATCATGGATAACTCGAAACCAGGAACTGTTTATGCAATGAAAATATGATAAATAAAATGGAAAAATGATTATTTCTTGTGGATAATGCCTCACTAATGTCGTATCTTATGCAAACGGCATCTTTCCAACATGATTTGCATCATTAAATTGCTATGTCATGTATCATATCATTAACATGCCGGTTCTTCCGTATTAGTTGTAATTGTTGCATCGCTTGTTTCTCTGGTGCTTTGCTTCTTCCCAGATAGGACGATGAGATGATGTGAGCATCAACAAGTTCTTCGGATATGTATCTTCGCCAATGTTTCCAGGCGAGCATTCTCTCCCTTTCTACCTATTTTGTAGTTATAGTATTTACTTTATCATGTTGATCTATTGCTATCCGTGTTGCGATGCTTTAGTTTTCGTACCATTTATATCCCTTGCAGCCTCTATATTGCCTTGGACGCCTCCTATTGCCTATTGTTTGGTAGACGGTTGGCATTGCGCGTCTTAGATGCTTGCTTAGGTGTTGGTTCGAGTCGTCGAGTTCCACCATTGTTGGGAGGTTGGCAGATGCTTAATGATGGAGATGATCATGACTTTTATTATAACATGTCAATTAAAATAATGGAAATAGATATAATGCAGAGGCACTGGTGGGTAATAGATGTTATTTGGTTTTTACCCGCCCACTTGTGTCCACCTAGGACCCGAGTTCTTGACACCTGTTCCAAGATCGACCATGCTAACTAAAGGGAATATGCCCGAGAGGCAATAATAAAGTTGTTATTATATTCCAAGTATATGATAATTGTTTATTTTGCATGCTATGATTGTATTAATTGGAAATATTAATACATGTGCGTTTAATAAACAAAATACAAAGTTCCTACTAATGCCTATCATATAAACTAGCTCGTTGATTAGCAAGATGATCAAGGTTTCCTGATCATAGACATTGGATGTTGTTAATAACGAGGTCACAACATTGGTGGAATGATGTGATGAACATTCATTCGAAGTATATCAATACGACCAAAGTCATTGTGTTTAAATTGCTATAACATCATACGAAGTAATTCTATTCCTTAGACCATGAGATCATGTCAATTCACTAACACTGAAATAGTAACTTGATAACATCAAACGTCACACTGTAACAGGGTGACAATAAAGGTGGATTTAGATACTCCAAAGGTGTTATGTAGAGGCTCATGGATCAAGAGTGTGATTTTTCCATCCCGATGACGGATAGATATACTCTGGCCCTCTCGGTGATATCACATTGAGATAACTTGCAATCAAGTGATGAGATCACTAGAATGTTATATCACGAGAACAAGAAAAGAGTGCATGTCGGTAACAAGATCAAAGTAGATATGGGGATACACATGATCGAATCTCGGACATGTAATATATCGTGATACAAAGAGATTTAGTTACTAACGTTAAAGGTTCTCACGATCATAGAAGGCATCGTTGAATGTGTAGGAGTCAGTACGGATCTCTAGGTCCCACTGTTGATTGTTGATTAGAGAGGGGTCTCGATCATGTCTGCATTATTCGTGAACCATAGAGTGACACACTTAAGGGATACCGACACCATTTGGAGCAAATATGTTACAGAGAAAAGAATTAGAAAGCGTTGGAATTATTTCAATGGACACGAGAATTGTTTCGGGTGAAATTGTTGAAATTGGTTCTGCATGTGATATTGAAATGTTGCAGGGGGTATTATGTGAATGTTTTTAATTAAAGTAATTAAAAAAATTATGAATAAAATAAATAAAAGAGTTTGCATTAAATTTGGTGGAAATTTAATGGGGATGAGTAGAATTTTGAGTGGAAACATTTTAATGTGAGTGGGAGCTCTGATACTCATAAACGTATCTATAATTTTTGATGCTCCATGCTTGTTTTATATCAACTTTCTTATGTTTTGTTCACACTTTGAGGTATTTTTATACATTTTCGAGAACTAACCTATTAACAAGATGCCACAGTGCCAGTTGCCTGTTTTCTACTATTTTTGGTTTCAGAAAAGCTAGTAAAGAAATATTCTCGGAATTGGACAGGACAAAAGCCAAAGTCAATATTTTACCAGAAGAAACACGGAGTCCGGAGGGGAGACGAAGTGGCGCACCAAGGCGGCTACACCTGGTGGCAGCACGGCCAGGGGAGGGCGCGCACCAGGGGGTGTGGGCCCCCTGGTGCTCCACCGACCTTACCCCTTCGCCTATAAAAGCCTTCCAGGATGAAAACCCTAAGAACCCGATCAGAAATCCACGAAAGAGTCCGTAGACGCCACCATCTCCATCCCTATATCGGGGGGATCCGAAGCTCTTCCCAGCACCCTGCCGGAGGGGAGAGATCATCCTGGAGGCCTTCTTCATCACCATGCCTGCCTCCGGTGTGATGCATGAGTAATTCATCCTTGGACTACGGGTCCATGTAGTAGCTAGATGGTTGGTTCTCCTCCTTTGTGCTATCATGTTTAGATCTTGTGAGCTCCGTTCATGATCAAGATCATCTATTTGTAATCTTACATGTTGTGTTTGCGGGGATCCGATGGATATTGAGATACTATTTCAGATTGATTATTGATTCTATCATGTCTATGTTATTTTTGATCTGACATGCTCTCCGTTGTTAGTAACTATCTTGGCCAAGTAGATGCTTGCAACTCCAAGAGGGAGTATTTATGCTCGATAGTAGGTTCATACCTCTAGTAATCTGGGGAAGTGTAACACCCTCGAATCAGCCCTATGCAAGTTTTAGCGCTTCCCGCCAAACCCGCATAGAAAAGATTCAAGGACGCCCACCAGGCACTTTCGTGCGGGTGGAAAACGAAGTAATATCATTACACAATAGTCCACGATGAGACCCACAGAACATATATATACAACAACGACTCATCGAGTCAAGGATACAGATATACAGTACAAAGATCCAAATCACCTCGAAAACGATACAACATCCGAGTACGGATAAGATGCAAATGGGGCTAACAGCCCTGAAGAATAACCAATGGCATCCATAACCCTGCCCAGGCCAAGCCGGAAGGGTAACCGTGCTAACGACATCGAACTCGTACCTGCTAAACAAAAGGGGTGCCAACAAAGGGTGAAGGGAAAAAGAGGAGCGTCAGTACTGAGGCCAGTACACGGTGAGGCTAGAATTCGGCGGCTCTCGCCTACATAGGTATGGTGGACTGAAGCGGCAGCGAAGCATGCACTAAACAACCTATAGAGACTCGATTCAACTGTCGGCTATTAGAGAGGGATAAGAAAGACCTATTCGGAACCAACCTTATACTAACACCAATCATACCCATCCTAGTATTTCCCCCTCGAGACCAAATGAGGAAGTCAAACCAATAAACTCACACAGTTGGCAGTTTTATTCATTCCATTATAGTTGAAGCACTTACTAGTCAAATATAGATAGTATGAGTCATCCTGATAGCATAAGTAGTGGGCAGTTTGAGTTAACCATTCAGTTGTAGTTGCAGTACTTCCTAGTCAGATACAATTAGCATGTGACATCCCAAACCCAGCAGTTGTTGGCACTTTTATTTCATCCCATAGGAGTTGCGATACATACTAGGCAGGTATAACATGACACGATACACCCCAATTCCACCAATTGTTGGCACTTCTATTATCCATTCCATGATAGTGAAGCTGATTACTAGTCACATATTAAGTCAAATTTATAGCACTACTTTAGTTATGCTTGTCTATGATCGAGATACTGTGCTCCAAGTCATCCATAACCGCGGACATGGCTTTTAGAAAGATTTACCCTGTAGGGGTTCATAAATAGCAACACACACACGATCAACCTCGGAAAAACCAACTCAAAACCCAACGAGGATTTCACGACAAAGCAATCATAGGATTCATAAACTATTTCAGGGGGCCACCCCACTAAGCTACCCGTGACGAAGTTGGCCGGCTCCGAGACGGACCCAGGGTTTGTGTAGACGGCGGTAAACGACTGGGAACCCGAAAGTGTGACTGGGCTTATCGATACAGAGAAAATGTGTCACGATCCAAAACAGTACAGGTGCTCCACGCACAATCATAAATAAAGCGGTAAAGCATGGCATAAGTACATGATAGTAATAAAACCCCAAACTAGTTTGTGGCCCCAAGAAATAAGGAATGAATCAAGCTCTGGCTAAGGGGATTCATGGTCCCATATGCGGATAGTGCGATAGTCAAGGAACATGTATCATGTACTCAGGGTCCTATTGGACACACGTGAGCGTGGAAGAACCAAATAACATCTATTGCCCACCGATGCCTCTGCATTAGTTATATCTATTCCTAGCATTTTAACAGTTGCATTTAAAGTCATGATCATCTCCACCATTAAGGATCTCCACCATTTATCATGTGTCAACTTGCCGTCAATGGTGAAATGACAACGACGCGAAGCAACACATAAGCAAGCAACTACGACTCGCAAGGCTGACTATCTCTCAAACAACAGGCAATAGGATGTATCCATGGCAATAGAGGCTGCAAGGAGTATAACTGGTGCACGGAAACTAAAGCATCGCAACACGGATAGCAATAGATCAACATGAGGAAATAAAGACTATAAAAGCAAAATAGGTAGAAAGAGGGAGATGCTCGCCTGGGAAACACTACAGAAGATATACCGGAGAACTTGTCGATACTCGCATCCACCCAACGACCTAATCCGTGAAGAAGCAAACACTAAAAGAAACACCGAATGCACTGTTTAATACTACGGCAAAAGAATCGGCATGTTTATGATATGATACATGGCATGGCAAAGATGCGGTGCAATTAGGCAATATTAAGTGAAACCGGGGTCCTGACAATTAATTAGATGGTTTATGTTGTTTAGATACCCCGCATTTTAAATGTTGTATTAACAAGGAAAAGCATGACATCGGTTCACTACACAAATTTAAATGGAACCAATATAAGACTAGAAAAGCCCACATATGGTCCCCATATTTAATTATTAGATGAATCGATATAATGCCCCAAACCCCATTATGAGATGCAAGCATGAACAATTTAATATGCAACAAGTGATAATGTCATATTATTAAAATAGGGGTCTCGGAAAGGGAAATCACATTAGGGTTCGACGATCTTGGGTTCGGGGCTTTGGGGTTTTTCGGCCATCGGATCCGTGAAGGAGATCGTAGCAAACCATGCCGAGGGTCTTGGGAGTACACATCACTGTGTTCGGTTCTGTGTCGAGGGTCTCAGATTCCAGGATCATCGCTCTTCATTTTCTGTGCAGGAGATCTTGAAGTCCTAACAGAGATGTTCATGTCCATGACGGAAATCTCAACAAAGCGGTACTTGGCGTCGATCCACGAAGAGCTAGGGATTCACGAACATGAGTCCATCCAACATTAACATGGGCAGAACATCACATTTTCACGCGTCCACCCCAAAGCCTAATCTTATCAGATCAGCAGTATCAACACACACAAGTGCCAAAAAGGGAGCTCTCGTAGCAGCGGGCATAACTCGCGAGGGAAGGAGGCGGCTGCGCGGGATCTGCAGGAAAAGGGGAGGCCATTGTCGATGCGGAATGGATGGGGCACGCAGAACTTGGGGCCACGGCCGACTGCGTCAAGCTTGACAATGGAGGCGAGATCGAGGCCGAGGATGGCACGAGACTAGGGCGACGTCGACGACGACCGAGGCCTGCTGGCGTGGCGGTGGTGCAGAGCAGAGGGCCGCGGGTGGCGCGCTGCAACACTGATGGTGGCATTGTGCTCGGGCAGAGGACAGAGGAGGAGGTGCTCGATCTCTTCGGTGGTAGTAGGTGCTCTGCGCGGACGCGTCGCGGGCGAGGAGGCGGCGACCAGAGCGGCAAGCGGCTAGCGGCCGAAGAGGAAGGCCAACCACGGGGAGGAGAAATCGGGCTCGACGGCGGACAAAGCAGACCAGGTCACGGTGGCAGGGGCAGCGCGTTGCTGGCGGCGCTGGCCTGAGGCGACTCTCCCGTCTAGGAGGAAGGGGGATGCAGCAGCGATGTGGGGAGCTCGCTGGGCGGCGGCGACCTACACGGAGGCAACACGAGGGAGGCGCACGGGGCGACGAGGCGGTATCCGGTGAGGAGAGGGCCCGCTGGCGGTGGGGCTCCCTGCAAGGGAGACGGTGGTGAAGCCGACGACGGTGACGCGTGCCTCGCTGCAGAGAGGGGCACGGGGTAGGTGGGCGTCTAGTTCGCGACGGAAGCGGAGCGAGGTCCAGGTGGCGGATGCTAGGGTTGGGTGTGGAGGCATGCGGGGGGGTTGGGGATCGCGGTAGGTGGCGACATGCACCACGTGCGGGAGCGATCTAGTGGGAGGGTCCGGGGCTGGGTTGCGGGCCAGGTGAGAGGTGGGGCCAAGGACCCAGGGACAGGGTGAGTGCAGGGTGGGGGATCGTGACAGGAGGTGACAGACGCGTGCGATGCGGCGGGTACATCGCGACGAGAGGAGCGGCAAGGTGGGGCAGGGACGCGGGCGCTGGGGCTAGGAAGGTTGCGTCGCTGCATGGGGTTGTGGCGGCGGCTGGGTGAGGGATGGGGCGGCTGGGTAGAATTAGGGTTAGGTCTAGGTGTGGATTAGGGTTTGGAGGTGGCCGGCTGGGCTTTTGGGCCTGGCTGGCTGCCTCCTAAAAATAATATAAATTTTATTTATTTATTTAAAGGGCTTTTGTAATCTGTTTTTAGACAAATAAAATATCCAGAAGAGATCGGGGTTTTGGATTTGAATAAAGATAGGTTATTTAGAAAACAAAGATAGACTTTTTGGAAAATAGTTTTAGGCAAACAAATGCAGGATGACATGACGATGCTCAAATGCAATGTGGCATGATGACATGAGCATGCGGTCATGATGATGCACAAAATAAAAACAACACGCGATTTTCTAGTAGTGGTTTTACCGGGGTGCTACAATTCGACACCACTAACAAGGGATCTCGCCCTCGAGATCCGCCTCATGGTACGGGAAGGAAGGCTGATGGTTGGACTCTTCTCGCTTCGTGTAGATCCTCACGACACCACTAAGAAAGATCCTTGCTCCATCTTGAAATCGGCGACACCACCAACAAGGCGTTGTTGCTCACATTCGTCGAGAGAACACTCTGGAGAAACAAGGGCGAAGGTAAAGGTCTCAAAAGATAAGGCCACCTTTAACTTCTGTGGAAGGATTAATTGCAGATCCATCGATTCAATGTACAGAGCGAATGATAAGAGTAGTCGGATGGTGATCAGTCCATCGCGCACCCAAAGCATTACTATGCACATGAATAGGAGAATTATGCAACCAACTCTCGGAATTTTAGACTGAAGATCTTCGAAAGCGAGGTTCGGACACAAAGCAGTGGTGCAGGGTTTCATCGGATCTGATGTAGATGAGGTCGTCATGTTGGAAAACACCAGAAGGCACAAGAAGGAACAAATAGAAGTCCAACAGATGAAGGATTCCTCAGATAGCATGAAGACAGGATGTAGAAGCACCATTACCAAAAGAGGAAGCGAAACCCTGAAGGTACGACAGAACCCAACCACGAGAATTCCTATACTCGAAGAAAAGATGAGAGAGAAGATTTAAAACACGCAAAGGTAAGAGGAGAAGAGCTTAGAGGTAAGGAGTAAAAGCAGACCTAATCAGATCTATCCAACCAAATTTGCAAAATAGCTTTGACACTCTACAACGTCCGTTAGCTAGGTTATCCTACAGGCTGGACCAGTGGGGTATCACAACTGCTGAGCTCTGATACCACTCTGTAACACCCTCGAATCGGCCCTATGCAATTTTTAGCGCTTCCCGCCAAACCCGAATAGAAACGATGCAAGGACGCCCACCAGGCACTTTCGTGCGGGTGGAAAACGAAGTAATATCATTACACAATAGTCCATGATGGGACCCACAGAACATATATATACAACAACGACTCATCGAGTCAAGAATACAGATATACAGTACAAAGATCCAAATCACCTCGAAAATGATACAACATCCGAGTACGGATAAGATGCAAATGGGGCTAAGAGCCCTGAAGAATAACCAATGGCGTCCATAACCCTGCCCAGGACAAGCCGGAAGGGTAACCTTGCTAACGACGTCGAACTCGTACCTGCTAAACAAAAGGGGTGCCAACAAAGGGCGAAGGGAAAAAGAGGAGCGTCAGTACCGAGGCCAGTACACGGCGAGGCTAGAATTCGGCGACTCTCGCCAACATAGGTATGGTGGACTGAAGCGGCAGCGAAGCATGCACTAAACAACCTATAGAGACTCGATTCAACTGTCGGCTATTAGAGAGGGATAAGAAAGACCTATTTGGAACCAACCTTATACTAACACCAATCATACCCATCCTGGTATTTCCCCCTCGAGACCAAATGAGGAAGTCAAACCGAGGAACTCACACAGTTGGCAGATTTATTCATTCCATTATAGTTGAAGCACTTACTAGTCAGATATAGATAGTATGAGTCATCCTGATAGCATAAGTAGTGGGCAGTTTTAGTTAACCATTCAGTTGTAGTTGCAGTACTTACTAGTCAGATACAATTAGCATGTGACATCCCAAACCCAGCAGTTGTTGGCACTTTTATTTCATTCCATAGGAGTTGCGATACTTACTAGGCAGGTATAACATGACACGATACACCCCAATTCCACCAATTGTTGGCACTTCTATTATCCATTCCATGATAGTGAAGCTGATTACTAGTCACATATTAAGTCAAATTTATAGCACTACTTTAGTTATGCTTGTCTATGATCGAGATACTGTGCTCCAAGTCGTCCATAACCACGGACACGGCTTTCAGAAAGATTTACCCTGCAGGGGTGCACAAATAGCAACACACACACGATCAACCTCGGAAAAACAAACTCAAAACCCAACGAGGCTTTCACGACAAAGCAATCACAGGATTCATAAATTATTTCAAGGGGCCACCCCACTAAGCTACCCGCGACGAAGTTGGCCGGCTCCGAGACAGACCCAAGGTTTGTGTAGACGGCGGTAAACGACTGGGAACCCGAAAGTGTGACTGGGCTTGTCGATACAGTGAATACGTGTCACGATCCAAAACAGTACAGGTGCTCCACACACAATCATAAATAAAGCGGTAAAGCATGGCATAAGTACGGGATAGTAATAAAACTCCAAACTAGTTTGTGGCCCCAAGAAATAAGGAATGAATCAAGCTCTGGCTAAGGGGATTCATGGTCCCATATGCGGATAGTGCGATAGTCAAGGAACAGGTATCAAGTACTCGGGGTCCTACGGGACACAAGTGAGCGTGGAAGAACCAAATAACATCTATTGCCCACCGATGCCTCTGCATTAGTTATATCTATTCCCAGCATTTTAACAGTTGCATATAAAGTCATGATCATCTCCACAATTAAGCATCTCCACCATTTATCATGTGTCAACTTGCCGTCAACGGTGAAATGACAACGACACGAAGCAACACATAAGAAAGCAACTACGACTCGCAAGGCTGACTATCTATCAAACAACAGGCAATTGGATGTGTCCATGGCAATATAGAGGCTGCAAGGAGTATAAATGGTGCACGGAAGCTAAAGCATCGCAACACGGATAGCAATAGATCAACATGAGGAAATAAAGACTATAAAAGCAAAATAGGTAGAAAGAGGGACATGCTCGCCTGGGAAACACTACAGAAGATATACCAGAGAACTTGTCGATACTCGCATCCACCCAACGGCCTAATCCGTGAAGAAGCAAACACTAAAAGAAACACCGGATGCACTGTTTAATACTACGACAAAGGAATTGGCATGTTTATGATATGATGCATGACATGGCAAAGATGCGGTGCAATTAGGCAATATTAAGCGAAACCGGGGTCCCGGCAATTAATTAGATGGTTTATGTTGTTTAGATACCCCGCATTTTAAATGTTGTATTAACAAGGCAAAGCATGACATCGGTTCACTACACAAATTTAAATGGAACCAATATAAGACTAGAAAAGCCCACATATGGTCCCAATATTTAATTATTAGATGAATCGACATAATGCCCCCAAACCCCATGATGAGATGCAAGCATGAACAATTTAATATGCAACAAGTGATAAAGTCATATTATTAAAATAGGGGTCTTGGAAAGGGAAATCACATTAGGGTTCGACGATCTTGGGTTCGGGGCTTCGGGGTTTTTCGGCCATCGGATCCGTGAAGGAGATCGTAGCAATCCATGCCGAGGGTCTTGGGAGTACGCATCACCCTGTTCGAGTTCCATGTCGAGGGTCTCGGATTCCAGGATCAGCGCTCTTCATTTTTCGTGCAGGAGATCTTGAAGTCCTAACAGAGATGTTCAGGTCCATGACGGAAATCTCAACAAAGCTGTACTTGGCGTTGATCCACGAAGAGCTAGGGATTCACGAACATGAGCCCATCCTACATTAACATCTGCAGAACATCACATCTTCACGCGTCCACCCCAAAGCCTAATCTTATCAGATCAGCAGTACCAACACACACAAGTGCCAAAAAGGGAGCTCTCATAGCAGCGGGCATAACTCGCGAGGGAAGGAGGCGGCTGCACGGGACCTGCAGGAAAAGGGGAGGCCATTGTCGATGCAGAACGGATGGGGCGCTCAGAACTTGGGGCCATGGCCGACTGCGTCAAGCTTGACGATGGAGGCGAGATCAAGGCCGAGGATGGCACGAGACTAGGGCGAGGTCGACGGCAACCGAGGCCTGCTGGCGTGGCGGCGGTGCAGAGCAGAGGGCTGCGGGTGGCGCGCTGCGACGCTGATGGTGGCGTTGTGCTCGGGCGGAGGACAGAGGAGGAGGTGCTCGATCTCTTCGGTTGTAGTAGGTGCTCTGCAAGGACGCGTCGCGGGCGAGGAGGCGGCGACCAGAGCGTCTAGCGGCCAAAGAGGAAGGCCAACCATGGGGAGGAGAACTCGGGCTCGACGGCGGACGGAGCAGACCAGGTCGCGGTGGCAGGGGGAGCGCGTAGCTGGAGGCGCTGGCCTGAGGCGACTCTCCCGTCTAGGAGGAAGGGGATGCAGCGGCGATGTGGGGAGCTCGCTGGGCGGCGGTGACCTACACAGAGGCAGCACGAGGGAGGCGCATGGGGCGACGAGGCGGCATCCGGTGAGGAGAGGGCCCGCTGGCGGCAGGGCTCGCTGCAGGGGAGACGGTGGCTAAGCCGACGGCGGCGACGCGTGCCTCGGGCAGAGAGGAGCGGCGCTCGCTACAGAGAGGGGCGCGGGGTAGGTGGGCGTCTGGTTCGCGACTGAAGCGGAGCGAGGTCCAGGAGGCGGATGCTGGGGTTGGGGATCAGGCATGCGGGGGGGGGGGGGGGTTGGGATCGCGGTAGGTGGCGACGTGCCCCACGTGCGGGAGCGATCTAGTGGAGGGTCCGGGGCTGGGTTGCGGGCCAGGTGAGATGTGTGGCCAAGGACCCAGGGACAGGGTGAGTGTAGGGTGGGGGATCGTGACAGGAGGCGACGGACGAGTGCGATGGGGCGGGTGCATCACGACGAGAGGAGCGGCAAGGTGGGGCTGGGGACGCAGGTGCTGGGGCTAGGAAGGTTGCCTCGCCGCATGGGGTTGTGGCGGCGGCTGGGTGAGGGATAGGGCGGCTGGGTAGAATTAGGGTTAGGTCTAGGTGTGGATTAGGGTTTGGAGGTGGCCGGCTGGGCTTTTGGGCCTGGCTGGCTGCCTCCTAAAAATAATATAAATTTTATTTATTATTTAAAGGGCTTTTGTAATCTGTTTTTAGATAAATAAAATATCCGGAAGAGACCGGGGTTTTGGATTTGAATAAAGACATGTTATTTAGAAAACAAAGATAGACTTTTTGGAAAATAGTTTTAGGCAAACAAATGTAGGATGACATGACGATGCTCAAATGCGATGTGGCACGATGGCATGAGCATGCGATCATGATGATGCACAAAATAAAAACAACACACAATTTTCTAGTAGTGGTTTTACCGGGGTGCTACAGGAAGTGACAGAAATCTCTAAGGTTGTAGATGTGATGTTGCTACTAGGGAGAAAACAGCAATCCTTTGTCCATGGGGCATTTGTATTATTTACTTTACAGACTTTGCTTAATATAATTATCTGTTGCTTGCAACTTAATACTGAAAGGGGTTCGGATGATAACCGGAAGGTGGATATTAGTCATAGATGCAGTTGGATTACGGTCTATGTATTATGTTGTAATGCCCAATCAAATCTCATAGGAGTCAAGATGTCTAGTATATGCATTGTTATGCTTTCTCAATCTGTTAATGGCCCCGCTATAATTTGTTCACCCAACCTTCTATTTATCTTAAGGATAAACACCTCTAGTGAACTATGGACCCCAGTCCATTCCTTTACTATTGATTTACCCTCTACAGTTTACTATTTTACTTTTTGCAAGCAATTACTATCTTACACACTATACGTTTAATCCTTTGTTTTCAGCAAAACTAGTGAAATTGATAACCTCACTATAAGTTGGGGCAAAGTTTTGTGGTTGTGTTGTGCAGGATTCCAAGTTGTTAGCAACACCTTGGATTTGTTTCCTTGCTCCTACTGGTTTGATATTCTTGGTTTCATAACTGAGGGAAAACTTGCTACTATGCTCATCATACCTTCCTCTTGGGGTTCCCAACGAGCTCTACATTTTGAGCCATCAAGCTCCACCCACATGAATGATGGAAGAGGTGAGGGCACCACCTTGGCCTCCAGCCATGGGAGGGGTTGCCCCCCTCTCCCCTATAAAAGGCCTCCCACTCCTCCTCTCATCTCACACCTCCTTGTGAAGGATCTCTCTCCCCCTCTAGAATTATTCCCTATGGTTTTGGATTAGCGAGATGCATGTTCCCGGTGACTTTTGTCTGAAAGGAGTTGATGCTTATGCTGCATCATTGAGGCGAGGAGGCGGAGGTTGTTCGATGGACCAGATGTGTGTGCGGTCACGGATGCACTGCTGATTTGTGGTGCTGGACTTCCTCTCGATCTTGAGATTGGCAAGTGTACGACTACATCATCCACGAGTTCAACCTCATAACATTTTATCAGTCTTCAAGGGTATGTTCTCTATGGATGTATATCCATCAGTTGTTTGTATCTAGGTAGATAGATCTTGGTGCTTTGTAGTTCCCATCGTAGGAATTTTTTGTTTTCTATGTTGCGAACCCAATAGTGGTATCAGAGCCTGATCTATGCGTAGATTCTTTGCACGGGTAGTACACGTAAGAGTATGTTGGTGATGATGATCATGTTATTACATCTTATATGTATTTTGGATATTGGTGGCATAGTGGGATGAAGCGGCCTAGACTAACTTTACATGTCCTCGCACATGAGACATGTTCCACGCTTGACATGCAACTAGTTTTGCATAAGTGGCTAGCTGGTGTCTGTCTCTTCGACTATAGTTAATATCTGATTTACAATGAGTTTTAATAATTTGGTTATCATCGTTGTGGTTCCATGTTCGTAGGTAAGAATGGTTCTATCTTTGAAAGCCCTAAGCCACATAAAAACATGCAATTGATAAATTGGAAGCATCTAGTTTAGTTGTTGCTGGGCGAGTGTCATGATATGGTAAAGTTATAATTGAAGTATGATAGATACTCTTGGAAATTATAGCATACCCAACATGTAAGTTCCATAGACCTTGGCCTTACACATAAAGGAATGATAAAGATCATATCACGATGCACATGATAGTGATCAAGTGCAAGAGCCATATCATATCACTTTTCGCATATGATGTTTGTTTCCATCTTATATTGCTTGTTTGGCGCTTTAGTAGCATTATAAGATGATCCCTCATATAAATATGAAGACAAAATGTGTTCTTCCTCAAGTATGCATTATTAAGAAAGTTCATCGTTTTGAGACACCACGTGATGATCGGGTGTGATAGACTCTACGTTCGCATACAATGGGTGTAAGACATTTTTACACATGCGAATACTAAGGTTCTTACTTGACGAGCCTAGCATGTATAGACATGGCCTCAGAACACGAACCAAAAGGTAAAGCATGAGTCATATGGTTGATATGATGACCATATAGATGATCGCATTTGAAACTACACTGACTCGCGTGATGATCGGACTTGGTGTAGTGGATCTGGTTCATGTAATCACCAAAAAGACACGAGGGATGTTGTTTTTGAGTGGGAGTTCATTTGTAATTTGGATTAGTTAAACTCAATCTATCATAAACTTAGTCTAAATAAAATTTAAAAATTCTGTTGTAGATGGCACCACCTGCTTTTAATTTCAATGTGTTTATGGAGAAAGATAAACTTGCAATGAATGGTAGCAACTTTACCAACTAGGCCATGAATCTGAGGATTCTCCACACTGCTAACAAAAGCAATATGTGCTAGAAGCGCCGCTAGGCCCCTCACCACCTCTTGATGCCCTTGACGAGGAAAAGAATGTCTACTTGACTCGTCAGGAGGACCCCAATATGGTTCATTGCCGCATACTGTATGGGCTAGAGCCGAAACTTTAAAAGCGTTTTGAGAATGGAAATGCCTTTACCATGGGTGAATTGAAAATGATTTTCAATACCATGCTGCCGTATAGAGTTATGATGTTTCATAAAAGTTCTTTAGCTGCATGATAGAGGAGAATAGCTCCGCTGTGAGCATGTACTCAAAATGTATGGGTACGCCGATAAGCTTGTGTCCTTGGGAATAACAATTCCCATTGACTTAGGCATACATCATGTTCTCCAATCTCTGCCACCTAGCTACAAGAGCTTCGTGATGAACTACAACATGCAGGGCATGAAGAAGTCTCTCCCCGAGCTTTTGTCAATGCTTAAGATTGCTGAAGTGGAGATCAAGAAAGAACATCAAGTGTTGATGATCAATAAGACCACCGTTTGAAGAAAGACAAGAAGGGTAAAAAAAGGGTAAGAAGGGAAATCTATTACTGCGCATGAAAAGAAAACCCGAGTTGGCCCTAAGACTAATACCAGTGCTATTATTGCAAGGGGGCTGGCCACTAGAAGCGCAACTGCCCCAAGTATTTGGCAAACAAGAAGGCTGACAAGATGAACACAAGTATATTTGATATACATGTTATTGATGTATACTTGACTATTACTCGCAGTAGCACCTGGGTATTTGATACTAGATCGATTTTTAATATATGTAACTCGAATCAGGGGTTGCAAAACAAGCGACAGCTAGCAAGGGATGAGGTTAGGATGTGTGTCAGCAATGGATCAAAAGTTGATGTGATCGCCGTTAGAACGCTGCTTCTCCATCTACCGTCGGGACTAGTTATAAATCTAAATAATTGTTATTTGGTGCCTGCGCTGAGCATGAACATTGTATCTGGATCATGTGTATTGCGAGGCGGTTATTCGTTTAAATCCGAAAACAATGGTTGTTCAATTTATATGGATAATATGTTTTATGGTCATGCACCAGTGATGAATGGTTTATTTCCGTTGAATATCGATGGTAGTGATACACATATTCACAATGTTGACGCCAAAATGATTAAACTTGATAATGATATATCTGCATATATGTGGCGCTGCCGTCTAGGTCATATTGGCATAAAATGCATGAAGAAGCTCCATTCTGATGGACTATTGGAATCATTTGATTTTGAATCATTTGATAGATGTAGGCCATGCCTTATGGGCAAGATGACTAGAACCCCGTTTTTCGCTACAATGGAGCGGGCAACAGATTTATTGGAAATCATACATACTGATGTATGTGGTCCAATGAGTGTGACAACGCGAGATGGATATCGTTATTTTGTTACTTTCATGGATGAGTTGAGTAGATATGGATATATCTAATTGATGAAACACAAGTCTGAAACCTTTGAAAAGTTCAAGGAATTTTGGAGTAAAGTGGAAAATCATCATAATCGAAAGATTAAATTTCTACGATCTGACCATGGAGGTGAGCACCTAAGTTACGAGTTTGGCACACACATGAGAGAGTGTGGAATAGTTTCACAACTCATGCCTGTCGGAACACCACAACGTAGTGGTGTATCAGAGCGTCGTAATCATACCTTATTGGATATGGTTCAATCTATGATGTCTCTGACTGGCCACTTTCATTTTGGGGTTATGCACTGGAAACCGCTGCATTCATTTTAAATCGGGCACCATCTAAATCCGTTGAAACGACACCGTATGAATTATGGTTTGGAAACAAACCTAACCTGTCATTTCTTAAAGTTTGGGGTTGTGATGTTTATGTGATGAAACTTCAACCTAATAAACTCAAACCCAAAGCGGATAAATGCATCTTCATAGGATACCCTAAAGAAACAATTGGGTATTCCTTCTATCACACATCCGTGGGCAAGGTTTTCGTTGCCAAGAATGGATCCTTTCTAGAGAAAGAGTTTCTCACGAAAGGTGTGAGTAGTCAGAAGGTAGAACTTGAAGAGGTTATTGAACCTTCTCTTCATGAAACAGCAAGTGGCGTAGCGCCAGAAACAGTTTCGTAGTTGACTTCACCGAATGAAGAAGGAACTAATGATAATGATCATGAAACTCTGAAAGAGGACACTACCGAACCTCGCAGGTCAAGAAGGACACGTGCAGCTCCTGAACTGTATGGAAATCCTGTCATGAATTTCATGGTAGATGGAATTGATGACCCTATGCCGTATGAAGAAGCGATGATGAGCCCGGATTCCAACAAATGGCTAGAAGCCATGAAATCCGAGATGGGATCCATGTACGAAAACCAGGCTTAGACCTTGATGGACTTACCTCATGACCGAAAGGCCGTTGAGAATAAATGGATTTTCAAGAAGAAAACTAATGTCAATGGTAATGTGACTATCTATAAAGCTCGACTTGTTGCAAAGGGATTTTGGAAAATTCAAGGAGTTGACTACAAGGATACTTTCTCTCCTGTAGCGATGATAAAGTCGGTTAGGATTATGTAAGCAATTGCTGAATATTTTGATTATGAAATATGGCAGATGGATGTCAAAACCGTGTTCCTCAATGGTAATATTGAATAAGAGTTTTATGTGATACAACCAAAGGGTTTTGTTGATCCTAAGGATTCTAACAAGGTTTGCAAACTTCAGCGATCCATCTATAGGCTGAAGCAAGCATCCCGGAGTTGGAATCTCCACTTTGATGAGGTGATTAAAGAGTTTGGATTTGTCCAAACTTAGGGAGAAGCTTGTATTTACAAGAAAGTGAATGGGAACTCTGTGGAATTTCTAATATTATATGTGGATGACATATTATTGATTGGGAATGATACAAATCTTTTAAATAGTGTTAAAAGTTATCTAAATAGCAAATTTTCGATGAAGGACCTTGGTGAAGCATCATACATATTAGGCATTAAGATCTATAGAGATAGATCAAGACGCGTAATTAGGCTATCACAAAGTACATACCTTGATAAGATTTTAAAGAAGTTTAAAATGGACAGAAGTAAGAAGGGGTTCTTACCTATATTGAAAGGTAAGACATTGAGTAATACTCAAAGTCCGGCTACGACAGAAGAAAGAGAGATAATGGATAAGATCCCCTATGCCTCAGCCATAGGCTCTATAATGTATGCCATGCTATGTACAAGATCGGATGTGGCACATGGTATTAGTTTGATTAGTATGTACTAATCTGATCCAGGTTCGGAACACTGGATAACGGTCAAGAATATCCTCAAGTTACTTCAAAAGATCTAAGGATATGTTTCTCGTGTACGGAGGTGAAGAAGAGTTGGTCCCTAACTGTTATGTCGAGCTAGCTTTGACACTGATCCGGATGACTCTAAGTCTCAACCCGGATACGTATTTCTCATGAATGGAGCAGCAGTTATTTGGAGGAGCTCCAAACAACCTGTTGTAACAGGATCAACAACGCAGACAGAATATGTTGCTGCTTCAGAAGCAGCGTAGGAAGTGGTTTGGATGAAGGAGTTCATAACTGAACTAGGTGTGATTCCTAGTGCGTTGGACCCAATGATGATCTATTGTGACATACAATGGAGCTATAGCCAATGCCAAGGAACCAAGGTCTCACATGAATTCCAAGCATATCAAGCACCAGTTTCACTCCATCCACGAGCATGTCAAGGATGGAGATATAAAGATTTGTAAAGTACATACGGATGTGAATGTGGCAGATCCGTTGACTAAAGTTCTTCCTAGGGAAAAACATGATCAACACCAGAACTCTATGGGTGTTAGATTTATCACTATGTAAACTAGATTATTGTCTCTAGTGCAAGTGGGAGACAGAAGGGAATATTCCCGAGAGGCAATAATAAAGTTGTTATTATATTATTCCAAGTATATGATAGATGTTTATTTTTCATGCTATAATTGTATTAATTGGAAACGTTAATACATGTGTGTTTGATAAACAAAATACAAAGTTCCTAGTAATGTCTCTCATATAAACTAGCTCGTTGATTAGCTGGATGATCAAGGTTTCCTGATCATGGACATTGGATGTTGTTAATAACAAGGTCACAACATTGGTGGAATGATGTGATGAACTGATGGCTCCGATTTTTCCATCTTCCACTGCGTTTAAACATTGTTCTTGGTCTAGCAATTGCCAAATAAAAACATTTGCCACTAATGACTAATAATTGCAAAGATATGCAAATCCCTTCTTTGATTTATGTTGTGCAGGAAATCACTACTTTTAAGGCAAAATAATGAGTCATAATGAACGATTTTGAGGAAGTACACACGGCCAAGTGATTGGAGAGGCGTTCCAGGGCGTCTTCAAGCTTAACGACCACTGCTACGGGCGCGGTCCGCCTGTACCACCCACCCGTACCAGGTGGCGACGGCTTCGCCTTGTCAAACCCTACAACTTTCGTGAAGACGCCTATATATTTTGAGGCTCCAGCCACCGGCTAGAGAGCCACGATTCTTAGATTGCATCACAACACCCCCAAAGGAGATCCACACCATTGTTGATCCATAATTCATCCATTGTTCAACACTTCCACCATCCATCCCTCCACTAGCCATAGCCATTGCTTTGTACTTTTAGATCTCCTTGTGATTTGGCGACCATTGTAAGAATATTTGATTTCAATCTAAGTATTTGCATGATGTTTTTATCTCCAATCTATTTGTTATGAGTGAGTAGTCCTCACGGGCTGCGGGTTGGAGAGAAACCTCGCATCAATTATGTGCATCTAGATCATGGGAGAATCGTATTTTGTTTGGATTCGTGATTTGTATCTTTTGTTTATTCGTCTCTCGTCTCGATGTGTGGACTTGTAGGTACCCAAGATCCCATAGATTTATAAAGGATTGAGGTGAGATACTTGGCTAGCGGCGATCTCATAGGAAACTCAATGACAAAAAGGGAAGTACGGTCTTCGCTTAACGCCCCATTCGGGATCAACAACAACATCACCACTTAAAGATTTAATCTATGTTTACACTTAATAATCGTTTGTAACTCGTGGCTTTGGTGTGCTCTCGGTTGGATTAAAAGTCTATTGCTATGCCTGCTGCATCACGGGGGCTCTAGAATATTAGGATGTGTTGCCCACAAAAGATTATATCAATACAAACACTATACATGACTATGCTTATTATTATCTTTCATCCCATTTTATGTGCAGCTTCAGGTGGATCTTCAATCCTAGCCTATCTCCAACCATTGATTCAAACCCATTATAAAGTAAACTAGATTGGTCTAGTCAACTAAGGTAAAACGAACAAATAAAGTCTTATAGACGTGTCCTTTTTTATTACCTTTTAGCAGTGCTTTCCGAGGTTCGATTAAACCTAGGTCTTCTAGGGAAAAAATCTATTATACTACATCCGTGAATCTAGATCGAAGGTATCAACCCTTTTTCTGGCGCCGTTGCCAGGGAAGCAATTTTGTTATCCTGGTGAGGTCATTAGAGATCTTGTTTTTAGTTTTATTATTAGTTGTAGTTCAATTTTTGTTATTAGTTTACTTTCTTGTTATGTATTTTGAAAACCCAAAAAAATAGTTACTTGTTATTCGTTTTTTATTACTTAAAATTTACCAAAAAGATAAGGGCCATGGCTCAAAAAGAGATTAGGGGAGTATGCTACTCCCACTGATGATTTTATTCGTGCACCGATCACTCAACCCACAGTTGATGCAGAAACATATGAGATAAAACCTAACCTTTTAAGTTTGGTTCAAAAAAACCAATTTGGGGGTTCATATTCTGAGGATTCGGGATTGCACTTAAATACTTTTACTGAAATTTGTGACATGATGCGTATTAAAGATGTAGATCCAAATTCTGTTAAGCTAAGTGACATGGGTATACCCTACAGGTACTCGAGCTTGGTATATACAGTCCAAATACATATAGGCCCACGGTGTCGCCAAGGCCCAGATGGAGGGACTCGAGTAACCTACGGACTCTCGATTGCTTGAAGAACAAGAAGAAGCTAAAGAGAGAAATATTAAAGGGAAAACCCTAACTTGTAACCGACTCGACCTGCTACCCGAGACCTAGCCTATCTATATAAAGGCTAGGAGGGGGCGGCCAGAAGGACACACGCAACCCTAGTTTCCACAACCTTCGCCAGATTACATCTGCGCACCATTGTAACTTTCGACTCCTTCGATAATTCCACGAGCAGACAAGCAGGAGTAGGGACCTCTACGAGGCCTGAACCTGGGTAAATCCTTTGTCCCCTGTGTTCTTGTTTGCTAGCCGATAGATGTCTCCAGCGCTCCCTCCTTCTCCAAAACCCAAGTCCATAACAATGGGCATTGACGAGTTAAACCCTCGTCAATTGGCGCCGTCTGTGGGAAGTGGGAGTGCTGATGTTGTGGCTTCTTTGGCCCCATCAACTGCGATCTACAACTCTGCAACGGCGGAGATTCGCCAGCTCTTCGACGCCTTTGACTTCACCGTCCACACGCCGGCCACTCGCCCGGCCTTCGAGTCCGTGGGCGACGGAATCAGCCTGGCGATTGGGAGCTTCCGCTTCCAAGTTGGTCAGATGGGCACGCTTCGCATGCCCGATCAGTCGACAACACCGACGATTGCCCCGGCATCATGGTTCCCTCCATCGATCGGCACCCTCAGCGAGCTCAACGCTCCGGTGGCAGTCGAGAACACGGTCAGCGACAAGAGTAGCGACTCTGATCTAAGCGATGTGGCCACTGAAGATGGAACCTACGGTTCCAGATCTGAAAGTTGTGGAAGCAACAGCTTCCCCAATCACTTCATGTGCGCCGTCATTAACGCAGGCGACACCTCCGCCAATCGCGGCAACAATGGCAACACCGGCAACGGCACCGATCCACCCAATCGCGGCAACGGTGGTAACACCGGCAATGGCACCAGCCCACCCAACGCCGACAACGGTGGCAACGGCGGTAACAGTGGCAACGGAGGAGCAGTCGAACCTCCTAGCATGATCAACGAGCAAACCGGCGAACGCGTTGTGATCAGGCTCAACGAGCAAGAGTGGGATCGCTGCCGCGAAGCCCTATGAGGCGCACCTCTACCCTTCGGGTCCCCGCAGGAACTGCTGATGGGCTACCACTGGCTCCTAAAAGAGGAATTCAAGCGCCAAAAGCAAGCAATCGCGCAACTTGAGGCGCGTAAAAAGGCAGCAGACGAATCAAGCCTTCGCCGGGCTAGGCTCTCCTCCTACGGAGGATCCTCCTCAAGAGGCAACGAGTACCTCGCCAAGAAGAGGCAGTCGTGGATGGCTCACCTCACCGAACAAGAGAGCATAGAGGCCGCGAAAGTCCTCGACTTCGGCTCTATGACAGTCGACACAAGAGGAAACATGGTTCCCAGGACACCACAAGCCGCGGTGACAGCAGCCACCATGTACCTCCTCAAATACCAGCCGCCACCTGGAGATACCCGAACGACCATGCACTGATCTATGATCGTAGGCCTGGGGCTAATCGAGGCCGCCCTCGACAAGGAGCCGGTACCAAACCCAAAAAAGGGCAAAACGCTAGCAAAGCGCTACTCCTCGCCCTCATCTAGCGATGACAGTCACGACCTGTCTCGACGCCGCCGCTCACGGCGACACGATCGCGACTATGATGCACGCGACGAACTCACATAGCGCAAGATCGACAAGTCAAGGGCACGACGTGCTCGGTCGACTGACTCAGAAGAGGAAGATGGGGAGCTCTGTGGCGCCAGATGCTTCAGCAGATCCATCAGGCAAAAGCGAATGCCTAAAGGGTTTAAACTCCCATCGGAGAACCCAAAATTTGACGGTCTGCAGGACCCCAAGATCTGGCTGGAGGACCACATCTCCTCCGTTAGGCTACATGGAGGCAGTCGAAGTACTGCCATGCAATGCTTGCAGCTACAGCTGCAGGGCACCGCCCGGGCATGGCTCAATAACCTCCCACGCGGATCCATTCGCAGTTGGGATGAGCTGGTCTACAGCTTCATGCGCAACTTTAAGGGCACGTACAAACGCCCCGCCTCAATCGAAGAACTGAGATGCTGCCAGCAAAGATCTGGTGAATCACTACGCTCTTACATCCAAAGGTGGTCCATCATCAAGAACTCCGCGGAGAACATCTTGGAAGACCGCGCGATTGATGCTTTCAACGGTGGTGTCCGCCGCATGGAACTCAGGGAGGAGCTAGGCCGCTCAAAGCCCCAAACCATCGACCACCTGATGGAGATCGCGAATCGGTGGGCCGATGGAGAAGATTCGGTGAAGAATCGTGTTCACTCCGATGAGGAGGCAGAACTTGAACGCATACGCGACCGCCGGGCAAGCGCCGCATGCGCGTCTACGATGATCATGATGACGTCAACATGGTCGCAGCCGGCTACGCCGATAGGCGCGACGATAACCGCAACAGCGGATACCGCAGCGGCGGATACCGCGACTCCGGGAAAACCACGCAAGTATGGCAACACCGCACTCGCGATGAGGCACCCGCGACCTCCATCGAGGACAAGCTGTCCGGGCCATGCACTGTACACTTCTATATCGACAAGCATGATGGCAAGAGAAAGTCCAGCCACCTCCTCAAGGACTGCCGCGAGTTCCTCAAGCTACACGAGGGATTGGTTTGAATGAACCGCAACGCAGTCGAAAGAGGCTACGGAGCCGCTCCAGGCGCCATGGCACATGGCACACCACCACCACCACCCGGGCCACCCTCGAACGGAGCTGCACCGGACCAGCACCACGGAGGCGAACCGTACCCACGGGCCATGGGTAACATGATGATCCAGAAGGGGCGCCCCTCCAACAGGGTGTAGAAGGCCATAACTCGCCAAGTCAACTTGGCCATGCGCTCGTCACCATCCACCACTGAGTACCTCAGTGGCAGCGAGTCATGCATTACCTTCGACAAACAGGACCACCCGCCTCAAGTACCTCGCCCAGGTCATTGCCCCCTCGTACTCGAGGCGCAAATTGGAGGTTTCGACATGAGTCACGTCTTCATGGACGGCGGAAGCGGCATCAACCTCATATTCGCGAGTACCTTGCGAGCAATGAGGATCCCTCTAACCTGCTTGGAGGCATCGGACACAATGTTCCATGGCATCGTCCTAGGGAAAGGCGTATACCCCTTGGGAAAAATCAACCTCGACGTCATCTTTGGCACGCCGAAGAACTTCCGGCGCGAGCGCATCGACTTTGAGGTCGTCGACTGGCCCTCACAATATCATTGCATCCTTGGGCGCATCGCATTCGCCAGGTTCATGGCAGTACCCCACTACGCCTACCTGCAGATGAAAATGCCAGGTCCCAACGGCGTCATAACGATCAACGGGAACTTTGAGCGATCTGATGCTTGCGACAGGGAATTCAACAGAATCTCCTAGTCTTTCGGCATGCAGGAGGAACTCGCAAGACTGAAAGAGACGACGGACAACAGTCTGCCTCCCTTGAGTAGGCCAAGATCACCTGATCTCTCCTTCGACTCATCCGTGCACACAAAGAAGGTGCAGGTCCATCCATCGGATCCCGCCAAGACGGCCCTCATCGCCAACAACTTGAGTCCCGCATAGGAACTTGCGCTCGTCGAATTCCTCCGTGAGCACTGGGAAATTTTTGCCTGGTGTCCTGCGGACATGCCAGGAGTTCCCAGGGAATTCGCCGAGCACGCACTCAACGTCAACCCCGACGCAAGGCCAGTCAAGCAAACAATCAGGTGACTGTCTGAGCCACGAGCGCAGGCAGTCGGAATGGAGATCAACAGACTCCTTGAGGCCAAATTCATACGCGAGATCAAGGAAAGCACTTGGCTCGCCAATACGGTGCTGGTACCAAAAAAGGACACGGATATCCTACGGATGTGCGTGGACTTCACGTCTTTAAACAAGCACTGCCCAAAAGATCACTTCCCGCTGCCACAGATCGATCAGGTCATCGACTCCACCGCTGGATGTGAGCGCCTCTGCTTCCTCGACGCCTACTCAGGCTATAACCAAATTTGAATGAAGGAGGAAGATCAGGAGAAAACAGCGTTTACAACGCCCTTTGGTGTGTTCTGGTACAACACAATGCCCTTCGGGCTAAAAAAACGCGGGAGCCACCTACCAGCGATGCATGCAGGCTTGCCTCAAGGAACAAATAGGTCGCAACATCCAAGTCTATGTCGACGACATAGTAATCAAGACCAAGGAGGAAGCCTCTCAAATCGATGATTTGCGCGAAACCTTCGCCAACCTCGATCTCTACCGGATCAAGCTCAATCCGGACAAATGCGCCTTCAGCGTACCATCTGGGTAGCTAATCGGATACCTCATCTCCGCGAGGAGGATCGAGGCGAACCCGAAGAAGATAAAAGCCATACTGGCCATGGAGAAGCCGAAGAACATAAGAGGCGTCTAGCAACTGGCCGGACGAATCGTGACCCTCAGTCGATTTATCAGTCGGATGGGTGAAAAGGCACTGCCCTTCTACCAGCTCCTCCGCAAAGCCAAAAAATTCGAGTGGACCAATGAAGCACAAGAAGCATTCGAAGATCTCAAGCGCCTGCTATCCACCTCGCTGGTACTAGTGACTCCACGAGAAAGGGAACCACTGTTGCTGTACATCTCTGCCACCGACCAGGTGGTCAGCACAGTGCTCTTCGTCGAGCGAGCCGAGGAAAACAAAGTCCACGGCGTACAACGCCCGGTATACTACCTTAGCGAGGTCCTCACGCCAACAAAATAGCGGTACCCGCACTACCATAAGCTGGCGTACGGTGTCTTTATGACCGCCCGGCGACTGCGCCACTACTTCTAGTAACACCCAATCGTGGTAGTCAACGACGCCCCGTTGGGGCATATCCTCAATAACCCCGACGCCACAGGACGAGTCGCGCTTTGGGGGGTAGAGCTGTCTCCACGAGACATCACATACGAAAAACGCGACGCCATCAAGTCGCAAGTGCTCCCTGACTTTCTCGTGCACTGGATGGAGAACCAACTCCCGGACAAGCCAGATATGTCCTACCTCTGGACAATGCACTTCGATGGGTCCAAACGGAAGGACGGAGCAGTGGCAGGTGTCATATTGACATCACCTCAAGGGGACAAGCTGAAATATATCCTGCAAATGCAGTTCACAGCCTCAAACAACGAGGCTGAATACGAGGCCCTGTTACATGGGATGAGGATGGAAAAAGCTTGTGGCCCCAAAAGGCTCATCATATATGGCGACTCCAAGTTGGTCGTCAACCAAACAATGCACGAGTGCGACGCACTGAACGACAACATGATCGCATACCGCGATCTCTATGACACACTTGAAGGAGACTTTGATGGTTGCGAGTTGCGACACATAGGTCGCGAAAGCAACGAGGAGGCGGACACACTCGCCAACATAGGCTCTACCTGCGCCCCCATACCACCTGGGGTATTTCTCGAGCGCATATGCGAACGCTCCATCAAGCTAAAGGCCGTAGAGAAGAGAACAAGCGCAGCAACGGACTCGGGGGCTACGCCACCCAATGAGCCAATGGCACTCGATTACTCGGAGCTGGACACAGGACTCGAGGGACCAATGAGCGTCATGATGATCAAGCAATCTTGGACGCAGCCGTACATTACGTACCTCCTCAGCAAGAGACTACCGGACGATCCGACAGATGCACGGCACATCACGCGGCGCTCCAAGGCATTCGCTGTTCTCAACGGCGAACTGTATAAACGCAACATCACAGGAGTGCTACAACGACGCGTCTCCATGGCTGACGGAAAAGCAATACTCCTCGACATCCATGAAGGGACCTGCGGGCACCACGCAGGCAGTCGCGCCCTCGTCGCCAAAGCTCTACGAGCTGGATTTTACTGGCCCACGGCCATGCGCGACGCCAAGGACATAGTCCAAAAATGCAATGCTTGCCAGCGATTCACGGACAAGCCACACGCACCAGGCGCAAAGCTAAGGCCTATTCCATTGGCCTGGCCCTTCGCACAATGGGGGCTTGATATGGTTGGCAAGCTGCCAAGATCCTCGCATGGAGGCTACGTCTACCTCTTGGTGGCAATCGATAAATTCACCAAGTGGATCGAGGCCATGCCAATGACCAACCAATCAGGGCACAGTGCAGTCAAGTTCTTCGAGTCCATCGTCTACCGCTTCGGTGTGCCACACAACATTATTACCGACAACGGGACGAACTTCACATCCAAGGAGTTCCAAGAATTCTGCGAGAACCTGGGGATCAACATCAGCTACGCCACAGTAGCGCATCCACAGACCAACGGTCAGGTGGAAAAAGCAAACGGGCTCGTCTTCAGCGGCATCAAGAAGCGACTCCTGCGACCACTCGATCAAGCGGCGGGTTGCTGGCCAGATGAGCTGCAATCCGTACTCTGGAGTCTACATACAACTCCAAACAGCGCCACGGGCTACACACCATTCTTTATGGTGCACGGAGCAGAAGCAGTACTACCCGCCGAGGTACGGTACAAAGCGCCGCGTGTGGTCGCTTACAGCGAACAAGAGTCATCCCTCGCACTCGAGGATTCTGTCGACCTCCTTGACGAAGCAAGGGAAATCGCCGCGAAAAGATCAACGATCTACCAGCAGAACCTGCGCAACTACCACAGTAGAAGGCTTCGCCCTAGATCCTTCGTCGAAGGTGACTTGGTCCTGCGACTAAAGCAGCAGGGGCATCTCAAGCTCGAGTCCCCCTGGGAAGGACCGTACGTGATTACAGAAGTAATCCCAGGTGGCGCCTATCGCCTTCAAGATTTAGAGACAGGAGTCGCATACTCCAACCCTTGGAACGTCGCACAACTGCGACGCTTCTACCCTTAGTCATTTTCCTTTACTTTTACATCGCAAATAAGGCTAGTTAGCCAAGGCTACTTAGCCACACATTGTACTTCGTACTATACCTCGAATAAATAAAAGCTAAGTGCCCCAAAACTCTGTTTCTCCTCTACTTTGTCAATTTTCATACTCGGGGGTTGCGCCACCCTATACACATATGTTCTTCGAACCAAAACGCGACATCCTGAGTAGCTGGCACATCAATCGAACCCCTTAATACAAACTCAACCCAGCTGCAACGCACCTGACAGGTTGACAAGGGAATGAGATAAAAGGATGGCCAGGCTAACGAAAAGGACTCGCATAATGCAACGCACCTCACACTTACAAAGTTATTTGTACACATTCAACAATAAATTATCTACAAATATATATGAACTTTACAACACAAGTACACTTATGTGCAGGATACATATTTGGCTACCCTTGCAACAGAAGAACATTAGTTTGTTCCTCGAGGAAGTCGACGATCTCCTCGGCTGGGCGGTCCACCGCCTGATAGTGCGGCAGGAAGATCCTGCTGGTGGCGCCGATGGCCTAGAGGCAATGGCGGCGACATCCACGTCAGGCCTGTGCAAACGCACCATTGAGAGGGCAGCCTTGGCACCAGCCACCAACTGCTGCCTCACGCACTCGCGTACCGCGGACATATCTTGAAATTTGGTCAGGAGATCCAACAGGCTTGATGGAGTGTCATCCAGCGGGAACATCGCCCGATAGATGCTCTTCAAACACGACTGCGACTTCTTCAGGAAGAGAAGCACTCGCGAGGCGCGATCCTGCAGGGTCGCCAAGGCAGCCGCACGATCATGATCTACCCAGAAGTATCCACTCTCCTGAAGTTGCTCCTGGGTGAGATCATGAAGGCGGATGGCAATCCTATCCCTCTCCTCTTGCGGATGGCGTGCGCTAACAACTACACGAAGCAGCATCAACAGCATGAGTACAACGTACCATTGCGACCAACTACAAAGGAAAAGATGAGGATGAGCAAACTAACACTTAAACTGGTCGCCCAGCTGCGTCACCTCGCCAAGCAGATATTGCTCGCGGGCGACGGCTTTTTCAGCCTTCGACTTCCACACGTCCGCGCTACCGCAGATCACGGGCAACTCACTCTCCAGTTTCTTAACGCGATCACGAAGTCGTGAAAGCAAGGACAGCTCCTCTACCCTGGAGCGTGGTGGTGCCACTTTATCCTCAAGAGATGGCGAGTCCTGGGTTCCCCCCACAGGACCACTTGATGTACCCTACCAAAAAGTCAAGCCAGAGGCAAATAAGGCGACCAACTTAACACAAAGTCAAAAGTAACAGATGCATTCAAGATCAGCATAAAGTATCCACAAACACACTCGCCAGCAGGCATGTTCTTCAATCAAAAGGACAATTCATCAACTATTACAAAAAACTAACTACGGAGTAGCTGGCTTCTTCGACTTCGACGGCTTCGGGGTTTCATCAAGTCCGTGGCAGTATCAGACGCCACAGACTTTCCGCCAGCTCCTGAGGCCGAAGCCTTCGCGACCTTCTTAGCACGCTGGAGCTCCTCTGAATACTTGGCAATGGTATTTATCAAGGAATGGACATATTTGGAACAGGCAGTCGCAAAGGGAGCGAATACAACCTGCTGACCATCCGCGCCAACAGGCATCGTCTTCAACACCTTAGAGGGATCTATCTCGACTCCGTGGGCTTGCACCATGGCAAGTGACATGGTCGCGCCAGCCGCGCGGACGGAGTTCTTGTATGTGGAAGGCACACCCCCGGCGAGTGACTCCACTAGCTCGTCCACATTGTCGACCAGCTCCGCCTTCGGCATCAACTCCTCCCGGAGGCGACTAAGGGTGACCTTGGCCTTGGACAACGTATTCTGGACAGCGGCGCTACGGTCCTCGACTGCAGACACCGCGCCCGCCAGAGCGTCATCGCGACAAAGGGCCTACGGGTCAAAGCTCAAATCGCCAGCATCTGCACAGAAAACCCACACATGGATGAAATCTCTAGCGCCACCGGCAAAACTCCAGATGCAGAGAAGGACAACAATAAAATATCTACTAGCAAAGGTACCTGAGAGGGCCTTGGCGACTGAGAATAGTTGCTCTTCGAACAACTTTTCCCTAGCCGCAAAGGAGGCACGCAGATCCTCTTCGCACTTATGTGCATCATTATGAGCCGCGATTGCCTCGTCGCGCCCCTTCACAGCTGCGGCTAACGTCTTTTCCAAGGTGGCAACGTTGCGCAGTAAAGCATTATGCTCAGCTACATGGCAACCAAAAGTTGACTATCAGTCGACCATACCAAAAAAAAGGGAGGAGACGAAAAAGAATAAGTGTCGAACGCTCACTTTCGACGGCGTGGTGACGCGACTCCAGCATTGCATGTTGGCGGCCCATTGCCATCACTTGCTCCGCCACTTGCACGGCTTCCTTTACAAGAAGCTGTCGCACAAAACAAGGGATCAGAAAGGGCAACAGAAAACATCGACTGCCACACTAAAAAGAAAGGAAGATATACTTACATGGTCCTCTAGCGACTCCGAAGAGGTTTGATGAACCGTCATTCGAGCAACCATTTGATGCTCCCCTACATGAGGAGAGCTCGAAGAATTGTGCCCGGAGTGGGCCGCCGCCGGAGGAGAAGGAGCGCGCTCGACTTCTACCTTGGCCCTTGAAGCCGCGACTCCCGATTCTTTCAAAAACTTGACGTCACCAGAAGATGACGACGCCTCTTGACTACAAGACCAAATCCACATTGAGAAAAGGGCAAACTCTAGGGCAAAACCAACAAGAAGAAAAACAGAAAAGAATGAATGACCTAGCAAAACTTACCAGTTAAAGTTGTCAAGATCAAACGTGGCCGCCGCCAATTCCGACGAAGACTCCTTGGGCAATCGCATCTTCTTGCGAGAAGACGGTGCCACAACCCTCACAGGAATGGCTAGAATTGGCGACTCTGCGCCAACAACCGTGCCTCCTGGAGTCGAAGGAGTCGACGCGTTGGAGTCCTCGCTACGCGAACGCTTGCGAGTATCCGGGCTCTCGGACTCGAGGTCTTCCTCTTCCACATCAGAAGGGACAGTCGACTTAGACTCGTCCTCTTCCAAAGCTTCGCGAGGAATAATCCCCTCAGGGAGAGGAGGCATACAAGGCGACACCGCCCAATCCTGCATACAAACAGAACAAGTAAGCAAACAGAAAAGCAATCGTGAAAATAAGCTAGTGCGTAGCACAACTATACCTCAGGAGGAGGATTCGAAGCATCAAAAGGAGGAACAACTGGTTCACTCAGAAGCACATCCTTGACAGTGCACTTCATGACCAGTCGAATCCTCTTATCCACCTCACTCGCGGACATGCCATCGGCAGACACGCGAGTGGCATCATTAGTGCCACTCCATTGAAACATGGGATGGACTCTAGCTTGGAGAGGCTGGACGTGACGGCGCAGCCAAGTTTTGATAAGGGCGGAGCCTCCCTCTTCTGTGCCTATGCGACTTTCGAGGTTGCAGACGCGCTGATACAGCACGTCCGTCTCCGCGAGTTCGCCGGGCATAACTACGTTCTTCTAAGAACGCATCTTCTTGCAGGGAGTCGCCGGATCAAAGGGCGCGAGTCCAAAGTGCTCATCTTTGGCCTTCTGATCACGGACATAGAACCATTTGTCCCTCCATCCCTGGACGGACTTGGTAAGCTTGATGTCGAAGTAGGTGGCAGATGGGTCAACATGGATGCCGCAACCACCTACATCATAAACTAAAGAGCTAGATGCGGACTGACGCTTCAATTTAAACAAGCGCTTGAAAAGACCAAAGTGTGGCTCGATTCCGAGCCAGCACTCGCAAAGGGTGATGAAGCAGGTGATGTGGAGAATCGAATTTGGGGATAGCTGATGGAGCTGGAGCCCGTAGAAGCAAAGATGACCCCTAAGAAAGGGGTGGAGAGGCAAGGAGAGACCTCGAATGACGAATGCGAGAAACATCACTCGAAAACCAGCGGGAGGAGTAGGAATGGTCTCATCGCTGGGGACGCGCGCATCGACGATTGCCGCAGAAATAACTCCATCCTGGCGGAGAAGACGGAGATCCGATGCCTTGATGATGGAAGGGCGCCATGCACCATTTGTCACACGGGTGCCCGCGACCTTCTTCTTCCCGCCGGCAGCGGCGCTGGTGCCCGCAGCAGCAGAGCCACCCTTCTTCTTCGTCGTAGCAACGGTGGCCGCGGAATCAGCGGCAACACCTCCTTTCTTTTTCCCCATTGCGCGGCGGTGATGAGAGCGCAGAAAGTAGCTTGTAAACGAGCGAAGGTGGTCCAGCGCCGTGGAGGAGATGAGCGCAGGGAAAAGCAGAAGAACAGCAGCAATGGCGATGGCAGCAAGGAAGAAAGAGCGCAGATGGAAAATTATCGCCGTAGCACTGCTACTTAACCCCTGGGAGATGCAATCTAACGGCTGACAAAAACCCTATTGGACGCGTGGCACGCATCGCGTTGGACACGTGGAGAAGAGGAAGCGCGAACTGTCCCCCCACTTCTACCATTACACGCAGAAATCAAGGAGACGCAGTTAAAATAAGATTACGCACGCCCAGTCAAATCAAAGTCAGAAAGTAGGACCCACTGCTCGTCACGTCCCGTCAAACTCGCTCACGCGAGCAACTGAGGTCATACAAGAATCAACACTGACGTCTCCAAGGCTACGCAGTGGAAAACTTTGACTATTTTAGTCCTTGCTAGAGTCTTCGACTCTACCAAGCACTCGGGGGCTACTCCCATAGGGAGCGCTGGCCACGCACCCTACGAATTTTTCTTTTCTTATTGCAAGAACATGGACAATCACAAAAGCAAACCCAACCACTCGAAACACAGTTCGATTATGGACATGGGTTACTCCCATAGGGAGCGCCAGAAACAAATTCGACTGAAACAAGCAGGCAAAAGACGACAGCAGTCGCGAAAGTATTTAGTCCCTGCCTGGGTCATCGACTGAAACAAGTAAGCAAAAAGACGACAGCAGTCGCAAAAGTTCTTTAGTTCCTGCCCGAGTCTTCGACTCAACCAGGCACTCGGGGGATACTCCCATATGGAGCGCTGGTCGCGCACCCTATGATTATTTGCACAAAAACTGTGTGTTGATAACATCCGCACTCGTAACCTTTGGCGACACCGCGTCACAAATTTTCCCTACATAGAGACTACGTCTCCTGGGACGTCCGAATCGTCTCCCCGATAATAAAATTCGGATGCCGCGCTTACGGCGTGAAGGTAAGACCTAAATAAGGCCTAGCAACGCATTTAACTGTGCACTACCAGAAATGTATCCGTGCCTACAGGCACGATGAACATGCCTTGACAGACGCGTCGAGTGCTCACACCCATATAACTGGAATTCGACTCGTGTAAGACCTCCGCGGCCTGAGTCGAATTACGCCAGCACTTTTCTAGATTCGAGTCCAGGGACTCGAATTTGAGTAGATTGCGTTGTTTCACCCTAAGGTGGTTAACTGATACCGATACTTCGGTTATATCAGGCACGTATATCAACAATCCCTATGACACAAATAAAAGCAATCGAAATGTACTCATTTAGGTAGTCGAAGGCTTCAAAAAGTCCCTAGTCAAATCTACTATTCCACTGGACACTCGGGGGCTACTGACATGGGTATACCCTACAGGTACTCGAGCTTGGTATATACGGTCCAAATACATACAGGCCCACGGTGTCGCCAAGGCCCGGATGGAGGGACTCGAGTAACCTACGGACTCTCGATTACTTGAAGAACAAGAAGAAGCTAAAGATAGAAAGATTAAAGGGAAAACCCTAACTTGTAACCGACTCGACCTGCTACCTGAGACCTAGCCTATCTATATAAAGGCTAGGAGGGGGCGGCAAGAAGGACACACGCAACCCTAGTTTCCACAACCTTCGCTAGATTACATCTGCGCACCATTGTAACTTTTGACTCCTTCGATAATTCCACGAGCAGACAAGCAGGAGTAGGGACCTCTACAAGGCCTAAACCTGGGTAAATCCTTTGTCCCATGTGTGCTTGTTTGCTAGTCGATAGATGTCTCCAGCGCTCCCTCCTTCTCCAAAACCTAAGTCCATAACAATGGGCATTGACGAGTTAAACCCTCGTCACTAAGATTATTCCCTTTGTCTCTTAGAGGAAAGGCTAAGGATTGGTTGCTAGCTCTACCAAAGGGCACTATTAAATCTTGGGAGGAATGCACTAATTTGTTTATGACTAAATTTTCCCCCAGCTAAGACTATGCAGCTAAGATCCAACATTACAAACTTTAAACAAGAAGACCGTGAGCCACTAGCGCTTTCATGGGAAAGGATGAAAGAAGCCGTAATGAACTGTCCTAATCATGGGATGGAAGAATGGCTTATATTACATTTATTTTATAATGGTCTTAACCCAATGTATAAGTCTATGCTAGATACTGCAGCAGGAGGAACGATCATGGGAAAACATGTGAGTGTTGCAAAGAAGTTACTTGATGATATGCAAAATAACCATGCCCAATGGCATGTGGAAAGAACCTCAAAGAGAGTAAGTTCTATTACCAAGGTAAACAATGAGAAGCTTACATCTAAGGTAGATGAGTTGCTTAGCTTAGTAAAGGTAAGGAAGATACCCAAGTTAATGTTATCTCTATGGATGTTAATGATGTTAATTTTATAGCTCACACTCCTTTTAATCCTGCATGGAAAAATAATTATGCTTCTAATGTTCAAATCATGGCAATCTCCCGTTTGAGCAAACTGCTAGAACATTTATGCAAGCTCAAACTAAACAAAACAATATGCTTATTAGATTACGGAGAACCATGAAAGTAGTTTAGGAAGATTATCTAACCAAGTTGTTGCAATTAGAAATGATGTGCAAGATCTATAGGAAAGAACAAAGACCGTGGAAGTTCAGCTGGGTAAAGTAGCCGAGAGCCAAGATCTCATACTAGCAAAGTTCGCTAGTGAACCCGAGCCAAATCCGGTAGAAGACCTCAAAATGATGAGGGTGGTAACCAATGATAAAAAGACTGAAGAGCTGGACTATAGCAATGCGCCAACACCGGAATATACCGTGGAAGATCTATTGAAGATGATCACCGTTAAGAATCTAGGTATAGAACAAGGTAATGATGCTATGTACCAACAATTTATACAACAAGTATCATCTAAGGTTCGTGATTTAGAGATGGAGTATAAAAGACTAGCTGATAAGCTTCCGACTAAGCTATATGATATATTTGTGCCCACTATTAAAATTAAGTTCGGAGTTAATGAGATATCCGCACTTTGTGATCTTGGTGCAAGCGTCTCAACAATTTCCAAAAGCCTATTCGATAAGTTAAACTTAGAGCCATTTGTTACAACTGAATTAAGACTCCATCTTGGTGATTCAACTTATAAATAAGCTGTTGGGATCAAAGAAAATATAGTTGTTGAAATTAAAGGTAGTCCCGCTCTTATTGATCTTATTATTATGGATATGCTTGAAGATTCCATAGCACCTATAATTCTAGGTAGGTCATTCCTAAGAACTATTAAAGCTTTGATTAATTTACATGAAGGGAATGTAAGGATAGGGCTACCATCTAGAGATACTTTTATAGTCCACTTCCCTAGGAAAAAGAAGGCCAAGCCTAATGATGATGATGGTGTAATTACTTTAAAAGCAAACTATTTTGGAGTGGGCATTCCACTCTCCAAACCTAAGTGATTGCCGTCAAGGTCAAGCTAATTGACCTTAACAAGAAGCACTTCATGGGAGGCAACCCATATGAATTAAATTTTCTCTAATTTATTATTATTATGTTTTATTCCGTGTTAGTCTTGTTTTTGTTTTTGTTTTTAATAAAGAGTGTTCAAGAAGACCTATGGAAAGAGGAGAAGAAATAAGGTAATCCTCTATATTTTATTTTACTAACACATGGCCGAAGAAGTATTGCTGGATCATTACTTAGTGTTTTTGCTGCTATCTAACCTTTTAATAAGATGTGCAAAGGCGCACAGAGCTACCAATCAAATTCTTGAGTTTTTGTAGTTCACAGTGTCAATAACGACCATTGGTACGGCTGGAGTGGCCTGTACCGTCCGCCCGTACCACCTCAAGGCAAAGGGGGATAGAAATTTTGATGATTGCCGAAGGACTCAGTGGTGATGATGACCACTGGTACGGCCGGATGCGCTCGTACCGCACGCCCGTACCGTACCCCCGAGCAAATCATCAGATTTCAAGCAAAGTCACCGCAGCGATAACGACCAGCAGTACGGGCGTGCGCGACCGTACCACGCGCCCATACCGAGTGCACCGCCTGGGAGCAGCCGTCTCCCCTAAGGTAAGACACCCGGTACGGGCGGGCTCCGGCTGTATCGCCCTCCCGTACCGAGTACGCGGACGCCATAAGCACCCCGAAGAGGTAACCTAATAATCCCAAATCATCTATTTTATCTTTCTTCTTCCTCCAAACTTCAAACCACCTCCATTGGATATTCAACTTTACTCAATCTTTCTTCGATTCTTCACACCCACTCGATCTAAGGTATGATTCTCCTCCGATCCCCAAATTATTTGTGCAAAAGCTTGGCTTAATCATTCATCATTACCAATCTAGACATGGGTCTTGTTCTTGATTCAATCTTTGTACTAAGTATGCTTAGCATTGTTTTCAGAGGAGTTTTTTTGTAGTTAGTGTAGAAAATCACTTATGCTATGTTTCTATTGGACCAAAAAAATTATTAGCAATTTTTATTTACTTTATCTTGTTTTTTATTTATTAGATGAACACGAGGAGTCGTACACGTGAGATGGCTGCGGAGTCCTCTGCGCCACCCGTTGATACATTAACACCCGAGTCACTTGGCATTGAGTTCACCGAGAAGTTCCATCTTACCCATTTCAATCATCGCAAGATTCGAGAGATCAAGTCCACCAAGTGTTTGCATGTCCTTATATCCTGAACCAACTTGGCATTCATACTGATTTCGATTTACTTTGCAACAATGTTGGTTTTTACAATTTTGTCTTTTGGGATGTTGTGACGTACCACCGCTTGACACTTGAGTTCTTCAGCACCTTGACACACACGGTGGATCCTTATGGTTGTTCTGAGGAACAAAGGCCTGGAGTTGATCGGATCAAATTCTGCCTTATGAACTGTGAGTATACTTTGACACTCAGCCAATGGGCTCAATGCTTTGGGTTTACCAACAACACCACCGATGTACGCACAACTACCTTTGTTTTAGATCCTTCCTATTCACAATATTTTAACTTGATGAGAATTCGTGGACACACACCCAAGGGGAACCAAATTGATCATCATCCTACTCGATATTTGTTCTATGTTATTGCTAACTTAATGCCAAATTTGGGCGCTTTACTTGTGTTTTATCTTAAGCATCAATCTCTTCAATCTCGAGGACCCATATGTGAAGGAGCAATTGTGATCGTTCTTGCACGCGCACTTCACATCAACCTAGGTAACATCCAACCGTTAACTGGAGGTAACCGTCTCGGTCCATCTACTCTAAGAGCATGTGGTATGATTTCTAAAATCATGGTAGATATTTCTTCAATATACCTAGAGCAGATCACTTGATCCCTGCTCCTTTGCCTAATGGTTTATTCTCTATCGAGGATAGACATTTGTGTTATGACACGCAGGTCGAAGCCAATCTACCCCAGCAAGAAATACCTGTGGGAGGAGGAGAAGATGAAGAAGTAGAACAAGAAGGACCCGAACACGATGTGCAGCCACCAAACTACTACACCGCCTATGAAGATATCTATGCACTCAAAGGAAATATTTAAAACATGAAAAACCTCTCCATCAACCTTCGAGATGCCGCTGCAAGCCTCGCCACCCAGTTCCATGATTGGAGTAGCCAATGGAACGTGGGAGATTATCCACCACCACCACAATGAGCAACAAAAGGGCTTGCAAAAGCCTGAGCTTGGGGATGTGTTCCCCTAGCAAAATTTATTTGTGTAATAACGAGGCTATACTCCAGCTCCTTGTGAGCTTTGAAACACTCGTGTTGGCTTATTCCAACACTTTGCCTTTTCTTTTGCTTTTTAATTTTCTTTCGTTTTAGTTTATTTTTTTCCTTTGTTTTTATTTTCTTAAACCCTTGCTTGGTCGCAAGTTCTTTTCTATTCTTTAATCCCTATCCTCAAAAACACAAAAAGATTTTTCCATTTATCCTTTTTTCGTAAACGTGGATTCATGCTTTGCCTCTTTGCTTTAATATCATCTCAAGAGTAATCATGTTTGAGTTTTGAAGGAACACATCCCTATAAGGAAGAGGATCATGAAGTTACTTATGAGAGTTATGTCCTATGTCTCCCACTCATGAAGTTTGAATTGTTTATCTTAGTTGGTTGATTTTCCAAGATGCCATGCTAGTGGGAAGTAATTTAATATGGTTAGAGTAAAGCTTTTTATTAGTATGATGATTAGTTGGTGAAGCTCTTGCTCTAGTTCTTTTAGTTAACTGAGTCTTGCCTTGGAAATAATAATGCCAAACAAGTACAACAAGAAAAATTCTGAAATTTATGACTTGTTTGATGAATGATTGTCTTGAGAGTATACCCTTGATTATACTTAACCCCATAGATATTTTGACAGTCTCGAGGACACTCATGAAAGGAATTGTTTGATTGAAATAAAGTCTAGTGGTAATTGTGATGCATGCCAAAGCTAACCTCGTGGATCAAACCGCAATTCTAGCTCAAAAAAAAGAGAAAGATGCGAGATAGCTATGTTCTATGTCTCTAGTGCACACCTTTGGGATGCCAACAACTCTGCTAGCTTTTGAACAATCTATGGTATAACCCCGGATTTTGGCTATGAGTTGATGCCATGATTGGCATCCGTGTCAATGTATGGGAAAAAGTATTGGTAGTTCCAAAGGTTGTGTAAACACTAGCAAAAAGAAACAAACAGTGATCCTTGAAAAATGAGATGAAAAAGAAAAAAGAATCTATGAGGATCCACATAACAAGTCCTTGGTATGGTCTCATTACTACTTTACAATTTTTTCTTGAAAGACAATGATTGGATAAGAAGTGTTTTAGATTGACTTGATCTATTGATGTGGCCGTAAATAACACACTTCATTGTTATACTACTTGGAGATGAAACTCTCTTACTCAATTATGCTATTTTAACATCCTAGTGTTCCTTGGCAAGCTGAGAGTTAATTAGAGGAATTGGATTGACTGCTACACCTCTAGTTATTTATAATTATATTAAACTTTACTTTGATTACCTTGACTTACCGAAGCTTGTATAGTACTCTTGTCATCTCTCTAACTTTGATAAGCTTCGCAAATGAATGAAGTGTTGAGCACATACGACTACCGACTGCAAGTAAACTCTTATTCTCGTTGTTTCAAGTTTAAACACTGAATTCCTTATAGTTCTTTGGTTCTTCTTGCTCGATGGCGATCAAGGTTTGAGCTTTGGGGAAGTTGATGGCTCCGATTTTTGCCATCTTCCACTGCGTTTAAACGTTGTTTTTGGTCAAGCAATTGCCAAATAAACTCTCAACCTTTGCCACTAATGAATAATAATTGCAAAGATATGCAAATCCCTTCTTTGGTTTATGTTGTGCATGAAATCACTTCTTTTAAGGCGAAATAAGGAGTCACAATGAAGGATTTTGAGGAAGTACACACGACCAAGTAATTGGAGAGGCGTTCCAAGGCGTCTGCAAGCTTAACAACCACTGGTACGGGCGCGGCGCTCGTACCGCCTGCCCGTACCAGGTGGCGACGGCTTCGTCTCGTCAAGCCCTACAACTTTCATGAAGACGCCTATATATTTTGAGGCTCCAGCCGTCGGCCAGAGAGCCGCCATTCTCAGATTGCATCACACCACCCCCAAAGGAGATCCACACCATTCTTCATCCATAGTTCATCCATTGTCCATCACTTCCACCATACGTCCCTCCACTATCCATAGCCATTGCTTTGTACTTTTAGATCTCCTTGTGATTTGGCGACCATAGTAAGAATATTCGATTTCAATCTAAGTATTTGCATGATGTTTTCTATCTCCGATCTATTCATTATGAGTGAGTAGTCCTCACGGGCTGCGGGTTGGAGAGAAACCTCACAGAAATTATGTGCATTTAGATCATGGGAGAATTGTATTTTGTTTAGATTCGTGATTTGTATCTTTTGTTTCTTCGTCTCTCGTCTCGATCTATGGACTTGTAGGTACCCAAGATCCTATAGATTGATAAAGGCTTGAGGTGACATACTTTGCTAGTGGCAATCTCATAGGAAACTCAATGACAGAAAGGGAAGTACGGGCTTCGCTTAGCGCCCCATTCAGGATCAACAACAACATCACTACTTAAAGTTTAATCTATGTTTACACTTAATAATCGTTTGTAACCCATGGCTTCGATGTGCTCTCGGTTGGATTAGAAGTCTATTTCTGTGTCCGCTGCATCATGGGGGCTCTAGAATATTAGGATTTGTTGCCCACAAAAGATTATCTCAATACAAACACTATACATGACTATGCTTATTATTATCTTTCATCCCATTTGATGTGCAGCTGCAGGTGGATCTTCAACCTTGGCCTATCTCCATCCATTGGTTCAAACCCGTTATAAAATAAACTAGATTGGCCTTGTCAACTAAGGTAAAACGAACAAACAAAGTCTTGTAGACGTGTCCTTTTTTATTACCTTTTAGCAGTGCTTTCCGAGGTTCGATTAAACCTAGGTCTTCTAGGGAAAAAGCTATTATACTACATCCGTGAATCCGGATCGAAGGTATCATGAACATTCATTCGAAGTATAGCAAAATGGTCAAAGTCATTGTGTTTAAATTGATATAACATTATACGAAGTAATTCTAGTCCTTAGACCATGATATCATGCCAATCACTAACACTGAAAGAGTAACTTGATAATATCAAACGTCACACCATGACATGGTGACAATAAAGGTGGGTTTAGATACTCTTAAGGTGTTATGTAGAGGCTCATGGATCAAGAGTGGGGTTTGTCCATCCCAATGACAGATAGATATAGTCTAGGCCCTCTTGGTGATATCAGATTGAGATAGTTTGCAAGCAAGTGATGAGATCACTAGAATGTTATATCACGGGAATGAGAAAAGAGTGCATGTCGGTAACGAGATCAAACTAGGTATGGGGATACTGATGATCGAATCTCAGACATGTAATATATCGTTAGACAAAGGGATTTATTTACTAACATTAAAGGTTCTCATGATCACAGAAGTCATCATTGAATGTGTAGGAGTCAATATGGATCTACATGCCCCGCTACTGATTATTGATCGGAGAGGGGTCTCGATCATGTCTACATTATTCACGATCCGTAGGGTGACACACTTAAGGGATACCGACACCATTTGGAGCAAATATGTTTCAGAGAAAAGAATTAGAAAGCTCTAGAACTATTTCAATGGACACCAGAATTGTTTCAGGTGAAATTGCTGAAATTGGTTGTGCATGTGAAATTCAAATGTTGCAAGGGGTTTTATGTGAATGTTTGTTAATTAAATTAATTAAAAAATTCTGAATAAAATAAATAAAAGAGTTTTATTAATGGGAGTTTGCATTAAATTTGGTAGAAATTTAATGGGGATGAGTGGAATTTTGAGTGGAGGCATGTTTATGTGAGTGGGAGATCCACCCACATCATCCACAAGTTCAACCTCGTAACACTTTTTCGGTATTCAAGGGTATGTTCTCTATGGATGTGTAGCCACCCATTGTTTGTATCTAGGTAGATAGATCTTGGTGCTTAGTAGTTTCCATCGTAGGAAAAAAATTTGTTTTCTATGCTGCGAACCCAACACTAACCACATGTGGGGTGTGCGGGCACCCCTATCGGCTTATTACCTGATTTCAAATTACTATACTGGGGGCCACAAAACTAGTCCAGGCTTTATACATTTCCTACTGTACCTATGCCATGTTTATTACCTATTGCTCGATGAGCGTTTATTACGGTTGCGTAGGTACGGCACTCTGTCACGGGAATATATTGTCTATGGCCTCTGCTCACGTGACAAGTGCACATAACCTCAGGGTCCATACGAGGATTAGATATACCTCGTATGGGTAGCTCTTTTGGGTGGCCCCCATGTACTTGCTTTGGGTCTAGGAACACGTCATGTCCAATCCCCGCTGATACCGATGTGTGTATGTTAATTGATCTAGCAAAAAGGGTGGAAGTGCGTGTGGATACTTTGATGCACCCTTGCATGGTTAAATCTTTTCAAAAAACTGTGTCCACGGTTATGGATGACTTGGAGCATAGTTTCTCGATCATAGACAACTATAACTAAAGAATTACTGTTATAATTTGACTTGGAACTATCATGACTAGTAAGTTGGATAACCACCATGGAATGAAAGAATAAAACTTCAACTGTGTGAGTTTCCTCAGAAGGACTTCCTCGTTTGATCTCGAGGGGGAAATATCAGGATGGGTATGTTTGGTGTTAGTAACAGGTTTATTCTGAATAGGTCTTTCTTATCCCTCTCTGGTAGCTGATAGTTGTATCGAGTCTCTATAGGTTGTGTAGTGCATGCTTCACTGTCGTTTTCGTCCACCATACCTATGTAGACGAGAGCCACTGAACTCTAGACTCGCCATGTACTAGCCTCAGTACAGACCGCTCCTTTTTTCCTTTGCCCTTTGTCAACAACCCTTTTGTTTTAACAGGTATAAGTTTGACGATGTTAGAAAGGTTACCCTTTCGGATTGGCCTAGGCAGGGTTATGGACGCCATTGGTTATTCTTCAGGGCTCTTAGCTCAATTTGCTTCTTATCCATACTCAAATGTTGTATCATTTTCAAGGTGATTCGGATCTTTATATTGTATATCTGTATTCTTGACTCGTTGAGTCGTTGTTGTATATATATGTTCTGTGGGTTCCATCATGAACTCTTGTGTAATGATATTACTTCATTTTTCACCCACACACAAGTGTCTAGTGGGCATCCTTGAATCATTTCTATGCAGGTTTGGCAAGAATCGATGAAACCTTCACAGGGCCGATTCGAGGGTGCTACACCTAAGGTGTAAGGTTGAATGGCTCACACCCAATGATCTTGCTAGACCTCGAATGGTCTTCCTTTTGTTGAGTGGTATTGTCGCCACCCTTGGCAGATCCAAATATTTCTTTTTTCGGCCAACATTGCCCTTCTTCTTATTTGAAAGATCAACTTCTTTGTTTCGTTCAATTTGTCCCTGGGATTTGGCCCATATTCTTTCAACAGTTTGGACACTTGTATTCAGCATAAACGCAACAATGAGCTCTTTGTCCATTGTTACTTTTCCTCCATCTCTACTCTTAATTACTTTCAACGCAAAATATACACCAAACCTTTGCTCATTCATCAGTTCTGGTTTTGGATGACCAACATCTTCAGCATCTTCTTCTTCTTGAGCATCTTATCCTTGAGCATCCAAATCGGGAGCAACATCTTCTTGGGCATCAAAATCTTGAGGAATCTCATTCAAGTCGAGAGCGACTTCTTCTTGAGCATCCAAATCGGGAGCAACATCTTCTTGGGTATCAAAATATTGAGGAATCTCATTTAAGTCGAGAGTGACAGTTTCTTGAGCATCCAAATCGGGAGCAACATCTTCTTGGGCATCCAAATCTTGAGGGATCTCGTTCAATTCAAGAGCGACAGCTGCTTGGGCATCCAAATCAGGAGCAACAACTTCTTGGGCAGCAAAATCTTGAGGAATCTCGTTCAAGTCAAGAGCGAAAACTTCTTGGGCATCCAAATCAGGAGCAATAGCTTCTTGGGCAGCAAAATCTTGAGGAATCTTGTTCAAGTCAAGAGCGACAGCTTCCTGGGCATCCAAATCAGGAGCAACAGCTTCTTGGGCAGCAAAATCTTGAGGAATCTCGTTCAAGTCGAGAGCGATAGCTTCTTGGGCATCCAAATCAGGAGCAATAGCTTCTTGGACAACAGAATCTTGAGGAATCTCATTCTAACCGAGAGCATCATCTTATAGAGGAATCTTGTAGGTACTATGTAGGGCAGTACATATTCCTGTAAAAAGAATGAGATTGGGAGCATGACATTGTTTGTTTTGAGAACAAGAATACACTAGATGAATTGAGCATAGTAACTTACCATGTACCAAAGGTTCAGAGAAGATGTCCTTTTGATGCATCCTGTTATATTTCCATAGATCCAATGCTCTATGGGGTACTGCCTTCCTCTTGGAAACCAGCTTACATAGTTGTGTTTCATCCTTAATTTGTTTTATCATATAGCTGTGCAAAGAGAAGATTAAATATTATTGACATTATTAATTCGTCCTTGTAGGTTAGAGACAATTGAAACTTAAACATTGGAGAACACTATTTCCTTATCAAGTTTCAACATTGTTGTGAATGGATGGTATCTTCTTCTCTGCAACATGAATAATGCATATGAGTAGCTTGTCTAAATTTCAAAGTAAATATTGGATTTCAGTAAATGCATCTCAGTAATTTTAGTAAATGCTTTCTTGGTTCAACATTTTCCATTACAGGCAATCACTAATACAAGCACAAACAAACATGTAATCATATGGTTAGCTAGTTTCTTTTTCTACTTGCCACAGATACAGGTCCTGTCGTGGTGGTGTCACAGCAGATGCCATGGATAGGCTAAAGGTGGGGACTAATACACGCTAGGGGAATCCACGGAGGGATAGTGGAGTGATTCTCCACACAGAAGATTGTATTCCTTTCAAGTTTACAAGTGCTCCTAGAGCTGTATTGGCGAGAGGAGGAAGAAGAAGCTCTCTTACTCTCAACTACAGTTCACTCCTAGCATCTTAGCGAAATCTGTATCGAAGAAAGACCAACCCCTTCTACTGAAACCCTAGCCCCCTTATATAGAGGGGGCTCGGTCTCTGCCTAGGGCATACGTGGAGGCATATTCCTAAGAATATGCCTCCTCTCAAAGTGGTAACCCGACCGGGGTGCTTTTTCCCCCCGCGTCATACATGCTTTAGCTACGTGAGCCTCTGCGGCGCCCGCGTCAGCCGACACGGGCATCGTCACCCTTGTCGGCCATGACCCGGTGGTCCTGCCCTTGCTTGCTTCGCTCATGCAGTGCATACCGGGCCTTCTTTTTTACCAGAGAGATTCCTTCCTTCTCCCAGAAGCTAAACGGGACCCGGATCATGGTAGATCCGGCCACACCTGTTCCTGCATACAAGTTAGATGAGCACTTCCGACTTACTCCTTAAGTCGGCTGAGACAATGTCAGGCGACCCCCCTGGTCCGAGTTACTCCGTGATCTGGCCCGCCTTGAGGTGACCCTGCCAGCATTCGCTTTGGCCCTGCCGAACCTCGGCTAACTCGGCCTTTATACCCCAGAGTGACCCTACCCGTGGGTATTTCCCCAACATTAGTCCCCGAAGCTGGTGCGGTCTTAGCTGCCTTGGCCGCTAAGGCCACATCAGGTTCATTTATGTTCGAGCCTTGGACGTTATTTTCGAGTTAGCTATTTATCTCGGATTATATGGATTTACGTTCCCTTCGCACGTTCCAAGTTTTCACTTGCCGGCCGGGTTACCACTTTGACTCGGATCTTATGGTTTTACTTTCCCTCTGCACATTCTAAGTTTTTACTTGCCGTCCGGGTTACCATGGTTTGATCCGGGCCTTGTTTCCTTCTCTCATACGCCAACTCACGTGGAGGCTAATCATTACGTTGTCTTATTTTAAGGGCCTACACAATAACCGCCGCAGTAATTGTCAGTTACCACTGTGCGAGGGTCACGTCACGCCTGCCTCCTCGTTTACTGCATCAGTGCGTCACGTCACGGGATCGTCTCTGCTCTGTGGCCCTCTGTGTGGCTCCTCTACGATTGGCTGAGTCATGGGATACACGGCCACACCGTGTTGCTCATTGGCAGGGCGCGATCCCACTCACCCTCTCAGGGGGTGGTTAAGTAGAGGAGGGGCGTACCCCTTAGAATTTTTCCCTCTTCTGCGCCCCTCTGCCCGTTGCTCTTCTTCTTCATCTTCCTCGCGACCGCGCCGCCACCGGTGCTCCTAGCAGCAGCGCCGCCGCCGCACCTTTCCCCGTGCCTCTGCATCGCAGCCACCGCTGCGCAACTTCCTCGCCACGGGTCCTCGCCAATCCCGGCCTCAGATCCCCGCCGCCGCTAGTGCCAGTGAGGGTAGCGAGTACGAGATGACGGAGGAGGAGCTCGTCATCGCCGAGCAAGAGATGGAGGAGGACGCCGATGCGGCGGACCGTGGCGCGTGGGCCGGATCATGGGTCTGTCAAGATGACCTTGACTGGCTCTACTGGACCAGACGCATCCCTACCGGCGTCGCCGCTCGTCTCCCCTCCGCCGAACTGGCCCCCTCACCCAATCCGGGTGAGTTCGTCGTGTTCCTGTCCCACTTTCAAGGGGGATTCGGCTTGCCGGTGAGCAACTTTTTCCGGGATTGGCTTAGCACCTACCACCTGCAGCCGCACCATCTTCCAGCCAACGCTATCACCTCTCTCTCTGCCTTTGCTTCTACGATCGAGGGATACACCGGACTGTGGCCCACGAAGGAGCTGTGGATCCGGTTCTTCGGCCTTCGTCGCAACGTCATCCCCAATATCCAAGTCGAGTCTGAGGACAAGCAGCTCACCCAATTCGGAGCTGCGTCCATCTCACCCCGGAGGACTTCCGTTTTCCCTCGGGTCACCGGGCTTGACTCCTGCAAAGGATGGGCCCGAACCTTCTTCTATGTCCGGAACTCGGGCACTGAAGATTTGATTCGGTTGCTCCCCTACACTCCGAGTCCACCTGATCCGGAATTCTGGGAGGAGGTCTCCAAGAAACCCACGGCTCTGGCTAACCAAGTTAACAAGAGGTTCGCGGAACTGAAGAAACTCGGATTGCGCAATGAGGATGCTATGATCACGTTCGTGCGCAACCGAATCTCTCCCCTCTAGAAGCGCACCCACAAGGTGTGCCACATGAGTTTCGGCCGCGACCCCAACCGGACCTCCTCCTTCGAGCTGAGCAACACGGAGATTTTTTGCCGGGTTAAGGCTCTCTTCACCACCCACAAGGATTTCTCTGCTGAATGGACGTGGGGAATTGAGCACTTCTGTCGTGACAGGCTCCCTCCCGCGGTAAGCTTCGCGGGGCAAACTTACTTCGGATAAAATATGTGTTGGTTTTTGTTGTATTTTTGACTCTGTTCTTCATGCTTTCTCTCAGCTATTCCTTCAGCAACTCTTGAGGATGGTACGGATCCGACCCTTAAGTGGGCGCCGGACCGAGAAATCCCGGATGAGGAGTAGTCGGACTAGGAGATGTTTCTCCCTATGACCGACGCTACAAAACGACCCAGCGGTAAATTCTCTTCTCTTAGAGACTGGCCCGATGATGAGGATGACTCAGATGTCGACATGATTGAACCTGTTGAGGCTGTCCCTCTTTCTTTTGCCTTTCCGGCATCAGCTAACCCTGGTGGGCATATCCATGAGGATCCTCCACTTGCTACGGGTGAACCGATTCCGGTGGCGTCGAAGAAGAAGCGCGGAGCCGCACCAAGTTCCTCCTCCGAACCTTCTCAGCCCACAAAAAGGCGAAAGAAGGCCGGAGACAAGACTGCCTCCAAGCCGGCAGGCAAAGCCCCGACACGAAGGCCCCGGAAACCCAAGGAGGCCGAAACCTCGGATGCGTAAGTCATTTTTTGTTGCGTAACTCACTTCTCCTTGCTTCGTGGTAATTTCTCTTCTGACATTATTCTCTTCTTCAGGGCTCCGATGGAGGTCCCTCAGAGCGGATCAAACATCTCTTCACCACTTCGATCTGGCCCTTCTCCTCCTCGTGACGACGAGTCACGTCCACTGAGCCCTATTCCAGAGGGTTCTGCGGCTGCTCCGGGTTCCGCACTACCTCGTCAAGAGGAGTGCGACCTTGGAGCGGGAGGGGTCGATCCAGCCGAGGCGACGGCGTCCACAACTTCAGCATCGCCGCAACCAGCAGCCACCGAGTCTACCTCAACACCAGCACCAGCAGCAGTTCCAGTACCAGTGACCGAACCAGCACCAGCACCTGTTCCGGCACCAAGAAAATCAACAACTGCTCCAAGTCCAGCTACAAGAGCCCCAGTGCCAAGTTCTTCCGCCTCGTCCGAGTCATATCAACCTCGGCGAGGAACTACTCCAGCAGCTCCTAAGGGGAAATCCGCTGTAGTTATTTCTTCCCAGCAAGCTAAGGGCAAAAATGCTCCGGATGCTACCAAGTCTGCATTTGTCGAGGCTGGGCAGCGAACCCTAGCGTCGATGCTTCCCAAGAAAGCTCCAGCAGCGAAGGATGCTCCTGCCGAGCCAACTGATGCGCAGCAGATGGTTCTGCACACCAGCCCAGCCCTTGCCTTGGTTGAGAGGAAAGAAGCGCACGTGAAGGGCTTGGTGGCACCCCATATGCCCACCAGTGAGCGGTACCCTCCGAGCCTTATTGAGTTCGTCATGAACTGGAACAAGGCGGAGTTCGTCCACAACGACGATCTCCCGGAAAAGTTCGGCCCCGCAGAATTTTCTGCCCAAATGAATACCGCCGCTAAGGCAATTAACCTCGCGGGGCGGATGATGGAGGTATGTTGTTTCTCCTTTACATGCTGTAGATAATAACCATTAGTCCCCGAGCCTCCGGTGGAGTAACTTGTTACTCCGCCGGATGCTCATTATAAAACTAATGTAGCTCCATGTGAACTTCGAATATGCACACACCTAGAGCTGGGTTAAGTTCCACTTGGCCCAGATCTTGTACACTTCGAATATGCACACACCTAGAGCCGGGTTAAGTTCCACTTGGCCCGGATCTTGTACACTTCGAATATGCACACACCTAGAGCCGGGTTAAGTTCCACTTGGCCCGGATCTTGTACACTTCGAATATGCACCAAGCTAATTTTACACTTCTGTACTTTTTTCAGGTAACCACCAATCGCCGGAGCGCTGAATTCCAACGCCTGCTGGATACCCACAAGATGCTACGCGCAAAGCACGTTGCACTTATTGCAGAACATGAAAAAAGGGGTAAGTTTCTCCCTTGGCACTTCTCCGTTTTTCTTCACCTTCTTCTGCCGAACTAATCTCCTCATTCGGTTTCTACAGCTGGGGTGGAGGCTGAGAACAAGATCATGCGGAAGAACTTGGAGGAGATCAAGGGTATGTCCTTTTTTGTCCGACCTCGTAGTGTTTTCCATTTCCTCTTCTCCTTGGCTCGGCAAACATTCACTCCTCGGCTCTGCCGGGTCAACATACTATTTCAGCATCGCTTGAGGATAGTGTGCCCGTGCTTGATATGATGCTGCATTTTCTCGAACAAGTAGGGAAGCATCAAGCCGAGCTGAAGAAAAAGGATGATGAGCTCGCTCTCCTCCGGACTAAGGACAACGAGATTGCCAGGCTCAAGGATGAGATGGAGAAGATTAAGGCCCAGCACCAAACCGAGCTCCAAAAGGTTGGCCAGAACTTCACAGAAGAGCGTGAGCGCCTTACTCTCCAGATCTCCAAGGACCAGGACCTACTCAAAGAATCCGACATCCATCTTGGGTCGGCACACGCTGAGCTTGAGCAACTTCGCAAGAGATGTGATGACTGCATCAAGGAGTTGACCCGGATCCTCAGCCACATATCACGTAAGTTCCTTCCGACATATTTTTCCGGGTTGCTTCATATGTCTTTTCTTTACCTTCTTCCCTTGTCTTGCTTCCAGGCAAATTTCTTGAGAGCATCACTATTGCAAGCGCAGCAGTTGCAGATTTTCGCCAAGCGAGGGGTACTCCTGCCGCTCCTGCTGGTGAGGAGGTTCCTTACGACATGGAGGACCTGTTGGTCAGCTTGTCATCTCGCGTGGAGATCATCAAGAATTACGGCAAGGATATCCTCGACGTTGCAGTTCGCATTTTCAACATGTTCTGGCCCGGAGAAGGTAGCCCGGAGACCACCACGATTCTCGTCGAGAAGCTAATGGAGACTGAGACCCAGCTCGATCTCTGGAGAGAGTCCGCTGGGCGTGTGGCAGCTGATACTATCCTTCACCACATACTCACATGGTATGAGAAGATCGACCTCAGCCTCCTTACACACCGGCGCACCGGATCCAGATGGACTGATGACCCGGAGTGGGTAGCTCGGCGCCAGGCTTGCGCCTACAGCCTCGTCGAATATTCTCCTACCCATGACTGGGTTGAAGGACCGAGCTTCCTGGAATCCGCTCGAGAGGAGAACGCTGAGAACGCTGAAGACGGGTCGGATGAGGACGAAGAAGGTGATGCCTCAGATATTGAAGACAGCGAAGATGACGCCGAACTTCCTCCTCCTGCTGCTCCTTAGGTCAAAAAACTTGAAAATTTATCAGATCCCCGGTATGCCGGGTGCAACTGTATGCTGTATATGTGATACTTTGCTACTAAGTTTCTATGCCGGATTAACTTGGGCGTAGCCCCCGAGTTTCTTTTTCTTGCTCGTCCAATCTTTTGGCTCAGATCGTGTCTACCTTGATTCGGTTTTACGACTTACGAATCCGAGCTTCAAAAATTGTTTTAACAATACTTAGAAACTTTTAGGCTTAGCTCAAAATAATTCCGCACAATAACTTGAAAATAAATACAGGGTTAGTCCGAAAAACAAACGTTAGCTCGAATAAATTCGTTTCCTTAGTCGCTTTTCATGTGCTACGCAATTCCAAACTTGTTCTCTTGCTTGCCATGAAGCCAATTCTTGTTGGACAGCAGCAAGTCGAAGAGTTGGGTTTTTGGTGCTCACACATTACTAATCTGGGTTAAGTAGAACAACTTATTCCAGCTAACGTACGAGAAACAACAACAATAATTATTAAGGCAGTCCCTTAGTTACTGCTCGAGGCGCTACTATTTTATTGATAAGCTCATTGCCGACATACATACCGACATATGAGACGACTCGGATACATACACTTCTTAGCTAAGTGTAGAAGGGACGAAGTAGTGCTACATTCCATGGTCGCTTAGATTCCTCTCCGGACCTGTCCGCCTTGTTCTTTTCCTGTGGCTTTGTATCTATAAGATAGTAAGAATCATTGTGCAATGCTTTGCTCACAATGAATGGCCCTTCCCATGGGGGGATAATTTATGCATGCCAGTAGTACGTTGTACCAACCGGAGCACCAGATCGCCTTCTCGGAAGACTCGGGGGCACACTTTCTGGCTATGATAGCGTCGGAGATTTTGCTGATATATGGCGGATCTGGACAGTGCTAGTTCTCTTGCTTCTTCCAGCAGATCAACATCATTTTGTCGGGCTTCTTGCACTTCGGCTTCTGTGTATTGGGTGACCCTAGGCGAATCATGCTCTATGTCGGCTGGTAATACAGCTTCTGCCCTATATACCAGAAAAAACGGCGTATAGCCTGTTGATCGATTCAGAGTTGTTCTTAAACTCCACAGTACCGCTGGTAGTTCTTCTATCCAGCACCCCGCTGATCTTTGCAGCGGCTCAATGAGCCGGGGTTTTATCCCGGATAATACTAATCTGTTGGATCTTTCCACTTGTCCGTTCGATGCGGGGTGGGCTACCGAGGCTATGTCCAGCTGGATCTTCTTATCTCGGCAGAATCGTGCAAATGCTCCTTCAGCAAAATTTGTACCATTATCGGTTATGATACTATGAGGATAACCGTATCTCAAGATAATGTCTTTGAGATATGTTATGGCCGTAGCTCCATCACATTTTCTTATAGGCTTCACTTTAATCCATTTTGTAAACTTATCCACCATGACCAAAATGTGTGTCATGTTTCCCCTCGCTGGCTTGAACGGGCCAACCATATCCAAGCACCATACGGCAAATGGCCACGTAATTGGTATGGTCTTGAGTTCTGACATTGGCATATGTGTCTTAGTAGCATATCTTTGACAACCATTGCATTTTCTCACCAGATCTTCTGCTTGTTCTAAGGCACTTGGCCAGTAGAACCCATGCCGGAATGCTTTTGCCACCAAGGCTCTGGATGAAGCATGATGCCCGCATTCTCCTTGGTGTATATCTCGGAGGATGTCAAGCCCTTCTTCCGGGTCAACGCATCGCTGTAGGACATTGGTTACACTCCGTTTGTACAGCTCGGAATTGATAATATGCTTTTGCTCTCCTCTGAGTTTGCCTTGCTAACACCTCCTCAGTGGGTAGCATTCCGTCTTTCAGCAATTGGAATATAGGCAGTGCCCAAGCTGGTATCGCTCGTGCAGGGAAAACGTCCTCATCAATTTCCGTCTGATCCACCGGCATAACTTCAGCCGGATCACGCTGAGCAGTCCTCGGGTCAAGCGAGGTAGTCCCCGGGTTTGCTGAGGCAGTCCCCGGGTTTGCTGATGCTGTCCCCAGGTCTCGCGTACTACCTCCCGTGTCAATGTCCATGGGCTCAGCTCCGGACTCCGTATCTTCCGGGACATAGATCAAGTCGGTTCCTGGGGACGGCCTGATAGATGGTTTTCTGAGGTGTTCCAATGCTACACCCGGTGGCATTGCCTGTCGGGTTGATCCGAGCTTCGATAGCATGTCGGCAGCCTTGCTTTCTGCTCGGGGTACATGGTGAAATTCACACCCCTCAAAGTAACCAGATATCTTCTGCACATGAAACTTGTATAGTGCCATGTTTGGATCCAGGGCGTCCCACACTCCGGACACTTGCTGCACCACCAAATCCGAGTCGCCAAAGCATATTATCCGACGTATGCCAATCTCTTTTGCCACTTTGAGCCCATGCACAAGGGCCTCGTACTCAGCGACATTGTTCGATGTCGCGAAATGGATCTGCAATACGTATCTTAGCTGGTCCTTCCTTGGTGAGGTAAGCACAACCTCGGCGCCTAATCTGGTTTTGGTTTTCGACCCGTCAAAGTGCATCCTCCAGTAGTTTGGATCTGGTGGCGGTGGTTCATATTGTACCTCGGCCCAATCGACAAAAAAGTCCACCACAGCCTGAGACTTGATCGCTTCTCTTCTGTCGTATTGGGGCGCATAAGGGGCTAGCTCAATTTCCCACTTTGCAATTCTGCCACTCGCATCCTTGTTACCCATTATCTCGGATATGGGAGCTTCACATATCACTTTGATGGGGTGCTCCTCAAAGTAATGCTTTAACTTCTTTGCCGCCATATAGACACGATATGCCACCTTTTGAAAGTGCGGGTAGTTCTGTTTTTAGGCAGACAATACCTCGCTCAAGTAATACACTAGCCTCTGCACCGACTTACCCTCTTCATTGCGCTCCACTACAATCACTGCACTTACAACTCGGTTGGTTGCGGCTATGTAGAGCAACATTGGCTCCTTTGATAGTGAAGAGGCTAACACTGGTGCTGTGGCCAACATCTTTTTAAAGTGGGCAAAGGCTTCGTCGGCCTGTGGCGTCCAAACGAACTTGTCCGACTTTTTCATGAGTTGGTAGAGAGGCAATGCTTTTTCTCCCAACCGACATACAAACCGACTCAACGATGCTAGGCACCCAGTGAACTTCTGGACATTGTTAAGACACTTCGGCAGTTCCATTCGTTCAATGGCCCGAATCTTAGTTGGATTAACTTCAATACCTCGGCTGGAGACGAGAAATCTGAGTAATTTTCCAGCCGGGACACCGAAGGTACATTTTTCCGGGTTAAGTTTCATCCGGAACCTTCTCAAGTTCGCGAATGTTTGCCTGATGTCGTCAAGGAGCGTTTTGCTTTCCTTGGTCTTGATAACCACATCATCCACGTACACCTGTACGTTCTGACCTATTTGGTCGTGCAAACATTTTTGCATACATCTCTGGTACGTTGCACCGGCATTACGCAAACCAAACGGCATAGTGCGATAGCAATAAGCCCCGTACGGGGTGATAAACGTGGTCTTTATTTGATCATCCGGATTCAGAGGTATCTGGTGGAAACCAGAATATGCATCAATGAATGACAAAAGTTCACATCCCGCGGTTGAGTCTATGACCTGATCTATCCTTGGCAATGGAAATGGATCTTTTGGACACGCCTTATTCAGGTTCGTGTAATCGATACACATACGCCAAACCACTGCCACGTTCGGATCATCCTTCTTCTTTTCTACCAGCACCGGATTAGAGAGCCAATCCGGATACAGTACTTCCATGATAAATCCCGCTGCTAGCAATCGAGCTATCTCGTCTCCAATGACCTTTCTCCTATCCTCGGCGAAGCGGCGGAGAGGTTGCTTCACCGGCCTTGCTCTGGGTCTTACGTTCAAAGAGTGCTCGGCCAACTCTCTCGGAACACCTTGCAAATCCTGTGTGGACCAAGCAAAAATGTCCTGATTGACGAGCTCGCTTTCCTATTTGTCAGTTAACCCGGCACCAATTGTTACGGTGCGATCCGGGAACATGTCATCAACTGGAACCTTCTTGGTGTCCTTTGCGGCTTGGAATGAAACGCTACCATGCGGGTTACTCAATGCCGGCATATACTGCTGCGCGGACTGAGCTAATGCCGCCACCTCTTGGATTTTCTTTTCTCTTGTGCAATCACGAGTGACTCGGCTAGGTTAGACCCGGCTGAGGCACACTCAATGGAACGTCGGAAATCTCCAGCAATGGTAATCACTCCATTTGGCCCGGGCAACTTCATCTTCGGATAACTGATGTGGCAGCTTGCCATGAATTTGTTCAATGCTGGTCTTCCGAGTAACGCGTGATACGCACTTTCCAAGTTCACCACCTCAAACTCTAGATTCTTAGTTCGGCAGTTATCTCTTGTGCCAAATAGCATGTCGACCCAGACTTTGCCTATGGGCTCACAGGAAATGCCTGGTACAATGCCATGGAAAGTTGTCCTTGTAGCCTGGAGCATGTTCTCCGAGATACCCAATTTGCACATTGTATCCGCATACATGATGTTAATGCTACTGCCATTGTCAATCCGTACCTTGGAGAACCTCACATTGATGTTTGGTCCAATGAATGTCGGATCCAGCACTAGCGCATACGAACCGGGACTCGGCATAAGCTTAGGATGATCTTTGATGTTCCAGGTGATTTCCTGGTCCAACCAAGGCATGTACCTCGTCACTGCTGGCATTACCGCATTAACCTCCATATGTCGGTGCTGCAAGCTCTTTCTATTTGTTTCTTTAGTTGTGAAGACACAATAGCTCTGGTGATGCTCTCTGTACTCATTCCTCCCCTCGTTCCCGGGGTACCTCTGATCCTGCTGGTGCTGATTTTCCACCTGATGCACTGCATCCCTTATCTCATTGTTGTCATACCTCGGCGGAGGGGGAGGCAACATTAGCTGTTGCGTGTTCGCTCCGGAGAGCAATTGCTGCCGAGGTAACTCATGCCAAGGTTGATCATTCCGGGGTGCCTGAGCATTCCCCGAACCACCTTGTTCTATCTTACGCATCCACTCACATTGCCTCGTTGTGTGACCCGCCGGGCTATTCGGATTTGGCGTGTGAAACTTACACGGCTGGTCCAACATCGACTCATAGGTATACCTCAGACGGTCTCTCTTTTCTTGCCACTGTTTCTTTTGCTCCGGGGTCCACGTTTTCTTGCCATCGTTTCTCGGAGTCCATTGCCCTCCCATTTTCTGGCGTTGGTTCCTCCCTGCTCCAGGTTGATCTTGATTCACAGCTGCAACTTGTTGCGAACTGTAGCGATGATCCGGTCTATCATCTCTTGTTTTTCCTCTGTAATCGTTCCTCCGAGATGACCCGGCTCCATCCCTCTGATAGTATTCCTCGTTTGACTCGTTTGACGCGAGCCTAGGTTGAGTCGGATCACCCAAAGCATACGAATCAGCAATCCGGATCATCTCTGCCAACGTAATTGGCATTTTCCTTTGCAACTTCATCCACAGCTCGCTGCCATATCTGCACCCTTGCTCAAACCATGCTATGGCCTGTGACTCTATGACACCCTCACACGAGTTTCTCACGGTACACCACCGGGTCAGGAATTCACGGTCCGTCTCATTAGGTCTTTGCTTGCACATTGCTAAGGTCTGCGGCCTATTCAGCCTTTGATATGTACTTGAGAAGTTGCTGATAAACATTTCTTCAAAATCTATCCAGCAGTTGATACTTCCGGGCAGTAAATTATTCAGCCATACTCTGGCCGGACCTTCCAACATCTGGGGTATGTATCGTACATCCCATCTCAAGTTGCCAGTGGAAATTTTCACAGCCGTAGCATAGTTTATCAGCCAATCCTCCGGCTTGGTACTGCCGTCATACGTCTTCGTGCCTCTGGGCAACTGCAAGTTGGGTACCGGTGGCTCCTTCATGACCCGGGGGACCTTGACATTCGATCTGTTCCGACCTATACAGGCGATCCAGTTTCAACCTGGCGTCATCCGGCATTAAATCCCTGCTTCCCAATCTTGACCCTATCACATGATAGTCCGGTCTCGGGTACCCCGCGTTCACCATCTCCGAATCACCGTCATTGTATCGGTTTTGCACTTGGGGCGCACCTTTCTGTTGCATACCTCGGCCGGCGCTTTGCTCTTGCCTTGGTATATTCCACTGCTACGGTTGTCCTGCTCCTGCCGAGTTTTGCTGTCTGGCATTACCATTGACAACTTTCCTCTGACCGGCATTGCCTTGGTCATGTTTACTTCGGCCAGCTTCACCTCGGCTCACACTCCGTCGATCATCATTTTTCCGCGTTTCTTTTTCTTTTCCTGCATGTGTTGGGTCGTACGGGATGATCTGTTTGTTCCGTCTGGCCGGGTATCTCCCCAACAGGTCCATATTAGTTTATTTTTATATTTAGTTTACACAACAAATATTACATATTCATGCTATGCTTGATTCAGTTTAGTTTACACAAGATAGACATAACTGACATTTTGTTCTAGTCCAAAGTTTGACATTCAGTTTACACAAGCTAAGGAGTATCTGAAATTCAAACTTATATTGCTTATTCAAGATGGCAACCACAGTGCATGTGTGTGCTTCCTGTCTAGATGCCAGCCACAGTATTCAAAATGCTAAATCATTTTCTGTGTACTGACTTGCAAGCGTATCTATTATCTTTTATGTTCCATGCTTGGTTTATATCTACTTTCTTATGTTTTGTCCACACTTTGGAGTATTTTTATACACTTTCTTGGACTAACCTATTAACAAGATGCCATAGTGCCAGTTGCATGTTTTCTGCTGTTTTTGGTTCCAGGAAAGTCACAAAATGAATATTCTCGGAATTGGACAGGACAAAAGCCAAAGTCAATATTTCACCGAGGGGGACACAGAGCCAGAATACGAGATGGAGAGGGGCCAGGGGCCGCCCACACCACCTGGCCGCGCGGCCAGGCCTGACCCACACCAGGGGGTGGTGTGGCCGCCTAGGGCACCCCCTCGGCCTCCCCTTTCGCCTATAAGATGCCTTCGATCCAGAAAACCTAAGTACCCGATCAAAAATCCATGAAACAGTCTGTAGCCGCCATCATCTCCATCCCTAGATCGGGAGGGATCTAAAGGTCTTCCCGACACCCTGCCGGAGGGTAGAATTCACCCTGTAGGCCTTCTTCATCACCATGCAAGCCTCCAGGGTGATGCGTGAGTAGTTCATCCTTGGACTACAGGTCCATGTATTAGCTAGATGGTTGGTTCTTCTCCTTTGTGCTATCATGTTTAGATCTTGTGAGCTCCGTTCATGATCAAGATCATCTATTTGTAATCATACATGTTGTGTTTGCGGGGATCCGATGGATATTGAGATGCTATTTTGGATTGATTATTGATTCTATCACGTCTTTGTTATTTGTGATCTTGCATGCTCTTCGTTGTTAGTAGATATCTTGGCCAAGTAGATGCTAGCAACTCACAGAGGGAGTATCTATGCTCGATAGTGGGTTCATGCCTCTAGTAATCTGGGAGGTGACAGAAATCTCTAAGGTACTAGATGTGTTGTTGCTACTAGGGAGAAAACAACAATCCTTTGTTCATAGAACAATCGTATTGTTTACTTTACACGCAATGCTTAATGCAATTATCTGTTGCTTGCAACTTAATATTGGATGGGGTTCGGATGATAACCTGAAGGTGGATTATTAGTCATAGATGTAGTTGGATTATGGTCTATGTATAATGTTGTAATGCCCAATCAAATCTCATAGGAGTCAAGATGATTAGTATATGCATATATGCTTTCTCGATGTTTGTCAATTTCCCCGCTGTAATTTGTTCACCCAACATGTCATCTATCTTAAGGAGAACCACCACTAGTGAACTATGGACCCCGGTCCTTTCTTTTACCATCAATCTACAATCAACTTTTTACTGTTTTCTTTTTACTTTCTGCAAACTATTACTTTTTTCCACACAATATGTTTAATCCTTTGTTTTTAGCAAAACCGGTGAGATTGACAACCTCACTGTATGTTGGGGCAAAGTTCTGTGGTTGTGTTGTGCAGGATTCCAAGTTGGAAACAACACCTTGGAGGTGTTTCCTTGCTCCTACTGGTTCGATAACTTTGGTTTCATAACTGAGGGAAAACTTGTTGCTGTGCTCATCATACCTTCTTGTTGGGGTTCCACAACGAGCTCTACATATTGAGCAAGCAAGACTTTTTCTGGCGCCGTTGCCGGGGAGTCAAGGACATCTTCACAAGGGGAGTCCCTCATAACCAATCTCTTTACTTTTTTTTATTTGTTTTGCTTAGTTTATTATTGCTTTGTTTGCTTGTTTCTTTATCAAAAACACAAAAAAATAGTAGTACTAGTTTGCTTTCTTTATTAAAAACACAAAAATTTATTATTAGTTCCTATCATAAGTGGCCATTATGTCTAGCATTGCTCCAATCACTATGTCACTTGAGGAAATTATTTTGACTTTTAAACAAGGAATTGAAGAGAGTTTCAAAGAAGCTTGGTCTACAATCTCTGATTTACATGAAAACTGAACCTGAAATGACTCAAAGCTTGTTCCTTAGTAGTTTTTACCTTGGAATTGCTCTTTGCTATATATATGCTTTGGATGTTGTAGTGGGAGGAGATTTCCTCCAATGCAATGAGGATGATGCTTTTAATGCCATAAAGAAGTTGGTCTTTACTTACAACTTGCCTAGCAAATCTGATTCTTCCTTTATAAACATATTTGCTAGATTGAACACTCTTGAGACCAACACTGCTAGTTTAAAACATTGCTACAATATGCTTAGAGAGCATCATGAATATGTTCCAATAAATTCTGAACCCTCAAAATGGCTTCCCACAGTGAAAATTGTTATAATAATGAAACTTTTTATGCTCGCTATGATATCATGTCTGAATTATGTCTTATGCCTAAAGATATCTATGAATCTTTGAATCTTTGTGGACTTTCTAAAGGAGGAGGAGAAATATTTCTTGCTAATAATGCCACAATATTACCCGTTGGAATCGCTGAAGGAGTGTTTAAAAAGATCATAGGGAAAATGGTTTCTACTGATTATCTTGTTATTGAATGTGTAGGAAAAGGACAAATTACACTTGGAAGATCCCTATTAAAACTCCTTGGAGAAATAATAGATGTGGAAAAGGGCACCATGCATTTTTCTTCTCCACCAAACAATCATATGTTCCTCAAGGTTAAGCATAAAAGTAAGAGAGGTAAGGTCAAGAAATTTGCTTTTAATACTTCTTCATTTGAGAACACTTGATTCTTTTTCTTGCTTCTTATGCCTAACTTAAAGGCGTTAAAGAAAAGTACTTATTGGGAGATAACCCAAAAGTTTTATATGAGTCTTGGAAGTTATTACCTCTGTAATAACCTCTCCTTATCCTTTTTATTTGCTTTTTGTGCCAAGAGTAACCTCTAATGAGATAGAAGTAATGCTTGGGAAAGTTGCTGTCCCGAAACAGATTTTTGTGCTTTGCTGTAAAAATTCGTGTAAAATCTTTGTACGTCATTTTGAGGCGTAAATTTTTATGCATATGCCCCAGGTTCTTATCTAGATTTTGTTAGTTCAACACTTTTCGATTTGAGCAATAGAAGGTCTTTGAAAAAATTGGGTTTTACCTACTGGTCTGTTTTAATAGATTTCTGTCATTATTTGCATTTGCTTCTTGTTGATTCCTTTTTGAGTTATTTTTGGGGAATTGAGCTTTTTGAGGGAATTGCTACGCTAGCTTGTGTTTTAATGGAAGTTTCATTGGTGTTGAAACTGAATCCAAAGACTTATTATCTTGAGTGCACTAATGTTGCTAATAAAGATTGTGTGAAGTTTTGTATGAAGGAAGAATTTCAGGTGTATGGAGAGAATGATGTAATGAGATGAAGAATGGACTAAATCTCAAGCTTGGGGATGCCAGCCATGTCACCCCAAGAAATATCCAAGAAGTACAAGCGTCAAAGCTTGGGGATTCCCAAGGCATCCCCTTCTTCATCAATAAAAATCCTAGGTTTCTTCCAAACACTTCATTTTTATTATTTCATGCATAGTTGTGTTGTTCTTGGAGCATCTTCATTTTTGTTTTTGGTTTTCGTTTGCTTGGTTTGCTTAGTTTGCTTGAATAAATTTGTTGGACCCCCTCTTTTATACCTTAGTTTTCAAATAGTTTTGTTTGGTTTGGAAAAGAGTAGGAAAAGTTCATGCTTAAGTGGTAAAAAGAGCTTGTTTTTGACTGTGGCCTATGCTTTGTCATGACACGCTTGATATTGTTTTGGATCTATGCTTAGTGATTTTTGCTGTAGCATGACATGTTATAAACAATTGAGATTGCTTAATGTGCCTTGAAAGAATCATGCGTTGTTTTAGCATATTAAAGCATAGTATTGTGGTATTCTCCTTTGATGCTTTATTTGGGTTGACTTGGCGCATGCTCACACCATGTTATGACTATCCCAAGTAACCATAACCTCTATGATCCTTTAGTTTTTGACTTGTAATATCACTTTATGCTTTAATTAATGATGTTTTGTCACTTTGCATGATTATGTCCATTATTGCTCCCTTAGTTGGTCGCTCCCAGTCTTTTTCTAGCCTCCATAACCAAGTATGAGTTCCACTCATGCATCTAACTCCAAATAAAACCAAGTTATTCCAAAGAGTCCACCATACCTACCTATTAGCATTTGCTATTCCAAGTATATTCATGGTTTTATCTACCTTCCGAATTAAACTTGTTATGAGAAAACTAGTGATTAAAGCTCTCACGAACTTGATGGCACACTTTACTTTTCTTGCCCCTAATAAACTTGAACCATTGTGTCGTCTATGTTGTATATGCTTGGACTTATATGTTGGGGATTAGCAGAACCATGCTGTCATGGGGAACGCTTTCAACATTGCACTTGTACATTGTACCTAGTTGATATCATGTGCTTTTGTCTATGGATGTCGTCAGTGTGAAATGAAAGGGGAGCTTGTAAGTCCATGGAGTTATGTATGTGTGTTAGAGAAACGCCTAGGCCGCTGGTCTAATTCATGCCTAATCATGGTGGAAACCTGCAGCATAACCATAATGAGCAATCTATGAAGCATTCTTCTTATAAAAAAAGAGATAGAGATTGAGAAAAAGAGAAAAAGGAAAAAAATAGTTGAGAAAAGAGGAAAGAGAGAAAAAAGCACCATTTTCCCATGGTAAATAAGAAGATTGCTGAGATGCTCGTTGTCTGCTTGCCTTGTCATTTTGATATGGGGATTCTTCCGTATCATCAGGCAAGGGGTACCCCGTTGGCGATTCTCTATGATACACATGTACTTACTATGACAAGAACTTACTGGTAACTAAACTTGAGTAGCATGAGGAGCGGCCCTCGTATTCAAGGGACATGAGATTTCCAACTTATACTTTGTCAAGCATATACTCCATATTTTGTTCACTTTAACATTAATCACTTCAAGATGCTTATGTTAGGGGCAATGAGAGCTGAAATCTAATAAGTACCATAATTTTTGGAAGCTCTTTATGAAACTTGAATCCCTGCTTCCTTCTATGAAGGCATTTCTTTTACTTTTATGTTGAGTCTCTATCTTCTATCTTTATGCACCTATTGAGAGAGCTTACTGGCCATTATTAGTTTAATATGCATTGTCCCAAGACTTGTTGATTGATGCATAACTTTGATATTGCTTGTTCTTAAACTATTTGTATCTAGTCACCCTTATGAACTTTGAAGGTGTCCTATGCATTTATGTTTGCTACTCTATGAGGGACAAGCTGAATGCCACTATGCTATGTTTTCTTTATGTGAAACAAACAAACGTCTTGCAAAGCATTGTTATTCATGAATCTTTTGTTTGTGCCTTTTCATGTTACAACATAATTGCTATGTCTTATTATTAGAACTTTATTTTCATGCTATGTTGAAGTAGTATGATCCCAGCTATCAATGTTTTACAAATACTTTGATCAAGTTTATGATGGTGCATGTCACCTAAAAAATTATTCTTTCTTTTTATCACTTACCTACTCGAGGACGAGCAGGAGTTAAGCTTGGGGATGTTAATACGTTGCAAACGTATCTATAATTTTTGATGTTCCATGCTTGGTTTATATCTACTTTCTTATGTTTTGTCCACACTTTGGAGTTTTTTTATACACTTTCTTGGACTAACCTATTAACAAGATGTCACAGTGCCAGCTGCTTATTTTCTGCTGTTTTTGGTTCCAGGAAAGTTAGAAAATGAATATTCTCGGAATTGGACGGGACAAAAGCGAAAGTCAATATTTCACCGAGGGGGACACGGAGCCAGAATACGAGACGGAGAGGGGCCAGGGCCCGCCCACACCACCTGGCCGCGCGGCTAGGCCTGGCCCGCGCCAGGGGGTGGTGTGGCCACCTAGGGCACCCCCTCGGCCTCCCCTTTCACCTATAAGATGCCTCCGATACAGAAACCCTAAGTACCCAATCAAAAATCCACGAAAGAGTCTATAGCCATCGTCATCTCCATCCCTAGATCGGGAGGGATCTGAAGCTCTTCCCGGCACCCTGCCGAAGGGGAGAATTCACCCTGGAGGCCTTCTTCATCACCATGCAAGCCTCCTATGTGATGCGTGAGTAGTTCATCCTTGTACTACGGGTCCATGTAGTAGCTAGATGGTTGGTTCTTCTCCTTTGTGTTATCATGTTTAGATCTTGTGAGCTCCGTTCATGATCAAGATCATCTATTTGTAATCATACATGTTATGTTTGCGGGGATCCGATGGATATTGAGATGCTATTTCAGATTGATTATTTATTCTATCATGTCTTTGTTATTTGTGATCTTGCATGCTCTCCATTGTTAGTAGATATCTTGGTCGATTAGATGCTAGCAACTCCAAGAGGGAGTATTTATGCTCGATAGTGGGTTCATGCCTCTAGTAATCTGGGGAAGTGACAGAAATCTCTAAGGTACTAGATGTGTTGTTGCTACTAGGGAGAAAACATCAATCCTTTGTTCATAGAACAATCATATTGTTTACTTTACATGCAATGCTTAATGCAATTATCTGTTGCTTGCAACTTAATACTAGAGGGGGTTCCGATGATAACCTGAAGGTGAATTATTAGTCATAGATGCAATTGGATTACGGTCTATGTATAATGTTGTAATGCGCAATCAAATCTCATAGGAGTCAAGATGATTAGTATATACATGTATGCTTTCTCGATGTTTGTCAATTGCCCTGCTGTAATTGGTTCACCCAACATGTCATCTATCTTAAGGAGAACCACCACTAGTGAACTATGGACCCTGATCCTTTTTTTTACCATCAATCTAAAACTGTTTACTGTTTTCTGTTTACTTTCTGCAAGCTATTACTTTCTTCCACACAATACGTTTAATCCTTTATTTTTAGCAAAACCGGTGAGATTGACAACCTCACTGTAAGTTGGGGGCAAAGTTATGTGGTTGTGTTGTGCATGATTCCAAGTTGAAAACAACACCTTAGAGGTGTTTCCTTGCTTCTACCGGTTCGATAATCTTGGTTTTATAATTGAGGAAAACTTACTACTGTGCTCATCATACCTTCCTCTTGGGGTTCTCCAACGAGCTTGATATCAATCATGAGCCAGCAAGCATCTGCATGTCGGCGATGCGGGCAGCCGCGATCTCTTGCGCGTCCGTGAGCTCCTCCCTGTCGGTGGTCGTGAGCTCCTCCCTAGCCCCTCCCGGTCGGCGGTCACGTGCTCCTGCGCGCCTCCCTACACGGCGGCCGCGAGAATCTGTGCCTCCGTGATGCGGGCATCCGTGACCTCCTGCGCTTCGGCGGTGCGAGCGACCGGGACCACTTACGCGTCCGCGAGCTCCGGCGGGAGGCCAGCGGAAGGAGAGACCTCGGTCGAGAAGATTTGTCTTTGAATTTCGAATTTGAAGCCCAAATTTCAAACGCTCTGCCTTTATTAGGGATGTTTTTGCAAAAAAAATCAAATGAACTGGTGGGAGGGAGGGTTGCGACATCCTTTGATGGACGGAGGGAGTACCACGTTTGTTTTCATTTTTTCAGAAATGAAAATCAATACAAAAATCCTGAAAACAAAAAATAGAAGTAGATTTTGTCGAAAACAGATACGGACTGAATATATTATAGACACGGAATGATGCAGATGTTATTTGGAACCAAGAAAACTTTTAAGATCATGCAAAAAAAATCTTAAACATTCAAGCACACTAATAAAATTGTTCCTAATTCTAGCATAGTATTATGTTTACAAGGAAATAAAGGAAATGTCAAATCATGAATGCCTCTTTGCATGGTCACGGCAGTTTTGGAAGTTTGGATTCACAAGATCATGTAATTGGCTGGATGGATTTGGCCATGTACATTAACCATAAAACCAAAATTTCATATTAGTCGGAAATAAAAAAAAATTTACGTCTGTTCCATCGGAAAAATGCTATTATATTTTTGTCAAATTCATTTTTGTTTTACAAAATTCTTATTTTTATTTTGTTTCCGCGTTTCTGTAGATAAGTCTGAACTTTTCGCTGTATTTTCATGCCTACCTTGAGATTTTGCATGCTGGATTAACTGGATTTTTTCATCAAGTAGATTATTATTTAAACTTTGAATTACCATTCTTGGTATTTTTTACAACATGCAGTCCGAGATACAAAACAAATTTCTATCCGTGTGAACATTTGTATACGCCCTTTGGTCCATATTAATGACCTCAAATTTATTTATATACATCTAGTATAAATACTTTATCAAATACATACGAATCTAGATAAAGTTGACTCTATTAACATGAACCGGAGAGTAACACATGTGAACATTTATCCATGTCGTATGAACATTAGTTTTCGACATGCGCACGTTTCGGTATAAAATTAAATTGTTGCATAAAAATATTATACTATAGCTTAAGCCTGAGTAAAAACGATCTATCTAAAACCATCTGCCCGCGCACGTGTTTCTAGTCGCCCGATCTTCACTCTAAGTCATCTCAACCGTGCAGTTTCACGTGTTGATCGAAGTCTTACGAGCTGGCTCCTCCCATCCCCGTCCCACCCCTACCCCTATCTCTATCTCGATCTTGTTCTCCTCCAGCCGAGCTCCTACCCGTCCCAGCCCCTCCTCCATCTCCCCCAGCAACGTCTGTCGCCCCCTCTGCTCCCAAGCTCTACCTCTCATCTCGACTCCCTCCGTCCCTCCACTCATGAGGCCATCGCCTCCCGTCCAGCCCCCACATCCAGCGTCGGTTGCCTCTATTTCCCCACCTCGAACCTGTCTAGTACCGATTCAACATCGCCCCCGACCTCGCGCACCCGTCCGTCACCACACTTTGCTAGTGGTGAGGAAGATAAGGAGGAGGTGAGCACGTGGGATGGTGGGGGTGAGAGATAGAGGAAGCGGCACGGGTAGAGACACTCCTATGTGGGATTATGCGAAGATGTCGCATCATCCTCACCGCTTTGACTGGAAAAATGAGGAACAAATGGCGGAAATAAAGGAATTAAAAAGGAGAAGGCCCCTCCACTCCGAAGCTCTCCCTCTCACCTCTGCTCCCTATGCCCCCTCTACTCACGAGGCCACCGCCTCCCGTCCAGCTCCCACATCCAGCTTTTGCTGCCTCTGCTTCCTCGCCTCAAATTTGCCCAGTACCGATTCAATATTGCCCCTGACCTCATGCACCCATACGCCACCATGCTTTGTCGGTGGTGAGGAAGATGAGGAGGAGGTGAGCGCGTGGGAGGGTCACGGTGAGAGAGAGGGGACGGCGCGGGTAGAGACACTCCTATGCGGGACTACGCGAAGATGTCGCATCCTTCTCACTTCTTTGACTGAAAAAATTAGGGACGAATGACGGAAAAAAGAAATTGAAAAGGAGAAGGCTCGCGAGGCATGCGATGAAGCGGTGCAGAGCTATTGGCCAGAACCCGGAATCTATAGTAACCGAACAGAAGAATCTCTGAACGGAAAGCATGGAGAGCTAACAGGGTCAAAAATGGCCGCGCCTTGTGAGAAACGGTCGTGTTTCATGTCACTTCAATAATTAACATGTATGTATTCATGAAACAAAGTAGAATCTGATTTTGGCCCTCTTAGCCTCTACAACTGAATTTTCTTTTGAATATATTAGCATATCTCAAGAATACATAAGATGCTTGTGTAAATTAATACATGTTCTACGTTGTTCTACAATTTCTACACGAGTTAACAAAAAATTCAGTGCCCTTTACTTGGAGCATGCTCTATGATTAATGAATAAGCGGGTTACATCGACTAAGTGGGTCTAAAAAAATGTCATAACTTCTATTTTTCATTTTGATGTATAGAAATTATCAAACTTGATTATATAGTAGATCTTTATTTTATGTCAAGATGTGTAGCAACTTCCAGCCATATCTTCTCTTTTAAATTTTATTGAACCAGTGAATAATTTGGAATTTATCAAGTATAACTCTGCATAGAATTAGTATATATGTAATCTGGTTGTCCATATTGCCTAAACTAATCATTTAATAATTCAGTCACTTATAAGTGTTGAATACAAAGTTGAGACTTCCCTTGGAGCTCTAGAACCAAATATTTGTAAGCATCGATTTTGAGGCAATTAGCTTGCTTTGACATCATTAGTTTTTTACCTTGATCATGTAACATGCCACTTTCTGGTGGTACCAAATTTGTTCTATTGTTCGATGTATTTTTGTTTGAAGTTTGCTCGATGTACCTTTTTTACTTGAAGAAATATTGTTACCCCTATGTTGCTTATGAAATAAGGACCCACTTCTTGCGCATAAGGTCAGATCTCTCAGTTTTAAACATGTCTAACACATAAGCAACACATTTGTCTACCGATTAAAATACTCGACCCGCACATGCTCATATATTTAATTTATGATAACACAAACAAAACAAAATATATTATCAGTAGTGAGTACAATATACCTACCACACTCTACCAAATAGACTGTAGGTATACCTACCACGGACGAAGCGCATATGTCCACCTAGTAGTTTTTAATGTTATCGAGACGTAGCCATTATAGCGGCACACTTTACAGAATCGGTATGCACGTTCACGACATGACAGAGGTGACGGTGACATCAGAAAGGACATCCATGTCGTTCTGATTTTATTCAGCCGGGACATAGACGTCGGAAAGGACACACGGTGACGTCACAATAGAGTCATGCTATCCCATGACGCGGGACCCGCTATGGGATAGAGCGAAAGATTATAGACCACAGACGGGTGTCACACGGGCTGTCGTATCCCGTATCACCGGACGGTGGACCGCGCGCGCAATATAGACCCACCGTCAGCATACGCGGATAGTATCGCGCTGTGTGAGAGGTGTTCCTGTGCGATACGCCTCCGCACTTGCCGGGTGGCGGGGCCCGACGAGAGTCAGCGTGGCGCCGTGAGTCCATGTCGGTTGCGGCTTCTCGCGGTCATGGGACCCTCAAGGAGCCAATGTGGTGTCGTGTGCCCATGTCAGTTGCGGTTTCCCGCGGGCATGGGACCTATCCAGGGCCGACATGACGACGTAGACTCTAGGTGTGATTGGTTTTTCACGGGTATGATTCCCACCCATTGCCGATGTGGCGCGATAAGCCCGTGTCGATTGCGGTTTCTCGTGGACGTGGGGTCGTACGAAGACGACATGCCAACGTAAACCCATGCCATCTGTCAGTGTAGACCATAGACTACGCGGGTTCTCGCAGGCGTAGAGTCGAGCTAGAAATGTTATCGCGTGTTGAAGAGTATGTCTGGCAAAATATATGTTCCTTCCCTCTATGGTCGTGTTTACTTTGTTCGCCGGATGTTGCATCCAGCGAGGTTGGACTTGGGCCAATTTGGGCATCTTGATTGGTTACCCACATCTAGTTTTGGTGCAGTTTTGGTATGACGTTTGTTTGCATTGATTTTTGGTTTATTTCACCGACGATGCAATGTTATTCGGTTTTGCACTTCCGTACCTGAGATATGGTTAACCATTTCAAATTGGGTGATCTTATCACCATATTTCACACAATAGGCCCAAGAGCACATCAACACACACGAACAAATACACCCACATCACACAGCACACAACACACATGGACATATCACCTTAAGTATCTTACTTAACACGTTAACATTCACTGGGGGCTATTAGTAATACTGAAAAAACATTTCATGATCTCTAGTGTTTTATGTGTTAGATAATAATGCTAAGAATTATTTAATTGTGTGTTTAGTGATGCAGAATACTTTTCCACCCAAATGCTACTAAACCTGAGTTTTGGGGGCGGATTATCCGCCCGTACCAAGGGCCGAATTATCCGCCCCACCTAGTTCGTCAAAGCCACCAAGACGCGTCGCACAGAAGGGGCGGAGTTTTCCCCGGATTAATCGGCCAGAGCCGGAGCTTTTGCCCTGGCCGGATAATCCGCCCCACTAGGGGGCCAGATAATCCACCCCCTAGATTTTGCAAAGGCAACCAAGGCGCGTCACGCTGAAGGGGGCGGAGTTTTCCTGGATTAACCGGCCAGGGCCGGAGCTTTTTCCTGGGACGGATAAGCCGCCCACCAGGGGGACCGGATAATCCACCCCACTAGGATTTTTTCAAAGGCAACCAAGGCACGTCACGCAGAGAGGGGGTGGACATTTAGTACGGATTGTTCGATTCCGGGATGGATGTTCGCCTTGGCCGGATAATCTGTCCCTCACTTAGGTTGTATAATCCGGCCCCTTTTTGTCCAATGGCTAGATATTGGCATGGGGTATAAATACCCCAATTGCTCCTCCTATCAGATCCCTTGATTCATTCGAAAAGGTGCAGAATTTTTGTTTCTAACTCTCACGGGATATCCACGTTCAACCACCCGAAGGCTCTGATCTTTGGAGAATCGAAGGAGGAGGCCTCGATCTACACCAGCACCAATCAAGATCTTCATTTCCCCTCCATTCACTTGGAGGTTTCTTGATCTAGTATTTTTTGAAAATATCTAGATCTCTATTTTGGTTATTGATTAACCTGTTTTTGTGGCATCTTGTTATCATCACAGGAGCCTCCAATTCAGTTGTGGATGCGTGCCCTGCTAGTGTTGTAAAGGCACTGATTCCCTCCTAGAAGGGTACCACATAGTGGAAGCTCGATCATGCCTTTGGTGGTGAGATCCATTGGAGAACAGGGTGAGGACTTTTGTGGCGTGGTGGTCTTAGTACTGCCCACCCCTCCAATGCAGACGTACTTCCCTTAGCAAGGAAGGAACTACAGTAAAACAAATCCCGTGTCTCCGCGTGCTTCACTACATGATGAGAGGTTAACTCATCAATTCCCATCGTTGATGGACTTAGGTTCGAGGAGTTGGGGAGCGCTTGAGGCATCGATCGGCTAGCAAACAAGCACATATGGGGACACAAGGTTTTACCTAGGTTTAGGCCTCTAAGAGGACCCTACTCCTGCTTGTCTGCTCTTGATTATCGAGGAGTCAAAAGTTACAAGGGGTGCGCAGACGCAATCTGGCAAGGTGTATGCGAAGGTTGTGGATTGTCCTCCTTGCCGCCCCTCCTAGCCTTTATATAGGGAGGCTAGGTCTCAGGATAGCAGGCCGAGTCGGTTATAGTTTAGGGTTTACCCTTCTAATTTCTATATACTCTTTGTCGTGTTCTTCAAGAAGTCGTGTTCTTGTGGGCCATCCGAATCCTTATTAGGCTTCATTTGCACCGTGGACTCCTCTTGGGCTGGACCGTATAGGCTAACCTCGAGTACCTATAAGGTATACCCACGTCGGTAGCCCTCGAGTGTCTAGCTGAATCGTAGATTCAGGTGGAGACTATAAGTCTTCGAGTGCATAGAATGTAGGCCCATCCGAAGTTCTTTCCGGTGCCTCCATTTGTGTCATAGGGATTGTCGATATGCGTGCCTAATTCATCCGACATATCAGGATCAGTTAACTGCCTTAGGGCAAAACAACACTATCTACTCAAACTTGAGTCCCTGCTGACTCGTGTAATAACGAGCTCGTTGGGGAACCCCAAGAGGAAGGTATGATGAGCATAGCAGTAAGTTTCCCTCAGTTATGAAACCAAGGTTATCAATCCAGTAGGAGCAAGGTAACACCTCCAAGGTGTTGCTAGCTGGACTTTGGAAGGGCGCACTACCGGCGCCAGCAGCAACATGGAAACCTGCACAACACAACCACAGAACTTTGCCCCCAACTTACAGTGAGGTTGTCAATCTCACCGGTTTTGCTAAAAACAAAGGATTAAACGTATTGTGTGGAAGAAAGTAATAGTTTGCAGAAAGTAAACAAAAAGCAGTAAACAGTTGATTGTAGATTGATGATAAAAGAAAGGACCGGGATCCATAGTTCACTAGTGCTGGCTCTCCTTAAGATAGATGACATGTTGGGTGAACAAATTACAGCGGGGCAATTGGCAAACATCGAGAAAGCAATCATGCATACACTACTCATCTTGACTCCTTTGAGATTCGATTGGGCATTACAACATTATACATAGACCGTAATCCAACTGCATCTATGACTAATAATCCACCTTCAGGTTATCATCCGAACCCCCTCCAGTATTAAGTTGCAAGCAACAGATAATTGCATTACGCATTGCATGTAAAGTAAACAATATGATTGTTCTATGAAAAACGGATTGTTGTTTTCTCACTAGTAGCACCAACACATCTAGTACCTTAGAGATTTCTGTCACTTCCCCAGATTACTAGAGGCATGAACCCACTATCGAGCATAAATAATAACTCTTGGAGTTGCTAGCATCTACTTGGCCAAGATAGCTACTAACAACAGAAAGCATGCAAGATCACAAATAACAAAGACATGATAGAATCAATAATCAATCTGAAATAGCATCTCAATATCCATTGGATCCCCGCAAACACAACATGTAGGATTACAAATAGATGATCTTGATCATGAACGGAGCTCACAAGATCTAAACATGATAGCACAAAGGAGAAGAACCAGCCATCTAGCTACTACATGGACCCATAGTCCAGAGATGAACTACTCACGCATCACACCGGAGGCTTGCATGATGATGAACAAGGCCTCCAGGGTGAATTCCCCTCTCCGGCAGGTTGCCGGGAAGAGCTTCAGATCCCTCCAGATCTAGGGATGGAGATGACGGCAGCTATAGACTCTTTCGTGGAATTTTGATTAGGTACTTAGGGTTTCTGTATCGGAGGCATCTTATAGGCGAAAGGGGAGTCCGAGGGGGTGCCGGAGGCGGCCAGACCACCCCCTAGTGCGGGCCAGGCTAGGTCGTGCGGCCAGGTGGTGTGGCGGCCCCCTGGCCCCTCTCCGTCTTGTATTCTGGCTCCTTGTGTCCCTCGGTGAAAAACTGACTTTGGTTTTTGTCCCGTCCAATTCCGAGAATATTCATTTTCTGACTTTCCTAGAACCAAAAACAGCAGAAAACAGGCAACTGGCACTGTGGCTCTTGTTAATAGGTTAGTCCAATAAAGTGTATAGAAAGTACTCCAACATGTGGACAAAACATAAGAAAGTAGATAAAACAAAGCATGGAACATCAAAAATTATGGATACGTTAGCAACGTATCAACATCCCCAAGCTTAACTCATGCTCGTCCTCGAGTAGGTAAGTGATAAAAAGAAAGAATAATTTTTGAGGTGACATGCACCATCATAAACTTGATCAAAGTATTTGCAAAACATTGATACCTGGGATCATAGTACTTCAACATAGCATGAAAGATAAAGTTCTAACAATAAGACAAAGTAACTATGCTACAACATGAAAAGGCACAAACAAAAGATTCATGAATATCAATGCTTTGCAAGACGTTTGTTTGTTTCACATAAAGAAAACATAGCATAGTGGCATTCAGCTTGTCCCTCATAGACTAGCAAACATAAATGCATAGGACACCTTCAAAGTTTATAAGAGTGACTAGATACAAATAGTTTAAGAACAAGCAATATCAAAGTTATGCATCAATCAACAAGTCTTGGGACAATGCACATAGAACTAAGAATGGCCACTATGCTCTCAAAGTAGGTGCATAAAGATAGAAGGTGGAGACTCAACATAAAAGTAAAATAAAGGCCTTCATAGAAGGAAGTAGGGATTCAAGTTTCATAAAGAGCTTCCAAAAATTATGGTACTTATTAGCTTTCAGCTCTCATTGCCCCTATCATAAGCATCTTGAGGGTGATTAAGGTTAAAGTGACACAACTTAGAGGATATGCTTGACAAGTTATAAGCTGAAATCTCATGCCCCTTACTTACGAAGACCGAACCTCATGCTACTCAACTTTAGTCACAAGTAAGCTCTTGTCATTGTAAGTATGTATGTATCATAGAGAACCTCCAACGGGGTGCCCCTTGCACATATATGATACATGAGCTATCCCATAATCAAAATGACAAGGCAACTAGACAATGAGCATCCCAGCGATCTTTTTATTTGCTATTTGCACAGTAGAGTGCTCATTATGGTTATGCTGCAAGTTTCCACCATGATTAGGCATGGCCTAGGCTAGCGGCCTAGGCGTTTCTCTAACACAAATACAAACTCCATGATCTTACAAGTTCCCCTTTTATTTCACACTGCCAGGATCCATAAGAAAAAGAACATGATATCAACGAGGTATAAAGTACAAGTGCAATGTTGAAAGCGTTCCCCGTGATACATAGTTCTGCTAAGTTCAACTTATAAAGCACAATAATATACGCAACAAAGATGGACGCAATGGTTCAAGTTTATTAAATGCAAGAAAAGTAAAGTGTGCCATCAAGTTCGTGAGAGCTTTAATCACTAGTTTTCTCATAACAAGTTTAATTTGGAAGGTAGATAAAAACATGAATATACTTGGAATAGCATATGCTAATAGGTCGGTATGGTGGACTCTTTGGAATAACTTGGTTTTAGGAGTTGGATGCATGAGTGGAACTCATACTTGGTTATGGAGGCTAGCAAAAGACTGGGAGCGACCAACTAAGAGAGCAATAATGGCCATAATCATGCAGAGCGACAAAACATCATTAATCAAAGAATAAAGTGATACTACAAGTCGAAAACTAAAGGATCATAAAGGCTATGGTGACTTGGGAGAGTCATAACATGGTGTGAGCATGTGCCAAGTCAACCCAAATAAAGCATCAAAGGAGAATACCACAATACTATGCTTTAATATGCTAAAACAACGCATAATTCTTCCAAGGCACATTAAGCAATCTCAATTGTTTATAACATGTCATGCTACAGTAAAGATCACTAAGCATAAAGCCAAAACAATATCAAGCATGGCATGACCAAGCAAAGGCCACAGTGAAAAACAAGCTCTCTTTATCACTTAAGCATGAACTTTCCTACTCTTTCCCAATCCAAACCAAACTATTTGAAAACCAATGCATGAAAGAGGGGGTCCAACCAATTTATTCAGCAAACTAAGAAAACCAAGCAAACGAAAAATGAAAAATAAGACGCTCCAAGAACAACACAACTGTGCATGAAACAATAAAAATGAAGTGTTTGGAAGAAACCTTGGATTTTTATTGATGAAGAAGGGGATGCCTTGGGCATCCCCAAGCTTTGACGCTTGTACCTATTGAATATTTCTTGGGGTGACACGGGGTGGCATCCCCAAGCTTGAGTTTTAGTCCATCCTTCATCTCATTACTCATTCCTTCCATACACCTGAAATTTTTCCTTCATACAAAACTTCACACAGTCTTTATTAGCAACATTAGTGCACTCAAGATAATAAGTCTTTAGGTTCAGTTTCAACATCAATAAAACTTCCATTAAAACACAAGCTACTGTAGCACTTCCCTCAAAAAGCTCAATTCCCCAAAAGAACTCAAAAAGGAACCAACAAGAAGCAAATGCAAATAATGGCAGAAATCTATCAAAACATACTAGCAGGTAAAACCAATTTTTCGGAAGACCTTCTGTTGCTCAAATCAAAAAGTGTAGAACTAATGAAAGTTAGATAACAACCTAGGGCAGAAGCACAAAAATTCACGCCTCAAAACGATGTACAGAGATTTTACACAAATGTTTATGGTGAAGCACAAAAATCTGTTTCGGGAGAGCAACTTTCCCAATCATTACTTCTCTCTCATTAGAGGTTACTCTTGGCACAAAAGGCAAATAAAAAGGATAAGGATCGGTTATTACAGAAGTAACAACTTCCAAGACTCATCTAAAACTTTTGGGTTATCTCCCAATAAGTACTTTTCTTTAACGCCTTGAAGTTAGGCATAAGATGCAAGAAAAAGAATCAAGTGTCCTCAAATGAAGAAGCATTAAGATTAATACCAGAAATATTTTCAACAAGGCAAGGTATCTCATCCAAATAAGTTCTAGAGGATCCTCTCTCAACGCTCTTGGGTTCACTATTTTCATCAAAAGGGTTTTCAGGAATAATCCAATCAAGATTCTTTTCTATGGTTTCATGCATTGCTACAAGTTTGAAGGGTATTGGTATCTTAATTTCCTCCCCATTAGGTTCGGTTTTGTTCATCTTTTCTCATGTACCAACAACATCAACACAAGAGCCTAGCATATTAAAATGTTCAAAGACTTTTCTAGCTTCCTTGGCAACATCATAGAATTCCTTAAGCAAGGTTTCCAGAATAAAATGCCTCTTTTTAGGGTCCTCAATTTCTTTAAGTTTAAGAAACATTACTTGCATTAAGGGGTTAAGGTTAACAAACCTAGCTTCCAACATGTGAACTAAAGAAGCTGCAGCAATTTCATAGTTTGGAGCAAGTTTTGCAAGGGATCTATCCTCAATACCCTCATGCTTACTAACATGATTAAAGAATTCTTCAATATTATCTTTTCCAATTATAGAGCCACTACCTATTGAAAGGTCTTTCGGGGTGAATTTAGGGATCAACATGGTGAGCTAAGGAAGAGGTAACAACTATAGAGAGACTTAACTTTTTGTGTTTTTAATAAAGAAAGCAAACTAGTAAAACTAATTTTTTGTGTGTTTTTGATAAAGAAACAAGCAAATAAAGCAAAAAGTAAACTAAGCAAAACAAAAATAACAAAGTAAAGAGATTGGTTATGAGGGACTCCCCTTGTGAAGATGTCCTTGACTCCCTTGCAATGACGCTAGAAAAGTACTTGCTGACTCGTGTAATAACGAGCTCGTTGGGGAACCCCAAGAGGAAGGTATGATGAGAGCACAGCAGTAAGTTTCCCTCAGTTATGAAACCAAGGTTATCAATCCAGTAGGAGCAAGGAAACACCTCCAAGGTGTTGCTAGCTGGACTTTGGCAGGGCGCACTACCGGCGCCAGCAGCAACGTGGAAACCTGCACAACACAACCACTTGCTGAAAACAAAGGATTAAACGTATTGTGTGGAAGAAAGTAATATTTTGTAGAAAGTAAACAGAAAGCATAAACAGTCGATTGTAGATTGATGATAAAAGAAAGGACCGGGATCCATAGTTCACTAGTGGTGGCTCTCCTTAAGATAGATGACATGTTGGGTGAACAAATTACAGCGGGGCAATTGACAAACATCAAGAAAGCAATCATGCATACACTACTCATCTTGACTCCTTTGAGATTCGATTGGGTATTACAACATTATACATAGACCATAATCCAATTGCATCTATGACTAATAATCCACCATCAGGTTATCATCCGAACCCCCTCAAGTATTAAGTTGCAAGCAACAAATAATTGCATTACGCATTACATGTAAAGTAAACAATACGATTGTTCTTGTTGGAGATATGCCCAAGAGGCAATAATAAAAGTGGTTATTATTATATCTTTGTGTTTATGATGAATGTTTGCATCCCATGCTATAATTGTATTATAAGGAAACACTAATACATGTGTGTTTTCTAAACATAAAAGGGTCCCTAGTAAGCCTCTTGTTAAACTAGCTTGTTGATTAATTGATGATCATGGTTTCCTGATCATGAACATTGGATGTCATTAATAACAAGGTTATATCATTAGGAGAATGATGTAATGGACACACATACCCATAGTAAGCGTAGCATTAGATCAAGTCATTAAGTTCACATTGCTATAAGCTTTCGATACATAGTAACCTAATCCTTCGACCATGAGGTTGTGTTAATCACCATCACCGGATGAGTACTTTGATGACATCAAACACCACTTCGTAACTGGGTGGTTATAAAGGTATCATTGGGTATTCTGAAAGTATGTGTTGAAGCGCATGGACCAAGATTGGGATTTGTCCATCCATATGACGGATAGATATGCTCTGGGCCCTCTCGGTGGAATGTCATCTAGTTAGCTTGAAAGCATGTGACTAGTTCACAAGGGATGGCGTAACACGGAACAAGTAAAGAGTGCTTATCAGTAACAAGGTAGAACTAGGTATGGAGATACCGACGATCAAACCTCGGATAAGTAGAGTATCGCGTGACAAAGGGAATTGGTTTCGTATGTTAATGGTTCTATCGATCACGAAGTCATCGTTGAGTATGTGGGAGCCGTTATGGATCTCCAGATCCCGCTGATGGTTATTGATCGGAGAGGTGTCTTCATCATGTCCACTTATTCACGAACCGTAGGGTGACACACTTAAGGTTCAAAGTTGTTTTAAGTAGATATTGAATGTGCGTTGGAGACCGAATGTTGTTCCGAGTCTCGGATTGGATCCGGAGCATCACGAGGAGATCCGAAATTGTCCGGAGAATAAGATTCATATAATGGGGATCATTTTCTAAGTTAGGAAATGTTCCAGAGTGTTTGTATGGGGATTCTAGAAGGTTTCGGAATGTTTCGGAAGGTTCTAGAAGATATCTTGGAGTTTATTTGAAAACCGAGATAAGATAAGATAAGATAAGATAAGGGAGATTTAAAGGGAAACTTGGGGGGGGGAAGGACTCTCCCCCCAAGACTCCCTAGTGCGCTGGCCCTAAGGGGTGGGCCTAGGGGTGGGAACCCTAGGCCACACCCCTCCCTCTATATATAGAGGGGTGGAGGCGCCACCCCTCCTTGCCCCTTCCCACTCCAAACCCTAGCCGCCTCTCTCTTCCTCCTTCCATCTGCTCCGGCTTAGGCGAAGCCCTGCAGAATTCTCTCCACCACCACCACCACGCCGTCGTGCTGCTGGGATTGCGTGGAGAAGATCTACTACCTCTGATGCTCGCTGGAACGGGAAGAGGAAGGTCTGCTTCGACTCCGCATGTGTGACCGTCTGTGGAAGCGCTGCTGGAACGCGGCGCCGGAAGGATCATCTACTCGATCTTGAGATCGGCAAGTGATCGACTACATCATCCACGAGATCTAATCTCATTAACGCTTTCGGTTCTACGAGGGTTAGTACCGATCTATCTAGTTGCTCATGTCTAGTAGATTAGATCTTGGCTTTTATCTAGATTAGATCTGGGTTTTGTTCGTTCTTGCGGTAGATTTTTTTTGTTTTCCATGCTACGAACCCATCAGTTCTATGAACAAAGGATTGTTGTTTTCTCCCTAGTAGCAACATCACATCTAGTACCTTAGAGATTTCTGTCACTTCCCTAGATTACTAGAGGCATGAACCCACTATCGAGCATAAATAATAACTCTTGGAGTTGCTAGCATCTACTTGGCCAAGATAGCTACTAACAACGGAAAGCATGCAAGATCACAAATAACAAAGACATGATAGAATCAATAATCAATCTGAAATAGCATCTCAATATCCATCGGATCCCCGCAAACACAACATGTAGGATTACAAATAGATGATCTTGATCATCAACGGAGCTCACAAGATCTAAACATGATAGCACAAAGGAGAAGAACTAGCCATCTAGCTACTACATGGACCCGTAGTCTAGAGATGAACTACTCACGCATCACACCGGAGGCTTGCATGATGATGAACAAGGCCTCCAGGGTGAATTCCCCTCTCCGGCAGGGTGCCGGGAAGAGCTTCAGATCCCTCCAGATCTAGGGATGGAGATGACGGCGGCTACAGACTCTTTCGTGGAATTTTGATTAGGTACTTAGGGTTTCTGTATCGGAGGCATCTTATAGGCGAAAGGGGAGTCCGAGGGGGTGCCGGAGGCGGCCAGACCACCCCCTGGCGCGAGCCAGGCTGGGCTGCACGGTTAGGTGGTGTGGCGGCCCCCTAGGACCTTTCCGTCTCGTATTCTGGCTTCTTGTGTCCCTCGGTGAAAAACTGACTTTGGCTTTTGTCCCGTCCAATTCCGAGAATATTCATTTTCTGACTTTCCTAGAACCAAAAATAGCAGAAAACAGGCAGCTGGTACTGTGGCTCTTGTTAATAGGTTAGTCCAAGAAAGTGTATAGAAAGTACTCCAAAGTTTGGTCAAAACATAAGAAAGTAGATAAAACCAAGCATGGAACATCAAAAATTATGGATACGTTAGCAACGTATCAGTCCCCGGACTCGAATTCGGAACATTGCTGGCGTAATTCGACTCATGTCGCAGAGGCCTTATAGAGTCGAATTCCAGTGTTTTGGTGTGAGCACTCTACACGTCCGTCAAGGCTATTTCATCGTGCCTGTTGGCACGGATTATTTCTGGCAGAGCGCATCAGGTGTGTTGCCAAGCCTTTCGTAGGTCTTATCTTCACATTGTAAACATGGCATCCAAAAGTTTATTCACCACGGAGGTGATTCGGGTGACCCAGGAGGTGTTGTCTCTTTGTAGGGTATGTTCAGCAATTGCGAGGCGAAGTCGCTGAATGCTTCGAATGTTCATGGTGCGGCCGTGGTCAACGCTTTTTGCCATGTACAAATATCTTTTCTTTTCATAGGGTGCGTGACCAGCACTCCCTATGGGAGTAGCCCTCGAGTGCCTACTTGAGTCACAGACTCAAGTGGGGACTTTGAACATTTGTCGAATGCTGTCATTATAACTTGTTGATTGTGCTTCCAGTGCTCCCTATGGGAGGATACCCCGAGTCCACAATCGAATTGTTGATTCGAAAAAGGGGGTTTGAGGTGTAAATATCTTTGTATGTTTACCAAGGCAATTATGTGCCCCTTCCAAAAATTTCGGGTGCGCAGCCAGCGCTCCTGTTAGGAGTATCCCCCGAGTGTTTAGTCGAGTCGTAGAGTCGACTAAGGACTAGATCAGTCGAAGGGAACTCCTGCTAGAGTGCATATCTTGACGTTAGTACCGATGATCTGCTGAGACCAGTTTCCCGCATAAGCGGTGTTGATGGACGTGACAGAGGTGGGCCCTAAAGTCTGACTAGGATTTGACCAGTCATGCGTAAATTACGATTTTAATCACGCCTCCTCAATTTTCATGCAGCGTGGGGATCGTGCGGTGACGGTTTAGTATGCACGCTGCGACGTGTGCTTGCCGATTTGCTCCACGTGTTCAGATGGAAGTTTCTTCACCATTGGATTGCAATCCTTGATGCTTAAGTAGGGATCTGATGCGGTAATTCCTGCACTGTGCTTCTTCCCCTTTCGCATTGCTTCCATTGACATTCTTCCTCTGCTTCACCGCGCCCATCATTCGTGCTACACTAGACATTCTCAAGGCTATTCCAAGCTACTTCCTTCAATCACTTCACCGCCAAAGGGTGGGAAAGAAGAAGGGCACCACTGCTGCGAGATCTGCCATCACCGCTGCTACATCAAAGAAGAAGAGCATCACCATCGTTGTCGGGTCCGACACCACTGCTGCAGCCTCAAAGAAGAAAGGCGATGGGACCCGCATGACCAATGGGTCATGGCGGCGTTCCACCTTCAAGGAGCATGAACTCTAGACGCATCACCAGGATGGTCTGCTACCGGCCAATGCGGCGGATTGCAAAATCCCTGGACCCGAGGTAATCCCAGATCCTCCTGATGGGTATGGGGTGATGTTTTTGGCATTTATCCTCCAGGGTCTCTCTCTCCCCCTCCACAAGTTTGTGTGAGGGCTGCTTTGCTTTTATGGTCTTCAACTTCATGAGTTGAGCCCCAATTCCATCTTGCACATCGTGTGCTATATCACCCTCTATGAGTGTTGGCTCAGAATCGAGCCACACTTTGGGCTCTTCAAGAAGCTGCTCAAGCTAAAGAGGCAGTCTGGGTCTGGCCCCGTGATGTATGATCTTGGCGGATGCGGGATATATGTGGACCCCAATGTCCAATATCTCAGCCTTAATATTGTCGAGTCTGCCCAAAGGTGGAGGGACAAGTTGGTTTATATCCGGGACTAGAAGGTAGATGGAGAAAAGTTTGGGCTTGCTCCTTTCGACTCAAAGGCTGAGATCCTGGAAGAATGTGGTGATATCGGGTGAGGAAAAGGAAGTCGAGGTCTTGTACAAGCGTTTCTGCGACCTTCAGCTTGTCCGAGGCCAAGAAGTGACCGGCGTGGATCTCATTCGCACATGGTTGCAGCATCGGGTGCAGCCACTGCAGGCCAGGGCGCACCCAATGTCGTGCTGGACCAGTGTGAGTGACCCAACTCACATTTCTTTTGAGTATCTGTCTTTAGGGGAGGTGGATAGAAAAGTCTAGGCGCTGAAGAAATTCACCGCCAAGGATGTTCTGCCTGGGGATTCACCCACTCTTCCATTCCGTGCGAGTAACTCCCCTCCCGAGGTAAACTTTCTTTCGACTCTTCTTCTTTATTCTTGTCCGCAGGACTGTTTGTGATTGTAGTTTGATGCTTTGTGCTAGGACTACAAAGTAGCGAGTGTGCTGCCACCTCAGCCAGAGGGGATACTTCCTTCTGTAGCTGAGGAGGAAGACAAATCAGGGTCGACTGTACTCGTTACAGAGGTTCAGGGAGCCCTCGAGTCCAGCAAAGACAACACCCGCAAGCACTCCCGAAGTGATGATTCAGATGCGTCTACGACGGAGGCGCGGAAGCATCCTTCGACTAATGCAGGTACCATGGATCCCATTCCAGCGATACCTGTTCGCAGCATGGCACCTCTTCCGTTGAAGAAACAGAGGAAGCTAAAGGAGAAGGTGGATGAGGACTTTGACCTCAGCAACTTTGATGGGTGAGTCTTCGCTCTCGATGTATTTTAGTGTCTATGAGCTAAAAGCTTTATTTTGCCCTTTGTAAGCGTGACTGCATCATCATCGTCCGACACTTGCCACATTCTAGAGGAGATGGGAGTCATAGACTCGAAGGGCAAACATATTGAAGAATTCGAGCCCTCCCTAAAGATAGGAGCCTCCTCTGGCGTGAGTTCCTCAAGTTCTCCTAATTCGGGGAAGCACAGGGTTCTTGCCCGGACGTCTACTCAAGAAACTTCGGAGTCTTCGGGTGACCATATAAGTGTATGTAGGTGTATTGCTAAAAAATTCCCTGGTGTCACCCTAGGTTGTGACATATTTCCTTATGAAGCCTATCCTCCAAGACGCCGTTCTTCTCGGCGAGCAAGTTGTGAACCTTGGCTGTCAGCATGCTCGTCTAGATAACGTGCATCGCTAGTTGCAGAGTATGTGTTTTATTCTCTCCTTGCTTTGCTGAGCATGCTTTTCGATTGTGCCTTCTTCGTCGCCTGAGCTCCCTCGAAAAAGGACTCAGCATGGCGGAGACCAAGCGGGACAAGGCACTCGAAGCATTCAAGCGCCTCAAGCAGGACTCAAAGAAATGCAAAGAGGACCTCCTGGCCACCGCAACTGATAGAGAGAAAGGGTTCGCAGAACAACTTCTCTCTGTCGCCCAAGCACTTTCTAGTATGAGTTGTTGAAGTTTTGCTCAATTCAAAAAAAAATTCTTTGTCTTTGGTTGTTCCATTGCTAACTTGTGTCAATCGTAGATGCCGCCGGAGTGGACTTTGATCGTTAGGCTCTGGCTCGCAAGGACTCACTGGCCGGTGCCATTGTTGTAGTCGAAGACCGCAGCGTCTCTGCACAGGACTCACTCAAGAAGGCCAAGGCCATGCTTGGGTGCCTCCATGAAGAGATGCTCCCCAAGGCCAATCGTATTTAAGATATTGGTGGCTTGGCTGAATCCTTTGCTGGTGGCATTCCCGCAGATTTCAAGAATGCACAGAAGGGAGTCGGTGCATCATTGGGGTTGGCGATGGCACAAGCCTACGGTGCTAACCTGAATAGCATCAAGATTACCTCCAAGATGCCGATGACCGTCGAGGGCAAAGAGGTAGCTTTCGCTCCTTTTGCTACTCGCTGTCATAAATATGGGCCTCGGCTCATAGAGACACTCGCGAAGTACTCTTCAGAGCGAAAGTGGCTGAATGCAGCAAAGGCCATGGCGTTAGAGGCTGCTGCTATGAAGGCCACATCATCGGAGGCTGCCGCGGAGTCGATGAAGCCCACGAGTGTTGAATCACTGGTCTAGGTGTCCTTTGCTTGATTGTATAGTTGTCCAAAAACTTTAATAGTCCAGTAGTAGTTCTTTCTGTGTGCTATTTTGCTCTAAACTTGTTTTTAAGTATGATGTACCAATGTTGGTTGCTTGATTCCTTTCTTTTTCTTTTTAAACTTGTTCTCGTTGAGCTATGCCACTTATTCCCCGATTGCTTCCTTGGCTAGGGGTCATGGAGTGGCGCGCCAGTCGTGGCTTCTCCTGATGTGTCGCTGGCACCGCCGTGCTCAAAAGTGGAAGAACTGTCATTGTTGTCTCGCTTGCGTGATCGCGTGAAGCACTTGGAGCGAGACGCACTGGTGATTCGTGGAAATGCCAATGTTTGGAAGTCGAAGGCAGAAAAGGCTACAAAGCGAAAAGCTTATCTTCTTTGCAAGGTGGCTCAAATCAATGAGCAGCTCCGATGTGGGTGTTTTTCCGACTCCCTTTGTTCTTGTTCTTCTGTGTTGTGAATGTGTTGACTGACATTTTTGTTATTGCTCTTGGTGAAGTTGTCAATCTCATTCTGCAGGAAGAGAGGGATCGCATTAGCATCCGACTGAACTGCTTGACTTAGGGGCAGCTGCAAGCTGATGGGTTCTTCTGGACCGACCAAAATCGTGCAGTTCTAATTGCGATGTTACAGGGCCGCGTGTTGCAGGTCCTGCATTTCCTGAAGAAGGCTCGGTCATGCTTGAGGTATATATTTGTGATGATGTATCCTTTGGACGCTGTCCCAGCAAGCCTGTTGGCTTTGCTTCATAGGTTTCAGAATGCTGGTGATGTACGCGAGTGCGTGCATTAGCAACTTGTCGCGGGTGCCAAGGCTGTGCTAGCACATGTGCGTATGCAGTGTCTGGACGTGGATTTGGAGGCGATCGCAGAGGGTCCGCCAGCACCTCCGGAGGGAATGGCATGGAACATGGTGCCATATTATCGAGCTGTCGCCGGGCCAGCGGAGAGGATTGTAAATTTGTTCGACGAACGCACTAATGTACTCCTTCAGTGTTAGTAGAATAGTTTTGTCCTGCACAAGGTGTATGAGTGTTGTAAAGCTTGTATAATATTTCGATTGGATGTTTTAGTACCCGTGATATATATAAAAGCTTGTTAGCCTGTGTGTTTTGCGTGTAAGTTTGTTATGCAATGCCTTTTTGTTAGCCCGACGCTTGCAGATCTCAGCGCCTTGTCAGCCTGTCAATTGCATTGCAACTGGGTTGGGTTTATCAAGGGTTTGATTGACAGTATTGTCAGCTACTCGGGTCATTGCAGTGTGATATTGTATATATGATGATGTCGCCAAGAGGTGCGGCCCCCGAGTGCAAAATAGGGATGAAAGTAAATGTAACAAGACACATAGTTGAGCCACTTAGCTTTATTTATTTGTAGAATATTAGGAGGTACAATGTGTGGCTAAGTAGCCTAGATGAGTAGCCTTATTGTAAAGTAAAAACATCTAGGGATAGAAACATCGCAGCTACGCAACGTTCCATGGGTTGGAGTATTCGACTCCACTCTCTATGTCCTTCAGGCAATAGGCGCCACCTGGGATTACTTCAGTGATCACGTAGGGTCCTTCCCTGGGGGACTCGAAATTGAGGTGCCCCTTCTACTTCAGACGTAGGACGAGGTCTCCTTCGACGAAGGACCTTGGATGTAGCCGTCGGTTGTGGTAGTTGCAGAGACTCTGCTAGTAGATCGTTGATCGCTCCACTGTGATTTCACGTGCTTTGTTAAGGAGATCGATGGAATCCTCGAGTGTGGCCGTAGATTTGGCCTCGCTGTAAGTGACGACCCTTGGGGCCTTGTAGCGCACTTCTGCGGGTAGCACTGCCTTAGCGCCATGCACCATGAAGAACGGGGTGTAGCCCGTTGTGCTATTCGGAGTCGTGCGCAGGCTCCATAGTACGGAGGGTAGCTCCTCAGCCCAGCAACCGGCTGCTCGCTCGAGTGGTCGAAGAAGTCTCTTCTTGATGCCATTGCAGACGAGTCCGTTGGCCTTCTTGACTTGACCGTTGGTCTGAGGATGTGCTACGGAGGCATAGCTGATGTTGATTCCCAGGTTTTCGCAGAAATCCTAGAACTCGTTCGAGGTGAAGTTCGTCCCATTGTCGCTGATGATGCAGTGTGGCACCCTGGACCTGAAGACGATGGACTCAAAGAACTTGATGGCGGTGGCGCCTGTCTGGTTGGTCACCGACATGGCCTCTATCCACTTGGTGAACTTGTCAACTGTGACAAGGAGGAAGACGTATGATGGCCCAAAATATATCGAGCTCATTGGGGAACCCCAAGAGGAAGGTATGATAAGCACAGCAGCAAGTTTTCCCTCAGTACGAAACCAAGGTTATCAATCCAATAGGAGAAAGGAAACACCCCAAAGGTGTAGCTAGCTAAATGATGGCAGGGCGCACTACCGGTGCCAGCAGCAACGTGGAGACCTACACAACACAACCACAGAACTCTGTCCCCAACTTGCGATGAGGTTGTCAATCTCACCGTTTTTTCTGAAAACAAAGGATTAAACGTATCGAATGGAAGGAAGTAATAGTTTGCAGAAAGTAAACACAAAGCAGTACAATTATAGATTGAATGTAAAAGAAAGGACCGAGATCCATAGTTCACTAGAGGTGGCTCTCCTTAAGATAGATAACATGTTGGGTGAACAAATTACAGCAGGGCAATTGACAAACATCGAGAAAGCAATACATGCATATACTAATCATCTTGACTCCTTTGAGATTCGATTGGGCATTACAACATTATACATAGACCGCCATCCAACTGCATCTATGACTAATAATCCACCTTCAGGTTATCATCCGAACCCCCTCCAGTATTAAGTTGCAAGCAACATATTATTGCTTTATGAATTGCGTGTAATGTAAACAATACGATTTATCACTTCCCCAGATTACTAGAGGCATGAACCCACTATCGAGCATAAATACTAACTCTTGGAGTTGCTAGCACCTACTTGGCCAAGATAGATACTAACAATGGAAAGCATGCAAGATCACAAATAACAAAGACATGATAGAATCAATAATCAATCTGAAATAGCATCTCAATATCCATCAGATCCCCGCAAACACAACATGCAGAATTACAAATAGATGATTTTGATCATGAACGGAGCTCACAAGATCTAGACATGAAAGCACAAAGGAGGAGAACCAACCATCTAGCTACTACATGGATCCGTAGTCCAAAGATGAACTACTCACGCATCACACCGGAGGCTTGCATGGTGATGAAGAAGGCCTCTAGGGTGAATTCCCCTCTCCGGCAGGGTGCCGAGAAGAGCTTCAGATCCCTCCCGGTCTAGGGATGGAGATGACGGCGGCTACAGACTCTTTCGTGGATTTTTGATTAGGTACTTAGGGTTTTTGTCCCGAGGGCATCTTATAGGCGGAAGGAGAGGCCGAGGGGATGCTGGGGTCGGCCAGACCACCCTCTGGCGCAGGCCAGGCCTGACCGCGCGGCCAGGTGGTGTGGCCGGCCCCCAGCCCTTCTCCGTCTCGTATTCTGGCATCTGATGACTTCCGGAAAAATAGGCACTTTGGCTTTTGTCCCGTCCAATTCCGAGAATATTCATTTTGTGACTTTCCTGGAACCAAAAACAGCAGAAAACAGGCAGTTGGCACTGTGGCTCTTGTTAATAGGTTAGTCCAAGAAATCATATGAAAAGTACTCCAAAGTGTGGACAAAACACAAGAAAGTGGATAAAACCAAGCATGGAACATCAAAAATTATAGATACATTTGCAATGTATCAACATCCCCAAGCTTAACTCCTGCTCGTCCTCGAGTAGGTAAGTGATAAAAAGAAAGAATAATTTTTTAGGTGACATGCACCATCAAAGACTTGATAAAAGTATTTGTAAAACATTCAAAGCTGGGATCATAGTACTTCAATCATAACATGAAAGACAAAGTTCTAGCAATAAGACAAAGAAACTATGTTGCAACATGAAAAGGCACAAACAAAAGATTCATGAATAACAATGCCTTGCAAGACGTTTGTTTATTTCACATAAAGAAAACATAGCATAATAGCATTCAGCTTGTCCCTCATAGAGTAGCAAATATAAATGCATAGGACACCTTCAAAGTTCATAAGAGTGACTAGATACAAATAGTTTAAAATAAGCAATATCAAGTTATGAATCAATCAACTAGTCTTGGGACAATGCACATAGAACTAAGAATGGACACTATGCTCTCAAAGTAGGTGCATAAAGATAGAAGGTGGAGGAGGGGGAGACTCAATATAATGGTGGAAGAAAGGCCTTCAGAAAAGGAAGTAGGGATTCAAGTCTCATGAAGAGCTTCCAAAAATTATGGTACTTATAACTTTCAGCTCTCATTGCCCCTATCATAAGCATCTTGAAGTGATTAAGGTTAAAGTGAACAAACTATGGTGTACATGCTTGACAAAGTATAAGTTAGAAATCTCATGTCCATTGTATACGAGGGCCGCTCCTCATGCTACTCAAGTTTAGTCACCGGTAAGTTCTTGTCATCGTAAGTACATGTGTATCATAGAGAACCGCCAACAGGGTACCCCTTGCCCGATGATACGGAAGAATCCCCATATCAAAATGACAAGGCAAGCAGACAACGAGCATCTCAGCAATCTTCTTATTTACCATGGGAATATGGTGCTTTTTTCTCTCTTTCCTCTTTTCATAATCTCTTTTTTTCTTTTTCTCTTTTTTTCTCTAGATAGGACTCTTTTTTTATAAGAAGAATGCTTCATAGACAGCTCATTATGGTTACGCTGCAGGTTTCCACCATGTCAGCATGGATTAGACCAGCGGCCCAGGCGTTTCTCTAACACATATACATAACTCCATGGACTTACAAGCCCCCCTTTCATTTCACACCGACGACATCCATATACAAAAGAGCATGATATCAACTAGGTACAAGTACCAAGTGCAATGTTGAAAGTGTTCCCCATGACAGCATGGTTCTGCTAATTCCCAACAAATAAGTGTAAGAATATACAACATAGATAACACAATGGTTCAAGTTTATTAAGGGCAAGAAAATTAAAGTGTGCCATCAAGTTCGTGAGAGCTTTAATCACTAGTTTTCTCATAACAAGTTTAATTTGGAAGGTAAACAAAAGCATGAATATACTTGTAATAGCATAAGCTAGTACGTAGGTATGGTGGACTCTTTGGAATAACTTGGTTTAGGAAGTTGGATGCATGAGTGGAACTCATACTTGGTTGTGGAGGCTAGCAAAAGACTGGAAGCGACAAACTAAGAGAGCAATAATGGCCATAATCATGCAGAGCGACAAAACATCATTGATCAAAGCATAAAGTGATACTACAAGTTGAAAACTAAAGGATCATAAAGGCTATGGTGACTTGAGATAGTCATAACATGGTGTGAGCATGTGCTAAGTCAACCCAAATAAAGCATCAAAGGAGAATACCACAATACTATGCTTTAATAAGCTAAAACAACGCATGATTCATCCAAGGCACATTAAGCAATCTCAAATGTTTATAACAAGTCATGCTACATCAAATAATACTAATCATAAAGCCAAAACAATATCAAGCATGGCATGACAAAGCATAGGCCACAGTCAAAAACAAGCTCTTTTTACCACATAAGTATGAACTTTCCTACTCTTTTCCAATCCAAACCAAACTATTTGCAAACCAATGTATGAAAGAGGGGGTCCAACCAATTTATTCAGAAAACTAAGAAAACCAAGCAAACGAAAAACCAAAATGAAAACCAAAAAGAAGACGCTCCAAGAACAACACAACTGTGCATGAAACAATAAAAATGAAGCGTTTGGAAGAAACCTAGGATTTTTATTGATGAAGAAGGGGATGCCTTGGGCATCCCCAATCTTTGATGCTTGTACTTCTTGGATATTTCTTGGGGTGATACGCGTGGCATCCCCAAGCTTGAGCTTTAGTCAATCCTTCATCTCATTACTCATTCCTTCCATACACCTGAAATTTTTCTTTATACAAAACTTCACACAATCTTTATTAGCAACATTAGTGCACTCAAGATAATAGGTCTTAAGGTTCAGTTCCAACACCAAATAAACTTCCATTAGAACACTAGTTACTGTAGCACTTCCCTCCTCAATTCCCCAAAAGAACTCAAAAAGGAACCAACAAGAAGCAAATGCAGAAAATGGCAAAAATCTGTCAAAACAGACCAGCCGGTAAAGATGAATTTTTTGGAAGACCTTATGTTGCTCATATCAAAAAGTGTTGAACTAACGAAAGTTAGCTAACAACCTGGGGCAGAAGAAAAAAAATTCACGCCTCAAAAAGACGTTCATAGATTTTACACGAATTTTTATGGTGAAGCACAAAAATCTGTTTCGGGACAGCAACTTTCCCAATCATTACTTCTCTCTCATTAGAGGTTACTCTTGGCACAAAAAGCAAATAAAAAGGATAAGGAGCGGTTATTACTAAAGTAATAACTTTCTAGACTCATCTAAAACTTTTGGGTTATCTCCCAATAAGTACTTTTCTTTAACGCCTTTAAGTTAGGCATGATAGTTTGAAAAGATGCTCACATAAGAAATATGAATTGAAGTAAAAGAGAGCATCAAGAAGAAAATTCAAAACACATTTAAGTCTAACCCACTTCCTATGCATAGGAACCTTGTAAGAAAATAAATCAAAGAAGCACATAGTAACAGGAATGGGTAGATAAAATAAGAGCAACTTCAAAACTTTCAGCACATAGAGAGGTGTTTCATTACCATGAAAACTTCTACAACCATATTTTCCTCTCTCATAATAATTTTCGGTAGCCTCATGAATAAACTCAACAATATAAATAACACATAAAGCATGCTTTTCATGATCTACAAACACTAGAGCTTTATTATAAACATTTTCAAAAGAATCCTCACGAACATGACATTCGTCCCCCTTTGGTAAGCATGGGGGACAATCAAATAATGTAAGGGGTAAAGAGTTACTCTCATTAGAAGGTAGGAATGGGTGGATCCATTCTTCATACTCTTGATCATCACTCTCCTCCTCTTTTTCGTCCAATGAGCTTCCAGTTTCAGCAATTTCTTCTTCCATAGGCTCCTGCAAGGCATTAGTCTCTTCCGCTGGTGGAGAGCATCTATTAAGATATTCAAGAATATAGCCATATTCTTCCTTGTAATTATCAAAGAAAAATTGAAGTATATCATAAACCTCATATTTATAAGGTGAATCATCAGTATTTTCAAGTAAACTAGCAAGTTCAAATGCACCCTTCCAAGCAATAAATTCTTCAATTTGTTCCACATCATAAAAGTCATAATTCCCTTTAACATAAGAAGATATGGTAACATTATCATTATACTCACATTGAAAAGGGAGGTGTTTATACCTCCTACAGCAACAAGATTTATCAAAGCAATAAGTAACATTATAAGTAGAGAACACGTTTATAGCAATGGTATACAATTTATCAATTTGTTCCCATAAGTGTTTCCCTTTTTGTGACAAGCGGTGTTCCTTATAATAATATTTTTGTTCTTCCGTGAACCCACCTTGCCAATAAGATTCAATTTCAAAGAAACCAACCACTGATAGAAAGCATGATAAAGCAAGACAATAACAGACCAATGAAAATAACAACTATAGAAGGAACTAATTTTTTGTATTTTTGATAAAGAAACAAGCAAACAAAGCAAAAAGAAACTAAGCAAAACAAAAATAACAAAGTAAATGGATTGGTTATGAGGGACCCCCTTGTGAAGATGTCCTTGACTCCCTGGCAACGGCGCCAGAAAATATGCTTGATGGCCTAAAATATATCGAGCTCGTTGGGGAACCCCAAGAGGAAGGTATGGTGAGCACAGCAGCAAGGTTTCCCTCAGTACGAAACCAAGGTTATCAATCCAGTAGGAGCAAGGAAACACCCTAAAGGTGTAGCTAGCTGAATGATGGCAGGGCGCACTACCGGTGCCAGCAGCAACGTGGAGACCTGCACAACACAACCACAGAACTCTGTCCCCAACTTGTGATGAGGTTGTCAATCTCACCGGTTTTGCTAAAAACAAAGGATTAAACGTATCGAATGGAAGGAAGTAATAGTTTGCAGAAAGTAAACACAAAGAAGTAAACAGTTTATAGATTGAATGTAAAAGAAAGGACCAGGATCCATAGTTCACTAGAGGTGGCTCTCCTTAAGATAGATAACATGCTGGGTGAACAAATTACATCGGGGCAATTGACAAACATCGAGAAAGCAATACATGCATATACTAATCATCTTGACTCCTTTGAGACTCGATTGGGCATTACAGCATTATACATAGACCGCTATCCAACTGCATTTATGACTAATAATCCACCTTCAGGTTATCATCCGAACCCCCTCCAGTATTAAGTTGCAAGCAATAGATTATTGCTTTATGAATTACGTGTAATGTAAACAATACGATTGTTCTATGAACAAAGGATTGTTGTTTTCTCCCTAGTAGCAATAGCACATCTAGTACCTTAGAGATTTCTGTCAGTTCCCCAGATTACTAGAGGCATGAACCCACTATCGAGCATAAATACTAACTCTTGGAGTTGCTAGCACCTACTTGGCCAAGATAGCAACTAACAACGGAAAGCATGCAATATCACAAATAACAAAGACATGATAGAATCAATAATCAATCTGAAATAGCATCTCAATATCCATCAGATCCCCGCAAACACAACATGCAGAATTACAAATAGATGATTTTGATCATGAACGGAGCTCACAGGATCTAGAGATGAAAGCACAAAGGAGGAGAACCAGCCATCTAGCTACTACATGGATCCGTAGTCCAAAGATGAACTACTCACGCATCACACTGGAGGCTTGCATGGTGATGAAGAAGGCCTCCAGGGTGATTTCCCCTCTCCGGCAGGGTGCCGGGAAGAGCTTCAGATCCCTCCCGGTCTAGGGATGGAGATGACGGCGGCTACAGACTCTTTCGTGGATTTTTTATTGGGTACTTAGGGTTTTCGTCCCGAGGGCATCTTATAGGCGGAAGGAGAGGCCGAGGGGGTGCTGGGGTCAGCCAGACCACCCCCTGGCGCAGGCCAGGCCTGGCCACATGGCCAGGTGGTGTGGCCGGCCCCCAGCCCTTCTCCGTCTCGTATTCTGGCATATGATGACTTCTGGAAAAATAGGCACTTTGGCTTTTGTCCCGTCCAATTCCGAGAATATTCATTTTTTCTGACTTTCCTAGAACCAAAAACAGCAGAAAACAGGCAGCTGGCACTATGGCTCTTGTTAATAGGTTAGTCCAAGAAATCATATGAAAAGTACTCCAAAGTGTGGAAAAAACACAAGAAAGTGGATAAAACCAAGCATGGAACATCAAAAATTATAGATACATTTGCAATGTATCAACGTATCATCCGTGTGATGATTTCTACAGCTTGCTGACCATGTCGAGTCCCCATTGCACAAAGGGCCAAGCCACAGGTATTGGCCTAATCTTCGCGCCTGGTGCGTGCGGCTTATCCGCGAATCGTTTGGCAAGCATTGCATTTCTGGAAGATGCCCTTGGCGTCACGCATCGTGGTGGGCCAATAGAAGCCAGCTCATAGAGCTATAGCGACAAGGGCACGACTGCCAGTGTGATGCCCGTAGTTGCCCTCATGTATCTCAAGGAGAATGCCCCTTCTGTCATCATTGGTGACGCATCTCTAGAGGACACCCGTGATGTTGCGCTTGTATAGCTCGTTGTTAATGATGGTGAAAGCCTTGGAGCACCGTGCTATGTGTCGCGCATCTTTTGGGTCATCTGGCAGCCTTTTGGTGAGCATATATGTGATGTATGGCTGCGTCCAGGATGGCTCGATAAGCATGACCTCCATGGGACCCTCGGGTGCGGATCCCTGTTCTGCACTGCTTGAACCTTCGACTTCTCCGGGTGGCACAGCCCCCAAGTCCGTTGCTATGCTGGATGGTTCTGCAGGAGTCTTCGTCTTGATGGAGCACTCGCATATCTGCTCAAGGAATACGCCTGGTGGTGCCGGGGCGTAGATGGAGCCTATGTTGGCGAGTGTGTCAGCTTCCTCATTGCTTTCACGGCCTACATGCCGCAGCTCGCAGCCGTCGAAGTCTCCTTCGAGTGCGTCGTAGAGATCACGGTATGCGATCATGTTGTCACTCAAAGCATCGCACGGGTTCATGGTTCGATTCACCACGAGCTTGGAGTCGCCTGATACGTCCATTTTGCATCACTATTCTATGTCATAATTCACTGTTATTCATTGATATATTTCATATTGAGAGGTGATACTTATGTTATTTCATCTGTTTTTGCATGGTTGATGACTTTTGGAGCATGCACCGCTGCAGTCAGGATTCTGATGGAAAAGGTGTTGTTTGGACGCAAAATTCACGAAGATCAGAAAATCCAGGAAAATATACGGAAAATCCTATTTTTCCAAAAGACGAAGGAAGTTAGAAGGGGGGCTGGAGATGGGCCACAGGGGGCCCACACCACCCCCTGGTCCACCCCTAGCACTCCCCTCTGGCGTATATTATCCTCCTGAAACCCTAAGACTGGGGGAGCGACCATAGAAAGATTCCGCCGCCTATGCGGGGCGGAAAACACCGAGAGAGAAAGATCTCTCCGGCAGACAGATTTCTACTGGGGGAATTCCTTCCCAGAGGGGGAGATCGTCGCCATCAACACCACCATCAAGCTGGACTTCATCGGGATCATCATCATCACCACCATCATCACCATCACCACCATCATCACCATCAGCACCCTCATCACCATCTCCATATTGATGTAACAATTGGGTTTAATCTTGCCTTAGTTCATAGGGGAAACTTTCCCGGTGTTGATTAATCTTGTAGTTGATGCTATTGAGTGAACCGTTGAATTATTGTTTATGTTCAGATTGTTATACATCATTATTCCATCTCTAATCATGATCCATATGATGTCTTGTGAGTAGTTCATTTTGTTCTTGATGACATGGGAGAAGTCATGTTGTTAGTAGTGGAGTTGTGTTGAGAAAGATTCAATAGTTTGATATTTAAGTCGTGGTGTACTTCTTCTAGTGGTGTCATGTGAATGTCGACTACATGACACTTCACATATATGGGCCTAGGGGAATGCATTGTGTATTTGGCTACTAATCGTAGGGGTTGCCGGAGTGACAGAAACCTGAACCCCCGTTAGGAAACCATTGCACAAGCGACGTAGGGGTCTTAGAGTTTAAAGGTGTGGTTAGGTTTCTACCTTAATTACTTTCTTATACTTACGGATGTTTGCAAGGGGTATAATCACAAGTATGTATTAGTCCTAGGAAGGTCGGTACATTAGCACAAGTTCACCCACACAACACTTAGCAAGCTAAAGAAGATTAATCAACTATATGAAGCGAAAGCACTTGACAGTCTTCCCATGTGTCCTCGAGAACATTTGGTCATCTTAAGTAATACAACCGGCTTGTCCTTTGCTGCATAAAGGATTGGGCCACTTGCTGCATTTATTCCTACTGTCTTTTATTTACTCGTACTTTGTTTACTTGCATTATCAAAGACCGCCAAAAATCAGTTTGCTAAGTATTTGCAGAGAATTCCTGATCCATATCACTAGCCAGCACCTTCTGCTCCTCGTTGGGTTCGACACTCTTACTTACCGAAAATACTGCGATACACCCCCTATACTTATGGGTCATCAAGACTATTTTCTGGCGCCGTTGCCGGGGAGTGAAGCTCTATTGGAGAGTGGAACTGGTAAAGGAAACTTCTACTATGAGTATTGTTTACTTCTGTTAGGTGCTTTATTTTTGTTATGGATAATTCACTGAGTTTCTTATTTGGTAATGCTACTAGCAGTGCTAAGGTAGTAGATAAATCACCACCTGCTGAAATTGATGCTTCCAAAATACCTACAAGAATTATTGATCGTGTTATGAATAACTACTATGTTGGGGATGGACTGTCCATCCTGGTGATCATTTACTCTTTATACACGAATTATGTGGGTTGTTCAAGTGTGCAGGTATTACTACAGATCAAGTTAAGAAGAAGTTATTCTCATTATCACTAAAAGGAAGAGCTGAGGAATGGTATAAGCTGCTGAAGAATGGTCAAGCTCTAGAATGGGAGGAAATAGTACCTCTCTTTTATTCAAAGTTTTATCCTCCTAGTGAGATTCATAAAGATCGGAATCAAATATACAACTTTTGGCCTCTTGATGGAGAGAGTACAGCTCCAGCTTAGGGGAGATTGAAGTTACTAATGCTCAAATGTCCCATTCATGAGCTCCCCAACAATATTATTATCAATAACTTTTATGCAAGGCTTTCTCTTCATGATAAAGATTTATTGGATGCTTCTTGTGCAGGATCATTCACTCACATGGAAGAAGAAGCTAAATGGGATCTTCTGGACCGTATTCAAGACAATGCTGAAGCTTGGGAGAATGACAAAGGTAGAAAGTCAGGTATAAATTATGATTATGAATGCATTGAATCTTTTATGGGAATTGATGACTTTCAAAATATAAAAAATGCTTATGGTCTAGACTCTCAAGCTATTGCTTCTTATTTTAAGGCTTTTGCTTCCTATATTGAAGTGCCTAAAACGAAGTGGAATAAGTATCATGAACCTTATAAAGATGTTGCTAAGAGTGTTCCTGCAAGAAATACTGAAGTTTATACTGCTAATCATGTCTTACCTGAACCTTATATTGAGAAAATGCATTTCCCAGTTAAGATAAAGGAACATTCTATGATATCTAGTATGGTTAATGAAAGTGCAAATAAAGCTGTTGAACCTGATAAACAAATGGTTGATGAACATATAATAGCAAATGTGAAAGAATTTGTTACTAAATATGAAGAAGAGGGACACACTATCCTTTGTTAGGATACCTCTAATATTGTTTCACAAAGTAGTGTTATGAGAGCTAGTATTCCTGTGTTTTCTGTTAGAATAAGCGATCATTGCTATGATGGCCCTTGTAATAGTTATATTGTTAAGTTTATGCATGATACTGGAAGTTATTATGAGAGAGGGAAAAGTGTTCTTATGTATCTCAATAATATCAAGTTTCCTCGTTTTATGCTGAAAGTTTTTATGTTGCACTTCTTTTGCCTTCTTATGCAAGTAGCCTCTGGTGTCAGCAACTTGTTTGTTTACAAAATTCCCTTGCATAGGAAGTGGCTTAGACTTAAATGTGTGTGTGTTTTTGCTTCTTAATGCTCTCTTTCACTTCAATTCATATTCTTGAGTGAGCATCTTCAAAATTATCATGCCCATCTTAATGGCTATAAAGAAAGAGCTTTTTGGGAGACAACCCAATTTGTTTTTGCTTTCAGTTTGTTTTTGTTTCTTTGAATCTTGGAAGTTATTACTTCGGTAATAACCGCTCCTCATCCGTTTTGTTTGGTTTTTGTGTCAAGATTAACCTCTAATGAGAGAGAAGTAATATTTGGGGAAGTTGCTGTCCCGAAACAGATTTTTGTGCTGCACCGTAAAAATTCGTGACAGATCTCTGTATGTCGGATTGAGATGTAATTTTTTGTGCTTCTGTCCCAGGTTGTTATTTAACTTTAGTTAGTTTTGCACTTTTTGATTTGAGCAACATAAGATTTTCGAAAAAATTGATATTTACCTGCTGGTCTGTTTTGACAGATTTAGCCACTCTTGCATTTGCTTCTTTATTCGATTTCCTTTTTGAATTCTTTTTGGGTTTTCGGAAGGAGTTGTTACAGTAGCTTATGTTTTGATGGTTTTTAGTTGAAAGTGGACTCGAAAGGTTTTATCACTTCATATACACTAATGTTGCTAATGAGAACTATGTGGAGTTTTGTGTGAAAGAAATTTCCAGGTAGTGGAGATGATGGTGTAATAAGGAAGAGAAGGGTTTTATGACTCAAGTAATAAGTGTATGAAGATGAAGATATCGATGATATTCAAATGCTGACTCCGGAAGAATCTACTAGATACCAAATTCAGAGACCTGCAGAGTCCGTTTCCAAATAGGTAACAGTTCTCGTAAGGAAAATTCCACGAAAATACAATCCAACTATATTTTTGCAGTTTTCAGTCAATAAGGAAAGCTACGAAGTGAAAAAGGGACGGAAGTAGAGCCAGGGTGGCTCACACCACCCTGTGGCGTGGGCCCACCCCTGGCCACGCCACCAGGTGGTGAGTCCACCCCGGACTCCGCCTCTGACTCGTTTTCTCCCAGTACCTTCCTTTTGTTATGAAACTTTGTAATATATAACCCCCCGGATCTCCCGAGGTTCGTATATCGTGTTTTCGTCGTGTTTTTGTTTCGATTTGTTTCTGCCAGGACATACTCTTTGAAGGTTTAGAAGCACAATGGTGTCCGCCAAGGATAAAGGGAAGGGGCCTATGGAGGGAGATCTCCAAGACCCCGGGAAGGAGGAGGAGATCAAGAGTGAAGATGAAGAGGAGCAAGGCCAACATCCGCACACGGACACTACCATTTCAAGCATTGGAGTGGTGACAAAACTTGCCATGGTTAGAAGGACTACACAGATGCAAACTGGAGGGAAAGCTCCTCGTCACTGCTTGGCTCCACGGTCACTTCCTCCACGCACCAAGAATCCTTTCCATACACTTATCCATGAGCATCAATACCAGAATATGCCAAGGGGAAATTACCCTCCAATTGGGATTTGCCTCGTTCTAGCCATGCAAGAAAAGAAGACTTCAAGAAGGAAGAGTGGGGAAAGAATAGCAAGAGCTAGAATTCTCAACCTGACATGATCATGAGCCGCATTGAGCAAAACTCACAGCTGATTCGTAATCTCACCTTCGAGATTAAGGACTTGGGGAAACTTATTAGAGAGCTCATCGAGAGGATACCACCACCACCGAAGGAGTAATTTGTCATCAGGTTTGGCATCCCCCTTGTTTGTTCCAAGCTTGGGGGAGTGTCGCGGTATCACATCACTATCTTCTATCTTTTTGCCTTATTAGTAGAGTCATATCATGAATAGAGAAGTTATTATGTAGTACGGTTTGCATTATGGAAGTGTCCCCTCTCTCGTTAGATATGTATCCCTTGGTGTGAGTTGTCGTTATGGAATATTAATGAGAAGTTCTATCATTTACTCTTTTGCATAGCTTATATTAGTTTTCAATTCGTGGTTATATGATTGATCTTGTTGTTAGTATTGGTATCACTTTGGGATCATTGAGTTAATTTAGTTGGTTTTGGCAAACCTGGCTTGGTCAGTAGCAGCACTATTTTTGAGAGTTGAAAGAAAAGATAAAAGTACCTCTAAAGCAAAATAATTTCATCATCTTTCTTTCTTGATTTGCTCATAAGTCTAGTATTCTCTAGTTAAGATCTTTTGTGCTTCCAAGGAAGATTGCATGTTTGTATTTATCACTTGTATGTTTGTTTGTTTCCTTCAACTCTTGTACTTGCTACCCAACCTTGCTAGCCAAAAACTTGTACTGAGAGGGAATTCTTCTCGTGCATCCACCTCCTTTAAACCAAACCCATGCCATTTGTGTCCACCATACCTACCTATTAGCATTATTGCTATTCCAAGTAAATTCTTGTTTTATCTACCTCCCAAATTAAACTTGTTATGTGAAAATTAGCGATTAAATCTCTCATGAACATGATGGCACACTTTACTTTCTTGCATTTAATAAACTTGAACCATTGGGTCCTTCTTTGTTGCTTATATGCTTGCGATTTATGAGTTGAAGTTAGCATAACCATGTATCATGGGGAATGCTTTCAACATTGCATTGGTACTTTGTACCTAGTTGATATCATGTTCTTTTGCTTATGGATCCCGACGGTGTGAAATAAAAGTGGAACTTGTAAGATCATGGAGTTTATATGTGTGTTAGAGAAACGCCTGGGCTGCTAGCCTAAGCCATGCCTAATCATGGTGGAAACTTGCAGCATAACTATAGTGAGCATTCTATGAAGCATCCTCAATAAAAACCTATGCAAATAGCAAATAAAAAGATCGCTAAGATGCTTACTGTCTGCTTGCCTTGTCATTTTTATTATGGGATATCTCCTGTGTCATGTGCAAGGGGTACCCCGTTGGCGGTTCTCTATGATACACGTGTATTTACAATGACAAGATCTTACTCGTGACTGAAGTTGAGTAGCATGAGGTTCGGTACTCATAAGTAAGGGGCATGAGATTTCAACTTATAACTTGTCAAGCATATCCTCTTAGTTGTGTCACTTTAACCTTAATCACCTAAAGATGCCTATGATAGGGGCAATGAGAGCTGAAAGTAGTAAGTATCATAATTTTTGGGAGCTCTTTATGAGACTTGCAGTCCCTGCTTCCCTCTACGAAGGGCCTTTCTTTTACTTTTTAGTTGAGTCAGTAAACCTATTCCCTTCTACCTCAGCAAGTATTTTGAGTTGTTGTGTTTTATTCATTCATATGATGATTTATTCAATCATGTTTCTTATGTTCCTTGTTTTGCACATTGCTCTTATCTGGGTGTTTACTACTTTGAAAGCTATCATTGAAAACCAATTATTTGTGAACTCCAGCAAATTATCAACTATTCTTTGACCAAGAGCTAAGTTTTCCATTACCAATTATGATTTACTTCATGTATCTTTATTGTGTTTCCTTTGCTTATTGCAAGTTAAGTTATATAATAGTGAGTTGTCTTCTATTATGATCTATGTATTGATGAATGTGATGCTTCTTGTCTGTATTCTTTTATCGACTCTTCACTCCATAAACCTAAGGTCATGTTTATTGAGCTCAGTTTCGCTTGGGGACAAGCGAAGTCTAAGCTTGGGGGGAGTTGATACGTCCATTTTGCATCACTATTCTATGTCATAATTCACTGTTATTCATTGATATATTTCATATTGAGAGGTGATACTTATGTTATTTCATCTGTTTTTGCATGGTTGATGACTTTTGGAGCATGGACCGCTGCAGTCAGGATTCTGATGGAAAAGGTGCTGTTTCGAGGCAAAATTCGCGAAGATCAGAAAATCCGGGAAAATATACGGAAAATCCTATTTTTCCAGAAGACGAAGGAAGTCAGAAGGGGGGCTGGAGATGGGCCACAGGGGGCCCACACCACCCCCTGGCGCGGGCCAGCCTAGGTCGCGCCACCAGGTGGTGTGGCCGCCCTAGTCCACCCCTGACACTCCCCTCTAGCGTATATTATCCTCCCGAAATCCTAAGACCGGGGGAGCGACCACAGAAAGATTATGTCGCCTCTGCGGGGCGGAAAACACCGAGAGAGACAGATTTCTACCAGGGGAATTCCTTCCCGGAGGGGGAGATCGTCGCCATCAACACCACCATCAAGCTGGACTTCATCGGGATCATCATCATCACCATCATCACCCTCATCACCATCTCTATATTGCTACAACAATTGGGTTGAATCTTGCCTTAGTTCATAGGGGAAACTTTCCCGGTGTTGATTGCTCTTTGTAGTTGATGCTATTGAGTGAATCGTTGAATTATTGTTTATGTTCATATTGTTATACATCATTATTCCATCTCTGATCATGATCCATATGATGTCTTGTGAGTAGTTCATTTTGTTCTTGATGACATGGGAGAAGTCATGTTGTTAGTAGTGGAGTTGTGTTGAGAAAGATTCAATAGTTTGATATTTAAGTTGTGGTGTACTTCTTCTAGTGGTGTCATGTGAACATTGACTACATGACACTTCACCTATATGGGCCTAGGGGAATGCATTGTGTATTTGGCTACTAATCGTAGGGGTTGCCGGAGTGACAGAAACCTGAACCCCCGTTAGGAAACCATTGCACAAGGGACGTAAGGGTCTTAGAGTTTAAAGCTATGGTTAGGTTTCTATCTTAATTACTTTCTTGTACTTACGGATGTTTCTAAGGGGTATAATCACAAGTATGTATTAGTCCTAGGAAGGTCGGTACATTAGCACAGGTTCACCCACACAACACTTAGCAAGCTAAAGAAGATTAATCAACTATATGAAGTTAAAGCACTTAACAGTCTTCCCATGTGTCCTCGAGAACGTTTGGTCAACTTAAGTAATACAACCGGCTTGTCCTTTGCTGCATAAAGGATTGGGCCACTTGCTGCATTTATTCCTACTATCTTTTATTTACTCGTACTTTGTTTACTTGCTTTATCAAAAACCCCTAAAAATCCGTTTGCTAAGTATTTGCAAAGAATTCCTGATCCATACCACTAGCCAGCACCTTCTGCTCCTCGTTGGGTTTGACACTCTTACTTATCGAAAATACTGCGATACACCTATACTTGTGGGTCATCATTGCCGTAGATGACGAGTTGTGTTGTGCTGCAGGCTTTGGCCATCCGCATCCCGTGGATCAGAGCATCGTACTCCGCCTCATTGTTGGAGGCGCGGAATTTCATCCACAGAACATACCTCATCTTGTCACCCTGTGGTGAAGTCAAGATGACGCCGGCGCCAGCTCCCTCTGGATGCTTGGATTCGTCAAAGTGCATTGTCCATAGGCAGGACCTTTTCTGGTGTATCTGGGAGTTGGTTCTCCATCCAGTGGACGAGGAAGTCTGATAGAAATTGTGAATTTATCGCCACTCGTCGCTTGTATGTGATATCCCGTGGGGAGATCTCAATTACCCAAAGGGCGACTCGCCTCGTAGAATCGAGGTTGTTGAGGACGTATCCCAGCAGGGCGTCTAAAGGGAATATGCCTAAGAGGCAATAATAAAGTGGTTATTATCTTATTCCTTGTTTATGATAAATATTTATTTTGCATGCTATAATTGTATTAATTTGGAAACATTAATACATGTGTGTTTAATAAACAAAAGGAAAGTTCCTAGTTATGCCTCTCTTATAAACTAGCTCGTTGATTAACAAGATGATCAAGGTTTCCTGATCATGGACATTGGATGTTGTTAATAACAAGGTCATCACATTAGTGGAATGATGTGATGAACATTCATCCGAAGTATAGCATTACTATTAAATTCATTGTGTTTATATTGATATAACATCATACAAAGTAATCCTAGTCCTTAGACCATGAGATCATGTCAATCACTAACACTGGAAGAGTATCTTGATAACATCAAACGTCACACCTTGAAAGGGTGATTATAAAGGTGGGTTCAGTGCTACGAAAGTCTTATGTAGAGGCTCACGGATCAAGAGTGTGATTTGTCCATCCCGATGACAGATAGATATACTCTAGGCCCTCTCGGTGATATCACATTGGTTAGCTTGCAAGCAAGTGATGAGATCACTAGAATGTTATATCACGGGAACGAGAAAAGAGTACAAGTCGGTAACGAGATCAAACTACGTATGGAGATACCAATGATCGAATCTCGGACATGTAATATATCACGAGACAAAGGGAATTAGTTACGACGTTGAAGGTTCACATGATCACAAGAGTCATCGTTGAATATGTGGGAGTCAGTACGGATCTCCAGGTCCCGCTGCTGATTATTGATCGGAGAGGGGTCTTGATCATGTCTGCATTATTCGCGAACTGTAGGGTGACACACTTAAGGGATACCGACACCATTTGGAGCAAATATGTTTCAGATAAAGATTTAAGAAAGTGCTAGAATTATTTCAATAGACACCGAAATTGTTTCGGGTGAAATTGCTAAAATTGGTTCTACATGTAATATTGAAATGTTGCAGGGGTTTTATGTGAATGTTTGTTAATTAAAGTAATTAACAAAATTCTGAATAAAATTAATAAAAGAGTTTTATTAAATGAGAGAGCATTAAATTTGGAGAAATTTAATGCATTTAAAGTGGAGACTTTAAAAGGGAATGTTAAGGGGCAAATTTATGTGGAGGGGGTTACCACCACATGAATGGGGGAGGTGAGGGGTCACCTCCATGAGGTGCTGGCCATGGGGAGGGGCACCCCCTCCTCCTATAAAAGTCCCCCTCATACCCCTTCTTCCTTACACCTCCTCATGAAGGATCTCTCTCCCCCTCTAGTATTTTTCCCCCATGGTCTCGGATTAGCGAGATACATGTTCCCGGTGGCTTTATCTGGAAAGGAGTTGCTGCTTCCGGTGCTTTGCTAGAGCGAGGGACGGAGGTTGTCGGGGTACCGGACGTGTGTGCGATCACGGATGCACCGCTGCTTTGCAGTGCTGGACTTGCTGGAGCTGGCTCTGATGGACGTGCTGGAGATGGACCTGCTGGACTTCATCACGATCTTGAGATCCGCAGGTGTACGAATACATCATCCATGACTTCCATCTCGTTAACAAATCTATGTTGTCTTCGAGGGTATGTTCTCTATGGATGTATATCCACCCGTTGCTTGTATCTAATAGATAGATCTTGGCGTATAATAGTTACCATCGCAGGAATTTTTTTGTTTTCTATGCTGTGAACCCTTCAGCATCGTCCACCACGACTATGGGGTGCTCTTGAAAGTAGTGGCGCAGTCGTCGCGCTGTCATCAATACACTGTAGGCCAGCTTATGGTAGTCAGGGACGAAGCCAGGATTTGACATTGAGGGGGCAAGGATATTAATGATCATACATAAGAATTTTTTTCTCGCGAAGGCTACAACTACACGTTATTTTTTGTTGGAAGAACTGTTTGGACAAAAACCATAACAATATATCAAAGTCTCGGCATACAACCGATATTAATATATAGCACTAAATCTTGGACAATACAAAACAAAAGATAAATTTATATTAGATCAACTTTGTCTCTATGAGTATAAGCTTGATAATTCCATTGCAGGTGACCTTACTAGTTTTTTTAGTATAGAAATTATTATGCAATAAGTTATCTCCATCACCAAGAAAACATCAAACGAAAGACACATTTTTCTGTAAATTAATCAATTAGACTACAGGTTATGCAATCTATCAATAAAAATCTAATGACTTGGTACCTTCAATCTGAGTGAGGAAGATTGATTCGTATACTCGATGGATAGCACGTGTATCACCGGCATTGCGGCAGGATTAACAAAGGTAGAAACCAGCAAACAATAGGGTTGGCTAGCACGGCGTCGCGGCCGCAGCATCTGGCGACTGAATAGGAGCGATCGACGGCGGCAAGCGTCCAGATAGTTGATCATATTGTGCTACCTACTAGGTCTAGTTACAGAAATAAAGAATGTGGGGACAAGTTACTACGATTAATTAATACACAGAAACCATGGACTAAGCCTTAGGTAGAGAGCGGCACCACTAAACAATTAAATTTGATCTTAGTGCTAAGTAATTAAGCCTATGAGGACAATAGTTTAGTACTGAAATCTGCACCTATGTATTGAGGAGCGCTGATGGTTAGGGGGGTCTAGCCCCTGCTCGCCCCCCTTGGCTCCGCTCCTGCTGGTAGTGCGGGTACCGCTGCTTTGTTGTCGTTAGTACCTCGCTGAGGTAGTAGACTGGGCGTTGTACTCCGTGTACTTTGTTATCTTCGGATCGTTCTACCACTAGCATGGTACTGACCACCTAGTTGGTGGTGGAGATGTATAGCAACATTGGCTCCTTTTCCCTGGGGGTCACCAGCATGGGTGAGGTGGAGAGTAGGCACTTGAGGTTGTCGAATGCTTTCTGCGCCTCATCCATCCACTCGAACTTTTCTGTTTTGTGGAGTAGTTGGTAGAACGGTAACTCCTTCTCGCCCATTCGACTGATGAATCGATTGAGCGTCGTGATTTGCCCATCCAGCTGTTAGACGCCTTTGACGTTCTTCGGCTTCTCCATGGCTAGTATGGTCCGTATCTTCTTCGGGTTTGCCTCGATTCCCCTAGAGGATATGAGGTACCCAAGTGATTGCCTAGATGGCACGCCGAAGGTGCACCTCTCCGGATTTAGCTTGAACTGGTAGCGGTCGAGATTGTCGAAGGTCTCACGGAGATCGTCGATGAATGTAGCTTCCTCCTTGGTTTTGACAATGATGTCGTCGACATAAACTTGGATGTTCTGGCCAAGTTGGTTTTTGAGGCAGGCCTACATACACCATTGATAGGTGGCTCCTATGTTCTTCAGCCCGAAGGGCATTATTGTTTAGCAGTAAACGCCAAAGGGCGTGATGAAGGCCGTCTTCTCCTAGTCCTCCTCCTTCATTCGAATCTGATGGTAGCCTGAGTAGGCGTCGAGGAAGCAGAGGCGTTCACATCCCACGGTGGAGTCGATTATTTGGACGATCCATGGTAATGGGAAGTGGTCCTTTGGGTAGTGCTTGTTGATATAAGTGAAGTATACGCACATCCACAGGATATCTGTGTCCCTTTTAGGAACAAGCACGGGGTTAGCTACCCAGGTGCTTTCCTTTATTTCACGTATAAAATCAGCGTCAAGGAGTCTGTTGACTTCCATGCCGACCGCCTTTGCCCTTGGTTCCGACAGTTGACACATCGACTGCTTGACTGGTCTTGCATCTGGATTCATGTTGAGTGCATGCTCGGCGAATTCCCTAGGAACTCCTGGCATATCCGCTGGACACCAGGCGAAGATCTCCCGATGCTCACGGAGGAATTCGACAAGCGCGAGTTCCTATGCGGGACTCAAGTTGTTGGCGATGAGGGGCGTCTTGGTCGGGTTCGTTGGGTGGACCAAGACCGCCTTGGTGTTCATCGACGAGTCGAAGGACTAGTCGGGTGCGTTTGGCTTGCTCACAGGAGGAAGAATGTTGTCTGTCGACTCCTTGAGTCTTGCCAGCTCCTCTTGCATGCCGAAGGATTGGGAGATTATGTTGAATTCCCTGTCACAGCTATCTGACTTAGCGAAGCTCCCATGGACAATTATAATGTCGTTGGGTCATGGCATCTTCATCTACAAGTAGGCGTAGTGCGGGACCGTGATACATCCATTTTGCATCACTATTCTATGTCTTAATTCACTATTATTCATTGATATATTTCATACTGAGAGATGATTCTTATGTTATTTCATCTATTTTTGCATGGTTGATGACTTTTGGAGCATGGACCGCTGTAGTCAGGATTCTGATGGAAAAGGTGCTGTTTGGAGGCAAAATTCGCGAACATTAGAAAATCTGGGAAAATATACGGAAAATCCTATTTTTCCAGAAGACTAAGGATGCCAAAAGATGGAGTGGAGATGGGCCACAGGGGGCCCACACCACCCCATGGCGCGGGCAGGCCTAGGCCACGCTAGGAGGTGGTGTGGCCACCCTGGCCCACTCCAGCCTCTCCCCTCTTGCGTATATCATCCTCCCTAAACCCTAAGACTCAGGGAGCGACCACAGAAACATTCCGTCGCCTCTGCGGGGCGGAAAACACCGAGAGAGAAAGATCTCTCCGGCAGACAGATTTCTGCTGGGGGAATTCCTTCCCAAAGAGGGGAGATCGTCGCCATCAACACCACCATCAAGCTGGACTTCATCGGGATCATCATCATGATCATCACCACCATCATCACCCTCATCACCATCTCCATATTGCTGTAACAATTGGTTGAATCTTGCTATAGTTCATAGGGGAAACTTTCTCGGTGTTGATTACTCTTTGTAGTTGATGCTTTTGAGTGAACCATTGAATTATTGTTTATGTTCAGATTGTTATACATAATTATTCCATCTCTGATCATGATCCATATGATGTCTTGTGAGTAGTTCGTTTTGTTCTTGAGGACGTGGGAGAAGTCATGTTGTTAGTAGTGGAGTTGTGTTGAGAAAGATTCAATAGATTGTTATTTAAGTTGTGGTGTACTTCTTCTAGTGGTGTCATGTGAACGTCAACTACATGACACTTCACCTATATGGGCCTAAGGGAATGCATTGTGTATTTGGCTACTAATCGTAGGAGTTGTCGGAGTGACAGAAACCTGAACCCCCGTTAGGAAACCATTGCACAAGGGACGTAAGGGTCTTAGAGTTTAAAGTTGTGGTTAGGTTTCTACCTTAATTACTTTCTTGTACTTACAGATGTTTGCAAGGGGTATAATCACAAGTATGTATTAGTCTTGGATGGGGCGGTACATTAGCACAGGTTCACCCACACGACACTTAGCAAGCTAAAGAAGATTAATCAACTATATGAAGCGAAAGCACTTGACAGTCTTCCCATGTGTCCTCGAGAATGTTTGGTCATCTTAAGTAATACAACCGGCTTGTCCTTTGCTGCATAAAGGATTGGGCCACTTGCTGTATTTATTCCTACTATCTTTTATTTACTCGTACTTTGTTTACTTGCTTTATCAAAAAACCCTAAAAATCTGTTTGCTAAGTATTTGCAGAGAATTCCTGATCCATACCACTAGCCAGCACCTTCTACTCCTCGTTGGGTTCGACACTCTTACTTATCGAAAATACTGCGATACACCCCCTATACTTGTGGGTCATCAAGACTATTTTCTGGCACCGTTGCCGGGGAGTGAAGCGCTATTGGAGAGTGGAACTGGTAAAGGAAACTTCTACTGTGAGTATTGTTTACTACTGTTAGTTGCTTTATTTTCGTTATGGATAATTCGCTGAGTTTCTTATTTGGTAATGCTACTACCACAGCGAAGGTAGTACATAAGCCACCACCTGCTGAGAATGATTTTTTCAAAATACCTACAAGAATTATTGATCGTGTTATGGATAACTACTATGTCGGGGATGGAACTGTCCATCCCGGGGATCATTTACTCTTTATACACGAATTATGCGGGTTGTTCAAGTGTGCAGGTATTACTACAGATCAAGTTAAGAAGAAGTTATTCTCATTATCACTAAAAGGAAGAGCTAAGGAATGGTATAAGCTGCTAAAGAATGGTCAAGCTCTAGAATGGGAGGAAATAGTGCCTCTCTTTTATTCAAAGTTTTATCCTCCTAGTGAGATTCATAAAGATCGGAATCAAATATACAACTTTTGGCCTCTTGATGGAGAGAGTACAGCTCAAGCTTGGGGGAGATTGAAGTTACTAATGCTCAAATTACCCATTCATGAGAGCCCCAACAATATTATTATCAATAAATTTTATGCAAGGCTCCCTCTACATGATAAAGATTTATTGGATGCTTCTTGTGCTGGATCATTCACTTGCATGGAAGAAGAAGCTAAATGGGACCTTCTAGACCGTATTCAAGACAATGCTAATGCTTGGGAGAATGACAAAGGTAGAAAGTCAGGTATAAATTATGATTATGAATGCATTGAATCTTTTATGGGAACTGACGACTTTCAAAATATTAAAAATGCTTATGGTCTAGACTCTCAAGCTATTGCTTCTTATTTTAAGGCTTTTGCTTCCTATATTGAAGTGCCTAAAAAGAAGTTGAATAAGTATCATGAACCTTATAAAGATGTTTCTAAGAGTGTTCCTGCAAGAAATACTAAAGTTTATACTGCTAATCATGTTTTATCTGAACCTTATATTGAGAAAATGCCTTTTCCAGTTAAGGTAAAGGAACATTCTATGATAGCTAGTATGGTTAATGAAAGTATGAGTAAAGCTATTGAACCTGATAAAAAAATGGTTGATGAACCTATAATAGCAAGTGTGAAAGACTTTGTCACTAAATATGAAAAAGAGGGACACCCTATCCATTGTAAGGATACCTCTAATATTGTTTCACAAAATAGTGTTATGAGAGCTAGTATTCCTATGTTTTCTGTTAGAATAAGCAATCATTTCTATGATGGTCCTTGTGATAGCTATACTGTTAAGTTTATGCATGATACTGAAAGTTATTATGAGAGAGGGAAAAGTGTTCTTATGTATCTCAATAATATCAAGTTTCCTCGTTTTATGCTGAAAGTTTTTATGTTGCACTTCTTTTGCCTTCTTATGCAAGTAGCCTTTGGTTTCAACAACTTGTTTGTTTACAAAATTCCCTTGCATAGTAAGTGGGTTAGACTTAAATGTGTGTGTGTTTTTGCTTCTTAATGCTCTCTTTCACTTCAATTCATATCCCTATGAGAGCTTCTTCAAAATTATCAAGCCCATCTTAAAGGCTATAAAGAAAGAGCTTTATGGGAGATAACCCAATTTGTTTTTGCTTTCAGTTAGTTTTTGTTTCTTTGAGTCTTGGAAGTTATTGCTTCGGTAATAACCGCTCCTTATCCGTTTTGTTTGGTTTTGTGTCAAGATCAACCTCTAATGAGAGAGAAGTAATATTTGGGGAAGTTGTTGTCCCGAAACAGATTTTTTGTGCTTCACCGTAAAAATTCGTGAGAGACCTCTGTATGTCGGATTGAGCTGTAATGTTTTTGCTTCTAACACAGGTTGCTATTTAACTTTCGTTAGTTTTGCACTTTTTGATTTGACCAACAGAAGATTTTCGAAAAAATTGATCTTTACCTGCTGGTCTGTTTTGACAGATTTTGCCACTTTTGCATTTGCTTCTTTACTCGATTTCCTTTTTGAATTCTTTTTGGGTTTTCAGAAGGAGTTGCTACAGTAGCTTTTGTTTTGATGGTTTTCAGTTGAAGATTGGACTCAAAAGGTTTTATCACTTCACTTATACTAATGTTGCTAATGAGAATTGTGTGAAGTTTTGTGTGAAAGAAATTTCCAGGAAGTGGAGACAATGGTGTAATAAGGAAGAGAAGGGTTTTATGACTCAAGTAATAAGTGTATGAAGATGAAGATATTGATGTTATTCAAGTGGTGACTCCGAAAGAACATACTAGATACCAAATTCAGAGACCTGCAGAGTCTGTTTTCATATAGGTAATAGTTCTGGTAAGAAAAGTTCCATGAAAATACTATCCAACTATATTTTTGCAGTTTTCAGTCAATAAGGGAAGTTACGAAGCGAAAAAGGGACGGAAACAGAGCCAGGGTGGCCCACACCACCCCATGGCGCGGGCCCACCCCTGGCCGCGCCACCAGGTGGTGAGGCCACCTAGGACTCCGCCTCCGACTCTTTTTCTCCCAGTACCTTCCTTTTGATACAAAACTTCGTAATATATAACCCCCCGATCTTCCGAGGTCTGTATATCGTGTTTTCGTCGTGTTTTTGTTTTGATCTATTTCTGCCAGGTAAAATCTCAGATTTGTAGCCTCAATGTCTTCCACTGGATCAGTTAAGGGAGATTCCTTGGAAGATATCATCAACCCATACATGAGAGAATTGAAGATTCATCCCAAGGAGTTATTGCTCGAAGGTGGGGAGGTTTGGATTAAAGAGGTTCAAGGCCCTAAAGGTGAAGGAAGTCTGGAGGACAGGATGGAAGCATTGGAACAAGAAGTCTTTAGGTACAAGAAAATGCGGAGCACGAAGTGGATATCATCCATAAGATTTGTTCCGAACTCATCACTAAGCACCAAAAGGAGACTGCTGAACTCAAAGACAAAGTCCTCGCACTCCGCCAAATAACCAATGAACTGCAAGCACAGTTCTATGACATTCAAAATAAAAAATGTGAGTATGAGGCTAGATTTAAACTCATAAGTGCTGTTGCAAGTTTCAGGATGTTGGAAACCACGATGTCCTTTGTTGATGGGAAGCCTTTACCTTGGAAGACGGACGAAGATGAGAGGATACCACCACCACCTAAGGAGTAATTCGTCATCAGGTTTGGCATCCCCTTGGTTTGTTCCAAGCTTGGGGGAGTGCCGCGGTATCACATCACTATCTTCTATCTTTTTACCTTATTAGTAGAGTCATATCATGAATAGAGGAGTTATTTTGTAGTATGGTTTGCATTTTGGAAGTGTCCCCTCTCTCGTTCGATATGTATCCCTTGGTGTGAGTTGTCGTTATGGAATATTAATGAGAAGTTCTATCATTCACTCTTTTGCATAGCTTATATTAGTTTTCAATTCGTGGTTACATGATTGATCTTGTTGTTAGTATTGGTAGCACTCTAGGATCATTGAGTTAATTTAGTTGGTTTTGGCAAACTGGCTCGGTCAGTAGCAACACTATTTTTGAGAGTTGAATGAAAAAGATAGAAGTACTCTAAAGAAAAATAATTTCATCGTCTTTCTTTCTTGATTTGCTCATAAGTCTAGTATTCTCTAGTTAAGATCTTTTGTGCTTCCAAGGAAGATTGCATGTTTGTCTTTATCACTTGTATGTTTGTTTGTTTCCTTCAACTCTTGTACTTTCTACCCAGCCTTGCTAGCCAAAAACCTGTACTGAGAGGGTATTCTTCTCGTGCATCCACCTCCTTTAAACCAAAACCTTTGCCATTTGTGTCCACCATACCTACCTATTAGCATTATTGCTATTCCAAGTAAATTCTTGTTTTATCTACCTCCCAAATTAAACTTGTTATGTGAAAATTAGTGATTAAAGCTCTCACGAACTTGATGGCACACTTTAATAAAATTGAACCATTGTGCTCACCTATGTTGCGTATATGCTTGCGCTTTGTAAGTTGTGAATTAGCAGAACCATGATGTCATGGGGAACGCTTTCAACATTGCATTGGTACTTTGTACCAAGTTGATATCATGTTCTTTTGTCTATGGATGTCGTCGGTGTGAAATGAAAGGGGATCTTGTAAGTCCATGGAGTTATGCATGTGTGTTAGAGAAACGCCTGGGCCGCTGGTCTAATCCATGCTGACATGGTGGAAACCTGCAGCGTAACCATAACGAGTATCTATAAAGCATTCTTCTTATAAAAAAAGAGACAGAGATTGAGAAAAAGAGAAAAGAAAAAAAGAGAGGAAAAAAGAGGTTATGAAAAGAGGAAAGAGAGAAAAAGCACCATATTCCCATGGTAAATAAGAAGATTGCTGAGATACTTGTTGTCTGCTTGCCTTGTCATTTTGATATAGGGATTCTTCCGTATCATCGGGCAAGGGGTACCGCGTTGGCGGTTATCTATGATACACATATGCTTACGATGACAAGAACTTACTGGTGACTAAACTTGAGTAGCATGAGGAGCGGCCCTCGTATTCAAGGGACATGAGATTCTCAACTTACAACTTGTCAATGCATATCCTCATTTTTGATCACTTTAACCTTAATCACCTAAAGATGCCTATGATAGGGGCAATGAGAGCTGAAAGCTAGTAAGTATCACAATTTTTGGGAGCTCTTTATGAGACTTGCAATCCCTGCTTCCCTCTTTGAAGGGCCTTTCTTTTACTTTTTAGTTGAGTCAGTAAACCTATTCCCTTCTATCTCAACAAGTATTTTGAGTTGTTGTGTTTCATTCATTCATATGATGATTTATTCAATCATGTTTCTTATGTTCCTTGCTTTGCACATTGCTCTTATCCTGATGTTTACTACTTTGAAAGCTATCATTGAAAAACCATCTATTTGTGAACTCTAGCAAATTATCAAATATTCTTCGACCAAGAGCTAAGTTTGCCATTACCAATTATGATTCACTTTATGTATCTTTATTGTGTTTCCTTTACTTATTACAAGTTGAGTTATATAATAGTGAGTTGTCTTCTATTATGATCTATGTATTTGATGAATGTGATGCTTCTTGTCCGTATTCTTTTATCGACTCTTCACTCCATAAACCTGAGGTCATGTTTATTAAGCTCAGTTTCGCTTGGGGACAAGTGAAGTCTAAGCTTGGGGGGAGTTGATACGTCCATTTTGCATCACTATTCTATGTCTTAATTCACTATTATTCATTGATATATTTCATACTGAGAGGTGATTCTTATGTTATTTCATCTATTTTTGCATGGTTGATGATTTTTGGAGCATGGACCGCTGTAGTCAGGATTCTGATGGAAAAGGTGCTGTTTGGAGGCAAAATTTGCGAAGATCAGAAAATCCGGGAAAATATACGAAAAATCCTATTTTTCCAGTAGACTAAGGATGCCAGAAGATGGAGTGGAGATGGGCCACAGGGGGCCCACACCACCCCATCGCGCGGGCAGGCCTAGGCCACACCAGGAGGTGGTGTGGCCACCCTGGCCCACTCCAGCCTCTCCCCTCTGGCGTATATCATCCTCCTGAAACCCTAAGACTCAGGGAGAGACCATAGAAAGATTCTGCTGCCTCTACGGGGCGGAAAACACGGAGAGAGAAAGATCTCTCCGGCAAACAGATTTTTGCCGGGGGAATTCCTTCCCGGAGAGGGGAGATTGTCGCCATCAACACCACCATCAAGCTGGACTTCATCGGGATCATCATCATGATCATCACCACCGTCATCACCATCATCATCCTCATCACCATCTCCATATTGCTGTAACAATTGGTTGAATCTTGCTATAGTTCATAGGGGAAACTTTCTCGGTGTTGATTACTCTTTGTAGTTGATGTTTTTGAGTGAACCATTGAATTATTGTTTATGTTCAGATTGTTATACATCATTATTCCATCTCTGATCATGATACATATGATGTCTTGTGAGTAGTTCGTTTTGTTCTTGAGGACATGGGAGAAGTCATGTTGTTAGTAATTGTGTTGTGTTGAGAAAGATTCAATAGATTGTTATTTAAGTTGTGGTGTACTTCTTCTAGTGGTGTCATGTGAACATCGACTACATGACACTTCACCTATATGGGCCTAGGGGAATGCATTGTGTATTTGGCTACTAATCGTAGGGGTTGCCGGAGTGACAGAAACCTGAACCCCCGTTAGGAAACCATTGCACAAGGGACGTAAGGGTCTTAGAGTTTAAAGTTGTGGTTAGGTTTCTACCTTAATTACTTTCTTGTACTTACGGATGTTTGCAAGGGGTATAATCACAAGTATGTATTAGTCTTGGATGGGGCGGTACATTAGCACAGGTTCACCCACACGACACTTAGCAAGCTAAAGAAGATTAATCAACTATATGAAGCGAAAGCACTTGACAGTCTTCCCATGTGTCCTCGAGAACGTTTGGTCATCTTAAGTAATACAACCGGCTTGTCCTTTGCTGCATAAAGGATTGGGCCACTTGCTGCATTTATTCCTACTGTCTTTTATTTACTCGTACTTTGTTTACTTGCTTTATCAAAAACCCCTAAAAATCCGTTTGCTAAGTATTTGCAGAGAATTCCTGATCCATACCACTAGCCAGCACCTTCGACTCCTTGTTGCGTTCGACACTCTTACTTATCGAAAATACTGCGATACACCCCCTATACTTGTGGGTCATCAGACCGCCATGAACCTAACGAATGCGACACGTCCGAGGATTGTGTGGTATTTCGAGGGCCAGTCGACCACCTCAAATTCGAGGCATTCTCGCTGAAAGTTTGTGGGCATGCTGAAGATAACGTCCAGATTGATTTTGCCCGAGGGGTATACGCCTTTCCTTGGGACGATGTCGTGAAACGTTGTTTCGGATGCCTCTAGACAAGAGAGGGGATCCGCATGGTGCACAAGGTGCTGGCGAACATGAGGTTGATGCCACTTCTGCCGTCCATGAAGACGTGACTCATCTCCTAGCCATCAATCTGCGCCTCGAGCACTAGGGGAGAGTGACCCGGGAGAGGCAATTAGCGCGGGTGGTCACGCTTGACGAAGGTGATGAAGGACTCGCACCCATTGAGGTACTGAGTGGTTGAGGGTGGAGAGTTGACCGCCAAATTGATTTGGCGAGTGATTGACTTTTACGCCCTGTTGGAGGGGCACCCCTTATGGATCATACCCATGTTCCCTAACACTGTATCGGTGCAACCGCTAGCTGCGCGGGTGCTCCGGGTGGTGGCGTTGGTGCTCCATGAGATATGGCGCCTGGGGCAGCTCCGTAGCCCTGATTTATCGCATCGCGATTCATCTAGATGAGGCCTTCGTGGAGCTTCAAGAACTCGTGGTAGTCCTTGAGGAGGTGGCTAGACTTCTTCTTGCCATCATGCGTGTCGATGTAGTAGTGAACGTTGCAGGGTCCAGACAACTTCTCCTGGATGGATGTTCCAAGTGCTTCGTCGCAGGTGCGGTGTTGCCACACTTGTGTGGTTTTCCCGCTGTCGCGGTAGCTACCGCTATAGTACCGGCTGTTGCGGTTTCCTTTGTCGCGCTTGTTAGCATAGCCAACCGCTACCATGTTTACTTCTTCGCGGTCTTTCTTAGACGCGCATCCGACGCTTTCCTCGATGGTCGCGTCTGCGGTCGAGGTTGTCCTTGTCGTCTGAGTGAACATGATGCTTGTTCATCAAGTCTTCGCCATCCGCCTACCGATTCATGATGTCCATCAGGTGGTCGATGGTTTTGGGCTTTGTACGCCCTAGCTCCTCCCTGAGCTCTCTGCGGCAGACACCATCGTTAAACGCATCGATTGCGTGATCCTCGGAGATATCTTCCGCCGAGTTTTTGATGATGGACCATCTTTGGATGTAGGAGCGAAGGGATTCGCTCGGCTTCTGGCAGCAAGCTTTGAGCACTTTGATTAACGCAAGCCACTTGTAGGTGCCCTTGAAGTTTCGCACAAAACTATAGACCAGCTCCTCCCAGCTGTGGATCAACCCACGGGGCAGATTGTTGAGTCATGCACGAGCAACGCCTTGTAACTGCAGCTGGAGGCACTGCATGGCTGTGCACTTGTTTCCACCATGCAACTTGATGGAAGATGTGGTCCTCCAACCAGATCTTCGGGTCCTGGAGGTCATCGAACTTCGGGTTCTCCAAAGGAAGCTTGAACCCTTTCGGCATTCGCGTCTGTCGTATGGCTCTGCTGAAGTAGCTGGCGCTGCAGAGATCTGTTCCTTCATCCTCCGACTCTGTTGAGTAGGTACGCTTTGCACACATCGTGTCTACTTTGCACTATGTGATGTCATCACGCGCGTCGTAGTCGTGATCATGTCGACGTGAGCCTTGTCGCCGTGACAGGTCGTGCTTGTCCTCGCTAGAAGAGAGCGAGTAGTACTTGGGTGGATCCTTGCTTTTCTTTGGCCCCTTTGACTCCGGCGTTGGGTCTTTGGCGAGCGTGGTTTCGACCAGTCCAAGGCCGGCGATCGTGGATCTCCCGCTGGTGGTTGGTTGTTGAGCAGGTACACTGTACCACCCTCGAATCGGCCCTATGCAAGTTTTAGCGATTCCCGCCAAACCCGCATAGAAACGATTCAAAGATGCCCACCAGGCACTTGCGTGTGGGTGGAAAACGAAGTAATAACATTACACAATAGTCCATGATGGAACCCACAGAAACATATATATCTATACAACAACGACTCTATGAGTCAAAAATACAGATATACAATACAAAGATCCAAATCACCTTGAAACGATACAACATCTGAGTACGGATAAGATGCGGGCTAAGAGCCCTGAAGAATAACCAATGGCGTCCATAACCCTGCCCAGGCCAAGCCGGAAGGGTGCGAAGGAAAAAGGGAGCGGTCAGTACTGAGGCCAGTACACGGCGAGGCTAGAATTCGGCGGCTCTCGCCTACATAGGTATGGTGGACTGAAGCGGCGGTGCAGCATGCATAAACAACCTATAGAGACTCGATTCAACTGTCAGCTATTAGAGGTGGGTAAGAAAGACCTATTCGGATCCAAACTGATAGGAACACCAAAACATACCCATCCTAGTATTTCCCCCTCGAGACCACACGAGGAAGTCAAACCGAGGAACTCACACAGTTGACAGTTTTATTCATTCCATTATAGTTGAAGCACTTACTAGTCAGATATAGATAGCATGAGCATCCTGATAGCATAAGTAGTGGGCAGTTTTAGTTAACCATTCAGTTGTAATTGCAGTACTTACTAGTCAGATACAATTAGCATGTGACATTCCAAACCCAGCAGTTGTTGGCACTTTTATTTCATTCCATTGGAGTTGCGATACTTACTAGGCAGGTATAACATGACACGATACACCCCAGTTCCACCAGTTGTTGGCACTTTTATTATCCATTCCATTGTAGTGAAGCTGATTACTAGTCACATATTAAGTCAAATTTATAGCACTACTTTGGTTATGCTTATCTATGATCGAGATACTGTGCTCCAAGTCGTCCATAACCACGGACACGGCTTTCAGAAAGATTTACCCTGCAGGGGTGCACAAATAGCAACACACACACGATCAACCTCGGAAAAACCAAATCAAAACCCAACAAGGCTTTCAAGACAAAGCAATCATAGGATTCATAAAATATTTCAGGGGGCCACCCCATTAAGCTACCCGCAACGAAGGTGGACGGCTCCGAGATGGACCCAAGGTTTGCGATAATGATTGTAAACGACTGGGAACCCGAAAGTGTGTCTGGGCTTGTTGATACCGCGAAAACACTCCGCAATTCCTAAACAGTATAGTGCTCCACGCACAATCGTAAATAAAGCAGTAAAGCATGGCATAAGTACAGGATAGTAATAAAGCCCCAAACTACTTTGTGGCCCCAAGAAATAAGAAATGAATCAAGCTCTGGCTAAGGGGGATCCATAGGGTCTCCCGGATGTGGATAGTGCGAATAATCAAGGAACAGGTATCAAGTACTCGGGGCCTACGGGACACAAGTGAGCGGTTAAAAACCAAATATTTGCTATTGTCCACCGATGCCTCTGCATTAGTTATAACTATTCCCAGCATTTTAATCAAGTTGTATTTAAAGTCATGATCATCTCCACCATTAAACATGTGCCAACCTTCCAACAACGATGGAGCGACAACAACGCGAAGCAGCACCTGAGCAAGCAACTACGACTTGCAAGGCCGACTATCTATCAAACAATAGGCAATAGGATGTGTCCAAGGCAATATAGAGGCTGCAAGGAATATAAAGGGTGCACAGAAACTAAAGCATCGCAACACGGATAGCAATAGATCAACAGGAGGAAATAAAGACTATAAATGCAAAATAGGTAGAAAGGGGGAGAATGCTCGCCTGGAAAACATTGCCAAAGGTACATTATCCGGAGGACTTGTTGATACTCGCTTCCACTGAATAGCCTAATCCGTGAAGAATCAAAGCACTAGAAGAAATGTCGGATGCCCTATTCAATACTACGGTAGAAGATCAGGCATGATGCGTATGATGCATGGCATGGCAAAGATGCGATGCAACTAGGCAATATTAAGCGGAACCGGGGTCCTGACAATTAATTAGGAGGTTCATTTTGTTTAGATACCCTGCAATTTAAATGTTGTCTTAACAAGGCAAAACATAGCATCGGTTTGCTACACAAATTTAAATGGAGTCTAGAATAAGACAAAGGTATCCCGCATAAACACTCCATATTTAATTTAGGTGAATAGTCTAAATACCCCTAAACAACCACAATATGTATGCGAGTATGAATGATTTAATATGCAACAACTATATATAGCATTTATAAAATAGGGATATCGGATCGGGGTCACACATAGGGTCCGGCGATCTTGGTTCCGAGGGTTCCACGGGGTTCGGGGCCTTGGCGGTATCGGTCTTCAGATCCAGGAAGAAGAACTTGGCGGTCTAGAGGGATCATCCTTCGAACTCCGAGATCGGCGTCTTCGGTTCCGTGGAGGAGGTCTTGTCGAGGGTTTGTCTAGTGCCACTGGGTAAGATACAGTCTTCGGATCACGCGGGTTCTCAACGTGGTCCTCTCGGGTTCCAGCACAGGTTGGCCTTGTTGTTGAAGAAATCTTCGCGAACTTGTTTGCCGTATCACATTAGAGAAAAACGAGTTCTAGCCAAACACAATAACATTGTTGGCCACATCACACTGTAGCAGGGCTAGCACACACGCAGGACACAAGGGGTGCTTGTCAAAAGCAGAGGACATACGCACGGACAAGCTCACACAGAGGCAAGCCAGGTGACGCGGAGGTGCTAGACGCAGGGTCGACGCCGAGCTGGAGGTCATGGGCCAGACACGGCAGAGGCGCCCGGAGGTCGCTCGGAGGAGGAAGGCCGGTGGTTCGAGGCAGAGGATTGTGAGGTCGGGCCGACGTGGACCGCGGGTGGCTGCTGACGAGGGCGTCCGCGACGGCATCACGACGAGGTGCTCTGCGCTGGGGAGGAGGGAGAGGCCGGCGGCATCGCTCGCTACAGGCAAGGTAGAGGAAGGGCCCCGACGGTGGTCCTGCAGGAGGAGACAGGGGCGGCTCATGGAGGAGGGACGAGGACGAGCTTGAGGGAGGGCGGATACAAAAGGGCGGCAACGCCGCTGCAGGGCGAGGAAGGCGGCAGCCAGACGCAGAGCTTGCAGGGGCTGAGGCGGCGACATGGCCGCCCTGGAAGACAAGCAGGAGAGGGCGATGGATGCAGGGCGGAGGCCGACGAGGAGACGACGACGAGGATGACCTGGCCATGGCGGCGAGATGTAGAGAGGAGACGGGGTTGGTGGGCGGATGTGGGGCGCGAGGTGGGGATCGATCCTCGTGGTAGGTGGGGACCAGGAGGTTCGCGTGCGGAGAGAGATAAGGGAGTGGGTCCCGTGGGGTGGGGACAGGGTGTGTCGATAGCAGGGGCTGGGGCCTAGGCGCGGCGTTGGAAGCGAGCGAGACCGAGCGGGGCTGGGTCGCCCACGGCGGTTGCTGCGCGCATGTGAGTGCATGCGTGCTCTATGTGTGTGTGGTGGCGGAGCTAGGTTAGGTGGTGTGGAGGTGGCTGGGTGGTTTGGATCTAGGGTTTGGGGTGTTTTAGGACTATCGTTTGGTTTTGGTTTGGGCCGGGCCTGCCGGGGTAGTAGGTGGCCTGGCCTACAGGCTGGGTTGCATCCCCCGGTACAAAACATTTATTTATTCCTTTTAATTTAAAATACTTTTGTAAATAGTTTTTAGATAAATAATGATCCGAAACAGATCGAGGTTTTGATTTGAAATAAAGACGGAGGGATATTTAGAAAACAAAGATAGGCTTTTAGAAAATAGTTTTAGGCAAACATATGCATGATGACGACGATGCTCGAATGCAATGTCGCATGATGACATGGCATGCTTTCATGATGATGCACAAAACAGAAACACCAAGCGATTTTCTAGTAGTGGTTTTACCGAGGTGCTACAATTCGACACCACTAATAGTGGATCTCGCCCTCGAGATCCGCCTCATGGTACGGGGAAGAAGGCCGATGGTCTGGATCTTCTCGCTTCATGTAGATCTTCGCGACACCACTAACAAGGATTCTTTCTTCCTGTCGAAATCGACGACACCACCAACAAGAGGTCGTTGTCCACGCTCATCGAGAACACTCCGGAGAAACAAAGACGAAGATAGAGGTATCAAAAGATACGGCCACCCCTAACTTCAATGGAGGAGTAAATTGCATAGATCCACCGATTCAATGAACAAAAGCGAATGCTAAGAGTAGTGGTATGGTCGCGACTCCATCCCGCACTCAAAGCATTACTCGGTACATGAATAGAAGAATCATGCGACCAACTCTCGGAATTCAGACTGAAGATCTTGACAAGCGATATTCGGATAACAAAGGAATGATGCGGGCTCTCCATTAGATCTATAGTAGATGACGTCATCGTGTTGAAAACCAACGTAAGATACAAAGAAAAAGTTAGTGACTGTTGGGTCACTTGAGAGGTACACAGAGGAAAATTCCTCAGAGATGAATACCGGATGTAGCAACACCGTTACAAGAAGGAAGCGTCACCCTAAAGGTACGACGGAAACCCAACCACGAGAAATCCTGAACTTGAGAATTAGATAAGAGACAAGATTCAAAAAACACAAAGATAAGAGGAGAATAGAATAGGGGTAAGAAGTAAAAGCAGAACTAATCAGATCTATCCAACCGGTTTTGCAAGATAGTTTGGACACTCTACATCGGCTGTTAGCTAGGTTATCCTACAGGATGGACCAGTGGGGTATCGCAACTGCTGGGCTCTGATACCACTTTGTAACACCCTCGAATCGGCCCTATGCAGATTTTAGCGATTCCCGCCAAACCCGCATAAAACGATTCAAAGATGCCCACCAGGCACTTGTGTGCGGGTGGAAAACGAAGTAATAACATTACACAATAGTCCATGATGGAACCCACAGAAACATATATATACAACAACGAATCCATGAGTCAAAAATATAGATATACAATACAAAGATCCAAATCACCTTGAAACGATACAACATCTGAGTATGGATAAGATGCAAATGGGGTTAAGAGCCCTGAAGAATAACCAATGGCGTCCATAACCCTGCCCAGGCCAAGCCAGAAGGGTAACCCTGCTAACGACGTCAAACTTATACCTGTTAAACAAAAGGGGTGCCGACAAAGGGCGAAGGAAAAAGGGAGCGGTCAGTACTGAGGCCAGTACACGGCAAGGCTAGAATCGGCGGCTCTCGCCTACATAGGTATGGTGGACTAAAGCGGCAGCGTAGCATGCATAAACAACCTATAGAGACTCGATTCAACTGTCGGCTATTAGAGGTGGGTAATAAAGACCTATTTGGATCCAACCTGATAGGAACACCAAAACATACCCATCCTGGTATTTCCCCCTCGAGACCACATGAGGAAGTCAAATCGAGGAACTCACACAGTTGACAGTTTTATTCATTCCATTATAGTTGAAGCACGTACTAGTCAGATATAAATAGCATGAGCATCCTGATAGCATAAGTAGTGGGCAGTTTTAGTTAACCATTCAATTGTAGTTGTAGTACTTACTAGTCAGATACAATTAACATGTGACATCCCCAAACCCAGCAGTTGTTGGCACTTTTATTTCATTCCATTGGAGTTGCGATACTTACTAGGAAGGTATAACATGACACGATACACCCCAGTTCCACCAGTTGTTGGCACTTTTATTATCCATTCCATTGTAGTGAAGCTGATTACTAGTCACATATTAAGTCAAATTTATAGCACTACTTTAGTTATGCTTGTCTATGATCGAGATACTGTGCTCCAAGTCGTCCATAACCGCGGACCCGGCTTTCAGAAAGATTTACCCTGTAGGGGTGCACAAATAGCAACACACACACGATCAACCTCGGAAAAACCAAATCAAAACCCAACGAGGCTTTCACGACAAAGCAATCACAGGATTCATAAAATATTTTAGGGGCCACCCCATTAAGCTACCCGCAACGAAGTTGGCCGGCTCCGAGACGGTCCCAAGGTTTGCACCAATAGCTATAAACGACTGGGAACCCGAAAGTGTGAGTGGGCTTGTCGACACCACGAAAACACTCCGCAATTCCTAAACAGTACATGTGCTCCACGCACAATTGTAAATAAAAGCAGTAAAGCATGGCATAAGTACGGGATAGTAATAAAGCCCCAAACTACTTTGTGGCCCCAAGAAATAAGAAATGAATCAAGCTCTGGCTAAGGGGGATCCATAGGGTCTCCTGGATGTGGATAGTGTGAATAATCAAGGAACATGTATCAAGTACTCGGGGCCTACAGGACACAAGTGAGCGGTTAAAAACAAAATATTTGCTATTGTCCACCGATGTACATTAGTTATAACTATTCCTAGCATTTTAATCAAGTTGTATTTAAAGTCATGATCATCTCCACCATTAAACATGTGCCAACCTTCCAACAACGGTGGAGCGACAACAACACGAAGCAGCACCTGAGCAAGCAACTACGACTCGCAAGGCCGACTATCTATCAAACAACATCCAATAGGATGTGTCCAAGGCAATATAGAGGCTGCAAGGAATATAAAGGGTGCACAGAAACTAAAGCATCACAACACGGATAGCAATATATCAACAGGAGGAAATAAAGACTATAAATGCAAAATAGGTAGAAAGGGGGATGCTCGCTTGGAAAACATTGCCGAAGGTACATTATCCGAAGGACTTGTCGATACTCGCATCCACTCAACGGCCTAATCCGTGAAGAAGCAAAGCACTAGAAGAAACACCGGATGCCCTATTTAATACTACGACAGAAGATCAGGAATGATGCGTATGATGCATGGCATGGCAAAGATGTGATGCAACTAGGCAATATTAAGCGGAACCGGGTCCCGACAATTAATTAGGAGGTTCATGTTGTTTAGATACCCCGCAATTTAAATGTTGTCTTAACAAGGCAAAACATAACATCGGTTTGCTACACAAATTTAAATGGAGTCCAGAATAAGACAAAGGTATCCCACATAAACACTCCATATTTAATTTAGGTGAATAGTCTAAATACCCCCAAACAACCACAATATGTATGCGAGTATGAATGATTTAATATTCAACAACTATATATAGCATTTATAAAATAGGGATATCGGATCAGTGTCACACATAGGGTCTGGCGATCTTGGTTCCGAGGGTTCCACGGGGTTCGGGGCCTTGGCGGGATCGGTCTTCAGATCCGGGAAGAAGAACTTGGCGATCTGGAGGGATTGGCCTTCGGACTCCGAGATCGGGGTCTTCGGTTCCGTGGAGGAGGTCTTGTCGAGGGTTTGTCTAGTGCCACCGGGTAAGATACAGTCTTCGAATCATGCGGGTTCTCGATGTGGTCCGCTCGGGTTCCAGCACAGGTTGGCCTTGTTGTTGAAGAAATCTTCGCGAACTTGTTCGCTGTATCACATCGGAGAAAAACGAGCTGCAGCCAAACACGACAACATTGTTGGCCACATCACACTATAGCAGGGCTAGCACACATGCAGGACACAAGGGGTGCTTGTCAAAAGCAGAGGACATACGCACGGACAAGCTCACGTAGAGGCAAGGCAAGTGACATGGAGGTGCTGGATGCAGGGTCAACACCGAGCTAGAGGTCACGGGCTAGACACGGCAGAGGCGGCGGGAGGTCACCTGGAGGAGGAAGGACGACGGTTCAAGGCAGAGGATGGTGAGTGTTGGGGGGATACCCCCAGGTAGGGTCGCGCCGGGGTATAGAGCTTGAGTTAGCTGAGGTTCGGCAAGGCCAAAGCGAATGCTGGCCGGGTCACCTCAAGGCAGGCCGAATCACGGGGTAACCCGGACCAGGGGGCGTCCGCCTAACTAAGTCTCAACCGACTTAGGCAGTAAGTCGGAAATGCCTATTTAACTTGTATGCAGGAACGGGAGTGGTCGGATCAGCTATGATCCGGGTCACATCTAGCTTCTAGGAGAAGGAAGGAATCTCGCTGGTCAAAAGAAGCCTCGATACGCACTGCCTGAGCAAAGCAGACAAGGGTTGGGCCACCGAGGCATGGCCGACAAGGGTGACGACGCCCATGTCGGCTGACGCGGGCGCCGCAGAGGCTCACGTAGCCTCTGCATGTGTGACGCGGGGGAAAAGCACCCCGGTCGGCTTACTACTTTGGGAGAAGGCATATTCTTAGGAATATGCCTCCACATATGCCCTAAGTGGAGACCTAGCTCCCCCTATATAAGGAGGGCTAGGGCCTCTGTAGAAGGGGTTCCGCTATTCTGATTTGGTGAGGGTTTTAGGAGTGATCTGTGTGTGAGAGTAAGAGAGCTTCTTCTTCCTCCTCTCGCCAATACAGCTCTAGGAGCACTTGTAATCTTGGAAGCAAAGCGAGAATAAACTTCTGTGTGGAGAATCACTTCACTATCCCTCCCTGGATTCCCCTAGCGTGTATTAGTCCCACCTTTAGCCTATCCATGGCATCTTCCGTGACACCACCACGACAGTTGGCGCCCACCGTGGGGAGAGCGGCGCTAGCAGGGGTCAAGATCCGGACGGGAAATCTCATCGGCACCGACGAACGCATCGTCTCCGAGCTTGTTCAGCGCTTTGGAGCGCTGGACTTCGTCAGCGACAACGCTGGCTGCTTCGGCATGCGCCCACTTCCACGCAATGGCCTCTTCGTCAAGTTGGGTGCACACAAGGTCTACGTTGTTGTGGATGACTGCGCCTGGTGTAGGCGCAAGCAAGGAACCAGCACCGGATCCGGAGGTAACACCTAAGGCACCGAGGAAAGGTAGAGGACCTCCACTAGAGAGGCCTGAAACTGTACTGAGAGAAGCTATGGATAGCTTGGCAAACCCAGTAGCAGCAGTGGTAGATCCGGCTTAGGCACAGGCCGAGCTAGAGGAAACTAGGCAGAAAATTCTAGAGGAAGCGAAAAAGATTGCTGCGGCTCAGCAGTCGTTGAACATGACGCTGCGTGAGTACGCAAAGGCAAATAAAGTAGATGCTGTAAAAGTGAAGGGGAGAAATCTCATGAGTGAAATGAACAAAGAGGGTGACACTCGGATTGAGGAGTCAGAAAACTATTTGTCCGTGGGGCTGCCGAAGTACAGTACCCCGGCGAAAAACCTCAGAGCAGCGGATGCAGCTGCATCCGAGCTAGACGGTCTGACGGGTGAAGCCCGTCAGAGACAGCAAGATTGGGTCAATGAGTTGGTTCGGATCGCGAACAGGCAAAATGAGGAACTGCTCAGGGCAAACCCGGAGAGAGCTGGGGCCTCCCGGATCGTTCATTCGGCTGTGGGTAATCAGGAGAAATCCGCTGGAGCCGCATCGTCTCCCCATGGTGGTCCCAGGAGAGAGGAGGTAGTAACCTCGGCCAGGAGAAACAAGCAGATTGTTCCGTATGACCCGACAAGGGCAGGAAAAGCAAAAAAAGGTACAACGAAACAACGATCGACGAAGTGTAAGCCGAGGTGAAGCTGACCGAGGTAACCGTGACCAAGGCAATGCCGGTCAAGGAAACTCTGCAGGACAACCGCAGCAGCGGAATATACCAAGGCAAGAGCAAAGTGTCGGCCAAGGTATGCAACAGAGAGATGCGCCACGAGAGCGAGACCGGTATAACGATGGAGATTCGGAAATGGTAAATGCAGGATACCCGAGGCCGGACTATCATGTGATAGGGTCGAGATTGGGAAGTAGGGATTTGATGCCGGATGATGCCAGGTTGAAACTGGATCGACTGTATAGGTCGGAGCAGATTGAAAGTCAAGGTCCTCCGGTTCCTGCATGTTTTGGACCCCGGATCATGAAAGAGCCACCAGTACCTAACTTACAGTTACCCAGAGGCACGAAGACGTATGACAGCAACACTAAGTCGGAGGATTGGTTGATAAATTATGCTACGGATGTGAAAATTGCTACAGGTAACTTGCGATGGGCTGTGAGATACGTACCCCAGATGTTGGAGGGGCCAGCAAGGGTGTGGTTGAACAATTTGCCACCCGGGAGTATTAACTACTAGATCGATTTTGAGGAAATGTTCATCAGCAATTTCTCGAGTACGTATCAGAGGCCAAATAGGCCACAGACCCTAGCTATGTGCAAGCAAAGACCGAATGAGATGGACCGGGAGTTTTTGACTCGGTGGTGTACTGTGAGAAACTCGTGTGAGGGTGTGATAGTCACAGGCCATAGCATGGTTTGCGCAAGGATGCAGATATGCAAGTGAGCTGTGGCAAAAGTTGCAAAGGAAAATGCCAACTACGTTGGCAGAGATGATCCGGATTGCTGATTCATATGCTCTGGGTGATCCGACTAAACCTAGGCTCGTGTCAAACGAGTCAAACGATGAGTACTACTAGAGAGATGGAGCCGGGTCATCCCAGAGGAATGACTACAGAGGGAAAATAAGAGATGACAGACCGGATCATCGATACGGTTTGCAACAAGTTGCAACTATGAATCAAGATCAGCCCGGAGCAGGGGGGCAGTCAACGTCAGAAAACTGGAGGGCAATGGACTCCGAGAAACGATGGCAAGAAGACTTGGATGCCAGAGTAAAAGAAACAGTGGCAAGAAAAGAAGGACCATCCGAGGTACACATATGAGTCGATGTTGGACCAGCCATGTAAGTTTCACACACCAAATCTGAGTAACCCAGCGGGTCATACAACGAGGCAATGTGAATGGATGTGTAAGATAGAACAAGGTGGTTCGGGGAATGCTCAGGCACCCCGGAATGACCAACCTCGGCAGGAGTTACCCCGGCAGCAATTGCTCTCCGGAGCAAACACATAACAGCTACTGTTGCCTCCCCCTCCGCCGAGGTATGATAACCATGAGAGAAGGGATGCGGTGCATCAAGTAGAAAACCAGCATCAACCGGATCAGAGATACCCCAGAAATGAGGGGAGAAATGAGTACAGGGAGCATCATCAGAGTTACTGTGTGTTTACCACCGAGGAAATAGTGTAGCATCCCAATTTTCTAACAATTGCAATGCTACTAGCCTAGTCTATATAATGGCTACTTCACATATATAATTGTTGCATCATCATTATATCATGCTCATGTCATCATGCCGCCTTGCATTTGAGCATCATATAAAACCCTTTTCCATTTGGTTCTTATCCCATATGCATTATTAATTGTATTTGCCTCTTGATATTGTATTTGGTTCTTGATATATTGTTTACATGCCCAAGTTGAGTTGGGGGCATATCTTTTATTAACTCCACCACCTTTTCTTTCACCACCTTATAATTCCACCATCCAACTAAATATGAGCTTGGCATTTTATTTGAGTTTACCTCTAGCTCATGTGGGTTGGGATGGATCCAATTCTTTTCCACATGCTCTCATCTTGGCATCATGTTGTTTTCACATTATTGATATGAGAGCCACATGGCCACCTTTGCATGCCTTGTGAGTGGAACCTTTTTCCTAGCTTCCATATGTGTGATTTTGGGGTTGTCATCATGTTGGGATATTTTTGTGGGCTTATTAAATACCTAGTGGCATATACACACTAGCAAGTCCCAAATATAATCCAATGTGATCATCCCCATATACTCCACTTGGAATTCTTTCTAAATTCCTTTGCTTGGGCCTTACTCCATAATTTGGGATGCATAATAATAATGCCATGAAATATTATTGTTTTTACAAGAATCAACATGGCATTAAATGTGTTGCATGGGCCATGCAAGCACCACCTTTTGCTTGTTATTTGGCTTTATTTGAATCTTGAGTGGATGATCATCTCACTCTATCTACCACCCTTTTTGGCTTGGATTTAGTTGATCTTGCTAAAACTCCATCACCACCTCTCCCTCTTTTGGTATAGCTTGGTTTGATCTTGTCTTGCTTGAGCTTGCCAAAAGAGTACCATCTCTCACTCCCTCATCTAATCCTAAACCATACCCCCTCTTTAACCATACCCCATCTAACCTTAACCCCCATACCCCTCTCACCTAAACCCTAAGTCCACCACCTCTCTCTCTCTCGGCCTCCTCCTCTCTCTACCATGCAGGCCCCACCTGGCCCTCTCCCTGGCCCACCTAGCTACCCCACCAAACCTAAACCCTAACCGAGCCTAGCTCCTACCCTAGCCCCAACCCGAGCTCCTCCCTCTCTCTTTTCTCTCTATGCCACAAGGGCCCCTCCACCCCGAGCCTCCCTCCTGGCCTCACCCTACCCCACCTGGACGTCCCCATCTACCTGCCCCTCGCCCTGCCCTGCCTCCTGCCCGACCAGAGCACGTGAGGAGAGGTAGAGAAAGGTGGCACCAGAGCCACCTTTTCATCCACCCACCTCCCCACGGCATCCCCCTCTCCCTCTCGGCTTTATCCTCCTCCTACCACCTCTCTGCCTCTCCCAGATCTACCCCAAGGACGCCCTGCTTCCTCCCCTCTCTTCTCCACCGCCGTCTACCCCTCCCATCGCCGGCAACCCTCGGCCCCTCGCGGCTACACCGTACCAGGCGACGAGCACGACGGGGAGGTGATCGAGGAGTACCAGGACGTGCCCCTGCATCGCCCCGAACCCGCCAGCGAGGAGGAGGAGGCCTGCATCACCGCTGCACGCCGGGATGCCACCGGAAACCCTAGTTCCTCTGTCCGTCTGCATCACCGACGATCGCCTGCTCTCCTGCCCGTTCCGACCACGCCAACATCCTCCCGGTGAGCTAACAAACCCCCCAGACATCCTCGTAGTCGCTGCCTTGCCCTGGTCGCGCCGGACCATCCGGCGAACGGTCTCTGTGCACCGGCGTCGCGTACGTCTCTCCTTGCCACAGCGTCGCGCAAGCCCATCTAGTCCTCGCCCACCTCCCTGACAGCTACCCCCGCACAGCCCAGTGGCCACCGCTTCCGCGCCCGAGCCCTAGGTCACGGGATCGAGCCCCCGTGCCGCTCCGCGCACCGATCTGTCCACGGTGGAAGATCCACAGTGCACGCGTGGTCGTTTTACCCATAACCCCCTACCTTTTTGACTCCTGGAACCCGCGCTCCTATCGGCCCCACATGTCTGCCTCTGTATCGTTTTACCAATAGCACCCTGGCTTTTCGTTCCATCAACCCGCAGTCCCCCCACCGTGCCGCGTGGCAGCCCCGCGCTCACCCTCTGTCACGTGGACCCGCGAAGCCTCTGGCCCCACCTGTCATTCCCTAGGTCTAGCGTAGACCGCGGTGTAAAATGTTTCTGCGCGCTGTGGAGTCCCAGTCAGCAGAGAGGCCCACCCGTCAGCGTCTGTGTCTGGCTCATCCTGAGTAACAAAAGTATTTATCTGTTTCCGTTTTAATTCAAATCTTTTCAAACTTAATTCAAATTCAAATTTAATTCTGTTTTTAAATAACTTTTGAATTACAAATCCAATTAATACAAATAATATATGTTTTCAAATCAGAAAAATGTGAGGATTTCAAATATGGCCTTCAAAATATATTTTGACCATTTAAAATTCCAAGTTTATTTAAATTACAATAAAATGCCCTTTTATCTTAAATAATTAATAACTTTTGTTTTATAAATCCAAATTCAACAAATGATATGTCTAAAATGTTTAGCTCGACGAGACCTTTCTGTTTATGCATCCCATGGTGTGTTTTGAAGCATGCATCATATAAATATAATGGGTACAGCAACTAATATGAGTATAAAATGAGCCCAAAACTCAATAAAATGATTTAATCTTGTATCTCACACCTCACCCATGCCATGCTACTTTAATGCCATGCAAATTGTGCATCATTCATCATGGCATGATTGTTTGCTTGTCGCATCTATTCATATGCTTGTGCACTTTATTTATGTTGGCCCTTGTTTGTTTGGTTCTTCTTCGAATAGACGCTGAGCAGGGGATTTATCAAGACACCCAGGAGTACCACCCAGATCCTTCTCTCGCTTCAACTGAGCTGCCAGGCAAGCACTACCACATGCTTGCATACATATAGTACCTATTGCCTCTTTCTTATTCTTGCATCATTGAGTCGCGATTGCATTAAATTGAATCCCAAGTATTGCATAGCCTTTACTTTTAAACCCCACCGAAGCTTGGTCCTCCATCCCATGAGCCATTACTACAGGAGTTGATTGAGCCATGCGAGTCGTAGAACAGCATGTGTAGGGTATGTGAGTGTCTGATGGATAACGAGGTACCTAAACAACTTAACCCGAGAAGTAATGGGATAACTAATGAAAGTGGCATCGGTGAGCCATATTCGCTATTTGGTTTTTCAGGCCCACTTGTGTCCCGTAGGACCCCGAGTACTTGATTCCTGTTCCTTGAATATTCGCGCTATCCACATCCGGGAGGCTTATGAACCCCCCTGAGCCAGAGCTTGATTCATTCTTATTTCTTGGGGCCACAAACTAGTTTGAGGTTTTATTTTACTATCCTGTACTTATGCCATGCTTTACTGCTTTATTTAAGATTGTGCGAGGAGCACACTGTACTGTTTAGGTAAGCGGAGTGTTTTCGCGGTGTCGACAAGCCCAGCCACATTTTCGGGTTCCCAGTCGTTCACAGCCACTGACGCAAACCTTGAGGCCGTCTCGGAGTCAGCTAACTTCGTTGCGGGTAGCTCAATGGGGTGGCCCCCTGAAATATTTCTGAATCCTGTGATTGCTTTGTCGTGACTGCCTCGTTGGGTTTTGATTTGGTTTTTCCGAGGCATTTCGAGTGTGTGTTGCTATTTGTGCACCCCTGCAGGGTAAAACTTTCTGAAAGCCGTGTCCGCGGTTATGGACGACTTGGAGCACAGTTTCTCGATCATAGACAAGCAAAACTAAAGTACCGCTTTTAATTTGACTAGACTAGGTACCTGACTAGTAAATAGTGCAACACTCACGGAATGGATAATAAAACTGCCAACGGATGGGGGGCTGTTCGTCCGCTTCCTCGTCGGTAAGCGAGGAGGAGGATGGATCTGTTGAGATTACCATTATAACTGTTGTTATTAATTCACGGACATCCGTCTATCTCTGGTTAGGCGGATGGTTAGCGAGTATCTATAGAATTGCTAGGGTTTATCTTTTGCTGCAATTGCGTCACCCCAGGTTGTGTCCCCTTTAGCGGCATAAAGACTTGCTGAGTACCCCTAGGGTCTCACACGATAAATTATTGGTTCAGATGAACAGGTACCCCCGCAAGATGGATACTGGGTGGAAGAGACGGACGATGTGGGCAACGATCATTCGGTGTAGAGATTTCGGGAACGGGGATCCGTGAGATCTGTGGGCGGGATCTGCTTATTTATGGGGCATCTTATGCCGATTTGCTTCTTATCTGTACTCGGATTTTGTCTTCCGCTTCCGCTTGATACTCTGATGTTTGATGTATGAGGAGATATCCTAAACTATTATATCTATCTAGGATATTTGGATCTTGCCGTATGGCGTTGCTATATTTCCTTTCTTTTTAGATGGAATGGCTCTGATGTACTATTGTATGCTGGCTTGCATATATACTCATTTGTGTATGTAGTTGATCCCTTCGCCTGCCGATTACGCCGCCCGTTCTTGTCCCGATGTTTGGAAATGGTTGGGACGGCCGAAAGGTCTACCTGTGAGTGGCATTTGGGCCCCACCGTACTATTTCAACCATTTCCGTTCATCCAGGCTTGTAACTAGGAGCGTAATTCACCGAGGTAGTTACAAATAGATAGGAAGAGCTTGCAGCGCCGACATATGGAGGTCAATGCGGTAATGCCAGCGGTGACGAGGTATATGCCTTGGTCGGACCAAGAAATTACTTGGAACATCAAAGATCATCCCAAGCTTATGCCGAGTCCTGGTTCGTATGCATTAGTGCTGGACCCGACATTCATTGGGCCTAACATCAATGTGAGGTTCTCCAAGGTACTGATTGACAATGGCAGTAGTATTAACATCATGTATGCGGATACAATGCGCAAGTTGGGTATCTCGAAGAACATGCTCCAGGCTACAAGGACAACTTTCCATGGTATTGTACCAGGCATTTCTTGTGAGCCCATAGGCAAAGTCCGGGTTGACGTGTTATTCAGCACGAGAGATAATTGCCGAACTGAGAATCTGGAGTTCGAAGTGGTGAACTTGGAAAGTGCGTATCACACGTTACTCGGAAGACCAGCATTGAACAAGTTCATGGCAAGCTGCCACATCAGTTATCTGAAGATGAAGTTGCACGGGCCAAATGGAGTGATTACCATTGCTGGAGATTTCCGACGTTCCATTGAGTGTGCCTCAGCCGGGTCTAACCTAGCCGAGTCACTCGTGATTGTGCAAGAGAAAAGAAAAATACAAGAGGTGGCAGCATTAGCTCAGTCCGTGCAGCAGTATATGCCGGCGTTGAGTAACCCGCATGGTAGCGTTTCGTTCCAAGCCACAAAGGATACTAAGAAAGTGCCTGTTGATGATATGTTCCCAGAGCGCACCATAACAATTGGTGCTAGGTTGACTGATAAATAGGAAAGCGAGCTCGTCAACTTCCTCCGTGAGAATCGGGATATTTTTGCTTGGTCTACACAGGACTTGCAAGGTGTTCCGAGGGAGTTGGTCGAGCACTCTTTGAACGTGAGACCTGGAGCAAGGCCCGTGAAGCAACCTCTCTGCTGCTTCGCCGAGGATAGGAGAAAAGTCATTGGAGACGAAATAGCTCGGTTTCTAGCAGCAGGATTTATCATGGAAGTACTCTATCCAGATTGGCTCTCTAATCCGGTGCTGGTGGAGAAGAAGAAGGATGACCCGAACGTGGCAGTAGTTTGGCGTATGTGTATCGATTACACGAACCTGAATAAGGTGTGTCCAAAATATCCATTTCCGCTGCCGAGGATAGATCAGGTCATAGACTCAACCGCGGGATGTGAACTGTTGTCATTCATTGATGCATATTCTGGTTTCCACCAGATACCTCTGAATCCGGATGATCAATTAAAGACCGCATTTATCACCCCATATGGGGCTTATTGCTATCGCACCATGCCGTTTGGTTTACGTAATGCAGGTGCAACGTACCAAAGATGTATGCAAAAATGTCTGCACGACCAAATAGGTCAAAATGTACAAGTGTATGTGGATGATGCGGTTATCAAGACCAAGGAAAGCAAAACGCTCCTTGACGACATCAGGCAGACATTCGCGAACTTAAGAAGGTTCCGAATGAAGCTTAACCCGGAAAAATGTACCTTCGGCGTCCCGGTTGAAAAATTACTCGGATTTCTCGTCTCCAGCCGGGGTATCGAAGTTAATCCAACTAAGATCCGGGCCATTGAACGAATGGAGCTGCCGAAGTGTCTTAACGATGTCCAGAAGTTCATTGGGTGCCTAGCATCATTAAGTCGGTTTGTATGTCGGTTGGGAGAAAAGGCATTGCCTCTCTACCAACTCATGAAAAAGTCGGATAAGTTCGTTTGGACGCCACAGGCCGATGAAGCCTTTGCCCACTTAAAGAAGATGTTAGCCACTGCACCAGTGTTAGCCTCTCCACTATCAAAGGAGCCAATGTTGCTCTACATAGCCGCAACCAACCGAGTTGTAAGTGCAGTGATTGTGGTAGAGCGCGACGAAGAGGGTAAGTCGGTGCAAAGGCCAGTGTATTACTTAAGCGAGGTATTATATGCCTCAAAGCAGAACTACCCACACTTTCAAAAGGTGGCATATGGTGTCTATATGGCAGCAAAGAAGTTAAAGCATTACTTTGAGGAGCACCCCATCAAAGTAATATGTGAAGCTCCCATATCCGAGATAATGGGTAACAAGGATTCAAGTGGTCGAATCGCAAAATGGGAAATCGAACTAGCTCCTTATGTGCCACAATATGACAGAAGAGAAGCAATCAAGTCTTAGGCTGTGGCGGACTTTTTTGTGGACTGGGCCGAAGTACAATACGAACCACCGCCACCAGATCCGAGCTACTGGAGGATGCATTTTGACTGGTCAAAAACAAAAACTGGGCTAGGCGCCGGAGTTGTGCTTACCTCGCCAAAGAAGGACCTGCTGAAATATGTGCTGCAAATCCATTTCCCGGCATCGAACAATGTCGCTGAGTACGAGGCACTTGTGCACGGGCTCAAGGTGGCAAAAGAGATCGGGATACGTCGGATCATATGCTTTGGCGACTCGGATTTGGTGATACAGCAAGTGTCGGGACTGTGGGATGCCCTCGATCCGAACATGGCACTGTACAGATTTCATGTGCAGAAGATATCTGGTTACTTTGAGGGATGCGAATTTCACCATGTACCCCGGGTGGAAAATGAGGCTGCCGACATGTTGTCAAAGCTCGGATCAACCCGACAAGCAATTCCACCGGGTGTAGCATTGGACCACCTCAGAAAACCATCTATCAGGCCGTCCCTAGGAACTGACTCAATCTATGTCCCGGAAAATACAGAATCTGGAGCTGAGCCCATGGACATTGACATGGGAGGTGGTGCGCGAAACCCGGGGACTGCATCAGCAAACCCGGGGACTGCCTCAGCGAACCCGGGGACTGCCTCGCAGGACCCGGGGACTGCTCAGCATGATCCGGTTGAAGTTATGTCGGTGGATCAAATGGAAATTGATGAGGATGTGTTCCCTGTGCGAGCAATACCAGCTTGGGCACTGCCTATATTTCAATTCTTGAAAGATGGAACGTTACCCATTGAGGAGGTGTTATCCAGGCAAACTCAGAGGAGAGCAAGGGCATACACAATTATCAATTCCGAGCTATACAAACGGAGTGTGACCAATGTCCTCCAGCGGTGCGTTGACCCGGAAGAAGGGCTTGACATCCTCCGAGATATACATCAAGGGGAGTGCGGGCATCATGCCTTGTCCCGAGCCTTGGTGGAAAAAGCGTTCCGGCACGGATTCTACTGGCCAAGTGCCTTAGAACAAGCAGAAGATCTGGTGAGAAAATGCAATGGTTGTCAGAGGTATGCTACCAAGACACATATGCCAATGTCGGAGCTCAAGACCATACCAATTACATGGACATTTGCCGTATGGTGCTTGGATATGGTTGGCCCATTTAAACCAGCAAGGGGAAATATGACTCACATCTTGGTCATGGTGGATAAGTTTACAAAATGGATTGAAGTGAAGCCTATAAGAAAGTGTGATGGAGCTACGGCCGTAACATTTCTCAAAGACATTATCTTGAGATACGGTTATCCTCACATTATCATAACTGATAATGGCACAAATTTTGCTGAAGGAGCATTTGCATGATTCTGCCGAGATAAGAAGATCCGGCTGGACGTTGCCTCGGTAGCCCACCCCGCATCAAACGGACAGGTGGAAAGATCCAACGGATTAGTGTTATCCGGGATAAAACCCCGGCTCATTGAGCCGCTGCAAAGATCAGCGGGGTGCTGGATAGAAGAACTACCAGTGGTACTGTGGAGTTTAAGAACAACTCCGAATCGATCAACAGGCTATATGCCATTTTTTCTGGTATATGGGGCAGAAGCTGTATTACCAGCCGACATAGAGCATGATTCGCCTAGAGTCACCCAATACACAGAAGCCGAAGTGCAAGAAGCCCGGCAGAATGATGTTGATTTGCTGGAAGAAGCTAGAGAATTGGCATTGTCCAAATCCGCCATATATCAGCAAAATCTCCGACGCTATCATAGCCGGAAAGTAAGCCCCCGAGTCTTCCGGGAAGGCGATCTAGTGCTTCGGTTGGTACAACGTACTGCTGGCATGCATAAATTATCCCCCCCATGGGAAGGGCCATTCATCGTGAGCAAGGCATTGCACAATGACTCTTATTATCTTATAGATGCAAAGCCACAGGAAAAGAACAAGGAGGACAGGTCCGGCGAGGAATCTAAGTGTCCATGGAATGTAGCTCTACTTCGTCCTTTTTACACTTAGCAAAGAAGTGTATGTATCCGAGTCTTCTCATGGGTCGGTATGTATGCCGGCAATGAGCTTATCAATGAAGTGTTGGCACCTCGAGCAGTAACTCGGGGATTGCCTCAATAATATTTGTTGTCTTTTGTGCGTTAGCTGGAATAAGTTGTTCTGCTTAACTCAAATTAGTAATGTGTGAGCACCAAGAACCCAACTCTTCGACTTGCTGCTGTCCAACAAGAATTGGCTTCATGGCAAGCAAGAGAACAAGTTTGGAATTGCGTAGCACATGAAAAACGACTAAGGAAAAGAACTTAATCGAGCCGACGTTTGTTTTTCGGACTAACCTTGTATTTACTTTCAAATTATTATGCTGAATTATTTTGAGCTAAGCTTAAAAGTTTCCAAGTATTGTTAAAACAATTTTTGAAGCTCGGATTCGTAAGTCGTAAAACCGAATCAAGGTAGACACGAACCAAGCCAGAAGATTGGACGAACAAGAAAGTGAAACTCGGGGACTACGCCCAAGTTAATCTGGCATACAAACTTAGTAGCAAAATATCACATGAGTACGGGATACAATTCCACCCGGCATACCGGGAATCTGATAAGTTTTCAAGTGTTTTTACTTAAGAAGCAGCAGGAGGAGGAAGTTTGGTGTCATCTTCGCCTTCTTCGATATCCGAGGCATCGTCCTCTCCATCATCGTCCGAACCATCTTCAATGTTTTCGACCTCTTCGTCACCAGCGGCTTCCAGGAAGCTCGGACCCTCAGTCCATTCATGAATGGGAGCATATTCAATGAGGCTATGGGTGCAAGCCTGGTGCCGAGCTACCCATTCCGGGTCATTGGTCCACTTGGATCCGGTGCGCAGGCGCGTGAGGAGGCTGAGATCGATCTTCTCATACCACGTGAGTATGTGGTGAAGAACGGTCTCAGCTGCAGCACGTCCAGCAGACTCTCTCCAAAGGTCGAGCTGGGTCTCGATCTCCATCAACTTTCCAGCAAGAATTGTGATTCTCTCCGGAGTGTCCTCGCCAGGCCAGAACGTGTTGAAGACTCGGACTGAAACGTCGAGGAGATCCTTGCCATAGTTCTTGATGACTTCCACACGTGATGACAGGCTGACCAACAGGTCCTCCATGTCATAGGGAATGTCCTCACCATTAGGAGCGACGAGAGTACCCCTCTCTCGGCAAAAATTGGCAACAGCGGCGCTTGCAATGGGAGTACCCTCTGGAAATTTGCCTAAAAACGGAACAAGAGAAGCAAGTAATGAAAAGACATAAGATATAACCCGGAGAAATATGCCGGAGAAGGAAAAGAAACTTACGTAAAATGTGGTTGTGGATCCGGGTCAACTCATTGATGCAATTATCGCGTCTTTGGCGGAGCTGCACCAGTTCAGCGTTCGCCGACTCGAGTTTGACGTCGGCCTCCTGGAGAAGTTCGCGATCCTTAGAAATTTGGAGATTGAGGCGCTCGCGCTCTTCGGTGTAGTCCTGGCCAGCCTTTTCAAGCTCGGTTTGGTGCTGCGCCTTCATCTTCTTCATTTCTACCTTTAACTTGGCAATCTCGTCATTCTTGGTTCGGAGGAGGGCAAGCTCATCGTCTTTCTTTTTGAGCTCGGCCTGATGCTGCCCTGCTTGTTCGAGAAAATGCAGCATCATGTCAGGCACGGGCACACTATCTTCAAGAGATGCTGAAATAGCGTGTTGACCTGGCAGAGCCGAGGTATGAATGTTTGCAGCGCCAAGAAGAAAAGGAGATGGAAAGCAAAGCAGGGTCGGACAAAAATAGCTTACCCTTAATCTGATCTAGAATTTTCCTCATGAGCTTGTTCTCAGCCTCCACCCCAGCTGCGAAAACCGAATGACGGATTAGTTCTGCAGAAAAAGATGAAGGAAAATAGAAAAATGTGAAGAAAGGAACTTACCCCTTTTCTCATGCTCAGCGAGATGTGCATTGTGCTTTGCGAGCAGCATCTTGTGGGTATCCAGGAGACGCTGGAACTCAGCACTCCGGCGGTTGGTGGTCACCTGAAAAAAGTACAAAAATTTGACTTAAGCCTTGTGCATATTCGAAGTGTACAAGATCCGGGTCAAGTGGAACTTAACCCGGCTCTAGGTGTGTGCATATTCGAAGTGTACAAGATCCGGGCCAAGTGGAACTTAACCCGGCTCTAGGTGTGTGCATATTTGAAGTGTACAAGATCCGGGCCAAGTGGAACTTAACCCGGCTCTAGGTGTGTGCATATTCGAAGTGTACAAGATCCGGGCCAAGTGGAACTTAACCCGGCTCTACGTGTGTGCATATTCGGAGTGTACAAGATCCAGGCCAAGTGGAACTTAACCCGGCTCTAGGTGTGTGCATATTCGAAGTGTACAAGATCCGGGCCAAGTGGAACTTAACCCGGCTCTAGGTGTGTGCATATTCGAAGTGTACAAGATCCGGGCCAAGTGGAACTTAACCCGGCTCTAGGTGTGTGCATATTCGAAGTGTACAAGATCCGGGCCAAGTGGAACTTAACCCGGCTCTAGGTGTGTGCATATTCGAAGTGTACAAGATCCGGGCCAAGTGGAACTTAACCCGGCTCTAGGTGTGTGCATATTTGAAGTTGTAAGGGTGCTATGTTAGTTTTCTAAGGAGCATCCGGCCGAGTAACAAGTTACTCCCCCGGAGGCTCGGGGACTAATGGTTATATCGCTAGTGCATGCTAAGGAAAAGGTGAAGTAATGTACCTCCATCATCCGGCCCGCGAGGTTAATCGCCTTAGCGGCGATGTTCATCTGAGCAGCGAACTCGGTGGGACCGAATTTCTCAGGGAGATCGTCGTTATAGACGAACTCCGCCTTGTTCCAGTTGTTCATAAACTCGATCAAGGTCAGAGGATATCTCTCACCGCTGAGCATGTGGGGCGCCACCAAGCCCTTCGCATGTGCCTCTCTCCTCTCCACCTGAGCAAGGGCCGGACTCGTGTGCAGAACAAGTTGCTGCGCACTAGTTGGCTCGGTAGGGGCGTCCTTCGGTGCTGGAGCCTTCTGGGCAAGCATGGACACAAGAGTGCGCTGTCCAGACCCGGTGGACGCTGCCCTGGTGACGTCAGGAGCTTTCTTGCCTTTGGCTTGCTGAGAGGAGGAAGTGGTTGCGGCAGATTTCGCCTTAGGAGCTGCCTGAGTACTTCCTCGCCGAGACTGAGAAGACTCGGACGAGGCGGAGGAGCTCGGCGCTGGTTCCCTTGTTGCTAGAGCTGGTGCTGCTGCTGAAGTCTTTGCTGCCGGGGTTGGTGCTGGTGCCAGCATTGGTGTTGGTGCTGGTGCTGGTGCAGAGGTAGTCTCGGTAGTTGCTGGTTGTGGCGGAGCCGAAGTAGTGGATGTCGCTACCTTGGCTGGGTCCATCTCTCCCGCTCCGGGGTTGCCCCCCTCTTGACGAGGTGGGCTGGAACCCGGAGCAGCCGCAGAACCCTCTGTAATAGGGCTCAGCGGGCGTGACTCGTCGTCGCGAGGGGGAGAAGGGCTAGGTCGGAGCGGTGAAGAGATGCTAGATCCGCTCTGGGGAACATCCTCCGCAGCACTGCCAAATCAAATAATGTCAGAAGAGAGACTAAAACAATGCAAGGAAGAATAAGTTGCAGAGGGAAAAGAGGCTTACGCATCCGAGGTCAGGGGCTCCTTGGGTTTCCGAGTCCTTCGTGCTGGGGCCTTGCCTGCTGGCTTGGAAGCAGTTTTGTCTCCGGACTTCTTTCGCCTTTTGGAGGGCTGAGAATGTCCGGAGGAGGAACTTGATGCAGCTCTGTGCCTCTTCTTCGGCGTTGCCGGAACAGGTTCACCCATGGCAAGGGGAGGGTCCTCGTGGATCTGCCCACCGGGGTTAGCTGATGCCAGAAAAGCATAAGAAAGGGGGACAGCATCAATAGCTTCCATCACCTCAATATCCGAGTCATCCACATCGTCGGGCCAATCTCTAATAGAAGAGAGTTTACCGGTGGGTCGCTTGGTCGCGTCGGACATTGGGAGGAACATCTCCTGGTCCGGCTCTTCCTCGTCCGGGGTCTTCCGGTCGGGCGCCCACTTAAGGGTCGGATCGGTGCCGTCCTCGAGGGTCTGCTGAAGGAATTGCTGAGGAAAAGAATGAACAACTGAGTCAAAAATGCAACAATGACCGACATATAATTAGTCCGGAGTAAGTTTGCGCCATGAAGCTTACCACGGGAGGAAGCCTATCACGGCAATAATGCTCAATTCCCCATGTCCACTCAGCGGAGAAATCCTTGTGGATGGTGAAGAGAGCCTTAACCCGGCGATAGATCTCCGTGTTGCTCAGTTCGAAGGATGAGGTCTGGTTGGGGTCGTGGCCGAAGCTCATATGACACACCTTGTGAGTGTGTTGCTGGAGGGGAGAGATTCGGTTGCGCACGGACGTGATCATAGCATCCTCATTGCGCAATCCAAGCTTCTTCAGTTCCACGAACCTCTTGTTGACCAGGTTGGCCAAAGCCGTGGGCTTCTTGGGGACGACGTCCCACAATTCCGGGTTAGGTGGACCCGGAGTATAGGGAAGCAGCCGGATTAAGTCTTCGGTGCCCGTATTCTGGACATAAAAGAAAGTCCGGGCCCATCCTTTGCAGGAGTCCAGCCCGGTGACCCGGGGGAAACGGAAAACCTCCGGGGTGAGATGGACATAGCTCCGAATTGAGTGATTTGCTTGTCCTCCGAATCAAGTTGGATGTTCGGGATGACATTGCGACGAAGGCCAAAAAACCGGATCCATAGCTCCTTCATGGGCCATAGTCCGGCGTAGCCTTCGATCGTGGAGGCGAAGGCGGCAAGAGAGGTGATGGCATTGGCAGGAAGGTGGTGCGGTTGTAGTTCATAAGTGCTAAGCCAATCCCGAAAGAAGTCGCTGACCGGCAAACCGAACCCCCGCTGGAACTGGGACAAGAACACGACGTACTCACCCGGATTGGGTGAGGGGGCCAGTTCGGCGGAGGCGAGGCGAGCGGCGATGCCGGCGGGGATGCGTCTGGTGCGGTAGAGCCAATCTAGGTCGTCTTGGCAGACCCAGGACCCGGCCCACGCACCACGGTCCGCCGCCCCGGTGTCCTCCTCCATCTCTTGCTCGGCGACGACGAGCTCCTCCTCCGTCATCTCGCTGGTCAAAAGAAGCCTCGGTACGCACTGCCTGAGCGAAGCAGACAAGGGATGGGCCACCGAGGCATGGCCGACAAGGGTGACGACGCCCATGCCGGCTGACGCGGGCGTCGCAGAGGCTCACGTAGCCTCTGCATGTGTGACGCGGGGGAAAAGCACCCCGGTCGGCTTACTACTTTGGGAGAAGGCATATTCTTAGGAATATGCCTCCACGTATGCCCTAAGTGGAGACCTAGCTCCACCTATATAAGGAGGGCTAGAGCCTCTGTAGAAGGGGTTCCGCTATTCTGATTTGGTGAGGGTTTTAGGAGTGATCTGTGTGTGAGAGTAAGAGAGCTTCTTCTTCCTCCTCTCGCCAATACAGCTCTAGGAGCACTTGTAAGCTTGGAAGCAAAGCGAGAATAAACTTCTGTGTGGAGAAACACTTCACTATGCCTCCATGGATTCCCCTAGCGTTTATTAGTCCCCACCTTTAGCCTATCCATGGCATCTGCCGTGACACCACCACGACAGCGAGGTCGGGCCGATGTGGATCACGGGTGGCTGCTGACGAGGGCGTCCACGACGACATGACGGCGAGGTGCTCTGTGCTGAGGAGGGAGAGTCCAGCGGTGTCACTCGCTGCAGGGCAAGGTAGAGGAAGGGCCCCAACGGTGGTCCTGCAGGAGGAGACGGGGGCAGCTCACGGAGGAGGGACGAGGACGAGCTTGAGGTAGGGCAGCTGCAAAAGGGCGGCAACGCTGCTACAGGGCAAGGAAGGCGACGGCCGGACGCGGAGCTTGTAGGGGCTGAGGCGGCGACATGGCCGCCCTGGAAGACAAGCAAGGGAGGGCGACAGATGCAGGGCAGAGGCCGACAAGGAGACGATGACGAGGTCTGATACGTTGGTAACATATCCATAATTTTTGATGTTCCATGCTTGGTTTTATCTACTTTCTTATGTTTTGTCCACACTTTGGAGTACTTTTCATATGATTTCTTGGACTAACCTATTAACAAGAGCCACAATGCCAGTTGCCTGTTTTATGTTGTTTTTGGTTCCAGGAAGTCAGAAAATGAATTTTCTCGGAATTGGACGGGACAAAAACCAAAGTTATTATTTTACCGGGGGACACTTGGAGCCAGAATACGAGACGGAGAGGTGCCACAGGGCGGCCACACCATGTGGTGGCGCGGGCTAGCCCTGGTCGCGCCACCAGGTGGTGTGGGCCCCCTGGCCGCCCACCAACCTTGCCTCTTTGCCTATAAGAAGCCTCCCGATGCATAAACCCTAGGTCATCAATCAGAAATCCACGAAAAGTTCCGCAGCGCCACTGCCACCAAAGGGGAGATTCGGGGGACAGAAAGTCTCTGTTCCGGCACCCTGCCGGGACGGGGAAGTGCCCCTGGAGCCATCTCCATCACCATTGCTGATTCCCATGATGAGGAGGAAGTAGTTCTCTCTCGAGGCTAAGGGTTCTACCGGTAGCTATGTGTTCATCTCTCTCTCTATGCATGATCTTATTGAGATCATGAGCTTGTAATCTATAGATCTACCTTGCTACTCAAGTGCTTTAATAGATCTCTGTTCTCCCCATGTGTGTGAAAGTGACAGCGTGCACACCATGGTGGCACTTAGGCTAGAGATTACAAATACTTGTTATGAGTTATATTTGGAGTTGGATGTCTCTATGAAATTGTGGTGTTTGTTGGAACCGTCTAGTACTCAAGGTGACAGTGTGGGGTTATCTAGATGGGAAAGGCTTACTTTGAGGTGTGTTGTTATAGCTCTACCATCGATTAGAGTGTCCAACCGGAGAGTAGTTAAGAGTAGTATCATAAAGAGAAGATATTTATATGAGAGTGTTCACTAGTGAAAGTATGATCCCTAGGCCTTGTTTCTAAGCATTGAAACACCGTTTGCTACTAGATCTGTTACATGTTTGCTTGCTTCCATCTTTATTTCAATTTGCTTTTAGTATTTTCCACGCATCAAGTTATTTTCTATCACCGTTACCACTTATAATTATCTATACCACTTGTATTTCACTATCTCTTCGCCGAACTAGTGCACCTATACACCTGACAAGTGTATTGGGTGTGTTGGGGACACAAGAGACTTCTTGTATCTTGATTGCAGGGTTGCTTGAGAGGGGATACCTTTGACCACTTCCTCCCTGAGTTCGATAAACCTTGGGTGATCCACTTAAGGGAAAACTTGCTGCTGTTCTACAAACCTCTGCACTTGGAGGCCCAACAACTGTCTACAAGAATAGAAGTGCGTAGACATCAAGATCTTTTATGGCGCCGTTGCCGGGGAGTCAAGGACATCTTCACAAGGGGAGTCCCTCATAACCAATCTCTTTACTTTGTTGTTTTTGTTTTGCTTAGTTTCTTTTTGCTTTGTTTGCTTGTTTTGTTATCAAAAACACAAAAAAATTAGTTTTACTAGTTTGCTTTCTTATTTGAAAAACACAAAAAAATTAGTTATTATCTTAAGTTGCCTTCATGTCTAGCCTTGCTCCAATCACTATGTCACCCGAGGAAATGATTTTCACTTCTAAACAAGGAATTGAGGAAAGTTTTAAGGAAGCTTGGTCTAGAATCTCTGATCTACATGAAAAAACTGAGCCCAAAATGACTCAAAGCTTGTTCCTTAACAGTTTTTACCTTGGGATTGCTCTTTGCTATAGATATGCTTTAGATGCTGTTATGGGAGGAGATTTCCTCCAATGTAATGAGGATGATGCTATTAATGCTATAAAGAAATTGATCCTCACTTACAACATGCCTAGCCAAACTGATATTTCTTTCGCAAAAATATTTGCTAGGTTGAACACTCTTGAGACTAGCTTAAAAGATTGCTATAATACGCTTAGGGAGCATCACAATTATGTTCCAATAAATTCTGAACCATCAAAGTGGCTCCCTACAGTAAGGATTGAGATAAACACTGAAACTTTTCAAGCCCGCTGCGATATCATGTCTGAATTTTGTCTTATGCCCAAAGATATTTATGAATCTTTGAATCTTTGGGGGCTTACTGAAGGAGGAAAAGAAATATCTCTTGCTAATAATGCTACCATTTACCTATTGGAGTAGCTGAAGGAGTGTTTACAAATATCCTTGGGAAAATGATTTCTACTGATTATCTTGTTTTGAATGTGCAGGAAAAGGACAAATTACACTTGGAAGGTCCCTATTAGAACTCCTTGGAGCAATAATAGATGTGGGAAAGGGGACCATGCACCTTTCTTCTCCACCAAACAATCATATTTTCCCAAAGGTTAAGAATAAAAATAAGAGAGGTAAGGGCAGGAAAGTTTGTTTTAATGCTTCTTCATTTGAGAACACTTGATTCTTTCTTTGCTTCTTATGCCTAACTTAAAGGCGTTAAAGAAAAGTACTTATTGGGAGATAACCCAAAAAATTTAGATGAGTCTTGGAAGTTATTACCTCTGTAATAACCTCTCCTTATCCTTTTTATTTGATTTTTGTGCCAAGAGTAACCTCTAATGAGAGTGAAGTAATGATTGGGAAAGTTGCTGTCCCGAAACAGATTTTTGTGCTTCACCATAAAAATTCGTGAGAGAGCTCTGTATGTCGGATTGAGCTGCAATTTTTTTTCTTCTGCCCTAGGTTGTTATCTAACTTTCGTTAGTTCAACACTTTTTTATTTGAGAAACATAAGGTCTTCGAAAAAAATCGTATTTACCTGCTGGTCTGTTTCGATAGATTTCTGTCATTTTCTGCATTTGCTTCTTTTGGGTTCCTTTTTGAGTTCTTTTGGGGAATTGAGGAGGGAAGTGCTACATTAACTAGTGTTCTAATGGAAGTTTATTTGGTGTTGGAACTGAACCTTAAGACCTATTATCTTGAGTGCACTAATGTTGCTAATAAAGATTGTGTGAAGTTTTGTATGAAGAAAAATTTCAGGTGTATGGAAGGAATGAGCAATGAGATGAAGGATGGACTAAATCTCAAGCTTGGGGATGCCACACATGTCACCCCAAGAAATATCCAAGAAGTACAAGCGTCAAAGCTTGGGGATGCCCAAGGCATCCCCTTCTTCATCAATAAAAATCCCAGGTTTCTTCCAAACGCTTCATTTTTATTATTTCATACATAGTTGTGTTGTTCTTGGAGCGTCTTCTTTTTCGTTTTGGTTTTTAGTTTGCTTGGTTTGCTTAGTTTTCTGAATAAATTGGTTGGACCCCCTCTGTCATACATTGGTTTTCAAATAGTTTGGTTTGGTTTGGAAAAGAGTAGGAAAGTTCATACTTATGTGGTAAAAAGAGCTTGTTTTTTACTGTGGCCTGTGCTTTGTCATGCCATGCTTGATATTGTTTTGGCTTTATTCTTAGTATTCTTTGTTGTAGCATGACTTGTTATAAACAATTGAGATTGCTTAATGTGCCTTGGATGAATCATGCGTTGTTTTAGCATATTAAAGCATAGTATAGTGGTATTCTCCTTTGATGCTTTATTTGGGTTGACTTGGCGCATGCTCACACCATGTTATGAATATCTCAAGTCACCATAGCCTTTATTATCCTTTATTTTTCAACTTGTAGTATCATCTTATGCTTTGATCAATGATGTTTTGTCGCTCTGCATGATTATGGCCATTATTGCTCTCTTAGTTTGTCGCTCCTAGTCTTTTGCTAGCCTCCACCACCAAGTATGAGTTCCACTCATGCATCCAATTCCCTAAACCAAGTTATTCCAAAGAGTCCACCATACCTACCTACTAGCTTATGCTATTCCAAGTATATTCATGCTTTTGTTTACCTTCCAAATTAAACTTATTATGAGAAAACTAGTGATTAAAGCTCTCATGAACTTGATGGCACACTTTACTTTATTGCCTCTAATAAACTTGAACCATTGGGTCCTTCTTTGTTGCGTATATGCTTGCACTTTATTAGTTGAAATTAGCAGAACCATGTTTCATGGGGAACGCTTTCAACATTGCACTTGTACTTTGTACCCCGTTGATATCATGTTCTTTTGCTTACGGATCCCGGCGGTGCGAAATAAAAGTGGAACTTGTAAGATCATGGAGTTTGTATTGTGTTAGAGAAACGCCTGGGTCGCTAGCCTAAGCCATGCCTAATCATGGTGGAAACTTGCAGCATCACCATAATGAGCACTCTATGAAGCATCCTCAATAAAAACCTATGCAAATAGCAAATAAAAGATCGCTGAGATGCTCATTGTCTGCTTGCCTTGTCATTTTGATTATGGGAAAGCTCTTGTATCATGTGCAAGGGGTACCCCGTTGGCGGTTCTTAATGATACACATATACTTACAATGACAAGAGCTTACTTGTGACTGAAGTTGAGTAGCATGAGGATTGGTCTTCGTAAGTAAGGGGCATGAGATTTCGGTTTATAACTTGTCAAGCATATCCTCTTAGTTGTGTTCACTTTAACCTTAATCACTTCAAGATGCTTATGATAGGGGCAATGAGAGCTGAAAGCTATTAAGTACCATAATTTTTGGAAGCTCTTTATGATACTTGAATCCCTACTTCCTTTTATAAAGGCCTTTCTTCCACCATTACATTGAGTCTCCACCTTCTATCTTTATGCACCTACTTTGAGAGCATAGTGGCCATTCTTAGTTCTATGTGCATTGTCCCAAGACTTGTTGATTGATGCATACCTTGATATTGCTTGTTTTAAACTATTTGTATCTAGTCACTCTTGTAAACTTTGAAGGTGTCCTATGCATTTATGTTTGCTACTCTATGAGGGACAAGCTGAATGCCACTATGCTATGTTTTCTTTATGTGAAACAAACAAACGTCTTGCAAGGCATTGTTATTCATGAATCTTTTGTTTGTGACTTTTCATGTTGCATCATAGTTTCTTTGTCTTATTGCTAGAACTTTGTCTTTCATGTTATGATTGAAGTACTATGATCCTAGTTTTGAATGTTTTACAAATACTTTGATCAAGTTTATGATGGTGCATGTCACCTCAAAAATTATTCTTTCTTTTTATCACTTACCTACTCGAGGACGAGCAGGAGTTAAGCTTGGGGATGTTGATACGTTGCTAACGTATCCATAATTTTTGATGTTCCATGCTTGGTTTTATCTACTTTCTTATGTTTTGTCCACACTTTGGAGTACTTTTCATGTGATTTCTTGGACTAACCTATTAACAAGAGCCATAGTGCCAGTTGCCTGTTTTCTGTTGTTTTTGGTTCTAGGAAGTCAGAAAATGAATTTTCTCGGAATTGGACGGGACAAAAGCCAAAGTTATTATTTTACCGGGGGACACTTGGAGCCAGAATACGAGACGGAGAGGTGCCACAGGGCGGCCACACCATGTGGTGGCGCGGGCTAGCCCTGGCCGCACCACCAGGTGGTGTGGGCCCCCTGGCCGCCCACCGACCTTGCCTCTTCGCCTATAAGAAGCCTCCTGATGCATAAACCCTAGGTCATCAATCAGAAATCCATGAAAAGTTCTGCAGCGCCACCGCCACCGAAGGGGAGATTCGGGGGACAGAAAGTCTCTGTTCCGGCACCCTGCCGGGACAGGGAAGTGCCCCCGGATCAATATCCATCACCATTGTTGATTCCCATGATGAGGAGGGAGTAGTTCTCTCTCAAGGCTAAGGGTTCTACCGGTAGCTATGTGTTCATCTCTCTCTATGCATGATCTTATTGAGATCATGAGCTTGTAATCTATAGATCTACCTTGCTACTCAAGTGCTTTAATAGGTCTCTGCTCTCCCCATGTGTGTGAAAGTGACAACGTGCACACCATGGTGACACTTAGGCTAGAGATTACAAATACTTGTTATGAGTTATATTTGGAGTTGGATGTCTCTATGAAATTGTGGTGTTTGTTGGAACCGTCTAGTACTCAAGGTGACAGTGTGGGGTTATCTAGATGGGAAAGGCTTACTTTGAGGTGTGCTGTTATAGCCCTACCATCGATTAGAGTGTCCAACCGGAGAGTAGTTAAGAGTAGTATCATAAAGAGAAGATATTTATATGAGAGTGTTCACTAGTGAAAGTATGATCCCTAGGCCTTGTTTCTAAGCATTGAAACACCGTCTTCTACTAGATTTGTTACATGTTTGCTTGCTTCCATCTTTATTTCAATTTGCTTTTAGTCTTTTCCATGCATCAAGTTATTTTCTATCACCGTTACCACTTATAATTATCTATACCACTTGTATTTCACTATCTCTTCGCCGAACTAGTGCACCTATACACCTGACAAGTGTATTGGGTGTGTTGGGGACACAAGAGACTTCTTGTATCTTGATTACAGGGTTGCTTGAGAGGGGATACCTTTGACCACTTCCTCCCTGAGTTCGATAAACCTTGGGTGATCCACTTAAGGGAAAACTTGCTGCTGTTCTACAAACCTCTGCACTTGGAGGCCCAACAACTGTCTACAAGAATAGAAGTGCGTAGACATCAAGGTCAAGGATGACCTGGGCCATGGCGGCGAGATGCAGAGAGGAGACAGGGCTGGTGGGCGGATGTGGGGTGCGAGGTGGGGATCGATCCTCGTGGTAGGTGGCGGCCAGGAGGTTCGCGTGCGGGACACGTGTGGAGAGAGATAAGGGAGTGGGTCCCGCGGGGTGGGGATAGGGTGTGTCAGTAGCGGGGGGCTGGGGCCTAGGCGCGGCGCTGGAAGCGAGCGAGACCTAGCGGGGCTGGGTCGCCCGTGGCGGTTGTTGCGCGCGTGTGAGTGCGTGCGTGCTCTGTTTGTGTGTGGCGGTGGAGCTAGGTTAGGTGGTGTGGAGGTGGCTGGGTGGTTTGGATCTAGGGTTTGGGGTGTTTTACGACTATGGTTTGGTTTTGGTTTGGGCCGGGCCTGCCAGGGTAGTAGGTGGCCTGGCCTACGGGCTAGGTTGCCTCCCCTGGTACAAAACATTTATTTATTCCTTTTAACTTAAAAGACTTTTGTAAAAACTTTTTAGATAAATAACGATCCAGAACAGACCGAGGTTTTGATTTGAAATAAAGACGGAGGGATATTTAGAAAACAAAGATAGGCTTTTAGAAAATAGTTTTAGGCAAACATATGCATGATGATGACGATGCTCAAATGCAATATGGCATAATGACATGAGCATGCTTTCATGATGATGCACAAAACAGAAATACCAAGAGATTTTCTAGTAGTGGTTTTACTAGGGTGCTACATACACGGTGGTTGCTATCACCGCTACTTGTGGCATCTTCGGGGTCATATTACCCTGTGAGTTCACCGGCAGGAGAGAGAAGTTGAGGACTCGAGTGGCCTCTTCTCGCTCCTTGTCAGTGAGGTGGTCCATGCGAGAGCGCCTTTTGGGACCAGATGTCTGTTGCCATTGGAGGAGGATCCACCGATTGAATAGAACGCTGCCCGTCGGGCACTCGACGCGTCTGCGACTATCCTGCGGGCCTTGAGTTGTGCGTTTACTTCCTGCTGGCGGTTGCACTCCTGAATAAATAGCTAATGGTACCCCATTAGCATCTGCTATGACATGTTTGGTGGCAAGGGATTGTCATGCAAGGCCTCCTTGTACCTCGCCCATTATGCCTGGTTAAGGTGAATTTACTGGTGCTCCATCATGTTGTTGGCGTGCTCGTCGTTGTTGTCGGGGTTGGGAGGGGTGGGTGCGCTGTTGGTAGGGGCGCCGTTGGTAAGGCACCAGTCGATTGGGGCACCATTGTTGATGACAGTGCCGGTGTTCCCTTGGGTGCCACCGCCGCCGGTGTTGATGACGGCACACGTGTTATGGCCGAGGAAGCCGTTGCTCCCACATCTCTCAGATCCGGAGCCGTAGGCTCCATCTTCCGATTCCAGATCACACAGATCGGACTCATAACTACTGTTGCTATACGTATCCTCGACTGATGCCGAGGCGTTGAGCTTGCTCAGGGTACCGATCGGTGGTGGGAACCACGATTTAGGGGCAACCGAAGGAGCATGTGTGCGATCGGGGAGGCAAAGCGTGCCGACCTGACCAACCTGAAAGCATAGGCTTCCAATCGCCAGACCGATCCCATCGCCCACGGACTCGAAATCCGGGCGAGTCACCGGCAAGTGGATGGTGAAGTCGAAAGCGTCGAAGAGAAGGCGAGTCTCTGCTACAACGGAGTTGAAGATCGCAGTTGATGGGGTCGAGGAAGCCGCAACATTAGCACTCCCGTTCCCCACAGTCAGCGCCAATTGATGAGGGGTTAACTCATCAACGCCCATCGTTGATGGACTTAGGTTCGAGGAATTGGGGAGCGCTAGAGGCATCGATCAGCTAGTAAACAAGCACATAGGGGGACACAAGGTTTTACCCAGGTTCAGGCCTCGAAGAGGACCCTACTCGTGCTTGTCTGCTCTTGATTACCAGGGAGTCGAAAGTTACAAGGGGTGCGCAAATGCAATTTGGCGAGGTGTATGCGAAGGTTGTGGATTGTCATCCTCGCTGCCCCCTCCTAGCCTTTATAAGGATAGGTCTCGGGATAGCAGACCGAGTCGGTTATATTTTAGGGTTTTCCCTTCGAATTTCTATCTATTCTTTGTCGTGTTCTTCAAGAAGTCATGTTCCCGTGGGCCAGCCGAATCCTTATTGGGCTTCATTTGCACCGTGGACTCCTCTTGGGCTGAATCGTATAGGCTAACCTCGAGTACCTGTAAGGTATACTCATGTCACTACGGTTACCTCGTTCCACTCCCTTTTCCTTTACTCGCTTAGTAGTTGGGTTGTCATATAGGAAAATTCTTCTTAGTTGCATATCTAGAGAATTTACCTTTGTGTTCAGCCTAAAATTGAAAAAGAACTAAAAATTGGTGTAGCACCTATTCACCCCCCTCTAGGCGCCCATATGATCCATTTCAAACACCTCTGATCAAAATAGCATCAATAGGGGCATCCCATGCCCCTGAACCACCAGGGGTTTAACCCCTAAATCAAAAGCCATTCGTAGTTTAATTCTTCACAAACACACTACAAAAATTACTACATACTTACATTACATAACATCAGCCGTCGTCTAGCCGTGGTTAGGGCAGGTGTACTGCCTGGCAGTGAAGGATCCACCCTTGTAGACCGTCATCTTTAGGAGAAACGCATGAATCTTGAACTCCACAAGGTCATCACACTAAAGATCGTACTTCTACACCATCTCTGACTTCGGCTGATGGTCGTGCATGATGTGAGGATGTATTGTCGTCCCCTACTAGGCACCACCGGCTTCAAGGCCTGAGCCCAGCGGCTCATTGGGGGCACGTCCTTAAATCCCGCTAGAGGATGCTAGCCTGTAACACCCTCGAATCGACCCTATGCAAGTTTTAGCGAATCCCGCCAAACCTGCATAGAAATGATTCAAAGATGCCCACCAAGCACTTGCGTGCGGGTGGAAAACGAAGTAATAACATTACACAATAGTCCACGATGGAACCCACAGAACATATATATACAACAACGACTCAAAGAGTCAAAAATACAGATATACAATACGAAGATCCAAACCACATTGAAAACGATACAACATCTGAGTACGGATAAGATGCAAATGGGGATAAGAGCCCTGAAGAATAACCAATGGCGTCCATAACCCTGCCCAAGCCAAGCCGGAAGGGTAACCCTGCTAACGACGTCGATCTCAAACCTGCTAAATCAAAAGGGGTGCCGACAAAGGGCAAAGGAAAAAGAGGAGCGCCAGTACTGAGGCCAGTACACGGCGAGTCTAGAATTCGGCGGTCCTCGCCTACATAGGTATGGTGGACTGAAGCGGCAGCGCAGCATGCACTAAACATGTTGGGTCCGTAGCATAGAAAACAAAAAATTTCCTACGGTGTGAACTACACTCCAAGATCTATCTACTAGGTACAAAGCAACGGGTGGACATACATCCAACAAGAACTTACCCTCATAGACAACAAGCTTTGTTAATGAGTAGGAACTTGTGGTTGATGTAGTCGTACACTTGCCAATCTCAAGATCATGAGGAAGTCCAAGCGCCGCAACTCAGCAGCGCATCTGCACTCGCACACACGTTCAAGCCACCGGACAACCTCCACCTTCTCGCTCCAGCGATCCAGCGGAAGCAGCAACTCCTTCCAGACAAAATGCCACCGGGAACATGTATCTCGCTAATCCGAGACCATGGGGGAATAATTCTAGAGGGGGGGAGAGAGATCCTTCACAAGGAGGTGTGAGGGTGAAGGAGGGAATGGGTGGCCTTTTATAGGAGGAGGGGGGTGCCCCCTCTCTCCATGGCCGGCGCATGGGGGGTCACCCCTCACCTCCCCCATTCATGTGGTGGTAACCCCTCCACATTAAAATGCCTCTTCACATTCCCTTTTAAAGTCTCCACTTTAAATGCATTAAATTTCTCCAAATTTAATGCTCTCTCATTTAATAAAACTCTTTTTATTAAATTTATTTAGAATTTTGTTAATTACTTTAATTAACAAACATTCACATATAGCCCCTTGCAATATTTCAATATCACATGCAGAACCACCTTCTGCAATTTCACCCGAAACAATTTCCGGTTTCTATTGAAACAATTCCTGCACTTTGCAATTCTTTCGTCTGAAACATATGTGCTCCAAAATGGTGTCCGGTCCCTACGGTTCGCGAATAATGCATACATGATCGAGACCCTTCTCCGATCAATAATCAGCAGCGGGGCCTGGAGATCCGTACTGACTCCTACACATTCAACGATGACACCTGTGATCGTGAGAACCTTTAACGCTTGTAACTAAATCCCTTTGTCTCTCGATATATTACATGTCCGAGATTCGATCATCGGTATCTCCATACCTAGTTTGATCTCGTTACCGACATGCACTCTTTTCTTGTTCCCGTGATATAACATTGTAGTGATCACATCACTTGCTTGCAAGCTATCCTAATGTGATATCACCGAGAGGGCCCAGAGTATATCTATCCGTCATCTGGATTGACAAATTCCACTCTTGATCCATGAGCCTCAACATAACACCTTCGTGGTACTGAACCCATCTTTATAGTCACCCTATTACGGTGTGACGTTTCATGTTATCAAGATACTCTTCCGGTGTTAGCAATTAACATGATCTCATGGTCTAAGGATAAAGATTACTTCGTATGATGTTATAGCAATATAAACATAATGACTTGATCGTAATGCTATACTTCGGATGAATGTTCATCACATCATTCCACCAATGGTGTGACCTTGTTATTAACAACATCCAATGTCCATGATCAGGAAACCTTGATCATCCTGTTAATCAACAAGCTAGTCTACAAGAGAGGCATGACTAGGAACCCTTTTTTGTTTATTAAACACACATGTATTGATGTTTCCGAATCAATACATTTCTAGCATGTAAAATAAACATATATCATATATATAAGGAATATATAATAACAACTTTATTATTGCCTCTCGGGGCATATTTCCTTCAGTCTCCCACTTGCACTAGAGACAATAATCTAGTTCACATAGTGATAAATCTAACACCCATGGAGTTCTGGTGTTGATCATGTTTTGCCCTAGGGAGAACTTTAGTCAACGGATCTGCTACATTTAGGTCCGTGTGTACTTTACAAATCTTTATATCTCCATCCTTGACATGCTCGCGGATGGAGTGAAACTGGCGCTTAATATGTTTTGAATTCTTGTGAGACCATGGTTCCTTTATGTTGGCTATGGCTCCATTGTTGTCACAATAGATCACCATCGGGTCCAACGCACTGGGAACCACACCCAGTTCTGTAATGAACTCTTTCATCCAAACTGCCTCCTGCGCCGCTTCTGAAGCAGCAACATATTCCACCTCCGTTGTTGATCTAGCCACCACAGGTTGTTTGGAACTCCTCCAACTAACTGCTACTCCGTTCAAGAGAAATACGTATCCGGATTGGGACTTAGAGTCATCCGGATCGGTGCCAAAGCTAGCATCGACATAACACTTAGCGACTAGCTCTTCTTCACCTCCGTATATGATAAACATATCCTTAGTTCTTCTCAAGTACTTGAGGATGTTCTTTACCGCTATCCAGTGTTCTGAACCTAGATCAGATTGGTACCTACTAGTCAAACTAATAGCATGTGCCACATCTGGTCTTGTACATAGCATGGCATACATAATAGAGCCTATGGCCGAGGCATAGGGGATCTTATCCATCATCTCTCTTTCTTCCGCCATAGCCGGACTTTGAGTCTTACTCAATGTCTTGCCTTGCAACATAGGTAAGAACCCCTTCTTACTTTCGTCCATATTAAACTTCTTTAATATCTTATCAAGGTATGTACTCTGCGATAGCCCAATTAGGCGCCTTGATCTATCTCTATAGATTTTAGTTCCTAATATATACGACGCTTCACCAAGGTCTTTCATCGAAAATTTGCTGTTTAGATAACTTTTAACACTGTTTAAAAGATCTATATCATTTCCAATCAATAATATGTCATCCACATATAATATCAGAAATGCCACATTGCTCCCACTCACTTTCTTGTAAATACAAGCCTCTCCATAAGTTTGGACAAATCCAAACTCTTTGATCACCTCATCAAAGCAGAGATTCCAACTTCGTGATGCTTGCTTCAGTCCATAGATGGATCGCTGAAGTTTGCACACCTTATTAGCATCCTTAGGATCGACAAAACCCTTAGGTTGTATCATATATAACTTTTCTTCAATCTTACCATTGAGGAACGCAGTTTTGACATCCATCTGCCATATTTCATAATCGAAATATGCAGCAATTGCTAACATAATCCTAACCGATTTAAGCATCTCTACGGGAGAGAATGTCTCATCGTAGTCAACTCCTTGAATTTGTTGAAACCCCTTTGCGACAAGTCGAGCCTTATAGATGGTCACATTACCATCAGCATCAGTTTTCCTTTTGAAAATCCATTTATTCTCAACGGCCTTTCGGTCGTGAGGTAAGTCCACCAAGTTCCAAACTTGGTTCTCGTACATGGATTCCATCTCGGATTTCATGGCTCCTAGCCATTTGTTGGAATCCGGGCTCATCGTCGCTTCTTCATACGTCGCAGGGTCATCCATTTCATCAACCATGAAATTCACAACAGGATTGCCGTATAGTTCAGGAGTTGCACGTGTCCTGCTTGACCTGCGAGGTTTGGTAGTGTCCTCTTTCGGAGTTTCATGATCATTATCATTAGCTCTCTCTTCATCAGGTGAAGTCAACTCCGAAACAACTTCCGGTGCTGCGCCACTTGCCATTCCATGAAGAGAAGGTTCAATAACCTCTTCGAGTTCTACCTTCCGACTACTCACACCTTTCGTGAGAAACTCCTTCTCAAGAAAGGATCCATTCTTGGCAACAAAAACCTTGCCCTCGGATCTGTGATAGAAGGTATACCCAATTGTTTCCTTAGGGTATCCTATGAAGACGCATTTTTTCGCTTTGGGTTCGAGTTTATCCGGTTGAAGTTTCTTCACATAAACATCGCATCCCCAAACCTTAAGAAATGACAGCTTAGGTTTGTTTCCAAACCATAATTCATACGGTGTCATTTCAACGGATTTAGATGGTGTCCGATTTAAAGTGAATGCAACTGTTTCCAGTGCATAACCCCAAAATGACAGAGGTAAGTCAGTCAGAGACATCATAGATCGAACCATATCCAATAAGGTACGATTACGACGTTCCGACACACCATTACGTTGTGGTGTTCCGGCAGGCGTGAGTTGTGAAACTATTCCACACTCTTTCATGTGTGTGCTAAACTCATAACTTAGATACTCTCCTCCACGGTCAGACCGTAGAAACTTGATCTTTCTATTACGATGATTTTCCACTTCATTCTGAAATTCCTTGAACTTTTCAAAAGTTTCAGACTTGTGTTTCATCAAATAGATATACACATATCTACTCAAATCATCCATGAAAGTAACAAAATAACGATATCCACCTCGTGCCGACACACTCATTGGTCCACACACATCAGTATGTATGATCTCCAACAGATTTGTCGCCCGTTCCATTGAACCGGAAAACGACGTTCTAGTCATCTTGCCCATAAGGCATAGCTCACATGTATCAAATGATTCAAAATCAAGTGATTCCAAAAGTCCATCAGAATGGAGTTTCTTCATGCGTTTAACGCCAATATGACCTAGACAGCAGTGCCACATATATGTAGACATATCATCATCAAGTTTAATCTTTTTAGCATTAACATTATGAATGTGCGTAATATTACTATCGAGATCCAATAGAAATAAACCATTCAACATAGGTGCATGACCATAAAAGATATCATTCTTATAAATCGGACAACCATTGTTCTCAGATTTAAAGGAATGACCACCAAATAACAATTATTTAGGTTTATAACTAATCCCGATGGCAAATGGAGAGGTAGCGTCCTGACGGCGATCACATCAACTCTTGATCCATTGCCGACCCGCATCCTGACCTCATCCCTTGCTAGCTGTCGCTTGTTCCGTAGCCCCTGAACCGAGTTACATATATTAGCAACCGATCCGGTATCAAATACCCAGGTGCTACTGCGAGTACTAGTCAAGTACACATTAATAACATGTATATCACATATACCTTTGTTTTCCTTGCTATACTTCTTGTCCACCAAATACTTGGGGCAGTTGCGCTTCCAATGGCCAGTCCCCTTGCAATAGTAGCACTCGATGTCAGACTTAGGGCCAACCCGGGGTTTCTTTTCAGGCGTGGCAACAGACTTGCCACCCTTCTTTCCCTTGTGCTTGCCTTTCTTGTCCTTCTTGAAACCGGTGGTCCTATTGATCATCAACACTTGATGTTCTTTCCTAATCTCCACTTTTGCAGTCTTAAGCATTGACAGAAGCTCGGGAAGAGACTTCTTCATGCCCTGCATATTATAGTTCATCACGAAGCTCTTGTAGCTAGGTGGCAGAGATTGGAGAACACGATGTATGCCTAAGTCGATGGGAATCATTATTCCCAAGGACACAAGCTTATCGGTGTACCTAGACATTTTGAGTACATGCTCACTAACGGAGCTGTTTTCCTCCATCATGCAGCTAAAGAACTTTTCTGTAGCATTATAACTCTCTACGGTAGCATGGGTATCGAAAATCCTTTTCAATTCTCCCATGGTATCAAAGGCATTGCCATTTTCAAAACGCTTTCGAAGTTCTGGCTCTAGCCCATACAGTATGCCGCAATGAACTAAGTTGTGGTCCTCTTGACGAGTCACATAGACATTCTTTTCCTCGTCAGGGTCATCAGGAGCTGGTGGGGGGCCTAACGGCGCATCTAGCACATATTGCTTTTGTGCAGCAGTGAGGAGAATCCTCAAATTCATAGCCTAGTTGGTGAAGTTGCTACCATTCGCAGCAAGTTTCTCTTTCTCCATGAACACATTGAAATTAAAAGCAGGTGGTGCCATCTACAACAGAATTTGTAAAGTTTATTTAGACTAAGTTTATGATAGATTGAGTTCAACTAATCCAAATTACTAATGAACTCCCACTCAAAAACGACATCCCTCGTGTCCTTTTGGTGATTACATGAACCAAATCCACTATACCAAGTCCGATCATCACGTGAGTTGATATAGCTTCAAAGGCGAGCATCTATATGGGCATCATATCAACCATATGACTCATGCTTAACCTTTCGGTCCGTGTTCCAAGGCCATGTCTGTACATGCTAGGCTCGCCAAGTAAGAACCTTAGTATTCGCGTGTGTAAAACTGTCTTACACCCGTTCCTATGAAAGCGTAGATTCGAGTACACCCGATCATCACGTGATGTCTCGAAACACGATCCATAGAACGGTGCATACTCAAGGAAGAACACATTTTTATCTTGATATCTAAAAGAGGGATCATCTTATAATGTTATCAAACGTGCCAAACTAGCAGTATAAGATGCTAACATCTAATGTGTAAAGTGAGATGATATGGTCCATGCATTTGATCTCTATCACTTGCATCATGGTATGATCTCTATCATTCCTTTGTGTGTAAGGCCAAGGTCTATGGAACTTACACGTTGAGTGTGTTGTATGAGTATCCACCATACATCTACTTACAACAATACCATATCAACACACTATCCCAACAACGACCTAAACTAGACGCCTCTAATTTATCAATTGCAAGTTTTTACGTGGCTTAGGGATTTCGGAGATAGAACCGTTCTTACCTACGAACATGAACCACAATGAGGATAACTAATTTATTAGCAACTCGTTGTAAATCAGATATTGACTATAGTAGGAGAGACAGACCCGCCAACCACTTATGCAAAACAAGTTGCATGTCAGTCGTGGAACCGGTCTCATGTATGATGACATGTAAGGTTGGTCCGAGCCGCTTCATCCCACTATGCCACCAATATCCAAAATACATAGAAGATGCAATAACATGATCATCATCGCCCACATATCAACCATATGTGTACTACCCGTGCTAAGCACTTACGCATAGATCAGGCTCTGATACCACTGTTGGGTCCGCAGCATAGAAAACAAAAAAATTCCTACGGTGTGAACTACACGCCAAGATCTATCTACTAGGTACAAAGCAGCGGGTGGACATACATCCAACGAGAACTTACCCTCGTAGACAACGAGCTTTGTTAACGAGTAGGAACTCGTGGTTGATGTAGTCGTACACTTGCCGATCTCAAGATCGTGAGGAAGTCCGAGCGCCGCAACTCAGCAGCGCATCCGCACTCGCACACACGTTCAAGCCACCGGACAACCTCCACCTTCTCGCTCCAGTGATCCAGCGGAAGCAGCAACTCCTTCCAGACGAAATGCCATCGGGAACATGTATCTCGCTAATCCGAGACCATGGGGGAATAATTCTAGAGGGGGAGAGAGATCCTTCACAAGGAGGTGTGAGGATGAAGGAGGGAATGGGTGGCCTTTTATAGGAGGAGGGGGTGCCCCCTCTCTCCATGGCCGGCGCATGGGGGGGTGACCCCTCACCTCCCCCATTCATGTGGTGGTAACCCCTCCACATTAAAATGCCTCTTCACATTCCCTTTTAAAGTCTCCACTTTAAATGCATTAAATTTCTCCAAATTTAATGCTCTCTCATTTAATAAAACTCTTTTTATTAAATTTATTCAGAATTTTGTTAATTACTTTAATTAACAAACATTCACATATAGCCCCTTGCAATATTTCAATATCACATGCAGAACCACCTTCTGCAATTTCACCCGAAACAATTTCCGGTTTCTATTGAAACAATTCCTGCGCTTTGCAATTCTTTCGT